>CM057449.1:38635000-41135000 GCA_016271365.2 Neoceratodus forsteri | reverse complement strand
CATGCAGTCAATCACCAAGTATTATAATAGAACATGCCTACTAACCCATTCAGGAACATGCAGTCTAGCACCAGCCATTGTAATACAGCACTCCTAATAATCCATCCAAGAATACAGTCTTGCACCAGCAATTATAACACACCACCCTTACTAACCAATCCAGGAACATGCTGTCTAGCACCAGCTATTGTAACACATCACTCTAACTAACCTATCCAGAAACATGCAGTCTAGCACCAGCTATTGTAACACAGCACTCCTACTAATCCATCCAGGAACATGCAGTCTAGCAGCCGCTGTTGTAATGCAGCATTCCTACTATCCCATCTAGAAACATGCAGTCTAGCACCAGCTATTATAACACAGAAAAGATGGACTAATAAGTTATAAAGCCACTAGTGCTGTTTCTTATTTCCTTACACATTAGTGGGTAACACAGGGAAAGTTATTTATTTTGTAGGTTTCTATATTTAGCCAGAGCATAAACTAGTATCATTATTCTTACATAGCTGGCTTCCAATATAGCACATGAGATGATCTCAACTCATGGCCTAGTGAAGGCTGCTCTGATTTCGCTATATGTTGTATGAAGATAGTTTTATTCATTAATGTATATTAGATCTATGAAACATGTAAACTTTTGCCACTGTAATTAATTCAAAAACATAATTCTGCTTCAGTGACAAATTTAAGAAATACTTCTAAAATTCTGTTTTCTGTAATTTGTCATTTTTAAAACTTCAGCACTTACTCACATGCAGTTGCAGTTGGCATGCCCATAGTTCCACAAAACACGTGCTGCTGGTGTGTGCTTGAAGTCAGAAGTCTAGCTTTAATAGAGATTGAGCTATGTGAAGCCAAATATTAGGAAATGTTTAAATAATATGAAAACTGCAAAATTATAAGCCCAAATTTCATAAACTAGAGAATGCATTGTCGCAGAGTTTGGTCAGTAAATAGACCCTAAAAATAGTGTGGGTGTGCCAACTTCTTAATCCTTTGCTCAAGAATGTTTACGCTATAAGCTCAAACTGTTATACCATAACATCATCATGGATCAAAATGTCCAATCTAGGAATAAACACGCCAGCACTATCTATTGTAACTCAGTTCTCCTGCTAACCAAACCAGTACCATGCAGTCTAGCACCAGCTATTGTTACACAGCGCTCCTACGAAACCTCCCAGAAACATGCAGTCAAGCACAAGCTGTTGTAACACAGCACCCCTACTAACACAAATAGGAATATGCAGTCCAGCAACAGCTTTTATAACACAGCACTAATACTAAATGATATAGGAACATGCAGCCTAGCACCAGCTATTGTAACACAGCACTCCTACTAGCACATCCAGAAACATTCAGTCTAGCACCAGCTATTGTAACACAGCACTCCCACTAACCCATCCAGGAGCATGCAGTCAAGTAATGGCTATTGTAATTTCAGCACTTCTACTAACCTATACAGAAACATGCAATCTAGCAACAGCAATTGTAACGCAGCACTCCTACTAACCCATCCAGGAATATGCAGTCTAGCACCAGCTATTATAACGCAGCATTCCAACTAACCCATCCAGAAACATGCAGTCTAGTAACAGCTATTTTAACTCAGCACTCCTACTAACCTATCCAGAAACATGCAGTCTAGCACCAGCTATTGTAACACAGCACTCCTATGAACCCATCCAGAAACATGCAGTATAGCACCAGCTATTGTAAGACAGCACTCCTACTAACCCATCCAGGAACATTCAGTATAGCACCTGCTATTATAACACTGTACTCCTACAAACCCATCCAGAAACATTCAGTCTAGCACCAGCTATTGTAACACAGCACTCATACTAACCCATCTAGGAACATGCAGTCTACCACTACCTATTGTAAGACAGCACTCCTACTAACCAGTCTAGGAACATGCAGTCCAGCACCAGCTATTGTAACATAGCACTCCTACTAACCCATCCAAGAACATGCATTCTAACACCACCTATTTTAACACAGCTCTCCTACTAAACCATCTAGGATCATGCAGTCTTGCACGAGCTATTGTAACACAGCACTCCTTCTAACCCATCTAATAACATGCAGTCTAGCTCCAGCTGATGTATCACAGCATTCCTATTAACCCATTTAGGATCATGCAGTCTAACACCAACTATTGTAACTCAGCACTTCTACTAACCCATCCAGAAACATGCAGTCTAGCACCAGCTATTGTAACACAGCACTCATAATAATCCACCCAGGAATATACAGTCATGCAAAAGCAGTTATAACACAGCACCCTTACTAACACATCAAGGAATTTGCAGTCTAGCACAACTATTGTAACACAGCACTCTTACTAACCCATTCAGGAACATGCATTCTAGCAACAGCTGTTGTAACACACAATTCTAACTATCCCATCCAGGAACATGCAGTCTAGCACCAACTATTGTAACACAGCATTCTTACTATCCCATCCAGGAACATGAAGTCTAGCACCAGCTATTATAACACAACACTCCTACTAACCCATCCAGGATCATGCAGTCTATCACTAGCAATTGTAACACAGCACTCATAATAATCCACTCAGGAATGTACAGTCTTGCAAAAGCAATTATAACACAGCACTCCTACTTACCCATGCAGGAATATGCAGTCTAGCACCAGCAATTATAACACAGCACCCTTACTAACCTTTCCAAAAACATGCAGTCTAGCACTAGCTATTGTAACACAGCACTACTGCTAACCCATCCAAGAATATACAGTCTAGCACCAGCAATTATAACACAGCACCCTTACTAACACTCCAGGAACATGCCATCTAGCACCTGCTATTGTAACACTGGACTCCTACTAACCCATCAAGGAACATGCAGTCTAGCACCAGCTATTGTAACTCAGCACTCCTACTAACCTGTCCAGAAACATGCAGTCTAGCACCAGCTATTGTAACACAGCACTCATAATAATCCACCCAGAAATATACAGTTTTGCAAAAGCAATTATAAGACAGCACCCTTACTAACACATATAGGAACATGCAGTCTAGCACCAACTACTGTAACTCAGCATTCCTACTAGCCCGTCCAGAAACATGCAGTCAAGCACCAGCTATTATAACACAACACACCTACTAACTCATTCAGGAACATGCAGTCTAGCACCAGCTATTGTAACACAGCACTCATTCTAACCCATCCAGGAACATGCCGTCTAGCAACAGCTATTGTAACACAGCACTTCTACTAACCCATCCCCGAACATGCAGTCTAGCAACAGATATTGTAACAAAACACTCCTACTAACCCATCCAGAAACATGCAGTCTACCACCAGTTATTATAACACAGAAAAAATGGACTAATGAGTTATAATGCCACTAGTGCTGTTTCTTATTTCCTTACACATTAGTGGGTAACACAGGGAAAGTTATTTATTTTGTAGGTTTCTCCATTTAGCCAGGAGCACAAACTAGTATCATTATTCTTACATAGCTGGCTTCCAATATAGCACATGATATGATCTCAACTCATGGCCTAGTGAAGGCTGCTCTGATTTCTCTATATGTTGTACAAAGATAGTTTTTTTCATTAATGCATATTAGAGCTATGAAACATGTAAACTTTTGCCATTGCAATTAATTAAAAAACATAATTCTGCTTCAGTGACAAATTTAAGAAATACTTCTAAAATTCTGTTATCTGTAATTTGTAATTTTTAAAACTTCTGCACTTACTCACCTGCTGTTGCATTTGGCATGTCCATCGTTCCATAAAACACATGCTGCAGCTGTGTGCTAGAAGTCAGAAGTCTAGCTTTAATAGAGATTGAGTTATGTGAAGCCAAATATTTGGAAATGTTTAAATGATATGAAAACTGCAAAATTATAAGCCCAAATTTCATCAACTAGAGAACGCATTGTCGCAGAGTTTGGTCGGTTCATAGACCCTAAAAATAGTCAGGGTGTGCAAACTTCTTAATCCTTTCCTAAAGAATGTTTATGCTATAAGCTCAAACTGTTATAGCATAACATCATCATGGATTTTTGCAAAAATGTAGAATTTTGTTATAATTTTGTGAAAGCTGCAACACAGCATTTTTCCCAGCCATTCACTCTTTTCGTAGTAGTGAAGGAATCAAATAGGTAGAGCAGTAATAATGTTGTAGATATACACAATGCTGTGTTATACACACCTACTGACCCATCCAGGAACATGCAGTCAAAAACTAGCTGTTGTAACACAGCGCTCCTACTAAACCATCCAGAAACTTGCGGCTAGCATGAGCTGTTGCAACACAGCACTGTAACTAACACACCCAGAAACATGCAGTCTAGCAAAAGCTAATGTAAGACAGCACTCCTACTAACCCATCCAGGAACATGCCATCTTACCGCAGCTACTGTAACACAGCACTCCAACTAACTCATCCAGAACGTGTGCAGTCCAGCACAAGCTATTGTAACACAGCACTCCATCTAACCCATCCAGAATCGTGCAGTCTAGCACCAGCTATTGTAACACAGCACTCCTAATAACCCATCCAGGTACATTCAGTGAAGCTCCAGCTATTATAACACAGCACTCCTACTATCCCATTAGACAGCTAGTTTCGGAACCCACTCGTGAGGGAGCAATCTTAGACCTTGTACTCTCAAACGGGGGCAGTGAGAGGGTCTCAGATCTAGAAGTGGGTTGCCATCTGGGAACAAGTGACCATCAAACAGTGTGATTCACGTTAAACTCAGCTACAGAGTCAAGCCATACAAAAGTGAGGGTACTGGACTTTAGGAGGGCTGACTTTGGCAAGATGGGAGAGTGCCTCAGAAAAGCACTAGCAAACAGGCTAGAAGGAGGTGTGGAGCAACAATGGGGAATTATCAAAACTGCCGTCACAGAGGCAACAAGCCTTTGTGTGAAGCAAATAAACAAATCAAAATGAAAGAAAAAGCCACTATGGTTCTCAAGAGAGGTGGCTGTGAAAGTCAGGAAGAAAAAGATAGCATTCCAGAAGTATAAGGAAACACAGAAGGAGCAGGACAGAGAGCTGTACCAGTTAAGCCAGAAAGAAGCAGGGAGAGAAATCAGAATAGCAAAGATCCAAACTGAGGAAAAGATAGCCAACTCAGTTAAGAAGGGGGATAAAACCTTTTATAGGTACATCAGCGTGCTTAGAAAGACAAAGGGAGGGATAGTGAGGCTGAATAGAATGAACGGTGGGTGGGCAGAAGGGGACAGTGAAAAAGCAGGAATATTGAATGAATATTTCTGCTCAGTATTCAGAAAAGAGGAGGGGGAAGTGCCTAATCCAATTAACAGAAGCACTCTTGATAGGGGGGTCGATCCCAGTCCTTTCACAGAAGAAAGGGTTCTGCAAGAACTCCTAAAACTGAATGTGGACAAAGCAATGGGTCCTGATGGAATTCACCCCAGAATTCTGAAAGAATTAGGAAGGAACTAGTGAAACCACTGGCTACTTTTAATAAATCATGGGAGGATGGTGTGGTACCTGAGGACTGGAGGAAGGTGGATGTGATTCCCCTTCACAAAAGTGGGACCAAGACAGAGGCAGGAAACTACAGACCTGTCAGTCTGACCTCTGTGGTAGGGAAAGTGATGGAGTCACTTCTGAAGGAAAGAATAGTTGAGTACCTAGAGGTCAGTGGAGCGCAGGATCCAAGGCAGCATGGGTTCACAGTGGGAAGGTCATGTCAGATGAATCTAATAGATTTATTTGACTGGGTGACCAAAGTAGTAGACCAGGGAGGGGCTGTAGACATGGCCTACCTAGTCTTTAGCAAGGCATTTGACACAGTCCCACACAAAAGATTAATAGTCAGATTAACCAGCCTAGGAGTGGGTCCCAGGGTGGTAGCTTGGGTAAAACATTGGCTGGACAACAGGACACAGAAGGTAATTGTAAATGGAGTCCACTCTGAAGAAAGGACAGTTACCAGTGGGGTACCGCAGGGTTCAGTATTGGGTCCAGTCCTTTTTAATGTCTTCATCAGTGACATTGCAGAGGGACTGGAAGGAAAAGTATGCCTTTTTGCAGATGACACAAAGATCTGCAACAGGGTTGATACACAAGGAGGCGTGGAAAGGATGAAAAGGGACTTGGCAAGGTTGGAGGAATGGTCAGATGTATGGCAGCTAGGATTCAATGCAAAAAGTGCAATAATGCACCTGGGAAACAAGAACCCAGGGAAGAATACACAATGGGTGGGAGGTAGTAACCACAATAAACAGGAAAGGGACCTGGGGTAATCATATCAGATGACCTTAAGGTCAGCAAGCAATGTGAGAAGGCAGTAGGGAGGGCCGGGGTATACTGGGATGTAGAGGAGAGGCATCAGCAGCAGAAAACAGGAAGTTGTTATCTCTGTACAGACAGTTGGTGAGACCCTATCTGGAATACTGTGTCCAGTTCTGGAGACCCCATATCTGCAAGGACATAGACAGGATAGAGGCAGTCCAGAGGAGGGCAACTAAAATGGTGCAGGGTCTGCAAGAGAAGCCATATGTGGAGAGACTAAAGGAGCTTAATATGTATACCCTTGGGGAAAGAAGGGAGAGGGGGGACATGATAGAAACTTTCAAGTACCTCAAGGGAATCAACAAAGTCCAAGAGGGTAGCATCTTTCAGAAAAAGAGACTTGCAAGAACAAGGGGACACAATTAAAGATAGAAGGAGGGCGGTTCAGGGCAATGTGAGGAAGTATTATTTCACAGAGAGGGTAGTGGATGCATGGAACAGCCTTCCTGAGGAAGTTGTGGGGTCTAAAACTGTGGGAGAATTCAAGAATGCATAGGACAGACATAAGGCAATTCTTGTGGGGGGCAGGAAGATAAGGCTGTTGGTTAACTAGGATCTGCGGCCTATCCTGTAGGTAGGGAAATGGGCAGACTAGATGGGCCTAGCGGTCCTTATCTGCCATCAAAGTCTATGTTTCTATGTTTCTATGGAGCTAGACTGCATATTCCTGGCTATGTTAGAAGGCGTGCTGTGTTACAAGAGTTGATCCTAGACTGCATGTTTCTGGATGGGTTAGTTGGAGAGCTCTCTTACAATAGCTTGTGCTAGACTGAATGTTCCTATATGGGGGTTAGTAGGAGTGCTGTGCTACAATAGCTGGTGCTAGACTGCATGTTCCTGGGTGGGCTAGTTGGAGTGCTCTCTTACAATAGCAGGTGCTAGACTGCATGTTAGTGGATTGGTTAGTAAGGGTGCTTTGTTATAATTAATGGTGCTAGACTGCATGTTCATGGATGGGTTAGTAGGAGTGCTGTGTTACAATAGCTGGTGCTAGACTTCATGTTCCTGGAGGAGTTAGTAGGAGTGCCGTGTTGCAATAGCTGGTGCTAGACTGCATATTCCTATATGTGTTAGTAGGAGTACTGTGTTACAACAGCTTGTGCTAGACTACGTGTTTCTGGATTTTTTAGTAGGAGTGCTGTGTTACAATAACTGGTGCTATACTGCTTGCTACTTTTTGGGTTATCAGAAGTACTGAGTTATAATAGCTAGTGATTGCCTGCTTATTCCTGGATTGTTTAGTATGACTACTGTGTTATAAATACAGCTGCTGGACTGCTTATTCCTTGATTGGTTAGTAGGAATGCTGTGTTACAATAGCTGGAGCTAGATTGCATGTTTCTGGAAGGGATCGTAGGAGCGCTGTTTTACGAAAGCTGGAGTTAGACTGCATGTTCCTGGATGGGTTAGTAGAAGTGATGTGTTATAGTAGCTGCTGCTAGACTGCATGTTCCTGGATCAGTTAGTAGGAGTGCTGTGTTACAATAGATGGTGCTAGACTGCATATTCCTGGCTGGGTAAGTAGGAATGCTGATTTAATAGAGCTGGTCTCAGACTTGCAAGTTTCTGGATGGGTTAGTAGGAGTGCTGTGCTACAATAGTTGGTGCTATACTACATGTTCCTGGATGGGCTAGTTGGAGTGCTTTCTTACAATAGCTTGTGCTAGACTGCATGTTCCTAGATGGAGGGTTAGTAGGAGTGCTGTGTTACAATAGCTGGTGCTAGACTGCATGTTAGTGGATGGGTTAGTAAGGGTGCTTTGCTATAATTGCTGGGGTTAGACTGCATATTCCTGGATGGGTTAGTTGGAGTGCTGTGTTGCAATAGCTGGTGCTAGAATGCCTGTTCCTGAATGGGTTAGCAATAGTGCTGTGATACAACAGCTGCTGCTAGACAGCATGTTATTGGATCGGTTAGTAGGAGGAGTGCTGTGTTGCAATAGCTGGTGCTAGACTTCATGATTCTAGATGTATTAGTAGTAGTGCTGTGTTACTATAGCTGGTGCTAGAATTCATGTTCTTGGATGGGTAAGTAGAAGTGCTGTGTTACAATAGCAGGTGCTAGTCTGAATATTTCTGGATGTATTAGTAGGAGTGCCATGTTACAATAGCTGGTGTTGGACTGTATGTTCTTGGATGGGTTAGTAGGAGTGCTATGTTACAATAGCTGGTGCAAAACTTAATGTTTCTGGATGGGTTATTAGGAGTGCCATGTTACAGCAGCTGGAGCTAGACTGCACGTTCCTAAATGGGTTAGAATGAGTGCTGTGTTATAAAAGCTGATGCTGGACTGCATATTCCAATATGTGTTAGTAGGAGTGTTGTGTTATAACAGCTTGTGCTAGACTGCATGTTTCTGTATTGGTCAGTAGGAGTGCTGTGTTACAGTAGCTGGTGCAAGACTGCTTGATACTGGTTTGGTTAGAAAGGAGAACAGAGTTATTATAGCTAGTACTTGCCTGCTTATTGCTGGATTGGTTAGGATGAGTGCTGTCTTATAAATGCTGTTGCTGGACTGCATATTCCTAGATCAGTTAGTAGGAATGCTGTGTTACAATAGCTGGTGCTAGATTGCATCTTTCTGGATGGGATAGTAGGAGAGCTGTTTTATGATAACTGGTGTTAGACTGTATGTTCCTGGATGGGATTGTAGAAGTGTTGTGTTATAGTAGCTGGTGGAAGACTGCAAGTTCCTGGATTGGTTAGTTCGAGTGCAGTGTTGCAATAGCTGGTGCTAGACTTCATGTTCATGATTGGGTAAGTAGGAGTGCTGTGAAACAATAGCTGGTGCAAGACTGCATGTTCCTTGATGAGTGAGTAGGAGTCCTATGTTACAATAGAAGGTGCTAGACGGCATGTTCCTGAATGGGTTAGTAGGAGTGCTGTGTTACAATAGCTGGTGCTAGACTGCATGTTTCTGGATGAGCTAGTAGGAGTGCGGTTTTACAAAACTTGGTGCAAGACAGAATGTTTCTGGTTGGGTTACTTGAGAGCTTTGTTACAATAGCTGGTGCTAGACTGCACAACCCTAGATGGGTAAGTAGGAGTCCTGTGTTACAGCAGCTGGTGCTAGACTGCATGTTCCTGGATGAGTTAGTAGGAGTGCTGTGTTACAATAGCTGATGATAGACTGCATGTTCCTGTATGGGTTAGTAGGAGTACTGTGATACAATAACTGGTGCTAGACTGCATGTTCCTGAATGGGATAGTAGGAGTGCTGTGTTATAATAGTTGGTGCAACACTGAATGAATCTGGATGGGTTATTAGGAGTGCTGTGTTACAATAGCTGGTGCTAGACTGCACATTCCTGGATGGTTTAGTAGGAGTGCAGTGTTACAATAGCTTGTGCTAGACTGCATTTTCCTGGATGGGTTAGTAGGAGTGCTGTGTTACAGTTGCTGTGGCAAGACGGCATGTTCCTGGATGGGTTAGTAGGAGTGCTGTGTTACAACAGCTGGTTCTAGACAGCATCTTCCTGGATGAGTCAGTAAGAGTGCTGTGTTATAATCACTGGTGCTAGACTGCATAATATTAGATGGGTTAGTAGGAGTGCTGTGTTACAATTGCTGGTGCCAGACTACATGTTCCTGGATGGGTCAGTAGTAGTACTGTCTGGCAGTTGCTGGTGCTAGACTGCATGTTCCTACATTGGTTAGTAAGAGTGTTGTGTTGCTATAACTGGTGCTAGACTTCATGATCCTGAATGGGTAAGTAGGCATGTTGAGTTATATTAGATGGTGCTTGACTCATGCTCCTAGATGGGTTAGTAGGAGTGCTGAGTTACAATAGCTGGTGCTAGACTGCACAATCCTGGATGGTTTAGTAGGAGTGCTGTGTTACAAAAGCTGGTTCTAGACAGCATGTTCCTGGATGGGTCAGTAAGAGTGCTGTGTTCTAATCGCTGGTGCTAGACTGCATAATATTAGATGGGTTAGTAGGAGTGCTGTGTTACAATTGCTGGTGCCAGACTACATGTTCCTGGATGGGTCAGTAGTAGTGCTGTCTGGCAATTGCTGGTGCTAGAATGAATGTTCCTGCATAGGTTAGTAAGAGTGCTGTGTTGCTATAGCTGGTGCTAGACTTCGTGTTCCTGAATGGGTTAGTAGGCATGTTGAGTTATATTAGCTGGTGCTTGACTCATGCTCCTAGATTGGTTAGTAGGAGTGTTATGTTACAATAGCTTGTGCTAGACTGCATTTTCCTGGATGGGTTAGTAGGAGTGCTGTGTTACAGTCTCTGCGGCAAGACGGCATGTTCCTGGATGGGTTGGTAGGAGTGCTGTGTTACAACAGCTGGTTCTAGACAGCATGTTCCTGGATGGGTCAGTAAGAGTGCTGTGTTATAATTGCTGGTGCTAGACTGCATAATATTAGATGGGTTATTAGGAGTGCTTTGTTACAATTGCTGGTGCCAGACTACATGTTCCTGGATGGGTCAGTAGTAGTGCTGTGTGGCAATTGCTGGTGCTAGACTGCATGTTGCTGCATAGGTTAGGAAGAGTGCTGTGTTGCTATAGCTGGTGCTAGACTTCATGTTCCTGAATGGGTTAGTAGGTGTGTTGAGTTATATTAGCTGGTGCTTGACTCATGCTCCTAGATTGGTTAGCAGGAGTGCTGTGTTAGAAAAACTGCTGCTTGACTGCATGTTCCTGTATGGGTAATTAAGAGTGTTGTGTTACAATGGCTACTATTAGACTGCATGTTCCTGGATGGGTTAGTAGAAGCGCAGTGTTACAATATCTGCTGCTAGCCTGCATGTAACTGAATTGGTTAGAAGGAGTGCTGTGTTATAATGGCAGGTACTAGACTGCATCTTCCTAGATGGGTTAGTAGGAGTGCTGTGTTACAATAGTTTGTGCTAGACTGCAAGTTCCTGAATGTGTTAGTAAGGGTGCTGCGTTATAATTGCTGGGGCTAGACTCCATTTTCCTTAAAAGGTTAGTAGGAGTGCTGTGTAGCAATAGCCGGTGCTAGACTTCATGTTCCTAGATCAGATAGTAGGAGCCCTATGTTACAGTAGCTGATGCTAGACTGCATGTTCCTAGATGGGTTAGTAGGAGTGCTGTGTTACAACAGCTGGTGCTAGACTGCATGTTCCTGGATGGCTTAGTAGGGTTGCTGTGTTATAATAGTAAGGGCTATTCTGACTGATCCTGGATGAGTTAGTTGGAGTGCTGTGTTACTATAGCTAGTGCTAGACTGCATGTTTCTGGATAGGTTAGAAGGAGTGCTAAGTTACAATAGCTGTTGCTAGACTGCATGTTTCTGGAAGGGTTAGTAGAACTGCTCAGTTACAATAAGCGTTACTTTACTGCATGCTCCTGGATGGGCTAGTTGGAGTACTGTGATACAATAGCTGGTGCTAGACTGAATGTTTCTGGATGTGCTAGTAGGAGTGCTGTGTTACGATAGCTGGTGCTAAGCTGCATGTTCCTAGATTGTTTGTTATTAGTGCTGTGTTATAAAAACTGTTGCTGGACTGCACATTCCTGTATGTGTTAGTAGGGGTGCTGTGTTACAACAGCTTGTGCTAGACTGCATGTTTCTGGATGGGATCGAAGGAGTGCTGTGTAACAATAGCTGGAGCTAGACTACATGGTACTGGTTTCATTAGCAGGAGTACTGAGTTACAATATATAATTCTGGCCTGCTTATTCCTAGATTGAATATTATGAGTGTTGTGTTATAAATACTGTTGCAGGACTACATATTCTTAGATCTGTTAGTATAAATGCTGTGTTACAATAGCTGATGCTAGATTTCATGTTTCTGGATGGGATAGTAGGAGCGAAGTTTTGCAATTGCTGGTGCAAGACTGCATGTTCCTGGACGGGTTACTAGGAGTGCTGTTTTATAGTAGCTTTTGCTAGACTGCATTTTCCTGAATCATTTAGTAGGAGTGCAGTGTTAGAATAGCTGGTGCTAGACTGCAAGTTCCTTGTTGGGTTACTAGGAGAGCTGTGTTACAATAGCTGGTGCTAGACGGCCTGTTCCTGGATGGGTTAGTAGGAGTTCTGTGTTACAATAGCTGGTGCTAGACTGCATGTTTCTGAAAGAGTTAGTAGGAGTGCGGTGTTCCTTTACTTGGTGCTAGACTGAATTTTCTGGTTGGGTTACTATGAGTGCTGTGTTACAATAGCTGGTGCTAGATTGCATGACCCTGGATGGGTAAGTAGGAGTCCTGTGTTACAACAGCTGATGATAGACTGCATGTTCCTGAATAGGTTAGTAGGAGTACTGTGATACAATAACTGGTGCTAGACTGCATGTTCCTCAATGGGATAGTAGGAGTGCTGTGTTATAATAGTTGGTACAACACTGAATGTATCTGGATGGGTTAGTAGGAGTGTTGTGTTACAACAGCTGGTTCTAGACCGCATGTTCCTGGATGTGTCAGTAAGAGTGCTGTGTTATAATCACTGGTGCTAGACTGCATAATATTAGATTGGTTAGTAGGAGTGCAGTGTTACAATTGCTGGTGCCAGACTACATGTTCCAGGATGGGTCAGTAGTAGTGCTTTGTGGCAATTGCTGGTGCTAGACTGCATGATCCTGGATGGGTTATTAGGAGTGCTGTGTTACAATAGCTGGTGCTAGACTGCAAGTTCCTGAATGGGTTAGTAAGAGTGCTGTTTTACAATAGCTGATGATAGACTGCATGTTCCTGAATGGGTTAGTAGGAGTACTGTGATACAATAACTGGTGCTAGACTGCATGTTCCTGAATGGGATAGTAGGAGTGCTGTGTTATAATAGTTGGTGCAAAACTGAATGTATCTGGATGGGATATTAGGAGTGCTGTGTTACAATAGCTGGTGCTAGACTGCACGATCCTGGATGGTTTAGTAAGGGTGCTGTGTTACAATAGCTTGTGCTAGACTGCATTTTTCTGGATGGGTTAGTAGGAGTGCTGTGTTACAACAGCTGGTTCTAGACCGCATGTTCCTGGATGGGTCAGTAAGAGTGCTGTGTTATAATCACTGGTGCTAGACTGCATAATATTAGATTGGTTATTAGTAGTGCTGTGTTACAATTGCTGGTGCCAGATTACATGTTCCAGGAAGGATCAGTAGTAGTGCTCTGTGGCAATTGCTGGTGCTAGACTGCATGTTCCTGAATGGTTTAGTATTCGTGTTGTGTTATATTAGCTTGTGCGTGACTGCATGCTCCTAGATGGGTTAGTAGGAGTGCTGTGTTACAAAAGCTGGTGGTAGACTGCATGTTCCTGTGTGGTTTAGTAGGAGTGCTGTGTTATAATGGCTGCTTCTAGACTGCATGTTCCTGGATGGGTTAGTAGAAGTGCTGTGTTGCAATATCTTTTGCTAGACTGCATGTAACTGTATGGGTTAGGAGTGCTGTTTTATAATGGCAGGTACTAGACTGCATGTTCCTGTATGAGCTGGTAAGACTGCTGTGGTTCACTACCTGGTGGAAGACTGCATGTTCCTACATGGGTTAGTAGGAGGGCTGTGTTACAATAGTTGGCGCTAGACTGCAAGTTTCTGAATGTGTTAGTAAGGGTGCTGTATTATAATTGCTGGTGCTAGATTCCATTTTCCTTAAAAGGTCAGTAGGAGTGCAGTGTAACAATAGCCGGTGCTAGACTACGTGTTCCTAGATCGGTCAGTAGGATTGCTGTGTTACAATAGCTGGTGCTAGACTGCATTTTCCAGGATGGGTAAGTAGTAGTGCTGTGTGGCAATTGCTGGTGCTAGACTGCATGTTCCTGCATTGGTTAGTAAGAGTGCAATGTTGCTATAGCTGGTGCTAGACTGCATGTTCCTGAATGTGTTAGTAGGCGTGTTCTGTTATAGTAGCTGGTGCTTAACTGCATGCTCCTGGATGGGTTAGTAGGAGTGCTGTGTTACAATAACCGTTGCTAGACTGCATGTTCCTTGATGGGTTAGAAGTAGTGCTGTGTTATAATGGCAGGTACTAGACTGCATATTCCTGGATGAGTTAGTAAGAGTGCTGTGTTACAATAGCTGGTGCAGGGCTGCATGTTTCTGGATGGGTTAGTTGGAGTGCTGTGTTACAATAGTTGGTGCTAGACTGCATATTCCTGGATGGGTTTGTAGGAGTGCTGTGTAACAATAGCTGGCATTGAACTGCATGTTCCTGGATGGGCTAGTAGGAGTGCTGTCTTACATTAGCTGGTACTAGACTGCATGATCCTATATGAGTAAATCGGAGTGCAGTGATACATCATCTGGAGCTAGACTGCATGTTATTAGATGGGTAAGTAGGAGTGCTGCGTTACAGTAGTTGGAGCTAGACTGCATATTCCTGGATGGGTTTGTAGGAGTGCTGTGTTACAATAGCTGGTGTTGAACTGCATGTTCCTGGATGGGTTAGTAGGAGTGCTTTCTTACATTAGCTGGTACTAGACTGCATGATCCTAAAAGGGATAATAGGAGTGCTGTGATACATCAGAAGGAGCTAGACTGCATGTTATTAAATGGGTTAGTAGGAGTGCTGTGTTACAACAGCTCGTGCAAGATTGCATGATTCTAGATAGGTTAGTAGGAGTGCTGTGTTACAATAGCTGGTGCTAGACTGCATGTTCCTAGATAGGTTAGCAGCAGTGCTGTGTTACAATACCTGGTGGTATACTGCATGTTCCAAGATTTGTTAGTAGGGGTGCTGTGTTACAATAGTTTGTGCTAGACTGCAAGTTCCTGAATGTGTTAGTAAGGGTGCTGTGTTATAATTGCTGGGGCTAGACTCCATATTCCTTAAAAGGTTAGTAGGAGTGCTGTGTAACAATAGCTGGTGCTAGACTACATTTTCCTGGATTGGTTAGTAGGAGTGCTGTGTTGCAATAGCTGGTGCTAGATGGCATGTTCCTAGATGGGTTAGCAGGAGTGCTGTGTTACAACAGCAGGTGCTAGACTGCATGTTCCTGGATTTGTGAGTAGGAGTGCATTGTTATAATTGCCAGTGCTATACTAAATGTTCCTGGATGAGTTAGAAGAAGTGCTGCATTACAATAGCTGGTGCCATACTGCATGTTTCTGGATGGGTTACTATGAGTGCTGTGTTACAATAGCTGGTGATAGACTGCATGTTTCTGGATAGGTTAGAAGGAGTGCTGAGTAAAAATAGCTGCTACTAGACTGCATGTTTCTGAATTGGGTAGTAGGAGTGCTGCGTTGCAATAGCTGGTGCTAGACTGCATATTCCTGGAAGGGTTAGGAGTGCTGTGTTACAATAGCTGTTGCTAGACTGCATGTTTCTGGATGGGTTAGTAGAAGTTCTGTGTTACAAAAGCTGTTCCTTGAACGCATGCTCCTGGATGGGTTAGTAGGAGTGCTGTGTTACAATAGCTGGTGTTAGACTGAATGTTTCTGGATGTGCTAGTAGGAGTGTTGTGTTACAATAGCTGGTGCTAGGCTACATGTTCCTACATCATTTGGTATTAGTGCTGTGTTATAAAAGCTGTTGCTGGACTGCATATTGCTATATGTGTTAGTAGGGTTGCTGTGTTACAACAGCTTGTGCTAGACTGCATGTTTCTGAGTGGGTTCGTAGGAGTGCTGTGTAACAATAGCTAGTGCTTGACTGCATGGTACTGGTTTAGTTAGCAGTAGTACTGAGTTATAATGGATAGTGCTGGCCTGCTTATTCCTAGATTGGATATTATGACTGTTGTGTTACAAATGCTGTTGCAGGACAGCATATTCTTAGATCTGTTAGTATAAATGCTGTGTTACAATAGCTGATGCTAGATTTCATGTTTCTGGATGGGATAGTAGGAGCAATGTTTTATGATTGCTGGTGCTAGACTGCATGTTCCTGGATGGGTTAGTAGGAGTGCTGTGTTATAGTAGCTGGTGCTAGACTGCATGTTCCTGAATCAGTTAGTAGGAGTGCTGTGTTACAATAGCTAGTGCTAGACTGCATGCTCCTGGATGGGTTAGTAGGAGTGCTGTGTTTCAATGGCTGGTGCTGGACTGCAAGTTACTGGATAGGTTAGTAGGAGTGCTGTATTACAATAGGTTTTACTAGACTGCATATTCCTGGATGGGTTAGTAGGAGTGCTGTGTTTCAATGGCTGGTGCTGGACTGCAAGTTACTGGATAGGTTAGTAGGAGTGCTGTATTACAATAGGTTTTACTAGACTGCATATTCCTGGATGGGTTAGTAGGAGTGCTGTGATACAATAGCTGGTGCTAGACTGCTTTCTCCTTGATGGGTTAGTAGGAATCCTGTGTTACAATAGCAGGTGTTAGACGGCATGTTCCTGGATGGGTTAGTAGGAATGCTGTGTTACAATAGCTGGTGCTAGACTGCATGTTTCTGGATGAGTAAGTAGGAGTGCAGTGTTACAATACTTGGTCCTAGGCTGAATGTTTCTGGTTGGGTTATTATGAGTGCTGTGTTACAATAGCTGGTGCAAGACTGCACGATCCTGGATGGGTTAGTAGGAGTGCTGTGATAAAACAGCTGCAGCTAGACTGCTTGTTGCAGGATGGGTTAGTAGGAGTGCTGTGTTATAATCGCTGGTTCCAAATGGCATGTTCCTGAATGGGTTAGTAAGGGTGCTGTGTTATAATCGCTGGTGCTAGACTGGATATTCCTGGATGGGTTAGTAGGTGTGTATAACAAAACATAGTGTATATCTACAACAATATTACTGCTTGACCTTTTTGATTCCTTCTCTTTTGCGAAAAGAGTGAATGGCTGGGCAAAATGCAGTGATGCAGGTTTCTCAAAATTATAACAAAATTCTGCATGTTTTACAAAATTCCTTGATGATGTTATGCTATAGCAGTTTGAGCTTATAGCATAAACAATCTTTAGCAAAGGATTAAGAAGTTGGCACACCCAAGAATAATGATACAAGTTTTTTGCTCCTGGCTAAATGGAGAAACCTACAAAAGAAATAACTTTCCCTGTGTTACCCACTAATGTGTACAGAAATAAGAAACAGCACTAGTGGCTTTATAACTTATTAGTCCATCTTTCCTGTGTTGTAATAGCTGGTGCTAGACTGCAAGTTTCTGGATGGGTTAGTAGGAGTGCTGTGTTATAATAGCTGTTGCTAGACTGCATGTTCCGGGATGGGTTAGTAGGAGTGCTGTGTTACAATAGCTGCTGCTAGACTGCATGTTTCTGGATGAGTTAGTAGGAGTGCTGTGTACAATTCTTGGTGTTAGACTGAATGTTTCTGGTTGGGTTACTATCAGTGCTGTGTTACAATAGCTGGTGCTAGACTGCACGATCCTGGATGGGTCAGTAGGAGTGCTGTGTTACAATAGCTGGTGCTAGACTGCATGATCCTGGATAGGTTATTAGGAGTGTGGTGTTACAGCAGCTGCAGCAAGACGGCATATTCCTGGATGGGTTAGTAAGAGTGCTGTTACAACAGCTGGTTCTAGACTGCATGTTTCTGGATGGGTTAGTAGAAGTTCTAAGTTACAATAGCTGTTACTTGAACGCATGCTCCTGGATGGGTTAGTAGGAGTGCTGTGTTACAATAGCTGGTGATAGAGTGCATGTTCCTGAATGGGTTAGTAGGAGTACTGTGATACAATAACTGGTGCTAGACTGCATGTTCCTGAATGGGATAGTAGGAGTGCTGTGTTATAATAGCTGGTGCTACACTGAATGTACCTGGATGAGTTATTAAGAGTGCTGCATTACAATAGCTGGTGCTAGACTGCATGATCCTGGATAGGTTAGTAGGAGTGTGGTGTTACAATAGCTTGTGCTAGACTCCATGTTTCTGGATGGGTTAGTAGGAGTGCTGTGTTACAGCAGCTGCAGCAAGACGGCATATTCCTGGATGGGTTAGTAAGAGAGCTGTTACAACAGCTGGTTCTAGACTGCATGTTCCTGGATGGGTTAGAAAGGGTGCTGTGTTATAATCGCTCGTGCTAGACTGCATATTATTGGATGGGTTAGTAGAAGTGCTGTGTTACAATAGCTGATGTTGGATTGCATGTTCCTGGATGGGTTAGTAGGTGTGTATAACAAAACATAGTGTATATCTACAACATTATTACTGCTCGACCTTTTTGATTCCTTCTCTCTTGCAAAAAGAGTGAATGGCTGGCAAAATGCAGTGATGCAGCTTTTACAAAATTATAACAAAATTCTGCATGTTTTACAAAAATCCATGATGATGTAATGCTATAGCAGTTTGAGCTTACAGCATTAACAATCTTTAGCAAAGGATTAAAAGTTGGCACACCCAACCTTTTTTTAGGTTCCATGAACCGACCAAACTCTGCGACAATGCATTCTCCAGTTTATGAAATTTGGGCTTATAATTTAGCAGTTTTCATATCATTTAAACATTTCCAAATATTTGACTTCACATAACTCAATCTCTATTAAAGCTAGACTTCTGACTTCTAGCACACACCGGCAACATGTGTTTTGGGGAACTATGGAAATGCCAAATGCAACTGCAGGTGAGTAAGTGCTGAAGTTTTAAAAATTACAACTTACAAAAAACAGAATTTTAGAAGTATTTCTTAAATTTGTCACTGAAGCAGAATTATATTTTTTAATTAATTGCAGTGGCAAAGGTTTACATGTTTCATAGCTCTAATATGCATTAATGAAAAAAACTATCTTCACGCAACATATAGAGAAATCAGAGCAGCCTTCACAGGGCCATGAGTTGAGATCATGTCTTGTGCTATATTGGAAGTCAACTATGTAAGAATAATGATACAAGTTTATGCTCCTGGCTAAATGGAGAAACCTACAAAAGAAATAACTTTCCCTGTGTTACCCACTAATGTGTACAGAAATGAGAAACAGCACTAGTGGCTTTATAACTTATTAGCCCATCTTTCCTGTGTTGTAATAGCTGGTGCTAGACTGCAAGTTTCTGGATGGGTTGGTAGGACTGCTGTGTTACAATAGCTGTTGCTAGACTGCATGTTCGGGGATGGGTTAGTAGAAGTGCTGTGTTACAATAGCTGCTGCTAGACTGCATGTTTCTGGATGAGTTAGTAGGAGTGCGGTGTTACAATACTTGGTGTTAGACTGAATGTTTCTGGTTGGGTTACTATCAGTCCTGTGTTACAATAGCTGGAGCTAGGCAGCACGATCCTGGATGGGTTAGTAGGAGTGCTGTGTTACAATTGCTGCTGATAGACTGCATGTTCCTAGATGGGTATGTATGAGATTGTGTTATAATAGCTGGTGCTAGACTGCAAGTTCCAGGATGGGTTAGTAAGAGTGCTGTGTTTCAAAAGCTGGTGATAGAGTGCATGTTCCTGAATGGGTTACTAGGAGTACTGTGATACAATAACTGGTGCTAGATGGCATGTTCCTGGATGGGATAGTAGGAGTGCTGTGTTATAATAGCTGGTGCTACAGTGAATGTACCTGGATGAGTTATTAGGAGTGCTGTGTTACAATAGCTGGTGCTAGGCTGCATGATCCTGGATAGGTTAGTAGGAGTGTGGTGTTACAATAGCTTGTGCTAGACTACATGTTTCTGGATGGGTTAGAAGGAGTGCTGTTACAACAGCTGGTTCTAGACTGCATTTTCCTGGATGGGTTAGTAAGGGTGCTGTGTTATAATCGCTGGTGCTAGACTGCATGTTATTGTATGGGTTAGTAGAAGTGCTGTGTTACAATAGCTGATGTTAGATTGCATGTTTCTGGATGGGTTAGTAGGTGTGTATAACAAAACATAGTGTATATCTACAACATTATTACTGCTCGACCTTTTTGATTCCTTCTCTCTTGCGAAAAGAGTGAATGGCTGGGAAAAATGCAGTGATGCAGCTTTCACAAAATTATAACAAAATTCTGCATGTTTTACAAAAATCCATGATGATGTAATGCTATAGCAGTTTGAGCTTACAGCATTAACAATCTTTAGCAAAGGATTAAGAAGTTGACACACCCAACCTTTTTTTAGGTTCCATGAACCGACCAAACTCTGCGACAATGCGTTCTCTAGTTTATGAAATTTGGGCTTATAATTTAGCAGTTTTCATATCATTTAAACATTTCCAAATATTTGACTTCACATAACTCAATCTCTATTAAAGCTAGACTTCTGACTTCTAGCACACACCGGCAACCTGTGTTTTGGGGAACTATGGAAATGCCAAATGCAACTGCAGGTGAGTAAGTGCTGAAGTTTTAAAAATTACAACTTACAGAAAACTGAATTTTAGAAGTATTTCTTAAATTTGTCACTGAAGCAGAATTATATTTTTTAATTAATTGCAGTGGCAAAAGTTTACATGTTTCATAGCTCTAATATGCATTAATGAAAAAAACTATCTTCACGCAACATATAGAGAAATCAGAGCAGCCTTCACAGGGCCATGAGTTGAGATCATGTCATGTGCTATATTGGAAGCCAACTATGTAATAATAATGATACAAGTTTATGCTCCTGGCTAAATGGAGAAACCTACAAAAGAAATAACTTTCCCTGTTACCCACTAATGTGTACAGAAATAAGAAACAGCACTAGTGGCTTTATAACTTATTAGTCCATCTTTCCTGTGTTGTAATAGCTGGTGCTAGACTGCAAGTTTCTGGATGGGTTGGTAGGAGTGCTGTGTTACAATAGCTGTTGCTAGACTGCATGTTCTGGGATGGGTTAGTAGGAGTGCTGTGTTACAATAGCTGGTGCTAGACTTCATGTTTCTGGATGAGTTAGTAGGAGTTCGGTGTTACAATACTTGGTGTTAGACTGAATGTTTCTGGTTGGGTTACTATCAGTGCTGTGTTACAATGGCTTTAGCTAGACTGCACAATCCTGGATGGGTTAGTAGGAGTGCTGTGTTACAATAGCTGGTGATAGACTGCATATTCCTAGAAGGGTACTTAGGAGTTTGTGTTACAATAGCTGGTGCTAGACTGCAAGTTCCAGGATGAGTTAGTAAGAGTGCTGTGTTACAATAGCTGGTGATAGAGTGCATGTTCTTGAATGGGTTAGTAGGAGTACTGTGATACAATAACTGGTGCTAGACTGCATGTTTCTGGATGGGTTAGTAGGAGTGCTGTGTTACAGCAGCTGCGGCAAGACGGCATATTCCTGGATGGGTTAGTAAGAGTGCTGTTACAACAGCTGGTTCTAGACTGCATGTTCCTGGATGGGTTAGTAAGGGTGCTGTGTTATAATCACTCATGCTAGACTGCATATTATTGGATTGGTTAGTAGAAGTGCTGTGTTACAATAGCTGATGTTGGATTGCATGTTCCTGGATGGGTTAGTAGGTGTGTATAACAAAGCATAGTGTATATCTACAACATTATTACTGCTCAACCTTTTTGATTCCTTCTCTCTTGCGAAAAGAGTGAATGGCTTTTCAAAATGCAGTGATGCAGCTTTCACAAAATTATAACAAAATTCTGCATGTTTTACAAAAATCCATGATGATGTAATGCTGTAGCAGTTTGAGCTTACAGCGTTAACAATCTTTAGCAAAGGATTAAGAAGTTGGCACATCCAACCTTTTTTTAGGTTCCATGAACCGACCAAACTCTGCGACAATGCGTTCTCTAGTTTATGAAATTTGGGCTTATAATTTAACAGTTTTCATATCATTTAAACATTTCCAAATATTTGACTTCACATAACTCAATCTCTATTAAAGCTAGACTTCTGACTTCTAGCACACACCGGCAACATGTGTTTTGGGGAACTATGGAAATGCCAAATGCAACTGCAGGTGAGTAAGTGCTGAAGTTTTAAAAATTACGACTTACAGAAAACAGAATTTTAGAAGTATTTCTTAAATTTGTCACTGAAGCAGAATTATATTTTTTAATTAATTGCAGTGGCAAAGGTTTACATGTTTCATAGCTCTAATATGCATTAATGAAAAAAAACTATCTTCACGCAACATATAGAGAAATCAGAGCAGCCTTCACAGGGCATGAGTTGAGATCATGTCATGTACTATATTGGAAGCCAACTATGTAAGAATAATGATATTAGTTTATGCTCCTGGCTAAATGGAGAAACCTGCAAAAGAAATAACTTTCCCTGTGTTACCCACTAATGTGTAAGGAAATAAGAAACAGCACTAGTGGCTTTATAACTTATTAGTTCATCTTTTCTGTGTTATAACAGCTGGTGCTAGACTGCAAGTTTCTGGATGGGTTAGTAGGAGTGCTGTGTTATAATAGCTGTTGCTAGACTGCATGTTCCGGGGATGGATTAGTAGGTGTGCTGTGTTACAATAGCTGTTGCTAGATGGCATGTTGCTGTATGTGTTAGAAAGAGTGCTGTCTTACAGTAGCTGGTGCTACACTTTATATTCCTGGATGGATTAGTAGGAGGGCTGTCTTACAATAGCAGTGCTATACTACATATTCCTGGGTGGGTCAGTAGTAGTCCTGTATTACAATAACTAGTGCTAGACTGCAAGATCTTGGATATGTTAGTAGGAGTACTGTGTTACAATAGCAGGTGCTAGGCTGCATGTTCCTAGATGGTTTAGTTTTAGTGCTGTGTTATAAAAAGCTGTTGCTGGACTGCATATTCCTATATGTGTTAATAGTAGTGCTGTGTTACAACAGCTTGTTCTAGGCTGCATGTTTCTGGGTGGGTTTGTAGGAGTGCTGTGTAACAATAACTGGTGCTAGACTGCATGATCCTGGTTTGGATAGCAGGAGTACTGAGTTAGAATAGATAGTGCTAGCCGGCTAATTCCTAGATTGGATATTATGAGTGCTGTGTTATAAATGCTGTTGCTCTACTGCACATTCCTTGATCTGTTAGTATAAATGCTATGTTACAATAGCTGGTGCGAGATTTAATGTTTTTGGATGGGATAGTGGAAGCACAGTTTTATGATTGCAGGTGCTAGACTGCATGATTTTGGTTGGGTTAGTAGGAGTGCTGCATTACAGTAGCTTGTGCTAGACTTCATGTTACTAGATCAGTTTGAAGGAGTGCTGTGTAACAATAGCTAGTGCTAGAATGCATGTTTCTGGATTGTTAGTGGGAGTGCTGTCTTACAATAGCATATGCTAGACTGAATATTCTTGGATGGGGTTAGTAGGAGTGATGTGTTACAAGAGCTAGTGCAAGACTGCATGTTTCTGGATGGGTTAGAAGAAGTGCCGTGTTACAAAATCTGGTGCTAGACTGCCTGTTCCTGGATAGGCTAGTAGGAGTGCTGTGTTATAACAGCTGGTGCTTGACTGAATGTTCCTGGATATTTTAATAGGAGTTCTGTGTTACAATAGCTGGTGCTAGACTGCATGATCCTGGATGGGTTAGTAGGAGTACTGTGTAACAATAGCTGGTGCTAGACTGCAAGTTTATGGATGTGTTTGAAGAAGTGCTGTGTTACAAAAACTTGTGATAGACTGCATGTTCCTGGAAAGGCTAGTTGAAGTGCTGTGTTATAATAGCTGTTGCTTCACTGAATGTTCCTGGAGAGTTTAATAGGAGTGCAGTGTTACAATAGCAGGTGGTAGACTGCACGATCCTGGATGGGTTAGTAGGAATGCTGTGTTACAAAAGCTGGTGCTAGACTGCATGTTCATGGATCGTTTAATAGGAGTGCTGTGTTATAATAGCTGGAGCTAGACTACATATTCCTGAATGGGTTAGTAGGAGTGCTGTGTTTCAATAGCTGGTGCAGGACTGCATGTTCCTGGATGGGTTAGTAGGAGTCCTGTGTTACAATAGCAGGTGCTAGACATCATGTTCATTGATGAGTTAGTAGGAGTGCTGTGTTACAATAGCTGGTGCTAGACTGCATGTTTCTGGATGAATTAGTAGGAGTGCGGTGTTACAATTCTCATGCTAGACTGAATGTTTCTGGATGGGTTACTAGGAGTGTTGTTTAACAACAGCTGGTTCTAGACTGCATGTTAGTGGATGGGTTAATAAGGGTGCTGTATTACAATTGCTGGTGCTAGACTGCATATTACTGGAAGGGTTAGTAGGAGTGCAGTGTTACAACAACTGGTGCTAGATGGCATTTTCCTGGATGGGTTAGTAGGAGTGCTGTGTTACAATAAGGGGTGTTAGACTGCAAGTTCCTGGATGTGTTAGTAAGAGTACCGTGTTACAATTGCTGCTGCTAGACTGCATGTTCCTGGATGGGTTAGTAGGAGTGCTGTGCAACAATAACTGGTGTTTGACTACATGTTCCTGGATAGGATAGTAGGAGTGCTGTGTTACAATAGCTGGTGCCAGACTGCATGTTCCTGGATGGGTTAGTATGAGTGCTATGTCTCAGTAGCATTGGCAAGATGGCATATTCCTGGATGGGACAGTAGGAGTGCTGTGTTAAAATATCTTATGCTAGTCTGCATGTTTCTGGGAGGGTTAGTTGGAGTACAGCTTTACAACAGCTGGTGCTTGCCTGCATGTTTCTGGTTGGGTTAGTAGGAGTGTTGTTTACAACAACTGGTTCTACACTGCATGTTCCTGGATGGGTTAGCAAGGGTGATGTGTTATAATCGCTGGTGCAAGACTGCATATTTCTGCATGGCTTAATAGGAGTGCTGTGTTACAATAGCTGGTGCTGGACTGCATGATCCTGGATGGGTCAATAGGAGTGCTGTGTTGCAATAGCTGGTGCTAGACTGCATGTTCCTTGATGGATTAGTAGGATTCCTGTGTTACAATAGCAGGTGATAGACGGCTTGTTCATGGATAGGTTAGTAGGAGTGCTGTGTTACAATAGCTGGGCTAGACTGCATGTTTCTGGATTAATTAGTAGGAGTGTGGTGTTACAATTCTTGGTGCTAGACTGAATGTTTCTGGATGGGTTACTAGGAGTACTGTGTAACAACATCTGGTTAAAGACTGCATGTTCTTGGATGGGTTAGTAAGGGTGCTGTGGTACAATTGCTGGTGCAAGACTGCATATTAAAGGAAGGATTAGTAGGAGTGATGTGTTACAACAGCTGGTGCTAGACTGCATGTTCCTTGATGGGTTAGTAGGACTGCTGGGTTACAATAAGTGGTGTTAGACTGCAAGTTCCTGGATGTGTTAGTAAGAGTGCTGTGTTACAGTAGCAAGTGCTAGACTGCATGTTCCTGGATGGGTTAGTAGGAGTGCTGTGCTACAATAACTAGTGCTTGACTGCATGTACCCAGATGGGATAGTAGGAGTGCTGAGTTACAATAGATGGAGCTAGACTGTATGTTCCTGGATAGATTAGTAGGAGTGCTCTGTTACAATAGCTGTTGCTAGACTGCATGTTCCTGGATGATATAGTAGGAGTGCTGTGTTAAAATAGCTTGTGCTAGTCTGCATGTTTCTGGGTGGGTTAGTTGGAGCGCTGTGTTACAATAGCTGGTGCTAACCTGAATGTTTCTGGATGGGTTAGTAGGAGTGCTGTTTTACAACAGCTGGTTCTAGACTGCATGTTCCTGGATGGGTTAGTAAGGGTGCTGTCTAATAATCGCTGGTGCTAGACTGCATATTACTGAATGGGTTAATAGGAGTGATGTGTTACAATAGCTGGTGCTAGACTGCATGTTCCTGGATGGGTCAGTAGGAGTGCTGTGTTGCAATGGCTGGTTCTAAACTGTAAGTTCTTGTATGGGTTGTTAATAGTGCTGTGTTGCTATAGCTGGGGCTAGACTGCAAGTTCCTGAATGGGTTAGTAGGTGTGTTGTGTTATAATAGCTGGTGCTAGACTGTATGCTCCTAGATGTGTTAGTAGTAGAGCTGTGTTACAATAGCTGGTGCTAGACTCCATGTTCCTGTATGGGTTAGTAAAGGTGCTCTCTTATAATTGCTGGGTCAAGACTGTATATTACTGGATGGATTATTAGGAAAGCAGTGTTGCAATAGCTGGTGCTAGACTGCATGTTTCTGGAGGGGTTTGTATTAGTGCTGTGTTACAAAAGTTTGTGCTAGGCTGCAAGTTCCTGAATGTGTTTGTATGGGTGCTTTGCTATAATTGGTGGTGCTAGACTCCATATTCCTTAAAAGGCTTTTAGGAGTGCTGTGTTACAATAGCTGGTGCTAGACTACATGTTTCTGGACAGGTTAGTAGGAGTGCTATGTTACAACAGCTGGTGCTAGACTGCATGTTCCTGCATGGGTTATAAACAGTGCTGTGTTTCAATAGCTGGTGCTATACTGCATGTTCCTGGATGTGTTAGTAGGAGTCATGCGTTACTATTGCAGGTGCTAGACTGCATGTTCATAGATAGGTTAGTAGGAGTGCTGTGTTACAATAGCTGGTGCTAGACTGCATGTTTCTCGATGAATTAGTAGGAGTGGGGTGTTAAAATAGCTTGAGCAAGTCTGCATTTTTCTGGGTGGATTAGTTGGAGTGCAGTGTTACAATAGCTGTGTGCTAACCTGCATGTTTCTGAATGGGTTAGTAGGAGTCCTGTGTTACAACAGCTGGTTCTAGACTGCATGTTCTTGGAAGGGTTAGTAAGGGTGCTGTCTTATAATAGCTGGTGCTAGACTGCATATTCCTGGATGGGTCAGTAGGTGTGTTGTGTTATAGCAGCTGGTGCTAGACTGCATGCTCCTAGATGTGTTAGTTGGAGTGCTGTGTTACCAAAGCTGGTGCTAGACTTCATGTTCCCATTTGGGTTAGTAAGAGTGCTGATTTACAATAGCAGGTGCTAGACTCCATGTTCCTGTATGGGTTAGTAAAGGTGCTCTGTTATAATTGCTGGTGCAAGACTGTATATTACTGGATGAATTATTAGGAGTGCAGTGTTACAATACCTGGTGCTAGACTGCATGTTTCTGGAGGGTTTGTATTATTGTTTTGTTACTATAGTTGGTGCTAGACTGCAAGTTCCTCTTTGTGTTTGTAAGGGTGTTCTGTTATAATTAGTGGTGCTAGACTCCATATTCCTGAAAAGGTTGGTAAGAGTGCTGTTTTACAATAGCTGGTGCTGGACTACATGTTTCTGGCAGGTTACTAGGAGCACTGTGTTACAATAGCTGGTGCTAAACTGCATGTTGCTATGTGGGATAGTAGGAGTGCTGTGTTACAATAGCTGGTACTAGACTGCATGTTCCTGGATGGGTTAGTAGGAGTGCAGTGTTATAATAGCAGGTGCTATACTGAATGTTCCTGGATTGTTAGCAGCAGTGCAGTGTTACAATAGCTGGTGCTAGACTGCATGTTTCTGGATAGGTTAGTAGGAGTACTGATTTAAAATATCTGTTACTAGACTGCATGTTTCTGGATTTGTTAATAGGAGTGCTGTGTTACAATAGCTGGTGTTAGACTGAATGTTCCTGCATATGTTTGTAGGAGTGCTGTGTTACAATAGCAGGTGCTAGGCTGCATGTTCCTAGATGGTTTAGTATTAGTGCTGTGTTATAAAAGCTGTTGCTGGACAGCATATTCCTGTATTTGTTAATAGTAGTGCTGTGTTACAACAGATTGTGCTTTGCTGCATGTTTCTGGGTGGGTTCGTAAAAGTGCTGTGTAACAATAGCTGGTGCTGGACTGCATGGTTCTCGCTTGTTAGCAAGAGTACCGAGTATAATAGATAGTGCTAGCCTGCTTATTTCTGGAATGGATATTATCAGTGCAGTGTTATAAATGCTGTTGTTGGACTGCATATTCCTAGATCTGTTAGTTTAAATGCAGTGTTACAATAGCTGGTGCTAGATTTCATGTTTCAGGATAGGATAGTAGGAGCGCTGTTTTACAATTGCTGGTGCTAGACTGCATGATCCTGGATGGGTTAGTAGGAGGCTGCATAATAGTAGCTGGTGCTAGACTGCATGTTCATAGATCAGTAAGTAGGAGTGCTGTGTTACAATAGCTAGTGCTAGAGTGCATGTTCCTGGATTTGTTAGTGGAGTGCTGTCTTACAAGAGCTTATGGTAGACTGCATAATCCTGGATGGGGTTAGTAGGAGTGCTGTGTTACAAAAGCTGGTGCTAGACTGCATGTTTCTGGAATGAGTTAGAAGAAGTGCTGTTACATAAACTAGTGCTAGACTACATGTTCCTGGATAGGCTAGTAGGAGGGCTGTGTTATAATAGCTGGTACTTCACTGAATGTTCCCGGATGGTTTAATAGGAGTGCTGTGTTACAATAGTTGGTGCTAGACTGTATGCTCCTAGATTTGTTAGTTGGAGAGCAGTGTTAAAATAGCTGGTACTAGACTCCTTGTTCATGTATGGGTTAGTAAAGCTGCTCTGTTATAATTGCTGGTGCAAGACTGTACATTACTGGATGGATTATTAGGAGAGCAGTGTTACAATAGCTGGTGCTAGCCTGCATGTTTCTGGAGGGGTTTGTATTAGTGCTGTGTTACAAAAGTTGGTGCTAGGCTGCAAGTTCCTGAATGTGTTTGTATTGGTGCTGTGTTATAATTGGTGGTGCTAGACTCCATCTTCCTTAAAAGGCTGGTAGGAGTGCTGTGTTACAATAGCTGGTGCTAGACTACATGTTTCTGGACAGGTTAGTAGGAGCGCTGTGTTACAACAGCTGGTGCTAGACTGCATGTTCCTGCATGGGTTAGAAAGAGTGCTGTGTTTCAATAGCTGGTGCTATACTGCATGTTCCTGGATGTGTTAGTAGGAGTCATGCGTTACAATTGCAGGTGCTAGACTGCATGTTCAAAGATGGTTTAGTAGAAGTGCTGTGTTACAATAGCTGGTGCTAGACTGCATGTTTCTGGATGAATTAGTAGGAGTCGGGTGTTAAAATAGCTTGAGCAAGTCTGAATTTTTCTGGGTGGATTAGTTGGAGTGCTGTGTTACAATAGCTGGTGCTAACCTGCATGTTTCTGGATGGGTTAGTAGGAGTGCTGTGTTACAACAGCTGGTTCTAGACTGCATGTTCCTGGCTGGGTTAGTAAGGGTGATGTCTAATAATAGCTGGTGCTAGACTGCATATTCCTGTATGGATTAATAGGAGTGATGTGTTACAATAGCTGGTGCTAGACTGCATATTCCTGGATGGGTCAGTAGGTTTGTTGTTTTATAATAGCTGGTGCCAGACTGCTTGGTCCAAGATGTGTTAGTAGGAGTGCTGTGTTACAAAAGCTGGTGCTAGACTTCATGTTCCCGTTTGGGTTAGTAAGAGTGCTGATTTACAATAGCAGGTGCTAGACTCCATGTTCTTGTATGGGTTAGTAAAGGTGCTCTGTTATAATTGCTGGTGCAAGACTGTATATTACTGGATGGACTATTAGGAGTGCAGTGTTACAATAGCTGGTGCTAGACTGCATGTTTCTGGATGGATTTGTATTATTGTTTTGTTACTATAGTTGGTGCTAGACTGCAAGTTCCTGAATGTGTTTGTAAAGGTGCTTTGTTATAATTAGTGGTGCTAGACTCCATATTCCTTAAAAGGTTGGTAAGAGTGCTGTGTTACAATAGCTGGTGCTAGACTACATGTTTATGGCAGTTTAGTAGGAGCGCTGTGTTACAATAGCTGGTGCTAACCTGCATGTTCCTATTTGGGTTAGTAGGAGTGCTGTGTTACAATAGCTGGTGCTAGACTGCATGTTCCTGGATGGGTTAGTAGGAGTGCAGTGTTATAACAGCAGGTGCTATACTGAATGTTCCTGGATTGGTTAGCAGCAGTGCAGTGTTACAATAGCTGGTGCTAGACTGCATGTTTCTGGATGGGTTAGTAGGAGTGCTGTTTTACAACAGCTGGTTCTAGACTGCATGTTCCTGGATGGGTTAGTAAGGGTGCTGTCTAATAATCGCTGGTGCTAGACTGCATATTACTGAATGGGTTAATAGGAGTGATGTGTTACAATAGCTGGTGCTAGACTGCATGTTCCTGGATGGGTCAGTAGGAGTGCTGTGTTGCAATGGCTGGTTCTAAACTGTAAGTTCTTGTATGGGTTGTTAATAGTGCTGTGTTGCTATAGCTGGGCTAGACTGCAAGTTCCTGAATGGGTTAGTAGGTGTGTTGTGTTATAATAGCTGGTGCTAGACTGTATGCTCCTAGATGTGTTAGTAGTAGAGCTGTGTTACAATAGCTGGTGCTAGACTCCATGTTCCTGTATGGGTTAGTAAAGGTGCTCTTTATAATTGCTGGGTCAAGACTGTATATTACTGGATGGATTATTAGGAAAGCAGTGTTGCAATAGCTGGTGCTAGACTGCATGTTTCTGGAGGGGTTGTATTAGTGCTGTGTTACAAAAGTTTGTGCTAGGCTGCAAGTTCCTGAATGTGTTTGTATGGGTGCTTTGCTATAATTGGTGGTGCTAGACTCCATATTCCTTAAAGGCTTTTAGGAGTGCTGTGTTACAATAGCTGGTGCTAGACTACATGTTTCTGGACAGGTTAGTAGGAGGGTATGTTACAACAGCTGGTGCTAGACTGCATGTTCCTGCATGGGTTATAAACAGTGCTGTGTTTCAATAGCTGGTGCTATACTGCATGTTCCTGGATGTGTTAGTAGGAGTCATGCGTTACTATTGCAGGTGCTAGACTGCATGTTCATAGATAGGTTAGTAGGAGTGCTGTGTTACAATAGCTGGTGCTAGACTGCATGTTTCTCGATGAATTAGTAGGAGTGGGGTGTTAAAATAGCTTGAGCAAGTCTGCATTTTTCTGGGTGGATTAGTTGGAGTGCAGTGTTACAATAGCTGTGTGCTAACCTGCATGTTTCTGAATGGGTTAGTAGGAGTCCTGTGTTACAACAGCTGGTTCTAGACTGCATGTTCTTGGAAGGGTTAGTAAGGGTGCTGTCTTATAATAGCTGGTGCTAGACTGCATATTCCTGGATGGGTCAGTAGGTGTGTTGTGTTATAGCAGCTGGTGCTAGACTGCATGCTCAGATGTTAGTTGGAGTGCTGTGTTACAAAAGCTGGTGCTAGACTTCATGTTCCCATTTGGGTTAGTAAGAGTGCTGATTTACAATAGCAGGTGCTAGACTCCATGTTCCTGTATGGGTTAGTAAAGGTGCTCTGTTATAATTGCTGGTGCAAGACTGTATATTACTGGATGAATTATTAGGAGTGCAGTGTTACAATACCTGGTGCTAGACTGCATGTTTCTGGAGGGGTTTGTATTATTGTTTTGTTACTATAGTTGGTGCTAGACTGCAAGTTCCTCTTTGTGTTTGTAAGGGTGTTCTGTTATAATTAGTGGTGCTAGACTCCATATTCCTGAAAAGGTTGGTAAGAGTGCTGTTTTACAATAGCTGGTGCTGGACTACATGTTTCTGGCAGGTTACTAGGAGCACTGTGTTACAATAGCTGGTGCTAAACTGCATGTTGCTATGTGGGATAGTAGGAGTGCTGTGTTACAATAGCTGGTACTAGACTGCATGTTCCTGGATGGGTTAGTAGGAGTGCAGTGTTATAATAGCAGGTGCTATACTGAATGTTCCTGGATTGGTTAGCAGCAGTGCAGTGTTACAATAGCTGGTGCTAGACTGCATGTTTCTGGATAGGTTAGTAGGAGTACTGATTTAAAATATCTGTTACTAGACTGCATGTTTCTGGATTTGTTAATAGGAGTGCTGTGTTACAATAGCTGGTGTTAGACTGAATGTTCCTGCATATGTTTGTAGGAGTGCTGTGTTACAATAGCAGGTGCTAGGCTGCATGTTCCTAGATGGTTTAGTATTAGTGCTGTGTTATAAAAGCTGTTGCTGGACAGCATATTCCTGTATTTGTTAATAGTAGTGCTGTGTTACAACAGATTGTGCTTTGCTACATGTTTCTGGGTGGGTTCGTAAAAGTGCTGTGTAACAATAGCTGGTGCTGGACTGCATGGTTCTCGTTTGGTTAGCAAGAGTACCGAGTTATAATAGATAGTGCTAGCCTGCTTATTTCTGGAATGGATATTATCAGTGCAGTGTTATAAATGCTGTTGTTGGACTGCATATTCCTAGATCTGTTAGTTTAAATGCAGTGTTACAATAGCTGGTGCTAGATTTCATGTTTCAGGATAGGATAGTAGGAGCGCTGTTTTACAATTGCTGGTGCTAGACTGCATGATCCTGGATGGGTTAGTAGGAGTGCTGCATAATAGTAGCTGGTGCTAGACTGCATGTTCATAGATCAGTAAGTAGGAGTGCTGTGTTACAATAGCTAGTGCTAGAGTGCATGTTCCTGGATTTGTTAGTGGGAGTGCTGTCTTACAAGAGCTTATGGTAGACTGCATAATCCTGGATGGGGTTAGTAGGAGTGCTGTGTTACAAAAGCTGGTGCTAGACTGCATGTTTCTGGATGAGTTAGAAGAAGTGCTGTTACATAAACTAGTGCTAGACTACATGTTCCTGGATAGGCTAGTAGGAGGGCTGTGTTATAATAGCTGGTACTTCACTGAATGTTCCCGGATGGTTTAATAGGAGTGCTGTGTTACAATAGTTGGTGCTAGACTGTATGCTCCTAGATTTGTTAGTTGGAGAGCAGTGTTAAAATAGCTGGTACTAGACTCCTTGTTCATGTATGGGTTAGTAAAGCTGCTCTGTTATAATTGCGGTGCAAGACTGTACATTACTGGATGGATTATTAGAGAGCAGTGTTACAATAGCTGGTGCTAGCCTGCATGTTTCTGGAGGGGTTTGTATTAGTGCTGTGTTACAAAAGTTGGTGCTAGGCTGCAAGTTCCTGAATGTGTTTGTATTGGTGCTGTGTTATAATTGGTGGTGCTAGACTCATCTTCCTTAAAAGGCTGGTAGGAGTGCTGTGTTACAATAGCTGGTGCTAGACTACATGTTTCTGGACAGGTTAGTAGGAGCGCTGTGTTACAACAGCTGGTGCTAGACTGCATGTTCCTGCATGGGTTAGAAAGAGTGCTGTGTTTCAATAGCTGGTGCTATACTGCATGTTCCTGGATGTGTTAGTAGGAGTCATGCGTTACAATTGCAGGTGCTAGACTGCATGTTCAAAGATGGTTTAGTAGAAGTGCTGTGTTACAATAGCTGGTGCTAGACTGCATGTTTCTGGATGAATTAGTAGGAGTCGGGTGTTAAAATAGCTTGAGCAAGTCTGAATTTTTCTGGGTGGATTAGTTGGAGTGCTGTGTTACAATAGCTGGTGCTAACCTGCATGTTTCTGGATGGGTTAGTAGGAGTGCTGTGTTACAACAGCTGGTTCTAGACTGCATGTTCCTGGCTGGGTTAGTAAGGTGATGTCTAATAATAGCTGGTGCTAGACTGCATATTCCTGTATGGATTAATAGGAGTGATGTGTTACAATAGCTGGTGCTAGACTGCATATTCCTGGATGGGTCAGTAGGTTTGTTGTTTTATAATAGCTGGTGCCAGACTGCTTGGTCCAAGAGTGTTAGTAGGAGTGCTGTGTTACAAAAGCTGGTGCTAGACTTCATGTTCCCGTTTGGGTTAGTAAGAGTGCTGATTTACAATAGCAGGTGCTAGACTCCATGTTCTTGTATGGGTTAGTAAAGGTGCTCTGTTATAATTGCTGGTGCAAGACTGTATATTACTGGATGGACTATTAGGAGTGCAGTGTTACAATAGCTGGTGCTAGACTGCATGTTTCTGGATGGATTTGTATTATTGTTTTGTTACTATAGTTGGTGCTAGACTGCAAGTTCCTGAATGTGTTTGTAAAGGTGCTTTGTTATAATTAGTGGTGCTAGACTCATTCCTTAAAAGGTTGGTAAGAGTGCTGTGTTACAATAGCTGGTGCTAGACTACATGTTTATGGCAGTTTAGTAGGAGCGCTGTGTTACAATAGCTGGTGCTAACCTGCATGTTCCTATTTGGGTTAGTAGGAGTGCTGTGTTACAATAGCTGGTGCTAGACTGCATGTTCCTGGATGGGTTAGTAGGAGTGCAGTGTTATAACAGCAGGTGCTATACTGAATGTTCCTGGATTGGTTAGCAGCAGTGCAGTGTTACAATAGCTGGTGCTAGACTGCATGTTTCTGGATAGGTTAGTAGGAGCACTGATTTAAAATATCTGTTACAAGACTGCATGTTTCTTGATTGGTTAATAGGAGTTATGTGTTACAATAGCTGGTGTTAGACTGAATGTTTCTGCATATGTTAGTAGGTGTGCTCTGTTACAATAGCAGGTGCAAGGCTGCATGTTCCTAGATGGTTTAGTATTAGTGCTGTGTTATAAAAGCTGTTGCTGGACTGCATATTCCTGTATTTGTTAATAGTAGTGCTGTGTTACAACAGCTTGTGCTTTGCTGCATGTTTCTGGGTGGGTTCGTAAAAGTGCTGTGTAACAATAGCTGGTGCTGGACTGCATGGTTCTCGTTTGGTTAGCAGGAGTACTGAGTTATAATAGATAGTGCTAGCCTGCTTATTCCTGGAATGGATATTATCAGTGCAGTGTTATAAATGCTGTTGCTGTACTGCATATTCCTAGATCTGTTAGTTTAAATGCAGTGTTACAATAGCTGGTGCTAGATTTCATGTTTCAGGATAGGATAGTAGGAGTGCTGTTTTACAGTTGCTGGTGTTAGACTGCATGATCCTGGTTGGGTTAGTAGGAGTGCTGCATAATAGTAGCTAGTGCTAGACTGCATGTTCGTAGATCAGTTAGTAGGAGTGCTATGTTACAATAGCTAGTGCTAGAGTGCATGTTCCTGGATTTGTTAGAGGGAGTGCTGTCTTACAAGAGCTTATGCTAGACTGCATATTCCTGGATGGGGTTAGTAGGAGTGCTGTGTTACAAAAGCTGGTGCTAGAATGCATGTTTCTGGATGTGTTAGAAGAAGTGCTGTTACAAAAACTGGTGCTAGACTACATGTTCCTGGATTGGCTAGTACGAGGGCTGTGTTATAATAGCTGGTACTTCAGTGAATGTTCCCAGATGGTTTAATAGGAGTCCTGTGTTACAATAGTTGGCTCTAGACTGCACGATCCTGGATGTGTTAGTAAGAGTGCTGTGCTACAATAACTGGCACTAGACTGCATGTTCCTAGATGGGATAGTAGGAGTACTGTGATCTATTAGCTGGTGCTAGACTGAATGTTCATGGATGGGTTAGCAGGAGTGCTGCGTTTTAATAGCAGGTGTGAGACTGCATGTTCTTGGATGAGTTAGTAGGAGTCCTGTGTTACAATAACAGGTGCAAGACATCATGTTCATGGATTGGTTAGTAGGAGTGCTGTGTTACAATAGCTGGTGCTAGACTGCATGTTCCTGAATGGGTTAGTAGGAGTGCTGTGTTTTAATAGCTGGTGCTAGACTGCATGTTCTTGGATGGGTTAGTAGGAGTCCTGTGCTACAGTAACAGGTGCTAGATGTCATGTTCATGGATTAGTTAGTAGGAGTGCTGAGTTACAATAGCTGGTGCTAGCCTGCTAGTTTTCAGGATGAATTAGTTGGAGTGCGGTGTTTCAATTCTTGGTGCTAGACTGAACGTTTCTGGATTGGTTTCTCGGAGTGTTGTGTAACAACAGCTGGTCCTAGACTGCATGTTCTCGGATGGGTTAGTAAGGATGCTTTGTTATAATTGCTGATGCTAGACTGCATATTACTGGAAGGGTTAGTAAGAGTGCTGTGTTACAACAGCTGGTGCTAGACTGCATTTTCCTGGATGGGTTAGTAGGAGTGCTGTCTTACATTAAGTGGTGTTAGACTGCATGTTCCTGGATGTGTTAGTAAGAGTGCTATGTTACAATAGCAGGTACTATACTGCATGTTCCAGGATGGGTTAGTAGGAGTGCTGTGCTACAATAACTGATGGTCAACTACATGTTCCCATATAGGATAGTAGGAGTGCTGTGTTACAATAGCTGGTACTAGACTGCATGATCCTGGATGGGTTAGTAGGAGGGCTGTGTTTCAGTAGCAGCGGCAAGATGGCATAATCCTGGAAGGGTTATTATGAGTGCTATGTTAAAATAGCTTGTGCTACTCTGCATGTTTCAGGGTGGGTTAGTTGGGGTGCTGTGTTACAATAGCTGGTGCTAGCCTGCATGTTTCTGGAGAGGTTAGTAGGAGTGCTGTGTTACAACAACTGGTACTAGGCTGCATTTTCCTGGATGGGTTCGTAAGGGTGCTGTGTTATAATCACTGGTGCTAGACTGCATATTCCTCTATGGGTTAATAGGAGTGCTGTGTTAAAATAGCTGGTTCTAGAATGCATGTTCCTGGATGCATTAGTAGGAGTCATGTGTTACAATAGCAGGTGCTAGACTGCATGTTCATGTGTGGGTTACTATGAGTGCTGTGTTACAATAGCTGGTGCTAGACTGCATGTTTCTGGATAAATTAGTAGAAGTGCGGTTTTACAATTCTTGGTGATATACTGAATGTTTCTGGATGGGTTACTCGGAGTGCTGTGTAACAACACATGGTTATAGACTGCAAATTCTTGGATGGGTTAGTAAGCGTGCTGTGTTACAATTGCTGGTTTTAGACTGCATATTCCTGTAAGGGTTAGTAGGAATGCAATGTTACAACAGCTGGTGCTGGACTGCATGTTCCTGGATTGGTTAGTACGAGTGCTGTGTTACAATGAGTGTTGTTAGTCTGCAAGTTCCTGGATGTGTTAGTAAGAGTCCTGTGTTAAAATGGCTGGTGCTAGACTGCATGTTCCTGGATGGGATAGTAGGAGTGCTGTGTTTTAATAGCTGGTGCTAGACTGCATTTTCTTGGATCGGTTAGAAGTAGTTCTGTGTTACAATAACAGGAGCTAGACATCATGTTCATGGATTGGTTAGTAGGAGTGCTGCATTACAATAGCTGGTGCATGACTGCAAGTTTTCAGGATGAATTAGTTGGTATGTGGTGTTACAATTCTTGGTGCTAGACTGAATGTTTCTGGATGGATTACTTGGAGGGCTGTGTAACAGCAGGTCCTGGACTGCATGTTCTTGGATGGGTTAGTAAAGGTGCTTTGTTATAATCGATGGTGCTAGTCTGCATATTCCTGGATGGGTTAATAGGAGTGTGCTGTGTTACAACAGCTGGTGCTAGACTGCATTTTTCTGGATGGGCTAGTAGGAGTGCTGTGTTACATTAAGTGGTGTTAGTCTGCATGTTCCTATATGTGTTCGTAAAGAGTGCTGTGTTACAATAGCTGGTGCAAGACTGCATGTTTCTGGATGACTTAGTAGGGGTGCTGTGCTACAATAACTGATGGTAGACTACATGTTCCCATATGGGATAGTAGTATTGCCGTGTAACAATAGCTGGTGCTAGCCTGCATGTTTCTGGATGGGTTAGTATGAGTGCTGTGTTACAACAGCTGGTTCTAGACTGCAAGTTCCTGGATGAGTTCGTAAGGGTGCAGTGTTATAATCACTGGTGCTAGACTGCATATTCCTGCATTGGTTAATAGGAGTGCGGTGTTACAAAAGCTGGTTCTAGACTGCATGTTACTCGATGCATTAGTAGGAGTCATGTTTTACAATAGCAGGTGCTGGACTGCATGTTCATGGATGGGTTCGTAAGAGTGCTGTGTTTCAATAGCTGGTGCTAGACTGCATGTTCCTGAAGCATTACTAGGAGACTTGTATCACAATAGCAGGTGTTAGACTGCATGTTCATGGATGGGGATAGTATGAGTGCTGTGTTACAATAGCTGGAGCAAGACTGCAAGTTTCTGGATGAATTAGTAGGAGTGTGGTGTTACAATTCTTGGTGCTAGACTGAATGTTTCTTGATGGGTTACTAGGAGTGCTGTGTAACAACATCGGGTTCTGGACTGAAAGTTCTTTAATGGGTTAGTAAGGGTGCTGGGTTACAATTGCTGGTGTTAGACGGCATATTCCTGGAAGGGTTAGTAGGAGTGCTGTGTTACAACAGCTGGTGCTAGACTTATGTTCCCTGATGGGATAGTAGGACTACTGTATTACATTATTTGGAGCTAGACTGTAAGTTCCTGGATGGGTTAGTAGTAGTGCTATGTTAAAATAGCAGGTGTAAGCCTGCATGTTTCTGGATGGGTTAGTAGGGGTGCTGTGTTACAATAGCTGGTTCTAGACTGCATGTTCCTGAATGTGTTAGTATGGGTGCTGTGTTATAATCGCTGGTGCAAAACTGCATATTCCTGGATGGTTTAATAGGAGTGCTGTGTTACAATAGCTGGTGCTAGACTGACTGTTGCTGGATGGGTCAGTAGGAGTGCAGTGTTACAATTGCTGGTGCTAGACTGCATGTCCCTGCATGGGTTAGTAAGAGTGCTTTGTTTCAATAGCTGGTGATAGACTGCATGTTCCGATATGGGTTATTTGGAGTCCTGTGTTACAATAGCAGGTGCTAGATTGCATGTTCATGAATGGTTTACTAGGAGTGCAGTGTTACAGTAGCTGGTGCTAGACTGCATGTTTCTGGATCAATTAGCAAGAGTGCGGTGTTACAATTCTTGATGCTAGACTGAATGTTTCTGGATGGGATTCTGGGAGTGCTGTGTAACAACAGCTGGTTCTAGACTGAATGTTCTTGGATGGGTTAATTATGGTGCTGTGTTACAATTGCTGGTGCTAGACTGCATATTACTGGAAGAGTTAGTAGGAGTGCTGTGTTACGACCGCTGGAGGAAGACTGCATGTTTCTGGATGAATTAGTAGGAGTGTGGTGTTACAATTCTTGGAGCTTGACTGAATGTTTCTGGATGGTTTACTAGGAGTGCTGTGTAACAACATCGGTTCTAGACTGCCTTTTCTTGGATGAGTTAGTAAGGGTGCTCTGTTACAATTGCTGGTGCTAGACTGCATATTTCTGGAAGGGTTAGTAGGAGTGCTATGTTACAACAGCTTTTGCTAGACTGCATTTTCCTGGTGGGGTTATTAGGAGTGCTGTGTTACAATGAGTGGTGTTAGACTTCAAGTTCCCTGGTATGTTAATAAGAGTGCTGTTTTACAAAAGCATGTGCTAGACTGTATGTTACTGGATGGGTTAGTAGGAGTGCTGTGTTACAACAGCTGGTGCTAGACTGTATGTTCCAGGAAGGGTTAGTAGGAGTGCTGTGTTACATTAAGTGGTGTTAGTCTGCAAGTTCCTGGATGTGTTAGTAAGAGTGCTGTGCTACAATAACTGGCACTAGACTGCATGTTCCTAGATGGGGTAGTAGGAGTACTGTGATCTATTAGTTGGTGCTAGACTGTATGTTCCTATATGGGTTAGCAGGAGTGCTGCATTTTAATAGTAGGTGAGAGACTGCATGTTCTTGGATGGGTTAGTAGGAGTCCTGTGTTACAATAACAGGAGCAAGACATCATGTTCAAAGATTGGTTAGTAGGAGTGCTGTGTTACAATAGCTGGTGCTAGACTGAATGTTCCTGGATGGGTTAGTAGGAGTGCTGTGTTTTAATAGCTGGTGCTAGACTGCATGTTCTTGGATGGGTTAGTAGGAGTCCTGTGTTACAATAACCGGTGCTAGACGTCATGTTCATGGATCAGTTAGTAGGAGTGCTGTGTTACAATAGCTGGTGCTAGACTGCAAGTTTTCAGGATGAATTAGTTGGAGTGCAGTGTTTCAATTCTTGGTGCTAGACTGAATGTTTCTCGATGGGTTACTCAGATTGTTGTGTAACAACAGCTGGTCCTAGACTGCATGTTCTCAGATGGGTTAGTAAGGGTGCTTTGTTATAATTGCTGATGCTCGACTGCATATTACTGGAAGGGTTAGTAGGAGTGCTGTGTTACAACAGCTGGTGCTAGACTGCATTTTCCTGTATGGGTTAGTAGGAGTGCTGTCTTACAATAAGTGGTGTTAGACTGCATGTTCCTGGATGTGTTAGTAAGAGTCCTGTGTTACAATAGCAGGTACTATACTGCATGTTCCAGGATGTGTTAGTAGGGATGCTGTGCTACAATAACTGATAGTCGACTACATGTTCCCATATGGGATATTAGTAGTGCTGTGTTACAATTGCTGGTACTATACTGCATGATCCTGGATGGGTTAGTAGGAGTACAGTGTTATAATAGCAGGTGCTATACTGAATGTTCCTGGATTGGTTAGCAGCAGTGCAGTGTTACAATAGCTGGTGCTAGACTGCATGTTTCTGGATAGGTTAGTAGGAGTACTGATTTAAAATATCTGTTACTAGACTGCATGTTTCTGGATTGGTTAATAGGTGTGCTGTGTTACAATAGCTAGTGTTAGACTGAATGTTCCTGCATATGTTAGTAGAAGTGCTGAGATACAATAGCAGGTGCTAGGCTGCATGTTCCTTGATGGTTTAGTATTAGTGCTGTGTTATAAAAGCTGTGGCTGGACTGCATATTTCTGTATTTGTTAATAGTAGTGTTGTGTTACAACAGCTTGTGCTTTGCTGCATGTTTCTGGGATTTTTTGTAAAAGTGCTGTGTAACAATAGCTGGTGTTGGACTGCATGGTTCTCGTTTGGTTATCAGGAGTACTGCATTATAATAGATAGTGCTAGCCTGCTTATTCCTGTATTGGATATTATCAGTGCAGTATTATAAATGCTGTTGCTGGACTGCATATTCCTAGATCTGTTAGTTTAAATGCAGTGTTACAATAGCTGGTGCTAGATTTCATGTTTCAGGATAGGATAGTAGGACAGCTGTTTTACAATTGCTGGTTCTAGACTGCATGACCCTGGATGGGTCAGTAGAGTGCTGCATAATAGTAGCTAGTGCTGGATTGCATGTTCCTAGATCAGTTAGTAGGAGTGCTGTGTTACAATAGCTAGTGCTAGAGTGCATGTTCCTGGATTTGTTAGTGGGAGTGCTGTCTTACAAGAGCTTATGCTAGACTGCATATTCCTGGATGGGGTTAGTAGGAGTGCTGTGTTACAAAAGCTGGTGCTAGACTGCATGTTTCTGGATGAGTTAGAAGAAGTGCTGTAACAAAAACTGGTGCTAGACTACATGTTCCTGGATAGGCTAGTAGGAGGGCTGTGTTATAATAGCTGGTACTTCACTGAATGTTCCTGGATGGTTTAATAGGAGTGCTGTGTTACAATAGTTGGTGCTAGACTGCAGGATCATGGATGGGTTAGTAGGAATGCTGTGTTACAACAGCTGGTGCTAGACTACATGTTTCTGGATCATTTAGTAGTAGTGCTGCATAACAATAGCTTGCACTAGATTGCATGTTCCTGGATCGTTTACCTGGAGTGCTGTGTTACAATAGCTGGTGCTAGACTGCATGTTCCTGGATGGGTTAGTAGGAGTGCTGTGTTTCAATAGCTGGTGCTAGACTGGATGTTCCTTAATGGGTTAATAGGAGTCATGTGTCACTATAGCAGGTGCTAGACGTCATGTTCATGCTTAAGTTAGAAAGAGTGCTGTGTTACAATAGGTGGTGCTAGACTGCATGTTTCTGGATGAATTAGTAGGAGAGCAGTGTTACAATTCTTGGTGCTAGACTGAACGTTTCTGCATGTGTTACTTGTAGTGCAGTGTAACAACAGCTGGTTCTAGACTGCATGTTCCTGAATGTGTTAGTAAGGGTGCTGTAAAACAATTGCTGGTGCTAGACTGCATATTACTGCAAGAGTTAGTAGGAGTGCTGTGTTACGACCGCTGGAGGTAGACTGCATGTTCCTAGATGGATTAGTTGTAGTGCTGTGTTACAATAGCTGGTGCTAGACTGCATGTTTATGGATGGGTTAATAGGAGTGCAGTGTTATAACAGCAGGTGCTATACTGAATGATCCTGGATGGGTTAGTAGCAGAGCTGTGTTACAATAGCTGGTGCTAGACTGCATGTTCCTGGATATGTTAGTAGGAGTGCTGAGTTAAAATAGCTGTTACTAGACTGCATGTTTCTGGATGGGTTAATAGGAGAGCTGTGTTACAATAGCTGGTGCTAGACTGCATGTTTCTGGATGGGTTAGTAGAAGTGCTGAGTTACAATAGCCGTTACTTGACTACAAGCTCCTGAATGGGTTAGTAGGAGTGGTTTGTTGCAATAGCTGGTGCTAGACTGAATGTTCCAGGATATGTTAGTAGTAGTGCTGTATTACAATAGCGGGAGCTAGGCTGCATGTTCCTAGATAGTTTAGTATTAGTGCTGTGTTATAAAATCTGTTGCTGGACTGCACATTCCTATGTGTGTTAATAGTAGTGCAGTGTTACAACAGCTTGTGCTATGCTGCACATTTTTGGGTGAGTTAGAAAGAGTGCTGTGTAACTATAGCTGGTACTAGACTGCATGGTACTAGTTTTTTTAGCTGTAGTACTGAGTTATAATAGATAGTACTAGCCTGCTTATTCCTGAAGTGGATATTATCAGTGCTGTGTAATAAATGCTGTTGCTGGAGTGCATATTCCTAGATCTGTTATTATAAATGCTGTGTTACAATCGCTGGTGCTAGATTTCATGTTTCTAGATGGGATAGTAGGAGCACTGTTTTACAGAAGCAGGTGCTAGACTGCATGTTCCTAGATCAATTAGTAAGAGTGCTGTGTTACAATAGATATTGCTAGACTGCATGTTTATGGATTTGTTAGTAGGAGTGCTGTCTTACAAAAGCTTATGTTAGACTGCCTATTCCTGAACGGGGTTAGTAGGAGTGCTGTGTTACAAAAGCTGGTGCTAGACTGCATGTTTCAGGATGGGTTAGAAGAAGTGCTGTGTTACAAAAGCTGGTGCTAGACTGCATGTTCCTGGATAGGCTAGTAGTAGGGCTGTGTTATTATAGCTGGTGTTTCACTGAATGTTCCTGGATGGTTTAATAGGAGTGCTGTGTTACAATAGCTGGTGCTAGACTGCACGATCCTGGATGGGTTAGTAGGAATACTGTGTTACAGTAGCTGGTGCTTGACTGCATGTTTATGGATTGGTTAGCAGTAGTGCTGTGTTACAATAGCTTGTGTTAGACTGCAAATTCCTGGATCATTTACCTGGACTGCTGTGTAACAATAGCTGGTGCTAGACTGCATGTTCCTGGATGGGTTAGTAGGAGTGCTGTGTTTCAATAGCTGGTGCTAGACTGCATGTTCTTGGATGGGTTAGTAGGAGTCCTTTGTTACAATAACAGGTGCTAGATGTCATGTTCATGGATGTGTTAGTAGGAGTGATGTGTTACAATAGCTGGTTCTAGACTTCTTGTTACTGGATGCATTAGTAGGAGTCATGTGTTACAATAGCAGGTGCTGGACTGCATGTTCATGGATGGGTTCGTAAGAGTGCTGTGTTTCAATAGCTGGTGCTAGACTGCATGTTCCTGGAAGCATTACTAGGAGTCTTGAATCCCAATAGCAAGTGTTAGTCCGCATGTTCATGGAAGTGATAGTATGAGTGCTGTGTTACAATAGCTGGAGCAAGACTGCATGTTTCTGGATGAATTAGTGGGAGTGTGGTGTTACAATTCTTGGTGCTAGACTGAATGTTTCTTGATGGGTTACTAGGAGTGCTGTGTAACAACATCGGGTTCTGGACTGAAAGTTCTTGGATGGGTTAGTAAGGATGCTGGGTTACAATTGCTGGTATTAGACTGCATATTCCTGGAAGGGTTAGTAGGAGTGCTGTGTTACAACAGCTGGTGCTAGACTTATGTTCCCTGATGGGATAGTAGGACTACTGTATTACATTATCTGGAGCTAGACTGTAAGTTCCTGGATGGGTTAGTAGGAGTGCTGTGTTACAATAACTGGTGCTAGACTGCTTGTTCCTGGATGGGTTAGAAGTAGTGCTATGTTAAAATAGCTGGTGCAAGCCTGCATGTTTCTGGATGGGTTAGTAGGTGTGCTGAGTTACAACAGCTGGTTCTAGACTGCATGTTCCTGAATGTGTTAGTAAGGGTGCAGTGTTATAATCGCTGGTGCAAAACTGCATATTCCTGGATGGGTTAATAGGAGTGCTGTGTTACAATAGCTGGTGCTAGACTGTTTGTTGCTGGATGGGTCAGTAGGAGTGCAGTGTTGCAATTGCTGGTGCTAGACTGCATGTCCCTGCATGGGTTAGTAAGAGTGATTTGTTTCAATAGCTGGTGATAGACTGCATGTTCTGAGATGGGTTATTAGGAGTCCTGTGTTACAGTAGCTGGTGCTAGACTGTATGTTTCTGGATCAATTAGTAAGAGTGTGGTGTTACAATTCTTGATGCTAGACTGAATGTTTCAGGATGGGATTCTAAGAGTGCTGTGTAACAACAGCTGGTTCTAGAGTGAATGTACTTGGAAGGGTTAGTTATGGCGCTGTGTTACAATTGCTGGTGCTAGACTGCATATTACTGGAAGAGTTAGTAGGAGTGTGGTGTTACAATTCTTGGTGCTTGACTGAATGTTTCTGGATGGTTTACTAGGAGTGCTGTGTAACAACATCTGGTTCTAGACTGCCTTTTCTTGGATGGGTTAGTAAGGGTGCTGTGTTACAATTGCTGGTGGTAGACTGCATATTTCTGGAAGGGTTAGTAGGAGTGCTGTGTTACAACATCTGGTGCTAGACTGCATTTTCCTTGTGGGGTTATTAGGAGTGCTGTGTTACAATGAGTGATGTTAGACTGCAAGTTCCTGGGTATGTTAATAAGAGTGCTGTGTTACAAAAGCAGGTGCTAGACTGTATGTTCCTGGAAGGGTTAATAAGAGTGCTGCACTACAATAACTTGTGCAAGACTGCAGGTTCACAGATGGGATAGTAGGAGTACTGGGTTACATTAGCTGGTGCTAGACTGTATGTTCCTGGATGGGTTAGTAGGAGTGCTGTGTTACAATAACTGGTGCTAGACTGCATGTTCCATTATGGGTTAGTTGGAGTGCTGTGTTACAATAGCTGGTGCTTGACTGCATGTTTATGGATGGGTTAGCAGTAGTGGTATGTTACAATAGCTTGTGTTAGACTGCAAATTCCTGGATCATTTACCAGGACTGCTGTATAACAATAGCTGGTGCTAGACTGCATGTTCCTGGATGGGTGAGTAGAAGTGCTGTATTTAAATAGCTGGTGCTAGACTGCATGTTCTTGGATGGGTTAGTAGGAGTCCTGTGTTACAATAACAGGTGCTAGATGTCATGTTCATGGATGGGTTAGTAGGAGTGATGTGTTACAATAGCTGGTGCTATACTGCATGTTCATGGATTGGTTAGAAAGAGTGATGTGTTTCAATAGATGGTGCTAGACTGCATGTTCCTGAATGCGTTAGTAGGAATCATGAATTACAATAGCAGGTGCAAGACTGCATGTTCATGGATGGGATAGTATGAGTGCTGTTTTACAATTGCTGGAGCCAAACTGCATGTTTCTGGGTGAATTAGTATTAGTGCGGTGTTACAATTCTTGGTGCTAGACTGAATTTTTCTGGATGGGTTACTAGGAGGGCCGTGTAACAACATCTGGTCCTAGACTGAAAGTTCTTGGATGGGTTAGTAAGGGAGCTGTGTTACAATTGCTGGTGTTAGACTGCATATTCCTGGAAGGGTTAGTAGGAGTGCTGTGTTACAACAGCTGGTTCTAGACTGTATGTTCCAGGAAGGGTTAGTAGGAGTGCTGTGTTACAATAATTGGCGTTAGTCTGCAAGTTCCTGGATGTGTTAGTAAGAGTGCTGTACTACAATAACTGGCACTAGACTGCATGTTCCTAGATGGGATAGTAGGAGTACTGTGATCTATTAGCTGGTGCTAGACTGAATGTTCATGGATGGGTTAGCAGGAGTGCTGCGTTTTAATAGCAGGTGCGAGACTGCATGTTCTTGGATGGGTTAGTAGGAGTCCTGTGTTACAATAACAGGTGCGAGACATCATGTTCATGGATTGGTTAGTACGAGTGCTGTGTTACAATAGCTGGTGCTAGACTGCATGTTTCTGTATGGGTTAGTAGGAGTGCTGTGTTTTAATAGCTGGTGCTAGACTGCATGTTCTTGGATGGGTTAGTAGGAGTCCTGTGCTACAGTAACAGGTGCTAGATGTCATGTTCATGGATTAGTTAGTTGGAGTGCTGAGTTACAATAGCTGGTGCTAGCCTGCTAGTTTTCAGGATGAATTAGTTGGAGTGCGGTGTTTCAATTCTTGGTGCTAGACTGAATGTTTCTGGATTGGTTTCTCGGAGTGTTGTGTAACAATAGCTGGTCCTAGACTGCATGTTCTCGGATGGGTTATTAAGGATGCTTTGTTATAATTGCTGATGCTAGACTGCATATTACTGAAAGGGTTAGTAAGAGTGCTGTGTTACAACAGCTGGTGCTAGACTGCATGTTCCTGGATGGGTTAGTAGGAGTGCTGTCTTACATTAAGTGGTGTTAGACTGCATGTTCCTGGATATGTTAGTAAGAGTGCTATGTTACAATAGCAGGTACTATACTGCATGTTCCAGGATGGGTTAGTAGGAGTGCTGTGCTACAATAACTGATGGTCAACTACATGTTCCCATATAGGATAGTAGGAGTGCTGTGTTACAATAGCTGGTACTAGACTGCATGATCCTGGATGGGTTAGTAGGAGGGCTGTGTTTCAGTAGCAGCGGCACGATGGCATAATCCTGGAAGGGTTATTATGAGTGCTATGTTAAAATAGCTTGTGCTACTCTGCATGTTTCAGGGTGGGTTAGTTGGGGTGCTGTGTTACAATAGCTGGTGCTAGCCTGCATGTTTCTGGATAGGTTAGTAGGAGTGCAGTGTTACAACATCTGGTACTCGGCTGCATTTTCCTGGATGGGTTCGTAAGGGTGCTGTGTTATAATCACTGGTGCTAGACTGCATATTCCTCTATGGGTTAATAGGAGTGCTGTGTTACAATAGCGGGTTCTGGACTTCATGTTCCTGGATGCATTAGTAGGAGTCATGTGTTACAATAGCAGGTGCTAGACTGCATGTTCATGTATGGGTTACTATGAGTGCTGTGTTACAATAGCTGGTGCTAGACTGCATGTTTCTGGATAAATTAGTAGGAGTGCAGTGTTACAATTCTTGGTGATATACTGAATGTTTCTGGATGGGTTATTCGGAGTGCTGTGTAACAACACATGGTTATAGACTGCAAATTCTTGGATGGGTTAGTAAGCATGCTGTGTTACAATTGCTGGTTTTAGACTGCATATTCCAGTAAGGGTTAGTAGGAATGCAATGTTACAACAGCTGGTGCTGGACTGCATGTTCCTGGATTGGTTAGTACGAGTGCTGTGTTACAATGAGTGGTGTTAGTCTGCAAGTTCCTGGATGTGTTAGTAAGAGTGCAGTGTTAAAATGGCTGGTGCTAGACTGCATGTTCCTGGATGGGATAGTAGGAGTTCTGTGTTTTAATAGCTGGTGCTAGACTGCATTTTCTTGATGGGTTAGAAGGAGTCCTGTGTTACAATAACAGGAGCTAGACATCATGTTCATGGATTGGTTAGTAGGAGTGCTATGCTAATAATAGCTGGTGCATGACAGCAAGTTTTCAGGATGAATTAGTTGGTATGTGGTGTTACAATTCTGGTGCTAGACTGAATGTTTCTGGATGGATTACTTGAGTGTTGTAAAATAGCAGGTCCTGGACTGCATGTTCTTGGATGGGTTAGTAAAGGTGCTTTGTTATAATCGATGGTGCTAGTCTGCATATTCCTGGATGGGTTAATAGGAGTGCTGTGTTACAACAGCTGGTGCTAGACTGCATTTTTCTGGATGGGCTAGTAGGAGTGCTGTGTTACATTAAGTGGTGTTAGTCTGCATGTTCCTATATGTGTTCGTAAGAGTACTGTGTTACAATAGCTGGTGCAAGACTGCATGTTCCTGGATGACTTAGTAGGGGTGCTGTGCTACAATAACTGATGGTAGACTACATGTTCCCATATGGGATAGTAGTATTGCCATGTTACAATAGCTGTTGCTAGCCTGCATGTTTCTGTATGGGTTAGTAGGAGTGCTGTGTTACAACAGCTGGTTCTAGAAAGCAAGTTCCTGGATGAGTTCGTAAGGGTGCAGTGTTATAATCACTGGTGCTAGACTGCATATTCTGCATTGGTTAATAGGAGCGGTGTTACAATAGCTGGTTCTAGACTGCATGTTACTGGATGCATTAGTAGGAGTCGTTTTACAATAGCAGGTGCTGGACTGCATGTTCATGGATGGGTTCGTGCAGAGTGCTGTGTTTCAATAGCTGGTGCTAGACTGCATGTTCCTGAAGCATTTAGGAGTCTGTATCACAATAGCAGGTGTTAGACTGCATGTTTTTGGATGGGATAGTATGAGTGCTGTGTTACAATAGCTGGAGCAAGACTGCAAGTTTCTGGATGAATTAGTAGGAGTGTGGTGTTACAATTCTTGGTGCTAGACTGAATGTTTCTTGATGGGTTACTAGGAGTGCTGTGTAACAACATCGGGTTCTGGACTGAAAGTTCTTGGATGGGTTAGTAAGGGTGCTGGGTTACAATTCCTGGTGTTAGACGGCATATTCCTGGAAGGGTTAGTAGGAATGCTGTGTTACAACAGCTGGTGCTAGACTTATGTTCCCTGATGGGATAGTAGGACTACTGTATTACATTATTTGGAGCAAGACTGTAAGTTCCTGGATGGGTTAGTAGGAGTGCTGTGTTACAATAACTGGTGCTAGACTGCTTGTTCCTGGATGGGTTAGTAGTAGTGCTATGTTAAAATAGCAGGTGTAAGCCTGCATGTTTCTGGATGGGTTAGTAGGGGTGCTGTGTTTCAACAGCTGGTTCTTGACTGCTTGTTCCTGAATGTGTTAGTATGGGTGCTGTGTTATAATCGCTGGTGCAAAACTACATATTCCTGGATGGGTTAATAGGAGTGCTGTGTTACAATAGCTGGTGCTAGACTGAATGTTGCTGGATGGGTCAGTAGGAGTGCAGTGTTACAATTGCTGGTGCTAGACTGCATGTCCCTGTATGGGTTAGTAAGAGTGCTTTGTTTCAATAGCTGGTGATAGACTGCATGTTCCGATTTGGGTTATTAGGAGTCCTGTGTTACAATAGCAGGTGCTAGATTGCATGTTCATGGATGGTTTACTAGGAGTGCAGTGTTGTAGCTGGTGCTAGACTGCATGTTTCTGGATCAATTAGCAAGAGTGCGGTGTTATAATTCTTGATGCTAGACTGAATGTTTCTGGATGGGATTCTGGGAGTGCTGTGTCTCAACAGCTGGTTCTAGACTGAATGTTCTTGGATGGGTTAGTTATGGTGCTGTGTTACAATTGCTGGTGCTAGACTGCATATTACTGGAAGAGTTAGTAGGAGTGCTGTGTTACGACCGCTGGAGGAAGACTGCATGTTTCTGGATGAATTAGTAGGAGTGTGGTGTTACAATTCTTGGTGCTTGACTGAATGTTTCTGGATGGTTTACTAGGAGTGCTGTGTAACAACATCTGGTTCTAGACTGCCTTTTCTTGGATGAGTTAGTAAGGGTGCTCTGTTACAATTGCTGGTGCTAGACTGCATATTTCTGGAAAAGTTAGTAGGAGTGCTATGTTACAACAGCTTTTGCTAGACTGCATTTTCCTGGTGGGGTTATTAGGAGTGCTGTGTTACAATGAGTGGTGTTAGACTTCAAGTTCCCTGGTATGTTAATAAGAGTGCTGTTTTACAAAAGCATGTGCTAGACTATATGTTCCTGGATAGGTTAGTAGGAGTGCTGTGTTACAATAACTGCTGCTAGACTGCATGTCTCCATGATGGGTTAGTTGGAGTGTTGTGTTACAATAGCTGGTGATTGACTGCATGTTTATGGATGGTTTAGCAGTAGTGCTGTATTACTATTGCTTTTGTTAGACTGCAAATTCCTGTATCGTTTACCAGGACTGCTGTGTAACAATAGCTGGTGCTAGACTGCATGTTCCTAGATGGGTTAGTAGGAGTGCTGTGTTTCAATAGCAGGTGGTAGACTGCATGTTCTTGGATTGGTTAGAAGGAGTCCTGTGTTACAATAACAGGTGCTTGACGTCATGTTCATGTATGTGTTAGCAGGAGTGATGTGTTACAACAGCTGGTGCCATACCGCATGTTCATGGACTGGTTAGAAAAGTGCTTTGTTTCAATAGCTGGTGCTAGACTGCATGTTCCTAGATGCGTTAGTAGGAACTGCGAATTACAATAGCAGGTGCTAGACTGCATGTTCATGGATGGGACAGTATGAGTGCTGTGTTACAATTGCTGGAGCTAGACTGCATGTTTCTGGATGAATTAGTATTAATGCGGTGTTCCAATTCTTGGTGCTAGACTGAATTTTTCTGGATGGGTTACTAGGAGTGCTATGTAACAACATCTGGTTTTAGACTGAAAGTTCATGGATGGGTTAGTAAGGGTGCTGTGTTACAACAGCTGGTTCTAGACTGTATGTTCCAGGAAGGGTTAGTAGGAGTGCTGTGTTACAATAAGTGGTGTTAGTCTGCAAGTTCCTTGATGTGTTAGTATGTGTGCTGTGCTTCAATAACTGGCACTAGACTGCATGTTCCTAGATGGTATAGTAGGAGTACTGTGATCTATTAGCTGGTGCTATACTGAATGTTCATGGATGGGTTAGCAGGAGTGCTGTGTTTTAATAGCTGGTGCGAGACTGCATGTTCTTGAATGGGTTAGTAGGAGTCCTGTGTTACAATAACAGGTGCAAGACATCATGTTCATGGATTGGTTAGTACGAGTGCTGTGTTACAATAGCTGGTGCTAGACTGCATGTTCCTGGATGGGTTAGTAGGAGAGCTGTGTTTTAATAGCTGGTGTTAGACTGCATGTTCTTGGATGGGTTAGTAGGAGTCCTGTGTTACAGTAACAGGTGCTAGACGTCATGTTCATGGATTGGTTAGTTGGAGTGCTGTGTTACAATAGCTGGTGCTAGCCTTTCAAGTTTTCATGATGAATTAGTAGGACTGCGGTGATTTAATTCTTGGTGCTAGAATGAATGTTTCTGGATTGGTTTCTTAGAGTGTTGTGATACAACAGCTGGTCCTAGACTGCATGTTCTTGGATGGGTTAGTAAGGGTGCTTTGTTATAATTGCTGATGCTAGACTGCATATTACTGGAAGGGTTAGTAAGAGTTCTGTGTTACAACAGCTGGAAAAGACTGCATTTTCCTGGATGGGTTAGTAGGAGTGTTACATTATGGTGTTAGACTGCATGTTCCTGGATGTGTTAGTAAGAGTGCTATGTTTCAATAGCAGGTACTATAATGCATGTTCCAGGATGGGTTAGTAGGAGTGCTGAGCTACAATAACTGATGGTCAACTACATGTTCCCATATTGGATAGTAGGAGTGCTGTGTTACAATAGCTGGTACTAGACTGCCTGATCCTGGATGGGTTAGTAGGAGGGCTGTCTTTCAGTAGCAGCGGCAAGACGGCATAATCCTGGAAGGGTTAGTATGAGTGTATGTTAAAATAGCTTGTGCTATTCTGCATGTTTCAGGGTGGGTTGTTGGGTGCTGTGTTACAATAGCTGGTGCTAGGCATGTTTCTGTATGGGTTAGTAGGAGTCCCAGCAGCAACATCAGTACCAGGCCAGGCGTTCCTGGATGGGTTCGTGGCGGTGCTGTGTTATAATCACTGGTGCTAGACTGCATATTCCTGCATGGGTAAATAGGAGTGCTGTGTTACAATAGCTGGTTGTAGACTACTTTTGCCTGGATGCATTAGTAGGAGTCATCATGTGTTACAATAGCAGGTGCTAGACTGCATGTCCGCGTATGGGTTACTTGGAGTGCTGTGTTACAATAGCTGGTGCGCAGACTGTATGTTTCTGGTTAAACTCAGTAGAAGTGTGGTGTTACAATCTTGGTGATATACTGAATGTCGGATGGGTTACTCGATGCTGTAACAGCACCTGGTTTTAGACTGCAAAATTCTTGATGGGTTAGTAAGCGTGCTGTGTTACAATTGTTGCGTTAGACCGCTTTGTTCCCGGATGCATTAGTAGAAGTCTGGTGTTACAATAGCAGGTGCTAGGACTGTACGTTCATGTATGGGTTATTTTGAGTGCTGTTTACAATAGCTGGTGCTAGACTGTATGTTTCTGACAAATTAGTAGAAGTGCGGTGTTACAATTTTGGTGATATACTGAATGTTTTGATGGGTTACTCGGAGTGCTGTGTAACAGCACCTGTTTTAGACTGCAAATTTTGAATGGGTTAGTGATCGCGTTGTGTTACAATTGCTGGTGTTAGACTGCATATTCCTGGAAGGGTTAGTAGGAATGCAGTGTTTCAAAAGCTGGTGCTGGGCTGCATGTTCCTGGATTGGTTAGTACGAGTGCTGTGTTACAATAAGTGGTGTTAGTCTGCAAGTTCCTGGATGTGCTAGCAAGAGTGCTGTGTTACAATAGCTGGTGCTAGACTGCATGTTCCTGGATGGGTTTGTAGGACTGCTGTGTTTTAATAGCTGGTGCTAGACTGCATTTTCTTGGATGGGTTAGAAGGGAGTCCTGTGTTACAATAATAGGAGCTAGACGCCATGTTCATGGATTGGTTAGTAGGAGTACAGTTACAATAATGGTGCAAGACAGCAAGTTTTCAGGGTGAATTAGTTGGTATGCGGTGTTACAATTCTGGTGCTAGACTGAATGTTTCAGGATGGGATACTTGGAGTGCTGTGTAACAGCAGGTCCTGGACTGCATGTTCTTAGATGGGTTAGTAAAGGTGATTTGTCATAATCCATGGTGCTAGTCTGCATATTCCTGATGGGTTAATAGGAGTGCTGTGTTACAACAGCTGGTTCTGACTGCATTTTCTGGATGGGCTGTAGGATGTGTGTTACATTAAGTGGTGTTAGTTTGCATGTTCCTGTTGTGTTCGTAAGAGTGCTGTGTTACAATAGCTGGTGCTAGACTGCATGTTCCTGGATTACTTAGTAAGGCAGTGCCACAATAATTGATGGTAGACTACATGTTCCCATATGGGATAGTAGTATTGCCGTGTTACAATAGCTGTTTCTAGCTGCATGTTTCTGGATGGGTAAGTGGGAGTGCTGTGTTACAACAGCTGGTTCTAGACTGCAAGTTCCTGGATGGGTTCATAATGGTGCAGTGTTATAATCACTGCTGCTAGACTGCATATTCCTGCTTTGGTTAATAGGAGTGCGGTGTTACGATAGCTGGTTCTAGACTGCATGTTACTGGATGCATTAGAAGGATTCATGTGTTACAATAGCAGGTGCTGGACTGCATGTTCATGGATGGGTTCATAAGAGTGCTGTGTTTCAATAGCTGGTGCTAGACTGCATGTTCCTGGAAGCATTACTAGGAGTCTTGTATCACAATAGCAGGTGATAGACTGCATGTTCATGGATGGGATATTATGAGTGCTGTGTTACAATAGCTGGAGCAAGACTGCATGTTTCTGGATGAATTAGTAGGAGTGTGGTGTTACAATTTTGGTGCTTTACTAAATGTTTTCGATGGGTTACTAGGAGTGCTGTGTAACAACATCGGTTCTGGACTGCATATTCCTGGAAGGGTTAGTAGGGTGCTGTTACAACAGCTGGTGCTGAACTTATGTTCCCTGATGGGATAGTAGGACTACTGTATTACATTATCTGGAGCTAGACTGTAAGTTCATGGATGGGTTAGTAGGAGTGCTGTGTTACAATAGCTGGTGTTAGCCTGCATGTTTCTGGATTGGTAGTAGGAGTGCTGTGTTACAACATCTGGTACTAGGCTGCATCTTCCTGGATGGGTTCGTAAGGGTGCTGTGTTATAATCACTGGTGCTAGACTGCATATTCCTCTATGGGTTAATAGGAGTGCTGTGTTACAATAGCTAGTTCTAGACTGCATCTTCCTGGGTGCATTAGTAGGAGTCATGTGTTACAATAGCAGGTGCTAGACTGCATATTCATGTATGGGTTACTATGAGTGCTGTGTTACAATAGCTGGTGCTAGAATGCATGTTTCTGGATAAATTAGTGGGAGTGTGGTGTTACAATTCTTGGTGATATACTGAACGTTTCTGGATGGGTTACTCAGAGTGCTGTGTAACAACACATGGTTATAGACTGCAAATTCTTGGATGGGTTAGTAAGCGTGCTGTGTTACAATTGCTGGTGTTAGACTGCATATTCCAGGAAGGGTTAGTATTAATGCAATGTTTCAACAGCTGGAGCTGGACTGCATCTTCCTGGATTGGTTAGTATGAGTGCTGTGTTACAATGAGTGGTGTTAGTCTGCAAGTTCCTGGATGTGTTAGTAAGAGTGCTGTGTTACAATAGCTGGTGCTAGACTGCATGTTCCTGGATGGGTTAGTAGGAGTGCTGTGTTTTAATAGCTGGTGGTAGACTGCATTTTCTTGGATGGGTTAGAAGGAGTCCTCTGTTACAATAACAGGAGCTAGACGTCATGTTCATGGATTGGTTAGTAGGAGTGCTGTGTTACAATAGCTGGTGCAAGACAGCAAGTTTTCAGGATGAATTAGTTGGTATGCAGTGTTACAATTCTTGGTGCTAGACTGAATGTTTCTGGATGGGTTACTTGGAGTGCTGTGTAACAGCAGGTCCTGGACTGCATGTTCTTGGATGGGTTAGTAAAGTTGCTTTGTTATAATCGATGGTACTAGTCTGCATATTCCTGGATGGGTTAATAGGAGTGCTGTGTTCAACAGCTGGTGCTAGACTGCATTTTCTGGATGGGCTAGTAGGAGTGCTGTGTTACATTAAGTGGTGTTAGTCTGCATGTTCCTATATGTGTTCATAAGAGTGCTGTGTTACAATAGCTGGTGCTAGACTGCATGTTCCTGGATGACTTAGTAAGGGTGCTGTGATACAATAACTGATGGTAGACTACATGTTCCCATATGGGATAGTAGTATTGCCGTTTTACAATAGCTGGTGCTAGCCTGCATGTTTCTGGATGGGTTAGTAGGAGTGCTGTGTTACAACAGCTGGTTCTAGACTGCAAGTTCCTGGATGAGTTCGTGAGGGTGCAGTTTTATAATCACTTTTGCTAGACTGCATATTCCCGCATTGGTTAATAGGAGTGGTGTTACAATAGCTGGTTCTAGACTGCATGTTACTGGATGCATTAGTAGGAGTCATGTGTTACAATAGCAGGTGCTGGACTGCATGTTCATGGATGGGTTCTGTAAGAGTGCTGTGTTTCAATAGCTGGTGCTAGACTGCATGTTCCTGGAAGCATTACTAGAGTCTTGTATCACAATAGCAGGTGTTAGACTGCATGTTCATGGATGGCATAGTATGAGTGCTGTGTTACAATAGCTGGAGCAAGACTGCAAGTTTCTGGATAAATTAGTAGGAGTGTGGTGTTACAATTCTTGGTGCTAGACTGAATGTTTCTTGATGGGTTACTAGGAGTGCTGTGTAACAACATCGGGTTCTGGACTGAAAGTTCTTGGATGGGTTAGTAAGGGTGCTGGGTTACAATTGCTGGTGTTAGACGGCATATTCCTGGAAGGGTTAGTAGGAGTGCTGTGTTACAACAGCTGGTGCTAGACTTATGTTCCCTGATGGGATAGTAGGACTACTGTATTACATTATCTGGAGCTAGACTGTAAGTTCCTGGATGGGTGAGTAGGAGTGCTGTGTTACAATGACTGGTGCTAGACTGCTTGTTCCTGGATGGGTTAGTAGTAGTGCTATGTTAAAATAGCAGGTGTAAGCCTGCATGTTTCTGGATGGCTTAGTAGGGGTGCTGTGCTGCAACTGCTGGTTCTAGACTGCATGTTCCTGAATGTGTTAGTAAGGGTGCTGTGTTATAATCGCTGGTGCAAAACTGCATATTCCTGAATGGGTTAATAGGAGTGCTGTGTTACAATAGCTGGTTCTAGACTAAATGTTGCTGGATGGGTCAGTAGGAGTGCAGTGTTGCAATTTCTGGTGCTAGACTGCATGTCCCTGCATGGGTTAGTAAGAGTGCTTTGTTTCAATAGCTGGTGATAGACTGCATGTTCTGATATGGGTTATTAGGAGTCCTGTGTTACAATAGCAGGTGCTAGATTGCATGTTCATGGATGGTTTACTAGGAGTGCAGTGTTACGGTAGCTGGTGCTAGACTGCATGTTTCTGGATCAATTAGTAAGAGTGCGGTGTTACAATTCTTGATGCTAGACTGAATGTTTCTGGATGGGATTCTAGGAGTGCTGTGTAACAACAGCTGGTTCTAGACTGAATGTTCTTGGATGGGTTAGTTATGGCACTGTGTTACAATTGCTGGTGCTAGACTGCATATTACTGGAAGAGTTAGTAGGAGTGCTGTGTTACGACCGCTGGAGGAAGACTGCATGTTTCTGGATGAATTAGTAGGAGTGTGGTGTTACAATTCTTGGTGCTTGACTGAATGTTTCTGGATGGTTTTCAAGGAGTGCTGTGTAACAACATCATGTTCTAGACTGCCTTTTCTTGGATGGGTTAGTAAGGGTGCTGTGTTACAATTGCAGGTGCTAGACTGCATATTTTTTGATGGGTTAGTAGGAGTGCTCTGTTACAACAGCTTTTGCTAGACTGCATTTTCCTGGTGGGGTTATTAGGAGTGCTGTGTTACAATGAGTGGTGTTAGACTTCATGTTCCTGGGTATGTTAATAAGAGTGCTGTTTTACAAAAGCATGTGCTAGACTGTATGTTCCTGGATGGGTTAGTAGGAGTGCTGTGTTACAATAACTGCTGCTAGACTGCATGTTCCATGACGGGTTAGTTGGAGTGCTGTGTTACAATAGCTGGTGCTTGACTGCATGTTTATGGATGGTTTAGCTGTAGTGATGTGTTACTATAGCTTGTGTTAGACTGCAAATTCCTGTATCGTTTACCAGGACTGCTGTGTAACAATAGCTGGTGCTAGACTGCATGTTCCTGGATGGGTTAGTAGGAGTGCTGTGTTACAATAACAGGTGCTTGATGTCATGTTCATTGATGTGTTAGTAGGAATGATGTGTTACAATAGCTGGTGCTATACTGCATGTTCATGGATTGGTTAGAAAAAGTGCTGTGTTTCAATAGCTGGTGCAAGACTGCATGTTCCTAGATGCGTTAGTAGGAATCATGAATTACAATAGCAGGTGCTAGACTGCATGTTCATGGATGGGATAATATGAGTGCTGTGTTACAATTGCTGGAGCTAAACTGCATGTTTCTTGATGAATTAGTATTAATGCGGTGTTACAATTCTTGATGCTAGACTGAATTTTTCTGGATGGGTTACTAGGAGTGCTGTGTAACAATATCTGGTTTTAGACTGAAAGTTCATGGATGGGTTAGTAAGGGTGCTGTGTTACAATTGCTGGTGTTAGACTGCATATTTCTGGAAGTGTTAGTTGGAGTGCTGTGTTACAACAGCTGGTTCTAGACTGTATGTTCCAGGAAAGGTTAGTAGGAGTGCTGTGTTACAATAAGTGGTGTTAGTATGCAAGATCCTGGATGTGTTAGTAAGAGTGCTGTGCTACAATAACTGGCACTAGACTGCATGTTCCTAGAAGGGATAGTAGGAGTACTGTGATCTATTAGCTGGTGCTAGACTGAATGTTCATGGATGGGTTAGCAGGAGTGCTGCGTTTTAATAGCTGGTTCGAGACTGCATGTTCTTGGATGGGTTAGTAGGCATCCTGTGTTACAATAACAGGTGCAAGACATCATGTTCATGGATTGGTTAGTACAATGAGCTGTGTTACAATAGCTGGTGCTAGACTGCATGTTCCTGGATGGGTTAGTAGGAGTGCTGTGTTTTAATAGCTGGTGCTAGACTGCATGTTCTTGGATGGGTTAGTAGGAGTCCTGTGTTACAGTAACAGGTGCTAGATGTCATGTTCATGGATTGGTTAGTAGGAGTGCTGTGTTACAATAGCTGGTGCTAGCCTGCAAGTTTTCATGATGAATTAGTTGGACTGCGGTGTTTCAATTCTTGGTGCTAGACTGAATGTTTCTGGATTGGTTTCTTAGAGTGTTGTGTACAACAGCTGGTCCTAGACTGCATGTTCTTGGATGGGTTAGTAAGGGTGCTTTGTTATAATTGCTGATGCTAGACTGCATATTACTGGAAGGGTTAGTAAGAGTTCTGTGTTACAACAGCTGGTGCTAGACTGCATTTTCCTGGATGGGTTAGTAGGAGTGCTGTCTTACATTAAGTGGTGTTAGACTGCATGTTCCTGGATGTGTTAGTAAGAGTGCTATGTTACAATAGCAGGTACTATAATGCATGTTCCAGGATGGGTTAGTAGGAGTGCTGTGCTACAATAACTGATGGTTGAACTACATGTTCCCATATAGGATCGTAGGAGTGCTGTGTTACAATAGCTGGTACTTGACTGCCTGATCCTGGATGGGTTAGTAGGAGGGCTGTGTTTCAGTAGCAGCGGCAAGATGGCATAATCCTGGAAGGGTTAGTATGAGTGCTATGTTAAAATAGCTTGTGCTATTCTGCATGTTTCAGGGGTGGGTTAGTTGGGGTGCTGTGTTACAATAGCTGGTGCTTGCCTGCATGTTTCTGGATGGGTTAGTAGGAGTCCTGTGTTACAACATCTGGAACTAGGCTGCATGTTCCTGGATGGGTTCGTAAGGGTGATGTGTTATAATCACTGGTGCTAGACTGCATATTCCTGCATGGGTAAATAGGAATGCTGTGTTACAATTGCTGGTTGTAGACTGCTTGTTCCTGGATGCATTAGTAGGAGTCATGTGTTACAATAGCAGGTGCTAGACTGCATGTTCATGTATGGGTTACTTTGAGTGCTGTGTTACAATAGCTGGTGCTAGACTGCATGTTTCTGGATAAATTAGTAGAAGTGCGGTGTTACAATTCTTGGTGATATACTGAATGTTTCTGGATGGGTTACTCGGAGTGCTGTGTAACAGCACCTGGTTTTAGACTGCAAATTCTTGGATGGGTTAGTAAGCGTGCTGTGTTACAATTGCTGGTGTTAGACTGCATATTCCTGGAAGGGTTAGTAGGAATGCAGTGTTTCAACAGCTGGTGCTAGACTGCATTTTCTTGGATGGGTTAGAAGGAGTCCTGTGTTACAATAACAGGAGCTAGACGTCATGTTCCTGGATGGGTTAGTAGGAGTGCTGTGTTACAATAGCTGGTGCAAGACATCAAGTTTTCAGGGTGAATTAGTTGGTATGCGGTGTTACAATTCTTGGTGCTAGACTGAATGTTTCAGGATGTGATACTTGGAGTGCTGTGTAACAGCAGGTCCTGGACTGCATGTTCTTAGATGGGTTAGTAAAGGTGATTTGTCATAATCCATGGTGCTAGTCTGCATATTCCTGGATGGGTTAATAGGAGTGCTGTGTTACAACAGCTGGTTCTAGACTGCATTTTTCTGGATGGGCTAGTAGGAGTGCTGTGTTACATTAAGTGGTGTTAGTTTGCATGTTCCTGTATGTGTTCGTAAGAGTGCTGTGTTACAATAGCTGGTGCTAGACTGCATGTTCCTGGATTACTTAGTAGGAGTGCTGTGCTACAATAATTGATGGTAGACTACATGTTCCCATATGGATAGTAGTATTGCCGTGTTACAATAGCTGCTGCTAGCCTGCATGTTTCTGGATGGTCAGTGGAGTGCTGTGTTACAACAGCTGGTTCTAGACTGCAAGTTCCTGGATGGGTTCATAATGGTGCAGTGTTATAATCACTGGTGCTAGACTGCATATTCCTGCTTTGGTTAATAGGAGTGCGGATGTTACGATAGCTGGTTCTAGACTGCATGTTACTGGATGCATTAGAAGGATTCATGTGTTACAATAGCAGGTGCTGGACTGCATGTTCATGGATGGGTTCATAAGAGTGCTGTGTTTCAATAGCTGGTGCTAGACTGCATGTTCCTGGAAGCATTACTAGGAGTCTTGTATCACAATAGCAGGTGATAGACTGCATGTTCATGGATGGGATATTATGAGTGCTGTGTTACAATAGCTGGAGCAAGACTGCATGTTTCTGGATGAATTAGTAGGAGTGTGGTGTTACAATTCTTGGTGCTTTACTAAATGTTTCTCGATGGGTTACTAGGAGTGCTGTGTAACAACATCGGGTTCTGGACTGCATATTCCTGGAAGGGTTAGTAGGAGTGCTGTGTTACAACAGCTGGTGCTAGACTTATGTTCCCTGATGGGATAGTAGGACTACTGTATTACATTATCTGGAGCTAGACTGTAAGTTCATGGATGGGTTAGTAGGAGTGCTGTGTTACAATAGCTGGTGCTAGCCTGCATGTTTCTGGATTGGTTAGTAGGAGTGCTGTGTTACAACATCTGGTACTAGGCTGCATCTTCCTGGATGGGTTCGTAAGGGTGCTGTGTTATAATCACTGGTGCTAGACTGCATATTCCTCTATGGGTTAATAGGAGTGCTGTGTTACAATAGCTAGTTCTAGACTGCATCTTCCTGGGTGCATTAGTAGGAGTCATGTGTTACAATAGCAGGTGCTAGACTGCATGTTCATGTATGGGTTACTATGAGTGCTGTGTTACAATAGCTGGTGCTAGAATGCATGTTTCTGGATAAATTAGTGGGAGTGTGGTGTTACAATTCTTGGTGATATACTGAACGTTTCTGGATGGGTTACTCGGAGTGCTGTGTAACAACACATGGTTATAGACTGTAAATTCTTGGATGGGTTAGTAAGCGTGCTGTGTTACAATTGCTGGTGTTAGACTGCATATTCCAGGAAGGGTTAGTATTAATGCAATGTTTCAACAGCTGGAGCTGGACTGCATCTTCCTGGATTGGTTAGTATGAGTGCTGTGTTACAATGAGTGGTGTTAGTCTGCAAGTTCCTGGATGTGTTAGTAAGAGTGCTGTGTTACAATAGCTGGTGCTAGACTGCATGTTCCTGGATGGGTTAGTAGGAGTGCTGTGTTTTAATAGCTGGTGGTAGACTGCATTTTCTTGGATGGGTTAGAAGGAGTCCTGTGTTACAATAACAGGAGCTAGACGTCATGTTCATGGATTGGTTAGTAGGAGTGCTGTGTTACAATAGCTGGTGCAAGACAGCAAGTTTTCAGGATGAATTAGTTGGTATGCAGTGTTACAATTCTTGGTGCTAGACTGAATGTTTCTGGATGGGTTACTTGGAGTGCTGTGTAACAGCAGGTCCTGGACTGCATGTTCTTGGATGGGTTAGTAAAGGTGCTTTGTTATAATCGATGGTACTAGTCTGCATATTCCTGGATGGGTTAATAGGAGTGCTGTGTTACAACAGCTGGTGCTAGACTGCATTTTTCTGGATGGGCTAGTAGGAGTGCTGTGTTACATTAAGTGGTGTTAGTCTGCATGTTCCTATATGTGTTCATAAGAGTGCTGTGTTACAATAGCTGGTGCTAGACTGCATGTTCCTGGATGACTTAGTAGGGGTGCTGTGATACAATAACTGATGGTAGACTACATGTTCCCATATGGGATAGTAGTATTGCCGTTTTACAATAGCTGGTGCTAGCCTGCATGTTTCTGGATGGGTTAGTAGGAGTGCTGTGTTACAACAGCTGGTTCTAGACTGCAAGTTCCTGGATGAGTTCGTAAGGGTGCAGTGTTATAATCACTTTTGCTAGACTGCATATTCCTGCATTGGTTAATAGGAGTGCGGTGTTACAATAACTGGTTCTAGACTGCATGTTACTGGATGCATTAGTAGGAGTCATGTGTTACAATAGCAGGTGCTGGACTGCATGTTCATGGATGGGTTCGTAAGAGTGCTGTGTTTCAATAGCTGGTGCTAGACTGCATGTTCCTGGAAGCATTACTAGGAGTCTTGTATCACAATAGCAGGTGTTAGACTGCATGTTCATGGATGGGATAGTATGAGTGCTGTGTTACAATAGCTGGAGCAAGACTGCAAGTTTCTGGATAAATTAGTAGGAGTGTGGTGTTACAATTCTTGGTGCTAGACTGAATGTTTCTTGATGGGTTACTAGGAGTGCTGTGTAACAACATCGGGTTCTGGACTGAAAGTTCTTGGAAGGGTTAGTAAGGTTGGGTTACAATTGCTGGTGTTAGGACGGCATATTCCTGGAAGGGTTAGTAGGAGTGCTGTGTTACAACAGCTGGTGCTAGACTTATGTTCCCTGATGGGATAGTAGGACTACTGTATTACATTATCTGGAGCTAGACTGTAAGTTCCTGGATGGGTGAGTAGGAGTGCTGTGTTACAATGACTGGTGCTAGACTGCTTGTTCCTGGATGGGTTAGTAGTAGTGCTATGTTAAAATAGCAGGTGTAAGCCTGCATGTTTCTGGATGGGTTAGTAGGGGTGCTGTGTTGCAACAGCTGGTTCTAGACTGCATGTTCCTGAATGTGTTAGTAAGGGTGCTGTGTTATAATCGCTGAAGCAAAACTGCATATTCCTGAATGGGTTAATAGGGGTGCTGTGTTACAATAGCTGGTTCTAGTCTAAATGTTGCTGGATGGGTCAGTAGGAGTGCAGTGTTGCAATTTCTGGTGCTAGACTGCATGTCCCTGCATGGGTTAGTAAGAGTGCTTTGTTTCAATAGCTGGTGATAGACTGCATGTTCTGATATGGGTTATTAGGAGTCCTGTGTTACAATAGCAGGTGCTAGATTGCATGTTCATGGATGGTTTACTAGGAGTGCAGTGTTACGGTAGCTGGTGCTAGACTGCATGTTTCTGGATCAATTAGTAAGAGTGCGGTGTTACAATTCTTGATGCTAGACTGAATGTTTCTGGATGGGATTCTAGGAGTGCTGTGTAACAACAGCTGGTTCTAGACTGAATGTTCTTGGATGGGTTAGTTATGGCACTGTGTTACAGTTGCTGGTGCTAGACTGCATATTACTGGAAGAGTTAGTAGGAGTGCTGTGTTACGACCGCTGGGAAGACTGCATGTTTCTGGATGAATTAGTAGGAGTGTGGTGTTACAATTCTTGGTGCTTGACTGAATGTTTCTGGATGGTTTTCAAGGGTGCTGTGTAACATCATGTTCTAGACTGCCTTTTCTTGGATGGGTTAGTAAGGTGCTGTGTTACAATTGCAGGTGCTAGACTGCATATTTTTTGATGGGTTAGTAGGAGTGCTCTGTTACAACAGCTTTTGCTAGACTGCATTTTCCTGGTGGGGTTATTAGAGTGCTGTGTTACAATGAGTGGTGTTAGACTTCATGTTCCTGGGTATGTTAATAAGAGTGCTGTTTTACAAAAGCATGTGCTAGACTGTATGTTCCTGGATGGGTTAGTAGAGTGCTGTGTTACAATAACTGCTGCTAGACTGCATGTTCCATGATGGGTTAGTTGGAGTGCTGTGTTACAATAGCTGGTGCTTGACTGCATGTTTATGGATGGTTTAGCTGTAGTGATGTGTTACTATAGCTTGTGTTAGACTGCAAATTCCTGTATCATTTACCAGGACTGCTGTGTAACAATAGCTGGTGCTAGACTGCATGTTTCTGGATGGGTTAGTAGGAGTGCTGTGTTACAATAACAGGTGCTTGATGTCATGTTCTTTGATGTGTTAGTAGGAGTGATGTGTTACAATAGCTGGTGCTATTCTGCATGTTCATGGATTGGTTAGAAAAAGTGCTGTGTTTCAATAGCTGGTGCAAGACTGCATGTTCCTAGATGCGTTAGTAGGAATCATGAATTACAATAGCATGTGCTAGACTGCATGTTCATGGATGGGATAATATGAGTGCTGTGTTACAATTGCTGGAGCTAAACTGCATGTTTCTTGATGAATTAGTATTAATGCGGTGTTACAATTCTTGATGCTAGACTGAATTTTTCTGGATGGGTTACTAGGAGTGCTGTGTAACAATATCTGGTTTTAGACTGAAAGTTCATGGATGGGTTAGTAAGGGTGCTGTGTTACAATTGCTGGTGTTAGACTGCATATTTCTGGAAGTGTTAGTTGGAGTGCTGTGTTACAACAGCTGGTTCTAGACTGTATGTTCCAGGAAAGGTTAGTAGGAGTGCTGTGTTACAATAAGTGGTGTTAGTATGCAAGATCCTGGATGTGTTAGTAAGAGTGCTGTGCTACAATAACTGGCACTAGACTGCATGTTCCTAGAAGGGATAGTAGGAGTACTGTGATCTATTAGCTGGTGCTAGACTGAATGTTCATGGATGGGTTAGCAGGAGTGCTGCGTTTTAATAGCTGGTTCGAGACTGCATGTTCTTGGATGGGTTAGTAGGCATCCTGTGTTACAATAACAGGTGCAAGACATCATGTTCATGGATTGGTTAGTACGAGTGCTGTGTTACAATAGCTGGTGCTAGACTGCATGTTCCTGGATGGGTTAGTAGGAGTGCTGTGTTTTAATAGCTGGTGCTAGACTGCATGTTCTTGGATGGGTTAGTAGGAGTCCTGTGTTACAGTAACAGGTGCTAGATGTCATGATCATGGATTGGTTAGTAGGAGTGCTGTGTTACAATAGCTGGTGCTAGCCTGCAAGTTTTCCTGATGATTTAGTTGGACTGCGGTGTTTCAATTCTTGGTGCTAGACTGAATGTTTCTGGATTGGTTTCTTAGAGTGTTGTGTAACAACAGCTGGTCCTAGACTGCATGTTCTTTGATGGGTTAGTAAGGGTGCTTTGTTATAATTGCTGATGCTAGACTGCATATTACTGGAAGGGTTAGTAAGAGTTCTGTGTTACAACAGCTGGTGCTAGACTGCATTTTCCTGGATGGGTTAGTAGGAGTGCTGTCTTACATTAAGTGGTGTTAGACTGCATGTTCCTGGATGTGTTAGTAAGAGTGCTATGTTACAATAGCAGGTACTATAATGCATGTTCCAGGATGGGTTAGTAGGAGTGCTGTGCTACAATAACTGATGGTTGACTACATGTTCCCATATAGGATCGTAGGAGTGCTGTGTTACAATAGCTGGTACTTGACTGCCTGATCCTGGATGGGTTAGTAGGAGGACTGTGTTTCAGTAGCAGCGGCAAGATGGCATAATCCTGGAAGGGTTAGTATGAGTGCTATGTTAAAATAACATGCTATTCTGCATGTTTCAGGGTGGGTTAGTTGGGGCTGTGTTACAATAGCTGGTGCTTGCCTGCATGTTTCTGGATGGGTTAGTAGGAGTCCTGTGTTACAACATCTGGAACTAGGCTGCATGTTCCTGGATGGGTTCGTAAGGGTGATGTGTTATAATCACTGGTGCTAGACTGCATATTCCTGCATGGGTAAATAGGATCTGTGTTACAATTGCTGGTTGTAGACTGCTTGTTCCTGGATGCATTAGTAGAGTCATGTGTTACAATAGCAGGTGCTAGACTGCATGTTCATGTATGGGTTACTTTGAGTGCTGTGTTACAATAGCTGGTGCTAGACTGCATGTTTCTGGATAAATTAGTAGAGTGCGGTGTTACAATTCTTGGTGATATACTGAATGTTTCTGGATGGGTTACTCGGAGTGCTGTTAACAGCACCTGGTTCTAGACTGCAAATTCTTGGATGGGTTAGTAAGCGTGCTGTGTTACAATTGCTGGTGTTAGACTGCATATTCCTGGAAGGGTTAGTAGGAATGCAGTGTTTCAACAGCTGGTGCTAGACTGCATTTTCTTGGATGGGTTAGAAGGAGTCCTGTGTTACAATAACAGGAGCTAGACGTCATGTTCCTGGATGGGTTAGTAGGAGTGCTGTGTTACAATAGCTGGTGCAAGACAGCAAGTTTTCAGGATGAATTAGTTGGTATGTGGTGTTACAATTCTTGGTGCTAGATTGAATGTTTCTGGATGGGTTACTTGTAGTGCTGTGCAACATCAGGTCCTGCACTGCATGTTCTTGGATGGGTTAGTAAAGGTGATTTGTTATAATCCATGGTGCTAGTCTGCATATTCCTGTATGGGTTAATAGGAGTGCTGTGTTACAACAGCTGGTGCTAGACTGCATTTTTCTGGATGGGCTAGTAGGAGTGCTGTGTTACATTAAGTGGTGTTAGTCTGCATGTTCCTGTATATGTTCGTAAGAGTGCTGTATTACAATAGCTGGTGCTAGACTGCATGTTCCTGGATGACTTAGTAGGAGTGCTGTGCTACAATAATTGATGGTAGACAACATGTTCCCATATGGGATAGTAGTATTGCTGTGTTACAATAGCTGTTGCTAGCCTGCATGTTTCTGGATGGGTCAGTAGGAGTGCTGTGTTACAACAGCTGGTTCTAGACTGCAAGTTCCTGGATGGGTTCATAAGGGTGCAGTGTTATAATCACTGGTGCTAGACTGCATATTCCTGCATTGGTTAATAGGAGTGCAGTGTTACAATAGCTGGTTCTAGACTGCATGTTACTGGATGCATTAGTAGGAGTCATGTGTTACAATAGCAGGTGCTGGACTGCATGTTCATGGATGGGTTCATAAGAGGGCTGTGTTTCAATAGCTGGTGCTAGACCTCATGTTCCTGGAAGCATTACTAGCAGTCTTGTATCACAATAGCAGGTGATAGACTGCATGTTCATGGATGGGATATTATGAGTGCTGTGTTACAATAGCTGGAGCAAGACTGCATATTTCTGCAAGAATTAGTTGGAGTGTGGTGTTACAATTCTTGGTGCTAGACTGAATGTTTCTCGATGGGTTTCTAGGAGTGCTGTGTAACAACATCGGGTTCTGGACTGCATATTCCTTGAAGGATTAGTAGGAGTGCTGTGTTACAACAGCTGGTGCTAGACTTATGTTCCCTGATGGGATAGTAGGACTACTGTATTACATTATCTGGAGCAAGACTGTAAGTTCATTGATGGGTTTGTAGGAGTGCTGTGTTACAATAACTGGTGCTAGCCTGCTTGTTCCTGGATGGGTTAGTATTAGTGCTATGTTAAAATAGCTGGTGCAAGCCTGAATGTTTCTGGATGGGTTAGTAGGGGTTCTGTGTTACAACAGCTGGTTCTAGACTGCGTGTTCCTGAATGTATTAGTAAGGGTGCTGTGTTATAATCGCTGGTGCAAAACTGCATATTCCTGGATGGGTTAATAGAGTGCTGTGTTACAATAGCTGGTGCTATACTGTATGTTGCTGGATGGGTTAGTAAGAGTGCTTTGTTTCAATTGTGGATTTTAGACTGCATCTTCCTAGATGGGTTATTAGGAGTCCTGTGTTACAATAGCAGGTGCTAGATGGCATGTTCATGTATGGTTTACTAGGAATGCAGTGTTACAGTAGCTGGTGCTTGACTGCATGTTTCTGGATCAATTAGTAAGAGTACGGTGTTACAATTCCTGATGCTAGACTGAATGTTTCTGGATGGGATTCTGGGAGTGCTGTGTAACAACAGCTGGTTCTAGACTGAATGTTCTTGGATGGGTTAGTTATGGCACTCTGTTAAAATTGCTGGTGCTAGACTGCATATTACTGGAAGAGTTAGTAGGAGTGCTGTGTTACGACCGCTGGAGCAAGACTGCATGTTTCTGGATGAATTAGTAGGAGTGCGGTGTTACAATTCTTGGTGATTGACTGAATGTTTCTGGATGGTTTACTGGGAGTGCTGTGTAACAACATCTGGTTTTAGACTGCCTTTTCTTGGATGGGTTAGTAAGGGTGCTGTGCTACAATTGCTGGTGCTAGACTGCATATTTCTGGAAGGGTTACTAGGAGTGCTGTGTTACAACAGCTGGTGCTAAACTGCATTTTCTTGGTGGGGTTATTAGGAGTGCTGTGTTACAATGAGTGGTGTTAGACTTCAAGTTCCTGGATATGTTAATAAGAGTGCTGTGTTACAAAAGCAGGTGCTAGACTGTATGTTCCTGACTCGGTTAGTAAGAGTGCTGCACTACAATATCTTGTGCAAGACTGCAGGTTCACAGATGGGATAGTAGGAGTACTGGGTTACATTAGCTGGTGCTAGACTGTATGCTCCTGGATGGGTTAGTAATAGTCCTGTGTTACAATAACTGGTGCTAGACTGCATGTTCCATGATGGTTTAATTGGAGTGCTGTGTTAAAATAGCTTGAGCTAGTCTGCTTGTTTCTGGGTGGGTTAGTTGGAGTGCTGTGTTACAATAGCAGGTGCAAGCCTGCATGTTTCTAAATGGGTTAGTAGGAGTGCTGTGTTATAATCGCTGGTGCAAAACTGCATATTCCTGAATGGGTTAATAGGGGTGCTGTGTTACAATAGCTGGTTCTAGACTAAATGTTGCTGGATGGGTCAGTAGGAGTGCAGTGTTGCAATTTCTGGTGCTAGACTGCATGTCCCTGCATGGGTTAGTAAGAGTGCTTTGTTTCAATAGCTGGTGATAGACTGCATGTTCTGATATGGGTTATTAGGAGTCCTGTGTTACAATAGCAGGTGCTAGATTGCATGTTCATGGATGGTTTACTAGGAGTGCAGTGTTACGGTAGCTGGTGCTAGACTGCATGTTTCTGGATCAATTAGTAAGAGTGCGGTGTTACAATTCTTGATGCTAGACTGAATGTTTCTGGATGGGATTCTAGGAGTGCTGTGTAACAACAGCTGGTTCTAGACTGAATGTTCTGGATGGTTAGTTATGGCACTGTGTTACAGTTGCTGGTGCTAGACTGCATATTACTGGAAGAGTTAGTAGGAGTGCTGTGTTACGACTGGAGGAAGACTGCATGTTTCTGGATGAATTAGTAGGAGTGTGGTGTTACAATTCTTGGTGCTTGACTGAATGTTTCTGGATGGTTTTCAAGAGTGCTGTGTAACAACATCATGTTCTAGACTGCCTTTTCTTGGATGGGTTAGTAAAGGTGCTGTGTTACAATTGCAGGTGCTAGACTGCATATTTTTTGATGGGTTAGTAAGGTGCTCTGTTACAACAGCTTTTGCTAGACTGCATTTTCCTGGTGGGGTTATTAGGGAGTGCTGTGTTACAATGAGTGGTGTTAGGACTTCATGTTCCTGGGTATGTTAATAAGAGTGCTGTTTTACAAAAGCATGTGCTAGACTGTATGTTCCTGGATGGGTTAGTAGGAGTGCTGTGTTACAATAACTGCTGCTAGACTGCATGTTCCATGACGGTTAGTTGGAGTGCTGTGTTACAATAGCTGGTGCTTGACTGCATGTTTATGGATGGTTTAGCTGTAGATGTGTTACTATAGCTTGTGTTAGACTGCAAATTCCTGTATCGTTTACCAGGACTGCTGTAACAATAGCTGGTGCTAGACTGCATGTTCCTGGATGGGTTAGTAGGAGTGCTGTGTTACAATAACAGGTGCTTGATGTCATGTTCTTTGATGTGTTAGTAGAAGTGATGTGTTACAATAGCTGGTGCTATTCTGCATGTTCATGGATTGGTTAGAAAAAGTGCTGTGTTTCAATAGCTGGTGCAAGACTGCATGTTCTAGATGCGTTAGTAGGAATCATGAATTACAATAGCATGTGCTAGACTGCATGTTCATGGATGGATAATATGAGTGCTGTGTTACAATTGCTGGAGCTAAACTGCATGTTTCTTGATGAATTAGTATTAATGCAGTGTTACAATTCTTGATGCTAGACTGAATTTTTCTGGATGGGTTACTAGAGGGTGCTGTAACAATATCTGGTTTTAGACTGAAAGTTCATGGATGGTTAGTAAGGGTGCTGTGTTACAATTGCTGGTGTTAGACTGCATATTTCTGGAAGTGTTAGTTGAGTGCTGTGTTACAACAGCTGGTTCTAGACTGTATGTTCCAGGAAAGGTTAGTAGGAGTGCTGTGTTACAATAAGTGGTGTTAGTATGCAAGATCCTGGATGTGTTAGTAAGAGTGCTGTGCTACAATAACTGGCACTAGACTGCATGTTCCTAGAAGGATAGTAGGAGTACTGTGATCTATTAGCTGGTGCTAGACTGAATGTTCATGGATGGGTTAGCAGGAGTGCGCTTTAATAGCTGGTTCGAGACTGCATGTTCTTGGATGGGTTAGTAGGCATCCTGTGTTACAATAACAGGTGCAAGACATCATGTTCATGGATTGGTTAACACAGTGCTGTGTTACAATAGCTGGTGCTAGACTGCATGTTCCTGGATGGGTTAGTAGGAGTGCTGTGTTTTAATAGCTGGTGCTAGACTGCATGTTCTTGGATGGGTTAGTAGGAGTCCTGTGTTACAGTAACAGGTGCTAGATGTCATGATCATGGATTGGTTAGTAGGAGTGCTGTGACAATAGCTGGTGCTAGCCTGCAAGTTTTCCTGATGATTTAGTTGGACTGCGGTGTTTCAATTCTTGGTGCTAGACTGAATGTTTCTGGATTGGTTTCTTAGAGTGTTGTGTAACAACAGCTGGTCCTAGACTGCATGTTCTTTGATGGGTTAGTAAGGGTGCTTTGTTATAATTGCTGATGCTAGACTGCATATTACTGGAAGGGTTAGTAAGAGTTCTGTGTTACAACAGCTGGTGCTAGACTGCATTTTCCTGGATGGGTTAGTAGGAGTGCTGTCTTCTTAAGTGGTGTTAGACTGCATGTTCCTGGATGTGTTAGTAAGAGTGCTATGTTACAATAGCAGGTACTATAATACATGTTCCAGGATGGGTTAGTAGAGTGCTGTGCTACAATAACTGATGGTCGACTACATGTTCCCATATAGGATCGTAGGAGTGCTGTGTTACAATAGCTGGTACTTGACTGCCTGATCCTGGATGGGTTAGTAGGAGGGCTGTGTTTCAGTGCAGCGGCAAGATGGCATAATCCTGGAAGGGTTAGTATAGTGCTATGTTAAAATAACATGCTATTCTGCATGTTTCAAGGGTGGGTTAGTTGGGGTGCTGTGTTACAATAGCTGGTGCTTGCCTGCATGTTTCTGGATGGTTAGTAGGAGTCCTGTGTTACAACATCTGGAACTAGGCTGCATGTTCCTGGATGGGTTCGTAAGGGTGATGTGTTATAATCACTGGTGCTAGACTGCATATTCCCTGCATGGGTAAATAGGATACTGTGTTACAATGTGGTTGTAGACTGCTTGTTCCTGGATGCATGGTAGGGTCATGTGTTACAATAGCAGGTGCTAGACTGCATGTTCATGTATGGGTTACTTTGAGTGCTGTGTTACAATAGCTGGTGCTAGACTGCATGTTTCTGGATAAATTAGTAGAAGTGCGGTGTTACAATTCTTGGTGATATACTGAATGTTTCTGGATGGGTTACTCGGAGTGCTGTGTAACAGCACCTGGTTTTAGACTGCAAATTCTTGGATGGGTTAGTAAGCGTGCTGTGTTACAATTGCTGGTATTAGACTGCATATTCCTGGAACGGTTAGTAGGAATGCAGTGTTTCAACAGCTGGTGCTAGACTGCATTTTCTTGGATGGGTTAGAAGGAGTCCTGTGTTACAATAACAGGAGCTAGACGTCATGTTCCTGGATAGGTTAGTAGAGGTGTGCTGTGTTACAATAGCTGGTGCAAGACAGCAAGTTTTCAGGATGAATTAGTTGGTATGTGGTGTTACAATTCTTGGTGCTAGATTGAATGTTTCTGGATGGGTTACTTGGTGCTGTGCAACATCAGGTCCTGCACTGCATGTTCTTGGATGGGTTAGTAAAGGTGATTTGTTATAATCCATGGTGCTAGTCTGCATATTCCTGTATGGGTTAATAGGAGTGCTGTGTTACAACAGCTGGTGCTAGACTGCATTTTCTGGATGAGGCTAGTAGAGTGCTGTGTTACATTAAGTGGTGTTAGTCTGCATGTTCTGTATATGTTCGTAAAGTGCTGTATTACAATAGCTGGTGCTAGACTGCATGTTCCTGGATGACTTAGTAGAGAGTGCTGTGCTACAATAATTGATGGTAGACAACATGTTCCCATATGGGATAGTAGTATTGCTGTGTTACAATAGCTTTTGCTAGCCTGCATGTTTCTGGATGGGTCAGTAGGAGTGCTGTGTTACAACAGCTGGTTCTAGACTGCAAGTTCCTGGATGGGTTCATAAGGGTGCAGTGTTATAATCACTGGTGCTAGACTGCATATTCCTGCATTGGTTAATAGGAGCAGTGTTACAATAGCTGGTTCTAGACTGCATGTTACTGGATGCATTAGTAGAGTCATGTGTTACAATAGCAGGTGCTGGACTGCATGTTCATGGATGGGTTCATAAGAGGGCTGTGTTTCAATAGCTGGTGCTAGACCTCATGTTCCTGGAAGCATTACTAGCGAGTCTTGTATCAATAGCAGGTGATAGACTGCATGTTCATGGATGGGATATTATGAGTGCTGTGTTACAATAGCTGGAGCAAGACTGCATGTTCTGCAATGAATTAGTTGGAGTGTGGTGTTACAATTCTTGGTGCTAGACTGAATGTTTCTCGATGGGTTTCTAGGAGTGCTATGTAACAACATCGGGTTCTGGACTGCATATTCCTTGAAGGATTAGTAGGAGTGCTGTGTTACAACAGCTGGTGCTAGACTTATGTTCCCTGATGGGATAGTAGGACTACTGTATTACATTATCTGGAGCAAGACTGTAAGTTCATTGATGGGTTTGTAGGAGTGCTGTGTTACAATAACTGGTGCTAGCCTGCTTGTTCCTGGATGGGTTAGTATTAGTGCTATGTTAAAATAGCTGGTGCAAGCCTGAATGTTTCTGGATGGGTTAGTAGGGGTTCTGTGTTACAACAGCTGGTTCTAGACTGCGTGTTCCTGAATGTATTAGTAAGGGTGCTGTGTTATAATCGCTGGTGCAAAACTGCATATTCCTGGATGGGTTAATAGGAGTGCTGTGTTACAATAGCTGGTGCTATACTGTATGTTGCTGGATGGGTTAGTAAGAGTGCTTTGTTTCAATTGTGGATTTTAGACTGCATCTTCCTAGATGGGTTATTAGGAGTCCTGTGTTACAATAGCAGGTGCTAGATGGCATGTTCATGTATGGTTTACTAGGAATGCAGTGTTACAGTAGCTGGTGCTTGACTGCATGTTTCTGGATCAATTAGTAAGAGTGCGGTGTTACAATTCCTGATGCTAGACTGAATGTTTCTGGATGGGATTCTGGGAGTGCTGTGTAACAACAGCTGGTTCTAGACTGAATGTTCTTGGATGGGTTAGTTATGGCACTCTGTTAAAATTGCTGGTGCTAGACTGCATATTACTGGAAGAGTTAGTAGGAGTGCTGTGTTACGACCGCTGGAGCAAGACTGCATGTTTCTGGATGAATTAGTAGGAGTGCGGTGTTGATTCTTGGTGATTGACTGAATGTTTCTGGATGGTTTACTGGGAGTGCTGTGTAACAACATCTGGTTTTAGACTGCCTTTTCTTGGATGGGTTAGTAAAGGGTGCTGTGCTACAATTGCTGGTGCTAGACTGCATATTTCTGGAAGGGTTACTAGGAGTGCTGTGTTACAACAGCTGGTGCTAAACTGCATTTTCTTGGTGGGGTTATTAGGAGTGCTGTGTTACAATGAGTGGTGTTAGACTTCAAGTTCCTGGATATGTTAATAAGAGTGCTGTGTTAGAAAAGCAGGTGCTAGACTGTATGTTCCTGGATCGGTTAGTAAGAGTGCTGCACTACAATATCTTGTGCAAGACTGCAGGTTCACAGATGGGATAGTAGGAGTACTGGGTTACATTAGCTGGTGCTAGACTGTATGCTCCTGGATGGGTTAGTAATAGTCCTGTGTTACAATAACTGGTGCTAGACTGCATGTTCCATGATGGTTTAATTGGAGTGCTGTGTTAAAATAGCTTGAGCTAGTCTGCTTGTTTCTGGGTGGGTTAGTTGGAGTGCTGTGTTACAATAGCAGGTGCAAGCCTGCATGTTTCTGAATGGGTTAGTAGGAGTGCTGTGTTAAAACAGCTATTTCTAGACTGAATGTTCCTGGATGGGATAGTAAGGGTGCTGTGTTATAATCACAGGTGCTAGAAAGTATATTCCTGTGTGGGATAATAGGAGTGATGTGTTCCAATAGCTGGTGCTAGACTGCATGTTCCTGGAAGCGTTACTAGGAGTCTTGTATTACAATAGCAGGTGCTAGACTGCATGTTCCTGGATGGGATAGTATCAGTGCTGTGTTACAATAGCTGGAGCAAGGCTGCATGTTTCTGGATGAATTAGTTGGAGTGTGGTGTTACAATTCTTGGTGCTAGACTGAAAGTTTCTGGATGGGTTACTAGGAGTGCTGTGTAACAACATCGGGTATTGGACTGTAAGTTCTTGGATGGGTTAGTAAGGGTGCTGTGTTTCAATTGCTGGTGTTAGACTGCATATTCCTGGAAGGGTTAGTAGGAGTGCTGTGTTACAACAGCTGGTGCTAGACTGTATGTTCCCAGATGGGATAGTAGGACTACTGTGTTTCATTAGCTGGAGCTAGACTGTATGTTCCTCGATGGGTTAGTAGCGGTGCTGTGTTACAACAACTGGTGCTAGACTGCATGTTCCTGTATGGGTTCTTAGTAGTGCTGTGTTAAAATAGCTGGTGCAAGCCTGCATATTTCTGGATGTATTAGTAGGTGTGCTGTGTTACAACAGCTGGTTCTAGACTACATGTTCCTGAATGAGTTAATAAGGGTGCTGTGTTATAATCTCTGGTGCTGGACTGCATATTCCTGGATGGGATAATAGGAGTGCTGTGTTACAATATCTGGTGCTAGACTGAATGTTGCTGGATGGTTCAGTAGGAGTGCAGTGTTGCAATAGCTGGTGCAAGACTGCATGTTCCAGCAAGGGTTAGTAAGAGTGCTGATTTTCAATAGCTGGTGCTAGACTGCATGTTCCTAGATGGTATATTAGGAGACCTGTGTTACAATAACAGGTGCTAGATGGCATATTCATGGATGGTTTACTAGGAGTGAAGTTATACAGTAGCTGGTGCTGGACTGCATGTTTCTGGATCAATTAGTAAGAGTGAAGTGTTACAATTCTTGATGCTAGACTGAATGTTTCTGGATGGGATACTAGGAGTGCTGTGTAACAACAGCTGGTTCTAGACTGCATGTTCTTGGATAGGTTAGTTATGGCACTCGGTAACAATTGCTGGTGCTAGACTGCATATTACTGGAAGAGTTAGTAGGAGTGCTGTGTTACTACCGCTGGAGCAAGACTGCATGTTTCCGGATGAATTAGTACGAGTGCGGTGTTACAATAGCAGGTACTAGACTGCATGTTCATGTATGGGTTACTTTGAGTGCTGTTTTACAATAGCTGGTGCTAGACTGCATGTTTCTGGATAAATTAGTAGAAGTGCGGTGTTACAATTCTTGGTGATATACTGAATGTTTCTGGATGGGTTACTCGGAGTGCTGAGTAACAGCACCTGGTTTTAGACTGCAAATTCTTGGATCGGTTAGTAAGCATGCTGTGTTACAATTGCTGGTGTTAGACTGCATATTCCTTGAAGGGTTAGTAGGAATGCAGTGTTTCAACAGCTGGGGCTGGGCAGCACGTTCCTGGATTGGTTAGTACGAGTGCTGTGTTACAATAAGTGGTGTTAGTCTGCAGGTTCCTGGATGTGTTAGTAAGAGGGCTGTGTTACAATAGCTGGTGCTAGACTGCATGTTTCTGGATGGGTTAGTAGGAGTGCTGTGTTTTAATAGCTGGTGCTAGACTGCATTTTCTTGGATGGGTTAGAAGGAGTCCTGTGTTACAATAACAGGAGCTAGACGTCATGTTCATGGATAGGTTAGTAGGAGTGCTGTGTTACAATAGCTGGTGCTAGACTGCATGTTTCTGGATAAATTAGTAGAAGTGTGGTGTTACAATTCTTGGTGATATACTGAATGTTTCTGGATGGGTTACTCGGAGTGCTGTGTAACAACAAAGGGTTATAGACTGCAAATTCTTTGATGGGTTAGTAAGCGTGCTGTGTTACAATTGCTGGTGTTAGACTGCATATTCCAGGAAGGGTTAGAATTAATGCAATGTTTCAACCGCTGGAGCTGGACTGCATGTTCCTGGATTGGTTAGTACGAGTGCTGTGTTACAATGAGTGGTGTTAGTCTGCAAGTTCCTGGATGTGTTAGTAAGAGTGCTGTGTTACAATAGCTGGTGCTAGACTGCATGTTCCTGAATGGGTTAGTAGGAGTGCTGTGTTTTAATAGCTGGTGCTAGACTGCATTTTATTGGATGGGTTAGAAGGAGTTCTGTGTTACAATAACAGGAGCTAGACGTCATGTTCATGGATTGGTTAGAAGGAGTGCTGTGTTACAATTGCTGGTGCAAGACAGCAAGTTTTCAGGATGAATTAGTTGGTATGTGGTGTTACAATTCATGGTGCTAGACTAAATGTTTCTGGATGGGTTACTTGGAGTGCTGTGTAACAGCAGGTCCTGGACTGCATGTTCTTGGATGGGTTAGTAAAGGTGCTTTGTTATAATCGATGGTGTTATTCTGCATATTCCTGGATGGGTTAATAGGAGTGCTGTGTTACAACAGCTGGTGCTAGACTGCATTTTTCTGGATGGGCTAGTAGGAGTGCTGTGTTACATTAAGTGGTGTTAGTCTGCATGTTCCTATATGTGTTCATAAGAGTGCTGTGTTACAATAGCTGGTGCTAGACTGCATGTTCCTGGATGACTTAATAGGGGTGCTGTGATACAATAACTGATGGTAGACTACATGTTCCCATATGGGATAGTAGTATTGCCGTGTTACAATAGCTGGTGCTAGCCTGCATGTTTCTGGATGGGTTAGTAGGAGTGCTGTGTTACAACAGCGTTCTGAACTGCAAGTTCCTGGATGAGTTCGTAAGGGCGCAGTGTTATAATCACTGGTGCTAGACTGCATATTCCTGCATTGGTTAATAGGAGTGTGGTGTTACAATAGCTGGTTCTAGACTGCATGTTACTGGATGCATTAGTATGAGTCATGTGTTACAATAGCAGGTGCTGGACTGCATGTTCATGGATGGGTTCGTAAGAGTGCTGTGTTTCGATAGCTGGTGCTAGACTGCATATTCCTGGAAGCATTACTAGGAGTCTTGTATCACAATAGCAGGTGTTAGACTGCATGTTCATGGATGGGATAGTATGAGTGCTGTGTTACAATAGCTGGAGCAAGACTTCAAGTTTCTGGATGAATCAGAAGGAGTGTGGTGTTACAATTCTTGGTGCTAGACTGAATGTTTCTTGATGGGTTACTAGGAGTGCTGTGTAACAACATCGGGTTCTGGACTGAAAGTTCTTGGATGGGTTAGTAAGGGTGCTGGGTTACAATTGCTGGTGTTAGATGGCATATTCCTGGAAGGGTTAGTAGGAGTGCTGTGTTACAACAGCTGGTGCTAGACTTATGTTCCCTGATGGGATAGTAGGACTACTGTATTACATTGTCTGGAGCTAGACTGTAAGTTCCTGGATGGGTTAGTAGGAGTGCTGTGTTACGATAACTGGTGCTAGACTGCTTGTTCCTGGATGGGTTAGTAGTAGTGCTATGTTAAAATAGCAGGTGTAAGCCTGCATGTTTCTGGATGGGTTAGTAGGGGTGCTGTGTTACAACAGCTGGTTCTAGACTGCATGTTCCTCAATGTGTAAGTAAGGGTGCTGTGTTATAATCGCTGGTGCAAAACTGCATATTCCTGGATGGGTTAATAGGAGTGCTGTGTTACAATAGCTGGTTCTAGACTGAATGTTGCTGGATGGGTCAGTAGAAGTGCAGTATTGCAATTGCTGGTGCTAGACTGCATGTCCCTGCATGAGTTAGTAAGAGTGCTTTGTTTCAATAGCTGGTGATAGACTGCATGTTCCGATATGGGTTATTAGGAGTCCTGTGTTACAGCAGCAGTTGCTAGATTGCATGTTCATGGATGGTTTACTAGGAGTGCAGTGATACAGTAGCTGGTGCTAGACTGCATGTTTCTGGATCAATTAGTAAGAGTGCGGTGTTACAATTCTTGATGCTAGACTGAATGTTTCTGGATGGGATTCTAGAAGTGCTGTGTAACAACAGCTGGTTCTAGACTGAATGTTCTTGGATGGGTTAGTTATGGCGCTGTGTTACAATTGCTGGTGCTAGACTGCATATTACTGGAAGAGTTAGAAGGAGTGCTGTGTTACGACCGCTGGAGGAAGACTGCATGTTTCTGGATGAATTAGTAGGAGTGTGGTGTTACAATTCTTGGTGCTTGACTGAATGTTTCTGGATGGTTTTCTAGGAGTGCTGTGTAACAACATCATGTTCTAGACTGCCTTTTCTTGGATGGGTTAGTAAGGGTGCTGTGTTACAATTGCTGGTTCTAGACTGCATATTTCTTGAAGGGTTAGTAGGAGTGCTATGTTACAACAGCTTTTGCTAGACTGCATTTTCCTGGTGGGGTTATTAGGAGTGCTGTGTTACAATGAGTGGTGTTAGACTTCAAGTTCCTGGGTATGTTAATAAGAGTGCTGTTTTACAAAAGCATGTGCTAGACAGTATGTTCCTGGATGGGTTAGTAGGAGTGCTGTGTTACAATAACTGCTGCCAGACTGTATGTTCCATGACGGGTTAGTTGGAGTGCTGTGTTACAATAGCTGGTGCTTGACTGCATGTTTATGGATGGTTTAGCTGTAGTGATGTGTTACTATAGCTTGTGTTAGACTGCAAATTCCTGTATCGTTTACCAGGACTGCTGTGTAACAATAGCTGGTGCTAGACTGCATGTTCCTGGATGGGTTAGTAGGAGTGCTGTGTTACAATAACAGGTGCTTGATGACATGCTCATGTATGTGTTAGTAAGAGTGATGTGTTACTATAGCTGGTGCTATACTGCATGTTCATGGATTGGTTAGAAAAAGTGCTGTGTTTCAATAGCTGGTGCTAGACTGCATGTTCCTAGATGCGTTAGTAGGAATCATGAATTACAATAGCAGGTGCTAGACTGCATGTTCATGGATGGGATAATTTGAGTGCTGTGTTACAATTGCTGGAGATAGACTGCATGTTTCTTGATGAATTAGTATTAATGCGGTGTTACAATTCTTGGTGCTAGACTGAATTTTTCTGGATGGGTTACTAGGAGTGCTGTGTAACAACATCTGGTTTTAGACTGAAAGTTCATGGATGGGTTAGTAAGGGTGCTGTGTTACAATTGCTGGTGTAAGACTGCATATTCCTGGAAGTGTTAGTTGGAGTGCTGTGTTACAACAGCTGGTTCTAGACTGTATGTTCCAGGAAGGGTTAGTAGGAGTGCTGTGTTACAATTAGAGGTGTTAGTCTGCGAGATCCTGGATGTGTTAGTAAGAGTGCTGTGCTACAATAACTGGCACTAGACTGCATGTTCCTAGATGGGATAGTAGGAGTACTGTGATCTATTAGCTGGTGCTAGACTGAATGTCCATGGATGGATTAGCAGGAGTGCTGCGTTTTAATAGCTGGTGCGAGACTGCATGTTCTTGGATGGGTTAGTAGGAGTCCTGTGTTACAATAACAGGTGCAAGACATCATGTTCATGGATTGGTTAGTACGAGTGCTGTGTTACAATAGCTGGTGCTAGACTGCATGTTCCAGGATGGGTTAGTAGGAGTGCTGTGTTTTAATAGCTGGTGCTAGACTGCATGTTCTTGGATGGGTTAGTAGGAGTCCTGTGTTACAGTAACAGGTGCTAGACATCATGTTCATGGATTGGTTAGTAGGAGTGCTGTGTTACAATAGCTGGTGCTAGCCTGCAAGTTTTCAAGATGAATTAGTTGGACTGCGGTGTTTCAATTCTTGGTGCTAGAATGAATGTTTCTCGATTGGTTTCTCAGAGTGTTGTGTAACAACAGCTGGTCCTAGACTGCATGTTCTTGGATGGGTTAGTAAGGGTGCTTTGTTATAATTGCTGAAGCTAGACTGCATATTACTGGAAGGGTTAGTAAGAGTTCTGTGTTACAACAGCTGGTGCTAGACTGCATTTTCCTGGATGGGTTAGTAGGAGTGCTGTCTTCATTGAGTGGTGTTAGACTGCATGTTTCTGGATGTGTTAGTAAGAGTGCTATGTTACAATAGCAGGTACTATAATGCATGTTCAGGATGGGTTGAGTGCTGTGCTACAATAACTGCTGGTCGACTACATGTTCTCATATAGGATAGTAGGAGTGCTGTGTTACAATAGCTGGTACTAGACTGCCTGATCCTGGATGGGTTAAGTAGGAGGGCTGTGTTTCAGTAGCAGATGCAAGATGGCATAATCCTGGAAGGGTTAGTATGAGTGCTATGTTAAAATAGCTTGTGCTATTCTGCTTGTTTCAGGGTGGGTTAGTTGGGGTGCTGTGTTACAATAGCTGGTGCTTGCCTGCATGTTTCTGGATGGGTTAGTAGGAGTCCTGTGTTACAACATCTGGTACTAGGCTGCATGTTCCTGGATGGGTTCGTAAGGGTGCTGTGTTATAATCATTGGTGCTAGACTGCATATTCCTGCATAGCTAAATAGGAGTGCTGTGTTACAATTGCTGGTTGTAGACTGCTTGTTCCTGGATGCATTATTAGGAGTCATGTGTTACAATAGCAGGTGCTAGACTGCATGTTCATGTATGGGTTACTTTGAGTGCTGTGTTTCAATAGCTGGTGCTAGACTGCATGTTTCTGCATCAATTAGTAGAAGTGCAGTGTTACAATTCTTGGTGATATACTGAATGTTTATGGATGGGTTACTCGGAGTGCTGTGTAACAGCACCTGGTTTTAGACTGCAAATTCTTGGATGGGTTAGTAAGCATGCTGTGTTACAATTGCTGGTGTTAGACTGCATATTCCAGGAAGGGTTAGTAGGAATGCAGTGTTTCAACAGCTGGTGCTGGGCTGCATGTTCCTGGATTGGTTAGTACGAGTGCTGTGTTACAATAAGTGGTGTTAGTCTGCAAGTTCCTGGATGTGTTAGTAAGAGTGCTGTGTTACAATAGCTGGTGCTAGACGGCATGTTCCTGGATGGGTTAGTAGGAGTGCTGTGCTATAATAGCTGGTGCTAGACTGCATTTTCTTGGATGGGTTAGAAGGAGTCCTGTGTTAGAATAACAGGAGCTAGACGTCATGTTCCTGGATGGGTTAGTTGGAGTGCTGTGTCACAATAGCTGGTGCAAGACAGCAAGTTTTCAGGATGAATTAGTTGGTATGCAGTGTTACAATTCTTGGTGCTAGACTGAATGTTTCTGGATGGGTTACTTGTAGTGCTGTGTAACAGCAGGTCCTGGACTGCATGTTCTTGGATGGGTTAGTAAAGGTGATTTGTTATAATCGATGGTGCTAGTCTGCATATTCCTGAATGGGTTAATAGGAGTGCTGTGTTACAACAGCTGGTGCTAGACTGCATTTTTCTGGATGGACTAGTAGGAGTGCTATGTTACATTAAGTGGTGTTAGTCTGCATGTTCCTGTATGTGTTCGTAAGAGTGCTGTATTACAATAGCTGGTGCTAGACTGCATGTTCCTGGATGACTTAGTAAGAGTGCTTTGCTACAATAATTGATGGTAGACTACATGTTCCCATATGGGATAGTAGTATTGCTGTGTTGCAATAGCTGTTGCTAGCCTGCATGTTTCTGGATGGGTTAGTAGGAGTGCTGTGTTACAACAGCTCGTTCTAGACTGCAAGTTCCTGGATGGGTTCATAAGGGTGCAGTGTTATAATCACTGGTGCTAGACTGCATATTCCTGCATTGGTTAATAGGAGTGCAGTGTTACAATAGCTGGCTCTAGACTGCATGTTACTGGATGCATTAGTAGGAGTCATGTGTTACAATAGCAGGTGCTGGACTGCATGTTCAAGGATGGGTTCATAAGAGTGCTGTGTTTCAATAGCTGGTGCTAGACTGCATGTTCCTGGAAGCATTACTAGGAGTCTTGTATCACAATAGCAGGTGATAGACTGCATGTTCATGGATGGGATATTATGAGTGCTGTGTTACAATAGCTGGAGCAAGACTGCATGTTTCTGAATGAATTAGAAGGAGTGTGGTGTTACAATTCTTGGTGCTTGACTGAATGTTTATCGATGGGTTACTAGGAGTACTGTGTAACAACATCGGGTTCTGGACTGCATATTCCTTGAAGGATTAGTAGGAGTGCTGTGTTACAACAGATGGAGCTAGACTTATGTTCCCTGATGGGATAGTAGGACTACTGTATTACATTATCTGGAGCTAGACTGTAAGTTCATGGATGGGTTTGTAGGAGTGCAGTGTTACAATAACTGGTGCTAGCCTGCTTGTTCCTGAATGGGTTAGTAGTAGTGCTATGTTAAAATAGCTGGGGCAAGCCTGCATGTTTCTGGATGGGTTAGTTGGGGTGCTGTGTTACATCAGCTGGTTCTAGACTGCGTGTTCCTGAATGTGTTAGTAAGGGTGCAGTGTTATAATAGCTGTTGCAACACTGCAAGTTCCTGGAAGGGTTAATAGGAGTGCTGTGTTACAACAGCTGGTGCTAGACTGTATGTTCCCAGATGGGATAGTGGGACTACTGTGTTTCATTAGCTGGAGCTAGACTGTATGTTCCTCGATGGGTTAGTAGCGGTGCTGTGTTACAATAACTGGTTCTAGAATGCATCTTCCTGAATGGGTTCTTAGTAGTGCTGTGTTAAAATGGCTGGTGCAAGCCTGCATATTTCTGGATGGGTTAGTAGGAGTGCTGTGTTACAACAGCTGGTTCTAGACTACATGTTCCTGAATGTGTTAATAAGGGTGCTGTGTTATAATCTTTGGTGCTAGACTGCATATTCCTTAATGGGATAATAGGAGTGCTGTGTTACAATATCTGGTGCTAGACTGTATGTTGCTGGATGGTTCAGTAGGAGTGCAGTGTTGCAATAGCTGGTGCAAGACTGCATGTTCCTGCAAGGGTTAGTAAAGTGCTGATTTTCAATAGCTTGGTGCTGAACTGCATGTTCCTAGATGGGATATTAGGAGTCCTGTGTTACAATAGCAGGTGCTAGATGGCATATTCATGGATGGTTTACTAGGAGTGAAGTTATACAGTAGCTGGTGCTGGACTGCATGTTTCTGGATCAATTAGTAAGAGTGAAGTGTTACAATTCTTGATGCTAGACTGAATGTTTCTGGATGGGATACTAAGAGTGCTGTGTAACAACAGCTGGTTCTAGACTGCATGTTCTTGGATAGGTTAGTTATGGCACTCTGTTACAATTGCTGGTGCTAGACTGCATATTACTGGAAGAGTTAGTAGGAGTGCTGTGTTACTACCGCTGAAGCAAGACTGCATGTTTCTGGATGAATTAGTACGAGTGAGGTGTTACAATAGCAGGTGCTAGACTGCATGTTCATGTATGGGTTACTTTGAGTGCTGTTTTATAATAGCTGGTGCTAGACTGCATGTTTCTGGATAAATTAGTAGAAGTGCAGTGTTACAATTCTTGGTGATATACTGAATGTTTCTGGATGGGTTACTCGGAGTGCTGTGTAACAGCACCTGGTTTTAGACTGCAAATTCTTGGATGGGTTAGTAAGCGTGCTGTGTTACAATTGCTGGTGTTAGACTGCATATTCCTTGAAGGGTTAGTAGGAATGAAGTGTTTCAACAGCTGGTGCTGGGCTGCACATTCCTGGATTGGTTAGTACGAGTGCTGTGTTACAATAAGTGGTGTTAGTCTGCAAGTACCTGGATGTGTTAGTAAGAGTGCTGTGTTACAATAGTTGGTGCTAGACGGCATGTTCCTGGAAGGGTTAGTAGGAGTGCTGTGTTTTAATAGCTGGTGCTAGACTGCATTTTCTTGGATGGGTTAGAAGGAGTCCTGTGTTACAATAACAGGAGCTAGACATCATGTTCATGGATAGGTTAGTAGGAGTGCTGTGTTACAATAGCTGGTGCAAGACAGCAAGTTTTCAGGATGAATTAGTTGATATGTGGTGTTACAATTCTTGGTGCTAGACTGAATGTTTCTGGATGGGTTACTTGGAGTGCTGTGTAACAGCTGGTCCTGGACTGCATGTTCTTGGATGGGATAGTAAAGGTGATTTGTTATAATCCATGGTGCTAGTCTGCATATTCCTGGATGGGTTAATAGGAGTGCTGTGTTACAACAGCTGGTGCTAGACTGCATTTTTCTGGATGGGCTAGTAGGAGTGCTGTGTTACATTAAGTGGTGTTAGTCTGCATGTTCCTGTATGTGTTCGTAAGAGTGCTGTATTACAATAGCTGGTGCTAGACTGCATGTTCCTGGATGACTTAGTAGGAGTGCTGTGCTACAATAATTGATGGTAGACTACATGTTCCCATATGGGATAGTAGTATTGCCGTGTTACAATAGCTGTTGATAGCCTGCAATTTTCTGGATGGGTTAGTAGGAGTGCTGTGTTTCACAAGCTGGTTCTAGACTGCAAGTTCCTGGATGGGTTCATAAGGGTGCAGTGTTATAATCACTGGTGCTAGACTGCATATTCCTGCATTGGTTAATAGGAGTGCGGTGTTACAATAGCTGGTTCTAGACTGCATGTTACTGGATGCATTAGTAGGAGTCATGTGTTACAGTAGCAGGTGCTGGACTGCATGTTCATGGATGGGTTCATAAGAGTGCTGTGTTTCAATAGCTGGTGCTAGACAGCATGTTCCTGGAAGCATTACTAGGAGTCTTGTATCACAATAGCAGGTGATAGACTGCATGTTCATGGATGGGATATTATGAGTGCTGTTTTACAATAGCTGGAGCAAGACTGTATGTTTTTAGATGAATTAGTAGGAGTGTGGTGATACAATTCTTGATGCTAGACTGAATGTTTCTCGATGGGTTACTAGGAGTGCTATGTAACAACATCGGGTTCTGGACTGCATATTCCTTGAAGGATTAGTAGGAGTGCTGTGTTACAACAGCTGGTGCTAGACTTATGTTCCCTGATGGGATAGTAGGACTACTGTATTACATTATCTGGAGCTAGACTGTAAGTTCATGGATGTGTTAGTAGGAGTGCTGTGTTACAATAACTGGTGCTAGCCTGCTTGTTCCTGGATGGGTTAGTAGAAGTGCTATGTTAAAATAGCTCGTGCAAGCCTGCATGTTTCTGGATGGGTTAGTAGAGGTGCTGTGTTACAACAGCTGGTTCTAGACTGCGTGTTCCTGAATGTGTTAGTAAGGGTGCTGTGTTATAATCGCAGGTGCAAAACTGCATATTCCTGGATGGGTTACTAGGAGTGCTGTGTTACAATAGCTGGTGCTAGACTGTATGTTGCTGGATGGGTTAGTAAGAGTGCTTTGTTTCAATAGTGGGTTCTAGACTGCATCTTCCTAGATGGGTTATTAGGAGTCCTGTGTTACAATAGCAGGTGCTAGATGGCATGTTCATGTATGGTTTACTAGGAATGCAGTGTTACAGTAGCTGGTGCTAGACTGCATGTTTCTGGATCAATTAGTAAGTGTGCGGTGTTACAATTCCTGATGCTAGACTGAATGTTTCTGGATGGGATTCTGGGAGTGCGGTGTAACAACAGCTGGTTTTAGATTGAATGTTCTTGGATGGGTTAGTTATGGCACTCTGTTATAATTGCTGGTGCTAGACTGCATATTACTGGAAGAGTTAGTAGGAATGCTGTGTTACGACCGCTGGAGCAAGACTGTATGTTTCTGGATGAATTAGTAGGAGTGCGGTGTTACAATTCTTGGTGATTGTCTGAATGTTTCTGGATGGTTTACTAGGAGTGCTGTGTAACAGCATCTGGTATTAGACTGCCTTTTCTTGGATGGGTTAGTAAGGGTGCTGTGTTACAATTGCTGGTGCTAGGCTGCATATTTCTGGATGGGTTACTAGGAGTGCTGTGTTACAACAGCTGGTGCTAGACTGCATTTTCCTGGTGGGGTTATTAGGAGTGCTGTGTTACAGTGAGTGGTGTTAGACTTCAAGTTCCTGGATATGTTAATAAGAGTGCTGTGTTACAAAAGCAGGTGCTAGACTGTATGTTCCTGGATCGGTTAATAAGAGTGCTGCACTACAATATCTTGTGTAAGACTGCAGGTTCACAGATGGGATAGTAGGAGTACTGGGTTACATTAGCTGGTGCTAGACTGTATGTTCCTGGATGGGTTAGTAATAGTGCTGTGTTACAATAACTGGTGCTAGACTGCATGTTCCATGATGGTTTAATTGGAGTGCTTTGTTAAAATAGCTTGTGCTAGTCTGCTTGTTTCAGGGTGGGTTAGTTGGAGTGCTGTGTTACAATAGCAGGTGCAAGCCTGCATGTTTCTGAATGGGTTAGTAGGAGTGCTGTGTTAAAACAGCTAGTTCTAGACTGAATGTTCCTGGATGGGATAGTAAGGGTGCTGTGTTATAATCACAGGTGCTAGACAGCATATTCCTGTATGGGTTAATAGGAGTGATGTGTTACAATAGCTGGTGCTATACTGCATGTTCCTGGAAGCGTTACTAGGAGTCTTGTATTACAATAGCAGGTGCTAGACTGCATGTTCATGGATGGGATAGTATCAGTGCTGTGTTACAACAGCTGGAGCAAGGCTGCATGTTTCTGGATGAATTAGTTGGAGTGCGGTGTTACAATTCTTGGTGCTAGACTGAAAGTTTCTGGATGGGTTACTAGGAGTGCTGTGTAACAACATCAGGTTCTGGACTGTAAGTTCTTGGATGGGTTAGTAAGGGTGCTGTGTTTCAATTAATGGTGTTAGACTGCATATTCCTTGAAGGGTTAGTAGGAGTGCTGTGTTACAACAGCTGGTGCTAGACTGTATGTTCCCAGATGGGATAGTAGGACTACTGTGTTTCTTTAGCTGGAGCTAGACTGTATGTTCCTCGATGGGTTAGTAGCGGTGCTGTGTTACAATAACTGGTGCTAGACTGCATGTTCCTGGATTGGTTCTTAGTAGTGCTGTGTTAAAATAGCTGGTGCAAGCCTGCATATTTCTGGATGGGTTAGTAGAGGTGCTGTGTTACAACAGCTGGTTCTTGACTACATGTTCCTGAATGTGTTAATAAGGGTGCTGTGTTATAATCTCTGGTGCTAGACTGCATATTCCTGGATGGGTTAATAGGAGTGCTGTGTTACAATATCTGGTGCTAGACTGTATGTTGCTGGATGGTTCAGTAGGAGTGCAGTGTTGCAATAGCTGGTGCAAGACTGCATGTTCCTGCAAGGGTTAGTAAGAGTGCTGTTTTTCAATAGCTGGTGCTAGACTGCATGTTCCTAGATGGGATATTAGAAGTCCTGTGTTACAATGGCTGGTGCTAGATGGCATATTCATGGATGGTTTACTAGGAGTGAAGTTATACGGTAGCTGGTGCTGGTCTGCATGTTTCTGGATCATTTAGTAAGAGTGCGTTGTTACAATTCTTGATGCTAGACTGAATGTTTCTGGATGGGATACTTGGAGTGCTGTGTAACAACAGCTGGTTCTAGACTGCATGTTCTTGGATAGGTTAGTTATGGCATCTCTGATACAATTGCTGGTGCTAGACTGCATATTACTGGAAGAGTTAGTAGGAGTGCTGTGTTACTACCGCTGGAGCAAGACTGCATGTTTCTGGATGAATTAGTAGGAGTCATGTGTTACATTAGCAGGTGCTAGACTGCATGTTCATGTATGGTTTACTTTGAGTGCTGTGTTACAATAGCTAGTGCTAGACTGCATGTTTCTGGATAAATTAGTAGAAGTGCGGTGTTACAATTCTTGGTGATATACTGAATGTTTCTGGATGGGTTACTCGGAGTGCTGTGTAACAGCACCTGGTTTTAGACTGCAAATTCTTGGATGGGTTAGTAAGTGTGCTGTATTACTATTGCTGGTGTTAGACTGCATATTCCTGGAAGGGTTAGTAGGAATGCTGTGTTTCAACAGCTGGTGCTGGGCTGCATGTTCCTGGATTGGTTAGTACGAGTGCTGTGTTACAATAAGTGGTGTTAGTCTGCAAGTTCCTGGATGTGTTAGTAAGAGTGCTGTGTTACAATAGCTGGTGCTAGACTGCATGTTCCTGGATTACTTAGTAGGACTGCTGTGATACAATAATTGATGGTAGACTACATGTTCCCATATGGGATAGTAGTATTGCCGTTTTACAATAGCTGTTGCTAGCCTGCATGTTTCTGGATGGGTAAGTTGGAGTGCTGTGTTACAACAGCTGATTCTAGACTGCAAGTTCCTGGATGGGTTCATAAGGGTGCAGTGTTCTAATCACTGGTGCTAGACCACATATTCCTGCATTGGTTAATAGGAGTGCGGTGTTACAATAGCTGGTTCTAGACTGCATGTTACTGGATGCATTAGAAGGATTCATGTGTTACAATAGCAGGTGGTGGACTGCATGTTCATGGATGGGTTCATAAGAGTGCTGTGTTTCAATAGCTGGTGCTAGACTGCATGTTCCTGGAAGCATTACTAGGAGTCTTGTATCACAATAGCAGGTGATAGACTGCATATTCATGGATGGGATATTATGAGTGCTGTGTTACAATAGCTGGAGCAAGACTGCAAGTTTCTGGATGAATTAGTAGGAGTGTGGTGTTACAATTCTTGGTGCTAGACTGAATGTTTCTCGATGGGTTACTAGGAGTGCTGTGTAACAACATCGGGTTCTGGACTGCATATTCCTTGAAGGGTTAGTAGGAGTGCTGTGTTACAACAGCTGGTGCTAGACTTACGTTCCCTGATGGGATAGTAGGACTACTGTATTACATTATCTGAAGCTAGACTGTAAGTTCATGGATGGGTTAGTAGGAGTGCTGTGTTACAATAGCTGGTGCTAGCCTGCATGTTTCTGGATTGGTTAATAGGAGTGCTGTGTTACAACATCTGGTACTAGGCTGCATTTCCCTGGATGGGGTCGTAGGGGTGCAGTGTTATAATCACTGGTGCTAGACTGCATATTCCTCTATGGGTTAATCGGAGTGCTGTGTTACAATAGCTGGTTCTAGACTGCATCTTCTTGGATGCTTTAGTAGGAGTCATGTGTTACAATAGCAGGTCCTAGACTGCATGTTCATGTATGTGTTACTATGAGTGCTGTGTTACAATAGCTGGTGCTAGAATGCATGTTTCTGGATAAATTAGTAGGAGTGCAGTGTTACAATTCTTGGTGATATACTGAATGTTTCTGGATGGGTTACTCGGAGTGCTGTGTAACAACACATGGTTATAGACTGCAAATTCTTGGATGGGTTAGTAAGCGTGCTGAGTTACAATTGCTGGTGTTAGACTGCATATTCCAGGAAGAGTTAGTAGGAATGCAATGTTTCAACAGCTGGTGCTGGACTGCATGTTCCTGGATTGGTTAGTACGAGTGCTGTGTTACAATGAGTGGTGTTAGTCTGCAAGTTCCTGGATGTGTTAGTAAGAGTGCTGTGTTACAATAGCTGGTGCTAGACTGCATGTTCCTGGATGGGTTAGTAGGAGTGCTGTGTTTTAATATCTGGTGCTAGACTGCATTTTCTTGGATTGGTTAGAAGGAGTCCTGAGTTACAATAACAGGAGATAGACGTCATGTTCATGGATTGGTTAGTAGGAGTGCTGTGTTACAATAGCTGGTGCAAGACAGCAAGTTTTCAGGATGAATTAGTTGGTATGCGGTGTTACAATTCTTGGTGCTAGACTGAATGTTTCTGGATGGGTTACTTGGAGTGCTGTGTAACAGCAGGTACTGGACTGCATGTTCTTGGATGGGTTAGTAAAGGTGCTTTGTTATAATCGATGGTGCTAGTCTGCATATTCCTGGATGGGTTAATAGGAGTGCTGTGTTACAACAGCTGGTGCTAGACTGCATTTTTCTGGATGGGCTAGTAGGAGTGCTGTGTTACATTAAGTGGTGTTAGTCTGCATGTTCCTATATGTGTTCGCAAGAGTACAGTGTTAAAATAGCTGGTGCTAGATGGCATGTTCCTGGATGACTTAGTAGGGGGGCTGTGCTACAATAACTTATGGTAGACTACATGTTCCCATATGGGATAGTAGTATTGCCATGTTACAATAGCTGGTGCAAGCCTGCATGTTTCTGGATGGGTTTGTAGGAGTGCTGTGTTACAACAGCTGGTTCTAGACTGCAAGTTCCTGGATGAGTTCGTAAGGGTGCAGTGTTATAATCACTGGTGCTAGACTGTATATTTCTGCATTGGTTAATAGGAGTATGGTGTTACAATAGCTGGTTCTAAACTGCATGTTACTGGATGCATTAGTAGGAGTCATGTGTTACAATAGCAGGTGCTGGACTGAATGTTCATGGATGGGTTAGTAAGAGTGCTGTGTTTCAATAGCTGGTGCTAGACTGCATGTTCCTGGAAGCATTACTAGGATTCTTGTATCACAATAGCAGGTGTTAGACTGCATGTTCATGGATGGGATAGTATGAGTGCTGTGTTACAATAGCTGGAGCAAGACTGCAAGTTTCTGGATGAATTAGTAGGAGTGTGGTGTTACAATTCTTGGTGCTAGACTGAATGTTTCTTGATGGGTTACTAGGAGTGCTGTGTAACAACATCGGGTTCTGGACTCAAAGTTCTTGGATGGGTTAGTAAGGGTGCTTGGTTACAATTGCTGGTGTTAGACGGCATATTCCTGGAAGGGTTAGTAGGAGTGCTGTGTTACAACAGTTGGTGCTAGACTTATGTTCCCTGATGGGATAGTAGGACTACTGTATTACATTATCTGGAGCTAGACTGTAAGTTCCTCGATGGGTTAGTAGGAGTGCTGTGTTACAATAACTGGTGCTAGACTGCTTGTTCCTGGATGGGTTATTAGTAGTGCTATGTTAAAATAGCAGGTGTAAGCCTGCATGTTTCTGGATGGGTTAGTAGGGGTGCTGTGTTACAACAGCTGGTTCTAGACTGCATGTTCCTGAATGTGTTAGTAAGGGTGCTGTGTTATAATCGCTGGTGCAAAACTGCATTTCACTGGATGGGTTAATAGGAGTGCTGTGTTACAATAGCTGGTGCTAGACTGAATGTTGCTGGATGGGTCAGTAGGAGTGCAGTGTTGCAATTGCTGGTGCTAGACTGCATGTCCCTGCATGGGTTAGTAAGAGTGCTTTCTTTCAATAGCTGGTGATAGACTGCATGTTCCGATATGGGTTATTAGGAGTCCTGTGTTACAATAGCAGGTGCTAGATTGCATGTTCTTGGATGGTTTACTATGAGTGCAGTGTTACAGTAGCTGGTGCTAGACTGCATGTTTCTGGATCAATTAGTAAGAGTGCGGTGTTACAATTCTTGATGCTAGACTGAATGTTTGTGGATGGGATTCTAGGAGTGCTGTGTAAGAACAGCTGATTCTAGACTGAATGTTCTTGGATGGGTTAGTTATGGCGCTGTGTTACAATTGCTGGTGCTAGACTGCATATTAATGGAAGAGTTAGTAGGAGTGCTGTGTTACGACCGCTGGAGGAAGACTGCATGTTTCTGAATGAATTAGTAGGAGTGTGGTGTTACAATTCTTGGTGCTTGACTGAATGTTTCTGGATGGTTTTCTAGGAGTGCTGTGTAACAACATCAGGTTCTAGACTGCCTTTTCTTGGATGGGTTAGTAAGGGTGCTGTGTTACAATTGCTGGTGCTAGACTGCATATTTCTTGAAGGGTTAGTAGGAGTGCTCTGTTACAACAGCTTTTGCTAGACTGCATTTTCCTGGTGGGGTTATTAGGAGTGCTGTGTTACAATGAGTGGTGTAAGACTTCAAGTTCCTGGGTATGTTAATAAGAGTGCTGTTTTACAAAGGCATGTGCTAGACTGTATGTTCCTGGATGGGTTAGTAGGAGTGCTGTGTTACAATAACTGCTGCTAGACTGCAAGTTCCATGACAGGTTAGTTGGAGTGCTGTGTTACAATAGCTGGTGCTTGACTGCATGTTTATGGATGGTTTAGCTGTAGTGCTGTGTTACTATAGCTTGTATTAGACTGCAAATTCGAGTTCATTTAACAGGACTGCTGTGTGACAATAGCTGGTGCTAGACTGCATGTTCCTGGATGGGTTAGTTGGAGTGCTGTGTTACAATAACAAGTGCTTGATGTCATGTTCATGGATGTGTTAGTAGGAGTGATGTGTTACAATAGCTGGTGCTATACTGCATGTTCATGGATTGGTTAGAAAAAGTGCTGTGTTTCAATAGCTGGTGCTAGACTGCATGTTCCTGGATGCGTTAGTAGGAATCATGAATTGCAATAGCAGGTGCTAGACTGCATGTTCATGGATGGGATAATATGAGTGCTGTGTTACAATTGCTGGAGCTAGACTGCATGTTTCTTGATGAATTAGTATTAATGCGGTGTTACAATTCTTGGTGCTAGACTGAATTTTTCTGGATGGGTTACTAGGAATGCTGTGTAACAACATCTTTTTTTAGACTGAAAGTTCATGGATGAGTTAGTAAGGGTGCTGTGTTACAATTGCTGGTGTTAGACTGCATATTCCTGGAAGTGTTAGTTGGAGTGCTGTGTTACAACAGCTGGTTCTAGACTGTATGTTCCAGGAAAGGTTAGTAGGAGTGCTGTGTTACAATAAGTGGTGTTAGTCTGCAAGTTCCTGGATGTGTTAGTAAGAGTGCTGTGCTACAATAACTGGCACTAGACTGCATGTTCCTAGATGGGATAGTAGGAGTACTGTGATCTATTAGCTGGTGCTAGACTGAATGTTCATGGATGGGTTAACAGGAGTGCTGCATTTTAATAGCTGGTGCGAGTCTGCATGTTCTTGGATGGGTTAGTAGGAGTCCTGTGTTACAATAACAGGTGCAAGACATCATGTTCATGGATTGGTTAGTAGGAGTGCTGTGTTATAATAGCTGGTGCTAGACTGCATGTTCCTGGATGGGTTAGTAGGAGTGCTGTGTTTTAATAGCTGGTGCTAGACTGCATGTTCATGGATTGGTTAGTAGGAGTGCTGTGTTACAATAGCTGGTGCTAGCCTGCAAGTTTTCATGATGAATTAGTTGGACTGCGGTGTTTCAATTCTTGGTGCTAGACTGAATGTTTCTCGATTGGTTTCTCAGAGTGTTGTGTAACAACAGCTGGTCCTAGACTGCATGTTCTCGGATGGGTTAGTAAGGGTGCTTTGTTATAATTGCTGATGCTAGACTGCATATTACTGGAAGGGTTAGTAAGAGTTCTGTGTTACAACAGCTGGTGCTAGACTGCATTTCCTGGATGAGTTAGTAGGAGTGCTGTCTTACATTAAGTGGTGTTAGACTGCATGTTCCTGGATGTGTTAGAAAGAGTGCTATGTTACAATAGCAGGTACTATAATGCATGTTCCAGGATGGGTTAGTAGGAGTGCTGTGCTACAATAACTGATGGTCGACTACATGTTCCCATATTGGATAGTAGGAGTGCTGTGTTACAATAGCTGGTACTAGACTGCCTGATCCTGGATGGGCTAGTAGGAGGGCTGTGTTTCAGTAGCAGCAGCAAGACGGCATAATCCTGGAAGGGTTAGTATGAGTGCTATGATAAAATAGCTTGTGCTATTCTGCATGTTTCAGGGTGGGTTAGTTGGGGTGCTGTGTTACAATAGCTGGTGCTTGCCTGCATGTTTCTAGATGGGTTAGTAGGAGTCCTGTATTACAACATCTGGTACTAGGCTGCATGTTCCTGGATGGGTTCGTAAGGGTGCTGTGTTACAATCACTGGTGCTAGACTGCATATTCCTGCATGGGTAAATAGGAGTGCTGTGTTACAATAGCTGGTTGTTGTCTGCTTGTTCCTGGATGCATTAGTAGGAGTCATGTGTTACAATAGCAGGTGCTAGACTTGCATGTTCATGTATGGGTTACTTTGAGTGCTGTGCTACAATAGCTAGTGCTAGAATGCATGTTTTTGGATAAATTAGTAGAAGTGTGGTGTTACAATTCTTGGTGATATACTGAATGTTTCTGGATGGGTTACTCGGAGTGCTGTGTAACAGCACCTGGTTTTAGACTGAAAATTCTTGGATGGGTTAGTAAGCATGCTGTGTTACAATTGCTGGTGTTAGACTGCATATTCCTGGAAGGGTTAGTAGGAATGCAGTGTTTCAACGGCTGGTGCTGGGCTGCATGTTCCTGGATTGGTTAGTACGAGTGCTGTGTTACAATAAGTGGTGTTATTCTGCAAGTTCCTGGATGTGTTAGTAAGAGTGCTGTGTTACAATTGCTGGTGCTAGACTGCATGTTCCTGGATGGGTTAGTAGGAGTGCTGTGTTTTAATAGCTGGTGCTAGACTGCATTTTCTTGGATGGGTTAGAAGGAGTCCTGTGTTACATTAACAGGAGCTAGACGTCATGTTCATGGATTGGTTATTAGGAGTGCTGTGTTACAATAGCTGGTGCAAGACAGCAAGTTTTCAGGATGAATTAGTTGGTATGTGGTGTTACAATTCTTGGTTCTAGACTGAATGTTTCTGGATTGGTAACTTTGAGTGCTGTGTAACAGCAGGTCCTGGACTGCATGTTCTTGGATGGGTTAGTAAAGGTGATTTGTTATAATCGATGGTGCTAGTCTGCATTTTCCTGGATGGGTTAATAGGAGTGCTGTGTTACAACAGCTGGTGCTAGACTGCATTTTTCCTGATGGGCTAGTAGTAGTGCTGTGTTACATTGAGTGGTGTTAGTCTGCATGTTCCTGTATGTGTTCGTAAGAGTGCTGTATTACAATAGCTGGTGCTAGACTGCATGTTCCTGGATGACTTTGTAGGAGTGCTGTGCTACAATAATTGATGGTAGACTACATGTTCCCATATGGGATAGTAGTATTGCCGTGTTACAATAGCTGGAGCTAGCCTGCATGTTCATGGATGGGTTAGTAGGGGTGCTGTGTTACAACTGCTGGTTCTAGACTGCGTGTTCCTTAATGTGTTAGTAAGGGTGCTGTGTTATAATCGCTGGTGCAAAACTGCATATTCCTGGATGGGTTAATAGGAGTGCTGTGTTACAATAGCTGGTGCTAGACTGTATGTTGCTGGATGGGTCAGTAGGAGTGCAGTGTTGCAATTGCTGGTGCTAGACTGCATGTTCCTGCAGGGGTTAGTAAGAGTGCTTTGTTTCAATAGTGGGTTCTAGACTGCATCTTCCTAGATGGGTTATTAGGAGTCCTGTGTTACAATAGCAGGTGCTAGATGGCATGTTCATGTATGGTTTACTAGGAATGCAGTGTTACAGTAGCTGGTGCTAGACTGCATGTTTCTGGATCAATTAGTAAGAGTGCTGTGTTACAATTCTTGATGCTAGACTGAATGTTTCTGGATGGGATTCTGGGAGTGCTGTGTAACAACAGCTGGTTCTAGACTGAATGTTCTTGGATGGGTTAGTTATGGCACTCTGTTACAATTGCTGGTGCTAGACTGCATATTACTGGAAGAGTTAGTAGGAGTGCTGTGTTACGACCACTGGAGCAAGACTGCATGTTTCTGGATGAATTAGTAGGAGTGCGGTGTTACAATTCTTGGTGAGTGATTGAATGTTTCTGGATGGTTTACTAGGAGTGCTGTGTAACAACATCTGGTTTTAGACTGCCTTTTCTTGGATGGGTTAGTAAGGGTGCTGTGTTACAATTGCTGGTGCTAGACTGCATATTTCTGGAAGCATTACTAGGAGTGCTGTGTTACAACAGCTGGTGCTAGACTACATTTTCCTGATGGGGTTATTAGGAGTGCTGTGTTACAATGAGTGGTGTTAGACTTCAAGTTCCTGGATATGTTAATAAGAGTGCTGTGTTACAAAAGCAGGTGCTAGACTGTATGTTGCTGGATCAGTTAGTAAGAGTGCTGCACTATAATATCTTGTGCAAGACTGCAGGTTCACAGATGGGATAGTAGGAGTACTGGGTTACATTAGCTGGTGCTAGACTGTATGTTCCTGGATGGGTTAGTAATAGTGCTGTGTTACAATAACTGGTGCTAGACTGCATGTTCCATGATGGGTTAATTGGAGTGCTGTGTTAAAATAGCTTGTGCTAGTCTGCTTGTTTCTGGGTGGGTTAGTTGGAGTGCTGTGTTACAATAGCAGGTGCAAGCCTGCATGTTTCTGAATGGGTTAGTAGGAGTGCTGTGTTAAAACAGCTATTTCTAGACTGAATGTTCCTGGATGGGATAGTAAGGGTGCTGTGTTATAATCACAGGTGCTAGGCAGCATATTCTGGTATGGGTTAATAGGAGTGATGTGTTACAATAGCTGGTGCTAGACTGCATGTTCCTGGAAGCATTACTAGGAGTCTTGTATTACAATAGCAGGTGCTAGACTGCATGTTCATGGATGGGATAGTATCAGTGCTGTGTTACAATAGCTGGAGCAAGGCTGCATGTTTCTGGATGAATTAGTTGGAGTGCGGTGTTACAATTCTTGGTGCTAGACTGAAAGTTTCTGGATGGGTTACTAGGAGTGCTGTGTAACAACATCGGGTTCTGGACTGTAAGTTCTTGGATGGGTTAGTAAGGGTGCTGTGTTTCAATTGCTGGTGTTAGACTGCATATTCATGGAAGGGTTAGTAGTAGTGCTGTGTTACAACAGCTGGTGCTAGACTGTATGTTCCCAGATGGGATAGTAGGACTACTGTGTTTCATTAGCTGGAGCTAGACTGTATGTTCCTCGATGGGTTAGTAGCGGTGCTGTGTTAAAAAAGCTGGTGCTTGACTGTATGTTCCTGGATGGGTTCTTAGTAGTGCTGTGTTAAACTAGCTGGTGCAAGCCTGCATATTTCTGGATGGGTTAGTAGGGGTGCTGTGTTACAACAGCTGGTTCTAGACTACATGTTCCTGAATGTGTTAATAAGGGTGCTGTGTTATAATCTCTGGTGCTAGACTGCATATTCCTGGATGGGTTAATAGGAGTGCTGAGTTTCAATATCTGGTGCTAGTCTGTATGTTGCTGGATCGTTCAGTAGGAGTGCAGTGTTGCAATAGCTGGTGCAAGACTGCATTTTCCTGCAAGGGTTAGTAAGAGTGCTGTTTTTCAATAGCTGGTGCTAGACTGCATGTACCTAGATGGGTTATTAGGAGTCCTGTGTTACAAAGCAGGTGCTAGATGGCATATTCATGGATGGTTTACTAGGAGTGAAGTTATACGGTAGCTGGTGCTGGACTGCATGTTTCTGGATCAATTAGTAAGAGTGCGGTGTTACAATTCTTGATGCTAGACTGAATGTTTCTGGATGGGATACTAGGAGTGCTGTGTAACAACAGCTGGTTCTAGACTGCATGTTCTTGGATACATTAGTTATGGCACTCTGTAACAATTGCTGGTGCTAGACTGCATATTACTGGAAGAGTTAGTAGGAGTGCTATGTTACTACCGCTGGAGCAAGACTGCATGTTTCTGGATGAATTAGTAGGAGTGCGGTGTTACAATTCTTGGTGCTTGACTGAATTTTTCTGTATGGTTTACTAGGAGTGCTGTGTAACAACATCTGGTTCTAGACTGCCTGTTCTTGGATGGGTTAGTAAGGGTGCTGTGTTACAATTGCTAGTGCTAGACTGCATATTTCTGGAAGGGTTGGTAGGAGTGCTGTGTTACAACAGCTGGTGCTAGACTGCATTTTCCTGGATGGGTTAATAGGAGTGCTGTGTTACAATGAGTGGTGTTAGACTGCAAGTTCCTGGATGTGTTAATAAGAGTGCTGTGTTACAATAACTGGTGCTAGACTGCATGTTCCAGGATGAGTTAGTAAGAGTGCTGTGTTAAAATAGCTTGTGCTAGTCTGCTTGTTTCTGATTGGGTTAGTTGGAGTGCTGTGTTACAATAGCTGGTGCAAGCCTGCGTGTTTCTGGATGGGTTAGTAGGAGTGCTGTGTTACTACAGCTAGTTCTAGGTTGAATGTTCCTGGATGGGTTAGTAAGGGTGCTGTGTAATAATCGCAGGTGCATGACAGCATATTCCTATATGCATTAATTGGAGTGATGTGTTACAATCGCTGGTGCTAGACTGCATCTTCCTGGATGGGTCAGTAGGAGTGCTGTTTTGCAATGGCTGGTTCTTGACCGCATATTCCTACATCTGTTAGTAAGAGTGCTGAGTTTCAAAAGCTGGTGCTACACTGCATGTTTCTGTATGGGTTAGAAGGAGCGTTGTGTTATAATTGCTGGTGCTAGACTACATGTTACGAGATGAGTTAGTAGGAGTGCTGTGTTACTAAAGCTGGTGCATGACTTCATGTTCCTGTTTGGGTTAGTAAGGGTGCTGTGTTACAATAGCTGGTGCTAGACTGCATGTTCCTGGATGGGTTAGTAAAGCTGCTTTGTTAAAATTGCTGGTCCAAGACTGTATATTCCTGGATTTACTATTAGGCGTGATGAGTTGCAATAGCTGGTGCTAGACTGCATGTTTCTGGATGGGTTTGTATTAGTTCTGTGTTACAATATTTCTTGCTAGACTGCAAGTTACTGAAAGTGTTTGTAAGGGTGCTGTGTTATAATTGCTGGTGCTAGACTCCATTTTCCTTAAAATGTTTGTAGGAGTGCTTTGTTACAATAGCTGGTGCTAGACTACATGTTCCTGGACAGGTTAGTAGGAGTGCTTTGTTACAATTGCTGGTGCTTGACTGCATGTTCCTATATGTGTTTGTACGAGTGCTGTGTTACAATAGCAGGTGTTAGACTGCTTGTTCCTGGATGGGTTAGAAGGAGTGCAGTGTTATAATAGCAGGTGCTATACTGAATGTTAGTGGATGAGTTATTAGGTGAGCTGTGTTACATTAGCTGGTGCTAGACTGCATGTTTCTGGATATGTTAGTATGAGTGCTGTGTTAAAATAGCTGTTACTAGACTGCATGTGTCAGGATGGGTTAATAGTAGTGCTGTGTTACAATAGCTGGTGCTAGACTGCATGTTTCTGGATGGGTTAGTAGAAGTGCTGAGATACAATAGCTGTTACTTGATTACATGCTCTCAATGGGTTAGTAGGAGTGCTGTGTTGCAATAGCTGGTGCTAGGCTGCATGTTCCAAGATGGTTTAGTATTAGTGCTGTGTTATAATACCTGTTGTTGTACTGCATATTCCTATGTGTGTTATTAGTAGTGCAGTGTTACAATAGCTTGTGCTTTGCTGCACATTTCTGGTTGGGTTCGTAAGAGTGCTGTGTAACAATAGCTGGTGCTAGACTGCATGGTACTAGTATTTTTATCTGGAGTACTGAGTTATAATAGATAGTTCTAGCCTCCTTATTCCTGGATTGGATATTAGCAGTGCTGTGTTATAATTGCTGTTGCTGGAGTGCATATTCCTAGATCTGTTAGAATCAATGCTGTGTTACAATAGCTGGTGCTAGATTTCATGTTTCTGAATGGGATAGTAGGAGCACTGTTTTACGATTGCTGGTGCTGGACTGCATGTTCCTGGATCGGTTACTAGGAGTGCTGCATTATAGAGGCAGGTGCTAGACTGCATGTTCCTAGATCAGTTAGTAGGAGTGCTGTGTTACAATAGCTAGTGCTAGACTGCATGTTTATGGATTTGTAAGTGGGAGTGCTGTCTTACAAAAGCTTATGTTAGACTGCATATTCCTGGACGGGGTTATTAGGAGTGCTGTGTTACAAAAGCTCGTGCTAGTCTGCATGTTTCTGGATTGGTTAGAAGAAGTGCTGTTACAAAAGCTTTTGCTAGACTGCATGTTCCTGGAAAGGCTAGTAGGAGAGCTGTGTTATAATAGCTGGTGCTTCTCTGAATCTTCCTGGATAGTTTAATAGGAGTGATGTGTTACAATAGCTGGTGCTAGACTGCATGATCCTGGATGGGTTAGTAGGAATGCTGTATCACAATAGCTGGTGCTGGACTGCATGTTTCTGGATGGGTTAGCAGTAGTGCTGTGTTACAATTGCTTGTGTTAGACTGCATATTCCTGGATCACTTACCAATACTGCTGTGTAACAATAGCTGGTGCTAGACTGCTTGTTCTTGGATGGTTTAGTAGGAGTGCTGTGTTACTATAGCTGGTGCTAGACTGCATGTTTTCATGATGAATTAGTAGGAGTGCAGTGTTACAATTCTTGGTGCTAGCCTGAATGTTTCTGGATGGGTTACTCGGAGTGCTGTGTAACAACAGCTGGTCCAAGACTACATGTTCTTGGATGGGTTAGTAAGGGTGCTTTGTTATAAATGCTGGTGCTAGACTGCATATTACTGGAAGGGTTATTAGGAGTGCAGTGTTACAACAGCTGGTTCAAGCCTGCATTTTCCTGGATGGGTTAATAGGAGTGCTGTGCTACAATAACTGGTGCTAGACTACATGTTCCCATATGGGATAGTAGTAGTGCTGTGTTACAATAGCTGGAGCAAGACTGCATGTTCCTGTATGGGTAAGTAGGAGTGCTGTGTTTCAGTAGCAGCGGCAAGATGGCATAATCCTGAATGGGTTAGAGTGAGTCCTATGTTAAAATAGCTTGTGCTAGTCTGCATGCTCAGGTGGGTTAGTTGGAGTGCTGTGCTACAATAGCTGGTGCTAGCCTGCATGTTTCTGGATAGGTTAGTAGGAGTGCTGTGTTACAACAGCTGGTTCTATGCTACATGTTCCTTAATGTTTTCATAAGGCTGCTGTGTTATAATCACTGGTGCTAGACTGCATATTCCTGCATGGGTTAATAGGAGTCCTGTGTTATAGTAGGTGGTTCTAGACTGCATGTTCCTGTATGCGTTAGTAGGAGTCAAGTGTTACAATAGCAAGTGCTTGACTGCATGTTCATGGATGGGTTAGTAGACGTCCTGTGTTACAATAAGTGGTGTTAGTCTGCAAGTTCCTGGATGTGTTAGCAAGAGTGCTGTGTTACAATAGCAGGTGCTAGACTGCATGTTCCTGGAAAGGTTAATAAGAGCGCTGTGCTACAAAAACTGTTGCTAGACTGCATGTTCCCAGATGGGATAGTAGGAGTACTGTGTTACATTAGCTGTATGGGTTAGTAGGAGTGCTGTGTTAAAATAGCTTGTTCTAGTCTGCATGTTTCTGCGTTGGTTAGTTGGAGTGCTGTTACAATAGCTGGTGCAAGCCTGCATGTTTCTGGATGGGTAAGTAGGAGTGCTGTGTTACAGAAGATGGTTCTAGACTGCATGTTCCTGAATGTGTTAGTAAGAATGCTGTGTTATAATCGCTGGTGCAAGACTGCATATTCCTGGATGGGTTAATAGAAGTGCTGTGTTACAATAGCAGGTGCTAGACTGCATGTTCCTGGATGGGTCAGTTGGAGTGCAGAGTTGCAATAGCTGGTGCTAGACTGCATGTTCCTGCATGGGTTAGTAAGAGTGGTGTGCTTCAATAGCTGGTGCTAGACAGCATGTTCCTGGATGGGTTAGTAGGAGTTCTGTGTTCCAATAGAAGGTGCTAGACGGCATGTTCATGGATGCATTAGTAGTTGTCATGTGTTACAATAGCAGGTGCTAGACTGCATGTTCATGGATGGGTTAGTAAGAGTGCTGTGTTTCAATAGCTGGTGATAGACTGCATGTTCCTGGATGTGTTAGTAGGAGTCATGTATTACAATAACAGGACTAGATGGCATGTTCATGGAAGGGTTACTAGGAGTGCAGTGTTACAGTAGCTGGTGCTAGACTGCATGTTTCTGGATGAATTAGTAAGAGTGCGGTGTTACAATTCTTGGAGCTAGACTAAATGTTTCTAGATGGGTTACTAGGAATGTTGTGTAACAACAGCTGGTTCTAGACTTATGTTCTTGGATGGGTTAGTAAGGGTGCTGTGTTACAGTTGCAGGTGCTAGACTGCATATTACTGGAAGAGTTGGTAGGAATGCTGTGTTACGACCGCTGGAGCTAGACTGCATGTTCCTAGATCGGTTGGTAGGAGTGCTGAGTTACAATAAGTGGAGTTTGACTGCAATTTCCTGGGTGTGTTAGAAACAGTGCTGTGTTGCAATAACAGGTGCTAGATTGCATGTTCCTGGATGGGTTAGTAGGAGTGCAGTGCTACAATAACTGGTGCAAGACTGCGTGTTCCCAGATGGGATTGTAGGCATGTTGTGTTACAATAGCTGGTGCTAGTCTGCATGTCTCTGGGTGGGTTAGTTAGAGTGCTGTGTTACAATAGCTGGTGCTAGACTTCATGTTTCTGGATGTTTTAGTAGGAGTGCTGTGTTACAACAGCTGGTTCTAGACTGCATGTTCTTGGATGGGTTAGTAAGGGTGCTGTGTTATAATTACTGGTGCTAGACTTCATATTCCCGGATGGGTTAATATGAGTGATGTGTTATAATATCTGGTTCTAGACTGGCGTGTTCCTGGATGGGTCAGTAGGAGTGCTGTGTTGCAATGGCTGGTTCGAGACTGCATGTTCCTGCATGGGTTAGTAAGAGTGCTGTGTTGCTATATCTGGTGCGAGACTGGAAGTTCCTGAATAGGTTAGTAGAAGTGTTGTGTTATAATAGCTTGTGCTGGACTGCATGCTCTTAGATGTGTCAGTAGGAGTGCAGTGTTACAGTAGCTGGTGCTAGACTGAATTTTCCTTAATGGGTTAGTAGGAGTGCTGTGCTATAATAACTGGTGCTTGACTACATGTTCCCGGATGGGATAGAAGGAGTGCTGTGTTACAATAGCTGGTACTAGACTGCACGTTCCTGGATGGGTTAATAGGAGTGCTGTGTTTCTGTAGCAGCAGAAAGATGGCTTATTCCTGGATGGGTTAGTAATAGTGCTGTGTTAAAATAGCTTGTGCTAGTCTGCATGTTTCATGGTGGGTTAGTTGGAGTGCTGTGTTACAATAGCTGGTAAAAGCCTGCATGTTTCTGGATGGAATAGTAGCAGTTCTGTGTTACAACAGCTGGTTCTAGACTGCATGTTCCTGAATGGGTTAGTAAGGTTGCTGTGTTATAATCGCTGGTGCTAGACTGTATATTCCTGGATGGGTTAATAAGTGTGCTGTGTTACAATAGCTGGTGCTAAACTGCATGTTCCTGGATTGGCCAGTAGGAGTGCTGTGTTGCAATAGCTGGTGCAAGACTGCATGTTTTTGCATGAATAAGTAAGAGAGCTGAGTTTCAATAGCTGATGATATACTGCATGTTGCTGGATGGGTTAGTATGAGTCTTGTGTTAAAATAGCAGGTGCTAGATGGCATGTTCATGGATGGGTTAGTAAGAGTGCTGTGTAACAACAGCTGGTTCTTGACTGCATGTGCTTGGATGGGTTAGTAAAGTTGCTGTGTTACAATTGCTGGTGCTACACTGCATTTTACTGGAAGGATTAGTAGGAGTGCTGTGCTACAACAGCTGATGCAAGACAGCATTTTCCTGAATGGGTTAGTAGGAGAGCTGTGTTACAAAAAGTGGTACAAGACTGCAAGCTCCTGGATGTGTTAGTAAGAGTGCTGTGTTACAATAGCTGGTGTTAGACTGCTTGTTCCTGGATGCGTTAGTAGGAATGCTGTGCTACAATAAGTGTTGCTAGACTACATGTTCCCGGATGGGATAGTAGGAGTGCTGTGTACAGTAGCTGGTGCTAGACTGCATGTTCCTGGATGGGTTAGTAGGAGTGCTGTGTTGCAATACCTGGTGCTACACTGCATGTTCCTGGATGGGTTAGTAGGAGTGCTGTGTTAAAACAGTTTCTGCTAGTCTGCATGTTTCTGGGTGGGTTAGTTGGAGTGCTGTGTTACAACAGCTGGTGCTAGTCTGCAGGTTTCTGGATGGATTAGTAGGAGTGCTGTGTTACAACAGCTGGTTCTAGACTGCATGTTTGTGGATGGGTTAGAAAGGGTGCTGTGTAATAATCGCTTGTGCTAGACTGCATATTGCTGGATGGGTTTATCAGAGTGAAGTGTTACCAATAGCTGTTGCTAGACTGCATGTTCCTGGATCAGTCAGAAGGAGTGCTGTGTTGCAGTGGCTGGTTCTAGACAGCATGTTCCTGCATGGGTTAGTAAGAGTGCCATGTTGTTACAGCTATTGCTACACTACAATTTCCTGAATGGGTTAGTAGTAGTGTTGTTTAATAATAGCTGGTGCTAGACTGCATGCTCCCAGATCTGTTAATAGGACTGCTGTGTTACTAAAGCTGGTACTAGACTTCATGTTCTTTTTTAAGTTAGTAAGAGTGCTGTGTTACAATAGCTGGTGCTAGTCGCCATGTTCTTGGATGGGTTAGTAAAGTTGCTCTGTTATAATTGCTTGTGCAAGACTGTATATTCCTGGATGGATTATTAGGAGTGCTGTGTTACAATAGCTGGTACTAGACTGGTGCTAGACTGCATGTTCCTGGATGCGTTAGTAGGAGTGCTGTGTTTCAGTAGCAGCGGCAAAATGGCAAAATCCTGAATGGGTTAGAAGGAGTGCTGTGTTAAAATAGCTTGTGCCAGACTGCATGTTTCTGGATGGATTTGTTTTAGTGCTGTGTTACAATAGTTGATGCTAGGCTGCAAGTTCCTGAATGTGTTTGTAAGGGTGCTGTGTTATAATAACTGGTGCTAGACTCCATATTCCTTTAAAGGTTAGTAGGAGTGCTGTGTTACAATAGCTGGTGCTAGACTGCATGTTCCTGGACAGGTTAGTAGTAGTGCTGTGTTACAATAACAGGTGCTAGACTGCAAGTTCCAAGATAGGTTAGTAGGAGTGTTGTGTTACAACAGCTGGTGATACACTGCATGTTCCTGGATGGGTTAGTAGAAGTGCAGTGTTATAATAGCAGGTGCTATACTGAATGTTCCTGGATGGGTTAGCAGGAGTGCTGTGTTACAATAGTTGGTGCTAGACTGCATGTTTCTTTATAGGTTAGTAGGAGTGCTGAGTTAAAATAGCTGTTACTAGACTGCATGTTTCTGGATGAGTTAATAGGAGTGCTGTATTACAATAGCTGGTGCTAAACTGAATGTTCCTGGATATGTTAGTAGAACTGCTGTGTTACAATAGTGGGTGCTAGGCTGCATCTTCCTGGATGGTTTAGAATTAGTGCTGTTTTATTAAAGCTGTTGCTGGACTGCATATTCCAAGATCTGGTAGTATAAATGCTGTTACAAAAGCTGGTGCTAGATTTCATGTTACTGAATGGGATAGTAGAAGCACTGTTTTACAATTGCTGGTGCTAGACTGCATGTTCCTGGATGGGTTACTATGAGTGCTGCATTATAGTAGCTGGTGCTAGACTGCATGTTACTAGATCAGTTAGTAGGAGTGCTGTGTTAGAATAGCTGGTGCTAGACTGCATGTTTATGGATTGATTAGCAGTAGTGCTGTCTTACAATAGCTTGTGCTACACTGCATGTTCCTGGATCATTTACCAGGAGTGCTGTGTAACAATAGCTGCTGCTAGACTGCATGTTCCTGGATGGGTTGTAGGAGTGTTGTGTTTCAATAGCTGGTGCTAGACTGCATGTTCCTGGATGGGTTAGTAGGAGTCATGTGTTACAACAGCAGGTGCTACATGTCATGTTCATGGGTGAGTTAGTAGGAGTGCTGTGTTACAATATCTGGTGCTAGACTGCATGTTTCGGTATGAATTAGTAGGAGCGTGGTGTTACAATTCTTGGTGCTAGACTGAATGTTTCTGGATGGGTTACTAGGAGGGCTGTGTAACAACTGCTGGTTCTAGACTGCATGTTCTTGGATGGGTTAGTAATGGTTCTGTGTTACAATTGCTGGTGCTAGACTGCATATTACTGGAAGGGTTAGTAGGAGTGTTTTATTACAACAGCTGGTGCAAGATTGCATTTTCCTGGATGGGTTAGAAGGAGTGCGGTGTTGCAATAAGTGGTGTTAGACTGCAAGTTCCTGGATGTGTTAGTAAGAGTGCTGTGTTACTATAGCTTGTGCTAGACTTCATGTTCCTCGACTGGTTAGTAGGAGTGCTGTGCTTCAATAACTGATGCTAGACTCCATGTTCCCAGATGGGTAGTTGGAGTGCTGTGTTACAATAGCTGCTGCTATACTGCATGTTCCTGGAAGAGTTAGTAGGAGTCCTGTGTTACAATAGCAGGTTCTGGATGTCATGTTCATGAATGGGTTAGTAGGAGTGCTGTGTTACAATAACTGGTGCTAGACTGCAAGTTTCTGGATGAATTAGTAGGAGTGTGGTGTTACAATTCTTGGTGCTAGACTGAATGTTTCTGGATGGGTTACTAGGAGTGCTGTGTAACAACAGCTGGTTCTATACTGCATGTTCTTGGATGGGTTAGTAAGGGTGCTGTGTTACAATTGCTGGTGCTAGACTGCATATTACTGGAAGGGTTAGTAGGAGTTCTGTGTTACAACAACTGGTGCAGGAATGCATTTTCCTGGATGGGTTGGTAGGAGTACTGTGTCACAATAAACGGTGTTAGACTGCAAGTTCATATATATGTTAGTAAGAGTGCTGTGTTACAACTGCTGGTGCTAGACAGCATGTTCCTGGATGGGTTAGTATGAGTGGCTGTGTTAAAATAGCTTGTGCTTGTCTGCATGTTTCAGGGTGGGATAGTTGGAGTGCTGTGTAACAATATCTGGTGCTAGCCTGAATGTTTCTGGATGGATTAGTAGGAGTGCTGTGTTACAATAACTGGTGCTGGACTGCAAGTTCCTAGATGGGTTAGTAGGAGTGTTGTGTTGCAATAGCTGGTGCTAGACTGCATGTTCCTGGATGGGTTAGTAGAAGTGCAGTGTTATATTAGCTGGTGCTATACTGAATGTTACTGGATGGGTTAGTTGGAGTGCTGTGTTACAATTGCTGGTGATAGACTGCATGTTCCTGCATGGGTTAGTTAGAGTTCTGTGTTTCAATAGCTGGTGCTAGACTGCATGTTCCAGAATGGGTTAGTAGGAGTCCTGTGTTACAATAGCAGGTGCTAGATGGCATGTTCATGGATGGGTTAGTAGGAATGCTGTGTTACAATAGTTGGTGCTTGACTGCACGTTTCTGGATGAATTAGTAGGAGTGCGGTGTTACAATTCTTGGTGCTAGACCGAATGTTCCTGGATGGGTTACTTGGAGTGTTGTGTAACAACAGCAGGTTCTAGTTTGCATGTTCTTGAATGGGTTAGTAAAGGAGCTGTGTTTCAATTGCTGGTGCTAGACTGCATATTCCTGGATAGGTTAATAGGAGTGCTGTGTTACTATTGCTGGTGCTACACTGCATGTTCCTGCAAATGTAAGTAAGAGTGCTGAGTTTCAATAGCTGGTGCTATACTGCATGTTGCTGTATGGGTTAGTAGGAGTCATGTGTTACAATAGCTGATGCTAGACTGCATGTTTCTGGATGAATTTGAGGAGTGTGGTGTTACAATTCTTGGTTCTAGACTGAATGTTTCTTGATGGGTTACTAGGAGTGCTGTATAACAACAGCTGGTTCTAGACTGCATGTTCTTGGATGGGTTTCTAAGGCTGCTGTGTTACAATTGCTGGTGCTAGACTGCATATAACTGGAAGGGTTAGTAGGAGTGCTGTGTTATAACAGCTGGTGCTAGACAGAATTTTCCTGGATGGGTTAGCTGGAGTGCTGTGTTACAATAAGTGGTGTTAGACTGCAAGCTCCTGGATGTGTTAGTAAGAGTGCTGTGTTACAATAGCTGGTGCTAGACTGCATGTTCCTGGATGGGTTAGTAAGAGCGCTGTACTACAATATGTGATGCTGGACTACATTTTCCCGGTTCAGATAGTATGAGTGCTGTGTTACAGTAGCTGGTGTTGGACTACATGATCCTCGATGGGTTAGTAGGAGTGCTTGGTTACAATAGCTGGTGCTAGACTGCATGATGCTGCATTGATTAGTAGGAGTGCTGTGTTTCAGTAACAGTGGCAAGATGGAATAATCCTGGATGAGTTAGTAGGAGTACTGTGTTAAAATAGCTTGTGCTATACTGCATGTTCCTGGATGGGTCAGTAGGAGCGCTGTGTTGCAATGGCTGGTACTAGACTGCTTGTTCCTGCATGGATTAGTAATGGTGCTGTGTTGCTATAGCTATTGCTAGACTACAAGTTTCAGAATGGGTTAGTAGGAGTGTTGTGTTACAATAGCTGGTGCTAGACTGCATGCTCCTGAATGTGTTAGTAGGAGTGCTGTGTTACAATAGTTGGTGCTTGACTGCATGTTTCTGGATGGGTTTGTATTAGTGTTGTGTCACAATAGTTGGTACTAGACTGCAAGTTCCTGAATGTGTTTGTAAGGGTGCTGTGTTATAATAGCTGGTGCTAGACTCCATATTCCTTAAAAGGTTAGTAGGAGTCCTGTGTTACAATAGCTGGTGCAAGACTACATGTTCCTGGACAGGTTAGTAGGAGTGCTGTGTTACAATTGCAGGAGCTAGACTGCATGTTCCTAGATGGGTTAGTAGGAGTGCTGTGTTACAATAGCTGGTGCTAGACTGTATGTTCCTGGATGGGTAAGTAGGAGTGCAGTGTTATAATAGCAGGTGCTATACTGAATGTTCCTGGATGGTTTAGTAGGAGTGCTGTGTTACAATAGCTGGTTCTAGACTACATGTTTCTGGATAGGTTAGTAGGAGTGCTGAGTTAAAATAGCTGTTACTAGACTGCTTGTTTCTGGATGGGTTAATAGGACTGCTGTGTTACAATAGCTGGTGCTAGACTGAATCTTCCCTGATATGTTAGTAGGAGTGCTGTGTTACAATAGCAGGTGCTAGGCTGCATGTTCCCAGATGGTTTAGTATTAGTGCTGTGTTATTAAAGCTGTTGCTGGACTTCTTATTCCTAAATATGTTAATAGTAGTGCTGTGTTACAACAGCTTCTGCTTTGCTGCATGTTCCTGTGTGGGTTCGTAAGAGTGCTTTGTAACAGTTGCTGGTGCTAGACTCCATGGTACTTGTTTGGTTAGCAAGAGTAGTGAGTTATAATAGATAGTGCTAGCCTGCTTATTCCTGGATTGGATATTATCAGTGCTGTGTTATAAATGCTGTTGCTGGACTGTATATACCTAGGTCTGTTAGTATAAATGCTGTGTTACAATAGCTGGTGATGGATTTCATGTTTCTGGATCTGATAGTAGGAGCGCTGCATTATAGTAGCTGGTGCTAGACTGCATGTTCCTGGATGGGTCAGTAGGAGTGCTGTGTTGCAATAGCTGGTGCTAGACTGCATGTTCCTGCATTGGTTAGTAAGAGAGCTGAGTTTCAATAGCTGGTGCTATACTGCATGTTGCTGTATGGGTTAGTAGGAGTCCTATGTAACAATAGCTGGTGCTAGACTGCAAGTTCCTGGATAGGTTAGTAGGAGTGCTGATGTTAAAATAGCTGTTACTAGACTGCATGTTTCTGAATGGGGTAATAGGAGTGTTGTGTTACAAAAGCTGGTGCTAGACTGCACTTTCCTGGATGGGTCAGTAGGAGTGCTGTGTTACTATAGCTGGTGCTAGACTGCAAGTTCCTGGATGGGTTAGTAAGAGTGCTGTGCTACAATAAGTGATGATAGACTACATGTTCCTGGATGGATTAGTAGGAGTGCTTTGTTAAAATAGCTTGTGCTAGCTTGCATGTTTCCGGGTGGGTTAGTTGGAGTGCTGTGTTACAATAGCTGGTGCTAGTTTGCAGATTTCTGGATGTGTTAGAAGGAGTGCTTTGTCACAACAGCTGGTTCTAGACTGCATGCTAGTGGTGGGTTAGTAAGTGTTCTGTGTAATAATCGCTGGTGCTAGACTGCACATTGCAGGTTGGGTTAATAGGAGTGATGTGTTACAATAGCTGGTGCTAGACTGCATGTTCCTGGATGGGTCAGTAAGAGTGCTGTGTTGCTATAGCTATTGCTAGACAACAAGTTCCTGAATGGGTTTGTAGGAGTGTTGTGTTATAATAGCTGGTGCTAGACTACATGCTGCTAGATGTGTTAGTAGGAGTGCTGTGTTATAACAGCTGGTTCTAGACTGCATGTTCCTGAATGGGTTAGTAAGGGGGCTGTATTACAATCAATGCTGCTAGACTGCATATTCCTGGATGGGTTAATTGGAGTGCTGTTTTACGATAGCTGGTGCAAGACTGCATGTTCCTGGATGGGTCAGTAGGAGTGCTGTGTTGCAATAGCTGGTGCTAGACTGCATGTTCCTGCATATGTTAGTAAGAGTGCTGAGTTTCAATAGCTGGTGCTATACTGCATGTTGCTGTATGGGTTAGTAGGAGTTCTATGTAACAATTGCTGGTGCTAGACTGCAAGTTCCTGAATAGGTTAGTAGGAGTGCTGATGTTTAAATAGCTGTTACTAGACTGCATGTTTTTGGATGGCTTAATAGGAGTGTTGTGTTACAAAAGCTTCTGCTAGACTGCATGTTCCTGGGTGGGTCAGTAGGAGTGCTGTGTTACAATAGCTGGTGCTAGACTACATGTTCCCTGATGGGATAGTAGGAGAGCTGAGTTACAATAGCTGGTGCTTGACTGCACATTCCTGGATGGGTTAGCACTAGTGCTGTGTTACAATAGCTGGTGCTAGACTGCATGTTCCTGGATGGGTTGGTAGGAGTGCTGTGTTTCAGTAGCAGCAGCAAGACGGCATAATCCTAGATGGATTAGTAGGAGTGCTGTGTTAAAATAGCTTGTGCTAGCCTGCATGTTTCTGAATGGGTTAGTCGAAGTGCTGTGTTACAACAGCTGGCTCAAGACTACATGTTCCTGGATGGGTTAGTAAGAGTGCTGTGTTGTAATCACTGGTGCTAGACTTCATATTCCTGGATGGGTTAATAGTAGTGATGTGTTACAATAGCTGGTGCTAGACTGAATGTTTCTGGGTGGGTTGGAAGAAGTGCTGTGTTACAAAAGCTGGTCCTAGACTGTAAGTTCCTGGATGGCTAGTAGGAGGGTTGTGTAATAATAGATGGTGTTTCACTGAATGCTAATGGATGGTTTAATAGGAGTGCTGTGTTACAATATTTGGTGCTAGACTGCACAATCCTGGATGGAATAGTAGGAGTGCTGTGTTAAAATAGCTTGTGCTAGCACGAATGTTTCTGGATGGGTTAGTAGGAGTGCTGTGTTACAACAGCTGGTTCTAGACTGCATGTTCCTGAATGGGTTAGTAAGGGTGCTGTTTTACAATCGATGGTGCTGGACTGCATATACCTGGATGGGTTAATTGGAGTGCTGTTTTACAATAGCTGGTGCTGGACTGCATTTTCCTGGATTGGTCAGTAGGAGTGCTGTGTTGCAATAGCTGGTGCTAGACTGCATGTTCCTGCATAGGTTAGTAAGAGTGCTGAGTTTCAATAGCTGGTGCTATACTGCATGTTGCTGTATGGGTTATTAGGAGTCCTATGTAACAATAGCTGGTGCTAGACTGCATGTTCCTGGATGGGTTAGTAAGAGTGCTGTGCTACAATAAGTGATGCTAGACTACATGTTCCTGGATGGGTTAGTAGGAGTGCTGTGTTTCAGAAGCAACAGCAAGGTGGCATAATCCTGGATGGGTTAGTAGGAGTGCTGTGTTAAAATAGCTTGTGCTCACCTGCATGTTTCTGGATGGGTTAGTTGAAGTGCTGTGTTACAATAGCTGGTGCTAGTTTGCAGATTTCTGGATGTGTTAGTAGGAGTGCTGTGTTACAACAGCTGGTTCTAGACTGCATGTTAGTGGACGGGTTAGTAAGGGTTCTGTGTAATAATCGCTGGTGCTAGACTGCATATTGCTGGATGGGTTAATAGGAGTGATGTGTTACAATAGCTGGTGCTTGACTGCATGTTCCTGGATGGGTAAGTAAGAGTGCTGTGTTGCTAAAGCTATAGCTAGACAACAAGTTCCTGAATGGGTTAGTAGGAGTGTTGTGTTATAATAGCTGGTGCTAGACTACAAGCTGCTAGATGTGTTAGTAGGAGTGCTGTGTTACAAAAGCTGGTGCTAGACCTCATGTTCTTGTTTGGGTTAGTTAGAGTGCTGTGTTCCAATAGCTGGTGCTAGACTTCATATTTCTGGATGGGTTAGTAAAGGTGCTCTATTATAATTGCTGGTGCAAGAATGTATATTCCTGGATCGATTAATAGGAGTGTTGTGTCACAATAGCTGGTGCTAGACTGCATGTTTCTGGATGGGTTTGCATTAGAGCTGTGTTACAATAGTTTGTGCTTGACTGCAAGTTCCTGAATGTGTTTATTAGGGTGCTGTGTTATAATAGCTGGTGCTAGACTCCATATTCCTTAAAAGGTTATTAGGAGTGATGTTTTACAATAGCTGGTGCTAGACTACATGTTCCTGGACATGTTAGTAGGAGTGCTGTGTTACAATAGCAGGTGCTAGACTGCATGTTCCTAGATGGGTTAGTAGGAGTGCTGTGTTACAATAGCTGGTGCTAGACTCCATGATCCTGGATAGGTTAGTAGGTGTGCTGATGTGAAAATAGCTTTGTCTAGACTGCATGTTTCTGGATGGGTTAATAGGAGAGCTGTGTTACAATAGCTGGTGCTAGACTGTATGTTACTGGATGGTTCAGTAGGAGTGCTCTGTTACAATAGCTGGTGATAGACTGCATGTTCCTGGATGGGTTAGTATGAGTGCTGTGTTAAAATAGCTTGTGCTTGTCTGCATGTTTCAGGGTCGGTTAGTTTGAGTCCTGTGTTATAATTGCTGGTGCTAGCCTGAATGTTTCTGGATGGGTTATTAGGAGTGCGTTGTTACAACAGGTGGTTCTAGACTGCATTTTCCTGAATTGGTTAGTAAGGGTGCTGTATTACAATTGCTACTGCTAGACTGCATATTCCTGGATGGGTTAATACGAGTGCTGTTTTATAATAGCTTGTGCTAGACTGCATGTTTCTGGATGGGTCAGAAGGAGTGCTGTGTTGCAATAGCTGGTGCTAGACTACATGTTCCTGCATGGGTAAGTAAAAGTGCTGTGTTTCAATTGCTGGTGCTAGACTGTATGTTCCTGGATGCTTTAGTAGGAGCCCTGTGTTACAATAGCAGGTGCTAGACAGCATGTTCTTGGATTGGTTAGTAGGAATGCTGTGTTGCAATTGCTGGTGCTAGACTGCATGTTTCTGGATGAATTAGAAGTGCGGTGTTACAATTCTTGGTGCTACACTGAATGTTTCTGGATGGGTTTCTAGGAGTGCTGTGTAACAACATCTGGTTCTAGACTGCATGTTCATGGATGGGTTATTAAGGGTGCTGTGTTACAACAGCTGGTGCTAGACTGCATGTTCCTGGATGGGTTAGTAGGAGTGCTGTGTTACAATAAGAGGTGTTAGACTGCAAGTTCCTGGATGTTTTAGTAAGCGCACTGTGTTACAATAGCAGGTGCTAGACTGCATGTTCCTGCATTGGCTAGTAGGAGAGCTGTGCTACAATAACTGGTGCTAGACTACATGTGCCCGGATGGGATAGTAGGAGTGCTGTGTTACAATACCTGGTGCTAGACTGCATGTTCCTTAATGGGTTAGTAGGAGTGCTGTGATACAATAGCTGGTGCTAGACTGCATGTTCCTGCATGGGTTAGTAAGAGTACTGTGTTTCAGTAGCAGTGGCATGACAACTTAATCCTGGATGGGTTAGTAGGAGTACTGTATTAAAATAGCTTGTGCTAGTCTGCATGTTTCTGGGTGCATTATTTGTAGTTCTGTGTTACAATACCTGGTGCTTGCCTGCATGTTTCTGGTTGGGTTATTTGAAGTGCTGTGTTACAACAGCTGGTTCTAGACTGCATGTTCCTGGATGGGTTAGTAAGGGTGCTGTGTTGTAATCACTGGTGCTAGACTTCATATTCCTGGATGGGTTAATAGGAGTGATGTGTTACTACAGCTGGTGCTAGACTGCATTTTCATGAATGGGTCAGGAGGAGTGCTGTGTTGCAATGGCTGGTATTAGACTGCATGTTCCTACATGGCTTAGTAAGAGTGCTGTGTTGCTATAGCTGGTGCTAGACTGCAAGTTCCTAAATGGGTTAGTAGGAGTGTTGTGTAATAATAGCTGGTGCTAGACAGCATGCTCCTAGATGTGTTAGTAGTAGTGCTGTCTTACAAAAGCTGGTGCTAGACTGCATGCTCCTGGATGAGTTAGTAGGGGGTGCTGTGTTATATTTGCTGCTGCTATACTGCATGTTCCAGAGTGGATTAGTAGTAGTGCAGTGTTACAATAACTGTTGCTAGTCTGCAAGTTCCTGGATGGGTTGGAAGGAGTGCTGTGTTACAATAGCTGGTAGTGAACTGCATGTTCCTGTATGGGTTAGCAGATGGGCTGTGTTACAATAGCTGGTGCTAGACTGCATGTTTCTGGAAGGGTTAGCAGAAGTGCAGTCTAATAATAGCTGTGCTAGACTGCATGTTCCTGGATGGGTTAGTAGGAGTGCTGTGTTACAATAGCTGGTGATTGATTGCTTGTTCCTGGATGGGTTAGTAGGTGTTTATTACAAAATATGGTGTATATCAACAGCATTATTACTGCTCTACCTATTTGATTCCTTCTCTATTGTGAAATGAGTGAATGGCAGGGCAAAATGCAGTGATGCAGTTTTCACAAAATTATAACAAAATTCTGCATGTTTTACAAAAATCCATTATGATGTTATGCTATAACAGTTTGAGCTTGTAGCACAGACATTCTTTAGCAAAGTATTAAGAAGTTGGCACACCCAAACTTTTTTTAGGGTCTATGAACCGACCAAACTCTGCAACAATGTTTTGTCTAGTTTATGAAATTTGGGCTTATAATTTTGCAGTTTTCATATCATTTAAACATTTCCAAATATTTGACTTCACATAACTCAATCTCTATTAAAGTTAGACTTCTGACTTCTAGTAAACACCTGCAGCATGTGTTTCGAGGAACTATGGATGTGCCAAATGCAACTGCATGTGAGTAAGTGCTGAAGTTTTAAAAATTACAAATTACAGAAAACTGAATTTTAGAAATATTTTTTATATTTGTCACTGAAGCAGAATTATATTTTTTAATTAATTGCTGTGGCAAAAGCTTACATGTTTCATAGCTCCAATATGCATTAATGAAAAAAAATATCTTCATACAACATATAGAGAAATCAGAGCAGCCTTTACTAGGCCATGAGTTGAGATCATGTCATGTGCCATATTGGAAGCCAGCAGTGTAAGAATAATGATGCTAGGTTATGCTCCTGGCTAAATGGAGAAACCTACAAAATAAAAAACTTTTCCAGTGTTACCCACTAATGTGTAAGGAAATAAGAAACAGCACTAGTAGCTTTATAACTTATTAGTACATCTTTTCTGTTATAATAGCTGGTGCTAGACTGCATGTTTCTGGATGGGTTAGTAGGAGAGCTGTGTTACAACATCTGTTGCTAGACTGCATGTTCCTGGATGGGTTAGTAGGAGTGCTGTGTTAGAATAGCTGTTGCTAGATGGCATGTCCCTGGATGGGTTAGGAAGAGTGCTGTGTTACAATCGCTGGTGCTAGACTTCTTATTCCTGGATTGATTAGTAGGGGTGTGTCTTACAATTGCTGTGCTAGACTGCATGTTCCAGGATGGGTTAGTAGGAGTGTTGTGTTATAATAGCTGGTGCAAGACTGCATGTTCCTAGATGGGTTGGCAAGAGTGCTGTTTTACAATAACTGGTGCTAGCCTGCATTTTCCAGGATGGGTTAGTATGAGAGCTGTGTTACAATAGCTGTTGTTAGAATGCAAGTTCCTGAATGGGTTAGTAAGAGTGCTGTGTTACAATATCTGGTGCTAGACTGCATGGTCCTGGATGTTTTAGTAAGGGTGCTATGTTATAATCTCTTTTGCAAGACTTTTTTTCTGGATGGATCATGAGAAGTGCTGAGTTACAAAAGCTGGTGCTAGACTGCATGTTTCTTGACAGGTTAGTAGGAGTGCTGTGTTACAATAGCGGGTGCTAGACTGCATGTTCCTGGAGTGTTAGTAAGGGTGCTGTGTTATAATTGCTAGTGCTAGACTGCATATTCTTGGATGGGTTAGTAGGAGTGCTGTGTTACAATAGCTACTGCTAGACTGCATGTTTTTGGAAGGGTTAGTAAGGGTGCTGTGTTATAATTGAGGGTGATAGACTGCATATTCCTGAATGGGTTCGTAGGAGTGCTGTGTTACAATAGATGGTGCTAGACTGCATCTTCCTGGAAGAGTTAGTAGGAGTGCTGTGATACAACTGCTGGAGCTAGACTGCATGCTATTGGATGGGTTAGTAGGTGTGCTTTGTTTCACTAGCTCTTGCTAGACTGCATATTCCTAGATGGGTGAGCAGGTGAGCTGTGTTACAATAGCTGGAGCTGGACTGCAAGTTCCTTGATGGGTTAGTAAGGGTGCTGTGTTATAATTGCTGGTGCTAGACTCTATATTACTTAATAGGTTAGCAGGAGTGCTGTGTTACAATAGCTGGTGCTAGACTACATGTTACTAGATAGGCTAGTAGGAGTGTTGTGTTATAGTAGCTGGTGCTAGATTGCATGTTCCTTTATGGGTTAGTAGGTGAGCAGTGTTATAATAGCAGGTGCTATACTGAATGTTCCTGGATGGGTTAGTAGGAGTGCTGTGTTACAATTGCTGATGCTAGACTGCAAGTTCCTGAAAGGGTTAGTAAGAGTGATGTGTTACAATAGCTGGTGCTAGACTGCATGCTCCTAGATTGGATAGCAGGAGTGGTGTGTTACAATAGCTGCTGCTAGACTGCATGTTCATGGATTGGTTACTAGGAGTGCTGTGTTATAATAGCTGTTGCTAAACTGCATGTTCCAAGATGGGTTAGTAGGAGTGCTGTGTTACAATAGCTGTTGCTAGACTGCATGTACCTGGATGAGTTAGTAGTAGGGCTGTGTTACAATAGCTGGTGTTAGAATGCTTGTTCCTGGATGGGTTAGTAGGTGTGTATAACACAACATAGTGTATAACTACAACATTATTACTGCTCTACCAATTTGTTTCCTTCTCACCTGCAAAAAGAGTGAATGGCTGGGCAAAATGCAGTGATGCAGTTTTCACAAAATTATAACAAAATACTTCATGTTTTAGAAAAATCCATGGTGATTTTATGATATAACAGTTTGAATTTGTAGCATAAACATTCTTTAGGAATGGATTAAGATGTTGGCACACCCAGACTATTTTTAGGGTCTATGAACCAACTAAAGTCTGCGACAATGCATTCTCTAGATTATTATATTTGGGCTTATAATTTTGCAGTTTTCATATAATTTAAACATTTCCAAATATTTGACTTCACTTTACAGAATCTCTATTAAAGCTTGACTTCTGACTTCTAGCACACACCTACAGCGTGTGTTTTGTGGAACTATGAACATGCCAAATGCAACTGCATGTGAGTAAGTGCTGAAGTTTTAAAAATTAGAAATTTCAGAAATGAGAATTTAAGAAATATTTCTAAATTTGTCACTGAAGCAAAATTTTATTTTTTCATTGATTGCAGTGGCAAAAGATTACATGTTTCATAGCTCTAATATGCATTAATGAAAAAAAAACTACCTTCATACAACATATAGAGAATTCAGAGCAGCCTTCACTAGACCTTGAGTTGAGATCATGTCATGTGCTATATTGGAAGCCAGCTATGTAAGAATTAAGATACTAGTTTATGCTCCTGGCTAAATGGAGAAACCTACAAAATAAATAACTTTCCCTGTGTTGCCCACTAATGTGTAAGGAAATAAGAAACAGCACTTGTGGCTTTAAAACTTATTAGTCAGTCGTTTCTGTGTTGAAATAGCTGGAGCTAGACTGCATATTCCTGGATGGATTAGTTGGACTGCTATCTTACAAATAACTTTGCTAGACAGCATGTTCCTGGATGAGTAAGTAGGAGTGCTGTATTACAACAGCTAGTGCTACACTACATGATCCTGGATGGGTTAGTTGGAGTGCTGTGCTACAATAGCTGGTGCTAAACTGTGTATACCATGATGGGATGGTATGAGTGCTGTGTTACAATAGCAGGTGCTAGACTGCATGTTCCTGGAGGGTTAGTAAGGGTGCTGAGTTATGATTGCTGGTGCTAGACTGCATATTCCTGGATGGGTTAGTAGGAGTGCTGTTTTACAATAGCTGGTGCAAGACTGCATGTTTCTGCATGGGTCAGTAGGAGTGCTGTGTAACAATAGCTCGAGCTAGACTACAAGTTCCTCCATGGGTTAGTAAAAGTGTTGTTTTATAATAGCTGGTGATAGACTGCATATTCCTGGATGGGTTAGTAGGTGTGCTATGATACAATAGCTGGTGCTAGACTGCATGTTCCTGGATGGGTTAGTAGGAGTGCTTTCTTACAATAGCTGGTGCTAGAATGCATGTTCCTAGATGGTGGGTTAGTAGGAGTGCTGTGTTACAATAGCTGGTGCTAGACTGCATGTTCCTGAATGGGTTAGCAGGAGTGCTGTGACACAAAAGCTGGTGGTAGACTGCATGTTCATGGATGGGTTAGTAGGAGTGCAGTGTAGTAATAGCAGGTGTTATACTGAATGTTCCTGGACGGGTTAGTAGGAGTGCTGTGTTACAATAGCTGGTGTTATACTGCATGTTTCTGGATGAGCTAATAGGAGTGATGTGTTAGAATAGCTGGTGCTAGACTGTATGTTTCTGGATAGGTTAGTAGAAGTGTTGAGTTAAAATAGCTATTTCTAGATTGCATGTTTCTGGATGGGTTAGAAGGAGTGCTGTGTTACAGTAGCTGGTGCTAGACTGCTTATGCCTGGATGGGTTAGTAGGAGTGCTGCGTTACAATAGCTGGTGCTATACTGCATGGTACTGGTTTGGATAGCAGGAGTACTGAGTTCTAATAGATAGTGCTAGCCTACTTATTCCTGGATTGGTTATTATGAGTGCTGGGATATAAATGCTGTTGCTGGACTGCATGTTCCTAGATCTGTTAGAAGGAATGCTGTGTTACAATAGCTGGTTCAAGATTGCATGTTTCTGGATGGGATAGCAGGAGCGGTGTTTTACAATTGCTGGTGATAGACTGTATGTTCCTGGAAGGGTTAGTAGGATTGCTGTGTTACAATAGCTAATGCTTGACTGCATGTTTCTGGATGGGTTAGTAGAAGTGTTGTTTTGTAATCGCTGGTGCTAGACTGCAAATTCCTGGATGGGTTAGTAGGAGTGCTGTGTTACAATAGCTGATGCTAGACTGAAAATTCCTGGATGGGTTAATAGGAGTGCTCTGTTGCAATAGCTGATGCTAGACTGCATGTTCCTGGATGGGTTAGTAGGAGTGCTGTCTTACAATAGCTGGTGCTAGACTGCATGTTCCCAGATGGTGGGTTAGCAGGAGTGCTGTGTTACAATAGTTTTTGCTAGACTACATGTTCCTGAATGGGTTAGCGGGAGTGCTGTGATACTTCAGGTGGTGGTAGACAGCATGTTCATGGATGAGTTAGTAGGAGTGCATTGTAATAATAGCATGTGCTTTACTGAATGTTCCTGGACAGGTTAGTAGAAGTGTTGTGTTACAATAGCTGGTGTTATACTGCATGTTTCTGGATGGGTTAATAGGAGTGCTGTTTTAGAATAGCTGGTGCTAGACTGCATGTTTCTGGATAGGTTAGTAGGAGTGCTGAGTTAAAATAGCTGTTTCTAGACTGCATGTTTCTGGTTGGGTTAGTAGGAGTGCTGCGTTACAAAACTGGTGCTAGACTGCTTGATACCTGATTGGATAGCAGTAGTACTGAGTTCTAATAGGTAGTGCTAGCCTGCCTGCTTATTCCTGGATTGGTTATTATGAGTGCTGTGTTATAAATGCTGTTGCTAGACTGCATGTTCATAGATCTGTTAGAATGAATGCTGTGTTAGAATAGCTGGTGCAAGATTGCGTGTTTCTGGATGGGATAGCAGGAGAGTAGTTTTACAATTGCTGGTGCTAGACTGCATGTTCCTGGAAGGGTTAGTAGGAGTGCTGTATTATTGTAGCTGGTGAAAGACTGCATGTTCCTGGATCGGTTAGTAGGAGTGCTGTGTTACAATAGCTAGTGCTTGACTGCAAGTTCCTGGGTGGGTTAGTAGTAGTGCTGTCTTACAATAGCTTATGCTAGACTGAATATTCTGGATGGGTTAGTAGGAGTACTGTGTTACAAGAGCTGGTGCTAGAAAAGCTTGTTTCTGGAAGGGTTAGAATAAGTGCTGTGTTACTATAGCTGGAGCTAGACTGCATGTTCCTGGATAGGCTAGTAGGACTGCTGTGTTTTAATAGCTGGAGCTAGACTGCATATTCCTGGATGGATTAGTAGGACTGCTGTCTTACAATAGCTGTGCTAGACTGCATGTTTCTGGATGAGTTAGTGGGAGTGCTGTTTTACAACAGCTAGTGCTACACTACATGATCCTGTATGGGTTAGTTGGAGTGCTGTGTTACAATAGCTGGTGCGAGACTGCGTATACCATGATGGATTAGTATGAGTGCTGTGTTACAAAAGCAGGTGCTAGCCTGCATGATCCTGGAGGGTTAGTAAGGGTGCTGAGTTATGATTGCTAATGCTAGACTGCATATTCCTGGATGGGTTAGTAGGAGTGTTGCTTTACAATAGCTGGTACAAGACTGCATGTTCCTGCATGGGTCAGTAGGAGTGCTGTGTTACAATAGCCGGTGCTAGACTGCTAGTTCCTGGATGGGTTAGTAATAGTGTTGTTTTCTAATAGCTGATGCTAGACTGCATATTCCTTGAATGGTTAGTAGGTAGGAGTGCTATGTTACAATAGCTGGTGCTAGACTGTATGTTTCTGGATGGGTTAGTAGGAGTGCTGTCTTACAATAGCTGGTGCAAGACTGCATGTTCCTAGAAGGTGGGTTAGTAGGAGTGCTGTGTTATAATAGCTGGTGCTAGACTGTGTGTTCCTGAATGGGTTAGCAGGAGTGCTGTGATACAACAGCTGGTGGTAGACTGCATGCTCCTGGATGGGTTAGTAGAGATGCAGTGCAATAATAGCAGGTATACACTGAATGTTCCTGGACGGGTTAGTAGGAGTGCTGTGTACAATAGCTGGTGTTATGCTGCATGTTTCTGGATGTTAATAGGAGTGCTGTGTTAGAATAGCTGGTGCTAGACTGCATGTTTCTAGATAAGTTAGTAGGAGTGCTGAGTTAAAATAGCTGTTTCTAGACTGCATGTTTCTGGATGGGTTAATAAGAGTGCTATGTTACAGTAGCAGGTGCTAGACTGCATATTCCTGGATGGGATAGTAGGAGTGCTGCGTTACAATAGCTGGTGCTAGACTGCATGGTACTGGTTTGGATAGCAGATGTACAGAGTTCTAATAGATAGTGCTAGCCTGCTTATTCCTGGATTGGTTATTATGAGTGCTGTTTTATAAATGCTGTTGCTGGACTGCATATTCCTTGATCTGTAAGAAGGAATGCTGTGTTACAATAGCTGGTGCAAGATTGCGTATTTCTGGATGGGATTGCAGGAACACTGTTTTACGATTGCAGATGCTAGACTGCATGTTCCTGGCAGGGTTAGTAGGAGTGCTGTGTGATAGTAGCTGGTGATAGACTGCATGTTCCTGGATCAATTAGTAGGAGTGCTGTGTTACAATAGCTAGTGCATGACTGCAAGTTCCTGGATGGGTTAGTAGTAGTGCTGTCTTACAATAGCTTATGCTAGACTGCATATTCCTGGATGGGTTAGTAGGAGTGCTGTGTTACAAGAGTTGGTGCTAGAAAGCTTGTTTTCTGGAAGGGTTAGAATAAATGCTGTGTTACAATAGCTGGAGCTAGACTGCATGTTCCTGGATAGGCTAGTAGGACTGCTGTGTTATAATTGCTTGAGCTAGACTGCATATTCCTGGATGGATTAGTAGGACTGCTGTCTTACAATAGCTGTGCTAGACTGCATGTTTCTGTATGAGTTAGTGGAAGTGCTGTTTTACAACAGCTAGTGCTACACTACATGATCCTGGAAGGGTTAGTTGGAGTGCTGTGTTACAATAGCTGGTGCGAGACTGCGTATACCATGATGGATTAGTATGAGTGCTGTGTTACAATAGCAGGTGCTAGCCTGCGTGTTCCTGGATGGATAGTAAGGGTGCTGAGTTATGATTGCTAATGCTAGACTGCATATTCCTGGATGGGTTAGTAGGAGTGTTGCTTTACAATAGCTGGTACAAGACTGCATGTTCCTGCATGGGTCAGTAGGAGTGCTGTGTTACAATAGTTGGTGCTAGACTGCAAGTTCCACCATGGTTTAGTAAGAGTGCTGTGTTACAATAGCCGGTGCTAGACTGCTAGTTCCTGGATGGGTTAGAAATAGTGTTGTTTTATAATAGCTGATGCTAGACTGCATATTCCTTGATTGGTTAGAAAGAGTGCTATGTTACAATACCTGGTGCTAGACTGCATGTTCCTGGATGGGTTAGTAGGAGTGCTGTCTTACAATAGCCGGTGCAAGACTGCATGTTCCTAGAAGGTGGGTTAGTAGGAGTGCTGTGTTATAATAGCTGGTGCTAGACTGTGTGTTCCTGAATGGGTTAGCAGGAGTGCTGTGATACAACAGTTGGCGGTAGACTGCATGTTCCTTGATGGGTTAGTAGGAGTGCAGTGTAATAATAGCAGGTGCTATACTGAATGTTCCTGGACGGTTTAGTAGGAGTGCTGTGTTAGAATAGCTGGTGCTAGACTGCATGTTTCTAGATAGGTTAGTAGGAGTGCTAAGTTAAAATAGCTGTTTCTAGACTGCATGTTTCTGGATGGGTTAATAGGAGTGCTACTTTACAATAGCTGGTGCTAGACTGCATATTTCTGAATGGGTTAGTAGGAGTGCTGCGTTACAATAGCTGGTGCTAGACTGCATGGTACTGGTTTGGATAGCAGAAGTACAGAGTTCTAATAGATAGTGCTAGCCTGCTTATTCCTGGATTGGTTATTATGAGTGCTGTTTTATAAATGCTGTTGCTGGACTGCATATTCCTTGATCTGTAAGAAGGAATGCTGTGTTACAATAGCTGGTGCAAGATTTGCGTGTTTCTGGATGGGATAGCAGGAGCGCTGTTTTACTATTGCAGGTGCTAGACTGCATGTTCCTGGTAGGGTTAGTAGGAGTGCAGTGTTATAGTAGCTGGTGATAGACTGCATGTTCCTGGATCGATTAGTAGGAGTGCTGTCCTACAATTGCTAGTGCTTGACTGCAAGTTCCTGGATGGGTTACTAGGAGTGTTGTCTTACAATAGCTTATGCTAGACTGCAAATTCCTTGATGGGTTAGTAGGAGTGCTGTGTTACAAGAGCTGGTGCTAGACTGCATGTTTCTGGATGGGTTAGAAGAAGTGCTGAGTTACAATAGCTGGTGCTAGACTGCATGTTCCTCGATAGGCTAGTAGGAGTGCTGTGTTATAATAGCTGGTGCTTCACTGAATATTCCTGGATGGTTTAATAGGAGTACTGTGTTACAATAGCCGGTGCTAAACTTACAATCCTGGATGGGTTAGTAGGAGTGCTGTGTTATGACAGCTGGTGCTAGACTGCATGTTTATGGATGCATTAGTATGAGTGCTGTGTTCCAGTAGCAGGTTCTAGACTGCATGTTCCTGGATGGGTTTGTAGGAGTCCTTCGTTACAATAGCAGGAGCTAGAAGACATGTTCCTGGATGAGTTAGTAGGAGAGCTGTGATACAATAGCTGGTTCTAGGCTGCATTTTTCTGGATGAGTTAGTAGGAGTGCTGTGTTACAATACTTGGTGCTAGACTGCATGTTTCTCGATGGGTTAGTAAGGGTGCTGTGTTATAATTGCTGGTGCTAGACTGCATATTCCTGAAAGTTTTAGTAGGAGTGCTCTTTTACAATAGCTGTTGCTAGACTACATGTTCCTCGATTGGTCAGTAGAAGTGCTGTGTTACAATAGTTGGTGTTAGACTTCAAGTTCCCTCATGGGTTAATAAGAGTGCTGTGTTACAATAGCTGGTGCTAGTATGCAAGTTCCTGGATGGGTTAGTAAGAGTGTTGTGTTATAATAGCTGGTGCTAGACTGCATGCTTCTAGATTGGGTAGCTGGAGTGCTGAGTTACAATAGCTGGTGCTATACTGCATGTTTATGAATGCGTTAGAAGGAGGGCTGTGTTACTATAGCTGGTGTTAGATTGCAAGTTACTGGATGGGTTAGTAGTTGTGGATAACACAACATAGTGTATAACTACAACAGTATTACTGCTCTACAAATTTGTTTCCTTCTCTGTTGCAAAAAGAGTGAATGGCTGGGCAACATGCAGTGATGCAGCTTTCACACAATTATTACAAAATACTGCATGTGTTAGAAAAATCCATGTTGATGCTATGCTAAAACAGTTTGAACTTATAGCATAAACATTCTTTAGGAATGGATTAAGAAGTTAGCACACCCTGAATATTTTTAGGGTCTGTGAACTGCCCAAAGTCTGAGACAATGCCTTCTCTAGTTTATTATATTTGGGTTTATAATTTTGCAGTTTTCATATCATTTAAACATTTCCAAATATTTGACTTCACATAACTGAATCTCTATTAAAGCTTGACTTCTGACTTCTAGCACACACCTACTGCATGTGTTTTGTGGAACTATGGACATGCCAAATGCAACTGCATGTGAGTAATTGCTGAAGTTTTAAAAATTACAAATTACAGAAAACAGAATTTTAGAAGTATTTCTTTAATTTGTCTCTGAAGCAGAATTATGTTTTTTTCATTAATTGCAGTGGCAAATGTTTACATGTTTCATAGCTCAAATATGCATTAATGAAAAAAACTATCTTCATACAACATGTAGAGAATTCACAGCAGCCTTTACTAGACCTTGAGTTGAGATCATGTCATGTGCTATATCAGAAGCCAGCAGTGTAAGAATAAATATACTAGTTTATGCTTCTGGCTAAATGGAGAAGCCTACAAAATAAATAACTTTCCCTGTGTTGCCCACTAATGTGTACGGAAATAAGAAACAGCACAAGTGGCATTAGAACTTATTAGTCCATCTTTTCTGTGTTATAATAGCTGGAGCTAGACTGCATATTCCTGGGTTGATTAGTAGGACTGCTGTTATACAATAGCTGTGATAGACTGCATGTTCCTGGATGAGTTAGTAGGAGTGCGGTATTACAACAGCTAGGGCAACACTACATGATCCTGGATGGGTTAGTAGGAGTGTGGTGTTATAATAGACGGTGCTAGACTGCATGTTTCTGGACAGGTTAGAAGTAGTGCTGTGTTACAATAGCTGGTGCTAGGCTTCGTATACCATGATGGATTAGTAGGAGAGCTGTGTTTCAAAAGGGGGTGCTAGACTGCATGTTCCTGGAGGGTTGGAAAGGGTGCTGAGTTATGATTGCTGGTGCTAGACTGCATATTCCTGGATGGGATAGTAGGAATGCTGTTTTACAATAGCTGGTGATAGACTGCATGTTCCTGGATGGATCAGTAGAAGTGCTGTGTTACAATAGCTGGTGCTAGACTGCAAGTTCCTGCATGGGTTAGTAAGAGTGCTGTGTTACAATATCAAAAGCTAGACTGCAAGTTCCTGGATGGGTTAGTAAGAGTGTTGTTTTATTATAGCTGGTGCTAGACTGCATATTCCTGGATGGGTAAGTATGAGTGCTATGTTACAATAGCTGGTGCTAGACTGCATGTTCCTGGATGGGTTATTATAAGTGCTGTCTTACAATAGCTGGTGCTAGGCAGCATGTTCCTAGATGGAGTGTTAGTAGGAGTGCTGTGTTACAATAGCTGGTTCAAGACTGCATGCTAGTGGATGGGTTAGTAAGGGTGCTTTTTTATAATTGCTGGTGCTAGACTGTATAATTCTGTATGTGTTAGTAGCAGTGATGTGTTACAATAGCTGGTGCTAGACTGCATGTTCCTGGATGGGGTAGTAGGAGTGCTGTGTTACAATTGCTCATGCTAGACTGCATGTTCTTGAAGGGGTTAGTTGGTGTGTTGTGATACAATAGCTTGTGCTCGACTGCATTTTCCTGGACTGGTTAGCAGGAGTTCTGTGATACAATAGCTGGTGCCAGACTGCATGTTTCTGGAAGGGTTAGAAGGAGTGCTGTGTTACAATAGGTGTTGCTAGACTGCAAGTTTCTGGATGGGTTAGTAAGGGTGCTGAGTTATAATTGCTGGTGCTAGACTCCATATTCCTTAATAGGTTAGTAGTAGTGCTGTGTCATAATAGCAAGTGCTCCACTTAATGTTCCTGTATGGGTTAGTAGGACTGCTGTGTTACAATAGCTGGTGCTATACTGTATGTTTCTGGATGGGGCGGTAGGAGTGCTGGATTACAGTAGCTTTTGCTAGACTGCATGTTTCTGGATGGGTTAGTAGGAGTGCTGAGTTACAATACCTGTTACTGGACTGCACATTTCTGGAAGGCTTAGAAGGAGCGCTGTATTACAATAGCTGTTGCTAGACTGCATGTTCCTGAATGGGTTAGTAGGATGCTCTGTTACAATAGCTGTTGCTAGATGACAAGTTGCTGGATGGGTTAGAAAGAGTGCTGTATTACAATAGCTGGTGCTAGTCTGTATATTCCTTGATGGATTAATAGAAGGGATGTCTTACAACAGCTGTGCTAGACTACATATTCCTGGATGGGTTAGTAGGAGTGCTGTATTACAATAACTAGTGCTGGACTGCATTATCTTGGATGGGTTAGTAGGAGTGTTGTGTTACAATTGCTGGAGCTAGAATGCATGTTCCTGGATGAATTAGTAGGAGTGCTGTGTTACAATAGCAGTTGCTAGGCTGCATATTTCTGGATGGGTTGGCAGAAGTGCTGTGTTACATTAGCTGGTGCTAGACTGCATGTTCTGGGATGGGTTAGTTGGAGTGGAGTGTTACAATAACTGGTGCGAGACTGCATGTTCCTGGATGGGTTAGGAAGAGTGCTGTGTTACAACAGCTGTTGCTAGACTTCATGTTCCTTGATGAGTTAGTAGGAGTGCTTTATTACAACAGCTAGGGCAACACTACATGATACTGGATGGCTTAGTAGGACTGCGGAGTTATAATAGATGGTGCTAGACTGCATGTTGCAGGACGGGTTAGAAGAAGTGCTGTGTTACAACAGCTGGTGCTAGACTGTGTATACCATGATTGATTAGTAGGAGTGCTGTATTACAATAGGAGGTGCTAGACTGCATGTTCCTGGAGAGTTAGTAAGGGTGCAGAGTTATGATTGCTGGTGCTAGACTGCACATTCCTGGATGGGTTAGTAGAAGTGCTGTTTTACAATAGCTGGTGCTAGACTGCATGTTCCAGTATGGTTCAGTCGGAGTGCTGTGTTACAATAGCTGGTGCTAGACTGCAAGTTCCTGCATGGGTTAGTATGAGTGCTCTGTTTCAATAGCTGGTGCTAAACTGCAAGTTCCTGGAAGGGTTAGTATGAGTGTTGTTTTATAATAGCTGGTGCTAGACTGCAAATTCCTGGATGGTTAAGTAGGAGTGCTATGTTGCAATAGCTGGAGCTAGACTTCATGTTCCTAAATGGGTTAGCATGAGTGCTGTCTTACAATAGCTGGTGCTAGACTGCATATTCCTAGTTGGAGGACTAGTAGGAGTGCTGAGTTACAATAGCTGGTGCAAGATTGCATGCTATTGGATGGGTTAATAAGATTGCTTTTTTTTATAATTGCTGGTGTTGGACAGCATAATTCTGGATGGGTTAGTATTAGTGCCATGTTACAATAGCTGGTGATAGCCTGCATATTCCTGGATGGTTAGTAGGAGTGCTGTTATACAACAGCTGGTGCTAGACTGCATGTTATTGGATGGGTTAGTAGGAGTGCTGATGTTACAATTGCTCATGCTTAACTGCATGATCTTGGATGGGTTAGTAGGAGTGATGTGTTACAATAGCTGGTGCTAAACTGCATGTTCTTGGATGGGTTACTTGGAGTGTTGTATTACAGTAGTGGGTGCTAGACTGCACATTCCTGGACAGGTTAGCAGGAGTGCTGTGTTACTATAGCTGGTGCTAGACTACATGTTCCTAGAAGGTTTAGAAGGAGTGCTGTATTACAATAGGTGTTGATAGACTCCATATTCCTTAATAGGTTAGTAGTAGTGCTGTGTCACAATAGCAACTGCTGTATTTAATGTTCCTGGATGGGTTAGTAGGACATCTGTGTTACAATAGCTGGTGCTACACTGTATGTTTCTGGATGGGGTAGTGGGAGTGCTGGGTTACAGTAGCTGGTGCTAGACTGCATGTTTCTGGATGGGTTAGTAGGAGTGCTGAGTTACAATACCTGTTACTAGACTGCATGTTTCTGGAAGGGTTAGAAATAGCACTGTGTTACTACAGCAGTTGCCAGACTGCATGTTCCTGAATGGGTTAGTAGGATGTTCTGTTACAATAGCTACTGCTAGATGGCAAGTTGCTGGATGGGTTAGAAAGAGTGTAGTATTACAATAGCAGGTGCTAGACTGCATATTCCTGGATGGATTAGTAGGAGAGCTGATTTACAATAGCTGTGCTGGACTTCACATTCCTGGATGGGTTAGTTGGAGTGCTGTATTACAATAACTAGTGCTGGACTGCATTATCTTGGATGGGTTAGTCAGAGTGTTGTGTTACAATAGCTGGAGCTAGACTGCATGTTCCTGGATGGGTTAGTAGCAGTGATGTGTTACAATAGCAGGTGCAAGACTGCATGTTCCTGGATGGGTTAGCAGAAGTGCTGTGTTACATTAGCTGGTGCTTGACTGCATGTTCTGGGATGGGTTAGTAGGAGTGCTGTGTTGCAATAAATGGCGCTTGACTGCATGTTCCTGGCTGGGTTAGTAAGAGTGCAGTGTTACAACAGCTGTGGCTAAACCACATGTTACAGGATGAGTTAGTAGGAGTGCTGTATTACAACAGCTAGGGAAACACTACATGATCCTGGATGGCTTAGTAGAAATGTGGTGTTATAATAGATGGTGCCAGACTGCATGTTTCAGGATGGGTTATAAGAAGTGCTGTGTTACAACAGCTGGTGCTAGACTGCATATACCATGATGGATACTAGGAGTGCTGTGTTACAATAGGAGGTGCTAGACTGCATGTTCCTGGAGAGTTAGTACGGGTGTAGATTTATGATTGCTGGTGCTAGACTCCATATTCCTGGATGGGTTAGTAGGAGTGCTGTTTTTCAATAGCTGGTGCTAGACTGCATGTTCCAAGATGGGTCAGTCGGAGTGGTGTGTTACAATAGCTGGTGCTAGACTACAAGTTCCTGCATGGGTTAGAAAGAGTGCTATGATTCAACAGCTGGTGCTAGACTGCAAGTTCCTGGATGGGTTAATAAGAGTGTTGTTTTGTAATAGCTGGTGTTAGACTGCATATTCCTGGATGGGTAAGTAGGAGTGCTATGTTGCAATAGCTGGTGCTAGACTTCATGTTCCTGGATGGGTTAGCATGAGTGCTGTTTTACAATAGTTGGTGCTAGACTGCATGTTCCTCAATGAAGGGTTAGTAGGAGTGCTGAGTTACAATAGCTAGTGCAAGACTGCATGCTAGTGGATGGGTTAGTAAGATTGCTTTTTTATAATTGCTGGTGCTAGACAGCATAATTCTGTATGGGTTAGTAGTAGTGCTCTGTTACAATAGCTGGTGATAGACTGCATGTTCTTGGATGGGTTAGTAGGAGTGCTGTGATGAAACAGCTGGTGCTAGACCGCATGTTATTGGATGGGTTAGTAGGAGTGCTGATGTTAAAATTGCTCGTGCTGGACTGCATGATCTTGGATGGGTTAGTAGGAATGCTGTGTTACAATAGCTGGAGCTAAACTGCATTTTCTTGGATGGGTTACTTGGTGTGTTGTGTTACAATAGCTGGCGCTAGACTGCATGTTCCTTGATGGGTTAGCAGGTGTGCTTTCTTTCAAAAGCTGGTGCTAGACTACATGTTCCTAGAAGGATTAGCAGGAGTGCTGTGTTACAATAGGTGTTGCAAGACTCCATATTCTTTAATAGGTTAGTAGTAGTGCTGCGTCATAATAGCAGGTGCTATACTTAATGTTCCTGAATTGGTTAGTAGGACTGCTGTGTTACAATAGCTGGTGCTATACTGTATGTTTCTGGATGGGGAATTAGGAGTGCTGGGTTACAGTAGCTGGTGCTAGACTGCATGTTTCTGGATGGATTAGTAGGAGTGCTGAGCTACAATACCTGTTTCTAGACTGCATGTTTCCAGATGGGTTAGAAGGAGCGCTGTGATACAATACCTGTTGCTAGATTGCATGTTCCTGGATGGGTTAGTAGGAGTGCTCTGTTACAATAGCTCTTGCTAGACGGCATGTTGCTGGATGGGTATGAAAGAGTGCTGTGTTACAATAGCTGGTGCTAGACTGCATATTCCAGGATAGGTTAGTAGGAGTGCTGTATTACAATAACTAGTGCTAGACTGTATTATCTTGGATGGGTTAGTAGCAGTGATGTGTTACAATAGCAGGAGCTAGACTGCATGTTCCTCTATGAGTTAGTAGTAGTGCTGTGTTACAATAGCTGGTGCTAGACTGCATGTTCCTGGATGGGTTAGCAGGAGTGCTGTATTACAATAGCTGGTGCTTGACTGCATTATCCTTTATTTGTTATTGGGAGTGCTGTGTTACAATAGCTGGTGCTAGACTGCATGTTACTGGATGGGTTAGTAGGAGTGCTGAGATACAACAGCTAGTGCTAGATTGCATGTTATTGGATGGGTTAGTAGTAGTGCTGTGTTACAATTGCTCGTGCTAGACTGCATGATCTTGGATGGGTTAGCAGGAGTGCTGTGTTACAATAGCTGGTGCTAAACTGCATGTTCTTGGATGGGTTAGTTGGTGTGTTGTAATACAATAGCTGGTGCTAGATTGCTTGTCCCTGGTCAGGTTAGCAGGAGTGCTGTGTTAAAAACACTGGTGTTAGATTGCATGTTCCTAGAAGGGTTATTAGGAGTGCTGTGTTACAATTGGTGTTGCTAGACTGCAAGTTCCAAGATGGGTTAGTAATGGTGCTGAGTTATAATTGCTGGTGCTAGACTCCATATTCCTTAATAGGTTAGTAGTAGGGCTGTGTCATAATAGCAAGTGCTATACTCAGTTTTCCTGTATTGGTTAGTAGGACTACTGTGTTACAATAGCTGGTGCTATACTGTATGTTTCTGGATGGGGTAGTAGCAGTGCTAGTTTGCAGTAGCTGGTGCTAGACTGCATGTTTCTGGAATGGTTAGTAGGAGTGCTAAGTTACAATACCTGTTACTAGACTGCATGTTTCTGGATACGTTAGAAGGAGCGCTGTGTAACAATAGCTGTTGCTAGACTGCATATTCCTGAATGGGTTAGTAGGATGCTCTATTACAATAGCTGTTGCTAGATGGCAAGTTGTTGGAGGGGTTAGAAAGAGTGATGTATTACAATAGCTGGTGCTAGACAGCAAATTCCTGGATGGATTAGTAGGGGGCTTGTCTTACAATAGCTGTGCTAGACTGCATATTCCTGGGTGGGATAGAAGGAGAGCTGTATTACAATAACTAGTGCTGGACTGTATTTTCTTGGATGGGTTAGTAGGAGTGTTGTGTTATAATAGCTGGAGGTAGACTGCATGTTCCTGGATGGGTTTGTAGGAGTGCAGTGTTACAATAGCTGGTGCTAGACTGCATGTTCCTGGATGGATTAGCAGGAGTGCTGTGTTACAATAGGTGGTGCTAGACTACATGTTCCAGGATGGATTAGTAGGAGTGATGTGTTACAATAACTGGTTCTAGACTGCATGTTCCTGGATTGGTTTGTAAGAGTACTGTTTTACAACAGCTGTTGCTAGACTGAATGTTCCTGCATGAGTTAGTAAGAGTTCTGTATTACAACAGCTAGGGCTACACTACATGATCCAGGATGGGTTAGTAGGAGTGCAGTGTTATAATAGATGTTGCTCGACTGCATGTTTCAGGACGGGTTAGAAGGAGTGCTGTGTTACAATAGCTGGTGCTAAACTGCATGTTCTTGGATGCGTTAGTTGGTGTGTTGTGATACAATAGCTGGTGCTAGACTGCATGTTCCTGGAATGGTTAGTAGGAGTGCTGTGTTACAATAGGTGTTGCTAGACTGTAAGTTCCCGGATTGGTTAGTAAGGGTGCTGAGTTATAATTGCTGGTGCTAGACTCCATATTCCTTAAAAGGTTAGTAGTAGTGCTGAGTCTTAATAGCAAGTGCTATACTTAATGTTCCTCTATGGTTTATTAGGACTGCTGTGTTACAATAGCTGGTCCTATAATTTATGTTTCTGGATGGGGAAGTAGCAGTGCTGGGTTACAGTAGCTGGTGCTAGACTGCTTTTTTCTGGATGGGTTAGTAGGAGTGCTGTGTTACAATTGCTCGTGCTAGACTGCATGATCTTGGATGGGTTAGTAGGAGTGCTGTGATTCAATAGCTGGTGCTAAACTGCATGTTCTTGGATGGGTTAGTTGGTGTGTTGTGATACAATAGCTGGTGCTAGACTGCATGTCCCTGGACAGGCTAGCAGGAGTGCTGTGTTACAATAGCTGGTGCTAGACTGCATGTTCCTGAAGGGTTAGTAGGAGTGCATTGTTACAATCGGTATTGCTACACTGCAAGTTCCAGTATGGGTTAGTAAGGATGCTGAGTTATAATTGCTGGTGCTAGACTCCATGTTCCTTAATAGGTTAGTAGTAGTGCTGTGTCATAATAGCAAATGCTATACTTAATGTTCCTGTATGGGTTCGTAGGATTGCTGTGTTACAATAGCTGGTGCTATACTGTAAGATTCTGTATGAGGTAGTAGCAGTGCTGGGCTACAGTACCTGGTGCTAGACTGCATGTTTCTGGATGGGTTAGTAGGAGTGCTGAGTTACAATACCTGTAACTAGACTACGTGTTTCTGGATGGGTTAGAAGGAGCGCTGTGCTACAATATATGTTGCTAGACTGCATGTTCCTGAATGGGTTAGTAGGATGCTCTGTTACAATATCAATTGCTAGATGGCAAGTTGCTGGATGGGTTAGAAAGAGTGCTGTATTACAATAGCTTGTGCTAGATTGCATATTCCTGGATGGATTAGTAGGAGGGCTGTCTTACAATAGCTGTGCTAGACTGCATATTCCTCAATGGGTTAGTAGGAGTGCTGTGTTACAATAACTAGTGCTGGACTGCATTATCTTGGATGGGTTACTAGGAGTGTTGTGTTATAATAGCTGGAGCTAGACTGCATGTTCCTGGATGGGTCGGTAGGAGTGCTGTGTTACTATAGCTGGTGCTAGACTGCATGTTGCTGGATGGGTAAGAAGGAGTGCTGTGTTACAATAACTGGTGCTAGACTGCATGTTTCTGGATGAATTAGCAGGAGTGCTGTATTACAACAGCTAGGGGAAAACTACATGATCCTGGATGGGTTAGTAGGAGTGCGGTGTTACAATAGCTGGTGCTATACTGTATATTTCTGGATGGGGTAGTAGCAGTGCTGGGTTACAATAGCTGGAGCTAGACTGCATGTTTCTGGATGGGTTAGTAGGAGTGCTGTGTTACAATAGGTGGTGCTAGACTGCATGTTTCTGGATGGGTTAGCAGGAGTGCTGTTTTACAATAGCGGGTGCTAGACTGCATTTTCCTTAATGGGTTATTGAGAGTGTTGTGTTACAATACCTGGTGCTAGTCTGCATGTTCCTGGATGGGATAGTAGGAGTGCTGTGTTACAATTGCTCGTGTTAGACTGCATGATCTTGGATGGGTTAGTAGGAGTGCTGTGCTACAATAGCTGGTGTTAAACTGCATGTTCTTTGATGGGTTAGTTGGTGTGTTGTGATACAAAAACTGGTGCTAGACTACATGTCCCTGGAAAGCATATCAGGAGTGCTGTGTTGCAATAGCTGGTGCTTGACTGCATGTTCCTGGAAGGGTTAGTAGGAGTGCTGTGTTACAATAGGTGCTGCAAGTTCCAGGATGGGTTAGTAAAAATGCTGAATTATAATTGCTGGTTCTAGACTCCATATTCCTTAATAGGTTAGTAGTAGTGCTGTGTCATAATAGCAAGTGCAATACTTAATGTTCCTGTATGGGTTAGTTATACTGCTGTGTCACAATAGCTGGTGCTATACTGAATGTTTCTGAATGGAGTAGTAGCAGTGCTGGGTTACAGTAGCTGGTGCTATAGTGCATGTTACTGGATGGGTTAGTAGGAGTGCTGAGTTACAATACCTGTTACTAGACTGCATGTTCCTGAATGGGTTAGCAGGATGCTCTGTTACAATAGCTGTTGCTAGATGGCAAGTTGCTGGATGGGTTAGAAAGAGTGCTGTATTATAATAGCTGGTGTTAGACTGCATATTCCTGGATGGATCAGTAGGAGTGCTGTATTACAGTAACTAGTGCTGGACTGCATTATCTAGGATGGGTTAGTAGGAGTGTTGTGTTATAATACAGTGGCGTGAAAAAGTATTTGCCCCCTTCCTGATTTTCTCTATTATTGCATGTTTGTCACACTGGATGTTTTCAGGTCTTTAGACAAAATATAATATTAGATAAAGGGAACCTGAGTGAACAAATAACACTTTTTTTTTTACTTATTTCATTTATTTAATGAAAAAAGTTAACCAACACCAACTGGCACTGTGTGAAAAAGTAATTGCCCCCTAGTTAAATCAACCCAATTAAAGGGATAATTAGAGAGTCAGCTGAGTGAACACAGTCAGGCTTGATTACAGCCAGCCCTGCTCAATATAAACCTCACTTATTTTGGCCCTCACCATCAGAGTCACGCTGCCAGCACAAAGATTCAACAAGCACATTATGCCATGATCAAAGGAAGTTTCTGAAAAGATCAGAAAAAATTTGTTGCCCCCATCAGTCTGGAAAGGGTTACAAAGCTATTTCTAAGGCTCTGGGACTCATCGAACCACAGTGAGAGCCATAATCTCCAAATGGAGAACACTTGAACAAGTAGTGAACCTTCCCAGGAGTGGGCGGCCTGCCAAAATTACTCCAAGGCGAGTGTAAAATCATCCAAGAAGTCTCAAAGGATCCTAAAACAACATCCAAAGAACTGCAGGCTTCTCTTGCCTCAGCTAAGGTCAGTGTTCATGACTCCACAATCAGAAAGAGACTGGGCAAAAATGGGCTTATGTGAGAGTAGCAATGGAAACCATCACAACCAAGAAGAACATAAATGCTCATCTCTCATTTGCCAAGAAGCACCTGGATGATCCACAAGCCTTTGGGAAAATGTTCTATGGACAGATGAGTCCAAAGTGGAACTTTTGGACAACATGGATCCATAATGTCTCACAGAAGCAAAACACAGCATTCCACAGTAAGAACACCATACCAACAGTCAAACATGGTGGTGGTAGTGTGATGGTGTGGGGATGATTTGGTTGCCTCAGGACCTGGATGAATTGCCATAATTAAAGGAACCATGAATTCTGCCTGTACCGAAAATTTTAAGGAGAATGTCCAGTCATCCTTCCGCCAGCTGAAGCTGAAGCGTATTGGTCATGCAGCAAGACAATGATCCAAAACACAAAAGCAAGTCCACATCAGAATGGCTAAAAACAAGTAAAATTAAAGTTTTGGAGTGGCCTAGTCAAAGTCCAGACTTAAACCTAATAGAGATGCTGTGGCAGGACCTGAAATGAGCAGTTCATGCCTGAAAACCTACCAAATGTTACTGAATTAAAGCAGTTCTATGAGGAAGAGTGGTTAAAATTCCTCCACAGCAATGTGAAAGACTGATATTGAATTATAGGAAGTGTTTGGTTGCAGTTATTGCAGCTAAATGTGGCATAACCAGTTATTAAGTGTAAGGGGGCAATTACTTTTTCACACAGTGCCAGTTGGTGTTGGTTAACTTCTTTTCATTAAATAAGTGAAATTAAAAAAAAAACAACTGTTATTTGTTCACTCAGGTTCCCTTTATCTAATATAACATTTTCTCTAAAGACCTGAAAACATCCAGTGTGACAAATATGCAATAATAGAGAAAATCAGGAAGGGGGAAAATACTTTTTCACGCCACTGTAGCTGGACCTAGACTGCATGTTCCTGGATGGGTTAGTAGGGGTGCTGTGTTACAATAGCTGCTGCTAGACTGCATGTTCCCGGATCGGTTAGCAGGAGTGCTGTGTTACAATAGCTGGTGCTAGACTGCATGTTCCTGGATGGGTTAGTAAGAGTGCTGTGTTACAATAACTGGTGCTAGACTGCATGTACCTTGAAGGGTTTGTAAGAGTGCTGTGTTACAACAGCTGTTGCTAGACTGAATGTTCCTGCATGAGTTAGAAGGAGTGCTGTATTACAACAGCTAGGGCAACAATACATGATCCTGGATTGGTTAGTAGGAGTTCGGTGTTATAATAGATGGTGCTAGACTGCATGTTTCATGACGGGTTAGAAGGAGTGCGATGTTACAATAGCTGGTGCTAGACTGCGTATACCATGATGGATTAGTATGAGTGCTGTGTTTCAATAGGAGGTGCCTGACTGCATGTTCCTGGAGGGTTAGTAATGGTGTTGAGTTATGATTGCTGGTGCTAGACTGCATATTCCTGGATGGGTTAGCAGGAGTGTTGTTTTCCAATAGCTGTTGCTAGACTGCATGTTCCTGGATGGGTTAGTAAGAATGCTGTGTTACAATAGCTGGTGCTAGTCTGCAAGTTCCTGAAAGGGTTAGTAATTGTTGTTTTATAATAGCTGGAGCTAGACTGCATATTCCTGGATGGGTAATTAGGAGTGCTATTTTGCAATAGCTAGTGCTAGACTGCATGTTCCTGGATGGGTTACTATGAGTGCTGTCTAACAATAGCTGGTGCTAGACTGCATGTTCCAAAATGGAGGGTTAGTAGGAGTGCTGAGTTACAATAGCAGGTGCAAGACTGCATGCTAGTGGAAGGGTTAGTAAGGGTGCTTTTTTTATAAATGCTGGTACTAGACCACATAGTTCTGTATGGGTTAGTAGTAGTGTTGTGTTACAATTGCTGGTAATAGACTGATTGTACCTGAATGGGTTAGAAGGAGTGCTGTGTTACAAAAACTGGTGCTAGACCGCATGTTTCTGGATGGGTTTGTAAGAGTGCTGTGTTACAACAGCTGTTGCTAGACTGAATGTTCCTGGATGAATCAGTAGGAGTGCTGTACTACTACAGCTAGAGCAAAACTTCATGATCCTGGATGGGTTAGTAGGAGTGTGGTTTTATAATAGATGGTGCTAGACTGCATGTTTCAGGTTGGGTTAGAAGGAGTGCTGTGTTACAACAGCTGGTGCTAAACTGCATGTTCTTGGATGGGTTAGTTGGTGTGTTGTGATACAATAGCTGGTGCTAGACTGCATGTTTCTGGAAGGGTAAGTAGTAGTGCTTTGTTACAGTAAGTGTTGCTAGACAGCAAGTTCCAGGATGGGTTAGTAAGGGTGCTGAGTGAGAACTGCTGATCCTAGACTCCATATTCCTTAATAGGTTAGTAGTAGTGCTGTGTCATAATAGCAAGTGCGATACTTAATGTTCCTGTATGGGTTAGTAGGACTGCAGTGTTACAAACGCTGGTGCTAAACCGTATGTTTCCTGATGGGGTAGTAGCAGAGCTGGGTTACAGTAGCTGGTGCTAGACTGCATGTTTCTGGATGGGTTAGTAGGAGTGCTGTGTTACAATAGCTGGTGCTAGACTGAATTTTCCTGGATGGGTTATTGGGAGTGCTGTGTTACAATAGCTGGTGCTAGACTGCATGTTAATGGATGGTTTAGTAGGAGTGCTGTGATACAACAGCTGGTGCTAGACTGCATGTTATTGAATGGGTTAGTAGCAGTGCTGTGTTACAATTGCTCGTGCTAGACTGCATGATCTTGGATGATTTAGTAGGAGTGCTGTGTTACTATAGCTGGTGCTAAACTGCATGTTCTTGGATAGGTTAGTTGGTGTTTTGTGATACAATAGCTGGTGCAAGACTGCATGTGCCTGGACAGGTTAGCAGGAGTGTGGTGTTACAATAGCTGGTGCTAGACTGCATGTTCCTGGAAGGGCTAGTAGAAGTGCTGTGTTACAATAGGTGTTGCTTGACTGCAAGTTCCAGGATGGGTTAGTAAGGAAGCTGAGTTATAATTGCTGGTGTTAGACTCCATATTCCTTAATAGGTTTGTAGTAGTGCTGTGTCATAATAGCAAGTGCTATACTTCATGTTCCTGTATGGGTTAGTAGGACTGTTGTGTTAAAAAAGCTGGTGCTAAACTGTATGTTTCTGGTAGGGGTAGTAGCAGTGCTGGGTTACAGTAGCTGGTGCTAGACTTCATGTTTCTGGATGGGTTAGTAGGAGTGCTGAGTTACAATACCTGTTACTAGACTGCATGTTTCTGGATGGGTTAGAAGTAGCACTGTGTTACAATAGCTGTTGCTAGACTGCATGTTCCTGAATGGGTTAGTAGGATGCTCTGTTACAATAGCCATTACTTGATGGCAAGTTGCTGATGGGTTAGAAAGAGTGCTGTTTTACAATAGCTGGTGCTAGACTGCATATTCCTGGATGGATTAGTAGGAGGGCTGTCTTGCAATAGCTGTGCTGGACTGCAAATTCCTGGATGGGTTAGTAGGAGTGCTGTTTTACTATAACTAGTGCTGGACTGCATTATCTTGGATGGGTTAGTAGGAGTGTTGTGTTACAATTGCTGGAGCTAGAATGCATGTTCCTGGATGGGTTACTAGGAGTGCTGTGTTACAAAAGCTGGTGCTAGACTGCATGTTCCTGGATGGGTTAGCAGGAGTGCTGTGTTACAATAACTGGTGATAGACTGCATGTTCCTGGATGGGTTAATAGGAGTGCTGTGTTACAATAACTGGTGCTAGACTGCATGTTTCTGGATGTGTATGTAAGAGTGCTGTGTCACAACAGCTGTTGCTAGACTGAATGTTCCTGTATGAATCAGTAGGAGTGCTGTACTACTACAGCTAGAGCAAAACTTCATGATCTTGGATGGGTTAGTAGGAGTGTGGTGTTATAATAGATGGTGCTAGACTGCATGTTTCAGGTTGGGTTAGAAGGAGTGCTGTGTTACAACAGCTGGTGATAAACTGCATGTTCTTGGATGGGTTAGTTGGTGTGTTGTGATACAATAGCTGGTGCTAGACTGCATGTCCCTGGACAGGTTAGCAGTAGTGCTGTTACAATAGCTGGTGCTAGACTGCATGTTTCTGGAAGGGTAAGTAGTAGTGATTTGTTACAGTAGGTGTTGCTAGACAGCAAGTTCCAGGATGGGTTAGTAAGGGTGCTGAGTGAGAACTGCTGATGCTAGACTCCATATTCCTTAATAGGTTAGCAGTAGTGCTGTGTCATAATAGCAAGTGCGATACTTAATGTTCCTGTATGGGTTAGTAGGACTGCGGTGTTACAAACGCTGGTGCTAAACCGTATGTTTCCTGATGGGGTAGTAGCAGAGCTGGGTTACAGTAGCTGGTGCTAGACTGCATGTTTCTGGATGGGTTAGTAGGTGTGCTGTGTTACAATAGCTGGTGCTAGACTGCATTTTCCTGAATGGGTTATTGGGAGTGCTGTGTTACAATAGCTGGTGCTAGACTGCATGTTAATGGATGGATTAGTAGGAGTGCTGTGATACAACAGCTGGTGCTAGACTGCATGTTATTGAATGGGTTAGTAGCAGTGCTGTGTTACAATTGCTCGTGCTAGACTGCATGATCTTGGATGATTTAGTAGGAGTGCTGTGTTACTATAGCTGGTGCTAAACTGCATGTTCTTGGATAGGTTAGTTGGTGTTTTGTGATACAATAGCTGGTGCAAGACTGCATGTGCCTGGACAGGTTAGCAGGAGTGCGGTGTTACAATAGCTGGTGCTAGACTGCATGTTCCTGGAAGGGTTAGAAGGAGTGCTGTGTTACAATAGGTGTTGCTTGACTGCAAGTTCCAGGATGGGTTAGTAAGGATGCTGAGTTATAATTGCTGGTGCTAGACTCCATATTCCTTAATAGGTTTGTAGTAGTGCTGTGTCATAATAGCAAGTGCTATACTTCATGTTCCTGTATGGGTTAGTAGGACTGCTGTGTTAAAAAAGCTGGTGCTAAACTGTATGTTTCTGGTAGGGGTAGTAGCAGTGCATGTGTTACAGTAGCTGGTGCTAGACTTCATGTTTCTGGATGGGTTAGTAGGAGTGCTGAGTTACAATACCTGTTACTAGACTGCATGTTTCTGGATGGGTTAGAAGTAGTACTGTGTTACAATAGCTGTTGCTAGACTGCATGTTCCTGAATGGGTTAGTAGGATGCTCTGTTACAATTGCCATTACTTGATGGCAAGTTGCTGATAGTTTTGAAAGAGTGCTGTTTTACAATAGCTGGTGCTAGACTGCATATTCCTGGATGGATTAGTAGGAGGGCTGTCTTGCAATAGCTGTGCTGGACTGCAAATTCCTGGATGGGTTAGTAGGAGTGCTGTTTTCCAAAAGCTGGTGCTAGACTGCATGTTCCTGGAAGGGTCTGTAGGAGTGCTGAGTTACAATAGCAGGTGCTAGACTGCAAGTTCCTGCATGGGATAGTAAGAGTGCTGTGTTACAATAGCTGGTGCTAGTCTGCAAGTTCCTGGATGGGTTAGTAATTGTTGTTTTATAATAGCTGGTGCTAGATTGCATATTCCTAGATGGGTAAGTAGGTGTGCTATGTAGAAATAGCTGGTGCTAGACTGCATGTTCCTGGATCGGTGAGTATGAGTGCTGTCTTACAATAGCTGTTGCTAGACTGCATGTTCCTAAATAGAGGGTTAGTAGGAGTGCTGAGTTACAATAGCTGGTGCAAGACTAGATGCTAGTGGATAGGTTAGAAAGGGTGCTTTTTTATAAAAGCTGGTGCTAGACCGCATAATTCTGGATGGGTTAGTAGTAGTGTGGTGTTACAATAGCTGGTAAAAGACTGATTGTTCCTGGATGGGTTGGTAGGAGTGCTGTGATAAAACAGCTGGTGCTAAACTGCATGTTCTTGGATGGGTTAGTTGGTGTGTTTTGATTCAAGAGCTGGTGCTAGACTGCATGTTCCTGAAAGGGTTCGTAGGGAGTGCTGTGTTACAATAGGTGCTGCTAGTCTGCAAGTCTCCAAGATGGGTTTGTAAGGGTGCTGAGTTATAATTGCTGGTGCTAGACTCCATATTCCTTAATAGGTTATGTTACAAAAGCTGGTGCTAGACTGCATGTTCCTGGATGGGTTAGCAGGAGTGCTGTCTTACAATAACTGGTGATAGACTGCATGTTCCTGGATGGGTTAGCAAGAGTGCTGTTTTACAATTACTGGTGCTAGACTGCATGTTCCTGGATGGGTTTGTAAGAGTGCTGTGTTACAACAGCTGTTGCTAGACTGAATATTACTTGATGAATTAGTAGGAGTGCCGATTACTACAGCTAGGGCAAAACTACAAGATTCTGGATGGGTTAGTAGGAGTACGGTATTATAATAGATGGTGCTAGACTTCATGTTTCAGGATGGGTTAGAAGGAGTGCTGTGTTACAATAGCTGGTGCTAAACTGCATGTTCTTAGATGGGTTAGTTGGAGTGCTGTGATACAATACCTGGTGCTAGACTGCATGTCCTGGACAGGTTAGCAGAAGTGCTGTGTTACAATAGCTGGTGCTAGACTGCAAGTTCCAGGAAGGGTTAATATGAGCGCTGTCTTACAATAGCTGGTGCTAGACTGCATGTTGCTAAAAGAGGATTATTTTGAGTGCTGAGTTACAATAGCTGGTGCAAGACTGCATGCTAGTGGATGGTTTAGAAAGGGTGCTTTTTTACAAATGCTGGTGCCAGATCGCATAATTCTGGATGAGTTAGTAGTAGTGTTGTGTTACAATAGCTGGTAATAGACTGATTGTTCCTGGATGGGTTAGTAGGATTGCTGTGATACAACAGCTGGTGCTAGACTGCATGTTCCAGGAAGGCTTAGTATGAGTGCTGTGATACAACAGCTGGTGCTAAACTGCATGTTCTTGGATGGGTTAGTTGGTGTGTTTTGATACAATAGCTGGTGCTAGACTGCATGTCCATGGACAGGTTAGCAGGAGTGCTGTGTTACAATAGGTGTTGCCAGATAGTAAGTTTCAGGATTGGTTAGTAAGGCTGCTGAGTAATAATTGCTGGTGCTAGACTCCATATTCCTTAATAGGTTAGTAGTAGTGCTGTGTCATAATAGCAAGTGCTCTACTTAATGTTCATGTATGTGTTGGTAGGATTGCAGTGTTACAATCGCTGGTGCTAAACTGTATGTTTCTGGAAGGAGAAGTAGCAGTGCTGGGTTACAGTAGCTGGAGCTAGACTGCATGTTTCTGGATGGGTTAGTAGGAGTGCTATGTTACAATAGCTGGTGCTAGACTGCATGTTCCTGGATGGGTTAGCAGGAGTGCTGTGTTACAATAGCTGGTGCTAGACTGCATTTTCCTGGATGGGTTATTGGGAGTGCTGTGTTACAATAGCTGGTGCTAGACTGCATATTAATGGATGGATTAGTAGGAGTGCTGTGATACAACAGCTGGTGCTAGACTGCATGTTATTGGATGGATTAGTAGTTGTGCTGTGTTTCAATTGCTCGTGCTAGACTGCATGATCTTGGCTGGGTTAGTAGGAGTGCTGTGTTACTAAAGGTGGTGCTAAACTGCATGTTCTAGGATGGGTTAGTTGCTGTGTTGTGATACAATAGCTGGTGCTATACTGCATGTCCCTGGACAGGTTAGCTGGAGTGCTGTGTGTCACAATAGCTGGTGTCAGACTGCATGTTCTTGGAAGGGTTAGTAGGAGTGCTGTGTTACAATAGGTGTTGCTAGACTGCAAGTTCCAGGATGGGTAAGTAAGGTTGCTGAGTTATAATTGCTGGTGTTAGACTCCATATTCCTTAATAGGTTAGTAGTAGTTGCTGTGTAACAATAGCTAGTGCAATACTTAATGTTCCTGTATGGGTTAGTAGGACTGCTGTGTTACAATAGCTGGTACTATACTATATATTTCTGGATGCGGTAGTAGCAGTGCTGGGTTACAGTAGCTGGTGCTAGACTTCATGTTTCTGGATGGGTTAGTAGGAGTGCTGAGTTAAAATATCTGTTACTAGACTGAATGTTTCTGGATGGGTTAGAAGTAGCACTGTGTTACTATAGCTGTTGCTAGACTGCATGTTCCTGAATGTGTTAGTAGGATGCTCTGTTACAATTGCCATTACTTGATGGCAAGTTGCTGATGGGTTAGAAAGAGTGCTGTTTTACAATAGCTAGTGCTAGACTGCATATTCCTGGATGGATTAGTAGGAGGGCTGTCTTGCAATAGCTGTGCTGGACTGCAAATTCCTGGATGGGTTAGTAGGAGTGCTGTTTTACAATAACTAGTGCTGGGCTGCATTATCTTCGATGGGTTAGTAGGAGTGTTGTGTTACAATTGCTGGAGCTAGAATGCATGTCCTGGATGGGCATTAGCAGTGCTGTGTTACAAAAGCTGGTGCTAGACTGCATGTTCCTGGATGGGTTAGCAGGAGTGCTGTCTTACAATAACTGGTGCTAGACTGCATGTTCCTGGATGGGTTAGTAGGAGTGTTGTGTTACAATAACTGGTGCTAGAGTGCATGTTTATGGATGGGTTTGTAAGAGTGCTGTGTTACAACAGCTGTTTCTAGACTGAATGTTCCTTGATGTATTAGTAGGAGTGCTGTATTACTACAGCTAGGGCAAAACTACATGATCCTGGATGGGTTAGTAGGAGTGTGGTGTTATAATAGATGGTGCTAGACTGCATGTTTCAGGACAGGTTAGAAGGAGTGCAGTGTTACAATAGCTGTTGCAAGACTGTGTATACCATGATGGATTAGTAGTAGTGCTGTGTTAAAGTAGGAGGTGCTAGACTGCATCTTCCTATAGGTTTAGTAAGGATGTTGTATTATAATTGCTGGTGCTAGACTGTATATTCCTGGATGGTTTAGTAGGAGTGCTGTTTTCCAATAGCTGGTGCTAGACTGCATGTTCCTGGAAGGGTCTGTAGGAGTGCTGAGTTACAATAGCAGGTGCTAGACTGCAAGTTCCTGCATGGGATAGTAAGAGTGCTGTGTTACAATAGCTGGTGCTAGTCTGCAAGTTCCTGGATGGGTTAGTAATTGTTGTTTTATAATAGCTGGTGCTAGATTGCATATTCCCAGATGGGTAAGTAGGTGTGCTATGTAGAAATAGCTGGTGCTAGACTGCATGTTCCTGGATCGGTGAGTATGAGTGCTGTCTTACAACAGCTGTTGCTAGACTGCATGTTCCTAACAGAGGTTAGTAGAGTGCTGAGTTACAATAGCTGGTGCAAGACTAGATGCTAGTGGATAGGTTAGAAAGGCTGCTTTTTTATAAAAGCTGGTGCTAGACCGCATAATTCTGGATGGGTTAGTAGTAGTGTGGTGTTACAATAGCTGATAAAAGACTGATTGTTCCTGGATGGGTTGGTAGGAGTGCTGTGATAAAACAGCTGGTGCTAAACTGCATGTTCTTGGATGGGTTAGTTGGTGTGTTTTGATTCAAGAGCTGGTGCTAGACTGCATGTTCCTGAAAGGGTTCGTAGGAGTGCTGTGTTACAATAGGTGTTGCTAGTCTGCAAGTTCCAAGATGGGTTTGTAAGGGTGCTGAGTTATAATTGCTGGTGCTAGACTCCATATTCCTTAATAGGTTATGTTACAAAAGCTGGTGCTAGACTGCATGTTCCTGGATGGGTTAGCAGGAGTGCTGTCTTACAATAACTGGTGATAGACTGCATGTTCCTGGATGGGTTAGCAAGAGTGCTGTTTTACAATTACTGGTGCTAGACTGCATGTTCCTGGATGGGTTTGTAAGAGTGCTGTGTTACAACAGCTGTTGCTAGACTGAATATTACTTGATGAATTAGTAGGAGTACTGTATTACTACAGCTAGGGCAAAACTACAAGATTCTGGATGGGTTAGTAGGAGTACGGTATTATAATAGATGGTGCTAGACTTCATGTTTCAGGATGGGTTAGAAGGAGTGCTGTGTTACAATAGCTGGTGCTAAACTGCATGTTCTTAGATGGGTTAGTTGGAGTGCTGTGATACAATACCTGGTGCTAGACTGCATGTCCTGGACAGGTTAGCAGAAGTGCTGTGTTACAATAGCTGGTGCTAGACTGCAAGTTCCAGGAAGGGTTAGTAGGAGTGCTGTGTTACAATAGATGTTGCTGGACTGCAAGTTCCAGGATGGGTAAGTAAGGGTGCTGAGTTATAATTGCTGGTGCTAGACTCTATATTCCTTAATAGGTTAGTAGTAGTGCTGTGTCATGATAGCAAGTGCTATACTTAATGTTCCTGCATGGGTTAATAGGACTGCTGTGTTACAGTAGCTGGTACAATACTGTATGTTTCTATATGGGGTAGTAGGAGTGCTGTGTTACAGTAGCTCGTGCTAGACTGCATGTTTCTGGATGTGTTAGTAGGACTGCTGAGTTACAATACCTGTTACTTGACTGCATGTTTCTGGATGGGTTAGAAGGAGCGCAGTGAGTCAATAGCTGTTGCTAGACTGCATGTTCCTGGAAGGTTAGTAGGAGTGCTCTGTTACAATAGCTGTTGCTAGATGGCATGTTGCTGAATGGGTAAGAAAGAGTGCTGTATTACAATAGCTGGTGCTAGACTGCATATTCCTGGATAATTTAGTAGGATTGCTGTATTACAATAACTAGTGCTAGACTGCATTATCTTGGATAGGTTAGTAGGAGTGTTGCGTTATAATAGCAGGAGCTAGACTGCATGTTCCTGGATGGGTTAGCAGGAGTACTGTGTTACAATTGCAGGTGCTTGACTGCATTTTCCTGGATGGGTTATTGGGAGTGCTGTGATACAACAGCTGATGCTAGATTGCTTGTTATTGGATGGGTTAGTAGTACTGCTGTGTTACAATTGCTCGTGCTAGACTGCATGATCTTGGATGAGTTAGTAGGAGTGCTGTGTTACAATAGCTGGTGCTTAACTGCATGTTCTTGGATGGGTTAGTTGGTGTGTTGTGATACAATAGCTGGTGCTACACTCCATTTCCCTGGACAGGTTAGCAGGAGTGCTGTGTTACAATAGCTAGTGCTAGACTGCATGTTCCTGGAAGGGTTAGTAGTAGTACTGTTTTACAATTAGTGTTGCTAGACTGCAAATTCCAGGATGGTTTAGTATGGGCGCTAAGTTGTAATTGCTGGTGCTATACTCCATATTCCTTAATAGGTTAGTAGTAGTGCTGTGTCATAATAGCAAGTGCTATACTTAATGTTCCTGTATGGGTTAGTAGGACTGCTGTGTTACCATAGCCGGCTGTTAAACTGTATGTTTCTGTATGCGGTAGTAGCAGTGCTAATTTGCAATAGCTGGTGTGAGACTGCCTGTTTCTGTATGGGTTAGAAGGAGCGCTGTGATTCAATAGCTGTTTCTAGACTGCATGTTCATGGATGGGATAGTAGGAGTGCTCTGTTACAACTGCTGTTGTTAGATGGCAAGTTGCTGGATAGGTTAGAAAGAGTGCTGTATTACAATAGCTGGTGTTAGACTGCATATTCCTGGATCGATTAGTAGGAGGGCTGTATTACAATAGCTGTGCTAGACTGCATATTCTTGGATGGGTTAGTAGGAGTGCTGTACTGCAATAACTAGTGCTGGACTGCATTATCTTTGATGGGTTAGTAGGAGTGTTGAGTTATAATAGCTGGAGCTAGCCTGCATGTTCCTGGATGGGTTAGTAGGAGTGCTGTATTACAGTAGCTGGTGCTAGACTGCATGTTCCAGGATGGGTTAGTAGGAGTGCTGTGTTACAATAACTGGTGCTAGACTGCATGTTCCAGGATGGGTTAGTAGGAGTGCTATGTTACAATAACTGGTGCTAGACTGCATGTTCCTGGATGGGTTTGTAAAAGTGCTGTGTTTCAACAGCTGTTGATAGACCAAATGTTCCTGGATGAGTTAGTAGGAGTGCTGTATTACAACAGCTAGGGCAAAACTGCATCTTCCGGGATGGGTTAATAGGAGTGTTGTGTTATAATAGCTAGACATAGACTGCATGTTCCTGGATCGGTTAGTAGGAGTGCTGTGTTACAATTGCAGGTGCTAGACCGCATGTTCCTGGATGGGCTAGCAGGAGTGCTGTCTTTCAATAGCAGGTGCTAGACAGCATGTTCCTGGATGGGTTAGAAAGAGTGCTATGTTACAATAACTGGTGCTAGACTGCATGTTCCTGGATGAGTTAGTAGGAATGCTGTATTACAACAGCTACGGCAACAATACATGATCCTGGATGGGTTAGTAGGAGTGCGGTGTTATAATAGATGGTGCTAGACTGCATGTTTCAGGACGGGTTAGAAGGAGTGCTGTGTTACAATAGCTGGTGCTAGACTGCGTATACCATGATGGATTAGTAGGAGTGCTGTGTTACAATAGGAGGTGCCAGACTGCATGTTCCTGGAGGATTAGTAAGGGTATTGAGTTATGATTGCTGGTGCTAGACTGCATATTCCTGGAAGGGTTTAGTAGGAGTGCTGTGTTACAATAGCTTGTACTAGACTGCAAGTTCCTGCATTGGTTAGTAATTGTTGTTTTATAATAGCTGGTGCTAGACTGCATATTCCTGGAAGGGTAAGTAGGAGTGCTATGTTGCAATAGCTGGTGCTAGACTGCATGTTCCTTGATGGGTTAGTATGAGAGCTGTCTTACAATAGCTGGTGCTAGACTGCATGTTGCTAAATGGAGGGTTATTTTGAGTGCTGAGTTACAATAGCTGGTGCAAGACTGCATGCTAGTGGATGGTTTAGAAAGGGTGCTTTTTTACAAATGCTGGTGCCAGATCGCATAATTCTGGATGGGTTAGTAGTAGTGTTGTGTTACAATAGCTGGTAATAGACTGATTGTTCCTGGATGGGTTAGTAGGATTGCTGTGATACAAAAGCTGGTGCTAGACTGCATGTTCCAGGAAGGCTTAGTATGAGTGCTGTGATACAACAGCTGGTGCTAAACTGCATGTTCTTGGATGGGTTAGTTGGTGTGTTTTGATACAATAGCTGGTGCTAGACTGCATGTCCATGGACAGGTTAGCAGGAGTGCTGTGTTACAATAGGTGTTGCTAGATTGTAAGTTTCAGGATTGATTAGTAAGGCTGCTGAGTAACAATTGCTGGTGCTAGACTCCATATTCCTTAATAGGTTAGTAGTAGTGCTGTGTCATAATAGCAAGTGCTCTACTTAATGTTCATGTATGTGTTGGTAGGATTGCTGTGTTACAATCGCTGGTGCTAAACTGTATGTTTCTGGAAGGAGAAGTAACAGTGCTTGGTTACAGTAGCTGGAGCTAGACTGCATGTTTCTGGATGGGTTAGTAGGAGTGCTATGTTACAATAGCTGGTGCTAGACTGCATGTTCCTGGATGGGTTAGCAGGAGTGCTGTGTTACAATAGCTGGTGCTAGACTGCATTTTCCTGGATGGGTTATTGGGAGTGCTGTGTTACAATAGCTGGTGCTAGACTGCATGTTAATGGATGGATTAGTAGGAGTGCTGTGATACAACAGCTGGTGCTAGACTGCATGTTATTGGATGGATTAGTAGTTGTGCTGTGTTTCAATTGCTCGTGCTAGACTGCATGATCTTGGCTGGGTTAGTAGGAGTGCTATGTTACAATAGGTGGTGCTAAACTGCATGTTCTAGGATGGGTTAGTTGCTGTGTTGTGATACAATAGCTGGTGCTAGACTGCATGTCAATGGACAGGTTAGCTGGAGTGCTGTGTCACAATTGCTGGTGTTAGACTGCATGTTCTTGGAAGGGTTAGTAGGAGTGCTGTGTTACAATAGGTGTTGCTAGACTGCAAGTTCCAGGAGGGTTAAGTAAGGTTGCTGAGTTATAATTGCTGGTGTTAGACTCCATATTCCTTAATAGGTTATTAGTAGTTGCTGTGTAACAATAGCTAGTGCAATACTTAATGTTCCTGTATGGGTTAGTAGGACTGCTGTGTTACAATAGCTGGTTCTGTACTGTATATTTCTGGATGGGGTAGTAGCAGTGCTGGGTTACAGTAGCTGGTGCTAGACTTCATGTTTCTGGATGGGTTAGTAGGAGTGCTGAGTTACAATATCTGTTACTAGACTGAATGTTTCTGGATGGGTTAGAAGTAGCACTGTGTTACAATAGCTGTTGCTAGACTGCATGTTCCTGAATGGGTTAGTTGGATGCTCTGTTACAATAGCCATTACTTGATGGCAAGTTGCTGATGGGTTAGAAAGAGTGCTGTTTTACAATAGCTGGTGCTAGACTGCATATTCCTGGATGGATTAGTAGGAGGGCTGTCTTGCAATAGCTGTGCTGGACTGCAAATTCCTGGATGGGTTAGTAGGAGAGCTGTTTTACAATAACTAGTGCTGGACTGCATTATCTTCGATGGGTTAGTAGGAGTGTTGTGTTACAATTGCTGGAGCTAGAATGCATGTTCCTGGATGGGTTACTAGCAGTGCTATGTTACAAAAGCTGGTGCCAGACTGCATGTTCCTGGATGGGTTAGCAGGAGTGCTGTCTTACAATAACTGGTGATAGACTGCATGTTCCTGGATGGGTTAGTAGGAGTACTGTGTTACAATAACTGGTGCTAGACTGCATGTTTATGGATGGGTTTGTAAGAGTGCTGTGTTACAACAGCTGTTTCTAGACTGAATGTTCCTTGATGTATTAGTAGGAGTGCTGTATTACTACAGCTAGGGCAAAACTACATGATCCTGGATGGATTAGTAGGAGTGTGGTGTTATAATAGATTGTGCTAGACTGCATGTTTCAGGACGGGTTAGAAGGAGTGCAGTGTTACAATAGCTGTTGCAAGACTGTGTATACCATGATGGAGTAGTAGGAGTGCTGTGTTAAAGTAGGAGGTGCTAGACTGCATTTTCCTATAGGTTTAGTAAGGATGTTGTATTATAATTGCTGGTGCTAGACTGTATATTCCTGGATGGTTTAGTAGGAGTGCTGTTTTCCAATAGCTGGTGCTAGACTGCATGTTCCTGGAAGGGTCTGTAGGAGTGCTGAGTTACAATAGCAGGTGCTAGACTGCAAGTTCCTGCATGGGATAGTAAGAGTGCTGTGTTACAATAGCTGGTGCTAGTCTGCAAGTTCCTGGATGGGTTAGTAATTGTTGTTTTGTAATAGCTGGTGCTAGATTGCATATTCCTAGATGGGTAAGTAGGTGTGCTATGTAGCAATAGCTGGTGCTATTCTGCATGTTCCTGGATCAGTTAGTATGAGTGCTGTCTTACAATAGATGGTACTAGACTGCATATTCCTGGATGGGTTAGTAGGAGTGCTGTATTGCAATAACTAGTGCTGGGCTGCATTATCTTGGATGGTAGAGTAGGAGTGATGTGTTATAATAGCTGGAGATAGACTGCATGTTCCTGGATGGGTTAGTAGGAGTGCTGTGTTACAATAGCTGGTGCTATACGGCATGTTCCTGGATAGGTTAGCAGGAGTGCTGGGTTACAATCACTTGTGCTAGTCTGCATGTTTCTGGATGGGTTAGTAGGAGTGCTGTGTTACAATATCTGGTGCTAGACTGCATGTTTCCGGATGGGTTTGAAAGAGTGCTGTGTTTCAGCAGCTGTTGCTAGACCGAATGTTCCCTGATGAGTGAGTAGGAGTGCTGGATTACAACAGCTAGGGCAAAACTACATCATCCTGGATGGGTTAGTAGGAGTGCAGTGTTATAATAAATGGTGCTAGACTGCATGTTTCAGGATGGGTTAAAAGGAGTGCTGTGTTACAATAGCTGGTGCTAAACTGCATGTTCTTGGATGGGTTAGTTGGTGTGTTGTGATACAATAGCTAGTGCTAGACTGCATGTCCCTAGACAGGTTTGCAGGAGTGCTGTGTTACAATAGCTGGTGCTAGACTGCATGTTCCTGGAAGGGTTAGTATGAGTGCTGAGTTACAATAGGTGTTGCTAGACTGCAAGTTCCAGCATGGGTTAGTCAGGTTGCAGAGTTATAATTGCGGGTGCTAGACTCCATATTCCTTAAAAGTTTAGTAGTAGTGGTGTGTCATGATAGCAAGTGCTATACTTAATGTTCCTGTATGGGTTACTAGGACTGCTGTGTTACAATAGCTGGTGCTATACTGTATGTTCTGGACGGGGTAGTAGCAGTGCTGGGTTACAGTAGCTGGTGCTAGACTTCATGTTTCTGGATGGGTTAGTAGGAGTGTTGTGTTACAATACCTGGTGCTAGACTGCATGTTCCTGGATGGGTTAGCAGGAGTGCTGTGTTACAATAGCTGGTGCTAGACTGCATTTTCCTTAATGGGTTATAGGGAGTGCTTTATTACTTTAGCTGGTGCTAGACTGTATGTTCCTGGAAGGGTTAGTAGTAGTGCTGTGATACAACAGCTGGTGCTAGACTGCATGTTATTGGATGGGTTAGAAGTAGTGCTGTGTTACAATTGCTTGTGCTAGACTGCATGATCTAGGATGTGTTAGTAAGAGTGCTGAGTTTCAATAGCTGGTGCCATACTGCATGTTCTTAGATGGGTTAGTTGGTGTTCCATCCAGGGACCACAAGTGCCACTGCCGTTGCCTCAGAGGTTGCCAAGAAAGAGAAGCGGTTGGACCACAGTGGGCTGAGGAAGGGAGAGGGTGGTGGAACAGAGGTGCATCCCTCCAGTTGTACCTCTCCACAATTCCTATGCAATTCTTGCAAAGTTTGGTTCCTCTATGGAGGCACCCACAGTGGAGACCAAGGAGGATGCTGGGAACCTCCACAAAGGAGACCCACAGGAGAGTGGCAGGGGACCCTGTAGGGGAAGGAAACAACTCCTGGTGGGGGACTCCATTGTTAGGAAGGAAGAACAGGTCAAGGAACTGGAGAGGGAGGTAAGGTGCCTGCCTGGCGCCATGGCTTGGAGGGACAGGGAGCGAATCCTCCGGATTACCGGAGCAGCTGCACAGGGGATGGAGCTGGATGTCATTGTCCACCTAGGGACTAATGACCTGGCTAAGAAAGGGATTAGAGAAGTGCAGGAAGAGTTTGTGGAATTGGGAGAGGCCTTAGTCAAGTAGCACACACGGTAACCTTCTCGGAGGTGCTACCATCTGCGCATAGGAGAGACTAGGGTGTTCATTACTGCATGGGATTCAATCAGTGGTTGAAAAACTGGTGTGGAGCTCAGGGACTTGGCTTCACTGGGGACTGGAGGTCCACCTGGAGTGATGCAAGCCTATACTGGCATGATGGGCTGCATCTGTCCGGGAGGGGAACCAGGATCCTAGGTGATAGGTTTAAATGCTTCATTGGCAAACTTGAACTAGCCAAGAGGGGAGGCACTGGAAAGGAGCAGGAAAATCCTAGCTCCCCCCAAACAATCACAGTAGTAAGTGTGGCAAACACCAACATGGAGGTGTCGATAGGGAGAAGGGCGGGGGTAAATGGAGAAAGTGAAAAAGGCAGGAAGGACAGGGATGGGGTAAAAGGGGGTAAGGCCATCAGGAAATGGAGGGTAATGAGTACCAATGCCTGTAGTCTGGGCAACAAGCTCCCTGAGCTGGTGGCCTTAATGGAAGAGGGTTGCCTGGATATCTTGGCAGTCACAGAAACATGGTACACAGAGAACCATGACTGGGATGTTAACATACCAGGGTACATAACCTACAGAAGAGACAGGCAGGGGAGAAGAGGGGGAGGAGTAGCTCTCTATGTAAAGGAAGGGATAAAAGCAACTGAACAAAAGAGTAAACAGGAAGGAGAGGAGGCACTGTGGGTCACCTTGGAGACTGGAAAGGGCACCACAATCCTTACAGGGGTTGTGTACAGACCCCCATGTCAGGGGGAAGGAATGGACAAAGATATGATGGAAGGCATTCTTAGAATGGCAGAAAAAGGGGAGATACTGTTGATTGAGACCTGAATATGCCAGATGTTAACTGGAGCACATTTGCTGCAGCCACATCCAAGAGCAGGGCCATTCTTGATGCCCTACAGGTGGCAGGCATTAGACAGCTAGTTTCAGAACCCACTGAGGGAGCAATCTTAGACCTCATACTCTCAAATGGGGACAGTGAGAGGATCTCAGATCTAGAAGTGGGATGCCATCTGGGGACAAGTGACCATCAAACAGTGTGCTTCACATTAAACTCAGCTACAGAATCAAGCCATACAAAAATGAGGGTACTGGACTTTAGGAGGGCTGACTTTGGCAAGATGGGAGAGTGCCTCAGAAAAGCACTAGCAATCAAGCTAGAAGGAGGTGTGGAGCAACAATGGGGAATTATCAAAACTGCCATCACAGAGGCAACAAGCCTTTGTGTGAAGCAAATAAACAAATCAAAATGAAAGAAAAAGCCACTATGGTTCTCAAGAAAGGTGGCTGTGAAAGTCAGAAAGAAAAAGACAGAATTCCGGAAGTATAAGAAAACATAGAAGGAGTAGGACAGACAGCTGTACCAGTTAAGGCAGAAAGAAGCAGGGAGGGAAGTCAGAATAGCAAAGGCCCAAACTGAGGAAAAGATAGCCAACTCAGTTAAGAAGGTGGATAAAACCTTTTATAGATACATCAGCGAGCGTAGAAAGACAAAGGGAGGGATAGTGAGGCTGAATAGAATGAACGGTGGGTGGGCAGAGGGGGACAGTGAAAAAGCAGGAATACTGAACGAATATTTCTGCTCAGTATTCACAAAAGAGGAGGGGGAAGTGCCTAATCCAATTAACAGAAGCACTCTTGATAGGGGGGTCAATCCCAGTCCTTTCACAGAAGAAAGGGTTCTGCAAGAACTCCTAAAACTGAAGGTGGACAAAGCAATGGGTCCAGATGGAATTCACCCCAGAATTCTAAAAGAATTAAGGAAGGAACTAGTGAAACCACTGGCTACTCTTTTTAATAAATCATGGGAGGATGGTGTGGCTCCTGAGGACTGGAGGAAGGCGGATGTGATTCTCCTTAACAAAAGTGGGACCAAGACAGAGGCAGGAAACTACAGACCTGTCAGTCTGACCTCTGTGGTAGGGAAAATGATGGAGTCACTTCTGAAGGAAAGAATAGTTGAGTACCTAGAGGTTAGTGGAGCACAGGATCCAAGGCAGCATGGGTTCACAGTGGGAAGGTCATGTGAGACGAATCTAATAGATTTCTTTGACTGGGTGACCAAAGTAGTAGACCAGGGAGGGCTGTGACATGCCTACCTAAACTTTAGCAAGGCATTTGACACAGTCCCACACAAAAGATTATTAGTCAAATTAACCAGCCTGGGAGTGGGTCCCAGGGTGGTAGCCTGGGTAAAACATTGGCTGGACAACAGGACACAGAAGGTAATTGTAAATGAAGTGCACTCTGAAGAAAGGGCAGTTAGTAGTGGGGTACCGCAGGGTAGAATATTGGGTCCAGTCCTTTTTAATGTCTTCATCGGTGACATTGCAGAGGGACTGGAAGGAAAAGTATGCCTTTTTGCAGATGACACAAAGATCTGCAACAGGGTTGATACACAAGGAGGCGTGGAAAGGATGAAAAGGGACTTGGCAAGGTTGGAGGAATGGTCAGGCATATAGCAGCTAGGATTCAATGCAAAAAAGTGCAAAATAATGCACCTGGGAAACAAGAACCCAGGGTAAGAATACACAATGGGTGGGGAGGTAGTAACAACAACAAAACAGGAAAGGGCCCTGGGGGTAATCATATCAGATGACCTTAAGGTTAGCAAGCTATGTGAGAAGTCAGTAGGGAGGGCCGGGGGTATACTGGGATGTGTAGGGTGAGGCATCAGCAGCAGAAAACAGGAAGTTGTTATCCCTCTGTACAGACAGTTGGTGAGACCCCATCTGGAATACTGTGTCCAGTTCTGGAGACCCCATCTCCACAAGGACATAGACAGTATAGAGGCAGTCCAGAGGAGGGCAACTAAAATGGTGCAGGGTTTGCAAGAGAAGCCATATGAGGAGAGACTAAAGGAGCTTAATATGTATACCCTTGAGGAAAGAAGGGAGAGGGGGGACATGATAGAAACTTTCAAGTACCTCAAGGAATCAACAAAGTCCAAGAGGGTAGCATCTTTCAGAAAAGAGACTTGCAAGAACAAGGGGACACACTTAAAAGATAGAAGGAGGGCAGTTCAGGGGCAATGTGAGGAAGTATTATTTCACAGAGAGGGTAGTGGATGCATGGAAAAGCCTTTCTGAGGAAGTTGTGGGTCTAAAACTGTGGGAGAATTCAAGAATGCATGGGACAGACATAAGGCAATTCTTGTGGGGTGCAGGAAGATATAGGCTGTTGGTTAACTAGGATCTGTGGCCTATCCAGTAGGTAGGGAAATGGGCAGACTAGATGGTCCTAGCAGTCCTTATCTGCCGTCAAAGTCTATGTTATGTTTCTATGTTGTGATACAATAGCTGGTGCTAGACTGCATGTTCCTGGAAGGGTTAGTAGGAGTGCTGTGTTACAATAGGTGTTGCTTGACTGAAAGTTCCAGGATGGGTAAGTAAGGATGCTATGTTATAATTGCTGGTGCTAGACTCCATATTCCTTAATAGGTTAGTAGTAGTGCTGTGTCATAATAGCAAGTGCAATACTTAATGATCCTGTATGGGATAGTAGGACTGCTGTGTTACAATAGCTGGTGCTATACTGTATATTTCTGGAAGGAGTAGTAGCAGTGCTGGGTTACAGTAGCTGGTGCTAGACTGCATATTTCTGGATGGGTTAGTAGGAGTGCTGAGTTACAATACCTGTTACTAGACTGCATGTTTCTGGATGGGTTAGAAGGAGTGCTGTGATACAATAGCTGTTGCTTGACTGCATGTTCCTGAATGGGTTAGTAGGTTGCGCTGTTACAATAGCTGTTGCTAGATGGCAAGTTGCTGGATGGGTTAAAAAGAGTGCTGTATTACAATAGATGGCGCTAGACTGCTAATTCCTGGATGAATTAGTAGGAGGGCTATCTTACAATAGGTGTGCTAGACTGCATATTCCTGGATGGGTTAGTAGGAGTGTTGTGTTATAATAGCTGGAACTAGACTGCATGTTCCTGGATGGGTTAGTAGGAGTGCTGTGTTACAATAGCTGGTGCTAGACTGCATGTTCCTGGATGGGTTAGTAGGAGTGCTGTGTTACAATAATTGGTGCAAGACTGCATGATCCTGGAAGGGTTGTAAGAGTGCTGTGTTACAACAGCTGCTGCTAGACTGAATGTTCCTGGATGAGTTAGTAGGAGTGCTGTATTACAACAGCTAAGGCTACACTACACGATCCTGTATGGGTTAGTAGGACTGCTGTGTTACTATAGCTGGTGCAATACTGTATGTTTCTGTATGGGGTAGTAGCAGTGCTGGGTTACAGTAGCTGGTGCTAGACTGCATGTTTCTGGATGGGTTACTAGGAGATCTGTGTTACAGTAGCTGGTACTAGACTGCATTTCTTTAATGGGTTATAGGGAGTGCTGTATTACAATAGCTAGTGCGAGACTGCATGTTACTGGATGGGTTAGTAGGAGTGTTGTGTTATAATAGCTGGACCTAGACTGCATGTTCCTGGATGGGTTAGTAGGAGTGCTGTGTTACAATTGCTGGTGCTAGACTGCATGTTTCTGGATGGGTTAGCAGGACTGCTGTGTTACAATAATTGGTGCTAGACTGCATGATCATGGAAGGGTTTGTAAGAGTGCTGTGTTACAACAGCTGCTGCTAGACTGAAAGTTCCTGGATGAGTTAGTAGGAGTGCTGTATTACAACAGCTAAGGCTACACTACTTGATCCTGGATGGGTTAGTAGGAGTGTGGTGTTATAATAGATGGTGCTAGACTGCATGTTTCAGGATGGGTTAGAAGGAGGCTGTGTTACAATAGCTGGTGCTAGACTACATGTTCCTGGAAGGTCTAGTAGGAGTGCTGTGTTACAATAGGTGTTGCTAGTCTGCAAGTTCCAGGATGGGTTAGTAAGGGTGCTGAGTTATAATTGCTGGTGCTAGACTCCATATTCCTTAATAGGTTAGTAGTAGTGCTGTGTCATGTAAGCAAGTGCTATACTTAATGTTCCTGTATGGGTTAGAAGGACTGCTGTGTTACTATAGCTGGTGCAATACTGTATGTTTCTGTATGGGGTAGTATCAGTGCTGGGTTACAGTAGCTGGTGCTAGACTGCATGTTTCTGGATGGGTTAGTAGGAGTGCTGTGTTACAGTAGCTGGTGCTAGACTGCATTTCCTTAATGGGTTATAGGGAGTGCTGTATTACAATAGCTGGTGCGAGACTGCATGTTACTGGATGGGTTAGTAGGAGTGCTGTGATACCATAGCTGGTGCTAGACTGCTAGTTATTGGATGGGTTAGTAATAGTGCTGTGTTACAATTGCTCATGCTAGACTGCATAGTCTTGGATGGGTTAGTAGGAGTGCAGTGTTACAATAGCTGGTGCTAAACTGCATGTTCTTGGATGGGTTATTTGGGGTGTTGTGATACAATAGCTGGTGCTAGACTGCATGTCCCTGGACAGTTTAGCAGGAGTGCTGTGTTACAATAGCTGGTGCTAGACTGCATGTTCCAGGAACGGTTAGTAGAAGTGCTGTTTTACAATAGGTGTTGCTAGACAATAAGTTCCAGGATGGGTTAGTAAGGGTGCTGAGTTATAATTGCTGGTGCTAGACTCCATATTCCTTAATAGGTTAGTAGTAGTGCTGTGTCATGATAGCAAGTGCTATACTTAATGTTCCTGTATGGGTTAGTAGGACATCTGTGTTACAATAGCTGGTGCTATACTGTATGTTTCTGGATGGGGTAGTAGCAGTGCTGGGTTACAGTAGCTGGTGCAAGACTGCATGTTTCTGGATGGGTTATTTTTTATTTATTTATTTATTGAAGTAATCAGTTTTACAACCTTTGAGTCAGAGACTCATTTACAAAGGTACCTTGTCATGGGGGTGGGGGAGACAACAATAAGTGCGGTTATAGACAGAGGTTACATACAGGTGAGATACATACATACGTTGAGTTACATGATCATTATATATACACACAAATTATTACAGTTGCAGTTGCTACAGTTGCCCAGTCATCCATGGAACCCAGAGGAGTGCTGTGTTACAATAGCTGGTGCTAGACTGCATGTTTCTGAATGGGTTAGCAGGATGCTCTGTTACAGTAGCTGTTGATAGATGGCAAGTTGCTGGATGGGTTAGAAAGAGTGCTGTATTGCAATAGCTGGTGTTATTCTGCATATTCCTGGGTGGATTAATAGGAGGGCTGTCTTACAATAGCTGTGCTAGACTGCATATTTCTGGATGGGTTAGTAGGAGTGCTGTATTACAATAACTAGTACTGGACTGCATTATCTTGGATGGGTTAGTAGGAGTGTTGAGTTATAATAGCTGGACCTAGACTGCATGTTCCTGGATGGGTTAGTGGGAGTGCTGTGTTACAATTGCTAGTGCAAGACTGCATGTTCCTGGATGGGTTAGCATGAGTGCTGTGTTACTATAGCTGGTGCTAGACTGCATGTTCCTGGATGGGTAAGTAAGAGTGCAGTCTTACATTAAATGGTGCTAGACTGCATGATCCTGGATGGGTTTGCAAGAGTGCTGTGTGACAACAGCTGCTGCTAGACTGAATGTTCCTGGATGAGTGAGTAGAATTTCTGCATTACAACAGGTAGGGCAACACTACATGATCCTGGATGGGTTAGTAGGAGTGCAGTGTTATAATAGATGGTGCTAGACTGCATGTTTCAGGATGGGTTATAAGGAGTGCTGTGTTACAATAGCTAGTGCTAGACTGTGTATACCATGATGGATTAATAGGAGTGCGGTGTTACAATAGGAGGTGCTAGACTGCATGTTCCTGGAGGGTTAGTAAGGTTGCTGAGTTATGATTGCTGTTGCTAAACTGCATGTTCCTGGATGGGTTAGTAGGAGTGCTGTTTTCCAATAGCTGGTGCTAGACTGCATGTTCCTGGATGGGTCAGTAGGAGTGCTGTGTTGCAATATCTGGTGCTAGACTGCATGTTTCTGAATGGGTTAGCAGGATGCTCTGTTACAGTAGCTGTTGATAGATGGCAAGTTGCTGGATGGGTTAGAAAGAGTGCTGTATTGCAATAGCTGGTGTTATTCTGCATATTCCTGGATGGATTAATAGGAGGGCTGTCTTACAATAGCTGTGCTAGACTGCATTTTTCTGGATGGGTTAGTAGGAGTGCTGTATTACAATAACTAGTACTGGACTGCATTATCTTGGATGGGTTAGTAGGAGTGTTGAGTTATAATAGCTGGACCTAGACTGCATGTTCCTGGATGGGTTAGTAGGAGAGCTGTGTTATAATTGCTAGTGCAAGACTGCATGTTCCTGGATGGGTTAGCATGAGTGCTGTGTTACTATAGCTGGTGCTAGACTGCATGTTCCTGGATGGGTAAGTAAGAGTGCAGTGTTACATTAAATGGTGCTACACTGCATGATCCTGGATGGGTTTGCAAGAGTGCTGTGTGACAACAGCTGCTGCTAGACTGAATGTTCCTGGATGAGTGAGTAGAATTGCTGCATTACAACAGGTAGGGCAACACTACATGATCCTGGATGGGTTAGTAGGAGTGCAGTGTTATAATAGATGGTGCTAGACTGCATGTTTCAGGATGGGTTATAAGGAGTGCTGTGTTACAATAGCTAGTGCTAGACTGCATATACAATGATGGTTTAATAGGAGTGCGGTGTTACAATAGGAGGTGCTAGACTGCATGTTCCTGGAGGGTTAGTAAGGTTGCTGAGTTATGATTGCTGTTGCTAAACTGCATGTTCCTGGATGGGTTAGTAGGAGTGCTGTTTTCCAATAGCTGGTGCTAGACTGCATGTTCCTGGATGGGTCAGTAGGAGTGCTGTGTTGCAATAGCTGGTGCTAGACTGCAAGTTCCTGCATAGGTTAGTAAGAGTGCTGTGTTACAATAGCTGGTGCTAGTCTGCAAGTTCCTGGATGGATTAGTAATTGTTGTTTTATAATAGCTGATGCTAGACTGCATATTTCTCAATCAGTTAGTAGGATTGCTATGTTGCAATAGCAGGTGATAGACTGCATGTTCCTGGATGGGGTAGTATGAGTGCTGTCTTACATTAGCTGGTGCTAGACTTCATGTTCCTGAATGGAGGGTTAGTAGGAGTGCTGAGTTACAATAGCTGGTGCAAGACTGCATGCTAGTGGAAGGGTTAGTAAGGGTGCTTTTTTACAAACGCTGGTGCTAGACCCCATAATTCTGGATGGGTTAGTAGTAGTGTTGTGTTACAATAGCTGGTGATAGACTGATTGTTCCTGGATGGGTTAGTAGGAGTGCTGTGATACAACAGCTGGTGCTAGACTGCTTGTTATTGAATGGGTTAGTAGGAGTGCTGTGTTACAATTGCTCATGCTAGACTGCATGTTTCTGGATGGGTTAGCAGGACTGCTGTGTTACAATAATTGGTGCTAGACTGCATGATCCTAGAAGGGTTTGTAAAAGTGCTGTGTTACAACAGCTGCTGCTAGACTGAAAGTTTCTGGATGAGTTAGTAGGAGTGCTGTATTACAACAGCTAAGGCTACACTACTTGATCCTAGATGGGTTAGTAGGAGTGCGGTGTTATAATAGATGGTGCTAGACTGCATGTTTCAGGATGGGTTAGAAGGAGTGCTGTGTTACAATAGCTGGTGCTAGACTACATGTCCCTGGAAGGTCTAGTAGGAGTGCTGTGTTACAATAGGTGTTGCTAGTCTGCAAGTTCCAGGATGGGTTAGTAAGGGTGCTGAGTTATAATTGCTGGTGCTAGACTCCATATTCCTTAATAGGTTAGTAGTAGTGCTGTGTCATGTAAGCAAGTGCTATACTTAATGTTCCTGTATGGGTTAGAAGGACTGCTGTGTTACTATAGCTGGTGCAATACTGTATGTTTCTGTATGGGGTAGTATCAGTGCTGGGTTACAGTAGCTGGTGCTAGACTGCATGTTTCTGGATGGGTTAGTAGGAGTGCTGTGTTACAGTAGCTGGTGCTAGACTGCATTTCCTTAATGGGTTATAGGGAGTGCTGTATTACAATAGCTGGTGCGAGACTGCATGTTACTGGATGGGTTAGTAGGAGTGCTGTGATTCCATAGCTGGTGCTAGACTGCTAGTTATTGGATGGGTTAGTAGTAGTGCTGTGTTAAAATTGCTCGTGCTAGACTGCATGGTCTTGGATGGGTTAGTAGAAGTGCAGTGTTACAATAGCTGGTGCTAAACTGCATGTTCTTGGATGGGTTATTTGGGGTGTTGTGATACAATAGCTGGTGCTAGACTGCATGTCCCTGGACAGTTTAGCAGGAGTGCTGTGTTACAATAGCTGGTGCTAGACTGCATGGTGCAGGAACGGTTAGTAGAAGTGCTGTTTTACAATAGGTGTTGCTAGACAATAAGTTCCAGGATGGGTTAGTAAGGGTGCTGAGTTATAATTGCTGGTGCTAGACTCCATATTCCTTAATAGGTTAGTAGTAGTGCTGTGTCATGATAGCAATTGCTATACTTAATGTTCCTGTATGGGTTAGTAGGACATCTGTGTTACAATAGCTGGTGCTATATTGTATGTTTCTGGATGGGGTAGTAGCAGTGCTGGGTTACAGTAGCTGGTGCAAGACTGCATGTTTCTGGATGGGTTATTTTTTATTTATTTATTTATTGAAGTAATCAGTTTTACAACCTTTGAGTCAGAGACTCATTTACAAAGGTACCTTGTCATGGGGGTGGGGGAGACAACAATAAGTGCGGTTATAGACAGAGGTTACATACAGGTGAGATACATACATACGTTGAGTTACACGATCATTATATTCACACAAATTATTACAGTTGCAGTTGCTACAGTTGCCCAGTCGTCCATGGAACCCAGAGGAGTGCTGTGTTACAATAGCTGGTGCTAGACTGCATGTTTCTGAATGGGTTAGCCGGATGCTCTGTTACAGTAGCTGTTGATAGATGGCAAGTTGCTGGATGGGTTAGAAAGAGTGCTGTATTGCAATAGCTGGTGTTATTCTGCATATTCCTGGATGGATTAATAGGAGGTCTGTCTTACAATAGCTGTGCTAGACTGCATATTTCTGGATGGGTTAGTAGGAGTGCTGTATTACAATAACTAGTGCTGGACTGCATTATCTTGGATGGGTTAGTTGGAGTGTTGAGTTATAATAGCTGGACCTAGACTGCATGTTCCTGGATGGGTTAGTAGGAGTGCTGTGTTACAATTGCTAGTGCAAGACTGCATGTTCCTGGATGGGTTAGCAGGAGTGCTGTGTTACTATAGCTGGTGCTAGACTGCATGTTCCTGGATGGGTAAGTAAGAGTGCAGTGTTACATTAAATGGTGCTAGACTGCATGATCCTGGATGGGTTTGCAAGAGTGCTATGTGACAACAGCTGCTGCTAGACTGAATGTTCCTGGATGAGTTAGTAGAATTGCTGCATTACAACAGCTAGGGCAACACTACATGATCCTGGATGGGTTAGTAGGAGTGCAGTGTTATAATAGATGGTGCTAGACTGCATGTTTCAGGATGGGTTATAAGGAGTGCTGTGTTACAATAGCTAGTGCTAGACTGCGTATACCATGATGGATTATTAGGAGTGCGGTGTTACAATAGGAGGTGCTAGACTGCATGTTCCTGGATGGGTTAGTAGGAGTGCTGTTTTCCAATAGCTGGTGCTAGACTGCATGTTCCTGGATGGGTCAGTAGGCGTGCTGTGTTGCAATAGCTGGTGCTAGACTGCAAGTTCCTGCATAGGTTAGTAAGAGTGCTGTGTTACAATAGCTGGTGCTAGTCTGCAAGTTCCTGGATGGGTTAGTAATTGTTGTTTTATAATAGCTGATGCTAGACTGCATATTTCTCAATGAGTTAGTAGTATTGCTATGTTGCAATAGCTGGTGATAGACTGCATGTTCCTGGATGGGGTAGTATGAGTGCTGTCTTACATTAACTGGTGCTAGACTTCATGTTCCTGGATGGAGGGTTAGTAGGAGTGCTGAGTTACAATAGCTGGTGCAAGACTGCATGCTAGTGGATGGGTTAGTAAGGGTGCTTTTTTTACAAACGCTGGTGCTAGACCTCATAATTCTGGATGGGTTAGTAGTAGTGTTGTGTTACAATAGCTGGTGATAGACTGATTGTTCCTGGATGGGTTAGTAGGAGTGCTGTGATCCAACAGCTGGTGCTAGACTGCTTGTTATTGAATGGGTTAGTAGGAGTGCTGTGTTACAATTGCTCGTGCTTGACTGCTTGATCTTGGATGGGTTAGTAGGAGTGCTGTGTTACCATAGCTGGTGCTAAACTGCATGTTCTTGGATGTGTTAGTTGGTGTGTTGTGTTACAATAGTGGGTGCTAGACTGCGTGTTCCTGGATGGGATAGCAGGAATGCTGTGTTACAACAGTTGGTGCTAGACTACATGTTCCTATAAAGGTTAGTAGTAGTGCTGTGTCATAAGAGCAAGTTCTATAATTAATGTTCCTGGATGGGTTAGTTGGACTGCTGTGTTAAAATAACTGGTGCTATACTGTATGTTTCTGGATGGGGTAGTAGGAGTGCTGTGTTACAGTAGCTGGTGCTGTACTGCATGTTTCTGGTTGAGTTAACTACATTGTCTTGGATGGGTTAGTTGGAGTGTTGTGTTATAATAGCTGGCTCTAGACTGCATGTTTCTGGATGGGTTAGTAGGAGTGCTGTGTTACAATAGCTGGTGCTTGACTGTATGTTCCTGGATGGGTAGCAGGAGTGCTGTGTTACAATAGCTGGTGCTAGACTGCATTTTCCTGGATGGGTTAGTAGGAGTGCTGTGTTACAACAGCTGGTGCTAGTATGCATGTCCCCACATGGGATAGTAAGAGTACTGTGTTACAACTGCTGTTGCTAGACTTCATGTTCCTGTTTGGGTTAGTAAGAGTGCTGTGTTACAATAGCTGGTGCTAGAATGCATGTTCCTGGATTGGTTAGTTAAGGTGCTGTGTTATAATTGCTGGTGCAAGACTGTATATTCCTTGATGGATTATTAGGAGTGCTGTGTTACATTAGCCGGTGCTGGACTGCATGTTTCTGGATGGGTTTGTATTAGTGCTGTGTTACAATAGTTGGTGCTAGACCGCAAGTTCCTGAATGTGTTTGTTAGGGTGCTGTGTTATAACTGCTGGAGCTAGACTCCATATTCCTTAAAAGGTTAATAGGAGTGCTGTTTTACAATAGCTGGTGGTAGACTGCATGTTCCTAGATGGGTTAGTTGGAGTGCTGTGTTACATTAGCTGGTGCTAGACTGCATGTTCCTGGATGGGTTAGTAGGAGTGCAGTGTTATAATAGCATTTGCTATACTGAATGTTCCTAAATAGGTTAGTAGGAGTGCTGTTTTACAATAGCTGGTGCTAGACTGCATGTTTCTGGATTGGTTAGTAGGAGTGCTGCGTTAAAAAAGCTTTTACTAGACTGCATGTTTCTGGATGGGTTAGTATTAGTGCTGTGTTACAATAGCTGGTGCTAGACTGCATATTCCTGGATGGGTTAATAGGAGTGCTGTGTCACAATAGCTGGAGCTAGACTGCATGTTTCTGGATGGTTTAGTTCAAGTGCTGAGTTACTATAGCAGTTACTTGACTACATGCTCCCGGATGGGTTAGTAGGAGTGGTGTGTTTCAATAGCTGGTGCTAGACTGAATGTTCCTGGATATGTTAGTAGAAGTGCTGTATTACAATAGCTGGTGTTAGGCTGCATATTTCTAGATGGTTTAGTATAAGTGCTGTGTTATAAAAGGAGTAGCTGGACTGCATATTCCTATATGTGTTAATAGTTGTGCTGTGTTACAACAGCTTGTTCTAGGCTGCATGTTTCTGGGTGGGTTCGTTGGAGTGCTGTGTAACAATAGCTGGTGCTAGACTGCATGGTACTAGTTTTTTTAGCAGGAGTACTGTCTTATAATAGATAGTGCTAGCCTGCTTAATCCTGGCTTGGATATTATCAGTGCTGTGTTATAAATGCTGTTGCTGGACTGCATACTCCTAGATCTGTTAGTATAAATGCTGTGTTACAATAGCTGGTGCTAGATTTCATGTTTCTGGATGGGATAGTAGGAGCACTGTTTTACGATTGCTGGTGCTAGACTGCATGTTCCTGGATGGGTTAGTAGGAGTGCTGTGTAACAATAGCTAGTGCTAGACTGCATGTTGCTGGATGGGTTAGTGGGAGTGCTGTCTTACAATAGCTTATGCTAGACTGCATATTCATGGACGGGGTTAGTAGGAGTGCTGTGTTACAAGAGCAGGTGCAAGACTGCATGTTTCTAAATGGGTTAGAATAAGTGCTGTGTTACAAAAGCTGGTGCTAGAATGCATGTTCCTGGATAGGCTAGTATTAGTGCTGTTTTATAATAGCTGGTGCTTAACTGAATGTTCATGGATAGTTTAATAGGAGTACTTTGTTACAAAAGCTGGTGCTTGACTGCATGATCCTGGTTGGGTTAGAAGGAATGCTGTGTAACAATAGCTGGTGCTAGACTGGATGTTCCTGGATCGTTTACCAGGAGTGCCATGTTACAATAGCTGGTGCTAGACTGCATGTTCCAGGATGGGTTAGAAGGAGTCCTGTGTTACAATAGCAGCTGCTAGACGTAATGTTCATGGATGGGTTAGTAGGAGTGCTGTGTTACAATAGCTGGTGCAAGACTGCATGTTTCTGGATGGGTTTTTAGGAGTGCTGTGTTACAATAGCTGGTGCTAGACTGCATATTCCTGGATGGGTTTGTAGGAGTACTGTGTTACAATAGCTGGTATCGAATTGCATATTCCTGGATGAGTTAGTAGGTGTGCTGTGTTATAATAGCTGGTGCTAGACTGCATGTTTCTTTATGGGTTCGTAGAAGTGCAGTCTAACAATATCTGTGCTAGACTGCATGTTCCTGAATGGGTTCGTAGGACTGCTGTGTTACAATAGCTGGTGTTAGATTGCATGTTCCGGGATGGGTTAGTAGATTTGTATAACAAAATATAGTGCATATCTACAACATTGTTACTGCTCCACCTGTTTGATTCCTTCTCTACTGCAAAAAGAGTAAATGGCAGGACAAAATGCAGTGATGCAGCTTTCACAAAATTATAACAAAATTCTGCTAGTTTTACAAAAATCCATAATGATGTTATGCTATAACAGTTTGAGCTAGTAGCACAAACATTGTTTTGCAAAGGATTAAGAAGTTGGCACACCCAAACCTTTTGTAGGGTCTGTAAACTGACCAAACTCTGCGAAAATGTGTTCTCTTGTTTATGAAATGTGTGCTCTAATTTTGCAGTTATCATATCATTTAAACATTTCCAAATATTTGACTTCACATAACTCAATCTCTATTAAAGCTAGGCTTCTGACTTCGTGCACACACCTGCAGCATATGTTTTGTGGAACTATGGGCATGCCAAATGCAACTGCATGTGAGTAAGTGCTGAAGTTTTAAAAATTACAAATTACAGAAAACAGAATTTTAAAAGTATTTTTTAAATTTGTCACTGAAGCAGAATTATATTTTTTAATTAATTGCAGTGGCAAAAGTTTACATGTTTCATAGCTCTAATATGCATTAATGAAAAAAACTATCTTCATACAACATATAAAGAAATCAGAGCAGCCTTCACTAGGCCATGAGTTGAGATCATGTCATGTGCTATATTGGAAACCAGCTATGTAAGAATAATGATACTAGTTTATGCTCCTGATTTAATGGAAAAACCTACAAAATAAATAACTTTCCCTGTGTTACCCACTAATGTGTTAGGAAATAAGAAACAGCACTAGTGGCTTTACAACTTATTAGTTCATCTTTTCTGTGGTATAATAGCTGGTGCTAGACTGCATGTTTCTGGATGGGTTAGTAGGAGTGCTGTGTTACAACAACTGTTGCTAGACTGCATGTTCCTGGATGGTTTAGTTGGAATGCTGTGTTAAAATAGCTGGTGCTGGACTGCAAATTCCTGGATTGGTTGGCAGAAGTGCTGTGTTACAATAGCTGGTGGTGGATGGCATGCTCCAGGATGGGTTAGTAGGAGTCCTGTGTTACAATAGCAGGTGCTAGACTGCATGTTTCTGGATGAGTTGGGAGGAGTGCTGTGTTACAATACTTGGTGCTAGACTGCATGTTTCTTGATGGGTCAGTAGGAGTGCTGTGTTACAACATCTGGTTCTAGACTGCATGTTCTTGAATGGGTTAGTAAGGGTGCTGTGTTATAATTGCTGGCGCTACACTGCATATTCCTGTAAGGGTTAGTATGAGTGCTGTTTTACAATAGCTGGTGCTAGACTGCATGTTCCTTGATGGGTCAGTAAGCGTGCTGTGTTACAATAGCTGATGCTGGACTGCAAGTCCCTGCAAGGGTTAGTAAGAGTGCTGTATTACAATAGCTAGTGCAAGACTACAAGTTCCTGGATGGGTTAGTAGGAGTGTTGTGATATAATAGCTGGTGCTAGACTGCATGCTCCTAGATTGGACAGCAGGAGTTCTGTGTTACAATAGATAGTGCTTGACTGCATGTTCATGGATGGGTTAGTAGGAATGCTGTGTTATAATAGCTGTTGCAAGACTGCATGTTCCTGGATGGGTTAGTAGGAGGGCTGTGTTACAATAGCTGGTGTTAGATTGCATGTTCCTGGAAGGGTTAGTGGGTGTGTATAATGCAACATAGTGTATAACTACAACATTATTGCTGCTCTACCAATTTGTTTCCTTCTCTGTTGCAAAAAGAGTGAATGGGTGGGCAAAATTCAGTGATGCAGCTTTCACAAAATTATAACAAAATACTGCATGTTTTAGAAAAATCCATGGTGATGTTATGCTATAACAGTTTGAACTTACAGCGTAAGCATTCTTTAGGAAAGGATTAAGAAGTTGGCACAACCAGAGTATTTTTAGGGTCCATGAACCGACCAAAGTCTGTGACAATGCGTTCTCTAGTTTATTATATTTGGGCTTATAATTTTGCAGTTTTCATTTAATTACCATTTAAACATTTCCAAATATTTGACTTCACATAACTGAATCTCTATTAAAGCTTGACTTCTGACTTCTAGCACACACCTACAGCATGTGTTTTGCGGAACTACGGACTGCCAAATGCAACTGAATGTGAGTAAGTGCTGAAGTTTTAAAAATTACAAATTACAGAAAACAGAATTTTAGAAGTATTTCTTTAATTTGTCTCAGAAGCAGAATTATGTTTTTTCATTAATTGCAGTGGCAAAAGTTTACATGTTTCATAGCTTTAATATGCATTAATGAAAAAAACTACCTTCATACAACATATAGAGAATTCTCAGCAGCCTTCACTAGTCCTTGAGTTGAGATCATGTCATGTGCTATATTGGAAGCCAGTTATGTAAGAATTAAGATACTAGTTTATGCTCCTGGCTAAATGGTGAAACCTACAAAATAAATAACTTTTCCTGTGTGCCCACTAATGTGTAAGGAAATAAGAAACAGCACTTGTGGCTTTAGAACTTATTATTCCACCTTTTCTGTGTTATAATAGCTCGAGCTAGACTGCATATTCCTGGATGGATTAGTAGGACTGCTGTCTTACTATAGCTGTGCTAGAATGCATGTTGCTGGATAAGTTAGTTGGAGTGCTGTATTACAACAGCTAGTGCTACACTACGTGATCCAGGATGGGTTAGTTGGAGTGAGGTGTTATAATAGATGGTGCTAGACTGCATGTTTCTGCATGGGTTAGAAGGAGTGCTGCGTTACATTAGCTGGTGCTAGACTGCGTATACCATGATGGGTTAGTATGAGTGCTGTGTTACAATAGCAGGTGCTAGACTGCATGATCCTGGAGGGTTAGAAAGGGTGCTGAGTTATGATTGCTAGTGCTAGACTGCATATTCCTGGATGGATTAGTAGGAGTGCTGTTTTACAATAGCTGGTGCAAGACTGCATGTTCCTGCACAGGTCAGTAGGAGATCTGTGTTACAATAGCTCGTGCTAGACTGCAAATTCCTCCATAAGTTAGTAAGAATGCTGTGTTACAATAGCTGGTGTGAGATTGCTTGTTCCTGGATGGGTTAGTAGGTGTGTATAACAAAATATAGTGCATATCTACAACATTTTTACTGCTCCACCTGTTTGATTCCTTCTCTATTGCGAAAAGAGTAAATGGCAGGACAAAATGCAGTGATGCAGCTTTCACAAAATTATAACAAAATTCTGCTAGTTTTACAAAAATCCATAAATGATGTTATGCTATAACAGTTTGAGCTTGTAGCATAAACATTCTTTATCAAAGGATTAAGAAGTTGGCACACCCAAACTTTTTTTAGGGTCTGTGAACTGACCACTCTGCGAAAATGTGTTCGCTTGTTTATCAAATTTGTGCTCTAATTTTGCAGTTATCATATCATTTAAACATTTCCAAATATTTGACTTCACGTAAATAAATCTCTATTAAAGCTAGACTTCTGACTTCTAGCACACACCTGCAGCATGTGTCTTGTGGAACTATGGGCATGCCAAATGCAACTGCATGTGAGTAACTGCTGAATTTTTAAAAATTACAAATTACAGAAAACAGAATGTTAAAAGTATTTTTTAAATTTGTCACTGAAGCAGAATTATATTTTTTAATTAATTGCAGTGGCAAAAGTTTACATGTTTCATAGCTCTAATATGCATTAATGAAAAAAACTATCTTCATACAACATATAGAGAAATCAGAGCAGCCTTCACTAGGCCATGAGTTGAGATCATGTCATGTGCTATATTGGAAGCCAGCTATGTAAGAATAATGATACTAGTTTATGCTCCTGGTTTAATGGAAAAACCTACAAAATAAATAACTTTCCCTGTGTTACCCACTAATGTGTTAGGAAATAAGAAACAGCACTAGTGGCTTTACAACTTATTAGTTCATCTTTTCTGTGGTATAATAGCTGGTGCTAGACTGCTTGTTTCTGGATGGGTTAGTAGGAGTGTTGTGTTACAACATGTGTTGCTAGACTGCAAGTTCCTGGATGGGTTAGTAGGAGTGCTTTGTTACAAATGCTGTTGCTAGATGGCATGTTCCTGGATGGGTTAGGAAGAGTGCTGTGTTACAATAGCTGGTGCTAGACTTCTTATTCCTGGATGGATTAGTAGGAGTGTGTCTTACAATAGCTGTGCTACACTACATGTTCCTGGATGAGTTAGTAGGAGTGCTGTATTACAATTGCTAGTGCTATACTGCCTGATCCTGGATGGGTTAGTTGGAGTGTTGTGCTATAATTGCTGGTGCTAGACTGCTTGTTCTTGGATGGGTTGGCAGGAGTGCTGTTTTACAATAGCTGGTGCTAGTCTGCATACTCCTGGATGGGTAAGTAGGAGTGCTGTGTTACAATAGCTTGTGTTAGACTGCATGTTCCAGGATGGGTTAGTAGCAGTGCTGTGTTACAATAGCTGTTGTTAGAATGCATGTTCCTGAATGGGTTAGTAAGAGTGCTGTGTTACAATAGCTGGTGCTAGACTGCATGTTCCTGGATGTTTTAGTAAGAGTGCTGTGTTATAATTGCTTTTGCAAGACTGTATATTCCTGGATGGATTATTAGGAGTGCTGTATTACAACAGTAGGTGCTAGACTGCATGTTTCTGGACGGGTTAGTAGGAGTGCTGTGTTACAATAGCTGGTGCTAGACTGCATGTTCCTGGAGTGTTAGTAAGGGTGCTGTGTTTTAATTGCTGGTGCTAGACTGCATATTCTTGGATGGGTTAGTAGGAGTGCTGTGTTTAAATAGTTACTGCTAGACTGCATGTTTTTGGAAGGGTTAGTAAGGGTGCTGTGTTATAATTGCAGGTGCTAGACTGCATATTCCTGGATGGGTTAATAGGAGTGCTGTGTTACAATAGATGGTGCTAAACTGCATGTTCTTTTATCAGTTAATCTGAGTGCTGTCTTACATTAGCTGGTACTAGACTGCATGTTCCTAGATGGGTTGTAGTAGTGCTGTGATGCAACAGCTGGAGCTGGACTGCATGTTATTTGGTGGGTTAGTAGGAGTGCTGTGTTATAATATCTCTTGCTAGACTGCATGTTCATAGAGGGGTTAGCAGGAGTGCTGTGTTACAATAGCTGGAGCTAGACTGCATGTTCCTTAATGGGATAGTAGGAGTGCTGTGTTACAATAGTTGGTGCTAGACTTAAATTCCTTGATGGGTTAGTAAGGGTGCTGTGTTATAATTGCTGGTGCTAGACTCCATATTCCTTAATAGGTTAGTAGGAGTGCTGTGTTACAATAGCTGGTGCTTGACTACATGTTCCTGGATAGGCTAGTAGGAGTGCTGTTATAATAGCTTGTGCTTCACTGAATGTTCCTGGACAGGTTAGTGGGAGTGCTGTGTTAAAATAGCTGGTGCTAGATTGCATGTTCCTGGATAGGTTAGTAGGAGAGCAGTGTTATAATAGCAGGTGCTTTACTGAATGTTCCAAATGGGTGAGTAGGAGTGCTCTGTTACAATAGCTGGTGCTATACAGCATGTTTCTGGATTCAAGATTCACCCTCAAAATGCCTGCTAGGTCCTATAATCTACATATTAGCTCTGATGTGCCAACTGCCTACTGTCTCCCAGATTAAAAGTGTTAATGCCTTGTACATATGTATATTGTTATATACTAGCACTTATGTCATTGTATTACTGTTTTTTGTTACCCCTGTCATTGTATTACTGTTTATGATACCCTTGTCAATGTAATAACACTTGCACTTCTTGACCACTCAGGTCCATCTTGTAAATGAGCTATGCTCAATGATGTTCGCCTGATTAAATAAAGATTTTGATTGATTGATTTGATTGATTGATGTTTCTGTATGGGTTAATAGGAGCTCTGTGTTACAATAGCTGGTGCTAGACTGCATGTTTCTGGGTAGGTTACTAGAAGTGCTGACTTAAAATAGTTGTTTCTAGACTGAATGTTTCTGAATGGGTTAGTAGGAGTGCTGTGTTACAATAGCTGGTGCTAGACTGCATGGTACAGGTTTGGTTAGCAGGAGTACTGAGTTAAAATAGATAAAGATAGCCTGCTTATTCCTGGTTTAGTTATTATGAGTGCTGTGTTATAAATGCTGTTGCTGGACTGCATATTCCTAGATCTGTTAGTAGGAATGCTGTGTTACAATAGCTGGTTCTAGATTGCGTGTTTCTGTATGGGATAGCTGGGGCACAGTTTTATGATCGCTGGTGCTAGACTGCTTGTTCCTGGATGGTTTAGTAGGAGTGCTGTGTTATAGTCACTGGTGATAGACTGCATGTTCTTGGATCGGTAAGTAGGAGTGCTGTGTTACAATAGCTAGTGCTAGGCTGCATGTTCCTGGATGGGTTAATTGGAGTGCTGTCTTACAATAGCTTATGCTAGACTGCATATTCCTGGATGGGTTAGTAGGACTGCTGTGTTACAAGAGCTGCTGCTAGACTGCATGTTTCTGGATGGGTTAGAAGAAGTGCTGTGTTACAATAGCTGGTGCTAGACTGCATGTTCCTGGATAGGCTAGTAGGAGTGCTGTGTTATAATAGCTGGTGCTTCTCTGAATGTTCCTTGATGGTTTAATAGGAGTCCTGTGTTACAATAGCTGGTGCTAGACTTCATGATACTGAATGGGTTAGTAGGAGTGCTGTGTTATAATAGCTGGTGGTAGACTGATTGCTTCTGGATGGGTCAGTAGGAGTGCTGTGTTACAACAGCTGGTTCTAGACTGCATGTTCTTGGATGGATTAGTAATGGTGCTGTGTTATAATTGCTGGCGCTAGACTGCATATTCCTGTAAGGGTTAGTATGAGTGCAGTTTTACAATAGCTGGTGCTAGACTGCACGTTCCTTGATGGGTCAGTAAGAGTGCTGTGTTACAATAGCTAGTGCTAGACTGCAAGTCCCTGCAAGGGTTAGTAAGAGTGCTGTATTACAATAGCTGGTGCAAGACTACAAATTCCTGGATGGGTAAGTAGGAGTGTTATGTTATAATAGCTGGTGCTAGACTGCATGCTCCTAGATTGGACAGCAGGAGTTCTGTGTTACAATAGATAGTGCTTAACTGCATGTTCATGGATGGGTTAGTAGGAATGCTGTGTTAAAATAGCTGTTGCAAGACTGCATGTTCCTAGATGGGTTAGTAGGAGGGCTGTATTACAATAGCTGGTGTTATATTGCATGTTCCTGGAAGGGTTAGTAGGTGTATATAACACAACATAGTGTATAACTACAACATTTTTACTGCTCTACCAATTTGTTTCCTTCTCTGTTGCAAAATGAGTGAATGGCTGCGCAAAATTCAGTGATGCAGCTTTCACAAAATTATAACAAAATACTGCATGTTTTAGAAAAATCCATGGTGATGTTATGCTATAACAGTTTGAACTTATAGTATAAACATTCTTTAGGAAAGGATTAAGAAGTTGGCACACCCAGAATATTTTTAGGGTCCATGAACCGACCAAAGTCTGCGACAATGCGTTCTCTGGTTTATTATATTTGGGCTTATAATTTTGCAGTTTTCATTTAATTACCATTTAAACATTTCCAAATATTTGACTTCACATAACTGAATCTCTATTAAAGCTTGACTTCTGACTTCTAGCACACACCTACTGCATGTGTTTTGTGGAACTACGGACATGCCAAATGCAACTGAATGTGAGTAAGTGATGAAGTTTTAAAAATTACAAATTACAGAAAACAGAATTTTAGAAGTATTTCTTTAATTTGTCTCAGAAGCAGAATTATGTTTTTTCATTAATTGCAGTGGCAAAAGTTTACATGTTTCATAGCTCTAATATGCATTAATGAAAAAAACTACCTTCATACAACATGTAGAGAATTCACAGCAGCCTTCACTAGTCCTTGAGTTGAGATCATGTCATGTGCTATATTGGAAGCCAGCTATGTAAGAATTAAGATACTAGTTTATGCTCCTGGCTAAATGGTGAAACCTACAAAATAAATAACTTTTCCTGTGTGCCCACTAATGTGTAAGGAAATAAGAAACAGCACATGTGGCTTTAGAACTTATTAGTCCACCTTTTCTGTATTATAATAGCTGGAGCTAGACTGCATATTCCTGGATGGATTAGTAGGACTGCTGTCTTACAATAGCTGTGCTAGACTGCATGTTCCTGGATGAGTTAGTTGGAGTGCTGTATTACAACAGCTAGTGCTACACTAAGTCATCCAGGATGGGTTAGTTGGAGTGCGGTGTTATAATAGATGGTGCTAGACTGCATGTTTCTGCATGGGTTAGAAGGAGTGCTGTGTTACAATAGCTGGTGCTAGACTGCGTATACCACGATGGGTTAGTATGAGTGCTGGTGTTACAATAGCAGGTGCTAGAATGCATGGTCCTGGACGGTTAGTAAGGGTGCTGAGTTATGATTGCTAGTGCTAGACTGCATATTCCCGGATGGATTAGTAGGAGTGCTGTTTTACAATAGCTGGTGCAAGACTGCATGTTCCTGCACAGATCAGTAGGAGAGCTGTGTTACAATAGCTCATTCTAGACTGCAAATTCCTCCATAAGTTAGTAAGAGTGCTGTGTTACAATAGCTGGTGCTAGACTGCAAGTTCCTAGATAGGTTAGGAAGATTGTTGTTTTATAATAGCTGGTGCTAGACTGCATATTCCTGGATGGGTATGTAGGAGTGCTATGTTACAATAGCTGGTGCTAGACTGCATGTTCCTGAATGATTTACTAGGAGTGCTGTCTTTCAATAGCTGGTGCTAGACTGCATGTTCCTAGATTAATGGTTAGTAGGAGTGCTGTGTTACAATAGCTGGCGCTAGACTGCATGTTCCTGCATGGGTTAGTAGGAGTGCTGTTTTACAGCAGCTGGTGCTAGACTACATGTTCCTTGATGGGTCAGTAGGAGTGTTGTGTTACAATAGTTGGTGCTAGACTGCAAGTTCCTGCATGGGTTAGTAAGAGTGCTCTGTTACAATAGCTGGTGCTTGACTGTAAGTTCCTGGATGGGTTAGTAGGAGTGTTGTGTTATATTAGCTGGTGCTAGACTGCATTCTTCTAGATTGGATAGCAGGAGTGCTTTGTTACATTAGCTGGTGCTATACTGCATGTTCATGAATGGGCTAGTAGGAGTGCTGTGTTATAATAACTGTTGCTTAAGTGCATGTTCCTGGATGGGTAAGTAGGAGTGCTGTGTTACAATAGCTGTTGCTAGACTGCATGGTCCTGGATGGGTTAGTAGGAGTGCAGTGTTATAATAGCAGGTGTAATACTGAATGTTCATGGATGGGTTAGTAGGAGTGCTGTGTTACAATAACTAGTGCTATACTGCATGTTTCTGGATGGTTTAATAGGAGTGCTGTGTTAGAATAGCTGGTGCTGGACTGCATGTTTCTGGATAGGTTAGTAGGAGTGCTATTGTTAAAATAGCTGTTTCTGGACTGCAAGTTTCTGGATGGGTTAGTAGGAGTGCTGCATTACAATAGCTGGTGCTAGACTGCATATTCCTGGATGGGTTCGAAGGAGTGCTGTATTACATTAGCTGGTGCTAGACTGCATGGTACTGGTTTGGATAGCAGGAGTACTGAGTTCTAATAGATAGTGCTAGCCTGCTTATTCCTGAATTGGTTATTATGAGTGCTGTGTTATAAAGGCTGTTGCTGGACTGAATATTCCTAGATCTGTTAGAAGGAATGCTGTGTTACAATAGCTGGTGCTAGACTTCACGATCCTGGATGTTTTAGTAGGAGTGCTGTGTTATAGTAGCTGGTGCTAGATTGCATGTTTCTGGATGGGTTAGTAGTCATGCTGTGTTGCAATAGCTTGTGCTAGACTGCATGTTCCTGGATGGTTTACCAGGAGTGCTGTGTTACAATAGCTGGAGCTAGACTGCATGGTCCTGGAAGGTTAGTAGGAGTGCTGTGTTTCAATAGCTAGTGCTAGACTGCAATGTCCTGGATGGGTTAGTAGGAGTGCTGTGTTACAATAGGTGGTTCTAGACTGCATGTTCCTGAATGGGTTAGTAGGAGTCCAGTGTTACAATAGCAGGAGCTAGATGGCATGTTCCTGGATGGGTTAGTAGGAGTGCTGTGTTACAATAGCTGGTGCTAGACTGCATGTTTCTCGACGAATTAGTAGGAGTGCTGTGTTACAATACTTGGTACTAGACTGCATGTTTCTGGATGGGTCAGTAGGAGTGCTGTGTTACAACAGCTGTCCTAGACTGCATGTTCTTAGATATGTTAGTAAGGGTGCTGTGTTATAATTGCTGGTGCTAGACTGCATATTTCTGGAAGGGTTAGTAGGAATGCTGTTTTACAGTAGCTGGTGCTAGACTACATTTTCCTTGATGGGTCAGTAGGAGTACTGTGTTACAGTAGTTGGTGCTAGACTACAAGTTCCTGCATGGGTTAGTATGAGTGCTGTGTTACTATAGCTGGTGCTAGACTGCAAGTTCCTGGATCGGTTAGTAGGAGTGTTGTCTTATATTTGCTGGTGCTAGACTGCATGCTTCTAGATTGGATAGCAGAAGTGCTTTGTTACAATAGCTGGTGCTATACTGCGTGTTCATGAAAGGGTTAGTAGGAGTTCTGTGTTATAATAGCTGTTGCTAAAGTGCATGTTCCTGGATGAGTAAGTAGGAGTGCTGTGTTACAATAGCTGTTGCTAGACTGCATGTTCCTGGATGGGTTAGTAGGAGGGCTGTGTTACAATAGCTGTTGCTAGATTGCAAGTTCCTGGATGGGTTAATAGGTGTGTATAACACAACATAGTGTATAACTACAACATTATTACTGCTCTACCAATTTGTTTCCTTCTCTGTTGCAAAAAAAATGAATGGCTGGGCAAAATGCAGTGATGCAGCTTTCACAAAATTATAACAAAATACTGCATGTTTTAGAAAAATCCACGATGATGTTATGCTAAAACAGTTTGAACTTAAATCATAAACATTCTTTATGAAAGGATTAAGAAGTTGGCGCACCCAGTCTATTTTTAGGGTCTATGAACTGACCAAAGTCTGCGACAATGCGTTTTCTTGTTTATCATATTTGGGCTTATAATTTTGCTGTTTTCATATCATTTAAACATTTTAAATATTTGACTTCACATAACTGAATATCTACTAAAGTTTGACTTCTGACTTCTTGCACACGCCTACAGCATGCGTTTTGTGGAACCATGGACATTCCAAATGCAACTGCATGTGAGTTAGTGCTGAAATTTTAAAAATTACAAATTACAGAAAACAGAATTTTAGAAGTATTTTTTTAATTTGTCTCTGAAGCAGAATTATGTTTTTTCATTAATTGCAGTGGCAAAAGTTTACGTTTCATAGCTCTAATATGCATTAATGAAAAAAGCTTTCTTCATATAACATATAGAGAATTTTGAGGCAGTATAGCGCAGTGGTCTAAGGCTCTGAGCTGCAAATCTGGTGACATCCAGCAGACCAGACCTGGGTTTGAATCCCACAGCTTCCACTTGCATTCTGTGTGACCCTGAGCAAGTCACTTAGCCTCCTTGTGCTCCCAGGTCACTCTTGTAAAAAAGCTTTCAGCTTAGTGTGCTATACTTCATTAAACAACTAAATAAAAAAATTCACAGCAGCCTTTACTAGACCTTGAGTTGAGATCATGTCATGTGCTATATTGGAAGCCAGCGATGTAAGAATAAATACACCAGTTTATGCTCCTGGCTAAATGGAGAAACCTACAAAATAAATAACTTTCCCTGTGTTGCCCACTAATTTGTAAGGAAATAAGAAACAGCACAAGTGGCTTTAGAACTTATTAGTCCATCTTTTCTGTGTCATAATAGCTGGACCTAGACTTATTTATTTATTTATTTAGCTTTTGTTGACCGGGTAAGCGCACTAGACAAATCCTGCCTATTTTCAGGTACGACCCGGGGGAGGGGGATACAGATGAATGCCAACTGACTTTGAAACCAGATTAAGCTGTTGGTGGTATTTATAGTGAATATTATAGAGTATATATATATATATATATATATATATATATATATATATATATATATATATTATAGAGTATATTCTTGGATTGATTAGTAGGACTGCTGTCATACAATAGCTGAGCTAGACAACATGTTCCTGGATGAGTTAGTAGGAATGCTGTATTACAACATCTAGGGCAACACTACAAGATCCTGGATGGGTTAGTAGAAGTGTGGTGTTATAACGATGGTGCCAGACTGATTGTTTCCGGAAGGGTTAGATGGAGTGCTGTGTTACAATAGCTGGTGCTAGACTACGTATACCATGATGGATTAGTAGGAGTGCTTTGTTACAATAGGAGGTGCTAGACTGCATGTTCCTGGAGGGTTAGTAAGGGTGCTGAGTTATGATTGCTGGTGCTAGACTGCATATTCCTGGATGGGTAAGTAGGAGTGCTGTTTTACAATAGCTGGGGCTAGACTGCATGTTCCTGGATTGGTTAGTAGGAGTGCTGTGTTACAATAGCTCATGCTAGACTGCAAGTTTCTCAATGGTTTAGTAAGAGTGTTGCTTTATAATAGCTGGTGCTAAACTGCATAATTCTGGATGGGTTAGTAGTAGTGCTGTGTTACAATAGCTGGTGCTAGACTGAATGTTCCTGGAATGGTTAGTTGGAGTGCTGTCTTACAGTAGCTGGTGCTATACTGCATGTTTCTAGATGGAGGGTTAGTAAGAGTGCTGTGTTACAATAGCTGGAGCAAGACTGCACATTAGTGGATGAGTTAGTAAGGGTGCTTTTTTGTAATTGCTGGTGCTAGATTGCATAATCCTGGGTGGGTTAGTCGTAGTGCTGTGTTACAATAGCTGGTGCTAGACTGCATGTTACTGGATGGGATAGTAGGACTGCTGTGAAACAACAGCTGGTGCTAGACTGCATGTTATTGGATGGGTTAGTAGGAGTGCTGTGTTATGATAGCTCATACTAGACAGCATGATCTTGGATTTGTTAGTTGGAGTGCTGTGTTAGAAAAGCTTGTGCTAAACTGCATGTTCTTGGATGGATTAGTCGGTGTGTTGTGTAACAATAGCTGGTGCTAGACTGCATGTTCCTAGACGGGGTTAGGAGGAGGGCTGTATTACAATAACTGGTACTAGACTACATGTTCCTAGAAGGGTTAGCAGTAGTGCTGTGTTTCAATAGGTGGTGCTAGACTGCAAGTTCCTGGTTCGGTTAGTAAGGGTGATGTGTTATAATTGCTGGTGCTAGACTCCATATTCCTTAATAGGTTAGTAGTAGTGCTATGTTAAAATACCTGGTGCTAGACTGCATGGTCCTTGATGGGTTAGTAGGAGTGCAGTGTCATAATAGCAAGTGCTATACTTAATGTTCCTGGATGGGTTAGAAGGACTGCTGTGTTACAATAGCTGGTGCTATAATGTATGTTTCTGGATGGGATAGTAGGATTGCTGAGTTACAGTAGCTGGTGCAAGACTGCATGTTTCTGGATGGGTTAGTAGGAGGGTTGAGTTACAATACCTGTTACTATACTGCATGTTCCTGGATGGGTTAGTAGGAGTGCTGTGTTACAATAGCTGGTGCTAGACTGCAAGTTCCTTGATGGGTTAGTAAGAGTGCTGTCTTACAATAGCTGTTGTTAGACTGCATGTTCCTGGATGTGTTAGTAAGGGTACGGTATTATAATTCCTTTTACAAGACTGTATATTCCTGGATGGATTATTACGAGTGCTGTGTTACCATAGCTGGTGCTAAACTGCATGTTTCTAAATGGGTTAGTAGGAGTGCTGTGCTACAATAGCTGGTGCTAGACTTCATATTCCAGGAGGTGTTAGTAGGAGTGCTGTATTACAATAGCTAGTGCTAGAGTGCATGTTCCTGGAGTGTTAGTAAGGGTGCTATGTTATAAATGCTGGTGCAAGACTGCACTTTCTTGGATAGGTTAGTAGGAGTGCAGTGCTACAATAGCTAGTGCTATACTGCATGTTTTTGGAAGCGTTAGTAAGGGTGCTGTGTTATAATTGCTGGTGCTAGACTGCATATTCCTGAATGGGTTAGTAGGAGTGCTGTGTTTCACTAGCTGGTGCTAGACTGCATGTTCCTGGATGGGTTAGTAGGAGTACTGTCTTACATTAGCTGGTTCTAGACTACATATTCCTAGATGGGTTAGCAGGAGTACTGTGTTACTATAGTTGGTGCTAGACCGCATGTTCTCAGATAGGTTAGAAGGAATGCTGTGTTACAATAGTTGGTGCTAGACTGCAAGTTCCTGGATGGGTTAGTAAGGGTGCTGTGTTATAATTGCTGGTGCTAGACTCCATATTCCTTAATAAGTTAGTAGGAGTGCTGTGTTACAATAGCTGGTGCTTGACTACATGTTCCTGGATAGGCTAGTAGGAGTGCTGTGTTATAATAGCTAGTGCTTCACTGAATGTTCCTGGATGAGTTAGTAGGAGTGCTGTGTTATAATAGCTGGTGCTAGACTGCATGTTCCTAGATGGGTTAGTAAAAGTGCAGTGTTATAATAGCAGGTGCAATACTGAATGTTTCTGGATGGGTTAATAGGAGTGCTGTATTACAATGGCTGATGCTAGACTGCATGTTTCTGGATAGGTTAGTAGGAGTTCTGAGTTAAAATAGCTGTTTCTAGACTGCATGTTTCTGGAAGGGTTAGTAGGAGTGCTGCATCACAATAGCTGTTGCTAGACTGCATATTTCTGGATGGATTAGTAGGAGTGCTGCTTTACAATAGCTGGTGCCAGTCTGCATGTTTCTGTATGGGTTAGTAGAAGTGCTGAGTTACAGTAACTGTTACTTGACTGCATGCTCCTGGATGGGTTAGTAGGAGTGCTTTGTTATAATAGCTTGTGCTAGACTGAATGTTTCTGGATGTGTTAGTAGGAGTGCTGTTTTACTATAGCTGGTGCTACTCTGCATGTTCCTTGATGGTTTGGTATTAGTACTGTGTTATAAAAGCTGTTGCTGGGTTGCATATTCCTATATGTGTTAGTAGGAGTGCCGTGTTACAATAGCTTGTGCTAGACTGTATGTTTCTAGATGGGTTAGAAGGAGTGCTGTGTAACAATTGCTGGTGCTAGACTGCATGGTACTGGTTTGGTTAGCAGTGGTACTGAGTTATAATAGATAGTGATAGCATGCTTATTCTTGGATTGGTTATTATGAGTGCTGTGTTATAAATGCTGTTGCTGTTGTGCATGTTCCTAGATCTGTTAGTACGAATGCTGTGTTACAATAGCTGGTGCTATATTGTGTGTTTCTTGATGGGATAGTAGAAGCGCTGTTTTACGATTGGTGGTGCTAGACTGCACGTTCCTGGATGGGATAGTAGGAGTTCTGTGTTATAGTAGCTGGTGATAGACTGCATGTTCCTGGATCGGTAAGTAGGAGTGCTGTGTTACAATAGCTTGTGCTAGACTGCATGTTCCTGGATGGTTTACCAGGAGTGCTGTGTTACAATAGCTGGAGCTAGACTGCTTGTTCTGAATGGGTTCATAGGAGTGCTGTGTTACAATAGCTGGTGGTAGACTGCATATTCCTGGATGGGTTAGTAAAAGTGTAGTGTTATAATAGCAGGTGCAATACTGAATGTTTCTGGATGGGTTAATAGTAGTACTTTTTTTACAATGGCTGGTGCTAGACTGCATGTTTCTGGATAGGTTAGTAGGAGTGCTCAGTTAAAATAGCTGTTTCTAGACTGCATGTTTCTGGAAGGGTTAGTAGGAGTGCTGCGTTACAATAGCTGTTGCTAGACTGCATATTCCTGGATAGATTAGTAGGAGTGCTGTGTTACAATAGCTGGTGCTAGTCTGCATGTTTCTGGATGGGTCAGTAGAAGTGCTGAGTTACAGTAACTGTTACTTGACTGCATGCTCCTGGATGGGTTAGTAGGAGTGCTTTGTTATAATAGCTTGTGCTAGACTGAATGTTTCTAGATGTGTTAGTAGGAGTGCTGTTTTGCTATAGCTGGTGCTACTCTGCATGTTCCTCGATGGTTTAGTTTTAGTACAGTGTTATAAAAGCTGTTGCTGGGTTGCATATTCCTATATGTGTTAGTAGGAGTGCCGTGTTACAATAGCTTGTGGTAGACTGCATGGTTCTAGATGGTTTAGAAGGAGTGCTGTGTAACAATAGCTGGTGCTAGACTGCATGGTACTGGTTTGGTTAGCAGTGGTACTGAGTTATAATATATAGTGCTAGCATGCTTATTCCTGGATTGGTTATTATGAGTACTGTGTTATAAATGCTGTTACTGTTGTGCATGTTCCTAGATCTGTTAGTTGGAATGCTGTGTTACAATAGCTGGTGCTAGATTGTGTGTTTCTTGATGGGATAGCAGGAGTGCTGTTTTACGATTGGTGGTGCTAGACTGCACGTTCCTGGATGGGATAGTAGGGGTTCTGTGTTATAGTAGCTGGTGATTGATTGCATGTTCCTGGATCGGTTAGTAGGAGTGCTGTGTTACAATGGCTTGTGCTAGACTGCATGTTCCTGGATGGTTTACCAGGAGTGCTGTGTTACAATAGCTGGAGCTAGACTGCATGTTCCTGGATGGGTTCGTAGGAGTGCTGTGTTACAATAGCTGGTAGTAGACTGCAAGTTCCTGGATGGGTAAGTAGGAGTGCTGTGTTACAATAGCTGGTGCTAGACTGCATGTTTCTGGATGGGTTAGTAGGAGTCCTGGGTTACAATAGCAGGTGCTGGACTGGTTGTTCCCGAATGGGTTAGTAAGAGTGCTGTGTTTCAATAGCTGGTGCTTGATTGCATATTCCTGGATGGGTTAGTAAGGGTGCTCTGTTATAATTTCTGGTGCAAGACTGTATATTCCTGAATGGATTATTAGGAGTGCTGTGTTACAAACAGCTAGTGCTAGACTGCAAGTTTTTGGAAGGGTTAGTAAGGGTGCTGTGTTATAATTGCTGGTGCTAGACTGCATATTCTTGAATTTGTTAGTAGGAGTGCTGTGTGACAATTGCTGGTGCTAGACTGCATGTTCTTAGATGGGTTAGTAGGAGTGCTGCCTTACATTTGCTGGTACTTGACTGCATATTCCTAGATGGGTTAGTAGTGCTGTGATACAACAGCTGAAGCTAGACTGCATGTTATTGGATGGGTTAGTAGGAATGCTGTGTTACAATAGCTCATGCTAGACTGCATGTTCCTAGACGGGTTTGCAGGAGTGCTATGTTACAATAGTGGTGCTAGACTGCAAGTTCTGGAATAGGTTAGTAAGGGTGTTGGGTTACAATTGCTGGAGCTAGACTCCATATTCTTTAATAGGTTAGTCAGAGTGCTGTGTTACAATAGCTGGTGCTAGACTACATGTTCCCTGATAGGCTAGTAGGAGTGCTGTGTTATAATAGCTGGTGCTTCACTGAATGTTTCTGGATGGGTTAGTAGGAGTGCTGTGTTATAATAGCTGTTGCTAGACTGCATGTTCCTGGATGGGTTAGTAGGAGTGCAGTGTTATAATAGCAGGTGCTATACTGAATGTTCATGTATTGGTTAGTAGGAGTGCTGTGTTTCAATAGCTGGTGCTATACTGCATGTTTCTGCATGGGTTAATAGGAGTGCTGTGTTACAATAGCTGGTGCTAGACTGCATGCTTCTGGATAGGTTCGTAGGTTTGCTGAGTTAAAATAGCTGTTTCTAGACTGCATGTTTCTGGATGAGTTAGAAGGAGCGCTGTGATACAATAGCTATTGCTAGACTGCATCTTCCTGGATGGATTAGTAGGAGTGCTACATTACAATAGCTGGTGCTTGACTGCATGTTTCAGGATGGGTTAGTAGGTGTGCTGTGTTACAACAGCTCATGCTTGACTGAATGTTTCTGGATGTGTTAATAGCAGGGCTGTTTTATGATAGCTGTTGCTACTCTGCATGTTCCTAGATGGTTTAGTTTTAGTACAGTGTTATAAAAGCTGTTGCTGGACAGCATATTCCTGTATGCGTTAATAGGATTGCTTTGTTACAGCAGCTTGTGCTAGACTGCATGTTTCTGAATGGGTTAGTAGGATTGCTGTGTTACAGCAGCTTGTGCTAGACTGCATGTTTCTGTATGGGTTAGTTGGAGTGCTGTGTTACAATAGCTGGTGCGAGACTGCATATACCATGATGGATTAGTATGAGTGCTGTGTTACAAAAGCAGGTGCTAGCCTGCATGTTCCTGGAGGGTTAGTAAGGATGCTGAGTTATGATTGCTAATGCTAGACTGCATATTCCTTGATGGGTTAGTAGGAGTGTTGCTTTACAATAGCTGGTACAAGACTGCATGTTCCTGCATGGGTCAGTAGGAGTGCTGTGTTACAATAGTTGGTGCTAAACTGCAAGTTCCACCATGGTTTAGTAAGAGTGCTGTGTTACAATAGCCAGTGCTAGACTGCTAGTTCCTGGATGGGTTAGTAATAGTGTTGTTTTCTAATAGCTGATGCTAGACTGCATATTCCTTGATTGGTTAGTAGGTAGGAGTGCTATGTTACAATAGCTGGTGCTAGACTGTATGTTTCTGGATGGGTTAGTAGGAGTGCTGTCTTACAATAGCTGGTGCAAGACTGCATGTTCCTAGAAGGTGGGTTAGTAGGAGTGCTGTGTTATAATAGCTGGTGCTAGACTGTGTGTTCCTGAATGGATTAGCAGGAGTGCTGTGATACAACAGCTGGTGGTAGACTGCATGCTCCTGGATGGGTTAGTAGGAGTGCAGTGCAATAATAGCAGGTTATACACTGAATGTTCCTGGATGGGTTAGTAGGAGTGCTGTGTTACAATAGCTGGTGTTATGCTGCATGTTTCTGGATGGGTTAATAGGAGTGCTGTGTTAGAATAGCTGGTGCTAGACTGCATGTTTCTAGATAGGTTAGTAGGAGTGCTGAGTTAAAATAGCTGTTTCTAGACTGCATGTTTCTGGATGGGTTAATAGGAGTGCTACGTTACAAAAGCTGGTGCTAGACTGCATATTCCTGGATGGGATAGTAGGAGTGCTGCGTTACAATAGCTGGTGCTAGACTGCATGGTACTGGTTTGGATAGCAGATGTACAGAGTTCTAATAGATAGTGCTAGCCTGCGTATTCCTGGATTGGTTATTATGAGTGCAGTGTTATAAATGCTGGTGGTGGTCTGCATATTCCTAGATTTATAAGTAGGGAATGCTGTGTTACAATAGCTGATGCTAGATTGTGTGTTTCTGGATGGGATAGTAGGTGCGCTGTTTTACGATTGCTGGTGCTAGACTGCATGTTCCTGGATGATATAGTAGGAGTGCTTAATTATAGTAGCAGGTGATAGACTGCATGTTCCTGGATCGGTTAGAAAGAGTGCTGTCTTATAATAGCTGGTGCTGGACTGCACAATGCTGGAAGGGTTAGTAGGAGTGCTATGTTATAATAGCTAGTGCTAGACTGCATGTTTCTGGATGGGTTAGCCATAGTGCTGTGTTACAATAGCTTGTACTAGACTGCATGTTCTTGGATGGTTTACCAGTAGTGCTGTGTTGCAATAGCTGGTGCAATACTGCATATTTCTGGATGGTTTAATAGGAGAGCTGTGTTACAAAGCTGGTGCTAGACTGCATGTTTCTGGGTAGGTTATTAGGAGGGCTGAGTTAAAATAACTGTTTCTAGACTGCATGTTTCTGGAAGGGTTAGTAGGAGTGATGCATTACAATAGCTGGTGCTAGACTGTAAATTCCTGGATGGATTAGTAGGAGTGCTGCATTTCAATTTGCTGGTGCTAGAAGGCATGTTTCAGGATGGGTTACTAGAAGTGCTGAATTACAGTAACTGTTACTTGACTGCATGCTCCTAGATGGGTTAGTAGGACTGCTGCATTACAATAGCTTGTGCTAGACTGAATGTTTCTGGATGTGTTAGTAGGAGTGCTGTTTTACTATAGCTGGTGCTACTCTGCATGATCCTAGATGGTTTAGTATTAGTACTGTGTTATAGGAGCTGTTGCTGGATTGCATATTCCTATATGTGTGGGTAGGAGTGCTGTGTTATAATAGCTTGTGCTAGACTGCATGTTTCTGAATGGGTTAGTAGGAGTGCTGTGTAACAATAGCTGGTGCTAGACTGCATGGTACTGGTTTGGTTAGCAGGAATACTGAGTTATAATATATAGTGCTAGCCTGCTTATTCCTGGATTGGTTATTATAAATGCTGTGTTATAAATGCTGTTGCTGGTCTGCATATTCCTAGATCTGTTAGTAGGAATGCTGTGTTGCAATTGCAATAGCTGGTGCTAGAATGTGTGTTTCAGGATGGGATAGTAGTAGCGCTGTTTTACGTTTGCTGTTGGAAGACTGCACATTCCTGGATCGGTTTGTAGGAGTGCTGTGTTACAATAGATGGTGCTAGACTGCACAATCATGGATGGATTAGAAGGACTGCTGAGTTGTAATAGCTCATGCTAGACTGCATGTTTTTGGATGGGTTAGCAGTAGTGCTGTGTTACAATAGCTTGTGCTAGACTACATGTTCCTGGATGATTTACCAGGAGTGCTGTGTTACAATATCTGGTGCTAGACTGCATGTTCCTGGATGGGTTAGTAGGAGAACTGTCTTACATTTGCTGGTACTAGACTGCATGTTTCTAGATGGGTTAGTAGGAGTGCTGTGATACATCAGCTGGAGATAGACTGCTTGTTATTGGATGGGTAAGTAGGAGTGTAGTGTTACAACAGCTCATGCTAGACTGCATGTTCCTAGATGGGTTAGCAGGAGTGCTGTGTAACAATAGCTGGTGCAAGACTGCATGTTCCTAGATGGGTTAATAGGAGTGCTGTGCTAAAATAGTTGGTTCTAGACTGCAAGTTCCTGGATGTGTTAGTAAGGGTGCAGTGTTATAATTGCTTGTGCTAGACTCCATATTCCTTAAGAGGTTACTAGTAGAGCTGTGTTGCAATAGCTGGTGCTAGACTACATGTTCCTGGATAGGCTAGTAAGAGTGCTGTGTTATAGTAGCTGGTGCTTCACTGAATGTTCCTGGATGGGTTAGTAGGAGTGCTGTGTTATAATAGCTTGTGCTAAACTGCTTGTTCCTGGATGGGTTAGTAGGAGTGCAGTGTTATAATAGCTGTTAATAGACTGCATGTTTCTGAATAGGTTAGCTGGAGTGCTGAGTTAAAATAGCTGTTACTAGACTGCATGTTGCTGGAAGGGTTAGTAGGAGTGCAATGTTACAATTACTGGGGCTAGACTGCAAATTCCTGGATGGATTAGTAGGAGTGCAGCGTTACAATAGCTGGTGCTAGACGGAATGTTTCTGGATGTGTTGGTAGGAGTGCTGTTTTACTATAGCTGGTGCTACTCTGCATGTTCCTAGATGGTTTAGTATTAGTACTGTGTAATGAAAGCTGTTGTTGGACTGCATATTCCTTTATGTATTAGTAGAAGTGCTGCGTTACAATAGCTTGTGCTATACTGCATGTTTCTGGATGGGTTAGTAGGAGTGCTGTGAAACAATAGCTGGTGCTAGACTGCATGATACTGGTTTATTTAGCAGGAGTAATGAGTTATAATAGATAGTGCTAGCCTGCTTATTCCTGGATTGGTTATCATGAGTGCTGTGTTATAAATGCTGTTGCTGGTCTCCATATTCCTAGATCTGTTAGTAGGAATGCTATGTTGTTATAGCTGGTGCTAGAATGTGTGTTTCTGGATGGGATAGTAGGAGCACTGTTTTACGGTTGCTGGTGCTAGACTGCATTTTCCTGGATGGGATAGTAGGAGTACTGTGTTATAGTAGCCGGAGATAGACTGCATGTTCCTGGATTGGTTTGTTGGAGTGCTGTGTTACAATAGCTGGTGCTAGACTGCACTATCCTGGATGGGTAAGAAGGAGTGCTGTGTTGTAATAGCTGGTGCGAGACTGCATGTTTCTGGATGGGTTAGCAGTTGTGCTGTGCTACAGTAGCTTCTGCTAGACTGCATGTTCCTATTTGGTTTACCAGGAAGTGCTGTGTTACAATAGTGGGGCTAGACTGCAAGTTCATGGATGGGTTAGTAAGGGTGCTGTGTTACAATTGCCAGTGCAAGACTCCATATTCCTTAACAGTTTCATTGGAGTGCTGTTTTACAAAGCTGGTGCTAGACTACATGTTCCTGGATAGGCTAGTAGGAGTGACGTGTTATAATAGCTGGTGCTTCACTGAATGATGCTGGATCGGTTAGTAGGAGTGCTGTGTTATATAAGCTGATGCTAGACTGCATGTTCCTGGATGAGAAAGTAGGAGTGCAGTGTTATTATAGCTGGTGCTATACTGAATGTTCCTGGATGGGTTAGTAGCAGTGCTGTGTTTTAATAGCTGGTGTTATACTGCATGTTTCTGCATGGGATAATAGGAGTGCTGTGTTTCAATAGCTGGTGCTAGACTGCATGTTTCTGGATAGGTTCGTAAGAGTGCTGAGTTAAAATAGCTGTTTCTAGACTGCATGTTTCTGGAAGGGTTAGTAGCAGTGCTGTGAAACAACAGCTGTTGCTAGACTGCATGTTATTGGATGGGTTAGTAGGAGTGCTTTGTTACAATAGCTCATGCTAGACTGCATGTTCCTAGATGGTTTATCAGGAGTGTTGTGTTACAATTGCTGGTGCTAGACTGCATGTTCCTAGATGGGTTAGCAGGAGTGCTGAGTTACAATTGCTGGTGCTAGACTGCAAGTTCCTTTATAGGTTAGTAATGATGCTGTTTTATAATTGCTGGTGCTAGACTCCATATTCCTTAATAGGTTAGTAGGACTGCTGTGTTAAAATAGCAGGTGCTAGACTACATGTTCCTGGACAGGCTAGTAGGAGTGCTGTGTTATTATAGCTAGTGCTTCACTAAATGTTCCTGGATGGGTTAGTAGGAGTGCTGTGTTATAATAGCTGGTACTAGACTGCATGTTCCTGGATGGGTTAGTTGGAGTGCAGTGTTATAATAGCAGGTGCTATACTGAATGTTCCTGGATGGGTTGGTAGGAGTGCTGTGTTGCAATAGCTGGTGCTGTACTGCACGTTTCTGGATGGTTTAGTAGGAGTGCTGTGTTACAATAACTGGTGCTAGACTGCATGTTTCTGGATAGGTTCGTAGTAGTGCTGAGTTAAAATAGCTGTTTCTAGACTGCATGTTTCTGGAAGGGTTAGTAGGGGTGCTGTGTTACAATAGCTGGTGCAACATTGCATATTCCTGGATGGATTAGTAGGAGTGCTGCATTACAATAACTGGTGTTATACTGCATGTTTCTGCAGGAGATAATTGGAGTGCTGTGTTTCAATGGCTGTTGCTAGACTGCATGTTTCTGGTTAGGTTCGTAAGAGTGCTGAGTTAAAATAGCTGTTTCTAGACTGCATGTTTCAGTAAGGGTAAGTAGGAGTGCTGTGTTACAATAGCTGATGCTAGACTTCATATTCCTGGATAGATTAATAGGAGTGCTACGTTACAATAGCTGGTGCTAGACTGCATGTTTCTGGATGGGTTAGTAGGAGTGCTGTGTTACAATAGCTCGTGTTAGACTGAATATTTCTGGATGTGTTAGTAGGAGTGCTGCTTTACTATAGCTGGTGCTACTCTGCATGTTCCTAGATGGTTTAGTTTTAGTACAGTGTTATAAAAGCTGTTGCTGGACTGCATTTTCCTATATGTGTTAGTAGAATTGTTGTTTTACATCATCTTGTGCTAGACTGCATGTTTCTGGAAGGGTTAGTAGGAGTGCTGTGTAACAATAGCTGGTGCTGGACTGAATGGTACTGGTTTGGTTAGCAGGAGTACTGAGTAATAATAGATAGTGCTAGACTGCTTATTCCTGGATTGGTTATTATGAGTGCTGTGTTATAAATGCTGGTGGTGGTCTGCATAATCCTAGATCTATAAGTAGGAATGCTGTGTTACAATAGCTGGTGCTAGATTGTGTGTTTCTGTATGGGATAGTAGGAGCGCTGTTTTATGATTGCTGGTGCTAGACTGCATGTTCCTGGATGATATAGTAGGAGTGCTGTATAATAGTAGCAGGTGATAGACTGCATGTTCCTGGATCGGTTAGAAGGAGTGCTGTCTTACAATAGCTGGTGCTAGACTGCACGATTCTGGATGGGTTAGCAGGAGTGCTGTGTTATAATAGCTGGAGCTAGACTGCATGTTTCTGGTTGGGTTAGCAGTAGTGCAGTGTTACAATAGCTTGTGCTAGACTGCATGTTCCTGGATGGTTTACCAGGAGTGCTGTGTTACAAAAGCTGGTGCTAGAATGCATGTTCCTGGATGGGTTAGTAGGAGTGCTGTCTTACATTAGCTGTTACTAGACTGCATGTTCCTAAATGGGTTAGGAGGAGTGCTGTGATACAACAGCTGTAGCGAGACTGCATGATATTGGATGGCTTAGTAGGAGTGATTTTTTACAATAGCTCTTGCTAGACTGCATGTTCCAAGATGGGTTAGTAGGAGTGCTGTGTTACAATAGTTGGTGCTAGACTGCTAGTTCCTGGATAGGTTAGTAATGGTGCTGTGTTATAATTGCTTGTGCTAGACTCCATATTCCTTAATAGGTTAGTAGGACTGCTGTGTTAAAATAGCTGGTGCTATACTACATGTTCCTGGACAGGCTAGTAGGAGTGCTGTGTTATTATAGCTAGTGCTTCATTAAACGTTCCTGGATGGGTTAGTATGAGTGCTGTGTTATAAAAGCTATTGCTAGACTGCATGTTCCTGGATGGGTTAGTAGGAGCACAGTGTTATAATAGCAGGTGCTATACTGAATGTTCCTGTATGGGTTAGTATGAGTGCTATGTTTCAATAGCTGGTGTTATACTGCATATTTCTGCATGGGTTAATAGGAGTGCTGTGTTTCAATAGCTGGTGCTAGACTGCATGTTTCTGGATAGGTTAGTAGGAGTGCTGAGTTAAAATAGCTGTTTCTAGACTGCATGTTTCTGGAAGGGTTAGAAGGAGTGCTGCATTACAATAGCTGGTGCTAGACTGCATATTTCTGGATGGATTAATAAGAGTGCTATGTTACAATAGCTGGTGCTAGACTGAATGTTTCTGGATGGGTTAGTAGGAGTGCTGTGTTCAATAGCTCATTAGACTGAATGTTTCTGGATGTGTTAGTAGGGTGCTGTTGTTTTACTATAGCTGGTGCTACTCTGCATGTTCCTAGATGGTTTAGTATTAGTACAGTGTTATAAAAGCTGTTTGCTGGACTGCATTTTCCTATATGTTAGTAGAATTGTTATTTTATAGCATCTTGTGCTAGACTGCATGTTTCTGGAAGGGTAGTAGGAGTGATGTGTAACAATAGCTGGTGCTAGACTGCATGGTACTGGTTTGTTCTATCAGGAGTACTGAGTTATAATAGATAGTGCTAGACTGCTTATTCCTGGATTGGTTATTATGAGTGTCAGTGTTATAAATGCTGGTGGTGGTCTGTAATCCTAGATCTATAAGTAGGAATGCTGTCTTACAATAGCTGGTGCTAGGTGTGTGTTTCTGTATGGGATAGTAGGAGGCTGTTTTACGATCGCTGGTGCTGAGACTGCATGTTCCCTGGATGATATAGTAGGAGTGCTGATAATAGTAGCAGGTGATAGACTGCATGTTCCTGGATCGGTTAGAAGGAGTGCTGTCTTACAATAGCTGGTGCTAGACTGCACGATTCTGGATGGGTTAGCAGGAGTGCTGTGTTATAATAGCTGGAGCTAGACTGCATGTTTCTGGTTGGGTTAGCAGTAGTGCAGTGTTACAATAGCTTGTGCTAGACTGCATGTTCCTGGATGGTTTACCAGGAGTGCTGTGTTACAAAAGCTGGTGCTAGAATGCATGTTCCTGGATGGGTTAGTAGGAGTGCTGTCTACATTAGCTGTTACCTAGACTGTATGTTCCTAAATGGGTTAGGAGGAGTGCTGTGATACAACAGCTGTTGAGACTGCATGTGATATTGGATGGGTTAGTAGGAGTGATTTTTTACAATAGCTCATGCTAGACTGTATGTTCCAAGATATGGGTTAGTAGGAGTGCTGTGTTACAATAGTTGTTAGACTGCTAGTTCCTGATAGGTTAGTAATGGTGCTGGGTTATAATTGCTTGTGCTAGACTCCATATTCCTTAATAGGTTAGTAGGACTGCTGTGTTAAAATAGCTGGTGCTACTACATGTTCCCTGGACAGGCTAGTAGGAGTGCTGTGTTATTATAGCTAGTGCTTCTATTAAACGTTCCTGGATGGGTTAGTATGAGTGCTGTGTTATAAAAGCTATTGCTAAACTGCATGTTCCTGGATGGGTTAGTAGGAGCACAGTGTTATAATAGCGAGTGCTACTGAATGTTCCTGTATGGGTTAGTATGAGTGCTATGTTTCAATAGCTGGTGTTATACTGCATATTTCTGCATGGGTTAATAGAGTGCTGTGTTTCAATAGCTGGTGCTAGACTGCATGTTTCTGGATAGGTTAGTAGGAGTGCTGAGTTAAAATAGCTGTTTCTAGACTGCATGTTTCTGGAAGGGTTAGAAGGAGTGCTGCATTACAATAGCTGGTGCTAGACTGCATATTTCTGGATGGATTAATAAGAGTGCTGTGTTTCAATAGCTCGTGCTAGACTGAATGTTTCTGGATGTGTTAGTAGGAGTGCTGTTTTACTATAGCTGGTGCTACTCTGCATGTTCCTAGATGGTTTAGTATTAGTACAGTGTTATAAAAGCTGTTGCTGGACTGCATTTTCCTATATGTGTTAGTAGAATTGTTATTTTATAGCATCTTGTGCTAGACTGCATGTTTCTGGAAGGGTTAGTAGGAGTGATGTGTAACAATAGCTGGTGCTAGACTGCATGGTACTGGTTTGGTTATCAGGAGTACTGAGTTATAATAGATAGTGCTAGACTCGCTTATTCCTGGATTGGTTATTATGAGTGCTGTGTTATAAAATGCTGGTGGTGGTCTTTATGCACTAGATCTATAAGTAGGAATGTGTGTTACAATAGCTGGTGCTAGATTGTGTGTTTCTGTATGGGATAGTAGGGGCTGTTTTACGATCGCTGGTGCTACTGCATGTTCCTGGATGATATAGTAGGAGTGCTGTATAATAGTAGCAGGTGATAGGACCGCATGTTCCTGGATCGGTTAGAAGGAGCTGTCTTACAATAGCTGGTGCTAGACTGCACGATTCTGGATGGGTTAGCAGGAGTGCTGTGTTATAATAGCTGGAGCTAGACTGCATGTTTCTGGATGGGTTAGCAGTAGTGCAGTGTTACAATAGCTTGTGCTAGACTGCATGTTCCTGGATGGTTTACCAGGAGTGCTGTGTTACAAAAGCTGGTGCTAGAATGCATGTTCCTGGATGGGTTAGTAGGAGTGCTGTCTTACATTAGCTGTTACTAGACTGCATGTTCCTAAATGGGTTAGGAGGAGTGCTGTGATACAACAGCTGTAGCGAGACTGCATGATATTGGATGGGTTAGTAGGAGTGATTTTTTACAATAGCTCATGCTAGACTGCATGTTCCAAGATGGGTTAGTAGGAGTGCTGTGTTACAATAGTTGGTGCTAGACTGCTAGTTCCTGGATAGGTTAGTAATGGTGCTGTGTTATAATTGCTTGTGCTTAGACTCTCTATTCCTTAATAGGTTAGTAGGACTGCTGTGTTAAAATAGCTGGTGCTATACTACATGTTCCTGGACAGGCTAGTAGGAGTGCTGTGTTATTATAGCTAGTGCTTCATTAAACGTTCCTGGATGGGTTAGTATGAGTGCTGTGTTATAAAAGCTATTGCTAGACTGCATGTTCCTGGATGGGTTAGTAGGAGCACAGTGTTATAATAGCAGGTGCTATACTGAATGTTCCTGTATGGGTTAGTATGAGTGCTATGTTTCAATAGCTGGTGTTATACTGCATATTTCTGCATGGGTTAATAGGAGTGCTGTGTTTCAATAGCTGGTGCTAGACTGCATGTTTCTGGATAGGTTAGTAGGAGTGCTGAGTTAAAATAGCTGTTTCTAGACTGCATGTTTCTGGAAGGGTTAGAAGGAGTGCTGCATTACAATAGCTGGTGCTAGACTGCATATTTCTGGATGGATTAATAAGAGTGCTATGTTACAATAGCTGGTGCTAGACTGCATGTTTCTGGATGGGTTAGTAGGAGTGCTGTGTTTCAATAGCTCGTGCTAGACTGAATGTTTCTGGATGTGTTAGTAGGAGTGCTGTTTTACTATAGCTGGTGCTACTCTGCATGTTCCTAGATGGTTTAGTATTAGTACAGTGTTATAAAAGCTGTTGCTGGACTGCATTTTCCTATATGTGTTAGTAGAATTGTTATTTTATAGCATCTTGTGCTAGACTGCATGTTTCTGGAAGGGTTAGTAGGAGTGATGTGTAACAATAGCTGGTGCTAGACTGCATGGTACTGGTTTGGTTATCAGGAGTACTGAGTTATAATAGATAGTGCTAGACTACTTATTCCTGGATTGGTTATTATGAGTGCTGTGTTATAAATGCTGGTGGTGGTCTGTATAATCCTAGATCTATAAGTAGGAATGCTGTGTTACTATAGCTGGTGCTGGATTGTGTGTTTCTGGATGGGACAGTAGGAGCGCTGTTTTATGATTGCTGGTGCTAGACTGCATGTTCCTGGATGATATAGTAGGAGTGCTGTATTATAGTAGCAGGTGATAGACTGCATGTTCCTGGATCGGTTAGAAGGAGTACTGTCTTACAGTGGCTGGTGCTAGACTGAACGATCCTGAATGGGTTAGTAGGATTGCTGAGTTATAATAGCTGGTGCTAGACTGCATGTTTCTGGATGGGTTAGCAATAGTGCTGTGTTACAATAGCATGTGCTAGACTGCATGTTCCTGGATAGTTTACCAGGAGTGCTGTGTTACAAAAGCTGGTGCTTGAATGCATGTTCCTGGATGGGTTAGTAGGAGTGCTGTTTTATAATAGTTGGTGCTAGACTGCTTATTTCTGAATGGGTAAGTAGAAGTGCTGTCTAACAATAGCTGTGCTAGACTGCATGTTCCTGGATGGGTTAGTAGTAGTGCTGTGTTACAATAGCTGGTGTTAGATTGCATGTTCCTGGATGGGTTAAAAGGTGTGTATAACAAAATGTAGAGAATACCTACAACATTACTACTGCTCTACCTATTTGATTCCTTCTCTGTTGTGAAAAGAGTGAATGGCTGGGCAAAATACAATGATGCAGCTTTCTCAAAATTATAACAAAATTCTGCATGTTTTACAAAAATCCATTATGATGTTATGCTATAACAGTTTGAGCTTATAGCATAAACATTCTTTAGCAAAGGATTAAGAGGTTGGCCCCCCAAACTTTTTTTAGGGTCTATGAACCAACCAAACTCTGCAACAATGCGTTCTCTAGTTTATGAAATTTGGGCTTATAATTTTGCAGTTTTCATATCATTAAAACATTTCCAAATGTTTGACTTCACATAACTCAATCTCTATTAAAGGTAGACTTCTGACTTCTAGCAGACACCTGCAGCATGTGTTTTGTGGAACTATGGACATGCCAAATGCAACTGCATGTGAGTAAGTGCTGAAGTTTTAAAAATTACAAATTACAGAAAACAGAATTTTAGAAGTATTTCTTTAATTTGTCACTGAAGCTGAATTATACTTTTTAATTAATTGCAGTGGTAAAAGTTTACATGTTTCATAGCTCTAATATGCATTAATGTAAAAAACTATCTTCATACAACATATAAAGAAATCAGAGCAGCCTTCACTAGGCCATGAGTTGAGATCATGTCATGTGCGATATTGGAAGCCAGCTATGTTAGAATAATGATACTAATTTATGCTCCATGCTAAATGGAGAAACCTACAAAATAAATAACTTTCCCTGTGTTACAAACTAATGTGTAAGGAAATAAGAAACAGCACTAGTGGCTTTCTAACGTATTAGTCCATCTTTTCTGTGTTACAATAGGTGTTGCTAGATGGCATATTTCTGGATGGGTTAGAAAGAGTGCTGTGTTACAATAGCTGGTGATAGACTGCATATTAATGAATGAGTAAGTAGGAGTGCTGTGTTACAATAGCTGGTGCTTGACTGCATGTTCCTGGGTGGGTTAGTAGGAGTGCTGTCTTACATTAGCTGGTAATAGACTGCATGTTCCTAGATGGGTTAGTAGGAGTGCTGTGATACAACAGGTGGAGCTAGACTGCATGTTATTGGATGGGTTAGAAGGGGTGCTGTGTTACAATTGCTCATGCTAGACTGCATGTTCCTAAATGGGTTAGCAGGAGTGCTGTGTTACAATAACTGGTGCTAGACTGCAAGTTCCTAGATTGGTTAGTAGGAGTGCTGAGTTACAAAAGTTGGTGCTAGACTGCAAGTTCCTGGAGTGTTAGTAAGGGTGCTGTGTTATAATTGCTGGTGCAAGACTGCATCTTCTCAGATTGGTTAGTAGGAGTGCTGTGTTATAATAGCTAGTGCTAGAATACTTGTTTTTGGAAGGGTTAGTAAGGGTGCTGTGTTATAATTGCTGTTGCTAGACTGCATATTCCTGAAATGGTTGGTAGGAGTGCTGTGTTACAATAGCTGGTGCTAGTCTGCATGTTCCTGGAAGGGTTAGAAGGAGTGCTGTCTTACATTAGCTGGTGCTACACTGCAAGTTCCTTCATGGGTAAGTTGGAGTGCTGTGTAACAATAACTGTGCTAGACTGCATGTTTTCCTGGATGGGTTAGTAGCAGTCCTGTTTTGCAATAGCAGGTGCTAGACAGCATGTTCCTGGATGGGTTAGTAGGAGTGCTGTGTTACAATACTTGGTGCTAGACTGCATGTTTCTGGATGGGTCAGTAGGAGTGCTGTGTTACAACAGCTGGTACTAGACAGCATGTTCTTGTATTGGTTAGTATGGGTGCTGTGTTATGATTGCTGGTGCTAGACTGCATATTCCTAGAAGGGTTAGTATGTGTGCTGTTTTACAATAGCTGGTGCTAGACTGCTTGTTCCTCAATGGGTCAGTAGGAGTGCTGTGTTACAATAGCTGGTGCTAGACTGCAAGTTCCTGCATGTTTTAGTAAGAGTGCTGTGTTACAATAGCTGGTGCTAGACTGCAAGTTGCTGAATGGGTTAGTAGGAGTGTTGTGTTATAATAGCCGGTGCATGACTGCTTGCTCCAAGATTGGAGAGCAGGATTGCTGTGTTACGATAGTTGGTGCTAGACTGAATGTTCCTGGAAGGTTAGTAGGAGTGCTGTGTTACAATAGCTGTTGCTAGACTGCATGTTTTCTGGTTGGGCTAGTAGGAGTACTGCGTTAAAATAGCTAGAGCTAGACTGCATTTTCCTGGATAGGTTTGTAGGAGAGCTGCGTTACAATAGCTGGTGCTAGACTGCATGTTTCTGGATGGGTTAGTAGAAGTGTTCAGTAACAGTAACTGTTACTTGACTCCATGCTCCTGGATGGGTTAGTCAGAGTGCTGTGTTACAATAGCTAATGCTAGACTGAATGTTTCTGTATGTGTTAGTAGAAGTGCTGTTTTACTATAGCTGGTGCTACTCTGCATGTTCCTAGATGGTTTAGAATTAGTACTGTGTTATAAAAGCTGTTGCTGGACTGCATATTAATATATGTGTTAGTAGGAGTGCTGTGTTACAACAGCTTGTGCTGGACTGCATGTTTCTGGATGGGTTAGTAGTAGAGCTGTGTAACAAAAGCTGGTGCTAGACTGCATGGTACTGGTTTGGTTAGCAGGTGTACTGAGTTATAATAGATAGTGCTAGCTTGCTTATTTCTACAATGGTTATTATGAGTGCTGTGTTATAAGTGCTGTTGCTGAACTGCATATTCCTAGATCTGTTAGTAGGAATGCTGTGTTGCAATAGCTGGTGCTAGATTGCGTGTTTCTGGATGGGATAGTAGGAGCGCTGTTTTATGATTGATTGTGCTAGACCGCATGTTCCTCGATGGGAGTGCTGTGTTATAGTAGCTGGTGATTGAGTGCATGTTCCTCGATCCATTAGTGGGAGTGCTGTGTTATAATAGCTGTTGCTAGACTACATGTTCCTGGATGGGTTATTAAGAGTGCTGTCTTACAATAGCTTATGCTAGACTGCATATCCCTGTATGGGTTAGTAGGAATGCTGTGTTACAAGAGCTGGTGCTAGATTGCGTGTTTCTGGATGGGATAGTTGGAGTGCTGTTTTATGATTGATTGTGCTAGACTGCATGTTTCTCAATGGGTTAGAAGAAGTGCTGTGTTACTATAGCTGGTGCTAGACTGTACATACCTTGATAGGCTAGTAGGAGTGCTGTGTTACAATAGCTGGTGCTAGACTGCATGTACCTTGATAGGCTAGTAGGTGGGCTGTGTTATAATAGCTGGTGCATCAATGAATGTTCCTGGATAGTTTAATAGGAGTACTGTGTTACAATAGCTGGTGCTAGACTGCAAGTTCCTGAATGGGTTATTTGGAGTGCTGTGTTACATTAGCTGGTGCTACACTGCAAGTTCCTTCATGGATAAGTAGGAGTGCTGTGTAACAATAACTGGTGCTAGACTGCATGTTCCTGGATGGGTTAGTAGGAGTCCTGTGTTGCAGTAGCAGGTGCTAGACGGCATGTTCCTGGATGGGTTAGTAGGAGTGCTGTGTTATAATAGCAGGTGCTAGACTAGATGTTTCTGGATGAGTTATTAGGAGTGCTGGGTTACAATACTTGGTGCTAGACTGCACGTTTCTGGATGGGTCAGTAGTAGTGCTGTGTTACAACAGCTGGTACTAGACTGCATGTTCCTCAATGGGTCAGTAGGAGTGCTGTGTTTCAATAGCTAGTGCTAGACTGCAAGTTCCTGCATAGGTTAGTAAGAGTGCTGTGTTACAATAGCTGGTGCTAGACTGCAAGTTGCTGGATGGGTTAGTAGGAGTGTTGTGTTATAATAGCTGGTACATGACTGCATGCTCCAAGATTGGATAGCAGGAGTGCTGTGTTACAATCTTTGGTGCTAGACTGAATGTTCCTGGATGGGTTAGTAGGAGTGCTGTGTTATAATAGCTGTTGCTAGACTGCATATTCCTGGATGGGTTAGTAGGAGGGCTGTGTTACAATAGCTGGTGTTACATTGCCTGTTCCTGAATGGGTTAGTAGGTGTGTATAGCACAACATAGTGTATAACTACAACATTATTACTGCTCTACCAATTTGTTTCTTTCTCTGTTGCAAAAAAAGTGAATGGCTGTGCAAAATGCAGTGATGCAGCTTTCACAAAATTATAACAAAATACTGCATGTTTTAGAAAAAGCCGAGATGGTGTTATGCTATAACAGTTTGAACTAATAGCATAAACATTCTTTAGGAAAGGATTAAGAAGTTGGCACCCAGAGACTATTTTTAGGGTCTATGAACCGGCCAAAGTCTGCGACCATGCGTTCTCTAGTTTATTATAATTAGGCTTATAATTTTGCAGTTTTCATATCATTTAAATATTTCCAAATATTTGACTTCGCATAACTGAATCTCTATTAAAGCTAGACTTCTGACTTTAGCACTCCTACAGCATGTGTTTTGTGGAACTATGGACATGCCAAATGCAACTGCATGTGAGTAGGTGCTGAAGTTTTAAAAATTACAAATTACAGAAAATAGAATTTTAGAAGTATTTCTTTAATTTGTCTCTGAAGCAGAATTATGTTTTTTCATTAATTGCAGTGGCAAAAGTTTACATGTTTCATAACTCTAATATACATTAATGAAAAAAACTATCTTCATACAACATATAGAGAATTCAGAGCAGCCTTCACTAGACGTTGAGTTGAGATCATGTCATGTGCTATATTGAAAGCCAGTTATGTAAGAATAAAGATACTAATTTATGCTCCTGGCTAAATGGAGAAACCTAGAAAATAAATAACTTTTCCTGTGTTGCCCACTAATGTGTAAGGAAATAAGAAATAGCACTACTGACTTTAGAACTTATTATTCCACCTTTTCTGTGTTATAATAGCTGAAGCTAGACTGCATATACCTGGATGGATTAGTAGGACTGCTGTCTTACAATAGCTGAGCTAGACTGCATATTCCTGGATGAGTTTGAAGGAGCTCTGTATTACAACAGCTAGTGCTGCACTACACAATCCTGGATGGGTTAGTAGGAGTGCGGTGTTATAATAGATGGTTCTAGACTGCATGTTCCTGGATAGGTTAGAAGGAGTGCTGTGTTACAATAGCTGGTGGTAGACTGTGTATCCCAGGATGGGTTAGTAGGAGTTCTGTGTTACAATAGCAAGTGCTTGACTGCATGTTCCTGGAGGATTAGTAAAGGTGATGAGTTGTGATTGCTGGTGCTAGAATGCATATTCCTGGATGGATTAGAAGGAGTGCTGTTCTACAATAGCCGGTGCAAGACTGCAAGTTCCTGCATGGGTTAGTAAGAGTGCTGTGTTACAATAGTTGGTGCAAGACTGCAAGTTCCTGGATGGGTTAGTAAGAGTGTTGTGTTATAGTAGCTGGTGCTAGACTGCATATTCCTGTATGGGTTAGTAGGAGTGCTATGTTACAATAGCTGGTGCTAGACTGCATGTTCCTAGAAGGAGGGTTAGTAGGAGAGCTGTGTTACAATAGCTGGTGCTAGACTGCATGTTAGTGGATCGGTTAGTAACGGTGCTTTTTTATAATTGCTGGTGCTAGACTGCATAATCCTGGATGGGTTAGTAGCAATGCTGGGTTACAATAGCTGGTGCTAGACTGCATGTTCCTTGATGGGTTAGTAGGAGTGCTGTGTTACAATAGCTCGTGCTAGACTGCATGATCCTAGATGGCTTAGTAGGAGTGGTGTGTTACAATAGCTGGTGCTAGACTGCATGTTCTTGAATGGGTTAGTTGGTGTGTTGTGTTACAATAGCTGGTGTTAGACTGTTTGTTCCTGGATGGGTTAGCAGGAGTGCTGTGTAACAATAGCTGGTGCTAGACTATATGTTCCTAGAAGGGTTAGCAGGAGTGCTGTGTTTCAATTGGTGGTGCTAGACTGCAAGTTCCTGGATGGGTTAGTAAGGGTGCTGTGTTATAATTGCTGGTGCAAGACTCCATATTCCTTAATAGGTTAGTAGTAGTGCTGTGTTACAATAGCTGGAGTTAGACTACACGTTCCTGGATGGGTTAGTAGGAGTTCTGTGTAGCAATAGCTGGAGCTAGACTGCATGTTCCTAAATGGGCTAGTAGGAGTGCTGTGTTACAATACCTGTTGCTAGTGTTTCTCAATGGGTTAGTAGGAGTGCAGTGTCATAATAGCAGGTGCTATACTTAATGTTCCTGGATGAGTTAGTAGGACTGCTGTTCTACAATAGCTGGCATTATACTGCATGTTTCTGGACGGGTTAGTAGGAGTGCTGAGTTACAATAACTGTTACTAGGCTGCATGTTTCTGGATGGGTTAGATGGAGTGCTGTGTTACAATAGCTGTTGCTAGACTACTTATTCCTGGATGGGTTAGTAGGATTGCTGCATTACAATAACTGGTGCTAGACTGCAAGCTTCTGGATGGGTTAGTAGAGTGCTGTGTTACAATAGCTGTTACTAGACTGCATGTTCCAGGATGGGTTAAGTAGGAGTGCTGTGTTACAATAGCTGGTGCAAGACTGCATGTTCATAGATGGTTTAGTATTAATGCTGTGCTACAAAAGCTGTTGCTGGACTGCATATTCCTTACATGGTCAGTAGCACTGTTGTGTTACAACTGCTTGTGCTATACTCATGTTTCTGGATGGGTTACTAGGAGTGCTGTGTTACAATAGCTGGTGCTATACTGCATGGTACTGGCTTGGCTAGCAGGATTACTGAGTTAAAATAGCTAGTGCTTGCCTACTTATTCCTGGATTGGTTAGTAGGAGTGCTGTGTTATAAATGCTGTTACTGGACTGCATATTCCTAGATTGGTTAGTAGAATGCTGTGTTACAATAGCTGGTGCTAGATTGCATGTTTCTGGATGGGATAGAAGGAGCTCTGTTTTACGATAGCTGGTGCTAGACTGCATGTTGCTGGATGGGTTAGTAGAAGTGCTGTGTTATAGTAGCCAGTGCTAGACTGCATGTTCCTGGATTGGTTAGTAGGAGTGCTGTGTTACAATAGCTGGTGCTAGACTGCATGTTCCAGGATGGGTTAGTAGGAGTGCTGTGTTACAATAGCTGGTGCAAGACTGCATGTTCATAGATGGTTTAGTATTAATGCTGTGCTACAAAGCTGTTGCTGGACTGCATATTCCTACATGTGTTAGTAACACTGTTGTATTATTCAACTGCTTGTGCTATACTACATGTTTCTGGATGAGTTACTAGGAGTGCTGTGTTACAATAACGGTGCTATACTGCATGGTAAGCTTGACTGTAGAGATTACTGAGTTAAAATAGCTAGTGCTTACCTACTTATTCCTGGATTGGTTAGTATGAGTGCTGTGTTATAAATGCTGTTACTGGACTGCATATTCCTAGATTGGTTAGTAGAATGCTGTGTTACAATAGCTGGTGCTAGATTGCATGTTTCTGGATGGGATAGAAGGAGCTCCTGTTACGATAGCTGGTGCTAGACTGCATGTTGCTGGATGGGTTAGTAGAAGTGCTGTGTTATAGTAGCCAGTGCTAGACTGCATGTTCCTGGATTGGTTAGTAGGAGTGCTGTGTTACAATAGCTGGTGCTAGACTGCATGTTCCTGGATGAGTTAGTAGGAGTGCTGTGTTACAATTGCTGGTACTTGACTGCATATTCCTGGATGGGTTAGTAGGAGTGCTGAGTTAAAAGAGATTGTGCTGGACTGCATGTTTCTGGATGGGTTAGGAGGAGTGCTGAGTTACAATAACTGTTACTAGGCTGCATGTTTCTGGATGGGTTAGATGGAGTGCTGTGTTACAATAGCTGTTGCTAGACTACTTATTCCTGGATGGGTTAGTAGGATTGCTGCATTACAATAACTGGTGCTAGACTGCATGCTTCTGGATGGGTTAGTAGAAGTGCTGTGTTACAATAGCTGTTACTAGACTGCATGTTCCAGGATGGGTTAGTAGGAGTGCTGTGTTACAATAGCTGGTGCAAGACTGCATGTTCATAGATGGTTTAGTATTAATGCTGTGCTACAAAAGCTGTTGCTGGACTGCATATTCCTACATGTGTTAGTAGCACTGTTGTGTTACAACTGCTTGTGCTATACTACATGTTTCTGGATGGGTTACTAGGAGTGCTGTGTTACAATAGCTGGTGCTATACTGCATGGTACTGGCTTGGCTAGCAGGATTACTGAGTTAGAATAGCTAGTGCTTGCCTACTTATTCCTGGATTGGTTAGTATGAGTGCTGTGTTATAAATGCTGTTACTGGACTGCATATTCCTAGATTGGTTAGTAGGAATGCTGTGTTACAATAGCTGGTGCTAGATTGCATGTTTCTGGATGGGATAGAAGGAGCTCTGTTTTACGATAGCTGGTGCTAGACTGCATGTTGCTGGATGGGTTAGTAGAAGTGCTGTGTTATAGTAGTCAGTGCTAGACTGCATGTTCCTGGATTGGTTAGTAGAAGTGCTGTGTTACAATAGCTGGTGCTAGACTGCATGTTCCAGGATGGGTTAGTAGGAGTGCTGTGTTACAATAGCTGGTGCAAGACTGCATGTTCATAGATGGTTTAGTATTAATGCTGTGCTACAAAAGCTGTTGCTGGACTGCATATTCCTACATGTGTTAGTAGCACTGTTGTGTTACAACTGCTTGTGCTATACTACATGTTTCTGGATGGGTTACTAGGAGTGCTGTGTTACAATAGCTGGTGCTATACTGCATGGTACTGGCTTGGCTAGCAGGATTACTGAGTTAAAATAGCTAGTGCTTGCCTACTTATTCCTGGATTGGTTAGTATGAGTGCTGTGTTATAAATGCTGTTACTGGACTGCATATTCCTAGATTGGTTAGTAGGAATGCTGTGTTACAATAGCTGGTGCTAGATTGCATGTTTCTGGATGGGATAGAAGGAGCTCTGTTTTACGATAGCTGGTGCTAGACTGCATGTTGCTGGATGGGTTAGTAGAAGTGCTGTGTTATAGTAGCCAGTGCTAGACTGCATGTTCCTGGATTGGTTAGTAGGAGTGCTGTGTTACAATAGCTGGTGCTAGACTGCATGTTCCTGGATGAGTTAGTAGGAGTGCTGTGTTACAATTGCTGGTACTTGACTGCATATTCCTGGATGGGTTAGTAGGAGTGCTGAGTTACAAGAGATTGTGCTGGACTGCATGTTTCTGGATGGGTTAGGAGGAGTGCTGTGCTACAATTGCTGGTGTTAGACTGCATGTTCCTGGATGGACTATTAGGAGTGCTGTGCTATAATAGCTAGTGCTACACTGAATGTTGATGGATGGGTTAATAGGAGTGCTGTGTTACAATAGCTGGGGCTAGACTGCATGTTCCTAAATGTGTTAGTAGGAGTGCTGCATTACAATAGCTGGTGCTAGATTGCATGTTCCTGTATGGGTTAGTAATGGTGCTGTGTTATCATTGATGGTGCTAAAGTGCATATTTCTGGATGGGTTACAATGAGTGCTGTGTTACAATAACTGGTGCTAGACTGCATGTTCCTGTATAGATTAGTAGGAGTGCTGTGTTGTAATAGCTGGTACTAGACTGCATGTTCCTGGATGGGTTAGTAGGGGTGCTGTGTTATAAATAGCTGGTTCTAAACTGAATGTTTCTAGATGGGTTAGTAGGAGTGCTGTGGTACAATTGCTGGTGCTAGACTGCATTTTTCTGGATGGGTTAGTAGGATTGCTGTGTTAAAATAGATAGTACTAGACTGCATATTCCTGGATGGGTTAGTATGAGTGCTGTGTTATAAAAAACTGGTGCTGGATGGCATATTCCTAGAAGTTTTAGAAGAAGAAGAAGAAGAATCAGTATTTATATAGCGCTTTCATACATCCAAAGCGCTTTACAAGCAATGCTAGACTGGTAGTGAAGTGACTGAATGTGTGGTGGTGGCCATATCGCACATCATCACCAACACACAGCGTGGATAATTGCATGAACCAGTTTTATGGGAAGGAGAATGTTGGCCTGGACAACGGGAATGTTCCCTATTCTTTGTGAAGAGTGCCCTGGGTTCTTTCACTTCCACCTGGACACCCATCAGGACAACACCAGGATGGGTAGAAGGAATCTTGGTTTAACATCTCTTCTGAAGGATGGCACACCCCAGCAGTACAGCACCCCACAATACTGCACTCAGATGCCAGTGATTTTTAAGTGTATGTCCAATCCCGGTGTGGGACGAGAACCCAAAACCTTCTGGTCCAGAGGCTGATGTGCTACCAACTGAGCCACGCTGACTACTAGTCAGCTTAGTATTGGTTCGGTGTTATAAAATCTGGAGTGGGACTGCATATTCCTAGATGGGTTAGTCAGAGTACTGTGTTACAATAGCTGGTGCTAGACTGATTGTTTCTGGATGGGTTAGCAGTAGCGCTGTGTTAAAATAGCAGGTTCTGGACTGCATGTTTCTGGAAGGGTTTGTAGAAGTGCTTTGCTACAATAGCTGGTGCTAGACTAAATGTTCCTGGGTGGCTTAGTATGAGTACTGTGCTATAAAAGCTGGTGCTAGACTTCATATTCTTAGATGGGCAATTAATACTGCGGTGTTACTATAGCTGTTGCTAGACTGCATGTTTCTGGATGGGTTAGTAGAAGTGCTGAGTAACAATAGCTGTTACTAAACTGCAAGTTTCTGGATGGGTTAGTAGGAGTGTTGTGTTACAAAAGCTGTTGCTAGACTGCATATTCCTGAATGGGTTAGTAGGAGAACTGTGTTTCAATAGCTGGTGCTTGACTGTATGTTTCTGGATGGGTTAGTAGAAGTGCAGTTTTACAATAGCTCTTACTAGACTGCATGTTCCTGGATGGGTTAGTAGGAGTGCTGTGTTACAATAGCTGGTGCTAGACTGAATGTTTCTGGATGGCTTAGTAGGGGCTCTGTTACAATAGTTGGTTCTAGATTGCATGTTCCTAGATGGTTTATATTTGTGCTGTATTATAAATGCTTTTCCTGGACTGCATGTTTCTGGATGGGTTATTAGGAGTGCTGTGTTTCAATAGCTGGTGCTAGACTGCATATTATTGAAAGGGTTAGTAAGAGTGCTGTATTATAATAGCTGGTGCTAGACTGCATGTTTCTGGATGAGTTAGTATGAGTGCTGTGTTATAATAGCTGTTGCAAGAATACATGTTCCTGGATGGGTTAGTAGGAGTGCTGTGTTATAAAAGCTGATGCTAGACTGCATGTTTTGGGATGGGTTAAGTGGAGTACTGAGTTACAATAGCAGGTGCTAGACTGCATGTTCCTGTATGGGTTAGTATTAGTGCTGTGTTCTAAATGGTGGTACTGGACTGCATATTCCGAGATGGTTCAGTAGGAGTGCTGTCTTACAATAGCTGTTGTTAGACTGCATGTTCCTGGATTGGTTAGTAAGAGTGCTGTGCTTCAGAAGCTGGTGCTAGACTGCATGTTCCTGGATGGGTTAGTAGGAGTGTTGCATTATAATAGCTGGTGCTGGACTGCAAGCTCATGGATGGGTTAGTAGGAGTGCTGTTTTACAATAGCTGTTGCTAGACTGCACATTCCTGGATGATTTTGTGGGAGTGCTTTGTTACAATAGCTGTTGCTAAACTGCATGTTCCTGGATTGGTTAGTAGGAGATCTGTGTTATCATAGCTCGTGCAAGACTGCATGTTCCTGGATGTTTTAGTAAGGGTGCTGTGTTGCAATAGCTGGTGTTAGACTGCATGTTACTGGATGGGTTAGTAGGAGTGCTGTGTTACAATAGCTGGTTCTCGACTGGATGATCCTGGATGGGTGAGTAGGAATGTTGTGTTATAATAGCTGGTGCTAGACTGCATGTTCCTGGATGGGTTAGTAGGAGTGCTATATTACAATAGCTGGTGCTAGACTGCTTGTTCCTGGATGGGTTAGTTGGAGTATTGTGTTATAATAGCTGGTGCTGGACTGCAAGCTCATGGATGGGTTAGTAGGAGTGCTGTGTTACAATAGCTGGTGCTCGACTGGATGATCCTGGATGGGTGAGTAGGAATGCTGTGTTATAATAACTGGTGCTCGACTGGATGATCCTGGATGAGATAGTAGGAGTGCTGTGTTACCATAGCTTGAGATAGACTGAGCGTTTCTGGATGGGTTAGTAGGATTGCTGTGATACAATAGCTGGTGCCAGATGGCATTTTTCAGTATTGGTTAATAAGAGTGCTGTGTTAAAATAGCAAGTACTAGACTGCATATTCCTGGATGGGTAAGTATAAGTGCTGTGTTATAAAAGCTAGTGCTGCATGGCATATTCTTAGATGTGTTAGTATGGGTGCTGTCTTATAAACTCTTCTGCTGGACTGTATATTCCTAGATGGGTTAGTAGGAGTACTGTGTTACAATAGCTGGTGTTAGACTGTATGTTTCTGCATGTGCTAGTAGTAGTGCTGTGTTACAATAGCTGGTGCTGGACAGCATGTTTCTGGATGGGATCGTAAAATTGCTTTGTTACAATAGCTGGTGCCAGGCTTAATGTTCCTGGATGGGTTAGTAGGAGTGCCGTGTTAAAATTGCAAGTACTAGACTGCATATTCCTGGATGGGTTAGAATGAGTGCTATGTTATAAAAGCTGGTGCTGGACATCATTTTCCTAGATGGGCTAGAAGGAGTCCAATGTTACTATAGCTGTTCTGTAACTAAACTGCATGTTCCTGGTTGGGTTAGTATGAGCACTGTGCTAAAATAGCAATTGCTAAACTGCATATTCCTGGATGGGTTAGTAGGAGAGCTGTGTTACAATAGCTGGTGCTAGACTGAATGTTTCTGGATGGGTTAGTAGAAGCGCTGGGTTTCATTAGCTGTTACTAGACTGCATGTTCTAAGATGGGTTAGTAGGAGTGCTGTGTTACAATAGCTTGAGCTAGACTGAATGTTTCTGGATGGGTTAGTAGGAGTGCTGAGTTAAAATAGCTGGTTCTAGACTGCATGTTCCTGGAAGGGTTAGTATTAGTTCTGTGTTATAAAAGCTATCGCTGGAATGCATATTCCTAGATGTGTTAGTAGGAGTGCTGTGTTACAAAAGCTTGTGCTAGAATGCATGTTTCTGGATTGGTTAGTAGGAGTGCTGTGTTATAGTAGCTGGTGCTAGACTGCATGTTCCTGGTTCAGTTAGCAGGAGTGCTGAGTTATAATAGCTTGTGCTAGCCTGCTTATTCCAGGATTGTTTAGTATGAGTGCTGTGTTACAAATGCTGTTCCTGGACTGCATTTTCCTAGATCGGTTGGTAGGAGTTCTGTGTTACAATAGCTGGTGCATGACTGCACGTTTCTGAATGGGATAGTAGGAGCGCTGTTTTACGATAGCTGATGCTAAACTGCATGTTCCTGGATGATTTATTAGGAGTGCTGTGTTATAATAACTGGTGCTAGACTGCATGTTTCTGGATCAGTTAGTAGGAGTGCTGTGTTATAATAGCTGTTGCTACACTGCATGTTCCTGGATGGGTTAGTAGGAGTGCTGTGTTACAATAGCTGTTGTTAGACTCCATGTTCCTGGATGTTTTAGTAAGAGTGCTGTGCTACGACAGCTGGTGATAGATTGCATGTACCTGGATGGGTTAGTAGTAGTGTTGTGCTACAATAGCTGGTGCTAGACTACATGATCCTATATGGGTTAGTAATGGTGCTGTGTTATAATTGATGGTGCTAAACTGCATATTTCAGTATTGGTCACTATGAGTGCCATGTTACAGTAGCTGGTGCTAGACAGCATGTTCTTGGATGACTTAGTAGGAGTGCTGCATTACAATAACTGATGCTTAACTGCATGTTCAAGGATGTGTTAGTAGGAGTGCTGTGTTATAGTAGCTGGTGCTAGACTGCATGTTCCTTAATTGGTTAGTAGTAGTGCTGTGTTTCAATAGCTGCTGCTATACGGCATGTTTCTGGATGGGTTAGTAGGAGTGCTGTGTTACAATAGCTGGTGCTAGACAGCATATTCCTGGATGGGTTAGTAGGAGTGCTGTGTTAAAATAGCTAGCACTAGACTGCATATTCCTGGATGAGTAAGTATGAGTTCTGTGTTATAAAAGCTGGTGCCGGATGGCATATTCCTAGATGTGTTTGTATCAGTGTGGCATTATACAATCTGGTGCTGGACTTCATATTTCTAGATGGGTTAGTAGGAGTGCTGTGTTACTATTGCTGGTGCTTGACTGAATGTTTCTGGATGGGTTAGTAGGAGTGCTGTGTTACTATAGCTGGTTCTAGAGTGCATGTTCCTTGATGAGATAGTTTTAGTGCTGTGTTATAATAGCTGTTCCAGGACTGCATATTCCTTGATCAGTTCGTAGGAGTGCTGTGTTACAATAGCTGGTGATATACTACATATTTCTTGATGGGATAGTAGGAGCACTGTTTTATGATAGCTTATGCTAGACTGCATGTTCCTTCATGGGTTAGTAGGAGTGTTGCGTTATAATAGCTGGTGCTAGACTGCTTGTTCCTGGATCGGTTAGTAGCAGTGCTGTGTTACAATAGCTTGTGCTAGACTGAATGTTCCTGGATGGGTTAGTAGGAATGCTGTCTTACAATAGTTAGTGCTAGACTGCATATTCCTAGTTGGGTAAGCAGGAGTGCTGTGTTACAAGAGCTGGTGCTAGACTGCATGTTTCTGGAAGGGTTAGTACAAGTGCTGTGCTACAAATATTGGTGCTAGATTGCATGTTCCTGGGTGGTTTAAAAGGAGTGGTGTGTTACAATAGCTGGTGCTATACTGCATGGTCCTGGATGGATAAGTAGGAGTGCTGTGTAATAATAGCAGGTGCTAGATTGCATGTTTCTGGATGGGTTAGTAGGAGTGTTGTGTTTTAATAGCTGGTCCAAGACTACATGTTCCTGAATGGGTTAGTAAGAGTGCTGTGTTATAAATGCTGGTGCTGGAATCCATATTCCAAGTTGGTTCAGTAGGAGTGCTGTGCTTCTATTGCTGGTACTAGACTGCATGTTACTGGATGGGTTAGTATGAGTGTTGTATTATTATAGCTGGTGCTGGACTGCAAGCTCATGGATGGGTAAGTAGGAGTACAGTGTGACAACAGCAGGTGCTAGACTGAATGTTCCTGGTTGAGTTAGTTAGTAGGAGTGCTGTGTAATAATAGCTGGTGCTAGACTGCATGTTGCTGGATGGGTTAGTAGGAGTGCTGTGTTATAATAGCTGGTGCTAGACTGCATGTTCTTGGTTGGGTTAGTAGGAGTGCTGTGTTACAATAGCTGGTACTAGACTGCATGATCCTAGATGGGATAGTAGGAGAGCTGTGTTACCACAGCTTGTGCTAGACTGAAATTGTCTGGATGGGTTAGTAGGAGTGCTGTGATTCAATAGCTGGTGCTAGTCTGCATTTTTCTCGATGGTTTAGTAGGAGTGCTGTGTTAAAATAGCAAGTACTAGACATATTCCTTTATGGGTTAGTATGAGTGCTGTGTTATAAAAGCTGGTGCTGAACGGCATATTCCTTGATGTGTTAGTATGGGTGCTGTGTTATAAAATCTGGTGCTGGACCGCATATTACTAGAGGGGTTAGTAGGAGTACTGTGTTACAATAGCTGGTGTTAGACTGTATGATTCTGGATGGGTTAGTTATAGTGCTGTGTTACAATAGCTGGGGCTGGACTGCATGTTTCTGGATGGATTCGTAGAAGTGCTTTGTTAAAATAGCTGGTGCTAGTCTAATTGTTCCTGGTTGGGTTAGTATGAGTGCTGTGCTATAAAAGCTGGTGCAGGACTTCATATGCCTAGATGGGCTAGAAGGAGTGCTGTGTTACTATAGCTGTTGCTAGACTGCATGTTTCTGGATGGGGTAGAAGAAGTGCTGAGTTACAAAAGCTGTTACTAAACTGCATGTTTCTGGATAGGTTAGTACAAGCACTGTGTTACAATAGCTGTAGCTAGACTGCATATTCCTGGATGAGTTAGTAGGAGAGCTGTGTTACAATAGCTGGTGCTGGACTGCGTGTTTCTGGATGGATTAGTAGAAGGGCTGTGTTTCAATAGCTGTTACTGGACTGCATGTTCCTGGATGGGTTAGTAGGAGTGCTGAGTTTTAATATCTGGTGCTAGACTGCATGTTCCTGAATCGGTTAGTAGGAGTGCTGTGTTTCAATAGCTGGTTCTTGACTGCATGTTTCAGGATGGATAGTAGGAGAGCTGTTTTAAGATAGCTGGTGATAGACTGCATGTTCCAGTATGGGTTAGCAGGAGTGCTGTGTTTCAAGAGCTGGTGGTAGACTGCATGTTCCTGGATGGGATAGTATGAATGCTGTGTTATAAAAGCTGATGATGGACTGCATATTCCTTGATGGGTCAGTATGAGTGCTGTGTTATAATAGCTGTTGCTAGACTGCATGTTTCTGGATGGGTTAGTAGGAGAATTGTGTTATAATAGCTGGTGCTTGATTGCATACTCATGGATTGGTTAGTAGTAGTGCAGTGTTACAATGGCTGTTGCTAGACTGCATGTTCCTGGATTAGTTAGTAAAAGTTTAGTGCTACAATAGCTGGTGCTAGACTGCATGTTCCTGAATGGTTTAGTAGGAGTGCTGTGTTACAATAACTGTTGCTAGACTGCAGGTTCCTTAGTAGGTTAGTAGGAGTGCTGTGTTACAATAGCTTTTGCAAGACTGCAAGTTCTTGGATGGTTTAGTAGGTGTGTTGTGTTATAATGGCTGGTGCTAGACTTCATGTTTCTGGATGGGGTAGTAGGAGTGATGTGTTACAATAGCTGTGCTATACTGCATATTCCTGGATGGGTTAGTTGGAGTGCTGTGTTACAATTGCTGTTGGTAGACTGCAGGTTCCTTGATATGTTAGTAAGAGTGCTGAGTTACTATAGCTGTTGCTTGCCTGCTTATACCTGGATGGATTAGTAGGAGTGTTTCTTACAATAGCTGTGCTAGACTTCATATTCCAGGAAGGGTTAGTAGGAGTGCTGTATTACAATAGCTGGTTCTAGCCTGCAGTATACTGGTTGGGTTAGGAGGAGTACTTTGTCATAATAGATGGTGCTAGACTGCATGTTTCTGGATGTGTTCATAGTAGTGCTGAGTTACAATTGCTGTTGCTAGACTACATGTTCCTGGATGGGTTAGTAGGAATGCTGTATTATAATAGCTGGTGCTGGACTTCATTTTCCTGGATGGGTTAGTAGGAGTGCTTTGTTACAATAGCTGGGGCTCGACTGCATGTTCCTTCATGGGTTAGTAGGAGTGTTGTTTATAATAGCTGGTGCTAGACAGCATGTTCCTTTTAATGCATTAGTAGGAGTGCTGAGTTACAATAGCTGGTGCTAGACTGCATGTTCCTAGATGAGTAAGTAAGAATGCTGTGTTATAAAAGCGGTGCTGGACTGCATATTCCTAGATGAGTCAAACGGAGTGCAGTGTTACAATAGCTGTTGCTAGACTGCATGTTCTTGGATGGGTTAGTAGGGAATGCTGTCTTACAATAGTTAGTGCTAGACTGCATATTCCTAGATGGGTAAGCAGGAGTGCTGTGTTACAAGAGCTGGTGCTAGACTGCATGTTTCTGGAAGGGTTAGTACAAGTGCTGTGCTACAAATATTGGTGCTAGATTGCATGTTCCTGGGTGGTTTAAAAGGAGTGGTGTGCTACAATAGCTGGTGCTATACTGCATGGTCCTGGATGGATAAGTAGAGTGCTGTGTAATAATAGCAGGTGCTAGATTGCATGTTTCTGGATGGGTTAGTAGGAGTGCTGTGTTTTAATAGCTGGTCCAAGACTACATGTTCCTGAATGGGTTAGTAAGAGTGCTGTGTTATAAATGCTGGTGCTGGAATCCATATTCCAAGTTGGTTCAGTCGGAGTGCTGTGCTTCTATTGCTGGTACTAGACTGCATGTTACTGGATGGGTTAGTATGAGTGTTGTGTTATTATAGCTGGTGCTGGACTACAAGCTCATGGATGGGTAAGTAGGAGTGCAGTGTGACAACAGCAGGTGCTAGACTGAATGTTCCTGGTTGAGTTAGTTAGTAGGAGTGCTGTGTAATAATAGCTGGTGCTAGACTGCATGTTGCTGGTTGGGTTAGTAGGAGTGCTGTGTTACAATAGCTGGTACTGGACTGCATGATCCTAGATGGGATAGTAGGAGAGCTGTGTTACCACAGCTTGTGCTAGACTGAAATTGTCTGGATGGGTTAGTAGGAGTGCTGTGATTCAATAGCTGGTGCTAGTCTGCATTTTTCTCGATGGTTTAGTAGGAGTGCTGTGTTAAAATAGCAAGTACTAGACATATTCCTTTATGGGTTAGTATGAGTGCTGTGTTATAAAAGCTGGTGCTGAACGGCATATTCCTTGATGTGTTAGTATGGGTGCTGTGTTATAAAATCTGGTGCTGGACCGCATATTACTAGAGGGGTTAGTAGGAGTACTGTGTTACAATAGCTGGTGTTAGACTGTATGATTCTGGATGGGTTAATTATAGTGCTGTGTTACAATAGCTGGGGCTGGACTGCATGTTTCTGGATGGATTCGTAGAAGTGCTTTGTTAAAATAGCTGGTGCTAGTCTAATTGTTCCTGGTTGGGTTAGTATGAGTGCTGTGCTATAAAGCTGGTGCAGGACTTCATATGCCTAGATGGGCTAGAAGGGTGCTGTGTTACTATAGCTGTTGCTAGACTGCATGTTTCTGGATGGGGTAGAAGAAGTGCTGAGTTACAAAAGCTGTTACTAAACTGCATGTTTCTGGATAGGTTAGTACAAGCACTGTGTTACAATAGCTGTAGCTAGACTGCATATTCCTGGATGAGTTAGTAGGAGAGCTGTGTTACAATAGCTGGTGCTGGACTGCGTGTTTCTGGATGGATTAGTAGAAGGGCTGTGTTTCAATAGCTGTTACTGGACTGCATGTTCCTGGATGGGTTAGTAGGAGTGCTGAGTTATAATATCTGGTGCTAGACTGCATGTTCCTGAATCGGTTAGTAGGAGTGCTGTGTTTCAATAGCTGGTTCTTGACTGCATGTTTCAGGATGGATAGTAGGAGAGCTGTTTTAAGATAGCTGGTGATAGACTGCATGTTCCAGTATGGGTTAGCAGGAGTGCTGTGTTTCAAGAGCTGGTGGTAGACTGCATGTTCCTGGATGGGATAGTATGAATGCTGTGTTATAAAAGCTGATGATGGACTGCATATTCCTTGATGGGTCAGTATGAGTGCTGTGTTATAATAGCCGTTGCTAGACTGCATGTTTCTGGATGGGTTAGTAGGAGAATTGTGTTATAATAGCTGGTGCTTGATTGCATACTCATGGATTGGTTAGTAGTAGTGCAGTGTTACAATGGCTGTTGCTAGACTGCATGTTCCTGGATTAGTTAGTAAAGTTTAGTGCTACAATAGCTGGTGCTAGACTGCATGTTCCTGAATGGTTTAGTAGAGTGCTGTGTTACAATAACTGTTGCTAGACTGCAGGTTCCTTAGTAGGTTAGTAGGAGTGCTGTGTTACAATAGCTTTTGCAAGACTGCAAGTTCTTGGATGGTTTAGTAGGTGTGTTGTGTTATAATGGCTGGTGCTAGACTTCATGTTTCTGGATGGGTTAGTAGGAGTGATGTGTTACAATAGCTGTGCTATACTGCATATTCCTGGATGGGTTAGTTGGAGTGCTGTGTTACAATTGCTGTTGGTAGACTGCAGGTTCCTTGATATGTTAGTAAGAGTGCTGAGTTACTATAGCTGTTGCTTGCCTGCTTATACCTGGATGGATTAGTAGGAGTGTTTCTTACAATAGCTGTGCTAGACTTCATATTCCAGGAAGGGTTAGTAGGAGTGCTGTATTACAATAGCTGGTTCTAGCCTGCAGTATACTGGTTGGGTTAGGAGAGTACTTTGTCATAATAGATGGTGCTAGACTGCATGTTTCTGGATGTGTTCGTAGTAGTGCTGAGTTACAATTGCTGTTGCTAGACTACATGTTCCTGGATGGGTTAGTAGGAATGCTGTATTATAATAGCTGGTGCTGGACTTCATTTTCCTGGATGGGTTAGTAGGGTGCTTTTTACAATAGCTGGGGCTCGACTGCATGTTCCTTCATGGGTTAGTAGGAGTGTTGTTTATAATAGCTGGTGCTAGACAGCATGTTCCTTTAATGCATTAGTAGGAGTGCTGAGTTACAATAGCTGGTGCTAGACTGCATGTTCCTAGATGAGTAAGTATGAATGCTGTGTTATAAAAGCGGTGCTGGACTGCATATTCCTAGATGAGTCAAACGGAGTGCAGTGTTACAATAGCTGTTGCTAGACTGCATGTTCTTGGATGGGTTAGTACTAGTATTGTGATAGAACAGCTGGTGCTAGAATGCATGTTTCTGGATGGTTTAGTAGGAGTGCTGTGTTACAATAGCTGTGCTAGACTGCATGTTCCTGGATGGGTTAGTAGGAGTGCTGTGTTATAGTAGCTGATGCTAGACTGCATGTTCCTGAATAGATTAGTAGGAGTGCTGTGTTATAATAGCTGGTGCTACACTGCATGTTTCTGGGTGGGTAAATAGGAGTGCTGTGTTTCAATAGCTTTGCTATTCTACTTATTCCTGGATGGGTTAGTAGGAATGCTGTATTACAATAGCTGGTGCTAGACTGCTTGATCCAGGTTGGGTAAGTAGGAGTTCTGTGTTATAACAGCTGGTGCTAGACTGCATGTTCCTGGATGGTTTAGCAGGAGTGCTGTGTTAAAATCGCTGGTGCTAGACTGCATGTTCCTGAATGGGTTAGTAGGAGTGCTCTGTTACAATAGCTGGTGCTAGACTGAATGTTCTTGGATGGGTTAGTAAGAGTGCTGTGTTACAGAAGATTGTGCTAGACAGCATGTTTCTGCATTGGTAAGCTGGAGTGTTGTGTTACACTAGCTGATGCTAGACTGCATATTCCTGGATGGGTTACTAGGAGTGCTGTGTTACAATAGCTTGTGCTATACTGCATATTCCTTAATGGGTAAGTAGGAGTGCTGTGTTGCAATAGCTTGTCCTTGACTGCATGTTCCTGGATGGTTTAGTATGAGTGCTGTGTTATAATAGCTGTTGCTAGACTGAATGTTCCTGGATAGGTTAGTAGGAGTGCTGTGTTATAATAGCTGGTGCTAGACTGCATGTTTCTGGATGGGTTCATAGGAGTGCTGTGTTACAATTGCTGTTGCTAGATTACATGTTCCTGGAAGGGTTAGTAGGAATGCTGTGTTATAATAGCTGGTGCTAGACTTCATGTTCCTGGATAAGTTAATAGGAGTGCTTTGTTACAATAGCTGGTGCTAGACTGCATGTTCCTGAATCGGTTAGTAGGACTGCTGTGTTTCAATAGCTGGTGCTAGACTGCATTTTTCAGGATGGATAGCAGGAGGGCTGTTTTATGAAAGCTGCTGCTAGACTGCATGTTCCAGTATGGGTTAGTAGGAGTGCTTTGTTACAATAGCTGGTGCTAGACTGCATGATCCTAGATGGGTTATCAATGGTGCTGTGTTATAATTGATGGTGCTAAACTGCATATTTCAGAATAGGTCACTATGAGTGCCATGTTACAATAGCTGGTGCTTGTCGGCATGTTCTTGGATGACTTAGTAGGAGTGTTGCATTACATTAGCTGATGCTTAACTGCATGTTCAAGGATGGGTTAGTAGGAGTGCTGTGTTGTAGTAGCTGGTGCTAGACTGCATGTTCCTTAATCAGTTAGTAGGAGTGCTGTGTTTCAGTAGCTGGTGCTAGACTGCATGTTCCTGGATGGGTTAGTAGGAGTGCTGTGTTACAGTAGCTGGTTCTAGACAGCATATTCCTGGATGGGTTAGTAGGAGTGCTGTGTTAAAATAGCTAGCATTAGACTGCATATTCCTGGATGAGTAAGTATGAGTGCTGTGTTATAAAAGCTGGTGCCAGATGGCATATTCCTTGATGTGTTTGTATCAGTGTGGTATTATGCAATCTGGTGCTGGATTGCATATTTCTAGATGGGTTAGTAGGAGTGCTGTGTTACTATTGCTGGTGCTTGACTGAATGTTTCTGGATGGGTTAGTAGGAGTGCTGTGTTACTATAGCTGGTTCTAGAGTGCATGTTCCTTGATGGGATAGTTTTAGTGCTGTGTTATAATAGCTGTTCCTGGACTACACATTCCTAGATCGGTTAGTAGGAGTGCTGTGTTACAATAGATGGTGACAGACTACATATTTTCAGATGGGATAGTAGGAGTAATGTTTTACGATAGCTTATGCTAGACTGCATGTTCCTTCATGGGTTAGTAGGAGTGTTGTGTTATAATAGCTGGTGCTAGACTGCTTGTTCCTGGATCGGTTAGTAGCAGTGCTGTGTTACAATAGCTTGTGCTAGACTGAATGTTCCTGGATGGGTTAGTAGGAGTGCTGTGTTACAATAGCTATTGCTAGACTGCATATTCCTAGATGGGTTAGCAGGAGTGCTGTGTTACAAGAGCTGGTGCTAGACTGCATGTTTCTGGAAGGGTTAGTAGGAGTGCTGTGCTACAAAAACTGGTGCTTGACTGCATTTTCCTGGATGGTTTAAAAGGAGTGCTGTGTTACAATAGCTGGAGCTACACTACCGGTCAAAAGTTTTAGAACGCCCCCATTTTTCCAGTTTTTATTGAAATTTACACAGGTTAATGTTTCAATGTACTCTGAAATTAAAGCATAGAACAAATAACAATTGGAGATAAAAAATAAATCATAGAATCATTTTGTTTAACAAAATTTAATCTAAAGTTTTGACTCATCAAAGTAGCCACCTTTTGCAGATATACTGTAACCGCCGAACACACTCGTGGCATTCTTCCTACAATGGACATCAAATATTGTTCGGGAAGTTCTTCCCAACACTGTTGCAGAAGTTCCCACAAATGTGCTGCACTTGTAGGTTGCTTTGCTTTCACCCTTTTGTCCAGTTCATCCCAAACCAGCTCGATGGGGTTTAAGTCTGGAGACTGTGCTGGCCATTCCATCATTTGAAGCCTACCGTCTTGTTCTTTTCCTCAAAGGTAGTTCTGACATAGCCTGGAGGTATGTTTTGGGTCATTATCTTGCTGTAGAATGAACCCCTGACCAACTAGGCATAGACCAGAGGGTATTGCATGGCACTGCAAAATGCTGTGGTAGCCCTTTTGGTTCAGGGTGCCAGTCACTCTGTGCTGTTGTCCTGTGAGCCACATATCACGCAAGCTGTTGACTCTCAGAAACTTGTCTTCTGATTCTGTTGTGGCTTTGGGTCTGCCAGACCTCTTCCTGTCAGAGTTTCCTCCAGTTTCCAAGTGCCTTTTGATGGTGTAGGAAACTGTACTGACTGACACCTTGGCTTTCTTTGCAATTTCACTACAGCAGTTTTTGCTAATCTAAACTTTTTTTTAACCTCTAGCAGTTTACCGCTTACCTTTGTACCATTTCAGGTTATTCACTGGACTTGAATTGCTTAAATTTCAATAAAAACTGGAAAATTGGGGGTGTTCTAAAACTTTTGACTGGTAGTGTAGACTGCATGGTCCTGGATGGATAAGTAGGAGTGCTGTCTAATAATAGCTGGTGCTAGATTGCATGTTTCTGGATGGGTTAGTAGGAGTGCTGTGTTTTAATAGCTGGTCCAAGACTACATGTTCCTGAATGGGTTAGTAAGAGTGCTGTATTATAATTGCTGGTGTTAGACTGCATTTTTCTGGATGGGTTAGTATGAGTCTTGTGTTATATTGGCTGTTGCTAGACTACATGTTCCTGGATGTGCTAGTATGAGTGCTGTGTTATAAAAGCTGATGCTGGAATCCATATTCCAAGTTGGTTCAGTAGGAGTGCTGTGCTTTTATTGCTGGTACTAGACTGCATGTTTCTGAATGAGTTAGTATGAGTGTTGTGTTATTATAGCTGGTGCTGGACTGCAAGCTCGTGGATGGGTTAGTAGGAGTGCAGTGTAGCAATAGCAGGTGCTAGACTGAATGTTCCTGTTTGAGTTAGTTATTAGGAGTGCCGTGTAATAATAGCTGGTGCTAAACTGCATGTTTCTGGATGGTTTTATAGGAGTTCTGTGTTACAATAGCTGTTGCTAGATTGAATGTTCCTGGATGGGTTAGTAGGAGTGCTGTGTTATAATAGCTGGTGCTCGACTGCATGTTCCTGGAAGGATTAGTAAGAGTGCTGTGCTGCAATAGCTGGTGCTAGACTGCATGTTCTTGGTTGGGTTAGTAGGAGTGCTGTGTTACAATAGCTGGTACTATACTGCATGATCCTTGATGGGATAGTAGGAGAGCTGTGTTACTACAGCCTGTGCTAGACTGAATGTTTCTGGATGGGTTAGTAGGAGTGCTGTGATTAAATAGCTGGTGCTTGTCTGCATTTTTCTGGATGGTTTAGTAGGAGTGCTGTGTTAAAATAGCAACTACTAGTCATATTCCTTTGTGGGTTAGTATGAGTGCTGTGTTATAAAAGCTGGTTCTGGACAGCATATTACTAGCTGAGTTAGTAGGAGTACTATGTTACAATAGCTGGTGTAAGACTGTATGTTTCTCGATGGGTTATTTGTAGTGCTGTGTTACAACAGCTGGGGCTGGACTGCATGTTCTGGATGGATTCATAGAAGTGCTTTGTTAAAAAAGCTGGTGCTAGTCTAAATGTTCCTGGATGGGTTAGTATGAGTGCTGTGTTATAAAAGCTGGTGCGGACTTCATATGTCTAGATGGGCTAGAAGAAGTGCTGTGTTACTATAGCTGTTGCTAGACTGCATGTTTCTGGATGTGTTAGAAGAAGTGCTGAGTTACAAAAGCTGTTACTAAACTGCATGTCTCTGGATGGGTTAGTATGAGCACTGTGTTACAATAGCTGTAGCTAGACTGCATATTCCTGGATGAGTTAGTAGGAGAGCTGTGTTACAATAGCTGGTGCTGGACTGCACGTTTCTGAATGGGTTAGTAGAAGCGCTGTGTTTCAGTAGCTGTTACTGGACTGCATGTTCCTGGAAGGGTTAGTAGGAGTGCTGTGTTTCAATAGCTGGTGCTAGACTGCATGTTTCAGGATGGATAGTAGGAGAGCTGTTTTACGATAGCTGGTGCTAGACTGCATGTTCCTGTATGGGTTAGTAGGAGTGCTGTGTTTCAAGAGCTGGTGGTAGTCTGCATGTTCCTGGATGGGATAGTATGAATACTGTGTTATAAAAGCTGATGATGGACTGCATATTCCTAGATGGGTCAGTAGGAGTGCTGTGTTGCAATAGCTGTTGCTAGACTGCATATTTCTGGATGGGTTAGTAGGAGAGTTGTGTTATAGTAGCTGGTGCTAGTATGCATGCTCATGGATTGGTTAGTAGTAGTGCAGTATTACAATAGCTGTTGCTAGACTGCATGTTCCTGGATGAGTTAGTAAAAGTTTAGTGCTACAATAGCTGGTGCTAGACTGCTTGTTCCTGAATGGATTAGTAGGAGTGCTCTATTACAATAGCTGTTGCTAGACTGCAGGTTCCTGAGTAGGTTAGTAGGAGTGCTGTGTTACAATAGCTTTTGCAAGACTGCAAGTTCTTGGATGGTTTAGTATGTGTGTTGTGTTATAATGGCTGGTGCTAGACTGCATGTTTTTGGAATGGTTAGTAGGAGTGCTGTGTTACAATAGCTGTTGGTAGACTGCAGGTTCCTATATATGTTAGTAAGAGTGCTGAGTTACAATAGCTGTTGCTGGCCTGCTTATACCTGGATGGATTAGTAGGAGTGTTGTCTTACAATAGCTGTGCTAGACTTCATATTCCAGGAAGGGTTAGTAGGAGTGCTGTATTACAATAGCTGGTGCTAGCCTACATGATACTGGTTGGGTTAGTAGGAGTGCTTTGTCATAATAGCTGGTGCTAGACTGCATGTTTTTGGATGGGTTCATAGGAGTGCTGTTACAATTGCTGTTGCTAGACTACTTGTTCCTGGATGGTTTAGTAGGAATGCTGTGTTATAATAGCAGGTGCTAGACTTCATGTTCCTGGATGGGTTAGTAGGAGTGCTTTGTTACAGTAGCTGGGGCTAGACTGCATGTTCCTGGATGGGTTAGTAGGAGTGTTGTTTATAATAGCTGGTGCTAGACAGCATGTTCCTTTAATGCATTTGTAGGAGTGCTGAGTTACAATAGCTGGTGCTAGACTGCATGTTCCTAGATGGGTAAGTATGAATACTGTGCTATAAAAGCTGGTGCTGGACTGCATATTCCTAGATGGGTCAGGCGGAATGCTGTGTTACAATAGCTGTTGCTAGACTGCATGTTCTTGGATGGGTTAGTTCTAGTATTGTGTTATAACAGCTGGTGCTAGAATGCATTTTTCTGGATGGTTTGGCAGGAGTCCTGTGTTACAATAGCTGTGCTAGACTGCATGTTCCTGGATGGGTTAGTAGGAGTGCTGTGTTATAATAGCTGATGCTAGACTGCATGTTCCTGAATAGATTAGTAGGAGTGCTGTGTTATAATAACTGGTGCTACACTGCATGTTTCTGGATTTGTTAATAGGAGTGCTGTGTTACAATAGCTGTGCTAGGCTGCTTATTCCTGGATGGGTTGGTAGGAGTGCTGTATTACAATAGCTGGTGCTAGACTGTTTGATCCAGGTTGGGTAAGTAGGAGTTCTGTGTTATAATAGCTTGTGCCAGACTGCATGTTCCTGGATGGTTTAGCAGGAGTGCTGTGTTACAATCGCTGGTGCTAGACTGCATGTTCCTGAATTGGTTAGTAGGAGTGCTGTGTAACAATAGCTGGTGCAAAACTGCTTGTTCCTGGATGTGTTCTATAAGTGCTCTGTTACAATAGCTGGTGCTAGACCGAATGTTCTTGGACGGGTTAGTAGGTGTGCTGTGTTACAAAAGCTGGTGCTAAACAGCATGTTTCTGCATGGGTAAGCTGGAGTGTTGTGTTACAATAGCTGATGCTAGACTGCTTATTCCTGGATGGGTTAGTAAGAGTGCTGTGTTATAATTGCGGGTGCTAGACTGCATATTCCTGAATGGGTTACTAGGAGTGCTGTGTTGCAATAGATTGTGCTAGACTGCATGTTCCTGAATGGTTTAGTAGGAGTGCTGTGTTATAATAGCTGGTGCTAGACTGAATTTTCCTGGATAGGTTAGTTGGAGTGCTGTGTTATAATATCTGGTGCTAGACTGCATGTTTCTGTATGGGTTCATGGGAGTGCTGTGTTACAATTGCTGTTGCTAGATTACATGTTCCTGGATGGGCTAGTAGGAATGCTGTGTTATAATAGCTGGTGCTAGACTTCATGTTCCTCGATTGGTAAGTAGGAGTGCTTTGTTACAATAGCTGGTGCTAGACTGCATGTTCCTTGAAGGGTTAATAGGAGTGTTGTTTATTATTGCTGGTGCTAGACAGCATGTTCCTTTAATGCATTAGTAGGAGTGCTGAGTTACAATTGCTGGTGCTAGACTGCATGTTCCTAGAAGGGTGAGAATGAATGCTGTGTTATAAATGCTGGTGCTGGACTGCATATTCCTAGATGGGTCAGAAGGAGTGCTGTGTTACAATAGCTGTTGCTAGACTGCATGTTCCTGGATGAGTTAATACTAGTATTGTGTTATAACAGCTGGTGCTAGAATGTATGTTTCTGGATGGTTTAGTAGGAGTGCTGTGTTATAATAGCTGTGCTAGACTGCATGTTTCTGGATGGGTTAGTAGGAGTGCTGTGTTATAATTGCTGATACTGCACTGCATGTTCCTGAATTGATTAGTAGGAGTGCTGTGTTATAATAGCTGGTGCAACTCTGCATGTTTCTGGATGGGTTATTAGGAGTGCTGTGTTAGAATAGCTGTGCTAGACTACATGTTCCTGGATGGGTGAGTAGGAATGCTGTGTTATAATAGCTGGTGCTAGACTGCATGTTCCTGGATGGGTTAGTAGGAGTGCTGAGTTACAATTGCTGGTGGTAGACTGCATGTTCCTGGTTGGGTTAGTATGAATGCTGTGTTATAAAAGCTGGTGATGAACTGCATATTCCTAGATGGGTCAGTAGCAGTGCTGTGTTACAATAGCTGTTGCTAGACTGCTTGTTCCTTGATGGGTTAGTAAGGGTGCTGTGTTATAATTGCGGGTGCTGGACTGCATATTTCAGGATGGGTTACTAAGAGTGCTGTGTTACAATAGCTTGTGCTGGACTGCATGTTCCTTAATGGGTAAGTAGGAGTGCTCTGTGGCTATAGCTTGTGCTAGACTGCATGTTTCTGGATGGGTGAGTAGGAGTGCTGTGTTATAATAGCTGGTGCTATACTGAATGTTCATGGATGGGTTTGTAGGAGTACTGTGTTACAATAGCTGTTTCTATACTACATGTTTCTGGAAGGGTTAGTAGGAGTGCCATGTTACAATAGCTGGTGCTAGACTGAATGATTCTGGATTGTTTACTAGAAGAGTTGTGTTCCAATAGCTGGTGCTAGAAGGCATGTTCCTGGATGGGTTATTTGGAGTGCTGTGTTACAATAGCTGGTACAAGACTGCATGTTTCTGGATGGGTTAATAGGAGTGCTGTGTTATTACTGCTGGTGCTATTCTGTATGTTCCTGAATGTGTTAGTAGGAATGCTGTGTATCAATAGCTGGTGCTATACTACATGTTTCTGGATTAGTTAGTAGGAGAGCTGTGTTACAATAGCTGGTGTTAGACTGCATGTTCTGGATGGGTTAGAAGGAGTGCTGTGATACAATAGCTGGTGCTAGATTGCTTGTTACAGGATGAGTTAGTAGCAGTGCTGTGTTACAATAGCTGGAGCTAGACAGCATGTTTCTGGAAGGTTAGTAGGAGTGCTGTGTTACAATAGCTGGTGTTAGACTACATGTTCCTGTATGGGTTAGTGGGGAGTGCTGTCTTACAATTGCTGGTGTTTCCGTGCATGTTCCTAGAAGAGTTAGTAGGAATGCAGTGTTACAATAGCTGGAGCTAGACTGCATGTTTTTTGGGAGGGTTAGTTAGGGTGCTGTGTTATAATTGCGGGTGCTAGACTGCATATTCCTGGATGGGTTAGTAGGAGTGCCGTGTTACAATAGCTGGAGCTAGACTGCATTTTACTGGATGGGTTAGTAGGAGTGCTGTGTTTCAATAGCTGGTGTTAGACTGCATATTCCTAGATGGGTTACTAGGAGTGCTTTGTTACAATAGTTGATGCTAGAATACATGTTAGTTGTAGGATTAGTAGGAGTGCTGTGTTGCAATAGCTGGTGCTAGATTGTATGTTCCTGGATCGGTTAGCAGGAGTGCTGTGTTACAACAGTTGGTGCAAAACTGCATGTTCCTTGAAGGGTTAGTAGGAGTGCTGTGTTACAGTTGCTGGTGCTAGACTGCATAATCCTAGATATTTTAGAAGGACTGCTGTGCTACAATAACTGGTGCAAGACTGCACTTTCCGGCATGGGTAAGTAGGACTGCTGAGCTACAATAGCTGGTGCTAGACTGCATGTTACTGGATGAGTTAGTATGGTAGCTGTGTAATAATTGCTGGTGCTCGACTGCATATTCTTGGATGGATTAGTAGGAGTGCTATGTTTCAATAGCTGGTGCTAGACTGCTTGTTCCTGAATACGTTAGTAGGAGTACTGTGTTACAATAGCTGGTGCTAGACTGCATGTTTCTGGGTGGATTAGTAAGTGTGCTGTCTTATAATAGCTGGTGCAAGACGGCATTTTTCTGGATGGGTAAGTAAGAGTGCTGTGTTACAATAGCTGGTGCTATACTGCATATTCCTGGATGGATTAGTATTAGTGCTGTCATACAATAGCTGTGCTAGACTGCATAATTTCTGGATGGGTTAATAGGAGTGCTGTGTTACAATAGCTGTGCTAGACTGCATGTTCCTGTACGGGTTAGTAAGAGTGCTGTGTTACAATAGCTGGTGCTAGACTGCATATTCCCGAATGGAATAGTGGGAGTGCTGTCTTACAATAGCTGTGCTAGACTGCATATTCTTGGAAGAGTTAGTAGGAGTGATGTATTAAAATTGCTGGTGCTGGACTGCATGTTCATAAATGGGTTAGCAGCACTGCTGTGTTACAACAGCTGGTGCAAGACTGCCTCTTTGTGGATGGGTTAGTATAGGTGCTGTATTATAATTGTCGGTGCTAGACTGCATGTTTCTGGAGGGGTCAGCAGGAGTACTTTAGTACAATAGCTGGTGCTAGACTGCATGTTCCTGGATGGGTAAATAGGAGTGTTGTTTTATAATAGCTTGTGCTTGACAGCAAGTTCCTGTAATGGGTTAGTAGGAGTGCTGAGTTACCATAGCTGGTGGTAGACTGCATGTTCCTGGATTTGTTAGTATGAATGCTGTGTTATAGAAGCTGGGGATGGACTGCATATTCCTAGACGGGTCGGTAGGAGTGCAGTGTTACAATAGGTGTTGCTAGACTGCATGTTCCTGGATGGATTAGTAAGAGGGTAGTGCTACAATAGCTGGTGCTAAACTGATTGTTTCTGTATGGGTTAGAAGGGTTGTGTTATAATAGCTGGTGCTAGAATGCATGCTCATGGATGGGTTAGTAGGAGTGCAGTGTTACAATATCTGTTGGTAGACTGCATGTTCCTGGATGAGTTAGTAAGAGGGTAGTGCTACAATAGCTGGTGCTAGACTGCATGTTTCTGGATGGGATAGTTAAAGTTTAGTGCTGCAATTGCTGGTGCTAGACTGCATGTTCCTGAATAGATTAGTTGGAGTGCTGTGTTTCTATATCAGTTGCTAGTCTGCAGGTTCCTGAGTGGGTTAGTAGGAGTGCTGTGTTACAATAGCTTCTGCAAGACTGCTAGTTCCTGGATGGTTTAGTATGTGTGTTGTGTTTTAATTGCTGATGCTAGACTGCATGTTTCTGGATGGGTTAGTAGGAGTGATGTGTTACAATAGCTGTGCTATACTGCAGGTTCCTGGATGGGTTAGTAGGAGTGCCGTGTTACAATAGCTGTTGGTAGACTGCAGGCTCCTGGATATGTTAGTTTGAGTGCTGTGTAACAATAGCTGGTGCTAGACTGCTTATTCCTGGATGAATTAGTAGTAGTGCTATCTTGACAGCTGTGCTAGTCTGCATATTCCAGGAAGGGTTAGTAGGAGTGCTGTATTACAATCGCTGGTGCTAGACTGCATGATCCTGGTTGGGTTAGTAGGAGTGCTGTGTCATAATAGCTGGTGCTTGACTGCATGTTCCTGGATGGTTTAGCAGGACTGCTGTGTTACAATAGCTGTTGCTAGACTGTATCTTTCTGGATGGGTTACTAGAGGTACTGTGTTATAATAGCTGGTGCTAGACTGCATGTTTCTGGATGGGTTCGTAGTAGTGCTGTGTTACAATTGCTGTTGCTAGACTGCATGTTTCTGGATGGGTTAGTAGGAGTGCAGTATTACAATAGCTGATGCTATACTGCATTTTCCTGGATGGGTTAATAGGAGTGATGTTTAATAATAGCTGGTGCTAGACAGCATGTTGCTTTAATGCATTAGTAGGAGTGCTGAGTTACAATAGTTGGTGCTAGACTGCATGTTCCTAGATGGGTTAGTATGAATGCTGTGTTATAAAAGCTGGTGCTGGACTGCATATTCCTAGATGGGTCAGTAGGAGTCCAGTGTTACAATAGCTGTTGCTAGACTGCTTTGTTCCTGGATGGGTTAGTAAGAGTAGAGTGCTATAATAGCTGGTACTAGACTGCATGTTCCTGGAAGGGTTAGTACTAGTATTGTTTTAATAGCTGGTGCTAGAATGCAAGTTTCTGGATGGTTTAGTAGGAGTGCTGTGTTACATTAGCTGCACTAGACTCCATGTTCCTGGATATGTTAGTAGGTGTGCTGTGTTACAATAGCTGTTGCTAGACTGCAGGTTCCTGGATGGGTTAGTAAGGGTTCTGTGTCAAAATAGCTGGTGCTAGACTGTATATTCCTGAATGGATTAGTATGAATGCTGTCATACAATAGCTGTGCTAGAATGCAAATTCCAGGATGGGTTAGCAGGAGTGCTGTTTTACAATAGCTAGTGCTAGACTGAATGATCCTGGCTGGGTAAGAAGGAGTTCTGTGTTATAATAGCTGGTTCTAGACTGCATGTTCCTGGATGGTCAAGCGGGAGTGCTGTTTTACAATCACTGGTGCTTGGCTGCATGTTCCTGGATGGGTTAGTAGGAGTGCTGTGTAACAATAGCTGGTGCTAGACTGCACATTCCTAGATGGGTTACTAGGAGTGCTTTGTTACAATAGTTGATGCTAGAATACATGTTAGTTGATGGGTTAGTAGGAGTGCTGTGTTACAACAGTTGGTGCTAAACTACATGTTCCTTGAAGGGTTAATAGTAGTGCTGTGTTACATTTGCTGGTGCTAGACTGCATAATCCTAGATGGGTTAGAAGGACTGCTGTGTTACAATAACTGCTGCAAGACTGCACTTTCCATCATGGGTAAAGTAGGACTGCTGAGTTACAATAGCTGCTGCTATGCTACATGTTACTGGATGGGTTAGTAAGGGAGCTGTGTTATAATTGCTGGTGCTAGACTGCATATTCTTTGATGGGTTAGTAGGAGTGCTGTGTTACAACTAGCTGGTGCTAGACTGCTTGTTCCTGAATACTTTAGTAGGAGTGCTGTGTTACAGTAGGTTGTTATGGACTGCATGTTCCTGAGTGGGTTAGTAGAAGTGCTGTGTTATAATAGCTGGTGCTAGACTGCATTTTTCTGGATGGGTAAGTAGGAGTGCTGTGTTACAGTAGCTGGTGCTAGACTGCAAATTCCAGGATGGGTTAGCAGGTGTGCTGTATTACAATAGCTGGTGCTAGCCTGCATGATCCTGGCTGGGTTTGTAGGAGTTCTGTGTTATAATAGCTGGTGCTAGACTGCATGTTCCTTGATGGTTAAGCAGGAGTGCTGTGTTACAATTGCTAGTGCTAGACTGCATATTCCTGTAGGGGTTAGTAGGAGTGCTGTGTAACAATAGCTGGTGCAAGACTGCTTGTTCCAGGATGGGTTGTAGGAGTGCTCTGTTACAATAGCTGGTGCTAGACTGCATGTTTCTGGATGGGTTAGTAGGAGTGCAGTGTTACAAAAGCTGGTGCTAGACAGCATGTTTCTGCATGGGTTCGGAGGAGTGTTGTGTTACAATTGCTGATGCTAGACTACTTGTTCCTGGATGGGTTAGTAAGGGTGCTGTTTTATAATTGCTGATGCTAGACTGCATATTCCAGGATGGGTTACTAGGAGTGCTGTGTTAAAATAGCTTGTGCTAGACTGCAATTCCTTAATGGGTAAGTAGGAGTGCTGTGTGGCAATAGCTTGTGCTATACTGAATGGTCCTGGATGGGTTAGTAGGAGTGCTGTGTTACAATAGCTGGTTCAATATTGCATGTTTCTGGAAGGGTTAGTAGGAGTGCCATGTTACAATAGGTGGTGCTAGACTGAATGATTCTGGATTGTTTTCTAGAAGAGTTGTGTTCCAATAGCTGGTGCTAGACGGCATGTTCCTGGATGGGTTAATTGGATTGCTGTGTTACAATAGCTGGAGCTAGACTGCATGTAACTGTATGGGTTAGTAAGGGTGGCTGTGTTATAATTTCTGGTGCTAGACTGCTTATTTCTGGGTGGCTTAGGAGGAGTGATGTGTTGCAATAGCTGGTGCTTGACTGCATGTTCCTGAATGGGTTAATAAGTGTGATCTGTTATTACAGCTGGTGCTATACTGAATGTTCCTCAATGGGTTAGTAGAAATGCTGTGTTACAATAGCTGGTGCTATACTGCCTGTTTCTGGATTAGTTAGTAGGAGAGCTATGTTACAATAGCTGGTGTTAGACTGCATGTTCGGAATCGGTTAGTAGCAGTGCTGTGTTACTAGAGCTGGTGCTAGATGACATGTTCCTATATGGGTTAGTGGGAGTGCTATCTTACAATTGATGGTGCTTCACTGCATGTTCCTAGATGAGATAGTAGGAATGCAGTGTTACAATAGCTGGTGATTGACTACATGTTTTTGGGTGGGTTAGTTAGGGTGCAGTGTTATAATTGCTGGTGCTAGACTGCATATTCCTGGATTGGTTAGTAGGAGTGCTGTGTTACAATAGCTGGAGCTAGACTGCATTTTCCTGGATGGGTTAGTAGGAGTTCTGTGTTTTAATAGCTGGTGCTAGACTGCATATTACTAGATGGGTTACTAGGAGTGCTTTGTTACTATAGTTGATGCTAGAATACATGTTAGTTGATGGGTTAGTAGGATTGCTGTGTTACAATAGCTGGTGCTAGATTGCATGTTCCTGAATGGTTTAGTAGGAGTGCTGTGTTACAACAGTAGGTGCCAAACTGCATGTTCTTAAAGGGTTAGTAGGAGTGCTGTGTTACAGTTGCTGGTGCTAGATTGCAGGATTCTAGATGGGTTAGAAGGACTGCTGTGTTAGAATAACTGGTGCAAGACTGCACTTTCTGGCATGGGTGAATAGGACTGCTGAGTTACAGTTGCTGGTGCTAGACTGCAAGTTACGGATGGGTTAGTAAGGTGCTGTGTAATAATTGCTGGTGCTAGACTGCATATTCTTGGATGGGTTAGTAGGAGTGCTGTGTTACAATAGCTGGTGCTAGACTGTTTGTTCCTGAATACGTTAGTAGGAGTGCTGTGTTTCAATAAATAGTTCTAGACTGCATGTTCCTGGATGGGATAGTAGGAGTGCTGTGTTACAATAGCTGGTGCTAGACTGCATGTTTCTGGGTGGGATAGTAGGTGTGCTGTGTTATAATAGCTGGTGCTAGACTGCATTTTTCTGGATGGGTTAATAAGAGTGCAGTGTTACAATAGCTGATGCTAGACTGCATATTCCTGCACGGATTAGTAGTAGTGCTGTCTTACAATAGCAGTGCTAGACTGCATGATTCTGGATGGGTTAGTAGCAGTGCTGTGTTACAGTAGCTGTGCTAGACTACATGTTCCTGGATGGGTTAGTAAGAGTGCTGTGTTACAATAGCTGGTGCTAGACTGCATTTTCCTGGATGGAATAGTAGGAGTGCTGTGTAACAATAACTTTGCTAGACTGCATATTCCTGGAAGAGTTAGTAGGAGTGCTGTGTTACAACAGCTGGTGCAAGACTGCATCTTTCTGGATGGGTTAGTAGAGGTGCTGTGTTATAATAGCTGGTGCTAGACTGCATGTTTCTGGAGGGGTTAGTAGGAGTGCTGTGTTACAATGGCAGTTGCTAGACTTCATGTTCCTGGATGGGTTTGTAGGAATGCTGTGTTATAATAGCTGGTTTCTAGCCTGCATGTTGCTGGATGGGTTAGTAGGAGTGCTGAGTTATAATAGCTGGTTATAGACTACATGTTCCTGGATGGGTTAATAGGAGTCTTGTTTTATAGTAGCTGGTGCTTGACAGCATGTTTCTGTAATGGGTTAGTAGGAGTGCTGTGTTACAATAGCTGGTGGTAGACTGCATGTTCCTGGTTTGGTTAGTATGAATGCTGTGTTATAAAAGCTGTTGATGGACTGCATATTTCTAGATGGGTCAGTAAGTGCTGTGTTACAATAGCTGTTGCTAGACAACATGCTCCTGCATGGGTTAATAAGAGAATATTGCTACAATAGCTGGTGCTAGACTGCATATTTCTGGATGGGTTAGTAAGGGTGTTGTGTTATAATAGCTGGTTCTAGAATGCATGCTCATGAATGGGTTCGTAGGAGTGCAGTGTTACAATAGCTGTTGCTATACTGCATGTTCCTGGATTTATTATTAAAAGTGTAGTGCTACAAGAGCTGGTGCTAGGCTACATGTTGTTGAATGGATTAGTTGGAGTGCTGTGTTACGATAGTTGTTGCTAGACTGCATGTTCCTGGATAGGTTCGTTTTAGTGCTGTGTTACAATAGCTGGTGTTAGACTGCATGATCCTAGATGGGTAAGTAGGACTGCTGTGTTACAATAACTGGTGCAAGACTGCATTTTCCAGCATTGATTAGTAGGAGTGCTGTGTTACAATTGCTGGTGAAAGACTGCATGTTACTGGATTGGTTAGTAAGGGTGCTGTGTTATAATTGCTGGTGCTACACTGCATGTTCTTGGATGGGTTAGTAGAAATACTGTGTTACAATTGCTGGTGCTAGACTGCGTGTTTCTGGATGGGTAACTAGGAGTGCAGTGTTACAATTGCTGGTGCTAGACTGCGTGTTTCTGGATGGGTTATTAGGAGAGCTGTGTTACAATAGCTGGTGCTTGACTGCATGTTCCTGGATTTGTTAGTAGGATTGCTGTGTTGCAATTGCTGGTGCTAGACTGCATGTTTCTAGATAGGTTAATAGGAGTGCTGTGTTAGAATAGCTGGTACTAGACAGCATGTTTCTTGATGGTTTGTAGGAGTGCTGTGTTACAAGAGCTGGTGTTAGACTGCATGTGACTGGATGGGTTAGTAAGGGTGCTGAGTTATAACTGCTGGTGCTAGACTGCATATTCCTGGATGGGTTAGTAGGAATGTACGTTACAGTTGCTGGTGCTAGACTGCATTTTCCGAGATGGGTTAGTAGGAGTGCTGTGTTATAATAGCTGGTGCTAGACTGCATGTTCCTGGATGGGTTATTAATGGTGCTGTGTTATAATTGCTGGTGCTAGACTACATATTCCTGGATGGGTTACTAGGAGTGCTTTGTTACAATAGCTAGTGCTAGACTTCATGTTCCTGGAGGGTTAGTTGGAGTGCTGTGTTACGATAGCTGTTGCCATACTGCATGTTCCTGGATTTCTTATTAAAAGTGTAGTGCTACAGAGCTGGTGCTAGGCTACATGTTCTTAGGATGGATTAGTTGGGTGCTGTGTTACAGCAGTTGCTAGACTGCATGTTCCTCTGATGGTTAATAGGAGTGATGTTTTATAATAGCTGGTGCTAGACAGCATGTTGCTTTAATGCGTTAGTAGGAGTGCTGAGTTACATATTTGGTGCTATACTGCATGTTACTAGATGGGTTAGTATGAATGCTGTGTTATAAAAGCTGGTGCTGGACTGCATATTCCTAGATGGGTCAGTAGGAGTCCTGTGTTACAATAGCTGTTGCTAGACTGCTTGTTCCTGGATGGGTTAGTAAGAGTAGAGTGCTATAATAGCTGGTACAGACTGCATGTTCCTGAAAGGGTTAGTACTAGTATTGTTTTTAATAGCTGGTGCTAGAATGCATGTTTCTGGATGGTTTTAGTAGGGTGCTGGGTTACATTAGATGCGCTAGACTGCATGTTCCTGGATATTTTAGTAGGTGTGTTGTGTTACAATAGCTGTTGCTAGACTGCAGGTTCCTGGATGGGTTAGTAAGGGTTCTGTGTTAAAATAGCTGGTGCTAGACTATATATTCCTGAATGGATTAGTATGAATGCTGTCTTACAACAGCTGTGCTAGACTGCAAATTCCAGGATGGGTTAGCAGGAGTGTTGTTTTACAATAGCTAATGCTAGACTGGAATGATCCTGGCTGGGTAAGTTGGAGTTCTGTGTTATAATAGCTGGTGCTATACTGCATGTTCCTGGATGGCCAAGTGGGGTGCTGTGTTACAATCACTGGTGCTTGACTGCATGTTCCTGGATGGGTTAGTAGAGTGCTGTGTAACAATAGCTGGTGCTAGACTGCACATTCCTAGATGAGTTACTACGAGTGCTTTGTTACAATAGTTGATGCTAGAATACATGTTAGTTGATGGGTTAGTAGGTGCTGTGTTACAACAGTTGGTGCTAACTGCATGTTCCTTGAAGGGTTAGTATTAGTGCTGTGTTACAGTTGATGGTGCTAGACTGCATAATCCTAGATGGATTAGAAAGACTGCTGTGTTACAATAACTGGTGCAAGACTGCACTTTCCAGCATGGGTAAATAGGACTGCTGAGTTACAATAGCTGTCGCTATACTACATGTTACAGGATGGGTTAGTAAGGTGCTGTGTTATAATTGCTGGTGCTAGACTGCATATTCTTTAGTGGGTTAGTAGGGTGCTGTGTTACAATAGCTGGTGCTAGACTGCTTGTTCCTGAATATGTAGTAGGAGTGCTGTGTTACAATAGCTGGTGCTAGACTGCATATTCCTGGATGGATTAGTAGTAGTGCTGTCACAATAGCTGTGCTAGACTGCAAGTTCCTGGATGGGTTAGTAAGAGTGCTGAGTTACAATAGCTGGTGCTAGACTGCATATTCCTGGATGGAATAGAGGTGCTGTCTTATAACAGCTGTGCAAGACTGCACATTCCTGAAAGAGTTAGTAGGAGTGCTGTATTAAAATAGCTGGTGCTGGACTGCATGTTCATGGATGGGTAGGCAGGACTGCTGTGTTACAACAGCTGGTGCAATACTGCATCTTTCTGGATGGATTAGTAGAGTGTTGTTTTATAATAGCTGGTGCTAGACTTCATGTTTCAGGAGGAGTTAGTATCAGTGCTGTGTTACAATAGCTGGTGCTGGACTGCAACTTCCTGGATGGGTTAATAGGAGTGTTGTTTTATAATAGCTGGTGCTTGACAGCATGTTCCTGTAATCGGTTAGTAGGAGTGCTAAGTTACAATAGCTGGTGTTAGACTGCATGTTCCTTAATTTGTTATTATGAATGCTGTGTTTTAAGGGCTGGAGATGGACTGCATATTCCTAGATGGGTCAGTAGAGGTGCTGTGTTACAATAGCTGTTGCTAGAATGAATGTTCCTGGATGGGTTAGTAAGAGGTAGTGCTACAATAGCTGGTGCTAGACTGCATATTTCTGGATGGGTTAGTTGGAGTGTTGTATTATAATAGCTGGTGCTAGAATGCATGCTCATTGATGGGTTAGTAAAAGTTTAGTGCTACAATAGCAGGTGCTAGACTGCATGTTCCTGAATGGATTAGTAAGTGCTGTGTTACAATAGCTTTTGCAAGACTGCAAATTCCTGGATTCTTTAGTAGGTGTGTTGTGTTACAATTGCTGTGCTATACTGCAGGTTCCAGGATGGGTTAGTAGGAGTGCTGTGTTACAATAGCTGTTGGTAGACTGCAGGCTCCAGGATATGATAGTAAGAGTGCTGTGTTACAATAGCTGGTGATAGACTACTTATTTTTGGATGAATTAGTAGGAGTGCTGACTTACAACAGCAGTGCTAGACTGCATATTCCAGGTAGGTTTAGTAGGAGTGCTGCATTACAATAGCTGTTGCTAGACTGCATGATCCTGGTTGGGTTAGTAGGAGTGCTGTTTCATAATAGCTGGTGCTTGACTGCATCTTTCTGGATGGGTTAGTAGAGGTGCTGTGCTACAATAGCTGGTGCTAGACTGCATGTTTCTGGATGGGTTAGTAGGAGTGCTGTGTTACAATTGCTGTTGCTAGACTACATGTTCCTGGATGGGTTAGAAGAATGCTGTGTTATAATAGCTGTTGCTAGACTTCATGTTCCTGGATGGTTTAGTAGGAGTGCTGTGTTACAATAGCTGGTGCTATACTGCATGTTCTGAATGGGTTGATAGAGTGTTGTTTTGTAATAGCTGGTGCTAGATAGCATGTTACTTTAATGTGTTAGTAGGGTGCTGAGTTACAATAACTGGTGCTAGACTGCATGTTCCTAGATGGGTTAGTAAGAACGCTGTGTTATAAAGCTGGTGCTGGACTGCATATTCCTAGATGGGTCAGTAGGAGTCCTGTTTTACAGTAGCTGTTGCTAGACTGCATGTTCCTGGATGGGTTAGTAAGAGCAGAGTGCTATAATAGCTGGTACTAGACTGCATGTTCCTGGAAGGGTAAGTACTAGTATTGTTTTTTAATAGCTGGTGCTAGAATGCATGTTTCTGGATGGTTTCATAGGAGTGGTGTGTTACAATAGCTGTGCTAGACTGCATGTTCCTGGATGGGTTAGTAGGAGTGCTGTGTTATAATAGCAGATGCTAGACTGTATGTTCCTGAATAGATTAGTAAGAGTGCTGTGTTACAATAGATGTGCTAGACTGCATCTTCCTGGATGGGTTAGTAGGTGTGCTGTGTTACAATAGCTGTTGCTGGACTTCAGGTTCCTAGATTGGTTAGTAAGAGTTCTGTGTTAAAATAGCTGGTTCTAGACTGCATATTCCTGGATGGATTAGTATGAGTGCTGTCTTACAACTGCTGTGCTAGACTGCATATTCCAGGATGGGTTAGCAGGATTGCTGTATTACAATAGCTGGTGCTAGCCTGCATGATCCTGTCTGGGTTTGTTGGAGTTCTGTGTTATAATAGCTGGTGCTAGACTGCATGTTCCTGGATAGTTAAGCAGGAGTGCTGTGTTACAATCCGCTAGTGCTAGACTGCATGTTCCTGTATGGGTTAGTAGGAGTGCTTGTATCAATATCTGGTGTAAGACTGCTTGTTCCAGGATGGGTTGTAGGAGTGCTCTGTTACAATAGCTGGTGCTAGACTGCATGTTTCTGGATGGTTAGTAGGAGTGCTGTGTTACAATAGCTGGTGCTAGACAGCATGTTTCTGCATGGGTTCGCAGGGTGTTGTGTTACAATTGCTGTTGCTAGACTGCTTGTTCCTGGATGGGTTAGTAAGTGTGCTGTTTTATAATTGCAGGTGCTAGACTGCATATTCCAGGATGGGTTACTAGAGAGTGCTGTGTTAAAATAACGTACTGGACTACAACTCCTTAATGTGTCTGCAGTAATGTGTGGCAATAGCTGGTGCTATACTGAATGTTCCTGGATGGGTTAGTAGAGTGCTGTGTTACAATAGCTGGCTCAATATTGCATGTTTCTGGAAGGGTTAGTAGGAGTGCCATGTTACAATAGCTGGTGCTAGACTGAATGATTCTGGATTGTTTTCTAGAAGAGTTGTGTTCCAATAGCTGGTGCTAAGCGGCATGTTCCTGGATGGAGTTAATTGGAGTGCTGTGTTACAATAGCTGGAGCTAGACTGCATGTAACTGTTTGGAGTTAGTAAGGGGCTGCGTTATAATTTCTGGTGCTAGACTGCTTATATCTGGGTGGCTTAGTAGGAGTGATGTGTTGCAATAGCTGGTGCTTGTTGCATGTTCCTGAATGGGTTAATAGGAGTGCTGTGTTATTTCAGCTGGTGCTATAATGAATGTTCCTCAATGGGTTAGTAGAAATGTATTACAATAGCTGGTGCTATTCTGCCTGTTTCTGGATTAGTTAGTAGGAGAGCTGTGTTACAATAGCTGGTGTTAGACTGCATGTTCTGGATCGGTTAGTAGCAGTGCTGTGTTACTAGAGCTGGTGTTAGGTGACATGTTCCTATATGGGTTAGTGGGAGTGCTATCTTACATTACTGGTGCTTCACTGCATGTTCCTAGATAGAGATAGTAGGAATGCAGTGTTACAATAGCTGGTGATAGACTACATGTTTTGGGTTAGTTAGTTAGGGTGCAGTGTTATAATTGCTGGTGCTAGACTGCATATTCCTGGATTGGTTAGTAGGAGTGTTGTGTTACAATAGCTGGAGCTAGACTGCATTTTTCTGGATGGGTTAGTTGGAGTGTTGTATTATAATAGCTGGTGCTAGAATGCATGCTCATTGATGGGTTAGTAAAAGTTTAGTGCTACAATAGCAGGTGCTAGACTGCATGTTCCTGAATGGATTAGTAGGAGTGCTGTGTTACAATAGCTTTTGCAAGACTGCAAATTCCTGGATTCTTTAGTAGGTGTGTTGTGTTACAATTGCTGTGCTATACTGCAGGTTCCAGGATGGGTTAGAAGGAGTGCTGTGATACAATAGCTGGTGCTAGATTGCTTGTTACAGGATGAGTTAGTAGCAGTGCTGTGTTACAATAGCTGGAGCTAGACAGCATGTTTCTGGAAGGTTAGTAGGAGTGCTGTGTTACAATAGCTGGTGTTAGACTACATGTTCCTGTATGGGTTAGTGGGAGTGCTGTCTTACAATTGCTGGTGTTTCCGTGCATGTTCCTAGAAGAGTTAGTAGGAATGCGGTGTTACAATAGCTGGAGCTAGACTGCATGTTTTGGGAGGGTTAGTTAGGGTGCTGTGTTATAATTGCGGGTGCTAGACTGCATATTCCTGGATGGGTTAGTAGGAGTGCCGTGTTACAATAGCTGAGCTAGACTGCATTTTACTGGATGGGTTAGTAGGAGTGCTGTGTTTCAATAGCTGGTGTTAGACTGCATATTCCTAGATGGGTTACTAGGGTGCTTTGTTACAATAGTTGATGCTAGAATACATGTTAGTTGTAGGATTAGTAGGAGTGCTGTGTTGCAATAGCTGGTGCTAGATTGTATGTTCCTGGATCGGTTAGCAGGAGTGCTGTGTTACAACAGTTGGTGCAAAACGCATGTTCCTTGAAGGGTTAGTAGAGTGCTGTGTTACAGTTGCTGGTGCTAGACTGCATAATCCTAGATATTTAGAAGGACTGCTGTGCTACAATAACTGGTGCAAGACTGCACTTTCGCGCATGGGTAAGTAGGACTGCTGAGCTACAATTGCTGGTGCTAGACTGCATGTTACTGGATGAGTTAGTATGGTAGCTGTGTAATAATTGCTGGTGCTCGACTGCATATTCTTGGATGGATTAGTAGGAGTGCTATGTTTCAATAGCTGGTGCTAGACTGCTTGTTCCTCAATACGTTAGTAGGAGTACTGTGTTACAATAGCTGGTGCTAGACTGCATGTTTCTGGGTGGATTAGTAAGTGTGCTGTCTTATAATAGCTGGTGCAAGACGGCATTTTTCTGGATGGGTAAGTAAGAGTGCTGTGTTACAATAGCTGGTGCTATACTGCATATTCCTGGATGGATTAGTATTAGTGCTGTCATACAATAGCTGTGCTAGACTGCATAATTTCTGGATGGGTTAATAGGAGTGCTGTGTTACAATAGCTGTGCTAGACTGCATGTTCCTGTACGGGTTAGTAAGAGTGCTGTGTTACAATAGCTGGTGCTAGACTGCATATTCCCGAATGGAATAGTGGGAGTGCTGTCTTACAATAGCTGTGCTAGACTGCATATTCTTGGAAGAGTTAGTAGGAGTGATGTATTAAAATTGCTGGTGCTGGACTGCATGTTCATAAATGGGTTAACAGCACTGCTGTGTTACAACAGCTGGTGCAAGACTGCCTCTTTTGTGGATGGGTTAGTATAGGTGCTGTATTATAATTGTCGGTGCTAGACTGCATGTTTCTGGAGGGTCAGTAGGAGTACTTTAGTACAATAGCTAGTGCTAGACTGCATGTTCCTGGATGGGTAAATAGGAGTGTTGTTTTATAATAGCTTGTGCTGACAGCAAGTTCCTGTAATGGGTTAGTAGGAGTGCTGAGTTACCATAGCTGGTGGTAGACTGCATGTTCCTGGATTTGTTAGTATGAATGCTGTGTTATAGAAGCTGGGGATGGACTGCATATTCCTAGACGGGTCGGTAGGAGTGCAGTGTTACAATAGGTGTTGCTAGACTGCATGTTCCTGGATGGATTAGTAAGAGGGTAGTGCTACAATAGCTGGTGCTAAACTGATTGTTTCTGTATGGGTTAGAAGTGTTGTGTTATAATAGCTGGTGCTAGAATGCATGCTCATGGATGGGTTAGTAGGAGTGCAGTGTTACAATATCTGTTGGTAGACTGCATGTTCCTGGATGAGTTAGTAAGAGGGTAGTGCTACAATAGCTGGTGCTAGACTGCATGTTTCTGGATGGATAGTTAAAGTTTAGTGCTGCAATTGCTGGTGCTAGACTGCATGTTCCTGAATAGATTAGTTGGAGTGCTGTGTTCTATATCAGTTGCTAGTCTGCAGGTTCCTGAGTGGGTTAGTAGAGTGCTGTGTTACAATAGCTTCTGCAAGACTGCTAGTTCCTGGATGGTTTAGTATGTGTGTTGTGTTTTAATTGCTGATGCTAGACTGCATGTTTCTGGATGGGTTAGTAGGAGTGATGTGTTACAATAGCTGTGCTATACTGCAGGTTCCTGGATGGGTTAGTAGGAGTGCCGTGTTACAATAGCTGTTGGTAGACTGCAGGCTCCTGGATATGTTAGTTTGAGTGCTGTGTAACAATAGCTGGTGCTAGACTGCTTATTCCTGGATGAATTAGTAGTAGTGCTGTCTTACAATAGCTGTGCTAGTCTGCATATTCCAGGAAGGGTTAGTAGGAGTGCTGTATTACAATCGCTGGTGCTAGACTGCATGATCCTGGTTGGGTTAGTAGGAGTGCTGTGTCATAATAGCTGGTGCTTGACTGCATGTTCCTGGATGGTTTAGGAGGACTGCTGTGTTACAATAGCTGTTGCTAGACTGTATCTTTCTGGATGGGTTACTAGAGGTACTGTGTTATAATAGCTGGTGCTAGACTGCATGTTTCTGGATGGGTTGTAGTAGTGCTGTGTTACAATTGCTGTTGCTAGACTGCATGTTTCTGGATGGGTTAGTAGGAGTGCAGTATTACAATAGCTGATGCTATACTGCATTTTCCTGGATGGGTTAATAGGAGTGATGTTTAATAATAGCTGGTGCTAGACAGCATGTTGCTTTAATGCATTAGTAGGAGTGCTGAGTTACAATAGTTGGTGCTAGACTGCATGTTCCTAGATGGGTTAGTATGAATGCTGTGTTATAAAAGCTGGTGCTGGACTGCATATTCCTAGATGGGTCAGTAGGAGTCCTGTGTTACAATAGCTGTTGCTAGACTGCTTGTTCCTGGATGGGTTAGTAAGAGTAGAGTGCTATAATAGCTGGTACTAGACTGCATGTTCCTGGAAGGGTTAGTACTAGTATTGTTTTTTAATAGCTGGTGCTAGAATGCAAGTTTCTGGATGGTTTAGTAGGAGTGCTGTGTTACATTAGCTGCACTAGACTCCATGTTCCTGGATATGTTAGTAGGTGTGCTGTGTTACAATAGCTGTTGCTAGACTGCAGGTTCCTGGATGGGTTAGTAAGGGTTCTGTGTCAAAATAGCTGGTGCTAGACTGTATATTCCTGAATGGATTAGTATGAATGCTGTCATACAATAGCTGTGCTAGAATGCAAATTCCAGGATGGGTTAGCAGAGTGCTGTTTTACAATAGCTAGTGCCAGACTGAATGATCCTGGCTGGGTAAGAAGGAGTTCTGTGTTATAATAGCTGGTTCTAGACTGCATGTTCCTGGATGGTCAAGCCGAGTGCTGTTTTACAATCACTGGTGCTTGGCTGCATGTTCCTGGATGGGTTAGTAGGTGCTGTGTAACAATAGCTGGTGCTAGACTGCACATTCCTAGATGGGTTACTAAGAGTGCTTTGTTACAATAGTTGATGCTAGAATACATGTTAGTTGATGGGTTAGTAGGAGTGCTGTGTTACAACAGTTGGTGCTAAACTGCATGTTCCTTGAAGGGTTAATAGTAGTGCTGTGTTACATTTGCTGGTGCTAGACTGCATAATCCTAGATGGGTTAGAAGGACTGCTGTGTTACAATAACTGCTGCAAGACTGCACTTTCCATCATGGGTAAGTAGGACTGCTGAGTTACAATAGCTGCTGCTATGCTACATGTTACTGGATGGGTTAGTAAGGGAGCTGTGTTATAATTGCTGGTGCTAGACTGCATATTCTTTGATGGGTTAGTAGGAGTGCTGTGTTACAATAGCTGGTGCTAGACTGCTTGTTCCTGAATACTTTAGTAGGAGTGCTGTGTTACAGTAGGTTGTTATGGACTGCATGTTCCTGAGTGGGTTAGTAGAAGTGCTGTGTTATAATAGCTGGTGCTAGACTGCATTTTTCTGGATGGGTAAGTAGGAGTGCTGTGTTACAGTAGCTGGTGCTAGACTGCAAATTCCAGGATGGGTTAGCAGGTGTGCTGTATTACAATAGCTGGTGCTAGCCTGCATGATCCTGGCTGGGTTTGTAGGAGTTCTGTGTTATAATAGCTGGTGCTAGACTGCATGTTCCTTGATGGTTAAGCAGGAGCTGTGTTACAATTGCTAGTGCTAGACTGCATATTCCTGTAGGGGTTAGTAGGAGTGCTGTGTAACAATAGCTGGTGCAAGACTGCTTGTTCCAGGATGGGTTGTAGGAGTGCTCTGTTACAATAGCTGGTGCTAGACTGCATGTTTCTGGATGGGTTAGTAGGAGTGCAGTGTTACAAAAGCTGGTGCTAGACAGCATGTTTCTGCATGGGTTCGGAGGAGTGTTGTGTTACAATTGCTGATGCTAGACTACTTGTTCCTGGATGGGTTAGTAAGGGTGCTGTTTTATAATTGCTGATGCTAGACTGCATATTCCAGGATGGGTTACTAGGAGTGCTGTGTTAAAATAGCTTGTGCTAGACTGCAATTCCTTAATGGGTAAGTAGGAGTGCTGTGTGGCAATAGCTTGTGCTATACTGAATGGTCCTGGATGGGTTAGTAGGAGTGCTGTGTTACAATAGCTGGTTCAATATTGCATGTTTCTGGAAGGGTTAGTAGGAGTGCCATGTTACAATAGGTGGTGCTAGACTGAATGATTCTGGATTGTTTTCTAGAAGAGTTGTGTTCCAATAGCTGGTGCTAGACGGCATGTTCCTGGATGGGTTAATTGGATTGCTGTGTTACAATAGCTGGAGCTAGACTGCATGTAACTGTATGGGTTAGTAAGGGTGGCTGTGTTATAATTTCTGGTGCTAGACTGCTTATTTCTGGGTGGCTTAGGAGGAGTGATGTGTTGCAATAGCTGGTGCTTGACTGCATGTTCCTGAATGGGTTAATAAGTGTGATCTGTTATTACAGCTGGTGCTATACTGAATGTTCCTCAATGGGTTAGTAGAAATGCTGTGTTACAATAGCTGGTGCTATACTGCCTGTTTCTGGATTAGTTAGTAGGAGAGCTATGTTACAATAGCTGGTGTTAGACTGCATGTTCGGAATCGGTTAGTAGCAGTGCTGTGTTACTAGAGCTGGTGCTAGATGACATGTTCCTATATGGGTTAGTGGGAGTGCTATCTTACAATTGATGGTGCTTCACTGCATGTTCCTAGATGAGATAGTAGAGAATGCAGTGTTACAATAGCTGGTGATTGACTACATGTTTTGGGTGGGTTAGTTAGATGCAGTGTTATAATTGCTGGTGCTAGACTGTATATTCCTGGATTGATTAGTAAGTGCTGAGTTACAATAGCTGGAGCTAGACTGCATTTTCCTGGATGGGTTAGTAGGAGTTCTGTGTTTTAATAGCTGGTGCTAGACTGCATATTACTAGATGGGTTACTAGGAGTGCTTTGTTACTATAGTTGATGCTAGAATACATGTTAGTTGATGGGTTAGTAGGATTGCTGTGTTACAATAGCTGGTGCTAGATTGCATGTTCCTGAATGGTTTAGTAGGAGTGCTGTGTTACAACAGTAGGTGCCAAACTGCATGTTCCTTAAAGGGTTAGTAGGAGTGCTGTGTTACAGTTGCTGGTGCTAGATTGCAGGATTCTAGATGGGTTAGAAGGACTGCTGTGTTAGAATAACTGGTGCAAGACTGCACTTTCTGGCATGGGTGAATAGGACTGCTGAGTTACAGTTGCTGGTGCTAGACTGCAAGTTACCGGATGGGTTAGTAAGGGTGCTGTGTAATAATTGCTGGTGCTAGACTGCATATTCTTGGATGGGTTAGTAGGAGTGCTGTGTTACAATAGCTGGTGCTAGACTGTTTGTTCCTGAATACGTTAGTAGGAGTGCTGTGTTTCAATAAATAGTTCTAGACTGCATGTTCCTGGATGGGATAGTAGGAGTGCTGTGTTACAATAGCTGGTGCTAGACTGCATGTTTCTGGGTGGGATAGTAGGTGTGCTGTGTTATAATAGCTGGTGCTAGACTGCATTTTTCTGGATGGGTTAATAAGAGTGCAGTGTTACAATAGCTGATGCTAGACTGCATATTCCTGCACGGATTAGTAGTAGTGTTGTCTTACAATAGCAGTGCTAGACTGCATGGATTCTGGAGGGTTAGTAGCAGTGCTGTGTTGACAGTAGCTGTGCTAGACTACATGTTCCTGGATGGGTTAGTAAGAGTGCTGTGTGACAATAGCTGGTGCTAGACTGCATTTTCCTGGATGGAATAGTAGGAGTGCTGTGTAACAATAACTTTGCTAGACTGCATATTCCTGGAAGAGTTAGTAGGAGTGCTGTGTTACAACAGCTGGTGCAAGACTGCATCTTTCTGGATGGGTTAGTAGAGGTGCTGTGTTATAATAGCTGGTGCTAGACTGCATGTTTCTGGAGGGGTTAGTAGGAGTGCTGTGTTACAATGGCAGTTGCTAGACTTCATGTTCCTGGATGGGTTTGTAGGAATGCTGTGTTATAATAGCTGGTTCTAGCCTGCATGTTGCTGGATGGGTTAGTAGGAGTGCTGAGTTATAATAGCTGGTTATAGACTACATGTTCCTGGATGGGTTAATAGGAGTCTTGTTTTATAGTAGCTGGTGCTTGACAGCATGTTTCTGTAATGGGTTAGTAGGAGTGCTGTGTTACAATAGCTGGTGGTAGACTGCATGTTCCTGGTTTGGTTAGTATGAATGCTGTGTTATAAAAGCTGTTGATGGACTGCATATTTCTAGATGGGTCAGTAGGAGTGCTGTGTTACAATAGCTGTTGCTAGACAACATGTTCCTGCATGGGTTAATAAGAGAATATTGCTACAATAGCTGGTGCTAGACTGCATATTTCTGGATGGGTTAGTAAGGGTGTTGTGTTATAATAGCTGGTTCTAGAATGCATGCTCATGAATGGGTTCGTAGGAGTGCAGTGTTACAATAGCTGTTGCTATACTGCATGTTCCTGGATTTATTATTAAAAGTGTGAAGCTACAAGAGCTGGTGCTAGGCTACATGTTGTTGAATGGATTAGTTGGAGTGCTGTGTTACGATAGTTGTTGCTAGACTGCATGTTCCTGGATAGGTTCGTTTTAGTGCTGTGTTACAATAGCTGGTGTTAGACTGCATGATCCTAGATGGGTAAGTAGGACTGCTGTGTTACAATAACTGGTGCAAGACTGCATTTTCCAGCATTGATTAGTAGGAGTGCTGTGTTACAATTGCTGTGAAAGACTGCATGTTACTGGATTGGTTAGTAAGGGTGCTGTGTTATAATTGCTGGTGCTACACTGCATGTTCTTGGATGGGTTAGTAGAAATACTGTGTTACAATTGCTGGTGCTAGACTGCGTGTTTCTGGATGGGTAACTAGGAGTGCAGTGTTACAATTGCTGGTGCTAGACCGCGTGTTTCTGGATGGGTTATTAGGAGAGCTGTGTTACAATAGCTGGTGCTTGACTGCATGTTCCTGGATTTGTTAGTAGGATTGCTGTGTTGCAATTGCTGGTGCTAGACTGCATGTTTCTAGATAGGTTAATAGGAGTGCTGTGTTAGAATAGCTGGTACTAGACAGCATGTTTCTTGATGGTTTGTAGGAGTGCTGTGTTACAAGAGCTGGTGTTAGACTGCATGTGACTGGATGGGTTAGTAAGGGTGCTGAGTTATAACTGCTGGTGCTAGACTGCATATTCCTGGATGGGTTAGTAGGAATGTACATTACAGTTGCTGGTGCTAGACTGCATTTTCCGAGATGAGTTAGTAGGAGTGCTGTGTTATAATAGCTGGTGCTAGACTGCATGTTCCTGGATGGGTTATTAATGGTGCTGTGTTATAATTGCTGGTGCTAGACTACATATTCCTGGATGGGTTACTAGGAGTGCTTTGTTACAATAGCTAGTGCTAGACTTCATGTTCCTGGAGGGTTAGTTGGAGTGCTGTGTTACGATAGCTGTTGCCATACTGCATGTTCCTGGATTTCTTATTAAAAGTGTAGTGCTACAAGAGCTGGTGCTAGGCTACATGTTCTTGAATGGATTAGTTGGAGTGCTGTGTTACAATAGCAGTTGCTAGACTGCATGTTCCTGGATGGGTTAATAGGAGTGATGTTTTATAATAGCTGGTGCTAGACAGCATGTTGCTTTAATGCGTTAGTAGGAGTGCTGAGTTACAATATTTGGTGCTATACTGCATGTTACTAGATGGGTTAGTATGAATGCTGTGTTATAAAAGCTGGTGCTGGACTGCATATTCCTAGATGGGTCAGTAGGAGTCCTGTGTTACAATAGCTGTTGCTAGACTGCTTGTTCCTGGATGGGTTAGTAAGAGTAGAGTGCTATAATAGCTGGTACTAGACTGCATGTTCCTGAAAGGGTTAGTACTAGTATTGTTTTTTAATAGCTGGTGCTAGAATGCATGTTTCTGGATGGTTTAGTAGGAGTGCTGGGTTACATTAGATGCGCTAGACTGCATGTTCCTGGATATTTTAGTAGGTGTGTTGTGTTACAATAGCTGTTGCTAGACTGCAGGTTCCTGGATGGGTTAGTAAGGGTTCTGTGTTAAAATAGCTGGTGCTAGACTATATATTCCTGAATGGATTAGTATGAATGCTGTCTTACAACAGCTGTGCTAGACTGCAAATTCCAGGATGGGTTAGCAGGAGTGTTGTTTTACAATAGCTAATGCTAGACTGAATGATCCTGGCTGGGTAAGTTGGAGTTCTGTGTTATAATAGCTGGTGCTATACTGCATGTTCCTGGATGGCCAATTGGGAGTGCTGTGTTACAATCACTGGTGCTTGACTGCATGTTCCTGGATGGGTTAGTAGGAGTGCTGTGTAACAATAGCTGGTGCTAGACTGCACATTCCTAGATGAGTTACTACGAGTGCTTTGTTACAATAGTTGATGCTAGAATACATGTTAGTTGATGGGTTAGTAGGAGTGCTGTGTTACAACAGTTGGTGCTAAACTGCATGTTCCTTGAAGGGTTAGTATTAGTGCTGTGTTACAGTTGATGGTGCTAGACTGCATAATCCTAGATGGATTAGAAGGACTGCTGTGTTACAATAACTGGTGCAAGACTGCACTTTCCAGCATGGGTAAATAGGACTGCTGAGTTACAATAGCTGTTGCTATACTACATGTTACAGGATGGGTTAGTAAGGGTGCTGTGTTATAATTGCTGGTGCTAGACTGCATATTCTTTAGTGGGTTAGTAGGAGTGCTGTGTTACAATAGCTGGTGCTAGACTGCTTGTTCCTGAATATGTAAGTAGGAGTGCTGTGTTACAATAGCTGGTGCTAGACTGCATATTCCTGGATGGATTAGTAGTAGTGCTGTCTTACAATAGCTGTGCTAGACTGCAAGTTCCTGGATGGGTTAGTAAGAGTGCTGAGTTACAATAGCTGGTGCTAGACTGCATATTCCTGGATGGAATAGAGGGAGTGCTGTCTTACAATAGCTGTGCAAGACTGCACATTCCTGGAAGAGTTAGTAGGAGTGCTGTATTAAAATAGCTGGTGCTGGACTGCATGTTCATGGATGGGTAGGCAGGACTGCTTTGTTACAACAGCTGGTGCAATACTGCATCTTTCTGGATGGATTAGTAGAGGTGCTGTTTTATAATAGCTGGTGCTAGACTTCATGTTTCAGGAGGAGTTAGTATCAGTGCTGTGTTACAATAGCTGGTGCTGGACTGCAACTTCCTGGATGGGTTAATAGGAGTGTTGTTTTATAATAGCTGGTGCTTGACAGCATGTTCCTGTAATCGGTTAGTAGGAGTGCTAAGTTACAATAGCTGGTGTTAGACTGCATGTTCCTTAATTTGTTATTATGAATGCTGTGTTTTAAAGGCTGGAGATGGACTGCATATTCCTAGATGGGTCAGTAGGAGTGCTGTGTTACAATAGCTGTTGCTAGAATGAATGTTCCTGGATGGGTTAGTAAGAGGGTAGTGCTACAATAGCTGGTGCTAGACTGCATATTTCTGGATGGGTTAGTTGGAGTGTTGTATTATAATAGCTGGTGCTAGAATGCATGCTCATTGATGGGTTAGTAAAAGTTTAGTGCTACAATAGCAGGTGCTAGACTGCATGTTCCTGAATGGATTAGTAGGAGTGCTGTGTTACAATAGCTTTTGCAAGACTGCAAATTCCTGGATTCTTTAGTAGGTGTGTTGTGTTACAATTGCTGTGCTATACTGCAGGTTCCAGGATGGGTTAGTAGGAGTGCTGTGTTACAATAGCTGTTGGTAGACTGCAGGCTCCAGGATATGATAGTAAGAGTGCTGTGTTACAATAGCTGGTGATAGACTACTTATTTTTGGATGAATTAGTAGGAGTGCTGACTTACAACAGCAGTGCTAGACTGCATATTCCAGGTAGGTTTAGTAGGAGTGCTGCATTACAATAGCTGTTGCTAGACTGCATGATCCTGGTTGGGTTAGTAGGAGTGCTGTTTCATAATAGCTGGTGCTTGACTGCATCTTTCTGGATGGGTTAGTAGAGGTGCTGTGCTACAATAGCTGGTGCTAGACTGCATGTTTCTGGATGGGTTAGTAGGAGTGCTGTGTTACAATTGCTGTTGCTAGACTACATGTTCCTGGATGGGTTAGAAGGAATGCTGTGTTATAATAGCTGTTGCTAGACTTCATGTTCCTGGATGGTTTAGTAGGAGTGCTGTGTTACAATAGCTGGTGCTATACTGCATGTTCCTGAATGGGTTGATAGGAGTGTTGTTTTGTAATAGCTGGTGCTAGATAGCATGTTACTTTAATGTGTTAGTAGGAGTGCTGAGTTACAATAACTGGTGCTAGACTGCATGTTCCTAGATGGGTTAGTAAGAACGCTGTGTTATAAAAGCTGGTGCTGGACTGCATATTCCTAGATGGGTCAGTAGGAGTCCTGTTTTACAATAGCTGTTGCTAGACTGCATGTTCCTGGATGGGTTAGTAAGAGCAGAGTGCTATAATAGCTGGTACTAGACTGCATGTTCCTGGAAGGGTAAGTACTAGTATTGTTTTTTAATAGCTGGTGCTAGAATGCATGTTTCTGGATGGTTTCATAGGAGTGGTGTGTTACAATAGCTGTGCTAGACTGCATGTTCCTGGATGGGTTAGTAGGAGTGCTGTGTTATAATAGCAGATGCTAGACTGTATGTTCCTGAATAGATTAGTAAGAGTGCTGTGTTACAATAGATGTGCTAGACTGCATCTTCCTGGATGGGTTAGTAGGTGTGCTGTTACAATAGCTGTTGCTGGACTTCAGGTTCCTAGATTGGTTAGTAAGAGTTCTGTGTTAAAATAGCTGGTTCTAGACTGCATATTCCTGGATGGATTAGTATGAGTGCTGTCTTACAACTGCTGTGCTAGACTGCATATTCCAGGATGGGTTAGCAGGATTGCTGTATTACAATAGCTGGTGCTAGCCTGCATGATCCTGTCTGGGTTTGTTGGAGTTCTGTGTTATAATAGCTGGTGCTAGACTGCATGTTCCTGGATGGTTAAGCAGGAGTGCTGTGTTACAATCGCTAGTGCTAGACTGCATGTTCCTGTATGGGTTAGTAGGAGTGCTGTGTATCAATATCTGGTGTAAGACTGCTTGTTCCAGGATGGGTTGTAGGAGTGCTCTGTTACAATAGCTGGTGCTAGACTGCATGTTTCTGGATGGGTTAGTAGGAGTGCTGTGTTACAATAGCTGGTGCTAGACAGCATGTTTCTGCATGGGTTCGCAGGAGTGTTGTGTTACAATTGCTGTTGCTAGACTGCTTGTTCCTGGATGGGTTAGTAAGTGTGCTGTTTTATAATTGCAGGTGCTAGACTGCATATTCCAGGATGGGTTACTAGGAGTGCTGTGTTAAAATAGCTTGTGCTAGACTACAACTCCTTAATGTGTAAGTACGAGTAATGTGTGGCAATAGCTGGTGCTATACTGAATGTTCCTGGATGGGTTAGTAGGAGTGCTGTGTTACAATAGCTGGCTCAATATTGCATGTTTCTGGAAGGGTTAGTAGGAGTGCCATGTTACAATAGCTGGTGCTAGACTGAATGATTCTGGATTGTTTTCTAGAAGAGTTGTGTTCCAATAGCTGGTGCTAGACGGCATGTTCCTGGATGGGTTAATTGGAGTGCTGTGTTACAATAGCTGGAGCTAGACTGCATGTAACTGTTTGGGTTAGTAAGGGGGCTGCGTTATAATTTCTGGTGCTAGACTGCTTATATCTGGGTGGCTTAGTAGGAGTGATGTGTTGCAATAGCTGGTGCTTGATTGCATGTTCCTGAATGGGTTAATAGGAGTGCTGTGTTATTTCAGCTGGTGCTATAATGAATGTTCCTCAATGGGTTAGTAGAAATGCTGTGTTACAATAGCTGGTGCTATTCTGCCTGTTTCTGGATTAGTTAGTAGGAGAGCTGTGTTACAATAGCTGGTGTTAGACTGCATGTTCTGGATCGGTTAGTAGCAGTGCTGTGTTACTAGAGCTGGTGTTAGACGACATGTTCCTATATGGGTTAGTGGGAGTGCTATCTTACAATTGCTGGTGCTTCACTGCATGTTCCTAGATGAGATAGTAGGAATGCAGTGTTACAATAGCTGGTGATAGACTACATGTTTTTGGGTTGGTTAGTTAGGGTGCAGTGTTATAATTGCTGGTGCTAGACTGCATATTCCTGGATTGGTTAGTAGGAGTGTTGTGTTACAATAGCTGGAGCTAGACTGCATTTTTCTGGATCTGTTAATAGGAGTGCTGTGTTTTAATAGCTGGTGCTAGACTGCATATTGCTAGATGGGTTACAAGGAGTGCTTTGTTACTATAGTTGATGCTAGAATACATGTTAGTTGATGGGTTAGTAGGATTGCTGTGTTACAATAGCTGGTGCTAGATTGCATGTTCCTGAACGGGTTAGCAGGAGTGCTGTGTTTCAACAGTTGGTGCCAAACTGCATGTTCCTTGAAGGGTTAGTAGGAGTGCTGTGTTACAGTTGCTGGTGCTAGACTGCATGATCCTAGATGGGTTAGAAGGACTGCTGTGTTACAATAACTGGTGCAAGACTGCACTTTCTGGCATGGGTAAATAGGACTGCTGAGTTACAATTGCTGGTGCTAGACTGCATGTTACTGGATGGGTTAGTAAGGGTGCTGTGTTATAATTGTTGGTGCTAGACTGCATATTCTTGGATGGGTTAGTAGGAGTGCTGTGTTACAATAGCTGGTGCTAGACTGTTTGTTCCTGAATACGTTAGTAGGAGTGCTGTGTTTCAATAAATAGTTCTAGACTGCTTGTTCCCAGAAGAGATAGTAGGAGTGCTGTGTTACAATAGCTGGTGATAGACTGCATGTTCCTGGGTGGGTTAGTAGGTGTGCTGTGTTATAATAGCTGGTGCTAGACTGCATTTTTCTGGATGGGTTAGTAAGAGTGTAGTGTTACAATAGCTGGTGCTAGACTGCATATTCCTGCATGGATTAGTAGTAGTGCTGTCTTACAATAGCAGTGCTAGACTGCATGATTCTGGATGGGTTAGTAGCAGTGCTGTGTTACAGTAGCTGTGCTAGACTACATGTTCCTGGATGGGTTAGTAAGAGTGCTGTGTTACAATAGCTGGTGCTAGACTGCATTTTCCTGGATGGAATAGTAGGAGTGCTGTATTACAATAACTTTGCTAGACTGCATATTCCTGGAAGAGTTAGTAGGAGTGCTGTGTTACAACAGCTGATGCAAGACTGCATCTTTCTGGATGGGTTAGTAGAGGTGCTGTGTTATAATAGCTGGTGCTAGACTGCATGTTTCTGGAGGGGTTAGTAGGAGTGCTGTGTTACAATAACAGTTGCTAGACTTCATGTTCCTGGATTGGTTTGTAGGAATGCTGTGTTATAATAGCTGGTTCTAGCCTGCATGTTGCTGGATGGTTTAGTAGGAGTGCTGAGTTATAATAGCTGGTTCTAGACTACATGTTCCTGGATTGGTTAATGGGAGTGCTGTTTTATAGTAGCTGGTGCTTGACAGCATGTTCCTGTAATGGGTTAGTAGGAGTGCTGTGTTACAATAGCTGGTGGTAGACTGCATTTTCCTGGTTGGGTTAGTATGAATGCTGTGTTATAAAAGCTGGTGATGGACTGCATATTCCTAGATTGGTCAGTATGAGTGCTGTGTTACAATAGGTGTTGCTAGACAACATGTTCCTGCATGGGTTAGTAAGAGAATGTTGCTTCAATAGCTGGTGTTAGACTGCATATTTCTGGATGGGTTAGTAAGAGTGTTGTGTTATAATAGCTGGTGCTAGAATGCATGCTCATGAATGCATTAGTAGGAATGCAGTGTTACAATAGCTGTTGCTATACTGCATGTTCCTGGATTTCTTATTAAAAGTGTAGTGCTACAAGAGCTGGTGCTAGGCTACATGTTCTTGAATGGATTAGTTGGAGTGCTGTGTTACAATAGCTGTTGCTAGGCTGCATGTTCCTGGATGGGTTCGTTTTAGTGCTGTGTTACAATAGCTGGTGTTAGACTGCATAATCCTAGATGGGTAAGTAGGACTGCTGTGTTAGAATAACTGGTGCAAGACTACATTTTCCAGCATTGATTAGTAGGAGTGCTGTGTTACAATTGCTGGTGATAGACTGCATGTTACTGGATGGGTTAGTAAGGGTGCTGTGTTATAATTGCTGGTGCTAGACTGCATATTCTTGGATGGGTTAGTAGAAGTACTGTGTTACAATAGCTGGTGCTAGACTGCGTGTTTCTGGATGGGTTAGTTGGAGTGCTGTGTTACAATTGCTGGTGCTAGACTGCGTGTTTCTGGATGGGTTATTAGGAGAGCTGTGTTACAATAGCTGGTGCTTGACTGCATGTTCCTGGATTTTTTAGTAGGAATGCTTTGTTGCAATTGCTGGTGCTAGACTGCGTGTTTCTAGATAGGTTAATAGGAGTGCTGTGTTAGAATAGCTGGTACTAGACAGCATGTTTCTGGATGGTTAGTAGGAGTTCTGTGTTACAAGAGCTGGTGATAGACTGCATGTGACTGGATGAGTTAGTAAGGGTGCTGTGTTATAACTGCTGGTGCTAGACTGCATATTTCTGGATGGGTTAGTAGGAATGCTGCGTTACAGTTGCCTATGCTAGACTGCATTTTCCGAGATGGGTTAGTAGGAGTGCTGTGTTACAATAGCTGGTGCTAGACTGCATGTTCCTGGATAGGTTATTAATGGTGCTGTGTTATAATTGCTGCTGCTAGACTACATATTCCTGGATGGTTTACTAGGAGTGCTTTGTTACAATAGCTAATGCTAGACTCCATGTTCCTGGAGGGTTAGTTGGAGTGCTGTGTTACAATAGCTGGTGCTAGAATGCATGTTCCTAAATTGGTTAGTAGCAGTGCTGTGTTACAGTAGCTGGTGCTCGAATGCATGTTTCTGGGTGGGTTAGAAGGAGTGCTGTGTTTCAATAGCTGGTGCTAGACTGCTAGTTTCTAGATGCGTTAGTAGGAGTGCTGTGTTCCAAGAGCTGGTGCTAGACTGCATGTTCCTGAATGGGTTAGTAGGAGTGCTGTGTTACAATAGCTGGTGCTATACTGCATGTTTCAGGATGGGTTAGTAGGATTGCTGTGTTACAAAAGCTGGTGCTAGACTGCTTGTTCTGGATGAGTTAGTAGGAGTGCTGTGTTTCAATAGCTGGTGCTAGGCTGCATTTTTCTGGATTAGTTAGGTGGATTACTCTGTTAGAAGAACTGGTGATAGACTGCATATGTCCCTTGCCACCACATAAGCAATTTATTTTCTGTGGAAGGTATCAATAGTAACACTTTTTCAGCTGGTGAAAATGTTTTATGTTTCAGACCTTGGTCGTAGCGTTCTTTTTGTTTAAGTTGTTTCTGGTCAACATTTTGATGAGCGATAGTCACATACTTAACCAACCTTTTTCTCAGAGCAGTCATATATTCCAATATATTTTTGCAGGCTACATTAGACCCCTGTTCCCAATGCTCCTTCACTGCATCTAAGGGACCCCTAGGGTTACACCCATATAGCATGGTAAAGGGTGATAACCCTGTAGTAGCCTGATGTACCTATCTATACGCAAATAGCAGGTAAGGTAGGTACTTGTCCCAATTCCAACCTTCCTCCTGCACATACTTCTGCTGCATACATTTCAATTTCTTATTAAAACTTTCTACTAACCCATTAGTTTGGGGATGGTACGGTGATGTTCTAACAGCAGATACCCCTAGTAATTTGTACAGTTCTTGTAACATGATGGCTGTAAAATTACTCCCATGGTCAGTCAGGATAACTTTAGGTATTCTCATCCTGCTAAAGACCTTTGCCAATTCCTCTGCATTACGAGGGGCAGTAACCATCCTCATTGGCATTGCCTCTGGGTACCTGGTGGTATAATCACAAATTACTAGGATATACTGATTCCCCTTAGAACTCTGTAACAAGGGTCCCACCACATCCATTGCAACCCTATCAAATGGGGTAGTTACATATGGTATAGGTTGCATGGGTACAATATCTCCCCCCCCTTGGCAACTAGCTGGCATTGTGGACAGGACCTACAATAAGCTGCCACATCCTGATGGACCCCTGGCCAACTAAAATGAGATATAATTTGTTGGACTGTCCGGTCTCTCCCTTCATGACCAACCATGGGGATATGATGAGCCAAATGCATGATTTGTTCTCTATACTTTTTAGGCACAACTAACTGTTCAAGTTCTTCATTAGTTCAAGGTTCAACAGTAACTCTATATAAAATATAATTTCTTTCAATGAATAGTGATTGACCCGGGGGTTCAACCTTGTTGACCTGTAAGTATAAAGGGGTTAGTGACTCATCACATTTTTGCTCTTGTCCAATATCTTTTACTAAAGTCTCTGGAATATGAAGTGGGCCCATAGCCTGATGCTTATTATTCCAGTTCTTCTTTTCTTCTCTTCTAGTTTCTTTAGACTTTTTGATCTTACTAACAGTCTCAAAATAATCAGTCTCAGGAGCAAAAATGTCTTGTAACTCCTGAGTTTTCATCTGACACCTAGTCACCACATTAACAGTTCCTGAAGTGGTTTTCTGCTGTTGCAGTAAAAGATCAAAATGAGGAAAGTCTTGTCCAACAATGACAGGTACAGGGAGTCATGGAACAAGGCCTACCAGCATGTCATGACATTCACTATTTACAGTTATATTAAGACATGTGGTAGGGTAATGGTGTATATCCCCATGTACACACTGAACAGTTGTATCTGAGTCACTGCGGTGTAGATTGGGGGCTAGATCAGCTCTGATTAAGGTCTGTATACTGCCAGAGTCCAGTAAACCTAAAGGTTTTTGTTCCCCAATATCCACAGAGGTCACATAACCAAATTGGCTAGGGCAAGATGTGCTGGGTCAAACCTTTTATTGGGGCAGTTTCTGACAATATGCCCTTTCCCAAGACAACTGTGGCATATTATGTCTGTGTATGGGACTCTCCCACCTCTCTTTCTATGATAGAACTGTCTCTGATTAGAGGAAGTATTAAACAGTGGTCTTATCAGTGTATTAGATGGTCCTGGACTGCTCAGGTTACTTCTGGCTTGAGTGCTCCATGCAGCCAGATAATCTTCTGCCAGCTTGATAGTATCTTCCGCTCTTTTGGGTTTATGTTCTTTCACCCACAATTGCACATCCATAGGCCAGATCTGTATGAATTGTTCAATTATTATGAGTTCCATAATTTGGTCTACAGTTTTGGTGGTGGGCTGTAATCATTTTCCACAGTAGTCCTTTAAACGGGCATAGGATTCCCAAGGTGTATCTATGCTGGACATCTTCTGGGAACAGAATCTTTGCCTGTAGGTTTCTGTATAGATATTATACCTCCAAAGAATTTCCTCTTTCACTCTGTCATAATTAGAACTAACAATCCCACTTAGTTGGCTGTAAACTAATTGGGCTTGGCAAGAGAGGTGGGGGACCAAACGAATCACCAATTGATCCCTGGGCCAGTTACAAGTTTGTGTCACCCTCTCAAAAGTAGTCAAATAAGCCTCAATATCATCCACTTCAGTCAATTTATTTAACTTAATATCTCTAGGTACTGACCTTTCCATCTGCCCCAGGGTCATGTCCTGGATAGCTTTCAGTGTTACTGTCCATTTCTCATCCTGTCTTCATCTTTCTTCCGCCTGTATCCCCCGGTCTTCATCCCTCTGTCTCTGGTTCTCTTCTCTCTGATGCTCCATTTCCAGCTGACATAAACAGAGCCATTTCAGCAATTCACGTGGATCCTCTTGTGCTGGGGTCATCTGGCTTTCCTCCTTCTTAGGATCACCAGCTGCAGCTGTGGCTCCTTCTTCCATCCTTCTTGGTCTGGTTGCAGGTTCAATTCCTGGTAACAATTGAACACCAGTCTTCAATCGCACAGACCTGGTCAAATGTAGTGCATCCAAATCCTCTGCTTCTGGTTGTTGCATCTGTCAGGGTATTTTCAGCACAACACCCCCTCTGGAGTACCTTCTGGCACAGCAGAGGTGGAAATCCCACCTCTGACATCAGTTGTAAACATGAGAGTCTAAATAAACAGATCATACAACCAGATTATGATGTATAAAAAATGCATACTTCTGCATTTATCATTTTATTTTAGAAAAACACAAAACCAAAAAAAAAATCCAATATTTACAGAAAGAAAAAATATGATAATATTTCTTCACATCAGTTCAAGCATCGGGAAATAGTTCTTGCTTCAGATTCTATAAAGACATTTCTCTGTTCTCTCCTTCCTCAGTTAATGTGAAATCCTGCACATTACCTCCTTGCTGAGATCCTTCTCTCACCATGGTTAGAACAATACTGACCAACCTATCTCTCTAAGCCTTCTAGTGGAGGGTTTATATAGTGTAGGAAAGGGATGTGGTTTTTGCCAAGCCCCTCCTTCTTTGTGACATCACATTCCCTTGCATCTATAAAACCTGCCATTTCAGGGGCAGCTTACCCTATAGTAGGACCTTACAGCATGAGACAGACCTCTAGGTAAAACAACTTTTCTTTACAAATGTGAAACGTATAAGGATAAACCAAACCTGTTTAAGAACAAATAACAGTCTATAACCTTAGCATGGAAAAGAGAGATGAGGGACGCACTCCCTGTCTGCCTCCATATAAGGTTATAGCTTTTTATTTGTCTTTTTGTTCATGTAAGGAAAACATACATAAGTGAACCACTGTAGCATCTATACTTTGATTCACATAATATGGTACTCTAATCTTTGGTCGTGCATATTTTCTTCCCAAATCCCTTGTTTTATAAAGTATTTCCAGAACCTTTTATTGTTTTTCTCAAACAGCTTATCTGGCTGCTGCACTTTCAGCCAACGCCTTGCTGAGGAACTCAATCTTCTAAAACACAGAAGCCTTAACTTCAATAATTACAACTCCCTTTTGAATTAATTTTTTTGACACTTACAGAACTCCAGTTAATCTGCCTGTAGTGTGTTAATTATATTCTCTTACTTTAGCCCATTTTCAAGTGTTTTAAAAACAAGGGTACATTTCTCATTGCTTTGGGGCTTATTAGAATCTGCACCATAGCAACCAAACACAGTTTCTTTAATTTCCTCCTAATTTTAAACTTAAGTGTTTGGATACAGGGGTATTAAACTCGTACAGTAATTGTACAGGTTCTATAGCACTTTCCTGCAAACCTGTACTTTGTTTGTGTTGCATAGCACATTTTTTCCCACTGTTTGCAGCAATTTTACAGTCTCAGCTTTCCTTACTCACTAATTGAATTGTAGCTGAAGGATTTTTCCCACAACCCAGCCTTCTACTCATTTTGGGGCTTCTTTTAAGTGACACATCTCCTTCTTTACATATATTATAACAAGATGCAAGTTTTTTAATACCAGAGGAAAACAAATGACAGTAAAGGCAAAGTAGAAAATTGCCAGGTTGACCACCCTGACAAGAAAATTAGGATAGAAATGAATAAGCAGAAAAAGACAGGATAGAGTGAAAGCAGAAACCAAAAAAGGGGGGGGGGGTTATTGCATCTTCTCTGTGTCAGCTTTATCCTTCAAAACTGGACCTCCTGTTACAGTGACCTGGGAGCACTGGGTGGTTAAGTGACTTACTCAGAGTCACACAGTATGCAAGTGTAATCATACTCTGTATAATTGCTCACTCATATTTATTCTATGTATGTACTGTATGAATGTTTATGTTTTATTCTGACTTGGAGCTTTTGGAAATGAGTCTATGACTCAAAGAGTTGTAATTTTGATTTCCTAAATAAATAAATAAAGTGGAGGTTGTGAGAATCAAACCAAGGTCTGGTCTGCTGGATGTATCAAGCTCTTTCACATCTCATTGCTCTAACCTCCAGGCTATATATATATATATATATATATATATACACACACACACACACACACATACACATATACATCTATATATAAAATGGGTAGGGAAAATGCTGTCTCCTGATTGGATAAAACACACCATATGGCTGTGGGTATATCACAGCATGACCACACACCTGCACTTTCAGACCCCTCCAAAACAATTTTGACCATTTTATAAGCTAGATAACCCACTCTAGCATGTGCAGTCACCTCTGACATACACACACCTTGGGTGATTGAAAATACTCAGCCTGCAGCCTCATGCATACCAATGCTCACCAAAGCCTGTGTATAGATTGTCAGCCTCTCACCCCATTCCATGTGCAAAGAAGCTGAGGTAGTGCAGTATAGGAGAATGGGGTGAGAGTTAGGCACAACTACCCCAAAGCACACCCCAATGCCTGTTGGTGGGGTTGGGGGTGGGATGGCATGGGTGGCAACCATAACACTGAATTTCCTCACTTCTGTTGCTGTGGAATAACCCTAACTAATGCATTAAACAGAGTTTTTTTGCCATTAATTTTTCTTCTTTTTTTGAGAATATGCACTATAAATAGTGAATGGTATGTGGTGGTGGGAGCACGGAGCCCAAAGGACCCCTCGCTCCCATCATGTTTCCTATTTGTGTGTAATAACCCTTACAGTAATGGTAACACTAACAGTAATGATAACTGCAATGGTAATGGTAATCCTAATGGGAACGTTAACGCTAACAGTGATGCCAACGCTAACAATAATGGTAACAGTAACGAGAACAGTAACAGTAACAAAAATGCACATGCAAATGGTAACTTAAATGGTAACAAAAATGCAAATGGAAATGATAATGCTAACACAAGTGGAAATAATGATGCCAATGGTGATGCAAAGGGAAACGGTAACACAAATTCAAGCACAAAAGCAAATGAAAAATGGTAACACAAATGGTAACAGAAATGCAAGCACAAACATGAATACAAACACAGATGGTAACACAAATGGCAACGAAAATGAAAACAGTAACGGTAATGCAGACAGAAATGCAAATGCAAGCACAAATACAAATGCAAAAGGTAAACGCACATGGTGATGTAAACAAAAACGCTAATGAAAATGGTACCAGAAATGCAAACAGTATCAGTAAAGCAAACACAAACAGTAATGCCTACGGTGACTCAAAAGAAAACAGCAACACTAATGGTAATGCAAACATAAGCGCAAACAGTAACACACACGATGACACAAACAGAAACAATTACACAAAAGGTAATGGAAATGCAAGTGCAAACATAAATGCAAACACTAATGGTAATGCAAACAGCAGTGGAAATACAAATGGTAACCATAACAGCAATGTCGACGCACAAGAAAACAGTAATGCAAGTGGCAATGGAAACACAAGCTCAAATGCAAATGCTAATGGTAACGGAAATGCAAATGGTAATGCAAACGGTAATGAAAACAGAAACTGTAATGGTAATGCAAATGGAAATGCAAATGTTAACTGGTAACGGCAAGGGTGACACCAAAGGAAACAGTAATGCAAATGAAAATGCAAACACAGGCCGACCCGGTGGCACTGAGGGTTGAGGCGCTGGATGCCACACCTCGTGCCACACTAGCTACCTGGGTTCAGGAGCAAGCTCAGGTGACAGGGGTCGGCAAGGGAGGGATAGGATGGAGCACCCACTGGGCTACTCTCCTGTCCTGGGGGAAGGGTGGAGAGTGGCTCAGAGCTCCAGCGACCCCCAGTGGAGATCAGGGGCATTGCAGAGCTCTGAGCAGAACATACATCAGTGTGGCCAGACACTGGCAGGGTTGCTGTGTGCCGAAGTCAGGAATGTGTGCCATGCATGGAAGGGATGGAGGGAGGAGAGTAAGGGGCATAAAGGGAAAAAATCTCTCCCTGGCCAGATAGGCGATGGTTTCCTCCAGCGCCACCATGACACTGTCCAATGCCGGTTTCCCATCACTGCCCCTTTGATCTCTCTGGGGGTGTTAGCCCCCTCCGTGGCCCCAGGGAGGTCACAGCTACCTTGAAGATGAGGGAAGGAACAGTGGATGGTAGAGTGGTTAGGCCAGTGGGGATAGCCCGAGAAAGTTCCAGATCAGGGGAGTGAGAAAGAGAATTGAAAAAAAAGAAGAAATGCAAACACAAGCAAAAATGCAAATGCAAATGGTAATGCACATGGTGACGCAAACAGAAATGCTAATGCAAACTGTAACGGGAACGCAAGTGGAAATGTGAATGAAAATGCTAACAGTAAAAGTAATGCAAATGCACATGATTTGTGTCCCAAAAAGGTGCAATCAGAAGCACAGTGAATAGAAAGAATGTGGGCATAATAATTGCCCTCGAACCAGAAAATGAGTACTTGGAATACTAAATTGCTTATGTCTCAGGAACCGTATGATGTAGGAAAAAAATTGAAATCTCATATTATTTGCAACTTTCCAGGCTATTTTGGTTTATGGGGGCTAAGAAATTTAGCAACAAAAAGTCTGTATATTAAACCATTTTTGAGATATGGGACATGAAACGTGCAGCAGACGTCACAATGTTATCCTATGGGAGAAATAATCAACTTTAGAGTGCCGTAGCTTTGCAGCCAAGTAATATTTTGGCACAAAACCATCAAAAGGCACATATGTGGCAAATTGACTTTCTTATCTGCAAATTTCAGCCAAAAAGACCAAACTGTTGTTTTGCAGCGAGGTGGCAAAGATTTTCTATTGCTTTGGGCATAGTGTCGTAAAGTAGTTTTGCAAATCACGGCACTTACACAAAACAAATCACTAAAGTGTTGCATATGCGAAAGTAATTTGCAACACTACTTTTTATAAAAATTTAAAAAACATATTTCAGGGGTGTTTTACTCCAAAAAAAAAACATGGCTAGCATTCGCTGGGCTCTACTAGGTGAACACAACAAGAATTGTGTCCCTAGAGGATCCCAAATTTAAATGGCAAGCATTTTTCTGACCACCAACTGAAAAAAATGGCTGAATCATGAAAGTAAAGGGGTCATTTGTGACAGTAAAAACTGCATTTGCGACTCTTTCGCATAGTTAACTTTTCCCATAAAATATAATAGGATTCAGTGTTTTTTGAATAACTTTTGAACTGTTTAATATTTTTTCACAAAATCTTCAGAAGGCACATCGAGGACCCTGGCTGCATGTTCCCTGAAGGTTTTGGATTGACTGCACAAACCATGTAGGCTGTAGGCACGAGCAAAGAAACATGCAAAAACCCATAAGTTATGCATTATTTTGCACTCTGTAGCTCTGCAACAGTACATCCGACCATAATGCAACTTGCCAGATCCAGAGAGCTATGCTTCCAGAACTTGCATTACAAATTTCAGGCAAATCCATCATATGGTGGCAAAGTTATTAAGGTGCCAAATTTCTTATTTATCTTAAATGGGGTACTCAAGCCTAACTATAGTGCCACTACTGTGGCACTATAATATTAATATATATATATATATCTATATATATATTATGGTAGCACGGTACTGCTACCATAGTTAGGGTTGAGGAGCCATTTCAATGTTAAACCCCAAAGCTTTGCACCTTAATAACTTTGCAACTGTTTGACAGATTTGGCTTAAATTTGGAATACACAATCAAGAACCATAGGCCTTGGAATCTGCAAGGTTTTGTACCAGTCGGATACACGACTGCGGAGTTATTAAGCATGATTTCCGTGCGCGTTTACGCTTTTTCTGGAATTCTACGGTCGCGCGTACGGGTCACATGGTTTGCATGACCAGCCCGAAATCTTCAGGGAACATGCAGCCAGGGTCCCTGATGTGCCTTTTGAAGATTTGGTGAAAAAATATTAAACGATTCAAAAGTTATTCAAAAAACAATTTCCCATTATGAGTCAATGGGAAAAGTTAACAAAAGTTCAACACTTTCACAAATGCATTTTTACTTTCGCAAATGGGCCTGTTACTTTCGCAAATCAGCCATTTTGTTTTCAGTTGGTGTTTAAAAAATGCTTGGCATTTAAATTTGGGACCATCTAGCAACCTAATTCTTTTTGTATTCACCTAGTTGGACCCTGAGGATGCTAGCTATGTCTTGTTTGGGAGTAAACACCCCAGAAATATGTTTTCAGATTTCTGAAAAAGTACTTTCTCAAAGTACTTTCGTGCTCATGAAAGTGTCGCAAATGTTTGCGAAAGCTTTCGCAAATTGCGACAGTAATTTTCTAGTCTGTGGGAAAATGACAGCAATTCGTTGGCACTGTACTGCAAAAGAATGGTTGGGAGCTTTGGGCTGAAATTTGGAGGGAACGTAGCCAGCATCTCACAGATATGCCTTTCAGTGTTGTATTGAAAAAAATATTACATGGCAGCAAAGTTACGGCACTCCAAAGTTGACGTTTTTTCCCATAGGATAACATTACGGCGCCCGACGCATTACAGGAATCCTTTGGCACCCTGCTGCAAAATAACGGTTTGGTCTTATTTCCTGAAATTTGGAGGGAAGACAGCCAATAGCCCACAGATGTGCCTTTCAGTTGTTTGGTGAAAAAATATTACAGGAAGGCAAAGTTATGGTGCTCCGAACGTCTCTTTTTTTCCCATAGGATAACATTACAACGTTCGCCGTGCCTTTCAGGGCCCTTATCTCAGAAACGGTGCGAGATATGGACTTTTCGTCAGAAAAACTGTTAGCCCCCTAAAGGGGGCTAAGTACAAAACTAGCCAGGACAGTCATAAATCATACGACTTAAATTTTTTTTCTATGTTGTTAGGTTCCTGAGATATAACCTATTTAGTATTCCAAGTACTGATTTTCTGCTCCGATACCCATTATTATGCATACATTCTTTGTACTCACTGTCTTTCTCTATTCAGCTTTTGGGGAAAACCAGCCTGTGCGCTTACATTACTGTTACCATTGTCCTTTCTGCTTGCCGTTCCATGCCCATTTCACTTACCGTTGAAGTCTATGCCACTATGTGCGTCATCCTTTGCGTTTTTCATTTGTGCTTGCGTTTCTGTTATTTTTTGCCATTTGTGTCTACACTACTGTTTCTGTTTCTGTTTCACTTTGCGTCACCATGCCCACTGACATTTCCATTTGCAGGCACCATGTTACTATGTGACAACACATCACATGGCATACCATTCCCATCTATGCCACTGTGTGCGTTGCCCTTTCTGGTGTCATTTGCGCTTTCATTACCATGTGCGCCACTGTTAGCGCTTCTGTTTGCGTTGCTTTTCCTGTTACTATGCCACAAGACATCATGTGGCGGGCCCCGCGCTCCTGACGCCGCATTACATTCACTATTTCTCGTTATCATTCTCAAAAAGAAGGGAAATTAGAGGCAAAAAAACTCTGTTTAATGCATTAGTTAGGGTTGTTCTACAGTGACAAAAGTGAGGAAATTCTCTGTTAGGGTTGAAAACCCTAACTCCGAATTCACCCCCCCCAGCACCACACACACACACACATATGCAAGTATGGGGGAGGACCAAGTCAACACAACCAATGACAGACATCCAGCAGCAGGTGACAGAAATAACAAACAATTGTTTAAATGTACTACGAGACATCCCCACCCACCTGACCAGGTACTGCATGCTCAGTGGAGATCAACAGCAAAACTGAGGCCATGTACACCAAACGTACACATCCCTGATTGCAGCTGCACAGAACGTACAACACCTAGTAGTTGCATGGCCTTACCTACCGATGCCCCACTCCACACCACAACTGGTACTATGCCATTAGTCAATATAAATGCTGAAGGTGCATGATGACAGTTGTAGAAATGTTTTAACACTAGTGAGTACACATTAATTAAGAGAAGTACATAAATTAACTGCAAGACACTAGCATGCTCAAGATAAAAGTAGTGTTACATTTAGTATGTGATTTACACAGTAGTACATTTACTGCAACGGTTTACTCAAGATAGAGAAGCTGATGTAAACGTATGGAAAAACATTGCCTGTTCAACGCTGTGAAATTTGTACTGCCAGTATCAGATCCATTCTTACTGATGAAGGTGTACTGTTGATGTACATACATAGACCTTCAGTGTGTTTCAATACTAAAGATGCAGTAAGTATTCTTTGTAAGAAACAATGTAATTGCATGGATCAGGCCAAGCAACTTCTAAATATCATAGCACTACTGAGCCAACAATAACGTACCTGTATCGGAGATGTATATAGGATAGATTTTCCTGTAGGCACTTACTGAGTATGTTGTACCTGATAAAGACAATCTCACTGCATCTGTGGTGACTAACTTATTCAAATAGTAATACATTTACTATTGTTGCAATGAGTGATCTATGCCACTTATGGACACAGTGTAATTTTTTTTAACAGTTGTTTCATACTCAGGCTGTATGCCTAGTGTTTGGGTTTGCCACACGTCTGTCACTGATGCTATCAAAGTGATAACTATGTTAATTGTGGTACAACAGGAATCAAGTAGGTATAGTGTAGATATAAACAGAATGTCTTTTAGTATTGATTTAACTCACAATGGGATAAGTGTACTAGGACAGCAGGGGTTATTCTCTATCACTGACTCTGTCAGTTATAATCACACTAAGGTTTTGATGACTGTAATGATCAAGTTACACTGTTCATCTTCATGAGTTCATATTCACAACCATTCTCCAGTAAGTAGACAGTGTATGGTGTAACTGGGTGGGACACTGTGTTGCAAAGCTGCTGCAGTGCCTAGCAGAGGGAGAGTATCTACTCATAAAGACAATTAAGCAATAAGGCATGACCAACAGTTATATTAAATGGTCTGTTAATCACACTGTAGGGGTTTAATGTTGAATGAGGCATAGCCGAGTGCCATATGTCGCTAGACGGTGATAAACTGACCATTAACATAATACCTGGGAGTGGCTTATTGCTATCATAATAAAACTGTTTTTTAAACAACATTAAACCATGTTCATCATATGGTTAGGCTCTATATGTATGTTAATAAAAACTAAACATAAGCCTGTTACAGTGTTTACAGTCAATTAGAAAGCTGCATTTCTCAAACCCTTGTTATAATCAAAGATATTATACCAGTACAACTCCTTGGTTTTGCTGAACTCTGTTGCTCAGGTGGCCCACCACATGTGGTGTGGTCTGGTGTGGGGCATCGGTAGGTAAAGCCATACAACTACTAAGTGTGGTATGTTGTGTGCAGCTGCAATCAGGGATGTGTACATTTGGTGTACATGGCCTCAGTTTTGCTGTTGATCTCCACTGAGCATGCAGTACCTGGTCAGGTGGGTGGGGATGTCTCATAGTACATTTAGACAATTGTTTGTTATTTCTGTCACCTGCTGCTGGATGTCTGTCATTGGTTGTGTTGACTTGGTTCTCCCCCATACTTGCATGTGTGTGTGTGGTGCTGGGGTGAATTCGGAGTTAGGGTTTTCAACCCTAACAGCGAATTTCCTCACTTTTGTCACTGTAGAACAACCCTAACTAATGCATTAAAAGAAGTTTTTTGCCTCTAATATTTATATATATATATATATATATATATATATATATATATATTTATTTATATTTTACCATTAGGGTTACCACCCCTTGCACCCATGACCACCCCGCCCCCACCAACAGACATTGAGGCATGCGTTGGGTCATCAGCCTTAACTCTCACCCCATTCCATGTGTAAATAAGCTGAGGTGATGCAGTACAGGAGAATGGGGCAAGAGTTAGGACCAATGACCTCAACACACACCCCATTGCCTGTTGGTAGGGTTGGGGTGGTCATGGGGTGCAAGGGGTAGTAACCCTAATGGTGAATTTCCTCACTTTTGTAGCTGTAAAGTACCCTAACTGTTGCATTAACGCAGTTTTTTTGCAAAGAATTTCCTTACTTTTTGAGAAAGCATAGTAAAGTACAACGTCGTGCTAGTTGGAGGGAGCACTTCCCACCAACTTGCAAATTTCTGCCTAGCATAACAGTACAAGTACTGAATATCATATGTATTGGTGGGAGTATATATTGGTAAAGGGTGCCATGCTCCCACCAACTTGAAACAAACCACATTTTCATTCATCATAGTGGCATAATTCCTTACCTGTTTACATTTTACACACCTAACCACTGAAAATTACCTCTGTGGCAGTAAGGCTAACTACCCTATAAATGTCAAGCCACTCCCAAAATGCAGAATGCTATCCACAAAATGTAAACTGCGTCATGCAATATCTCTGTAGCAAATACATTTTCTGACACCTATACACCATAATTCACATCTACAGGACATCCCCTCAACACCCTCTAAATTTCAAATTAAAAGACCAAACAGTTTCTGCATGCATGTCATGAGTGGGCAACATTTGATGAAATGAAACAGCACTTCACAACTTTAATTTAAAGCTTTTGCACCTTTAAAAATTCTTTGATCATAAGAATCAGCCACAATCTCGAGATCAAAGATCATCTTTGATCGTGAGGAAACATTTGGTCATGAAATCTGGGCTATCTGGTCCCTCCCAGAGATGTCTGTTCCAGTAAAAATCTAGCCATCTTGTCCCACATTCACGAACAAAGCTTGCAATCAAAGAAATCTCATCACCAAAGAATTTGCAGGCTTTCGATCAAAGAATTTAAAAACATTAAAACTCAGTTGTTTGATGCAACTACATTAAACCACAGGCATGGCTTGATAGAGGGAATCCTCCTGAGGGACACCCATCCTAGTTTGACTTCACAAGTCACCCCTGGGCTGAGATATTTGTTTGTTCCAACCCAAAACTGAAAACAAGATGGCGGCCATCGCCATCAATAAATTTCTCATGAACAAAGAATCTTTGATCATGAGCCTGCAAATTCTTTGATCATGAGGAGTGACCAGATGGCAAAAAAAACATTTTTCTTTCACAAAATAATCATGTAAATTTTTCCATAGGCTTATAATGGGAGCTAAAATGTTTAATAACGTTTGAATGATTATTATTTTTTCACCAAACAAAAAGTGGCATGTTCCTTGATGCAAGCTCTTTCTACATGCCAAGTTCCAGACCAGCAGACCACATGACGGCTGCTTAGCATCACGGACAAGATCCGGAAAATTGGCCACAAAACTAGCGAAAAGTGCATTTATGAGCATTTCACTAACCATAAGACCGACTGAAATGTAACTTGGTAAATCAAGAGATCTACAATGCTCCACCATGCGTACCAAATTTTGTGCAGATCCGTTGAACAGTGGCAAAGTTATTAACATACAAAGGTTCAAGTTTAACATTAAAGTGCCTACTCAACCCTAAATATAGGGGCGCGACCACGCTCCTATAATATATATATATATATATATAATCAAGTTAGATATCTTATAGAATTAAATTTCTTTCTTTTGGTTAGCTGATTTATAACCTTGCTTAGCCCAATTAAATATATGGACTACCAACCTCTCCCCCCACCAGAATTCTGGACTTTATGTTTGAACTATGGATTAATAACTAACTATAATTTGCTATTATCATAAACTATAATATAACATCTCATTCTTTAGTATGAAATGTTTTATTTGATGCTGTAAAATGTTATAAATAATATATATATATATATATATATATATATATATATATATATATATATGAAACAATAAAAGAGGTGCCTCTTTCTGCTTGGGAAAATCTACTAATCTGTTTCAAAGTTATTTAATTTTTAAATTTCTGTTCTGAACTGCTCAGTAAACACTTCAAGATTGCTGTATGAAATGAAAAAAAAATTATTTTTTGTTTGGGGCCAATCCTTTTTTTGTGTGCTGCCATTTTGTGTTCCATCCCCCCCCCCAAAAAAAAATTCAAACCCCACAAAAATGACATCCTGGAGAGAGACCAACTCATTTGTCTTTCTCTTTGGGACTCCATTAGGTGTAATCTCTACTTAACCGTTAGATAGATGACTCCAAAATATGTTTTCTTTTACATTTTAAATCCTTTTCATGACTCACTAAAGCTTTTTCATGTGAACGTTCACATGAATGAAAACTTCAGTTTTGTTGCTGTTCTTTTGAGCTGGACTAGTACCCAGATGGTTTGGATTTATGGTTTGACATTTTCAAGGTAGAAAGGGACTGACTCACAGATATGCCTTTTGTTGTTTTGGAAAAAAAAAATATTCATCCGATCCAAAGTTATCACATTTTCAAATTTCAGATTTTATGGACTTTTCCTGTGGTTCTTGCAAAAGTTGGTATGGGCTTATTGATCCCTTGGGGTATGAGTGTGTGTGTGTGAGTGTGTGTGTATGTGTATGTGCGTGCGCGCGTGCATGTCATGAGTGGGCAGCATTTGATGAAATGAAACAGCACATCACAACTGGCTGAGAAGGTGGACACAGTTTTTGACTAGCATGCATCAGCCCCATTGATCACTGCTACTAGCATTTACCTGCATATGTTTTTATTTATTTCATTTCTTTACTTTTGTGTCACTAGATGGACCTTAGTTCTTTTATGCAGCATGAATGAAGTAAGAGGATTTTTCACCATTAACTGTAGGCCTCCCTCAATTACTCTCTAGCCAACCCTTGTAGATACTTCATTTTACTTTCCTATTGGCCGCTGCACACTGCTGTCTACCTAGCCTGCTCTGAAAGCTAAAGCTTAACCATCCATGGTGGCTAAGTTAACACTACAGTGCATTACGTCCAGCCTAGTACTTCTCATTGTAGCAGGTTGTCTTATAGCCCTATCCCTAATGTACCCTCATTGTGAATTGCATTGGGAATCAGTCCCCTCACCACCATCTGACTCGTGAATCCCTGTCTGTGTATGTCCTTGTCCTTTACCTGACAAAACACTGAGTTGCCTGCCTAGGATCCTGACTACTCAGAGAGTTGCACATGTCTCCATTTTCAGCCAGATATCTGAAAAAACAGCTTGTCTCTTTAATCAGGCCATTATTGCTTTTTCTCCCCCTAATAATCCTTGTAGGTGACATTGAGTGTAATCCTGGGCCTGTTAATGATACCTCTGCTCCCCACCCTCCCGCAGTATCACAACAGGTACAGAAGGGGTTGAAAATTGCCATCTTAAATGTACAAAGCCTTAGACCTAAAATGCCAGTGCTGGAAGCATGCACCAATCTTCACACTCCTGACATTCTTGGAATCATGGAGACCTGACTAAAATCAAGTATCAGGCAGTATGAAGTGGCACTGCCTGGGTACAAATGTTTCAGATTGAATTGGTTTAGATAAAGGGGTGGGGGGGTCATTATGAACGTCAGGGACAGCCTTGATGCTACCCTAATCCCTAGACCTGGACCCTCTGAGGTGGAATCAATGTTGTTCTCTCTCACCCTTGGCTCCATAAAAAAAAAAACTACTGGTAAGATGGGTATACCTATCACCCAAAGTAGCATCCTCTTGCTTACCTTCCTTTATTACCTCCCTTTCTAGCTTGCTGTGTCATGACCTGGTGCTCAGGGAAAACTTCAGTACTGACCAATTGAACCCTGGCTCTGTCAAACCAGCTGCCACACTGGCTGATTTCAACTTGGTTCAAATGGTTAGTGGCCCTACTCACCTTAACACAAAGTCAGGCAACAATACCTTCCTTGATTGGGTGGTCACTAACTGTACCTTGAAGATATAATGTGTAGAGGTCCTCTCAGACAGTATAACTTAGTGACCACTCCCCTACTATCTGCCTTTGGCATAATAACTTCTGTAATCCCCCACCTTGGGTTGTAATGGTCTGGGTCATGATAAAATTCGACTTCAAAGCTTTCATGGATGCAGTCCAAGATACTGACTGGGGCTCTATAAATACCCTACTGGATGTCAGTTCAACCCTAGACTGCCTTGCAACTAAAATCTCTGGTATTATTGACCTCCATGATCCTATGAAGAGATGCCAGATAAAAGGTGTCAAAGCTCCTTGGCTGTCTAAAGGACTGAGGCAGCTCATGTCCTCGTGATTAAGCCTGGCTTAGAAACAAGGGTAGTGGATTACCTACTGACTGGCAAACTTATAGGCAGCTAAGGAACAACTGCAAGAAAGCCATTCAGAAAGCAAAGTGCCAACATTTCAGGAATCTCCAGACCAAGCACTTCAGCAATCCAGAAGAATTTTGGAGACAGGTTAACTCCCTTCTAAAGGGGAATACCTCTGGCATCCCCAGCTCCCTTGATGCCCAGGGTTCCTTCCTTTCTTAGTGATTCTCCCTCCATGGCAACTGGCTTTAGTGAAATCTTCACAGTTCTTCATAAATATACATCTATTTATGACAGCCACCACCACCCCTTCGGGCCCTCTGCAATCATTTGACTCCTTGGCTCATCTTGCCTTCCACCTAAAAATAGCCACCCTTGATAAAGTCTGTCATCTACTCTTGAATTTGAAGGCTGATGGCTCCCCTGGGCATGACACACTGGAACCAAAATTCCTTAAGCTAGGAGTTGATGCCCTTGCCCATCCAGTTTGGGATCTATTTAACTGATCTTTGCTTAATTGTAGTGTCCCAGAGAAATAGAAGGTGGTGGAAGTTGTCTCCATCCACAGTGGAGGTCCCAACTCCATAGTGGAAAACTTCTGCCCAATCTCTATTTTATGCCCACCAACCAAGATACAAGAAAGAATAGTCTATGATCACCTGCAGGACTACCTAGACCTACACCAGCTGCTTGCAACTTCCCAGCATGGGTTTAAGCAAAACTACAGTACCATGAGAGCCCTGGTCAGTCATATCTAACATATTATATGCCATGGTCACTGGCCATGTCACAGGTGCTATATTCGTAGACCTGACCAAGGCCTTTGATTTAGTCAATCATGACCTGCTGCTACACCAGCTGAACATACCTGGCCTTGAATCCTCCACCCTAGCTTGGATTCAAAGCTACTTCTATGGCTGCACTCAGTGTGTGAAATGGGCGGGATCCCAATCAGCTCCAAGGTTCATAACCTAAGGTGTTCCCCAGGGCTTCATACTGGGTCATCTACTTTTTTATTTATATATCAATGATCTCCGTAATAATTGTGGTAGAGCCTCAGTCCACCTCTATACAGATGATGCTATCCTCTACCGCTTCTCCTCTGGCATAGGCTGCCTCAACACAAAGCTGGAATTTGACTTTAACACCCTCGAGGATTGATTCAAAAAAAAGCAAATGTTGCTTAACACTAAAAAAACTAAATGCATGTTGTTCTCTTGATCACCTGCATGCACCCTCCCCCTTGAATCTATTGAGATGTTTAAATACCTGTGGTTCACCTTGGATCCCTCACTTGTACTGGATGTGCACATAGAAGCTCTCACCAAAATCCCTAACCAAAAAACTGGGGTCCTTTACAGCATTCATCCCCTCCCTACTTCATTTGTCTGTTGCAAGATTGTAGATGCCACCCTCCTACCTCTCCTCTTCTATGGTGCCCCATTGTTTCTCTCAACCTCTGCAACCATGTCATCTCATCTCTCACAGGTCTACCACAGAGTGGGTAGGTTTGCTCTGGGAACCCATGTTCACTACCATCATTGTGATGTCCTATCTTTCCTGGGATGGTTGCCCTATGTGGCTAATCTGTGCTATGCTACCCTGAGCTTTGTTCACAAGCTGGTATATTGATTCATGCCTCCCTGCCTAGCTAATATTGTCCAGTGTCAACTTCCCCAGTGTGCTCTCAGATCTGCCTCCCTACCCCTTCTCATGGTACCAAACCTCTGTCTCTCTGTGACCTGGAGATCATTCACCATTTCTCATGTGTCCTCATGGAACTCGTTACCCTCCTCAGTCATGGCTTGCTTTTCGCTCACTCAATTTCAGTGCTCACTGCAAGCTCATCTAGCTGCCACACCTTGCTCCTGCTATCAATGACTGCTTGGCTTTCTATCTCTCCATTGCCTGTGTGCTTAGCATCACTGGATTTCTCAGTTAGGTACAATGTTATCTGTATAATTTGAAATTCAATATGTGCAATGTTATCTGTAATTAGGGATTGATGATTATGATACTGTCTGCCATAGTGTACTGCAGTATTCATGTTCTCTTAACATTTTTTTATGCTAATTGTGAATGTTAGTATGGCTTAATTGTGTTGTATTGTGACATGTTCCTGTAACTATATTAGATAGTCTTGTTATTGCAATTATCACATCTGTATGGTTTCCTGTGTCAACTATTGCACTATCAATGTACTGCACTCACTGGGTCACTACTGAAAAAGGGACTGTCTTGTCTCAGTGGGCCTACCCAGTTACCAAAATTCAATAAATAAATGAATTTCAGCACAGCATCATCAACCAACACAGTGCTCTACAAAAGGTGAGCCCTGTGCACTGCAGTACAATCACAAAAGAACTCACTGTTACACATTTAGGAAGCCTTCAATTACTCCCACCATTTGAATGGAAAAACCTAAACAGATAATTATCTAAATAATTTAAATTAAGCTTAGGAAAAGAAACAATGATATTTGAATTGCAATACCTTAAAGATGTTTGTTCAATACCAGCAAAGCTCCCCACCCCCTGAGACTGTGAGCACCCACAGAATGCGAACACAGATTTTGCTTTCAGACTGACATTTAAAACAAGACAGCTCTCCCAGGGTCTTCAGGAAAAAACTGCCCAAAGCTTCATTGTCTTGTTAATATCTCCCTGCTTTCTAGAAGCACTCCCCACCTCTCCCATTTCTGTCCCTGTATTGTTACTATATTCTTAGTGTCTAGTGGCACACCCCACCCTTCCAATCACAATCCCCATATGCCATCCCCATATTTTTAATATTTCACTGGTGTCTATTGGCATCTCCACCCCTCCGATTGCCATCCCATATTTTGCCACTGTGTTTCTGGTGTCTAGAGGCACCAACCACCTTCTGATCACCATTCCCCTATTTTTTAAAGTTTTCTTGGTGTCCTGTGGCATCACCAATCCCTGTCCCAGTCTAAAATAAAGAAATTGATCTCTTGATATCTTTTTTTGTTACATGTAAAAAAGGAAAACAGTACCTCACAGACCTGACCCCTCACCCAAACCTGCCACTGAGAACCCACCACTCCACACCCACCAGAAATACCCACACACTCACTCACTTGAACAGCTGCTGGGCGAAAATCCATTCTCTGATCAAAAACATGTCTTGCTGCTGGAACCACTGACAGGAATATGAGAAACTAAGATACAGTAAGTGTGTTTCAAGGTACTTCGATTGAGTATTCAACTTTGATACAAAATGTTGCCACCAGAATCCCATCTCAAGGGCAGGGAATAGACAAGGAAATGATAGAAGGCATCCTTAAAATGGCAGAAAAAGGGAAGATATTGTTGATGGGGGACCTGAATGTGCCAAATGTTAAGTGTATCATCTTTGGTGCAGACTCATCCAAAAGCAGGGTCTTTCTTGATGCCCTACAAAGGGCATGCATCAGACAGCTAGTATTGGAATCCACTTGGGAGGGAGCAATCTTAGACCTGGTTCTCTCAAATGGAAATGCAGAAAGGATCTCTGATTTAGAAGTGGGTAAATATCTGGGAACAGACGACCACCAAATAGTGTTGTTCATGATAAACACAGCCATAGACTCAAGCCATACAAAAGCAAGAGTATTGGACTTCAGGAGGACTGACTTTGGGAAAATTTGAGAGTGCCTCAGAAAAGCACTAGCAAATGGGCAAGAAGGAGGGTTGGGGGAACAATGAGGAATAATTAAAACAGCCATCACAGAGGCAATAAGCCTTTATGTAAAGCAAATCAACAAAATAAAATGAAGGAAAAAAACACTATGGTTCTTAAAAGATGTGGCAGGGAAGGTTATGGAGAAAAGGACAGCATTCAGGAAATATAAGGAACACAGAAGGAGCAGGACAAAGAACTTTATCAGTTTAAGCAAAAGGAGGCAGGGAAGGCAGTCAGAATAGCAAAGGTCTAAATTGAGGAAAAGATAGCCAACTCTGTTAAGAAGGGGAGTAAAATCTTTTTAGGTACATTAGGGAGCAAATAAAAACTAATGGAGGGATACTGAGGCTTAATAAAGGGGATTGAATGTGGGCAGAGGGTGACAGTGAAAAAGCAGAGATACTGAATGAATATTTCTGCTCAGTATTCATAAAGGAAGAGGAGGGGGAGGTACCTAAACCAAACTAGAGAAACACTCTGGATAGGGGTGTTGATACCAGTCTGTTTTTGTGGTTTTGAAAGAACCTTTAAAACTGAAGGTGGACAAAACAATGGGGCCTGATGATATTCATTCCAGAAATTCTAAATGAATGAAGGGTAGAGCTAGTGACGACACTGACTACTCTCTTTAACTAATCATGGGAGGATTGCATGATACCTGAGAACTGGAGGAGGGCAGCTGTTATTCCACTTCATAAAAGTGGAAGCAGGTTAGAGGCAGGAAACTATAGACCTGTCAGCTTGACCTCAGTGGTAGGGAAAATGATGGAATCACTTCTGAAGGAAAGAATTGTTGAGAATTTAGAGGCCAGTGGGGCTCAGGACCCAAGACAGCATTGATTCACAGTGGGAAGGTCTTGCCAGATGAGTCTAATAGATTTCTCTGACTGGGTGACCAAAGTAGTAGACCAAGGAGGGGCTGTGGACATGGCCTACCTAGATTTTAGCAAGGCATTTGACACAGTCCCACACAAAAGATTAATATACAAGTTAGCCAGTCTTGGAGTTGGTCCCAAAGTTGTAGCTGGGATAAAACATTGACTGGACAAAAAGACGCAAAGGGTAATAGTAAACAGAGTCCACAGTGAAGAAAAGAGGGTTATTAGAGGGATACTGCAGTGTTCAGTACTGGGACCGGTCCTCTTTAATGTCTTTATAAGTGACATTGCAGAGCAACTGGAAGGAAACGTATGTCTCAGCAGACAACCAAAGATCTGCAACAGGGTTGATACACAAAGTGGGATGGAAAAATGAGAAGGGACTTGGCAAGGTTGGAGGAATGGTCAAATGAATGGCAACTCAGATTCAATGCAAAGAAGTGCAAGTTAAGGCACCTGGGAAACAAACACCCCAAGGAAGAGTACACAATGGTGGGTGAGATACTAACAACAACAAAAATGGAAAGGGACCTGGGGTAATTATATCAGATGACCTAAAGGTGGGCAAGCAATGTGAATAGGCAGTAAGGAGGGCTGGGGGGATACTGGGATGCATAGGGAGAGGCATCACCAGTAGAAAACAGGAAGTTGTTATCCCTCTGTACAGATAGTTGGTGAGACCCCATCTGGAGTACTATGTGCAATTTTGGAGACCCCATCTCTGCAAAGACATAGACAGGGTGGAGACTGTCCAGAGGAGGGCAACCAAAATGGTGCAGGGTCTGCACAAGAAGACATACAAAGGGAGACCAAAGGAGGTTAATATGTATACTCTCAAGGACAGGAGGGAGATGGGGGGCATGAAAGAAACTTTCAAGTAACTCAAGGTAATCAACAAAGTCTAAGAGGGTAGCATCATTCAGAAAAAGAAATGTGTAAGAACAAGGGGGCACAATTTCTAGATAGAGGGGGGACAGCTCAGAGGTAATGTGAGGAAGTATTTTTTCATGGAGTGGGTTGTGGATGCATGGGCCAGCTTTCTTAAGGAGGCCAAGGAGTCAAGAATAGTGGAGGAATTCAAGAATGTATGGGACAGACATAAGGCAATTCTAGTGGGGTGGTAAGAGGAAGTAGGATGTTGGTTAACTAGGATCTGCAGCTTATCCATCAGGTAGGGAAATGGTCAGACTAGGTGGACCAAGTGGTCCTTATTTGCCACCAAAGTCTATGTTTTTATGTTTAATTTTTGCATATTTTGAGCCATAATTTCAAACAAGGCCTTTTTTGGGACCCCACCTTATCAACAATGGGGGTGGAATTAGGTAAATTCCAGAGAAAAAGGTAATTTATTGGTTTCTAGGTAAAATCACTTTTTGGGTGGGATTTGAAAATTGTCACTGCTCTAGTTCATGAGAAGGGATGATGATAAGGCTATGTTGAAAATCTGGGGTCAAAATATGTAACAATGGCAAAATTATGAGCATCCATCAAAATTTTGCTACGCTTGCTCATAACTTTGGAAATTTTATATATTTTAAACCCAAAGTTTCATCATAGCTTTATTTTACATCACCTCATGAATGTGACAGCTGTCATTTTTCAAATCCTGCCCAAACTGTCTTTCTGCACCTGTGGAGTGGAATGATGTTACGGTGGTGCAGAATTATGTTTTGGCAGGGATATGACAATTTTCAGTACTCGGTACATGAAGTGGAGTAATAAGAAGGTTATGTTGACAATTTAATTGCTGTTGTCCTACAAATGAAAGTGCAGGGCCCAGAAGGCCCTGTGTTTCCACAGTGAAAATATATACATACATACATCTTTGGAGGGATGGGAGGGCACAGGCACAAATGGATGCAATTACTCTGACTCAGAAACTATGGATGGATGGAAGTACAGGGCTTGGTGAGCCCTCTACTCCCAGAGGCACATAAGGATACAATTATTCTATCTCAAAAAGTAAAGAAATTCTTTACAAAAAAACTGAGTTAATGCACCAGTAAGAGTTCAGGATAAAGGGACCAATTAGGGAAATGTAATGTTGTAATTTCCAACCCTAGCACCCCTGCTACACCTCTGAAACAAATGAGGAGTGGAGTCTTCCTTGGGGTTGTCAACCCTGACATTCACCCCATTCTATGCACTCATGAAACATACATACCTGTCTCCATCACATTTCAACTTTTTCTGTTACTGCAATAGGATGAGCGTTGGAGTTGACAACCACAAGGAAGACTCCACCCCTTATTTGCCTCATGGGTGGGGCAGGGGGGTTAGGATTGGAAACACTAACATCACATTTCCCTGCCTTTGTCACTTTATCCAGAACCCTAACTGATGCATCAATGCAGTTTTTTGCAAGGACTAATACTTATCAGCTTGGGTTCAGATTAAAGTAACAAAAGTAGGGAAATATGACATTAGAATTTCCAACCCTAACTCCTCACCTCACTACCAAGCAGCATGGGGAAAAACATTGTGGTTTTCGCTGTTGTCACTCTTGCTGATTTGGGGTGGGCTGTTCCTTGGGTTTCCTAACCCCTAACCCTCACCCCACTGCATGCACAAACAAGGTCAGCTGTGATTTGGTTTATTCATGCAGGGCTAATAGGTGGTTGGAAACATGTGGGGAGACCCAGTTTTTCATGTTTGAAACATCTATCACAAGAAGATGAGTGTTATGGTTGAGAACCCCAGGGAACACCCAACACCTGATTCAACAAGAGTTATAACAGCAAAAACTGTAATGTTTTGCCATTTTGTTCCTTGGAGGTGAGGAGTTAGGGTTAAAAACCGTAATGCCACATTTCTCTAAATTTTTTGCTAAAATTTGAGCCATAACTGGTGCATTAATGCAGTTGCTTTTTCAAACAGTTTCCTTACTTTCAGAGATAGCATAATTGTATTGTCATTGACACAGGTCTTGAAGGGACCTGTGTGAAGAAATTCATGTGATTACAGAAAAACTGGACCTTATGGACCATACACTTTTTTGCCTCCATTCATGAACATGTGTATTTTGGTGAGGAAGTGCCATTGCCATTTCAGGTCTTGGCCTGATCTGGGCTCTCTGCTGAAGGGGAGCAAATCAGAGAATAATGCACCAAATTTTGAATAGGCTCTGCTATAAAAGTGGAGCCAACTGGAGCAGGAGAAGGAGCAGTCGGTAGCTGCAGAGGGGAGATGCAGACATTGTTGCTTGGGAGAAGTCAGTGATTGTTGCCGTGGGGAGTAACAGCAGCAGGAACCATAGAGAGAAAGAGCAGAGAAGCAGCCATTGTTGCTCAGGGGAAATTGGCAGCCATTGCTGTGGGGAATAATGGAGGCAGGAGCCACAGAGAAGGAAGGTGGTTGTAGCTCTATAGAGGAGAGATGCCCACTGCAGCTTCTGGTCTTGGACTGATCTGGAGCCTATCAGGGCTCAGGGTACCAGATTTTGAACAGCGGGCTCCTCTATGAAAGCAGAGCCAACGGGAGCAGTAGCAGTCTATAGCTATCAGAGAGGAGAGGTGGCCATTAATGCTTGTGGGAAATTGGCTGCCATATCCATGGGGAGTAATGGCAGCAGGATCCGCAGACAGAGAAGTACAGCCACCCTCCCCCTCCACTACAACTTCTTAAATGCTCCAGAAGTTGAGCAGAGATTGGGCAGCTACAGAATGGGAGGATCAGGAGCAGGGAGGCAAGGACATAGGAAGAAGCTCTTTAAGAAAGGGATGATTACTGAAGAAGAAGTGATCTGAACTGACTGGTAAACATATAACAGAGGGCATGGCATGTGTGGTGAGAATTGCATTTTAGGTACTGTATATGTTGGGACATTTTGCAAGTGCGAATTGAGGCATTTTGAAAGTTCTGGCATTCTGCATGCTGATAACTGAATTTTAAGTATTGTATTGTTGGGGCATTTTGTAAATTGTGACAATCTGCTTTTAAAGGTAAATTGCAGTTCAGGTACTGAATAGGTTAAAAGGCAAACTGCATTTTGTGGTGCTGTACTGTATAGTGAATGATGTACATTGCTGTTTAGGTACTTAATATGTTTAGGCACTGTATATGAGAAAATTGTTGTTTAGGTACTGAATATGTTTAGGTATTGTATATGAGTAGGGTCTTGTAGGGTAATATTGCATCTGTTCAGGTTTAAGGGGCAAACTCCTTTTGGTTGTGTTAAAGAACAGACTGCTTTGTTGGTAGGACAGACTTGGTGGTTGGCCAACTTCTACTAAAGGGGTAAGGTACTGGAGAGCTGGGGAAACATCGATTGAAATGACAGAGCATGATGGGAGGGGACATGGGGGTGGTATGTGCATCCCTTGACTGAAAATGAGGGGGACGCTGGTGAATGAATAGAGAGATGGGAAGAGTAGCAGGCTGCAACAGCTGCAGAGTGGCAATCTTTCTTAGAATTGTGTGGAGGATAGTGGATGTTTGGTGTGCAAGCAAATAATGCAGCTTAAGAATGAGATCAACTGTCTACATATGGAGATAAGGAGGGGACTGCAGGCTGCAGGAGAGGACAAGTCAAAAGATGGGGAAGGGAGGATGGTAACTGAGAGGGGGCAGACAAATTAAATTGAGAGTGGGGAGGAAGAGCAGGAAATGGGTGGCAGATGGGGTAATGAGACTGGGGGAACCCAGTTCCAAGGGCAAATGAAGACAGAAAAGTGGAAGAATGTAAGAGAGCATAGTGGGGATAAGTACTGGGGTTGTTACAAAAGAGGTGGAAGAACAACTCTAATGGAGGAGGTATGGGGACAAAAGAAAAGAGAAAGAGGGAGGCCAGTGAAAATGGAACATGAAAACAAGGATGGGAACCTAGTACTGGGGGACTCAATACTAAGAGGGTCCAGATGGGGTAGTAAGGAGAGGAGGCATAATCGCATTTGGGTGTAGACCATGTCTGGAATGACAGCGGACAGGGTGAGTCAGTCTATTCTGAAGTATGCTAGGAGAAGTAGGGAGAAACCTCTCATAGTACTGCATTTGGTAACAAATGACCTGGCAGGAAGCATGGTAGATGTAGTTTGGAGGAGGTTTAAGGAGCTGGGCCTGATATGTGAGGGGGGCAGAAAGATCAGAAGCTTTCTTGGACGTACTTCCAGTATCAAAGGCAAGCACTGCAAAGAAACAGAGGATAGAAGAATTTAATTAGTGGCTGAGAAACTGAAGCGAGGCCAATGGTTATGGATTAGTGGGGGAATGGGGAAGGACCTGGGAGGGCAGTGATCTTTATGTTAAGGATAGGCTACACTTAAGTGAGGAAGGAAGGAAGGTATTGAAACAGAGACTGGGGGAATACATAGAAAGCAAAGAGAATTTAAACTAAGAGCAGGAGGGGTGGCAAGAGGACATGAGGCATGCAGGACCACAGGTAGGGAAGTCAAAATAACTCACCTTCCATAACAACAGAAAGCGACTAAGGGAGAGTTCAAGAAGGGATGCGAGAAAGAGATGGCAGGTAGGGAGAGAGGAGAGGGGAGGGAAATGTGATGGAAGGTGGTAATCTTGAATGCTAGGAGACTGGGAAACAAAATAGCAGAGTTATAGGCTCTCATGGTGGATGTGGAGTGGACATGGCAGCCATCACTAAAGCATGGGCCACCCAGTACCATGACTGGGACCTGGCGATACCAGGGTATATGATATTTCACAGGGATAGGATTAAAGAGAAAGGGGTGGCACTGTATGTGAGAGAGGGACCGAAGTGTGCCTGGGAAGAAGGGGAGGAGGGCAGTATTGAGTCATTGTGGTTAAAGATCCAAGATTCAATAAAGATGACTCTAAGGATGGGAGTGGTGTACAGGCCACCCTCTCAGACAGAGGAGTTAGCAAACTAGCAGGACAGATCAGAAGGAACTGTGTGAAGGGTAGTGCCATGATTGTGGGGGACTTCAGCCTGCCGGGAGTGGATTGGAGTACCCCAGCCACCACAAATTAGAGAGAAGCAAGTACTTCTGGATGCCTTCCAGGACAGCCTCCTAGTTCAAACTGCCAGCAGGTTAACCTGGCTTGGGAACACCCTGAATCTTGTGCTGGCTAATGGTGAGTTTGTGGAGGAGCCGGGGGTGAAGGAAACACTGATGGGAAGCGACCACCACTCTGTGTGGTTAATGATAAACATAGACAAGGAGGTGGTAGGAACAGGGACGAGTGTGTTAGACTTCAGGAGGGCCGATTTTTAGAGGATGGGGAAATAGTTAAAGGGCATCTGGCAAAAATCCATCCAAATTTGGAAACTAACCAGAGGTGGGAGGTCATCAAGATAGGGATTGAGGAGGCAACCAGAACCTGCACCAGGGTCCAGAGTAAGAGGGTAAGGACCAAGAAACCAAGCTGGGTGACAAGGTGGATAATGGAAAAAGTAAGGAAGAAATGATATGCCTTTAGGAGGTTCAAAAAAACAGTGAGTGGCATGGCTTGAGCTCTGAGGCAAATGGCAGCTTAAGCAGAGAGCTCCAGCAAGTTGGGGAGTAATCTGGCGATCCACATAGTAAAATCCATAGTAAAGTAGCCGGAACCTGTGATAATACCTCCTGTAGTGCCCAGTAAGACATACAAATGAATTGGGATAGTTACATTGCTTACGCGGTGTTGAATTATCTGACGGACTTGAGCGAGATGGTAACAGCGATAAACCCAGCATGGTGGGGGGAGCTCCTCAGGCCGCAAATGCAGCGACAGTATTGGATGGCCCAAAGCTCACGGAAATGTTCAATACTCTCATTCAGCAGACTTCAGAGGTAACGGTGGCTTCTAATGCTACCACACTAGCCATCCACCAGCTAGAGACAAGAATATTTCATACAGAAAGGCAAACAATAGCAAACAAGGAAGCAATCACTGACCTCCAATCTATGATGAGGGAGCAGAACCACATCATACAGGAACTGGCAGCCAAGGTGGATGATCTTGAAAACAGAAGTCAGAGGAATAACCTCTGGATTCTGGGGCTGCAAGAAGGAATCAAAAAAGGATGTGCAACAGATTTTCTGTATGAAGAATTACCTAAAATTTTACAGCATGAACTACCCATGGGTTTCACCATTGAGTGAGCCCACTGTACTCTTGGCCCTACTCCTAAAACTGGGGAAAGGCCTCAACCTGTATATTAGCTCGCGTCCTTAATTATGCTGACGAGGACTAGGTCCTTGTAAGGGCAAGAGAGATGGGGTAACTAAGTTTAAATGGATATTGTATCCTGATCTTTTAAGACTATTCTAAGGAACTGGCTATGCGTTGGAAAGAATATGCCCCAATGCGAGTGAAATTGTATGAATTGGGAGCCTCGTTTCCCCTCAAGTACCCAGCTATGATGCAACTTATGACTATTGGTTCTCCCTTTTCATTTCTACACTGGAGGCACTCCATGAGAATATGGTGAGAACCTGGCCAGAGTGCAGAGTAGTCCCCCCCTCCGACTTCCAAGACCCCGACACAGGCTCAAGAATTCAACCAGGGTCAGCATGGCAGACCTCTATCACTGATCTCAGGGAAAATGGATACCACTGATCAGACCTTATGATTCACAGCGTGACTCCTTCCCAGAAGCCTTAAGAAGCACCAGAAAGACTAACACCCCAAGAGAAAATACCTGATGGAGCATCTGCCGATGGATCCCTCACCTCCCGAGCTGGCAGAAGAGGAGGCAGTAATTACCAGCCCGTATTTCTCAAAAAAAATTATGAGCACTTGGGAAATCTTCCTGAGGAACAAAAGCCAATAATGGAGGTGGAAATACTAGAACAGTGGATTGACTTTCCCCAGGGGAAACAAATGTTAGAGGAAGAACTGCTCCCTCATGATAATGGTTACCTCTCAGATGCTCCAGGCAGCAAAACTCTTCTCAGAATGGATCTAGCTTCTGTGAAGCAGGCATTACATTAATAGGAAAATGGGTCCTTTTGGGCCGGACTAGAGCATCGATGCTGTCTGTATCAGATAAGTCATATATAAACATGTATGGCAGGGGGCTGAGTAATCTAGCAAATAAAGGGAACTTTGTTAATACCTGGGGCAAAGCCATGGCTGGGGAATGGGGGGGGTTGATGTGCTGAGTATGGTAATTTGGTAACAGGGGGTTGACTCCCTCAGGCAAGTCCAAGGAAATCGTGTGGCTATGGAAGTAAGAAGGGGAACGGGGAGTGTACAGGTAAGAACTTGGTTTAAGCAGTTAATAGCAGAGGACCCAGTAGGCTACCTCCCACACAGCTGGCACAAAGATTAGAGACAAGCTTTAGGATATGTGCTAACAAATGACAATGAGTATTCAGCTTATCCAGAAGCAGCTGGTCCACATGTTATTTGTGTGGGGGGTCACATCTGTTAGAAGGACTCTCCAGAAAACGGGTAAACTTACCTCCCACAAGGTTATTTTCTTTATGTTATGTGGGGTTTGATTTGATAGAGCCACAGGGCCCAACTCACAGGCATCTTGCTAGAGTTGCCTATTGCAGGAGATGTTTAGATTTGTTAAGGGAAGGTGAGGATTGCTTAGTCCCCATATATTAAAGGTCGATCTTGCCACTTCCCATGGAAAGCGGTGAAGCCAATTGGGGGTCAAGATTCCCAGTCTCATGCGGCCACTTTCTCACAGGCACTGATGGGTGCAAATGTATGTAAGTTACTGTTGTTGTTTCAATGTACTGTATGTTGTAGTTTAAGACATGGACAGAAGAGGGCAGCATTACTCCACAAATGGTTGAAACAAAAATGTAAAATGACTGGGTTAAACTTTAGACAGAATGATAGATGTAAGATCTCATGGCTTATGACACAATGAGATATGCAGAAGTGTTAGACTGGACCCCACCCCCAGGCTTCTATACAGATTATACGATAAGAGTTCTTGGCAACAAAGGTAATGGCTGAATTATCCGCATACACATGGAACGTTTGGGGTTTAAATATCCTTATAAAGCAAAAAAAAGTATTGTCATACCTAAAGAGGGTGAGGGCACACATAGCCTTTTTACAAGAAACCAAGCTGATAGGAAATGACCAAGAATGCTATGCTAGTCAAGGATTGGATGGGGCTGGAGGTTCATGCTTGTGCACCAACAAAAAAACGAGGGGTGATCATCCTTGTTCATGTCCAGAGTCAATTGTTTAGAAAAACTATGGATGGCAACACTCTGCTTCTTGCAGAGAGTTGCCACCCACCGCATGTTGCAAAAAATATCCCACTGGGACAATTTTTGAGGGCAAAGAGAAATTGCTTGACAGAATTGGGTTTTAATACTGGAGCAGATGAATTAATGAATCACCTCATAGATAGAGGCTACAGTAAACAAAAGATTGCACAGGCAAGATTAAGGATGGAGCAGACAGAGAGAGATAAATTGTTACAAATAAAAGATAAGTCAGAACAGAATGAAGAAAACAGATTTAATTATAGTACAACACATTCAGCTCAAGCTAGAGAATTGAAAACAATTTTAAGGAGACATTGGCATACGTTGACAGCAGAACAAGAACTAAGGGAACTTTGTAAAAGTCCACCTAGGATGTGTTATAGAAAAGCACGTGCCCTTAAAGATTTACTGACATGGAGCCATTTTATGGAACATAATTCAGCCACTTGGCTACAAATACCTAATGGCAGTTTCCTATGTAAAAGGTGCATAATATTTGGCATGTTACTCAAACTAAACATTTCTCTTCGTGAATGTTTCCCGAACTTTTGAAATTAAGCAGTGCATTACATATGAAACGGAAGGGATAATTTATCTGTTTTTCTGTAAAAATGGTTCATTTTACATTGGTAAAATGAAGCAGAAATTTAATGACAGAATAGGTGAACATGTTATGGCCGTGGCAAGACAAGATGAAACATATGCCACAACGCAACACATTATGGAAAACCCAGACTCAGACCAACATGGTTTTAAATAGACTGCAATAATTAAGAGTCAATAGAGAAGCATAGGGGGAGGGGGGGAGACTTCTTTTTATTTATTTTTTATTAATTTAGTTGTTTAACCAGGTATAGCACACTAAGCTGAAAGTTTTTTTACAGGAGCGACCTGGGAGTACAAGGAGGTTAAGTGACTTGCTCAGGGTCACACAGTATGCAAGTGGAAGCTGTGGGATTCCAACCCAGGTCTGGTCTGCTGGATGTCACCAGATTTGCAGCTCAGAGCCTTACACCACTGCGCTATACTGCCTCCTCCAGATAGAAATCTGGGGCCCTTAATGGCGGAGTGTAAGGAAGAGCTGGGTAGATGGGCCCAGTTAAGACTCATGATGGCAGGTAAGATCTCAGCCATCAAAATGAAACTAGCCCCAAAAGTGACATATCTTTTGTCACATATTCCTTTGTACTCCCCCCCCCACCCGATTGCTGGAACACTTGATGGGACAAGATGGTAGGGGCCATTATATGGGAAGGGAAAACACCCAGGTACAGCAGAGCAAAATTGCAAGGTCATTGGAAGAAGGGTGGGTGGGGGCTACCCTGGCTGGAAGGATACAAAATAGCCTTCCACACAGCTCAAACATTGCAGTGGTTCTGTCCCCTCTCCCCTGAATCCCCACAATGGCAACAGATGGAGAAAGACCTGATGGGTCTTTCAACTCTGGTTTCTCTTCTTTGGGGAGCATCCTCTGCTTCTCACCCCATTATGAGTCCAACTTTTAAATATTGGAAACAGCTACACCATCTTCTCAAGCTATCACCTGCACTAATTAATTATACTCCCCTTTGGAATAACCCCCAAATCACTATAGCAAAGGAAGTGATATACTGGCCAGGGTGGGCCTAAAGTGGGATTTATTACCTCTCAGATATTCCATCACTGGCGGGTGGGCAGGTGGATTCATTCCAACATCTCCAGTAGAGATGGGATCTCCCACAGAGGGAGTTTTGACACTATCTGCAGATGCGGGAAGCCACTCAGCCCTCTCTGACACTTCATCAAAGGGATGCCAAGGGATGTGTGCCTCTGTCCAAATGGCTCGCGATAGTCAGAGGTCAGGCAGGCTGCATATACTCAGTAATTATAGAAGCCCTCCCTGACCAAACTGACAAAGCCAAAAGCCACTGGGAAACAGCACTAACAATATCCATATCTGAAGTACAGTGGGCTAAGTGCTGGTCCCTAGCTCATTCACAGTATACCGATGTTAGGAGTAGAATGATACAAATTAAGATTTTACACTGGTGGTATATGACCCCTGTAACTCTGTATAAGCTCAAGGTACTTGAGAATGATGATTGCTGGTGCTGTCATCATCCTGAGGGGGATGTTTTCCACATACTATGGGCTTGCCTGGTACTTCAGCAGCTCTGGCACCAGGTAGGACAACTGGGAGCCCAGATACTTTAAAAAACAGGGGATAAGACACCTGCAGCGGCAATATTGGGACTACAGTCCCTGACATGCCCCTTGACCTGTAAAGAATATAAATGGTACATGGTCTTAGTCATGCAAGCCAGGCATTTAATACTCAGTAACTGGAGGACAACCAAGTTGCCCTCAGTAGCTGAGATTTTGGCTTTACTCGCCCCAATGTATGAAAAGGAGAGGAGATCTTTTATGCAGGGAACCAGAAACACAGACTTTCGTGCAATCTGGGCCCCCTTTATGGTATTCCTGGCATTCAGGGCTGGGATAAATAAGCAAATAAACAAAACTAAACGATGTAAGAAACCACTATGGTTCTCAAAGGAAGTGGCAGTGAAGGTTCAAGAGAAAAAGAAAGCTTTCAGGAAGTACAAGGAATCACAGAAGGAGCAGGACAGAGAACTGTATCAGTTAAAGCAAAAGGAAGCTGGGAAGGCAGTCAGAACAGCAAAGGCCCAAACCGAGGAAAAGATAGCCCACTCAGTTAAGAAGGGGGATAAAACCTTTTATAGGTACATCAGGGAGCGAAGGAAGACCAAGGGAGGGATAGTGAGGCTTAATAAGGGGGGGGGGGGCAGGGTGACTGTGAAAAGGCAGAGATACTAAACAAATATTTTTGCTCAGTATTTACAAAGGAAGAGGGGGAGGTACCTAAAACAAACAGTAGAAACACTCTGGATACAGAAGTTGATACCAGCCCATTTACAGAAGAAAGGGTTCTGAAAGAACTCTTAAAACTGAAGGTGGACAAAGCAATGGGGCCTGATGAGATTCATCCCAAAATTCTAAAAGAACTAAGGGTAGAATTAGTGACACCACTGACTATCCTGTTTAACAAATCATGGGAGGATGGGGTGGTACCCGAGGACTGGAGGAGGGCAGATGTGATTCCCCTTCACAAAAGTGGGAGCAAGGCAGAAGCAGGAAACTACAGACCTGTTAGTTTAACCTCAGTGGTAGGGAAAATGATGGAATCACTTCTGAAGGAAAGAATTGTCAAGTATCTAGAGGCCAGGGGGCACAGGACCCAAGGCAGCACGGATTCACAGCAGGAAGGTCATGCCAGACAAATCTGATAGATTTCTTTGACTGGGTGACCAAAGTAGTAGATCAGGGAGGGCTGTGACATGGCCTACCTAGACTTTAGCAAGGCATTTGACACAGTCCTGCACAGAAGATTAATATACAAGTTAGCTAGCCTGGGAGTGGGTCCCAAGATGACAGCCTGGGCAAAAATTGGCTGGAGAATAGGACACAGAGAGTAATAGTAAATGGAGTCCACCTGAATACAGCAAGTTGCTAGTAAAACCGTAGGTTCAGTATTAGATCCTCTCAATGTCTCTTATGCAAACATTGCAGAGGGACTGAAAGGAAAAGTATGTCTCTTTGCAGATGACACAAAGATCTGCAACAGAGTTAATGCACAAGGTGGGGTGGAAAGGATGAAAGGGACTTGGCAAGGTTAGAGGAATGGTCAAATGTATGGCAGCTTAGATTCAATGCTAAGAAGTGCAAGGTAATGCACCTGGGAAACAAAACCCAGGGGAAGAGTACACAATGGGGGGTGAGATACTAACAACAACAAAAATGGAAAGGGACCTGGGGGTAGTCATATCAGATGACCTAAAGGTGGGCAAGCAATGTGAGAGGGCAGCAAGGAGGGCTGGGGGGATACTGGAATGCATAGGGAGAGGCATCACCAGTAGAAAACAGGAAGTTATTATCCCTCTGTACAGACAGCTGGTCAGACCCCATCTGGAGTACTGCATGCAGTTCTGGAGACCCAGTCTTCGCAAAGACATAGACAGGATGGAAACTGTCCAGAATAGGGCAACTAAAATGGTGCAGGGTCTGCACCAGAAGACATATGAAGAGAGACTTAAGGAGCTTAATATGTATTGCCTCGAGGAAAGGAGGGAGAGGGAGGACATGATAGAAACTTTCAAGTTCCTCAAGAGAATCAACGAAGTCCAAGAGGGAAGCATCTTTCAAAAAAAGAGGTGTGCAAGAACAAGAGGGCACAATTTGAAGATGGGGGGGAGGCTCAGAGGTAATTTAAAGAAGTATTTTTTCACAGAGAGGGTTGTGGATGGCGAACAGCCCGGAGATAAGGTCGTGAGTCAAATCAGTGGTGGAATTCAAGCATGCGTGGGACAGTCATAAGGCAATTCTAGGGGGTGGGGGTAGGAAGAAGTAGGCTGCTGGTTAACTAGGATCTGCAGCTTATCCAGTAGGCAGGGAAATGGGCAGACTGGGTGGGCCAAGCGGTCCTTATCTGCTATCAAATTCTATGTTTCTATGTTTCAATGGATAGGGTGAGGGCATTTGAATAGATGCTGATGGATTACTCAATAAAGAAAGAAATGTTTCTGACACCAGTAAGTTAAATACCCAGTTAGCCAAATGAAAAGGAAATACAACCCGGCTAATTATATGAGCATGTATGTAATGATATTTGCCCTAGTTTAAACTACAGTACAGTAAGTTTAATTTAGAGTAGGTTAAAATATTGTATATAGTTTTTATAGAAAAAGATATATAGTAGACATGATACAGTCTGAGGCTGACTCTTTTTGTTTCAAATATTTCAGTTGGGGAGCTTTCAGAATCACATGAAGGTGAGAAACCCTGGTCACCAGATGCCTTGGTGAAAGTTGATCTGACTTTATTTTCTTCATGATGGTCTGGCTTCTCATTCTAAGCCCAGGTATGTATCTTTTCTCAGATAAAATGTATGGTACAATTTGTTTAAGCCCATGTACATTCGGGGTAATGATGTATGAATATGTTTCTGTACACCACAGACATTTTCTGTGGGTGGCAAATACATCTCTGTATCATTTATGCGTGGTTTGTATATCTATACAACATAAATTTATTAAAAATTTACAAAAAAAAGAAATGGAGAAAGAAGGGAGGGGGAGGACAGATAGGAGTAACTGAAAGAGTCGAAGGAGGTGACAAGAGCAGTCAGAGCAGCCAAGGTGTCTAGAGAGCTCAGGCTGGCACAGGGCTTTAAGGAAAGGGAGAAGAACTTTGTCAGGTACATCAGGAAGAGAAGGAGTTACAAGGACTAAATCATAAGGATTAAGAAGAGGGGGGTGAAAATGGGTGCAGAGCAGGCAGAAGCACTAAATGAATACTTTGCTTTGTATTTACTGAGGAGAAAGGAGGGGCTGTACCCAAGGGTGGGTGGAGGGCAGACACGGAAGAAGGAGTTAACAGATGGGGAAATCACAGTGGGCAGAGTACTGGAGGGCTTGGGAGCATTAAGGGTGGACAAGGCACCAGGGCCAGATGGTATACACCTCAGAGTGCTGAAGGAGCTGGCAGACGTTGCAGTCTGGGAAACAAGATCCCAGACCTGCAAGCAATAATGACAGAAGCTAAACTGCACAAAGTAGCCATTAGTGAGACATGGTTTACCAGGAACCACACTTGGAAGACTTCAGTACCTGGCTATGTACTGTTCAGAAGAGACCTAGGTGCAAAAAAGGGGTGTGGAGTGGCCCTTTATGTCAATGAAATTATCAAAGCTACAGAAATTCAGAATACACATAAGGAGCCAGAAGAACTGTGGGTCACCCTGGAAATAGGAAATGGGACAGCCATGTGAACTGGGGTTGTATACAGGCCTCCAGACCAGGGGAAGGACAAAGGCACATTACTGTTAGAGGATATAAAAAACATGACAGCTAAAGGGGAGGTTCTGATAATGGGAGACTTCAACATGCCAGATACAGGTTGGCCAAAACCAGCAGGAACATCTGCCAGAACTAGACATTTGGTGGATTCCTTGCAGGAGGAGAGCCTCAAACAACTGGTACAACAACCCATTAGAGACAGGGCTATCCAAGATCTAGTACTGACTAACAGGGAAAGGATCTCAGATCTCCAGGTAGAAGGTCACCTGGGGGCCAGTGACCATCACATGGTATGGTTCAATTTGGCCACTAGACCTAAATCATCCCATTCCAAGGCAAAAATATGGGATTTCAGAGGAGCTGACTTTGATAAGATGGCCAATAGAGTTAGCTAGTACTGGTAAAAAGAAATACAGGTGAGGGGGTACAGGCAAAGTGGGCAAGCATTAAGGATGCAATACTTGAAGCAACATCCCATTGTGTTAGAGAGAAAAGGAAGTGCAAAAGAAGAAGGAAACCACTTTGGTTCTCAAAAACAGTAGCAAAAAAGGTCACAGTTAAAAGGCTGGCCTTCAGGAAATATAAGGGAACACAGCAGGATGAAGATAGGGAGGCATGCCAAACTTCCCTAAGGGAAGCAGGGAAAGCAGTAAGGTAAGCAAAGGCCCAAACTGAGGAAGCACTAGCACAAACAGTAAAAGAAGGTGTCAAGACTTTCTATAGATAAATTAGTGAAAAGAGAAAGTCCAGAGGGGGGTATTGCTAAGATCAAAGGGGATAAGGGGGCATGTGAGGTGGAGGACCATGTAAAAGCATTTATCCTAAATAGATACTTCTGCTCAGTATTTACTGAAGAGAAGGTAGGGCAGGGTCCACAGCTTAGCACCATGGACAAAGGGGGGAGGGAGGTGTGCACTAGTTCTTCACAAAAGAAAGGGTCCTACAAGCGCTCGATAAGCTCAGGGAGGACAAGGCAACGGGAACCTAATGGCATACATCCCTGGGTACTAAAGGAGCTAAGGATGGAACTAGTACAGCCATTATCAGAACTTTTTAGTGAGTCTCTGAGCACAAGCGAGGTCCCAGAAGACTGGAGAAGGGCTCATGTGATCCTGCTCCACAAGAGTGGTAGCAGGGAGGAGGCAGGGAACTACAGACCAGTCAGTCTTACCTCAGTGGTTGGCAAGATTATGGAGGTACTCCTTAAGGAAAGGATAGTGCAACACCTGGAATCTATAGGAGCACAGGATCCAATACAGCATGGGTTTACAAAAGGAAGGTCCTGTCAAATTAATCTCATGGATTTCTTTGTTTGGGTAACAAGAGTGGTGGACCAAGGGGGAGAGGTTGATGTCGACTACCTTGACTTCAGCAAAGCTTTCGATACTGTTCCACATAGAAGATTGATTAATAAGCTGGGTAGGCTCGGGGTGGGTCAGAAGTTAACCAACTGGGTGGCAAACTGGTTGACGGGCAGAAAACAGATAGTGGTGGTAAACTGTATACAGTTATAAGAGATGCAAGTCACAAGTGGGGTACCTCAGGGATCAGTCCTGGGGCCAGTCCCCTTCAATATCTTCATCAGTGACATTGCAGATGGACTGGAGGGTAAGGTTTATCTGTCTGCAGACGACACCAAGATCTGCAACAGAGTAGATGATCCAGATGGGGTGGACAGAATGAGAAGAGATCTGGATAAACTAGCAAAATGGTTGGAATAGTGGTAACTGGGGTTTAACGCAAAGAAGTGCAAGATCATGCACATAGGGAACAGAAACCCTGAAGCCACCTGTAGGCTGGGAGGGGAGTTGCTGGCAGTCATAAGGGAAGAAAGAGACTTGGGCATCATCATCATCACCAATGACCTGAAATCATCCAAGCGGACCCCAAAAGCAGTAGGTAAAGCTAGAGGAATGTTGGGTTGTATTAGTAGGGGTATTACAAGTTTGAAGACAGAGGTAATAATCCCTCTTCACAAGACACTGGTTAGGCCCCATCTGGCGTACTGTGTGCTGTACTGGAGGCCATACCTTCACAAGGATATTAACCAAACTGCGGCAGTCCAGAGAAGGGCAACAAAAATGGTGCAGGGACTGCATCAAAAAACATATGAGGATAGATTAACAGAGCTCAATATGTATACCCTAGAGCAAAAGAGGGAGAGAGGTCCTACAGCCCCGTCTGTCCACTCTGCTCCACCAACTAGGGATTGCTAGAGGTTCCCAGGGTCCACCTTCAGTCATCAGGTGCCAGGACTTTTTCTTTTGTGGCCCCAACCCTGTGGAATTCTCTACCTCATCGGATTAGAGAGTGCTTGACCACTGAGACCTTTAATGCCTCATTAAAAATGTATTAATTCAACTTGGCTTTTGGGGATGATGCTTAGTTTTACTTTTGCTGCCTTTTTATATTTTTATATATTTATTGACTGAATGTTTGTCTATTTTTTCTTACAATGTATACACACTTTGGTTTTTGATAAGCGTGTTATGAATAAAAGTTGATTGATTTATTGATTGATTGATTGATGATCGAAACATTCAGACACCTTAAGGGCATTGACAAGTTGAAAGAGTCTAACATGTTTCAGTATAAGAAAAATAGCAGGACAAGAAGACACAGCATGAGATTAGAGGGAGGCTGATTAAGGGTAATGTGAATAAGTTCTTTTTCACAGAAAGGGTGGGGGATGCATGGAACCGCCTACCTCACGGAGTGGTGGATATGAATACAGTGCAGGGCTTCAAACAGGTATGGGATAGGCATAAGGGAGCAATACAGATGAGTATGAATAGATAGGCCATTGACAGAGCAAAGGCCAATGGCACATTCATAAGGTAGAAAAAGAAATGGGCAGACTGGATGGGCCTTCCGGTCCTTATTTGTCATCAGCTTCTTTATTTCTATATTACGTCCTGGTGGAGCCCTTGGTAGACCTGTGCAATGCCTCCTTGGACTCAGGGAGTGTACCTCAGGACTGGAGGATGTCACATATAGCACCCCCCCATAAGAGCTGCTCAAAGATGAACCAAGGAACTACAGGCCGGTAAGCCACACATCCATCCTGGAAAAGCTGATGGAGATGATCCTGATGGAGAGGCTGGTTTCCCTTCTGGAGACTCATGGAATGCAGGATGGTAGACAGGATGTGTTTGTCTAGGGCAGATCCTGTCACCGCTACCTTGTGGATTACTACAGTATGATTGGGTATCTAGGCAATTAGATACAGACCATGCAGTAGATGGAGCACCTGGACTTCAATAAGGCATCCAATTTGTTGCCACATGGGAGGCTAGGAAGTAAACTGGAGGGCACAGGGTTTGGGGGCAAATATGGTGGGATGGGTAGTGAACTGGCAGCAAGGGATACAACAGAGGATGGTTGCGGGAGGGGAGCTCTCCTCTCTGAGGAAGGTGACAAGTGGGATGTCACAGGACTTTATGCTGGGTCCAGTGTTGTTTGGGATAGTCATAGCAGACATCTCGATAGGTATCAAGAGCAAGAGCAGTCTGCTCGTAGATGACACCAAGATGGGAGCAGTAGTGGATGCCGTAGGAGGGTGGCAGGGGTGGCAGGATGATCTTTAAAAATTAGAGACCTGGTCAGACACTTGGCAGCCAGGAGTTCAATGCCAAAAAGTACAAGGTGCTACATTTTGGAGCTACCAGCTGGGGGTGGTCAGCTAGCCATGACAGAGGAAGAGAAGGATCTAGGGGTGATCATAATGGGCTGAATGAATGACTCAGCACAATGTAGCTGCAAGGGCCAACAGGATTCTGGGATGTATTGCTGAGGGCATATATCCTCCAGGAGGGAGAAGGTAATCCTGCCGCTGTATGTTCCTGTGTTCCTAAGAGAGAGAGAGGTGGCAACCATGCTGGGACAGCAATTAGTCAGCCTGAGCCTGAGCTAGAGCTTGAGTGATTTTGTTTTGTTTTTTTGTTTATGTTGCAATTTCTTTTTTATCTGTTTTCTTTTTGCTTTAGAATTGGGTTATTCTGTGTTTTATGTGTTTTCCTGGATTATCAGTGAAGATGGAGGAATGGAGGAATGAGAGTCTGCTTTGTTGCTGTGAATTGCTGTAGTGATAGAACTGTTTATTGCTGCTGCCTAGTGCACTGTCTTTCATCGCAGGAGGTTGGGTGAAGAGCTTTTTAATTCCTGTTTACTCCGCAGTGCCTATCGATCCTGTTGGCCATAGCGTTCATTGATCCTGCCTATCCCGTCTAACCTGACTTCCTGTAGAGGTTGCTGCCTGCAGTGACTACCTGAGATCTAGAGGTGAGGCCTACGGTCCCCTGCTTGGGGCCACTGTCCCTAACTGTTTCCGGGTCCAAGGCAGGAATGCTCATATCCGGTCTCCAAAGAGTCAGTGGGGGAGTGTGGTATTGCCCTAAGTCACCTGGGGGGGTTGGTTGAAGGCCGACTCTCTGGGTGTCTGTAGCACTGGTAGCAGGTTTGGCGGGGGGGACAGTGGGTCTCTTGGGGCGTGGCCAGAGGCACTTAACCCCCTTTTGTTCAGCTTTTGGCTGTTGAACTTTTTGGTGGTGGCAGGAGCTGCCAAAGACAGTGAAAGTCTGGTTTTGCTTCCTTTCTCCTATGGACTCTGGATTTGTGGCTGTACCTGTGGATTTCTCACCCCTGTTTTTTCTCCTACTGTGGTGCTTTGTTTACTATCTGTGCTCAGGGATTATTTTGGCTGGCTCTTTTCCAATGCAGCAGACACTGAGGATTGGTGAGAGTACCCTGTACATTATCTTTTCAAACTTTTAAGCTATTAATGACTTTTTCATCCATTACATGAGAGGTAGTGGTGGAAATGAAATCATCCAGTCTTGCCCAGACTGGTGAGAGCTCTTCGGGTGCTGATTTCATTTTATTCGCAGTTTATTTGGTGACTGGTTACTCTTCCTCAACTCATTTCTATTGACTGTTCCGAAATATCTGGACTGGCTTTCATGTTTATTTTTATTTGTTGTTTTTTCTTTTGTGTAATTAGGGGGTATTGTTTTTTTGAATTTCATATTTTTCTTGTTTTATTGTGTAGTAGTTTCTAGCTTTTTTGTCTCTCTATTAGAATGTGCTGCCATTTGGCTCTCCCGGTCAGGCACTACTCTTCCTCCGAGCTCTGGGGCCTCCAGCCCTTTAATTGCCTTCCATTTTCGGACGTTGTTTATGAGTGATACAGGGCTCTTGGGATAGTGAGTAAAAGGAGAAGGAGGGCTGGGGGATCTGAACCTTGGGGGAGGAACAAGCTGGGGAGCCAAATTGGGGTTGTTAAGTTCAGGAGACACCCTGGGGTGCAATGGATTCCAGATCATGGTCCATCTTATCTGGTTCCCATACCCAAGAGGTCCTGTATTTCAGGGCTGGTAGCCCAGTTGGCTCCAGAGCCCCGTCCATCTCTAGTAGTGTTGTGCAATGCCAGGTCTATAAAGAACAAGAGAGCTATTATTGCTGATCTTGTTGGAAGAGCTGATCTGGCATGCATCACCGAGACCTTGCTGAATGAAAATGCCTGTCCGATTTTGGAGGCAGCTACTCCTGCCAGGTTCTCGGTGATACACCACTCAAGACTGGACCACAGGAGTTGGGGTGTTGCTATCTGTTTTAGAATGGAATTTGGCCTTACAGAGGTCCCAGTTGAGGTTTCCAGATAGTTTGAGTGTGCTGCAGCTGCTGGTGTGGGGTGCAGGATCATTCTCATCTACTTACTACTCTCATCTACTACTACTCATCTACTCTACGGGGCTGATAAAGTGTTCCTGCAGGAAGTCACAGACTTCATTGCTGATGTGGTGTTGGAGTTGCCCAGGTTGATGATGCTAGGTGACTTCAAAGCCTGGATCGACAATGAACTCTTGCAGTTTGGTCAGGACTTTGTTCAACTTATGAACATGTTGGTCTTCACACAGGTTGTTGCCTTTGCAACCCATGACCACGGTCACTCACTTGACCTGGTTTTCCTCCTGGGGATGGAAGCCTCTGACTTGGTGGAGGAAACAGTGGGATGGTCTGACCATCACACTGTAAGTTTCAATTTCCGAGCTCCCCCCTATAGGCCTGCCACTGTGTAGATGATCAGATACTGCCCTTTGAGGGATGTTACTCCTGTTGGTCTTTTGGCAGTTCTAGACCTATTGGGATTTGCGTATGCCAGTGAGGATCCAGAGGGCCTAGTCCAAGCCTATAATAAGGCTGTGGTGGGCACTGTGTACTCTATTGCTCCCATCTGTGTTCACCCCCTCACTCTTCGCCCCCAGTCCCTTTGGTTTGGTGGGACCTTGAGGGAGATGAGGTGAGTGGGGTGAAGGCTAGACTGGTGCTGGCAGAGTTCTGACCTGGATTCTGACAACCCTAGATTGATGGAACATTATCGAGTCTATTAATCAACAATCTCCCATAAGACAGCAAAGTTCCTGTCCAGGGAGATTGCTGTGGCTCTTAATCAACCCACTCAGCTCTTTCAAACTGTGGACAGGATGTGCAATCCAGCCTGTCATCAAGTTTAGAGAGCATTTTCACAAGATAAGTGTGATGAGTTTGCTCAATTCTTTGCTGATAAACTGGCCATCATCAGGGCAGAGATCCAGTCAGCATACTCTATGGGGGTTTACAGTTGTCAGTGTATGGTTACTATGTCTCGGTTTTCATGGGTTCACTTTGACCAGCCGTCGATCTCCGATGTCATGAGGATTGTCCAAATTATGCAGCCTGTGTGCTGTGGTCCTGACCTGGGCCCTACACACTTCCTTTTGGGGTGTTTGGATATCATCAGCCCTGTCCTGGCAGAGGCAGAGATAGCTTTGTGCTCTTTAGAATTAGGTGACTTCCCGAATTCCCTGAAGGAGGCGGTGATTACACCTTTCCTTAAAAAATCTTCTCTGGACACAAACTGCCCTGCTAACTACAGGCCAATCTTTAACCTTCCCTTTATTGGGAGGATGATAGAGAAAGTAGTTGTCCTTCAGATGGAGAGCCATTTGACCATCCATGACATCTATGATCCCTTCCAGTCTGGTTTTTGGAAGAGGCATAGTACTGAGACTGCTCTGGTTTGGGTGCTCAATGATCTCCTGATTACTAGATGTTGGAAGCACTGTTCAGTCTTGGCCCTTCTTGATCTCTCTTCAGCCTTTGACATTGTGGACAATGTGGGGCTGCTCGAGTGCCTGAGGAACATCTGTGGCCTATCAGGTATGGGCCTCAGTTGGTTTAGATCTTTTCTCACTGGCAGAACACAGAGAGTGGTGTCAGGGACTTATTCATCTGCCTCATTCTCACTGCCATGTGGGATTCCTCAGGGCTCTGTGCTGTCACCTATGTTGTTCATGGTGTGTTTGCTATCATTGTGAGACATTGTGAGACGGTATGGGCTAAGGTTTCACTCTGATGTAGATGACACCCAGCTCTATCTGTCTTTTGCACCCAACCTGGATAGTTCGGTCTCTGTCTTTAACAGCTGCCTCGTAGAACTCCAGTACTGGATGCGGGCCAGCTGGTTAAGGAGGAATCCTGATAAGTCTGAGGTGTTGGTGGATCTGGGTCATGGGATAAAGAGGGTGGAGGCACGGTTTGCCTCGGGGCTTTGGCTCAGAGGTAATCAGATCATGCCCTCTGTTCAGGTGTGGAATCCGGGGGTGATATTTGATGAGGGGCTGACACTCCGTACACCGGTGTCAGCAGTACTCAAGTTCTTTTTCTACCATCTGAGGAACATCTCTCAGATTGAGCACCTTGTTCTGTCTTGAGACTTTCCAATGTTGTTCCATGCCTTTGTGACCTCCTGCCTTGACTACTGTAATTCCCTCTACCTAGGGCTCCCAGAGGTTGATATCCACTGCATGCAGCTGGTGCAGAACGCTGCGTCCAGGTTACTGACAGGAACTTTCCAGGCCAGTCATGTCACCCCTGTGCTGCGTGATCTGCATTGGCTGCCTGTTCAGTTGTGAATCACCTTCAAGGTCAGTTTACTGACCTACAAGGCCCTACACAGACTGGGTCCTGGCTACCTGCAAGAGCTGATTCCTTACTGCCCCCCTCTGAGCCCTCCACTCAGCTGATGAGGGATTGCTAGAGGTTCCCAGGGTTAGACTGAAAACTTCTGGTGCTAGAGCATTTATGTATGCAGTCCTGACCCTGTGGCACTCTCTACCTCACCGGATTAGAGAGTGCCTATCCCTGGAGAGCTTTAAGATGGCTTTAAAAACCTATTTGTTCAGTCTTGCCTTTGGAGATTAATTGTGGAAATACTGTGGTTGTATATTATATTAATGTATCTGCTTTATAGTTTATTGTTTTTATCTCTGATTTTATATTTTTACTGTACAACATTTTGATAAGTATTGAATTGCGCTATATAAATACATTTTATTGTTATTAATATTATTAGTCAGGATGGAAATGAGAAGGCACATTTTACAGAGAGGGTGGTGGCTGGGCATTACCTGTGGAAGTAGAATCCTGTAGAACAGTGGGCTGCTTCCAAAGGGGATAGGACAAGGGTGGGGAGGGTCACGGGGAGGGTAGGGAGGGAGCTGCATGTATAAGGGCTACTAGCTGCACAATCAAGCAGACTCAATAAACCATATGGCCTTTATCTGCTGGTAATTTCGTATGCTTGTATGTATGATTGTAGGACCCCTCTGGGCTCTTCACTTCTGTTTCTCCAGAAAAGCAGTTTATTTGCTTTATTGTATTTTTTATTCATATGGACAGAGTTAAGCTTGTTAAAGTTGCAATATTACACTATGGGGATTTTTACTTTTCATTTTAACATTTTTCATGTCTGTTTTAATTTGATATTCCTTAGGGAATCTGTAGCGTAGAACTCATTGTGATCATTCTATTGGTGTAGATTTTCCCTTAACTCCAAAGACTGACTGAGTTACACATTGTTTTTTTTTTTTTGTATGACTTTTTCTCCCATGGGGATCCCAGTCAGCCTCATCGTCCTTGCATCACTGTGATTCGGCCACCGTCCGACCTGGGGCATCTCCTACTGATGACAATCACTGATTACCGCATGGCTTGCCCCCCATGGCGGGGTGGCAGGGGTCGACCAGCTGCCCCACCACAACAGATCCACTCACGATGGTCCCCTCAGAGCGGCACAGGACATCGCAGACTGCCATCAAGCAGCAGCAGCAGCTGGACACTCCCCCTTTTCTGTGTTCTGTGTGTGTGTTGGAGGCAGGGAAAGCAAAGCCGACAAGGGCTCCCTGAACACGTGTCCGCATGCAATGCGCCTGCTGGCTGCCCCACCTACCCCCCCCATTCTGCCAGGCTGAACGTGCTGACACCCAACCTCCGCTAGGTGTCAGACTACCCCAGTCACTGTTCCCCAACCCACCCCAGGAGAGGAGAGCAGTCAGTGGGATGTCCAATCCACTCCCTCCCCTGCCGACCCTCAGCAACCCGAGCTCACTCCCCAACTCAGCTCACTGGCGTGGCGAGAGGTAAGACGTCCAGTGCCTCAACCCTCAGTGCCACCGGGCCGAGTTACACATTGTTAAAGTTGTAGTGTTATCCTATGGGAATTTTTGTTTTTAAATGTTTATGTTTTTATATGGTCCCAGAGCTATTTTGTAGGGTATTATATATTAGTGTTGTAGTACACACAGTGAGCTTTTGTTTGATATATAGTTTCATAGTTTTTTTACAAGTTCAGCAGGCCTTCACCTTTTAAAGCAGCAGTATTTGTTAGTCTGTGAAAAAATGTATCATATTGTTTTTTTTAGCATAAATGTATTTTTAATAACCTAAGATTCATACTCAGTATATTTTTTTATTTTCTTAACTGTGTTCAGACTTTTTTTTTATAGCTAATCTTGTAATTAATGACTCACTTCATTAAAGATGGCTGCCATTCACTATTTTAAAAAAAAATCTCTTCCCCGGTGTTACTTGTTGAATGTGCATGCAAGATTCATGCTGTAGTTACATTAAGATGATTCTTTCGCATGTTTCTGATAGTAAACAACACAAAATATTATTTTTTTTCATGGTGGGTGTGGCATGGGCGTGGCAAAGGTATAGAATGGGCATGTCAACTTTTAAAAAACTTCAGTACCCTATATCTTGGTTTAGGAATGAAAGAAAATGAAAAGAAAAATGTGTATCTTGATATTTTTGTCAGACAAACCTTATTACTGAAAAATGTGTATGTTTATTAACAAGCACTGCTGCTTTAAGAACTTGCCACCTTCCAGTCCTCAAAGGTCATATCAAATGTTTTGGCACACGTATAACTATCTAATCTACTTTTAAAAATTGTAATATTGTTACTATCTATTATCTGTTGAGGTAAAGTAATCCATGGTGTTGTGAGTCTTAGTTTATACCATTTTCCCCTTGTTGTTCTATTATTTTCTCCCAATAACTTACTATCATCATGTGTTCTTGTTTTCCTTTCCACATGATGGTTTACTAATCCTATTCTTTCCCTAAGAGTAGTATCCCTATTGGCTTTATATGCTAAACACAGGTCACCCCTTGTTCTTCTGTATTCCATTGAGTATAGGCCCAGTTTTTTCAATCGTTCTGGGTAACTAAAGTATAGGTTGTACCATAACTGCAAATTTTGATGGAGTTGTTGCTTATTAAATGTGAAATGTGGAAAACAAACTAAGCCAAATTTGTGTTTCATATGACTAAATCCTGTTGTGTGCAATTGTGGCATTCTTTTTTTTTTTCAATTCAAATTTTATTATTTTCCAGTACAAAGAGTGAACCATAACCACGGATGAAATGTCCATATGCATCGAGTATAGAGTATGAAGTGATTCGCTATCTCCCCACCCTCCCCTCCACCCTTCCCCACTCCCACACCGAACAACCCAGCACTGTTTTACATCTCTAGCACTATACCTATGAATGTAACCTATTAGTGCTTAACCTTGAAGTGCATAGAGAGCTTGTAGTGGTCCCCAAATTTTATCAAACTTCTTAAGTTTATTAAGTAAACTGGCAATAGTCCTTTCAGTTCTGAGATTTGCAAGTAACTCCTGAAGCCATTCAACATACTATGGTACCTTCGTATCCTTCCAATGTCTTAAAACCACCTTTTTAACAGACATCGACATCAGGCTATATAATACTTCTTGTTCACCACTGAGATGGAAGAGAAATCCCCAAGAAGACAAATTTCGGGGGTGAAGAGGTCAGAGATCCCCAACAGAGGGTCAACACACTGTTTAATCGCAGTCCAGAATGGGACAATTTTAGCACAGCTCCAGAAAATATGAAGAAGATCTCCTTCTTGAGATTGACATCTTGTACAAAGGGGGGAGGACACAAGACCAAGCCTAGCAAGTTTCTGCGGTGAGTAGTAGATATGCAGAATCTTAAACTGCATTAGCCTAAGTCTGTCCTGCTTAAGGAACTTATGGGAGCTTTGCCACAGGAGAGACCAATCCAGATCTTTACCCTGAAAGAGAGAGGCCCAAAAGGAGACAGGAGCATAATTATCAGGGTAGATCCAGGTGAAGACTACACTATATATATTGGATGGCATGAACGGAACACTGCCAACTCCGTTAAGGTGATCTGAAAATTGAAATTAGGAGGTGGGGGGTTGGGCCCATTACCTTAATAACCAAGAGGTGGTAAACTGGAAAAATTTTGAAATATTGACGAGGTATCGAACTTACACATATCAGCTGAAGAATACTATTGACTATTAGGTGACACAAACTCCTCTAAACAGCAATTTCATGTCTGAGAAAGTCATGTGGCTGGGAGAGGCTTACCCTTTACTAAGAAATTGGGACTGCCTATTACAGGTTGTAATAAATCCTTGAGACTCATATATCTTAGAAATACACACAACTGATTATGAACCCTGATAGAGACGGCTATAGAGGACCTATAGTACATAGAGACTTTGGTAGGGAACCAATTTTGGTATATAATAACGCAGCGGGGATGAGATCGTGTTTTTTAATGGAAGCAGATTCGACAGCTAACCAAGTCGGAATATATGCAGCAACCATGGAGAGCTGGTCCACGGTCAGCCATCTGAGGCATTTATTAGCCTGGCTGGCCCAATAGTATAGCCCAATATGGGGAAGTCTTAAACCTCCTTTGGCCTTCGGGGCCACTAACTTATGAAATACCATTTTGGCCTTCTTATCCCCCCATATAAAAGCGGAAATCATACCATGTACTTTTTTGACCCAGGACAAGGGCAGCCATACATTCAACATGTTAAGGGGGTAGAACAGACAAGGGAAAACATTCATTTTGATAAAATTTATTCTGCCCCATAGAAGGGGCAAGAGCTACTTTATGTACTAGTGCATCAATATTTAGCTGTCTGAGCTGCGTAGTGCTCCTTGTTAAAAGAAGCCCAAGGTATTTAATATAATCGGACTTCCAGGTGAGTCCAAACACAGTAATATGCTGTTTACAGACCCTATGATTAAGAGGAAAAACTACCGTCTTTCCTACATTAAGTTTATAATTTGAAACCTTACTGAAATCCTCTATAAGCTTTAGGATAGCAGGAATAGATGTGAGTGGATGCGATATCTGCAACAGTAGGTGACCTGCATAGGCCGCTACTCTAACCATCTGCTCCCCGAGACAGATACCCGATATGCCCTGAGCTGCTGATAACCTCCTGGTAAGCGGCTCTAAATAAATGTTAAAGACAAGAGGAGATGGAGACATACCTGACTAGTCCCAACATATAGTTTAAAGGGGTTAGAAATAACCCCGTTACATGAGATTCTGGGAGAGGGGAACTTGTATAGAGAACTCATCCAATACCGGAATTCCTTAAGGAAACTGAAGGCTTCCATTGTAACAAATAGGTTCTCCCAGTAGACTCTGACAAACACCTTCTCAGCATCCAATGAGATCAAGACCATTGGATGAGGAGCATCCTTGGATGCCAAGAAGACATGGGACAGGGTCCGCAGATGGTCAACTGATGATCTCCCTTTCATTAAACCAACCTGGTCAGCCCCAATAAGAGAATGAAGTACTGCCTCCACACGGTCGGCTAGTAATTTTGCCAGGATTTTAATATCTTGGTTAAGTAGTGAGATCAGCCTATAGCTTGCCACCTGATCTGGTGGTCTATCTGGCTTGGGCAACAGGACTATTAAGGCTTCAAAAAGAGAGGGATCAGACACTTTACCCGAGAGAATAGCCTGGAAAAGTGGCAGCAAGATGGGAATCAGCTGCTTTGAGAAAGCTTTATAGAAATTGGAAGTAAACCAGTCAGGGCCCGGAGACTTATCGGATGGAAGGGATTTAATTACTCTTTCAATTTTGCCCTCAGAGATAGGAGACTCCAGAATTATTTGCTGGGATCGTGTAAGGGTTGGCAACTGTAAATCACTCAGATATTCATAAAGTCTTTCCTTAGATGGGGAATTAGCCATAGGGCCATATAAATCCCGGAAGTACTTTGTAAACTCCTCCGCTATCTCTGGGGGTGAGACCTTAAGAGAATTATCACTAAGAGAGTGGATAGCAGGAATGAGTCTGGCAGATTCCTGTTGCTTAATACGTAATGTTAGCATTTTACCCACCTTCTAGCCCTGATCGGTATATACCGCATGTGTTTTCAAAATTGCATATTCAGCTAGTTCCGTTAACATTGCTAAGTAGGCTTCTCTCAGTTTCGTTAAATCTTGTTTGAATGCCTCAGAGGAAGAAGGAGAAAGAACAGTCTCCATGCTCCTAATTTGGAAGAGAAGGTTAGAAATTAAAGATGCCCTCTCCCTCTTCCTTTTTGATGTTAAACCAATTATAATCCCCCTCAGATACACCTTACAGGCACCCCATATCATGTCCTGCTTCCCCATAGAGTTAGAATTAGAAGCAATAAACTGCTCTATTTGGGATGCTAGGTATTGAACCATCTTCGGCTCCTTCAGAATTTGGTTATTCAGCTTCCATCTGCCCCCTTTATTTGGCAACGAGGCTAGGGTTATTAAGCAGGTGACCACAGAGTGATCCGAAGGGGGCCCTGAGACGATGCTAGAACATATAACCCCTGGTAACAGGGTTTGAGAAATGAGGATATAATCAATCCTAGAGGAGGTTGCATGCACCGGAGAAACAAGTGTATTCCCTTACATTGGGATGCAATATGCGCCATATATCACAAAGACCAATGGAGTGCATTAGGTCCCTAAAGGCTCTTTGTGCCAGGGAAAGACCTTGACGGATTGACCTGACCTGTCAAGTGTCAGATCAAAAACGAGATTGAAATCACCCCCTATGACATGGGAGTGTCCAAAAAGGGAGTTAAGACTTCAATTATCTGGGCAAAAAAGCTAGGGGAATCTACACTGGAGCCGTAGATAGCACCCAGGAGAATGTCCAGGGTATGCAATCTACCTTTTACAAATAGGAATCTGGCTGAAGGGTCAGATATCACCTGAAGAGGTTTGAACGGAACTGACCTAAGTAGGAGGATCATGACCCCTCTACTGTGGGTCATTTCTTCCGCTACAAACATCTGCCTAATTTGTTGCCGTCTCAGCTTTTCAGCCTCCCCCATGAGCAAATGCGTCTCTTGCAAAAACACAATTTCTGCCTTTAAATGGCTTATATGCTTCAGTATTTTATACTGCTTGGTCTTGTGCCTCACCCCCTTAACATTCCAACTAATAACTTGAATGTTTCTAGCCATCACTCATGTTGCCAGCTCAGGATCCTCCAAAACACACATATATATGCATACTCCATCTATAGTGCTCCAAACATAGTATGCGCTGGGTTGTTTTACCTTCCCCCCAATTCTGCCCCCATTAGATCCATTCCCCCAACTTCCCTTCATGATGCCCCCACCCGAAACACCCCGTGGACCCTAACCCTCCCGCCTCCTCCCATATTTTACAATGTACATGATGTCCAGCAAACTGAAAAGTTCCTCTCCCCCAACCACCCCGCCCCCACAAAGCAGAAGTCAGGAACAGAGTTGCCTCTTGATAATCAAAACATTCCAGTAGAATAGCTTATTCTCAGCATTAATAGCCTGACAATACCACTAGATGATCCCAGGGGATTGGCTAAACCAGCCCTTTAGAAAAAACAATCCTTCCTATAGTAATCCCCTGAGCCATAGAATAACATGGCCCGCAGAGCATAAGGGCTAAAACACAAAGGTATTATATGTAAGGATTAATCTCAGATGCCCTCTTGTGGTGCAGCCTCACTATATCAGTGCTTAAAGACTGAAGACAGGCATTCCATGGCTACCCGCCGTGGAATAGGGGAGAACTGAAAGGTCCAAGGTCACTGTCCAGAGCATATATTAAATCAAAAAAGGGAAAAAATGTGAGTCCTCCAGAGACAATACTTAAACAGGGTTATAGAGAGGGAGCAAACCAGAGCCCAGTGTGAGCGAGCAAAACCCTGGCATTTTCATCTATCCTTAAATACGGGATCTCCCTTAATAAATGGATTATCCTTGCCCATTGCCCATTAATAGCAGGGAGCGTGAGAAGGAGTGAAATCTGAGAACAAAAAAAGAACAGGCCATGTTAACAAGGCCAGGGAGAGACTGCAAATGCCAGAGAGGTCTCATAATAAAATCTGAAAAAGATAAACATTGCTCCCCCCCCCCATTGCTATGAGATTGGGTCAACACTCCTGGGAAACAGAAATACCAGAACTAGCATATTGGGATTTAGCATAAGAACCATGACCCCGTTCATATGCTCATTAAATGAAACCGAGAAAACACAAATGAGCCCGCTAACACCTAGCTCATGAATCACAATTGAGACAGAGATAATCCGGAGTGAGAAACAAAAGTCCGCAATGTATCAAAAAGTCCTGAAGATGAAAACCAGATCGGGAATAGAATGTCCATGTTGCATCAGAAGGAGGACCAACCCCACTCGAGAACTGTAATGGAGAGATAAGTAACCAGCTATACAGTATATCAGCGGCCTGGTCCCAAAAGTATTGCAGCCAAATATGATTTACTGCAGATAGGCAGCTCCACCAGATAGAAATTTGGCGTGTCTTTCTACGCCAGATCTGCTCTCATATAGGCTTGAATAGATCAGGGAACGCTTCTTTGAGCCCAGTAGATGCTGTCTCCACCTCTCACAGGTCACCCACGAGCCATTTATACAAACTTGAAGCCTTGCAGGAAAACCCATGAGGAACTTAATTTCCACAGCGATCAGCCTGAGAACCACTTTTTAAAATGTAGCTCTTTTCTGTCATACAGATAAGGGCAGATCTTGTGCCACCCTCATCTTTTTACCTTCCCATTGTAAATCTTGCACCTCTTTAACCTTATATAGGAAGTGTTGTCACTCCTGAAAATTCAGAAAACGAAATATGAATGCCCTAGGAGGGGCTCTGGCTGAGGGAGGGGGGCGTAGTGCCCGATAAGCCCTTTCTATGATGTAGCTAGCACTGAAAGGGGAAGGGCCTGCCACCTTTTCCACAAACATTTTGGTAAACTTGATGGAATCCGAGCCCTCTTCACCCTCTGGCAAGCTAATTATTACTGCATTGTTACAGTGACTGTGCCCCTCCAGGTCTTCCACCTTATTCTCCATTTTCACTAGCCTTTGCCTGAGGGCCACCAGCTCCAGATCAGCTTTATCCTGCTTCTTTTCAACGGATCGTATACATATTTCGTTGTCAGAAGTTTTCTTAGAAAGCTCCTCCAGGGTATTAGAAATGTTTTTAATTTCCCCTGCCATGTTCTGCATTTCGGCCTTAAAAGGCTGAAACTCCTCTAGAAACCTCGACAGGGTAAGAAGGTCACTATCAGGACACTCAGTGGTAACAGGCAGCGAGGGTTGCGAGGGGGAGGCCCTGGCTTTCTTGGAGGCCTTCTCGGGCGTAGTAGGAGGTGTGTTCTTTGGAGCGATTTTCAGCATCTTCTCATCCATCGATGCCCTGCAGAGAGAACAGGAGTGCTCAGAAAGGCGGTAGGTAGATACTCTTCTATAAAAATTATTGAAGAGCAGAATTTTGAAAGGCAAATAATGGGAGGTAGGTCGGAGCGGATAGAGAGGCGTCTTACCCAGTGCACCGCATCACGTGACTCCTGCGATTGTGGCATTCTCATGAAACAGAATTACTTCATATGGAACAAGAATGTGAAAAAAACTATGTCCAAATTCTTGTTTTGTATGAACAAATCCTGTTCCAGGAGATTATGCTGTTACATGAAACGGGACTGGTTCATACAAAACAAATGTGTGTAAAACTCTAACTCCAAATTCGTGTTTCATATGAACCTAATCTTGTTTTGTATGGTGGTATTCCTGTTTCTTAAGGCCATACGTAACAAGAAAATCATTTCATGAAAGATTTTTAAAATGTTTTAAAAACACATATCTGGGATCTTTTTCCAAAAACTAACTACAGAATCTAGCTTATAGGTCCTGTTTAGCAAGGTACATGTACTGGAGTCACATCACTGTAGGATATGATTATTATGGGTTTTCAAAAAAATGAGAAAAATGGGAACAAGATGGCTGCCATACAAAACAAGAAAAATTTCTTACGAAACAGGATAACCCCCTCACAAAACAGAATTATGTTTTGTATGGACAGATTCTTTTATATGAAAAGCTATCCAAAAGCCCATAGTGCACATTCCATGAACCAAAATCTCAAATCCTTATAATTTTAGAACAGACTAATATGTGTTTCCCAAACCAACAAAAGTCACCATTCTGTGGCAAGGTCTTTCTACTCAGAAAATGTCCAAGCAAAATTCCAAACCATTGGGGCACTAAGCGATGACAAGGAAACAAACAACAAAAAAAGCAGCTCCCTGATTTTGTTCACTTTTTTCACTATCTAGATCTTGGAATCCACAAATCACACTGGAACAAGACTTGGCACATTAAGAGACCATGCTCACTGGACTAAGCATGCAAAGTTTTATGCAATTCTGTTGAAAGCAGTGGGCAAAGCTATTAAGGTGCATTTTTTCTTCTTTAAATAGCCTACTCAATTCTAACTATAGTGGAGCTACCACACCACTTTAGTATGTAAACAGACTTGTTACTAAAGTGTTCAATATCTTGAAGCATACCTGAAGGTTTATTTATTTTGTGTACTTTATAGTGTGTTCTAATTGCAAAAGTTAGATAATTAATTTAAATAACATTTTAAATGCAAGACATTTTTAAACACCAAGGCCTCCATATTTAAAGGAGATGCACAGCATAAGCCAGCAGAACATGGAGATGTGCTTTGCACCCCAAACAATGATCAGCAGCATGAGATTCAAAGAGTGTTGATGCACCGCCCAAAGGAGAATGAGCCATGGCCCATAGGTAATGAATGCAGAACTTGAAGGGGGGCATTCCCATAAATGTGCCATGCATGGGTATATTCAATGTGAATACACCACACAGGGGCCAGAACTGTGCAGTGCACAGATAAGCTGGAAAAAGCAGACCTAAATCTGCTGGCCCCCCACAGGCAGGTTGTGAAATGCAGACATGTGAATTGCAGCCTGCCATCCCCCATGGTGCACTGGTACCCCACCCATCCCTGTCCATGTAATACATAATATAGACTGCCTACTAGCCTTGGTAGTCCAGTGGTACCCCCTTCACATCCCCAAATGAAGTAAGAAAGTATCCCAGCCCTGACACATAGTGTAGGGTCCCCCGATCCCTGATCAAATGACACATGCAGCCCAGTCCCATTTTCCATAGTTAAGTGATACCCCCTCCCAGCTCCAATTGCTGTTTGAGATAAAACCACTCCCTACCCTGCCCCAACCCCACTGTCTGCAATGATAGACATGCCCTCCAGTGTTTCCATAGTGTAGTGGTCCTCCAACCCTGTCCCAAACATGATGAAATGTATCATCATCCCACATACTCCCCGGTAGTCTAGCGGCCCCCTCGTGCCCTTATCATATACATCACAGAACATACAATACCCACATATCCCTAGTGGTCTAGTGGCCCCCACCCAGTCAGGACCAGAACCTCCAACCCCACTCCCCCCAACCCAGCTGAAGCCAGCAGTTGGCACATCCCTCCTCACACCATCACGGCCAACTGCTGACTGAACTGTCCATGAACGGGTACTGTACAATGCTCATGCCCATTGGTTGAGTGCATGCTATGTACAGTACACAGGCATTGACAGTTCAGTTGGCAACTGACCATGGTGGTGTACAGAGGACTGAGACAGTTGCCTGCTGTAGTTGTGTTGGGGAACAGTGGGGTTGGTGGATCTGGTCCTGATGCCATGTGGGGGAAGGGGCCACTGGACCACTGGGGATATGATGGTATCATATGTTCTGTGGTGTGTATGGTCAGGGCAGGAGGGGGGCCACCAGACAACCAAGGATTATGGGGGATGATAGAACATTTCATCATGTTTGGGACAGGTGTGAGGTGCCACTATACTATGGAAACACTAGGAGGCCTGGCTATTATTGCAGACAATGTGGTCAGGGAAGGATGGGGGTGGTTTTATCTCAAACTTGGATTGGGGCTGGGTGGGGGGCACATCATACAATGGAACTACTGGGGGAGTTTGCATTTTTCTTTGATATCAGGGAACAAGGCTGAGTGGGGTACCATTTCACTATGAAAAGTGGGACCAGGCTATCTCTGTCATGCAATTGGGGATGTGAGGGGGCCCTACACTAAAGGATGGGTTGGGGGATGGTCCTACATTGATTGGGGATAGGAGGGGGGTATCACTGGACTACCAGAGCTGGTAGGGGTACTGGGGTTGTTTGCAGCACTGCGGGCTGGAAGATGGCTGGCCCAGCGCATTCAGCATGGTGTAGCCATGCTAATGAACCCATAATGTGCATGCATGAGGCCTGTTTGCACCATGCATTTCCAATGAGCTCATTTGCATTTTGCTCCTGAATATCTCCCCTGGGGGCTTAGCACATCGAAGTATGTGCCGCTAATACCCACACTGGCTGTCTTTAACCCAGACCCCTACATGCGCTTCTCACAAATGGTGGCCAACTGTTTTGTATCCCTCATCCAGTGTCCCAAATTCGCAGAGATTGCTCGACCTGTGCCGTTTGTGCATTCTGGGTGAATATGACAAAAGATCCAGCTGGCTCTTCTGTTTTGTGTGACACACAGTTATTCATGTGCAACTGAATGGCTCTGAACATATCCCCCCTAACTGTATATGCAAAGTATATATTAAGTACATACTGTATGTGCGCCTGCTTGTGTGGAATAAGATTAATAGTGTTACTTTTTTAAAATGCACATTAATATTACTCATTATGTATCAACAAGTGCAGAATTACACTGGGCAATTCCGAATGCTGATTCAGCCCACCATGTATTTCAACATTACAGCACATATATTTTAAAAGCATGACTTTAAGCAACCGCTGCATCCAAATGTATATTTTTTTCTCTCCCTCAATCTGTATCTGTAGCATATAGTGTTATGAGGCAGCACATCCGTTTGATTCCCTTAGTTGGCATTTGCTCTGAAAAAATTATCTTTATTTCTAGCAAGTGTAGTGTTCATTTCTACTTCATAAAGATCTACCAGTGTGTGTGTGTGTGTGTGTGTGTTTGTTTCAGAAGGGATGTAAACATACAAGGAGCATATATTGACATTCAACAGTTATCAAACAAATGTGATGAAAGGAGACAGGTAGAAAACAAATTATTTTAATTTCATATAGGGTAAGATTAAAAAAATTAATTTACTTGAAAGCCTGATCACACAGAAATAGATATTACCTCCATTAGATACACTATGAAGTGTAAATACTTGTACAGTCCTGTACTACCTCAAATACATTTCCTTTTGAAAATATCGCATGAATGTACTTTTTAAATATTTAATTTATATAACATGGTACAAATAAAGAATCTTGGGTACCTTAAGCATTAGAAAGAGGGACAGGTAGACAGGATAGGCCACAAGGCCCTTATACTCCGACAACATCTATGTATCTATGTATCCTTAGTATTGTTTAAGAATGATGCAGCATTACAGTCTAGAAAGGGTCTGCTCCCCCCCCACAAGATTATGGCTATAAGGAGCATTGCTGACTGAAGACATGTCAGGCTGAGGCTTGAGTCCCACCGCCTGTAAAGAATAATGTGTAACACCAATTCCACTACCACCTCTGTTCTGTCATATACCGTACAACACATAGACAGACACAGACACACAGACATACACACACACATATCCAACCATGCACTGCAACATTCACACATATAATTATAAACATATGAAATATGCCAGCAGATACAGGCCATACAGTCTTTCGAGTCTGCTCAAGTATGCAGCTATCAGTCTATTACCCTGCAGCTGCCCCCACCGCCATCTTTGTAGTATTAACCTTCCACCTCACCCCATCACACCCCCTCTTTAAACTGCCCACCGACTTTACAGATACAGTACCAAATCTTCTAGTTGTGCATTCCACCCAGCCAACACCCTTTCTGTGAAACAGTGCCATCTCATTTCCTTCCTGAACCTTACACCCTCTAATTTCATACTGTGCCCCCTAGTGTCTCTCCCTCGCTTTAATCTAAATATCCCCTCTTTACTTACCTTATATATTCCCCTCATATATTAAAAGGTCTTAATCATATCACCTCTCTCCTATCCTCCAAGGAGTGCATGTTGCTCTCCCTCAGACTCTCCGCAAAGAGTCTATCTTCCATTCCAAGGACCATCTTATTTGTTCTGCACTGAACACCCTCCGGTAGTTTGACATCTTTCTTTAAGTAGGGTCACCAGAACTCCATGCAGTTTTCCAGGTGTGGGCTCACCAGTGATCTGTATAGTGACAGGATGACCTCCATCCTCCTGGAGGAGACTCCTCTGGCAATACATCCCAGCATATTGTTAACTTTAGCTGCTGCCTTTCTGCACTGTGCAGAATGGCTCACCTGACCAGTCATAAGCACCCAAAGATTCTTCCCCTCTACACAGTGGATAACTACCCCCTTCCCCCAGCTTGTTGCAATTCCTCGGGTTTCTGGCTCCCAAGTGCATAACATTACACTCCTTTACAATGACTCCCAGTTGCCATGTATCTGACCAGCACTCCAGTTTAGTCTGGTCCTCTTGTAATCCTAGCCTCTCCGCTGCGTTGTCCACCTCCACACCGATCTTGGTGTCATCAGCAAAAAGACTGATCTTGTTCTTAATCCCATCTGAGATATTGGCATAAAAGATGCCTAACAGCACTAGTCCTAACACTGAACTTTGTGGTAACCCACTGGTTACTGACCTAGGAGCTGAGAGCTGCCCCTCACACCACCACCCACTACTGCCTATCCTGCAGTCAGTTCTTGACCCATTACACAAGCTTCTCCCCGGCACCTAGGTACCTCAATTTGCTGATCAACCTTTCAAGTGGCACTGAATCAAAGACCTTGCTGAAATGGAGATACAGGATATCCACTGCCTGACCTGTGTTGAGGGCCCTGGTCATCCAGTCATAATAGTCAACCAGGTTGGTCTGGCATGATCTACCCAAGACAAACCCATGATGCCTATTGTCCTGGAGACCATTCTTCTACAGACAGGCTACTAGCCTCTCCTTGCGGATAGTCTCCATTAGTTTCCCCAAAATGGAGGTGAGGCTGACTGGATCTATAGTTTCCTGGTTCATCCTTGGGCCCACTTTTATGGATGAGTACCACCTGTGCAATCCTCTAGTTCTGGGGCACACAACCAGTCTCCAGCAAAATGTTAAATTGGTCTGCCAGTGGTCCCTCCAGGACCTCTGCCAACTCCTACAGATCCCTGGGGTGTATACCATCTGGGTCTGGTGCCTTATCCACCCTCAGGGATCTGTGGCCTTCCAGCACCCTACTGATTGGGATTATCCCCTCCATCTCCTCTGCCCCTCCTGTGCACCCCCCTCCCCTTCCTTCCCCTGTGACATTGGCCCCTGCATCTCCCTGGTAAACACAGAACTGAAGTGGTCATTGTACACTTTTGCCTGTTCCACCCCATTTCCACCCACCCTTCATCCTTCTTAATCCTAGAAATCTGATCCTTACTGCTGCTTCTCTCCCTTATGTACTTGAAGAAAACTTTTTTCTCCTCTCTGATCCCCCTGTGCCAGCTGAAGCTCCCTTTATGCCTTCACTTCCCTGATGGTTCTACTTACCTTTCTTGATTTATTCATGTACTCCACCTTATCCTTCTCTTGCTTGGATCTCATGTATTTTCTGAAGGCCACCCTTTTTTCCATAACCATCCCTAACACCTCCCTGTTCACCAAGCTTGGCTTCCTAGGCCTTGACTTCTTTTGGATCTTTGTGCAAGAGTTGGTGGCCTCTGCTAATCCAAGCTTCTGGTTGGCATCCATGTGTAGACTTACACCAGAGAGATGGCCCCCCAATATGTCCCTCATCCTTCCAAATTCTGCCCACCTGAAGTCAATCACCTTTGCCTTGGTGTTGGCTGTTTCCTTCCCTACATCAAGTGAGAACCACACTGTGTGGTGGTCACTCCTTTCCAGGGCCTTCTTGACCATCAAATCCTGGACATTCTCACCATGTGTCAGCACATGGTCCAGTGCAGCATAATCTAATAATAATTGTCTTTTGCCATTGCGAATGTAGCTTTGCTTTGAATGCTGCTTTCCACTACCTAATTGAAAGGGGCGATCTGGGCTGACCGAGGTCGATCAGTGGAAGGGGGCTGTTTGTCTCTCAAGAGAGATGTGGATAGACCCAACCTACCCTCCTCATACTTCTCTCCCCAGGCTTATGCTACTTTTTAGGAGGAAGGGTATGCCCATACCCTTTACACTGTTCTGACTAGGTGGTCAGATCTACGTCACACAGGAAAACAGAAGTGGTGTCAGGTGCCTGTAAGGAGAGAGGAGGAAAATGGTAATAAAAAACATTTATAATATTGTTACATTTGAGACGAGGCATGGATGAGAGGGGGAGGGTGACTGGAAAGAGGGGGCAAAGATGTGGAGGACTAGTGGAATGGATGGTCCAGGCAGATGGATCAAGCAGGATCTAGTGGTTGGTGAAGACAGGGAGGAGTTGGATAGGGGAACATCAAGAGAGGATGATGGAAAGGATACTAGGTTGCAATAGCTGTGGTGCAGCTGTCTTTCTAAGGGTTGCATGGAGGGTTGGGGTGCTTAGTGTGCAAACAACTTCGGCAACTAAGGGACTAGATTGTATGCTTGAAAAGAGAGCTATGGGGGGCAAGGGACTGGTGGTGGCCATCTTGAGACAGGAGACCAAAGAGGAGATCACTCAAATAACTTGGCAAATAGGGTCAGGGAAGGAAAGGGAAGGGACTGAATAAGCCAGAACCAGAACCACCATATTAGCAAGAACCAAAGAAACCGAGGTCAGGGAAGTGGACAGTGGTCAAAAGCAAGGAGAAATCAAAGCCAAAAGTAATGTGGGGCAGGAAGGAGACAGAAGGAGGATCAGCAGGGGCTAAGGACAAGGTCAAAGAGAAGAGTATAATAGAGTCTCTGTGCTGGCAGGCCTAGATGACCAGGTGACGGGGGAGATCAGAGAGGAGATAGGAGAAGAGGGTGTTAAAGGAAACAATAGGACTAGTCATCAGGCAGAAAGTGGAGATGGGAAGGAGGGGAGTATATAAAGAAGGACAGAAGCTAGGCTGGGTGGTAGTGGGAAGGGTGGGACAAAGAAGGGAGAGAGTGAGCAGTAGATAGGGGGAGGGGTGCTGAGATTGGTCCAGAGAGAGAGAGAGAGGGGATTGGCAGGGGAACAGGAGGACAAAGGGTTGGGGGAATAGAAGGATGGAGGGGTGGTGGAACAGGATAATGAAGAGCAGGTAATGGATAAGGCTGGACTAATTAGTGCGGACTGGGGGATGGGGACAGTGGTGGGGGAGAAGTGAAGGAAGGAATGGGTAGGGCAGGAGGAAACGGGGGAAGAGTAACAAGGATATTGAGCAGGACAGTGACGAGGATAGGGAGAAGCATACAGGAGGAGCAAGAAGGAGAGGATAGGTAATAGTTTTGGGAGACTCTGTTCTAAAAGGATTGAGATGGGGTGGCAAGGGAACGAAGAAGGGCTGTATATGGATGGAATGCATGCCAGGCATGACAACAGGGAAGATGAGGCAACATCTTCTTAAGTATGTGGGGAGGGAACAAGAGAACCCTTGCATCATACTGCACCTGAACACAAATGACCACAGTGAGGGAGGTGCAAGAGACGTTTAGGTAGGTGGATAAACTATGTGAGAAGGCAGGGCACTCTGTTGCATTCTCAGAAATTCTTTCAGTACCCAGGGCCAGCACAGCCAGGAAGCAGTGGATAGAGGAGTTCAACATACGGTTGAGGGAATGGTTTCAGTCTAGGGGGTGCGGACTGATCGGGAGGTGGAGAGGAACATGGGAAAACAAGAACCTCTATGCTCAAGACAGGCTACACTTGAGTAGCAAAGGCGCAGTGATACTGAAACAGAGGCTGGGGGAATATATAGCTACCGGGGCACAGTTAAACTAGGTGGGGGGGGCAGAGGGCTGGTTGACAGGACAAGTCTCCAGACTGGGGAGGCCAGTAGGCCTCCCACCCAAGACAGTGGCAAAGAGAAAAGGGAGAATTCAAACTCAGTAAGGGGGAGCAGTAAGGGTGAGCCAGAGATGGGCTTGGGGGGGCACAAACTGAAGGGTGGTCTCATTGAATGCAAAGCACCTGGGGAACAAGACCTCTGATTTGCAGGCATTTGTGGCAGAAGGGGAGGAGGACATAGCTGCCATCACTTAAACATGAGCCACCCAATACCATGACTAGGACCTAGTGGTTCCAGGGTAAAAGATGTACCAGAAGGACAGAGGAAGGGAGGGTGGAGGGGGGCTATCTAAGTAAAGAAAGGAATACTCTGTATCAGAGATGAGAGGGAAGAAGGCAGCACAGAGACCTTACGGGTAGAGATACTGGACTCAAAAGGTATGAGGGTGAACTGGGTGTGGAGTGCAGACCACCAGCCCAAAGCAAAGATGTTGATAGGGAGCTAGAGCAGCAGATAAAGAGAATCTGCATGAAGGGTCACACAGTGATAGTACGGGAATTCAACCTGCCATGAGTGGAGTGGAGCACCCCTGCTACCATAAGCATCAGAGAACAGGTCATCCTGGAAGCTTTTCAGGACAGTTTTCTGGCACAGTTACTAAGGGAAACAACCAGAGAAGGAAACACGTTGGACCTGGTGCTGACAAATGGTGAGAGCATATAGAAGTATGCTCTCACCATTTGTAAGAAGTAGTAATGAGTAGTAAGAAGAGGGCTTATGCCCTCAACCCCAGACAAATCTATCAACATTCCGCGTTACAATATTTGCCAATGTGATAGACCTTTAGAGGAGGAGGGTTCGTAATATATGTTAAAAGCAAGTTTGTAGTCAGAGTCATTGATTGCACCTTGAAGTCTAAAGAGTTTGAATGCACAGCACTAAAATTATCCATTTCCAATGAGAAGACACTCCTCATTGCAGCATACTACCGACCACCATCGGGTGGCATGGCCCTCCTACCGCCATCTTCAAAGCCTAACTGACTCAGCTAACAAGCAGTGTATCCTACTGGGGGATCTCAGTCTAAACTGGAATGATGACAGCTCCAAGAAATTGAAGGATATCTGTGATATACATGGATTAGTACAAATGACACCTGCAAACACCAGGCCTAACAGAAAATATCCTGAGCGTAGCTCCCTTCTGGACCTCATGTTAGTAAACAAGCCCCATAACGTTTCTCATACCGGAGTGTTCTTCAGTGAGCAAAGGCCGATGGCACATTTATAAGGTAGAAAAAGAAATGGGCAGACTGGATGGGCCCTGCGGCCGTTATCTGCCATCAACTTCTATGTTTCTATGTTTCTATGATATAAGCAACCACTGTGCTACTGTCTGCATCAGACACTCTCCTCAAATAAAATCGGCCACCAAATTCAAATTGAAAAGATGCATGAAAAATTTCTGCCAAAACACTTTCCTGAAAGACCTAAGTAACAGCAGATGGCAGGATTTCTATCTAGCCCCCCCTCCCTTAGCAAGGCATTTAATATCTTCCATGGCCTCTTAATGGGACTGAAAGACCAACATGCCCCGCTAAGACTGATCAGATCTAGAAAAAGGCCCCCTGGCTGGTTCTCCTCCATCTTGAAGAAAGCGCTTAGAGGCAGGGACTACTAGTGGAAAAGAGTGAGGAAATCTCATCTGAAGGCAGATTGATTAGCATTTCACACCTCTTGAAATGCCTGCACCAAGCTAATTAGAGACAAAAAAGCTAGATATTTTCAAGCAGAACTAGAATCCAAAAAAAAAACAACTCAGCCAAATTCTGGAACATCCTCAGAGGCTGAAGGACATTCCACCGACACATCTCACCCTACCAAAATTATGTCCGCTGGAATCACCTACACAGACACAGCCTATATACTAGAACAGTTCAATGAGCACTTCGCCACTGCAGGGCTAGCTTTTGATACCTCACCTATCAATAAAATCAATCCACTAGGGGACTCTGCTGCCGACCCTAATGCTAATCCTATCACTAACCAACCTCATCCTACCACCTTCAGCTTCCGTACAGTCACATTTAAACAAGCAGAGGACCTACTACTATCTGTGGACACCAAAAAGAGTGCTGGTGCAGACAACATCAAGCCTTACTTTCTAAAGCTTGGCCACCTCTACTTGACCTCCCCATTACCCATTTATTCAACACCTCTCTGAAGCAAGGAGAACTACCTATGTTATGGAAAATTGCCCATATTCTACCATTATTCAAGTCAGGGGACCCGTGCAATCTGAATAATTACTGGCCTATATCTATATTATCCGTTCTGTCAAAACTACTTGAAAAAATTGTCAATACCCAAATTAGAGAACAATTGGATTCGCAGGAATTGCCAAACCCTGCACAATCTGGCTTTAAAGCCAAACATAGCACTGTATCTGCACATGCAAAAGTAACCACAGATTGACAAATTGCCCTGGAATCTAAGAAGCATGTGTTTGCTTTTTTTCTTGATCTTAGTAAGGCCTTCGATACTGTGGACCACAACATCTTGCTTAGAGCACTTAGCAATATCGGTCTTGATAGTCCTGCAGTCAAATGGTTCTCCAGTTACCTCACCAACAGGTTACAACAAGTCAAAGCTGCAGTTGATCTGTCTCCACAAAAAAACCTTCTATGAGGCATCCCCCAAGGCTCCCTACTGGGTCCAGTCCTCTTTGCAATCTAGTTCAATAATCTGGACACTCATCTGCTTGCAGCTAATGTTCATTTATTTGCAGATGATACTGTACTGTATACCACAAATTCCTCCTTGGATGTGGCCCATGAGAACTTACAGCAAGACTTCATTACTCTCCAATATAATCTTATCAAACACAAGCTCCTCCTTAATGCCAAAAAGACTAAAGCCATGATCCTTTCACCAAAGGCAGTCTCCGGACCAAAACATATTCCTCAGATTCTAAAGGTCCTGGATGAACCCCTTGAAATAGTTGAAACCTTTAAATACCTAGGGTTTTGGCTGGATAATAAGCTTAGCTTTCTGTGCACCTGAATGAAGTCTCAAAGAAGCTAAAGCAACGGTTAGGCTTATTGTATTGTATTAAACATTTGCTTACCTTAGAAGCAAGAAAGAGGCTAGTACAATCCACATTCCTACCCGTACTAGACTATGCTGACTTTCTCTACAATCCTTGCCCCTCAACAGTGCTCAATAAACTTGACACCCTTTAACACCGGGCCCTAAGATTTCTCTTCAACCTACCCCTTCGTACTCACCACTGCCTACTGTACCAGGATTCGTGTTGGCCCTCACTTTCAACTAGGAGGAAAAGAAATGCTCTCCTCTGGATCCATAGAGCAGTTTCTGATAATCTTCCTGCATACATCTCGAGCCTCTTCGAATGGGCTAAGGGATCTTATCGCCTAAGACATTTCTATATACTCTGTTTCCAGACTCCTAGAGTGAAAACATCATATGGCCAGGCCGCAATCAATTTTTCACTCTCTTTGCTATGGAATACCATGCAAAGCTCATTAAAGATCTCCTCACTCCCAGGTCTATGCCCATTCAAAGCTTTGATAGCCAAATTCCTGAAGGAAACATGCAATTGTTTTAGACGACTCTGAGCCATTAGTCTCTGGTCTCCTCACAAATCCCATGACCAGAATCTCATTCACCTCTCTTCCCATTCAAGGGATGACCAGCATTTCCTAGCCTACTCCCTCTAATCCTGGCCCTTCTCATCCTATCCTATCATACTAACACTCCCCTTACTCTCCCTACCTACTACCAAAAAACTTGGGATAGTCTAGGATTGTTGGCTCTTTCCCCTTTTCTGTAAACCTTTTTTATGAATTGTATTGGTTCACAGCTATGTCAGACCAGTATGTATTGGCCTGTATTGATCACTATCTGTACAATGTTTTCTCATCATTGAGTTATTGCATCTGTGATTATGTGTTGTATTGTATTAATGCCCAGTAGCACTTTGAAAATTAGCTTGCTCAATGGTGTCTATGCCTGGTTAAAGAAAGTTGATTGATTGATTGATTGAATTGAGGGTGGAGGACCTCCTGCCAGGGAGCGGCCACCACACTGTGTGGTTTTCACTTAGCATGAGTAAGGAGATAGCACCAGGACTAGGGTGATTCATTTCAAGAGGGCAGACTTTGGAAGGACGAGGGTCATATTGTAGGGGCACCTCACCAAAATCCAACCATACATGATGCTAATGAGAGATGGGGGATTATCAAGCTTGGGTTAGTGGAGGCCACAGACTTGTGTTCAGAGCTCCAAAGCAAGAAAGCCAGGTCCAGAGGACAGGCTGGTTAAGCAGGGAGGTGTTGGGGGGGATTAAGGATAAAAGGTCCACCTTCAGAAAATACATGAGCTCCAAATGGGAGGAGGACAGGGGGGAGTGCACGAAGGAATAGAGAGAGGAGAGCAGATTGGTAATGATGGCTGAGGATGCAGAAAAGCTTAAACTGGCACAGGGGACAGGAGAAATGGAGATAGATTTCTTCAGATACATAACAGAGAGAAGGAGCTGTAAGAATCAGATTGTTAGGATTAAGGTGCATGGAGGGTGGGCAGAGAAGCTGGTGGAGCAGGCAAAAGTGCTCAATGAGTACTTCTGCTCTGTGTTTACCAGAGATATTCTGGGGCCAATGCTACAGGTGAAGGGAGTGGTGGTTACAGGTGGGGTGGAGCTTATGGAGGGGGAAATCCCAAGCAGCAGAGTTCTAGATGTTCTTAGAGCCCTGAGGGTGGACAAGGCACTAAGAACAGATGGAATACACCCCAGGGTTTGAAGGGAGATGACAGAGGTCCTGGCAGGACCACTGGCAGACTTATTCAACACACCTCTGAGGTCTGGTTGCATGCCTAAGGATTGGAGGATGGCACATGTGGTACCCATTCATAAAAGTAGGCACAAGGATAAACCAGGGAATCATGGGCTGGTCAACCTCATCTCCATCATGGGGAAGCTCATGGAGTCTATTCTCAAGGAGAGACTGGTAGCCTGTCTGGAGGAGAATGATCTCCAAGACAACAGACAACATGAGTTTGTCACTGGAAGATCCTACCAGATACAAATAATTGACTTCTAAGACTGGGTAACAAAGGCAATCGGCAGGGACCAGGCAGTGGATGTTCTGTATTTGGATTTCATTAAGGCCTTTGATTTGGTGCCACATGGGAGGTTCATAAGCAAGCTGGGGTGCCTGGGGGTGGAGGAGAGGATAGCTGAGTTGATCAAAAACTGTCTGTGAGATAGGCAGCAGAGGATTTTTGTAAAAGGAGAACAATCCTCTCCAAGGTCTATAACAATCAGGGTTCCACAGGGCTCAGTGCTGGATCCAGTGCTGTTTGGCATATTCATTGCTGACTTAGCAGAAAGGGTTGGCAACAAGATCAGCATGGCAGGTAGTAAGGTAAACACTGAGGTACAGAGCTCAACAGAGGGCAGGACAATGGTAAATGGAAAAATAGACAAGGGCAATAAGAGCAGGGATGGGGAAAAAAGGATAAAGCCAACATCAAATGGAGGTCAATGAGTACCAATGCCCGTAGTCTGGGAAACAAGCTTCTTGAGCTAGTAGCCCTGATGGAAGATGAAAAATTGGATATTGTGGCAGTCACAGAAACATGGTACATGGAGAACCATGACTGGGATGTCAACATAACGGGGTACACAGTCTACAGAAGGGACAGGGAGGGTAAAAGAGGAGGTGGAGAAGCTCTATACATAAGGGAAGGGATCAAAGCAACAGAACTAAAAAGTAAAGGGGGAGGACAAGAGGCACTCTGGGTCACCTTGGAGACAGGGAATAGCATCACAATCTGCACAGGGGTTGTATACATACCCCCATCTCAAGGGGAGGAAATGGACAAGAAAATGATACAGGACATTCTCAAAATGGCTGAAAAAGAGGAGATACGGTTGATGGGGGACCTGAATATGCCAGATGTTAACTGGATGACATGTACTGCAGCCACATCCAACAGCAGGGTCATTCTTGATGCCCTGCAGGGGGCAGGCCTTAGACAGCTAGTGTTAGAACCCACCAGAGAGAGCAATACTAGGACCTGGTACTCTCAAATGGAGAGAGGATCACAAATTTAGAAGTCAGTAGACATCTGGGAACAAGTGACCACTGCACAGTGTGCTTCACAATAAGCACAACCATGGAGACAAAGCCATACAAAAACAAGGATACTGGACTTTAGAAGGGCCGACTTTGGCAAAATGGGTGAATACCTGAGGAATGCACTAGCAAATGGCCAAAAAGGAGGGGTGGAAGAACAATGGAGGAAAAATCAAAACTGCTATCATAGAGGCAACAAGCCTTTGTGTGAAACAACTAAAGAAAACAAAGCGGAGTAAAAAAAACACTATAGTTCTCAAAAGAAGTGGCAGGGAAGGTTAAGGAGAAAAAGGCTGCATTCAAAAAGTATACAGTAAGGAATCACAGAAGAAGCATGACAGGGAACTGTATCAATTAAAGCAGAAAGAAGTGGGGAAGGCAGTCAGAATAGCAAAGGCCCAAACCGAGGAAAAAATAGCTAACTCAGTTAAGAAGGGGGATAAAACCTTCTATAGGTACATTAGGGAGCATAGAAAGGTTAAGGGAGGAATAGTGATGATTAATAAAGGAGAGGGGAGGTGGGCAGAGGGAGACAGTGAAAAGACAGAGATACTGAATGAGTACTTTTGCTCAGTATTCTCAAAAGAAGATGAGGAGGAGTTACCTAAACCAGACAATAGAAGCACTCTGGGTAGGGGGGTTGACACCATTCCATTTACAGAAGAAAGAGTCCAGAAGAACTCCTAAAACTCAATGTTGACAAAGCAATGGGGCCTGACGGGATTCACCCCAGAATCCTAAAAGAACTAAGGGAGGACCTAGTGACACCACTGACCACACTTTTTAACAAATCATGGGAGGATGGGGTGGTACCTGAGGACTGGAGGAGGGCAGATGTGATTCCCCTTCACAAAAGTGGGAGCAAGGCAGAAGCAGGAAACTACAGACATGTAAGAACTGACCTCAGTGGTAGGGAAAATGATGGAATCACTTCTGAAAGAAAACATTGTTGAGTTCCTAGAGGCCAGCAGGGCACAGGACCCAAAGCAGCATGGATTTACAGTGGAAAGGTCATGTCAGATGAATCTAATTGATTTCTTTGACTGGGTAACCAAAGTAATAGACCAGGGATGGGCTGTGGATATGGCCTACCTAGACTTTAGCAAGGCATTTGATGCAGTCCTGCACAAAAGACTATTAATCAAGTTAGCCAGCCTGGGAGTGGGTTCCAGGGTGGTAGCCTGGGTAGCAAACTGGCTACACAACAGGACACAGAAGGTAATAGTGAATGGAACACATTCCAAAGAAAGGGAGGGGTTACTAGTGGAGTACCTCAAGGCTCAGTACTGTGTCCCATCATCTTTATAGGTGACATTGCAGAGGGTCTGGAGGGAAATGTATGCCTCTTTGCAGATGACACAAAGATCTGTAACAGAGTTGATACACAAAGGGGGGTAGAAAGGATAAGAAGGGACTTGGCAAGGTTGGAGGAATGGTCAGACATATTGCAACTTAGATTAAATGCAAAGAAGTGCAAAGTAATTCACCTGGGAAACATAAACCCAGAAGAAGAGTACACAATAGCAGAGGAGGTACTAACAACAACAACAATTGAAAGGGACTTGGGGGTAGTCATATCAGATGACCTAAATGTGGGTAAGCAATGTGAGAAGTCAGTAAGGAGAGCCAGGGGGATACTGGGATGCATAGGAAGGGGAATCACAAGTAGAAAAATGGAAGTGGTTATCCCTCTATACTGGCAGTTGGTGAGACCCTATCTGGAATATTGTGTGCAGTTTTGGAGACCCCATCTACACAAGGACATAGACAGGATGGAAGCAGTCCAGAGGAGGGCAACTAAAATGGTGCAGGGTCTGCATCAGAAACCATATGAAGATAGACTGAGACAGCTTAATATGTATACCCTTGATGAAAGGAGGGACAGGGGGGACATAACAGAAAATTTTAAGTACCTCAAGGGAATCAAGCAAAGTCCAGGAGGGTAGCATCTTTCAGAAAAAGAGATGTGTAAGAACAAGGGGGCACAATTTAAAGATAGAGGGGGGATGGCTCAGGGGCAATGTGAGGACATTTTTTTCACGGAGAGAGTGGTGGATGCATGGAACCTCCTTCCTGGGGAGGTTGTTGAGTCTAAAACAGTGGGGGAATTCAAACATGCATGCGACAGACATAAGGCAATTGTAGTGGGGGGTTGCAGAAAGTAGGCTGTTGGTTAACTAGAATCGGCAGCTTATCCAGTAGGAAGGGAAATGGGCAGACTGGGTGGGACAAGTGGTCCTTATCTGCCGTCAAAGTCTATGTTTCTATGTTTGTTTGCAGATGACATGAAGATCAAAGCAGTGGTAGACAACACAGATGGTTGACAAGGACTGCAAAAAGACCTGGTTAACTCGAGCACTGGTCAGACATATGGCAGCTGGGTTTCAATGCAAAAAAGTGCAAAGTTATGAATCATAGTGCAAAGAACCAGAAGTATTCTTACAAACAGGGGGTGTACAGTTATCCACTACAGAGGAGGAGAAGGATCTTGGGGGTGCTAATCACAGGGCAAATGAACCACTCAGCACAGTGCAGGAAGGAAGCAGCCAAAGCCAACAAGATGTTGGGGTGTATAGCCAGGGGAATCACCTTAAGGAAGAGAAAGATTATCTTAGCACTGTACAGGTCACTGGTCAAACTGCATCTGGAGCACTGCATGCAGTTCTGGCATCCCTACTTTAAGAGGGTTGTCAAGCTGCTGGAGGCAGTCTACCACAGGGTGACCGAGATGATAACTGTAAAGGAGGAAAAACCCTACAAAGACAGACTAAGGGAGCTCAACATGTACTCCCTGGAGGAAAAGAGGGACAGAGGAGACATGATCAAAAACTTCAAGTATATGATGTGCATAAACAAGGTTAGTACAGAAGGGATTTTTAGATTATAGGATGGGAGGGAGGGACACTAGGAGACACAGTCTGAAATTGGAGGGGGAGACGGTTCAGGAGGGAAATGAGAAGACATTACTGCATGGAAAGGGTGGTGGCTGGATAGAACACACTGCTAGAGGAGGTGATATCATTGAAGCTGGTGGGCAATTTTAAGAGGGGTTGGGACAGGGTAAGAGGGAGTGTCACTACTGTACAGGGAGGGGGGCAGCTGCAGAGTATAAAACTGATAGTTGCACATTCGAGTAAACTCGATAGACCTTAGGGCCTGTATCTGCTGGCATGTTTTGTATGTTTGTATGTTCCCATCCCTGTTTGGCTCCCCTACCATCTGCATGAGAAAGCCATCCTGGAAAGCTTCCAAGAGGACCTGTTTCCTGCCACTCGCTGTGGCTAGGTGAACCAATCTACCACAGGCAGAATGAAGTATCCCACTATCATATTTTTACCCTTTGCACTGACTCTCCTTATTTGCTACCCCAGCTCCCTATCAATATTTTTGTTTTGAGACAGTGGCCTGTACACCACCTCCAACCTCACCCTTCTGCCTTTTGAGTAATGAATTTGTAACTATAATGCCTCTGGCCTGCCCTCCTTCTCCTTCTCCCTGCTACATAGCATCCCTTCCCTTACATACATAGCCCCCTGTTCCCTTTTTCATTGTCCTTCAAGTACAGCCTGTACCCTGGGATCAGCAGATCCCAGTCCTGGTATTGGATGGCTCATGTCTCAGTGATGGCAGCTATGTTCACCTCTCCTTCTGACATCATTGTCTGCAACTCTGAGGCCTTGTTCCCCAGGCTCCTCCAATTCAGGGAAACCATACTCCAGTATGTCCCTTGCCCTTCTTTGCCCTTCTGTAAACCTGTGTCACGCCCCCTATTTTCATTTCCCTCCAACCCCTTGTTAGCTGGGGTGGCCCTAGTGGCCTCCTTGTCCTGAAGACATGGTATGTCATCCAACATTTTTCCCCCTACTTAGTTTAACTAAAATGTAGTTGTCATACTGCCAGCTACTGTTTAAGGACTGCTGAGCATTCCCTACTGAAATGTAACCTGTCCTGGACATACAGGGTCTTGTTTTCCCAAGTTCCACCAAATTCCCCCACCAGATCATACCCCATGAGCATACCAAACACCAGACACCAAAATATGTCGGGTTACAGACTCGGGCTGCCTGTATTATTTAGCAGAACATATCACCAACATCATTTGCCGAAGGAAAGAAGAGGTCCATTGTTTACAGCTCTGCACTCCCGATATCAACCAGAAGATCAACAAGAGAAGCAGCTAAGCCACTGAAACATCAACTGAATGGCATTATTCAGCAACAAAAGTCATTTCCAAAATCTCCACTTTTTCTCTGGTTGTAAATTATTGAGGCAAAGTAGAAAAAATAAAATAAAAGATGAAGAGCTTTAGTTTAGGTAGGAGCACACAGATAACGTGGCGTTGAGCGAAACAGCGGTGAGGCCATCTTGCTGCTCCGTCCCTCCCCCCCCACATGGAACATGTTGCAAATTTGGTGAAACAAATTCCAGAAAATGACTGTTACAAGCATGTGTTGTGCAGTATCCACACATACTCGTAACTTCACAAATTTGTAATATTTTCACTCCAGATTTTCAACATTGGCATTTATTCACACCTCCTTATGAACAGTACAGCTACATTTTTCACATTCTGGCTGAAATGTGTTTTCGCACTTCCAGCGCAGAATAGCGTGGTCACTGTGGGAAATCAGAGTTCAGGACAGATTAAGAAAATCACAGTGACACTGTTCATAAGTGGAGGTCCCAAAATGCCTATGTTAAAAATTTAGTCACAAAAGTCCATAAAATGACTATGTTATGAGCGTGCGTTGCGCAATTTCCACACACACTCGTAACTTTGAGAATCTGTTATATTTTCACTCCAGATCTGCACCATTGTCATTTTTTCACACCTTCTTATGAACAGTACAGCTGTCATTTTTCACATCCTGCCCAACATGTGTTTTTGCACATCTGGTGCACAATGGCGTGGTTGCTGTTGGAAATCAATGTTTAGAAAGATTAAGAAAGTCACAATGACACTGTTCATGAGCAGATGTCACAAAATGCCTATGTTGACAATTTGGTGAAATAATTCCACTAAATTACTGTGTTACGAGTATGCATCACAGTTTTCACATACGCTCGTACTGTAAGTTTAAGCACTTTTAATGTTTTCACTCCAGATTTTCAACATTGCCATCTCTTCACACCTCCCTATGAATGGTACTGCTGTTATTTTCACATCCTGCTTGAACTGTGTTTTTGCACATCTGGCACAGAATGGCACAGTTGCTGTTGGAAATCAACGTTCGAGACAGATTCACAAATCACAGTGCCACAATTCATGAGCAGAGGTCCCAAATGCTTTCATAACGGGGGTGGGGGGTCACAAAAAGGCCATGTTGAAAATTTGTAGAGCAAATACCGACAAATGCCTTGAGCATTAAGATTTCTAACAATCACGTCCTACCCACTACAGACTGACAGGTGTCTGGGGTGTGCCTTTGGATTGCTGGCTATAATGCTCATGCCATTCTACTCCCACCCCCACCCTGAAGCCAGTGACAGGCATTGAGGTGTTCCTTGGACTCTTTGGACCCAGAGTTCACCCCATTCTCCTATACTGCACCCATTTCAGTGTAAGTGCTTATGGAATGTAAAGCCAGCCACCCCAAGACACATCTCAACACTTGTCGGTGTCTGCAGGATAGGGTGAGGTAACATGGTATGAACGTTAGGTGCGACGACCCAAAGGAACACCCCAATGCCTCTCCATCGCTGCAGGATTTAGGTGGGGTTGGTGTGAGTTCAGTAGTTCAATGCCATTCCTATTTTGCATCTGTCTAACTCCTGCACTGCCAATGCTAGTATCAGCAATCAAACATTTGGCATTGACAAATGCTTGTTTAGTTTAGTCTTGCACCAGTCAGCTCTTCCTCCTCAGGCTCTGAATCATGGTCAAGCCCCACACTCTCATTTCAAAATTGGAAACTGTTATAAACATACGAAATTTGCCAGCAGATAAAGGCCTAGAGGTCTATCAAGTCTGCTCGAATGTGCAGCTAGCACCCCTTATTCTGCAGCTGCCCCTCCCTTCCACCCTTCCCCTTCATTAACCCTCCCCCTTGTCCTGTCCCATTCTCATTTGAAGCAGTCCACTGTTCTACTGCATACCACTTCAGCAGGTAACGCATTCCACCCAGCCACCACCCTCTCTGTAAAAAAGTGTCTCCTCATCTCCCTCCTGAACCTTCCTTGCTCCAGTCTCATATCATGGCCCCTGTTGGCCTTCCCCTCCCTTACGTTGAACAGCCCCTCTGTACCCGTCTTGTTTATTCCTTTCATGTATTTAAAGGTTTCAATCATGTCACCCCTGTCTCCTCTCTTCCAGTGAGTACATGCTCAACTCCTTCAACCTCCTCTCGTATGATAAGCCCCTTATGATCATCTTTGTCGCTCTGCGCTTCACCCTCCAGTGACAATGTCCCTCTTCCAGATCGGACGCCAGTACTGCATGCAGTACCAGGTGTGGTCTAACTAATGACCTATACAGTGGCAGAATCACCTCCTCCCTCCTCGAGGGATATACCCTCGTACAAAACCCAGCATTTTGTTGGCCTTGCAGCTGCCTTCCTACATTGTGCCGAGTTGTTCATTGACCCTGTAATGAGCACACCCAGATCCTTCTCCTCCTCTGTCTGGGCTAGCTGCACTCCCCTAGCTGGTAACTCCTCCTTGGGTTCTTCATCCCAAAATACAGCACCTTGCACTTTGCAGCATTAAAGCCCAGTTGCCAGGTGTCTGACCAGGTTTCAAGCTTTGCCAGATCATCCTGCAGCCTCTGCCACCCCCCTAGGCCATCCACCACCGTGTCTATCTTGGTATCATCAGCAAACAGACTGATCTTGCTCTTGATGTCCCATGATATGTCTGCAATGAATATCCCAAACAACACTGGTCTCAACACTGAGCCTGTGGAACACCGCTCGTCCTGCCCTTGGGTGTAGGCTCCCACCCACCACCACCCTCTGTTGCCTTCCTGCAGCCAGTTTCCTACTCATCTCACCAGCTTTGCACCTGCCCCTGTGCCTACTAACTTCCTTCCCAGCCTTCCATGTGGCACTGAGTCGAATGCCTTACTGAAGTCCAGATACAGGACATCCACTGCATGGCGCCTGTCCAGTTGCCTAGTTACCCAGTCATAGAACTTGACCAGGTTGGTTTGGCAGGATCTGCCATGTATGAAGCCATGCTGTCTGCTGTCCTGTAGTCCTTTGGCCTCTAGGAGGGCCACCAGCCTCTCCTTCAGGATAACATGCTAACATGATCAGCCTCAGTGCCACAACTATCAGGGGTCACAAGAACACAAACAACCTCCCTTTTGACCACTGTGCCCGAGCAAGATACTGTATTTTGCCACTTCAGGAAATTCTCCACTTGTCACTAACGTCAGAGATGTGGCATAGAACAATTAGATTACACTAACCACCACTGTGGCCAAATACTCCTTCATTATTACTATCAGTCCAAGAGTACATAGATGAAGCTGTTCCAGATGTAGTTTTTTTTCCTGCCATGACCATTTGTACCATGTACTTTCACACTTCTCTGCTTCCTCCCCAACAACTTGCCCTTTAGTTGAACTTCTCTTCCCAGACATTTTATATATTTCTATTTATAATGCATGAGAAAAAAGTTTATAGAAACCCTACAGAAACACTAACTAGCAGCAGCAGTAACAGACAACGCCTCCCACGAGGGATTAGCAGTGTGGTCTGATACCGAATAGAACAGTTTACTAAACTAAAAGTCACTATAGTAAAGCCACAAAAGGTGTTTGTTTATCTATTTATTTATTATTTTAGTATGACAGGGATTAACAATGTACATAATGGCAGGGGTAATTGAAAAGTAACTGTAAATAGCGTCATTTTATGAACTAAACAAGATAACTATAACTAATCCAGAAACAGACTGACACAATATTCCACTTAATCACATACTAGTGTACCACAGAAAAAAACAAATAAAAAATCCCAGGCAAAAATAATTAATGAGACATACTGAGGGAAACAAATATGAGATAGCTGCTGCACACGGAGTAAGACTGCATTTATGGGCTGCCTTGTAAATTAAAACCCCTTCCCTCTTCAACACATACAGTGTTTTGCTAGACAAAACGAGTTCTTTAAACTAAATAAACCAGCAAAACCAGAAACAAATACTAATGCAGCTGCACAATGCACTTTAGATCTTTGTGTGAGTGATTTTATTTCACAATACTCAGTTTTGGATTGATTTTAAAGGTTGGTTTGTTCAGACAAGCAGAGACAGACTTCTTTTGAACTCTCTTTTCAGAAGATTGTACTCATCACAGCCTCCACATGGCATACAGTCCAGTTCAGTACCATGTGACCTTCAATATCATAGCATTTATTTATTTATACACTTATCTGAACACTGGTACCTGGGAGAGGCACACTGGCTCAAGGTTCATTTCCAGGTTCAAACCGGAGAAAGGGAACAAGACATACAATGATAAAAGCAAACTCAGTATTAATGGCTGATACAAACAAGTATAATCAGAGGACAATTTAAACATAGTAGAAATGCACATAGAAAAGTAAATTGAGCCAACTGTAAACAGATATTTAAAACGAATGAAGTACATAGCAAACTTTGCCTGTCGGCCCCACTTCATTGGCAAAGTTATCAAATTTGCAATTTATGATGTTATTCCTACTGTATACTGCAAATTGACATAGAAACATAGAATCATAGACTTTGATGGCAGACAAGAAATGCTTGTCCCACCCAGTCTGCCCATTTCCCTACCTATTGGATAAGCTATAGATCCTAGTTGTCCAACAGCCTACTTCCTCCAACCCCCCACTATAATAGTCTTATGTCTGTTGGATGCATTCTTGAATTCACCACTGTTTTTGACCCCATGACCTCCTCAGGAAGGCCATTCCATGTGTCCACCGCCCTCTCTGTAAAAAAATACTTCCTCACATTGCTCCCAAACCGTCCCCCCCTCTATCTTCGAAATGTGCCCCCTTGCTCTTCACATCTCTTTTTCTGGAAGGTGCTACCATCTTGGGCTTTGTTGATTCCCTTGAGGTACTTGAAAGTTTCTATCATGTACTCACTCTCCCTCCTTTCCTCGAGGGTATACATATTAAGCTTCTTTAGTCTCTCTTCATATGGTTTCTGGTGCAGACTGTGTGCCATTTTAGTTGCCCTCCTGTAGACTGCCTCCATCACCTCTATTTCCTTGCAGAGATAGGGTCTCCAGAACTGCAAGCAGTACTTCAGATGGGGTCTTATCAACTGTCTGTACAAAGGGATGACAACTTCCTGTTTTGTACTGTTGATACCACCCCCTGTGCATCCCTGTATCCCCCAGCCCTCCTTATTGCTTTTTCACATTGCCTAGCTATCTTTAGGTCATCTGATATTACTACCCCAGCTCCCTTTCCATTTTTGTTGTTGCTTATATTTCACATATTGGATTAACTTGATGAACTGCAGCAAATTTGCAAATTAATTAGCAAAGTGAATTTTTCCAGCTTTGCACACAACGAGCTAGTTGAAACACTTCTCCACCCCTAAACAGTAATGCTTCACTAGACAAACAAAACCACTACTTTAAACTAAATATATCAGCAAAACCAGGAACAAATACTAATATAGCTGCACAAGGCCCTGTTGATCTTTCAGTGAGTGATTTTATTTCAAAAGACTGTGTTTTGGATTGATTTTAAAGGTTTATTTGCTCAGACAAGCAGATACAGACTTCTTTTGAACTCTTGTTATGGCTGTGGGCAGAGCCTATGCCATCTTGCCTCTGTAGCAGGAAAAATGGAATATCGTGGAACACATACAGTATTTTGGAGTTTTCAATGTATCCTTCCACATCTACAAATCGCTATGCCAGCTGAAATAAAATACTCCCTTCTTTCTGTTTAGAACGTTGGAGACATAACTCCAAGCTGCTTATCAGATGGCCATTAGGAAACTGAAACAGCTTGTGGAATAGTGAATTCCTATTAAACTGGAGATTTGTTTACCCGCTTCAAAATACAACAACTTGCAGATTTAAATAGTTAGCATTTAAGCATTTTCTTGCTAGAAGTTTCAGTTGGGCAGGTATTGTCTTTCAAGAAATATCCATGCCTCATAAATGTCACCATGCCCCAGCAAATCTAAAAAGATTTACAGTTTCTTTAATCTCCTAAGACATTATCTGACAAGCACTGTCTCAGACATATGCCAGGTCTTCTGTGAACTATCCAGGCAAAATATATAGCAATCAGCAGGCATTTTCTACCATGCTTTTTGGGGAAAAAAATATTGAACTACAGAAAACACACACACACACACACACTATACACACCATCCTCATGGTCACAGCATTCGAGATAAATACTGCAATCTAATATGTAATAAAATAACAAAGAAACTGTTTGTTTATGTCAATCAACACAATGAATTTCAGTTTACAGTAAATTTCCTTGAAATATTTCATAGCCTCTACTTTGTATCCTAGATAGTGCAAGGGAGATGTTATATCTCATTGTCATAGAGATCTTTATTTACACAATTTTTTCACTGTATTTACTCAGGATGTCCCAGATTAGATACAATGGGCTGGATATTCAAAAGGGTTGCACCATGCACAATAGGGTTGCACCTGCGGAAGTCCAAAATTGCACCATTCTGCCATATTCAGCAGGAGGCAGTTGCGCCCCCCAAGTCAAGCTGAGCAACAGCGCAATGCTAATGAAGGCATGCTCAACCAGAGGGGGAGGAACCATGCATAAATTGCACAGCTCGATATTCAGCTGGGCTGTGCAGAGTTGTGCAGGCGAAACCCCCAACCTGCGCCTGCACATCTTTGAGCAAAAAAAAAAGGAGTAAGTCTAGGGCCACCCACGGCTGAGCTGCCGCATTGCAGGGTGCAACACAGCAGCTGCCACCTGTGGATGGCCCTCCATTTCCTTCCTCCTCCGTGCTGCCCCCTGCACGCCCAATCTATGGGCATAATAGTAACCCTCCCCCAACTGGCCTGATCGCTGGCATGCGTAAAGCCCCCTACCCCCAACTGGCCTGATCTGTGGTAAACCCAAGAAACTCCCTCCTGACTGCCTGATCACTGGCAAACCCATAGTAAACCCACTCTAACTGGTCCGATCATGGGCAAACCCATAGTAATCCCCCACCCCCACTAGCCTGATCACGGGCAGAACAGAGTTCAACCCCCAAGAACAATATCCCTGGTGGTCCAGTGGACTAGAGCCCATCACGGGCATTAGAGTCAACCCCCACCCCCCAGGTCCAAGTACCCTGGTGATCTAGTGGCCCCCACCCCACCCACCCACGGAGCCCCACCACCCCACTCCCCATCAGCCGGTAGCTGCAGCATCCCACCCACCTGCCACCTCTGCCACTGACTGCTCAGTAGGGATGCACTTCCATTGGTCCAGAGCAAGAGCTAATGGGCATGCAGCCCATACCGTACAAGGCAGTCCTGGGAGTTGCTTAAATTAACAGGGATTACTGTCAGCCAGGACACTGTAGAATCTCCCCCCTCACACAGACTCTTATGACAAGTGCCACTGGAGCCTTAACTTTCATCTGTGGCATCTTAATACTGCGGCCCTCAAATGCTCTAACATTGTACCAGCACTGGGTATTGTCTCACATTTTTGATATAGGACTAGAACCCATGACCATCTATCTGATCTTCCATTCCCAGAAAACAGGAAGAAACCAAGTCAAACACTGACAGTACTAACACTGATATAAGTCTCTGAAGAGGTTTAGATAGAGTAAGAAATTGTTTTTTTTTCCTGCTAAGTCATTTTATATCCTGCCCAGAGGAATGGTTCTTTCATAGAAAAATAAAAGTGCATTTCAATAAAAAGTAAGCCTTTCTTATTTATAATAATCTTAAAAATGTAAAATACTCACAGAGAGCAATATAGACAACAGTTAGCAGTGACGACATGTTTCTAGCTGCTGACTCCTCAGATTAAATGCTTTGTCAGAAACCTACTAGTTTCCAAAGTTCTGAACACATTTTGATAGCAAAGAGGAAGTAGCAGGGTTTCTTAAAAAAATATAGCCGCACTGATGTAACAGTTTAACTTCTTCAGGCCCAGGTTTCACTATGAGCAAATACAGAGAAAGCTTAGGATTTCATGAGTTGTTCTTAAAGCAGAATTGCTAGTCTGCAAAGAAATGTAGCCGAGAGGGTTTGGAAGATGGACCCTTCTCTACAAATTGCAGGCTCTGCTCAGTTATCTCAGTCAATAGATTGTACCCACATCAATAGCTAGTGGAGTGCTGGGGATAGGTTAGTGCTGGGGAGGTAGGGAATGGACAGGGAATGCTGCCTAAGATGCAGGGAAGAAGGGGTGACCTGGGAGAAAGATCAGAGATTAAAAGATCTGGCACAGCCTAGATCTCACTGGATCAACTTTGGATCAGCATGTATAGCCCATTGTTATTTGTTATTATTATTATTATTATTATTATTATTATTATCCGTTGTTTATTAACTGTCCCATTAATTAATACTTAATATATGATGTACTATTACTGATACTGGATTTGGCAATCCATTTTAGAGCAATACAAGCTAATATTAAAACATTAGAAAATGTAATGTTATATCTATGTTTTGGTAAGTACAGTACATGGCTTTCAGTTTGTTCAAGGGAGAATCCCTTAGGGAAATAATTATATAAAATGTTTTCATGCTGCACACATAAAACTACTCAAGTGATATGATGCTGCAAGTATGATTTAAATGTTACATTGGAACAGATTGCATGCATATGGCATGCGTGCAGCAAGCAAGTGTGGAAACCATGATTTCAGGCAAAACAAACAGCAACATCAATGAATTTTAGATAAGGTAAGCAATCATAAAATGTTGTTTTTTAACTAAAAAATAGTATGATGAAAACTAGATTGACAGCGTCCCTTTAAAGCAGCAGTGCAACAGAAAATGTTATTCCAAAAACCTAATTTTCTGCTATGGTTATGAAAAATATTGGTAGAACTGTTGATTTGGGTTTTCTGGATGCTTCCTATGCTGCATACCATACATTTGAATTTTTGTCTAAATTCTTACCCTCCTCATGTCCTCAATATTATTTCTATGTAAAAATGAGGCGGCCATCTTTTTTTCTTGAGAAATAATTGTTTTAAAACTTTCTTAAAATTCATAAATTATAACAAAAGCTAAAAATGTTACCACCGAAATAAACTGGAAGACATCTGGTATTGACTAGGAAGAAAAAAGGGTGGGGTAAAATTTTAACACATTTTTGTTGCACTGCTGCTTTAATGTTGAATAAAAATATCAAATCATGACCATCTTTAGACAGCCCATATGTGATAAATATTCTTATTAACATTAGTTTGTTTGACTCTTAAACAGATTGCCAGATACAGTATCCTAATAGTACAATAAAGTATGACCAGTAGTTACATTAATTGAAAAGGCTTTTGCCTGGAGTTCGGTGGCCAAGCAGCCAGCCACTCCCACTTCCTGAGCTATATAAGCAGTTCCTCTCAGCCTCATTGTGAAGCATTTCTTTCTTTCTAGCAAGAGGATCTGTTGGTCTGTCCTCTGAGCTTGCTGGGGCCTACCCCCTGTCCCCCACCTGCTGTTTCTGTGTGTCTCTGCTGGACTTCAGTGTTTGTTTTCCTGCTTCTGGTTCTATCTTTCCTCTGGCTGTGTGCTTCCTCATGTTTTATGTGTCTTGTTTTTGTTTTGGGGCCTTGTTCCCTGTTTTGCTGTGTTTTAGTTTGTCTTTTGGGGCTTTGTTTCTAAGCTCCTAGCATATTACTACTCAGAGCTCATACTACCGCTTTCAGTTACTTACAACTGCAGCCACTGCTACTGTTTACTCCAATTACTATTGTACTCAGTGCTTGTGTTATTTACACTGTTGCTCACCACTTTCAAACTACTGCAATGCAACTGCAATCATTATCTGTGTGTTTCAGCTCAACCATAGCTGCTCCATATTGCATACGCAATTGTTTTCACTTGACACAGGCTAACTCTGACCCTAGCTATGCTGTTCATTCATGCTGTCATTCTACTTGCAGCTTCATTGCACTGCCTGGCTACACCTGCTTTCAGAGCATTGTGTCTCCATGTCTTATTGCAGTTTTGCAATTCCATTCACTCTATACAAATTGTTGCTTCTATGTTTATTCAACCTGTTCTACTCTGAGGTTAGCCAAAAAGCTCCTGCTGATGCCGTTAAACTAGCTTTCATATCTGCATGTGGTTCTCGGCCTTCCATCACTTTCTTGTTTGTGCTACGGTGGGGACTGGGAAGTGTTTAGGGAGTTGTGGCCTCATGTGGCTAATTATTTCTGTTCTAAATCCTGCCTTCAACATTAGAAATCCTCAGAGTATTTGTCACCTTTATTTAGAAACATAGAAACATAGACTTTGAAGGCAGATTAGGACCGCTTGCCTCACCTAGTCTTCCAATTTCCCTACCTACAGGGTAAGCTGCAGATCCTAGTTAACCAACAGCCTATTTCTTCCTACCCCCCACAAGAATTGCCTTATATCTGTCCCATGCATTCTTGAGTTCTCCCACAGTTTTAGATCTCACAACCTCCTCAGGAAAGCTGTTCCATGTGTCCACCACCCTATCTGTGAAAAAATACTTCCTCACATTGCCCCTGAGCCATCCCTCCTTTATCTTCAAATTGTGTCCCCTTGTTCTTGCACATCTCTTTTTCTGAAAGATGCTACCCTCTTGGACTTTGTTACATAGAAACAGAAACATAGAATTTGACAGCAGATAAGGACCACTTGGCCCACCTAGTCTGCCCATTTCCCTACCTGATGGATAAGATACAGATTCTAGTTAATCAACAGCTTACTTCCTCTTACCCACCACTAGAATTGCCTTATGCCTGTCCCATGCGTTCTTGAATTCTCCCTCTGTTTCTATCTTCACAACCACCTCAGGAAGGCTGTTTCATACATCCACAACCCTGTCTGTGAAAAAATACTTTCTATTATTACTTTTGAGCCATCTCCCCTCTATCTACAAATTGTGCCTTCTTGTTCTTGCACATCTCTTCTTCTGAAAGATGCTACCCTCTTCTACTTTGCTAATTCCCTTGAGATACTTGAATGTTTCTATCATGTCCCCTTTCTCCCTCCTTTCCTCAAGGGTATACATATTAAGCTGTTTTCGTCTCTCCTCGTATATCTTCTGGGGCAGACCCTGCACCATTTTGGTTGCTCTCCTCTGAACAGCCTCTACTCTGTCTATGTCTTTGCAGAGATGGGGTCTCCAGAATTGCATGCAGTACTCCAGATGGGGTCTCACCAACTGTCTGTACAGAGGAATAACAACTTCCTGTTTTCTACTGTTGATGCCTCTCCGTATGCATCCCAGTATCCCCTCAATCCTCCTTACTGCCTTCTCACATTGCTTGCCCACCTTTAGGTCATCTGATATAATTAATCCTAGGTCTCTTTCGATTTTTGTTGTTGTTATTAACTCACCTCCATTGTGAACTCTTCCCTTGGGTTTTTGTTTCCCAGATGCATTGCCTTGAACTTCTTTGCACTGAATCTTAGCTGCCACATATTTGGCCATTCCTCCAACCTTGCCAAGTCCCTTTTCATCCATTCCACCCCACCTTGATAATCAACCCTGTTGCAGATCATTGTGTCATCTGCAAAGAGACATACCTTTCCTTCCAGATGCTCTCCAATGTCACTTATAAAGACATTAAAGAGGACCAGTCCCACTACCTAACCCTGTGGTACCCCACTAGTTACCCTCCTTTCATCACCATGTACTCTGTTTACTATTACCCTTTGTGTCCTGTTGTCCAGCCAGTTTTTTATCCAGGCTACCACCTTGGGAATCACTTCAAGGCTGGCTAACTTGTATATTAATCTTTTGTGTGAGACTGTGTCAAATGCCTCCTAAATTCTAGGTAGTCTATATCCACAGCCCTTCTCTGGTCTACTACTTTGGTCACCCAGTCAAAGAAATCGATTAAGTTTGTCTGACATGACCTTCCTGCTGTGAAACCATGCTGCCTTGGGTCCTGTGCCACACTGGCCTCTAAATACTCAATAATTCTTTCCTGCAGAAGTGATACCATCATTTTCCCTACCACTGCGGTCAAACTAACTGGTCTGTAGTTTCCTGCCTCTGCCCTGCTCCCACTTTTGTGAAGTGGAATCACATTTGCCCTCCTCCAGTCCTCAGGTACCACCCCATCCTCCCATAATTTGTTAAAGAGAGTAGTCAGTGGTGTTACTAGTTCTACCCTTAGTTCTTTTAGAATTCTTGCGTGAATCCAATCAGGACCCATTGCTTTTTCCACCCTTAGTTTCAAGAGTTCTTTCAAAACCATTTCTTCTGTGAATGGACTGGTATCGACCCTCTATTCAGAGTTTCTCTCTTGTTTGGTTTATGTACCTCCCCCTCCTCTTCAGTTGTGAATACTGAGCAGAAATATTCATTCAGTATCCCTGCTTTTCCACTGTCACCCTCTACCCACATTCCCTCCCCTTTATTAAGTCTCTGTATCCTTCCCTTGATCTTTCTTTGCTCCCTAATGTACCTATAAAAGGTTTAATTCCCCTTCTTAACAGAGTTGGCTATCTTCTCCTCACTTTGTGCCTTTGCTATTCTGACTGCCTTCCCTTCCTCCTTCTGCTTTAACAGATAAAATTATATGTCCTGTTCCTTCTGTGTTTCCTTATATTTCCTGAATGCTATCCTTTTCTCCTTAACCTTCCCTTCCACCTCTTTTGAGAACCATAGTGTTTTTTCCTTCATTTTGTTTTGTTGATTTGCTTCACACAAAGGATTGCTGCATCAGTGATGGCTGTTTTGATTATTCCCCATTGTTCCTCCACCCCTCCTTCTTTCCCATTTGCTAGTGCTTTTCTGAGGCACTCTCTCATTTTCCCAAAGTCAGCCTTCCTAAAGTCCAATACTCTTGTTTTTGTATGGCTTGACTCTATGGCTGTGTTTATTGTGAACCACACTGTTTGGTGGTCACTTGTTCCTAGATGGCTACCCACTTCTAAATCTGAGATACTTTCTCCTTCCCCATTTGATAGTACCAGGTCTAAGATTGCTCCCTCCCAAGTGGGTTCCAACACTGGCTGTCTGAGGCATGCCCCCTGTAGGGCATCAAGATTGACCCTGCTTTTGGATGTGCCTGCAGAAAAGGTACTCCAGTTAACATCTGGCATATTCAGGTCCCCCATCAACAACATATCCCCTTTTTGTGTCATTTTATCATTTCCTTGTCCATTTCCTCCCCTTGACATTGGGGTCTGTACACAACCCCCATGTGGATTGTGGTGCCATTTCCTGTCTCCAGGGTGACCCATAGTGATTCACCAACTTCCTGTTTAGTCTTTAGTTCTGTTGCTTTAATCCCTTCCCTTATATAGAGAGCTACTCCTCCTCCTCCTCTTTTACCCACCCTGCCCCTCCTGTAGATTGTGTATCTTGGTATGTTGACATCCCAGTCATGGTTCTCTGTGTACCATGTTTCAGTGACTACCACAATATCCAGGCATCCTCTTCCATCAAGGCCACTAGTTCAGGGAGCTTGTTACACAGACTGAGGGCATTGGTACTCATCACCTTCCATTTTTTTTATGGCCTTACCCCTTTTAGCCCCACCCCTGTCCTTACTGCCTTTTTCTGCATTTACCCCTGTCCTGCTCCCTACTGACTTCTCTACCTTGGTGTCTACCTCTCTAACTACTGTGTTTTGTTGGGGGGAGGCTGAAATTTCCCTGCTCCTTTTCAGTGTCTCCCTCCTTGGCCAGTTTAAATGCTTGCCAATGAAGCATTTCAATTTAAACATATCACCTAGGATTCTGGTTCCCCCCTGGACAGATGCAAACCATGAGCCAGTATAGGACTGCATCCCTCCAGGTGGTTCCCCAGTCCCAAATGAAGCCAAAAGCCTGAGCTCCACACCAGTTTTTCAACCATTCATTGAACCCCATGGTGCAGAATACCCTAGCATCATCCTTGCCATAGGCAGGCAGCACCTCCTAGAAGGTTACCATACTTGCTACTTGTCTAAGGCCCCTCCCCTACTATACAAACTCCTCTTGCTCTGCTCTGGTCCCATTCACAGTCAGGTCATTTGTCCCTAGGTGGCCAATATCATCCAGCTCCCTCCCTCATGCAGCTGCTCCCGCAATCCTGAGGATTTACTTCCTGTCCCTCTGAGTCATAGCACCATCCAGTCACCTTACACCCTATCCCATTCCTCCCCACCTCTACCCACTAATGATTGAGTGCCCTGCCAGGAGCTGTTTCCTTCCCCTGTGGGGTCTCATGCCACCCTCCTGTGGGTCTCCTTTGTTAAGGTTCCTAGCATCCTCCTTGGTCTCCACTGCAGGTGCCTCCATAGAGGAACCAATCTTTGCCAGAACAGCATATGAATTGTGGAGCGGTACAATTGGAGGGATGCACCTCTGTTGTACCACCCTCTCCCTCCCTGAGCCCACCTTGGTCCAACCGCTCTTCTTTCTTGGCAACCTCTGAGGTAGTGGTGGTGGCCCTGGTGGTCCCTGGGTGGGGGAAGAGATTTCATGAATCCTAGCCAGGTCAGCTTGGAGATGGACAACCTCCTCCCTCAGACCAGAGAGATGCCTGCAAACAGGGCAGCATTGCAGCCTCCAGCATATCTCCCAGAACACTGTTGCCCCACAGCCATTGCACTGCACCACTCCCATCTTGACTTATTTTGTGTACCCTCTCCTGTTGCCTTGTATGCTTACTGTCTCCTCCCTCTATGTATTTTTACACTTACTTTCCTACTGCCTATGTGGCCTTACAACTCTCACCCTTCCTTTTCTGGGACAGGAACTTCCTGTAGTCTTCAGTAGTCTCTTTTTTCCGTGCTTGGATTCAGACCTCCAGCAACTGGGGAAGGGGGAGAGTTATTTTTTAGGTTCCTTCAAGGTTGGTGAAACTAATGTATCTCAGTGATCCTTCCCTTCCTACTGCCAAACAGGATGTTCCTGTTGTCAGTCAAATCCAGTGGCTATAAAAGTAGAACTGGCTTAGGGTGGGAAGGAGGGCAATCAGTAAAAAAACTATAAAGTTCTAGATTGCTGTTACTTGTTGTGAAAGCAAAGCTCTCCTCTGTCAAAAACAGCAGGATGCTGCAATTAGAGACACTTGCTTTTGTACTCCTAAGTTCCTAAGCCACACCCCAATTAGATTCACCATTTGCTCCTGACTCAGGATTCCACTGAGGTACTTAAAAGTTTCTATCTTGCCCCCCCTCCTTTCCTCAAGAGTATACATATTAAGCTCCTTTAGTCTCACCTCATATGGCTTCTCTTGCAGACCCTGCACCATTTTAGTTGCCCTCCTCAGGACTGCCTCCAATCTGTCTATGTCCTTGAGGAGATGGGGTCTCCAGAACTTGACACAGTACTCCAGATGGGGTCTCACCAACTGTCTGTACAGAGGGATAACAACTTCCTGTTTTTTACTGTTGATGCCTCTCCCTATGCAACCCAGTATCCCCCAGCCTTCCTTACTGCCTTCTCACATTGCTTGCTAACCTTAAGGTCATCTGATAGGATTACCCCGAGGTCCCTTTTCATTTTTGTTGTTGTTACTACCCTCCCATTGTGTAATCATTCCCTGGGTTTTTTGTTTCCCAGGTGCATTAATCTGCACTTCTTTGCATTGAATCCAAGCTGACGTACTTCTGACCATTCCTCCAACCTTACCAAGTCCCTTCTCATCCTTTCCATGCTTCCTTGTGTATCAACCCCGTTGCATATCTTTGTGTCATCTGCAAAGAGGCATACTTTTCCTTCCAGTCCCTCTGCAATGACACTTATAATGACATTAAAAAGGTCTGGACCAAGTACTGAACCCTGTGGTACCCTACTATTAACCCCTCTTTTTTCAGAGTGGATTCCATTTACAAGTACCTTCTGTGTCCTGTTGTCCAGCAAATGTTTTACCCAGGCTACCACCCTGGGACCAACTCCCAGGCTGGCTAATTTGATTAAATGCTGGCTGGCTTGCCCCACTATTCAGTGCAGTTTCATTGCCCTATGTTATGCAGACCTACATTCAGGTCCACTTATTACTACTTTGTTTACTGACCTACTTGCAGGTCCACACTAGCTTATGCAATCATTGCTCCTTGCTTACGCAAACCATATTGCTTCATGCCTACTACTATTCCCTCAGCTTAAGCCTCTGGGATTCTGCTGCACTCAATTCTGCATTCGACCTTGCAAGGTCTCTGCACTTAATGCTCATTACGATCTCAGCACACCGTGATCCTTCAGCTCTCAATCAATTTCTGGGGCATGCCAGCCATTCTGTTCTGGCACAGGGTTCTTGCAGTTGACAGTCTCACACTGCATTTAGTTTGCATCTTGAGCTTGTCCAACTTGGGGCAGAATCCTTCTCACCTGGCCCATAGCTGGGAATGTCCTCACCCCGGGCTTGGCTTTAGCTGCCTGCTACATGACAGTAGCTCCTGTTGTAGAATTTAAGAGTAGCTGTGAAGGGTGGACAAAGTTATATCCTTTGGCTCTAGTGTTCCACTATAACAGTTAGCCATTGACTTTAGAGGTTTCCCTAACAAGGCATCTTCACAGCATTCTCCCTACAACTGCCTCTGGTTCACCTGGTTTCAGTTTAGGGCAAGTAGGCCAGATGAGTGCCTCAGCAATTGTTGCTCTCCTCCTTCTCCTTGGTTGCATGTATTGTTGCAGAGTTTTCTCGCAACCTTCCACAGTGTTCCCGCTAGAGGGTTTGAGTGAGAGCCTTCCTCCAAATTGAAATATTTTCCACTTCTCTTTAATTGGGTTTTCCAAATTGCAGCTGCTGAGCCGTCACTAAATAAACAATCCCAAACCTGGAAGGAAGGTGACCTAGGCCTTGGATCCCCAGAGATTTCCTCCTCATAGGGTATTTTTTCTCTCCTCCATTGCCTCAGGTTATAACTGTTAGCATAGTAGTGTCCCTTAATTTCTTTAGGTAGGTTCTGCTGTTGGATGGAGATGGAGGATGCCCTATCATTCCCTCACTCCTTAGAGGATCCCCTAATCTCAATGTAAACCATTAGTATCATGCTATGCAAACCTGGGCATTTCATTACATTATTAAACTGAGCATCTCATGTTATCAAACTGTCTATGCATCTCTACTACTACATTACAGTTACTGCTACTGCACCACAGTTACTGCTTGCTCATATGCTTTGTGTTGCTTCCTTCTTTGGGATATGATTGTACAACATTTCTTTTGAGGATTCCTAAGGTACCTTTAGCCTCGGGAATCATCCCTTGGCACCTCTAGGAGTGGAACCCTCTCTGAGGGTTCCTTGCCTTTTGTACCACTACAAGGTGGTAATTCTTCTGGAATAGAGAGTGCAAATGGCCAAAACCAAACTAACACAGTTTCACAAGCATAACACTATACTGGCTGTGTAGTACAGTGAATTTGAAAGGCTTTTGCCTGGAGTTCGGTGGCCAAGCAGCCAGCCACTCCCACTCCCACTTCCTGAGCTATATAAGCAGTTCCTCTCAGCTTAACTGTGAAGCATTTTTTTTTCTTTGCCCACCATCCTCCCCTCCTCCTCCAGTGGCAGCACTTCTCTCCTTAGGGGGATTCCTAAGGTACCTTTAGCCACAGGAATCATCCCATGGCACCTCTATGGGTGGAACCCTCCCTGAGGGTTCCTTGGCTTTCATAGCCTACAGGGTGCAAACGGCCAAGACCAAAATAACACAGATGCACAAGCATAACACTATACTGGCTGTGTAGGACAGTGAACCATCTGTTAATAAACCCCATAGGGTGTAATTGTGGCATTAGGTACATCTGAGTGCCACATACCCCTAGGGTGTTAAAAAAAAGGTTAATGTGACCCCTGAGAATACCTTATTGCTTTTATAGCAATGTCCACCCTTTTCAAATTCATTTCCAGCTTATTTTATTTTTTGTTAAAATTAAATCATTTTTGAGGTGAAATAGTCCATTTGCCTTCTGTTATTCAAAAATTGGCTGCTTGTATTGTCTGTACTGGTGACATCCATTGCCAGATGGAAGTCTGGAAGACCTGCAGTTTGCCTGCTTTTGGATGTAAACACTATTTTGAACACACCTCCTGACATAGTTGAACATAGCTCTTGACTCCGCTTCCTTCCCTGGAGCTGGAATCTGCAGTTCGAGTGTCAAAGGACCCAATTTTGAATATAGATCTACAGCTCCAATTTGAAGCCACTGCACATGTGTGTGTCAATGCAACCAGCACTGGCCATGGCTTTTCCACTCTGCAGACCTGCTCCATGATCCAGGGAACAGGGAGGCTACATATCTGTGTATTGCACTCGTTCACCCAGTCTTGGCTCCCACACTGCAGTCCTGTGGATGGGATCATGGGTATTGTGGGTAGCCCAGCTTTGAAAATTGCCAGTAGAACTCTAGCTTGAATCTCACCGGGGCTCCTCAAGTGCGTGCACTTGCCCTACCGGTCACCACTTCAGAAGTACTGGAGGACGCAATGTGAAAAAGGAAGGTAAGCCCCCAGAAATTGTGTGTAGGAGGTTATAGTCGCCTTTAGTACCAGAGAAAGTAATTATGGTGAATGGAAACTGAAGTAGAATGTTAATAAACATTCTATGACAGACTAGGTCAGGGGATTGTGGAGATTACTGTAAGATAAAGCTGCTGTTCTTAGCCAATGAAATGTAAGAATTCCAACCTCCATTGCTATATGTAACCCCCCTGCAAATGGGGGTTCCCAAAAGACTTCCAGGAGCTTGCTTGAATGCTCCAAGCCTGAATGGTGTTTGGCATTTAAGCCATTTATCAGTGAGTGTTTTTAGAGCCTCTGGTACTGTCTCTTTAAGAGCTGTCTGCTTGCAGACATAATTAGTTTGTATGGGGGGACTGTGTGCTTCTCTGAGTACCACTCGAGCTGCTGCCAATTCACTTCATTTTGCAGTCACTAGGGTGCAAAGGGAACCTATCTGAAAGATGTAACTGTTTGCCAGAAATTATTTAGAGTAATAATGAAATTACAGTTTGTCTAACCTGCTTTCTTTGCAGTCAGAACTGTGTCTGCTAGTTCCCCATTCTAGTTTTGAACTGCTGAACTGGACCAATCAGTGTGGGGTAAGCTAGCTCTAAAATGATGCCTTGGACGAATCAGAACTTGGACTCATAATCTGGAGCCAGCCACAAGAGGATTGTATGGGCAGTGACTCTGGGAGATGTAGTTTAGACTTCAGTGCCTTTTGGACCAACAGCAGCAGTCTATTGTGAGTGACAGCCAATCCAGTCAAGAACTGGGAGGAACTCAAAGGAAGTGCCAGTTTGCGTCAGTTGGAGTTCAGTTGAGCTTTGGCAGTGAAGAAGGAAGGAGCCCTGTGCTTTTTCAGTGTGCAGTTTTAGTCAAAAAGCGTGTAAGGCCCAGAGTTCCGGTCTGCAGCTTGTGTAACAGCTTGTTAGGACTGAATCCGTCCTGTGAAAAGAATCAAAGGATCTCTGAAGAGTAGAAACCAGGCTCACCCTGTAGAAGACTGGAAGAATTGCTGAAAATTGCACTCGGTCTGTCAGGAACTGAATCTGCTGTGTGTTCTCCCGGGTATTGTGCAGTAATTGCGATCGGGATACAGATGCAGCCTGCCTGGTATAGTACTTTCTTTTATATGGATGTGTGAAGAGGTTTGTGTACCTCAAGTGAGCCCTGCTGACATTGAAGGACCCTATCTTATTTGGAGGTCGTGAGTACTAATTCAGGGTTGCTCCCTGTTGAATTGCCACATTAAATCCAAATGGAATTACTGTACTGCTGACTGTTTAATTCTCCTTTTCTCTGTGAAAGGCCCCTACCAGCTGCCACGGTTTGGACTAGCCACTAGGGCTTGGGTACCCAGGGACAGTAACTGATAAGGATAGGCCTGTGCACAGAGCCATAGGTAGATTATTAGAGTGATAAGCTAATTAACCTGATTTCCTGTCCTTGTTATATCCTCTAACAAATCAGAGCTGCTTGTTTCAGCAAAGTTATACTGCCTGAGGTATTTGTCTATGTTAAAGTACTGTACTGTGATTGTTGCACTGTATCTCATTTCACAGGAGGTCCCAGTGCCGGAACCAGACCTGGGGTAAGTGTATACTGTGAAGGTAATTCTGATATATTGTGTGGGCCACTAGTGGGAAGAAAGGGGGTTGCAGTGTCCCCAGGGCTGTGACCAAGTTAGTTTAACTATTGCAAACCCTGACCTCTGGGTGGGCACCACGCCATTGGATCAGGCCCTCAACCTGTTGGTGGCAAATCAGGCAGGGGTAGTAGCCCTGGGATAGCGCCATCTAGGGTTACATCTTGGAGGCTCACCGCTGGGATTGTGTGTCCTCTAGTGGCCATATTTGAACCACTGTTAAGAAAAAATGGGTACCCGACAGAAGTGGCTGTGCACCGGCTGGTGGAGTGTGTACTGGGAGGAGATCGACCTCCAAAATGCTATGCTTATCCTGGACATCCCCTGGGTATCAATACGGACACTGTGCAGGGAGTACTTTCCAAGGTGGAAGGTTTACAAAACCCTGTGGTGGTGGGTCGGCATGCTAATCTGCTCACCCACACTTTCTGCCCTAGTAGAGTTTAAGGATCCCATAGATAGCTCCAAAGTGCCACAGACCATTACCCCAGAGGGAGCCTCACTGCTTGGAGAGTGATAACTAAGGACAGTAAAGACCCGGGAATCAGCCCCACCACTATCTGAAACTTTGAGGAGAAATTTGCTGAATGGTTGCTGGGAGAGGGAAAACTGTGGAGGACTTGAAGAAACTATTCTTCCACCTGGGGTGTTCCTCCCCCAACACCTCTCCTGCTCCAGTGCCCGTAATGGTGGCTGAACCAATGCAGACTCCTATTTCTGCACCTGCCATTAGTCACGACTCTTACCGAAGGTTGAGGATCTTCTCTGGCACCCTCCCACCCCCAAGGGAGGATGACTGGGAGACCTGGATAGACTATGTTGCCCCAAGTGCTAGAATGGCAATGCTCGGAAGGTGAAAGCGAAAGAGGGTTAGTGAGAGCCTCCGAGGTCCTGCCCTGGCTACCATCAGTGCTAACAGGGGCCAGTAACCCTGAAGCGACTGCACAGGCCTATCTTGAGGCCTTGGAGAATGTGTATGGGAGCCCAGATTCTGATGAGGACCTATGGTGGAGAGTAAGAGATGCACAACAGTACCAAGGGAGTTGTTGTCTGTGTATGTATCTCGGCTGGAAAATTGTTGCAAGAATGCCTCAGAAAAGGTAGTTTGCCAGCGATTGAACTGGACCGAACCAGGCTGGACAGGATCCTAAGTCTGCCCCCTTCTCAGAACTGCTGTTGCTTCAGTTACACCTGGCAGATCGACTGGAATCCCACCCTCCTATGATGAGTTAATGAGAGAGAAATTAGAGGAGTTGAGAAAAGACAGGCGACCTCGGAGGGACCTGCACCAATAGCTGCGGCACCAGTGACTGAGGGTGACCCATCAAGTGAAGTCTAGGGCAGAGGTTGGCAGTCAATGAGTGCTCTGACAAGGAAAAGATATGTCACAATGGGGAACTGTTGAGAGAGATCGGGAATTCAAAACAGTCCTTTATGAAGGCCACGCCTGCAAGTACGGGCCTGACCTATATCCGACTGCATTCTATGGGGTGGGGTACCCACCCATGTATCTCCTGCTGATAACAGCTCCGAACTCGATTCCTTGACCATGGAAGTGGAGAAACTGACGAGATGTCTCCAAATGCTTATCACGCCGCAGACAGAGATGGCACCAAGGTTTCCAGTTAGTAATACCCCCGCCCTGGCTCCCAGTGTGGCGCCTCGGCCAGCTCAAACTCCAGAAAGTATGTTTTGCTATAATTGTGGGAAAGATGGGCACATGAAAAGGGAATGCCAGTCCCCAAAAGACACTGACAAAGTTGCATATAGGCTACAAGGAGAGCTTCGGAGAAGAAATCAGTGGTTAAGAGGTGCACGAACATGATCCCAGTGAGGGCACCAAAAATGCTAATTCACGTCCTTTTGTGGCAAGGTCAGTTGCCCAGGCCCACTACCGCCTCTCCAGACTGGTCCAGAATAGTGGGTCCTCCATGGAGACCACTGTAAGGTGAACGGAGTGTCTACAAAGAGCTATATTAGACAGTGGCTCCCAAGTGACAATTATGTTCCAAGATTGGTATCAAAGCATTTGTCAGACATACCCTTACAACCATTAGAAGGACTGCATGTATGGGGGTTAAGTGAGAAGGCCTACCCTATTCCGGGTATATCCGAATTTGGCTGTCTTTCCCACCTCCGTGGCTGGAGTGGCGAACAAGTAGAGACCCTAGCCTTAGTGTGTCCCCACTGGACTGTAATGATGGTGTCCCTTTGTTGATTGGAACAAATGCTCATATGTTCGGAAGGCTGGCACAGTTGTGTTATGAAAACAGGGGTCAAAGACTAGTAGAGCTTTAAGAGTTCCGACTTTAATTAAGAAGGCCTATGAGGCACAGAGAATGCTGAAAAACAGAACCAGAGGAACCGGTCGAATTGTATGGAAGAAGGATCCTGGAGTCTCTGATCCTGCGCCAAATGCCCAGTGTACCTTACAGGAGAGGTCCGTATCAGAAAGGATGTTAAGAATAAAAATATTAATGTTGGATGCACCAGGCGATGGAAAATTGCCAGAGGGACTGCTGGTCAAGCCATAGTATTTTGCCCGCTAGAGCCCATGCTTATGCCAGAAGGGTAATGGTCCAAGTTCATAATGTGTCTGAAAGAGACATTCGAGTAAACAGAGGTTGCATCCTGGCTAATGTGCATTGTGCAGACACTGCAGTGCTACCCAGCAGCAAGAGTTCAAGGAAGAATGACAGAATGCGCCTGACTTGTTTGATTTGGCGACTCCCGCTGCCAGCTGAATGGAAAGTGAAGATCAGTGAGAGCTTGCCCAGAGAGACCAGGTGTTTTCTTTTAAGGAATGGGATGTAGGATGCGTGCAAGGAGCTGAGCACAATATCCGGCTGCATGACGAAGACCATTTAGTGAGAGGTCTCGACGCCTGGCACCTGCTGACATAGATGATGTGAGACGGCATCTGCAAGAGATGTTAGCTGCTGGTGTAATACAAGAATCCAGAAGCCCTTATGCTTCCCCATTGTGGTAGTGAGGAAAAGAATGGAACAGTAAGGATGTGTGTGGATTATCGCACCTTAAACCGCCGGACTATCCCTGATCAGTACACAATGCCCGCGATTCAGGATGCTTGGACTGCCCTAAACGGGAGCAAGTGGTTCTCTGTGCTGGATCTCCGCAGTGGGTACTATCAGATCCCGATGGCCCCAGAGGACCGTGAAAAGACAGCCTTTATCTGTCCGCTTGGCTTCTATGAATTCATGAGGATGCCTCAAGGATTTCAGGTGCCCCAGCCACTTTTCAACGATTGATGGAGGCGTGCAGTGGGGACATGAACTTACTAGAGTGCCTGGTATACCTAGATGATGTTATTGTGTTTGGCAGCTCACTGGAGGAACATGAGAGCAGATTATTTAAGGTATTGGACCGACTGGAGGACTTTGGCCTTAAACTGTCCATTGATAAGTGTCAATTTTCAAACATCAGTAAGTATGTGGGACACATAGTATCCACCGAGGAATAGAGACCTGACCAAGTAAAGTTGAGGCCTTGACCACCTGGCCACAGCCCAAAAATCTAAAAGAACTGCAAAGATTCCTGGGATTCTGTGGTTGTATCGGCGCTTCATCAAGGACTATTCAGAGTGATCCGCTCCTTACTTAACCTTACCTCAAGGTATCCCCAACCCACAAAAATACCAAAAGTCAGCATCCCTCAAGACTGAAAGAGTGTATTATCATCCGAGTGAAGTATTTGGGGCCCGCTGGACTCTGATTGTGAGACTGCTTTTCATGAGATCATATATCAACTTACCCATGCTCCAGTGCTGGCCTATGCCGATCCAAGAAAACCTACGCCCTGCACACTGATGCTAGCTTGCAAGGGTTGAGGGCTGTGTTGTACCAAGAGCACGAGAATGGCCTGAGACCAGTGGCCTTTGCCAGTAGAAGCTCAACCCCATCCGAAAAGAACTATCCTGTACATAAGTTAGAGTTCCTAGCTTTGAAGTGGGCTATTGTTGACCAATTCCATGAGTACTTGTAGGGGGCTAAAATACTAGTAAAAACTGACAATAATCCTTTGACCTATGTGCAGACCTCAGCTAAGTTGGATGCCACTGGCCATAGAGTGGCTTTCTGCATTATCTACATATGACTATGCTCCTCGAATACGAGCAGGTCTGAACCACATAGATGCTGATGCTCTCCCCGAGGCCTGTTCCCCAGAATGATTGGGTCGACTGGCAGAACCTGACATTGGGCACTCTGCCGGAAGTTTGACAGGGAGGAACAAATGTCCACGACGCAGTGGACTGCATATGGTGGATTGCTAGGGACCTCTGAGAATTGCATACCTGCTGCTTATTGCCACTTTTCTGCACAGACATTGGTGCACTGCCTCAGCTGGACAATGACAGTATTCGGTGGCTCAATCCCCGCCATCCCATGATCAAAGCAGCTTTAGAAGCCCTCTATGCAGGAAAAGATGTGTCCAAATTACGCTCCACTGATTTGAGAACTGCACTGTTATACAAAGAAGGTCCTAAGTTGAAACTGATCAATAAACTGTTATACAGAGAAACAGTAGACAGAGGGGGACAAGTAGACAAACAACAACTAGTGCTGCCCACTGCCTTTCGAGACTCAGTATTGAGGTCCTTGCACAACCACATGGGGCACCTTGGTATAGACAGAACACTTGACTTGGTGAGATCCAGATTCTATTGGCCTAAGATGGGGGCTGATGTGGAGCAACACATTCGAACTTGTAGTCGCTGCTTACAGAGGAAAGCGACACCCCAGAGGGCTTGCCCCTTGTTAACATAACCACCATGCAAATCCATGGAGCTGGTCTGTATTGATTTTCTAAGTTTGGAGTCAGATCAAAGAAATATCAGTAATGTGCTGGTGGTCACTGACCATTTCACGAGATATGCCCAAGCTTTCCCAAAAAGACCAGAAAGCATCACTGTGGCCAAAGTACTTGTAGAAAACTTTTTTGTTCACTATGGGGCTCCACAAAGAATCCATTCTGATCAAGGGAGAGACTTTGAGAGTCGTCTGATCAAAGAGATGCTTTCTCTGTGGGGAGTGCGAAAGTCCAGAACCACTCCTTACCACCCCAAGGGGGACCCACAGCCTGAACGTTTCAACCGCACTTTGCTAGATATGCTAGGCACCCTGCACCCAAAGGACAAGCCTAGATGGAGCCAACAAATTAGCACCCTGGTACATGCTTATAACTGCACCAAAAGTGATGCCACTGGGTTCTCCCCCTACCGCCAAAGTTTGGAAGAAGCTAGACTCACCAGTAGATGTGTGTTTGGGTCTCTCCTGATGGGGTTCAAGCTGACAACTATTTACAGTATGTGCAAAAGTTAAAGGCCCAGCTAACTCATGCGTACCAACTGGCTCAAACCATGGCTGCCAAAAGAAATCTGGCAACAAAGAAAGGTATGATAAAAGGTGAAAGCACAGGAACTCCAGGAGGAGGAGATCGGTATTGCTAAGAAATCTGGGACTGCATGGCAAGCACAAGATTGCTGACAGATGGCACCATCTCCCTCACATTGTAGTGGGCAAACTAGATGATCTGCCAGTGTACAAAGTAAGGCCTGAGAATAATTCAAAGATGTAAAAACAATGCATAGAAATCATTTACTGCCCTTGGACAAATCTTAATTGAGTCCAGCCCTAGAAGATGCCCCCTCTGGACCAGTGACTAGAGCTGCTGCTAAGAAAAGATCAAGAAAGTCTGCACCTACAGAAGCAAAAGTTAAAGTGTTCCCCTCCACAAGTCCCAGTTGAGCATGACTGTCAGTCCATATGGAAGAAAGTGAGAGTGACTTTGAATACTATCCTTCTACGAACTGAGTCAATTGTTTGGGGCAATCCCCAGTCAATACTGGAGACAAAGCTGGGCCTTCTGGACTGTCTAAGCCCCAAGCTTCATCCCTGGAGCCAATGCTCCCAGAAAGTGAAGTACAAGCATCAGATCAGATGAAATGGAATCATTGTGCATGGTTGAACTGTTTGAGCTTTCAGGGGAGGAAATGATAGATTGGGGCAGACTGGTGATACACCAACAAGAAGAGTATTTTTGAGTGCCCTGACAGTCCACTGCCAGTGTCCGAAAGCTCTCCATGCGAGCCAAATGTTGTGGACCAGAAACTGTAACTCCTGGAGCTGAAAGTGCCCCAGGTTCTAGCCTCCCCCCATGGAGACTCCTGACAAGTGAGGGACAATGCTGAAAATGAGGCTCAGAGTGCAGAGACTATAACAGTTCCCCTAGAAAGACTGGTCGAGCTGTAAAGCCTGTGGTGCACCCAGTTATGATTCACTTGGGAGGCCTGTGGACTTGCCTCCTCAATGCTTGTCCATAAAGGAGTGTATGTGTCCCCAGCTCATTGCCCAAACTGAGCATCAGTGCTAACTCAAGGTTACTTGTGTTGCCTCTAATATGGTGCCCTTGCCCATCCAGCCCCAAGGTAACTGATAGGAAGGGCCCCTCTCTTCAGGTTTCATCTACAAGAGGTAATAACTTGAGTTATGGTACAATGTGTATGTAATACTGTGTAAAGAGGTACTGCAATGTTTCAGAAATGTGTTCTTGGTAAAATGATATATTGACTGATGATTACATGTGCGAGCCTAATGCAAATGTATATGGTTGCAGTTGAAACTTATGGGGGTACTTGCTTGACGCGGACGTCAAGCTTTCCCAGGCCAGGAAGGGTGTAACCCCCCTGCAAATGGGGGTTCCCAAAAGACTTCCAGGAGCTTGCTTGATTGCTCCAAGCCTAGATGGTGTTTGGCATTTAAGCCATTTTATCAGTGAGTGTTTTAGAGCCTGGTACTGTCTCTTTAGAGGCTGTCTACCTTGCAGACATAATTAGTTTGTATGGAGGACTGTGTGCTTCTCTGAGTACCACTCGAGCTGCTGCCAATTCACTTCATTTTACAGTCACTAGGAGTGCAAAGGAACCTATCTGAAAGATGTAACTGTTTGCCAGAAATTATTTAGAGTAATAATGAAATTACAGTTTGTCTAACCTGCTTTCTTTGCAGTCAGAACTGTGTCTGCTAGTTCCCCATTCTAGTTTTGAACTGCTGAACTGGACCAATCAGTGTGGGGTAAGCTAGCTCTAAAATGATGCCTGGACGAATCAGAACTTGGACTCATAATCTGAGCCAGCCACAAGAGGATTGTATGGGCAGTGACTCTGGGAGATGTAGTTTAGACTTCAGTGCCTTTTTGGACCAACAGCAGCAGTCTATTGTGAGTGACAGCCAATCCAGTCAAGAACTGGGAGGAACTCAAAGGAAGTGCCGGCTTCGTCAGTTGGAGTTCAGTTGAGCTTTGGCAGGAAGAAGGAAGGCCTCTGTGCTTTTTCAGTGTGCAGTTTTAGTCAAAAACGTGTGTAAGGCCCAGAGTTCGGGTCTGCAGCTTGTGTAACAGCTTGTTAGGACTGAATCCGTCCTGTGAAAAGAATCAAAGGATCTCTGAAGAGTGAAACCAGGCTCACCCTGTAGAAGACTGGAAGAATTGCTGAAAAATTACTCGGTCTGTCAGGAACTGAATCTGCTGTGTGTTCTCCCGGTATTGTGCAGTAATGCGATCGGGATACAGATGCAGCCTGCCTGGTATAGTACTTTCTTTTATATGGATGTGTGAAGAGGTTTGTGTACCTCAAGTGAGCCCTGCTGACATTGAAGGACCCTATCTTATTTGGAGGTCGTGAGTACTAATTCAGGTTGCTCCCTGTTGAATTCCCACATTAAATCCAAATGGAATTACTGTACTGCTGACTGTTTAATTCTCCTTTTCTCTGTGTGAAAGGGCCCTACCAGCTGCCACGGTTTGGACTAGCCACTAGGGCTTGGGTGCACCGGGACAGTAACTGATAGGGATAGGCCTGTGCACAGAGCCATAAATAGATTATTAGAGTGATAAGCTAATTAACCTGATTTCCCCTGTCCTTATATACCCCTAAATAAATCAGAGGCTGCTTTGTTCCAGCAAAGTTATACTGCCTGAGTGTATTTGTCATGTTAAAGTACTGTACTGTGATTGTTGCACTGTATCTCATTTCACAGGAGGTCCCAGTGCGGAACCAGACCTGGGGGTAAGTGTATACTGTGAAGGTAATTCTGATATATTGTGGGCCACTAGTGGGAAGAAAGGGGGTTGCAGTGTCCCAGAGGGCTGTGACCAAGTTAGTTTAACTATTGCAAACCCTGACCTCTGGGTGGAGGCACCCGCCATTGGATCCAGGCCCCTCAACCTGTTAGTGGCAAATCAGGCAGGGTGTAGCCCCTGGGATAGCGCCCATCTAGGGTTACATCTTGGAGGTCACCGCTGATTGTGTGTCCTCTAGTGGGCCATATTCGAACCACTGTTAAGAAAAAAATGGGACCCGACAGAAGTGGCTGTGCACCGGCTGGTGGAGTGGTGTACTGGGAGAGATCGACCCCAAATGCTATGCTTATCCTGGACATCCCTGGGTATCAATACGGACACTGTGCAGGGAGTACTTTCAAGGTGGAAGGTTTACAAACCCTGTGGTGGTGGGTCTGCATAATCTGCTCACCCACACTTTCCTGGCCCTAGTAGAGTTTAAGGATCCCATAGATAGCTCCAAAGTGCCACAGACCATTACCCCAGAGGGAGCCCTCACTGCTTGAGAGTGATAACTAAGGACAGTAAAGACCGGGGAATCAGCCCCACCACTATCTGAAACTTTGAGGAGAAATTTGCTGAATGGTTGCTGGGAGAGGGAAAACTGTGGAGGACTTGAAGAAACTATTCTTTCCACCTGGGGTGTTCCTCCCAACACCTCTCCTGCTCCAGTGCCCGTGAATGGTGGCTGAACCAATGCAGACTCTATTTCTGCACCTGCCATTAGTCACGACTCTTACCAGGTTGAGGATCTTCTGGCATCCTCCCCACCCCCAAGGGAGGATGACTGGAGACCTGGATAGACTATGTTGCCCCCAAGTGCTAGAATGGCAATGTCTGGAAGGTGAAAAGCAAAGAGGGTTAGGAGAGCCTCCGAGGTCCTGCCCTGGCTACCATCCGTGCTAAACGGCCAGTAACCCTGAAGCGACTGCACAGGCCATCTTGAGGCCTTGGAGAATGTGTATGGGAGCCCAGATTCTGATGAGGACCTATGGTGGAGAGTAAGAGATGCACAACAGTACCAAGGGAGTTGTTGTCTGTGTATGTATCTCGGCTGGAAAAATTGTTGCAAGAATGCCTCAGAAAAGGTAGTTTGCCAGCGATTGAACTGGACCGAACCAGGCTGGACAGGATCCTAAGTCTGCCCCTTCTCAGAACTGCTGTTGCTTCAGTTACACCTGGCAGATCGACTGAAATCCCCACCCTCCTATGATGAGTTAATGAGAGAAATTCGAGGAGTTGAGAAAAGACGACTCGAGGACCTGCACCAATAGCTGCGCTGCTCGCACCGAGAGACTGAGGGTGACCCATCAAGTGAAGTTCAGGGCAGAGGTTGGCAGTCAATGAGTGCTCTGACAAGGAAAGATATGTCACAATGGGGTGAACTGTTGAGAGATCCGGGAATTCAAAAACAGTCCCTTATGAAGGCCACGCCTGCAAGTACGGGCCCTTGCCATATCCGATCAGCATCTGCTATGGGGTGGGGGTACCACCCATGTATCTCCTACTGATAACAGCTCCGAACTCGATTCCCTGACCATGGAAGTGGAGAAACTGACGAGATGTCTCCCAAATGCTTATCACGCCTGAGACAGAGATGGCACCCGTTTCCAGTTAGTACCCGCCTGGTTCCCCAGTGTGGCGCCTCGCCAGCTCAAACTCCAGAAAGTATGTTTTACATAATTGTGGGAAAGATGGGCACAGAAAAAGGAAATGCCAGTCCCCAAAAGACACTGACAAAGTTGCATATAGGCTACAAGGAGAGCTTCGAGAAGAAATCAGTGGTTAAGAGGTAACGACATGATCCCAGTGAGGGCACCAAAAATGCTAATTCACGCCCTTTGTGGCAAGGTCAGTTGCCCAGGCCCCCCACTACCGCCTCACAGACTGGTCCAGAATAGTGGGTCCCTCCATGGAGACCACTGTAAAGGTGAACTGAGTGTCTACAAGAGCTATAGATTGACAGTGGCTCCCAAGTGACAATTATGTTCCAAGATTGGTATCAGTGAAGCATTTGTCAGACATACCTCACAAACCATTAGAAGGACTGCATGTATGGGGTTAAGTGAGAAGGCCTACCCCTATTCCGGGTATATCCGAATTGATTGTCTTTCCCCTCCATGGGCTGGAGTGGCCGAACAAGTAGAGACCCTAGCCTTAGTGTGTCCCCACTGGACTGTCGATGGTGTCCCTTTGTTGATTGGAACAAATGTCATATGTTCGGAAGGCTGGCACAGTTGTGTTATGAAAACAGGGTCAAAAAGACTAGTAGAGCTTTAAGAGTTCGGCTTTAATTAAGAAGGCCTATGAGGCACAGAGAGATGCTGAAAAACAGAACCAGAGGAACCGGGTCGGAATTGTATGGAAGAAGGATCCTGAGTCTCTGATCCTGGCCTAAATGCCCAGTGTACTCACAGGAGAGGTCCGTGATCAGAAAGGATGCTAAGAATAAAATATTAATGTTGGATGCACCCAGGCGATGGAAAATTGCCAGAGGGACTGCTGGTCAAGCTTAGTATTTTGCCCGCAGAGCCCATGCTTATGCCAGAAGGGTAATGGTCCAAGTTCATAATGTGCTGAAAGAGACATTCGAGTAAACAGAGGTTGCATCCTGGCTAATGCATTGTGCAGAGACACTGCAGTGCTGTCCAAAGCAGCAAGAGTTCAAGGAAGAAGACAGAGCAATTGACTTGTTTGATTTCCGGCGACTCGCTTCAGCGAATGGAAAGTGAAGATCAGTGAGAAGCTTGCCCAGAGACCAGGTGTTTTTTTAAAGGAATGGATGTAGGATGCGCAGCAAGGAGCTGAGCACAATATCCGCGTGCATGACGTAAAGACCATTTCGTGAGAGGCCCTACGCCTGGCACCTGCTGACATAGATGATGTGAGATTTGGGCATCTGCAAGAGATGTTAGCTGTTGGTGTAATACAAGAATCCAGAAGCCCTTATGCTTCCCATTGTGGTAGTGGGAGGAAAAGAATGGAACAGTAAGGATGTGTGGATTATCGCACCTTAAACCGCGGACTATCCTGATCAGTACACAATGCCCCGCATTCAGGATGCTTTGGACTGCCTAAAAGGAGCAAGTGGTTCTGTGCTGGATCTCCGCAGTGGGTACTATCAGATCCCGATGGCCCAGGAGGGACCGTGAAAAGACAGCCTTTATCTGTACTGGGCTATTTATGAATTCATGAGGATGCCTCAAGGGATTTCAGGTGCCCCGCAGCCACTTTTCAACGATTGATGGAGCTGCAGTGGGGGACATGAGGAACTTACTAGAGTGCCTGGTATACCTAGATGATGTTATTGTGTTTGGCAGCTCACTGGAGGAACATGAGAGCAGATTATTTAAGGTATTGGACCGACTGGAGGACTTTGGCCTTAAACTGTCCATTGATAAGTGTCAATTTTTTCAAACATCAGTAAAGTATGTGGGACACATAGTATCCAATCGAGGGAATAGAGACCACCCAAGTAAAGTTGAGGCCTTGACCACCTGGCCACAGCCCAAAAATCTAAAAGAACTGCAAAGATTCCTGGGATTCTGTGGTTATTATCGGCGCTTCATCAAGGACTATTCAAGAGTGATCCACTTACTTAACCTTACTCAAGGGTATCCCCAACCCACAAAAAATACCAAAAGTCAGCATCCCTCAAGACTGAAAGAGTGTATTTTCATCCGAGTGAAGTATTTGGGGCCCGCTGGACTCCTGATTGTGAGACTGCTTTTCATGAGATCATATATCCAACTACCCATGCTCCAGTGCTGGCCTATGCCGATCCAAGAAAACCTTACGTCCTGCACACTGATGCTAGCTTGCAAGGGTTGGGGCTGTGTTGTACCAAGAGCACGAGAATGGCCTGAGACCAGTGGCCTTTGCCAGTAGAAGCCTGACCCCATCCGAAAAGAACTATCCTGTACATAAGTTAGAGTTCCTAGCTTTGAAGTGGGCTATTGTTGACCAATTCCATGAGTACTTGTATGGAGCAAAAACTAGTAAAACTGACAATAATCCTTTGACCTATGTGCAGACCTCAGCTAAGTTGGATGCCACTGGCCATAGGTGGCTTTCTGCATTATCTACATATGACTATGCTCTCGAATACCGAGCAGGTCTGAACCACATAGATGCTGATGCTCTCTCCGGAGGCCTGTTCCCCAGAATGATTGGGTCCGACTGGCAGAACCTGACATTCAGGCACTCTGCCGGAAGTTTGACAGGGAGGAACAAATGTCCACAGGGCGCAGTGGACTGCATGGTGGATTGCTGGGAGCCTCTGAAATTTGCATACCTGCTGCTTGTTGCCACTTTTCTGCAATAGACATTGGTGCACTGCCTCAGCTGGACAATGACAGTATTCGCGGGCTCAATCCCGCGATCCCATGATCAAAGCAGCTTTAGAAGCCTCTATGCAGGAAAAGATGTGTCCAAATTACGCTCCACTGATTTGAGAACTGCACTGTTATACAAAGAAGGTCCTAAGTTGAAACTGATCAATAAACTGTTATACAGAGAAACAGTAGACAGAGGGGACAAGTAGACAAACAACAACTAGTGCTGCCCACTGCCTTTCGAGACTCAGTATTGAGGGTCCTTGCACAACCACATGGGGCACCTTGGTATAGACAGAACACTTGACTTGGTGAGATCCAGATTCTATTGGCCTAAGATGGGGGCTGATGTGGAGCAACACATTCAACTTGTAGTCGCTGCTTACAGAGGAAAGCTTTCTCAGAGGGGCTGCTCTTGTTAACATAACCACCAGGCACCCATGGAGCTGGTCTGTATTGATTTTCTAAGTTTGGAGTCAGATCAAAGAAATATCAGTAATGTGCTGGTGGTCACTGACCATTTCACGAGATATGCCCAAGCTTTCCCACCAAAGACCAGAAAGCATCCACTGTAGCCAAAGTACTTGTGAAAAACTTTTTGTTCACTATGGGGCTCCACAAAGAATCCATTCTGATCAAGGGAGAGACTTTGAGAGTCGCCTGATCAAAGAGATGCTTTCTCTGTGGGGAGTGCGAAAGTCCAGAACCACTCCTTACCACTCCCCAGGGGACCCACAGCTGAACGTTTAACCGCGACTTTGCTAGATATGCTAGGCACCTGCACCCAAAGGACAAGCCTAGATGGAGCCAACAAATTAGCACCCTGGTACATGCTTATAACTGCACCAAAAGTGATGCCACTGGATTCTCCCCTACGCCTTGATGTTTGGAAGAGAAGCTCGACTACCAGTAGATGTGTGTTTTGGGGTCTCTCTGATGGGGTTCAAGCTGACAACTATTTACAGTATGTGCAAAGTTAAAGGCCCAGCTAACTCATGCGTACCAACTGGCTCAAACCATGGCTGCCAAAAGAAATCTGGCCAACAAGAAAAGGTATGATAAAAGGTGAGCACAGGAACTCCAGGAGGGAGATCGGGTATTGCTAAGAAATCTGGGACTGCATGGCAAGCACAAGATTGCTGACAGATGGCACCATCTCCCTCACATTGTAGTGGGCAAACTAGATGATCTGCCAGTGTACAAAGTAAGGCCTGAGAATAATTCAAAAGATGTAAAAACAATGCATAGAAATCATTTACTGCCCATTGGACAAATCTGAATTGAGTCTGAGCCCCTAGAAGATGCCCCCTCTGGACCAGTGACTAGAGCTGCTGCTAAGAAAAGATCAGAAAGTCTGCACCTACAGAAGCAAAGTTAAAGTGTTCCCCTCCACAAGTCCCAGTTGAGCATGACTGTCAGTCCATATCGGAAGAAAGTGAGAGTGACTTTGAATACTATCCTTCTTACTGAACTGAGTCAATTGTTTCGGGCAATCCCTAGTCAATACTGGAGACAAAGCTGGGCCTTCTGGACTGTCTAAGCCCCCAGCTTCATCCCTGGAGCCAATGCTCCCAGAAAGTGAAGTGCAAAGCATCAGATCAGATGAAATGGAATCATTGTGCATGGTTGAACTGTTTGAGCTTTCAGGGAGGAAAATGATAGATTGGGCAGACTGGTGATACACCCGAACAAGAAGAGTATTTTGAGTGCCCTGACAGTCCACTGCCAGTGTCCAGCTCTCCATTGAGCCAAATGTTGTGGACTCAGAAACTGTAACTCCTGGAGCTGAAAGTGCCCCAGGTTCTAGCCTCTCTACCCCATGGAGACTCCCTGACAAGTGAGGACAATGCTGAAAATGAGGCTCAGAGTGCAGAGACTATAACAGTTCCCCCTAGAAAGACTGGTCGAGCTGTAAAGCCTGTGGTGCACCTCAGTTATGATTCACTTGGGAGGCCTGTGGACTTGCCTCTCAATGTTGTCCATAAAGGAGTGTATGTGTCCCCGAGCTCATTGCCCAAACTGAGCATCAGTGCTAACTCCAAGTTACTTGTGTTGCCCTCTAAGTATGGTGCCCTTGCCCCATCCAGCCCCAAGGTAACTGATAGGAAAGGGCCCCCTCTCTTCAGGTTTCATGTACAAGAGGTAATAACTTGAGTTATGGTACAATGTGTATGTAATACTGTGTAAAGAGTGACGTACTGCAATGTTTCAGAAATGTGTTCTTGGTAAAATGATATATTGACTGATGATTACATATGCGAGCCTAATGCAAATGTATATGGTTGCAGTTGAAACTTATGGGGGTACTTGCTTGACGCGGACGTCAAGCTTTCCCAGGCCAGGAAGGGTGTAACCCCCTGCAAATGGGGTTCCCAAAGACTTCAGGAGCTTGCTTGAATGCTCCAAGCCTGAATGGTGTTTGGCATTTAAGCCATTTATCAGTGAGTGTTTTTAGAGCCTCTGGTACTGTCTCTTTAAGAGCTGTCTGCTTGCAGACATAATTAGTTTGTATGGGGGACTGTGTGCTTCTCTGAGTACCACTCGAGCTGCTGCTAATTCACTTCATTTTGCAGTCACTAGAGTGCAAAGGGAACCTATCTGAAAGATGTAACTGTTTGCCAGAAATTATTTAGAGTAATAATGAAATTACAGTTTGTCTAACCTGCTTTCTTTGCAGTCAGAACTGTGTCTGCTAGTTCCCCATTCTAGTTTTGAACTGCTGAACTGGACCAATCAGTGTGGGGTAAGCTAGCTCTAAAATGATGCCTTGGACGAATCAGAACTTGGACTCATAATCTGAGCCAGCCACAAGAGGATTGTATGGGCAGTGACTCTGGGAGATGTAGTTTAGACTTCAGTGCCTTTTGGACCAACAGCAGCAGTCTATTGTGAGTGACAGCCAATCCAGTCAAGAACTGGGAGGAACTCAAAGGAAGTGCCGAGTTTCGTCAGTTGGAGTTCAGTTGAGCTTTGGCAGTGAAGAAGGAAGGAGCCCTGTGCTTTTTCAGTGTGCAGTTTTAGTCAAAAACGTGGTAAGGCCCAGAGTTCCGGTCTGCAGCTTGTGTAACAGCTTGTTAGGACTGAATCCGTCCTGTGAAAAGAATCAAAGGATCTCTGAAGAGTAGAAACCAGGCTCACCCTGTAGAAGACTGGAAGAATTGCTGAAAATTGCACTCGGTCTGTCAGGAACTGAATCTGCTGTGTGTTCTCCGGTATTGTGCAGTAATTCGATCGGGATACAGATGCAGCCTGCCTGGTATAGTACTCTTTTATATGGATGTGTGAAGAGGTTTGTGTACCTCAAGTGAGCCCTGCTGACATTGAAGGACCCTATCTTATTTGGAGGTCGTGAGTACTAATTCAGGGTTGCTCCTGTTGAATTGCCACATTAAATCCAAATGGAATTACTGTACTGCTGACTGTTTAATTCTCCTTTTCTCTGTGTGAAAGGGCCCCTACCAGCTGCCAGGTTTGACTAGCCACTAGGGCTTTGGGTACCTAGGGACAGTAACTGATAGGGATAGACCTGTGCACAGAGCCATAGGTAGATTATTAGAGTGATAAGCTAATTAACCTGATTTCCCCTGTCCTTGTTATATCCCCTAAATAAATCAGAGCTGCTTGTTTCAGCAAAGTTATACTGCCTGAGGTATTTGTCTATGTTAAAGTACTGTACTGTGATTGTTGCACTGTATCTCATTTCACAGGAGGTCCCAGTGCGGAACCAGACCTGGGGGTAAGTGTATACTGTGAAGGTAATTCTGATATATTGTGTGGGCCACTAGTGGGAAGAAAGGGGGGTTGCAGTGTCCCAGAGGGCTGTGACCAAGTTAGTTTAACTATTGCAAACCCTGACCTCTGGGTGGAGGCACCCGCCATTGGATCCAGGCCCCTCAACCTGTTAGTGGCAAATCAGGCAGGGGTAGTAGCCCCTGGGATAGCGCCATCTAGGGGTTACATATAGTAGACATTAATTCATTCCTAATAATTAATGGGTCTCCCTTTTTTACCATAGAGCGACCATGCCATAATTTGCCGTTATAAAGGAGTGTTAATAATGGCAAACAAGTGCACCATCCCCTCGCTCTGTGCATGCACTCGCTGCACTGGCTCCCTTCCTGGTTCATCGCTTCCTTCTCGCCCACAACCCAGCTACGAGAGAAACATGGCAGTAAGTCACTTTTCAAATAAAAAAAGTGATATTTTGTCCAAATGTGGGCTAGCAAAAATATAAGTTCAACAAAATGAAAAGATGACAAAGAAAATCTGTCGACAGATTCACTGGCTGAAACCAAGTGGAGCACAGCCATGAGAGCGACTGCTATTTTATATAATTGCTGTGGCCAAAGGAAGACCCAGCAATTATATAAAATAAAATATAGGTATTCTGGTGTAAACTTGAAGTTTCACATTAAATCAGGGTTAGATGCTTTGCACAAACCCCTCGAGCTTCGGTCTCGAGGTTTATGTAGCATCTAACCCCTTGGGTGTGTGTAAACTTCTCATTACACACACCACCCTATACTTTAGTCTATTTTTAACATCCCATTCATTGTGATTATAATACACTAATGTACAATGACAGCTGCTGTGTATGCTAAAACATGTGTGGAAGCCACGCTTACACTGAGTAACATATATTGTCTGGAATGTGGCTGTAGTGAAACAATTCAAATTCTATAGTGTCATTTCCTGTTATTTACTACTGTAGTTGTTCATTATTTGTACAAAAAGGACACATACACTAAGCTAACTGCTCAATTCAACCTTCTAGCCTCACTGGCTACTATATTCTATTGTCTGCATAAAAAAGTCACAAAACAATATATTTTCTTGAGTAACATTTGTATATGTGGAACTCTCCCTTACAGAAATAATTGTATGAAATGTTTTCATGCTGCACACATACAACTGCACAAGTGATATGCATGCTGCAAGTATGATTTAAATATTAAATTGGAACCCATTGCATGCATATGGCATGCGTGCAGCAAGCAAGTGCAGACACCATGATTTTATGTTAAATTGAAAAGACTGCATGGATGTGCAAAAAGCAAATGATCATTGCTAACTGCACATGTAAAGGTCAACTGACTTGCTCAGGATCACACATTCCACACAAGTGGGAGTTGATGAGATTCAAACCCAGGCCTTCATGCCTCCAAGTCTCTTGGTTTACAGTTCAGTGCATTTAATCACTAAGTCATACTGTCTGCACACATATGGTTCACTAGTAATTTAATACATACTGTATCTGAATACATCTGCATGCATGTGGCATGCTTGTAGCCAGTGTATGCTTTTCAGTTTTCTTCTCTCTCTAATCTTATGTTCACAGTTGAACTATAGCACACATACCAATGGAAACACGTTTTCCCACCCAAAATACACAAACTTACCCACAAAACCGCTTAATTACTTCTGTATGGCCTGTGCTTCTGCTATTTTTTTTCCATTGTTTTGAATATATACATGCAAATAGGCTTTAAGGTGCAAACACAAATGTAACACACCCACCCATATGGCCAGTCCCCCCCCCATGGACACACACTGTAGTGGGTATGGCCATGCTGCTACAGACAACCCACCACGTATAGATATAAGTAAAAAAAAAATCTCTTATTTGAGTACTAGGGAGGCAGAGGCAGGAGTTTTAAGAGATGATGTCCATGGATCAGAGTGCTGGGGCGTACCCCCTAGAAATGAATGGAGGTATTTTCTATTACTATTTTATACATTACGATGGTGAGCTGGAGAATAATGAAGGCCACTGTTCTAATAAGAAGCCAGCCTGCTGATGCAGGGGCAGGGCGCCGACCTCCTGCACCAGCGACCCAGGTTCAGGAAAGGATCTGGGTTGTCTGAGAGCGAGCGGGGGGAGAAGGATCTGAGCATCCAGCAACTGCTCTCCTTCTCTGGGAGAAGGGTGGGGTGAGTGTCCAGTGCACTATGGACACTTAGCAGAGGCTAGGTGCACTGTACTCACTGACTACAACAAGTTTCTGTGGGTGGAGTAGATGCTGGATGTCATTGCACATCCCTGCCCTGCCCCCGTGTGCAGGGGAAATTATCCTCCATCTGCCGCCAAGGTGAAACCAGCCCCTCCACTTCAATTAGCTCCTAGGGCTGGCTCCCAACCTATCCTGTCAATTGCTGCATGAGGGAGGTGCCACAGCCGCGCTGAGGGGCAACCGGGAAGTGATGGGGAATGCCGCAGCTACATTGACAGTGGAAGCAGAGGGGCCCGTGACCTGGCAGAGGTAATGGCAGCAGGATTAGTGACACAAAGTACAATAAATTAAAAACAATAATAATATGCCCTTGTTAGTTGAGCAATGGCCTTCATTGACCCCCAACCCTCCATCAATAATGTATAAATTAGTAATTAAAAATACCCCACTCATTTCAATGGTGCACACCCCTGCAGTCTCCTTTGCCCTTTGTCATAATGTCCCTGAGCGTGGGGATGTGGAGGTCAGCTTCAGGGGGTCATAAGCCTGACTATAGTGGGCCTCCAATAGTCTGTGCATACTACTCCTCTCAACTGTCCCTGAATGCAATGGTTAGCTCTAGAATGTCTGTAACACCTCTAAAAGATACAGCTTATTTGGTATGACTGAAACGTGATATGCAAATCAGGAAAAATTAAAATGTATACTATTCATCTGTATATAACCCAGAACAGTGCATCAGATTTGGGCTTAAACCCACCCAGTTACTAACCAATTTTTTCCTGGCTGAAGCTTGGCCACCACCAAAAAAAATGAACTTTATCCCAATTTTTCTCCCTGACTCCATTCCATTCAATACCCATCCTCTATGGGTCATGAAGCCACACAAAGGTGAAGCAATGTGAAAAACACATCAGTATTTCAGTCCTTCCTCCATCCCCAATCCTACTGTAAAAAAAAATATTTTCTTTTACTTACCAAGCCATATGGCCAGAACCTGCAGCCTAGCATGGTGTGCCACCAGCCCAGTTTTTAGTCCACTCCCTCTCTCTCCTTCACCAGAAGCTGGAAGCTAGAACCGACCATCACAGGTCCCCAACATGGTCTGCAATGAAGTCACCTCCCTATACGAATCCATCCAACCTAGGTTTCTTTATTCTTGCTTGGTCGCTACTGTCACATTACTCTGATCAAGGTCTATGAAGGCCACCCACACCACTGTCACCACTACTACTAAGCCTAACTTGCTGCCATGGGGGTCTGTGCTCTTTTGTTTGCAAGTCGAGCCTAGTAGAGTAAGAAGGTAGCCTAGTCTTGAGTTAGTTTCTAGTTCACATTCTGCCCCTTCAGCCACCAGGGGAAATGGAGACTCACTAAGAGTAGAACAATAAAAATATGCTGCCATAATACTATTGAGAGTTCAGTGCTCACTGACTCTGCCAAGCTGTAATACTCGACCTGTCTACTCTGTGGATGGAAAGACAGTGTTGCACTAGAAAGGCTTACCTGTCTGTGCCAAAAGACCTCCTTGTGAATGAGCTTGCTCAACACAGTTTTCCTACAATAAACTTGAACTTGAACTTGAACATGTGCTGTTTCTTTGCTGGAGCTCATCCACATCACATGTGATTGTGCCGTCACTAACAGGTGGAGAAAGTGGACAACACAGTACAGACATAGTCAAGTCTGAAGAGTACCTGCAGCTTGAGCACACACAGGTCAGGTGGGCAGTTATTATGCAAAAGATTAAATCAAAATTTAAAGCCATTACTGCCACACCATAATAACAACCTAGGCTCAGATATGGGGGGGGGGGCAACTGTGCCCCTCTGCCCTTCCTAAATGGCACCCCTGCTTTAAGGTAGAAATTCATTCTCAGATGCTAATACAATGGTTTCCACTGTGTTCTGAGGTACCGTATCTCCATTTTCATAATGTGTCCTGATCATCAAGTGGGTCAGTATCCTTCATTGTTCCCTATTTTGAGTGACCATGTCTGTCATTTCAGTGACAAAATGTGATATATGGTGAACACTTCCATAACCCTATTCAGCACAAAGAGTGCTGAGCATGGCCATAGTGCATATGCTCATTACAGAATGATAAAGGGAAAGCAAGTGAGATAAAACAGTCATGGAGAAACACATTTGTAGCACTAAATATGTAAAAGGGACTTGCATGGTCCAAAACAAAAAGGATAGGCCTCACAACACAGCGGCCCCTCTTCGTACATCTGGAATAATGGATGATGACTGGATATATCCTAGACATTTAATGCAGTAAGAAACAAAACTTTACAAATTCAATGTGGTTTAATGACAAAAATCACAAGACATTAAACAACTTGCAAAAGGATCAGAATTAATGAGTTTACCAAATTTTTATGGGAATTCAAATAAAAATGTCTTTTAATGACTAATTGCTAGCAGTAGTATAAGAAATAAAAACTTATGTGTTTTTTTAGATGAGATTTGCACCAACTTAGCTGCTGCACACATGGCAAGCTTCTGGCAAGTGAACCTGATGTGATGTTTAAATGATATTCACACTAACTTAATTCTTGCACTAATGTCAAGTGTGCAACACGTGAACCTGATGTAATTTTTAGATGTTCATACCAGCTGACCTGCTGTGCACATGTCAGCTTGCAACATGCAAACCTGATTTGCCTTTTAAACCTGGTTCACATATGTTCACTTAGTGTATGCGAACCGCATGAAAAACATTGCCCAATTATGCCTGTGGCATGCATTCTGCATGTACGCAACACACCTATATTTCTGTAAGGGCTCAGACAGGGAAGAAATAAATAAGGAATATATAGTCATATTTTAAAGACAGAAGTTCTTTAAATACTAAAGCATACCTAAATTTGTCTGGAATTATGTCTAGCAGACTGCAGTGAACCTGTTAAGAAAAGGTTACCTTAGGAAGTACTAACAGACAAAGGTTTAAAGTTAGTAACAGAACAGTGTTTGTGAACCACAGCACTGTATTGGTTTGTTTATTTATTTGAGAACTAAGAAGTTGGAGAGGCATACTGAAGCAAGGCTCATTTCCAGGTGCGACATGGGGGAAAGGTTACAGACAACAGAGAAACATAATACACAATATTACATGGTACAGAAACAAAATGATGACAGAGTACAAAAGTTAATACTTCTTTGGTACAAACTTGGAACAAATTATGGTGCATTCTTTGTTCAGGGATAACCTTGATAGCTGGCAGCCTCTAAACAGAACAGCGAGCATTTTTTCTGGACCATGGAACATACATTACTGTACAGAGGGCTCAGCTCAAGACAAAGACAGGGAACTTGGAGGGTGATAAGGATTGTTATCAGAAATAGGAGAGGCATAAGAAAGCAGAGCAGGTGAGGGGCACCACATCCTGGAAAGCCAAGTGTGAAAATACCCGATGCCTGAGTAACAAGAATGAGATCTTGAGGCTAACATGGCAGAATCTGGCTTGGACATTGTGGCCATCACAGAGACCTGGTGTAATGAAAACCAGAGCTGAAAAGTGACAGTACCAGGTTACAATCTATTCAGGAGGGACAGAGTAGACGGGGGGTGGGGGCTCTTTATTTGAAAGAAAACATAAAGGCCACAGAAATTCAAAGAGCACAGGGAGGATAGGAGATAATATGGGTTACCCTAGAAAGGTGTAAGGGGACATCCATCTGCACAGGGGTAATATACAGATCACCTGCTCATAGGGAGGAGGTAGACAAACAGATAATGCTAGCAACCCAAAGGATGGCGCATAAGGGAGAGGTGCTGCTGGTCGGTGATTTCAATCTACCAGACGTGGATTGGAGTCTCCACATGGCAGCAACAGTTGGTAGCAGGAACATCTTTGTCTCCCTGAAGGGGACATTCCTTAAGCAGCTGGTCGTTGAACCCACACAGGAGAAGGCACTACCAGATCTGATGCCTACAAATGGGGACAGTGTGACAGCAGTTACAGCAGTGGAACACATGGGGAACAGTGATCATTGAACAGTGTGTTTAAAATAACTGAGGGAGGAATGCAGACACACAGGGACAGAATCTTAAACTTTAAGAGTACAGATTTCAGGAGGCAGTATAGTGCAGTGGTCTAAAGCTCTGAGCTGCAAATCTGGTGACATCCAGCAGACCAGACCTGGGTTTGAATCCCACAGCTTCCACTTGCATACTGTGTGACCCTGAGCAAGTCACTTAACCTCCTTGTGCTCCCAGGTTGCTCCTGTAAAAAAGCTTTCAGCTTAGTGTGCTATACCTGGCTAAAAATAAACAAATAATAATAAAAAAAAAAAGATTTCAGAAAGGTGGGAAATACCTTGAAGAAGCACTGGTCAGTGTAGGGGACTATAAGGGGGTATAGGAACAGTGGACAACTATCAAAACAGGGACTGCAATGGTGACACAGCTCTGTATCAAACAGGTTAGCAAGGGAAGAGAAAGAAGAGACACTATGGTTTTCTAGGAGGTAGCAGAAAACGTTAAATGAAACCTCCTGCAAACTGGGGTTTACTATAATGTCTTCCTGGCTCCTTAATGCCCACTGTCATGCTGGTGTCCTGTCTTAATTAGTTCTGTATCTCTGAGTGAGAGTGCCATATTAAGCCTCAGTGCCTGTCTCTTTATGAGCATAGCTAACCTGAGTTTAGAAATTAGTTTGGGTTGGGTCCGAGTGATTTATGGCTTGTGTGTTATTTTGCTCCATTCTGCAGTGACTACTTGCACAGAGGGAGCTCTCATAGAAACTGTGATTGTTTATTGCTTATTTGCTGTTATAGTTAACAGAGAAGTTTGTCTAACCTGCTTAGATTTGCAGCTTGAACATTTGAATGGGAGCCATCATGTTAGATCCTGGACTTCCAGTATTTGGACCAATTGAAATGCTGGAAACTTAAAATAGATCCTGTCCCCTGGGGTCTTGTGGGAAGGAAATTCTGGAGTTTTGGAGTTTTGGGGTGTTGGCACCCAAAAGTGTTTAAGGAGGCAGTATTGCACAGTGGTTTAGGGTTCTGAGCTGTAAACTTGGGCTTGAATCCCACAACCCCCACTTGCATACTGTGTGACCCTGAGTAAGTCACATAACTTCCTTTGTGCTCCCAGGTCATACCTGTAAACAAGCTTCAGTTTAGTGTGTCTCTTGGTAAAACAAACAAAAAAAATGGACCTGGAGGGGCCCTTACTGTGACTGACAGCTCCCTCATCCAAACAAATCTTTTGGATTACACGAAATCCCCAGAACTGCCTGAAGCAGTAGATCAGTTAGATTTGGAGGTGGAAGAATGAAAAGCTTGAGCTTTCGAGCAGCTGCTCCCTGTAGGAGCGTAGGGGAATCGGTGGGAAGAGGCTTAGTTGGCCTTCCCGCCACATTCTCTCGGAATCGAATTGCATCTTGCAGAAGGCCTCTGAACTGCAGCAGAGGAAAAAAAGTGTCATTACAACTCATGATTTGGGCCAAAGACTTGCTCCATAAGTGATCGGCCCAGCTTGTGAGAGAATTGGACTTGGATCTAAAGGTTTGCGCAGTAAAGCTATCAATTTGAATCTGGACTGTATCCCAACTGTTGTTTAAAGAAGTTAGTGACTTAAATGTGCTGAATGTGTTTCATGGGTTGTGATTTGGTTCTACACAATTGAATCTGTTACACAAGCTGGAAGCTTCACCAGCAGAAGAGTACAGACTTTTCCAGAACTGTTCATCCTGCCTGGGCCTGCCATCTTGGCCTGAAACACTACTCCTACAGAGATCATCGGAGAAGACTGGCAGAGATTTGGCCCCTGCTCACCAAGCATCTGAGCACCCAATCCCGATCATCACACAATGAGGTCTACATCTCACTTGAGTGCAGCCAGACACTGCTGTGAGTACAAATATGGTAGCTCACTGCCAAAGCTAAAATCATTGTGTTACCATCTAATTGTTTCTTTTACTGGGTTTCTTGCAAGGCTGAGCCATCTGACTTGGATTACAAATAGTTGGGTTGAGTGCATGCTTAACTGTTTTTCCTTTCCTAAGGGCCCCAACATCAGCTGCAATGCTGGCCACACTGAGCAACACTTCAGGCTAGCCTGCATGATATTCTGGGTACCCAGGGTTGTTGAACTGTTCAGTTGAGACATAAAGTGCATGCCAGACAATCCTGACTTAAATCAGATAGCTAATCATTTTGCTACATACATGCCCCTCCCTTGTTCACTGCTTCTAAATAAACCTGATTGCCTTTTTTCACATTTAACCTGGCTAGTGTGCATGTTATTAGTTGGATTACATGGAAACAAAGAATCTGATGGCAGATAAGGGCCACTTGGTCCACCTAGTCTTCCCATTTCTCTCGTAATGGATAAGTTGCAGATCCTAGTTAACCAACAGCCTACTTCCTCCTACCCCCACTAGAATTGCCTTACGTCTGTCCCATGCATTCTTGAATTCCCCACTGTTTTTGCCTCTATGACCTCCTCAGGAGGCTGTTCCATGCATCTACAACCCTCTCTGTGAAGAAATATTTTGGATTACAAGGAAATATTTTGGATTACACATTACCTCTGAGCCATCCCCACTCTATCTTCAAATTGTACCCCTTGTTCTTGCACATCTCTTTTTCTGAAAGGTACTACCCTCTTGGACTTTGTTGATTCCCTTGAGGTATTTGAAAGTTTCTATCATGTCCCCCCTCTCCCTCCTTTCCTCGAAGCTATACATCTTAAGCACCTTTAATCTTTCTTCATATGTCTTCTGGTGCAGACCCTGCACCATTTTGGTTGCCCTCCTCTAGACATCCTCCACCCTGTCTATGTCTTTGCGGAGATCGGGTCTCCAGAACTGTACACAGTACTCCAGATGTGTTCTTACCATCTGTCTGTACAGAGGGACAACAACTTCCTGTTTTCTACTGGTGATACTGCTCCCTATGCATCCCAGTATCCCCTCAGCCCTCCTTACTGCTTTCTCACATTGCTTGCCCATCTTTAGGTTATCTGACATGACTACCCCCAGGTCCCTTTCCATTTCTGTTGTTGTCAGTATCTCATTCTCCACTGAGTACCCTTCCCCTGGGTTTTTGTTTCCCAGGTGCATTACTTTGCACTTCTTTGCATTGAATCTAAGCTGCTATACATTTGACCATTCCTCCAACCTTGCCAAGTCCCTTTTCATCCTTTCCACCCCACCTTGTGTATCAACCCTGTTGCAGATCTTTGTGTCATTTGCAAAAAGACATATTTTTCCTTCCAGTCCCTCCACAATGTCACTTATAAAGACATTAAAAGGCCTGGGCCAGCCTATTGGTGCAGTGGTTAGATTTCCGCTTGCGACGCCAGTGACCTGGGTTCAGGAACGGACCAAGGTCATCAGAGGGAAGGCTGGGGGGGAGTAAGGATTGAGCATCCCTAGTACCGCTCTCCTTCTCTGTGGGGAAGGGGGGGCCTGTGATCACACAGGAGCAACACCAGGTGGAGGCCGGGTTTCCACCCTGTAGCAACGCAAAATTGATGTTCTCTGGGGTGGGACAGATGCCGGACGTCATTGCATGTCCCCACCCCAGCCTACAAGGAAAAAACAAGGTGGGGGCCTCTGTCTTCATGAAGCCCTCCCCAGGGCTTCAATCAGCCTCTGTCACCAGAAGCTCTCCCAACCAGATACTGGTTGTGTGGTACTGGAAATAGCAGGGACCAGTGCCATGGCCCCACCCTCCAAGAAGGGTAAGTCAGGGGGTAACCGGGGGTAGCAATGGCAATTGACGGTAGGTGAAAGTCCAGGGGGCCGTGACCAGGGCTGAGTCTGACAGGAGGCCTTATCATAAAGTGCAATAAATATGAAAAAAAAAAAAGGACCAGCCCTAATACTGAACCCTGTGGTACCCCACTAGTAACCCCCCTTTCTTAACTGTGGACTCCATTTACTATTACCTTCTGTGTCCTGTTGTCCAGACAGTGTTTTACGCAGGCAGCCACCCTCAGACCGATTCCCTGGCTGGCAAATTTGTTTATTAATCTTTTGTACAGGACTGTGTCAAATGCCTTGCTAAAGTCTATGTAGGCCATGCCCACAGCCCCTCCCTGGTCTACTACTTTGGTCAACCAGTCAAGGAAATCAATTCAATTTGTCTGACATGACCTTTCTGCTGTGAATCCATGCTGCCTTTCATCCTGTGCCCCACTGGCATCTAGGTACTCAACAATCTTTCCTTCAGAAGTGATTCCATCATTTTCCCTACCACTGAGGTCAAACTGACAGGTCTATAGTTTCCTGCTGCTGACTTGCTCCCACTTTTATGGCAGGGAATCACATCTTCCCTCCTCCAGTCCTCAGGTACTACACCATCCTCCCATGATTTATTAAAAAGGGTAGTCAGTGGTGTTACTAGTCCTTCCCTTAGTTCTTTTAGAATTCTGGGGTGAATCCCATCAGGCCCCATTACTTTATCCACCCTCGGTTTTAGGAGTTGTTTCAGAACCCTTTCTTCTGTGAAAGGACTAATACTAACCCCACCATCCAGAGTGCTTCTATTGACTGGATTAGGTATCTCCCCTCTTCTTCCATTGTGAATACTGAGCAGAAGTATTCGTTCAGTATCCTTGCTTTTTCACTTGGCTCTCTGCTCAACCACCCTCCACTTTATTCAGCCTCAGTACCCCTGCCTTAATCTTTCTTTGCTCCTAATGTACCTATAAAGGTTTTATCCCCTTCTTAGCTGAGCTGGCTATCTTTTCCTCGGTTTGGGCCTTTGCTATTCTGATTGCCTTCCCGCTTCCTTCTGCTTTAACTGGTACAGTTCTCAGTCCTGCTCCTTCTGTGTTTCCTTATACTTCCTGAATGCTATCTTTTCTCCATAACCTTCCCTATTTGGGAGCATGGCCTATGGGGGTAGCAGCAGGATGACCAACTTCTCCGCTCCTCGCATGAGCCCCATCTTTGAACCTTGTCTGCAAACCTTTAGTTAAAATATGCAGCATTCGCAACTTATTTACAAATGATAAATGAAACTCAAGTTTAAATTGCACTCAGATTATTATACTGAGGCTGAAACACTGCTTCGCTTCCACATATTTTAGTTGTGAGTAGATTGTAAGAGATTAATCAAACAGTTTTTCAGGTGTTAATCTTGTAGTTGATTTTCATTTGCTCAGGCAATGAACTATTTGGATGAGGTTTTGTTGCTACGTCTGAGCTCCATATATCTGATAGAAATCTTTGGACAAGTGGGGAGTTGTTTTAAAATAGGCCGAAGCCCTTCTCGGCTTTGTGGTGCGTTCTCTGTGTACGTATTGATTTTTTTTAATTGGGTGTTGATAAGGAGCTATTGCTGACGTGAAAGCCACATTAAGTGCAGCGATGGTGCAGTGTTCAAACTTTTAAGGAATACTTATGGCACCTCTGAGACTGTTGTGCTGTGCTACAAATTTATAATGTGGCTGGTTTTGCTGGAGGAATGCTGTTCATAAACAAGAGTTGCGGTGCCCAACAGAGGATGTCCAGGAGAGGAGAAGGAAGTATCCAGGACAACCATAGCACCCTTTGATGCTGACAGACTCATTTTTACCTGGAAAAGGAATGCTAACATTACCTAGGGGGGCCTGTTTGTTAAGGGCTTGGGCATGGTAACGCCAAAGTTATTGGGCTCAGTGGAGTGTTTTTTTTTCTGTTTCTATTTACAGGTTTGGCTATGCTCAGAGCTGAAAAGAGTTATGTGGAAAGGAAGTCCTAGGTTGGTGTGAAGATGGACAAAAGATAAGAAAGTTTGCAAGGGACCTGTGAAGGATGGTCTCTGTTGGTAAAAAGATGCTGGTTCAGTGACAGTGGGAGGCTATCTTTGGGGTATCTCCCCTAAAAGGTACTGTCTGATTTCTCCTTTTATTGGTGACACTTTTTAGTGACCCATGGAGATTGATAAATGAGTTGGAGGAACTCTCTGGGAACCAGTGTTGGGTAAGTTACTTTTTCTAGTACTTTCTATTATGATTGAAAACTTGTTCCTGGAAGCTCTGTGCAGTCACTAGCAAGGATGGAGAAGTACTAGAAATAGTAATACATCTTACAATTATAGTTACTTATTTATTTTTATACAAAACCAATACAAAAATAATATATAATTATAACAGATTACATTTTTTGAAAGTAAAGGTTAGTTACTAGTTTCTTTCAAATAAATGTAATCAGTTACAGTTAAGTATTTCTTTTGTATAAAAAGACGTAAGTGATTGTAACTGTAAGGTGTATTACTTTTTCCATTACGTCTCCATCTTTGCTAGTGACTGCACAGAGCTTTCTGGAACAAGTTTCCAAAAGTAACAGAAAGTAATAGAAAACATAACTTACCCAACACTGGGAACCCATGTTTTCTCATCTATCCCCTTTATTTGTGATGAAATTCTGCTTAGCAGCTGCACATTAAGTCCAACTGACTCCAGTTAGTGGAGCCAAATGCTCAGAACGTATTGCCTGAAGAATGCTTAAAATTATATTACTTGACTAAGTGCACTGATGTTAAGTTATGAGATTCACCAGACATTGTCCATTCTTGTTCACTATGATTAATGGATCTCTGAGTATATTTCTGAAGAAGTGCATTTGAACAAGATTGGAGTTTGGTATGTGTATCTTAATACAGTGTATGGGACAGGATTTATTTTAACTTCTAAGCATTACTGTGTTACACTTGTTCAATATCGAAGAAGAACTACCGACTGCGGACTCCTAGGGATAGAGCCAATTGCTATATTAATAATCATCTGAGACCAAATGCATATTTACTGGCAGTGACTTGGCTGATTTCATTGGACCCAATGGTCATTAGTATTATTATTTTGTGTTGCATATTCAGTCAAATTATAATTTTTTTTTACTTAAAACTTTATTCACCACATTTTCCACAATACAGGAGGCAGTAATAATCATTTGAACAACAGGTTTACAATACAATCCATTACTGCCCCCCCACACACCCCTCCCCGGCGCAGCAGTTCATTCATATACTGTTGTAACAAGCTTTCTGTGTTAACCGAGTATAAACTAAGGTAACAAAATCAACTACACATTATTCCATAGCCATCATAATTAGAGTGTAAAGGGGGTCCCAAATAATCTTATATCTGTGCAACCTGTTCTGGAGGCTTGCAATAGCCTTCTCTGTGCGAAGATTTGCTAGGATCTCGTAGGTCCACTCCTGGTATGTTGGACAAGTCCCTTCTTTCCAATGCCTAAGAATAATTTTTTTGACCGAAAGTGCCACCATAGAAATATGAAATGTCCGGATTCTGACCTTGATGGAAGACAAATCTCCCAGAAGGCAGATACCAGGTGTAAAATAGTCCTGTAATCCCAATAAAGGATCCAGGTTAGATTTAATTAGCTCCCATAACAAAGCTATCCTGGGACATGACCAAAATAAATGAAAGCGTGATCCTGCTTCCTGGAAGCACCTAGTACACCTGTCAGTGTCGAGAAGGCCCTATTTTGCCAGTTTGACTGGAGTATAATAAAAATTATGTAAAATGTGAAATTGCATAAGACGTAATCTATCTTGGGATACATATTTATGACAATACATCCAGAGAACCGGCCAATTAAAAGTATATTGGGGAAAAAATGAAATCCAGAAGCTAGTAGGGCCATTACCACACCCGAACTGCCATTGGTACAGCACTTGATATATCTTAGAGATCACACCTGAGGAGCCGAGAAAAGAGGAAAGTTCAGATACCAGTGCAAAGGCCGCTGGGCTGGGAGGAACGATACCAAAAACTGTAGTTAACAAGTGCCTCAGTTGAATCACCCTAAAGACCTGAGAAACCAAAATAATAAACTTATTAATAAACTCGGTAGATGAGAGCCAAACCCCAGTCTCATCCAAAAATGAGGAGACTATCCCATCTCCTAACTGAGGCAACCATGAACAGGAAATGTTTTGCTTGTTTATGGTAAAGGCAAGGGAATTCCAGATAGATTGAGCAAGATCTTTACTTTGATTATATCTCAGGAAAGAACACAGTTGCGAATGAACTCTTATTGAGGTCATAATAGCGCGGCATTTATTAACATTCTCAAATGAGAAACTTTAAGATAAAGCATGGTCGAGGGGTCCTTGTTCATAGATTGGATAAAGTCTAATTCGATGTTAAGCTAAGCCGGTCGCAAGTTTTCTGGGCCTGGCCTTACCCATCTCAGGTACTTTGCCTTGAAAATATAGCACTTTTATAAATCGTGAGATTACTCAACCTGGCATTATGGCTATCCTTATTATGCTCTTATTGCTCCTAAAGTGCAGAGCTCCCAGCATTGAAGGGCAACTTGAAGTACCTCAATGCAATTCTGCTCCCCACTGTATCTTAATAATACCTAATGCTATAACTGTTTACCGCGCAGACACTATGTCATTCTCCTCTCCCCTTTTGGCCTATTCTCCCCGGTTAGCCCCTACCCCCTTGCTGTTGTACTCACCTATGTCCATTCAAGCACTTACACTGATCATGTTAAATGGTCATTTTAGGGGTGCCGCCATCTACACTGAACGATATGAGTCACCTCGTAGAAATAAAAAAGTAATCGCCGTTCTTATAAGTACCTTAAAGAAAGTAATACTTTTGCTTCTTCTCTGCTCAGGAAATGTGGAGCTTAACCCTGGCCCTCCCCTTCAGCTCAGCTTGCCTATCGATTTTGCTGAGGCCACAGGTCTCAAAATGATGATGGTTAACATCTTAAGCCAGCAAAAAACTTGTACAGCTGCAAGCCTGGGTAGCACATGTTAAGCCTGATCTTATCATAATCACCGAATCGTGGCTAAAAAAGACAAATACTGACCACCAAATATCACTGCATGGCTACAAATTATATAGAGCTGATAGAGAGACTAGAGGTGGGGGCGTGGTTATTTACACAAAGTCTAAGTATGTGGTCGCCAATATTAGTTGTAAATCTCTAGCCAAGGAATTTGAGTTAGTCTCACTGAGCCTTCATCTCCCCTCCTCCGAAAACATCAACATCATAGGTGGCTATAGACCCCCGTCTGGTGGTGATAAAGTCCTTAATATATTGAAATCCATGTTAGTAGATGCAAAATCAGAAACAATATTTCTAGGAGACTTAGATATAGACTGGTAGTCACCTAACTCACTCAGCCTCAAATCCCTTTGCGATGAGCTAGGTTTTGTGCAAATAGTCAGTGAACCTACTAGGAACAACAAACTAAATCCTGCCAATAGCTCCTTATTAGATGTGGTATTAACCACCCACCCACACAAAATATCTCATTCGGCAGTATTTCATAATGATTTGAGCGATCATGCAATTGTCGGCTGCATATGATCCCAAGTTAAGACTCATCCGATGCCCATCTTTATAACAAAATGTTCCTTTCGCAAATTCAGTGCAGCAAACTTCCTATCTGACCTGAGTATGATCAGGTGGCAAGATCTTTATTTAGCTAAAGGTGTCAATGAGGCAGTTTACACCTTTAATGATAATCTCACTACAGTAATAAATAAGCATGCCCCATTTATCAAAGTGAGGGTACAGAAAAACTCCAACCCCTGGTTCACCTTGGATCTTAAGGCAGTCCTTATAACACAAGATACGCTTTGGGCTAAAGCTAGACATTCCAAAGAACCATCGGACTGGCAGGATTTTAGAACAGCCAGGAACACTTGCTTCAAAAGAATTTGCTCTGCCAAAACTAACAACTACATTTCTACTCTTGAACAAGCAAAAGGTAACCCATATAAGATATGGAAGACTATCAGATCTATTAAAGGACGACCCACAGCCCCTTCAGTCCCAACAAAATTAGTCGCTAGTGGAAAGACTGTGGAAAACAAGTCCCTAATCTTGGAGGAACTCAACTCCCACTTTGCCACAGCAGGACTAGCTTTCGACTCGTCACCTTATGCTGGTTCCGGGTGTCTGTCAGCACACCTTTCCCATTCACCTAGCCTAGCACCTAGCCATTTCCAACTGGAGAGATAACTTACAAAAGTCTAAGATTCTCTTCTTAATTTGGACACAAAAAAGTTCAGGGATGATGGTTTGGAACCCTTTTTCTAAGGACAGGATCGCCCATCTCATGGCCCCAATTCTCCATATATTCAACCTCTCCATTACATCTGCTACTGTGCCGTACTGTGGAAATCAGACATGTCCTCCCTTATTTAAATCAGGTGACCCGTGTGATGTAAACAACTATAGAACTATCTCCATCTTACCTATCCTTTCTAAAGTACTTGAAAAACTGATCCACTCTCAGCTTAAATCGCATTTGGAAACCTTCACTCTTATTAACCCAGTGCAATCTGGCTTCCGGGTCAATCATAGCACCATCACTGCTCTAGCGAAAGTAACCAATGATTGGATCTCTGCTATAGATGCTAAGAAAGTAACTGGCACTGTATTTCTGGACTTAAGCAAAGCTTTTGACACCATTGATCACAAACTATTAGTCAATTGTCTTGCAAAGATGGGTTCCTCATAACACACCACACAGTGGTTCTCTAGCTACTTGACTGGGAGATCCCAAAAAAGTAAAGGTGGAAGGCTTATTCTCTGCTGCCTTGCCTGTTATAAGAGGAGTTCCTCAAGAATCCATCTTAGGCCCTATCCTGTTTTCCATATATAGCAATGACTTAGACGCTAACATAACTACATCCCATCTGCACTTTTTTGTGGATGATACTGTGTTGTATACTTCTGGATCATCACTATCTGAAGTCAAGGGAGTGCTCCAAAAGGATTTTGCACAACTTGAGCATAGTCTAATAAAGGCAAAACTTCTGCTTAATGCGAAAAAAGACTAAAGCGATGATATTCTCCTGCAGTGCTGTTACAGGCCCTCCCAATACCCTAGCCCAAGATTTCATTGTCACTACGCTAAATGAGCCCTTGGAAGTAGTAACCAAATTTAAATACTTGGGTATCTGGATCGATAATAAATTATCTTTCAGTGACCACGTTGAAGATGTCTCTAGAAGGTTAAAAGCCAGGTTAGGGTTCTACTTCAGAAATAAGCCTCTTTTTCCTCTTGAAATTCGAAACAAACTTGTTCAGGCCACCTTTCTCCCCCGATCGACTACGGAGACATAATCTATTCCTCTTCCACTAGCTCAAACCTAAGCAAACTGGATGTCTTCTATCACCGTGCATTAAGGTTCATTACCAACTCCCTTTACCGTTCGCATCACTGTGACTTATATGTAGCTGTCGGCTGGACTTCCCTGACTACTAGACGCCTGCTCCATGCCGGGTTATGGACCCTGCAACTGCTATTGCAGAAATTACCAAGCTACCTCTCATCCCTCATTAGTATCTCTTATAGTGCTTACTCGTTAAGGAAATCTGACTTTATTATGCTTGATATACCAAGGACGCGGACCTCCTTTGGTAAACATGCTATTGCTTATGCCCTTCCAGCTATTTGGAATCAATTGCAATCCATACTGAAACTAACTAGCGCAGTTTCAATTAGCTTTTACAAATTGCTAAGTTCAGCCAAAATAAAAGACACCTGTAACTGTGATTAAAATATCTCCCCTCCCCAGGGGTGCTATTTTCTTATACTTGGGTATGATATAATTGCCTTACCATATTAACTGCTTTTCCTCCCCACCTATTCTTGGCCTCCCAATGAATAAGCTCCAATACTATGCTACCAAATTACATCTACCTCCCATCAGTGTATTCTGATTATCCTAGTTCCCATAATGTTTGTATTGCATACATCAGCTTCATTATCAGAATGCAACCTGTAATTCATCCACCTGTGTTAAATCATTGTTCGCCACCTGCGCTTGTCATTGTGGAACCTTGTATGTATGTATGTATGCATATATATTCAGCCTCTATCATTTAATGCGCATCTCATGTATATATTGTTATTACCTTTCTGTATTGTACATTGCTTGTCTATATGTATTGGGACTTCCTTGTGAATGAGCTTGCTCAATGGAGTTTTTTTCCTGCAATAAACTTGAACTTGAATTAGCCAGATGGCCAGCCCAGTAATACATTGCCTAATAAGGAATCCGCAGTCCACCCTCATTTTCGGGGGCAGCTAATTTGTGGTATGCCAACCTGGAGGTCTTATTAGACCAAATAAACTTGATAAAAAGTTTATGCATTTTCTGAAACCAGAATAAAGGGACAAATGAGTTAAGATGCGACAGGGGATAAAATAAACGGGGGAATACATTCATCTTTATTATATTAATGCAACCCCATAGAGATATCGGAAGCTTGTCCCATCTCTCTAAGTCTTGTGTAATCTCCTGAGCAAGAGGCTGTAGATTTTCTTTAAACCACAGGGAAGTGTTACGCATTAACTTTATGCCTAGATATTTAATAACCCGTGGTGACCAGCATAATCCTAGACGGATAATATCTGTCTTAAAAACCTTATAATTAAGAGGGAAAAAGGATATCTTATTGGGATTTAGCTTATAATTCGAAAAAAGACTAAATTTAGTGACCTCCCTTAGCATGTTCGGAATAGATGTTACCGGGTTGGCCAAATGTAACATAGAAACATAGACTTTGATGGCAGATAAGGACAGCTAGGCCCATCTAGTCTGCCCATTTCCCTACCTACAGGATAGGCCGCAGATCCTAGTTAACCAACAGCCTATATCTTCCTGCCCCCCACAAGAATTGCCTTATGTCTGTACCATGCATTCTTGAACTCCCACAGTTTTAGACCCACAACTTCCTCAGGAAGGCTGTTCCATGCATCCACTACCCTCTGTGAAATATCTTCCTCACATTGCCCTGAACTGCCCTCCTTCTATCTTTAAATTGTGTCCCCTTGTTCTTGCAAGTCTCTTTTTCTGAAAGATGCTACCCTCTTGGACTTTGTTGATTCCCTTGAGGTACTTGAAAGTTTCTATCATGTCCCCCCTCTCCCTTCTTTACTCAAGGGTATACATATTAAGCTCCTTTAGTCTCTCCTCATATGGCTTCTCTTGCAGACCCTGCACCATTTTAGTTGCCCTCCTCTGGACTGCCTCTATCCTGTCTATGTCCTTGCGGAGATGGGGTCTCCAGAACTGGACACAGTATTCAGATGGGGTCTCACCAACTGTCTGTACAGAGGATAACAACTTCCAGTTTTCTGCTGCTGATGCCTCTCCCTATACATCCCAATATACCCCTGGCCCTCCCTACTGCCTTCTCACATTGCTTGCTAACCTTAAGGTCATCTGACATGATTACCCCCAGGTCCCTTTCCTGTTTTGTTGTTGTTACTACCTCCCCACCCATTGTGTATTCTTCCCTTGGGTTCTTGTTTCCCAGGTGCATTATTTTGCACTTTTTTGCATTGAATCCTAGCTGCCATACGTCTGACCATTCCTCCAACCTTGCCAAGTCCCTTTTCATCCTTTCCGCGCCTCCTTGTGTATCAAACCTGTTGCAGATCTTTGTGTCATCTGCAAAAAGGCATACTTTTCCTTCCAGTCCCTCTGCAATGTCACTGATGAAGACATTAAAAGGACTGGACCAATACTGAACCCTGCGGTACCCCACTAGTAACGCCCTTTCTTCAGAGTGGACTCCATTTACAATTACCTTCTGTGTCCTGTTGTCCAGCCAATGTTTTCCAGGCTACCACCCTGGGACCCCTCCCAGGCTGGTTAATTTGATTAATAATCTTTTGAGTGGGACTGTGTCAAATGCCTTGCTAAAGTCTAGGTAGGCCATCGTCCCAGCCCTCCCTGGTCTACTACTTTGGTCACCCAGTCAAAGAAATCTATTAGATTCGTCTGACATGACCTTCCTGCTGTGAACCCATGCTGCCTTGGATCCTGTGCTCCACTGACCTCTAGGTACTCAACTATTCTTTCCTTCAGAAGTGACTCCATCACTTTCCCTACTACAGAGGTCAGACTGACAGGTCTGTAGTTTCCTGCCTCTGTATTGGTCCCACTTTTGTGAGGGGAATCACATCCGCCTTCCTCCAGTCCTCGGTACCACACTCATCCTTCCATGATTTATTAAAAGAGTAGCCAGTGGTTTCACTAGTTCCTTCCTTAATTCTTTTAGAATTCTGGGGTGAATTCCATCAGGACCAATTGCTTTGTCCACCTTCAGTTTTAGGAGTTCTTGCAGAACCCTTTCTTCTGTGAAAGGACTGGGATCGGCCCCCTATCAAAGAGTGCTTCTGTTAATTGGATTAGGCACTTCCCCTCCTCTTTTGTGAATACTGAGCAGAAATATTTGTTCAGTATTCCTGCTTTTCACTGTCCCCTCTGCCCAACCACCATTCATTCTATTCAACCTCACTATCCCTCCCCTTTGTCTTTCTGTCAGCTGATGTGTACCTATAAAAGGTTTATCCCCTTCTTAACTGAGTAGGCTATCTTTTCCTCAGTTTGGGCCTTTGCTATTCTGACTTCCCTCCCTGCTTCTTTCTGCCTTAACTGGTACAGCTCTCTGTCCTGCTCCTTCTGTGTTTCCTTATACTTCCGGAATGCTATCTTTTTCTTCCTGACTTTCACAGCCACCTCTCTGAGAACCATAGTGACTTTTCTTTCATTTTGATTTGTTTATTTGCTTCACACAAGGCTTGTTGCCTCTGTGATGGCAGTTTGATAATTCCCCATTGTTGCTCACACCTCCTTCTAGCCTGTTTGCTAGTGCTTTTCTGAGGCACTCTCCATCTTGCCAAAGTCAGCCCTCCTAAAGTCCAGTACCTCACTTTGTATGGCTTGACTCTGTAGCTGAGTTTAACGTGAACCACACTGTTTGATGGTCACTTGTCCCCAGATGGCACCCACTTCTAGATCTGAGATCCTCTCACTGCCCCCATTTGAGAGTCACGAGGTCCAAGATTTCTCCCTCATGAGTGGGTTCCAAACTAGCTGTCTAATGCCTGCCACCTGTAGGGGCGTCAAGAATGGCCCTGCTCTTGGATGTGGCTGCAGCAAATGTGCTCCAGTTAACATCTGGCATATTCAGGTCTCCATCAACAGTATCTCCCTTTCTGCCATTCTAAGAATGCCTTCCATCATATCCTTGTCCATTCCTTCCCCTGTCATGGGGTCTGTACACAAACCCTGTGTGGACTGTGGTGCCCTTTCCAGTCTCCAAGGTGATCCACAGTGCCTCCTCTCTCCCTGCTTTACTCTTTTGTTCAGTTGCTTTTTATCCTTCCTTTACATGAGAGCTACTCCTCCCTCTTTCTCCCCTGCCTGTCTCTCCTTGGTTATGTACCCTGGCATGTTAACATCCCAGTCATGGTTCTCTGTGTACCATGTTTCTGTGACTGCTGCGATATCCAGGCATCCCTCTTCCATTAAGGCCACCAGCTCAGGGAGCTTGTTGCCCAGACTACGGGCATTGGTACTCATTACCCTCCATTTCCTGATGGCCTTACCCCCTTTTGCCCCATCCCTGTCCTTCTTGCCTTTGTCACTTTCTCCATTTACCCCTGCCCTTCTCCCTATCGACACCTCCATGTTGATGTTTGCCACACTTACTACTGTGATTGTTTGGGGGGGCTAGGATTTTCCAGCTCCTTTCCAGTGCCTCCCCCCTTGGCTAGTTTAAAAGCTAGCCAATGAAGCATTTAAACCTATCACCTTGGATCCTGGTTCCCCTCCTGGACAGATGCAGCTCATCATGCCAGTATAGGCTTGCATCACTCCAGGTTGACCCCCAGTCGCCAATGAAGCCAAATCCCTGAGCTCCACACCAATTTTTCAACCACTGATTAAATCCCATGGTACAGAACACCCTAGCCTCTCCTATGCCATAGATGGGTAGGGGACACTTCCGAGAAGGTTACCGTGCGTGCTACTTGACTAAGGCCCCTCCCCAATTCCACAAACTCTTCTTGCACTTCTCTAATCCCTTTCTTAGCCAGGTCATTTGTCCCTAGGTGGACAATGACATCCAGCTCCCTCCCCTGTGCAGCTGCTCTGGCAATCCTGAGGATTCGCTCCCTGTCCCTCCAAGCCATGGCGCCAGGCAGGCACCTTACCTCCCGCTCCCCTTCCTTGCCCAGTTCTACCTTCCTAACAATGGAGTCCCCCACCAGGAGTTGTTTCCTTCCCCTGCAGGGTCCCCTGCCACCCTCCTGTGGGTCTCCTTTGTGGAGGTTCCCAGCATCCTCCTTGGTCTCCACTGAGGTGCCTCCATAGAGGAACCACACTTTGCCAGAATGGCATAGGAATTGTGGAGAGGTACAACTGGAGGGATGTGCCTCTGTTCCACCACCTCACCCTCCCTGAGCCCACTGTGGTCCAACCTCCTCTTTCTTGGCAACCTCTGAGGCAATGGCAGTGGCACTGGTGGTCCCTGGATGGAAGGGAGGTCCCAAAATCCTGGCCAACTCAGCCGGAGATGAGCAACCTCCTCCCTCAGCCCAGAGAGGTGCCTGCAGATGGGACAACACGCATCCTCCTGAACATCTCCTGAAGACTGCTGCTCCACAGCCACTGCACTGCACCACTCCAATCATGTCTTATTTCTGGCCCCTTAACTGTTTGCAATCCTTACTCTTTCCTCTGTTTTTTTTTCTCTCTCTCCTTACTTTCTGCCTATGTGCCCTTTAAGCTCCTGATTGTCCTGTTCTGAGACAAGAATATCCTATATTTCTCAGTAGACCACTTACTTGTTCAGAGGCAGACATCCAGCAGCTAGAGGGGGCTGGAGAGCTACTCTTGCCCTTCTAGGATGGTGGGTCCTTGGTGGTTCAGTGATCACTCACTTCCTGCCCCTAAACAGGAAGTTCCTGTTGTCAGTCAAATCCTGTGCCTTTAAAAATAGAACTAGCTTTGGGTGGGGGTGGAGGGGAGGGAAGGAGGGCAATAGTCCCAGTAGAAGTTCAGTCACACAGCAGTCCTTTCTCCTGGTGTCTTCTGCCAAGCTATTAACAGAATCTTTCTAAGGCAGTCTTTAAATGTAGCTTCCTTCTAGCTAAGCCACTCCCCCTACTTACCAGATCTTTCTACAAGTAATTTAAACCTCACAGCAGTTAAGTCCTTTCTGTCACCTGAGATTTACACCTAGATGACTTTTCAGTTACCCATTCAGTTCAGTTAACCCAAACACACACTTTTTTTGTTTGTTTGTTTTGTATGTTAGTTTTTTTACCCTAAATTCAAGGTCTAAATACAAAAGTTCTTCTACTTTAGTCCCAGCAGAGAAGTTCAGTCACACAGCAGTCCTTTCTCCTGGTGTCTTCTGCCAAGCTATTACTGGTTGGCCAAATGTAAGAGGAGATCGTCAAGCGTATGCTATTTTCACTACCTTATTCCTGATGGAATACCTTGTTTCTCTTATTGTTGAGAATATATTTAATAAGGGTTCCAAATAAAGTGAAAAGTAATGAAGAGAGGGCATCCTTGTCTCACTACCTGATTGCAACGTGAAGGATTTGGAAAAGGCTCCATTCGCTGAGATCCTGGGAGGAGACTGATATATTGCCCTGATCCAATCTATGAACATGGAAGGGAATCCAAATGCCTTAAGTGCTTGAAATAAAAAATTCCAATTAACCCAATCGAATGCCTTCTCGGCATCCAGGGAGACCAGTCCCACAGGAAAGGTAGCATCCCTGGACTCCAAGAAGATGTGCAAGAGGGGATGAACGTCCCCTCATAAACTCAACCTGAGACATACCACTCAGGTCTGGGAGGACCAAGGTTAGTCTATCTGCCAATATCTTTGAAAGAATTTTGACACCTTGATTCAACAGAGATATTAGCCTATAGCTCTGAACCAACTCTGGAGCCTTATCCGGTTTGGGTAATAGAACTATCAGGCTTCAACAAATGTTTATCTACCGCCTCCCGGATAAAATATGGAGGTAGAGCGATATAACACTGGTAGCAATTGTTCTCTGAAACTTTATAAAATAGAGCAGAAAACCCATCCGTCCGGGACTTTATCCGAAGGCAGATCCATTATGACGGCTGCAATTTCTTCCTGCGATAAGGGAAGATATAAATATATTTTGGGAGTTAGATAATGAAGGAAGGTGAGCTTCCTGAGATACTCTCTAGCTCGTCTATGGATGGCGGACTATCCATATCCCTGTATAATTGCTCATAAAATGTAGAAAATTCCTGCAGTATCTCTGAGGGGATACCTCAGGGTCCCATCAGACTGTGCCCTGATTGGAGGCATAAATCTTGCGATACTTGTTGCTTTAGCCATAGAGCTAGTAAGCACCCGCTTTTCTCCCTGAACTGTAAACTGGCCTTACTACGGATAATAGCCAACTCTGCTTTCTCCCTTAGCAATCCTAAATATCTATCCTTAATTACTAATAATTTCTGTCTCTCCTCTTGAGAGATTTTATTTAGCTGTATAGTTTCTTATTCCGTATTTGAGACAGTAATGACAGTAACTCCGATTCCTGCACCCTCTTCCTATTTGTAGCCAAGCTAATAGAGAATGCCCCTATATAGGCCTTAAAGGCTCCCCATGAGATGTCCGCTTTGTACTATCTATTGGGTTGGTGGAAAAAGAAGTCTATCTGATCCTTCACCAATCCACGATACTTTTCATCTTTAATACTTGTTTATTTAATTTCCATCTGGTCTCTTTCTTGTGTAAAGCCTGTGGTGCACCTCAGTTATGATTCACTTGGGAGGCCTGTGGACTTGCCTCTCAATGTTGTCCATAAAGGAGTGTATGTGTCCCCGAGCTCATTGCCCAAACTGAGCATCAGTGCTAACTCCAAGTTACTTGTGTTGCCCTCTAAGTATGGTGCCCTTGCCCCATCCAGCCCCAAGGTAACTGATAGGAAGGCCCCCTCTCTTCAGGTTTCATGTACAAGAGGTAATAACTGAGTTATGGTACAATGTGTATGTAATACTGTGTAAAGAGTGACGTACTGCAATGTTTCAGAAATGTGTTCTTGTAAAATGATATATTGACTGATGATTACATGTGCGAGCCTAATGCAAATGTATATGGTTGCAGTTGAAACTTATGGGGGTACTTGCTTGACGCGGACGTCAAGCTTTCCCAGGCTAGGAAGGGTGTAACCCCCTGCAAATGGGGTTCCCAAAAGACTTCAGGAGCTTGCTTGAATGCTCCAAGCCTGAATGGTGTTTGGCATTTAAGCCATTTATCAGTGAGTGTTTTTAGAGCCTCTGGTACTGTCTCTTTAAGAGCTGTCTGCTTGCAGACATAATTAGTTTGTATGGGGGACTGTGTGCTTCTCTGAGTACCACTCGAGCTGCTGCTAATTCACTTCATTTTGCAGTCACTAGAGTGCAAAGGAACCTATCTGAAAGATGTAACTGTTTGCCAGAAATTATTTAGAGTAATAATGAAATTACAGTTTGTCTAACCTGCTTTCTTTGCAGTCAGAACTGTGTCTGCTAGTTCCCCATTCTAGTTTTGAACTGCTGAACTGGACCAATCAGTGTGGGGTAAGCTAGCTCTAAAATGATGCCTTGGACGAATCAGAACTTGGACTCATAATCTGAGCCAGCCACAAGAGGATTGTATGGGCAGTGACTCTGGGAGATGTAGTTTAGACTTCAGTGCCTTTTTGGACCAACAGCAGCAGTCTATTGTGAGTGACAGCCAATCCAGTCAAGAACTGGGAGGAACTCAAAGGAAGTGCCGGTTTCGTCAGTTGGAGTTCAGTTGAGCTTTGGCAGTGAAGAAGGAAGGAGCCCTGTGCTTTTCAGTGTGCAGTTTTAGTCAAAAGCGTGTAAGGCCCAGAGTTCCGGTCTGCAGCTTGTGTAACAGCTTGTTAGGACTGAATCCGTCCTGTGAAAAGAATCAAAGGATCTCTGAAGAGTAGAAACCAGGCTCACCCTGTAGAAGACTGGAAGAATTGCTGAAAATTGCACTCGGTCTGTCAGGAACTGAATCTGCTGTGTGTTCTCCGGTATTGTGCAGTAATTCGATCGGGATACAGATGCAGCCTGCCTGGTATAGTACTTTCTTTTATATGGATGTGTGAAGAGGTTTGTGTACCTCAAGTGAGCCCTGCTGACATTGAAGGACCCTATCTTATTTGGAGGTCGTGAGTACTAATTCAGGGTTGCTCCTGTTGAATTGCCACATTAAATCCAAATGGAATTACTGTACTGCTGACTGTTTAATTCTCCTTTTCTCTGTGTGAAAGGGCCCTACCAGCTCACATGGTTTAGACTATCATCAGGGCTTTGGGTACCTAGGGACAGTAACTGATAGGGATAGACCTGTGCACAGAGCCATAGGTAGATTATTAGAGTGATAAGCTAATTAACCTGATTTCCCCTGTCCTTGTTATATCCCCCTAAATAAATCAGAGCTGCTTGTTTCAGCAAAGTTATACTGCCTGAGGTATTTGTCTATGTTAAAGTACTGTACTGTGATTGTTGCACTGTATCTCATTTCACAGGAGGTCCCAGTGCGGAACCAGACCTGGGGGTAAGTGTATACTGTGAAGGTAATTTGATATATTGTGTGGGCCACTAGTGGGAAGAAAGGGGTTGCAGTGTCCCAGAGGGCTGTGACCAAGTTAGTTTAACTATTGCAAACCCTGACCTCTGGGTGGAGGCACCCGCCATTGGATCAGGCCCCTCAACCTGTTAGTGGCAAATCAGGCGGGGGGTAGTAGCCCCTGGGATAGCGCCATCTAGGGGTTACATATAGACATTAATTCATTCCTAATAATTAATGGGTCTCCTTTTACCATAGAGCGACCATGCCATAATTTGCCGTTATAAAGGAGTGTTAATAATGGCAAACAAATTACTCATCCTCGCTCTGTGCATGCACTTCGCTGCACTGGCTCCTTCCTGGTTCATCGCTCCTTCCACGCCCACAACCCAGCTACGAGAGAAACATGGCAGTAAGTCACTTTTCAAATAAAAAAAGTGATATTTTGTCCAAATGTGGGCTAGCAAAAATATAAGTTCAACAAAATGAAAAGATGACAAAAGAAAATCTGTCGACAGATTCACTGGCTGAAAACCGAAGTGGAGCACAGCCATGAGAACGACTGCTATTTTATATAATTGCTGTGGCCAAAAAGGGAAGACCCAGCAATTATATAAAATAAAATATGAGGTATTCTGTGTAAACTTGAAGTTTACACAAACCCTCAGGGTTAGATGCTTTGCACAAACCCCTCGAGCTTCGGTCTCGAGGTTTATGTAGCATCTAACCCCTTGGGTGTGTGTAAACTTCTCATTACACACACCACCCTATACTTTAGTCTATTTTTAACATCCCATTCATTGTGATTATAATACACTAATGTACAATGACAGCTGCTGTGTATGCTAAAACATGTGTGGAACCACGCTACACTGAAATATATATATTGTCTGGAATGTGGCTGTAGTGAAACAATTCAAATTCTATAGTGTCATTTCCTGTTATTTACTACTGTAGTTGTTCATTATTTGTACAAAAGGACACATACACTAAGCTAACTGCTCAATTCAACCTTCTAGCCTCACTGGCTACTATATTCTATTGTCTGCATAAAAAAGTCACAAAACAATATATTTTCTTGAGTAACATTTGTATATGTGGAACTCTCCCTTACAGAAATAATTGTATGAAATGTTTTCATGCTGCACACATACAACTGCACAAGTGATATGCATGCTGCAAGTATGATTTAAATATTAAATTGGAACCCATTGCATGCATATGGCATGCGTGCAGCAAGCAAGTGCAGACACCATGATTTTTATGTTAAATTGGAAAAGACTGCATGGATGTGCAAAAAAGCAAATGATCATTGCTAACTGCACATGTAAAGGTCAACTGACTTGCTCAGGATCACACATTCCACACAAGTGGGAGTTGATGAGATTCAAACCCAGGCCTTCATGCCTCCAAGTCTCTTGGTTTACAGTTCAGTGCATTTAATCACTAAGTCATACTGTCTGCACACATATGGTTCACTAGTAATTTAATACATACTGTATCTGAATACATCTGCATGCATGTGGCATGCTTGTAGCCAGTGTATGCTTTTCAGTTTTCTTCTCTCTCTAATCTTATGTTCACAGTTGAACTATAGCACACATACCAATGGAAACCGTTTTCCCACCCAAATACACAAACTTACCCACAAACCGCTAATATTTCTTGTATGGCCTTGTGCTTCTGCTATTTTTCCATTGTTTTGAATATATACATGCAAATAGGCTTTAAGGTGCAAACACAAATGTAACACACCCACCCATATGGCCAGTCCCTCCATGGACACACACTGTAGTGGGTATGGCCATGCTGCTACAGACAACCCACCACGTATAGATATAAGTAAAAAAAAAATCTCTTATTTGAGTACTAGGGAGGCAGAGGCAGGAGTTTTAAGAGATGATGTCCATGGATCAGAGTGCTGGGGCGTACCCCCTAGAAATGAATGGAGGTATTTTCTATTACTATTTTATACATTACGATGGTGAGCTGGAGAATAATGAAGGCCACTGTTCTAATAAGAAGCCAGCCTGCTGATGCAGGGCAGGGCGCCGACCTCCTGCACCAGCGACCCAGGTTCAGGAAAGGATCTGGGTTGTCTTGAGAGCGAGCGGGGAGAAGGATCTGAGCATCCAGCAACTGCTCTCCTTCTCTGGGAGAAGGGTGGGGTGAGTGTCCAGTGCACTATGGACACTTAGCAGAGGCTAGGTGCACTGTACTCACTGACTACAACAAGTTTCTGTGGGTGGAGTAGATGCTGGATGTCATTGCACATCCCTGCCCTGCCCCCGTGTGCAGGGGAAATTATCCTCCATCTGCCGCCAAGGTGAAGCCAGCCCCTCCACTTCAATTAGCTCCTAGGGCTAGCTCCCAACCTATCCTGTCAATTGCTGCATGAGGGGAGGTGCCACAACCCCACGCTGGGGGCAAGCCGGGAAGTATTGGGGAATGCCGCAGCTACATTGACAGTGGAAGCAGAGGGGCCCGTGACCTGGCAGAGGTAATGGCAGCAGGATTAGTGACACAAAGTACAATAAATTAAAAACAATAATAATATGCCCTTGTTAGTTGAGCAATGGCCTTCATTGACCCCCAACCCTCCATCAATAATGTATAAATTAGTAATTAAAATACCCCACTCATTTCAATGGTGCACACCCTGCAGTCTCCTTTGCCCTTTGTCATAATGTCCCTGAGCGTGGGGATGTGGAGGTCAGCTTCAGGGGGGGGGGGGTCATAAGCCTGACTATAGTGGGCCTCCAATAGTCTGTGCATACTACTCCTCTCAACTGTCCCTGAATGCAATGGTTAGCTCTAGAATGTCTGTAACACCTCTAAAAGATACAGCTTATTTGGTATGACTGAAACGTGATATGCAAATCAGGAAAAATTAAAATGTATACTATTCATCTGTATATAACCCAGAACAGTGCATCAGATTTGGGCTTAAACCCACCCAGTTACTAACCAATTTTTTTCCTGGCTGAAGCTTGGCCCCACCACCAAAAAAAATGAACTTTATCCCAATTTTTCTCCCTGACTCCATTCCATTCAATACCCATCCTCTATGGGTCATGAAGCCACACAAAGGTGAAGCAATGTGAAAAACACATCAGTATTTCAGTCCTTCCTCCATCCCCAATCCTACTGTAAAAAAAAATATTTTCTTTTACTTACCAAGCCATATGGCCAGAACCTGCAGCCTAGCATGAAAGGCCACCAGCCCAGTTTTTTAGTCCACTCCCTCTCTCTCCTTCACCAGAAGCTGGAAGCTAGAACCGACCATCACAGGTCCCCAACATGGTCTGCAATGAAGTCACCTCCCTATACGAATCCATCCAACCTAGGTTTCTTTATTCTTGCTTGGTCGCTACTGTCACATTACTCTGATCAAGGTCTATGAAGGCCACCCACACCACTGTCACCACTACTACTAAGCCTAACTTGCTGCCATGGGGGTCTGTGCTCTTTTGTTTGCAAGTCGAGCCTAGTAGAGTAAGAAGGTAGCCTAGTCTTGAGTTAGTTTCTAGTTCACATTCTGCCCCTTCAGCCACCAGGGAATGGAGACTCACTAAGAGTAGAACAATAAAATATGCTGCCATAATACTATTGAGAGTTCAGTGCTCACTGACTCTGCCAAGCTGTAATACTGACCTGTCTACTCTGTGGATGGAAAGACAGTGTTGCACTAGAAAGGCTTACCTGTCTGTGCCAAAAGACCTCCTTGTGAATGAGCTTGCTCAACACAGTTTTCCTACAATAAACTTGAACTTGAACTTGAACATGTGCTGTTTCTTTGCTGGAGCTCATCCACATCACATGTGATTGTGCCGTCACTAACAGGTGGAGAAAGTGGACAACACAGTACAGACATAGTCAAGTCTGAAGAGTACCTGCAGCTTGAGCACACACAGGTCAGGTGGGCAGTTATTATGCAAAAGATTAAATCAAAATTTAAAGCCATTACTGCCACACCATAATAACAACCTAGGCTCAGATATGGGGGGCAACTGTGCCCTCTGCCCTTCCTAAATGCACCCTGCTTTAAGGTAGAAATTCATTCTCAGATGCTAATACAATGGTTTCCACTGTGTTCTGAGGTACCGTATCTCCATTTTCATAATGTGTCCTGATCATCAAGTGGGTCAGTATCCTTCATTGTTCCCTATTTTGAGTGACCATGTCTGTCATTTCAGTGACAAAATGTGATATATGGTGAACACTTCCATAACCCTATTCAGCACAAAGAGTGCTGAGCATGGCCATAGTGCATATGCTCATTACAGAATGATAAAGGGAAAGCAAGTGAGATAAAACAGTCATGGAGAAACACATTTGTAGCACTAAATATGTAAAAGGGACTTGATGGTCCAAAACAAAAGGATAGGCCTCACAACACGTGCCCCTCTTCGTACATCTGAATAATGGATGATGACTGGATATATCCTAGACATTTAATGCAGTAAGAAACAAAACTTTATAAATTCAATGTGGTTTAATGACAAAATCACAAGACATTAAACAACTTGCAAAAGGATCAGAATTAATGAGTTTACCAAATTTTATGGGAATTCAAATAAAAATGTCTTTTAATGACTAATTGCTAGCAGTAGTATAAGAAATAAAAACTTATGTGTTTTTTTAGATGAGATTTGCACCAACTTAGCTGCTGCACACATGGCAAGCTTCTGGCAAGTGAACCTGATGTGATGTTTAAATGATATTCACACTAACTTAATTCTTGCACTAATGTCAAGTGTGCAACACGTGAACCTGATGTAATTTTTAGATGTTCATACCAGCTGACCTGCTGTGCACATGTCAAGCTTGCAACATGCAAACCTGATTTGCCTTTTAAACCTGGTTCACATATGTTCACTTAGTGTATGCGAACCGCATGAAAAACATTGCCCAATTATGCCTGTGGCATGCATTCTGCATGTACGCAACACACCTATATTTCTGTAAGGGCTCAGACAGGGAAGAAATAAATAAGGAATATATAGTCATATTTTAAAGACAGAAGTTCTTTAAATACTAAAGCATACCTAAATTTGTCTGGAATTATGTCTAGCAGACTGCAGTGAACCTGTTAAGAAAAGGTTACCTTAGGAAGTACTAACAGACAAAGGTTTAAAGTTAGTAACAGAACAGTGTTTGTGAACCACAGCACTGTATTGGTTTGTTTATTTATTTGAGAACTAAGAAGTTGGAGAGGCATACTGAAGCAAGGCTCATTTCCAGGTGCGACATGGGGGAAAGGTTACAGACAACAGAGAAACATAATACACAATATTACATGGTACAGAAACAAAATGATGACAGAGTACAAAAGTTAATACTTCTTTGGTACAAACTTGGAACAAATTATGGTGCATTCTTTGTTCAGGATAACCTTGATAGCTGGCAGCCTCTAAACAGAACAGCGAGCATTTTTTCTGGACCATGGAACATACATTACTGTACAGAGGGCTCAGCTCAAGACAAAGACAGGGAACTTGGGGTGATAAGGATTGTTATCAGAAATAGGAGAGGCATAAGAAAGCAGAGCAGGTGAGGGCACCACATCCTGGAAAGCCAAGTGTGAAAATACCCGATGCCTGAGTAACAAGAATGAGATCTTGAGGCTAACATGGCAGAATCTGGCTTGGACATTGTGGCCATCACAGAGACCTGGTGTAATGAAAACCAGAGCTGAAAAGTGACAGTACCAGGTTACAATCTATTCAGGAGGGACAGAGTAGCGAGAGGTGGGGGCTCTTTATTTGAAAGAAAACATAAAGGCCACAGAAATTCAAAGAGCACAGGAGGATAGGAGATAATAGGGTTACCCTAGAAAGGTGTAAGGGACATCCATCTGCACAGGGGTAATATACAGATCACCTGCTCATAGGGAGGAGGTAGACAAACAGATAATGCTAGCAACCCAAAGGATGGCGATAAGGGAGAGGTGCTGCTGGTCGGTGATTTCAATCTACCAGACGTGGATTGGAGTCTCCACATGGCAGCAACAGTTGGTAGCAGGAACATCTTTGTCTCCCTGAAGGGGACATTCCTTAAGCAGCTGGTCGTTGAACCCACACAGGAGAAGGCACTACCAGATCTGATGCCTACAAATGGGGACAGTGTGACAGCAGTTACAGCAGTGGAACACATGGGGAACAGTGATCATTGAACAGTGTGGTTTAAAATAACTGAGGGGAGGAATGCAGACACACAGGGACAGAATCTTAAACTTTAAGAGTACAGATTTCAGGAGGCAGTATAGTGCAGTGGTCTAAAGCTCTGAGCTGCAAATCTGGTGACATCCAGCAGACCAGACCTGGGTTTGAATCCCACAGCTTCCACTTGCATACTGTGTGACCCTGAGCAAGTCACTTAACCTCCTTGTGCTCCCAGGTTGCTCCTGTAAAAAAGCTTTCAGCTTAGTGTGCTATACCTGGCTAAAAATAAACAAATAATAATAAAAAAAAAAAAAGATTTCAGAAAGGTGGGAAATACCTTGAAGAAGCACTGGTCAGTGTAGGGGACTATAAGGGGGTATAGGAACAGTGGACAACTATCAAAACAGGGACTGCAATGGTGACACAGCTCTGTATCAAACAGGTTAGCAAGGGGAAGAGAAAGAAGAGACCACTATGGTTTTCTAAGGAGGTAGCAGAAAACGTTAAATGAAACCTCCCTGCAAACTGGGGTTTACTATAATGTCTTCCTGGGCTCCTTAATGCCCACTGTCATGCTGGTGTCCTGTCTTAATTAGTTCTGTATCTCTGAGTGAGAGTGCCATATTAAGCCTCAGTGCCTGTCTCTTTATGAGCATAGCTAACCTGAGTTTAGAAATTAGTTTGGGTTGGGTCCGAGTGATTTATGGCTTGTGTGTTATTTTGCTCCATTCTGCAGTGACTACTTGCACAGAGGGAGCTCTCATAGAAACTGTGATTGTTTATTGCTTATTTGCTGTTATAGTTAACTTAGAGAAGTTTGTCTAACCTGCTTAGATTTGCAGCTTGAACATTTGAATGGGAGCCATCATGTTAGATCCTGGACTTCCAGTATTTGGACCAATTGAAATGCTGGAAACTTAAAATAGATCCTGTCCCCTGGGGTCTTGTGGGAAGGAAATTCTGGAGTTTTGGAGTTTTGGGGTGTTGGCACCCAAAAGTGTTTAAGGAGGCAGTATTGCACAGTGGTTTAGGGTTCTGAGCTGTAAACTTGGGCTTGAATCTCACAACCCCCACTTGCATACTGTGTGACCCTGAGTAAGTCACATAACTTCCTTGTGCTCCCAGGTCATACCTGTAAACAAGCTTCAGTTTAGTGTGTCTCTCTTGGTAAAACAAACAAAAAAAAATGGACCTGGAGGGGGAGCCCTTACTGTGACTGACAGCTCCCTCATCCAAACAAATCTTTTGGATTACACGGGAAATCCCCAGAACTGCCTGAAGCAGTAGATCAGTTAGATTTGGAGGTGGAAGAATGAAAAGCTTGAGCTTTCGAGCAGCTGCTCCCTGTAGGAGCGTAGGGGAATCGGTGGGAAGAGGCTTAGTTGGCCTTCCCGCCACATTCTCTCGGAATCGAATTGCATCTTGCAGAAGGCCTCTGAACTGCAGCAGAGGAAAAAAAGTGTCATTACAACTCATGATTTGGGCCAAAGACTTGCTCCATAAGTGATCGGCCCAGCTTGTGAGAGAATTGGACTTGGATCTAAAGGTTACTGCGCAGTAAAGCTATCAATTTGAATCTGGACTGTATCCCAACTGTTGTTTAAAGAAGTTAGTGACTTAAATGTGCTGAATGTGTTTCATGGGTTGTGATTTGGTTCTACACAATTGAATCTGTTACACAAGCTGGAAGCTTCACCAGCAGAAGAGTACAGACTTTTCCAGAACTGTTCATCCTGCCTGGGCCCTGCCATCTTGGCCTAGGCTACTACTCCTGCACAAGAGATCATCTCGGAGAAAGACTGGCTTGGGGATTTGGCCCCCTGCCTAACACTATCAAGCAGGCTGTGACCACCTGGAGGTGAATTGTGTCAGCCCAGCTTCCCCTGGACCCCTCGATCATCACAATGAGGTCTACATCTCACTTGCAGTGCAGCCAGACACTGCTAGTGTGAGTACAAATCATGGTAGCTCACTGCCAAGAAAGCTAAAATCATTGTGTTACCATCTAATTGTTTCTTTTACTGGGTTTCTTGCAAGGCTGAGCCATCTGACTTGGATTACAAATAGTTGGGTTGAGTGCATGCTTAACTGTTTTTCCTTTCCTAAGGGCCCCAACATCAGCTGCAATGCTGGCCACACTGAGCAACACTTCAGGCTAGCCTGCATGATATTCTGGGTACCCAGGGTTGTTGAACTGTTCAGTTGAGACATAAAGTGCATGCCAGACAATCCTGACTTAAATCAGATAGCTAATCATTTTGCTACATACATGCCCCTCCCTTGTTCACTGCTTCTAAATAAACCTGATTGCCTTTTTTCACATTTAACCTGGCTAGTGTGCATGTTATTAGTTGGATTACATGGAAACAAAGAATCTGATGGCAGATAAGGGCCACTTGGTCCACCTAGTCTTCCCATTTCTCTACGTAATGGATAAGTTGCAGATCCTAGTTAACCAACAGCCTACTTCCTCCTACCCCCCACTAGAATTGCCTTACGTCTGTCCCATGCATTCTTGAATTCCCCCACTGTTTTTGCCTCTATGACCTCCTCAGGAAGGCTGTTCCATGCATCTACAACCCTCTCTGTGAAGAAATATTTTGGATTACAAGGGAAATATTTTGGATTACACATTACCTCTGAGCCATCCCCACTCTATCTTCAAATTGTATCCCCTTGTTCTTGCACATCTCTTTTTCTGAAAGGTACTACCCTCTTGGACTTTGTTGATTCCCTTGAGGTATTTGAAAGTTTCTATCATGTCCCCCCTCTCCCTCCTTTCCTCGAAGCTATACATCTTAAGCACCTTTAATCTTTCTTCATATGTCTTCTGGTGCAGACCCTGCACCATTTTGGTTGCCCTCCTCTAGACATCCTCCACCCTGTCTATGTCTTTGCGGAGATCGGGTCTCCAGAACTGTACACAGTACTCCAGATGTGTTCTTACCATCTGTCTGTAGAAGGACAACAACTTCCTGTTTTCTACTGGTGATACTGCTCCCTATGCATCCCAGTATCCCCTCAGCCCTCCTTACTGCTTTCTCACATTGCTTGCCCATCTTTAGGTTATCTGACATGACTACCCCCAGGTCCCTTTCCATTTCTGTTGTTGTCAGTATCTCATTCTCCACTGAGTACCCTTCCCCTGGGTTTTTGTTTCCCAGGTGCATTACTTTGCACTTCTTTGCATTGAATCTAAGCTGCTATACATTTGACCATTCCTCCAACCTTGCCAAGTCCCTTTTCATCCTTTCCACCCCACCTTGTGTATCAACCCTGTTGCAGATCTTTGTGTCATTTGCAAAAAGACATATTTTTCCTTCCAGTCCCTCCACAATGTCACTTATAAAGACATTAAAAGGCCTGGGCCAGCCTATTGGTGCAGTGGTTAGATTTCCGCTTGCGACGCCAGTGACCTGGGTTCAGGAACGGACCAAGGTCATCAGAGGGAAGGCTGGGGGGGAGTAAGGATTGAGCATCCCTAGTACCGCTCTCCTTCTCTGTGGGGAAGGGGGGGCCTGTGATCACACAGGAGCAACACCAGGTGGAGGCCGGGTTTCCACCCTGTAGCAACTAAAATTGATGTTCTCTGGGGTGGGACAGATGCGGACGTCATTGCATGTCCCCACCCAGCCTACAAGGAAAAAAACAAGGTGGGGCCTCTGTCTTCACTGAGAAGCCCTCCCCAGGGCTTCAATCCGCCTCTGTCACCAGAAGCTCTCCCAACCAGATACTGGTTGTGTGGTACTGGAAATAGCAGGGACCAGTGCCATGGCCCCACCTCCAAGAAGGGTAAGTCAGGGGTAACCTGGGGTAGCAATGGCAATTGGCGGTGAGGTGAAAGTCCAGGGGCCGTGACCAGGGCTGAGTCTGACAGGAGGCCTTATCATAAAGTGCAATAAATATGAAAAAAAAGGACCAGCCCTAATACTGAACCCTGTGGTACCCCACTAGTAACCCCCCTTTCTTAACTGTGGACTCCATTTACTATTACCTTCTGTGTCCTGTTGTCCAGACAGTGTTTTACGCAGGCAGCCACCCTCAGACCGATTCCCTGGCTGGCAAATTTGTTTATTAATCTTTTGTACAGGACTGTGTCAAATGCCTTGCTAAAGTCTATGTAGGCCATGCCCACAGCCCCTCCCTGGTCTACTACTTTGGTCAACCAGTCAAGGAAATCAATTCAATTTGTCTGACATGACCTTTCTGCTGTGAATCCATGCTGCCTTTCATCCTGTGCCCCACTGGCATCTAGGTACTCAACAATCTTTCCTTCAGAAGTGATTCCATCATTTTCCCTACCACTGAGGTCAAACTGACAGGTCTATAGTTTCCTGCTGCTGACTTGCTCCCACTTTTATGGCAGGGAATCACATCTTCCCTCCTCCAGTCCTCAGGTACTACACCATCCTCCCATGATTTATTAAAAAGGGTAGTCAGTGGTGTTACTAGTCCTTCCCTTAGTTCTTTTAGAATTCTGGGGTGAATCCCATCAGGCCCCATTACTTTATCCACCCTCGGTTTTAGGAGTTGTTTCAGAACCCTTTCTTCTGTGAAAGGACTAATACTAACCCCACCATCCAGAGTGCTTCTATTGACTGGATTAGGTATCTCCCCCTCTTCTTCCATTGTGAATACTGAGCAGAAGTATTCGTTCAGTATCCTTGCTTTTTCACTGTCGCTCTCTGCTCAACCACCCTCCACTTTATTCAGCCTCAGTACCCCTGCCTTAATCTTTCTTTGCTCCCTAATGTACCTATAAAAGGTTTTATCCCCCTTCTTAGCTGAGCTGGCTATCTTTTCCTCGGTTTGGGCCTTTGCTATTCTGATTGCCTTCCCGCTTCCTTCTGCTTTAACTGGTACAGTTCTCAGTCCTGCTCCTTCTGTGTTTCCTTATACTTCCTGAATGCTATCTTTTTCTCCATAACCTTCCCCTATTTGGGAGCATGGCCTATGGGGGGGTAGCAGCAGGATGGCCGCAACGCTGCTCCGCTCCTCGCATGAGCCCCATCTTTGAACCTTGTCTGCAAACCTTTAGTTAAAATATGCAGCATTCGCAACTTATTTACAAATGATAAATGAAACTCAAGTTTAAATTGCACTCAGATTATTATACTGAGGCTGAAACACTGCTTCGCTTCCACATATTTTAGTTGTGAGTAGATTGTAAGAGATTAATCAAACAGTTTTTCAGGTGTTAATCTTGTAGTTGATTTTCATTTGCTCAGGCAATGAACTATTTGGATGAGGTTTTGTTGCTACGTCTGAGCTCCATATATCTGATAGAAATCTTTGGACAAGTGGGGAGTTGTTTTTAAAATAGGCCGAAGCCCTTCTCGGCTTTGTGGTGCGTTCTCTCTGTACGTATTGATTTTTTTTAATTGGGTGTTGATAAGGAGCTATTGCTGACGTGAAAGCCACATTAAGTGCAGCGATGGTGCAGTGTTCAAACTTTTAAGGAATACTTATGGCACCTCTGAGACTGTTGTGCTGTGCTACAAATTTATAATGTGGCTGGTTTTGCTGGAGGAATGCTGTTCATAAACAAGAGTTGCGGTGCCCAACAGAGGATGTCCAGGAGAGGAGAAGGAAGTATCCAGGACAACCATAGCACCCTTTGATGCTGACAGACTCATTTTTACCTGGAAAAGGAATGCTAACATTACCTAGGGGGGCCTGTTTGTTAAGGGCTTGGGCATGGTAACGCCAAAGTTATTGGGCTCAGTGGAGTGTGTTTTTTTCTGTTTCTATTTACAGGTTTGGCTATGCTCAGAGCTGAAAAGAGTTATGTGGAAAGGAAGTCCTAGGTTGGTGTGAAGATGGACAAAAGATAAGAAAGTTTGCAAGGGACCTGTGAAGGATGGTCTCTGTTGGTAAAAGATGCTGGTTCAGTGACAGTGGGAGGCTATCTTTGGGGTATCTCCCTAAAGGTACTGTCTGATTTCTCCTTTTATTGGTGACACTTTTAGTGACCCATGGAGATTGATAAATGAGTTGGAGGAACTCTCTAGGAACCAGTGTTGGGTAGATTACTTTTTCTAGTACTTTCTATTATGATTGAAAACTTGTTCCTGAGCTCTGTGCAGTCACTAGCAAGGATGGAGAGTACTAGAAATAGTAATACATCTTACAATTATAGTTACTTATTTATTTTATACAAAACCAATAAAAAATAATATATAATTATAACAGATTACATTTTGAAAGTAAAGGTTAGTTACTAGTTTCTTTCAAATAAATGTAATCAGTTACAGTTAAGTATTTCTTTTGTATAAAAAGACGTAAGTGATTGTAACTGTAAGGTGTATTACTTTTTCCATTACGTCTCCATCTTTGCTAGTGACTGCACAGAGCTTTCTGGAACAAGTTTCCAAAAGTAACAGAAAGTAATAGAAAACATAACTTACCCAACACTGCTGGGAACTCCATGTTTTCTCATCTATCCCCCTTTATTTGTGATGAAATTCTGCTTAGCAGCTGCACATTAAGTCCAACTGGACTCCAGTTAGTGGAGCCAAATGCTTCAGAACGTATTGCCTGAAGAATGCTTAAAATTATATTACTTGACTAAGTGCACTGATGTTAAGTTATGAGATTCACCAGACATTGTCCATTCTTGTTCACTATGATTAATGGATCTCTGAGTATATTTCTGAAGAAGTGCATTTGAACAAGATTGGAGTTTGGTATGTGTATCTTAATACAGTGTATGGGACAGGATTTATTTTAACTTCTAAGCATTACTGTGTTACACTTGTTCAATATCGAAGAAGAACTACCGATCATGGACTCCTAGGGATAGAGCCAATTGCTATATTAATAATCATCTGAGACCAAATGCATATTTACTGGCAGTGACTTGGCTGATTTCATTGGACCCAATGGTCATTAGTATTATTATTTTGTGTTGCATATTCAGTCAAATTATAATTTTTTTACTTAAAACTTTATTCACCACATTTTCCACAATACAGGAGGCAGTAATAATCATTTTGAACAACAGGTTTACAATACAATCCATTACTGCCCCCACACCTCGGCGCAGCAGTTCATTTCATATACTGTTGTAACCAAGCTTTCTGTGTTAACCGGTATAAACTAAGGTAACAAAATCAACTACACATTATTCCATAGCCATCATAATTAGAGTGTAAAGGGTCCCAAATAATCTTATATCTGTATGCAACCTGTTCTGGAGGCTTGCAATAGCCTTCTCTGTGCGAAGATTTGCTAGGATCTCGTAGGTCCACTCCTGGTATGTTGGACAAGTCCCTTCTTTCCAATGCCTAAGAATAATTTTTTGACCGAAAGTGCCACCATAGAAATATGAAATGTCCGGTTCTGACCTTGATGGAAGACAAATCTCCCAGAAGGCAGATACCAGGTGTAAAAAGTCCTGTAATCCCAATAAAGGATCCAGGTTAGATTTAATTAGCTCCATAACAAAGCTATCCTGGGACATGACCAAAATAAATGAAAGCGTGATCCTGCTTCCTGGAAGCACCTAGTACACCTGTCAGTGTCGAGGCCCTATTTTGCCAGTTTGACTGAGTATAATAAAAATTATGTAAATGTGAAATTGCATAAGACGTAATCTATCTTGGGATACATATTTATGACAATACATCCAGAGAACGCCAATTAAAAGTATATTGGGAAAAATGAAATCCAGAAGCTAGTAGGGCCATTACCACCGAACTGCCATTGGTACAGCACTTGATATATCTTAGAGATACACCTGAGGAGCGAGAAAGAGGAAAGTTCAGATACCAGTGCAAGGCCGCTGGGCTGGGAGGAAACGATACCAAAACTGTAGTTAACAAGTGCCTCAGTTGAATCACCCTAAAGACCTGAGAAACCAAAATAATAAACTTATTAATAAACTAGGTAGATGAGAGCCAAACCCCAGTCTCATCCAAAATGAGAGACTATCCCATCTCCTAACTGAGGCAACCATGAACAGGAAATGTTTTGCTTGTTTATGGTAAAGGCCAAGGAATTCCAGATAGATTGAGCAAGATCTTTACTTTGATTATATCTCAGGAAAGAACACAGTTGCGAATGAACTCTTATTGAGGTCATAATAGCGCGGCATTTATTAACATTCTCAAATGAGAAACTTTAAGATAAAGCATGGTCGAGGGGTCCTTGTTCATAGATTGGATAAAGTCTAATTCGATGTTAAGCTAAGCCGGTCGCAAGTTTTCTGGGCCTGGCCTTACCCATCTCAGGTACTTTGCCTTGAAAATATAGCACTTTTATAAATCGTGAGATTACTCAACCTGGCATTATGGCTATCCTTATTATGCTCTTATTGCTCCTAAAGTGCAGAGCTCCCAGCATTGAAGGGCAACAGAAGTACCTCAATGCAATTCTACTCCCCCACTGTATCTTAATAATACCTAATGCTATATAACTGTTTACCCGGCATAGACACTATGTCATTCTCCTCTCCCCTTTGGCCTATTCTCCCGGTTAGCCCTACCCCTTGCTGTTGTACTCACCTATGTCCATTCAAGCACTTACACTGATCATGTTAAATGGTCATTTTAGAGTGCCGCCATCTACACTGAGACGATATGAGTCACCTCGTAGAAATAAAAAGTAATCGCCGTTCTTATAAGTACCTTAAAGAAAGTAATACTTTTGCTTCTTCTCTGCTCAGGAAATGTGGAGCTTAACCCTGGCCCTCCCCTTCAGCTCAGCTTGCCTATCGATTTTGCTGAGGCCACAGGTCTCAAAATGATGATGGTTAACATCTTAAGCCTGCCAAAAAAACTTGTACAGCTGCAAGCCTGGGTAGCACATGTTAAGCCTGATCTTATCATAATCACCGAATCGTGGCTAAAAAAGACAAATACTGACCACCAAATATCACTGCATGGCTACAAATTATATAGAGCTGATAGAGAGACTAGAGGTGGGGGCGTGGTTATTTACACAAAGTCTAAGTATGTGGTCGCCAATATTAGTTGTAAATCTCTAGCCAAGGAATTTGAGTTAGTCTCACTGAGCCTTCATCTCCCTCCTCCGAAAACATCAACATCATAGGTGGCTATAGACCCCGTCTGGTGGTGATAAAGTCATAATATATTGAAATCCATGTTAGTAGATGCAAAATCAGAAACAATATTTCTAGGAGACTTAGATATAGACTGGTAGTCACCTAACTCACTCAGCCTCAAATCCCTGCGATGAGCTGGGTTTTGTGCAAATAGTCAGTGAACCTACTAGGAACAACAAACTAAATCCTGCCAATAGCTCCTTATTAGATGTGGTATTAACCACACCCACACAAAATATCTCATTCGGCAGTATTTCATAATGATTTGAGCGATCATGCAATTGTCGGCTGCATATGATCCCAAGTTAAGACTCATCCGATGCCCATCTTTATAACAAAATGTTCCTTTCGCAAATTCAGTGCAGCAAACTTCCTATCTGACCTGAGTATGATCAGGTGGCAAGATCTTTATTTAGCTAAAGGTGTCAATGAGGCAGTTTACACCTTTAATGATAATCTCACTACAGTAATAAATAAGCATGCCCCATTTATCAAAGTGAGGGTACAGAAAAACTCCAACCCCTGGTTCACCTTGGATCTTAAGGCAGTCCTTATAACACAAGATACGCTTTGGGCTAAAGCTAGACATTCAAAGAACCATCGGACTGGCAGGATTTTAGAACAGCCAGGAACACTTGCTTCAAAAATTTGCTCTGCCAAAACTAACAACTACATTTCTACTCTTGAACAAGCAAAGGTAACCCATATAAGATATGGAAGACTATCAGATCTATTAAAGGACGACCCACAGCCCCTTCAGTCCCAACAAAATTAGTCGCTAGTGGAAAGACTGTGGAAAACAAGTCCCTAATCTTGGAGGAACTCAACTCCCACTTTGCCACAGCAGGACTAGCTTTCGACTCGTCACCTTATGCTGGTTCCGAGGTGTCTGTCAGCACACCCTTTCCCATTCACCTAGCCTAGCACCTAGCCATTTCCAACTGCGAGAGATAACTTACAAAGAAGTCTAAGATTCTCTTCTTAATTTGGACACAAAAAAAAGTTCAGGGGATGATGGTTTGGAACCCTTTTTTCTAAGGACAGGATACGCCCATCTCATGGCCCCAATTCTCCATATATTCAACCTCTCCATTACATCTGCTACTGTGCCGTACTGTTGGAAATCAGCACATGTCCTCCCCTTATTTAAATCAGGTGACCCGTGTGATGTAAACAACTATAGAACTATCTCCATCTTACCTATCCTTTCTAAAGTACTTGAAAAACTGATCCACTCTCAGCTTAAATCGCATTTGGAAACCTTCACTCTTATTAACCCAGTGCAATCTGGCTTCCGGGTCAATCATAGCACCATCACTGCTCTAGCGAAAGTAACCAATGATTGGATCTCTGCTATAGATGCTAAGAAAGTAACTGGCACTGTATTTCTGGACTTAAGCAAAGCTTTTGACACCATTGATCACAAACTATTAGTCAATTGTCTTGCAAAGATGGGTTCCTCATAACACACCACACAGTGGTTCTCTAGCTACTTGACTGGGAGATCCCAAAAAGTAAAGGTGGAAGGCTTATTCTCTGCTGCCTTGCCTGTTATAAGAGGAGTTCCTCAAGAATCCATCTTAGGCCCTATCCTGTTTTCCATATATAGCAATGACTTAGACGCTAACATAACTACATCCCATCTGCACTTTTTTGTGGATGATACTGTGTTGTATACTTCTGGATCATCACTATCTGAAGTCAAGGGAGTGCTCCAAAAGGATTTTGCACAACTTGAGCATAGTCTAATAAAGGCAAAACTTCTGCTTAATGCGAAAAAGACTAAAGCGATGATATTCTCCTGCAGTGCTGTTACAGGCCCTCCCAATACCCTAGCCCAAGATTTCATTGTCACTACGCTAAATGAGCCCTTGGAAGTAGTAACCAAATTTAAATACTTGGGTATCTGGATCGATAATAAATTATCTTTCAATGACCACGTTGAAGATGTCTCTAGAAGGTTAAAAGCCAGGTTAGGGTTCTACTTCAGAAATAAGCCTCTTTTCCTCTTGAAATTGAAACAAACTTGTTCAGGCCACCTTTCTCCCCGAGTGTACTACGGAGACATAATCTATTCCTCTTCCACTAGCTCAAACCTAAGCAAACTGGATGTCTTCTATCACCGTGCATTAAGGTTCATTACCAACTCCCTTTACCGTTCGCATCACTGTGACTTATATGTAGCTGTCGCTGGACTTCCCTGACTACTAGGCGCCTGCTCCATGCCGGTTATGGACCCTGCAACTGCTATTGCAGAAATTACAAGCTACCTCTCATCCCTCATTAGTATCTCTTATAGTGCTTACTCGTTAAGAAATCTGACTTTATTATGCTTGATATACCAAGGACGGACCTCCTTTGGTAAAGCTATTGTATACCCTCCAGCTATTTGGAATCAATTGCAATCCATACTGAAACTAACTAGCGCAGTTTCAATTAGCTTTTACAAATTGCTAAGTTCAGCCAAAATAAAGACACCTGTAACTGTGATTAAAATATCTCCCTCCCCAGGGTGCTATTTTCTATACTTGGTATGATATAATTGCCTTACCATATTAACTGCTTTTCCTCCCCACCTATTCTTGGCCTCCCAATGAATAAGCTCCAATACTATGCTACCAAATTACATCTACCTCCCATCAGTGTATTCTGATTATCCTAGTTCCCATAATGTTGTATTGCATACATCAGCTTCATTATCAGAATGCAACCTGTAATTCATCCACCTGTATTAAATCATTGTTTAACCACCTAAGCTTGTCATTGTGGAACCTTGTATGTATGTATGTATGCATATATATTCAGCCTCTATCATTTAATCGCATCTCATGTATATATTATTATTACCTTTCTGTATTGTACATTGCTTGTCTATATGTATTGGGACTTCCTTGTGAATGAGCTTGCTCAATGGAGTTTTCCTGCAATAAACTTGAACTTGAATTAGCCAGATGGCCAGCCCAGTAATACATTGCCTAATAAGGAATCCAAGTCCACCCTCATTTTGGGGCAGCTAATTTGTGGTATGCCAACCTGGAGGTCTTATTAGACCAAATAAACTTGATAAAAAGTTTATGCATTTTCTGAAACCAGAATAAAGGGACAAATGAGTTAAGATGCGACAGGGGATAAAATAAACGGGGGAATACATTCATCTTTATTATATTAATGCAACCCCATAGAGATATCGGAAGCTTGTCCCATCTCTCTAAGTCTTGTGTAATCTCCTGAGCAAGAGGCTGTAGATTTTCTTTAAACCACAGGGAAGTGTTACGCATTAACTTTATGCCTAGATATTTAATAACCCGTGGTGACCAGCATAATCCTAGACGGATAATATCTGTCTTAAAAACCTTATAATTAAGAGGGAAAAAGGATATCTTATTGGGATTTAGCTTATAATTCGAAAAAAGACTAAATTTAGTGACCTCCCTTAGCATGTTCGGAATAGATGTTACCGGGTTGGCCAAATGTAACATAGAAACATAGACTTTGATGGCAGATAAGGACAGCTAGGCCCATCTAGTCTGCCCATTTCCCTACCTACAGGATAGGCCGCAGATCCTAGTTAACCAACAGCCTATATCTTCCTGCCCCCCACAAGAATTGCCTTATGTCTGTACCATGCATTCTTGAATTCTCCCACAGTTTTAGACCCCACAACTTCCTCAGGAAGGCTGTTCCATGCATCCACTACCTCTCTGAAATAATACTTCCTCACATTGCCCTGAACTGCCCTCCTTCTATCTTTAAATTGTGTCCCCTTGTTCTTGCAAGTCTCTTTTTCTGAAAGATGCTACCCTCTTGGACTTTGTTGATTCCCTTGAGGTACTTGAAAGTTTCTATCATGTCCCCTCTCCCTTCTTTACTCAGGGTATACATATTAAGCTCCTTTAGTCTCTCCTCATATGGCTTCTCTTGCAGACCCTGCACCATTTTAGTTGCCCTCTTCTGGACTGCCTCTATCCTGTCTATGTCCTTGCGGAGATGGGGTCTCCAGAACTGGACACAGTACTTCAGATGGGGTCTCACCAACTGTCTGTACAGAGGGATAACAACTTCCAGTTTTCTGCTGCTGATGCCTCTCCCTATACATCCCAATATACCCCTGGCCCCCCCTACTGCCTTCTCACATTGCTTGCTAACCTTAAGGTCATCTGACATGATTACCCCCAGGTCCCTTTCCTGTTTTGTTGTTGTTACTACCTCCCCACCCATTGTGTATTCTTCCCTGGGTTCTTGTTTCCCAGGTGCATTATACACTTTTGCATTGAATCCTAGCTGCCATACGTCTGACCATTCCTCCAACCTTGCCAAGTCCTTTTCATCCTTTCCGCCTCCTTGTGTATCAAACCTGTTGCAGATCTTTGTGTCATCTGCAAAAGGCATACTTTCCTTCAGTCCCTCTGCAATGTCACTGATGAAGACATTAAAAGGACTGGACCAATACTGAACCCTCGGTACCCCACTAGTAACGCCCTTTCTTCAGAGTGGACTCCATTTACAATTACCTTCTGTGTCCTGTTGTCCAGCCAATGTTTTACCAGGCTACCACCCTGGGACCCTCCCAGGCTGGTTAATTTGATTAATAATCTTTTGAGTGGGACTGTGTCAAATGCCTTGCTAAAGTCTAGGTAGGCCATGTCCACAGCCCCTCCCTGGTCTACTTTGGTCACCCAGTCAAAGAAATCTATTAGATTCGTCTGACATGACCTTCCTGCTGTGAACCCATGCTGCCTTGGATCCTGTGCTCCACTGACCTCTAGGTACTCAACTATTCTTTCCTTCAGAAGTGACTCCATCACTTTCCCTACTACAGAGGTCAGACTGACAGGTCTGTAGTTTCCTGCCTCTGTATTGGTCCCACTTTTGTGAAGGGGAATCACATCCGCCTTCCTCCAGTCCTCGGGTACCACACCATCCTTCCATGATTTATTAAAAAGAGTAGCCAGTGGTTTCACTAGTTCCTTCCTTAATTCTTTTAGAATTCTGGGGTGAATTCCATCAGGACCAATTGCTTTGTCCACCTTCAGTTTTAGGAGTTCTTGCAGAACCCTTTCTTCTGTGAAAGGACTGGGATCGACCCCCCTATCAAGAGTGCTTCTGTTAATTGGATTAGGCACTTCCCCCTCCTCTTTTGTGAATACTGAGCAGAAATATTCGTTCAGTATTCCTGCTTTTTCACTGTCCCCTCTGCCCAACCACCATTCATTCTATTCAACCTCACTATCCCTCCCTTTGTCTTTCTCTCAGCTGATGTACCTATAAAGGGTTTATCCCCTTCTTAACTGAGTAGGCTATCTTTTCCTCAGTTTGGGCCTTTGCTATTCTGACTTCCCTCCCTGCTTCTTTCTGCCTTAACTGGTACAGCTCTCTGTCCTGCTCCTTCTGTGTTTCCTTATACTTCCGGAATGCTATCTTTTTCTTCCTGACTTTCACAGCCACCTCTCTTGAGAACCATAGTGACTTTTTCTTTCATTTTGATTTGTTTTTGCTTCACACAAAGGCTTGTTGCCTCTGTGATGGCAGTTTGATAATTCCCCATTGTTGCTCCACACCTCCTTCTAGCCTGTTTGCTAGTGCTTTTCTGAGGCACTCTCCCATCTTGCCAAAGTCAGCCCTCCTAAAGTCCAGTACCTCACTTTGTATGGCTTGACTCTGTAGCTGAGTTTAACGTGAACCACACTGTTTGATGGTCACTTGTCCCCAGATGGCAACCCACTTCTAGATCTGAGATCCTCTCACTGCCCCCATTTGAGAGTACGAGTCAAGATTTCTCCCTCATGAGTGGGTTCCAAACTAACTGTCTAATGCCTGCCACCTGTAGGGGCGTCAAGAATGGCCCTGCTCTTGGATGTGGCTGCAGCAAATGTGCTCCAGTTAACATCTGGCATATTCAGGTCTCCCATCAACAGTATCTCCCCTTTCTCTGCCATTCTAAGAATGCCTTCCATCATATCCTTGTCCATTCCTTCCCCCTGTCATGGGGTCTGTACACAAACCCTGTGTGGACTGTGGTGCCCTTTCCAGTCTCCAAGGTGATCCACAGTGCCTCCTCTCCTCCCTGTTTACTCTTTTGTTCAGTTGCTTTTATCCCTTCCTTTACATAGAGAGCTACTCCTCCCCCTCTTCTCCCTGCCTGTCTCTCCTGTAGGTTATGTACCCTGGCATGTTAACATCCCAGTCATGGTTCTCTGTGTACCATGTTTCTGTGACTGCTGCGATATCCAGGCATCCCTCTTCCATTAAGGCCACCAGCTCAGGGAGCTTGTTGCCCAGACTACGGGCATTGGTACTCATTACCCTCCATTTCCTGATGGCCTTACCCCTTTTTGCCCCATCCCTGTCCTTCTTGCCTTTGTCACTTTCTCCATTTACCCCTGCCCTTCTCCCTATCGACACCTCCATGTTGATGTTTGCCACACTTACTACTGTGATTGTTTGGGGGCTAGGTTTTCCAGCTCCTTTCCAGTGCCTCCCCTGGCTAGTTTAAAAGCTAGCCAATGAAGCATTAAACCTATCACCTTGGATCCTGGTTCCCTCCTGGACAGATGCAGCTCATCATGCCAGTATGAGCTTGCATCACTCCAGGTTGACCCCCAGTCGCAATGAAGCCAAATCCCTGAGCTCCACACCAATTTTTCAACCACTGATTAAATCCCATGGTACAGAACACCCTAGCCTCTCCTATGCCATAGATGGGTAGGGGACACTTCCGAGAAGGTTACCGTGCGTGCTACTTGACTAAGGCCCCTCCCCAATTCCACAAACTCTTCTTGCACTTCTCTAATCCCTTTCTTAGCCAGGTCATTTGTCCCTAGGTGGACAATGACATCCAGCTCCCTCCCCTGTGCAGCTGCTCTGGCAATCCTGAGGATTCGCTCCCTGTCCCTCCAAGCCATGGCGCCAGGCAGGCACCTTACCTCCCTCTCCCCTTCCTTGCCCAGTTCTATCTTCCTAACAATGGAGTCCCCCACCAGGAGTTGTTTCCTTCCCCTGCAGGGTCCCCTGCCACCCTCCTGTGGGTCTCCTTTGTGGAGGTTCCCAGCATCCTCCTTGGTCTCCACTGTAGGTGCCTCCATAGAGGAACCACACTTTGCCAGAATGGAATAGGAATTGTGGAGAGGTACAACTGGAGGGATGTGCCTCTGTTCCACCACCCTCACCCTCCCTGAGCCCACTGTGGTCCAACCGCTCCTCTTTCTTGGCAACCTCTGAGGCAATGGCAGTGGCACTGGTGGTCCCTGGATGGAAGAGGAGGTCCCACAAATCCTGGCCAACTCAGCCTGGAGATGAGCAACCTCCTCCCTCAGCCCAGAGAGGTGCCTGCAGATGGGACAACACCGCATCCTCCTGAACATCTCCCGGAAGACTGCTGCTCCACAGCCACTGCACTGCACCACTCCAATCATGTCTTATTTCTGGCCCCTTAACTGTTTGCAATCCTTACTCTTTCCTCTGCTTTTTTTTCTCTCTCTCCTTACTTTCTGCCTATGTGCCCTTTATGCTCCTGATTGTCCTGTTCTGAGACAAGAATATCCTATATTTCTCAGTAGACCACTTACTTGTTCAGAGGCAGACATCCAGCAGCTAGAGGTGGCTGGAGAGCTACTCTTGCCCTTCTAGGATGGTGGGTCCTTGGTGGTTCAGTGATCACTCACTTCCTGCCCCTAAACAGGAAGTTCCTGTTGTCAGTCAAATCCTGTGCCTTTAAAAATAGAACTAGCTTTGGGTGGGGGTGGAGGGGGGAAGGAGGGCAATATAGTCCCAGTAGAGAAGTTCAGTCACACAGCAGTCCTTTCTCCTGGTGTCTTCTGCCAAGCTATTAACAGAATCTTTCTAAGGCAGTCTTTAAATGTAGCTTCCTTCTAGCTAAGCCACTCCCCCTACTTACCAGATCTTTCTACAAGTAATTTAAACCTCACAGCAGTTAAGTCCTTTCTGTCACCTGAGATTTACACCTAGATGACTTTTCAGTTACCCATTCAGTTCAGTTAACCCAAACACACACTTTTTTTGTTTGTTTGTTTTGTATGTTAGTTTTTTTACCCTAAATTCAAGGTCTAAATACAAAAGTTCTTCTACTTTAGTCCCAGCAGAGAAGTTCAGTCACACAGCAGTCCTTTCTCCTGGTGTCTTCTGCCAAGCTATTACTGGTTGGCCAAATGTAAGAGGAGATCGTCAGCGTATGCTATTTTCACTACCTTATTCCTGATGGGAATACCTTGTTTTCTCTTATTGTTGAGAATATATTTAATAAGGGGTTCCAAATAAAGAGTGAAAAGTAATGAAGAGAGGGGGCATCCTTGTCTCATACCTGATTGCAACGTGAAGGATTTGGAAAAGGCTCCATTCGCTGAGATCCTTGCGGAGGGAGACTGATATATTGCCCTGATCCAATCTATGAACATGGAAGGGAATCCAAATGCCTTAAGTGCTTGAAATAAAAAATTCCAATTAACCCAATCGAATGCCTTCTCGGCATCCAGGGAGACCAGTCCCACAGGAAAGGTAGCATCCCTGGACTCCAAGAAGATGTGCAAGAGGGGATGAACGTCCCCTCATAAACTCAACCTGAGACATACCACTCAGGTCTGGGAGGACCAAGGTTAGTCTATCTGCCAATATCTTTGAAAGAATTTTGACACCCTGATTCAACAGAGATATTAGCCTATAGCTCTGAACCAACTCTGGAGCCTTATCCGGTTTGGGTAATAGAACTATCAAGGCTTCGAACAAATGTTTATCTACCGCCTCCCCGGATAAAATATGGAGGTAGAGACGATATAACACTGGTAGCAATTGTTCTCTGAAAACTTTATAAAATAGAGCAGAAAACCCATCCGGTCCCGGGACTTTATCCGAAGGCAGATCCATTATGACGGCCGCAATTTCTTCCTGCGATAAAGGGGAAGATATAAATATATTTTGGGAGTTAGATAATGAAGGAAGGTGAGCTTCCCTGAGATACTCCTCTAGCTCGTCTATGGATGGCGGACTATCCATATCCCTGTATAATTGCTCATAAAATGTAGAAAATTCCTGCAGTATCTCTGAGGGGGATACCCTCAGGGTCCCATCAGACTGTGCCCTGATTGGAGGCATAAATCTTGCCGATACTTGTTGCTTTAGCCATAGAGCTAGTAAGCACCCCGCTTTTTCTCCCTGAACTGTAAAACTGGCCTTAGTACGGATAATAGCCAACTCTGCTTTCTCCCTTAGCAATCCTAAATATCTATCCTTAATTACTAATAATTTCTGTCTCTCCTCTTGAGAGATTTTATTTAGCTGTATAGTTTCTTATTCCCGTATTTGAGACAGTAATGACAGTAACTCCGATTCCTGCACCCTCTTCCTATTTGTAGCCAAGCTAATGAGAATGCCCCTTATATAGGCCTTAAAGGCTCCCCATGAGATGTCCGGCTTTGTACTATCTATTGGGTTGGTGGAAAAAAGAAGTCTATCTGATCCTTCACCAATCCACGATACTTTTCATCTTTTAATACTTGTTTATTTAATTTCCATCTGGTCTCTTTCTTGGTAATGTTAAGGATAGCCAGGTTATACAACACCAGAGAATGATCCGATATGGGACCCAGCTGGATCGAGGCAGACAGTACTCTCAGCAAGAGCACATGAGAGACTAAAAGATAGTCAATGTGAGACTGCATGCCTTGAACTGGCAAACTGAAAGTATATTCCCTGACGTTGGGGTGTATAACACACCAAACGTCGCACAGCCCGCATTGGTTCATCAATTCCTTAAAGGCCCTATGCCCTGGGGACAGTTCCCTCGACCCATTGCCCAACCTGTCAATGTTAGGGTCAGAAACTAAATTAAAGTCCCCCCCCCCTAGAATAATGGGAATAGGGAGTATGGGTAGAATTGTGGTGATCAGCTTCATCAAAAAAGTGGGATCATCCACATTTGGTCTGTAAATGCTGCCGAGTAATAACGACATGGCCCAAATGGTACCCTGAACTAAGATGCACCTGCCCTCCGCATTCTTGAAAACCTGGGAAGGAATAAATGGAATATCTCTATTAACCAGTATCATGACCCCGCAACTGTTGGTCACCCCTAAGGCATTAAAGACCTGTCCAACCTGTTGCCTCCAAAGTTGTAGTGCTTCAGAATCTACCAAGTGAGATTCTTGTAAAAACGATATCTGGGCACGCAGCAGGCTCAGGTGCTTAAGTACCTGATATTGTTTAGATTTTTTCCTAATCCCCTTCACATTCCACGTAGCAAGATTAATATTCTGAGCCATCTATAATGACAAGTATGAGTCCAGATAAAGCATAATGCAAATATTACAACTGTAAACCAGATAACCCTGTTCCTCTGAAACTGCTGTGCCATTCTCCCACCCCACCCTCCCATCTCTATCCAGACTGTCCCCCCCCTCTCCCCAAGTGACCCACAAACAGAACAAAACATTAACAAACTAAGAAAATTATTCTTAAACCCGCCCTCCCTAACCCTCCTATTATCTCTAATGACATTCAGCAACACATCATTTCCTACTCTCCCACAAGCCCCCCAATCATCCATTCCCAAACCCTGGTAAGGTTTATGTAAGCCCCCTATTCAATAACAAAAAGGGGGGTAAAGAGTATTCAATATTGCAGTAATGGCCCGTAATGTCACCTGACTATCCATCCCTGAAAATCATTGGGAGTGATCCTGTGTTAGCAAGGCATAACCGCTAGGAACATCTAGAGTTTACTAACTCTCGTGCCTTGCATGTTAAAAAGAGGCACCGCACGGCGGGTGACCGTGAGACCAGGCCAAAGTGATGTATTCGATCTCCCATGCAGGCCACTCTCTCCGTAGGACTCGTTGGCCCCATAGAGACAAGTCCCACCACTCCTTTTCTAATTATGATGCCCTTGCACCAGGAAACCCCCAACTATCTCAGGTCCTTAAGACCACTAGCCCTTGTTGCAGAGAACACAAACTCCCCCCAGTGTTACTGATGCAGAAATGCACGCCAATGCTTTGCAAGAGAAGAACATCAATGCACATACATTATAGTCCCCCAAGTTATAGGTGTTTAATACCCTGCAAGGTATAACCATAGACCTTTACCAGGCCCAACCTTGTCACACTCCCGCTGGGAGGGGGGAATTAGGTAGAGCTGATGCTAGAATTTCACTCCTCAAAAACGGAAACCTAATAATTAAACACCATGCTTAAATAAAACACTAGTCCCAGTCAAAACAAACATCTACAGCCATTCACATTTGGATTACTCTAATAACGATAAAGTCCCTTCTGCCCTCTAAACGGGCTAAGATAAGAGTCCAACTTCATTTAGCACTGCGCATCCCCAGAGGTTCTTTCAAATAGCTGCCCACACTTTCCACACCAGAGCTCTTCTTGTCAGGTACTCCAAAGGCCTCTCATGTATCCCTAAAAAGATCAGGCAGGGACATTTTCAGACCAGTGAGTGCCACCTCGGGATCCTCATAAGTAACCCAAGAACCAGCCACCTGTACCTGTAGCCTGGCCGGCTATCCCATTCGAAATTTAAGACCAGCAGCGATGATCTTTGAAACTACTGGGTGAAATGCAGAGCATTTCAGGCAGACCGAGCCGGTATATCTTGCGCTATCCTGAGCTTGGCTTGCTCCCATTGGACTTCCTGGAGTTCTCTTACTTTATACAAATAGTGCTGCCGCTCCAAAAAATTAAAAAATCAGCATTTTATAGGATGGGGCATTGCTCCAGGAGGGGGCTTCAGCCTTAAAGATCTGTGGACTCTCTCAATTATGTATTTGGCCCCAAAGGGAGAGGGGCCAGCAATCTTCTCCACCAACTTCTGGACAAAAGCAATTGTATTCTGACTCTCTTCTCCTTCCGGTAGTCCGAGGATTACCACATTATTTCTCAGGCTACGACCTTCAAAGTCTTCAAGTTTAGCTTCAAACCGCACCATTCTCTGGCGCATAGCTGCCATCCGAGGATCGAACCTTTCAACTTGTTTCTCTAGAGAGGAGATCCTGGCCGAGTTATCTGTGGTAGCAAGAGTAACCTCTTCCAGCTTTCTCATAAGCAATTTGATTTCTGATGCCATTTCTTTAATCTCTTCCCGAAATGGTTTGAACTCGTCCATAAATCTACATAATATGAGTGGCTTCTGATCCGCGCCTTGATTCAAAGCCTCTGCCTTCTCAGCTCCACTCGAGGCCCAGGATTTTTTTGGGGCCTTCTCTGGGGTAACAGGGGGGTGTGTTTTTGCTGCTGCTTCTTCATGTATACCTCCATTCTCACTCAAAATCGCCCAGCAAGAGCACCAAGTAATAGGAAAGCAGAATAACTCAAGCTATTAGTGTTTGAGGCTGAGTAAATACACCAGCTAATGCTTTTAAAGAGATGGGGGGCTAGAGCTATACAGAGGAGTGACTATACGGTAGCTTGCATCATGTGGTCCCCCCAGTCAAATTTAAAATATTTGTTCGTGCCAAATAATTGCAGGTAACAGGTGAAAAAGGGACTGCAATTGTCTCAGTGGACTTACCCGGTCACCAAAATTCAATAAATAAAAAAAAAAACTCTGAAAATAAAACAGAGTTGCTTGTTCATACTGATTTACGGACTTCAGAGTCATTAAAGCCGAAATAATTTGTTTTAAAAATGAATGGACTCCTGATTATATTGGAGCCACAACCTTGCTCAGCTGAGTTTAATTCCATTAATGCTTTTTATTGAAGGTGTGGAATAGATGTTATTTAATTCTGAAATGTATTACAACGGCCCGTTGGATATTTTACTTTTTTATATATGGTTTTAGTTTAACTCTTGGGGTTAGAGCAATTATAATGTGAATATGCCTGAGTGTATCACTCATATTGAATGATTACTGGACATTGTTCAGTATTAATCCCAGTCCTGGTCCAGCTCATTATTAATTAAGAAGTATGGTTGCATAACTAATATATAAAATAGGTTGCATTGTGGCATTTATTTATGTAAATAATATGTATTTAAGGACCACAACTGGTCTTATGGGACTTTGACAAAACATTTAAATTGTAGTCCCGGGAAAGGATATAGCTTTTTGGCTAAGCTTTAAAATGGAATGGTGAGATTGATACTAGTCTACAGTTCTTTGAGCGATGAATGCCTTACAATGATGCTTTTAAGCTGGAAAATGGAGGTTTGTGATACAACAATGTAAAATCAGGACATAGTCAAATTTTACTGCCATTTGGAGGGAAGGAAGTTTCTAAGAAAATTCTTCTATGTAACCTGACGATGATGAGGGATGGTTAGGGGCCCAGACAACAGAAAGCTGCCCTGACTAAGGAAGAGCAAGTATGAGGGCCTAGTCCAAGCTATCACCATTAGGCAGGAACTGGGGAGTTATTGGAACTTCGGCTCCCATTAGTTGGTATTTATATTTGGTAGAGCCCTGTATGGAGCATGTAATTATAACTCCCTGGAATCCTTTGAAGGCTTGTGGATGGCATTTTGATGTTTTTTTAGATACTGGGGCCACTACTCTTCCTATTAATGTTTTTTTACTTGCTTACCTTCCTTCCATTTTATTGGAATGTATATTTACTTAGGTTAAGTGATAAATCCTGGTACTAGTTTCCAAAGTCATGCTTGGCCCTCTGATATAGGGGAAAGTTTTGTCAAATGCTTCTTCTTTTGTAATGCCATTTGAAATGAAATAACCCACTGGAGAAATAGCTGTTTTATACTATTTTATTATAAATCTTCATATGCATATTTACTGAATTTTATGTCTGCAGGATGATTGTAAAATGTTTTGTTTTTGTGTTTCGTAATGACTTTTAGTCGAACTAATAAACTTTGAAGACCTGCTTGGAAGACTCTAACCTTCCCCGCCACTTCTTTTAAGAACCATAGTGTTTTTCTCTTTTGTTTTGGTTTGTTTATTTGCTTCACACAAAGGCTTGTTGCCTCTGTGATGGCGGTTTTGATGTTTCCTCATTGTTGTTCCACCCCACCTTCTTGCCTGTTTGCTAGTGCTTTTCTGAGGCAGTCTCCCATTTTGATAAAATCAGCCCTCCTGAAGTCCAGTACCTTCACTTTTGTATGGCTTGACTCAACAGCTAAGTTTATCGTGAGCCACACTGTTTGGTGGCCCTCGTTTCAAGATCTCTACCCACTTCTAGATCAGCAACCTTCTCTCTGTCCTCATTTAAGAGTACCAGGTCTAAGATTGCTCCCTCCCGAGTGTATTCCAAAACTAGCTGTCGGAGGCATGCCCCCTGTAGGGCATCGAGAATGTCCCTGCTCTTGGATGTGGCTTCAGCAAAGGAGCTGCAGTTAACATCTGGCATATTCAGGTCCCCCATCAGCAATATCTCCCCTTTCTCTGCCATCCTAAGGATGCCTTCTTTCATTTCCTTGTTCATTTCCTCCCCCTGAGACGGGGGTCTATATACAATTCCTGTGTGGATAGTGGTGCTATTTCCAGTCTCCAGGGTGACCCACAATGCCTCCTCTCCTCCCTGTTTATCCTTTAGTTCTGTTGCTTGGATCTCTTCCCTTACATAGAGAGTTACTCCTCCTCCTCTTCTACCCTCTCTGTCCCTCCTGTAGATTGTGTACCCTGGTATGTTGACATCCCAGTCATGGTTCTCTGTGTACCAAGTTTCTGTCACTGTCACAATATCCAGGCATCCCTCTTCCATCAAGGCCACCAGTTCAGGGAGCATTTTACCTAGACAAGGGGCATTGGTATTCATTACCCTCCATTTTTTGATGGCCTCATTTCTTTTTGCCCCATCCCTGTCCTTATTGCCTTTGTCTTTTTCTCCATTTACCCCTACCCTTTTCCCTATTGACAGCTCTGTCTTGGTGTTTACCTCACTAACTACCCTGATTTTTTTTTTAGGAGGGGCTAGGATTTTCCTTCTCCTTTTCAATGCCTCCCCCTCGCTTGACTAGTTTAAATGCTTGCCAATGAAGCATTTAAACCTATCACCTAGGATCCTGGTTCCCCTCCTGGACCAGTGCAGACCATCGTGCTGGTATAGGCCTTCATCCCTCCAGGTGAAGTCCCAGTCTCCAATGAAGCCAAATCCTTGAGCTCTGAACCAGTTTTTCAACCAGTCATTGAATCCCATGGTGCGGAGTACCCTAGCCTCATCCATGCCATAGACATGTAGCACTTCCGAAAAATTTACAATGTTGAAATGATACTGCTGTCTTGCTGATCTTATTTTCCAGGGGGTCTTCAGGGCCTTTGCTCTGGGTCCAGCCTTGGTAGTAAGTGAGAAGGGTGTGAGCACATTATTACTGCTGCCTACTGATTGTGAATGTACCATTGTGTTATTTCTTAGGCCACTCGAAGGGTTGGTAGGTAGTTATTGCATCCCAGGGGGCAATTCCAGAGCAGTTCAGCTACCACAATACCCTTCCTTTGGGTGGAGGCACCCAGTTAGAGAACTTGACCCCTCAACCTGTGTATTGCCATACTGGCAGGGGTAGTAACCCTTAGAATAGTGACACCTAGGGGGTTATATAAAGACAAAAAAAATAAGATTTAAGCAATATAAAAAGACACAGAAGGGGGATAGGGAGAGGTACCAGGAGAAGCAAAGGAGGGTGGGGAAGGCAGTTAGGGAAGCCAAGGCACTAACAGAGCAACACATTGCAAACTCAGTAGTAAGGGAGGTGGGACAGAACTTTTACAGGCACATTAGTGAAGAAAGGAAGGCAAGGCAAGGGATTGTGAGACTGAAAGGGGAGGAAGGGTGTAGTGTAGAGGATGACCACCAGAAAGCGGATATACTGACAGACACTTCTGTTCAGTTTTAACAAAGGAGGTGGCAGGAAATGGGTCAGCAATAAGTGATAAGGGCAAGGAGGCACAGAAGTGGACACAGGTCCCTTTCCAAAAGAATGATTCATCAGAACTGGCGGCAATAAGAGTTGATATTGCTATGAGACCAGATGGGGTATACTCTAGGATACTAATGGAGTTAAGATAGGTGTTGGCAAGGCCTCTAACTACCTGGTTCAACCTGTTATTGGAAACAGGGAACATACCCAAGAACTGGAGGAGAGCTGATGTAGTCCCTCTATACAAAAGTGGGAACAATACTATAGACGGGTCAGCCTGAACTCAGTAGTGGGAAAGGTCATGGAAAAACTATTGAAGGAAAGAACAGTGGAATACCTGGTTGTCATTTATCTACAGGACCCAAAGCAGCATAGATTTATATGAGGGTGGTCATGCCAGACCAACCTCAGTGAGTTATCTGACTGAGTAACAAGGGATGTGGATCGGGGGGGAGTGGATGTGGCCTACCTGAATCTTAGCAAGGCTTGACATTGTGCCATATAGAAGGCTGTTAAACAAGCTGGGGAGCACGGAGGTAGGAAAGAAGATAGTGAAGTGGGTTGATAATTGGTTGAATAATAAGACCCAGAGGGTGGTGATAAGTAGCATTTACTCTGCAGAGGATGAAGTGACAAGTGGGGTACCACAGGGATCAGTGCTGGGTCCAGTCCTCTTTAATGTCTTTATCAGTGACATTGCAGAGACTCTTGAAGGGAGCATTTGCCTATGCTATGATGAAACTGAACTCTGTAACAGAGTGAACTTGTCAGGGGGAGTCAATAGAATGAGGGGAGATGTAAACAAGTGTAAGCATTGGTCAAGGGATTGGTAGCTGGTTTTCAATGCAAAAAAGGGCAAGATAATTCACATAGGGCACAAAAACACAGGCGCTACATATCAACTGGGTTCAGCATGCTTCAAGCAAGAAAGAGACCTGGGGTGATCATCTCTGAAGACCTTGAGGTGGGCAGGTAGACAGTGGGGAACAATAGGCTGTATGTGAGTAATTTATTTGTCTCCTGGGTCAGGGACCATTTGATCCTGTGACGAGCTCCAGTTCTTTGGTGTGTAGTTTTTATCAGGTGACTGATGTGAGTGTCAAAGGATAGAGTGCTTTTAAGGAAGACACCCAGATATTTAGACTGCATGGCAAGCTCCACTACAGTGCAGTCCCAATCATGGATGAGAAAAGGGGTCAGTCAGCTTTGTTATGAGTCCCTTTTATTGAGCATCATCTTATTATCTAAGAACCAAGATTGGAGGAGAATGAAGTACTCTACTGCTGGATAATTTTGTTTAGGGTAGTCAGGTTCCTGTCTGAGCTACAGATGGCAGCATCATTGGCATACAACAGGGATTCAGTGGAAGGGCATGTATTAGGGACTGAGTTGAATAACAGCTAGAATAGTAGGGGACTGAGGGTGGAGCCCTGAGGTACCCTGCAACTGATGGAAGGAAAGTCCGAATGGACATTATCAACAGAGGTCCTATGTACCACGCACAACCAGTAATTATTGAACTAAAAGGTGGTGTCAGGGAAGAAATTGAGTGCAGCCAGGGTGAAGAGCAGAAAATCATGATCTACAGGTTCAAGGCCTTAGTGAATACTGTGAAAACAGTGGCAACAAAATTCCTGGAGTCCAGGGCACAGTACACATAATCAGTGAGTCTCCCTAAATCTTAATATTGTGTGTGGGGCAGAATCCATGTTGTGTGCTAGTCAGCAAGTCATACTGCTGGATGAAGGCAGTTGTCTAGTCAAAGACTATCCTCTCAAAAACTAGTGTGCAAGGTCAAAGGCCTTAGTGAGGCCCATGAAATCTGTAGTAACAAAATTCTGAAGGTCTAGGGCATGTTGCAGTTATTAATCAGTGAGCCTCACTAAGGTTGTCTCAGTGTTGAGCATGGTGTTGAATAAATATTGTGTGCTGGTCAGCCAGTCATACTGCTGGATAGAGGCAATTATCTGCTCAAAGACTATCATCTCAAAAACATTTAATAGGGGGCAAGGAGGGAGATGGAGCACTAGTCGGAGATGAGGTGTTTAGGTCAAGATTTGTGGATTGGAATGAGGGTGGCCATCTTCCATGATTTGAGGTAGGTGCCAGTGCATAGTGATGAGTTCAGAATGTGAGAAATAGGGCATGCCAATTCTTCACAAGCCAGTTTAATCAGACAATAGTCAACTCAATCAGGGCCAGAGGTTGGTTTTGGATTGGGGGCATTAGAGGTTTTGTATTAGGGTGTCATAGGTGTTTGGCGACCTTCCCCATGGACACATATTTAAAATAAAATTTAGGTAGGAAGGATCCATGTGATATGATGGGTAAGTGTAGTGGGGAAGGCTTGGGATGAATCTGGGAATTTATCTAGGTAACTAAAGAAATTGTCAAAGAAGGAGGCAATAGGCTTGTGGTCGGAGGGCACCACATCCTTGCCCTCTGTAGTTCATGACTCGGAACTCTTGGATCTTCCAGTAATATTGCTTAAGTGGTTCCATGTATTTTTAGGATTCCCAAGGTTGGAAGGCAGGCCAAGTTTATTGTGGCTTATTTTGGCTTTGCAAATAGCTGATTTACAGGAATTATGCACTGTTTTGTAAGCCTGCAAATGAGCCATTTTTTTTATATATAGTGGGATCACATTTTGTTCCTTGTTTTGAAGAGTCTCAACAGATCCTTGGAGACCCACTCTTGCTTGTTACTACATATTAGGAGCTGCTTTTGGGGACTATGGCTATTGCAGATCCTAGTGAATAACATACAGAAGCTGTCATAGGTCTAGGTCATTGTCCACATTCTTATCAAAGAAGGACCAATCAGTCTAAGACAGGGCAGAGGCAAAGGCCTCCAGGTTAAGGTCATGAAGCTGTCTTGAAATAATAAAGATTGGGGGGAACAGGGGAGCCTGATGGACCAGTTTCAGAAAATTGGGCTGTGGTCACTAAGAGAATCAATGAGTATCCCAGAGTCATAGACATTGGAGGGGCTGGACACTGTGATCCAGTCCAGGGTACATTCATATCCAGACTTGCAGTTTATTCTGGTGGGGGCAGTGATGATCTGTCAGACCAAGGTTCAAAAAGAGATTTCTGGCTTTGTCTGTCTGTTTCAAGGGCCAATTCATTTAAAGTCACCAAGAAATATCCATTGCCAGCTTTTGGGCAGAAAATGTTCAAAGTCTGAGATGAAAGTCAGGCCCTCATCTGCTTGATTAGGGGGAATGTAAATGGTGAATACAATGAAGGTCTTCTCCTGGCCAAACAGGATGTCAAGTGATAGCATCTCACAATGGTCTGGGGAGAGTTGGGTGGTGGATCTGAAGCCTTGAGATGTTTAAAGATGTAGAAGAGGCAACCTCCACCCCTTCTGTTAACCTTACCCTTCCAAAAGATTATGAAGCGAACTTATTTAATATCATTGTCAGTGATTTTCCAGGTTAGCCAGGTCTTAGAAAGGGCAATAATGTCAAACTTAGAAGCCAGAACTAAGTGGCAGGCAGTATAGCGCAGTGGTCTTAGGCTCTGAGCTGCAAATCTGGTGACATCCAGTAGACCAGTCCTGGGTTTGAATCCCACAGCTTCCACTTGCATACTGTGTGACCCTGAGCAAGTCACTTAACCTCCTTGTGCTCCCAGGTCGCTCCTGTAAAAAAGCTTTCAGCTTAGTGTGCTATACCTGGTTAAACAACTAAATAAAAAAAAAAAAAGCTTCCAGTTGAATTTAGCAGGGAGGACCTAGATGTTGAAGTACACCAACCTCAGAGCAGATTTGGGGGATGGTTGCTAATAGGGTGTAGGGCATGTGGGTCCCCAGGAGGTAAGGGTCAGAGAGGGGACAATGATGCATAGGAGTGTGTGAATTGCAAAAGAGGAGTGGACACCCAAAATGGTAAAACAGAAGCAGAGGAATAGGAATACCGAGGCAAGCACTGTGCAGTGCTTGAGCACTCCAATAAACCTCAAGTTTCCCCAGTTGATGAGATGAGCAATGGGCACAGCAGAATGACATTAAGCAGGTGGCAGGTACAATACATTATAAGCAACAATTAGGCACAGAACAATGTTGAACACCAGTTAGTTTTGGAGCAAAATTACACACTGAATAGGCTCAAATTAAAATAGACTGCTGCTGGTGAGTAGGATGTGTTAGGAAGGTTGTGAGCCAAGTGGGGGAGTTTATGAAACTTACAGTAGCACAGCAGTTCACTATGAGGCAAGACCTCACCCTATTGCAGGGCCTAACATAAGCTATCTATACATTATTTGAATTAGGATAACTCTGCATTGTAGAAACTCTACATACAATTAAAAGTTAGGGTCCAGCCACTTAGGGAGTGAGAAGTACTGTAGGCTAGGAGTGTGGACGTACCCAATATTTTCTAAATTAAACAGTTTACCAACCTACCCCTTGTAAATTAGATGTTAAGTACCATCCAGACAGGTTGTATACAGTATGCTCAGGGAATATACAGATTCCCAACAGCACTAGGATGAACAGTTCCTCACATTTCATGCAGAGCGCTATAAAGGACCCTTTTTTATCATCACCTAAAGTTACAATTGTAGAGACATTTCTTGTACCAAAAGGCAGTAATTCATATCAGCATAAACCTAAGTACACAAGTAGAACTGTAGAACCAGAAATAAGTCCGCAAAGTTTATATTGAGCTTTGAAAGGCAGTCACCTGATCATGCCTACAAAGTTTTGCGTGGTGAGACCTTTAATCCCAATATAACATTTTAAATTGTTTTTGCATTGTTGCTACAGTAGTTACTGTAGTTGCATTCTTCAGCTTCTTCCTACTTTCAGTTGTATGTTTTTTGGGGGATGTCATTCATAAAGTGGCTGAACTCACCTAGAAGAGGTGGTGCAAAGTGTGACTTTTCAGCCTTGCAGACTGGCAATCCAGATGCCAGTATTCTATCTCTTACAGCTGACATCTCTAACCTAATGACAGAGGCTGTTACCAATGAGCTAGCTGTTGCCTTTCCTCCTGCCAAAAAACGTAGGACCCACTATGCTGTTTACCTGCCTGAAATCCCGTTTGAAATCGGTAAATATTCATCCAAACATGGGGTCATGAATTCGGTCCATTTTTACGAAGACAAGTACCACCAGAAGATAAAAGAAACTACAGTACACATATTCAAAAGGGATTATAAGCAAAGGTTAACCAAAACACCAGACCCTGACAAACTTTGTTAAGGAGCACCCTATAAAACCAACTAATGTTTCTCCGGTAACTGCTGGCAACCAACCACTGCTTGCCCACACTCCACTGCTGTAATCATGGCATTACTTTATGCCAGCAAGATTGGGGGCCTAGTTCAGTATGCCACATCAAGCCAAGACACTGATTATAAGACTGCTTTCATCTAGTAACCTTCACTTTAAAAATTATTTCACTGAACAACTCTGTCCAGTGAATATGGTGAAATTATTTTTACAGCTAATCTTTTTAGTTCTACAGTAGTTCTTAGTTATGTGTCTGTCTTTTCCTTCCTAACTGTCTTGTTGGCCTCCTTAATCTTTTCTATATATTCTCCTCTATTTCTCTTACTCTGCTCTAACTTTAACTTCACCCCATGGTAAATCACATTAGTCTTTTTGTACATACTATTCATACCCAACTGCCTAATGTAGATATCTGTCACTTCAGCTATTCCACTTTTGATCACATTCCATTTGGTTTCAAATCAGTCTACCCTCTCTACCTCTTCCAATCTTTCCCTGAGCAGCTCAACTATTTTCCCTAAATCTGCCATTCTAACATCTAGGCCCTTCATTTTCAAGTTCAAATGATGGGCCTCCAGCTTTACATAAAAACACAGAAACAAGTTGATGGCAGATAAGAACCACAAGGCCCATCCAGTCTGCTCATTCTTTCTACTTTATGAATGTGCCATAGGCCTTTACTCTGTCAATGTCCTATTTTTTCATACGCATCTGGATTGCTCCCATATGCCTATCCCATGTCTTACTGAAGCCCTGCACTGTATTCATATCCCCCACTTCCTGCATTAGGCCTTTCCATGCATGAAGTGGTAGATATGAATACAGTGCAGGGCTTCAAACAGGCCTGAAACCACAATGAAATGCAGTAGGATCCCAAGTGGTTCTATCTCCCTGATGTCCCCTGTGAAATCCTCATTAAGGAGTACCAGGTGCAGGGTAGCTCTGTTGCTGGTAGGGTGCCTGACCCACTGTGCAATAATTCAATCATGTCCTACCTCTACCAGTGCCTGGTTTCTGGCATGTTTGGTTACCGGTATTACCCAGTCTATGTCTGATAAATTCGTATCTCCCATTAGTACCACATAGAACAATAGAAACATAGACTTTATCAGCAGAAAAGGGTCAGTAGGATCATCTAGTTTGCCCTTTTTCCCTGTCTATTCCAACAACTATGACCCTTTGTTTTCACTGACAACACTTCTGCCTCCCTTTCAACTACCTAATTTGCCCTTGTGCCTTTCCCATGAATGCCTGAAGGTCCCCACAGTCTTTGTCCCTAGTACTCTGCTGGCTTGCTGCTCCAGTTGTCTACCATTCTTTGCATGAAGGAGTATTTCATCTCATCTCTAATAACTCATCTCCAATAGCTTGATTGGGATTAAATGGGAGAAGGCCTCAGGGATGCCCTGGGAGGGGATAGGGAAACTAGGGAGCATAAAAGAACAGTGGGCTACAATAAGAGAGGGAATTGAAAAAGCTACTAAACTCTGTGCCTGGCAGGTCAGCAAGGGCAAGAGAAACAAACTCTGGTCAGAGCCACTAGGACTGCTAATACATTAACTTGATAAGTGCGTGTCATGGGCTTGAACATAAAATTGAAGTGCATAGTCAGGTCCATGTGTAAATGTTTTTGGTAAATTTAGATCATTTATGGGGTTGATCTTGTGTTTCCCATGTGTTTAACATGTGAGCAGCAAGTGCACCTTGTTCTGTACAGGGAAGGAATGTCAGCTCCACACCAAGGCTTTCAAGTAATGGTAGAATAAATGGTGCAGAGAGGAGAGAGGTATGGCTACATTATGGACTGTGGACCAACATGGAAGGATAAGAGCCTACCTGTATTCCAAGGTGCTGGCCTGCTTCCATCCAGGAGTGAACTGTAGTCTTCAGTGGATGGTTTAAATGCTACTTTGATGGACATTTAAAGCAGTCAAGGGAGTGACAGAATAAATGGGGAGGTAAAGAGTGGCCCAACACAGGCTGAGATAGAGAGTAGGGAGATCTCTAGGGGACAGAGTACCACGAGGATACAATTATTTAAGAATGTAGTAGTTTAGCAAAGGAGAAAGGTGGCAAAGGTAGCAATCAAAGGAGAAATGTGAGGAAGGGAAAAACAATTGGAAAAAGCAGACAGAAACAAGAAAAGAGCTAACAAAATATAGAAGATGATGTGTACCAATGCTAGAGTATGAGAAATGAAATCCCAGACCTAGAGGCCATCATGGGGGAGGCAGACCTGGACATTGTGATCATTACCAAATCACGGTGTACTGACAACTATGTTTGGGACATGGTCATATCAGGCAACACAATGTTCAGAAGAGGCAGGGTAGGGAAGAAAGGAGGGTGTGGTGCTTTATGTGAAGGAAAATGTAAAAGCGATAGAGATACTGGGAATTCAGGGGGTTTGAGGTGATGTGGGCCACTCTGTAGTAGAGAAACAGAGCCACCATTTTGATAGGAGTAATCTTCAGGCCTCTGACACAAAGGAGGACTCAGTTAAAGAAATGTAAGAAGCAGTCAATATGTTAAATGGTGTCCCACAAGGGTCACTCTTGGGACCATCGTTATTCAATATTTATATTAACAATCTTAGTTTTGACCTTCCAGATATAGGGTACCATCTTTATGCTGATGATATGATTATATATGTCGAGAGTCCAACCTTGGATTTGATTAGACCTAAGCTCCAGATGGCCTTTGATCAGGTGCAGGATTTTTTCAAGAAGCATCTCTTAGTATTAAATTCCAAAAACGACCCAGGTTGTTATATTTAGGAATTAGCAGTTCAAAGAACAGAATTCAATTCTGAATATAACAACTTTGGATAGCACTAGTATAATGGAAGGGGATAATTATAAGTATTTGGGCCTTTGGTTAGACTGCAATCTGTCCTGGTCTCTTCATATAAATAATATAATAGTGGGACTAAATAAGAAATTGGAGGATCTTTATAGGTTTAAGGGATATATGTCAAGGGATATCTGTTTAAATGTAGTGAACTCTCTATTAATGCCTCTACTAGATTATGGGAATCTCTTTTATGGTGAAGTCTCCGGCTTTTTATTGGACGTGGTGGATCTGATGTTTCATAGAATGTATCACTTTGTACTGGTGGTCCCTTATAGGATTCATAGATGTCTTTTGTTTAACAGCCTGGGCTGGTTTAGGCCCTCTGAGCAAAGGAATCTTCATCTTCTTAAATTTATGTTCCAAATTTTGAAAAAAGGGGTCTCAATTTATATCTCTTAGTTGTTTCCTCCTAGAATTATGAAAGATAATCTCAGGGCTGCCCAGAGGTTACATTATTTAACTCCCCAGATGTAATTTGAATGTTGGAAAGTCATCAGTTCCTTTTAGAGGGATGACCTTATGGAACAAAATTTCTGTGTGTCTAAAGGATGTGAATCAGATAATTTATTTTTCTGACTTGAATAAATGGTACCTGGGTTGGGCTGGTAGTCAATTTAATTGTACTCAATGTGATATTTACTGATCTTGATTGCTTACATATATTGCTCCTTGTTGTATATTGTACACTTTATATTGTAATTTAATAATGTAGACTGTTATGTTCTTTGAAACTGATGTTTGATGTTTGTTTGTCTTTTTATACTAAGGACTTCATTGTAAATGAGCTACAGTATGCTCAATTGAATGCTTCCCTTATTCTCATGAATAAAAAATATTTACTACTACTGCTACTACTACTAATAATAATAATAATTGGCAAAATGGATGAAAGGCAGTAGTGTTGCTGGTGGAGAACTTCAACCTGCCAGATGTGGAGCCTTTCATCTACAGCGTCAGCTAGGAGCAGGGATATCCTGGAGTCCCTGCAAGGGGCATTCTTCATGCATGTAGCCAATGAACTCGCTCATGATTGGGCAATACTGGATCTGGTTGTTACTAACAGGCAGAGGTGTTGCTAAGGTAACAAAAGAACCTGGGCCCAAGCCCTGGAAAGATGGGGTATGCCACATATAATTTTATAAAATTATTAATTTCAGCAGTTCCACTGATGACAGGTTCAGGGCTCATATGAAAACATCCAGGGCTCAAGCCCCTGAGGCCTGTATCTAGCAGTGCCCCTGCTAACAAGGACAGTATTGCAGATATGAAGGTTGGAAGCCATCTGGAGACCAGTGATCATCATACAGTGTAGTTCAACATAAGAACAGGGGCAGTGTCTTACCACATAAGGGGGGTCCTGGTCTTCATAAGGGCTGAGGGTACAAAGATTGTTGAATGCCTCAAGAATGACCTGGTAGGGGGGAGATGACTTGGGGGGAGGTGGAGAAAAAGTGTGTCAAAGTAAAAGATAGCATATTGAAGACAACAAACCTTAGTGTCAAGCAAGTAAGCAAAAGCAAAAAGATGAGACTGCTATGGTTGTTGAAAGAGGTGGCAGAAAAGGGAAAGGCTGAAAGAATACATTTCAGAAGGTATAAGGAGACCCAGAGGGAGGAGGAAAGAGAAGTGTATCAGGGAAAACAAAGCAGGGAAAGCAGTAAGGTGTGCAAAGGCACGACATGAGGACAGAATAGCTCAGGCAGTATCAAAAGGTGACAAGACATTTTGGGGGTATATTAGTGAGAAAAGGAAGACAAAGGGATGTATTGTATGGTTGGGGGGGCTGTATGGAGGGGGACCAAGAAATGGCAGGCATCTTAAATAAATACTTCTGCCCAGTGTTCAGAAAACAAGGTGAAGGAAAGGGAACACAGAAATGTACAAAGGACTTTGAGGGGAGGGAAATGGACAGTAGTCCTTTTTTCTGAGGACAGAATTCAGAAAGAACTCCATAATCAGAAGGTGAACAAATCAACTGTATGGGAACAGTGGGCATGTATCCAAGGGTGCTGATGAAGCTCAGGGAGGTATTAGTTGCACCTCTGATAGACTTATTCAACAGACATAGGGAAGATCATGCCAAACAAATCTGATAGATTTCTTTGACTGGGTAATCAAGCAGCTAGTTTTTTAGTGCCAAAAAAGTACAAAGTAATGCATCTGGTCCACAGAAACCCAGGAGCAGAGTACAAAATGGGGGGAGTGATACTGACAGTGACCAAGCAAGAAAGAGATCTGGGAGGTAATGATATCAGATAACCTAAGGGTGGCCAGGCGATGTGACAAGGCAGCCAAGAGGTCTAATGGGATGCTGGGGCATATGAGGAGGGATATCACTATCAGAAAGAGGGAGGTGATGTTGCTTCTGTATAGGTCAATGCATTGCACCCCACCAGGAGAACTGTGTCAAGTTCTGGAAACCACATTTCTGGAAAGAGATAGGCAGAGTGGAGGTGCTCTGAAGGACAGCTGTCAAAATGATGCAAGGTACTGTAGACATTACAAACTCTATGAGGAGAGACTAAAAACCAAACACTGCAGGCCTAGCTCCTATCACCTTACAGTGGTTCAGCTCCTACCTTTCTAACAGATCACAGTCAGTCAAAATCAATGATGTCTTTTCCCCTCCCATGCTAGCTGTTGTTCCATAAGGCTCAGTTCTTGGCCCCATTCTCTTCTCCTTCTTCATAAATTACCTTTCTTCCACCTACACAAATTCCAATATTCATATGTATGTGGACAACACAATTCTTTTCACCTCAGGCCTCTCAACTTGCAAAGTCCTGGCTACCCTCCAAAGCAATTTTGACAATATTCAACACTGGTTCAATCAAAACCTGTTAAAACTAAATACCTCCAAAATGGAAACTATGTTATTTTGCACTACTCAAAAACTTATTAGCCCCCCCCCCATCACCTCCCTTAATGGCCCTTCTTGACCCCATCTCTAATTATAAATACTTAGGCATTTGATTAGACCCCCTACCTATCCTTCTCAGCTCACATTGAAGCAACTGTAGTCAAACTTCATCCTAAACTTGAGATGCTATACCACAAATGAAACTCTCTTCCTCCTCATACTAGAAGGCAAATCATAACCAAAATGATCCTTCCCATTGTTGACTATGCAGATGTGGTCTACTGCAATGCTCCCCACAATTACTCTATCCAAACTTGACACCCTCCTAAACTCTTTCTGCCACCTTGTTACAAATGCATCCTCTAGAACACACCATTGTGTATCTTTACCTACCTCTTAGATTAACCCCACTGCCCCATAGATGATATATCCACTCCCTCACCCTTATATCTAAATATTGATTCAACATGCTACCCTACTACCTGTTGGATAGTCTCTCCCCTGCCTCTGACTCCCCTTATGAACTGAGACACAGAAATAAAAGCTCCTTCTGCATACCCTGTCCATCCTCCACCCTTTGGCAGGTCACTTTCTCCTTCCGACTCCCAGTTTGTGGAACAAACTTGCCCTCCACATAAAGAACAACACCTAATACCTTGCTTGCAAGTACCAACTTCACTCCCTCCCTCCCTCCTCCACCTTGCCTCTGCCCCAGATTACCCCTTCCTTCTATCACCTGTACTCATGCCCTAAGCAAATGACCACACTTAATGTACAACTCCCCAAAATGTGAGCACTTTCACATGTACACTCTTTGTCTCCAGGCACTATCTCTGTAAAGACTAAAGAACTCTATTGCAAGGTTGTAGTCACTTGCTGAACTGTATGTAAGACCAGAAGCAAATCTGTTCTGGACAATCCACTATCTATATTAAAATGTTGTTGTAGCTGGCATCCTGCAAGCAACCACGTTTCTCATTACTAATCAATCCACTGTTGTATGTAATAATGATACCTTTTGTTAATTGTTGCACAGTGTGTATGTACTCAATCTTCTTTGCCCCCAGGATCATACCTGGAATCAAGCTTCGACTCAGCGTGCCTTTCCCGGTAATCAGTTGTTGAAAATAAAATAAATAAAATTCAATATGTACACCCTGGAGGAGAGTAGGGAGAGTATGGAGAGGAGGGATATGATAGAGACCTTTAAATACCTCACAGAGGTTAGTAAGGTACAGGAGGGAGAAACATTTCAGAGAAAAAGGTGCTCTAGAACAAGGGGTCATGATATGAAGCTGGAAGGGGGTAGAGTCAGGAGAGATGTGAGGCAGTACTTCTTCACAGAAAGGGTGGTAGATTCCTGGAACAACCTTCCATCGGAGGTAGTGTGGCAAAAGCAGGTTTCAAAAATACCTGCAATAGGCACAGGGGAATCCTAAGAGGAAGGAAGGGTGTGGAAGAGACAGTGCTGTAGATCAAGTAGGGTCTGCAGCAAAAGTTAAAAATGGGCAGCGAGTATATGGGCCCCGTGGTCATTATTTGCCATCAGTTTCTATGCTTGTATGTATGACAAGTTAGTGATTCAAATGGATACAGTGTAAAATTATTAATATGTGCAATGCCCGTACTGTTAACTGTATGCAAGCAATAACACCCAACAGGGTGGGTGGTATTGGGCTATACCCACCAGTCCAGGGGCATAATGAGGCCCGATGCTGCAGGCAGAGGGCCTTATAGCCCCTGGAAGGGTGGGTATAGCCCATACTGCCCACCCTGGAGGGTATTATTGCACTTAGAAAATGGGCTTACACTAGCATTTTCATATGGAATTTAATAAAATTAAAAAAAAATTAAAAAACACAAGAAAAATGAAATATAAATCTTTCTATTATAAAGTAGTTCCTCTGTTCCTAAGGTGTTCCATCTCTTGTTGCACCCCCCTTCCCAGCTATTCTCTTCTCTTCTTTTGCTCCCCCTCCACTGCACCACCTCCAGGACTGTTTCTGTCCCATTTCCTGTGTTTTTTTTGGGGGGTAGTGCAGTTTCAGAACACAGAGAAGCTGCAGTGTCACTTTAGTTTTATTTTATTTATCTGTGTCCTGGACAGCAAAAATGGATTTGCAAGCGGTGAGGGGCCTGATGGTTTGACGTTGTACCAGGAAGTTGAAGATGCGTGACTATGAGGAGAGACGGCAGTGGTTTAAATTATTTTTTTGTTTTGTTTCAGCATTCAGGAGACATGTTCTTTTTAATTTGAGGGCAGTAACTTGTCAGGAGACATCTCGTTTGGTCGTAGGTCATTTCCTGGTTTGGCATGTTGGATGATCGGCGGCAGAGTGGAGACGAGACCCAGAGCGTAAAGTAAAAATTAACTGAAGAGTGATGTTTAACAAGGGAAAAAAAAACAGAAAAAAATGTAGATTGCTTTGTTCTGTGCAGTTCTGAGTGGTTGTGTCTGGGCTAAATACTGTACATACTGGGCAACTGTACTATAAATAAATGAGCATTTGGGGGCTAGTCTAGTATGCCTCTTTACAGATGACACAAAGATCTGCAATAGGGTTGATACACAAGATGGAGTGGAAAGGATGAGAAGGGACTTGGCAAGGTTGGAGGAATGGTCAAATGTATGGCAGCTCAGATTCAATGCAAAGAAGTGCAAGGTAATGCACCTGGGAAACAAAAACCCAGGGGAAGAGTACACAATGGGGGAAGGGGATCCTGACAACAGTAAAAATGGAACGGGACCTGGGGGTAATTATATCAGATGACCTAAAGGTAGGCAAGCAATGTGAGAAGGCAGTAAGGAAGGCTGGGAGGATACTGGAATGCATAGGGAGAGGCTTCAATAGTAGCAAACAAGTTGTTTTCCCCTCTGTACAGACAGTTGGTGAGACCCCATCTGGAGAACTGAGTGCAGTTTTGGAGACCCCATCTCTGCAAAGACATAGACAGAGTGGAGGCTGTCCAGAGGAAGGCAACCAAAATGTTGCAGGGTCTGCACCAGAAGACATATGAAGAAAGACTAAAGGAGCTTAATATGTATACCCTTGAGGCAAAAAGGGAGAGGGGGACATGATAGAAACTTTCAAGTACCTCAACGGAATCACCAAAGTCCAAGAGGGTAGTATCTTTCAGAAAAAGAGATTTGCAAGAACAAGGGGGCACAATTTGAAGATAGAGGGGGGATGGCTCAGAGGTAACATGAGGAAGTATTTTTTCACAGAGAGGGTTGTGGATGCATGGAACAGCCTCGCTGAGAAGGTTGTGGAGTCAAAAACAGTGGGGGAATTCAAGAATGCATGGGACAGACATAAGGCAGTCCTAGTGGGGGGGGGAAGGAGGAAGTAGACTGTTGGTTAACTAGGATCTGCAGCTTATCTGTTATGTAGGAAAATGGGAAGACTAGGTGGGCCAAGCGGTCCTTATCTGCTGTCAAATTCTATGTTTCTATGTAGTCTCTTGCTAAACTAGGAAAAAAATGGCAGACATTTCAAATTAAAATGAGGGGCGTTTAGCCAATTACAGAGCAGGGTGGGCACCAGGATTCTGGTAATCGGGCAGGCTGGGTTGGTACTTTTAATAGCCGGGCATCTGTTGTCTGATAGAGGCCCACCTAGAGAAGTCCCTTAGCTAATCAGAAGCCTCAAATGGTTTTACCCATTTTCTAAGGCACCCATAATTCATGTTGTACTTTGCTACACATACACAATAATCAGATGGGCAAAATATATACATTGAACAAGGGAGAAAAAAATCAAGGGGAACATGTGAAGCAATATACTACTCCTTTAGTTGTGACACCACGATGCACATTGATTACCTTTGAATTTTAATGACAGTAGAAGGCATGACACCCATATGAGATGTCTCTTGTTTGGTTATAATAATCCTCTAAACCCTTCTCTACCAAGAAATTTGTCAAATCTATTCTTATGCTCAGAGAAATTTCTGATATTAATTGTCATACCATTGTATTAATATGTCATTAATACCAACGTATGTACCCTCTGTAACTAAATAAGTATTCAGCTAAAGCTATTCTACTGGGGCTCCTGTGTATCCCACTCCTTAATATGTATCACCTAATATTACCTTATACAAATTCCTGTGTATGTATTCACTTCAACTATAAATGTATCATCTAAGACTACTGTTCAATGTCATCAAGTTATGTACTCTTTGTAACTAATTCCGGGTCATCCCTGAGAAAGGGATCTCTGGTCTCAGTGGGCTTACCCAGTTACCAAAATCTAAATAAATAAATAAGTATGTGTCACTTCAGAAGGCAAATCATTCCAAAAGTCTACTGTCCTTTAAGTGTAATGAATCTTTCAATTGCTTATTTTAAAATTGATTGGCCTAATTTGTTGTTCATGTCCCCTTACTTTTTGTTCCATTCTAAAATTTAAATTGAATTCATCCATTACATCCTATTTGTTAATGATTTTTTCACATCATCAACACATTCTCCCAATACGCCTGTTGTGCAGAGTATTTACCCCCACCAACTCCCTCCGCAACTCCGCCTATAGAACCCTCACCCTCCCTGTCCATACTTCCACTTCAGGGAGAGCTGCCCTCTTCTTTCGCTTTCCAAACATTTGGAACTCCCTCCCTTAGATATCAGTTCTGCCCTGTCTACTCATTCATTTTTCTATCTTCTTCGACACTATATTTCCCCATCCTGCAATTGCACCTGACCCACTTCTCCTTCATGACCCCTCCCTGCCAACTCTTCTGTTCTATTTCCACTACTCTACCTGCTTCTACCTCTTGCTAGGCATGCCGAAAGCCTATAGTACTGGCTGAGTTTACTTCAAGTAGTGTTCCTTCCCTTAGGGTTCCACTTCTGGGTGTAAGGCTTGCCTCCCCCCTTCCTCTTCACTCCCCTTAATCCTTCTTTTTTACAGTTTCATACCACATTCACCTTTTGTTCCCAATCCTCCCCCATCCTTTCTTCCTGTTAACCACACCCACCTCTTCTGTACCAATATTCTGTTCTCCAATTTATCCCTTAACCCCCCCATCACCTGCCAATCCCCTTGCAGGATGTGCATTCCAGAGAGGTGAAGGTTCACCTAATCTCAAACCATCTCCCACTCCCCATCCTCCTATTATGACAAAGTTTCTCATTACCACAAGTGTTAAACAAGCATTTGTCATTGCTGAATGTTAAATGCTTGTTATTTTTTTTTTTTTTTGCAGTTCTGAGCCCAAATTTTAAAGATTTCAACTCTTGTCCAAAAGGTGATTTCACGCTGTGACTGCAAAATCACCTTTCAGGATGCAAAAAAACATTTTGGCAAGGATCTGAAAAATGACAGCTGTGAAATTAAATGAGGTGTTGTGTAGAAATGGCTATGTTGAACATTTGGAGTCAAAATATTGAAAATTGCTGATGTTACGAGACTGTGTTCACAAATTTCAACACAGGCTCTTAACTTTGTTGTTTGTGAATATTTTTGCCCCAAATTTTTAACATACCCGTCTTATGACCCCACATCATGAACAAGTGCAGAGAAAAATTTCAACACCTGCCCGAAAGGTGATTTCAAGCAGGAACTGTGAAATCACCTTTCGTGATGCAAAAAAAAACATTTTGGCCAGAATCTAAAAAATTACAGCTATCTCATTAATCAGGAGTTGTGAAAAAATGGCCTTGTTGAAAATTTGGGGTCAAACTATTGAAAATTGCCAAAGTTACGAGCCTGCATTCACAAATTTCAATAAAGGCTCATACCTTTGTTGTTAGTGAAAATGTTTGCTCCAAATTTTCAGATTTTAACCTGCACAAAAGGTTTTGCATCTTAAAAATGTTTTGTGATTCCCCCACCCCCCCTGTGTTTAAGAATCTCTGTTTCTGCTATGCTATGCTTCTGGTCAGTGAAAGCACCACCCCCTCATCACTGACATTTCACCTATAAAATCCACAAGTGATTAGTAGAGGACCTTCACATGGAAAATCATGCATCTTCGAGACATGTGGATGCCTTTTTTCACTTGGTGTCCATGAAAAGGGTGTCTCTCAGTTTTCGTGTCTTTGCTCAGATGAGAATTGAGCACCACTCTACCCACCAGCATCATACAGCCCCTGGGGTCCTATCTTCTGTGTGTCATTGACTGTGCTTTCAAATTCACTGGCCAAGCATACATACACCTAAATGCTTAACATTTACTTTTTGTTGAAGCAGAGACTGAAACAGCAGGTGGGAGAAAAGGTGCAAATGATCCCATTCACCTAAATGGGTTACTAACTGTGAAGCCTTTTTGAAAGTGACAATTCAGTTTCTTCCTTGTGAACATACTTTCATTCAGACTAGTTTTCATTCAAACAACTGAGGATTTTGGATGGCCCTGCTGATTACAAACTTGAATAAGCTAGTTGGTAACAGTGATCCTGACCTGCGCTTAGCAATCTACAACCTAGATGCTAACATGCAAAGAATACAATACAAAGCTGACTAAAATCTAAAAACGAGCTTATAAAACACATAAAATGTATCTGAACATTTATCTTTACCCATACAAAATTGTTGCTGCACAAGTAAAACTCAGGTAAATTACATGGTACCCTGACTACTATTTTATGATGTGGTAAACATATATTGGTACTTTTTTTTTATATTCTTTGTAAACCAGGTAAGGCCCACTAGGCAGAGCTGCCTGTTTTCAGGGGTGACCCAGGAGCACTATAGAGGTTAAGTGACTTGCTTAGAGTCACACACTATGCAAGTGGACGTTATGAGAATCAAACCCAAGTCTACTGGATGTACCCAGTTCAATCATTGTTTATTACTCTAACCACTAGCCTATATTGCCAGCCATAATATCACCCATATATAATGTTGTAATATATGATTTCAATAATAGTGCACAGTACCTACAGTGCAAATTAGGAACATTAAACACTACAACATTTTACTAAAACTGAATTATTTGCCACTCCATCTGCTTTTTTTCTTACACCAAGGTGGGTGAATAGTTAACAGAGCACTGTAAATAGATTTTGATCAGGCTTCATTATTCTACATCTAGAAACTGATACAGTTAGTTTATTCTGGATTTATTTAATATTGATTTTCTGTGGCTCACTAAATAGAATCTATTTAGCACTGTATGAGGCAGATGTTTTTAAATTGTGGAAGAGAGGCAACATATTTCATCCGTTTAGGATTCATGTTAGGAACTAAGTTTTTCTTCATATTTAAAACATACTCAAGGGTCAGTGTATTCATTTAGTACTTTATGCTGACTAATATATGATGCAGAAAACAGTAAATGATTTATCGTGAAGCACTCAGGGTCTGTAATAGAAGTTTTGCAAAAATCTCTGCAATTTCAGGTTACTTTTCCCACAATTTTCCAGTGGCCCTACCCATGTGTGCTAATACTTGTATTATTCTTTTTGCGTCATCCAGTGTAATATAAATAGCAAAAGACAATTAGGCACATACTATATGAAAACTGTGGTTTCAGGAAGGAAAGCAGTCCTCAGCTGATGAAGAGGTAGGTAGGAAGCATGAGTGGTTGAACTGAATGGCTGTTTACAAAAAAGCAGTGCGGGTGGTTTCCTTACTGATTCCATATGCAGCAAAGCAGAAGGAATGCAAAGCACAGCAGTATTCATTTTAAGATGCTGAAATCTGGGCCAGCCTGCTGGTGCTGCCGTAGTGCTACTGCTTGCAACGCCAGCAACCCAGGGTCAGAAGCAAGCTTGAGTTGCCGAAGGTCTGACCAGGGGAGTAGGATTGAGCACCCAGGAGGACTGCTCTCCTCCACCAGGGAGGGTGGGCTGCAGGTGGTGGTTGCAATGATGCTATAGAGCAATTGGGAGGAAAGGATGCTAGCCAGGATCTGGAGCAGTGGCATGACTCTACATGCCCTACCTCCTTGGATCCCCTCAAGTGCCGGTGCCCTCAGGGACATTGACCAGAAAACCAGGAGAAATCACTCCACACCTGCCACTGGTAGAAGTGACCCAGCTGCCCTACACTTCATAACCAGGCTCCATGAGGGAGCCACTGGGCTGCCCGAGACATACTAAGGGACTGTGGAGGGGTGAACTGAGGTCCCCTCCCTTCCCACCTGGGGGTACAACCCAGGCAGGATAGGGGCAGGCCCACATGAGCTCCTGAGCATTACCTGGGGTGAAGCTAGGGGATACCAAGCCTAGGGATCTCTGTAAAGTGGAGACTGATACTGTGAGAAGGGGACATAGAAAGAAAAAATTAAAAAAAAATTTAAAATATATTAAAATCTTATAGATTTTGTGCAGTGACATGCAATTTCCGTTAGGCACCAGTACAGGAATTCAGAATCCACAAACCAAGCAGGATTCCATGATTTTTACCAGTGTTACTGATAAAAATGGGAAACCAGGGTTCCTGCTTCTGTAGTCAACTTGGGAATGTCAGTGATAAGGGGGTGGTGCTTTCATAGCAGAAACAGAGACTCAAACACAAGAGGGGGAATCACAAAACATTTTGAAGGTGCAAAACCTTCCCTAAGTCCCCAAAAGTTCTGTAGCTGTGGAAAAAAGGGGAAATTGTTCTGAGTGCTATTCACAAAACTTCCACAGCTGCGGAAAAAATATACTACGGACTATGGAAAAAAGTGCAGCTGCTGAGTTCCTGAGGAAAAAAGGTAATTGATAAGTATAGCACATCCCCTCAAAGGCTGTTTTATTTTTATTTTTTTAATTGTAATGATATCTTGGGGAACTCCTGTGAGCAGATGCTCATTTGTAAGTTCCACGTCAGTTACAAGAAAAAATTGAACGGGTACATAGTATTACATTACAAGTAAGCACAAAATTGCAGTGGTACAAAATAATACATTACAAGCTAGGTAGACAAAAAATTGGTGTGAATTACAAGACTGGGATAGCATTTAGCTTAAGGTATAACATTTAGACACCGCTACAACATTGGTGAGAAGGTGCCAGCATCAGAGAGTGAAGTATACTTGTGGGGGGACACACAGAGTGGAAAACAGGCACAGCTGCAGTAAAGTGAAATGTATGCCTGCATAAGGGGTTAAGAACAGACTTAAGGAAGGTTGGAGACAATGGGGCTAGGAGAGCAGCTGACAGCGGAGGTATGAGGGTGGGACAGAGAGGGGAATGGGTGCCCAGTGGGGAGGGGAGGGGGTGGATGGGGGGAGTGGGATAATGAAGTCCTGTGAAGGTAGGTGCCCTGAGGATTAGGTGTAACACCAAGTGCTGCTGCTTTACGGTGGTCCAAATGTAGGAAAGTTGTTTTGTTTATCACGAATGGGCTTTTCTCAGCCAGGTTTTTTCCGCAGTTGCGGAAAAAATGTTGCACATATTAGAGTGAGGCATAACACTCCCTCAGCAAACTGCAGTAGTGCCCCAACAACTGAAAACAATTACAGTGGAGGTCAGGCACAGGTAGTAGCATCCCAGTGGGTATATCAGTGGCTGAAGTTACCGCAACATTAGCACACAGTGCCATTGAATTGCAACAAACAAGAACCACCAGACCCAGTGCAGCCCATGAAGGAGCCCCACAGGCAGTAGAGTCTGAACAGCCTGTGGTGCGTGCTACTCCTGCAGGCAACAGGAACACTCCAGAGAGAGACGGGCAGCAGTGACAGCCAGCCACTGTGGTGCCATGGTATTGCTGGTACCTGTGGTGCTGCAGTGGTCCCAGTTGAGGGACTGGCTGCTGGTCTCCCTGTGAGTGCTGTCAGCTGCATGCTGTGGCAAAACTGTGAACGTCTGCTGCTCCAGCTAATTAGGTTTACGGTTGTTGTGCCATTCCCGCAGCTGCAGATCTGCAGTTGCAGATTGTCAGCACTTGTGCAATTTCCATAGCTGCTGAATTTCCACACCTACAGAGCTTTTTGCTGAATTCTGCACCCGTGCAAGTTTTCTTTCAGGATATCATGCACCTGCATTTCTGCAGTGCTGCAGACCATTTTTCTGCAGCTGCAGGATTTGTGACAGTCTTTTTGAATACTGCCCAAGGTCCTCAGCCTAGAAAAGTACTGAAGGGATTATCTGAATATAAAGGAGGTACAAATCAACAAAATTCCCATATAATCAGATAGGTACAAGGAGGTGGATTCAATGCAAGCAGCCTACCTCACAATGCCTTAGCAGCTACCTTTGCATGAATAAAACTGAATAGAATGCCACTATTAGATAGTCCTGAAAGGGTCAATATAAAAGCAAACAGGACTTGCAGACTGACACGCACACTCACACACGTCCACACACACACGTTAAAACCCTTACAGTGACAATTTGAAATCTCCGGAGTTCAAGTCAGTAGCTATGAAATAGTGCAGCTGCTGGAGTGTTGGGGGAAGGGAGACTATGGAACAGCAAGGAACGGCACTGAGGAGGTGAGGCAGAGATTTGTTATTCATGTCCAGCCAAAGCATTCAGTGGATGGACACTCATGATATCTGATCACATGCTTCCAAAGTCCTTTCTCTCTCTCCTAGTCATAGCAATAGGACAGCATGGTGACATCACCGGGGAACCCTATAAAGAGATTACTATGATTCTCTAGAGAGGTAGCAGAAAAAGTTAGAGCAAATAAAATAGCATTCAGAAACTACAAGAGAACACAGAAGGAGGAGGATATGGAGAGTTACCAGGACAACAAAGGAGACAGAGAAGGCACTTAGGAGCACAAAAGAGAAAACAGAGGAAAATATAGCCAAATCAGTATACAAGGGGGAAGAAAACATTTTTTAGATTCATTATTGAAAACAGGAAGTCCAAGGGAGAGATGGTAAGACTGAAAGGGGAAGGTGTGTGTGTGTGTGTGTGTGGGGTGGCAGGTGTGTAGAAGATAGATGACCACCAAAAAGTAGACATATTTAACCAATACTTCTACTCAGTATTCACAGAGGATGTGATAGGAAATGGGCCTTTGTTACAAGACAAGGTTGTAGAGGGTTGGGAGGTAGACACTAGCTCTTTCACAGTGGAAAGAGTCCTTAAGAGTTATCAAAGTTAAACGTAGACAAGGCAATGGATCCAGACATGTTGCATCTCAGGTAGCTGAGGGAGTTCAGGGAGGAGCTGGCTGCATCTCTGACAGCCCAGTTCAACCAGTCACTAGAACCAGGAGAGGTACCGGGGGACTGGAGGAGAGCAGATGTATTCCCACCCCACAAAGCTTGAAATAGGAAGGAGGTGGGAAATTACAGGCCAGTCAGTCTGACTTCGGTAGTGGACAAAGTAATAGAATCACTTCTGAAGGAAAGGATTGGAGAATACCTTGTCACCACAGGTCTACAAGATCTGAGGCAACACAGATTCCCTGAGGGTAGGCCCTGCCAGACAAATCTGATCGAGTTCTTTGACTGGGAGGTGCAGATGACGTGGCCTGTTTGGATTTCAGCAAGGCCTTTGGCACCGTTCCACATAGAAGGCTGGTAAACAAACTGAGTAGCCTAGGAGTTGGTTCTAAAATAGTAAAATGGGAGCAGAGCTGGCTTAATGATAGGAGCCAAAGAATGGTGATATATGGGGTACATTATAGAGAGGGCAAGGTGACTAGTGGGGTGCCACAGGGGTCAGTATTAGGCCCAGTCCTCTTCAATGTTTTATAAGTGACATTGTAGAAGGACTGAGGGAAGGTGTGCTATTCACAGATGACACAAAATCTGAAACCGAGTAGAGACATGGGGAGGTGAAAAATGCAGGAGGATCTAAAGAATTTAGAAGAATGGTCATGAATTAAGATTCAGTACAAAAAATGCAAAATCATGTGCTTAGGGCAAACAAACCTGAGGGCAATGTACCAACTTTGGGGGGGGGGGTATTACCATTCACAAAACAGGAAAGAGACCTGGGGGTTATCATTTCTGATTACCTAAATGTAGCTAAACAGTGTACACAGCAAGGGGAAAGGCTAGCAGAATGCTCAGATGTATAGAGAAAGATATCAACAGCAGAAAGGGTGAGGCAATAATAATACCCCTGTATAGATCACTGGTGAGACCCCACCTTGAGTACTGTGTACAGTTCTGGAGGATCCATTTCTGAAAGGACATAGATAAAGTGGAGGCGGTGCAAAGAATAGCATCCAAAATGGTACAGGGCCTGAATAAGAAGCCCTACAAAGAACGGCTTAAGGATTTAAATAGTACCCTAGAAGGCAGGAGGAACAGGGTATACAATAGAGACATTCAAGTACCTCACAGGAATAAACAAGGTACAGGAAGGGAGCATTTGTCAAAGGAAAAGATATTTAAGGACAAGGGGGTCACAATATGAAGCTGGGGGGGGCTGAGAGGAAACGTGTGGAAGTACTTCTTCATGGAGAGGCTGTAGGACACTTGAAACAGCCTCCCAGAGGAAGTAGTGGGGGCTAGAATGGTAACAGGATTTAAGAATGCATGGGACAGACATAAAAACATAAAAATTGTTGGCAGATAAGGACCCAAGGCCCATCCAGTCTGCCAGTAATCCCTACACTTGTTTGCATCCTCTGACCCTATCTGGTCAGTGACTTTTCACCACCCCTTCCCACCTCTAAGGTTTCCTCATGCCTATCCTAGGTATGTTTAAATCCATCCACTATGCTTGCTCCCACCACCTCCTGGGGCAGACTATTCCATATGTCCACCACCCTGTCCATGAAGAACTTCTTCACATTTCCCCTTAATCTGTCACCTACCAATTTTATATCATGCCCCCCCGTTCTTGTACTCCCCCTATATTGGAAGATGTCTGCCCCTGTACCTTGTTTATGCCTTTAAGGTACTTGAATGTTTTTATCATGTCTCCCCTCTCCCGCCTCTCCTCCAGCAAGTACATATTGAGGTCCTTTAATCTCTCCTCATATGTGTTCTGGTGCAAGCCCTGTACCATCTTAGTTACCCTTATCTGGACTGCCTCCACCCTGTCAATGTCCTTACAAAGGTGAGGCCTTCAGAACGGCACACAGTACTCTAGGCGAGGCCTCACTAGTGTCTTATACAATGGCATCACTACCTTCTGCCTTCTGCTACTGATACCTCTGCCTATGCACCCCAGCATGCCATTGGCTCTCCGAGCAGCCTTTGTACTCTGCTTGGACACCTTTAGGTCATTAGAAATGATGACCCCTAGGTCCTTTTCTTCCCAGGTGATAATCAGCAACTCTCCCCCATCCTGTAACTCTCCACAGGATTCCTTTGTACCAGATGCATCATTTTGCACTTCTTAAAATTAAACCTCAGCTGCCACACTTCAGACCATTTTGAAAACTTCCCCAGATCCCTCCTCATTTTTTCCACCCCTTCTTGAGTATGCACCCTGTTGCAGATCTTGGTGTCATCTGCAAACAGGCAGACCTTTCAGTCCAGCCCTTCTGCAATATCACTAATGAAGACATTTAACAGGATTGGCCAAAGGACTGATCCCTGTGGTATCTCGCTGGTCACCCCCCTGTTCCCGGATTGGATCCCATTTACCACCACCTTCTGCCCCCTGTCCATTAGCCAGTGTCTAACCCTGTTTAGCACCCTGTGCCCCATGCCCAGACTACTCATCTTGTTAACCAGCCTCCTATGTGGGAAACTGTCGAAGGCCTTCCATTTTTTTTTTTTTGTATCATTTAAAGTTTATTGTTTTCTCAAAAAACAAAACACAGTTATCAATACTTAGTTATATAAACCTTACAGGGAAAGCATTGACATCTTGCAGCTATCTTACAAAGAAATTGGAACCACGCACTTTCCCCAGGTGTAACAACAGTCAATAGTAAATAGCCTAGGAACTATAACCCCTCCCACCCCCCTTACCCTCTACCATGATATATAAGAGGTCAGATATAGTGAATTAACAATTAAAAGGTACTAGCATAATAAACCAAGACATTTTTAATTTAGCGGCCTCCAGGTGAAAAGAAAATGCTCCCACGAACCCCATAACTTTACAAAAGACTCTCTTCTGCCCCTTATACCTGCAATGTGTTTTTCAAGTTGTATAGCTAAAGTACATTCCCTGTGCCACTCCACCAATGTTGGGACCTTGTCTGACGCCCAGTATCTGAGGATTAATAACTTTGTTACTGCGGTGGCCAGAATGATACGTGCTTTCCAGACTTTGGGAGTGGTCGCAAGGAAAGCACCCAAAATACAGACCTCGGGGTATCCATTCTGTGAGAGCCAAGGATAGGGCTGAGCAGGGTACCCACGGATTTCCAAAAGCTTTGAACCAGGGGGCACAACCATAAAAGGTGGTATAGAGTTCCATCTTCCTTTTTACATTTCCCACAAAAAGGTGAGCTAAGTACTCCCCTTCTGAAGAGATGGGAAGGAGTCAAGTACAAATGATGCATTATTTTAAACTGTATTAATTTTAGCCTGTCTTGCTTAATGAATCTATACACTGTAGTCCAAAGTGTAGCCCAAGCTTTCGGGGAGGCACTGATATCCATCACCTTGACCCAATAATAGCAGATTCCAGAAGGAAGTGTGTGATCCCATTCTTGGAGGAGACTGCGAACCTTGGCCACTGCATGTGGCTGCTGCGCAGTCCTTAGAAGAGTGTGTATATCTTTATCTCCCTTATCCGCTTTATAATTCGGAGAGAAGACCTGAGTCAGAGCTTTACTCAGCTGCAACCATTTGTAAAAATCTAGGTCCGTGAAACTCAAATTTTTTTTCAGAGCCTCAAATGTATACGGCCTGTCCCGATCCCAAAAGTCCGCGACCGTTAATTTACTTAACTGAGGCCAAAATGCAACTGGAATGGGGAGCCACTCGATTTTAATTTGTGGATTGTCTACAATGGGTTGAAAGCCAGATAACCACCAGTGAACCCTAAATAGCTTTGTAACTGATGAAATGCCCTGATAGACCATCCCATAGGGTTTTTGAGCTGCTTGGGAAGACTGGCCAGAGGATATAAAGGAGCTTAGATAGGGAGAATGGCCCTCTTCGCAAGACCCTGTTCAATGTCCATCCAGAGAGGTGTATAAGTAACTTAGTGTGATCACGATCCCAGTAGCCAATTTCTACATGCTGGGCCAAATAATAAATAAATAGGAGGGGTGCAGGCCACCTTTAAGTTTGGGAGCCGAAGTTTGAAATAAGATCGACGGGTTGTTTTACTTTGCCATAAAAAGGAATTGAATATCTTCTGCAATTTAATAAACCAACTCTTTGGCAGGAAGGCTCCTAGCATATCAAGCGGGTAAAGAAGCCTAGGAAGAGCCACCATTTTTATAAGGTTCAGTCTGCCCCATAGAGATAAGGAGACTGTGCCCCATCTCTTAAAATTTTCCGAAATCTCTTGCACTATAGAACCCAAATTATCCCTGATCATCTGGACAAAACTTGCATTTATGTTTATACCTAGAAAAGTGATGAATTTGGTTTCCCATGCGACACCTAGACCCTGCACATCTGCTTTTCTCTTAAAATGGTTTAGAGGGAAAACTTTAATTTTAGCACAGTTTAATTTATATGAGGATACTGCGGAAAAATTATTAATCTCCTTAAGTATAGCTGAGATCGAAGTCTCTGGGTTTTCTACACGTAGAAGCATGTCATCCGCGTATGCAGAACAGACATAACTAGAATCCCCTATTGGTATACCTTTGATAGCCGAATTCTTTATGATCCTACGCAATAGTGGTTCCAAATATAAGTTAAACAATAAAGGGGACAAAGGACAGCCCTGCCTAGTACCCCGCTCCAACTTGAAGACCTGTGACAGGAATCCATCACATTTCACCCTGGCTGATGGGCAAGAGTATAATAATCTAACCCAACATAAAAAGTTGTGGGGTATGCCGAAGGCCGAGAGAGTAGCAAATAAGAACGGCCATGAGACCCGATCAAAGGCCTTTTCGGCATTGAGTGATAGGAGCGCCGCTTGGATTTTAGAATCTTTTGCTATTGCAATAAGATGCATAAGTTTCCTCATATGATCGTGGGATAATCTCCCTCTCATGAAGCCCACTTGTTCCTTGCATATGAGTCGGTCCATGACTTCGGCTAGTCTATTAGCTAAAATTTTCATGTATTTTAATGTCGGTATTAAGCAGAGATATTGGCCGGTAACTATCCAGACTGGTTGGGTCTTTACCGGGTTTTAGAATTAAGGAGATAGTGGCCTCCAGGAAAGCTGGATCAGAAATCCCATGATTGTACCAGTACCTGAAAGTGTCTAGTAGGATTGGTGAGATCTCTGGGAGAAAAGCCTTATAAAAGTTACTCAGGAAACCATCGGGGCCTGGAGATTTGTCTAGAAGCAACTGCCAGATAACTTGATGTATCTCAGAAATAGCAATTGGAGCTTCTAAGATTTTGGACTCGGCTTCTGATAATTTTGGCAAGTTCGCTTCATTTAAATATTCCGAAATTTCAGGACCTGAAGATCTCAAATCAGGTTCTTGTGCATATAATTTCTGGAAGTACTCTCCAAATAATTTTGAAATTTCACTCGGATCAGTATGGATCTGATCCCCTTGGCCTACACGAACCCCTACTATGTATTGAGCTGAGTCCATTTGTTTCACTCACCAAGCAAGGAGTTTGCTCGCTTTTTCACCTAAGTCTAAATACTGCATCTTGGTTCGAGTAAGGGCAAGTTCTGCTTGTTGAAACATTATTTCCGAATACTGGGCTTGTAATTGGTGCAACTTGACCCAGTCTGACTCAGGTGAGATATGGGATAGAATGTTCTAGATTGATTGGATTTCCGATAACACAGTTCTCAGCCTTTCGCCCTGCTCCCGCTTCTTCCTAGACGCAATCTTAATCAACCCCTCTTAGGAAGCATTTTAAGGCAGCCCATATTAGGTCTTTTGATATATAGAATCATTATTATCAATCATAAATGTACAATAAGCTCCTAATGCTCCTTAGGAACTTTCTTCTTTATAATTTGGGTATTTAACCTCCATTGCGTAAATCTCAGCATCTCCGGAAAAGGCGTGTATCTTACACACACCGGAGCATGGTCTGAGATTACCCTTGTCGAAATCTCTGCATGGGACATGTTGGGAACTATAGATGAGCTAATTAAGATATAATCTATTCTCGAATAAGTATGATTAGCTGGGGAGAAAAATGAATACTGTCTCCTTTCTGGGAAAAATAGACGCCATATGTCAACTAAGGCTGTTTTGTTAATAAAATCCTTCAGGGCCCTTTGGGATGGGGAAAGGCCTCTGTGCCTATTGTGAGATCTATCTAAATCATTAGAAAGTACTAAGTTCCAGTCTCTCCAAGAATGGTGATATTGTGTGCCTCTAGGCCCATTTTGAAGGGAAGGTCCCTGAAGAATGAAGGAGATTCACAATTGGGACCATAAATCGAGCCTAATACCACGGATTGAGATGCTAATATTGCTTTCACAAATACAAAGCGCCCTTCTGGGTCCCAACATTCCTGTACCAATTTGAAAGGCACCTCTCTTGCAATTAGGATGGCCACCCCAGCTCTCTTAGATGACGCCCTGGCACCAAAAGCTTGAGCTACCCACAGTCTTTTAAAATAGTGCAGGTCAACTCTCTTTAGATGAGTTTCTTGAAGGAAAGCAATTTGTGTTCCTAAGTGTAAGAGGTGTTTAAGGTCAACCTGCCTCTTGACCCTATCCTTGGCTCCTTTTATGTTCCAACTAACAATATATATGGTAGTGTCATATACCTGGTAAATTGAATAAAATGGAAATCTCTGAAAATCGTATGGGAATTACACTGTCGGCCCCAAATAAAATAATGTTAGCACCCAAACTGACAAATGCCTCCCTATTTAAATATTCAAGTCCCTGAAATTTCCTCACCTCCCTCCCTCCCTCTAGCATGCCCCCCAGCCTCCCTCCTCCACCCCTTATGGTAATATTTCCTAATACCCTCCCGCCCCTTTAAAGCACGCAACCCCCAGTTCCCAAAACTGTACTCATAAAGCTATACTGCCACATGATATACATCCAGAAACAGCCTAGAGCTAATTATCACCCCATTCCCACCCCGAGCCCACCTACCCCGACTACTAAGATAATCCCATAATAGGCCCATAGAAATCAAAAATGTGCCTCATAGTCAAAAAAAAAAAGGGGCATAAACCCCTGGGACTTTATTCCTTTAGCAACCATCATTCTTCTTTTCACTCCTTGTTCTTCTTCCTAAAACTCTTATGCTGACACTTTAACTGCTCAGGGTAAATAACCAGCAAGATGACATCCCCGTAAATCAGCTCGAATCTTGATAAATATGCACTTGGTAGATCCACCATGTTCCAATAGGAGTAGACTAGTCCAAAAAAGTTATTTCCGGGGGAGAGAAAAAAAAACCTCATTATTTTGTCCTTTTTCTTATTAAATGTCCAACATTCTTCCCATCATAAGTCCTTCATAATTAGGTGGATGAAAGTCTCGCTCAAATAGATGAATAAGACGAAGGTTCACTTGAACAGATCTGGAAGTATCCGCTGCAGCTCCTGTTGGGCCTGCTGCTGTGACTCGAAGGACAACCATTTCCCCTCATGAGAAACCATTAGAATGGCAGGGTATTTCACCCTAAAAGGTTTTGATGCAGCAATAAGTTTGGAGACTAATGGATGTAGTTCTTGTCTTCTGATCCTTACAGAATGAGGCAGATCCTGTACAATTCGGATTCTCTTGCCCTCCCATAGAAGCTCCTTCATTCCACTAACTTTCTCCAGAACGTGTTGTTTATCCAAATAATTGAGAAAATGGAGAATCAGAGGTCTGGGGGGTTGACCCTGTAAAGGGGGAGGGCGTAGAGCTCGATGTGCCCTTTCTATTATATAATCTCCCCCTCCGGGAGGAGAACCTGCGATTTTAAGGCAGAATTGGAGCACTACCTTCCTCTCTTTCTGGTATCCCAATAACCACCAAATTGTTCCTTCTACTGTGCCCCTCCAGATCTTCTAATTTGTCTTCCAGTTTTTTAATTCTTCTCTTTGCCAGGACAATCTCTGTATCTGCTCCATTTTGTCTGCTTTCAATGGAGGAAATGTTGCTCTCTGCATCCCCAATCCTCCTGGATAACGAATCCACCGCTTGTTTAATGTCCTGAATATCCCCAGCTAAAATTGAAATGGAGGCTTGAAGGGGCTTCATCGTCTCGAGGAACTTAGCTTCCGTGAGCGGGGAGTCCATTATGGGGAGCTGAGACAGGCTAGCAGCCTGCTGCCAGCCCTCTTTGCGGCTGCACTCTCCGGCGTCTGTGGCGGCGAAGGTTTCGGACGTGTTTTTTTAATATATGTTTCCATCGCTGACTTCTGCGAATAAACCATCTCGCTGTAGGGTATACTGCCTCTTAAGAAGAACCGCTGTTTGCCGGTAAAGATGCCGCAAGATAAAGAATTTAAGTAGTCGATCGGGGAGCTCCGGGCGAGTGCGACTTTCGATCAGGCTGCCATCACGTGACCTTCGTCGAAGGCCTTCCTGAAATCAAGGTATGAGACGTCCACCACCCCTCCAATTTACTTCCTTTGTCACCCAGTCAAAATGTCTATCAGATTCATCTGACATGACCTTCCTGCTGTGAATCCTGTTGCCTCAGATCCTGGGCTCTGTTGGATTCAAGGTGTGTAACAATTCTTTTCTTAAGCAGTGCCCCCATGATCTTACCCACTACTGAGGTGAGACCAATTGGCCGATCATTCCCTGCCTCCTCTCTACTCCTGCTTTTGTGCAGAGAGACAATAAGCACCCTCCTCCAGTCCTCTGGGACAACTCCAGTGTTGAGTGACTCAGTAAACATAGCTGCCAGAGGCACTGCTAGCTCTATTTGCAGCCCTCTTAATATCTTCGGGTGTATGCCATCTGGCCCCATTGCTTTGTGCACCTTCAGTTTCATGAGCTCCTCCAGGACTCTCTCCACTGTGAATGGACTGGTGTCCACCTCCCCCGCTTTGTATTGGTTACACAACTGTGGTTCCTGCCCTTTCCCTTATTCAGTGAATACGGAACAGAAGTATTTATTCAGAGTTTCTGCCTTTTCTAGGTCCCCCTCTTTATATTCGTCTTCCTCCCCTTATAGACTTACTGCCCCCCCACATTTTTTTCTTTTTTTACTGAGATACCTGTAGAAGTTCTTGTTCTCTTTCTTCACTGACTGTGCTAATCCTTTCTTAGTCTGCACCTTCACATTCCTAACAGCCTTCCCCGGTCCCCTTAGACACTTTAGGTACAGCTCCCTGTCTTTCTCCCTTTGAGTCTCCTTATATTTCCTGAATGCCATCCTTTTAGCTCTCACTTTGTCTGCCACCTTTTTTGAGAACTATAGTGGCTTTCTTCTTTTCTTGGATACCAACCTGATACATTGGTTAGTCCCTTCCAGTATGGCTCCTTTTTGGTCCCCCCACTGCTCTTCAACCCCCACCTCCTGTCTCCTTCTTCTCTAGGGCACTTTTATACATCTCTCCATTTCAGCGAAGTCTGCCTCTCTTAAATCTAAAATCTTTGCCTTAGTGTGACTTGACTGAGTTCCTATCTCCATGGCAAACTACACCATGTGGTGGTCACTGGACTTCAGTTGTCCTTCTACCCAAATATCTGTGAATCTGTCCCCACTGGTCAGTACTAGGTCCAGAATCTCCCTGTCCCTGGTGGTATCAAGCACTAGCTGCCTTAGACCAACTCCCTGTAGGGAATCTAGGATGGCTGTGCTTCTGACTGAAGCATCTGCCTGGGTGGTTCAATTCATGTCTGGCATATCACCCAGCAGTAAAACTTCTCCTTTAGTCATCATCATGTGTATTTCATCCACTAGGTCCCTGTCCACTTCCTCCTCCTGTGCCGGAGGCCTGTAGATTGCTCCCGTCCATATTGCTGTGCCATTTCCAGGCTCAGGGGTGACTCACAGTGCCTTAGTCTCCCCCTGACTACCCTGCACTTCTATTGCCTTCATATCCTCCCTGACGTACAGGGCCATCTCCCTCCTTTCCTACTTAAAGGAGGCAGTATAGCACTGTGGGTTAAGGCTCTGAGCTGCAAATCTGGAGACCTGAGTTTAAATCCTACAGCCATCTCGATGCACACTGTGTGATCCCGAGCAAGTCACTTAACTTCCTTGTGCTCCCAGGACCCATCTGGAAATATGCTTTGGCTTAGTGTGCTACTCCTGGTTAAACAAAGTTCCCTTTCCCCTTTACTTCCTCTGTCCCTCTTGAACAAAGCAAAATCTGGTACATTTATGTCCCACCCATGATTTGCAGTGTACCATGTCTCTGTTATTGCTGCTATGTCCAGATCCACCTCTAGTAACAAGGCTTCCAATTCTGGGATTTTATTCCCCAGGCTGGGGGCATTAGTTACCATTGCCTTCCGTGTACTGTAGCCTCTCCTCCCTCTGCCCTTGTATTTGCCCTCCTGCTTCTTCCCAAAGCCCTGTTGCTTCTTCCCCCAGCCCCAGTTATAGTTCCTATGTGGCCATGATTTCTCTGCTACACCCTTTCTTCCTGCTTCGGTTGTCTCTGTTATGAACTAATTTCACTGCACTTCCATTCTGGCTTCTATATCTTGTGGGGGTGGGCTACAGGGGACACAAGGGAATCTTAGAAGCAAGAGATGGGTGTAAGCTAGAGTTCAAGTAGGGTTCTGGTGGCACTGTGGGTAGGGAAATTATGGCAGACTAGGTGGGCCAAGTGGTCCTTATCTGCCAACAGCTACTATGTTTCTATGTTGTAGAAGGATTTTCTCCTCTAGGCATAAACTATAGAAACAAATCCAGGTTTCAGGGATGTTTCTAGCTTTACTTTGGAGCTAGGTTCTTCTCTCGCACTGGTCCCAGCACAGGTGAATTATTCTGTTGTATACTCACATACATACTATAATGAGGAAAACACACCCCTTGAATACCCATCCCCTGGATCAACTAACACCAAATCCTAAGGCTCTGGCGTCATAACTAGGTAATTAACCCTCTATTTCTTAATACAAATGTTTAAGGTTTACACAATTGAATTTTTTTTAGATAAGCATAAACCATTCATATACATTAATATGTACATATTATTATTATTATTATGATCCATTTCTTTTTTAGAAAAGAGAGAAGAACCTAATTGTTAGAGACTTCCACTTCAAGGCTCCTTCCAGGATCTGCCATCAGCTTGGATTTCGTTTAAAAAAACAGTAATTTGTGGCTGGTCACAGCCTGAGGGAGCTTCCTGTCTAAACCTACAGTTATTTACAGTAAATCATTTTTTCTTTTCACTGTTTACATTGCACTTTGTTAGCCTATTTTTAGAATTCATACACTGTGCATGTATTTCCTGTTCACTTTCAGGAATGTATTGCGGTGCAGCAAGGTAGTGTACATTTAGAAAATGTGAAACAAACAAACAAAATATACTTTGATACTTTTTTTACAAGCATGCTTTCATGGTCCTTAGGGCATTTACAGCATAAATGGGCAGGAAAGTGTTCAGCTAAATTGGATTAATTATTACAGTGCTCAAGTTGTGGTTTGCACATTGAAACATCACTTCTGTCTCTTCGTAGGTTAAAAATGTTACAGAAAGCACATGACTTTCACACACACACACACACACACACACACACACACACACACACGCACACTTGTTCCTCTTAACAGCACTGATCTTCTCCAAAAAGGGAGGCACTCATACAGAGCAGCATTTTCTATAAAAACACGAGTAAGGTACTTTCATTCTGAGTGTCACCTTTTTAATATACAGACACCTAGTCTGGCACTACCGATATTGGGGCTTATTCACGAAGCCCTGTCCACAGATTGTGGTGCATAAGTGATCTGTGCAATGGTATATGACAATATACTATGCATGTTATGCCATGGCAGTATTCAAGAATAACAGTGCACCCTGCAGTGGGAGGGCAGACATGTAGGTGTGCACCACACACAGTATGCACATGCCTGTGGCGTAACTGCATAAGGTTGTGCACCCAGCACTGTACGCACATGTACAATGTGCACTATGTCACCCAAGTGGGTTAGCCAGGATGTGCAGCTGTATGCAAGGTGGAGGGAAACCGTAACCCTAGGTAGGTAATACAGGCACACATGGTGCTGCAATGAACGACTGGCATACACAGCTCCAAGGGCACAGGATTAGCCAGATACCATTGTAAGGACACCACACAACACACAGGATGCATAGAAACACCCCTCAGGGTGCCCAATAGTGGGCATGATATACCCTGGCACAGGAGAATATGCAGGACAAGCGGCACAGTATGGCATAATATACAGAAACAAAATATGACACCCCCAGTATTAAACACCATCCAACAACAACAACAAAAACACAGAGGAGCACCACAGAGGGTGCTGTGGACACTGTGTGACATCTACACAATGGTGACAGCACTAATGAGCATGGGTTGGTAACCCTTGCCCCTCCCACATACCGGACATTGCCTCTGGCATGCAGGGTACAGTGACAGATGGGAAACCATGGATGCAAAGGTCCCCCCCATTAGGGACATGGCCACCAACACAGGGGTGAAGAGCATGCATGGAACCAGGGCAGAGCCAGTGCGGGCTACCACCAGTGCCACACACAATGAGCATCAAGAAGAACATGTACACACCCCACAGCCAAGACAGAAGCCTCACCATGGGGACCACCAGTGCATGCCACAGTACAGATCAAAGCGAGGAATGCAGGGACAGTGCACCTCCTGTGGAACACTCAGGCACCCCCCCAGTCAGTGCCAAGTGCAGTAGCAGAGATGCATAATGCAGGGACACTCCCCCCTATCACCCAGATGGCTGACACACACCAATGCCCAAAATTATGAGGACATCAGTGTACGTTAGAAAATATGTATTTAATAAGAGCGCATCAGGGATATAGGTGCCCTACAGGCCCAAACCATCACCACTGCAAACAGCACCCCGCCCAGTCATTGGCATCCTCTGAGTCTCGGCTGGACCCAGGCAGAGTGGAGGTAAGGTAGTCCCTCAAGTGTTGTACAAGTTGCCTCAGTGGTCCACGTTACCCCTGGAAGAGAGGAGAGAGAGACGACAGCCAAAAGTGAAGGAGACATGGCAGGATGTCGTTGACAACAGTAGACAAACATGCACCACAGTCAACAGCACAATATACCTTTGCGGGCTCAAGAACTGACCACAATTCTCCCACCTCGTCCTTGTAGTAGACATCCAACAATCTTACCTGCCACGACAGGTGACAGGGGAGGTACAGGATATTTTACGGCACTCTGGTGCTACCACCAGGGATGCAGTTCATCTGGCTGGGCCTGCTTCTCTTGCACAAGGACACCTGTGTGCCCATGGAAGTCCTATGGAGACACAAGGGTAGAGCAACAGATTAGTAGCACAGCACACAGTAACTGGACACACACAGACACTGACAATAGGAGCACCACATGGGGCACAGCACACAGGGGGAACCTGTAGTGGACAGAAGAAGGAGTACACTGCTGGTGGGCATGCAACGTGTAACAGGTGTACACTCCATGGGTATCCCATATCGCCCAGACCTGTGGGACAAGGACATGACAGTAGCACACAGTAGGGTAAGAACACATCCATTTAACTCCCCCAGCTCCATAACATCCCAAATATTCCCCCTCGGGGGGTGGGTCATCGCTATAAGAGGTAGAGGACACCTATTACAGTTTGTTGGAGTATATCCCACGATGCCAAACCTCTGGTGCAGACATGCTCCTGAATACCCTTGCACCTTCTGATACCATTTTGGGTAGCAAAATGGCATGCCAGGCATCAGTGCCCCCTGATGTGAATGACTATGTGTGTGTTGGGTCATGGCCCTTTTAATTTGTGACCTGCAGCTGTGGCAGCAGCTGCACAACAAGGTACCCAGTGTGGTGTACAGTGAATAGCATCTGTCTGAATGAGAGGTGCCTCAACCACACAGGGGTCCACAAAATGCACCCAGGGCTACTCATGAATGTTCTCCTGTGGAAGGGTGAACAAGAGAGGGAGAGAGCTCTGTTGAGATAACACATGCCCCAGATATTCATAGGATTCATAGGATTTGCAGAGCTGATAGACTTACGTCCGTATACTGTAGCTCACATTTTAATAGTTAACTAGCATTCCCCTGGTGGTGGTTGTCTAACTTGTGTTTAAAAGTATTTGTTGTTCTACTTGCCACCACCTTCAATGGCAGTTTGTTCCATTTTGTACTACCCGCTGATTAAACCAACTAGCTGTGTGTGCTGATCGAGTATACATTGCCTCCAATTGTAGAGGATGGGACCTAGTTTTATAAATGTTTTTACTAACTTCTACACCTATTCTTTCCCAAAGGTCATTGTCCCTCCAAGCCTTATGAACCAAACACATGTCCCCCTGACTCTCCTGTACTCCAAGGAGAACATGTTCAAATCTGTCAAATGAGTTCTATAATCCTTGCCTTCCATGTTGGCCATTGAACTGGTGGCCCCTTTCTGTATTCTCTCCAACAATGCAATATCCCCTATTTTGTATGGTGACCAGACCTGGACCCCATATTCCAGCACTGGTCTTACCAATGAAGAGTATATTGCAATAATGACTTCCTTGTCCCTTGATTTAATATGCCACAATGTGCAGTTCAATATTTGGTTTCCATTTTTAGATAAGTTCTTACAATGAGGGGAGAACGATATATCATTGGAAATTGTGATGCCTAAATCTTTTTGCACTTCTGAGGATATTAATTGATATTTTCCCAATGAATACTGAGCCATTTGGTTCCTGGCTCCCAAGTGCATAACCTCACACTTGTCCAAATTTAATGCCGGTTTTGAACCTGCTGTCCAATTTATTAGTTTGTCTAGGGTCATTTGTAGAGATATGATATTCACATCACTACCCACTTCTGCTCCCAACCTGTGGTCATCTGCGAATTTGTGCAGCCAAACATTTGCTATGGTAATTTGCAAGGAGGAGATGTTTACCAATTTACCAACCCAAGAGGTTACATTGGGGTGGACTCCTAGTTTATGCATATCTGCTATACGTTCGGCATGGAGCAATTTGTCAAATGCCTTGGAGAAATCCAAGAACACAATGTCCACTGGATTTCCCCCATCCGGGGCCCTAATCAGTCTGTCATAGAAGGCCATTATGTTCATCTGGCAAGATCTCCCCTTTGAGAATTCATCTTGTGTTTTATCATTTAAGTGTTTTTGTTCCAGGTATAAGATACTGTATGTTCTTTTATTATGCTTTTTAGTATCTTGGAAGGAAGTGAAGTTAGACTTATGGGCCTATAAATTGCTGGGTTTTGATTTATGCCACTGTGACTCAGCTTCATGTTACACAGTGCATGGAGTGGTTTTGCTTGGACCATGACATGATCTTTGGGCTCTTTCACAAGCTCATGAATCAGCTGAAACTCATGACAAGCATGTCACATCACATGCCATGTCCATGGAAATGAATGCCCTGTCATTCCATGCCATGAGCCCCTTCCAGAGGGTCACATGGTATGTCACAGGTGTCAGCCAGTTGTCAGTTTCAAGGGCCCTGCACCAGTTCATGGATGCCTTACTCTGTCATGTGCATGGCTACATATGGTTTCCCCATTCAAATTCAGACATCCATTCCAAATAGGAGGCATTCTGTGCCATGCACGGCATGCCCAATGTATTGGGGGCTATAGGCTGTACCCATGTGGCTATCATAGCATCTACCATGGACAAGGGGAGGCAGAATTCATAGACGTGGCTCCTGCTCTGGGCTTAGGTTCATAGTTGTGAACCCCACCATGGGGTGGGGTTCTTAGGTGTGGCCCCTGCCCCAGGGGGATCATGGATGTATAGTGCAATTCTGCAAGGGGGGGCTGGGATGAGTATGTTTGTATAGGGCTGTGGGGTGGGCTTTTGTCAGGGGCAGTTGCAGGTGCATAATTGCCACTGTGCAGTGTGTATAAGTTGCATTACAGCCTTCTGGCTGTTTTACCCCTCAGAGACATGTGGAGGAGTGTGTGCCTAAGTGGCATGGTGGTACCTGAACCTTGCCCCTCCATGTGGCCATTGGTCTCTGAATAGCACCAGGCCTTACTGCCCCTGATTGCCTCCAGGTCCTCCAGCATGCAAGTGTTGGACTCCTGAGATGCTGTGCTCACCTCTGCCTCCCATGTCCCTGGTGGGCTAGAGGATGCCTTCATGTCAGCACCCTGAACGAGTGTCATTGGGCCTTGCAGGGCTGGTGAATGGCTGCCTGTGTATTACGGTACTTTGTGCCATGACATCTGGGTTGCATACAGGTATCAGTGGAGGAATGCAGCTATGCCTCAGGCCCTGAGTGTCTGCCTGGCAGCATGTCAGACACAACATCCTGGCCTGCGGGAGGGAGGAGAGGCTGGCTGGCTATTCTGGCCCCAGAGAACAGATGGGTTGCTATCTGTGAAAACCCACCTCTTCCTCTGGGCTGAAACAGCTTTTAGAGAGGTGTCTGTCGTTGGGTATTCACTGCCACCAGCCAGACTTTCCTTCTGGCACCTCTTTCAAGTGTATAAACTTGAATAATCAAATGTGCAATTGCACAAGTTAAAGTCTGGTAGCGTGTCTCTCTCGGGTGGCGGATGCTACACAGAGTTTACCTCAGCCAGTGGAAACCAAATATTACCTTAGAAAAATGATATCACAGTCACAACTGTTGAGCAAATAAATAGCTTTTACTTAACAGAATGTGCACTGAGCATTTACAGGATATATATTTACAACACAAGAGAATAACACTCATACAGGAAAAGTAAACAAATGTTTTTAAATAACAGACGGCAAAAGAAGAAGAAAGCTATTACTGAAATACGCTATCACTAAACTTACCCTTTCCTGTCCTTACTAGAGACACTGGACCCTGTTCTAACTGCCAGCTCCCATGGACATAGCTACAAGGTAGGCTCCAAGCTTATGTTTCCCCTCCCAGCTTCCAAAGCACCAGAGAGCCTTCTCTGCCTTTCAGAAGGTTATATACCCTGTGGAGAATAGGTCATTCCTATTCTCCCTTTAAATGCACCAACCAACTAACATGTATGTATTTAATTGTCCCAATCAGAGTGAACACCCATCAGGGACCAATTATATTCCCTTTCCACCTTAAAATTATATTTGAATGATCCAATCCATTCAAACTGCCCTGTGTCCATGTCTGCAGGTCTGTGTGTGTCTGGAGATGTCCACTCGAGATATATGACCCAGCTCTTATCTAGCAGCTAGGAATTCCACAAGCTGGATGCTGCTGGACAGAGGATTTCAGCCCGACTGTATTTTTTTTCCAAACTGCTAAAAAAATAAGGCACCTACAGAATCTAAACCAGTAACTCTTTCCTGCCTCCCTGTCACCTGTCACCCCCCCGATAATGAAGGCGTGTCCCTTGGGCCACCCCAAGTGACACAGCCATTCATGCAATTACTGGGAAGTGCCCAAAAGTATCCAGCCAGGCCATTAGCCTTGCCTAGATAGCCCATCCGCATTTGCATTTTGTTTCCCACTGCGATGCTGGATGGTCATGTTGTATGCCTGCAGTACCAAACTCCAGCGTAGTAGTTTACCATTTTGCCCACTGGGCCTATGAAGCCAAATCAGGGGGTTATGATCTGTGACCACAGTAAATGCTCTCCCATATAGGTAAGGCTGTAGCTTCTGAAGGGCCCACACTATCGCCAAGCATTCCTTCTCAATTGTGGCATATGCCTCCTCTCTGGGCAAAAGCCTCCGGCTGAGGTACACAACCAGGTGCACCTCCCCTTGCTGGGTAACTTGGCTCAGCACAGCCCCCGCCCATGATCTGAGACATCCACATGGACCATAAACTTTAAACTATAATTGGGTCTGGCCAATACAGCTGGGCCGCTTAAGGCCTTCTTTAGCTCCTGAAAAGCAACCTCACAACCTTCTGACCACTTCACAGTATCTGGCTTTCCCTTCTTGGTTAAGTCTGTCAGGGGCTTAGCCAGATCGTTATAGTTGGGAACAAACCTTCAGTAGTACTCTGCTGTCCCTAGAAATGCCCTGACCTGTTTCTTTGTGGTAGGAGTAGGCCAGGCCAGGATGACATCAACCTTGGCAGGCTCCGGAAGGAAGTGTCCACTACCCACCCAGTGACCAATGTAGGATTCTTCTGCCATACCTATCTGGCATTTCTCTGCCTTGACCGTCAGACCTGCCTTCTTTAACCTGTGGAAAGCATCCCACACATTCTTGATGTGCTCATCCCAGGTCTGGCTGTATATGGCTATATCATCCATATAAGCCAGTGCAAACTCACCTACCCTAGACAGAATGCGATCTACAAGCCATTGAAAGGTTGCAGGTGCATTCTTCATTCCAAATGGCATTACCTTAAATTCGTATAAACCAAATGGAGTAACAAAAGCTGATCTTTCCCTGGCTGCAGGGGTCAGAGATACCTGCCAATAGCCCTTTGTTAGGTCTATTGTGGTCAGATACTTGGCTCCCCCCAGTCGCTCCAGGGTCTCATCTGTTCTGGGCATGGGATGGGCGTCGGACTCCATGCAGCTATTAAGCTTCCAGTAGTCCATGCAGAATCGTGTGGTGCCATCCTTCTTGGGGATCAGTACCACGGGTGAGGCCCAGGGGCTACTGGATTCCTGGATTATCCCCAGTTCCAGCATCTCTTTGAGCTCCTCTTTCATAGTCTGCTTAACATGCTCAGGTACCCATAAGGGGACTGTTTCAGGGGAACCTGGGTCCCTGTATCCACATGGTGCTCTGCCATCATGGTGTACCCCTGTTTCCCTGTGAACATATCCTCAAATTCTCTCAGCACACCCCTAATTTCTTGCACATGGGCTGGTGTCAGCTGTTCCGAGAGGGTAAGGTTGTCCACAGGGGATGCAACCCTGGCCTCCCCAAGTAGGTCCACCAGTGGATCTACCTCAGTTTCCTCCTCTGGGGCACTGCATACAGCGAGAACCATTTCCTTCCTGTCATGGTAGGGCATCAACATGTAGACATGATGCACCTTTCATTTGCATCTTCTGTCTGGTAGCTATATCATGTAATTGACATCACTAACATTTTGGACAATGGAGAATGGCCCCTCCCATGCTGCCTGTAATTTATTCTGTCGGACAGAGATGAGTGCCATTACTCACTGTGCCACCTCATATTCTCTGTCTTGGGCCCCACAGTCATACCAGACTTTCTGCCACTGTTGTGCAGTGGCCAGGTGCTCCTGAGCAAACCCCATGAGCTCCCTAAGGCAGGTTCTGAAGTTCAGGACATACTCCACAACAGACTCCCCTTGGGAGGCACAGTCACCCTCCCATTCATCCCAAATCAAATCTAGGGGCCCCCACACCCTATGACCAAACAGGAGCTCAAAAGGTGAGAACCCTGTGGACTCCTGTGGGACTTCCCTGTATGCAAATAGGAGATGAGGCAAATATTTGTCCCAGTCCCTCCTATGCTGGTCAGCAAAAGTCCTTAGCATGGTCTTAAAGGTTGAATTAAATTGCTCCACTAGACCATTAGCTTAGGGATGGTATGGGGATGTTTTGAGCTGCTTCACCCCACACTTCTCCCACAAACTACTCATTAACCCTGACATAAAATTGGCACCCCAGTCTGACAGTATCTCCTGGGGAAAGCCCAGCTGGCTTAATATTCCCAACAGTGCATCTGCCACTGGTTCTGCCTCAAAGGATGTTAGGGCCACTGCCTCTGGGTATCTGGTTGCATAGTCTACAACTACCAGGATATACCACTTGCCAGTGTGACTTGGGGTACTCAGTGACCCCACTATGTCCAGTGCTACCCTCTTGAAGGGTTCATCAATAATGGGCAGGGGCACCAAAGCTGCATTGGCCTTGTCCCCCATTTTCCCCACTCGTTTGCACTGTGGACAAGTCCTGCAATAATTTGCCACATCCTTGCCAATACCAGGCCAAAAGAAATTGTTAGATGCTTTTTTGTGCACCTCACCCCCAAGTGCCCTGAAAAAGGGATATCATGGGCAAGGGCCAAAAGCTGCTGATGGTGAACCTTAGGGACTACCAGCTGCTGGAGTACCTCACCATCTAGCCCTTCCTCTGTTGTACATTATCTGTACATCAGCCCATTGTCCCTGTAAATGGACTCTTTACCCACCTGAGAACGCTCAGCCCTATGAGCTATTTCCCTCAGTTTTTCCAGGGTAGAGTCAGTTCGCTGTGCAGTACTCAGCTGCCCTTGTCTGACCCTTCCCAGTGCTCCTTCTGCAGGAAGTCCTGTGGGCTCCTGTATTTGTGACTGGGGTACTGGACTGCTGCTTCTAGCCAGTCCCTTCCCTGTGCTAGACACTTTCTCAGCTGCTGATGGTGTGGCTGGACCACCCAGAGTAAACCCCTCTTCACCCTCAGAAGCGTGCCCTTGTGCCTGACTATGAGTTACAACATACACCAGTTTTTTACTGGGGTCCAAATCCTTCCCCACAATCATACTTACAGATAGGTCCTCTACAACTCCCACCTCCTTTTCTCCATGGCCCCCTTCCCAGCTCAGGAAGACTCTATCCATTGGTAATGGGACTGGTTGCCCTGTGAATGCCCGTACCTTGGATTATTTCCCAGGCACCATCTGCTCTGCCTGAATGAGATCCTGCCTTACCAGGGAGAGGTTAGCGCCTGTGTCCCACAGTCCCTGTGTTACTATTCCATTAACTGTAATGGGACACAGATTCTCATCAGAGGAGAGTGGTTCTTCAGACTGGAAACACCCTACAAACACACCAGTGCTCTTTTTGATCACCCCCACCCCCATATCTCTGCCCCTTAACCAGTTTCTGAGGGCAGTTATATCTCAAGTGTCCCACTTGATTTTTTCTTGAGTCCCCTTACAACCAGAGGGCTCTACTTTGGGCTCAGGTGCAGGCTGGTTTCCTTTGGGCTGCCCCCCATGGGATCCCTTATAACCATGTGCTGCCCCCCCACCATAACACTTACGTTGTGTGTATAGCCGGCTAGACAGATACTCATCAGCGCTTCCTTCCACCTCAGTGGAAGAGGCGCATGACCTGCCTATGAGCCATACACGCATGTCCTCAAGTACAATTTTAAAGAATTGTTCTCTCACCAATACATCTTTAATCAGTTCCTCAGTAGTTGCTTTAGCCCCCCTCCATCCACCTATCAAGGTAAGTATACAGTTTAACCTGCAGTTCTGCATAACTGTCTTCTGGGCTTTTCTTTAACTCCCTAAATTTCCTTCTATAAGCCTCAGGAGTTAAATCAAAATGTTTCAACAACACTGTTTTCACTTTATCATAATCAGCATAGTCTTCATTACTCATTTTAGCAAATGCATGCAACGCTCACCCCATCAGCAAGGATGTGAGATAAGTTGACCAGGAAGCCTTAGTCAATTTTAATTGGTCGCATACTCTCTCAAATGACCTTAAAAATAAATCAAGGTCATCTCCCTCTTTAAACTGAGGGAACAATTTATAATTTAATTTGGCTTCGTGAGGTAAACTACTCCACCATTACTCATGGTTTGCTTACTGTGGAGGGTCATCATCTCCTTCTCGTGCTGTTGTCTCTAGAGTTCATGCTGTCATTCTTTCTCTCTTTCATTGCATTCCTTCTCTTTGTCTTGGCGTTCTTTCTCTCTGTCTGCCAGTCTCTTTTCTTCAAGTTCTTTCTCTGCTTCCAACCTTCTTGCTTCTGCTTCAGCATCCAGTCTTTTCACCTCAGCATTCAGTCTTTTCACCTCCAATGCCTTGTCTTGCAACAGCAGCTGCAGTCGCAGTACCTCAAGCTGGTTTGGGGGGTCTGCTTCCTCAGTTCCTGACTCACCCCCAGTGACTGTCTGCTCCAGATCAAGTGCCAAGAGAGTAGCTATGAGGTCTGCCTTTTTCTTCTGCTTTAGACCTTCAGGCTTAATCCCTTTTTCCTGGCACCTTTCAAAAAGCTGTGGTACAGTAAGTGAGTCATACTCCATGGAGCTCATTCTCTACTGCTACACTTTACTGTGTTATCTAGAAACAAAGAAAACAGTTGTACAAATGTATCCTCTTGTATATCCTGTTTTGCAACGCTAAGGTCACTGTTCCACTGGCAACCTCTGTATCTCAGTGTGCTACGCAGTCCGCTATCATCATCTCACCACTGTCAACCAACATGTGACAACCCACCTCTCCCTCTGGGCTGAAACAGCTTTTAGAGAGGTGTCTGTCCTCGGGTATTCACTGCCACCAGCCGGACTTTCCTTCCAGCACCTCTTTCAAGTGTACAAACTTGAATAATCAAATGTGCAATTGCATAAGTTAAAGTCCAGTAGTGTGTCTCTCTCGGATGGCGGATGCTACACAGAGTTTACCTCAGCCAGTGGAAACCAAATATTACCTTAGAAAAATGACATCACAGTCACAACTGTTGAGCAAATAAATAGCTTTTACTTAACAGAAAGTGCACTGAGCATTTACAGGATATATATTTACAACACAAGAGAATAACACTCATACAGGAAAAGTAAACAAATGTTTTTAAATAACAGATGGCAAAAGAAGAAGAAGGCTATTACTGAAATATGCTCATGGTTCGAACTTAACATAAAATTACTAGTCCGGGGCATAGTGCAGATTGCCTCAGATTAGTGCAGATGCCTCCCTACCTGTCTGTGTGGGCTAGTGTGGTTTGGCGTCTGACGTCAGCTTCCACTGTGCATGGCAGCAAAATTACACCAAGGGCATGGAGCTCTAATCGGCCACTAGTCCAGGTAAAAGGCCTTGCAACTTCCCCAACCAGCTTGTGTTATGGCAGCATATTGACTAGCAAAGTTTGTGCCCAAACTAGCCTAGCCCTAATGTTTCACAAGCCGGCAGGGAGGGTGAAGCATTAGCAATTGGAACAGCACTGGGAGCCGAAGTCAGAACAGAGGCTACCAATTATATTTTGAGCTGCAGCAGCGGGGGGAGTAGGGGCAGGAGAAGAGAAGAGTGTGGTGACGTGGATGGGCAGGCACACAGCACACAGGCTGATAATGGGATTGGGCAATTTGTACAGTAAGCCTTGTCATTGGCAGCAAGCATGGCTGGGGAGGGGCTTAATGTGCTGGAATGAGGAATAAAGGGTGGCATTTGGAATGCCAAACTGCAGAAGATTTGAAAATTTGAAGAAGAAGGCTGGTGGCAAATTGATTGAGGACAGTCGGACGGTCAGCGAACACTTTTTGGCATCGGAGGATCTCGCCACAGAAGTTCAGCTATGGAGAGATTGACGGTTGCGGCAGCATACCGTCCAATTAGTTTCAGGACTTGGGACTGCTGTTTTGTGGAGTTTGGCATCTCATCTTCTCCTTCACCAGGGCTGTGGATTTGAAAATCAGAGGGGCAGACTGGGAGTTGGATCACTTGACTGCCACAGAAGAACGCTAGAGTCAGACAGGTAGAATCATTTATTTTCAGAGATTTTGGGTGGCAACAATGTTGTGGTGGGCAGGTTTCAGGAGAAGAATAGCTGTGCTCACTGTGTGATTATTATTTTTTTATCTTTTTTTTACTGCCTATCCCCCACCCAATTGCTAATTTGCTGCTCATTAAGTTAATCCAGCTAACTTCTTGCCATTAAAGCCAGCCCAGCAACTGCAAGGGGGGGTTACTGGGTGCGTAATTTCTAATTTTCCCATATTTTCTCTTCTGTTCACTGCCTGCAAACCGGGGGGGGGGCTGTGGCTTACTGTGGGGCTGGTCATGTTGCTGTTCTAATTTTTACTATTTTCTGCTGAATGAATTTCATGAAAGTTCAAGTAATTGTGATGGGGGGATCACAGGGCTGGTGGTGTTGGGGAGGGGAGGAAGAACAACAAACACGAGTTCATGCCTGCTGCAAGTGTGTAGTGGTGGGGTGAATGCTGTTTTAATTTTACCACTTCCTGCTGAATTCCATCTGTAGCTTGTCATGGGGCTGCTTGGCATGTGGCTTGAGTAGGTGGGTGTGAGCATGTCTGTGGCTTACTGTGGGACCAGAAGAACAATTATTTTTCTGCACAAAATGTGCTGCTTAGTTCATTCATGTTTCAGTGTGTGGGTCGTGGGGGAGTGGGGTGGTGTTTTGTTCTGAAGTTCTGTGTGGGTGGGTGGGGCTGAGGGCAAACTGTCAGTGCACCAGTTTTTTTCTTTCCAGCTTCCAAACCTTGATTACGCCAAGCTCAGGTAAGTGTGTTTCTTTTAATCACAGTAGTTTGGGGCTTTCTGAGGTTGTGTGGGGGCAGTGGGGAACTCTCTGAAAGTGTCTTCTGGTCTGGATTTGCCATTGTTCTCATCTGATATTAAATATATTTTGCAATTTGCAAAACAGTACATGTCACAGTGGCTAGTTACATTGTGTTCTGCTTTACAGCCTGTTCCCTCAGTTTCTGTTATGTTGCCTGCAAAAGGGTAATGGGTGGGCTGGGCATGTCTGTGGCTGGTTGTGGGGCTAATGCTTTGGGGTATCACTGCCAGAGCAATTCATTTCATACCTAAAATGTACTGCTTAGTTGAATCATTCAGGCTACAATTACAAAGTGTGGTATCCTGGTATGTTTTGCGGAGTTTGGGGTGGTGTTTCTGTAGGGAGGTTCTATCATTTTATAGAGCTAGCAGTGATAGTTGAACTTTTTTATTTTATAAATTGTTTTTTTTTTTTCTTTTTTTGTACATCATAGAATCTTCACCAAAGTCAGTGTAAGGGAGTGGTGTGGGCAGGGGTCTGAGGTTGGGAAGTCAGTCAAAAAAGACACAGACACTTAATACACAGACCTGCGCCTTCCATAACAACAAGAGTTAGTAAATGTGAAAATACTTCAAGGAAGTGAGCAATCCAGCTGATAATAAAAGAAAGCGAACAGAAGAAGAGAAAAAAATTAGCGATCGGGAATATGATCGAAGTAAGAGAAGCCGTTGCTTTCAGACAGCTTGGCTAGAAAAATATGAATGGCTCAGATACAATGCCAGTAAAGATGTGATGTTTTGTAATTTGGGTCAGAAGCATGATGATCTGCAGTCAGGCAAGGGGGGGGAAGTAAAAATAATTTTCGCCATGGAACTGACAACTTCAGACTGGAATCTGTTACTTCACATGGCATTAGTGAATGTCACATTAGGGCAAAAAAAAAAAGAGTATGCCAGCTCCGCCATCCCAGGTACGAGCACTGCAGAGCGCATGCTGCAGACTATGAACCAGGCAACTCTAGATCAGCTGGAAAAACTATTCTGGACTTCTCACGTCATTGCAAAGAAAGGGCGTCCCTTCAGAGACTTTGCATGGATGTGCAGTCCTGACGATATGAAGGGATTGGACCTCGGCTCAACATATCGAAATGACAAGTATGCACACCGTTTCATACACTATATTGCAGAGGTGGAACAGATCTCCCTGAGAGAGAAGATAAACGGCACAAAGTTCCTTTCCCTCATCACCGCTGGCACCACCGACTCTCCTGTTACAGAGGCTGAAATTGTCTATGTGCGGTTTGCCACCACAGGCAAAGTGTGTAACCAGCTGGTGGGCCTGCAGACCGTGGCAAAAACTGGTGCCCAGTCAATAAAAGGGGTTATACAAAAAGTTGTGGAAACAAAGCTCAATATACCAGCTGAGGGGTGGACAAGAAAACTAGTGGGTTTTGGCAGTGATAGTGCAGCTGTGATGGTCAGCAAGACCAATGGGGTAGCTACCCTCCTGAAACAAATGCAGCCTTGCGTGCAATCAGTACACTGCTTTGCACATCGCCTTGAGTTAGCCTACAAGGGAGCTCTGAAAACCATCCCCATTTATAACAGATTAAGCAATCTGTTGCTGCATGTGTTCTGCTTCTACCACAACTCACTGCTAAATAGGAGCAAACTAAAAGAATCATATGAAGCACTACAGATGCGTCCTTTACTTCCGACTCGAGTTGGTGGCACACAATGGCTTCCTCACCTCCAGACGGCTCTGCAGATTCTGCTGAAGGGGTGTCCTGCTGTAGTTCTACACATGACTCAGGTACATTTTACATGATTCTGTAAACATATGACATGTGGTTTTAATTTGTGTGCATTTTGTTGTGCATTTTTAATGTTTCTGTTTTGTGTTACAGATGCAGCAAAGGCAGGGTGTAAATTTGGAGCAGATGAACAAAGTTGCAGGCATACGGAAGATCCTTCGGCAGGCAGATGTAATGAAATTCACACACTTCATGTTTGATGTCGTCGGTGTTCTTTCAGTTCTATCCTGTGTGGCCCAGAAGAGGGATGCAACTGTAGCTGATGTGTTTGCAACTACGCAGTCAACCCTGGAAACTTTAAAAACATATAATACAAGGTGAGTACTGTGGTATGAGCTAAAGAAGGATGCAATGATCTGCTAGCAGCTAGCCTAGTAGTATTTTTCAATGTATTTCCTTTTTTTTTCTCCTTTAGGTCTGGACCAAAGGAACGACAAGTGAAGGGTGTCACAGAGCTGCATGGACAAACACTGGTATGGAATTCAGATATCACTGTTGTCCAAGAAAAGGTACTCAAAAGTCTGGAGGAAAGTCTGCAGGATCATTTCCTTGATGCAAGCCCACGGCTTTTACATTCTGCGACAGTTGCCAGCTTCACCCTATGGCCAGACAAGGACAGTCAGCAAGGTAGAACAGAATTTATTGTGGGCAATTAGATAATTGTGCTGGAAATGGCATGGGATGGCAGGGACAAAAAAAAAATCTAACATTTTTATTTTGAGGGTGTTTCAGAATTTGGAAACCAGGAAGTGGCCTTGATTGTAGAACACTATGAACCAGTCCTAGAAGATGCTACTGTGAAAACGGACATGATCGAAACAGAGTGGACTATGTAGAAATCCGAACTGTATGCAAGGTATGTGAAAGTTTCTTTGTCAATTCTGAGTTGAATGTATGTTTAAAGAACTTATTGCCTTATTTATGGAGAAAGAAAGTTAATGTGTGTGCAAGTTGTCAGTGTGTTGAATGCTTCTCATTTGCCTTTCTTTTTGTATTTTCCAGATTTGAGCAGATTCACAGTCTGACTTGGGAAAAGGTGAATGCTGCTTACCAACAGAAGTATCCCAACATCCTAGCTCTTATGGATCTTCTGTTGACACTGCCTGCAAGTTCAGCTGAGGCAGAGTGAGGTTTCAGCCAGCTGAAGCTGACAAAGTCCAACCTGCATTCCAAGCTGCAGTCGGACACAGCGACAGACCTCATGGCGGTACAAATGAATTCCCCAGACATTGACAAGTTCAATCCCCAAGAAGCAATCTACCTTTGGAACAGTGTGGGACAAAGGAGGAGGCAGCCACAGACTGGAACAGTTGTGGCATGACAGCAGGATGACTATTCAGCAGACTCACAAAGTGACTGTGACACTGACTGTGACAGTGATGTAAGTGACATTAGTAGTGTGAGTGAGTATCTATCCGACTTCCAAGATGAAGATGCACAAATCTGAACCTCATGTCATGTCAATCCTTGAAAAGAACATTGGGGGGGAGTTGTCTTGATATTTATGAGTCACAGAATGCTTATATTTTGAAACAATTGGTCATTTGGTCATTTTGTGTGTTACTTCATCTTTGTATAAATGTAAATACATTTTTAAACTGCACTGCTTTCAACATTTATTCATTGTGTTGTGGGTAGAAAGCACATGGTGAGTCTGACTGCGGACTAGTGCAAATCACTGCGGGCTAGTACAGTTTTAGACTGACCTGTCCTGCTGGCTAGTGCAAAAAAAAGTTAAGGTCAACCCCTGCTGCCGATTGTCTCTACAAGCACCACACTTTCTCCCCAGTCAATCGGATTACGGGTTGAGCCCGAACTTACACAGAAATAGTCTGTATTTACAGAAATTGAATGTTTACAGTCACCGTGATGATTCTCCTGGTACCAGCTCGCACACCACTTGCTGTCTCCCTCTCAAACACTGGCAGCACTCTGAAGCTTGCTAGGGGGCAAGACTGATTGCAGTCTCACCAGTCACTCGACGCCATGCAAATGAGCCTCTCTCTCTCTTCTCACGCTCTTCTCCTTCATGGCGATCTTCAAGCAGGCAAAATTTTAACTGCAAAACAACTTTTTTCTTTCAACTGTAAATTCACGGCTGGAGCTCCATTTTGAACCATTTTTATTGGCTATTTCTGTAGCGACTCCTCCAGTTCACACAGCAAGCATTTGAAACTTTCAGGGCACAATTATCTCTTTGTTTCCCACAGTTCACAATACTTTTTCCTGTCACAACTTAAAAATTAAAGCTGGCAAATGTTTTTTTTTTTTTGATGCAGGACAAGAGCACACACAATCTGGCTTTACAGCTCCTTGGTAAACGTTGGCACAATCACAGCAACACATGAACAGCAGACACACAGCAGCACATATGGATTGCACTTCTCTGGGCAAATCCCTTATGTACAAAGCTTCTGATTTTGGGCTACCAACTACAGACAGACAAAATGCTAGCCACAACCTGAGCAAACATCTCTTGTTTTCTTCCAAATTCAAACACATCCACAGCGGTGCCTCCAATTTGTGGCTTCCCCTCACTGGCCTCCCTTGTTTAACTAGCAGGACTGCTCCTCTCACCAAATGATGCCAAAGAGAGGGATGGGGGTTGTCATTAAAAACAGTTTACAGTATATTTCCTTCTGAGCCTGCCATACACGAACAGGCTAAACAAGTGTGGCAACTACCTGGCTCACACCTGGTGGGACCATTTACCATGGCCATCAACCTTGATTCTTGGGAGAAAATGTTTGCTCATAATTATGCTAGGTTTGTACATCTGGCCAGAGGCACCCAAGTAAATCCAGACACAGTGAAAGCAATAACAGTACTGTCCAAACCAGGTTGGGATTCCAGAGTGTGGCTTTTATTCACATACACAGAGAATAATCACAAAGCAAAGATGGACCCCTACAGGGATACTCCTACTGGTAATGCAGATTACTGAAGTACAGAGAACACACACAGTAAACCTTCAGGTTCTGACTTGAACAGCGAACACTGGTTCTACATTATACAGCAAACTCTCTGGTTCTGAAAGGGAGATTGGCACCCACAGTCAGAGCTGGTACATTTCCTCTTGACTAGGCTCACATGGCCAGTACTAGGAGACTTTCCCATATTTCATGAGGAATTACTGGTGGCACCCTCAACCACCAAAGAACACATATAGGCTCATAGAAAATCCAACCCACGTATGGGTAACTATTTCCATCAGGTACTGGCCAAATGCACTGAATGAAAATTGAACTGGTGCCCAAACTGAACCCGGATAGGTAAACAAGTTACTTGAGATGGGGAGTCTCCCACCTTTTGCTTCCAAGTTTATACTCAGCCATTCATCTGGTTAATAACATCCTCACAGAAAACTTGTAGATTCTATCTTGAAATGTTTTTCACACTTATACTACATGACTAAAAGTTCTGTACTTGTACAGTCTCTCTCTCTCTCTCTCTTTCTAGTCTTCATAGTAGGCAGATACTTTTAAAAACAAAAATGACTAAAAGTTCTGTACTTGGACAGTCTCTCTCTCTCTAGACTCCATAGTAGGCTGACACTTTTAAAGCAGAAACAGTCTAGGTGACAGAGTCCCTGTGTCAGAGAAAATTCACCAAGGAATGCAGGTTCCCCTCCTGGGCTGAACACAAAAGTACTCACAGTTTCTGAAGTTGTCACAGGCAGCTTCACTACACAGACTGGGTAAGGGGATTGCCCCTGAACCCTGAAGATGGGGCAAAGGAAAACCCACTTGGAACGGTTTCCACCACTTCAATCTCAGTCTTCTATGTTCTTCTTCTAGGGTGAGAACAAACTACCCAAACACACAGTCGGTAGCTCTCTGTCAGAGCTAAAACTGAGGAGCAGCTGCAGGCTGCAGCCTCCTCCTGGAATTTCACTCTACAGACTCACAAACATTCCAAGCTATCTCCCTTGCAGCTAGACAAATATGGCTTATGCAGTTGCAATAGTTCCAAAGTGATATAATCACTCCAGCTCAGGTGAGACTGAAAAACAGAGTGTGACACTGTGAAATCCATTTACTGTACCTGGCATTTCACAAGCTGCCTGTCCCCGCCTGCCACTGGTTCTAAATGGGATTCTAGTAACCCTTGCGAATGAGGGGGTTACAGGAAGATTATAGAAAAAGTGGTGGCAAGTCAGCTTGAGGGACATCTCATCTCCTCCTTCAACTATGAGATGTTCCAGTCTGGGTTTAGGGCTGGGCATAGTATGGAGACCACCTGGTGAAGGTACTTAATGATCTCCTAATAGCGAGAGACAGGCGAGATCATTCCATGTTGGTTCTCCTTGCTTTCTCAGCAGCATTCGACATTGTGGACTATGAGGTGCTACTTGAATGACTGTGGTTTTGGTGTGGCTGTCTGGTAAGATCATCACATGGTTCAGGTCATACCTAGAAGGTAGAGTGTAGAGGGTAGAGATGGGGTTGGCCTCATCTAACCTGAAGCCTCTAACCTGTAGTGTTCCACAGTCTTATTGCCCTTATTGTTCACAGTGTACATGCTGCCATTGGGAGACATCATCAGGTGGTATGGGATGGGTTTCATTGATACACAGTTGACACCCAGCTATACTTGTCCTGTGCACCAAGTAACCAGATGGCGGACTCTGTATTTAACAAATGCCTTTCTGAGATCCGGACTTGGATGTCCCATAACTAGTTGAGACTCAATCCAGACAAGACAGAGGTGCTGGTGGTGGATCCGAGTCATTGTGGGGAAGATGGGGGTTTGTGGAGACCCCCTGTCTTATACTGGGGGAGGTGCCACTGACCCCATCTGAATGGATGAAGAATCTGGGTGTGATCCTTGACAGTGGCCTGACACTTGATGGTCAGGTGTCAGCCGTTGTTAAGAGTAGATTTCATCATCTGAGGAACATTGCCCAGATTTAGAACCTGTTACCCCCCCGAGGACCTAGCCTCACTAGTACATGCTTTTGTAACATCCAGACTGGATTACTGCAATGCCCTGTACCTAGGACTATCTGGAGGTAACCTCCACTGACTGCAGCTGGTGCAGAATGCAACATCAAGATTACTGATGGGTGATTGTAGGTATGGTCAAATCACACCCATCCTCCATGAACTGCACTGGCTGCCGGTTAGGTGGAGGATTACTTTCAAGGTTGGTTTACTGACCTATAAAGCCCTGCATAAAGGGGGACCAGACTACCTGCAAGATCTCCCTGTGCCTCACCATCCATCTCGGGCTCTCCTTTCCACCAAGGGTTGTCTCCTGGATATTTCTAGGGTTAGGTTGCATCAGTCTGATGATCAACCATTTTTGGTGGCTGCACCTGCCCTATGGAACTTACTACCAAAACAGCTGCTGGAGGTACCCTTGGTGGATACCTTAAAAAAGGGACTGAAAACGTATTTATTTAGCCAGGCTTTTAATTTGTAGTTATATGGTTTATTGTAATTGATTGGATAGAAAGTTTTATATATTATGGTGGCTGGATCACAATGTTGGTTTTAATTTTATATCTTATGTATATTTTAAAATTGTTGTATTTATTTTGATTGTGAAGTGTTCCAAGTCCCTGGAAAGGAGCACTATAGAAATAAAGTATCTGTCTATCTATCTATCTATCTATCTATCTATCTATCTATCTATCTATCTATCTGGGAGGAGGGAGGGGCACCTGTGACCAAGCAGAATGCAGGGTGTAAGTGTTAGGCAGGGAATTATAGGGCAGAACAGATAGGCCTACAAGTCTTTTTCTGCCATCGCAATTAGAGGTGGGAAAAGTTAAAACATTTTGCTCCAAGGAGCATTTGCAAATTTTACCAAATTTGTGAAGTTCTCTTTTAAGCTGAAGTTCTACTTTGCCTTTAAAGGAGAACTTCACAAATGGTGAAATTTCGACCTTCGCTGGTGAATTTTGGCTCTGAGGTGAAGTTTGCAAGGATTCATTGGATTGGAGATCATGTGGTGCTGCAATGAGCTGTCTTGCCATGCACAGACTAAATTCAATGCAGCCTTATGAAGAAAGAGTTGGTATTGTGTTTGTTTTATTTTTTAAAACTGGTAGGAGGTTGGGCCAGAGACCCATTTTCAAGGGCAAACAGAACACAACATATGAGCAAATCATATATATGACCGATGAGACAATCAATGAGAAAATTCTGTAAAGTATGTCTGAAACATGATACACTACTTCTGGAACTGGATAAAAATGAAGGTGATGAGTTACAGAAAGTTATCAATTTGTAAAACATTGATTTTTGAGCAAGAAAAGTCCTCATCCTGGGAACACTAATGTGAAAATGAATAGATGACCAGGTAGAAACAGTGCTGATGTGTTTTTTTTTAAATAAAATGAAAAGAAATGGACACAATCAAGGGTAACCTTTGTTGCAAGGATACCTACGTTAAATGGGTACCTCTATTCTAATGGAAGCCAACCCACTTGTTTGTGCAGGTCACAATGAAGAGTACAATGTGGAAATTGAGTTGCATATCTCACCACTTGACTGAGAAGGGTCATCTCTCTGGCCAGCTGTCCTCTCCACTTGAATAATAGAGCAGTATAAGCATCCTTGTTAAAGGGATAAGTAGTGGATTTAGACTATATATTTATTTATTTCAATAATCAGGAACAACCTTTGAGCACAGATTGTGCATTTGCAAAGGTTCCACAACATTTGGAGACAGTACAGTTTTGGTAAGTTCAAGCAGAGCCTAGTCACAGGGCTACAAGTAATTACATAGGGTAAACATGATAGATACAATATAAGACAAAATAATCAGCACATTTATACAATATCATACAAAATAATCAACACGTGTAGGAAGATCAAGTAACTGCATAGTACAAAGTATTCACAAGTAGTGCAAATACCTAGTCAGTATGATGGGAAGTGGTAGATATGGTACAGTAGAATACACAATGATAGATATAAATTGTAAAGAAACCTATTCTGGTCTTGGTTGATAGGCAGCAGGCAGTAGTAAAGTTTGTTTGTGCAACCTTAGGACAAGCCCTCTATCATGAGTGAATGCAATAATGGGAATACTAACATGGGGGAAGGGGTGTTGGTGCATGGGCAGTGAGGATGTGGAGGAGTAAATGTTGCTCAGGTTGGGTCATGGCAGGGGCAACCTGAGTTCTGAGTAGTGTTGTGTGGAATTTTTAAATTCCAGCAGAACCAAATTCTGTGGAATTTTCAAAATTCTGCTGAAATTCTGCCAAATTTCACCTTAAACGGAATGGCGAAATTCTGTTGTAGAAAACAGTTGTGGAGTTATTTTCAGCAGAAAAAATAGATATTACACAGATCAAAAGATTTTCCATGGAAATTGTTGCAGAATAATTTTTTGTGGAAAAATTGCTTTTCCATGGAATAATATTCCACGGATTATAGTAGGCAGAATTTTGCCAAAGAGCAAGTGAAATTTTGGCAGAAATTCTATAGCTGGAATGGGCATTCTGCGCTAATTACGCTGGTGGAATTCTGCATTCCACACAGCAATACTTCTAAGCAATATTAGACCTGAGGGCCCGTTTGAATTGTGAGATCTTGGGTAGGCTGGTTGTTCTGACAGGGAGTTCACTGAACCACATTGCTGCCTGGTTAGTAAAGGAGTACTGTTACAAATCTAGTTCTACACAGGGGGCTAGCTAGGGCCTGTTGGGTCATGCTCCATGTGGTGTAAAGCTTGTGGATGGGCCTAAGGAGAGAGCTATGGGTGGGTGGTGTAAGGCCTAAGAGTGGTCACTTGGTCAATAAGATTGTTTCATAGTGGAGCCGAGCCGATAGGGGTTGCCAGTTTGTAAGGGCATATAAATTGCAGGTATGTGTGTATTTATGTGAGCCAGATACACAATGGCAGGCTTTACTGAGTTGCATCCTGACTCTGTCTAAGACCATGCCAGTGGCTGATCCATAAATTGAAAGCCTGTAGTAGATAAGTGAGAGTACAGAGCTGGAGATGGACAGGCATTTAGTGTCTGTGGTTAGATTCAGCCTTTGCCTAAAGAGTGCACACAGCTTCCTATTTCTAATCCATATAATGTTGTCAACATTATCAGTGAATGATAGGGTGTCATCAAGGATAACACCTAGGTATCTAAAATATTTTACTTGCTCCTGTGGGGCACTCAGAGCATTGTGTATGTTGAAAGGTTGTAATGTATTCTTAAGGTGTACTCCTGATTGTTTCAGTGTTCTTAAGTTCATGCTAAGGTTCATACTAAGGTAGAGGAAAAAAGAGCTAGTAGACTGAAGTCCATAATACTCTTATGCTAGGCCAAAGAATAATATGACAAGTTATACCCAGACAAAATTAACTTATCAAGATGTTGTTTGAAGATACCTTTAGTGTTACTAATAACTACAGCAGATGGAAGACTATTCCAACGACCATTAGATCGCAAGGTAAAGAAAAACTTCCCATTATTCTGTACAAAGGATTTGCCAATTAACTGAAGAGGGTGTCCTCTAGTATCATGTGTAGATGACCTGAAGGAAAGGCCTAACTTGGTCATAACGTATGGATCATGGACAACGTCGTATTAAAAGAGAAGGTCACCTCTCAGACGTCTAGTAGTAAGAGGCATAAGTTTCAAGGTGTCTAACCTATGTTCAAAGGAAGTTGATTCTAAACCAGATATTTGTTAGTGTATTTTCTCTGTACTTTTTCAAGTGAAATACTATCGTATTTTTTAAATGGACACCATAACTGTGATGCATATTCAAGGTGAGGTCGAACATAGGACCTAAACAGGGGCAATAACACTTCACGGTCTCGAGATCTAATATTACATAAAATGGACCAAACAACCTTGTTAGATGTACTAATCACTGAATGCAAATGTTTGGAATATGTTAAGTCATCTGAGATGGTGATTCCCAAATACCTCTTATAGTTAAGAATATGTTAATGAGCTTAAACCATTATTCTGGGGCCACAAAGCTGTGCTGGAATTCTTGAGTAAGGCTGTTGTTCAGAGTAATGATGTTGTAGATCACATCATCATCTGCATAAAACAGCATCATTGCCCTTGTGCCTGCATCAGGCAGGCCGTTGACAAAATGACTGAATAGGAGAGGGTGCAAGATTGACTCCTATGGGACCCCTACCGTGTTACTTCATGCACTTGAGAGGACCCAATTTATCTTCAGTGTTTGTGAGCGATAAGAGAGGTAGCACCTGAACCATGATGCAGCTTCCACAGAGAGGCCAAGTGAGTGTAGCTTCATGATGGTGTACAGTGATGTGAGTGAGTATTATTGAGCTGCTCAATTTAAGCAAGTCAATAATACTGCTTGTAGTAACAGCAAATGAGAAAGAACAGTACTAGGCAGGAATAGCAAGTGTAGTAGTGAGCTGCACTCAGTAGAGCAAGATGTAGCCATTTGTTTGTCCAAGCCCTGCCGAGCTGGCCATTTGATGTAATGGCTAGAGCCACTGCCACCTGAGCAGCTGGACCCAGGTTTGGATCCTGGATCATGGCTGCAAGAGAGAATGTTTTCTCTTTTTTTTTCAATATTCCTCCAAGTCTGCTCCCCCTGTAGTTGATAATCATTAGATTGAGGGTCCAGTGGGCTTACCCCCCACATAGAAAATTATGGTGTTTGGGTGCCGGGAGGTAAAATAAGTGACTGTCGCTGTTTGCAGTGGTCGCTATCATCCTGCTCGCCTTTTTGACGCGGGGCAATGTTTGATTTGTGGTATATAATCAGCACTATTTAGGAATCGCTGTTATCACAGAAAACCTTTCGTGATCAGCAATGGGTGATCCATGAGATCAAATGCTTTTGTTAGATCTATGCAGATAGCACCAACTACTTGCGCTTTATCCAGAACCTCGTGGAAAGAACTGGTGTACTCAGTGAGATCCATGATTTTTATACAAATACTTCTGCTTGTATTTGTGGTGGAAGGGGGTGGGGTGGGCTGACCTGCATTTATAAGCACCAGGGGAAGGGGTGGACACAAGTCTATTTATGAAAGAGAGTCTGCCGGGAGGTAGAAGCCCTAAAGGACAATGCGGCAATGGGGCCAAATGGGATCCACACAAGGGTACTTAAGGAACTGAGCACAATGCAAGCTACCCTTATAGCAAAAATATTTATCACCTCATTGGAGACAGGGGTGGTTCCAGTGGACTGGAGGATGGCTGATGTGGTACCTCTGCACAAGAGTGGTAGTAGGGAGGAAGCCAGCATTTACAGAATAGTCAGTCAAATATCACTGGTGAGGAAGTCAATGGAGTCTCTGCTGAAGGAGAAATTGATGGAGTAACCTAGAAACATTGAACATGGAATGGCCAGCAGATAAGGACCTCTTGACCCACCTAGTCAACCCATTTTTCCCTGTCTATATTATCACCGCAGATCCTACTTGATCTCTGACCAATTCACCCACCCCCTTCCCTTTCCATAAGATTCCCTTATGCCTATCCCATGCATTCTTAAACTCAACCATAATTTTTGCCTCCACCACATCTGCTGGGAGACTGTTCAAGGAAATCACCACTCTTTTGATGAAAAATGCCCTCACATCTCACTGGAACCAACCTCCCCCTCCAACTTCTTATCATGATCTCTTGTCCTTGAGCACCTTTTTTGTCTGAAAAATACTTCCATCCTGTACCTTATTTACCCCCGTGAGGTATTTAAGGATATCTGTCACAGCCCCATTTCCCTCCTCTCTTCCAGGGTGTACATATTGTGGTCCTTTAGTCTGTCCTTATATGGCTTTTGATGGAGACCCTGCACCCTTTCAGTTGCCTTCCACTGGACTGCCTCCACACTGTCTATGTCTGTCCAGAGATGTGGTCTCTAGTACTGGACACAGTATTCCAGGTGGGGTGTTACCTGCAATCTATACAGAGGCAATACCACCCCATCCTTCTGCTGGTGATACCCTTGCTATGCACCCATACCTTTCAACCATTTGTCCCCCAAATATGGAACACTGCCTGTCAAAACGTGGAACAAATGGGCAAAATGTGGAACACTTGATCTAATCTTTACCTAAGAAGCTCAAAACACTGTTAAAATGTTGCATTTATGTTCAGAATGTCTGTTATTAATTGAATAATATATTTTTTGCATCATTTACTATGAATTTTTGCTTTAAAAATGTTGACTTTGAATGTGGAACAAGTCCTCACAATGTGGAACAGGGGGCTTTTATGAAGTAAAATGAGGAATGTTCCTCGTAATGTGGTACAGTTGAGAGGTATGTATGCACCTCAGCATCCCACTAGTCTCCCACCTGTCTTGATGCACTGCCTGGCCAACTATAGGTCATCAGATATGGATAACTTAAGGCCTCTTTCCTGCTTGGTGGTGAGTGGCCACAATGGAGATCCACTCAGGAAGCACAGGTCAGGGGAGGATCCATGGCACTAACTGTGGTGTGGGTTGTTGTTTTGCTTTACTTTTGGCAGCCTAATAGACATGTGTGTTTGCCAGACCAAAGGATTTGACTTTGTTTTATTTTCAGGGACTGCATCAGAGTAAGAGAAAGTCCATGCCATGGGAGCAGCTGGGAACAATAACAGAGCACCTGGGCTCTGACTAACTGAAATTGTAATCCCAGGACAATGGAGAAACAGTAGCAAGGGATCTACAATCCATACACTGCTGGTATTACTAAATCTTTAAATTTTGTTCAGTTGCAGGAAATGCTGAAGCAGGGAATACAGCTACACCCTGCTTGGAGGACTTGGTTGATTGTTTTAGTTGCACACTGATTGTTTTTTTTTGTGTCTTTGCCCAACAAGGGGAGTGCTGGACTACAGTGGGCCTGGGCAGGGTAAGAGAGGTGGGTCAATGGCACATTCCTCAACCAGTGAAACTAAGAAATTCCTACGCTGTGTTTAAGGAATGGGAAGGTCCAACAGGGTCACCCAATGTTGCACCAAGGGAGGATGAGTGGGGCCTCCAGAATGGAGCCCCAAGGGTGGGTGGTGGAGGACCCCAAGTAAGAGGAAGATACTCCTGGTGGGGGGACTCTATTGTTCAGGGAGTAGAGCTAGAAGCAGCAAGGTAAAGGAAGAGGAGAGAGAGGTAACGTGCCTACCAGGAGGCACAGCTTGGAGGGATGAAAAGCGGATTCAGGGGATGGCTAGGGTGGCAGCAAGGAGGGGTAAGTTTGATGTCATTGTCCATCTGGGGACAAATGACCTAAATGGGAACAAGGCAGGAATGGCAAGAGATATAACAAAATCAGGTAATACTAGGGTTATTGGTCACTGTAGTTACCAGGAGTGTATCAACTGGCTGATAAGGAAGATAATGCTGGGAGTGTATTCAGTATTGTACCTAGTTAACTTCCTTTTGTCTGCTTTTCCTGTACATAGTATCTCAGCTGTATTTGTGTTGTTCCACTGTAACTGTTCCCCAGGAGGGGAACCAGGATCCTAGATGATAGGTTTAAATGCTTCATTGGCGAGCATTTAAACTAGCCAAGGGGGGAGGCACTGGCAAGGAGCAGGAAAATCCTAGCCCCCCCAAATAAATCACGGTAGTAAGTGCGGCAAACACCAACATAGAGGTGTCGATCGGGAGAAGGACAGGGGTAAATGGAGAAAGTGACAAAGGCAAGGAGGACAGGGATGGGACAAAAAGGAGTAAGGCCATCAGGAAATGGAGGGTAATGAGTACCAATGCCCGTAGTCTGGGCAACAAGCTCCCTGAGCTGGAAGCCTTGATGGAAGAGGGATGCCTGGATATCATAGCAGTCACAGAAACATGGTACACAGAGAACCATGACTGGGATGTTAACAAACCAGGGTACATAACCTACAGGAGAGACAGGCAGGGGAGAAGAGAGGGAGGAGTAGCTCTCTATGTAAAGGAAGGAATAAAAGCAACTGAACAAAAGAGTAAACAGGGAGGAGAGGAGGCACTGTGGGTCACCTTGGAGACTGGAAATGGCACCACAATCCGCACATGGGTTGTGTACAGACCTCCATGTCAGGGGGAAGGAATGGACAAGGATATGATAGAAGGCATTCTTAGAATGGCAGAGAAAGGGGAGATACAGTTGATGGGAGACCTGAATATGCCAGATGTTAACTGGAGCACATTTGCTGCTACCACATCCAAGAGCAGGGCCATTCTTGATGCCCTACAGGTGGCAGGCCTCAAGCAGCTAGTTTCGGAACCCACTCATGAGGGAGCAATCTGAGACCTCATACTCTCAAACGGGGGCAGTGAGAGGATCTCAGATCTAGAAGTGGGTTGCCATCTGGGAACAAGTGACCATCAAACAGTGTGGTTCATGTTAAACTCAGCTACAGAGTCAAGCCATACAAAATTGAGGGCACTGGACTTCAGGATGGCTGACTTTGGCAAGATGGGAGAGTGCCCCAGAATAGCACTAGCAAACAGGCTAGAAGGATGGGTGGAGCAACAATGAGGAATCTTCAAAACTGCCATCACAGAGGCAACAAGCCTTTTTGTGAAGCAAATAAACAAATCAAAATGAAAGAAAAAGCCACTATGGTTCTCAAAAGAGATGGCTGTGAAAGTCAGGAAGAAAAAGATAGCATTCCGGAAGTATAAGGAAACACAGAAGGAGCAGGACAGAGAGCTGTACCAGTTAAGGCAGAAGGAAGCAGGGAGGGAAGTCAGAATAGCAAAGGCCCAAACTGAGGAAAAGATAGCCAACTCAGTTAAGAAGGGGGATAAAACCTTTTATAGGTACATCAGTGAGCATAGAAAGACAATTGGAGGGATAGTGAGGCTGAATAGAATGAATGGTGGGTGGGCAGAGGGGGACAGTGAAAAAGCAGGGATATTAGAAACATAGAAACATAGAATTTGACGGCAGATAAGGACTGCTTGGCCCACCTAGTCTGCCCATTTTCCTACCTAACAGATAAGCTGCAGATCCTAGTTAATCAACAGCTTATTTCCTCTTACCCACCCCTAGGACTGCCTTATGCCTGTCCCATGCATTCTTGAAGTCCCCCACTGTTCTTGACTCCACGACCTCCTCAGGGAGGCTGTTCCATGCATCCCAACCCTCTCAGTGAAAATACTTCTCACATTACCCCTGAGCTGTCCCCCCTCTATCTTCAAATTGTGACCCCTTGTTCTTGCACATCTCTTTTTCTGGAAGATGCTACCCTCTTGGACTTTGTTAATTCCCTTGAGGTACTTGAAAGTTTCTATCATGTCCCCGCTCTCCCTTCTTTCCTCAAGAGTATACATATTAAGCTCCTTTAGTCTTTCTTTGTATGTCTTCTGGTGCAGTCCCTGCACCATTTTGGTTGCCCTCTTGGTTGAACAAATATTTCTGCTTAGTATTCACAAAAGAGGAGGAGTAAGTGCCTAATCCAATTAACAGAAGCACTCTTGATAGGGTGGTCGATCCCAGTCCTTTCACAGAAGAAAGGGTTCAGCAAGAACTCCTAAAACTGAAGGTGGACAAAGCAATGGGGCCTGATAGAATTCACCCCAGAATTCTTAAAGAATTAAGGGGGGAACTAGTGAAACCACTGGCTACTCTTTTTAATAAATCATGAGAGGATGGTGTGGTACCCAAGGACTGGAGATAGGCGGATGTGATTCTCCTTCACAAAAGTGGGACCAATACAGAGGCAGGAAACTACAGACCTGTCAGTCTGACCTCTGTGGTAGGGAAAGTGATGGAGTCACTTCTGAAGGAAAGAATAGCTGAGTACCTAGAGGTCAGTGGAGCACAGGATCCCAGGCAGCATGGGTTCACAGCGGGAAGGTCATGTCAGACGAATCTAATAGATTTCTTTGACTGGGTGACCAAAGTAGTAGACCAGGGAGGGGCTGTGGACATGGCCTACCTAGACTTTAGCAAGGCATTTGACACGGTCCCACACAAAAGATTAATAGTCAAATTAACCAGCCTGGGAGTGGGACCCAGGGTGGTAGCCTGGGTAAAACATTGGCTGGACAACAGGACACAGAAGGTAATTGTAAATGGAGTCCACTTGGAAGAAAGAGGGGTTACTAGTGGGGTACCACAGGGTTCAGTATTGGGTTCAGTCCTTTTTAATGTCTTCATAAGTGACATTGCGGAGGGACTGGAAGGAAATGTGTGCCTCATTGCAGATGACACAAAGATCTGCAACAGGGTTGATATTTCGGATTTTGGATCACAGAGAGACAATTCAGGCAGAGCAACAGGGTTGATACACAAGGAGGCGTGGAAAGGATGAGAAGGGACTTGGCAAGGTTGGAGGAATGGTCAGAAGCATGGTAGCTAGGATTCAATGCAAAGAATTGCAAAATAATGCACCTGGGAAACAAGAACCCAGGGGAAGAATACACAATGGGGAGGGAGGTAGTAACCACAACAAAAAAGGAAAGGGACCTGGGAGTAATCATATCAGATGACCTTAAGGTTAGCAACCTATGTGAGAAGTCAGTAGGAAGGGCTGGGGGGATACTGGGATGCATAGGGAGAGGCACCAGAAGCAGAAAACAGGAAGTTGTTATCCCTCTGTACAGGTAGTTGGTGAGACCCCATCTGGACTACTATGTCCAGTTCTGGAGACCCCTTCTCCGCAAGGACATAGACAGAATAGAGGCAGTCCAGAGGAGGGCAACTAAAATGGTGCAGGGTCTGCAAGAGAAGCCATATGAGGAGAGACTAAATGAGCTTAATATCTATACCCTCCAGGAAAGAAGGGAGAGGGGGGACATGATAGAAACTTTTAAGTACTTCAGTGGAATCAACAAAGTCCAACAGGGTAGCATCTTTCAGAAAAAGAGATGTGCAAGAACAAAGGGACACAATTTAAAGACAGAGGGGGGGACGGTTCAGGGGCAATGTGAGGAAGTATTATTTCACAGAGAGGGTAGTGGATGCATGGAACAGCCTTCATGAGGAGGTTGTGGGGTCTAAAACTGTGGGAGAATTCAAGAATGCATGGGACAGACATAAGGCAATTCTTGTGAGGTGTAGGAAGAAATAGGCTGTTGGTTAACTAGGATATGTGGCCTATCCTGTAGGTAGGGAAATGGACAGACTAGATGGGCCAAGTGGTCCTTATCTGCCTTCAAAAAAAAAAAGTAGCTAACTCTGTGTCCTTCTCAGAGGTGCTGACTGTCCACTACAAGGGGGAGTATAGGGATCACCACACCAAGGACTTTAAAGCTTGACTGGAAAGCTTGAGCAGAGAGCAAGGTTTGGTTTACTGGGGAATGGGGACACACCTGGGGGGATGCAGACCTGTACTGGGACGATGGCCTGCATCTTTCCAGTAAGGGGACCAGTGTCCTTAGTGAGCAGTTTAAATGCTTCATTTGCAAGAATTTAAACTACAGTACTCAAGGCAGGTGGAGAATGGGAGCAGGGTAAACCATACAGTCCACCCCACAGGTTAATGTAGTCAGCAAGGAGGACACAAATGTCACTAAATTGCCGGTGGGAATGGATCTTGGCAGAAAAGGGGAAGAGAGGGGAAATAGGAGGAGGACAGGAACAGAGCTGTCAGAACATGGAGGACCACATGTGCAAATGCCTGCAGCCTAGGGAACAAAATACCTACTGGCTGATCTGGCAGCCTAGATAGCGGAGGCTGATCTGGATAGTGTGACCATTATCAATCAATCAATCGGTCAATCAAATCTTTATTTATACAGGTGGTCACTTTTTCAAGGTGGACCTGTTTGAAACAAGGATACAATTTATACAAACGACATACATTAGTTGCAATATACAATATGGGCAATGCCCCACACTGGTTTTATATACAAATATACATAAATATATAAGGTTTTAGGATACTAGGTAGGTCTGGCTAGTAAGAAATAAAAACAACAACATTCGAGAACTGAAGACCTCATGAATGCTTAAGGTTGAACGCCAGCTGGCGCTAGGAGGCAAGGAAAATTACAGAGCAGCATATATGGATTATATACCCCAGTGAACTAGAAGTTGTGGCTATCTGGGGGAAGAAAGGCAGCAGTTTAGAGGTGGCTGTGATCATGGTTCAGACCAGGTAATGAGCCACAGGTGGTTTAAGAGCTGTAAGGGGATGAGCAAAAGCAATTGCAGATTTCACTTACTGTACTCAAGTATCAAGCCTTGAAGATGGGCCTTGGTACAAGGGCATCTAGTTTTTGGGACTTCTGTAAATTATTCCAATGGTTTGGGAGCATAAAGATGATTGCCGCTCTACTGAAACGCAAGTTTACTCTAAGTATTGCAAGAGAGATGTAGGAATGGCTTCAGAGCACATTATAGAGACATGGTACAATGCGAAGCATGACTGGGTTGTAGCTATACTGGGAATGGGGTACATTTTGTTCAGGAGAGACAGAGAGTGCAAAAGGAAGGAGGGGTGGCTCTCTAAGTCAGGGAGGGCATGAAGGCAACAGAAGTGCAAGAATTGCAGGGAAGGGCAGAAACACTCTGTGTCACCCTGGAAATAGGCAATGACACACCCATATGAACTGGTGTAATCTACAAACCACCTACTCAAAGTTCAAGTTTATCAAGTTCAAGTTTATTGGCAGGAAAATACTCCATTGGGCAGGCTCATTTTCAAGGTGGTACTGAACATACATTACTAACACAAGCGAATATACAATACAATACATGGATGATACATACATATTCATGGGTAAGAAAACAAGATCAGAATCACATACAATAACCATACATAGTAGCACACAAGCACTGTAGCACAATACAGATAGGACATAGGAGAGCAACTGAAACACATTTGGAGCATTTAGAAGCACTGGTGGTGAATTATATACGATAATTATATACAGTTGTCCTCAAGAACTAAGGCACACTGAGGTCGGGACATGGGAGAACACTTGAAGAACATTTAGAGCATTTTGCAAACACAGGAGTAACATCATGGTTCAGAGAGCAGCTGGTAAGAATTAGCAAGATTCTGAGTCATGGGAGACGAGAATGAGTAAAAGAAGAGGGCTAGGATGGGAAAGGTAATTTAAGGGGTAGGTAGGCGAGGGCATGAAAGAGGGGGACGAGTAGGAGGGAGGAGCTGGGGTTGGAAGGAGGGCATAAGGTGTGTGAGGAGGGGAGGGGGAAAGGGAGGTAAATGAGAATGGTTGTGGAAGGACAAGACTGGGGGGGGAGTTTGAGGAGGGTAAGATGAAAAACACAAAGTCAGGGACATGCACAGGAGTCAGCACATTTATTGGTGAACAATTTACTGAAACTATGAAGGGTTATTAGATTTTGCAACCTGAGCCTGGATTGGGCTTTATTCCAAGCTGCCGGGAGTGCACAGCTTATGGCCATTTGACCAAACCGAGTGCACACACATGGGACTTCTATCATGATGAGATCATTGCTGTGTAATGTGTATAGGTAGGAAGTGCAACAGAAGAGAGTAGGAATATAGAAAGGAAGGAAATGGATAGAGATCTACTGGAAGCCATCCATAATATGGCACCTAAAAAGGAGGTGTTACTGGTAGGTGACTTCAATTTACCCGAGATTGAGTGGTGCATCCCAGCAGCTGTAACAGGTTTCCATGCCTTAATTGTAAGCCTCCCACCCCTGCCTTTTGCAAAATGATAGGCAGTATGCTGTTTGAATCTGACAGCATTAACAGGTGGGGACTGGGTTCAGGGAGGAAAAGGTTACTCCACAGGGGCTAGGTTTGGCTACTCTGCACAGGGGCACCCAAGTAACTTCAAACACAGGAAGCAATAACTGTAATGTCCAATACCACAAATGGGTTTATAAAGTGTGGCTTTTATTCACATCCAAACTGAACAAACAAAGCGTAGATGGACCACCACGGGCTACACTTCTGGAAATGCAGATTAAAAAGATCAAGAACACTTCCTCAACACTTCAGCCCTCAGGCTCTGAACCCACCAGGCATGCAGCCTGGACTTGCACTCTGCTTTGGGTCCACAGCCCAAACTTGTACACTATTCTGGGTTTTCCCAGGCTCGGCTCCCCTGTCGGATTCTTGGACACCTTCCATTTGTCATGGAAACATTTTCTGGTGGCTCCCTAAACCACCTTAGAGCACCTCAGATCTATCAGGGAATTTATTCTTTTTAATCCCATGTCTGGGTACTTTCCTCGGGCACTGGCCAAGTACCTGAGAGAAAGTAAAGGTGCCATACAGCAAATCCGTAGAGGTGAATTTGTTTACTACTGATGGGGGGGGGGTCTCTAATCTCTTGCTCCTACAATTCATACTCGGCCATTTCTCTGGACAGTAAACATCTCATTCTGTAAAGCTTGGCAATGTAGATTAAGGCTAAATGTCTGTCACATTTCCTCTACTTGTCTTGCTTTCCCATTGTGCTGGACTTGAACATACTTTTACTTGGCATAGCCCATTGCTCTAGGCCTCCCACTGATTAAGCAGTCCAATCCCAACTTTACTTCACTCTTTGTGTTGGACTTGAACCTACTTGAATTAACCGGCATTATCTATTACACTAGACCTCCTACAGATTAAGTAGTCCAATCCCCACGTTCCAACAGTTCAGGTGAAAAACATTGGCCCTCTGTCAGAGCGAACTCAGTGTTTGGTTGCAGGTGCCCCACAGGCGATTCTTCACAGGAATTCCTCTCTCACAGCTTCTGGTGCTGCAGCACAAATAGGCAGCTTCTTCCTTAGCCGGAACCAGGAGGGTTGCCCCTGGAAAACAGGCAAACCTTTCCCCCCCATCCCCTCAGGGATGGGGCACTTGGACCAGTAACAGCGGTCTCCACCACTTCAACAATTAGCTTCTGTGTTCCACTTATGGTGGAAACACACACCTCCCTTACAGTAGCTCTAAAATAGAGCTTAAGGCTCTGAGATCCTGCACACAGACAGCTGTGCTACTTCCTCTCTCCAAGACTGCACACAGACTCTGTTCAAATTCTCCCAACATTCTATCCTAACTTCCAAACTGCAGAATCCAGTGCGGCTCATGCAGCTGCGAGAGTTCTATGGTGATGTCATCCCTCAGTCTCAACTGAGACTGAGAACAAAGTGAGTGTGAATCCATTTAACTGGAATTTCACAAGCTGCCTTCCCTGCCTACCTCTTAGTCTTACTGGGATTCTAGTAACGGGGGGGTTACATAATAGCGATTGAGGAACACAGATTGCTATTATGGCGAGTGTACATCACTGAAAATCAATTTTGGCAATGCACACTCACAGCGCAGAAAAAAAAGAGGCCAGAGACATACAGGTCTCATTATTAATGAAGGGGCTTCTCTCCCACACCACCCTACTTATGGATTCTCAACTCCAGGGGGTGCATGTTGGGGGGGTGAAATCTTAATTAAAATACATGTCTCCAGGTGGAAAAAAAACCCTACAACTACACAGGACCAGACCCCAGTACCCCGTGCCTCCCAGGCAACCACTCTCCCCATGATGCCAGTGATCCAGCTCGGCAGCTGCTCGCTGCAACCCTTCCCACATGCCATCCCTCCTCAGCCGTTCTGCCACCCCCCCCGGGTGCACACGCATGCATATACCCGCTCGTTCCTGTCACGTCTTTTGCCAACCGCAGTATCCGGTCACCCTTCTCCCTAGGTAACCATGATCAATCAATCAAATCTTTATTTAACCAGGCAATCATCACTGAGCAAAACTCATTTTCAAGATGGACCTGGATAGCATCGAGACCAGTGTACAATACATTTACAACATAAATGTTCACAATGGTTATAGTATTCAGAAAGAGTGTCAACTAGAAAGCAGCAGCATTAGCGAGTACAAAGCATTTTGCCAAACGAAGACAGTATATACACAAGAACCAGCACAAGAAACAAGAAACATAGGCATATTTACAGGCATATTACTGCGGATGTCCACAACATATCTCCAACCCTTAAAAAAATCAGTAGGACTAGGGGAGTACAGTGGGGGAAGAGGAGGGAATAGTACCTGAAGGGGTAAAAAGGAAGGTGGGAAGGGGGAGGGTGAATAATGGGCATAAGGTCAGTGAGGGTGGGGAGCATTGGGGGGAGAGGAGCATAAGGTGCTGATACAAGGGATATAAGTTTCATCAAACCATAGAGTGCTGTTCCTGCCTAAATTAGTGGTAAATTGGGCAATCAAGCGAAGCCTGACCCTGGTGATCAAAAGTATTTAGGTGTCAAGCGCAATGATCAAAAATAAAGTATGTAGGAGATAAGGGTGAGAAGATGGATGGGAACAAATGGGCAAGGGTGGATGCAGTGAAGCCAGACAGGATGAAGAAGTGCACTACCTATAGCAAAATGGGGAGATTAAGGGTGAGGAAAGCAGTTACAGGATTACTTGTAAGAACGAGCATATAGAGTTTTGAAGACAGACTGTTGGTAGGAATGATGAGTTTCAATGTCTTTTGCAACTTGTTCCATAGAACGAGCATCACATAACTTATGGCAGCACTACCAAAATGTATTTTCACCTTGGGCACTTTCAGAGAGATATATGAGGTACTTCTTAGTGCATAGTTACCTACTAAATTTAATGGAAGGCAGTCGGAAATGTACTGGGGCAGTTTTTTGGTAATAGCTCTGTAAGTCCAAAGTGCAGTATTTCTTTGATGTCACTAGGGTAGGGAAGTCCACTCCACAGCTGCATATATTGAATAGTGATGTGTTGAGAAGGGGAGGCCAGTGATGAACCTCAGGGCTCTGTGGTAGAGTGTATCAAGCTTGGTTAGCATTGCGGCGGGCACTGGTTATAGAGGAAGTCAGAGTAATCTAGTAGTGAGGAAGGCAGTTTGGACCAACCTCAGCTGGTATTCTTTAGTGAGAAGATGTTTGATCCTAAACAATAGTTCAAGTCTCTGTCTTAGTTTGTTGTCAGTTCCTCAATATGGTTGGTAAAAGGTAGTCTATTGTCGATCCATACTCCCAGGTATTTGAAATTCGTTACATATTCTAATGGTTCTCCAAGTATTGTGGCAATGTGTGGAATTGATCTGGAGGTGGTTGGGTTTGTGGCATGAATAAAGGGTGAGAATAGCATTGCTTTAATTTTTTTAGCATTTAAAAGCAACTTTTGTTTTAGGAGCTGAATCTGCAGCTGGTTGAAGTCAGATTGGAGGTCACAGTATGCAGCCTCAGGTGTAGGTCTGATTATGTATATCACTGGATCATCTGCAAATAGGTGTATGTTGGCCTCTTGTATGCTTCTATCAATATTATTGATGTAAATTGCAAACAACAAAGGGCCTAGGATGGACCACTGTGTGGCACTCCTTGCAGAAGAGGTTTAAGAGGTGAGAAATCACCTTTGTCCTTTACCTGCTGTAGCTGGCCTGTAAGATAATTGGCAAACCAACTCAAGGAAAGCTGGTCCAGGCCAGTGTTCTGAAGGAAAGAGAGGAGTAGGCTATGGTCCACAGTATCAATGGCCTTGATTAGGTTCAGAATTACTGCACAAAGTTGCTATCATCTAGGTCCTATTGCCAATCATTTGTCACCTTGGCTGAAGCTGAGAGTGTACTGTGTTGAGCTCTGAAGCCTGATTGCAGTGGATCACAGTTGCCGACATTGAATGGCTGTTTTTCTTGGTGCTCAATCTCGATGATTATGGCCATGGACTACCCTGCAAAAGCCAGGGATAGAGGCTTCCTGAACTCCCTACTAGGGGCAGATCTCAAGCAGCCAGTCCTTGAGCCAACCCTGGAGGGAGCAATTTTGGACATGGTTCTAACTAACGGAGACAGAATTTTGGATGTCAGGGTGTGTGACCAGTTGGGGTCCAGTGACCATCAGACAGTGTGGTTCAATAGTAGTACTTAAACAAGGTCATACCACACAAATGTGAGGGTTCTGGACTTCAAGAGGGCAGACTTTACAAAGAAGGGGGTGTGACCAGGGATACCTTAGCAAAGAGAAAGAAAAGGGGGGGTGTAGAGGAACTATGGGCCTATCTAAAAGAAGCTATGGGGTAGGCAACAAACTTTGCATTTGGGAAATAGACACTGGCAAGGGGAAAAGAAAACCACTATGGTTCACACATGAAGTGGCCAGAAAGTATAGGCAAAAGCCATGTTATTCTGGAAATGTAAGGAGTCACAGAAGTAAGACGACAGGGCAACGTATCTAGAAAAGCAAATGGAGGCAGGGAAAGCAGTCAGGAGAGCCAAGGTAAGGACAGAGGAGAAAACAGCAAAAGTGGTTAAGAAAGCAGACAAGACTATTTATTTGTACATTAGCAAAAAAAGTAAGACTAGGGGGTATTGTTAGGCTAAAAGGGGAGGAAGGAGAGGGACTGGAAGGAGACCAGGATAAAGCATCAGTTCTGAATAAATACTTCTGTTCAGCTTTCACAGAGGAAGTGGAAGGGGAGGGACCACAACTAAGACTTAGGACTGGTATGGAGGTGCACAGCAGTCCATTTACAGAGAAGACAGTCCTAAAGGAACTCATTAAACTAAAGGTGGATAAGGCAATGGGACCAGATGGGATACACCCTAGAGTATAAAAGGAGTTAAGGGTGACACTGGCTGCACCATTGTCATCACTGTTCAAGAAGTCACTGAATATGGGGGAGGCTCCAGAGGGCTAGGAGAGGGCCAATGTAGTCCATCTCCACAAGAGAGGGAGCATAGAAGAGGCTGGTATTTATAGACCCGTCAGTCTGACCTCGATGGTGGAGAAAATAATGGAATCGCTGCTAAAAAAAAAGAAGAGTGGAGCACCTTAAAGCAAGTACAGCACAAGATCCGAGGCAGCATGGATTCACATCAGAAAAGTCATGTCAGATAAATCTGATAGATTTATAGGGAGGGGAGTTGCTGGCAATCACAAGGGTAGATGGGAGGGGAGTTGCTGGCAGTCACAAGGGAAGAAAGAGACTTGGGCGTCATCATCACCGATGACCTGAAATCATCCAAGCAGACCACTAAAGCAGTAGGTAAGGCTAGAGGGATGTTGGGGTGTATTAGTAGGGGTATCACAAGTCAGAAGAGGGAGGTAATAATCCCTCTTTACAAGACACTGATTAGGCCCCATCTGGAGTACTGCGTACAGTACTGGAGGCCACACCTTCACAAGGACATTAACCAAATTTAGGTAGACCAGAGAAGGGCAACCAAAATGGTGCAGGGACTGCAACAGAAAACATTTGAGGACAAATTAACTGAACTCAATATGTATACCACAGAGCAAAGGAAGGAGAGAGGTGAAATGATTGAAACATTCAAACTCCTTGAGGGCATTAACAAGGTGAAAGAGTCTAACATGTTTCAATACAAGAAAAATAGCAGGACAAGAGGACACAGCATGAGATTAGAGGGAGGCCAATTAAGGGGTAATGTGAGGAAGTTCTTTTTCACAGAAAGGGTGATGGATGTGTGGAACGGCCTACCTCAGTAAGTGGTGGATATGAATACAGTGCAGGGCTTCAAACAGGCATGGGAGAGGCATACGGGAGCAATACAGATGAGTATTTATAGATGGCCATTGACAGAGCAAAGGCCAATGGCACATTCATAAGGTAGAAAAAGAAATGGGCAGATTGAATGGAACTTGCGGACCTTATCTGCCATCAACTTCTATGTTTCAATGTTTCTTTGACTGGGTGACCAGAGATGTGGATAGAGGGAATGGTGGATGTCGCCTACCTTGACTTCAGCAAGGCATCCGACACTACTCCACATAGGAGGCTGGTGAACAAGTTGGGTAGCCTGAGATTGGGTCACAGGGTGGTAAACTGCATTGGGATTTGGTTGAGGGATAGAACACAGAGGGTGGTGGTAAACAGAGCTAAATCTGAATTACAGAGGGTGACAACCAGGGTGCCACAGGGATCAGTTTTGTGGCTAGTAATAATTAATATCTTCATCAGAGACATTAGGAAGTGGCTGGAAGGGAGGGTATGCCTCTTTGCAGATGACACCAAGATCTGTAATGGGGTAGACAGCCCAGGAGGGTAGAGAAAATGAAAAGCGATCTAGCTAAGTTGGAGGAATGGTCCGGAGTGTGGGAACTGAAATTTAATGCCAGAAAGTGCAAAATCATGCACTTGGCATGCAGAAACCCAGGAGAGAATTATAAAATGGGGAGAGTGTTGTTAGAGACCACATAGCAGGAAAGAAATCCAGGGGTGACCTAAAGGTGGCCAAGCAATGTGCCAAGGCAATGGGGAGAGCCAGTGGGATGCTGAGATGCAAAAGGAGAGATATTACAAGTAGAAGGAAGGAGGTGGTAATGCCACTGTACAGGTCATTGGTGAGGCCTCATTTGAAGTACTGCATCCACTTCTGGAGGCCACATCTCCAAATTGATATAGACAGGGTGGAGGCAATTCAAAGAAGGGCAACAGAGATGGTGCAGGGCCTACACCAGAGATCATAGAAGGAGAGCTTGGAAGAAATCAATATTTATAACAAAGCAGAAAAGAGAGGAGAGAGGTGGGTAACATGACCTTCAAGCACCTAAAACGAATAAATAAAGAACAGGAAGCCAGCATCTTTCAGATGAAAAGATGATCTAGAACAAGAGGACATGACATGAGACTGGAAGGGGGTAGACTAAGTGGCAATGTGAGAAAGTACTTCTTCATGGAAAGGGCAGTGGAGGCATGGAACAGCCTCACAGCAGTGGTGATGGGGGCAAAGCAAAGGGAGAAAAGGACAGACTGGATGGGCCTAGCAGTCCATATCTGCTGTCAAATGCTATGTTTCTATCAATACCACTCCACCCATTTTATACTCCACCCATGGGTTTCTGTGCTTAAAATTCATTACTTAGTACTTTTTCACATTGAAACACAGTTGCTATTCATTGACTATTCTTCAATTTTTTTCAGGTTTCTGCTCATCCTTTCCACCATCAACAAGGTGTCCACCCAATTGCAGATTTTGGTGTCATCCACAAAGAAGCAGATCTTCTCTTCTCTTCCAACTCCTCTGCGATGTCACTTATAAACACACTACAGAGGGCAGGTCCAAGCACTGATCCCTGAGGCACCCTGCTGGTCAGCCTTCTTTCCTTAGAGTGAACTCCATTTGCCACCACCCTCTGCTTCCTATCCACTAACCAATTAATTACCCAGTTTACCATCTTTGGACCAACTCCTATGCTACCCAGTTTGCTTACTAATCTCCTGTGTGAAACGGTGTTGAAAGCCTTACTGTAATCTAGGTAGGCTACTTCTACCTCTCCACCCTGATCTAATTCCTTGATCACCCAATCAAAGAAACCTATCAGATTCATTTGACTTGACCCCCCCCCCCATGAATCCATGTAGCCTTTGATCTAGTAGCTCATTAGATTCAAAATATTCCATAATCCTTTCATCCAGAAATGATTCCATTAAGTTTACCTTCACTGTTGTGGGGCTGATGGGACTATAATTGCAGCCACGTCCCTGCTACCACTTAAAATCTGTTCCCTTCCATTCCTCTGGAACTACTTCTGTATCCAGTGATCTGTTATACAGGACTGTCAGAGATGCAGCCAGGACCTCTCTGAGCTCCCTCAGTACCCTTTGATGAATCCATCTGTCCCAATTGCGTTGTCCACTTTTAGATTAATGAATGCCTTCAGGACACTCTCCTCTAAAAATGAACTGGTGCCCACCTCCCTCCTTCCAATGCTCATGTAATTTTTTTGTAGCCCCTCACCTTCTCCTTTCTCTGTGAACTCTGAAGAAAAGTATTTGTTCATGTTATCATTCTTTTCCTGCACCCCCTCTGCAAAGTTCCCCTGTTTCCTTTTGCGGCCACTCCCCAGAATGTCTAGGGGATGATTGACACTGATGAACTGGGGAAGGGACCCATAGCATAGACACTCTCCCAAAACACTGCACAGCTTGAAAGGCAAGAAAAGTCTGATCTTTCCTCTCAATGGCTTATTAGGTTCTGTAAATTCAGGTCTCCAAATATTGCAGAAAACAACCCAGGAACCCTCCTTCTTTGGAAACAGGTGCTCCATGATGAACTGCAGCCATGGCTCCCATCAGTCCTAAACCCCCAGCAGCTGCAAATGTCTGCAACAGGCGGCCCCCTGGAAATGCGAACTCATGAACTGGTTAAAAAACGTAGGATTTATATTTCATTTACCCCTATTGTTCCAGACAAAATCACCACTCATTGTTTGTTCCCCAAATATGCACTTTATTTCTGCCAGTGTCCAAATGATCACTGCAGGCCACAGGGGCACTTCCTTACATCAAAATGCATATCTTCTCTATGGAGCTAGAACTTTTTACATATGCTACAACTGCTGGCAACTCAAGAGAAGTAGAAAGATCTTATAGACAGTTACTGCAAGGCTATACATTTTTTCCTTTGGAAACATAGAAACAGAATTTGACAGCAGATAAGGACTGCTTGGCCCACTCAGTCTGCCCATATCCCTACATAATGGATAAGCTGCAGATCCTAGTTAACCAACAGCCTACTTCTTCCTACCCCAACCCCTAGAATTGCCTTATGACTGCCCCATGCATTCTTGAATTCCACCACTGTTTTTGACTCCACAACCTCTTCCGGCAAGCCGTTCCATGCATCCACAACCCTCTCTGTGAAAAACTAATTCCTTACATTACCTCTGAGCCACTCCTCCATCTTCAAATTGTGCCCCCTTGTTCTTGAACACCTCTTTTTCTGAAAGATGCTACCCTCTTGGACTTTGTTGAGTCCCTTGAGGTACTTGAATGTTTCTATCATGTACCCCCTCTCCCTCCTTTCCTCAAGGCTATACATATTAAGCTCCTTAAGTCTCTTTTCATATGTCTTCTGGTGCAGACCTTGCACCATTTTAGTTGGCCTCCTCTGGACTACCTCCATCCTGTCTATGCCTTTGCAGAGATTGGGTCTCCACAATTTCACGCAATACTCCAGATGGGGTCTCACCAGCTGTCTGTACAGACTGATAACAACTTCTTGTTTTCTACTGGTGATGCCTCTCCCTATGCATTCCAGTATCCCCCCAGCCCTCCTTACTGCCCTCTCACATTACTTTCCCACCTTTAGGTCATCTGATATGACTAACCTATGTCCCTTTCCTTTTTTGTTGTCGTCACTACCTCTCCCTCCCTATTGTGTACTCTTCTCCTGTGTTTTTGTTTCCCAGGTGCCTTACCTTGCACTTCTTAGCATTGAATCTAAGCTGCCATACATTTGACCATTCCTCCAACCTTTGCCAAGGCCCTTCTCATCCTTTCCACCCCACCTTGTGTATCAACTCTGTTGCAGATCTTTGTGTCATCTGCAAAGAGACATACTTTTGCTTCCAGTCCCTCTGCAATGTTGCTTATAAAGACATTGAGGACCAGTCCTAGTTCTGAACCCTGTGGTACCCCACTAGTAAGATCCCTTTCTTCAGAGTGGAATCAGTTTACTATTATCCTCTGTGTCCTATACTCTAGCCAATTCTTTACCCAGGCTACCATCTTGGGACCCACTCCCAGGCTGGCTAACTTGTGCATTAATCTTTTGTCTGGGACTGTCTCAAATGCCTTGCTAAAATCTAGGTAGGCCATGTCCACAGCCCCTCCCTGATATACTACTTTGGTCACCCAGTCAAACAAATCTATTAGATTCATCTGACATGACCTTCCTGCTGTGAATCCATGCTGCCTTGGGTCCTGTGCCCCTCTGGCCTCTAGGTACTCAACAATTCTTTCTTCCAGAAGTGATTCCATCATTTTCCTTATCACTGAGGTTAAACTAATAGGTCTGTAGTTTCCTGCTTCTGCCCTGCTCCCACTTTTGTGAAGTAGAATAATATCTCCCCTTCTCCAGTCCTCAGGTACCACCCCATTCTCCCATGATTTGTTAAAGAGGGTAGTCATTGGTGTCACTAGTTCTACCCTTAGTTCTTTTAGAATTCTGGGATGAATGCCATCAGGTCCCATTGTTTTATCCACCTTCAGTTTTTAGAGTTCTTTCAGAACCCTTTCTTCCGTGAATAGACTGGTATAAACTCCTGTATCCAGAGTGTTACTATTGTTTGGTTTAGGTACCTCCCCCTCTTCATTCATGAATACTGACCAAAAATATTTGTTTAGTATCTCTGCTTTTTCACAGTCACTCTCTGCCCACCCCCTACCCTTTATTAAGTCTCCCTATCCCTCCCTTGGTCTTCCTTTGCTCCCTGATGTACCTATAAAAGGTTTTATCTCCCTTCTTAACTGAGTTGGCTACCTTTTCTTCACTTTGGGCATTTGCTGTTCTGCCTTCCCAGCTTCCTTTTGCTTTAACTGATACAGTTCTCTGTCCTGCTGCTTCTGTGATTCCTTGTACTCAACTCAGGTGTTTTACCCTGAACTGGAACTTCATCTCTTCAAAGAAGCACAGGCCCTACATCTCTCTGGTGCTGATAAGCCACCCTACCTTTTTATCTTGCTTTTACACTTTCCCTGGTCAGGCCATGCTTTCAACTCACACAGAAAAGTAAACAGCTTCTCCCACCTGGTTTCTTGACCCAAAAAACAAATCCTTCAGGGATTCCAGAAATTTCCTTCCCCTAACCAGTCCCTGATTAACCCTAGGAGCCTTGATTCATCTGTAGACATTTTCCTCTGTGCAGCCTTCTGTATTGGTTTCCTACCTGGAGCTTCAGTTACTGTAGGCCTAAAGACCTGCTCATACATTGAGGCCTTGGACCCAACCTCAGACATGGGCATGGCAGACTCACAGTGTACCCAGACCTCAACTCACTGCTCACTGTTTCACCTTGAGCTGCCCTGCCACATGAAGGATCCGGGACCCTGCCACAACCTAGGCCCTCCAAGCAGTTCAAGTCCTCTGCTGGTACCCCTGGCATCCCATTCCTTGAGTGTCCCTCTAAGATGGCAAACTGGATGGTCCTCGAGCCTTAACTGCATCCCACCATCCAACTCCTGAGCTTGCTATAAGCTTCTGGCAAGGAGCAACCATCCAAGTCCTGTCCAAAGACCTGCAGTTCATCTGACCCTTGATTTATCGGTGCCCCAGAATCTGCCCCTCCAAGCATGCACCTTACTGGGTGTAAGCTTTCCAGTGCCCCCTCAACCATCTGGGCCACCCTGACACATTGGGTGCTAGAGAGGATCACTGCCACTGGCTCCTCCCCTATGGGAACCCTGCGATGACTCCCCCAGCCCTAGCAGCCCAGACTGAACATTTGCATGGGGTCAACTGGGGTTCCTCTTTAAGGCTCTACCTTCTCCCTCCTATCAGACCTCGCTTCAAACTTGCCCCAGGAAACCCCAACTCCCCAATGATGCTGGCTACAATCTGGACATTTTCTCTTGGAGTACCAATTTCCTTTCTGACACCACTTTGCTACACCCACCAACTCTGACTACTCACTTGTGGAGCTCCCCCCCTTAACAGGCCCAAACCCAGACCACCAAGCTCCTGCCTTGCCTGCTCTCCTTCCACTATACCAGGCAGCCCCCCTAAACTTCCTGTGCCTCCCTTTTAATATCCATGAAACCCTGTTGTCTGCTGCCACCTCATGGTGACCAGTAGGAATTATGCCCCCAGAGCACTAATAAATCCCTATGCTATGGCTTTTATGAATTGATGTTGCTAAGAATATTGATTTTATATGTGTATTTTTGTTTTTAACATTCATTTGTACAGTGCCTTGGTGCTTGAAAGGCGCTTAATAAATAAAGTTGTATTATTATTATTATGGGGGCAGTATGGGGGGTACCTAAATGAAGTGTAACCCCCCTACAAATGGGGGTTCCGAAAAAGTCTTGCTCGAGCTTGCCTAAATGCTCACTGCCAGGCTGGTGTCCTGCATTTTAATAGTTTAAATGTGATTGCCAGAGAGTGCCTGTATAGCCTCTGTGTACTGTCTCTAAGAGTTGCCTAGAATGCACTCATAATTAATCTGTACTCCTCCCCCTCTTCCACCCTCCCTGTCTCTCCTGTAGGTTATGTACCCTGATATTTTAACATCCCAGTCATGGTTTTCTGTATACCATGTTTCTGTGACTGTCACAATATTTAGGCATCCCTCTTCCATCAAAGCCACCAGTTCAGGGAGATTTTTATCTAGACTACGGGCATTGGTACTCATTACCCTCCATTTTTTGATGGCCTTATTTCTTTTTGCCCCATCCCTATCCTTGATGCCTTTGTCTTTTTCTCCATTTGCCTCTGCCCTTCTCCCAATCAACTGCTCTATCTGAGTGTTTACCCCACTAACCACCCTGATTTTTTTGGGGGGGGGGTAGGATTTCCCTTCTCCTTTTCAGTGCCTCCTCCCTTGGCTAGTTTAAATGCTTGCTAATGAAGCATTTAAATCTATCACCTAGAATTCTGGTTCCCCTCCTGGACAGATGCAGGCTATTATGCCAGTATAGGCCTCCATCCCTCCAGGTGGAGCCCCAGTCTCCAATGAAGCAAAATTTCTGAGCTCTGCACCTGTTTTTCAACCAGTCATTGAATCCCCCATCATCAGTATCTCCCCTTTCTCTGCCATCCTAAGGATGCCTTCTATCATATCCTTGTCCATTCCCTCTCCCTGACTTGGGGGTCTACATACAACCACTGTGTGGATTGTGGTGCCATTTCCAGTCTCTAAGGTGATCCACGGTGCCTCCTCTCCTCCCTGTTTATTCTTTTGTTCTGTTGCTTTAATCCCTTCCCTTACATAAAGAGCTACTCCTCCTCCTCTTCTACCCTCCCTGTCTCTCCTGTAGGTTGTGTATCCTGGTATGTTAACATCCTAGTCATGGTTCTGTGTGTACCATGTTTCTGTGACTGCTACAATATCCAGGCATCCCTCTTCCATCAAGGCCACAAGTTCAGGGAGCTTGTTGCCCAGACTATGGGCATTGGTACTCATTACCCTCCATTTTTTGATGGCCTTACCCCTTTTTGCTCCATCTCTGTCCTTTTTGCCTTTGTCATTTTCTCCATTTACCTCCGGTTTTCTCCCTATCGACATCTCTGTCTTGGTGTTTACCTCACTTACAACCCTGATTTTTTGGGGGGAGAGCTAGGATTTCCCTGATCCTTTTCAGTGCCCCCCTTAGCTAGCTTAAATGCTTACCAATGAAACATTTAAACATATCACCTAGGATCCTGGTTCCCTTCCAGGACAGATGCAGACCATCATGCCAGTATAGGCCTGCATCACTCCAGGTGGACCCCCAGTCCCCAATGAAGCCAAATCCCTGAGCTCTGCACCAGTTTTTCAATCACTGATTGAACCCCATGGTATGGAGCACCCAAGCCTCAACCATGCCATAGACAGGCAGCACCTCCTAGAAGGTTACCATGTGTGCTACTTGTCTAAGGCCCCTCCCCAACTCAACAAATTCTTCCTGCACTGCTCTGATCCCTTACTAAATTAGGTCATTTGTCTCTAGGTGGACAATGACATCCAACTCTCTCCCCTGTGCAGATGCTCCAGCAATCCTGAGGATTTACTCCCTGTCCCTCCAAGCTGTGGAACCAGGCAGGCACCTTACCTCCTTCTCCACTTCCACCCACAGTTCTACCACCCTAACAATGGACTCCACCACCAGGAGTTGTTTCCTTCCCCTGTGGGTCCCATGCCACCCTCCTGTGGGTCTCTTTTGTGAAGGTTCCCAGCATCCTCCTTGGTCTACACTGCGGGTGCCTCCATAGAGGAACCACACTTAGACAGAATGGCATATGAATTGTGGAGAGTTACAGCTGGAGAGATGCACCTCTGTTCCACATCCTCATCTTCCCTGAGCCCACATTAGTCCAACCACTCCTCTTTCTTGGCAACCTCTTAGGCAACGGCAGTGACCCTGATGGTCCCTGGGTGGGAGAGGAGGTCCCCCAAATCCTGGTTAACTCAGCCTGGAGATGAGCAACCTCCTTCCACAGCCCAGAGAGGTGCCTGCAGATGGGACAACACCACATCCTCCAGAATGTCTCCGGGAAGACTGCTGCTCCACAGCCACTGCACCGCATCACTCCCATCATGTCTTATTTCTGGCCCCTTAACTATTGCTTGTAATACTTACTCTTTCCCCTGTTTATTTTTTATTTTTTTTCTTCCTACTTACTTACTGCCTCTGTGCCCTTTAAGCTTTTGATCTTCCTGTTCTGAGACAAGAAGTTACTATATTTCTCAGTAGTCTCCTTACTTGCTCAGAGTCAGACCTCCAGCAGCTGGGGGGGGGAGCAGAGAGTTACTCTTTTCCTTCTAGGATGGTGAGTCTTTTGTGGCTCTGTGATCACTCACTTCCTGCTGCCAAACAGGAAGTTCCTGTTGTCAGTCACATCCTGTGCCTATAAAAGTAGAACTGGCTTGGGGGGGATGGAGGGCAATATAGTGCCAGTAGAGAAGTATAGTTATAACAGCAGCTCCTTCTTCTTGGTGTTCTCTGCCTGTTCTCTGGCAGAAGCTATCTAGGGTAGATTTTAAATCTGGCTTTAACCTGGCTTCCTGCTAGCTAAGCCACTCCCCCTACTTCACAGCTCTTTCTACACTTAGTTAATTACACAGATAACAATTCCCTTCAGCCACCTGAGACAAACACCTAGACAACTGCACAGATAACAATTCACTTCAGCCAACTCAGACAAACGCAGTAACTTTTTTTTGTTTTGTTTTGCTTTTACCCTAAATTGAAGGTCCCAGTAGTAGAGTTCTAGTTCTTTAGTCCCAGTACAGAAGTATAGTTATAACAGCTGCTCCTTCTTCATCTTGGTGTTCTCTGCCTCCACCCAGAGTAATTGTTTTGTGCTGTTCTATCCAGTTCCAGACTAGTATAGCCCTCTTGAAAGCTATAACCACCCACAATCCTACCTAGTGACAAAATCACCCACACACAAACAATGACCCTTAAAAGCATTCAATAAACAATTTTCAGTAGACATTGAAAATATGTTCACAACTGTCCCGCTTACCAGCAGGGCCTCTGGTCCTGGTATGTGCCCTGCAACCCCCTTTAAAAAACAGTGTTAACAAAGCAATTGTCCACATACAAAACTGTAACAGGCTTTAGTACCTCTACCCCAATTAAGAATATGCTCATAAGCCAATTTAAATATGAAACAACAAATTAGTTTTATTAAGGGGATGTGAACAACGAGTGGGATCAAATTTAGGCATATGATTATGCCTTTAGTAGACCAGATTAATAAACACAAAAGTAATTTAGTCCATTTGACAGACAGTCCCTTAGCTACTGGGTACCCAAATTTTATGCTGGCTGGCCAGAAACATTGCCTGGGGTCGCAACTGTTGTTGGGGCCCTTGAAGAGAAGCAAGGCAAACCAGTTTGTCACAGTCTATTGATATTATTAACATTTAGCAGAAAACAATTGGATGATACGTCTAGAAGAATAAGCAGTATGTTGCATGGAGCTACCCTGGATTTACTCACTGTGCCAGTTGATTGCAGATGATGACCTGGCAAAATGAAAACCTGGTGCTGGAAGCTGATGCACATGGGGAAGCTCGGCCGTCATGACTCAGCTACTGATTCATTGAGAAGGCTGGTAACAGTGATACAGGCTGGAAAAGGACAATCTGTCACACTTACAAACACATTGAAGAGGACTGGTACCCAGCACCAATCTCTGAGGCACCTAACTAGTCACCCTTCCTCCCTCAGAGTGAAGTCCATTTATCACCACCCTCTGTCACCAATCCCCTAACCAATTTCTTATCCAGTTTAGCACATTTGGATCCACTCCTAAGCTGCTAAGCTTGATTACTAGTCTCCTGTGAGGAATAGTGTTGAAAGCATTACTGGAATCTAGGTAGGCTGTGTCCGCCACTCTACCCTTGTCTAAGTCCTTGGTTACCTAAGCCACAAAATGTATCAGATTCATTTGACATGACACACCCCATCCCCCCCCCAATTAAACTATACTGCCTCAGGTCTTGTAACCCACTGGATTCCACAATCCTTTCCTTCATCAGTGATTCCATTAACTTCCCCATCATTAATGTGAGGTTTGCTGAACTAAAATATTAGCCTCCTCCCTGCTACCACTTTTGTGTAGTGAGACTATGCCCACCCTCCTTCAGTGCATCGGAAGTACTACTGTTTCCAGAGAGCTCTTAAATAGGACTATAAGAGGTGCAGGCTGCAACTTCTTGAACTCCCTCAATACCCTGGCCATCACACAAAATCAACCATAGCAATGGCATTTCTTGGTATATTAATATGAAACTATAAGTACAGTACATATTCTCAAAGGAGTCCACTGACTATGGATTAACCTTCTCCAGGAGGTAGTGAGAGCTATCACGGTGGGCAGGATTCAGACATGCATTGGATAGGCATTAGGGAACCCTAGCAGTAGGAAAGAAAGGTGAAAGGCAATAAACCAAGCAGGGTCAGTGGCAGCTAATAAAGGCAGGGAATATGGGCAGACTAGGTGGCCCAAGCAGTTCTTATCCACCATCAATTACTATGTACAGTAACTATGTTACCTGATGCCCAGGGTTTGACTATTAAGTAGGATGTATATATGTGCTACAGTAGCTTTTGAAACACAGCAAGACATTTCCATTCTGCTGAAGCCCGGAAGAGCAGCAGTTGAAGTGCTGCGGATGCTTCCACTTCATGGACTGCTGAAAATACAGTACCAAGGAGGCGTCACTTTTAGAGGGGAAAGAACCTAGCTGCAGTTATGTTGTGTCACTGTGCTGTCTTATGGAATAAACCAGAACATGATAGTTCATAGAAACATATTCAATAATGACAGGAAAATACCAAATATCCATCTGGGCAGGCTGGAGTGCCCAGTCTGCAACCACACCTATTTTCCACATCGGGTTTTATCCCTCTTGGTCCACCCCAGCTCTCCTCCCTACTGCTACCAGTCTGAGCAACCTCTAAAGCCTTTACTCTGTCCCAGCCATACTTGAAACCATTTACGGTCTTGGCAACCTCCACCTCTGCCAGCAGACCTTTCCTCAGCTCCAACACCCTTTGTGTAAAATAGGATTTCCCACATTCCTCTTAACCCCCCTTCCAGTTTCCACTCAAGATCCCATGCTCTTGACTCTGTACAACTGGTAAATAGTTACCTGCAGTTCACCTTGTTTATTCCCTTCAGGAACTTGAAGTCTCTATCATATCTCCCCTTGCTTGCCTGGTCTCCAGTAAGTTTACATTAAGTGAATTGAGATGATCTTCATAAGACCTGCTCTGTTGGCCCTGAATCATCTGGAGCACCTTGAGTTGCACCATTACCATCCTGGCCCTGTCCTTCCTTAGGTGAGGACTTCAGACATAGGTGTCAGAAGATTGAGAAAGGTGGGCATACACATGGTAAAAAGGGTAGTTTTTACATCAAAAGTGCACTTTTTTGTATTAAAAGGGCAATTTGTCCACATATTGCTGTTTGATATACACAAATACAGAAAATGATAATTGAAAGACTTTGCCTGTAGTTTGGTGACCAAGCAGCCAGTCACTCCCACTTCCTGAGCTATATAAGCAGTTCCTCTCAGCCTCGCTGTGAAGCATTTTGTCTTTTCAGCTGAAGGCTCTGCTGGTGTGTTCCCTGAGCTGGTCAGGCCTCCCTGCTGGAGCCCCCCCCCCCTTGCTTGTCTCTGCAGGACTTCTGTGTTTATTTTCCTGGTTTGGTTGTATTTTTCCTTTAGTTGTGTATGCTTCCTTCCTTTTTGGGGGGGGGCCTTTTCTAGGCTCCTAGCATACTGCTATTCAGAGCTTATAATGCTATCTTTCAGTTACTCAACTATAGCTGGTCCATGTGGCATATTTATTGCTCTCACCTGACTCAGATTACTTGAACCTAGCTATACAGCTTACTCATATTCTACTTACCTTATTGCTGCAATCTCATTGCACTGCCTGTTTGACAATGCTTAAGAGCATTATGCCTTCTTTATTTGCACTTATAAATAAGTGTACTTATTTATTTACTACTGCTGTACAGACCTACTTGCTTCCTGCTACTGCATTGTTTACACCCATTCCTATTGCACCTTGTTTACTCTGAGGTTAGCTGAAGCTACTGCTGAGGCTATTAAATTAGCTTTTATATCTGCATGTGGTTCTCGGCCTTTCATTGCTTCCTTGTTTGTCCTATGGTGGGGACTGGGAGGTGTTTTGGGGGTCGTGGCCTATGTGGTTAATTAATTCTGTTCTAAATCCTGTCTTCACCACTGAAAATCTTCAGAGTTTGTTACCTTGATTTGGCTATTCATGTCTGGCTGGCTTGCCCCTAACTCAGTGCTGTTTACTTGCTATACAGTTGTTATCAGGTCCCCACTTGCTTACGCAACCGTTGCTCCTTGCTTACACAAACCATTGCTTTATGCCTAGTGACATCCCCTCAGCTTCGTCTGGGATTCTACTGCTCTCAATTTGCATTCGACCTTGCAGGGTCTCAGCACTCAATGTTCATTATGATCTCAGCATGCCATGCTCATTCAGCTCACCAGCTTTACAGCTCTCAATCAATTCTGGGGCATGCCAGCCATTCTAATCTGGCGCAGGTTCCTGCAGCCTACGGTCTCGCTCTGCATTTAGTCCACATCATTCAGTATATCCAACTTGGGGTGGGATCCTTCTCACCTGGCCCATAGCTGGGAATGTCCTCACCCTGGGCTTGGCTTTAGCTGCCTGCTACATGACAGCAGCTCCTGGTGTAGAATTTAAGACTAGTGGTGAAGGGTGGTTACGACAAGCTCCTTTGGTTTTAGTGTTCCACTATAATGGTTGGCCATTGACTTCAGTGGTTTCCCTAGCATGACACCTTCATCGCAGTCTCCCCATGACTGCCTCTGGTTCACCTGGTTTGATTTAGGGTGGGTAGGCCAGGTGATTGTCTCAGCAGTTGTTGCTCTTCTCCTGTGCCTTGGATGCTTGTATTGTTGCAGTGCTTTCTCGCAACCTTCCACGATGTTCCAGCTAGAGGGTTTGAGTGAGAGTCTTCCTCCAAATTGAAAAATTTTCCATGTCCCTTTAATTGGGTTTTCCAAATTACAGCTGTAGAGATATCACTAAATACATTTTCCCAAGCCTGGAGGGAAGGTGACCTAGGCCTTGTATCCCCAGAGATTTCCTCCTCATAGGGTTTTTTTTCTCTCCTCCGTTGTCTCAGATCATAACACTTAGCATAGTTGTTTCCCCTAGTTTCCTTAGGTAGGTTCCATTGTTGGATGGAGGTGGAGGATGTCCTGCCATTCCCTGTCTCCTTAGGGGATCCCCTTCTCTCAATGCAAGCCATCACTATTCTTCTCTACTACTATGTTGCAGTTACTGCTTCTGCTTCACTGTTAGTGCTTGCTTATATGCATCATGTTGCCTCCTTTTGGGGATGATACTACATTTCTTTTGGGGATTCCTAAGGTACCTTTAGCCATGGGAACCATCCCATGGCACCTCTAGGGGTGGAACCCTCTCCAAGAGTTCCTTGCTTTCGTACCCCGAGAGGGTGGTAATTCCTCTGGAATAGACAGTGCGAACGGCCACAACCAATGCTAACTTACATAAGAATTACACTATACTGGCTGCATAGGTCAGTGAATTGAAAGGCTTTGCCTGTAGTTTGGTGACCAAGCAGCCAGCCACTCTCACTTCCTGAGCTATATAAGCAGTTCCTCTCAGCCTCACTGTGAAGCATTTTGTCTTTGCCCCCCCATCCTTCCCTCCTCCTCCAGTGGCAGTACTCTCTCTTTAGGGGGATTTCTAAGGTATCTTTAGCCATGGGAACTGTCCCGTGGCACCTCTAGGGGTGGAACCCTCTCCAAGAGTTCCTTGCTTTCGTACCCCTACAGGGTGGTAATTTCTCTGGAATAGAGTGCGAATGGCAACAACCAAAACTAACAGTTACATAAGCATAACACTATATTGGCTGTGTAAGTCAGTGAATTTTCTAATAGTGCACTGTACCTCCCTCCCCTCATTCAGGCGCACGGAACATACCATTTACTTAGATCTCTATTGGATGGTTGCTACCGGGCATTTGTCTGCTTTTAAACAAAAAAGTAAGGTTTTTTGCACTGAGTCCTGGAGTAGTGCTGGTAATTGCTTTTTTCTCAACATATACAGTAAGAATGTGTTTAAAAATGTAAATCTAATGAGAGCTACATTTGAAAACCTGCTGTTCTGTAGCATCATGTGAGTGACTGAAACAGCATTATTACATTTGACTTAAACTCTATATCATATGAATCTTAAGTTACAATTTAATGATAATTAAAGGGTTTGTTAATGTGAATGCAATGTCCTTTAATCCCTTCCATCAGGAACTGTCTGCTAGCCAAGCCATGAATGCATTTGTAGGTGACAGCTTTAAATGCTTCATTGGTAAGCTTTTAAACTAGCCAAGGGGGAGGCACTGATAAGAAGCAGGGAATTCACAGCCTCCCCTCACAAAACAGGGTAGTTAGAAAGGTAAACACCAAGGTAGAGAGGTTGATAGGGAGCAGTAATGGGTTAAATGTAGAAAAAGGCAAAGACAATAAGGGCAGGGATGGGGCTAAAAGGAGTAAGGGCATCAACAAATGGAGGGTGATGAGTACCAATGCCTATAATCTGGGTGTCAAGCTTCCTGAACTATTGACCTTGATGGAAGAGGGACTCCTGGATATTGTGGCAGTCACAGAAACATGGTACACAGAGAACCATGACTGGGATGTCAACATACCAGGGTACACAATCTACAGGAGGGACGGGGGGGGGTAAAATTGAAGAAGTACTAGCACTCTATATAAGAGAAGGGATCAAAGCAACAGAACTAAAGGATAAACAAGGTAGAGAGGAGGCACTGTGGATCACCTTGGAGACAGGCAATAGCAGCATAATCCACACAGTGGTTGTATATAGACCCCCATCTCAGGGGGGAGGATGGACAAGGAAATGACATACGGCATCCTTAGAATAGAAGAAAAAGGGAAGATATTGCTGTTGGAGGACCTGAATATGCCAGATGTTAACTGGAGCACATTTGCTGCAGTCACATCCAAAAGCAGGATAATTCTTGATGCCCTGCAAGGGGCGGGGCATGCCTCAGACAGCTAGTGTTGGAATCCACTCATGAGGGAGCAATCTTAGACCTGGTACTTTTAAATGGGGATGGAGAAAGGATCACAGATTTAGAAGTCGGTAGCCATCTGGGAACAAGTGACCACTGAACAGTGTGGTTCACGATAAACACAGCTGTAAAGTCAAGCCATACAAAAGCGAAGGTACTGGACTTTAGGAAGGCTGACTTTGGCAAAATGGGTGAGTGCCTAAGGAATGCACTAGCAAATGGGAAGGAAGGAGGGGCAGAAGAAAAATGGGGGAAAGTCAAAACAGCCATCTCAGAGGCAGCAAGCCTTTGTGTGAAGCAAATAAACCAAACAAAATGAAGGAAAAAATCCTCTGTGGTTCTCAAAAGAGGTGGTGGGGAAGGTTAGGGAGAAAAAGATGGAATTCAGGAAGTTTAAGGAATCACAAAAGGAGCAGAACAGAGAACTGTATCAGTTAAAGCAGAAGGAAGCGGGGAAGGCAGTCAGAATAGCAAAGGCCCAATCTAAGGAAAAGATAGCCAACTCAGTTAAGAAGGGGGATAAAACCTGTTATAGGTACATCAGGGACCAAAGAAAGACCAAGGGAGGGATAGTGAGGCTTAATAAAGGGGAAAGGAGGTGGGCAGACGGTGACAGTGAAAAGGCAGAGATAATGAATGAATACTTTTGCTCGGTATTCACAAAAGAAGAACAGGGGAGGTACCTAAACCAAACAATAGAAGCAGTCTGGACAGGGGGGTCGATACCAGTCCATTCATATAAGAAAGGGTCCTGAAAGAACTCCTAAAACTCAAATTTATGTGATAATGGTGATCACTGATTGCCATTAGGGCGACGACACATCGCCAAAAGATTTGTTCAGTGATACACTCCACAGTGCACAGCAAAATGGCACTGTGGAGTTGGATTACAATTGTTTATGCTGGGGGACGTGCCCCCCGCATCCCCCCACACCCCCCCCACTTAATGATTCTCAACTCCAGGGTGGTGCATGTTGGGGGCGGGGTGCAATTCCAGACAAAAAAAATTATTTTGGGCCAGGCACAATAAAAGGCACCCATGCCCGGACCCAAACCTGGCACCATACCCGCCGCAGCCCTGAACCCACACGTCACGCCACCAATGCAGCTCAGCAGCTCTTTGCAGTGCCACCCCCTAACAGCACTTCTGTCCCCTCCCACCCCATGCTTGGCATACTCGCTCCCCCCCGGATGCATAGGCACAGAGTGACATCCGATCGCTATTTCATGCACCCCCCCAATCTGGTCACCCACCTTCCCCAGTCACCCCGATGACAGGCACTGAATTGTGTTGCCCTTTCAGTAGGCACCCAGTCGTGGTCACCATTGTCACGGGATACCCTAAAACTCAAGGCTAATAAAGCAATGGGGCCTGATAGAATTCACCCCAGAATTCTAAAAGAACTAAGGGCAGACCTACTGACACCACTGACTACCCTTTTTAACAAATCATGGGAGGATGGTGTGGTACCTGAGGACTGGAGGAGGGAAGATGTGATTCTCCTTCACAAAAGCGAGAGCAAGACAGCAGCAGGAAACTACAGACCTGTCAGTTTGAAGCAGCAGTGCAAGAGTCCTGGGAAAATTTGAACCTATATTTTTTTACTCTATTTAGATTTCCCCTTACCTACTGACCTGTATTATATCCTTCTTTCCAGAATTTGTCTGCTTTAGTACATTTTTCACATCTGAAATAATAAAAGAGCACTCCTTTTAATATGGCTTGAACCAGGTTTTCATCACTTGGCTGTATTTGTACATCACTTATTTTAAATCTTTTCTGTTGTGATTAAAATGAGCTAGCATGCAGCAGGCAGTGCCCCATGACCTTATGAAACAGTATGTGTTCAAAAACAGCTGGGAATAGTGATGAAAACCTGGTCTGAACAATATTAAAAGGACCGCTCCTTTTATTGTTTCAGATGTAAAAAAAAAAAGTACTAAGCATATACAAATTAATAGATATGGGGCAATTTAAAATAGAATAAGAAAGTATTGGTCAAAATTTATACCAAATTCTTGTACTGCTGCTTTGACCTCAGTGGTAGGGAAATGATGGAATCACTTCTCAAAGAAAGAATTGTTGAGTACCTAGAGGCCAGTGGTGCACAGGACCCAAAACAGCATGGATTCACAGCAGGAAAGTCATGTCAGACAAATCTAATAGGTTTCTGTGACTGGGTGACCAAAGTAGTAGACCAGGGAGGGGCTGTGGACATGGGCAACCTAGACTTTGGCAAGGCATTTGACACAGTCCCACACAAAAGATTAATATACAAGTTAGCCAGCCTGGAAGTGGGTCCCAAGATGATAGCCTGGGTAAAGAATTGGCTGGAGAATAGGACACAGAGGGTAATAGTAAATGGAGTCCACTCTAAAGAAAGGGGGGTTACTAGTGGGGTACTGCAGGGTTCAGTATTAGAACCGGTCCTCTTCAATGTCTTTATAAGCAATATTGCAGAGGGACTGGAAGGAAAAGTATGTCTCTTTGCAGATGACACAAAGATAGGCAACAGAGTTGATGCACAAGGTGGAGTAGAAAGGATGAGAAGGGACTTGGCAAAGTTAGAAGACTGGTCAAAAGTATGGCAGGATAGATTCAATGCAAAGAAGTGCACAGTAATGCACCTTAGAAACAAAAACACAGGGGAAGAGTGCACAATGGGGGGGGGTACTAACAACAATAAAAATGGAAAGGGACCTGGGGGTAGTCATATCAGATGACTTTAAGATAGGCAAGCAATGTGAGAAGGCAGTAAGAAGGACTGAGGGGATACTGGGATGCATAGGGAAAGGCATCACCAGTAAAAAACAGGAAGTTGTTATCCTCCTGTACAAACAGTTGGTGAGACCCCATCTGGAGTACTGCTTGCAGTTCTGGAGACCCCGTCTCTGCAGGGACATAGACAGGATTGAGGCAGTCTAGAGAAGGACAACTAAAATGGTGCAGGGTCTGCAATGGAAAGAGAAACTAAAATAGCTTAATATATGTACCCTTGAGGAAAGGAGAGAGAGAGGGCATGATAGAAACTTTCAAGTACCTCAAGGGAATCAACAAAGTCCAAGAGGGGAGCATCTTTCTGAAAAAGAGATGTGCAAGAACAAGGGGGCACAATTTGAAGATAGAGGGGATATGGCTCAGGGGCAATGTGAGGAAGTATTTTTTCACCGACAGGGTGGTGGATACATGAATCAGTCTTCCTGATGAGGTTGTGGGGTCAAAGAAAAGTGGGGAAATTCAAGAATGGATGGGACAGATGTAAGGCAATTATAGTGGGGGGTAGGAGGAAGTAGACTGTTGGTTAACTAGAATCTGCAGCTTATCCAATAGGCAGGGGAATGTGCAAACTAGGTGGTCCAAGAGGTCGTTATCTGCCATCACAGTCTATGTTTCTATGTTTTCTAATGTTTAGAGACTATGACTAATAGTTATGCTTTCAATTACGGTATGTCCCCCAACCACCACCACACACATTTTGAGGGACATTGCCTCATAAATATAGAACTGATAGACTGAGATTGTGATCCATCTCCCCCAGAGGAATTTCTATTTAAATAACACAGCTGGGGCTGGGGGCACAGTTGGGGTGATCTGTCTCCCCTTTCTTGTTGCAGTGCTACTAAATGACGTGGACACAAAGTGATACCCCCCTTCCGACTTCACTACTGATGCTTACAGATACAGATGATGATGTGCTACAACAGTGCCTAGGTGAATCAACGTGCTATCAGTTACCATATAGGCCATATGTCACATTAATAGGCAGGCAGTTAGCAAAATAGATAAATCAATTCCCAATCAAACAGTGGGTTGAGTTGGTTTGGTGGTTTGGGATTCAGGGGGCCTGGGGCGGTTTAGACCTGCCATTTTCTTAACTTGTGGATCTGCACTGTTTACTGCCAGCATCTGCTAGCTTTCCTTGCTACTTTTTGAATGTACAGTACATACTGTAACTTGAATTATACTTATCTGGAAAATCTTGGTTTATCAGTTTGTACAGAAATTATTTGCCTGTAACATGTAGATTACCATAAACTTTAATCTGACGACTGCCAGTAAGTTTATTTAGGAAATATGGTCTAGTGACTAGAGCAAAAGCTTCTGAAACTTGAAACCCAGGTGTAAATTCCACGAATGGCATTTACTCTTTCTGTGCCCTGGAGCAAGTCATATAACCTTTCAGTGTTTCAACTACTTAACTGCAAAAATGAGTAAAAGACAGCACCCCGCTAAAACAAGCATTTGTCAATGCTGAATGCTGTTTTGCTGGTGTTGGCATTAGTAGTGCAGGAGTTAGAGAGACGCATAATAGGAATAGCAGTGAAGTACAGAACCAACGTCAACCCCACCCCACCCTGCAGAGTGTGACAGGCATTCGGGTGTGCATTTGGGTTGGTGGCCATTACCTTCATGCTATTTCACCTCACCCTACCCTGCATAGTCTGACAAGTGCCATGTTGTGCTTTGGGGTCATGTGGCCTTATGCTCACCCCATTTCATAAGAAAATATGTTGAGATGGGTGCAGCATAGGAGAATGGGTTGAACTTTGGGGCTGAAGAGTCCAAGGCAAACCTTGATGCCTGTCAGTGGCTGCAGAGTGGGGGTGGAGGACAAGTGACATGAGCAGTACAGCAGAAAATCCAAAGATTCACCCTTGATGCCTGTTAGTCTGTACGGGGTTGCACGTAATGGTTAGAAACCCAAATGACCTGGGCAAGTGTTGGTACTTGGACTCCAAATTTTAAAACCTGGCCTTTTTGTAACCCCACCTCATGAAAGCATTTGGGACCTCTGCTCATGAACAGTGTCCCTGTGATTATGTTAATCTGTCTCGATCATTGATTTCCCACAGTGACCGTTCATTCTGCACCACATTAAAATGTCAGCTGCATCATTGATAAGGAGGTATGAAGAGATGGCGATGTTGAAATCTGGAGTGAAAATATTAAAAATTCTCAAAGTTACAAGCGAGTGTGAAAACTGCGCATTGCACGCTCCTAACAATCATTTAGTGGAATTATTTCACCAAATTTTTAATATAACCATTTTGGGACCTCTGCTCATGAACAGTGGCACTATGATTATCTTAATCTGTCCCGAACGTTGATTTCCCACAGTGAATGTGCGATTGTGCGCCAGATGTGTGAAACTACATTTTGAGCAGGATGTGATGAATGACAGCTGTACTGTTCATAAGAAGGTGTTCAGAAATGACAATGTTGAAAATCTGGAGTTAAAATATTACAAATTCTCAAAGTTATGACTGGGCATGGACACTGTGCAACACACGCTTGTAACATAGTCATTTTATGGATTTTTTTCACCAAATCTTCAACATAGGCATTTTGGGACCTCTGCTCATGAACAGTGTTACTGTGATTTTCTTACTCTGTTCTGAACATTGTTTTCCTATAGTGACTGCGCCACTGCGCTGGATGTGCGAAAACACAGTTCGGGTAAGATATGGAAAAAGAAAGCTGCACTGTTCATAAGTACTGTTCATAAGGTGGTGTGAAAAAATGGCAATCGTGAAAATCTGGAGTAAAAATATTAAAAATTATCGAAGTTATGAGCATGCGTGGGAACTGCACAATGCACGCTTGTAACACAGTCATTTTATGGACATTTGCCACCTAATTTTCAACATAAGAATTTTAGGACCTCTGCTCATGAACAGAGTCACTGTGATTTTCGTAATCTGTCCCAAACATTGATTTCCCACAGTGACCGTGCTATTCTGCACTGGAAGTGCGAAAACACATTTTGGACAGGACGTGAAAAATGACAGATGTACTGTTCATAAGAAGGTGTGGAAAAATGCCAATGTTGAAAATCTGGATTGAAAATATTACAGATTTGCGAAGTTACAAATGTGTGTGGAAATTGCACAATGCATGCTTGTAAAACAGTCATTTTTTTTTTCATTTTGTTCACCAAATTTGCAAAATAGGCTTTTTGAGTGCCCACCTCACGAACAGTGGCACTGTCATTTCATTAGTCGGTCCCAAAAGGTGATTTCGTGCAGTGACCGCAAAATCACCTTTCAGGACTGAATAAGCCATGACAGTGACTGAATTCATGAGGAGGTGTCCCAATAACCCCATATTGAAAAGTTGGTGCCAAAATTCTCAAAAATGCCCGAGATATGCATCAAAGTTGAAAAAAACCTTATTAATGCCATTATACAGCTTACCGGCATTTCTTCAGTTCGCAGTCGGCTTTGAAGAGTGGAGACATGTTCTCGGTCCACCGAAGATCATCATGCTGGGTTCCAGAGGTAAGTATGGGGTGAGGGGGGTGTGGAGAGGTGGGGTATGCAGTGGGTGGGCGCTGGTTGGGGGAAGGGGCAACAGACAGCAAGGGACCGTTTTCCACTTTACAGGGTTAAAAAAAAATGTAAACATTGCAGGGAGGTTTTTTTTTTTCTAGGTACATTTTACACACTGGGGTGGGCTCACAGTGTGTCACCTGTATGTTTTGGAATGGGGGGACTGGAGCCAATGGAGATTGGGCACCCCCTCAGCGAACAACTGAAATGGGACATGATGTCAATGGGGATTGGCTCCCCCGTCAGCAAATGAACTTAGGAGGGGGACATGATGAAGCCATCAGGGGGATTGGGCACCCCGTCATCATCTTTTCTGGGGTCTGTGCAAGGCGGACAGCACAGCCACCACCATGTCTGATTGAAATGTTACACCAGGAAAGGCACAGCCTTGCAATGAGGTGGAGCTTCCTCATTGCAGCAGCTAAAACAGTTCAAGTTGGTGGCATGCTTTTGCACTGCTGTCATAGACAGCATGCAATCTAATTCATGCCATGGAGCCCAGCCCCAAAAAGCAGTAGCGCCACAGGCCACAACACAACCGTGCCTCCAAAACCTGCTATTCCAAAGTTACCACAACATGTTTCTTGCACACGCGCAAGACAACATAACAAGATGAGTAGCTGGGCTATCCTGGATAGCTAAATTGTAAATAACGTACCAAGTAACATGTTTTAGTGTACATGCCATTTCTTAATAATGATGAAACAGTAGTGCCACATATATTGGTTTGAATGTGTACTTTCTGCTGCTGGTAGGGGTCAATTTTTGAATGAAATATTCAGAACTCCTTTTCAGAGTGAAGTCTGATTTTTCAACTTCACTGATGATGTGAGAGTCCTTGAACTTCCTTTTCCCAATGCAACGTACACCCAGAATAGGTATCTTCCTCCTGAGACATAATTAATATAAATAGCACATAAGTCTTCTTGTTTAAAAAAAAAAAGTCATTTACAGCATGGGGATGGGAAGGGAATATGAGGGCATCTTCCTTTTAATGCACATAGTGGACAGATGACTGTCTTTGCCTTTCCTGCAAAATGCACCCACAATAGAAGTCCTCCTCCTCAGACACAGTTAACACATGCAGTGCATAAATCTTGTATACAAAGTAATTAATGAGAAATTTACAACATGGGTGATGGTAAGGGAACTTGATCTGGTGTGCTTCTTTTTTACTGAACATAGTAGTCTCTCTCTCTATCTTTCTCATTCTTAATGCAATTTTTTTCCCTTTGTTTGTGAAGTTTGTACTGTGGGGCACTGGATGAAATTTGCAGCTAAGCCACAACTTTTCTTGTGGCCCTCACTTCCTGACTGCTTATAAAAAAATATTTTGTTTTTAATAAAAACTAGAGCACCCCCTCCCCATGACCCTTTTTACCACCAGCTTCTGGAAAAACACTTTGCCCCCCCAACCCTCATGCTTCTTCAGTGTGTGTTTGTACTACCATCCAAGGTGCTAGGGATCACAGTAGCATGGTTTCTGTTTCCTCAGAGCATGATTTCATTATTTAGTTTTATTTTTTATTTATTTATTAAAGAATCAGAATCACACACGTTTGAGCTAAGAGCTCTTTTACAGAGGGTGCTCATTAATCAAAGGAGGGGAAGAATTATATGAGTTGGGAATCGCAAATGCAGCTAACAGGCATTGTCATAAACATATTACTAACGCATCAACAAACTGATCTAACACAAGAAATTGAGTATTAAAGACAGAGGAAAACTGTAAAGTACAGTCTGAACAGAGAGTACATAAGGAGCAAAATACCAGCAGTATAAATAAAGTACTAACAGTTTGGTTAGGAACTCACAAGTAGCAAGAGGATGCCAAGGTAGAAACATCTCAGTGAATGTGTAGTGGGCAATAGGTAAGAGAGTGTAGAGCCTGATTCAGCAGATTATGTATGGATATAGTCTAATAGGGTACACAGGTAATGCCCTAGTAGGGTTAGGTAGAGCAGTAGCAGTGTGTAGGTGGGGCGATGGAATTCTGAAGTTTGGATTTGAGGTGACTAATGCTGGCGAGGCTTGTGATGGCTTGAGGAAGCTCATTCAGCCAGGTGGGTGTCCTGACTGCAAATGCACGACTCTCTAGGGCAGTTCTGAATGGCACTGCAAGCGTATGTTTTATAACACTTCTCACAACATATTTAGAAGGGGCAGGGCAGAATAAAGCCTGTAAATAAGAAGGTGCATGGGTCGCCTAGTGGTGCTGAGGGTTGAGGCGCTGGACGCCACACCCCACACCATGTCAGAAACCTGAGTTCAGTAGTGAGCTTGGGAGCCGGGGGTCGGCAGGGGATGGTAGAGGACTGAGCACCCAATGGGTGGCTCTCCTCTCAAGGTGGGTGGTTGAGGGATAGCCCAGCGCACCAGCGGCTCCCGGTGGAGATCGGGAGCGCTGCACTGCGTAGGTTGCACATTACATAGAATGGCTGACGCTGGTAGGGTTGCCATGCGCCAATGCGTCAGGCATGCCCACGCAGGGAGGAGAAGGTTTCCGCTAAGAACAGGGAAAACACCAGCTCCGAGGAACAGGTGATGGCATCTGTCCACCATGCCCTCTACCGGGCTCACCTAGACTGGCCTTCCAGTTCCTCCTGCCAGCCCTCACCAGTAGCCAGAGACTGCCTTAGAAGAGTGCCCAAGAGGAGGGGGCGACCCACCCTAGATAGGTTAAACCGGGGGTGCTGGCTGCGAGGAGTGAGGGGAGAGAGAAGGTTAAGTTCTGGGGAGCCTCAGGCAGGCAGGATACAGGCAGGATGCCTGAGAGAAGGTTCCTTGGGCCATGATCGGAGTGAAATAATGTAAAAAAAAAAAAAGAAGGAGGAGGTGCATGTCCATGCAGGGTTTTCATCCCAGGAGGCAGGAGTGAACTCAGATCTGGTCCTTGAGAGGAAGCCATTTTGTTTTAATGTACAGATCACAAGTGTGCATAAGGTGATCAGTATCTAAGACAAATCTGCATACTTTGTTTAGGGTGGTGTGGACTCTGTGTAAGCTGATCTCTCTGTGTCTCCAGAGAGAGACTTAAAATTACTGTAATTCAAAGAAGCGTGGCACCTCACGCCATAAGTAATCAGTAGTAGCTACAAATGGCAAATAATAGGGCTAGTGTCAAGTGGGCTGATAGTTTTTTATCCCTACCCTGTTTTTTTTATGAGCATCACAGACAGACAAACAGTACTCAGTGAGGCACCACAGCCCACCAGACAACAATACGGCAATAACTTCTGTGCACATTCTAAACTCCCAATGCATCTCGCAATTCAAAAATGGCCTAAGGCAACACCTTCTTACAAGGACAGTTTGTAACTGCCACTAGGACTCTAACACCCATAATGCCCACTCATCCACATTTGCTGCAGCCACATCCAAGAGCAGGGCCATTCTTGATGCCCTACAGGTGGTAGGCCTCAGACAGCTAGTTTCGGAACCCACTCGTGAGGGGAGCAATCTTAGACCTTGTACTCTCAAACAGAGGCAGTGAGAGGATCTCAGATCTAGAAGTGGGTTGCCATCTGGGAACAAGTGACCATCAAACAGTGTGGTTCACGTTAAATTCAGCTACAGAGTCAAGCCATACAAAAGTGAGGGTACTGGACTTCAGGAGGGCTGACTTTGGCAAGATGGGAGAGTGCCTCAGAAAAGCACTAGCAAACAGGCTAGAAGGAGGTGTGGAGCAACAATGGGGAATCATCAAAACTGCCATCACAGAGGCAACAAGCCTTTGTGTGAGCAAATAAATAAATCAAAACAAAAGAAAAAGCCACTATGGTTCTCAAAAGACGTGACTGTGAAAGTCAAGAAGAAAAAGAGCATTCTGGAAGTATAAGGAAACCCCAAAGGATCAGGGTAGACAGCTGTACCAGTTAAGGCAGAAGGAAGCAGGGAGGGAAGTCAGAATAGCAAAGGCCCAAACTGAGAAAAAGATAGCCAACCCTGTTAAGAAGGGGGATAAAACCTTTTGTAGGTACATCAGTGAGCGTAGAAAGACAAAGGGAGGGATAGTGAGGCTGAATAGAATCAACAGTGGGTGGACAGAGGGGGACAGTGAAAAAAGCAGGAATACTGAACAAATATTTCTGCTCAGTATTCATGAAAGAGGAGGAGGAAGTGCCTAATCCAATTAACAGAAGCACTCTTGATAGTGGGGTTGATCCCAATCCTTTCACAGAAGAAAGGGTTCTGCAAGAACTCCTAAAACTGAAGATGGACAAAGGAATGGGGCCTGTTGGAATTCACCCCAGAATTCTAAAAGAATTAAGGGGAGAACTAGTGAAACTACTGGCTACTCTTTTTAATAAATCATGGGAGGATGGTGTGGTACCCGAGGAGTGGAGGAAGGCAGATGTGATTCCCCTTCAAAAAAGTGGGAACCAAGACAGAGGCAGGAAACTACAGACCTGTCAGTCTGACCTCTGTGGTAGGGAAAGTGATGGAGTCACTTCTGAAGGAAAGAATAGTTGAGTACCTAGAGGCCAGTGGGGCACAGGACCCAAGGCAGCATGGGTTCACAGTGGAAAGGTCATGTCAGACGAATCTAATAGATTTCTTTGACTGGGTGACCAAAGTAGTAGACCAGGGAGGAGCTGTGGACATGGCCTACCTAGACTTTAGCAAGGCATTTGAGACGGTACCACACAAAAGATTAACAGTCAAATTAACCAGCCTGGGAGTAGGTCCCAGGGTGGTAGCCTGGGTAAAACATTGGCTGGACAACAGGACACAGAATGTAATTGTACATGGAGTCCACTCTAAAGAAAGAGGGGTTATTAGTGGGGTACCGCAGGGTTCAGTATTGGGTCCAGTCCTTTTCAATGTCTTCATAAGTGACATTGCAGAGGGACTGGAAGGAAAAGTATGCCTCTTTGCAGATGACACAAAGATCTACTACAGGGTTGATACACAAGGAGGCGTGGAAAGCATGAGAAGGGACTTGGCAAGGTTGGAGAAATGGTCAGAAGTATGGCAGCTAGGATTCAATGCAAAGAAGTGCAAAATAATGCACTTGGGAAACAAGAACACAGGGGAAGAATACACAATGGGGGGGAGGTAGTAACAACAACAAAAAAGGAAAGGGACATGGTGGTAATCATATCAGATGTAATAGCTTGGCAGAAGGCACCAGGAGAAAGGACTGCTGTGTGACTGAACTTCTCTGCTGGGACTAAAGTAGAAGAACTTTTGTATTTGGACCTTTAATTTAGGGTAAAAAAACTAACATACAAAACAAAAAGTAAAAAGTGTGTGTTTGGGCTAACTGAACTGAATGGGTAACTGAAAAGTCATCTAGGTGTAAATCTCAGGTGACTGAAAGGACTTAACTGCTGTGAGGTTTAAATTACTTGTAGAAAGATCTGGTAAGTAGGGGGAGTGGCTTAGCTAGAAGGAAGCTACATTTAAAGACTGCCTTAGAAAGATTCTGCTAATAGCTTGGCAGAAGACACCAGGAGAAAGGACTGCTATGTGACTGAACTTCTCTACTGGGACTATATTGCCCTCCTTCCCTCCCCCCTACCCCCCTACCCAAAGCTAGTTCTATTTTTATAGGCACAGGATTTGACTGACAACAGGAACTTCTTGTTTAGGGGCAGGAAGTGAGTGATCACAGAACCACCAAGGACCCACCATCCTAGAAGGGCAAGAGTAGCTCTCTGGCCCACTCTAGCTGCTGGAGGTCTGCCTCTGAACAAGTAAGTGGTCTACTGAGAAATATAGGATATTCTTGTCTCAGAACAGGACAATCAGGAGCTTAAAGGGCCCACAGGCAGAAAGTAAGGAGAAAGAGAAAAAAAAACAGAGGAAAGAGTAAGGATTGCAAACAGTTAAGGGGCCAGAAATAAACATAGAAACATAGAATTTGACGGCAGATAAGGACCGCTTGGCCCACCCAGTCTGCCCATTTCCCTGCCTACTGGATAAGCTGCAGATTCTAGTTAACCAGCAGCCTACTTTTTCCTACCCCCATCCCCTAGAATTGCCTTATGACTGTCCCATGCATGCTTGAATTCCACCACTGTTTTGACTCCACAACCTCCTCTGAAGGCCGTTCCATGCATCCACAACCCTCTCTGTGAAAAATACTCTTTAAATTACCTCTGAGCCCCCCTCTATCTTCAAATTGTGCCCTTGTTCTTGCACACCTCTTTTGAAAGATGCTACCCTCTTGGACTTTGTTGATTCCCTTGAGGTACTTGAAAGTTTCTATCATGTCCCCCTCTCCCTCCTTTCCTCGAGGCTATACATATTAAGCTTCTTTAGTCTCTCTACATGTCTTCCAGTGTAGACCCTGCACCATTTAGTTGCCCTCCTCTGGACAGCTTCCATCCTGTCTATGTCTTTGCGAGGCGGGTCTCCAGAACTGCACGAGTACTCAGATGGGGTCTGACCAACTGTCTGTACAGAGGGATAATAACTTCCTGTTTTCTACTGGTGATGCCTCTCCCTATCATCCCAATATCCCCCAGCCCTCACTGCTGCCTTCTCACATTGCTTGCCCACCTTTAGGTCATCTGATATGACTACCCCAGGTCCCTTTCCATTTTGTTGTCGTTAGTATCTCCCCCCATTGTGTACTCTTCCCCTGGGTTTTTGTTTCCCAGGTGCATTACCTTACACTTCTTAGCATTGAATCTAAGCTGCCATACATTTGACCATTCTTCTAACCTTGCCAAGTCCCTTTTCATCCTTTCCACCCCACCTTGTGCATCAACTCTGTTGCAGATCTTTGTGTCATCTGCAAAGAGACATACTTTTCTTCCAGTCCCTCTGCAATGTCGCTTATAAAGACATTGAAGAGGACTGGTCCTAATACTGAACCCTGCGGTACCCCACTAGTAACCCCCCTTTCATCAGAGTGGACTCCATTTACTATTACTCTCTGTGTCCTATTTTCCAGCCAATTTTTACCCAGGCTGTTATCTTGGGACCCACTCCCAGGCTAGCTAACTTGTATATTAATCTTTTGTGTGGGACTGTGTCAAATGCCTTGCTAAAGTCTAGGTAGGCCATGTCCACAGCCCCTCCCTGGTCTACTACTTTGGTCACCCAGTCAAAGAAATCTATTAGATTCATCTGACATGACCTTCCCGCTGTGAACCCATGCTGCCTTGGGTCCTGTGCCCCACTGGCCTCTAGGTACTCAACTATTCTTTCCTTCAGAAGTGACTCCATCATTTTCCCTACCACTGAGGTTAAACTAACAGGTCTGTAGTTTCCTGCTTCTGCCTTGCTCCCACTTTTGTGAAGGGGAATCACATCTGCCCTCCTCCAGTCCTCGGGTACCACCCCATCCTCCCATGATTTGTTAAACAGGGTAGTCAGTGGTGTCACTAATTCTACCCTTAGTTCTTTTAGAATTCTGGGATGAATCCCATCAGGCCCCATTGCTTTGTCCACCTTCAGTTTTAAGAGATTCTTTCAGAACCCTTTCTTCTGTAAATGGGCTGGTATCAACTTCTGTATCAGTGTGTTTCTACTGTTTGTTCTAGGTACCCCCTCTTCCTTTGTAAATACTGAGCAAAATATTTGTTTAGTATCTCTGCCTTTCACAGTCTCCTCTGCCCACCCTCCCCCCTTATTAAGCCTCACTATCCCTCCCTTGGTCTTCCTTCATTCCCTGATGTACCTATAAAAGGATTTATCCCCCTTCTTAACTGAGTTGGCTATCTTTTCCTCGGTTTGGGCCTTTGCTGTTCTGAATGCCTTCCCAGCTTCCTTTTGCTATGACTGATACAGTTCTCTGTCCTGCTCCTTCTGCGATTCCTTGTACTTCCTGAAAGCTTTCTTTTTCTCTTGAACCTTCACTGCCACTTCCTTTGAGAACCATAGTGGTTTCTTACATCGTTTAGTTTTGTTTATTTGCTTCACACAAAGGCTTGTTGCCTCTGTGATGGCAGTTTTTATTATTCCCCATTGTTCTTCCACCCCTCCTTCCTGCCCATGTGCTAGTGCATTCCTTAGGCACTTACCCATTTTGGCAAAGTCAGCCCTCCTAAAGTCCAGTACCTTTGCCTTTGTATGGCTTGACTCTATTGCTGTGTTTATTGTGAACCATACTGTTAGATGGTCGCTAGTTCCCAGATGGCTACCCACTTCTACATCTGTGATCCTCTCTTCATCTCCATTTGAGAGAACCAGGTCTAAGATTGCTCCCTCTCGAGTGGGCTCCAATACTAGTTGTCTAAGGCATGCCCCCTGTAGGGCATCTAGAATAACCCCACTCTTCAAAGTGGCTGTGGCAACTGCACTCCAGTTAACATCTGGCATATTCAGATCACCCATCAGCAATATCTCCCCTTTTTTCACCATACTAAGTATACTTTCTATCATTTCCTTGTCCATTTCCTCCCCCTGAGAAGGGGGTCTGTATACAACCCCTGTGCGGATTGTGGTGCCATTGCCGGTCTCCAAATTGACCCACAGTGCTTCTTCTCTCCCTGTTTTCTCTTTTGTTCTGTTACTTTGATTCCTTCCCTTAGTAAAGAGCTACTCCTCCTCCTCTTTTTACCTCCCTGTCCCTCCTGTAGATAGTGTATCCTGGTATGTGTTTATGTCCCAGTCATGGTTTGTGTGAACCATGTTTCTGTGACTCCACGATATCCAGATGTTCCTCCTCCATCAAGGCCACTAATTCAGGAAGCTTGTTACTCAGACTACGTGCATTGGTACTCATTTCTCTCCATTTTTTGATGGCTTTACTTTCTGTTGCAGCATCCCCCACTGACCTTTCTACCTCGGTCTTTTTCTCATTTAGTACCCTGTTTTGTAGGGAGGCTGGGATTTTCCTGCTGCTCATCAGTGCCTCCCCTTGACTAGTTTAAAAGCTTGCCAATGAAGCATTTAAAACCGATTGCTCAAAGACTTGTTCCCTTCCTGGACAGATGCAGACCATCCTGCCAGTATAGGCTGGTGTCCCTCCAGGTGGAACTCCAGTCCCCAATGAAGCCAAACCCTGTGCTCCACACCATTTTTCAACCACTCATTAAACTGCATGGTGCATAGTACCTTGCCTCACTCATGCCATTTACAGGCAGCACCTCTGAGAAGGCTACTGTGTGTGCTACTTGCCTTAGGCCCCTCCCCAGTTCTAAAAAGTCCTTCTGCACTGCTCTAATCTCATGTTGAGCCAAGTAATTTGTCCCTAGGTGGACAATGACATCCAGCTCAGACTCCCGTGCAGCTGTTCTCATGATCCTGAGGATGCGCTTCCTGTCCCTACAAGCCATGGCACCAGGCAGGCACCTTACTTCAGTTTTCCCTGCTCCCCCCCCAGTTCTATCCCCCTAATAATTGAGTCCCCCACCAGGAGCTGCTTCCTTTCCTTGTGGCATCCTCTGCCTCCCTCCTGTGGGCCTCCCTTGTGACAGGTGTCCTCAGCCTCCTTAATCTCCTCCGTGGGTGCATCCATAGGGGAGCTGTGCTCCCCCAGAATGGTGTATGGATTGTGGAGTGGAACAACTGACTGGGTGTGTCTCTGTTCCACCCTCCTCACCCTCCCTGAGCCCACTGTGGTCCAACTGCTGTGCTTTCTTTGCAACCTCTGAGGTAGTGGTGGTGGCTCTGGTGCTCCCTGGATGGGGGAGGTTCCCTTCCTACCATCAAGTCCTGGACAGGGATGGGGAAAAAGGGGGTAAGGTCATCAGGAAGATAAGACATGATTGGAGTGGTGCAGTGCAGTGGCTGTGGAGCTGCAGTCTTCTGGGAGATGTTCTGGAGTATGCAGTGTTGTCCCATCTGCAGGCACCTTTCTGGGCTGAGGGAGGAGGTTGCTCATCTCCATGCTGAGTTGGCCAGGATTTGTGGGACCTCCTCTTCCATCCAGGGACCACCAGTGCCACTGCTGTTGCCTCAGAGGTTGCCAAGAAAGAGGAGCGGTTGGACCACAGTGGGCTCAGGGAGGGTGAGGGTGGTGGAACAGAGGCACATCCCTCCAGTTGTACCTCTCCACAATTCCTATGCTATTCTGGCAATGTGTGGTTCCTCTATGGAGGCACCTACAGTGGAGGCCAAGGAGGATGCTGGGGACCTCCACAAAGGAGACCCACAGGAGGGTGGCAGGGGACCCTGCAGGGGAAGGAAACAACTCCTGGTGGGGGTCTCCATTGTTAGGAAGGTAGAACTGGGCAAGGAAGGGGAGAGAGAGGTAAGGTGCCTGCCTGGTGCCATGGCTTGGAGGGACAGGGAGCGAATCCTCAGGATTGCCGGAGCAGCTGCACAGGGGAGGGAGCTGGATGTCATTGTCCACCTAGGGACAAATGACCTGGCTAAGAAAGGGATTAGAGAAGTGCAGGAAGAGTTTGTGGAATTGGGGAGGGGTCTTAGCCAAGTAGCACGCACGGTAACCTTCTCGGAGGTGCTACCCATCTATGGCATAGGAGAGGCTAGGGTGTTCCTTACCATGGGATTCAATCAGTGGTTGAAAAACTGGTGTGGAGCTCAGGGATTTGGCTTCATTGGGGACTGGGAGTCCACCTGGAGTGATGCAAGCCTATACTGGCATGATGGGCTGCATCTGTCCAGGAGGGGAACCAGGAACCTAGGTGATAGGTTTAAATGCTTCATTGGCAAGCTTTAAACCAGCCAAGGGGGAGGCACTGGAAAGAGCAGGAAAATCCTAGCTCCCCAAACAATCACAGTAGTAAGTGTGGCAAACACCAACATGGAGGTGTCGATGGGAGAAGGGCAGGGGTAAATGGAGAAAGTGACAAAGGCAAGAAGGACAGGGATGGGGCAAAGGGGGTAAGGTCATCAGGAAATGGAGGTAATGAGTACCAATGCTCGTAGTCTGGGCAACAAGCTCCTGAACTGGTGGCCTTAATGGAAGAGGGATGCCTGGCTATCATAGCAGTCACAGAAACATGGTACACAGAGAACCATGACTGGGATGTTAACATACCAGGGTACATAACTTACAGGAGAGACAGGCAGGGAGAAGAGGGGAGGAGTAGCTCTATGTAAAGGAAGGGATAAAAGCAACTGAACAAAAGAGTAAACAGGGAGGAGAGGAGGCACTGTGGGTCACCTTGGAGACTAGAAAGGGCACCACAATCCGCACAGGAGTTGTGTACAGACCCCCATGTCAGGGGGAAGGAATCGACAAGGTTATGATGGAAGGCATTCTTAGAATGGCAGAGAAAGGGGAGATACTGTTGATGGGAGACCTGAATATGCCGGATGTTAACTGGAGCACATTTGTTGCAGCCACATCCAAGAGCAGGGCCATTCTTGACGCCCTACAGGTGGCAGTCATTAGACAGCCAGTTTGGAACCCACTCATGGGGAGCAATCTTAGACCTCCGTACTCTCAAACGGGGCAGTGGAGGATCTCAGATCTAGAAGTGGGTTGCCATCTGGGGACAAGTGATCATCAAACAGTGTGGTTCACGTTAAACTCAGCTACAGAGTCAAGCCATACAAAAGTGAGGTTACTGGACTTTGGGAGGGCTGACTTTGGCAAGATGGGAGAGTGCCTCAGAAAAGCACTAGCAAACAGGCTAGAAGGAGGTGTGGAGCAACAATGGGAATTATCAAACTGCCATCACAGAGGCAACAAGCCTTGTGGAAACAAATAAACAAATCAAATGAAAGAAAAGCCACTATGGTTCTCAAGAGGTGGCTGTGAAGTCAGGAAGAAAAGATAGTATTCCGGAAGTATAAGGAAACACAGAAGGAGCAGGACAGAGAGCTGTACCAGTTAAGGCAGAAAGAAGCAGGGAGGAAGTCAGAATAGCAAAGGCCCAAACTGAGGAAAGATAGCCAACTCAGTTAAGAAGGGGGATAAAACCTTTTACAGGTACATCAGTGAGCGTAGAAAGACAAAGGGAGGGATAGTGAGACTGAATAGAATGAACAGTGGGTGGGCAGAGGGGGACAGCGAAAAAGCAGGAATACTAAACGAATATTTCAGCTCAGTATTCACAAAAGAGGAGGTGGAAGCGCCTAATCCAATTAACAGAAGCACTCTTGATAGGGGGGTCGATCCCAGTCCTTTCACAGAAGAAAGGGTTCTGCAAGAACTCCTAAAACTCAAGGTGGACAAAGCAATAGGTCCTGATGGAATTCACCCCAGAATTCTAAAAGAATTAAGGAAGGAACTAGTGAAACCACTGGCTACTCTTTTTAATAAATCATGGGAGGATGGTGTGGTACCCGAGGACTGGAGGAAGGCGGATGTGATTCCCCTTCACAAAAGTGGGACCAAGACAGAGGCAGGAAACTACAGACCTGTCAGTCTGACCTCTGTGGTAGGGAAAGTGATGGAGTCACTTCTGAAGGAAAAGAATAGTTGAGTACCTAGAGGTCAGTGGAGCACAGGATCCAAGGCAGCATGGGTTCACAGACAGGTCATGTCAGATGAATCTAATAGATTTCTTTGACTGGGTGACCAAAGTAGTAGACCAGGGAGGGCTGTGGACATGGCCTACCTAGACTTTAGCAAGGCATTTGACACAGTCCCACACAAAAGATTATTAGTCAAATTAACCAGCCTGGGAGTGGGTCCTAGGGTGGTAGCCTGGGTAAAACATTGGCTGGACAACAGGACACAGAAGGTAATTGTAAATGGAGTCCACTCTGAAGAAAGGGGGGTTACTAGTGGGGTACCGCAGGGTTCAGTATTGGGTCCAGTCCTTTTTAATGTCTTCATCAGTGACATTGCAGAGGGACTGGAAGGAAAAGTATGCCTTTTTGCAGATGACACAAAGATCTGCAACAGGGTTGATACACAAGGAGACGTGGAAAGGATGAAAAGGGACTTGGCAAGGTTGGAGGAATGGTCAGACATATGGCAGCTAGGATTCAATGCAAAAAAGTGCAAAATAATGCACCTGGGAAACAAGAACCCAGGGGAAGAATACACAATGGGTGGGGAGGTAGTAACAAACAACAAAACAGGAAAGGGACCTGGGGTAATCATATCAGATGACCTTAAGATTAGCAAGCAATGTGAGAAGGCAGTGGGAGGCCGGTGGTATACTGGGATGTATAGGAGAGGCATCAGCAGCAGAAAACAGGAAGTTGTTATCCCTCTGTACAGACAGTTGGTGAGACCCCATCTGGAATACTGTGTGCTGTTCTGGAGACCCCATCTCCGCAAGGACATAGACAGGATAGAGGCAGTCCAGAGGAAGGCAACTAAAATGGTGCAGGGTCTGCAAGAGAAGCCGTATTATGAGAGACTAAAGGAGCTTAATATGTATACCCTTGAGGAAAGAAGGGAGAGGGGGGACATGATAGAAACTTTCAAGTACCTCAAGGGAATCAACAAAATCCAAGAGGGTAGCATCTTTCAGAAAAAGAGACTTGCAAGAACAAGGGGACACAATTTAAAGATAGAAGGAGGGCGGTTCAGGGGCAATGTGAGGAAGTATTATTTCACAGAGAGGGTAGTGGATGCATGGAACAGCCTTTCTGAGTAAGTTGTGGGGTCTAGAACTGTGGGAGAATTCAAGAATGCATGGGACAGACATAAGGCAATTCTTGTGGGGGGCAGGAAGATATAGGCTGTTGGTTAACTATTATCTGCAGCCTATCCTGTAGGTAGGGAAATGGGCAGACTAGATGGGCCTAGCGGTCCTTATCTGCCATCAAAGTCTATCTATGTTTCTAGATGACCTTAAGGTTAGCAAGCAATGTGAGAAGGCAGTAGGGAGGGCTGGGGGTATGGTGGGATGCATAGGGAGAGGCATCAGCTGCAGAAAACAGGAAGTTGTTATCCCTCTGTACAGACAGTTGGTGAGACCCCATCTGAAGTACTGTGTCCAGTTCTGGAGACCCCATCTCCACAAGGACATAGACAGGATAGAGGCAGTCCAAAGGAGGGCAACTAAAATGGTGCAGGGTCTGCAAGAGAAGCCGTATGAGGAGAGACTAAAGGAGCTTAATATGTATACCCTCGAGGAAAGAAGGGGGGGGGGACATGATAGAAACTTTTAAGTACCTCAGTGGAATCAACAAAGTCCAACAGGGTAGCATCTTTCAGAAAAAGAGATGTGCAAGAACAAAGGGACACAATTTAAAGATAGAGGAGGTGACAGTTCAAGGGCAATGTGAGGAAGTATTATTTCACAGAGAGGGTAGTGGATGCATGGAACAGCCATCCTGAGGAGGTTGTGGGGTCTAAAACTGTGGGAGAATTCAAGAATGCATGGGACAGACATAAGGCAATTCTTGTGGGGGGTAGGAAGAAATAAGCTGTTGGTTAACTAGGATCTGCGGCCTATCCTGTAGGTAGGGAAAAGGGCAGACTAGATGGGCCAAGCGGTCCTTATCTGCCATCAAAGTCTATGTTTCTCCTTCTCCTTCATTTTGCCCCCACTCTTCCATCTTGCCCTATCCCTCTGTCTTCCTCTCCTCCCTGTGCCTTTTCTCCCACTGGATCAACCTTAAAACCAACCTACTACCACTACCTCCCAACCTCCTAGACAAAGCCACTTCTTTTGGCCGACCACTCCCCCCCCAGTCTCCTCTCCCCCTCATCTTGACTCCTCCTCGAACTCTCTCACACTAGGTGACACACCTCTTTATCTCCTTCGCTACATATAAACACTATCTTTTACCATAGCTGAATGCTCTTGAAGCTGTACTATCACCATTGGTACTATGAATGACGTTGTAACCTTATTGTATACTAGCTACCTACAATTCGAGTATTGTATGTAAACTGTTTGTTATTGCTGTCATTGTCACTTTTTGACGTGGAACCTTTGTAAAGGAGCTCTGAGATGAAAGATATGATCTGAATCCCTAAATAAATAATTAAATAAATAAACAAATAAAACTTGACAAATTGCTGTTTTAAAACAGCATTCTGATAGCCTCTGAAGTTAAGTTCTAACTTCTTTACCTTGAATGTGGATCCTGACCAAGGGAGACTGGAGAACAAATTCCTTTGTTGCCTATCAGCTGTGACTCTGGGTTGGGATTTGGTGACTACTGGTTTTTTTTTTGGTTTTTTTTCCCCAGATCACCAAGCAGAAAGGGAAAAAAAAGTTACTGCTTACTGCTGACTCCCATAGTTATCTGTCTAGTTGGTGACTTCTAAGAAGTCATACAATGTTGTGTTCCTTACTGCAGTAAAGGATGCACTGGCAACATCATTGGCACATTTAGTGTCTTGCAAAAGTGAGGGTGTGATGACACCATTTGCGCCAAGGTTTTAATGCCCTGACTTCAAAAGAGAGGACAATATTCTAGGTGTTGTCTTACCAGTGATGTACTGCATATAGAGGTAGTAGTACATTGTTTTTCCTGCTCTCAATGCCCCTTCAGATACATTCCTGGCAAAAACTTGTAAAATGAAAATAAATATACAGTAGATACATAGATGTTGTTGGCAGATAAGGGCCCTGTGGCCCATCCAGTCTATCCCTTTTTCTAATGCTTAAGGTACCCTAGATGCATAATCCCCCTTCCTTTCACCCTAGCTTGATCATTTGCATGTGACTATCCCACGCATTCTTGAATTCTGGAATCGTGGCCAACCCTGCCACTTCCTGGGAGAGACTGTTCCATGTCTCTACCACCTTTTCAGTGAAGTAGAATTTCCTTAAGTTCCCTCTAAGTTTTCAACCATTTAGTCTCATGCTGTGCCCCCTTGTTCTGCTATTTCCCTTCATGTGAAAGATGCTCCCCTCTGGTATCCTTTTGATCCCCTTTACATATTTGAAGGTCTCTATCATGTCCCCCTTCTCTCTCCTTTCCTCCAGGGAATATATATATTTAGAGCTCTGAGTCTCTTCTCATACTGTACAACTTATGCTGCAGCCCCAACACCATTTTTGTCACCCTCCTCTGTACCGTCTCCATCTTGTCTATGTCTTTTTGGAGATGGGGCCTCCAGAATTGAACCCAGTACTCCAGATGGGGCCTTATTGGGGAGTTGTACAATGGTACCACCACTTCCTTCTACTTGTTATATCCCTCCCAATGCACCCTAGCATTCTGTTAGTCTTTCCAACTGCTTTGTCTCACTGTTTAGCCACTTTGAGGTTGTATTCTGTGACTACTCCTAGATCGCTTTCCTCTATGGTGGCCTCCAGTGTTACCCCATCTAGTTCACACTTAGCCCTAGGATTCTCTCTCCTTAGATGCATCATTTTGTACTTTTTTGCAATGAAATCCAACTGCCATTCCTTGGACCAGTTTTTTAGCCTCTTCAGATCAATCCTCATATTTTCGATACCTTCCTGTGTATCTGCCGTTACATACAGTAGCTTTGTATCATCCACGAACAGGCTAACCCTCCCTTCTAGACCCTCTGCAATATCGCTTATGAAGGCATTGAGGAGCACTGGTCCCAGCACTAATCCCTGGGCTACATCACTTGTTACCTATCCCTCCTGTGAGCTAGCCTCATTTACCACCACTCTTTGTGTTCTGTTACTCAACCAGTTTCTAACACACATGACCACTGCTGTCCTCAGCCCCAGATTTGCCAGCTTGTGGATTAGTCTCTTGTATGGGACTATTTTGAAAGCCTTCCTGAAGTCCAGATAGGTTACATCTATCACTCTGCCCTGGTCTATTTCCGTTGTCACCCACTCAAATAAATCAATCAAGTTGGTCTGGCATGACCTCCCTGCCATGAATCCATGTTGCCTTGGGTCCAGCAGCCCCCTTGTTTCTAGGTAGTCCACCAGCCTTTCCTTAAGTAGAGTTTCCATAATTTTATCTACTATCGAGGCAAAACTGACTGGACAGTAGTTTCATGCCTCCTCCGTGCTATCACTTTATGTAGGGGTTCCACTTGTGCCCTCCTCCACTCCTCCAGAACCATGTCTGTTTCTAGTGGTCCTGCTCCTGCTTCTAACTGGTGCCTCGCCACTATCTATCTACACTAGACCACTCCCACTGGGTGGCACTCTACCTCACTACCCCCCTATTTCTCCCCCCTGTGCATCCTGCCTCTGTTGCAACCAACATGTGCTCAGCTGTAACACCGGAAATGCTACTAAATTGTACAATATATGAAATCTTTCTGTGCAACTCTAAGTCAGTGACCTGTTTTCTGTAACCTAAATGCTCTGTCTGTCTTCAATGTGATGAGGTACCTTTGTAACTCAGCCTCTGGCTCAAAGGTTATAAACTGATTGTACAAATAAATAAATAAATCCACTGAACAACTTAGCTAGAGGTTTAGCCAGTTCCTCCAAGAGTTCCTTTAGGATCCTCGGGTGTATTCCATTGGGCTCCATAGCAAAGCTGTTCTAGTGGTCTTTTTACTCTGTCCTCTGAAAAAGGTCTAACGCCCAACCCTTCTCCCTTTTTACCCTTCTCCATTAATAGGGAACTATCCCCATTGTCTTCTTTTATAAATATGGAGCAGAAGTATTTGTTGAGGTTGGTTGCATTGTCAATGTCTTTCTCCACTACCCTGCCGCCCTCTTCCCTAAGTTTCACAATCTCTCCCATCTTCCTTCTTTCACTGATATACTTAAAGAATGCCTTCCTTCCTTCCTTCCTTCCTTCCTTCCTGCACTGATTTAGCTAGCTTTTCCTCAGTTTCAGCCTTTGCTGCCCTTACCTGCCTTGTTCTCTTCCTTTCATTTTCCAAGTATTCTTGCCTGTTCTCCATGCTTTGTGTTGCCTTGTACCTCAGAAATGCCATGTTTTCCTCTTACTAGCTCTGCTACTCCTGCAAGAACCACTGTGGTTTCCTATTTCTTTGTTCTGCTGCAGGGCCTGGCACAATCGTATGCTGCCAGGTGCAAGGCTTCATCGTGATATCACTGTTCCACTACTCCCCTTATGTCATCGTATCCCTGCATAGCCTTCCTGAACTGCCCTTCATCTTACTGAAGTCTGTCCTTCAGAAATCCAGGATTCTAGACCTTGTGTGGCTAGCCTCCTGTGACGCCCTTATGGTGAACCCCACAGCTCGATCATCACTAGTCCCTAGGGTCTGCCACACTGTGACTTCTTTATCCTGTCCCAGTGCTTAGGACAAGACCCAGAACTGCATTCTCCTTGTAGGCTCCCTCACTAGCTATGTGAGTCCGCCCCATGCAGGGATTGAGGAATCCCTTACTCCTGGCTGAGGCTGCCGCTGGGATGCTCCATTCCACATATGGTAAGTTGAAGTCATCCATCAGCAGCAATTCACCCTTTGTTGCTATGTTCCCTATAGTCTCCAGCAGTTCTCTGTCTGCATCCTCTGCCTGCCCTGGGAGCCTGTATATTACTCCCATTCGAAGTACTGTTCCACTCCCCACTTCCAGGGTTACCCACATTCCCTCTGCTTCCTCCCCCCTTGTCTTGTGGAACTGTCATTTTATCCCATACCTGATATACAATGCCCCCTTCTTGCCTTCTCTGTCCTGTCTGTGCAGCATGTACCCTGGATGGCTAGCTCCCACGGATGGTGCTATTGCACCATGTCTCTGTGACTCCCGCAGTATCAAGTCCTTGGGGACCATTAAAGAGCAGGTGCTTAGTAAGGGTGCATATCTTTTTTTCCAATTGTTTAACCAGGTGAGACACACTAAGCTGAAAGCTTGTTTACAAGTGCATCCTGGGAGCACAGGAAGTTAAGTGACATGCTCAGGGTCACACAGTATGCAAGTGGGGCTGTGGGATTCAAATCCAGGTCTCCAGATTTGCAGTTCAGAGCCTAAACCACTGCGCTATACTGCCTCCTTTCAATATCTTAAAGAATGAAGATTTGGGACCTTTAGATGCCTCTGCAATCATTCAGTTTGCTTTTATTTGTTTATTTACTTACTTTTCCATCTTTGTATTTGTATTTTGCCAAGTGCAGGGAAAAAAGACTCCAATGGAGTCCTTGTGTGATGATGTCATAAAATCCTTGCTAGCAATGCTGCCTGTGTATTTCAATGGGAAACTACAAATCTGTTTTCAGATTTTTATGGAGAAATAACACTTCTTGCCACCAAACTATTATATATTTAATAGAAATGTGTGATGTTTGATAACATGTGATCTTTCTTTATAATTTAGCAGTTTATATTTTCTTCATAAATAGATTTTACTTGGAAAGAAGTAAAGAGAAATGAATTGTTGTAATACAAAATGTAACATCATACAGATGGAACACTATGGTGCAAACATATAAAAGGCAAAGTTTGTTAATGAAATAAATATCAATTTCATTTAAAAAAGATAGGAAAAAAGATCTGGTTTCTCACTGAAATACACCCTGGGCTTTGAGCCAGATGGGCTTGTCACTAAGTGGAGTGCAGCAGTCAGTGCTGCCCTACACACCATAGGCATTGCTGCGTCCCTCACACTACCGGCCACCTTGTTACTGTAGCATCTGCTATGCAGTGTAGCAAGAATTACAGTTTGACTATTGCATGCAGCACCACCACCTTTGCAGCAGCACCACCAGTGCCTGTGCTGTGTAGTCCCCTAGGTCACAATAGTCTATGCAACTGTCTAAACATGTAGCCTGCAGCTACCATCATGCTCTTCCTGACTGACCTACTGGTGGAGCAGTGAGCAGACCCAGCCTGCCCCTATACTTCCAGACTGAACTACAGGTGGAGCTGTGAGCAGCCCCAGCCTGCCCTGTACTACAGACTGAGCTACAGAGTGAGCTGTGAGCAGCCCCAGCCTGCCCCTGTACTCCAGACTGACCTACAAGTGGAGGTATGAGCAGACCCAGCCTGCCCCTGTACTTCCAGGCTGAGCTACAGATTGAGCTGTGAGCAGCCCAAGCCTACCCTGTACTTCCAGATTGAACTACAGGTTGAACCATGAGCTGACCCAGCCTGCCCTGTACTTTCAGACTGAGCTACAGTTGGAGCTGTGGGACCACGCAATAGCGCTGCGCAGTCTACATGCAAATCAGGCCACAATGAGATGCTAAAATGGATGTTTTCCCACTGACTGCCTAAGTAGGCTATTTGCATATCACTTTTGAATACAGCAAATGTTTGCCAGGGCAAACGTCTTAGCACCGGGAAAAGGTGTTAGCCCTGCGTAAACACTGTGCAAATGTATTTGCACCGTGCAAATCTGTTTGAACCATAACAGAATTCTGGTTTATTTGGCCTGCACTGTTGTTTTGTTGTTTGCAGTTTTAGTTCATCCACTTCTTTGCTAGCACACATATTGGCCACAAAGTTCACCTTTACCTTCCTCCACGTCTGTGTGCACTGGGCTGCTGTTTTGGTTTGCACTTCCTGGATGCTATATTCAGAGCTGTCTTATTTGCTGGGCTATTACTGCACTGCACTCCCAGCCCTGTTTGCGTGGCTTCACTTTCACGTTATATTCAGCTGCTTTAGCCCCAGGACTATCCTTTGATTAGACCATGCAAATGGTTCCAGACTAATTTAGCACACCATGCAGTGCTAATTTTGTTCCGGGGCAAACATTTGAATATCTGGCCCCACATGTTATGAAACATCACATATTTCTATTAAATATATATTATATTGTGGTGGAAGGAAGTTTCATTTCTCCATAAAAATCTGAAAACAGATTTGTAGTTTCCTACTGAAATACACTGGTAGCCTTGCTAGTAAGTATTGTATGACATCATGATACAGAGACTCCATTGAACTCTTTTGTTTATTAGCACTTGGCAAAATACAAATGCAAAGATGGAAAAGTAAGTAAATAGACAAATAAAAGCAAATTGAATGATCGTAGAGACATCTAAAGGACCCACAACCTTCATTCTTTAAGATATGCACTCCTACTAAGCACCTGCTCTTTAATGCCACGAGTTTGAGTTTTGTTACCCAGACTGTGGGCACTGGTGCATAGCCTTCCAATCATGGCCTCCCTCCTCTACTATAACTCCAGTACCATCCCCCTTGTTCTGTGTCTGCCCCTCATGTACTATACATGCAGTCCCTCCTTATTTACCTATGGCCACTCCTTGCTCATGGCCATGCCCATATTCCTTAGTTCAATATTAGAGGGTTCCCTTCCATTCGCTGATGCCCTTAGCTTTGTATCTTTCTGCTTCATCCTCATTTAGGTCTTCTTTTCTGTACTGGAGATCTCCCAGTTTAAACCCTCTACAAAGACCTCCAACTTCTACCTTAGTGCTCTCGCTCCTTCTCCTGTGAGATGCAGACCATCATGCTTGGAGAGTTTCTTGTCCAAGAAGATCCCCCAGTCTCCAATGTAGTGCATCCCATGGTCTGCACAAAAATCCTGGAGCCACCGGTTGATTTCCTGATCTCTTCATTCCTAATCTTGTCCTCACTTCCGCCTTGCCTCCAAACTGGCAACACCTCCAAGAAGACCAGGTGCCTTGCATACCTCTTTAGGCTTTCCCTAGGGTCTTCATGTCTGCCTTGGCATCTTCCACAGTCCTATTTGCTATGCCATTTGTTCCAAGGTGGACAGTGATCCTGAAATCCTGATCTCTTCTCACAGCCGTCCTACTCTATCCTTAGTTCCACACCACACAATCCTATTATCCTTTCTATAGGCTTGTTACACTGACGTGATTATTTAAGGGTCACTAATTATGACTTACAGGTCCCATTCATCTGTTGTAGTGCTTAGCATAACCCCTCTAGGCAGGGCCCTGAAGGCAAACTTGCCAATTTTATTGTGAAAACTTTTAGCTTGTTTGCCTCTGTGCATAAGAGTCTGCAGAACTGGGGCACAATGCAGCAGTATTGAGGGCAGTATGTTGCTGGCAATAACCTGTCATGAATCCTTGGACATATAACTACTTAGATGGTAAAGTAGCCTGATCTTCTGGTGCAGGGACTTTGACATATAGTTTACATGTAGTTTAAAGGTGGCTTCCTGTATACATAGACTCTAGATATTTAATGGAGTCAACAACCTCAATCTGAGCTCCAGTGAATGAGATAATAGTTAACAAATGCTCTCTTAGTACCCAGATGCCTGGGATTAAACAGGATGGCTTTGCTTTTCTTTGTATCTACAATTAGCTTATTACTAGTCAACCATCTTTCTAATTCCCTGAAGTCACAAGCAAGCTGACTGTTGACTTAGACAATGTCCCATGAGCATCTATGCAGTCGGCATCATCTGCATACAGAAGTAAGTTAGCTCCACACCAGTAACCAGGCATATCACTAATAAACAGAGAAATAGCATAGGACCTAAAATGGAGCCATAGGGAACATCATCCATTGGGGTCTGTGCATAGACTGGACACCTTTCCCAACCTGTTGGAACCTGTTGTCCAGGTGGTGGGAGAACCACTGGCATGATAGGCTATCAAGACCTAGCCACTCCAATTTGGCTAACAGTAGATCATGGTTCACCAAATTGAATGCTTTTGTGAGATCTATGAAGACAGCACCTGTTGATTGCCTTTTGTCCCTAGCCCCTAGTATATTGCTAGACAATCTGACCAATGCCATGTCTATATCATAATGTTTCCTAAAGCCATGTTGTCTGTCTGTGAGGAGGGGATGATGTTCAAGGTAGTCCTGTATTTTGGTTAAACACTTGTCTTTCCAGTATTTTGGAAAAAGGAACTGAGTAGGGAAATGGATTGGTAGTGTTCCACAGACTCCTTGGGACCCCCCCCTTGTGCACCAATACCAAAGGGGCTACTTTGTAACTTTCAGGGATTCTTCCTTCAACAAGCAATTTGATGAACAGCATAGTTATAGGGTAGGCAATGACAGGGGAAGCTAATATTTGGAGTATGGGCTTCAATTTATTGTTCCCAGCTGAACCTTTAACCTTTAATTGTTTTAAAAGGGCAAGACCTATTTTCTCATTATTCTTCAGAGTGAAATTCTAGGTAAGGGTGCTCTAGAGCAGGTAGAATGAGGGAATGAGGAGGACAGTCCAGAGAGGAAGGTCTGAACTAATCTAGGTCAGTAAAAGCAGGGTTTTTCATCAGCCACGATGTCACATTCCATGGAGGTGGCACAACCTTTTAGAAGTGTATTAATTTGAGCCCAGAACATCTTGGGATCAGGTAAGTCTGCATCCCTAGATAGTTTTGTTTGGCAGCTTTCAGGTCCTTTCTGCATGCATTCCTTAATTCTCTACACTACTCCAACTGGATGTAAGACAAAAAATTTAAAGAGCCCTTCCATACACTATCTCTTAGCTTCATAGACATCCTGGGGTTGTGGTCCATCAACCTCAATTTTTGGTCCTTTACCTTAAGCTGCTTAAAAAGGTGCATGTATTTTGTCAGCAGAGAGGAAGTTATTGAAAAAGAAATGCAGGGCAGACTTAAGACCAGGAAAGGCTCTTATTGTTGTTCAATGTATAGCTGATAGGGCAGCCAAGATGGAGGTAGTGTCAAATTTTGAGTAGTTATTGGCCATGAATATCCTGAGTGAGGGTTTGGGGTGTCACTTTTACAAATGCAAAATGTTGGAGTGTGGTCGCTAAGGGAGTCTACAAAGATGACTACAGCTCAGATCCGATCTAGTTTGGAGACAACTTCCCAGTCAAGCAGAAAGTGGTTACCAGTATTGTTGTTTCTTCTTGTTGACTCAGTGATAATTTGGGGAGGTTGGGCCCATACTAGGGCTGCCTTGGGCCCACCTGTGACTTAGAAATCCAGTTTATATTGAAATCTCCAAGAAATATTATTTCAAGCAATTGTGAGCGGACTCAGCACTCAGAGTCAAAATTCCAGACTTCTCTGTCAATTCACCAAGTTTTTTTACTTTTATTTAGTACACATGACAGCAGAGTACCAGTGGGGAAGGGGACCTGGATTCAGCTATATGTCCCCAGATAGGAGCAGCCTAAGGAATACAAGATTCTGCTTGGGTGGACAGGATATGTCAGATTAAAATTAACCTTACTGCCCTCCATGATGTAGAATAATTTATAACAAACACCCTTGTTGTATAAACCATGGAGTATTAGCAAAAGGGTTCCAATCTTGGGAGCCAGGAGAAGTTCCAGGAGGGGTCTACATGCTGGTACATTCTGAGCATTGGAAGGGCACCATATATAAATAAAAGTTTGATTGATTGATATGCAAGTGGGAAAATAGAAGGGCTAGTCTGACTTGGTCCATACCTAGGACAGCCAGCATACAAACTGTTACAGGAACCAACACTTTAGAGCCACCATTTTATATGGTGAGTGAGAGTCACCAAGATATTAATGAGACACACTATTCTCACTCAGACTAAGCCACAACCAGCACAGATTCTGAGGGAGTAGTAAACCAAGGCAGTGAGGTACAACCAGCAATGTTGGCCTAGACAGGGGTACATGTCACAGACACCTATTGTAGGTGAAAACAAAACAGAAAACTCAAAGACATAGTTCACTAGACACCATGTCTGCTATGTCCTGAATAAAGAACAGGAGTTAGAAATAATTAATTAGATGAGCCATACCCAGCTAATGCAGTTTTACAAAAGTCAAATCCTGGAAGAAAACTGACCTGTAGTAGCAGGATACCCCCAATAGGTTACCCCAGAAAGGGTGTACATTACAAATAGCTAGAACTGCAGAAATGCAGATCACCTAGATAGGGTAAAAGACAAGTTAAAAGAAATAGAAGGTCTTAGGGGGTAGTACAATGATATAACCATATGCAGCTAGCTTAGTTTAACTATAAAAAAAAACAGAACCAAAAACAGTGGCACAAACATATACAGTGTACTGAAGCTAGGCAGCATAGAACCTCAAGTACAGCAGACTGTGGGGCTAATCAGTACATACAGTGGTAGTCACTGATAAGTTTCCCATTACCGAGGTATAATGCAGTAATCCCGGTAGCCCTTAGCGGTAGTGGTACTGCTGGTGACTGGCAGTATGCGGCAGCAGTAGCAGTGGTTACTGTGATGAGGTATGTGGCATTTGGTGCATTATTTTATTAAAGAACCTTTCTGCAGGTAAAATCCAGCAGGTGATGCTTGTCTGTACATGATGCACCTGCTACTTTCAGATTTTCTGCCAGGTGTCTCCTTAGTCCACACTTAAATTAATTTAGAGCTACTGTAGGAGTATCCCCCAGATTATGCAGCAGCTGCTCTGGCCACAGTCCAGTTATCTGAATTTAACAGCTACTTATCCCACTGCACGTGCTGGCAGGTTTCTTTTAGTTTTGAGATATAGTTTTATCATTGGGGTCATTTGTATCCTGCTGCACAATAATAAATAAAATGTGTTCTCTAAAAACCAAAATTACTGATTGCTCATCTGCTTGCCTCGTGTTTGTTTTTTTCTTTGTGGCTACCTGTCCCAGGTTGATTGGCTTAGGTTCACTTCAGTGTAATGTAATGTACAGAACAAAAATAGCACTTTGATTGAATTGATTTGTGATAGTATAATTGCACTTGTATTTATTCTAGTATTCATTCCTTCCTAAAATTTTTTTATATCTGATGTGGCAGTGACTGTATGCCAGCAGCTTTCTCTGACTGTGAGAGAAATCATGCATTTTAATATGGGACTTTTTAATTTCTCTCCCTCTGTTTTGTGGCACTAACTACAGTATATGCTTTGTGAGATCCAGTGCTGACATTTTGTGTAGTTGGTGTGAACAGCACCTGAGGATGCCGAACTGACAGCTGTCACTGTATCACAACATACAGTAAGTGATCAGATCAAACGTGTGATTGCCTGATATGCAAGGTCATTTTTTAGTGTTATTCCTTTTTATCACCTAGACACACCCATCATTTGTACAGTACAGTAATCTATACACAAATCACCTTATGCCCTTGTTTATCATTGCTGGTAAAAATAGTAAAAGTTAAACAAAAATGGAATTGTACAAAATATAATAAGAATAAAAACACCACACACCATATCACAATCAATAAACTAGAAGTTCAGTTTCTCTTACGATCACCAGGTTCAGTGCTAGTAAACACCACCCGCAATAATGTACTCTTCTGCAGCATGTAGCAGTTTAGTTCAGTTTGTAATCAAAGCATATAAAGCATGAAAAGTTGACTTTATACTTACTGTATGGCAATCTGATTGAACCCTGTGCTCACTACTTGTGCAAATCACACTTCACAACAGCAGCCTAGCCAGGATTTAAACCCATGATTTCAAAAAGTTAAATATGCACAATTTATTCCACAGTGCACTCAACCAGACAGCCAATAATAACAGCTGTTTTTTTCTAAAGTGCTCTCCCTACTAATAAAAATCAGGACGTTTAACATAATACTATAGTCAGAGTATTCTCAATTCACTGCTCACCCTTTTAACCTTAGCATTTACTGTGCTCAGAATCTCAGAACTATAATAAAAAAGGTCTATAGGACCAATGGAAACTACGATGAAAAAGATCTGTTGAATCAATGGAACACTCCCAGTCCAAGCACCGCCTGCCATTTTATGGCATGATAGAACTGCAGTACTGTAGCTGAAACCATTTAAACAGGCAATACTAAATCTTAACAAAACATAAACCCCTACAAATCTGTTAATGGTTTTAAAAAGAATTGAGTCCCTGTGGTCAGAGTGACGTTTCAGTTGGACAAGAGTTCAAATCGAAAAGCACCTGTATTTGGCATTAAATTGTTTCCAGCTACAATATGAGATGCCGCAGAGATACAGTATCAGTAATGGGAATTTGTTGCTGGCATATTGTAGTTTGGGTAGTATCTCAGGGTTGGATTTGAAGTGCACTGCACAGTGCTTGAAAAGATGTACTTTAATAGTTTCACCTTGCAACACTGGGAAGGTTCAATGGCTTGTTTATAGCCACGCAGTATGCAAGTTGAGGTTGTGGGACTCAAACCCAGGTTTCTGGATGTACCAAGCTCATTTGCAGTGCACAAAGTGGAAACAAAAAGATTGTTTTCTGCATGTGGTGGCCATGTTAACTTTCTCAGGAAGAGTGTCAGAAATCATTAATGCTGTTTCTTTTACCTAACAAACACTGCTGCTTTAGGAAGATAGCACATATAAATGTGCTATAATTCAATATTTTTAGAATACATTTGGGGATTCAAAACAGTTGCTATCCAGTATTTTTACTGCCATCAATAAATATATAAATAAAGGATTATGAACTGTGTGTGTTTGTGGGAGCTGTGATGGTGATGTTAATAATGTGTGGGGGTACAATAGCAGGCTAACGGGGTAGGTTTGGGACACATAAATTTGTTTACAATAGATATCTGGCAATTGGGAAATACAGCCTTAGGTCACGTGGTTTGGAAAGGGTTGCTTTTGTCATTCACATGAGCTGAGTTGTTTAATAAACTAGTGCCCAGAGGTGGGAACATCAGTGCACTATTTAAAAAAAAGAAGCTTCAAGTCCAGATGTGTCCTGCTTTTAAGGCACACCAGAGAACAATGTACCGTACGTACTTGGAGACTGTGTAGTCCCAGTATTTTGTTCATACTGATGTTTTTGGACACTTCTTGGAGTGGTAATGTTTTTACTGTGTGCTTCATATCAAATGTGGCAGTATTTGTTAGTGACCAGAGAGTTTTGTTTTTTGTTTCTTTGATAATGTTTGGTCCAAATATGAAAATATGATACCCATCTTTCTTTTGTTGCATTGACGCTGGGCTCTCATAATTAATTCTGCCTTTGGAGAGCCAACATATTTAATTCATCTATTCTTTAGACAGCCACAGCAGTTTCTCCATCAATTTGTCTCCCTTCACCATGGTATAAGATCACAGACACTGTGAGATCATGATGTTGTATTTAGTTTGGCTTTAGAGGGGGTAGGGGTGGAGGTACTCAAATACAAGCTTTCTTCTTAAACTGAGAATTCTTCCCTTGTTATTCCCTTGCTCTCTTTGTTTCTCTCAGCATGATGACTAAGTAGCTGATAACCATCCCCATTCAAGGTAAAGCCTGTAAATGAGTATCTCAACCCACCCCTTCTGCTAACATCACAAAGTGATTCTACTCAAGTGAGTTTTGCAAAGGAGTCTCCCTCTGTGTTCAGAGGGGTGGGGGCTGGTGGTTGAGATACTGAAGAAATGCTTTACCTTGAATAGGGATGGCTATCAGCTAGTTAGACATCATGCTAAAGAGATACAAAGAGAGAAAAGATTGACACATCATTGCATGAAAATAACAAGGAAGCTTCCTCAGTTTAAGAAGGGAACTAGGGGCTGGATGTTTTCAGAGCCTGAAGCTGTCAGATTTTCTGCAATAAAAGACAACATTTTTTCTCTCTTTTGTAGGTGGGTAGATGTTAAATGGGTAGATGTCTTATGACCAGTGTTATCAGTTTTCCCCACTAGATACTGTGCATATGTAAACCCCCCAGCAAATGGGGGTTCCCAAAAGTCTTCCAGGAGCTTGCCTAAGTGCTCCAAGTCTGGGTGGTATCTGGCGTCACAGCCATTTTAAATGGTGTTGTAGCAAGTGCTTTTAGAGCCTCTGCGTACTATCTCTTTAAGAGCTGTCTGCTTGCAGACCTAATTAGTTTGCATGGGGGGACTGTGTGTATTTGAGCCCGAGTCCCAACCAGACTGCTGCCTAAGTGCTCTGTTTCTGCTGTCGCTACAAGCGCAGAGGGAGCCCTTCTGAAAGCTGTCACTAATTGTGTGGAAAAATGCAGAGTAACAGTAAAAATGTTGTTTGTCTAACCTGCCTTTCTTGCAGCATGGACTGAATCTGTTCTGCTCCACCATTTTGGTCCCAGACTGTTGAGTTGGACCAATTGGATTGAGGGGACACTAAAATAGAGCAGGCTGTGCGCCAATCAAGTCTGAGACTCTGAAGAGGAGTCTGCTGAAATGGGGCTGTGTGAAGAGATCCTCTGGGAATTGTAGTTTCTGGCCTGTTGGCACCTTTTTGCACCTATAGAGGGAGCCCTGCTGTGACTGACAACTGAATCGACCAACCAAACTCTTTGGATCTGTGTGAAAGCCCCAGAGCTGTTTGCTGGCAAGCCAGATTTGAGTAGGTAGTGAAGAGAGAAGGAGCTCTCCTCTGTTTGAGCGGCGTGGTAGTTCGCGCAGGAGGCACGTGTGAGGCCCAAATTCTGACCTCTTTCATGTTGTGGAGGAAGAGAGAGAGAGAGAGTCAGAAAAAGGTGTTTTCGGACTAAATCCGAAGTTTGTGAGGAAAAAGCAAGCTGCTGCTGTTGGGACCAAGCTTACCCTGTAGAAGACCGAAGATTTTGCTGAAAGTGATCGGCCTGTCAGGACTTTAGCTACCGTAGTGTTCCCGGGTAATTGCAGTGATTTTTGTGATCAGGACTGAGGAGCAACCTGCCTGGTACAGTAAACTTTAATTTACATATAAATGTGCTTTGTGCTGGAAGGGGATCGCAATCTGGTTTCCTCATTTGCTGTAAACTTTGTGCTAGTGCTGGGAGCAGTTTTCCCAGTAAGAATCAAACTGAATCCATTCTGCCTGGTGCAGATAGGCCCTGCCACAAGGGTCTTGCCTCACTACCTTGCTGCACAGAAAGATCCATCATTGAGGGGTCCTGCTTCCTCTGGCAATACAGAAAGATCATCCATCAGCCCTCCTGTGTTTATCCTGGGTATCATGAGTAATTATCAGGGTAGCTCCCTGCAACTTTTGGGTTAATCAAAGCATGCCATCTGATTGCTGTGTGTTTTCTTTTCACGAACTGAGCCATCCGGCCCGGATTACAAATTGTGTGTGTATGTTATTTTTCCATCACAGGGCCCCAACAGCTGCACAGACTTGGCTAGCCCTTTATCCCTCCTGGGTATCCAGAGTGTGACTATATGGGACTCCAAGTGCATGCACAGTACTGCGATTATTAATGTGTTTAAGCTTAATTAACCTGATTTCCCTTCCTTGTTACAGCCTCCTTAATAAATCAGATCTGTTTGTTTCTGGAATTTACATTGACTGTGGTTTCAGTTTATGCTGAAAATATTGTATTCTGCCTATTGTACTCCATCACCTTATTTTACAGGGGTCCCCAGAGTCGAGCTGAAGAAACCAGTCCTGGGGTAAGTGCCAAAGTACAAGTGTATGGTTTACATACCTGGGGTATTGGGAAGGTTACTTCTGTGTACTGTGTGGGCCACTAGTGGAGATAAGGGGTACACAGTGTCCCAGAGGGCTGTGGCCTGGTTAGCATAATCCAAGCCAACCCTGACCTTTGGGTGGAGGCACCCATTTCAGAACCTAGGCCCCTTAACCTGTTAGTAGCCAAGCAGGCAGGGGTAGTAGCCCAAGGGATAGCTCCACTTAGGGGTTACATCTTGGAGACACTGCTGGGATTAGCATCCTCTAGTGGCCACATGAGGAAATTATCCCGATATTTTCAGTTTAGGAGAAAAAAATGGAGGCGCTTACTACGCCTAAGCTAAAAATTGTCCCCCATAAACTGTTGGTGCACTGAATGATGGGATGAAGTGAAGCTGAGGGATTAGACCCCCAAAAGGCTATTCTGTTATTGGATGTACCCCAGGGACCAGTAATGCTGATATTATATCCACTGAGAAGCAAATTAAGGGTGTGGGCACAGTGGAAGTAAGGGGACAAGATGCAGATTTATTTGAACAAACTATGATAGTACTGCTCTCGTGTAGCTCCCAAATGGATCCTGAGAAGTTACCCCATTATTCTACCTGAAGGTACCCAGAAGGGGTGCAGGGTCATTCATTTGCATTGTGGTCTGGCCACCCTGGAGGGGCGGGTTCTCCTAGTATAGATGGGTTTAAAGAGAAATTACTCAAACTGTTAGCATCTGAAGGCGTACTGCTCAGGAACTGGTAAGGTATTAGACCTCTCGGGTGACCACAAGCCCCTGCATTCCCCAGGTACATCCCCAATTTCCCCAAGAGCTCTCCAGTAGCCCCCTCCCCATCATAATTTCCCTCATCCAGCTGGACTCCTACCGAAAGGTCATAATTTTATCCAGCACAGTCCCAGTGCTCTCAGGGAAGGATGATCTAGAGACATGGATGGACTATGCCACCCCATTAGTGAAGGAATAGCAGTGTTTGGAGGGGGAAAAGAGGAAGCGACTAATGGAGAGTTTGAGGGCCCTCTACTAGAGACCATTCGTTTTCTATGACGACTAGTCCAGAGGCTACTGTGGCTGAATACCTCTCTGCCTTAGAAGGGGTGTTTGGCAGCACAGAGTTGGGGGACGACTTGTTTTGGAAGTTTAAGTCTGCTAAACAGTGGAAGAATGAGAAGTTGTCAGCCTTTGTTACTAGGATCAAGAGGGCTCTGCAGAGGGCCCACAGGAAATGGGGAGTGCCTGCAAAGGATCTGAACAGGGTCAGACTGGACCACATTCTGAAGTTCACTAGATTTTTCAGTGTAATGGTATTAAAGCTCAAGTTGCAAGATAGGAGGGCCAACCCTCCTGAGTACTTCCACCTCTTGAAATAAATTAGAGAAATTGAAACTGATGAGGAGGGCTGGGAGCCCTATTTGGGGGTTGTGAACACTTGTCAGACTCCAGAGAGGAGTGATTCAGATAAGACCCAACAGCTGAGAGAATTGATTAAAGAGTTGACTGAGGCAGCCAGAGAACCTGATCTATATCAGGCACCAGAGAATAAGAGTGGAGTGGGAGTGCATGTTATTTCCTCTTAGACTGAGACTGAGACTGAGATTGTGGGTAACTTGTTTTTATTTATTTTTATTTGATTTTATTACAACTAGGATTACAAGTACCTTTAGCCAGGCTCTTTTACAAAGGTTCGAGAACAAACACAATACAAGTTACATAAATAGGAACAAAACAATAAATTGAGTCGGCATATTAGGTTACAATGGTAGAGCAATACAATAGCTAGAATAAGTGGACTGTATACATGGGAACACAGAGTAACAGAGGGATAAGTAGGAGGGAGGGTGGAAGATGAAGATAAAAGTAAGGAGCGAAGTTGGAGAGGGCAGGAATTGCAGTCAAAGGGCATGGTCATCAACTGGGAGCAGGCCAAAACTAGTTAACAAAAAGGGAAAGATCATTCAGGGCTCAGAAGAGGCAGGGGGTGAAGGTGGGTGAGTCAGGAGTGGTGAAAAGAAAGAAGAAATAAAAAAGTAACATAGAGGAAAAGGAGGGGGTGGAGATGTGCTAGGTGATAATTGGAGGGAACAAAAATGAGAGGGCTGAGGAGACTATAGGTAGCATTCACAGGAGCTAGAGTTAGTAAGGTGGAGGTGGAGTATATGTTTGAATGAGCCAAGAGTGGTAGTGGAGGAATGTCAGGATTGACACATTTAACCAGCTAGTTGGCAAGAGATCCGAGTTGAGAGCCATGGTACGGGAGCTGCAAAGGACTGCACTAACTCCCAACGAGTGGAGATTCAGAAGTTCAAGAACAAAGGCTCCAAGCTCAGGAAGGGCCTCGAAGTGCCCTGAGGTACCCCTAACTGAGAAAGGACCCCCACCCATCAAAGACTCTAGAGAAACTAAGTTTTATTATCACTGTGGGAGGATGGGCACACCCACCCTTTCTGCCCTTGCCCAAAGATCTGAGGAGAGTCCATGGCAGACTGTTAAATTTTCTTCATGCAAATACCAACCGGCTACCAGGGGGCTGTTCAGAAAGTTATGCCGCCAATCCAATACCAGATTGACACCCAGGTCAGTGACACCAGAGTGGTCTGAAGTGGTGGGCCCTCCATGGAGACAAATGAAGGTGAATGGAGTGTCTACTAGGGCTGTGTGGACAGTGGCTCCCAAGTAATAATCATGTTCCAAGACTGGTACCAGATGCATTTGTCTGATGTGCCCTTACAACCTTTGGAAGGATTGCATGTCTGGGGTTAAGTGAAAAGCACCCTTACTCTGGCTATGTTAGAATTTGGTTGTCTTTCCCCACCTCGATAGCTGGAGTGGCGGAGCAAGTGGAAACCTTTGGCATTAGTGTGTCCCCTACTGGATTGTATGATAGGGTTTCTCTACTGATTGGGATGAACACCCATATGTTTGGAAGGTTGGCACAACTCTGCTACAAAAACAGGGGCAAAGGACTGATAGAGCTTTGAGGATTACTGCCTTGATCAAGAAGACTGATGAGTCATGGAAGAATACCAGAGAGATGGATCCCAATGAACCGGGGGGTCGTATGGAAGAAGGACCCTGAGTCACTAATTTGGCGCCTAATGCCCAGTGTACCTTGTAAGGGAGGTCCATCTGAGAAAGGATGTCATGAAAAGATAATCATGCTGGATGCTCCAAGTAATGGAAAATTGCCAGAAGGGCTGCTGGTTAAGACAGTATCTTACCCGCTCGGGCCCATGCCTAGGCTCGATGGGTAATGGTCCAGTTCATAATGTGTCAGACAGAGAGATCTGACTGCATAGAGGTTGCACCTTAGCTAACGATACTGTGCAGACATGGTAGTGCTATCCAGTAACAAGTATTCAGGGAGAATGACAGAGTGACGCCTCGACTTGTTTGATTTTGGTGACTCCCATTGCCAGCGGAATGGAAGATGAGAATCAGCAGGAAACTTGTCCAGATGGACCAGATGTTTCCCTAAAGGAATGGGATGTGGGATGTGTGCAAGGAGCTCAGCATCATATCCGCTGCATGATGAGTGGCCATTCTGTGAGAGGTCCGGACGCTTGGCACCAGCTGACATAGATGACATAAGATGCCACCTACAGGAGATGCTGGCGGCTGGTGTAATTCAAGAATCCAGAAGCCCTTATGCTTCACCTATTGTAATGGTAGAAAGAAGAATGGAACAGTATAGATGTGTTTGGACTATTGGACCCTCAACAGGAGGACCGTCTTGACCAATTCACCATGCCCGCATTCAAGGCGTGCTAGACTGCCTGAATGGTAGCAAGTTGTTCTCCATGTTGGGTCTTTGCAGTGGGTACTACCAGATCCCCATGGCCCCAGAAGACCATGAGAAGACAGCCTTCATATGTCTGCTTGGGTTCTATGAGTTTATGAGGATGCCCCAAGGGATCTCGGGTGCCCCTGCCACCTTTCAACAGCTGATGGAGCGTGCAGTGGGGGACATGAACTTGTTAGAGTGCTTGGTATACCTCAATGATGTTATAGTATTTGGAAATTCATTGGAGGAACATGAAAGCAGACTTTTCAAAGTATTGGACCGCTTGGAAGATTTTGGCCTCAAGCTCTCCATTAACAAATGCCAATTCTTTCAAACCTCAGTGAAATATGTGGGGCATATTGTATCCACTGAGGGGATAGAGACTGATCCTAGCAAAGTTGAGGCCTTGACCACCTGGACTTAGCCCCACAACCTAAAAGAGTTGCAAAGATTTCTAGGCTTCTGTGGTTAGTACAGGCGGTTCATTAAGGTCTACTCGATGGTGATTCACCCACTTCTGAATCTTACCCAAGGTTACCCTCCCACAAACAAGAAATACAAAAGAGTGGCAGCCACTGAAACTGAGAGAGTGTATTACTGCCCCAATGAATCTTTTGGGTCATGCTGGACACCTGATTGTGAAGCTGCATTTCATGAAATCATATACCAACTCACCCATGCTCCTGTTCTCGCCTATGCTGATCCTGCAAAACCATACATGTTACATACTGATGCTAGCCTACAAGGCTTGGGGGCTGTGTTATATCAAGAGCACGAGAATGGCCTGAGACCAGTGGCCTTTGCAAGCAGAAGTCTGACCCCCATCAGAGAAGAACTATCTTGTGCATAAATTGGAGTTCCTGGCATTGAAATGGGCTATTGTGGATCAATACCACGAATACTTGTATGGAGCAAAGATACTAGTAAAGACCAATAATTATCCTCTGACCTACATGCAGACTTCAGCCAAATTGGACGCCACTGGCCATAGGTGGTTTTCCGCATTGTCTACATATGATTACGCTGTTGAATATAGAGAAGGCCTAAATCACGTAAATGCTGATGCTGTCTCTGGGAGGCCTGTTTCCAGAAGTGACTGGGTCACACTGTCAGAACCTGATACTCAAGCACTATGCCAGAAGTTTGACAAAGAGGAACAAGTATCCCCAGAAGCAGTGGACTGTCTAGTAAATTACTTGGGGCCCTCTGACAATTGTATACCTGCTGCTTACTGCCACTTTTCTGCATTAGACATTGGTGCACTGCCTCAGTTAGATAACGACGGTCTTCAGAGGGCTCAATCCGAGATCTATGATCAGATCAGCACTAAAGCCCTCTACGCAGGTAAATATGTGTCCAAGTTGTGCTCCTCTGATTTGAGAACTGCATGTTGTATGAAAAAGGCCCTAAACTGAAACTGATTAACTGATTGCTGTACAGAGAAACAGTAGACAGAGGGAGACAAGTTGACAAGCAACAGTTGGTTTTGCCCATCACTTTTAGAGACTTGGTACTAAGGTCCTTACACAACCACATGGCCACCTCAGTATAGACCGAACCCTTGATCTAGTGTGGTCAAGATTCTGCTGGCCTAAGATGGGGGCTGATGTTGAGCATCATATCTGGACTTGCAGTCGCTGTCTGCAGAGAAAGACTTTGCCCCAGAGGGCTGCACCCTTGTTAACATCACCACCAGTGCCCCCATGGAATTGGTTTGTATTGACTTTCTGAGTTTGGAGCCTGATCAACGAAATATTAGCAATGTGCTAGTGGTTACTGACCATTTTACGAGGTATGCCCAAGCCTTCCCCACCAAGGACCAGAAAGCATCCACTGTGGTAAAGATACTAGTAGAAAACTTTTTTGTTCACTATGGGACCCTTCAGAGAATCCATTCTGATCAAGGGAGAGATTTTGAGAGCCATCTAATCAAGGACATGCTCTTTCTGTCTGGTGTGCAGAAATCCAGAACTACCCCTTACCACCCCCAGAGGGACCCACATCCTGAACAGTTTAACCTCACCCTACTTGACATGCTAGACACTCTCCACCCAAAAGACAAGGCCAGATGGAGCCAGCAAATTAGCACTTTAGCACATGCTTACAACTGCACCAAAAGTGATGCCACTGGGTTCTCCCCATATCGCCTTATGTTTGGAAGGGAAGCCTGATTGCCTGTGGTTGTTTGTTTCGGCGTTTCACCTGATGGGGTCTCAGCTGACAATTATCTACAAAACATGCAGAAGCTAAAGGCTCGATTGGAATCATGCATACCAACTAGCTCAGACCATGGCTGCAAAAAGAAATTTGGCTAACAAAGAAAGATATGATAAAAAGGTGAAGGCCCAAGAGCTCCAAGCGGGATACTGTGTATTGTTGAGAAATCTGGGACTACATGGCAAACGCAAAATTGATGACAGGTGGCACCATCTCCCTCACATTGTAGTGGGCAAACTGGATGATCTGCCCATGTATAAAGTAAGGCCTGAAAACAACTCAAAAGATGTCAAGACAATGCATAGGAATCATTTGTTGCCCACTGGTCAGATACTGATTGAATCTGAGCCCCAAGAAATTGCTCCCCCTGGATCAGTGACAAGGGCTGCTGCAAAACAGAAACCGAGAAAGCCTGCACCTGCAGTTACTGATTTGGAGTTTCCTCCACAGCAAACCCCCCTTGACAATGACTGTCAGTCTACTTCAGATGAAAGTGAGTACAACTATGGTTACTACCCTTCGTATGAACTAAGTCAGATGTTTCAAGGTAACCCCCTGGTCAATTATGGGGATGAAGCTGGGCCCTCTGGACTGCCTAAGCCCCCAGCTTTGTCCTTGGAGCCAATGACCCCAGAGAGTGAAGTGCAGAGTATCAAGTCAGATGACATGGAATCACTATGTGTGGTGGAACTTTATGAGCTTTCAGAGGAAGAAATAGATGAGCTTGGACAGACTGGTGACATACCAGAGCAAGAGGAGTACTTCATGTGTCCTGATGGTTCCCTGCCAGTGCCAGAATGCTCTCCATGTGAACCAAGTGTTGTAGAATCACTAACTGCAGATCCTGGAGCTGAAAGTGCACCAAGTTCAAACCTTCCTACTCCGATGGAAACTTTCCTGGCAAGTAAAGACAGCGCAGAAAGTGAGGCTAAAAGTGCAGAGACTCTAACAGTTCCCCTAGAAAGACTGGTCAAACTGTAAAGCCTGTAGTGCGCCTCAGCCTATGATTCTCCTGGGAGGCCTGTAGACTTGCCTCTCAATGTGGTCCATAAAGAAATATATGTATCTCAGAGCTCACTGCCCAAACTGAGCAAAAATGCTAACTCCAGGTTAATTGTTCTGCCCTCCAGGTATGGTGCCCCTGTCCCATCTAGCCCCAAGGTAGCTGATAGGAAATGCCCCCTTTTTCCAAGTTTTATGTGCAAGAAGTAATGACCTGAGTGCAAAGTATAATGTATGTATAATGCTGAGTAAATAGTAATGTGTTGAGAAGTACTAGAAATGTGTGTATAGCAAAGGTAATATGCTGAGAATTGATTAAAAGTGTAAGCTTCATGTGTTAGAGTGTAAATGTATATAATGTTTTGTATTGGAATTTATGGGGTACTTACTTGACACGGATGCCAAGTTTTTCCAGGCCAGGAAAGGTGTAACCACCCTGCAATTGGGGTTCCCAAAAGTCTTCCAGGAGCTTGCCTAAGTGCTCCAAGTCTGGGTGGTATCCAGCGTCTCAGCCATTTTAAACGGCATTGTAGCGAGTGCTTTTAGAGCCTCTGCGTACTGTCTTTTTAAGAGCTGTCTGCTTGCAGACCTAATTAGTTTGTATGGGGGGACTGTGTGTATTTGAGCCTGAGTCCTGCCCAGGCTGCTGCCCAAGTGTTCCATTTCTGCTGTCACTACAAGTGCAGAGGGAGCTCTTCTGAAAGCTGTCACTAATTGTGGGGAAAAATGCAGAGTAACAGTAAAAATGTTGTTTGTCTAACCTGCCTTTCTTGCAGCATGGACTGAATCTGTTCTGCTCCACCATTTTGGTCCTGGACTGTTGAATTAGACCAATTGGTTTGGGGGGACACTAAAATGGAGCAGGCTGTGGGCCAATCAGGACTGGGACTCTGAAGTGGAGCCTGCTGAAATGGGGCTGTGTGAAGAGAGCCTCTGGGAATTGTAGTTTCTGGCCTGTTGGTGCCTTTTTGCACCTATAGAGGGAGCCCTGCTGTGACTGACAACAGAAACGAACAGCCAAACTCTTTGGATCTGTGTGAAAGCCCCAGAGCTGCTGTTGGGCAAGCCAGATTCGAGTTGAGTGAAGAGTGAAGAAGCTCTGCTCTGTTCGGAGCGGCGTGGTAGTTCACTTGGGAGGCACATGTGAGGCCCGATTTATGGTCTGTTTGCTGTTGTGGAGGAAGAGAGAGAGTCAGAAAAAGGTGTTTTCAGACTAAATCCAAAGTTTATGAGGAAAAAGCAAGCTGCTGCTGTTGTTAACAGGCTTACTCTGTAGAAGACCAAAGATTTTGCTGAAAGCGATCGGTCTGTCAGGACTTTAGCTACCGTAGTGTTCCCGGGTAATTGCAGTGATTTTTGTGATTGGGACTAAGGAGTCACCTGCCTGGTACAGTAAACTTTAATTTACATATAAATGTGCTATTTGCTGGAAGGGGATCACGATCCGGTTCCCCATTTGCTGTAAACTGCGTGCTAGTGCTGGGAGTAGTTTTCCCAGTAAGAATCAGACTGAATCTGTGCTGCCTGGCACAGATAAGCCCTGCCATGAGGGTCTTGCCTCACTACCTTGCTGCACAGAAAGATCCATCATCAAGGGGTCCTGCTTTCTCTGGCAATCCAGAGAGATCATCCATCAGCCCTCCTGTGTTTATCCTTGGTATTGTGAGTAACTATCAGGGTAGCTCCCTGCAACTTTTGGGTTAATCAAAGTGTGCCATCTGATTGCTGTGTGTTTTTCTTTTCACGAACTGAGCCATCTGACTCCTGATTACAAATTGTGTGTGTATGTTCTTTTTCCGTCAAGGACCCCAACCAGCTGCAACGGACTTGGCTAGCCCCTTTATCCATCCTGGGTACCCAGAGAGTGTGACTATATGGGACTCTAAGTACATGCACAGTACTGTGATTATTAATGTGTTTAAGCTAATTAACCTGATTTTCCCTCTTCCTTGTTACAGCCTCCTAAATAAATCAGATCTGTTTGCTTCTGCAATTTACATTGACTGTGCGTCAGTTTATGCTTAAAATATTGTATTGATTATGTGCACTGCATCACCTTATTTTACAGAGGATCCCAGAGTAGAGCTGAAGAAACCAGTCCTGGGGTAAGTGCCAAGTACAAGTGTATGTGGTTTGCATATCTGGGGTATTGGGAAGGTTCCTTCTGTGTACTGTGTGGGCCACTAGTGGGAAATAAGAGGGGTCACAGTGTCCCAGAAGGCTGTGGCCTGGTTAGCGTAATCCAAACCAACCCTGACCTTTGGGTGGAGGCACCCGTTTCAGAACCTAGGCCCGTTAACCTGTTAGTAGCCAAGCAGGCAGGGGTAGTAGCCCAAGGGATAGCACCACCTAGGGGATACACATGAATATCTACCCTAAAAACAAACACACACAAACCCATATAGCAGCAGGCTACAACCCACAAAGGAGTAGACATATTAATAGAGTAATTTGTTATATTAGTTTGCAAATACAGTATCACATTTTAAAGGCTGTTGCTATTTACCATCAATGGAGCATGAACACACCTCAATAGAGCATGAAAACAAGAAGGAGAAATTGTAAAAATAAAAAAAAACACCAGGTGCAGTTTTAATCTGGGCTTCCAAACAATGGTGAAAGTAGTGCAATAGTAAACATTAATGCAATGTATCAGATAGTGAAGTGTGGTGACTAGATTATCATATAGGGGCTTAGTTAGCAATAAATAAGAGAATAAATAAAACAGAAAACGGAAAATTGATCTGTAGATCAGTTTGACTCCTAACTGATTGACTGAATTTCAAAGGCCTCAGGTACTGGTAGCATCTCTAACCTCTATTTTTTTTTTCCTTACTTGTCCGGAGGTCACACCAACCATGACTGTACCTGATTATTGTGTATTTCTGTATCATGTTCTGCCCAGCAGTATTGCCCCTAGCATGGTTGTGAGTCCCTAGAGGGATAGAGGGATGAAGGGACAGTGCTAGTATGGTGGAAAACAGTCTGGTGCATGCTCCAGGATCAGCTGTCTGAAAGCAGTCTCTGGATTATCAGTTTTACACTGCCTGGCCCAGGAGGACCCCCACACACACACACACATACACACACCCACGCTTTATGTTCCATCCCAGCAACTGGGCAGTGATACTGTTCATCAGTACTACACTATTCTTCAACAGTATAACACAAAGACCTTCACAACAACCACCCATGTCCTTTCAGCAAGTACCAAACAAACATTCTGTATACAGAGAAATGTCTATGACTGCTAGCTTGGGCCATTTACACATATATCTGATGGTATGTGTCCACCGGTTTTAAATATTGAGGAACACCACACAGGTTCCATTGGTTGAGCATCTGCTCCCTCCCTCCCTCCCACATTTTAATTGTGACATGTGTTGTTGAATGGTTCCCATCGCTGGCCCTGGTCCTTTACCCTGAGATCAGGTGCTGGGTGCCTTGAGAAAGAAAGTGAATGAGTCGTTGGTAAGCATCACCCCCACATAATCTATTTATTTGTCTGTTTGGACTGTTCAGTGTTTTCATTGATTCAGTTTTTTATTTTTTAGGCTTACTTGTCCTGAAGTCACACCAGCTGAGACTGTACCTGGTTATTGTTTATTCCTGTGTCATGTCCTACCCAGATGTGTAGCCCCTGGCAGGTCATGCATGCCTAGAGGAATAGAGTGACAGCAGCAGTATGATGGCAAAGAGGTTGGTGCATGCTCCAGGATTAGCTGTGGATCTCATGGTTCCCCTGGTGTTTGTTGTTTTTACCATTTGTAGCCCCTGTCTGTAATCAGTCTCCTGGTGTTCTCATTTTATATACTGCCCAGCCCTGGTGGACCCTGACACCCCCCACCCCCCAACTTTATGTCCCGTTTCTGGCAATTAGACAGTGGTACTGTTCATCAATAAACACTTCACAACCACCCATTCCCTTTCAGCAAGTTGTCTTTGTCCATTTCATGCACAAAAGGCATCTGATGAATTCCTAAATAAAGTCTATCTCTACAAATTGCTCAGAAAATAATCTATGTCACTTATTCTATGGCTGCTACAGTATTGTCTGCATGTACTTAATGCATCAGACAGTCCATCTCTAAAAACTGATCAGTGCACACAGGATGCAGAACTTATACAATGCAGCAATTCAACTGTTTAAAATGAAATAATCATTATGAGTCTTGTTCATCTGCTATGATGGTTCACAGCATAAAGTAAGTCCCTTCCATCAACCCAATCATGTAATGCTACACACCATAAAGGTACACATACACATTTAAAAGACAAAGAACCTCTGTGTGTAAACACTGAGGCAAGGGTTACCCCAAAGGGCATTTGGCTGGGAAGCCAAGTTTCAAGAAAATACAAAATCACACATGCTCCCACAATGCAAAGCATCATGGGCTGCATATGCAAATCACCACAGAATGTTATGCTGGTCCAACTTTAAGCAGAATTGCATGGTGCCGAAAGGCCTCTCACACAGTTTGCAAAGGGTGCTAACAGAAGACATAGACACGTGTTTCTTCTTACCAGGACTCATCAGTATGCCTTGTCTGTTGACACCCCAGTGGAATGGACCAGCTACCCCTAAGGCAGTGTGCCTGGGATATATTGTGGTGAACCCATTAAAATAAAAAACTATTTAAAAGACAAAGAACCTCTGTGTGTAAACACTGAGGCAAGGGTTACCCCAAAGGGCATTTGGCTGGGAAGCCAAGTTTCAAGAAAATACAAAATCACACATGCTCCCACAATGCAAAGCATCATGGGCTGCATATACAAATCACCACAGAATGTTATGCTGGTCCAACTTTAAGCAGAATTGCATGTGCCGAAAGGCCTCTCACACAGTTTGCAAAGGGTGCTAACAGAAGACATAGACACGTGTTTAGTCCTACCAGGACTCATCAGTATGCCTTGTCTGTTGACACCCCAGTGGAATGGACCAGCTACCCCTAAGGCAGTGTGCCTGGGATATATTGTGGGAGCATGTTTTAGCCTCTTCAGATCAATCCTCATATTTTCGATACCTTCCTGTGTATCTGCCGTTACATACAGTAGCTTTGTATCATCCACGAACAGGCTAACCCTCCCTTCTAGACCCTCTGCAATATCGCTTATGAAGGCATTGAGGAGCACTGGTCCCAGCACTAATCCCTGGGCTACATCACTTGTTACCTATCCTCCTGTGAGCTAGCCTCATTTACCACCACTCTTTGTGTTCTGTTACTCAACCAGTTTCTAACACACATGACCACTGCTGTCCTCAGCCCCAGATTTGCCAGCTTGTGGATTAGTCTCTGTATGGGACTATTTTGAAAGCCTTCCTGAAGTCCAGATAGGTTACATCTATCACTCTGCCCTGGTCTATTTCCGTTGTCACCCACTCAAATAAATCAATCAGTTGGTCTGGCATGACCTCCTGCCATGAATCCATGTTGCCTTGGGTCCAGCAGCCCCCTTGTTTCTAGGTAGTCCACCAGCCTTTCCTTAAGTAGAGTTTCCATAATTTTATCTACTATCGAGGCAAAACTGACTGGACAGTAGTTTCATGCCTCCTCCGTGCTATCACTTTATGTAGGGGTTCCACTTGTGCCCTCCTCCACTCCTCCAGAACCATGTCTGTTTCTAGTGGTCCTGCTCCTGCTTCTAACTGGTGCCTCGCCACTATCTATCTACACTAGACCACTCCCACTGGGTGGCACTCACCTCACTACCCCCTATTTCTCCCCTGTCATCCTGCCTCTGTTGCAACCAACATGTGCTCAGCTGTAACACCGGAAATGCTACTAAATTGTACAATATATGAAATCTTTCTGTGCAACTCTAAGTCAGTGACCTGTTTTCTGTAACCTAAATGCTCTGTCTGTCTTCAATGTGATGAGGTACCTTTGTAACTCAGCCTCTGGCTCAAAGGTTATAAACTGATTGTACAAATAAATAAATAAATCCACTGAACAACTTAGCTAGAGGTTTAGCCAGTTCCTCCAAGAGTTCCTTTAGGATCTCCCGGTGTATTCCATTGGGCTCCATAGCAAAGCTGTTCTAGTGGTCTTTTACTCTGTCCTCTGAAAAAGGTCTAACGCCACCTTCTCCTTTTACCCTTCTCCATTAATAGGGAACTATCCCCATTGTCTTCTTTTATAAATATGGAGCAGAAGTATTTGTTGAGGTTGGTTGCATTGTCAATGTCTTTCTCCACTACCCTGCCGCCCTCTTCCCTAAGTTTCACAATCTCTCCCCATCTTCCTTCTTTCACTGATATACTTAAAGAATGCCTTCCTTCCTTCCTTCCTTCCTTCCTTCCTGCACTGATTTAGCTAGCTTTTCCTCAGTTTCAGCCTTTGCTGCCCTTACTGCCTTGTTCTCTTCCTTTCATTTTTCCAAGTATTCTTGCCTGTTCTCCATGCTTTGTGTTGCCTTGTACCTCAGAAATGCCATGTTTTTCCTCTTACTAGCTCTGCTACTCCCTGCAAGAACCACTGTGGTTTCCTATTTCTTTTGTTCTTGCTGCAGGGCCTGGCACAATCGTATGCTGCCAGGTGCAAGGCTTCCCTTATCGTATATCACTGTTCCACTACTCCCCTTATGTCATCGTATCCCTGCATAGCCTTCCTGAATCCGTCCTTCATCTTACTGAAGTCTGTCCTCTTGAAATCCAGGATTCTAGACCTTGTGTGGCTAGCCTCCTGTGACGTCCTTATGGTGAACCCCACAGCTCGATCATCACTAGTCCCTAGGGTCTGCCACACTGTGACTTCCTTTATCCTGTCCCCAGTGCTTAGGACAAGACCCAGAACTGCATTCTCCCTTGTAGGCTCCCTCACTAGCTATGTGAGTCCCGCCCCATGCAGGGATTGCGGGAATCCCTTACTCCTGGCTGAGGCTGCCGCTGGGATGCTCCATTCCACATATGGTAAGTTGAAGTCATCCATCAGCAGCAATTCACCCTTTGTTGCTATGTTCCCTATAGTCTCCAGCAGTTCTCTGTCTGCATCCTCTGCCTGCCCTGGGAGCCTGTATATTACTCCCATTCGAAGTACTGTTCCACTCCCCACTTCCAGGGTTACCCACATTCCCTCTGCTTCCTCCCCCCTTGTCTTGTGGAACTGTCATTTTATCCCATACCTGATATACAATGCCCCCTTCTTGCCTTCTCTGTCCTGTCTGTGCAGCATGTACCCTGGATGGCTAGCTCCCACGGATAGTTGCTATTGCACCATGTCTCTGTGACTCCCATGATATCCAAGTCCTTGGGGACCATTAAAGAGCAGGTGCTTAGTAAGGGTGCATATCTTTTTTTTCCCAATTGTTTAACCAGGTGAGACACACTAAGCTGAAAGCTTGTTTACAGGTGCATCCTGGGAGCACAGGGAAGTTAAGTGACATGCTCAGGGTCACACAGTATGCAAGTGGGGCTGTGGGATTCAAATCCAGGTCTCCAGATTTGCAGTTCAGAGCCTAAACCACTGCGCTATACTGCCTCCTTTCAATATCTTAAAGAATGAAGATTTGGGACCTTTAGATGCCTCTGCAATCATTCAGTTTGCTTTTATTTGTTTATTTACTTACTTTTCCATCTTTGTATTTGTATTTTGCCAAGTGCAGGGAAAAAAGACTCCAATGGAGTCCTTGTGTGATGATGTCATAAAATCCTTGCTAGCAATGCTGCCTGTGTATTTCAATGGAAACTACAAATCTGTTTTCAGATTTTTATGGAGAAATAACACTTCTTGCCACCAAACTATTATATATTTAATAGAAATGTGTGATGTTTGATAACATGTGATCTTTCTTTATAATTTAGCAGTTTATATTTTCTTCATAAATAGATTTTACTTGGAAAGAAGTAAAGAGAAATGAATTGTTGTAATACAAAATGTAACATCATACAGATGGAACACTATGGTGCAAACATATAAAAGGCAAAGTTTGTTAATGAAATAAATATCAATTTCATTTAAAAAAGATAGGAAAAAAGATCTGGTTTCTCACTGAAATACACCCTGGGCTTTGAGCCAGATGGGCTTGTCACTAAGTGGAGTGCAGCAGTCAGTGCTGCCCTACACACCATAGGCATTGCTGCGTCCCTCACACTACCGGCCACCTTGTTACTGTAGCATCTGCTATGCAGTGTAGCAAGAATTACAGTTTGACTATTGCATGCAGCACCACCACCTTTGCAGCAGCACCACCAGTGCCTGTGCTGTGTAGTCCCCTAGGTCACAATAGTCTATGCAACTGTCTAAACATGTAGCCTGCAGCTACCATCATGCTCTTCCTGACTGACCTACTGGTGGAGCAGTGAGCAGACCCAGCCTGCCCCTATACTTCCAGACTGAACTACAGGTGGAGCTGTGAGCAGCCCCAGCCTGCCCCTGTACTTACAGACTGAGCTACAGAGTGAGCTGTGAGCAGCCCCAGCCTGCCCCTGTACTTCCAGACTGACCTACAAGTGGAGGTATGAGCAGACCCAGCCTGCCCCTGTACTTCCAGGCTGAGCTACAGATTGAGCTGTGAGCAGCCCAAGCCTACCCCTGTACTTCCAGATTGAACTACAGGTTGAACCATGAGCTGACCCAGCCTGCCCCTGTACTTTCAGACTGAGCTACAGTTGGAGCTGTGGGACCACGCAATAGCGCTGCGCAGTCTACATGCAAATCAGGCCACAATGAGATGCTAAAATGGATGTTTTCCCACTGACTGCCTAAGTAGGCTATTTGCATATCACTTTTGAATACAGCAAATGTTTGCCAGGGCAAACGTCTTAGCACCGGGAAAAGGTGTTAGCCCTGCGTAAACACTGTGCAAATGTATTTGCACCGTGCAAATCTGTTTGAACCATAACAGAATTCTGGTTTATTTGGCCTGCACTGTTGTTTTGTTGTTTGCAGTTTTAGTTCATCCACTTCTTTGCTAGCACACATATTGGCCACAAAGTTCACCTTTACCTTCCTCCACGCCTGTGTGCACTGGGCTGTTGTTTGGTTTGCACTTCCTGGATGCTATATTCAGAGCTGTCTTATTTGCTGGGCTATTACTGCACTGCACTCCCAGCCCTGTTTGCGTGGCTTACTTTTCACGTTATATTCAGCTGCTTTAGCCCCAGGACTATCCTTGATTAGACCATGCAAATGGTTCCAGACTAATTTAGCACACCATGCAGTGCTAATTTTGTTCGGGCAAACATTTGAATATCTGGCCCCACATGTTATGAAACATCACATATTTCTATTAAATATATATTATATTGTGGTGGAAGGAAGTTTCATTTCTCCATAAAAATCTGAAAACAGATTTGTAGTTTCCTACTGAAATACACTGGTAGCCTTGCTAGTAAGTATTGTATGACATCATGATACAGAGACTCCATTGAACTCTTTTGTTTATTAGCACTTGGCAAAATACAAATGCAAAGATGGAAAAGTAAGTAAATAGACAAATAAAAGCAAATTGAATGATCGCAGAGACATCTAAAGGACCCACAACCTTCATTCTTTAAGATATGCACTCCTACTAAGCACCTGCTCTTTAATGCCACGAGTTTCGGGATTTTGTTACCCAGACTGTGGGCACTGGTGCACATAGCCTTCCAATCATGGCCTCCCTCCTCTACTATAACTCCAGTACCATCCCCCTTGTTCTGTGTCTGCCCCTCATGTACTATACATGCAGTCCCTCCTTATTTACCTATGGCCACTCCTTGCTCATGGCCATGCCCATATTCCTTAGTTCAATATTAGAGGGTTCCCTTCCATTCGCTGATGCCCTTAGCTTTGTATCTTTCTGCTTCATCCTCATTTAGGTCTTCTTTTTGTACTGGAGATCTCCCAGTTTAAACCCTCTACAAGACCTCCAACTTCTACCTTAGTGCTCTCGCTCCTTCTCCTGTGAGATGCAGACCATCATGCTTGGAGAGTTTCTTGTCCAAGAAGATCCCCCAGTCTCCAATGTAGTGCATCCCATGGTCTGCACAAAAATCCTGGAGCCACCGGTTGATTTCCCTGATCTCTTCATTCCTAATCTTGTCCTCACTTCCGCCTTGCCTCCAAACTGGCAACACCTCCAAGAAGACCAGGTGCCTTGCATACCTCTTTAGGCTTTCCCCTAGGGTCTTCATGTCTGCCTTGGCATCTTCCACAGTCCTATTTGCTATGCCATTTGTTCCAAGGTGGACAGTGATCCCTGTGAAATCCTGATCTCTTCTCACCAGCCGTCCTACTCTATCCTTAGTTCCACACCACACAATCCTATTATCCTTTCTATAGGCTTGTTACACTGACGTGATTATTTAAGGGGGTCACTAATTATGACTTACAGGTCCCATTCATCTGTTGTAGTGCTTAGCATAACCCCTCTAGGCAGGGCCCTGAAGGCAAACTTGCCAATTTTATTGTGAAAAACTTTTAGCTTGTTTGCCTCTGTGCACTTAAGAGTCTGCAGAACTGGGGCACAATGCAGCAGTATTGAGGGCAGTATGTTGCTGGCAATAACCTGTCATGAATCCTTGGACATATAACTACTTAGATGGTAAAGTAGCCTGATCTTCTGGTGCAGGGACTTTGACATATAGTTTACATGTAGTTTAAAGGTGGCTTCCTGGTATACATAGACTCTAGATATTTAATGGAGTCAACAACCTCAATCTGAGCTCCAGTGAATGAGATAATAGTTAACAAATGCTCTCTCTTAGTACCCAGATGCCTGGGATTAAACAGGATGGCTTTGCTTTTCTTTGTATCTACAATTAGCTTATTACTAGTCAACCATCTTTCTAATTCCCTGAAGTCACAAGCAAGCTGACTGTTGACTTAGACAATGTCCCATGAGCATCTATGCAGTACGGCATCATCTGCATACAGAAGTAAGTTAGCTCCACACCAGTAACCAGGCATATCACTAATAAACAGAGAAAATAGCATAGGACCTAAAATGGAGCCATGGGGAACATCATCCATTAGGGGTCTGTGCATAGACTGGACACCTTTCCCCTTAACCTGTTGGAACCTGTTGTCCAGGTGGTGGGAGAACCACTGGCATGATAGGCTATCAAGACCTAGCCACTCCAATTTGGCTAACAGTAGATCATGGTTCACCAAATTGAATGCTTTTGTGAGATCTATGAAGACAGCACCTGTTGATTGCCTTTTGTCCCTAGCCCCTAGTATATTGCTAGACAATCTGACCAATGCCATGTCTATATCATAATGTTTCCTAAAGCCATGTTGTCTGTCTGTGAGGAGGGGATGATGTTCAAGGTAGTCCTGTATTTTGGTTAAACACTTGTCTTTCCAGTATTTTGGAAAAAGGAACTGAGTAGGGAAATGGATTGGTAGTGTTCCACAGACTCCTTGGGACCCCCCCCTTGTGCACCAATACCAAAGGGGCTACTTTGTAACTTTCAGGGATTCTTCCTTCAACAAGCAATTTGATGAACAGCATAGTTATAGGGTAGGCAATGACAGGGGAAGCTAATATTTGGAGTATGGGCTTCAATTTATTGTTCCCAGCTGAACCTTTAACCTTTAATTGTTTTAAAAGGGGCAAGACCTATTTTCTCATTATTCTTCAGAAGTGAAATTCTAGGTAAGGGTGCTCTAGAGCAGGTAGAATGAGGGAATGAGGAGGACAGTCCAGAGAGGAAGGTCTGAACTAATCTAGGTCAGTAAAAGCAGGGTTTTTCATCAGCCACGATGTCACATTCCATGGAGGTGGCACAACCTTTTGAAGTGTATTAATTTGAGCCCAGAACATCTTGGGATCAGGTAAGTCTGCATCCCTAGATAGTTTTGTTTGGCAGCTTTCAGGTCCTTTCTGCATGCATTCCTTAATTCTCTACACTACTCCAACTGGATGTAAGACAAAAATTTAAAGAGCCCTTCCATACACTATCTCTTAGCTTCATAGACATCCTGGGTTGTGGTCCATCAACCTCAATTTTGGTCCTTTACCTTATGCTGCTTAAAAGGTGCATGTATTTTGTCAGCAGAGAGGAAGTTATTGAAAAAGAAATGCAGGGCAGACTTAAGACCAGGAAAGGCTCTTATTGTTGTTCAATGTATAGCTGATAGGGCAGCCAAGATGGAGGTAGTGTCAAATTTTGAGTAGTTATTGGCCATGAATATCCTGAGTGAGGGTTTAGTGTCACTTTTACAAATGCAAAATGTTGGAGTGTGGTCGCTAAGGGAGTCTACAAAGATGACTACAGCTCAGATCCGATCTAGTTTGGAGACAACTTCCCAGTCAAGCAGAAAGTGGTTACCAGTATTGTTGTTTCTTCTTGTTGACTCAGTGATAATTTGGGGAGGTTGGGCCCATACTAGGGCTGCCTTGGGCCCACCCTGTGACTTAGAAATCCAGTTTATATTGAAATCTCCAAGAAATATTATTTCAAGCAATTGTGAGCGGACTCAGCACTCAGAGTCAAAAATTCCAGACTTCTCTGTCAATTCACCAAGTTTTTTTTTACTTTTATTTAGTACACATGACAGCAGAGTACCAGTGGGGAAGGGGGGACCTGGATTCAGCTATATGTCCCCAGATAGGAGCAGCCTAAGGAATACAAGATTCTGCTTGGGTGGACAGGATATGTCAGATTAAAATTAACCTTACTGCCCTCCATGATGTAGAATAATTTATAACAAACACCCTTGTTGTATAAACCATGGAGTATTAGCAAAAAAGGGTTCCAATCTTGGGAGCCAGGGAGAAGTTCCAGGGAGGGGTCTACATGCTGGTACATTCTGAGCATTGGAAGGGCACCATATATAAATAAAAGTTTGATTGATTGATATGCAAGTGGGAAAATAGAAGGGGCTAGTCTGACTTGGTCCATACCTAGGACAGCCAGCATACAAACTGTTACAGGAACCAACACTTTAGAGCCACCATTTTATATGGTGAGTGAGAGTCACCAAGATATTAATGAGACACACTATTCTCACTCAGACTAAGCCACAACCAGCACAGATTCTGAGGGAGTAGTAAACCAAGGCAGTGAGGTACAACCAGCAATGTTGGCCTAGACAGGGTACATGTCACAGACACCTATTGTAGGTGAAAACAAAACAGAAAACTCAAAGACATAGTTCACCTAGACACCATGTCTGCTATGTCCTGAATAAAGAACAGGAGTTAGAAATAATTAATTAGATGAGCCATACCCAGCTAATGCAGTTTTACAAAAGTCAAATCCTGGAAGAAAACTGACCTGTAGTAGCAGGATACCCCCAATAGGTTACCCCAGAAAGGGTGTACATTACAAATAGCTAGAACTGCAGAAATGCAGATCACCTAGATAGGGTAAAAGACAAGTTAAAAGAAATAGAAGGTCTTAGGGGGTAGTACAATGATATAACCATATGCAGCTAGCTTAGTTTAACTATAAAAAAAAACAGAACCAAAAACAGTGGCACAAACATATACAGTGTACTGAAGCTAGGCAGCATAGAACCTCAAGTACAGCAGACTGTGGGGCTAATCAGTACATACAGTGGTAGTCACTGATAAGTTTCCCATTACCGAGGTATAATGCAGTAATCCCGGTAGCCCTTAGCGGTAGTGGTACTGCTGGTGACTGGCAGTATGCGGCAGCAGTAGCAGTGGTTACTGTGATGAGGTATGTGGCATTTGGTGCATTATTTTATTAAAGAACCTTTCTGCAGGTAAAATCCAGCAGGTGATGCTTGTCTGTACATGATGCACCTGCTACTTTCAGATTTTCTGCCAGGTGTCTCCTTAGTCCACACTTAAATTAATTTAGAGCTACTGTAGGAGTATCCCCAGATTATGCAGCAGCTGCTTGCCACAGTCCAGTTATCTGAATTTAACAGCTACTTATCCCACTGCACGTGCTGGCAGGTTTCTTTTAGTTTTGAGATATAGTTTTATCATTGGGGTCATTGTATCCTGCTGCACAATAATAAATAAAATGTGTTCTCTAAAACAAAATTACTGATTGCTCATCTGCTTGCCTCGTGTTTGTTTTTTTCTTTGTGGCTACCTGTCCCAGGTTGATTGGCTTAGGTTCACTTCAGTGTAATGTAATGTACAGAACAAAAATAGCACTTTGATTGAATTGATTTGTGATAGTATAATTGCACTTGTATTTATTCTAGTATTCATTCCTTCCTAAAAATTTTTTATATCTGATGTGGCAGTGACTGTATGCCAGCAGCTTTCTCTGACTGTGAGAGAAATCATGCATTTTAATATGGGACTTTTTAATTTCTCTCCCTCTGTTTTGTGGCACTAACTACAGTATATGCTTTGTGAGATCCAGTGCTGACATTTTGTGTAGTTGGTGTGAACAGCACCTGAGGATGCCGAACTGACAGCTGTCACTGTATCCACAACATACAGTAAGTGATCAGATCAAACGTGTGATTGCCTGATATGCAAGGTCATTTTTTTAGTGTTATTCCTTTTTATCACCTAGACACACCCATCATTTGTACAGTACAGTAATCTATACACAAATCACCTTATGCCCTTGTTTATCATTGCTGGTAAAAATAGTAAAAGTTGCGACAAAAAATGGAATTGGTACAAAAATATAATAAGAATAAAAAAACACCACACACCATATCACAATCAATAAACTAGAAGTTCAGTTTCTCTTACGATCACCAGGTTCAGTGCTAGTAAACACCACCCGCAATAATGTACTCTTCTGCAGCATGTAGCAGTTTAGTTCAGTTTGTAATCAAAGCATATAAAGCATGAAAAGTTGACTTTATACTTACTGTATGGCAATCTGATTGAACCCTGTGCTCACTACTTGTGCAAATCACACTTCACAACAGCAGCCTAGCCAGGATTTAAACCCATGATTTCAAAAGTTAAATATGCACAATTTATTCCACAGTGCACTCAACCAGACAGCCAATAATAATAGCTGTTTTTTCTAAAGTGCTCTCCTACTAATAAAAATCAGGACGTTTAACATAATACTATAGTCAGAGTATTCTCAATTCACTGCTCACCCTTTTAACCTTAGCATTTACTGTGCTCAGAATCTCAGAACTATAATAAAAAAGGTCTATAGGACCAATGGAAACTACGATGAAAAAGATCTGTTGAATCAATGGAACACTCCCAGTCCAAGCACCGCCTGCCATTTTATGGCATGATAGAGCTGCAGTACTGTAGCTGAAACCATTTAAACAGGCAATACTAAATCTTAACAAAACATAAACCCCTACAAATCTGTTAATGGTTTTAAAAAGAATTGAGTCCCTGTGGTCAGAGTGACGTTTCAGTTGGACAAGAGTTCAAATCGAAAAGCACCTGTATTTGGCATTAAATTGTTTCCAGCTACAATATGAGATGCCGCAGAGATACAGTATCAGTAATGGGAATTTGTTGCTGGCATATTGTAGTTTGGGTAGTATCTCAGGGTTGGATTTGAAGTGCACTGCACAGTGCTTGAAAAGATGTACTTTAATAGTTTCACCTTGCAACACTGGGAAGGTTCAATGGCTTGTTTATAGCCACGCAGTATGCAAGTTGAGGTTGTGGGACTCAAACCCAGGTTTCTGGATGTACCAAGCTCATTTGCAGTGCACAAAGTGGAAACAAAAAGATTGTTTTCTGCATGTGGTGGCCATGTTAACTTTCTCAGGAAGAGTGTCAGAAATCATTAATGCTGTTTCTTTTACCTAACAAACACTGCTTGCTTTAGGAAGATAGCACATATAAATGCTATAATTCAATATTTTAGAATACATTTGAGATTCAAAACAGTTGCTATCCAGTATTTTTACTGCCATCAATAAATATATAAATAAAGGATTATGAACTGTGTGTGTTTGTGGAGCTGTGATGGTGATGTTAATAATGTGTGGGGTACAATAGCAGGCTAACGGGTAGGTTTGGGACACATAAATTTGTTTACAATAGATATCTGGCAATTGGGAAATACAGCCTTAGGTCACGTGGTTTGAAAGGGTTGCTTTTGTCATTCACATGAGCTGAGTTGTTTAATAAACTAGTGCCCAGAGGTGGGAACATCAGTGCACTATTTAAAAAAGAAGCTTCAAGTCCAGATGTGTCCTGCTTTTAAGGCACACCAGAGAACAATGTGGTACTGCATGCTTGGAGACTGTGTAGTCCCAGTATTTTGTTCATACTGATGTTTTTGACACTTCTTGGAGTGGTAATGTTTTTACTGTGTGCTTCATATCAAATGTGGCAGTATTTGTTAGTGACCAGAGAGTTTTGTTTTTGTTTCTTTGATAATGTTTGGTCCAAATATGAAAATATGATACCCATCTTTCTTTGTTGCATTGACGCTGGGCTCATAATTAATTCTGCCTTTGGAGAGCCAACATATTTAATTCATCTATTCTTTAGACAGCCACAGCAGTTTCTCCATCAATTTGTCTCCTTCACTATGGTATAAGATCACAGACACTGTGAGATCATGATGTTGTATTTAGTTTGGCTTTAGAGGGGGTAGGGGTGGAGGTACTCAAATACAAGCTTTCTTCTTAAACTGAGAATTCTTCCCTTGTTATTCCCTTGCTCTCTTTGTTTCTCTCAGCATGATGACTAAGTAGCTGATAACCATCCCCATTCAAGGTAAAGCCTGTAAATGAGTATCTCAACCCCCACCCCCTTCTGCTAACATCACAAAGTGATTCTACTCAAGTGAGTTTTGCAAAAGGAGTCTCCCTCTGTGTTCAGAGGGGGTGGGGGCTGGTGGTTGAGATACTGAAGAAATGCTTTACCTTGAATAGGGATGGCTATCAGCTAGTTAGACATCATGCTAAGAGATACAAAGAGAGTAAAAGATTGACACATCATTGCATGAAAATAACAAGGGAAGCTTCCTCAGTTTAAGAAGGGAACTTGGGGGCTGGATGTTTTCAGAGCCTGAAGCTGTCAGATTTTCTGCAATAAAAGACAACATTTTTTCTCTCTTTTGTAGGTGGGTAGATGTTAAATGGGTAGATGTCTTATGACCAGTGTTATCAGTTTTCCCCACTAGATACTGTGCATGTAAACCCCCAGCAAATGGGGGTTCCCAAAAGTCTTCCAGGAGCTTGCCTAAGTGCTCCAAGTCTGGGTGGTATCTGGCGTCACAGCCATTTTAAATGGTGTTGTAGCAAGTGCTTTTAGAGCCTCTACGTACTATCTCTTTAAGAGCTGTCTGCTTGCAGACCTAATTAATTTGCATGGGAGACCTGTGTATTGAGCCTGAGTCCCAACCAGACTGCTGCCTAAGTGCTCTGTTTCTGCTGTCGCTACAAGCGCAGAGGGAGCCCTTCTGAAAGCTGTCACTAATTGTGTGGAAAAATGCAGAGTAACAGTAAAAATGTTGTTTGTCTAACCTGCCTTTCTTGCAGCATGGACTGAATCTGTTCTGCTCCACCATTTTGGTCCCAGACTGTTGAGTTGGACCAATTGGATTGAGGGGACACTAAAATAGAGCAGGCTGTGCGCCAATCAAGTCTGAGACTCTGAAGAGGAGTCTGCTGAAATGGGGCTGTGTGAAGAGATCCTCTGGGAATTGTAGTTTCTGGCCTGTTGGCACCTTTTTGCACCTATAGAGGGAGCCCTGCTGTGACTGACAACTGAATCGACCAACCAAACTCTTTGGATCTGTGTGAAAGCCCCAGAGCTGTTTGCTGGCAAGCCAGATTTGAGTAGGTAGTGAAGAGAGAAGGAGCTCTCCTCTGTTTGAGCGGCGTGGTAGTTCGCGCAGGAGGCACGTGTGAGGCCCAAATTCTGACCTCTTTCATGTTGTGGAGGAAGAGAGAGAGAGAGTCAGAAAGGTGTTTTCGGACTAATCTGCAAGTTTGTGAGGAAAAGCAAGCTGCTGCTGTTGGGACCAAGCTTACCCTGTAGAAGACCCAAGATTTTGCTGAAAGTGATCGGCCTGTCAGGACTTTAGCTACCGTAGTGTTCCCGGTAATTGCAGTGATTTTTGTGATCAGGACTGAGGAGCAACTCTGCCTGGTACAGTAAACTTTAATTTACATATAAATGTGCTTTGTGCTGAAGGGATCGCAATCTGGTTTCCTCATTTGCTGTAAACTTTGTGCTAGTGCTGGGAGCAGTTTTCCCAGTAAGAATCAAACTGAATCCATTCTGCCTGGTGCAGATAGGCCCTGCCACAAGGGTCTTGCCTCACTACCTTGCTGCACAGAAAGATCCATCATTGAGGGGTCCTGCTTCCTCTGGCAATACAGAAAGATCATCCATCAGCCCTCCTGTGTTTATCCTGGGTATCATGAGTAATTATCAGGGTAGCTCCCTGCAACTTTTGGGTTAATCAAAGCATGCCATCTGATTGCTGTGTGTTTTTCTTTTCACGAACTGAGCCATCCGGCTCCGGATTACAAATTGTGTGTGTGTATGTTATTTTTCCATCACAGGGCCCCAACCAGCTGCAACAGACTTGGCTAGCCCCTTTATCCCTCCTGGGTATCCAGAGAGTGTGACTATATGGGACTCCAAGTGCATGCACAGTACTGCGATTATTAATGTGTTTAAGCTAATTAACCTGATTTCCCCCTTCCTTGTTACAGCCTCCTTAATAAATCAGATCTGTTTGTTTCTGGAATTTACATTGACTGTGGTTTCAGTTTATGCTGAAAATATTGTATTCTGCCTATTGTACTCCATCACCTTATTTTACAGGGGGTCCCCAGAGTCGAGCTGAAGAAACCAGTCCTGGGGGTAAGTGCCAAGTACAAGTGTATGTGGTTTACATACCTGGGGTATTGGGAAGGTTACTTCTGTGTACTGTGTGGGCCACTAGTGGGAGATAAGGGGGGGGGTCACAGTGTCCCAGAGGGCTGTGGCCTGGTTAGCATAATCCAAGCCAACCCTGACCTTTGGGTGGAGGCACCCATTTCAGAACCTAGGCCCCTTAACCTGTTAGTAGCCAAGCAGGCAGGGGTAGTAGCCCAAGGGATAGCTCCACTTAGGGGTTACATCTTGGAGACACTGCTGGGATTAGCATCCTCTAGTGGCCACATGAGGAAATTATCCCGATATTTTCAGTTTAGGAGAAAAAAATGGAGGCGCTTACTACGCCTAAGCTAAAAATTGTCCCCCATAAACTGTTGGTGCACTGAATGATGGGATGAAGTGAAGCTGAGGGATTAGACCCCCAAAAGGCTATTCTGTTATTGGATGTACCCCAGGGACCAGTAATGCTGATATTATATCCACTGAGAAGCAAATTAAGGGTGTGGGCACAGTGGAAGTAAGGGGACAAGATGCAGATTTATTTGAACAAACTATGATAGTACTGCTCTCGTGTAGCTCCCAAATGGATCCTGAGAAGTTACCCCATTATTCTACCTGAAGGTACCCAGAAGGGGTGCAGGGTCATTCATTTGCATTGTGGTCTGGCCACCCTGGAGGGGCGGGTTCTCCTAGTATAGATGGGTTTAAAGAGAAATTACTCAAACTGTTAGCATCTGAAGGGCGTACTGCTCAGGAACTGGTAAAGGTATTAGACCTCTCGGGTGACCACAAGCCCCTGCATTCCCCAGGTACATCTCCAATTTCCCCCAAGAGCTCTCCAGTAGCCCCCTCCCCATCATAATTTCCCTCATCCAGCTGGACTCCTACCGAAAGGTCATAATTTTATCCAGCACAGTCCCAGTGCTCTCAGGGAAGGATGATCTAGAGACATGGATGGACTATGCCACCCCATTAGTGAAGGAATAGCAGTGTTTGGAGGGGGAAAAGAGGAAGCGACTAATGGAGAGTTTGAGGGGCCCTCTACTAGAGACCATTCGTTTTCTATGAGCGACTAGTCCAGAGGCTACTGTGGCTGAATACCTCTCTGCCTTAGAAGGGGTGTTTGGCAGCACAGAGTTGGGGGACGACTTGTTTTGGAAGTTTAAGTCTGCTAAACAGTGGAAGAATGAGAAGTTGTCAGCCTTTGTTACTAGGATCAAGAGGGCTCTGCAGAGGGCCCACAGGAAATGGGGAGTGCCTGCAAAGGATCTGAACAGGGTCAGACTGGACCACATTCTGAAGTTCACTAGATTTTTCAGTGTAATGGTATTAAGCTCAAGTTGCAAGATAGGAGGGCCAACCCTCCTGAGTACTTCCACCTCTTGAAATAAATTAGAGAAATTGAAACTGATGAGGAGGGCTGGGAGCCCTATTTGGGGGTTGTGAACACTTGTCAGACTCCAGAGAGGAGTGATTCAGATAAGACCCAACAGCTGAGAGAATTGATTAAAGAGTTGACTGAGGCAGCCAGAGAACCTGATCTATATCAGGCACCAGAGAATAAGAGTGGAGTGGGAGTGCATGTTATTTCCTCTTAGACTGAGACTGAGACTGAGATTGTGGGTAACTTGTTTTTTATTTATTTTTATTTGATTTTATTACAACTAGGATTACAAGTACCTTTAGCCAGGCTCTTTTACAAAGGTTCCGAGAACAAACACAATACAAGTTACATAAATAGGAACAAAACAATAAATTGGTCGGCATATTAGGTTACAATGGTAGAGCAATACAATAGCTAGAATAAGTGGACTGTATACATGGGAACACAGAGTAACAGAGGGATAAGTAGGAGGGAGGGTGGAAGATGAAGATAAAAGTAAGGAGCGAAGTTGGAGAGGGCAGGAATTGCAGTCAAAGGGCATGGTCATCAACTGGGAGCAGGCCAAAACTAGTTAACAAAAAGGGAAAGATCATTCAGGGCTCAGAAGAGGCAGGGGGTGAAGGTGGGTGAGTCAGGAGTGGTGAAAAGAAAGAAGAAATAAAAAAGTAACATAGAGGAAAAGGAGGGGGTGGAGATGTGCTAGGTGATAATTGGAGGGAACAAAAATGAGAGGGCTGAGGAGACTATAGGTAGCATTCACAGGAGCTAGAGTTAGTAAGGTGGAGGTGGAGTATATGTTTGAATGAGCCAAGAGTGGTAGTGGAGGAGATGTCAGGATTGAGCACATTTAACCAGCTAGTTGGCAGAGATCCGAGAGTTGAGAGCCATGGTACGGGAGCTGCAAAGGACTGCACTAACTCCCCAACGTAGTGGAGATTCAGAAGTTCAAGAACAAAGGCTCCAAGCTCAGGAAGGGCCTCGAAGTGCCCCTGAGGTACCCCAACTGAGAAAGGACCCCCCCACCCATCAAAGACTCTAGAGAAACTAAGTTTTATTATCACTGTGGGGAGGATGGGCACACCCACCCTTTCTGCCCTTTGCCCAAAGATCTGAGGAGAGTCCATGGCAGACTGTTAAATTTTCTTCATGCAAATACCAACCGGCCACCAGGGGGAGCTGTTCAGAAAAGTTATGCCGCCAATCCAATACCAGATTGACACCCAGGTCAGTGACACCAGAGTGGTCTGAAGTGGTGGGCCCCTCCATGGAGACAAATGTGAAGGTGAATGGAGTGTCTACTAGGGCTGTGTTGGACAGTGGCTCCCAAGTAATAATCATGTTCCAAGACTGGTACCAGATGCATTTGTCTGATGTGCCCTTACAACCTTTGGAAGGATTGCATGTCTGGGGGTTAAGTGAAAAGGCATACCCTTACTCTGGCTATGTTAGAATTTGGTTGTCTTTCCCCACCTCGATAGCTGGAGTGGCGGAGCAAGTGGAAACCTTGGCATTAGTGTGTCCCCCTACTGGATTGTATGATAGGGTTTCTCTACTGATTGGGATGAACACCCATATGTTTGGAAGGTTGGCACAACTCTGCTACAAAAAACAGGGGCAAAGGACTGATAGAGCTTTGAGGATTACTGCCTTGATCAAGAAGACTGATGAGTCATGGAAGAATACCAGAGAGATGGATCCCAATGAACCGGTGGGGGTCGTATGGAAGAAGGACCCTGAGTCACTAATTTGGGCGCCTAATGCCCAGTGTACCTTGTAAGGGGAGGTCCATCTGAGAAAGGATGTCATGAACAAGATAATCATGCTGGATGCTCCAAGTAATGGAAAATTGCCAGAAGGGCTGCTGGTTAAGACCAGTATCTTACCCGCTCGGGCCCATGCCTAGGCTCGATGGGTAATGGTCCAGGTTCATAATGTGTCAGACAGAGAGATCTGACTGCATAGAGGTTGCACCTTGGCTAACGTATACTGTGCAGACATGGTAGTGCTATCCAGTAACAAGTATTCAGGGGAGAATGACAGAGTGACGCCCGACTTGTTTGATTTTGGTGACTCCCCATTGCCAGCGGAATGGAAGATGAGAATCAGCAGGAAACTTGTCCAGATGGACCAGATGTTTTCCCTAAAGGAATGGGATGTGGGATGTGTGCAAGGAGCTCAGCATCATATCCGGCTGCATGATGAGTGGCCATTCTGTGAGAGGTCCGGACGCTTGGCACCAGCTGACATAGATGACATAAGATGCCACCTACAGGAGATGCTGGCGGCTGGTGTAATTCAAGAATCCAGAAGCCCTTATGCTTCACCTATTGTAATGGTAAGAAAGAAGAATGGAACAGTATAGATGTGTTTGGACTATTGGACCCTCAACAGGAGGACCGTTCTTGACCAATTCACCATGCCCCGCATTCAAGACGTGCTAGACTGCCTGAATGGTAGCAAGTTGTTCTCCATGTTGGGTCTTTGCAGTGGGTACTACCAGATCCCCATGGCCCCAGAAGACCATGAGAAGACAGCCTTCATATGTCTGCTTGGGTTCTATGAGTTTATGAGGATGCCCCAAGGGATCTCGGGTGCCCCTGCCACCTTTCAACAGCTGATGGAGCGTGCAGTGGGGGACATGAACTTGTTAGAGTGCTTGGTATACCTCAATGATGTTATAGTATTTGGAAATTCATTGGAGGAACATGAAAGCAGACTTTTCAAAGTATTGGACCGCTTGGAAGATTTTGGCCTCAAGCTCTCCATTAACAAATGCCAATTCTTTCAAACCTCAGTGAAATATGTGGGCATATTGTATCCACTGAGGGATAGAGACTGATCCTAGCAAGTTGGAGGCCTTGACCACCTGGACTTAGCCCTCAACCTAAAAAGAGTTGCAAAGATTTCTAGGCTTCTGTGGTTGTACAGGGGTTCATTAAGGTCTACTCGATGGTGATTCACCCACTTCTGAATCTTACCCAAGGTTACCCTCCACAAACAAGAAATACAAAAGAGTGGCAGCCACTGAAACTGAGAGAGTGTATTCGCCCCAATGAATCTTTTGGGTCATGCTGGACACCTGATTGTGAAGCTGCATTTCATGAAATCATATACCAACTCACCCATGCTCCTGTTCTCGCCTATGCTGATCCTGCAAAACCATACATGTTACATACTGATGCTAGCCTACAAGGCTTGGGGCTGTGTTATATCAAGAGCACGAGAATGGCCTGAGACCAGTGGCCTTTGCAAGCAGAAGTCTGACCCCATCAGAGAAGAACTATCTTGTGCATAAATTGGAGTTCTGGCATTGAAATGGGCTATTGTGGATCAATACCACGAATACTTGTATGGAGCAAAGATACTAGTAAAGACCAATAATTATCCTCTGACCTACATGCAGACTTCAGCCAAATTGGACGCCACTGGCCATAGGTGGTTTTCCGCATTGTCTACATATGATTACGCTGTTGAATATAGAGAAGGCCTAAATCACGTAAATGCTGATGCTGTCTCTGGGAGGCCTGTTTCCAGAAGTGACTGGGTCACACTGTCAGAACCTGATACTCAAGCACTATGCCAGAAGTTTGACAAAGAGGAACAAGTATCCCCAGAAGCAGTGGACTGTCTAGTAAATTACTTGGGGCCCTCTGACAATTGTATACCTGCTGCTTACTGCCACTTTTCTGCATTAGACATTGGTGCACTGCCTCAGTTAGATAACGACGGTCTTCAGAGGGCTCAATCCCGAGATCCTATGATCAGATCAGCACTTAAAGCCCTCTACGCAGGTAAATATGTGTCCAAGTTGTGCTCCTCTGATTTGAGAACTGCATGTTGTATGAAAAAGGCCCTAAACTGAAACTGATTAACTGATTGCTGTACAGAGAAACAGTAGACAGAGGGAGACAAGTTGACAAGCAACAGTTGGTTTTGCCCATCACTTTTAGAGACTTGGTACTAAGGTCCTTACACAACCACATGGCCACCTCAGTATAGACCGAACCCTTGATCTAGTGTGGTCAAGATTCTGCTGGCCTAAGATGGGGGCTGATGTTGAGCATCATATACGGACTTGCAGTCGCTGTCTGCAGAGAAAGACTTTGCCCCAGAGGGCTGCACCCCTTGTTAACATCACCACCAGTGCCCCCATGGAATTGGTTTGTATTGACTTTCTGAGTTTGGAGCCTGATCAACGAAATATTAGCAATGTGCTAGTGGTTACTGACCATTTTACGAGGTATGCCCAAGCCTTCCCCACCAAGGACCAGAAAGCATCCACTGTGGTAAAGATACTAGTAGAAAACTTTTTTGTTCACTATGGGACCCTTCAGAGAATCCATTCTGATCAAGGGAGAGATTTTGAGAGCCATCTAATCAAGGACATGCTCTTTCTGTCTGGTGTGCAGAAATCCAGAACTACCCTTACCACCCAGGGACCCACATCCTGAACAGTTTAACCTCACCCTACTTGACATGCTAGACACTCTCCACCCAAAAGACAAGGCCAGATGGAGCCAGCAAATTAGCACTTTAGCACATGCTTACAACTGCACCAAAAGTGATGCCACTGGGTTCTCCCCATATCGCCTTATGTTTGGAAGGAAGCCTGATTGCCTGTGGTTGTTTGTTTGAGCGTTTCACCTGATGGGGTCTCAGCTGACAATTATCTACAAAACATGCAGAAGCTAAAGGCTCGATTGGAATCATGCATACCAACTAGCTCAGACCATGGCTGCAAAAAGAAATTTGGCTAACAAAGAAAGATATGATAAAAAGGTGAAGGCCCAAGAGCTCCAAGCGGGATACTGTGTATTGTTGAGAAATCTGGGACTACATGGCAAACGCAAAATTGATGACAGGTGGCACCATCTCCCTCACATTGTAGTGGGCAAACTGGATGATCTGCCCATGTATAAAGTAAGGCCTGAAAACAACTCAAAAGATGTCAAGACAATGCATAGGAATCATTTGTTGCCCACTGGTCAGATACTGATTGAATCTGAGCCCCAAGAAATTGCTCCCCTGGATCAGTGACAAGGCTGCTGCAAACAGAAACCAGAAAGCCTGCACCTGCAGTTACTGATTTGGAGTTTCCACAGCAAACCCCTTGACAATGACTGTCAGTCTACTTCAGATGAAAGTGAGTACAACTATGGTTTACTACCCTTCGTATGAACTAAGTCAGATGTTTCAAGGTAACCCCCTGGTCAATTATGGGGATGAAGCTGGGCCCTCTGGACTGCCTAAGCCCCCAGCTTTGTCCTTGGAGCCAATGACCCCAGAGAGTGAAGTGCAGAGTATCAAGTCAGATGACATGGAATCACTATGTGTGGTGGAACTTTATGAGCTTTCAGAGGAAGAAATAGATGAGCTTGGACAGACTGGTGACATACCAGAGCAAGAGGAGTACTTCATGTGTCCTGATGGTTCCCTGCCAGTGCCAGAATGCTCTCCATGTGAACCAAGTGTTGTAGAATCACTAACTGCAGATCCTGGAGCTGAAAGTGCACCAAGTTCAAACCTTCCTACTCCGATGGAAACTTTCCTGGCAAGTAAAGACAGCGCAGAAAGTGAGGCTAAAAGTGCAGAGACTCTAACAGTTCCCCCTAGAAAGACTGGTCAAACTGTAAAGCCTGTAGTGCGCCTCAGCTATGATTCTCCTGGGAGGCCTGTAGACTTGCCTCTCAATGTGGTCCATAAAGAAATATATGTATCTCAGAGCTCACTGCCCAAACTGAGCAAAAATGCTAACTCCAGGTTAATTGTTCTGCCCTCCAGGTATGGTGCCCCTGTCCCATCTAGCCCCAAGGTAGCTGATAGGAAATGCCCCTTTTTCCAAGTTTTATGTGCAAGAAGTAATGACCTGAGTGCAAAGTATAATGTATGTATAATACTGAGTAAATAGTAGTAATGTGTTGAGAAGTACTAGAAATGTGTGTATAGAAAGGTAATATGCTGAGAATTGATTAAAAGTGTAAGCTTCATGTGTTAGAGTGTAAATGTATATAATGTTTTGTATTGGAATTTATGGGGTACTTACTTGACACGGATGCCAAGTTTTTCCAGGCCAGGAAAGGTGTAACCACCCTGCAATTAGGGGTTCCAAAAGTCTTCCAGGAGCTTGCCTAAGTGCTCCAAGTCTGGGTGGTATCCAGCGTCTCAGCCATTTTAAACGGCATTGTGCGAGTGCTTTTAGAGCCTCTAGTGCACTGTCTTTTTAAGAGCTGTCTGCTTGCAGACCTAATTAGTTTGTATGGGGGGACTGTGTGTATTTGAGCCTGAGTCCTGCCCAGGCTGCTGCCCAAGTGTTCCATTTCTGCTGTCACTACAAGTGCAGAGGGAGCTCTTCTGAAAGCTGTCACTAATTGTGGGGAAAAATGCAGAGTAACAGTAAAAATGTTGTTTGTCTAACCTGCCTTTCTTGCAGCATGGACTGAATCTGTTCTGCTCCACCATTTTGGTCCTGGACTGTTGAATTAGACCAATTGGTTTGGGGACACTAAAATGGAGCAGGCTGTGAATCAGGACTGGGACTCTGAAGTGGAGCCTGCTGAAATGGGGCTGTGTGAAGAGAGCCTCTGGGAATTGTAGTTTCTGGCCTGTTGGTGCCTTTTTGCACCTATAGAGGGAGCCCTGCTGTGACTGACAACAGAAACGAACAGCCAAACTCTTTGGATCTGTGTGAAAGCCCCAGAGCTGTTTGCTGGCAAGCCAGATTCGAGTTGGTAGTGAAGAGTGAAGAAGCTCTGCTCTGTTCGAGCGGCGTGGTAGTTCACTTGGGAGGCACATGTGAGGCCCGATTTATGGTCTGTTTGCTGTTGTGGAGGAAGAGAGAGAGTCAGAAAAAGGTGTTTTCAGACTAAATCCAAAGTTTATGAGGAAAAAGCAAGCTGCTGCTGTTGTTAACAGGCTTACTCTGTAGAAGACCAAAGATTTTGCTGAAAGCGATCGGTCTGTCAGGACTTTAGCTACCGTAGTGTTCCCGGGTAATTGCAGTGATTTTTGTGATTGGGACTAAGGAGTCACCTGCCTGGTACAGTAAACTTTAATTTACATATAAATGTGCTATTTGCTGGAAGGGGATCACGATCCGGTTCCCCATTTGCTGTAAACTGCGTGCTAGTGCTGGGAGTAGTTTTCCCAGTAAGAATCAGACTGAATCTGTGCTGCCTGGCACAGATAAGCCCTGCCATGAGGGTCTTGCCTCACTACCTTGCTGCACAGAAAGATCCATCATCAAGGGTCCTGCTTTCTCTGGCAATCCAAGAGATCATCCATCAGCCCTCCTGTGTTTATCCTTGGTATTGTGAGTAACTATCAAGGTAGCTCCCTGCAACTTTTGGGTTAATCAAAGTGCCATCTGATTGCTGTGTGTTTTTCTTTTCACGAACTGGAGCCATCTGACTCCTGATTACAAATTGTGTGTGTATGTTCTTTTTCCGTCAAGGACCCCAACCAGCTGCAACGGACTTGGCTAGCCCCTTTATCCATCCTGGGTACCCAGAGAGTGTGACTATATGGGACTCTAAGTACATGCACAGTACTGTGATTATTAATGTGTTTAAGCTAATTAACCTGATTTTCCCTCTTCCTTGTTACAGCCTCCTAAATAAATCAGATCTGTTTGCTTCTGCAATTTACATTGACTGTGGCGTCAGTTTATGCTTAAAATATTGTATTGTGGCTATTGCACTGCATCACCTTATTTTACAGAGGATCCCCAGAGTAGAGCTGAAGAAACCAGTCCTGGGGTAAGTGCCAAGTACAAGTGTATGTGGTTTGCATATCTGGGGTATTGGGAAGGTTCCTTCTGTGTACTGTGTGGGCCACTAGTGGGAAATAAGAGGGGTCACAGTGTCCCAGAAGGCTGTGGCCTGGTTAGCGTAATCCAAACCAACCCTGACCTTTGGGTGGAGGCACCGTTTCAGAACCTAGGCCGTTAACCTGTTAGTAGCCAAGCAGGCAGGGTAGTAGCCCAAGGGATAGCACCACCTAGGGGATACACATGAATATCTACCCTAAAAACAAACACACACAAACCCATATAGCAGCAGGCTACAACCCACAAAGGAGTAGACATATTAATAGAGTAATTTGTTATATTAGTTTGCAAATACAGTATCACATTTTAAAGGCTGTTGCTATTTACCATCAATGGAGCATGAACACACCTCAATAGAGCATGAAAACAAGAAGGAGAAATTGTAAAATTAAAAAAAAACACCAGGTGCAGTTTTAATCTGGGCTTCCAAACAATGGTGAAAGTAGTGCAATAGTAAACATTAATGCAATGTATCAGATAGTGAAGTGTGGTGACTAGATTATCATATAGGGCTTAGTTAGCAATAAATAAGAGAATAAATAAAACAGAAACGGAAAATTGATCTGTAGATCAGTTTGACTCCTAACTGATTGACTGAATTTCAAAGGCCTCAGGTACTGGTAGCATCTCTAACCTCTATTTTTTTTTTCCTTACTTGTCCGGAGGTCACACCAACCATGACTGTACCTGATTATTGTGTATTTCTGTATCATGTTCTGCCCAGCAGTATTGCCCCTAGCATGGTTGTGAGTCCCTAGAGGGATAGAGGGATGAAGGGACAGTGCTAGTATGGTGGAAAACAGTCTGGTGCATGCTCCAGGATCAGCTGTCTGAAAGCAGTCTCTTAGGATTATCAGTTTTTACACTGCCTGGCCCAGGAGGACCCCCCCCCCACACACACACACACATACACACACCCACACGCTTTATGTTCCATCCCAGCAACTGGGCAGTGATACTGTTCATCAGTACTACACTATTCTTCAACAGTATAACACAAAGACCTTCACAACAACCACCCATGTCCTTTCAGCAAGTACCAAACAAACATTCTGTATACAGAGAAATGTCTATGACTGCTAGCTTGGGCCATTTACACATATATCTGATGGTATGTGTCCACGGTTTTAAATATTGAGAACACCACACAGGTTCCATTGGTTGAGCATCTGCTCCCTCCCTCCTCCCACATTTTAATTGTGACATGTGTTGTTGAATGGTTCCCATCGCTGGCCCTGGTCCTTTACCCTGAGATCAGGTGCTGGGTGCCTTGAGAAAGAAAGTGAATGAGCCATTGGCAAGAGCCACCCCCACATAACCTACTTATTCGTCTCTTTGGACTGTTCAATGTTTTTAATTGATTCAGTTTTTTTAATTTTTTTAGGCTTACTTGTCCTGAAGTCACACCAGCTGAGACTGTACCTGGTTATTGTTTATTCCTGTGTCATGTCCTACCCAGATGTGTAGCCCCTGGCAAGGTCATGCATGCCTAGAGGAATAGAGTGACAGCAGCAGTATGATGGCAAAGAGGTTGGTGCATGCTCCAGGATTAGCTGTGGATCTCATGGTTCCCCTGGTGTTTGTTGTTTTTACCATTTGTAGCCCCTGTCTGTAATCAGTCTCCTGGTGTTCTCATTTTATATACTGCCCAGCCCTGGTGGACCCTGACACCCCCAACCCCCCAACTTTATGTCCCGTTTCTGGCAATTAGACAGTGGTACTGTTCATCAATAAACACTTCACAACCACCCATTCCCTTTCAGCAAGTTGTCTTTGTCCATTTCATGCACAAAAGGCATCTGATGAATTCCTAAATAAAGTCTATCTCTACAAATTGCTCAGAAAATAATCTATGTCACTTATTCTATGGTTGCTACAGTATTGTCTGCATGTACTTAATGCATCAGACAGTCCATCTCTAAAACTGATCAGTGCACAGGATGCAGAACTTATACAATGCAGCAATTCAACTGTTTAAAATGAAATAATCATTATGAGTCTTGTTCATCTGCTATGATGGTTCACAGCATAAAGTAAGTCCCTTCCATCAACCCAATCATGTAATGCTACACACCATAAAGGTACACATACATTTAAAAGACAAAGAACCTCTGTGTGTAAACACTGAGGCAAGGGTTACCCAAAAGGGCATTTGGCTGGAGGCTAGTTTCAAGAAAATACAAAATCACATGCTCCCACTAATGCAAAGCATCATGGGCTGCATATGCAAATCACACAGAATGTTATGCTGGTCAACTTTAAGCAAGAATTGCATGGTGCCGAAAGACCTCACACACAGTTTTGCAAAGGGTGCTAACAGGGGAACATGAACCACGTTTTTCTTCTACCAGGACTCATCAGTATGCCTTGTCTGTTGACACCCCCAGTGGAGATGGACCCAGCTACCCTTAGGCAGTGTGCCTGGGATATATTGTTGAACCCATTAAAATAAAAAACTATTTAAAGACAAGAACCTCTGTGTGTAAACACTGAGGCAAGGTTACCCAAGGCATTTTGCTGGGAAGCCGAGTTTCAAGAAAATACAAACACACATGCTCCCACAATGCAAAGCATCATGGCTGCATATGCAAATCACCACAGAATGTTATGCTGGTCCAACTTTAAGCAGAATTGCATGGTGCCGAAAGGCCTCTCACACAGTTTGCAAAGGGTGCTAACAGAAGACATAGACACGTGTTTCGTCCTACCAGGACTCATCAGTATGCCTTGTCTGTTGACACCCCAGTGGAATGGACCAGCTACCCCTAAGGCAGTGTGCCTGGGATATATTGTGGGAGCATGTGTGATTTTGTATTTTCTTGAAACTTGGCTTCCCAGCCAAATGCCCTTTGGTAACTCCTTGCTCTGCTACACACAGAGGTTCTTTGTCTTTAAATAGTTTTTATTTTAATGGGTTCACCACAATATATCCCAGGCACACTGCCTTAGGGGTAGCTGGTCCATTCCACTGGGGTGTCAACAGACAAGACATACTGATGAGTCCTGGTAGGACGAAACACGTGTCTATGTCTTCTGTTAGCACCCTTTGCAAACTGTGTGAGAGGCCTTTCGGCACCATGCAATTCTGCTTAAAGTTGGACCAGCATAACATTCTGTGGTGATTTGCATATGCAGCCCATGATGCTTTGCATTGTGGGAGCATGTGTGATTTTGTATTTTCACATACACATTAGCCAGTGTTCATGTCATCATTATTTGTATTGAAAAAACAGAAATATAACACCACTGTGAGCCATACAGTAGAAACAGGAGCCGCACCACATGATTTCCATCAGGTCTATGATCCGCTATCGGTGTTTAGATGGTGTCATGTGCTGTTGGATGGCTTTGATCACTAGCAGTGTTCATTTGCACATAGATCAGGTGCTGGATGACTTATAGCTGAATTGACTGAACCGTAGGAGAGACAGAGAGAGAGAGCCATCCCCTAAACTTTCTATCAGTGTGTCCAACAATGCATTCATATGACCCTCCATCCATATACCCACCCATACAGTACATCTGTATATCTGTCCATGTATTGCATCTAGCTGTTTGTCTGGCTGGTTGGCTGTCTATCCATCCATTTTTTTGCCACAGTATTTCATACAACGCATGCAATTCAACTTCAATAGCTCATCACATCTTTTTGATTATTGGAAGATTGCAGTTGCAGTATGTAGTGTATTGTTATCTGTTGTACCCAGCATTAACAAGTCAGTGACAGCCAGGCCTATCATATAATATATAAAATATTCCCTTTCATGTGGCACACTGACTTCTGTGTATCTTTCTATTCCTGTACAGTGGTTTGAAATACAGTTCCCTACAAGTGTGCTGTTACACGATGTCCCTGCACCCTAATTGATACCCTCAGGGGCACACCGTAGACAGCTGATATTTAGGCATAGGCTATACTAATATATAGGGCTAAGAGCATCTACCATATAAGAGTAGATGTTAGGATTTGTATACACATATTGTAACTCACTTTGCTTGCTAATGCAAACACATTATATTATGTACTTCTGTCTATTTCTTACTTGTCAGATGCCAAGACACCTGTCTTTGAAGTGATTATGATGTGTAAGGCAACATTGCCATCTTTGGGTGTTGAACACCACTTCACCCTGCTATGAAAGACTTTGTATAAGAAGGTCTTTGTTCTAAAACTGATGACTTTACAACTTTTTATAATGTTATCTTATACCGTGGAGCCACCTCTAATTTAGCCAATAGGGCTCATCTCTGTAACTAGAAATGTTTCTATCTTTTAGTAACCATAGTAATTATCATAGGTATATAATGTAATGCACAGGCTTTATACCTCGGAGACCCGAGAGACCCCAAGAGATGACAAAGAAACCTCGAGGTGTAGGGAACGCTTAGCATTGGCTCCCGGTTCGTATTGGTAAGAACTGCTTAGGGCAACTGTGATTTATCCCTATCTTGTAGTAATAAACTTGTTTATTACTCGAATGCAACTTGTCTGTGATTATTTGCAACTCCAATATTGCCAAGAACCTGAAATTGAGATTTAGATCTCTTACAGTGCGCAGTAAAGGGTCGTACCACATGTATTAGAAACACAGAAACATCAGGAAATAGTCTACAGAACTCTCAATCATTGCTGCATGCAATATTGCCTTATTCCTTTTCCTGCAAAATGCATCTGACAAATTCTGTATTTTAAATACAGTACTGTACATCACTATAAAGTGATCAGTGCAGGTAGAATGCCAAAATTATATAATGCAGGAATTCATGTTTTAAAATGAAATATTTGTAACTTGTTTCTTGTACTGAAACTAAGGTGGTTGCTAGTCTTGTTCACCTGATGCCATGTGCACCCACATTTTCACCTTCTGATCAAAATCTCATTTTTGGGATTTGAGAGTGTATATAGGTGGGTCTATTACTTGTTCAGGAAAAAAACTTTCCCAATACCAATTTTAAGGCCACAATCCCTGACATTATGGCTTTCCTCACTGCACTACTATTGTTCGTTGTATACAGAGTACCCAACAATACAGTGCACCTTGAAGTATTTCAATATAATCCAGATCTGCAATACATTATATCAACACCTTATGTCATAACGGCCCTCTGTACAACCATTACTTCATCAATCTCCCCCCTTCTAGCCTATTCCCCCAGTATACCACATTCCCCTTACTACTGCCTTCACCTATGACCATACGAGCACTCACAATGATCACTTTAAACTGTCACTTTAGTGGTACTACTTCCTGTGCTACACGTTATGGGCGGTCTTAAAGGAAAAAAGCCGTCTCCATCCTTAAAAGCTCCTTAAAGAAAATTCTATTACTGCTTCTTCTCTGCTCAGGTAATATGGAGCTAAACCCTGGCTCCCGCTGCAACTTACCTTGCCTACAGATTTTGCAGCGGCCACAGGACTTAAGATGATGTTGGTCAATATTCTAAGCCTGACCAAAAACCTTGTACAATTGCAAGCTTGGGCTGCACATACCAACCCAGACCTTATCATAATTACTGAGTCTTGGTTAAAAAAGACTAATACTGACCAACAAATCTCCCTTCAGGGATACAAACAATTTAGGCCGGACAGGGCTTCTAGAGGCGGGTGTGTGGTCATCTACGTCATATCCAAGTACTCAGTCACTAATATTAGCTGCAAATCTTTAGCTAAGGAATTCAAGATTGTCTCATTGAAGCTTCATCTCCCCTCTTCAGAATGCATTACTATCATAGGTGGTTATAAGCCTCCGTCTGGTGGCGATGAAGTCCGTAATCTTCTGAAATTCGTATTCTCAGATGCGAAAACAGAAACAATATTTTTAGGGGATCTAAATATGGATTGGCTAACCCCTAAATCTCATTGTCTTAAATCCCTTTGTGACGAGCTGGGTCTTGTGCAAGTAGTTAATGAACCTACAAGGAACAATGTCCTAAATACTGCCAACAGCTCTATCTTAGATGTGGTATTAACCACTCACCCACATAAAATATCACACTCAGCTGTGTTTCATAATGATATGAGTGAGTACGGGATTGTTGTCCGATTAAGATATCAAATTAAGGCCCAAACACAGCCCATCTTTATCACAAAATGGTCCTTTCGCAAGTTCAGTGCAGCAAACTTCCTTTCTGATCTGGGCATGATCAGTTGGCAAGACCTTTACCTAGCCAAAGATGTCAATAAGGCAGCCTACACCCTTAATGCCAACCTTACTAGATTGGTAAATAAGCATGCCCCCTTTATCAAAGTTAGGGTACGAAACAACTCTAACCCCTGGTTCACCCCAGATCTTAAGTCAGCCCTCACAGCCTGAGACAAGCTCTGGTGACGCTAGACATTACAAGAAATCTTCGGATTGGAAGGCTTTTAGAACAGCCAGGAATACCTGTGTGAAAAGCATCCATTCTTCCAAAGCTAACTACTACATCTCTACCCTTGAACAAGTGAAAGGTAACCCTCACAAAATATGGAGGACAATTAAATCTATAAAAGGGCGGCCTACTGCCCCTTCCATTCCAGCAAAGATAATCACAAGTGGCAAGATAGTGGAAAACAATTCCTTAATCCTTGAAGAACTAACTTTCACTTTGCCACAGCTGGACTAGCTTTTGACTCTTCACCTTATGCTGGTACTGCGATGAGCCAACCTAATCCCCCCCCCAATATCTAGCCCCACACCTAGCCCTTTTCAACTGCGTGAGATAAATTTTAAAGAAATAGAAGATTCTCTCCTTAACCTAGATATCAAATAAAGTGCAGGGGACGATGGCTTGGAACCGTTCTTCCTAAGGCTATGATATGCCCATCTCGCTGCCCCCATTCTTCATATCTTCAATCTCTCCATTACATCTGCTACTGTGCCATCCTGCTGGAAATCAGCACACATCCTCCCTCTGTTCAAATCTGGTGACCCTTGTGATGTGAATAACTACAGGCCTATCTCCATCTTGCCTATCCTCTCTAACGTTTTTGAAAAATGGATCCACAATCAGTTAAAATCTCACTTGGAAACCTTCCCTCTCATTAACCCAGCTCAGTCTGGCTTCCGGGCAAATCACAGCACAATCTCTGCTTTAGCAAAAGTAACCAATGACTGGATCTCTGCTATATATGCTAAGAAGGTAACTGGAGCAGTCTTCTTGGATCTTAGTAAAGCTTTTGATACTGTTGATCTCAACCTACTAGTGAATTGCCTCACTAATTTGGGTGCCACGTACCATATTACCCAGTGGTTCTCTAGTTACCTAACATGGAGATCCCAGAAAGTAAAAGCAGATGGCTTTTTCTCTGCTTCCTTGCCAGTTGTTAGAGGTGTCCCCCAAGGCTCCATCCTAGGCCTTATCTTGTTTTCATTATACATTAATGATCTTGATTCCAATATATCCACATCCAATCTGCATTTCTTCATGGATGACACTGTGCTGTATACCTCTGGCTCAATGCTATCTGAAATTAGGGAGTGCTTCAAACGGATTTTGCCCAACTTGAACATAATCTAATAAAGGCAAAGCTCCTGCTGAATGCAAAGAGGACAAAGCTATGATATTCTCTTGTAGTGCCGCCACAGGTACCTCCAATACCCCGCCCAAAGACTTTATTGTTACCACGTTAAACGAACCACTGGAAGTCATCTCCAAATTCAAATATCTGGGCATCTGGATCGACAACAAACTCTCTTTCAATGACCATATCGAGGACGTTTCCAGAAGGCTTAAAGCCAGATTAGGTTTCTTCTTTAGAAATAGGCCCCTCTTCCCCCTTGAAACTTGAAATAAGCTTGTCCAGGCCACTTTTCTCCCCCTTCTTGACTATGGCGATGTAATTTACTCCTCTACTACTCTAGCAAACCTAAGTAAATTGGACAAACTTTACCACCGTGCGTTACAATTTATTACCAACTCCCCTTACCGTTCGCACCACTGTGACCTATATGCAGCTGTTGGATGGACATTTCTCACTACTAGATGCCTGCTCCATGCTGGTCTATGGACCCTTAAGCTGCTCCTGCACAAACTACCAAGCTATCTTTAATCTCTCATTAATATTTCGCATAGTGCATACTCTCTAATGAAATCTGATTTAATTCTGCTAGACATGCCTAGGACACGGCCCTCCTTTGGTAAATGTGCTATTGCACATGCCCTTCCCTCTATTTGGAACCAGCTACAAACCATGTTGAAACTAACTAGCACAGTTTCAATTAACTTCTGTAAAGTGCTAAGCTCAGCCAAGATAAAAGATATCTGCAACTGTCATTAAGCCCCTTCTTATCCCTATGTGTGCTATGCACATTCTGCGTAAGGCCTTAATTGCCTTGTGCATGTTAACTACTTATTGTTCGCACTATCATTTAATCCAAGACACTATTTCATTCTCCGGCTCCTGACTTTATATCTGCTACCTTTGCTGCAGCAATCCCACACCTGCTCCCCTTCCCCGTCCTACTCTTGGCTTTGTCTACGTATATACTACTCCACTCACCCTACCAAGCCTTGAATACCTCCCTTACCCCATATTTTCTGTTGCAGCTCAATTTACTAAAATGAATGTATTGCAAATAACCAGTTACCATGTCTTCTATTGTTAGTATACTACCTAGAAATGTTCATCACTTGTACCACTTGTTTGCTCACCACCTATTGTCATCCGGTGTGGTGTCCTTGTATGTAATATCTTGCTTGTATTATATGATCACATGCATACATGTTATATTATTGTCTAGCAATTATTTATTTATATATGTTCATTATGAGTGTGTATGTCACAGGACCTCCTTGTGAATGAGCTTGCTCAATGGAGTTTTCCTGCAATAAACTTGAAACTTGAACTTGAACTTGAAACACCACAAAAGTCCCTTCCATCACCACAGTCCCATGATGCTATGATTTATATGATTTTCCATATGGTTTTCCACGGTTGGTGGAAGACTCATGTGCATCATTTTGGTTATGCATGCAGGATTACATAAATTGATAAGAGGACAGTAGTACAATACAGGCATTGAGGAACAGGATAAACAAACAAATAGGAAAGAGCAGCATAGTGTCAAGTAGCCAAAAAAAAAAAGATTACAATGTCAAAATGAAAACAAGAGAGAGATTCATTCTGCAGCTGTACAGGCTGTCTAGCCTTCAAGATAACTTTTTTTTCATGGGGGCGCTTCTTACAGATCAACTGAATGTTTGCACAGTATTCAGTGGTTCAGTAGGTAGCACACTCACCTCTGAGACTGGGAGATCAGAGGGCTGTGGGTTCAGTTCCCACATCTGGCACTTGGGTTAATATCCCAATACTGACACTGTAGTGCAGCATGAGAGGGGTGCTGCACTTCTGAGGTGCCGTCTTTCAGATGAGACGTTAAACCAAGGTCCCATCTGTGGATTGGTAGTAGTTCAGGTGGATGTTAAAGATCTCATGGCACTTATCGAAAAGAGTAGGGAATATTTTATTAAAGTAACATCAAACAATATCAAAGCCACAGTTACATAATATGAAATTTACAACACAAATCATATATATACATACAGACAAAGGAAAACGCTACAATATCCATAGTATTACCTCATATTACTACAAATAAATCTGCAATTAATATTAATCTATATCCCTAATAATATTAATAATAGTCCCTTCCCAGTTTCTCTTTTTTTAATAGAGACATAATATACTTTAACAAAGGTTAAATCCCAAATTATAAACTCAATATAAAGCATCTGTAAAAATACTAAACTCTCAAATGAACATTTCTATATCCCATAATGTTTCCAAAATTCTCATTTGTATTTAATGAATTTTGAAAACCTTTCCACCATTCTCTCACTTTTTGGGAGAAAAATGTAATATCATAACTATAAATCCTGTACATAGCCCCTTGTATTAGTCTCTGAACTGTGTCATAAGGCATTAATCTTTGATAGAGTACCCATTGGCATCTAGCTTGCCACAAATAGTATACCAATGTGCTGCAAAAAAATTTGTAAAGTATCTTTATGGTATAATAACTGAAATTGAGGAACATGACCCAATACTAATATCTCATAATCCATACATACTAGCCATTTCATATCCCATCGGCTGCTAAAACTTCCATAGGTTATTAGCATAGGAACATTCAAAAGAAAATGTTGAACTGTTTCTTCTTGTGCTATACACTCTAAAATGGACAGTTTCGTTCCTGTAAAGGTTTATGCTTGGCATTCCTCTAACTCCAATTCGACCATATACCATAAGCCATAAGGTGTCCCATATATAAGTAGGTAATCTTGTGTTATTTAATTTACTTAAAACCTCCTTCCTATAGTCCTTATGACAGTTCTTAAACTCTGGTTCACTTGGATATAATTGAAGTAAGACAGATTTATACAGCTGCAAACCTGAACTAACTTTGACCACCTGTGCTTCTAACCCCCATTTAAACAATTTTTTGCAATTGAATGTAATATACTGGAAGTAAACAGTGTCGGTATCGGTTTTGGTTGTCTATTGTTCCAAAGAGTATAATATCTCCTCATGACTTGTCTATGTAACAATCCAATGTTTCCATGGTCGCTTCATCCTAATTTGCTATTGGTTGAAATAAATAGAGTGCAAAAACAACCGGATCTATCATTCCTAGTCCGCCTTTCTGTTTTTCCAAGTATGTAAATTGTCTCTAATCAAGGTTTACTACCCCACAAACATCTGAAAAAATAAACTATATAATCCGTTTCCAAGAATGAGGGCAAAGGAAAATCAATGCTGTGTATAGTAACTTTGGAACAATAAACTTTTAATAATCGCAACCCTTTTAATTTTATCCAGTTTCCAATGTTTCCAAATACTAATTTTAAGATCATAGACTTTAATACTGTCATCCAATTAAATTCTGGTATATTATTTGGTCCATAAAATAAACCCAATATTTTAATTGGATCACAGGAAATACGAAGACCTTGTACTATTACCTCAGCTATGCCATTGGTTCCAATAAATACTCCTTTACTTTTTGTTTTGTTAATAGCTGAATTTGCCAATACTGCATATTCTTCCATGTAATCTAAAAATAAATTTACTTGTGAACTATCAGAAAAAAAGACACACAAATCATCAGCATAAGCTTGTATATACCACCTATCCACATCAACAGTCCAACTAATTCCTGTCCACCGTGTGTTTGTATTAATGATCTAATCAGTGAATCAATTGTAAATGCATATAACAAGGGCTTAATGGACAACCTTGTCGTACTCAGTGGGAATATGAAATCCTTCCCGTATCTCAAGTTGTATTACTGGATGTTATTGCTGAATCATAAAGTTCTTTTTATAATGTGTATAAAACCTTTTGAACTCCATACTCCGTAGGGATTCAAATAAAAGGTTGGTATACTCTATCAAAGCCTTCATTTGGTCAACAGAGACAATACATCCTGATATCTTTTGCCTTTTGCCAACTCCACTATATCTCTTAAGACCATATGGGCTTGGTGTATGTTTTTTCCAGGCACTCCACAAAACTGATATGGGTAAAGTACTCTTACTGCTAATTGTTTTAATCTCTCATTCAAAATTCTCATAAATAATTTATAATCTACATTCAGAAGCGTAATTGGTCTCCAATTTTTTAAGTCAAATTTATCATCTGACTTACATAAAAAAATCAGCAACCCCTCTGCAAACCAGCTTGGAAAGTCAGGGGTATCCAGAAATGTATTAAATACAATAACCAAACATTTAGCAAATTCCATTGGAAAAGCTTTATATAGTTCTGCTGTTAATCCATCAATCCCCGGGGAAGTTCCTGTATTTTGTATTTGAATGGCTTCAATTATTTCCTGTGTCGTAACTGGCCTAAGCACCTCTGAGGACTCTATCCCATGGTCTGGTACCTGAATCTGGTCTAGAAAGTCCTTAATGTTCTGAACAGTTGGGGGCCTAGCTGGCCTATATTCCAAAAATAATTGTTTAATAATTGAAGAAAGCGACTTCTGATCTTGTACTAACAGACTCACCTTATTCCGAAGTGTAGTCAAATGTGTGGCTTGTGTATAAATTTTAAAAGCAGCATATGGATCCCTTCCCGGCTGCTTCTTGATCCCATAACGTAAATGCGCATTTAGAGTTCTAGCCCTATTATACTGAACTTTCAAAAGCTGAGCTTTTACTAACCTAATCTGCGAATCATATTCCATTGAGGAAATATTGGCTATTGAAAATAAATTATATAATTGCTGTCTTAATTTTAAATAGTGTAAAAAATCATTATTTGCCTTTGCTTTTCCTTGCTGTTGTAATAGATGACAAATGTCATCCTTAGAATCCTTCCACCATTTACTCTTTTGAGCTGTATAAAATTCTACTGATAATCGTGCTGTTAACAACAACTGAATTTTTCCAATATTTCTTTTGAGGTCAATAAAAGGATTCAATTTCCATCTTACTTTGCTTTCTCAGATTACCGGAAGGAGAAACATTACAAAGTAACAGCAAATGATCAGAAAAGGACACTGGGCATGTTTGATATGTAAAAGAAATTTGTCTGGATAGAAAAATATAATCTATAGTAGAAGTAAATTGATTCCTTTTGAATGTAAACGTGGCCCGAACTCTGTTTACTACTACCATTAATTAAACCTGCAGAATGGATCATTTTAGAAAGTGCCTAGTATCACAATAAATCTTTTTATTTTTTCTTTTAATTGGATTCTCAACATCTAATAAAGTACAATTACAATCCCCACACAAAAACACCTCCAGTGAAGTCAATAAATAAGGTTGTAACATATTACAAAGTGCAACCCTTTCAGCTTTAAGCTGTGAACCATATAGATTAATAAATCTACAAGACCTGCCTTTCCACATCCCATCTAAGATCATCAACCGTCCTGGTATCAAATCTATCAACCTAATTAAAGAAAACTCATAGGAATGAAACAAAAAACCTATGCCATCTGCTGACTGCCGGCCAAAGGACCAATAGGATGGGCCCCAGCAGCATTCTTGTTGAAAACACCTAACTTGTGACATATATCCAAGTTTCTTGTATTAAACAGACATCTAACTGCGCAGCATGAACTGAATCATAAATTATCTGCCGTCTCTTATAATTCAATATACTGTGTACATTCACTGAACCTAACCTAAATTGTAGCATTCCTATTCAAAGTCTACCTTCACCTATCTTTTTTCCTCCTTTTCTTTTTCTTTCCTTTATAATCCTCTTGTAAGCCTATTGAGGAAGGTGGACTGTCCGTTATCAACTTGGAATCATCCTCAGGTCCATCCATATCTGATTCTCCCATTGACTGGTCAGTAAGGCAAAAGAATTACTGGTTTCACTTCCAAAATCAGCTGTTGAGAAAGATTTTAACATTTGTGACAACGTCTAACAGCAGCAACCACTGGAGTCCGAAAGGTCTCCTGTTGTTGTTGCTTTCTCTTACCGAAGTTTCCTGTATCTAGGTTTGAAGTGCCATTTGACCGCTACTTTCGTACATCTGTCCTTTGTCCATTTGATGTATCCCTGTGGTCATGTCTACCGTAGGCTGTGGAACCAACCAAGGTTTTTCCTATTATCGAATCCTGTGCTTTCTGAATTAATAGATCTGACCGCACAACAACCTTTATTTTTGCACCATGTACAATCAGCAAATACATGTCCTACCTCTTCACACAAATCACACTTTGTGGAGCTAACACACTGTAATGTACTATGGCCCACTTCTCCACAGTTTTCACATCTAGGTTTGTCACATGAACTTGATAAATGCATCCTAGCCCCACATTTATAGCATGCATGGTTGTCCCGCATAGAAACACACCCTCTATCCTCCCTTAATAAAAGGAATTCGGAATGTGTTCAATACCTGCCTCTGTCTGCCTTAATTTTACTTTAAAACGCCAACCCCCTGTCCAGAATTGCTCTGAATCTAGTATTGCTTCAGGGTCACTTTGAATTTCACATTTTTGGCCTAGCCAGTAAATAATATCATCAATATGCACCCCCTCGTTTCTAAACATAACAGTGACATATTTAATTAAAGGCTTTGTTAAAGGTATTACCATAAATGGAGTCCACAAGGGGAAAATTTAACTCTATGATATCTTTCCCAAAACATATCAAGAGCATAGGTAGAACGAAAACTCACATCAAATTATCCTCTCCAGAAATATTAATAATGCAAACACCTTCTAGGTGAAAAATGCAAAGATTCCTTAATAAACTTTTTTCCCACATACTGCCTGTCAGGTCGAACCTCTAAACCTCCTTTATACCTAATGCATCGCATTTCACGAGGTGCAACGTCCTGTTTAATTTTAGAAAATAACTTTGACATCAATGGTTTATCCCCACTGAGTTCAAGCACGGTCCTGTGCCTCCCTTGTGCTTGTACCCTAGGCATTGAAGGTTCCTTTTCCCCGAGATTGAACTCTCCATAGGGGTACCTCCTCATTCCCATTTATCCTCTTTTCACACTCTTGTGAATTACCAGCTTCTTGTATCTTTGGTTTCCAAGTAGGTTCATTTTGGGAGAAATTAATTTGGGTCCCAGTCAGGCGTGGGTTTCACGATCCATTATCCAATGTCCAACCCGCTTCACTTAACGCTTTCTGTGGGGACCAGTTATCAGTAGAAATAGGTGCAGTACAGATATTGCCTACCACTGTTTCTTTTTCCCCTTGCTGATCAGTAATTAACTGTCCATCTGTTCCCACTATAGGCAGTATCAAGTTACGTTTTGCAAAAGTCAATGCCATTCTTTTTTCCTTTCCTTTGTCTCCTACCTTATCCACCAGTCGTTTGTTGAATGAAAAGTCCGTTACCCCAGTCTGTATTCTGGCACCGTTTGATAGATGCAGTGTTTCTCCTGTTCTGTAGTCCGTTTCTCCATATTGTTTCCAGGCTGAAATACAAAACCTTTGAATTCAATCAGGACTTCCTTGTCCATCCAAAGCTGTCCCTGTCTCTCTTCCTTTCTCATTACAACGTCCTTGTGCACCTGCAATATCTGTTGTACGTCGCTCCTGTTTCCCTCGGTCTCCAGTTCAACCTCCGTGAAGGCACATCATTCAAATTATCACCATTTCGGTCACCTTATCTGTCTGAACTTCATCCTTCGCCTTCTCACTGCAAACACCACTCAAGGATTGTTTGGGACTCGTGTTACCCAGGACTTGTACCGATCAACTTCGTTTGGTTTTGTAAGTTGCTCCATTTTGTTGCATGCCAGTGCTTTTAATTCTTCTGCTACTTTTCTCTGCACATGCTGTAATGTTTCCATTTTATTTTTTAGTTGTCTCACCTTAGGTGTAAGCTCCGTTGACTCTAATATTGGCATATTCGTTATAAGCGTTGTTAAATCCTCCGTTGAAACAAATTGGTCTTTTTCTTCTCCTTCCTCGTATTCCTCTGTATTCTCTGTTGTTCCTAGTAGAAGCATTTGGTTTCCTTTGCAGCCCTCGGCTGCTCCGCTGCTCCTCCACTCATCCTCCTTGCATGCAGGTCACCAACTGACCTGCTATCCAGCAACAACCTGTCCCCCTACTGGCCGAGCAGTAGGGGGAATTTTCCGGTGTCCTGGACAAATTTCCCTCATTCACTAAAAATACCACCAACAGCTTAATCTGGTTCAAGGTCAGTTGGAATTCATCTGTATCCCCCTCCCAGGTCGTGCCTGAAAATAGGCAGGATTTGTCTAGTGCACTTACCCAGTCAACAAAAACTAAATTAAGCAAATAAATAAATTGATAAATATCATTATAGTTTTGCATTTGATTATTGGTCTGACACTGTGGGTTACAAAACTCAAGTGGAGCCTTGACAGCTGTAGCCTAGGTGCTTCACCTGAGCTGTCTTTGTTCTCCTGTCTATTCACATCCGTGGTCAAGCCACCCACACATAGGATGCCCAGATGAGTTTTCAGAAAGTTACCCACACCTGTAACCCTCAAAACATGGGGCAGGGATGGCAGTACAAAAGGACGTCGATAGAAGCCATGCCTTGTTGCTCCACTAAGTCCCACACTTTGCACATGAAACATGCACCCAATCTCAGATAAAACAGCACTGCTAATGTGTTGCAAACCTTGAAGAACAGGATGAATGCATGTATTTATTTATTTATTTTTTATTTATCCAAAAGTTGATGACTCTGTAAAGCACAGTGAGCCGAAGCTCCTTTCCAGGTGCAAATGGCAAAAAGAAACATGGGACAAAGCAATCAAATTTCTGCATGAAATGTACTGTAAGGCTGAGGGGGTCTGTCATGGCCTGGCCCTATAATGTCCACTCTTGATTTACTCTAATCCCGGCACCGCTGGGATACCCATGGTATGTCAGATGCTGTATAAAACCAAACACCTATTCCTTACTTACATACAGAGTTCCCATCTACTGTATGCATAACCTCCCATTTCTGAGTTACTGTCCATTCAATGTGGTCTCCCATAGTTTTGAGGTCATTCAGAGAAGGAACACAGGTAGGGCATCATCATGAGGCAGTGGAGATCTGGGGTGGTTATTAGGCAGCAAGCCTTGTGTTTAGGGGGGTATAGCTAAAACACAACTCCGTCAATTCACCTACTCCAGACATGCATCACATCTAAAGGTTAACAATAAGAACAAGCAATAGGCCCATCAAACCACAAACAGAAAAAAATATAAAAATAAATCTAAATAAAAATCCTTAGTGTAGTGTCATGCATAGATGAGCTGGACAGTCTGAGTAACAAGTCTTCAAAAACATGTTGACTTGTGATTTATATTCGATGTAACCATTAATAAACAGAAATATAGAAGTTGATGGCAGAACAGAATCAATAATAAACAGAATGAAAACTGAAGGTGGACAAAGCAATGGGGCCAGATGGAATTCACCCAAGAATTCTAAAAGAATTAAGCAGAGAACTAGTGACACCACTGACTACCCTTTTTAACAAACTATGGGAGGATGGTGTAGTACCTGAGGACTGGAAGAAGGCTGATGTGATTCCCCTTCACAAAAGTGGGACCAAGACAGAGGCAGGAAACTATAGACCTGTCAGTTTGACCTCTGTGGTAGGGAAAGTGATGGAATCACTTCTGAAGGAAAGAACTGTTGAGCACCTAGAGGCCAATGGGGCACAGGACCCAAGGCAGCATGGGTCCACAGCGGGAACGTCATGTCAGAGGAATCAAATTGATTTCTTTGGCTGGGTGACCAAAGTAGTAGACCCGGAAGGGGCTGTGGACATGGCCTACCTAGACTTTAGCAAGACATTTGACACAGTCCCACACAAAAGATTAGTAGTCAAATTAACTAGCCTGGGAGTGGGTCAGAGGGTGGTAGCCTGGGTAAAACATTGGCTGAACAACAGGACACAGAAGGTAATTGTAAATGGATTCCACTCTGAAGAAAGAGGGGTTACTAGTGGGGTACCACAGGGTTCAGTACTGGGTCCAGTCCTTTTTAATGTCTTTATTTTTTTTTTCCCAAACATTTTTACTGATTTTGTTTTTTCTGTACAGACAAGACATACAGTCATACATACAAACACTAATCCGGATTCCTCCAGGCTCCACAAACCCAAAACTGGTTGTGTAACCTATATACACCCATAACTGTATACACACACAGCAATGAGGTTGACCCTCCATTACATATTAGCACACTTTGACCAACACATTAGAATATATTACCCTTTAGTTGTAAACTTATAGCACTAATTAACTTGAATGGAGAACCCCCGCTGTGTCCCCTGGAAGGAGGGAGAGCCACAACTATTTATCACCCAGCAGGGCATAGCCCAGATCCACCTAGTAATTCCCTATAAACCACCTTGGCTGGACAGAAACTTTTGGAATGTTCCCACTAGGCACTATACCATGTTCATTTAAGCCATCCAACTCTGCAGCTCAATCTTCTTTGTACTAATCCCAACCCGACAGACAGATCTATGTTTCATTACTGCCAACCTGTAATAGATAGATGGTCTCCAAAGTCGACCATCTTTTATCAAACAGACCCTTCTTACCCTCTAAGCACACAAATCTCCTAATTCTACCCAGGGCCCATATAAGATCCCTCACCCAATGTTTGTAATTATTTATTTAGCTTTTGTTGACCGGGTAAGTGCACTAGACAAATCCTGCCTATTTTCAGGCACGACCCAGGGAAGGGGGGATACAGATGAATGCCAACTGACTTTGAAACAAGATTAAGCTGTAACTATGTAAGCTGTAATTATAACATTGATCATCTTTCCAATGTTTCAATATGAAAGATTTAACTATAGCCATCATCAATGATAAGTGATATTTGGGTGTAGATCCTGTTAATCGTGTCATATCCCCTAAAATACAAACTTCTGGCACTATAAACTCTGAATAGTCTAACATCGGGTCCATTCGTTGCTTAATTTCCAGCCATAGTGACTGTATTTTACAACAATTCCACATAACATATAGGGAGTCACCCAGTTCAACCCCACATCTAAAACAGAGATCTGTCTGTCTAAGCTGTCTATCACACAGTTTCTTTTGGGTAAAATACATATTTGAAGCAATAAAGTACTGCATAATTCTATACCTAGGTATAGGTGTATATTTGATGCCTTTCCAAATATCATTCCAAGCTAACTGTTGAGGGGCCATTTCCCCCTCCCAGTATAATACTTTTACTGAGGACTTCGGACTGAGGTAGTCCAATAATACCTTATGCACCCTGGATAAACAATTGGACAATGGATTTAATGCAGAAAGATTTTCCCAAGTAAAAGAATTTGTTGGTGAACCCCCCCAGTTCCTTCCCAGCCTTCTCCAACATTTTAACCAGCTGAATTCTTTTAAAAAAATTCATAGACTCACATCTCACTGGGAGAACAACTCTATTATCTTGTATAACCTCCCTTAATGTGAGGCCCTCCGACTGTGCAGCCCAACGTTTAGTGATGGCCTTGCCCCCAATCAGAAAATTGGGATTTTCTAACACCGGCTGCACTACTGCCTTTGCTTGCTCCTTTCTCTGAGAAGGTGTAAGAAACATCCACCAGGTCTTCGCAGTTTTTTCAGTCAGAGTCCTAATTGCTTTACCAAAGTATTTTCCTGGATTGGTAAAAAGCAATGCCTCCAGTCTTATGCCAATTTCTTTTAACAACTGCCTCTCCAACTGAAGCCATATTGGAGTATATACTTCCTCCTCATCCCCTGAACCCCAGTGACTCATAATACCCAATTGACTCGCTACATAATACAAGTATAAGTCTGGCAGTTTTAACCCCCCCCATCCTGTGGCAAATGTGACACCTTGTGTTTTCTCCTAGGGGGCTTTGAATTCCATAGGAACTCAGACAGTATTCTCCTAATTTTAATGAACCATATTTTGGGGATACTATACGGGGCTAAATATACCTGGTACAATAATCTTGGCATCAGATTCATTTTAACTAGGCCCAATCTAGCTGCAAAGTTTAAAGGAAGCTTGTTCCATCTAAGCACATCCCCATTAATTGTGGCCAGCACCTTATTCAGATTCAATGCAGCACAATCCTCCCAGCAAGCAGTAACCCATATTCCCAAATACTTTATCCGGTCTCCAGCCCAGTGTATTTGCATTGGAGCAAAGTCCTCTCTACACACATGGGGCATCAAAGGGAGAATCTGCGTCTTAGTCAGATTTAGTTTATAATTTGACACTTTGGAAAATTGGGTTATGAGTTCAACAGTTCTGGGAAAACATACCCCCAGGACTGACCAGGTGCAAAAGAATATCATCCGCATAGACTGTAAATTTTAATTCTCTCCCCGCAGTCGAGATCCCCCTAATGCCAACATCATTTTTAATAGCTGTTAATAATGGTTCCAAATAAATATTAAACAATATTGGCGATAAGGGGCATCCCTGCCTTGTTCCATTAGCCAATAAGAATTCTGAGGAAACATACCCATTACACATTACCCTAGCCGTGGGAGCCGAATATACATTTCTGATACCTCTGAGCAGGCCCTTCAGGAAACCCATCCTCTCCATAGTGGCAAACAAAAATGGATAAGAGACCCTATAAGAAGCCTTTTCAGCGTCCAGTGATATCAAAGCTAAGGGTAATAGAGAGTCTGGGGCAGAACTAAGTATATGATGTAGTTTTCTAAGAGCATCATGTGCCCCCCTCCTCCCTGGCATAAAAACCACCTGTTAAGAACTTATTAGGTTTGGTGCAATATTCAAGATTCTAGTAGCTAGAAACCTTGTAAGAATCTTAATATCCTGATTCATCAACGAGATGGGGCTATAGCTACCAAGTAGATCTTTAGGTTTATCCAGTTTGGGAACCACGTAATATAGGCCTGGTATAATGGTGGGTGAGGCACCCCATCCTGCATTATACTATTAAATAAATCTTTTAACAGGGGAAGTATAGTATCAAGTGCACTTGATAAAATTTGGACGTAAGACCGTCTGGCCCTGGAGTTTTGCCAGAGCGTAAGGCCTGAATCGCCGCAATTATCTCCTCTTCACTGACCAATGCTGCTAATTTCTTAGACTGATCTGTATCCAGGACCAGTAAAGAGATACTGTCTAAGAATATGTTAATTTCCTTCTCCCCAGCAACTTGCTGTAACTGATAAATTTCTTTATAGTAGGACGCAAAAGCCTCCGCCATTTGTAAAGGATCTGTAATGACAGCTCCACCCTGTCGTATAACCAGGATTGTTCTACTCGCATCCCTCTCTTTAACTTTAGCTGCCAGCAAATGCCCTGGGACATCTCGCTGCAGCAAGTATTTGGCTTGAATTTTTTCAAGCCAAAATTCTACTTAGCTATAAGTAATGTCAGCCATCTCCTGTTGCAAACTTTGGAGCTCAGCGTCTATCTCCCCTGAAGTCCCTTCCTTAGGTGCCAAACAATTGATAGCCCCCATTAAGAATTCCTCCTTAGCTCTTCTCATACTATTCCACCTTACCTCATGACTTCTTGCTATCCCTGAGTATAATACCTTACATGTAGGCCAAGCTAAACCCTTATTTTGCAATGTAGGTAATTGATTCTGTATAATATCCTGTAAAGCGTCTACTAATTTACTCAGGATTGCAGTATCTGAAAAAAGAGAGTCATTCAACCTACACCTATAGGGTCGAGGGGGTATATTTTCTGGTTCCCAAGTCAGTTGAACTGGGGAATGGTCCTATAAAATCCTGCACCTGGTAGATATATCCTTAATCTCCCTAAGCGCCTCCCTATTCACCAAAAAAAAAATCTATTCTGGAATGACTTTTATGCGCTGCAGAATAAAAAGTCATATTATTACCTCCAACTGCATGGGTCATAATCAGATCCGTTAACACAGCAACCTCCATTAATCTGGACAAAGCCACCTGAGCCCCTGATAGGGGACCTCTGGATGGCGGTATTCTATCCTCCCAATTATTTATACAGAGATTCCGGTCTCCTGCCATAATAAGAGGATGTGAAGTTAACAAAGCAATATCTACCCCCACTGAGGCCAGAAACTGAGAGTTAGGCAGTGTAGGGCCATGTATAGATGCAATTGATAACTCTTTACCCAATATAGCACCTGACAGGTATATCCCCCTACAATCATCCCTAACCAATACCTTTTCAATAATATATGGACAATTCTTCCCAATTAAAATCGCCACCTCACCTGAAGATGTTTCTCTCCCAACACCATATACCTGCTTTACCCAACTCCTCTTTAACCGAGTTAACTCTTCTGACAACAAATGAGTCTCTTGTATTGCAGCAATATGCAACCCTATTTGTTCGATGTGTCTCATAATTACCATTTTTTACGCCTACCTCTAAGACCTTTTTACATTCCATTACATAATTTTTATGCCAGACATTTCACATCCAGATAGTAGATTCCCAGTTCACCTATTATAACTATCTCTAGGTTATCTCTTCTCTCCTGTGCAATAGTGTGCTCCCTCTCCTTCCAAATACCCCCAACCCTCCCCTCTCCCAATCCCCAATCCCAAGATTGCCCTCCTACCGAAAAATGGTTCATTGATGAGCCATTTGCAGTGTTCTCCTAAGGCCCCACAGTCAGACCAGCATTATTCATAAAACTCCCACTATCCTTCACCCCCTACTATCCATTAACTACTCAGTTTTTTCTTTTCCCCTTATGCTTATAATTCCCCCAATGCATATCCTTTCCACTTAATTACTACCTACGACAAACTTCAAACTCTTGCTACACTAATTTATAACCTCTCCTATACCAGTCTCTTATCCAGCCATTAGTAACAGAAAATCAGGAGTTGCCCACCCAAAATAAAACTAACTCTCTGTCCCTTTAAGAATGCCCATCAATCTGTAAAATCCAGGAAATATGCCCGACCCCTGAGGACTCCCATTGTCCCTTTATTTTGCTTATATAGTTCCCTCACAAGGCAATAGGGAATATCTCTTTCGCATACAGGGACTTCATTAACCCCCCTACCTGCTTACCTCGTTAAAAAAAGAAAAAAAACCTTAAACATTCCTTGTCCCCATCAATAACTGCCACATGGTACCCAACCTCTCTATGCTCCCCAATATCCCAATCCCTTTCATTCTCCAAGGAGGAAGCCCCTCAATACACTCATCCACTTCCAAATGTATTTGAAGCAGAATAACCCAACTATCCCCCCCGTACACCCAAACTACAAAAAAAGATAATCGCCTTATTGGCCCATACACCCCTCATTCATTTATTTTCTGAACTTTCCTTACACTTCCTGTAACTAGCCTATCATTTTCAGATTCAGAAAAGGAGAAAAAAAAAATGAAGAACAATAAAAAGGGGAAACACCGCTCTCCACCAAATAGCAGTTTTGATCACAGGTCCATAAACATAGAGACAATCCAAATTGGTAGTAATGGAAGAAACCACGATTTGCAGCCCTCTTATCTCAGGTCCCCATAGTAGAAAGTTAAATGAACCACTTCTTTGTTATTACGTATATTCACGTCGTAGATTGAAATAGAGCCAGTAACTCAGACCTCAGACCTTCCAGTGCATCCCTAGCAGATAAATATCTTTTTTTCCCTGTTTGAAGTTAAACATGCAGGATTGCAGGATATTGCATCCTAAATTTTATGCCCACAAGATACAACTTCTTCTTAATATCAGCGTATTCCTTCTGCTTCTTCCGCACTGAGGGTGTCTGATCCTGGAATAACCAAATAGAAGCACCATTCCACTGCAGGGCTTTATTCTGTTGAGCCTTAGCTAAGACATGTGATTTCTCTTTGTAGTTTAAGAACCTCATGAATACCACTCTTAGTCTCGCTCCCAGTGGGGGCATCGCTCTTAGAGCCCTATGTGCCCTCTCTAAATTATATGCTTCTCCATAAGGTGTGGGGCCCAAAAATTTAAAGAGCAGTTCTTGCGTAAAGTTAACACAGTCCGACCCCTCTGCCCTCTCTGGTAGGCCAGTCAGGATAAAATTATTTCTACGACTTCTGGACTCCTGATCATCCATTCAGTCCTCTAATTTTTTAATCCTTTTGTGAGCTAAGATCAACTCCTGATCTATAGTGGAGACCTTCTGTTCTTGCGATGAGAATCTAGCTTCCACATCCCCTATCCTTTGTGCTAACGACTGCAGCACTGGCTTCACAGTAGAGAAGTCAGCAACCAAGCCTTGCAGTAACAATTTAGTCTCCGTTAGGTCATCCGTATTCTTAGTGTCTCCACCTTCTTGATCTCGATCTGGTTTATCCAGTTGCTTCTGGGGCTCTGGCGACTGCAATTTTAGCCGCTTAACTGCAGGCACTTTCACTGCAAGGGGTTCAGGAACTTCCCCCTCCATCTCGGTGCTTTAACTGGGCCTCGCACCACTGTCAACTTTACCACATTGGCTGAGAGAAATTACTATATTTAACCACTCAAACCCAATATTTTACCACCTGCAACCACACAGGATTACTTCACTGATTGAGGCACTGGAAGCAATTTGCTGCAGCGATTCGAATGGAGTTTTTGTAGCTTATAAAAATAGTCAGGGCCTAGGAGCAGAACCACGGATGTCCTCTCATGCCAAGCTCATCATGTGACCCCACTTTTTAATGTCTTTATAAGTGACATTGCAGAGGGACTGGAAGAAAAAATATGCCTCTTTGCAGATGACACAAAAATCTGCAACAGGGTTGATACACAAGGAGGCATGGAAAGGATGAGGAGGGACTTGGCAAGGTTGGAGGAATAGTCAGAAGTATGGCAGCTTGTATTCAATGCAAAGAAGTGCAAAGTAATGCACCTGGGAAACAAAAACCCAGGGGAAGATTACATAATGGGGGAGGAGGTAGTAACAACAACAAAAATGGAAAGGGACCTGGGGGTAATCATATCAGATGACCTTAAGGTTGGGAAGCAATGTGTGAAGGTGGTAGGGAGGGCTGGGGGATACTGGGATTTATAGGGAGAGGCATCACCAGAAGAAAACAGGAAGTAGTTATCTCCCTGTACAGACAGTTGGTGAGACCACATCTGGAGTACTGTATCCAGTTCTGGAGACCCCATCTCCACAAGGACATAGACAGGATGGAGGCAGTTCAGAGGAGGGCAACTAAAAAGGTGCAGGGTCTGCAAGGGAAGCCATAAGAGGAGATACTAAAGGAACTTAATATGTATACCCTTGAGGAAAGGAGGGAGTGGGGGACATGATAGAAATGTTTAAGTACCTCAGTGGAATCAACAAAGTCCAAGCGGGTAGCATCTTTCAGAAAAAGAGATGTGAAAGAACAAGGGGACACAATTTGAAGATAGAGTGGGGATAGCTCAGGGGAAATGTGAGGAAGTATTTTTTTCACAGAGAAGGTGGCGGTCGCATGGAACAGCCTTCCTAAGGGGATTGTGGGGTCTAAAACTGTGGGAAAATTCAAGAATGCATAGGACAGACATAAGGCAATTTTTTTGGGGGTAGGAAGAAATAGGCTGTTGGTTAAGTAGGATCTGCAGCTTATCCTCTTGGTAGGGAAATGGGCAGACTAGGTGGGCCAAGCGGGCCTTATTTGTCGTCAAAGTCTATGTTTCTATGTTTCTATCACTGAACATCTGTCATGGTAGTTTCATGCACTGTATAAGTAATAGCGATGGCCTGTTATCTTTTAATTTTTTTAGTCATTATTATATCTGAGTTGGTGCAGTCTGACTTAAGTTTTAATCATTTATTTTTGTTATGGGTATTGGACAGCAGTGAATGTAATGTAAAAAGCAGGCCGATAATGAAATATGACTGAAATTATGTTGGAAACGACTGAAATGATGCTGGATATGATATTGTGAAACACTCTGGACTGCTGGTGTCTTAATTGCAATACTCCAAAAGTACTAAATAAAAGTTCCTTGTGGTGTTATTCTGGTCTTTGGATGTTTCTTTCCTTTTCCCATTTGTGGTGATTGCGGGGCTTATGGCAGATAGAAAAACATTGTAGTAATTCATAAAAGTTTTAAAAATGTGAATGAGCCAATTGGGGAATCGGGGTCCATAGACTAACAGGAAAGTGTTTTTTTTGTCAATTAAATGGTGGGGCAACATCAGGAATCAGGGAGCAGGGCTGTTAGACAATCAAGGAGAGTTCTTTTCAGTTACAGTGCCATCTGCTGGCTAATGACTCATTTTAATTACAATAACAATAAAAGTACACTCCATGGCACCAACCACTCTAGAATGCATGGTGATTGCCATCTAGTGGCAAATGGAGGGAAGCACATTAAGCTTGTTTTGTACTGCCACATTTATCACCACATTAGACCGGCATACAGGGGTACTGCCTCAGAACTGCCTCAGTACCGACCGGCATGCTGGGGTACAGTGAAACTTTTCTACAACTATCACTGTACAAGATATATGGAGTGGTGCACCTGTATTTCAGTAATTACTATGGTACATAACAACTGCATGAGCTGCAAGTCCTAGTACGATGTAAGAAAGGATTATGTCCAGTAAATGAAATGCACTGTGGGTTGAAATGGTGCAACAGCTAACAGCAGAGCAGTCCCCAGCTTCCTCCCATGGCTAACTTCCAGGCAGATTCCTGATGTCCTTTCTGCTCATCCTTAGTGCAAGGCCACAAGTGGGAGGGCTGCTTGGAAATAGCTGGGTAAGTGCACCCACTGAGCCTCTGGTTTGGCTGGTGTACATAATGCAAGTTCTGAGATCTGAGCTAAGGAGAAAACTGGTGAGGTTGTTGGCCTTTGGGGCAGGAGGAAGCAAGATGGATGGACTCCCTCAAGGTTCCGCATCAAATAAGTGATTACAAACTCTTTGGGGGGGCATGCAGACTGTTATGCCCAAATAAGTGGGGTCAAAAACCATGCTGATATAAAGAAACCTTAATGGTTTCCTTGTGCACTTTTATAACAGTGCATTTGCTTACCACACTGTATCAGTGGCATGCTCTTGACATGCTACCCTCAGTCAAGACCATTGGGTGTGGGCCGGCTGGCACTGGTCCATAAAAAGCTGGTAGTCCATCTGAGTCTTAGGAAGAAGGCACTAGAGATTTGGAAAGCAAATCCCAAGCTGTTCACCAGAGGAGTGACCTCACAGGATTAGTGTCCATTGGGGGATGGAGCAAGATGGATGAACCCTCTCATGATCCTGGGACTGGGCAGGCTGGTTCTGGTCCACAAAAAGTTGATGGTCCATCTGAACCTAAGAAAATGGCACCAGAGATTTTCAAATGTCTAGTCCTGGCCCCCAAGCCTCCTGATTGACTGGTGGATTGAATACAAGTCCTGAACTCCTCAGCCAAGGAGCAACCTGGCAGGATTGGAGAGCAGTGTGGGCAAGGGATTAAGATGGCTAGACCCCCTCCCAACCCCTGTGAGTGGGTAAGCTGTGATGATCCAGGAAAAGCTAACTGATAATTAACTAAATGCTACAATATGTGGAATACATGAGTTTGATTTTTATTCAGTGTAGAATAAATCTAGTAGATGGGTGGCCAATGATTGCTCTAAAATGTCTAGTGATAATTAGTGAGAAAATACAGTGGCTTATTTTACAATAGTTAACTACCTTCTAAATGGTTCAATAAGGTGAAATAAGCATTTGTATAAGTAGCCACCAATAATATTTTGGCAATGATTGGTCACCTTTGTAAAAGCTATCAAATAAATTGGGTAAATTTCCAAAGTGTTGGATGCAAACTATGATCTCCCACAAAGTAGAAAAGGGTAGTAAGGATATACCATTAGAGCATCAGTACAATTTAAATGTCAACTCCACTTGTATGATAATGCTCCTCAATCATTATGAAAGGTGCATAGTCATTTAAAGTGAGACAATACTTTTTATTAATTTATTAGTTATTAGATTATCACTTATATTAATTTGTTAGTTGACATTAGTAAATGTGAAGTACTCATTGGTCACCTGACTAATAAATTTACTATCACCTGAGTAAAGGTCCAAAACATTGGGCAAAATTCCTGAAATTCTAGATACCAGCAACAGTTAATAAATGTACATTTTGGAACATCACTAATTTTTGAATTGCTAAGGAATATCTATTAATTTATATTTATGGACTTTTACAAAATATTAATTGTTCAATAAATTAAGACTACTGATTTTCATACCAATGTCTTAAATAAACAATTAACTGCCAGTTACATTAATGTTAAGATCATTTTACTTCTGATTGAGACTTTTAACCTCCATTAAGTTCAATAGCTGATTATGTTACCTCCTTCTATTCATTCTTCATTATACCTCCTTATAGGAAACCGTTTCTCAGGAACTGCTAGTTTGTTACATCTGTGCCAAGTTTTTTTTTATAGCAAAGAGGAAGTTCAATGTTTTCTTTAAAAATAAAACTGTTATAATTTAGTCAGCTATTTCCACATGAGCAAAGGCAGACATGAAGATCAAATATTACTTTCCTCTCAGAACAGAAGATGTTGAATTAGTATCCACATAAGAATCCCCAGAATATTCAATAAACCCATTACTTTTCTCGAGGACACTGCAGACTTTGCTCTGTTGCAGAATAATGATAGACAATGTTCTGGGCCAAGCAACTGAAACATGACAGTCTTGTCAATATTGGGACAAAATATTTAAATGCATCATTTTTCCACAGCACAGTTTTATAGTTTAATAAATTATTTGGTCCCCATGTTTATACTGTAAGCAGTGACTGCAAACAGGCTGGTAAGGACTGGTCAACAAATACGGTTTGGGGTTAGACAGTAAGAATGCTGGCAGTTGCTATGTTAGAGTATCTTGTGTAGTGAATAGTCTTGTTGGTACTACCACCTGTAACCTAGCTCCCACAGAGGAGAATTCTCTTATCTCACACTGACAATGGTACTGCCAGAGTACTCAAGTCATGTGGTGCCAGGAGTACTACTTCTACTGTAATTCAAGATGATTTTATTGCTCAGCTTATGAGCCATTACAATATGCTATACAAATACAGGTATTTCACATAGACACATGGTATACAAAGATAAAATCTTGTAGTTGAGCATACTATAGAATCATATATTCATTATCCAAGTAACACAGTCCCGCTAATAACTTGATTACTATATTCTGGCCTCTTTAAGCCTAGACTGAAGTGAAAAAATATCAACATATCTTGAGTCTAAAAACAGTATGTCCATGGATAAAGTATAAATAACATTTCTGTTGTTGGTAGAATAATATTCCCAAAACAAAGTTGAATCTAGCTTCAATAATTACTTTCAATTTAGTTTTCCAACTTTAAATATACTTTTTAAGACACTCTTGTTAAGCATATAATAATTACAGCAAGGTAGAAGCACCCTAAAACCTTATAGCAGTAATAATGCCATGATTCTCCCATATTATGGTGATATATTCAATATACAGCTCAGAATAAGCTAGACTATGTTAGCAGTCATAATAAGTTCAACCGATGTTAATACTCCAAGTTGTGAACAGGTAAGACAGCCACAAGATATCTTATTCAGTAGAACTACCTCATGTCCCACACAAGAGTAGGACCAAGTTCTAGACAGTGGACCCTATACCAATAAATGAGGTTACTGCAGCCATTATTCTATCCCAGTCAGATCTGACAGACCACTGCCACTAGAACAAAACTGATCCATATCATGCTGCCAGTCAGGGTCTGCCACAGTAAGGAGGTTTGAAAGGGGCACTCTGCAACCCATGCTGTGCCGTACTCCTATAACCGACCTGTGGAGATTTTTACAGACTGGATTGCTACATAGATACCCAATATAATTTCATGGGGCTGAACCTGTTCTCTCGCTTTAGAACATTTTGTTCTGCACTTGCCCAGAAATGAGCACTGGATGTAAATTACATCTTGAATTCCTTATCCTAACAGGGAGCCAGAAGAGTGCACTTTGGGTGTACTATTAGGCCATCTTCCCTTTACCATAAAGAGTTTAGCCATGTTAATATTTAAGTGCAAATTAGTAAAGTAACCATCAAACACCTCCACAGTAGAACAGCAACGTGCCTCTTATAAGGACAGAACCATGTCCTGGGTAACAGGCCTCATACCAGATGACAAGGATACTACAACCACTACTCTGTCCTGATTAGATTTGAAAGGTCACTGCCACTAAAATCAACTGATCCCTTTCTTGCTGCCAGTCAGGATTTGCCACTATGAGGGGGCTGAAAGGGACACCCTGCAATGAATGTTGATCCGTGCTCCGATATCTGACAACCAGGCATTTATTCCCAACTGGACTGCAGTGTAGAAATCCAATATACTTCCATGGGACTAAACCTGGTATCTCACTTCGGGTCCTTTTGTTCTGTACTTCTGAAAATCAGTAATGGGCCCAAACCACAAGTTGAGTTTCTTGCTCCAACAAAAGGCTAGAACAATTCACTTTTAGAGGTGCTATTAGGCCACAAAACCTTAAGCACTATGAACATCCTGGAAGCACCAGTACCAGTACTTACTGTCACTTATGAGAAATTTCAATTTGCATATCTAAAGCCATCACTTAATCAATATTCACTCCCAACCCCAGCGTACTAGCCTTTTTTAAAATGCCATGGCCATTAACACCTTAAATTGGAGGTAGTATAGCGCAGTGGTCTAAGGCTCTGAGCTGCAAATTTGGTGACATCCAGCAGGCCAGACCTGGGTTTGAATCCCACAGCTTCCACTTGCATACTGTGTGACCCTGAGCAAGTCACTTAACCTCCTTATGCTCCCAGGTCACTCCTGTAAAAAAGCTTTCAGCTTAGTGTGCTATACCTGGTTAAACAACTAAATAAAAAAAATAAATAAATAAATTAGTTCATACAAACTGAAAGTGTAGTCATACTTTTAACACATACAGTAAAAACAAAATTATATAGAAATAAAAATATTAGACCACCTTGTAAAAATCAGAACTTTCACACCATTCTAATAATGCTTCAATCATATATAAATTAACAAGAAATGTTGACAATGAGTTCCTGATAAACAGAGCTAGGGCTCCAATGCACTCAGGAGTCTGTTAATTTTGAACCTGGCATTAAAGGCTCCAGTGAGTCAGGAGTCCACAAATTACAGTAATATATGTGATGCTTGGCCAGCTGGTTATGATTGTTCTATGATATTTGTAATATAGAATGTGGTATGTGATTGCCTCCATAAGGCAGCTGTGCCATGCATCCTCCCCCCAGGTTTCAGTGGAAATGACAGGATATATATTAAACCAGGAGATCTCTGTAATGTGATTAACTTCCTTGAGAAGTTGCATTTCATAGCCTTTTTATGATCTCCTGCCTCTGAAGCTGGGAATCTAAAATATACAGTTTATGACCTGTTGCTTCTTTGAAGTGGAAATGAAATGGGACTTTATGAGTCTGCTAGAGGATGAAAATCATAAACTTTTATGAAGTCTTAACAGGAAGAACATGTAATACCAACTGGTGTTAAAAAGCTATATATAAAAAAAAACCTCTGATATTCATTGGGAAAACAGGAACTTCTCAAGATCAGAGAAAATGTTAATTAGGGATTCATATTGGGAAATGAGTTTTTGCTGATGTCACCTTATTTAATATACCTCCTGACAGGACGTCCTGTTTGTATATGTTTTTATATTCTAAATGGAGGAGCTAGATGACCTCATAGAAGGGGTGGAAACACATAGTTTAAACTGCATTCTGTGTTTCAACTGAGTGATATATTTATTTTGGGCTCTTAAGAAACAAGATCTAACCAAGGCACTTGTAGAGGTATTAATTAGATATAAAAAGTCTACCTGTATGTTGGTAGGAGTTTGTCTATAGTTTTCTTTGCTTTTCTTTTAAGTGATTGTATGCTCTGTGATATATTGTTCTGTATTTACATTTTGCATATTTTTATCAATTCTAGTAAAAATATTACTTTAAAAGACTGCCTGGGTGTGTCTTCAAAGTTCTTTTTGATGTGAAGTATAGAGAGTTAAGACTGACCAAAACTGTTCATGAGATTGATGGTGTTACTAAACTGCGAAAAGGTAAGAATATACCTAAAGTCTTTTATAGAGCTTTAAGGATTCATTTTGGATAGGTGGTTAGGTGCCCTTAGGCAAAAGATATCTGGCACCCCCCTCTGAAGAGCAGATTATCTAAGCCTGTATATTTGGGTATGCTAGCATAAGGTTCACAGTTTGAATCTCCCCATAACTTGAGACCAAGGGTGATTCGGACCCACAAGCAAACAGGAGGGTTACCCTGTCTGTTACCTGTTCACAATATTGCACTCAGAGTTTGGAACTATTGGAGCAGAGGGCCTGACCTGCTGAGTGTGTTTGTGACAAATTGGTTGGCAGTGGTGTGGATAAATTTGGTAACACAAGCTTTAACTGTTCAGTGTATCAGCTTAATAATGTACAGCTCACTTGCAAAATAAGGCAGTGATTTATTTTTAAAAAGGAAACCAAACTGTATAATTTTGCCTACAGTCATGTTCCTACCTGTTTTATTTTTTTTCTAAAGTGCAAATTAAAGTAGCCGTAGTTAGGGAAGAAGATGGCTTAAAACTACAGTGGGTACACTGCAGACTACTTGAGGCAGTTGTGCCAGGACAGAGAAGTACTGTACAAGGTGAGAGCCCCCAAGCAGAACCTCATGGATGCCCTGATGGCAGCAGATGCCCAGAGCATTGAGTCACAGGCTGTGACTGAAAAGGACCAAACCTTGGGCATGGGCATGGAGGGGCTAGCGGCCAGTGCAGTGTCCAGATCCAATGAGGAGAGCAGCAGGGCCAGTGCAAGTGAAAGGCCACAACAGCATTGGAAGGTCACCAACATTCTGGAGCCAGAAGCAATCAGGCTGCAGACTGAGTTGCGCAGAATGGAGCTTGAGTTCCAGAGAGAACAGTGAGAAGCAGACCATGAGGAGCATGAGCGACAGAGGTGACATGAACTGGAGAAGTTATTACTCCAACCACTAGCACCAGAGCAGGTAAGTGACTTGGGTTTAACTGGAACTACAGGACTGAGTTACAAATTGAATTCCATATTGACAGCCGAATTTAAAGAGGGGGAGAATATGGATGCCTTTTTAAATTCCTATGAAAAAGTTTGTATTCAGGCTAAAATTCCTTGAAGGTCCTGGAGCTTCCAGCTATCTCCTCTACTTACTGGAAAAGCAGTATGCATTGGGTCAAATGGACAATGAGGACAGTAATGTTTATAGCAAACTTAAAGCTGCACTTTTAAAAAAGTTTGATTTAACTGCAGAAGCATACGGAGCTAAATTCCATAAGCTCAGGAGAAACCCTAATATGGGTTACAAGGAGCTAGCCATGAAACATCAATCTTTAAAACATTGGTGGGAGGGAATTGAAGCAAATTCTGTAGATAAAATTGAAAATATTTTGTTAGAACATTTTTTTGGGCATGCTCAGCAGAGCTGAAAACCTGGTTGGAGAACCAAGATCCTAAAACAGTGCAAGAGGCTGCTGAACTCTCTGACAGCTATTCCATGAGCAGACCTGCTCTGAGAGTGAATGGGGCAGTTGTGGCAGTGCATTAAGGGAAAAGTGCACCTTCATGGCAGCTAAAACACTCACTGCCTCCACTGAAACCAGTTAGCACCAGGTTTCAGAGAAAATATTTCTCTGAGAAAAAAAACAAATGTTGGGTCTATAAAGAGACAGGGCATATTGCAAGATAGTGTCCCAAAAGGGTGAGCAATACACAGAATGGGGCTAGGAAAGAAGTGGGTTGTTTGTGTGTCCCTGGAAGCATGCCTGTGAACATGAGGGAACACATTCACCCAGTCATGGTGAATGGGGCACATCATAAGGGTTAAGGGAGACAGGGGCATCCCTGACGTTGGTAAAATGGGATTTGGTAGAGCCTAGTCAACTTATACCCAATTAATTTATAACTGTACAAGACTTTACTGGTAAGTAGAAAACATTTTTACTCACTAGTGTTCTCCTAGACTGGGGTAAAACATGGGGAACTGTGTAACAGGTGGCTGTAGCCAAAATGTTAGCAGTTGACATCATCCTTGGCAACAATCTCAAACAGGGGATGGTGTGTGCAGTTACCCATAGCCAAGCAGAAAGGGAAAATTGTAGTTCCCTAGACACCACAGAAGTCAGTGTGGAAACCACTGGGAGGCTAGTTCCCCAGCCTGTGTCTTCTGATAAGGAGACTAATGAAAAGGGGGTAACATTTCCCCAGTAGCAGTTAACCACACAGCTATGGAGGGTTACTCCGAAGAGGAAGGGGTGACCCATTGTCAGAGGGTTAGGGATGACACTGATCCTGAGTGCCCTGAAGCTAGTGCTAAGGACCCTGGTTTAGAGACTGAAGGGGACCTGTCTTGGAAATGTGTAACGAGTTTGTAGCTGCTCAGAAAAGTGACCCTACTCTAGAGAAGCTGTGGGCTTGGGCAGACTCTGACAGAGCAGAGCGCGGTAATGGTAAACATAAAGTTTATTTGTAAAATGGACTAATGTATACTCAGATTGTAAAGACATAGGAAGGGGTAATAGGCAGACAGCTTGTCATTTCCCCAGTGGTCTCGTGAGCAATTGCTCAAGACTGCACATGATATTCCCTTGTCTGGTCATCTGGGAATCATGCACACTACACAGCAGTTGGCCCAGAATTTCTATTGGTCCAGCTTCACCCAGCAGGTGAAGGAGTACTGCAGGTCTTGTCACTGGTGCCAAGAAAGAGGGAAGGCGGGTAAGAAAACCCAAGATGCCCGAATTCCATTGCTTATAGTGGAGGAGCCATTCCAGAGGGTGGGAATGAATATTGTGGGGCCTTTAAATAAACCCCAGCTCCTCCGGGAAGAGGTTCATCCAGACTGGTATATTATGACACCCAGTACCCCAAGGCAGTCGCCCTATCCTCACTGAGGACAGACAAAGTGGCAGATGCCTTACTTTGGATTTTCTCCCGTATTACATTTCCACAGGAGGGTATCACTGATCAAGGGGGTTACTTCATGTTGAAATTGATAAAATGTTTGTGGGAGAAGTGTGGGGTGGTGCATAGGTGCATGACACTTGATCACCCACCAGCCAATGGGCTTGTGGAAAGATTTAACGGTACCCTTAAGTCAATGCTCCAAGCTTTTGCTGAACAGCATGGGAGGGACTGGGAGAAATACCTTCCCCACCTGTTTGCATAAAGGGAGCTACCCCAAGAGTCAACAGGATTTTCCTCCTTTGAGCTCTTATATGGATGCCAGGTATGTGGGCTCCTAGACTTGATCTGGGGGGATTGTGAAGGCAAGCATACCACCCAGGGAACTCCCCTAGTAGATTACATCCTTAGGTTTATGGAAAGGCTGAAGGAGCTTATGGGGACAGCCCAAAGCAACCTAGCAGCTTCCCAAAAGAAATAAAAAGTGTGGTAAGACCACAGAACCAGAGCTCACTCATACACGGTGGGTCAGGAAATCATGGTCTTTATTTGGACTGGAAAAGCAAGCTGCAGGCTGAATGGGTAGAACCATACAAAGTAGTTAGGAAGGTAAATGACGTAGACTATATCACAGAGTTATCTGACAGAACACAGACAGAAAGAATGTACCATGTTAACAAGACAAAGCCTTTTGCTAATAGGGCTGACATGGTGTTTGCAGTATGTAGTCCTGGGGTGGGGACAGATGAAGGAGACCCCCTTCTGGACTCGCTGGAAGAAAGCAAGTGGGAGTCCTCTGTGGAGGCAGTTAAATTATCTCTGCAGCTGGACCCAGACAAGATCCAGGAAGTAAGATTTTTGCAGTCTTTGCCCCCCTGTTTAGTGCCTAGTCTGTACTAACTTCCTTAGCAATGCACGATGTGGAGACAGGGACACAGACACCCATATGGCAGACAGCATATCCGGTGTCAGAGGCTGTAAAAAAGAACATTAGGAAGCAGGTGGAGGAAATGCTGGATTTAATGGTAATCCAGAGATCCCAGAGCCCCTGGGCCTCACCCGTAGTCCTTGTGCCCAAGCCAGATGGCTCTACTCATTTCTGTGTGGACCATCATGGGCTGAATGTGGTCACAAAGTCAGATGCCCACCCAATGCCCCAGACAGATGAACTCCTGGACAAGTTTGGAGGGGTTACCTACCTTATGACTATTGACCTGACTGAGGGGTATTGGCAGGTAGAGTTAACTGACAGAGCTAGGGAGAGGTCAGACTTCATCACTCTGATAGGCTTATTTGAATTTAAAGTAAGGTCTTTTGGAATGAAGAATGCCCTGGCCACTTTCCAAAGGTTAGTGAACCAGGTGTTAAATGATGCTGAGGAGTTCACCATGGTGTACCTGGATGGCATTGCTATCTTTAGTGCCAGCTGGGAGGAACACTTGCCCCACTTTAGGGAACTGCAGGGCAGGATACACAGGGCTGGGTTCACTGTCAAAGCTGAGAAGTGCCAGGGGGCCATGGCTGAAGTGGCATTCCTCGAGCATGTTGTAGGTTGGGGACAGCTCTGACCTAACCAAGTAATAATAGAGGTGATCAAGGGGTGGCCCATACCAGAAATGCAGAAGCAGGTCAGGAGTTTTCTAGGGACAGCAGGGTACTATAGGAAATTTGTACCCAATTGCAGTGCCCTGGCTGCTCCCCTATCTGACCTGGTAAAGAAAAGGATGCCTAACAAAAATTACCTGGGAATCAGCCTGTGAAAAAGCCTTTACCTGACTGAAGGAGGCACTGTGCAGTGCTCCTGTGTTGACAAGTCCTGACTATAGCAGACCCTTTATAGTCCTGACTGATGCCTCAGACATGGGTATTGGGAAAGTGCTGAGTTTGATATCCAACCAAGAGAAAGATAACTTTGTAGTGTACCTGAGTAAAATATTACTTCCCAGGGAGCAGGCATACTCTACTGTGAAAAAAATTTGTCTTGCCATAGTGTGGGCCCTAAAGAAGTTAGAGCCATACTTATATGGGCAGCATTTTGAGGTGCAAACAGACCACAACCCCCTGATTAGGCTGACCCAAATGGGAAAAACAAATGGTAGACTATTAAGATGGAGTCTTGCCTTACAAGGGAATGGCATGACAATCTTACATAGGGCTGGAGTGACCAATCAGAACGCCGATGGTCTGTCACGTGTATATGAAAAGTGAACTGATTTGGGAAGCTCATCCTATGCAGGGGATAGAACCCCCAAATTCTGTGTTGGTGGGGAGGATTGTGATGCTTGGCCAGCTAGTAATGTTTGTTCTATGACATTTGTAATATAGAACGCGGTGTGTGATTGTCTCCATAAAGCAGCTGTGCCATGACCCCCTCCCAGGTTTCAGTGGAAATGGCAGGATATATATTAAAACCAGGAGACCTCTGTAATGTGATTAACTTCCTCAAGAAGTTGCATTTTATAGCCTTTTTTGACCTCCTGTCTCTGAAGCTGGGAAACTATACAGTTTATGACCTGTTGCTTCTTTGAAGTGGGAACAAAATGGGACATTATGAATCTGCTAGAGGATGAAAATCATAAACTTTTATGAAGTCTTAAGAGGAAGAACATTTAATACAAACTGGTAATAAAAAGCTATAAAAAAACTCTGATGTTCGTTGGGAAACAGGAACAGCTCAAGATCAGAGAAAATGTTAATTAAGGAGTCATATTGGGAAATGAGTTTTTGCTGATGTCACCTTATATAATATACCTCCTGATAGGACATCCTGTTTGCATTTCTTTTTATATTCTAATAGAAGGAGCTAGATGACCTCATAGAAGGGGTGGAAACACAGAGTTTAAACTGTATTTTGTGTTTCAACTGAGCGATATATTCATTTTGGGCTCATAAGAAACAACATCTAACCAATGCACTTGTAGAGGTATACATTAGCTAGAAAAAGTCTACCTGTATGTTGGTAGCAGTTTGTGTATAGTTTTCTTTCCTTTTTTTTAAGTGATTGTACTGTATCCTCTGTGATATATTGTTCTGTATTTACATTTTGCATATTTTTATCAATTCTAGTAAAAATATTACTTTGAAAGACTGCCTGGGTGTGTCTTCAAAGTTCTTTTTGCATGTGACATATAAAGGGTTAAGACTGACAAAAACTGCTCATAAGCTTGATGGCGTTACTAAACTGGGAAAAGGTAAGAATATACCTAAGGTCTTCTATAGAGTTTTAAGGGTTTATTTTGTATACCTGGTTAAGGGCCCTAAGGTGAAAGATATGTGGCATCCCCCTGAAGAACAGATTATCTGATACTGTACATATGGGTATGCTAACATAAGGTTCACAGTTTGAATCCCCCCAGAACTTGAGATCAAAGGTGATTTGGACCCACAAGCAGACAGGAGGGTTACCCTGTCTTTTATCTGTTCACAATATTGTGCTCAGAGGTTTGCACTGTGGGAGAAGAGGGCCTGACCTACTGAGTGTGTTTTGTGACAATATATAGAGCTAAGAGCATCGTGTGTGTTCTGAGTTTAGAGCAGCTTTTGAAGGCAGTAATAACCTGTATTTGAGTCAGCAATGTCCAAAATAGCAACGTTGTGGGAAAAATAAGTACAAATAAGGCTGCTGAACTTAACTTTAGGGAGGCAGTATAGTGTAGTGGTTTAAGTCTCTGAGCTACAAATCTAGTGGCATCCAACAAACCAGACCTGGGTTTGAATCTCACCGCTTTCACTTACATGCTGTGTGACCCTGAGCAAGTCACTTATCTTCCCTGTGCTCCCAGGTAACACCTGCAAAAAAGCTTTCAGCTTAGTGTGCTACTCCTGGTTAAACAACTTAATAAAAAAAAAACTCATTCCACTTAGTAAAACATTCATGTAATCAAACAAAGTCACCGGCATTCCTAGTCTCATGGTTGCTGCTAAACCTCCAAAAATTCTTTAGAAATTATCTTAATTAAGACTTGCGAGACAAATAACATCAATGGTGATTATCTTCAAGAGCTTCAGTTCAGCTACTTTATATATAGGAGTTACTTACAGACACTTGTCACAAGCAGCACCTAGCTGTTAATGTTCCAGTTCACTTTGCCAATGGTAATATCAGTACCATCTTTTCTGTCAAATTACCTCAGGCTTCAAACTTCAGGAAACACTTGCCCAAAATACCAAAGCACTCTTCCACCAATCTCCCTTCTTCGACTCTGTCGTCTCTGATAAAAGCATACTCCTGTACTTCTCAATCTCATTGGATCACACCTGCTCAATTACCTTCAATTGCTGTATATCTTTGAAAACTCCACCTCGGAAACACCTGTGAATGAATAATATAGCACTTCTATAAGTGCAGTAACTCAAGTTACATCAAAAAAATAACACCGCTCCCTTTAGCAACATATAGAATACCTGTTCATTTTGAAAAAGATGCCTTTCTGCACTCACAGTTTTGTAGTTATCATGTTCTGCTTCAGGCTTTGCCAACTTTCTGATATATCAGTATGCCATTGGAAAAGATCCAGCTCTCTTGCTCAAGTTATGAGGTACAATGGCTCTTTGATATTCTTACCCCAGGGACACATTCCTGAAAAAACATACTGAACTTTGCAAAGACTTCAAGTCCACAAAACATGGGTTCTGAATTGAGACATTCAAGTGGGTGATAGCTCCTCTGTTAGTCAACTGCAATGGTTACTTATTTATTTAGCTTGTGTTGACACTAGATGAACGTATGCCTATTTTCAGGTATGACCCAAGAAAATTACATGGAAATTACATTAAAATGCTCTAAAGTCACAAAAATGAGCAGCAGCGTGACAACATTAAAACACTAAAATATAAGGAAGATCTGATAAGGCAAGATCCTCAGCAAATGCAGTATGGTATCGCAGGGAGAAGAGTGCAATGTGTCCATCTTGTGCTCTGCCCCTCCCCCTGGAATCAGATCAGTGAGTAGTGGTGTCTCACAGGGGTAAGTGGGGTCAAGAGTACAGTTCTTATGGTGCTGAAACCATCGCAGAGCAAAAGCAGAGTAGCACACATGGGAAGTGTTTTTTTTTTTTTTTTTTGCATTTTGAAGCTGCATGGGTTGAGACATGCTGACATGGCTGTAATGTAAGAGAGAGAAGGGACACTGGAAGCATGTGACTGGATACATAGATTGTCTCCTTCCACTGAATACTTTGAGTAGAACCAAAGCAAATCTCTCCACCTCTGTAGTGCTGTTGCTTTGTCTCCCTTCCTTTCTCCCATGCACTATTTCATTGCTCGCAAATTGAACTCCTGAGCATATTGACTTCTGGCTCACTTCAGGGGTCAGAAGTTGCACCTGTTTTTTTTTTTTTAGCTGCCAGGCAACACCTGGCACTGAATGGCCTTAGTGAGGCAGCTGCTGATCCCCCCCCTCAGGATTGCCAGGCCTGCCTGCTTTGATGGTATCCATATATTAGAAATGCTTGAAAAACAGAACCATTGTAGTGGACAGATCAGCACATCGGATATTCACTTTTTGTCATGTTTTTTCTATCAGGAATAAGAGTCTTCTAGAGATGTGTGAAAGAAACTTTTATGAAATTTCTTCAAAAGGCTGATTTTCACTTCCACGATTGTCTGGAAATGAAATTAGCAACTTTTGCAGAAACTCTGACTTAGAACAGAGGAATAAATTTATAAATTGCGGATTATTACATTTTGTAAAAAGAGATTCTAGCCGTATTGTTCCTTGGAAAGCAGAAGATGATGGAAGGTTTGATACCTTTTATTGGACCAACAAGAGTCTTGCACAAAGATGGAATTATACACAAGCTTTCGAGACCTCATAGGTCACTTCTTCAGGTGAATAATAAAACTGAGCAACATAAGCAGTATTTATATCCACTGTGGAGCAATTTATGAAATAAATAGCAGGAAGTGAAGTAAGAAAGTGATACACGGGGACCAGAGAAAGTAGTTTATATAAGTAGCAAAGTAAAAAAATGTGTGAGAAGAGAAGGTAGTGTGTACTAAATAGAAACAGGTTAGTAGGAGATAAAGGAAGCTTGAAAGGATGAAAAAAGGACCAGACAGGAACACAGATAAGAAATATTTAAGATTAAAACAATAGAAGGTATGCTGAAAGGGTAGAATAGACAACAAATGCCTAAGAGATGCAAGGAGGCTAAGAAATTAGAAGAAACAAAACAACAAAGGCACAGATAAATTGAGTGAGAGGTAGTATAAACAGAAAGGTGTGAAAGGTGACAAAGCACATTTTCTGGAGCTGGAAGGACACTACTTTCTTCAACTGTGAGCTGTGTGAGAAATTCTATATTGCACTTGATATCTGCAACAACGTGCACTTTTGCTTAATTCTGTGGGAGGTGAATCTAACTACCCTTGGTAATTGCTTTTTATTCACATATTTATTTAGTGTTTAACCAAGAAGGGGCTTGCAAACTCTGTTTATCTTGTTAGTAACTTCAGAAGGATTTAAATTCTGCATTTGGGTAGGTCCTTGGAGGTAGCTAGATTGTCTACTAGGATTTTCTAACAGTTAAACTATTTTTAAATGAATTACAGGTGGCTGAGGAGTTGAAAAAGAAACTTGCAAACTCTGCTTATCTTGGAAGTAACCTCATAAGTGTTTGAATACTGCATTCTGGTTGTCCCTTGGGGGTAGCTGGATTGACTATTAGGATTTTGGGACAGAAACTATTTTTAAATAATTTACTGGTGCGTAGGAGTTTGTGACAGTTAAACTCTTTTTAACAAAGTTACTGGGGTTAAGGAGTGGTCACAGAAAAACCTGCAGTGTGAATTGAAACACAGACAGCCTTAGGGGGCAGGACATTGTTTTCAGACCAAACAGGTTATATTTGAACAGGAAGGGCAACATCATAACCATTGGCAACAAATTGCCCTGGGTGGAGATATCCAGACTAGATCAGATCACTGTAAGTTACTGAAGGCTGCAATTTTCAAAGACACAAAGCACATTTTCTGGAGCTGGAAGGACACTACTTTCTTCAACTGTGAGCTGTGTGAGAAATTCTATATTGCACTTGATATCTGCAACAAACGTGCACTTTTGCTTAATTCTGTGGGAGGTGAAACTAACTACCCTTGGTAATTGCTTTTTATTCACATATTTATTTGGTGTTTAACCAAGAAGGGGCTTGCAAACTCTGTTTATCTTGTTAGTAACTTCAGAAAGATTTAAATACTGCATTTGGGTAGGTCCTTGAGGTAGCTAGATTGTCTACTAGGATTTGCTGACAGTTAAACTATTTTTAAATGAATTACAGGTGGCTGAGGAGTTGAAAAGAAACTTGCAAACTCTGCTTATCTTGGAAGTAACCTCATAAGTGTTTGAATACTGCATTCTGGTTGTCCCTTGGGGGTAGCTGGATTGACTACTAGGATTTTGGGACAGAAACTATTTTTAAATAATTTACTGGGGCGTAGGAGTTTGTGATAGTTAAACTCTTTTTAACAAAGTTACTGAGGTTAAAGAGTGGTCACAGAAAAACCTGCAGTGTGAAACAGGAAAAGACAGTCTTTCAAGCAACAGAGGGTGGTGGATCTAGGTTTACATTTGTTTGTTACAATTCTTAAGATTTTCAGTGCAGGAAGAGTTTAAAGCATAGCTGACTTATTTTGGGGCTGACAGCTCTCAGAGCACAAACCACCAGGCCTGTTTTGGGGCTGGGAAGGTTTACCTGTGTCTGACTTGGATGTGTGGATTTTTCTCTGATTAGCAGGGTATTTCTCTATCAAATTGTTGTGTAGGGTATCTTGTTGACAGGAAGGCACTCATTGCAGCAGTGGGTCAGAGCTTTTAGCTGATTGTTTTGTGAGGCACAGTTTAGGCCCAACCCTTCCCACCCCTCACCCCACCACCCTGTAAATAGTTCCTTTATACCTGGGGTTCTGACATCATTTCCTCAAGAGTGCAAGGTGCATGTCACTGTCATATCCTCTCTAGCACACTGCACTGACAATATAAGCATACACATTGTATAATATAAATACATATCTATTTCTATATTACAAACCAATCACACACACACAAAAAAATGTGGGGAGTAGTGCAGTGTAATGGCTGTGGGGCAGCAGTCTTCCGGGAGTCTTTCTGGAGGCTGAGATGCTGCCCTATTTGCAGACAACTCTCTGCCCTGAGGGAGGAAGTTGCCCGTCTTCAGGCCACACTGGACAGTAGTACGGGGACCTTCCCCCAGGCCACACTGGACAGTAGGAAGGGAACCTCCCCCATCCAGGGAGCACCAGAGCCACCACCACTACCTCAGAGGTTGCAAAGAAAGCACAGCAGTTGGACCACAGTGGGCTCAGAGAGGGTGAGGATGGTGGAACAGAGGCACACCCAGTCAGTTGTTCCACACCACAATCCATACACCATTCTGGGGGAGCATAGCTTCCCTATGGATACACCCACAGAGGAGACCAAGGAGGCTGAGGACAACTGTCACAAGGGAGGCCCACAGGAAGGAGGCAGAGGACACCACAAGGAAAGGAAGCAGCTCCTGGTGGGGGACTCAATTATTAGGGGGATAGAACTGGGAGGAGCTGTGAAAACTGAAGTAAGGTGCCTGCCTGGTGCCATGGCTTGGAAGGACAGGAAGCACATCCTCAGGATCATGACAACAGCTGCAAGGGATTCTGAGCTGGACGTAAATGAGCAGTGCAGGAGGACATTGCAGAGTTGGGGAGGGGCCTAAGACAAGTAGCACACACAGTATCCTTCTCAGAGGTGCTGCCTGTCAAAGGCATGGGGGAGGTGAGGGTAATTGGCACCATGCAGTGTAATGAATGGTTGAAAAAATAGTGCAGAGCACAGGGGTTTGGCTTCATTAGGGACTGGGATTCCACCTGGAGGGACACCAGCCTATACTGGCAGGATGGTCTGCATCTGTCCAGGAAGGAACAAGACTTTTGAGCAATCGGTTTAAATGCTTCATTGGCAAGCTTTTAAACTAGTCAAAGGGGGAGGCACTGACAAGCAGCAGAAAAATACCAGCCTCTCCCTACAAAACAGGGTACTAAATGAGAAAAAGACCGAGGTAGAACGGTCAGTGGGGGATGCTGCAACAGAAGGTAAAGCCATCAAAAAATTGAGAGCAATGAGTACCAATGCCCATAGTCTAGGTAACAAGCTTCCTGAATTAGTGGCCTTGATGGAGGAGGAACACCTGGCTATCATGGCAGTCACAGAAACATGGTACACACAAAACCATGACTGGGACATAAACATACCAGGATACACTATCTACTGGAGGGACAGGGAGGGTAAAAGAGGAGGAGGAGGAGGAGTTCTTTACATAAGGGAAGGAATAAAAGCAACAGAACAAAAGGGTAAACAGGGAGGAGAAGAAGCACTGTGGGTCAATTTGGAGACAGGCAATGGCACTCAATCATATGGGTTGTATACAGACCTCTCTCTCAGGGGAAGGAAATGGACAAGGAAATGATAGAAAGTATACTTAGAATGGAAGAAAGAGGGGAGATATTGCTGATGGGTGATCTGAATATGCCAGATGTTAACTGGAGTGCAGTTGCAGCTGCCACTTTGAAGAGTGCAGTTATTCTAGATGCCCTACAGGGGGCATGCTTTAGACAATTAGTACTGGAGCCCACTCAAGAGGGAGCAATATTAGACTTGATACTCTCAAATGGAGATGGAGAGAGGATCACAGATGTAGAAGTGGGTAGCCATCTGGGAACTAGCGACCATCGAAAGCAGTATGGTTCACAGTAACACAAGCAATAGAGTCAAGCCATGCAAAGACAAAAGTACTGGATTTTAGGAGGGCTGATTTGCAAAAATGGGTGAGTGCCTAAGGAATGCACCAGCAAATGGGCAGGAAGGAGGGGTGGAAGAACAATGGGGAATAATAAAAACTGCCATCACAGAGGTAACAAGCTTTTGTGTGAAGCAAATAAACAAAACAAGATGATGTAAGAAACCACTATGGTTCTCAAAGGAAGTGGCAGTGAAGGTTCAAGAGAAAAAGAAAGCATTCAGGAAGTACAAGGAATCGCAGAAGGAGCAGGACAAAGAACTGTATCACTTAAAGCAAAAGGAGGCTGGGAAGGCAGTCAGAACAGCAAAGGCCCAAACCGAGGAAAAGATAGCCAACTCCAGTTAAGGGGAATAAAACCTTTATAGGTACATCAGAGCAAAGGAAGACCAAGGGAGGGATAGTGAGGCTTAATAAAGGGAAGAGGGTGGGCAGAGGGAGACTGTGAAAAGGCAGAGATACTAAACAAATATTTTTGCTCAGTATTTACAAATGAAGACGGGGAGGTACATAAAACAAACAGTAGTAACACTCTGGATACAGAAGTTGATACCAGCCCATTTACAGAAGAAAGGGTTCTGAAAGAACTCTTAAAACTGAAGGTGGACAAAGCAATGGGGCCTGATGAGATTCATCCCGGAATTCTAAAAGAACTAAGGGTAGAACTAGTGACCCCACTGACTACCCTTTTTAACAAATCATGGAGGAAGGGTGGTACCCGAGGATTGGAGGAGGGCAGATGTGATTCCCTTCACAAAAGTGGGAGCAAGGCAGAAGCAGGAAACTACAGATCTGTTAGTTTAACCTCAGTGATAGGGAAAATGGATGGAATCACTTCTAAAAGAAAGAATTGTCAGAGTATCTAGAGGTCAGAGGGGCACAGGACCCTAGGGCAGCATGGATTCACAGCAGGAAGGTCATGCCAGATGAATCTGATAGATTTCTTTGACTGGATGACCAAAGTAGTAGATCAGGGAGGGGCTGTGGACATGGCCTACCTAGACTTTAGCAAGGCATTTGACACAGTCCCACACAAAAGATTAATATACAAGTTAGCCAACCTGGGAGTGGGTTCCAAGATGACAGCCTGGGTAAAGAACTGGCTGGAGAATAGGACACAGACAGTAATAGTAAATGGAGTCCACTCAGAAGAAAGGAGGGTTACTAGTGGGGTACCCCAGGGTTCAGTATTAGGACCGGTCCTCTTCAATGTCTTTATAAGCGACATTGCAGAAGGACTGGAAGGAAAAGTATGTCTCTTTGCAGATGACACTAAGATCTGCAACAGAGTTGATGCACAGAGTGGGGTGGAAAGGATGTGAAGGGACTTGGCAAGGTTAGAGGAATGGTTAAATGTATGGGAGCTTAGATTCAATGCTAAGAAGTGCAAGGTAATGCACCTGGGAAACAAAAACCCAGGGGAAGAGTACACAATGGGGGGGTGAGATACTAACAATGACAAAAATGGAAAGAGACCTGGGGGTAGTCATATCAGATGACCTAAAGATGGGCAAGCAATGTGAGAGGGCAGCAAGGAGGGCTGGGAGGATACTGGGATGCATAGGGAGAGGCAACACCAGTAGAAAACAGGAAGTTATTATCCCTCTGTACAGACAGCTGGTGAGACCCCATCTGGAGTACTGTGTGCAGTTCTGGAGACCCAATCTCCACAAAGACATAGACAGGATGGAAGCTGTCCAGAGGAGGGCAACTAAAATGGTGCAGGGTCTGCACCAGAAGACATATGAAGAGAGACTTAAGGAGCTTAATATGTATAGCCTCGAGGAAAGGAGGGAGAGGGGGGACATGATAGAAACTTTAAAGTACCTCAAGGGAATCAACAAAGTCCAAGAGGGTAGAATCTTCCAAAAAAAGAGATGTGCAAGAACAAGAGGGCACAATTTGAAGATGGGGGGGTGGCTCAGAGGTAATTTAAGGAAATATTTTTTCACAGAGAGATGCATGGAACGGTTTTCTGGAGGAGGTTGTGGAGTCAAAATCAGTGGTGGAATTCAAGCATGCATGGGATAGTCATAAGGCAATTCTGGAGGGTGGGTGTAGGAAGAAGTAGGCTGCTGGTTAACTAGGATCTGCAGCTTATCCAGTAGGTAGGGAAATGGGCAGACTGGGTGGGCCAAGCGGTCCTTATCTGCCGTCAAATTCTATGTTTCTATGTTTCTATGAAAACAATCAGGGCTGAGCTGAAAGAGTTTGTGGGAGAAACAGGGAGGAAGTAAGTCACAGATGATAAAAATAGAGCAGTCAGGAACTCAGAAAAAAACAATAACAAGATAATTACAGTTAAACTCAGATGCCATGACCAATGTGCTACAATCCAGCCAATAGGTCAGTTGTAGTTCTTGGGTGACAAGAGTGCTCCACTGTAGTCGGCTCTCACTGTGCTGAAGCCACCACTGAGCGGAGTGAGGGCAGAGAAGTACACAAGGGAAGTGCTAGTTTTGCTGCATTTACTCTCTGTAGGCAGTGCAGAGTAAATGCTGTAGTGATACTGTGGGGACTGTGTGTGGGAAGGGGAGGAAGAAGGAAGCCTCTTCAGGCAGTGTAAGTTAGGGACTAGCCAGAAAAAAATACCTACTTGGTAAAAATCAGCCAATAGGGCAGCTGCAGTTTGTTTATAACTCCAAAATCCCAAGCAGCTCCTTGTATGAGCACCCTGAAGCATGTGTGGCAAAAAGGAGTGTGGCATCTACCTAAGTGTCATCTGGGGGTGTCAGTATGCCATCTGAAGGGAGAACTGTAGGCCACACTGGTCAGCAGTGGGTAGGTAAGTGTTAAGGGAGGATAGTGAACACACTTTGGGATCTTAATAAGGGTTTGCAGTAGATCTCTATCTAAGGGTAGATTTTAAGTACATACCACATTAGAGAATTGCTAGAGAGGGCAGCCAGCTCCTATCTGGGACCAACCCATGAGGGCAACACAGTCAAGGGAGTGCGGCTAGTACTTATCTGGGGTCAACTTGTATTTGTCCTGAGGTTCATGGAAGCATGGCTAAGTAAAGTAATAGAGAAGGGCTAAAATAGTAATATGGGGAGGAGGGAATTTAGTGGATGCAAGTGAAGTGGGTGGAGTGGTGGAGTTCAGGGGGTGTGGGGTGGCAGTGTTTCTGTGAACTCTCTATGAGGTGGGGAATGACAGGTTTGTCACCATATTAAGCAGCTGAGGGTGGAGGTTTGGCAGCTGAAGCACAAGATAGGTTCACTGGTAGTAGTGAGGATTTTTAAGGTAATGATAGGAAGGGCATAGGTGCCATAGGGCTTCAAGGCAAACAAGAGAGAATGGCAAGTGTGAAGTCAAGACGATGGCCCAGTGGTGTAGATGGCTGAGGCACCATGCCTTACATGCCACCATATTGGGGGCCCAGAATTGGGTGTAATCGCAGGGCATCAGGAGTCTGCCAGGGGAGGAGGCTTGAGCATCTGACAGTCTGCTCTCCTCCTCTGGGGGAAGGGTAAGGAAGCACTCAATGCTTGACTGACCCCTGGCAAAGGCCAGGAGCCTTCACAGATGAGGTCTGAAGGTTCCAGGTGTCACAGACACACTCTGGTGGTCAGGCCTTCTGCTCCCACAGTGCCCAACCTCGAAGTGCAAAATGTGAACAGGAGACAAATGGAGTAACCTTCCTGTCTGTTTTAGGTCCAATCAACTACCAGTCTCAAGTTCTGGGGTCAAATATGAACCTTTTTTCACTAGCACACCCAGGTAACAGGTCCAAACATCACATCCTCTTCAGGGAAATGTGCAGTACTTAATCCAGTGGGCATCCAACCTAGCTCACAATCCCCACTCTTGATTCGGCTGAGACTTTGGTATGTACCTTGGTGCATATGGTATCACACTGTAAGCGCTTAACAGTTCTATCAGAATTATCAACACTGGCCCAGCATTCACACTCAAAATGAGGAAAATGCACAGGCAGGATTTTAAGGAAAACAAAGTTTACTAAAATTAAAAATAGTAAATAAAATACAAAACACAGAACATATAACATTTAGGGTACAGTCATAAAACAATAAATTGACAATTATAACAAACAGCCTTATACTAAGTATCTAATCCTATCCTACTTTCAATTAGTAAATAGTGCAGAAGTGCTTCTAGAGAGTGTGCTCTTTCAGGAGTCCAGAAATCAAAAGAACAACCTTCTCTCAGCTTTGACAGTCTATAGGGAACAAGGGTCCCACCCAGCTTGTGAGGTCACAGCTCAGTGGTGATGCTGGCACTGAGGTCATGCACATTTCCTGTATACCAAATTAGTCTCATGAATCTGCATATTGCTAGGCATCCCACAAAAAAAAATACTTCTTTTTAATTAGTGAGCCTGATTTATGGCAGGACAGAATTACCCCTTTGATCTTCAAAGGAACTTCCTGACAGTCATTTCACCTATTTGTGTGAAGAATCGCACAAGAATCTGTGAGAAGTTGATTTTCTCCTAAGAGGTTGTAAAAGGCAGCCTGTTTATGGCAAATTTCCTATATTCAAAATAAATGAGTGCTTTACAATCTGTTACAACCTAATATCTAAGGGAAGCACTTAATTAGATTTTCCACTCAGAGGAAGAACAGTATGTTTTGGAAAATCCTAGGTCCCACGATGCCTCGTGCTGATTGCCATATTTCCCAAGCAGAAATTCAAAGAAACATATATTTATGTAACAAATATAATACAAATAATAACAAGCAGATTGTCTATTTGCCACACCAGATGGTGCTTGCGTCATTACATATCACACCTCCCAACAATGGGAGAAAACAGGATTCCTGCCATGGCAAGATATGATGCCTGTCCCCAACTATCCCTCACACAGCTACCAAGGAACTCTGCCTCTGGAGTAACCATGTGGCACAATTCGGGGAGTTATGAAGTAGATCCACCAATGGCCCCTCCTGGGGGGGTGATACAGGGTGAACACCAGTGGGTAGAGGTAAGTCCCAGGAAATGGGGTGGTGCAGAGATTGGGCCAAGGAAAAGCAAGCTGGAGACCACATAAAAAATTAAAAAAAGAGCAAAGCAAAGGCAGGAAGGGAGGCCTAGGGGAGGGGATAGGAGGGAACAGGAGACTAGGCAGGTCCCCAACTAGAAAGGAAGTTCAGGGAAGGGGAGTGGATAAAAGTGAGAGGTAAAGGAAAGGCAGGAAGGGGAGGGTGTCCTTTAGGAGCATTTCCAGGGTTGCTGGCAAGGGAAAGATTCCCTCTACTGGATGAGAAAGATTGGGGGAATGTGGTGATCAGGAAAGGGTCAGTGAGAAGGGATAGATTGGAGAAGTTGTAGGGGAGCTGTCAGTAAGTAAGTAAGTGTTTTTGAAAGCAGCACAAGGGAAATCACAGAGTTTGGAACTGTCTGATTTTGAAAGCAGCACAAGGGAAATCAGAGTTTGGAACTGTCTGATTTTGAAAGCAGCACAAGAGAAATCACAGAGTTTGGAACTGTCTGATTTTGAAAGCAGCACAAGGGAAATCACAGAGTCTGGAACTGTTTGATTTTGAAAGCAGCACATGGGAAGTCAAAGAGTTTGGAACTCTGATTTTGAAAGCAGCACAAGGGAAATCACAGAGTTTGGAAATCAGTGCTTTGGCTTCTCAGAAGGAACTAGAAGGGAGACAAGATCAGATCTACAGTACAGTAGCTTCTTCTTGTTTTACATTGTTTCTTGTGGATTCCACCTGGTAGAATGTTATTTATTTTCTTTCTTACTACTAAGGGGCTAACAGGGTATTGTTTGGGGCTGTTGGAATTTTGAAACCTGTTTTGGTAGCTATAAGTGGGCTCAATTGTTTGATTCACTGTGAGGCAGGTTGCATTTGTAGAGACCTATTTCTTCTGTTTTAAAACGTAATTGGTGTGATTTAACTGGGTCTGTTTCTTTGAATTGGAGACATATATCTTCTAAAGGAGGCAGTATAGCGCAGTGGTCTAAGGCTCTGAGCTGCAAATCTGGTGACATCCAGCAGACCAGACCTGGGTTTGAATCTCACAACTTCCACTTGCATACTGTGTGACCCTGAGCAAGTCACTTAACTTCCTTGTGCTCCCAGGTCGCACCTGGAAACAAGTTCCAGCTTAGTGTGCCTTTCCTGGTTAAACAATTTTCCCCTTTCCCCACTAATTTCAAGACTGTTTTGATGTGTTGTTGGTGAAGCTGTTTGAATTGGAGTCCTGTTTCTTTGGGTAGCAAATCTATTTTGGGGGCTTTGAGTAGAATTGTGGTTCATTGTTGCTGGCTTCATTAGCTGCAAAGTTTGAGTGCAGAGTGGGGGAAGGGTGCTAATGGCCTGACCAGAGGCCTCAGCTACCTGATTGTTTCTGGAAGACTTGGGCTGGTCCCACCCTCGGTCCATTATTTCCTTTATACCAGGGGTTCTGACATCATTTTCTCAAACAGGCAAAGGATATGCACCTGTCATAGCAAAAGCAGACATCCAGGAAAGGAAAAGCAGCAAGTGAAGAGGTGACTGCTCTCTCAGTGAAAAGGAAGTAAATGCAAATCTAGGAGCTTTCATTATTACTTCTTCGCATTGATATTGCATTGGGGAAAGGAGGAGTAGGAGTTTGAAGAAGGTTGTGCAATGGCTACTTAAAGTCTGTTTTTGAGTGTGGATAGGAAGGATAGGAATATGAAAAGCAGTTGCTCAATATATCTAAACGTGTGCAACAAAAGAAGTAAGGGAAATAAAGAAAATGTTTTGCACTGATAGAGGAGGGAGAAGGGAGAATTGGGGGAGTGTTTGGTATCCTGCATATGGAAGGGTGGGGGGTCGCTGGTGGGCAATGACAGCAATGGGTAGTGTGGTAGGCTGCAACAACTGCAGTGCACCAATCTTTCTAAAAATTGCCTGGAGTGTGGGAGGATGTTTAGTGTGCAACCACATAGAAAAACTTAGAAAGGAGATTGAGGGTCTGCAGGAGGAACTAAGACAGGCAAGGCAGATTGGGGGTGGGTTTAGTCCAATATTGGAGGGAGGAAGAAGGGGAAATGAGGGAGGGCTATTTAAGCCAACAGTGGTGAGGAGAGGGTCAGAAGAAGGGAAACAGAGACAAAGGGGCCCAGGCCAGGAAGAACAATTGCCGGGGAAACCAGGTCAGGAGACAAAAGACAAATGGAAGGAGGAGATAGGGACTTGTGAGGGGAGGTGAAGAACTAGCAAAAGTCATGGAGTAGAAAGGAGAGAACAGGTTACTATGAAGAGAGAGGGAGCGGGCATTTGTGAAGGGCCTTCAGAAAATAGTTGTGCACTGCTAGCTATGAATAAGGTGGAGGAGGGAAATGATGAAATTAGAGGAGTAATTGATAAATGCCTGGACCAAACTGGAGCGGGGGGAAGTTCTGCTGGGAGAATTGCAACAGGGGTAAAAGGAGGAAATAATGTGCAGGAGGAAGAAGAGTAGATGGAAATGAGAGGGAGATGAATGGAAGCAAGCAGGGAGTAAGAGGGGTGGAATCTTAGTGCTGGGGGACTCAATACTAAGAGGAGTTAGGTGGGGTAGCAAGGGAGAGAGGCATAGTCGCATTTGGGTGGAGGCCATGCCAGGAATGACAGCGGAAAGGGTGGGACAGTCTGTTCTGAAATATGCTAGAAAGGGTAGGGACAAGCCTCATTTAATTATACATCTTAGAACAAACGACCTGGCTGACAAGACAGTAGATACAGTCCAGAGGAGGTTTGAGGAACTAGCACAATTATGTGAGGGGGCAGGAAGATCAGTAACTTTTTCAGACGTACTTTCCATGCCAAAGGCAAGCACAACAAGAAAGCTGAGAATAGAGGAATTTAATGGATGGCTAAGAACCTGGTGTTGTGCTAAAGGGTATAGGCTGTTGGGGCGGGTGGGAAGGGACCTGGGAGGACAGTAGTCTCTTTGCCAAGGACAGACTACACTTGGTGAGGGGAAAGAAAGTGTTGAAACAGAGGATGGAGGAGTACATAGAGGAAGTTGGGAATTTAAACTAGGAGTGGGGGGTGGCAGTTGGGGAAGAGATATGCAGAAACCACAGGTTGGGAAACCATATGAGCTTACCCCCCCTTAACAGTGACAAAGGACAAATGGCAAGTACTGTTAGTGATGCTAGGAAGAGAGGGCAGGATGGGAGGGGGGAAAGGGTGGAAGGTGGTTACCCTTAATGCTAGAGCCTTGGGAGGAAACTGCAGAGTTACAGGTTCTCATGGCAGAGGAGAGGTGGACATTGCAGTCATCACAGAAACATGGGCCACCAATACAATGACTGGGACCTGTCTGTACCAGGGTACAGATTATTTTGTAGGGACAGAGGTGATTGGGAAAGGGGGTGGCACTATATGTGAAGGAAGGACTAAAGTGTGTAAGGGAGGAAGGGAGGAGGGTAGTCGGAGTCACTTTGGATGCAAATCCAGGATTCCAAGAATAGGATTCTTAGAATGGGAGTGGTGTACAGGCCACCATCTCAGATGGAGGAGTTAGACAGGGAACTAGTGGGACAGATCAGGAGGACCTGCGAGAAGGGTAGTGGTGATTGTGGGGACTTCAACATGCCAGGAGTGACTGGAGCACCCCAACAACCAGGAACAGAAGGGAGCAGGTACTGCTGGATGCCTTCCAGGACAGCTTCCTGCTGCAAATGGTCAGTGAACCAACCAGGTTAGGAAATACCCTTGACCTTGTGCTGGCAAATGGGGACTTTGTGAGAGAACTTACAGTGGAGGAACCGCTGTCAGGGAGTGACCACCGCTCAGTATGGCTCACATTGGATATGGGCAAGGAAGGAGTGGAATCTAGCACAATAGTGCTGAACTTCAGGAGGGCTGACTTTGGGAGGATGGGGGAAGTGGTAAAAGGGTACCTGGCCAGAATTCAATCTAGTATGGACACTAACCAGAGGTGGGAGCTTTTAAAGCTGGGGATAGTGTAGACAACCAAAACCTGCTGCAAAGCCCAAAGCAAGAAGGCTAGGGCTAAGAAACTGATCTGGTTTAGCAAGGAGGTCATGGAAAAGGTAAGAAGGAAAAAAGCTGCCTTTAGGAAGTACAAGAAAACAGGGTGGGGGGGAGGACAGGGAGGATTACTTGACAGAATCGAAGGAGGTGACAATGGCAGTAGGGGGAACCAAAGCATCTACAGAACTCAGGCTGGCACAAGGCATTAAGAAGGGGGAGAAGGACTTCTTGAAGTACATCAGGGAGAAAAGGAGCTGTAAGGACTACATAGTAAGGATTAGGAAGGAGGGGGGTTGGGTGGAAGCAGGGTGCGATAAGGTGGAAGCACTAAATGAGTACTTCTGCTCAGTATTTACTAAAGAGAAGGGGGGTGACACCCAAGGTGGGAGAAATGGCAGAAGCAGGGGGGGAAGTGGTGACAGATGGGGAAATCACGGAGAGCAGAGTTCGAGAGGGTTTGAAGGCACTGAGGGTAGACAACGCACCAGGCCCAGATGACATCCACCTCAGGGTACTGAAGGAGCTGGCAGAGGTCCTTGTAGGACCTTTGGCAGACCTATTTAATACCTCACTACATTCGGGGTGTGTACCTCAGGACTGGAGGATGGCTAATGTGTGCTCCTCCACAAGAGTGGCCCCAAGGATGAACCGAAAACTACAGACCAGTGAGACTCCATCCACGTGTGTAAGCTAATGGAGACTATCCTGAAGGAGAAGCTGGTGGCCCTCCTAGAGGCCAAAGGACTACAGGACAGCAGACAGCATGGCTTCACATGGTGGCAGATCCTGCCAAACCAACCTGGCTTGAGTTCCATGACTGGGTAACTAGGCAACTGGACAGGGTCCATGCAGTGGATGTCCTGTATCTGGACTTCAGTAAGGCATTCAACTCAGTGCCACATGGAAGGCTGGGAAGGAAGTTAGTAGGCACAGGGGCGGGTGCAAAGCTGGTGAGATGGGTAGGAAACTGGCTGCAGGGAAGGCAACAGAGGGTGGTGGTGGGTGGGGAGCTCTCACACCCAAGGGCAGTGATGAGCGGTGTTCCACAGGGCTCAATGTTGGGACCAGTGTTGTTTGGGATATTCATTGCAGACATATCATGGGACATCAAGAGCAAGATCAGTCTGTTTGGTGATGATACCAAGGTAGGCGCGGTGGTAGATGACCTATGGGGATGGCAGGGGTTGCAGGATGATCTGGCAAAGCTTGAAACCTGGTCAGACACCTGGCAACTGGGCTTTAATGCCAAAAAGTGCAAGGTGCTGCATTTTGGGATGAAGAACCCATGGAGGAGTTACCAGCTAGGGGGAGTGCAGCTAGCCCAGACAGAGTAGGAGAAGGATCTGGGTGTGCTCATTACAGGGTCAATGAACAACTCTGCATAATATAGGAAGGCAGCTGCAAAGGCCAACAAAATGCTGAGTTGTATTGCAAGGGGTATATCCTCGAGGAGGGAGGAAGTGATTCTGCCACTGTATAGGTCATTAGTTAGACCACACCTGGAGTACTGCGTGCAGTATTGGCGTCCGTATCTGAAGAGGGACATTAAGTTACTGGAGGGGGTGCAGTGCAGAGCGACAAAGATGATCAAGGGCTGGGGACTTACCATACGAGAGGAGGTTGAAGAAGTTGAACATGTACTCACTGGAGGAGAGGAGAGACAGGGGTGACATGATTGAAACCTTTAAATACATAAAAGGAATAAACAAAGGCGGTACAGAGGGCTGTTCAAAGTAAGGGAGGAGAGCACCCAGGGCCATGATATGAGACTGGAGTGAGGAAGGTTCAGGAGGGATGAGAGGAGACACTTTTACAGAGAGGGTGGTGGCTGGGTGGAATGTTACCTGCTGAAGTGGTATGCAGTAGAACAGTGGACTGCTTCAAATGAGGATGGGACAGGACAAGGTGGAGGGTTAATGAAGGGGAAGGGTGGAAGGGAGAGGCAGCTGCAGAATAAGGAGTGCTAGCTGCACATTCGAGCAGACTTGATAGACCTCTAGGCCTTTATCTGCTGGCAAATTTTGTATGTTCGTAAGTAGGTAGAAGGAGTGACAGAATGTGAGATCATGCAAGAGTGGGAGAGTAGATGGCACAGGGAAGGGTGTGGTGTTCACTGGAGTAAAGCAGGATTGTCTGAAGGCAGAAGGAAAGGGTAAGGAGCAGGCTGGGGAGGGGGAGACAGGAGGGAGGGATGGGGTTGGGCCAGTGGGGGGTGGTTCAGGAAGGGAAAGAGATAGTGGGTGTAGAGAGTCAGCAGAGAGTACAGGAGGGAAATGTGGAGACAGCTGAGATTAAGCAACAATATGGACAGAAGGGAGGGAGGGCCCAGGATGAGGGGGCAGGATGGTGATCTTGGGGGATTTAATTATGAAGTGGTTGAGAGTGGGACAGAGGGCTAAAATGTAAGAAGGTAGAAAGAATGGCTGGGATGACCCCTACTGGCACAGTGCTTGGGACAAGGAGGAGGGAAACCTCAGATTATGGTGTACCTGGGTACAAATGACTTTGCAGGATATGAGGTGGGGATGGAGTAAGAGATGTTCAAGGACCTGGGGAGTATCCTTCTCAGAGGTGCTTCCAGTCCCAAGGGCTAGTATTGCAAGGAAGGTAAGGATTGCCAAATGCAACAAATAGCTTAAAGGGAAGCATGAGATGTAAGGGTACGGGGGCATTGGTGGTTGGGAGTGGACATGTGCTAACAAGGACCAGTATGCACTGAACAGGTTACACTTAAGTAGAAAGAGCACAAGGGTGCTGAAGGGAGAACTGCAGGTCTTTATGATTAAAAATCTAAATTTAAACTAACTGGGAAGGGGGGCTGCAGAGTGCATAGCACACTAAATTACCAGGCAGATGAGGCCAATAGGCCTTGCCTCCCAGCAGGTCAGCAGGAGGAGGGAAGGGGAGGGAATGGAGCAGTGGGGGAAAGTATATTGATAAAGAGAGGAGGGGAATAGCAGGGAGCAGGTCAGGAGGTCCAGAGTTGCGGTGGAGGGTGGTGTCTCTAAATGCAGATGTCTGGGGAACAAAGTGGTGGAATTGCAATCACTGTTGGCTGAGGGAGAGATGGACATAACAGCCATTACATAGACTAGGGCCACAGGAAACCATGACTGGGATCTAGCTGTTTCTTGGTACAAAACATACAGAAAGGCTAGGAAGATGGGAAGAGGGGGCGAGTGGCGTTGTATGTGAAGGGGGGGATAATTTACATCAGAGAGGAGAATGCAGAGGACAAGCCTGAAGTGCTGATGCAGATCCAATGCATGAAAGGGAGGAAACTAAGGGTGGCAGTGATCTACAGACCGCTCTCCAATAATGAGGAATTGAATATGGTATTAGGGTCCCAGATCATAGATATGACCAGGAGAGGGGAGTTAATAATAAAGGGGGACTTCAATCTTCATGGGCTAGACTGGAAAGTCCCTGCTACCTCCTGCACTAGGGAACAAATAAATCTGGATACTTTACAGAGTGCTTTCAGACTCAAGGCATCAAGGAGCCTACTAGGAAGAGTGCCATCATGGATCTGTTCCTGTCCGACTCTGCATTTTCAGGAGGTAAATGTGGATGTGCTGCTAACAAGAAGTGACCACCACACAGCATCGTTTCACCTGGACTTGAGCATAAGGATGGTCAGGACCAAGACAATTGTTCTGGACTTTTGGAGAGCTGAATATGATAGGATGGTAGATGTTCTGAAAGGGCACCTTACTGAGATCAGAGTGGGGATGGATGTAGAACAGAAATTGGCCATAATTATGAAGGAATTGATGGAGACCACTAGTGAGTGTGTCAAAATAAAAAGCAAGAAAATTATAGCTAGAACAAACAGCTAGTTTGGCAAGGAGATAGCAAATGCAGTGGGGGCAAGAAGGCCGCCTTTAGAAAGTACAAGTGTATTCAGAAGGAATAGGATAGGATGGACTATGCTGCTAAGTCAAGAGAGGCAAGCATGGCTGTGAGGGAGGTAAAGGCCACAAGAGAGGTATAGCTAGCCTAGGAGGTAAAAGCAGATGAGAAGGCCTTTTCAGGTATGTGTCTTGCCTAATCGAAGAGTCACAAAGGAATAATCACACTTGGCATTCACACATCAGCACAATTTATTGCAAGCAAAAGATAATTACACTTCATTTAGCAGCAATGTCACTATCAGCATTAATGATTACACTTTAGCATTCATTCATTAGCAATATTACTATCAGCATTAATACATACTTCAATTAAGCAAAACATGATACATCACTGATTCTATGCTACATCCAAGCCTTTTCCCAGTAGCTGGGGAAGCCCCTAATCACCTCACAGCCTGGCCAGGAGTCTTGAACCGGGAGAAAGTTCCACAGCGATGCGTCCACCCTGCAGATGAGGCTTCCAACCAGGCATTGAGAAAGCTACATTTATATCTTATTCTATGCTAAAAATAACCGTGCAGCCTTCATAGTGTTGTTTTGCCACATTCTAGAAGCTGGCCGGGCTCCCAGGATGCTGCAAATTCACATCATAAGGACTGCTCAGAATTCCTACACCTGCTAGGTCACTGTGCTCCAAACACTGGCCGGTGCCTAGAACACTATGAGCTAAGCAGAAGTTTAAACAAAACTACAAAACAGGTTGCCGGATAATATGCAACCTTCAAGTCAGCAGAATACACTGTCTGAAGCAAAACATAATAATGAGGCTATCTAAAGAGCAAAACACCAATTAAATGAAGCAGCATGTAAAATGGAGTCACACAATACAAAATGGAGTATAAAATGACATACATTACATGAAATAGCATACAAAATGGAGTGACAATAATCAACATATTATACTATCACTACATTCGGTCCTTTGATTATTGTGAATACGATTTGTATGATATTGGTACCATAGCAAAATTACTATGAATATAACATGATAAGTAACAAGTCCAAATAAGCAAGATAATTGTCACTACAGCAATGATTATGATAGGATGTATCAGAATATTTAACACTTTTGTAGCTGATGGAGACCATCCTGTAAAAATATCCCACCAATAATGAGTAGTCTCTTGTTGAATCTTGGAACTTAAATCAATCATTTTATTTTTAACTATCTTAGTTTGCACCTGACTTTGCACTAATGATTTATTTCTTATTGCCAAATGAGCCTGCATTACATCTGTTTCCTGAATTATCTGTTTAATTTTATTTAATGAGATACTCAATCTTGATTGATCTAAAATATTGGGCTGCCAATACAAAATAAGCTTCTGCTCATTATCAGGGACAAAGGTGTAAGTAGTATTTTCCCACCACAAATGAGTCACATTTCTTAAACAACCTGAAAAGAGACGAGTTAAGTTATACATCCTAACAGTATTCTCCTGATTAGTTACTATACAAACATACTGGGTCCTATTTCTGTAAACATGGTAAAGGTTATGGGTAAAATTGTCCATTGACACAAATTTATCGAATGCTCCAGTAATAAAGTTCATAAAGTCTGGAATGCTGTCCACATAGTATTCCATCAGCTGTTTTGAACACAGACTTAAGTCATGGGTGGTGTTCTGACTATCTATATAATCTCCTTAAAATGTGGTAACCAAAACTCAGGATCAAATAGTGGGGACCAAAATTACAGGTAATATTATATATTTACACATTATTTCAGGGTCACTAACATTATAATGTACCAATTGCCCTGAACAATAGGTATCTGTGCATTTTACTGTGGTGGATGACATTACAATCCAATGATTACTAGGAATCCATGATTTGAACACGGTCCTCCACACATATTCATTATTACTCATTAATCACTCTCTGTGCTTATTTCTTTGCATTATAGAATACATATGTCGCATTGTGCATTCTGTCCAATCAATAAATCATGAAATATTTCTGCTACTCCCATTCCCCATACCTGTGAAGCATTAAATAACTGCAAGAACTCAAAATCATAATTCAAAGTTAATCTTTGGGGTAAGAAACAGTTGGCATCCATTGAGCTTGTAAGTTAATTAAGCTAATACATCAATTCCTACTGCCTGAAGCCTGTTAGTCAGTGTTTCTATATCAACACTATTTAAAATTCCTGCCTGCCCGCTCCACCTAATAGCGTATCATACCAAGCTCTTTTATATTTGCATTTTCTATAAACATAAACGTTATGTTAAAATGGATTACATTTTTCTGATACCGCTGCGCTTACTGATGTACATGTGGATGGAACCTTAACTATACTATCATTGCTAATTACAGGATGATTTTTCAACACTGTAATGTGATCTGCCCAAGTAGTTTTATTAGTTATTGCAGTAGCATTCATGCAGAATAACGTGTCATGTCAATCAAAGTAATACTTGCATTGAAAAATGTCTGTTTGATTCATGCAGCAATCAAGTCTATGTTGTACTAGTCACCATGCAACTATTCGTAAGTTGCAGCATCTATAGCAGTCTGGTTCTGTAATTTAATCCAATTTGTGTCCTGCATAGGTTGGACATATAATCGTCCTGCCATTGTCTCAACTGGTTTCCAAATGTTCATCTGGTGAAAAGTAATGTTCACATAGGACATCCTTGGTTTTCAGGGCAAGTAAAGTTGTCTTGCACCAGAACTGGTGGAAGATTTCAACCCCATTGTACGAGTGGGTCGTCAAGCTCAATATTCCTCCACCTGGGGTATAGGTTTACCTAATGGACCGTGAGAGAGAGTGGTTCCTTTTAGAATCCATTGAAGAACCTAGAAAATACACAGACTGATTATTCTCAAGATAACATGTGTTCAGCTGGCATATTCCATCTCTCTTCCCTGACCTGATAATTAACACTGTGTTGTCTCGTCCGTGGCTATCACCTCAGCTGGTTCAGGAGGGCCATTTGGGTTTGTAAACCCATATTTTGGTACCATTGTTAAAAACCTCCTGTAGATCTAAACCTTTATCCCCCTTGCTGTTAAGAGTGTGGGGCTTGTCCCTTATAGGGTCACTTTGTTAACTGGAATAATTAACAATTGAGCCACTCTGTCATACTGTTGAATTAACAGATTTTGTTCTCTACTATTCAACAAAATTACTTTCACTTCTCCTTGGTAATCACAATCAATCACCTCCCAAAATTTGTATTCCCTTGAGGGCTAGTTCTGATTTAGGTGCTATCCAACCAAATGTCTCGTGGAATTTGTATTCCAATACCAGTTTCTATCACTTGAATGTTTCGCTGTTTATTCTGTATTCTTGAAGGCATGTAAATCAAGTCCAGCAGCTTCTGGGGTTGCCCTGCAAGGAGAGAGCTCCTGTAATTTCCCAATATAACACTGTTTCTGTAGTTGAGTAAGCCTGCACTTCAAATTAGGAGTTATCATCTCGCATTAAGGGGTCTCAGATTCTCCATTGGTCTATTATTTAAAATCTGTAATGCTTCATGCAAATTCTCTTCCATTTTCGTAGTCCCCCAATTTCCTAAACTGTTCTTTCAGCAATCCATTCATTCTCTCAATTAACCTGCTGCCTGCGGGTAATAAGGGATATGAAATACCCACTGTGTATGTTATGGGCTTGAGCATAAGTTTGTACCATTTTCCCAAAATGGGAACCATTGTCACTTTGTATCTGCAAGGGTATTCCATAGTACAACATAATTAAGTCAAAAGCCTTAATGGTGTTTTTCTGTAGCTTGTTTACAAGGGTATGCCAATAAATACCCTGAATATGTATCTACAACTGTGCAAGCATATCGACATCCTCCACTAAGGGGTAGAGGTCCAATGTAATCAATCTGCCAAATTTGTCCTGTAATTTTCCTCCCCAATTGTCCTTTCACAATATGAGGGATTGGTCTTTGTTGCCCATGTTGGCATATAGGACACTGAGCAACAACAGTTTTAACTAAATCCAATGTTAGGGTACCACCTCTACTATATGCCCACCTGTAGGTGGCTTTCTCCCAAATGTCCACATTTTTGATGTGCCCATTTTGCCAGCCCTGATAACTGCTGACTTTGAGTTTCTTCAATATCCACTGGAAGAATTTTAGCTTTTTCATCTGCAATAGAATTATACCATCGTTCTAGTGCATCTGAACCACAATGAGCATCAACATGAAATACAGTGGTCTGAGTATTTTGCACCATAGTCCATATTTCCTGCCACAGTTCTTTTCCCCATATTTCTTTCAATAAATTTTTCCACTCATCCTTAGCCAAGTGGCAGCCAGGTTGTTAAACCATTGGCTACAGACCATGAATCAGTATAAATATGACATGTACCTGGGTTTTTTGTCTCAAAGCCTGATATACTGCATACAACTCAGCATATTGACTGCTTTTCCTTCTCCTGATGTTACCAAAAAACATTTCAGTGTGTGGACAATAAGCTACTGCTTTCCAGTATCTCCTATTTCCACATATTTGGCTGACCGTCTGTAAACCATACATGTGCTCGGGTCAGAAACAGGCAGCTCATCAAAAGGCTTGCCCCATTTCACAGGTGATTCTTGAATTTCAGGCATTTTTCCTCAACCTGTTCTCCTCTCTAGAGGAATTTCAGCTACCTTCTCATGGAGGGCTGCTATTCCCCAATTCCTACCTTTGCTCGATCCTGAATATACCATTTCCATTTGATAATGCTAGCTTCCTGAGCATATCCTATTTTGTGAGTTCTAGGGAGCTTTTTACCCATTGCATAATGGGTATCTCTGGTCTCAATGCTACCTCATGACCCACTGTCATTTGTTCTGTCTCTATCAGAGCCCAGCAGCATGCTAGTAGTTGCTCTCAAAAGGTGAGTATCTGCTACCTACCCTGGGAGTTTCTATTCCAAAACCTAGTGGCACTTTCTGTCTCCCTTGCTTCTGCCACAAACTCCAGTTTGCATACTGCCCAGTTACTTACACATTTAATTCTACCTCCCCTCCTGCAGGGGCCAAAGGTCTAAGGCTTGCTGCACTGCTTCCTTAGCCTTATCAAATGCTTTGTTGCTCATCCCCCATTCAAACTCATATTTCTTCTGGTCACTTTAATAAGGGAGCTAGTATTTGCCCTAAATGGGGTATATGCTGTCGCCAAAATCCAAACAAACCCACAAATCTTTGTGTTTCAGTTTTGTCTTGTGGAGTCGAAAAGTCCAATATTTTCTGTCGTGCCTTGGGCAATATTTCTCTATGCCCCCTGTTCCATTGAATTCCCAAAAATTTTACTGTTTGGGAAGGATCCTGTACCTTGTCTGGATTAATTTCCCATCCTTTCTTCCTCACATGATCAATGGTCTCATCTAGTAACTGCTGTACTTTATCTTGATCAGCCCCGGATCAAGATATTATCAATGTAATGAAATCTGCATGCCATCCGCAGCTTTAACTCATCCAGTGTTCTGCCACCATCCGGTGGCAGATGGTGGGCTATGTACATATCCCTGAGGTAATCTGGTGAAGATATTGCCTCCCCTGCCATGTGAAGGCAAACTGGTCCCAAAACTTTTCCTCAATCGGAATAGTAAAGAATGCATTAGCTAAATCAATAACTGCATACCATACCCCTTTGTGCCTTTGTATTTGCTCTATCAGGGTGATGGTGTCTGGAACGGCAGCCGTCAATGAAGGGGTGTACTTGTTCAATTCCCTATAATCTACTGTCATCTGCCATGACCCGTCACTTTTCTTGACCGGCCACACAGGATTGTTCCAAGCTGTTGTTGTGGGTTTAAGCACTCCTGCCTCTAATAGATCTTTAATAGTGGCAGTTATCTCATCATGCCCTCCTGGTATTCTATACTGTTTCATACAGATAATTTTTGTAGCAGGTGGAATGGCTACTGGAGGCATCTGCACCTTCCCCACTACTACTGGTCTTTCTGAAATGTAAGGTTTTACTCCAAATTGATATTGTCCATCAGACAATTGCAACATCATCCCCTTTAGTATGTCTATTCCTATAATGTATTCCGGAATCGGAACAATCATTACACAATATTTTCTCTGGGGCAGCTGACCTATTTTCAGTTCCAAAATGGTCTGTACTGCCTCAATTTGTTTACCTCCTAATCCTGTAATTACCACTCACTGACCTTTGTGTTTTGCTGGGTTCCCATAAATTAATGAGGCCTCCGCCCCAGTGTCAATTAAAGCTCGTAATTTTTGGGGTGAGCCACTCTTCCAATTAATTTCCAATTCTACATGATGTCTAAAATCCCTCCTAGCCCACCCTTCTACTGGGGCTTGGCCTTCATTTCAGTCATATTTTAGGTTTTTCAGTTGCTGCAACTCCCTAACCGGGTACAAATCACTAGGATACAGATCTGCATATTCCTGCTCCGGTCGGGGTGACTCAATGGATCCCTGAGTGGGAGCCCCCCCCCCGGGACATACTTTCATCATCAAACTCTGCCGGGGGAGCAGTTGGACTTACAGACTCCCCTGAAGAGACATGTACATCTGTCTTTAACTTTGAATTGATCTGCTTATTTACTCGCTTCTTAGTGTTCAATCCCCTCTTTTTGTACATTTCCCACATATCAGGGGTACTGATCCCATCAATGTTTTCCCTTGCCACCCCATCCTTTAAGAGAGCCAGGAACATATCTCTCCTAGAAACTCGACCTCAGGATTGGACCGCTGTTTATCCTGTCCTGAAGAATCATATAACTAGACCCTTTGGGCCCCAATCTCCCAATTCCCTAACTGCCGTATTGCCTCTAGCACTACACCTACTGTTTTCCCGTCTGATTAATCAACAAAGTCATCATTACTGCCTTATATGCAGGTGGTAGTTTGATAATCTTATTACTTACAGACACTGGCACAACAACACTCATTAAATCAGCATGGTCTTCTGTGGAGACCGCAACTTTCATCATTTCCATTTTAATGTTTTGTATACAGTCCTTTAAGGTAAACCATGGTTTACTATCCTCCGCCAGTCACTCACCATCGGATACCTGTGTTTGCAAGCCATAGCACCACGCCAGCATCGTGGCATAGCCCTGCCCCTGTATTCGGAGGGTCCGAAATGCCTCCTTCACCACAGGGTCATAGCTTAGTGACAGAAACCTAGGGGCATCAGTTTCATCTAAGCTTACTCCATCCACCCCTGTGTCATACAACCTCACCAGCCATCTCAACAAACTCTCCCCCGGTGTACCGCTCCAGGAGGTCTGATACCTCCTGTTGAGAAAAATCCTCCACTACATCTCGATTCCTAGGATTTCCCTGATCCAACACTTCAGTATGTCTTCTAGACACTGGCTGTGCATGCAATATTGGAACCTTACATCCCTCAGCCTTTTCTTCTTTATCTGAGGCTGACCTTTCCTCATCTGTAGAAAACCAAATATCTCCATCCCATGTTTCAGGATCCCAGTGGGCTCCTGCCCTAGCTATTGCTAGGCTTACCTTTTTCCTACTAACTCTGCCCCTCCTCTTTTTATACTTGTACTGTGCCACTCGGACAGCTGCATTTTCTGCAACTGTCCGATAGGTATCCAATTTATCACTCAGCAAATGATTTTGACATTGTAACATCACAGCTTTACTTTCCAAATCACAAACCTTTCGTTCCAACTCTGCCTTTTCACTAAAAGTCCACTACCTCTTCATGTATCTTCCTATAGGCAGACAATAAAATCCACCCCCGCGCCCCAAGGCAGCACATTCTTCCTTTGCCACAGGCACTCTTTTCATACATGTAACAACATCTGCAGGCTCAGAATCCTTTAAGCAGGATTCCAGTGTTCACTCAACCCTGCACAACATGACCACTCAGTGGCTAAATCAGCATAAGGTTGGTTTTCCCAACCAGGAATTTCCACTTGTGCACATGCAACATTAGACTCTTTCCTTTTAAACATTTTCACTTCACCTTAGTGTGTACTTTCCTTTATGAATCCTGCCGATTCGCCAAAATTGTCTTGCCTAATCAAGAGTCACAAAGGAATAATCACACTTGGCATTCACACGTCAGCACAATTTATTGCAAGCAAAGATAATTACACTTCATTTAGCAGCAATGTCACTATCAGCATTAATGATTACACTTTAGCATTCATTCATTAGCAATATTACTATCAGCATTAATATATACTTCAATTAAGCAAAACATGATACATCACTGATTCTATGCTACATCCAAGCCTTTTCCCAGTAGCTGGGGAAGCCCCTAATCACCTCACAGCCTGGCCAGGAGTCTTGAACCGGGAGAAAGTTCCACAGCGATGCGTCCACCCTGCAGATGAGGCTTCCAACCAGGCATTAAGAAAGCTACATTTATATCTTATTCTATGCTAAAAATAACCGTGCAGCCTTCATAGTGTTGTTTTGCCACATTCTAGAAGCTGGCCGGGCTCCCAGGATGCTGCAAATTCACATCATAAGGACTGCTCAGAATTCCCTACACCTGCTAGGGTCACTGTGCTCCAAACACTGGCGGGTGCCTAGAACACTATGAGCTAAGCAGAAGTTTAAACAAACTACAAAACAGGTTGCCGGATAATATGCAACCTTCAAGTCAGCAGAATACACTGTCTGAAGCAAAACATAATAATGAGGCTATCTAAAGAGCAAAACACCAATTAAATGAAGCAGCATGTAAAATGGAGTCACACAATACAAAATGGAGTATAAAATGACATACATTACATGAAATAGCATACAAAATGGAGTGACAATAATCAACATATTATACTATCACTACAGTATGTAAGGGAGAAAAGAAACATAAAGGAAAAGTCTATAAGGCTAAAAAAAGGAGGGGGATTTGACAGAGGGGAGTGAAGAGAAGGTAGAGGTACTTAATGGGTATTTCTGGTCAGTCTTCACGTGGGTGCACCAGTAACACAAGGGAGGGGGGGGTAACTGGCAGTGGGAAGTCTCAGATAGTGAAATCCAAGCTGACAGGGTACTTAGATGTCTAAGGGCCCTAAAGGTGGAAAAATCACAAGATCCAGGTGGCATGCTCCAGAGAGTCCTTAGAGAACTGGCAGAGATCATGGTGGGTCCCCTGGCAGAACTGTTTAACATCTCTCTGGAGACCAGAAAGGTGCCCTAGGACTGGAGAATGGTGCATGTGGTGCCTCTCCATAATAGTTAGTCCAGGGACAAACCAGGAAACTACAAACCAGTCAGCCTGAACTCAATAGTGGGCAAGCTGATGGAGTCCATCCTGAAGACGATACTGATTGACTTTCTGAGAGACAGTTGGCTCCAGGACAAGAGGCAGCATGGGTTTGTGTCTGGGATGTACTGCCAAACTAACCTTACTGACTTCTTTGAGTGGGTCTCTAGGACAGTGGACAAGAGCCACATGATTGATGTCCTGTATCTAGACTTCAACAGGACCTTCTACTTGGTGCCCCACAGGACACTGATCAAGAAGTTTAAGGACCTTAGTCTGAGGGATAAGCTCACAGATTGAATCACAAGCTCATTGCAGGAGAGAAGCCAAAGAGTGGTGGTTGGGGGAGAGTTCTCTGAAGTGAAGCCTGTGATGAGTGGGTCCCAAAGACCTTGGTAATCATCCCAGCATTATTTAACATCTTAATAAGGGACATCACAAATGGGATCAAGGTTAAAATTTCCCTGTTTGCTAACAACATCTAGCTCTGTAGGAGGGTAAATATGGAGGAGGGCAGACAGGAACTCATAGGATTTGGCTAGGCTCAAAAAGTGGTCTAGCACTTGGCAGCAAGAGTTCACTGCTAAAATGTGGAAGGTTATGCACTTGGGGATGAAGAATCTAGAAACCAAATATTGGTTGGGCAGAGTGCAGGAAATCAGGTCAGAAGAAGAATAGGACCTGGTAGTAATAGTCACAAGTGACCTGAAACCCTCTGCATACTGGAAGAGAGCAGGATCCAAGACAAATTGGATTCTACAATGCATAGCCAGGCTAATTACCACCAGAAAGATGGAGGTCAGTCCACTACTGTATAGGTCACTAGTACAAACACACCTGAAGTACAGTGTGCAGCTTTGGTGCCCATATTTTAAGAAGGATATCAACTTGCTGGAGACATTACAGGAAAATGCAACCAAGATGATCCAGGGCCAGCAGGCAATACCTCTGATGAGAAGCACAGGGAGCTCAGCATGTACTGCCTTGAGGAAAGAAGGGAGAGAGGTGACATGACTGAGATGTTTAAGTACCTTTAGGGTATTAATAGGCTGAGCACTGAACGCCTCTTCAGCCTTATTGCCAACAAGACCGCTAGATGGCACAGTGTAAAGCTCGTGTGGGGAAGGTTCAGGAGGGAGATGAGGATGCACTTTTTCTTTTTTTGTAATTCAATATGCTTTATTGTCATTTCCATATAAACAACCAAACAAGGGTATACAGACATATAAGCAGGTAGACCAGAAATGTTACCCACAACACAAAACAGCCTAAGCTAATAAGAACTACAACTACTAATCTACAAACATAAAAAGGAAAGAAAATAAAAGATATCCCCCCCCCAAGACCCAAACCATCCCCAGGCCAAGCAAAGTCTCCCAATAGATAGTCTGGGAAAGATCTATTTATCTGGTAAGTAAGTTGACTTTAATTAAGGCTTCCATACAGTTAATAAAGCATCCAAGGAACCCCATTTATTGTGATATACTGTGTATGCTCCTTATTAGCCATTGAGGTAATATGCCTTTCCAACTGCAGTGCCTGCAATATTTCTTTATGCCACTCTGAAACCGAAAGGGATGACTCATCTTTCCAATGCCTCATAATTAGTAATTTAACTGTGGAAGAAATTAAAGCCATATGCATTGTCCTCACTTTAGGAGTGCCATGTGGGAAACTATTCAAGAAACAGACCTCTGGAGTACACAGATATTCAAGCCTGAGGAGTGAGTCTAACAATCCCCTAATGGCTTGCCAAAGAATCTAGATTTTGGAACATGTCCACAACATATGGTTAAGGGTTCCCAGGGAGTCGGCACATCTTGGACAAGTAGGGGAAGGGCGCCTACCCATTTGATAAAGCTTAACAGGAGTAAAGTACAGATTTCATATTATGTTAAATTGAATAAGACGCAATCTCTCCTGTTTCAGTAATCTGTATGTGCATTGCCAGAGGCTCTGCCAGAAACTGTGCTTCGATACAAGAGGGAGTTCTTGGGTCTAGTAATAACAGACCCCTTGGGGAAGGTGGTGATCTATGAGCTGCAATACTTTATATCATTTAGAAACTGCATGGGGCTGATTTGGTACCTTGGTAAGCGAGAGCAGGGGCAACTTTGAAGCCTGTGCTTCCAGCCCTTTCCCCAGGAAACCTAGCGATGTGCTATTAAGCTGCATATATTTTAAAATCAAGCAGTCTTGGCCCACAATATAGAGCTGGAAGGTTTGCAATGATATGATACCATCCACAGTATACACATCAGAGAGTTTTTTTCCCAACTAAGAGGGGCCAGTATGAGATCGGTTTAGGTTTAAACCCAATTTTGAAATGGGTGTTATGCAGGATCTGCTGATCTGGGGAGACATGCCATTTAATGGAAAGATGAGTTTGTAGTTGATGCAAAGCCCAGAGGGACCAACCAATTGGGGTGTTCGATAGCGGTCTAGGGACTATTTTAGGCGTAGTATATATCAGGGATGCCAGGGAGCAGAGATGTTATTCAGCCAAATGCCTCTCCATGGGGAGCCAAAGAGGGGTATAAATGTGGGGATCTCCAAGACATGTTTAATGTATCCAGTGAGCCAAGCAGCTAACATGGTGAGTGCAGTAATATATGCAGAAGGAGGGAGGATGCACTTTTTCACCAAGAGGGCAGTGGCCAAGTGGAATAAGCTGCCAGAGGGGCTGGTGTCTCAAAAAACAGTGGACAGCTTCAAGAGGGGTTGGGACAGGGAAACAAAGGGGCAGTTCTCATTGTAAAAATAAAGGCAGCTGCCCAATCAAACAGACTACATAGACTATAAGGACTTTATCGGCTGGCATGTTCATATCTTTGTATACTTGTTATGTATTTGTACCTGTATTTAGGCAAGCTTTATAAAATGGGTTTGGAGAGTTCTTTGCTGCAACTAGTGGAATTGTATCATGATCATGTGGTATCACAGCACAACAGTACAGGTGAGAAATGTTTAAGTTTGTAAACTTTATTGCATGGTTTTAAAATTTCATATCAGGATAAACATTTTATATTTTCAATAAAACACTCCAGGGTGCCAGTATCAAGTGAAGGTGGGCTTGTTCTGTCAGCTGGTGATGGGAGACTGTTTCATTCAGTTACCATTTGCTTTATATTCTGCCTTATTCTCAGTTCTGTAGATCCAACAGAACAAGATTTGGGTCTGCCATCTCTGGTCAAAAATAGGAACCCTCTAACACATCAGCCTGCAGTCTCCTGTACCTGGGCTTTTCCTTCAGTTATCAGAAAAATATGCATTGTACTGGCATGATGCCATCCTCTATGTCTGCCAACATCAAGCCTCCAAACTCCAAAGAAAGTCCTGCAGGGTCACCTGGGACTTATTCCTCAGCTCCTCCAGCCTGCCCACAGGCTTCAAAATCAAACTACTCCATTGAAGACTGAACTGTTTTCACCTCGTGACCGAACATCATATGATGGGCTATCCAGTACTCGGATACTGCTAGCACTAAATAATTGTGTGATTTGTCCTGGCTTCTCAGCTTCATACCATTCTGTATCTTGGACCTAGCCTACTCATACATCATCTGCAATTTAGGACTTCATGGCTGTACATGCCTTCCAGTTTTAAAACCTGCAGTCCTGTATATCAGCACTCGTTGCTCACTTCCCAGCTCTGCCTGCTCCAGTCTCTGACACATCAGCTCCTGCTTAAACATAGAAACATAGAAACATAGAATTTGCATCAGTAGTGCTATGGACATTCCTGCTCCTCTGAGTTTTTGTCCACGTCTATATTCCTTCACCTCAAAGCCATCACCACTCTGTAATCCAGATGTCTGATTTGTCTTCTGCGGTGTTGTGTCTGCATTGTAGCAATCTGCAGCTCCTTGACTCCTGATGACTTGTCTGTGTCTTCCTTCATCCTAGCTTCCCACCTATCCTGCATCAGGATCTATCCCAGTTCGTTCAGCTCTGAGGCATTGGTCTCCCATCTGTTATGCGGCTTCTCCCATGGATTTTGCATGGACCCCTCAGGCATCTCAGTGTTCACCTCCTATGCCTTCCACTGTTGTACTCTTCGGTCTACTGTGAAGGAACCTGCAGTCATTCATCCGCTGTTCCTCTTTGATCTTCTGACTGTATTGCTCCTGGGTCTTATTCAGTGTCTGACACTCCTCCCTATTAAATAAGTCCTATTGATATCACTCCTAGGACATTTTCTGGCCTACAGTGTCTCATTATCAGCCTGTCTGCTCCCCAGTCATCCTCCACCTCTGGTTGTATTTCAATGCTTACCTATGATGATTGTTCTGCACACTATCATCATATCCATGCTACCATATCAATTGCTGGATGCTTTGGTCCTAGCTCCTGACTCTCAACAGCCATTTCCAGGGACATATTTTCACTGATTCCCACTCATCCGTCTCTCTGACATTTCTGTGGAATATATTAGAAGGACCACCATCATGTTGTAGTATGTTTGCTGTTCCTTTGCTAAAGCAGCCTAAGGCTTCGGCTTGTTTGAGTTCCTGTCTTTTGGCATGAGATTTACTAAATGTTTGTCACCATCCAGCAGTCAATCATCTCTTTGATTAATTCTCCTGATTCATGCGCCTGATTCTCCTCATGCAGCTGGAATTACTGCTCCTGTCCAGCCATTCCTAGAACTACTGTATCAGTTCCTCTGACTAATGAGCAAAAGCTAGGTCTAGTGACATCCCTCTAACTGCTTGGCATCTTACTGGATCCAGTCTGTATAGACACCCTGTTACATCCTGATAATCTCCACAGGGTCATTAGTCAGCATCTTATTGGATTCAGATCATATGGAAGCCATTGCCTTCTGATAAACTACCAGATCATTCCTCGGCATCTTATGGGATTCAGACTGTATGGAAGCTGATTACCTCCCGATAAACTCCACGGAATACAAGCCTTAGAGGAGTTCTTTTTGAACTGATTGGCTTGCATGAAACATCAATTTATTTTCTTCCTTGGATAGCTCAACTTCACAATGATGATACTTCCCCAAAGTTGATCCTTCATTCCTATCTATTGGCACTGGCAACTTTGGTTTCCCAATTGCACCACCATTTCTAAATCATGTCTCCTGCAAATCAGAACTAGCTATGTGATGTGATCCCATTTCTACCTTCTTCAATTGGCTGTTTATGTTCTACAAAGACTCGTCTTCCATCTTGAATCTCAGACTATACTCCACAGTATTTCCACCACATGGCTATCCTGCTAACTTTAGTAGTCCTGGATTATTGTTCCCTGGCTTCTGGACTTTTCAGTATTGTGGAATTCATCTACATCATGCCCAATCATACTAGTCAGCTTCCTTGAAGTCATCACTGGTTCATTCAGGCAATATACATTTCCTGATAATCAACCCACAGAAAATATCAGCAACATGACAGGACCTCATCCTATTCCATCATGCCGTTCATGTAGAAACTGACTTGATTATCTCTTTCACACCACAATGATACCATTCCCAGTTACACAACTGATGCACCTGATTGTGTTATCTTGTTTCCAATGTCAGACCTTCATTGGCTCTGTCCTTCTGCAGACTCAGTCATGACGCCTCCTTTTCATTTACCGACCTCATAATGCATTAGAATTCAGTACTAGCAAGTCAAGGCAAAATGAGTGCCACTTTACCTCCTGCCACCCAAACTACATATACTACAGTATAAAGAGGATTCCTCATTCTGCACATTGCTGCATTCTCTAAATATTTCTGCCCCTGTAGAACATGTACTAGCATTTCTACTTTTGCCATCAATCCTGGAAACTTTCAAATGGAGCAATTAAACTATACCTATCAGGTATCCAGTTATTTTCCTTATATCTTACTCCATACTCGTATTTTAATCCTTCAGTTAAGCTCCTTCTAATGGGGATCCAAGCGCTCAATTGCTTAAACTCCTCGTTGCCCTATAATACAAAACATACAAGATTTACTGAACTCTGATCCATTTGATTTCACCTTGAACATCATGGTTCCTTCCAGTGCTGTATTTTGTCTAGCCTTCTTTAGATTCCTGCACCTTGGAGAGTTCACTATCTCATCATCCTTCTCTGCCATCTTCCTTAAAATTGATGACTTAAAAAACAAACTCTGATCAGAGCCAGCACAGCTGCTGCAGCACAATGAGCCCAAGTCAAAGAATACTTGAGCTCCCTCCGCAGCTGATGACTTACTTGCACAGTACTCGTGCATGCACAGTGACATATAATCACTGTGCATGTGGGAGGAAGAGCCCACCATGCCCAGGATGGCCACCATGACAGAAATGCACATGCACAATTCTCACTCATGTGCAATGAGTTCACGGCTCCCATCTTGGGCACTGCAGGCCCTTTTTTTTCCACCTGCAACTGCAGAAGTGATGGGCAGAAAAAAGTAGTTCCCCCATTGTGGGGGTTGGGGGGGTTGTGCACCCGCAGAGGAGAGAGGCAGTGGAGAAGCAGTGCACCAGCACTGACGCCATCACAGTAGACACTGACTGCAGCACTGTGGATGCACACAGCTGAGATATCCACTCATGTGCTTCCAAAGTACTTTTTCACTCTCCTAGCCTTAGTAAAACATCTACAGGGCTCTGCCCACACAGTCATCAAAATGGCTACTGTTTCAAAACTGAAAGTTCTAAAATAGAATAAAATAATAATTTGGAACATGCTGGGGCCTGCCTGGCTAGTATCTTGTTTTTATCAACACATTAAGCTAATTTTAGGTCACAGCTGGATTCTGTCATTAGCCAGTCAGATTGCAGGAAATTTCTAGCCCATTTTATATCCTGGTAACATGGCAGCTTGAGGTTCTCAGACACTTTTTCTCTGATAGCAAATCCTGCAACCAGAAGGACTTAAGATCCTAATTAGTTATTGGTGCTGTATTGACCACTGCTAAACAACTGACACACAAATAGTAATGAGAAAAAAAATAATTGTCAGTTGATAATTTTTTAATTTTTTTTATTTATTTATTGTGTCTAGGATTACAAAGTACCTTTGAGCCAAGGCTCTTTTACAAAGGTTCCACGTCATGCTGGTTACAGGGTAACAGACACTAAAACATAAAACAGTTACAGGTATATGGTTTTTAGACAGTAACTTTGCTTGAAAAAATCAGACTGAGTGATGAATAACTCAAAAAATAATAGGAGGAAGAGGGCAAGAAGGGGAGAGGGCTGAGGGTAGGGGAAGGCATAGGTGTAGAGGGTCGGGGTGAGGTAACCGAGGGGCCTTGTCAGGACTGACACAGGGCAAGTGCATTAGAAGTTGCATTTGACAGGTAAGTGCAAGAAGAGAGGACAGAAACTGACACCTATAAGGTCAGAAGCAGCGTAGGGAATGAAGATGTTATGGGGTGCAAGCTCAGGTAGAGGTACCAATTATTGAGTGGCTGAGCTTTTTTTTGAATGCTTCTAGCATTGCTCTGGATGAGGTGTCACTAGAGAGCTCATTCAGCCAACTCGGTGCCCTGTATGCAAATAACCTTCGGCCTCGGGATTTGCGGCAGCGGGAGATTTGAAGGATTTGGGGCTTAGAGCTCCTGGTGTTGCGGTTGGTGATTTTGGGTTTGAGGAGGGTGCTGACTCCTGGTGACGCCTTTCCCATCATGATTTTCTTAGCAGTGATGCAGGTTTGGTATTTGATTCAGTTGTTCAGTTGCAGCCTCCTGTTTTGGAGTAGAGGTTGCAGGTGTGGGTGAGATGGTGGGAACCAGTAACGAGTCAGCAGGCTTGATTGAGGGAAGTCAAAACACACCTGAGAAACAAGGTTGTGGCAGATCCATAGATAATGAGACCATAGTCAATGATGCTGATGATGGAGCTGTGGACAGCTATGGACAGAGCTTCTGGGGTTAGATGTTTCCTATGTTGTAATAGTAGGCCCATCCTGGTGTTGGCTACTTTTGCCACATTATTGATGTGTGGGACATAGGAGAGATTACAGTCAAGGGTGAGGACGAGGTATATGAAGGTATGAACTTGCTCGAGGGTGATTCCTTGCTTGATTTTAATGGAGAACTGATATTGTTTGTGTTTGTTTTGGGAGCTGCAGAAGATTATGGTGTTTGTTTTTTTCTGGTTAAGTGTAAGTCTGTGTTTTGTGAACCAGTTTTCAACTGCAGAGAAGGCCTGTTGGAGGTTACCTTGTAGATGGACTGGATCATGGTGGCATGCCAGGATGACAGCATCATCTGCATAGAGTAAGATCTGTTCAGGGCAGAATTCTGGCAGTGAGTTCAGAAAAAGGCTGAAAAGGAGGGGGCCCAAGATGAGGTGCCCCCAGATCGTGTCCTTAAGGTACAGGGCACAGCCACCACCTCTTTTTGATGTTCAATCAAGCCAGTAGACATTATACACAGGAAGGGTGATAGCATGGTTGGGAACCGAAGGTGAGAGCCAGGTTTCTACAACTGCTAGTATGTCTGGGTTATACTGGCAGGTAAAAGTCGGAAGGGCTTCAATATTGTGAAGAAGACTGCATATGTAAAGTGAGATTATTGAGAGGGATCCTGGTTAATTGGTCTGAGTTGTTCTTATTGTAGGGGGCTGGTCTTGGATTGGGATGAATGTTTCCCAACAATAGCAGGAGAAGAAGTATATGTTTTAGAGTACTGGTGTGAGATACCCATGACTGGCACCTATTTTTTTGAACCAAAGAATTCTGAGATTCACCAGGGCAAGTAAATGGGTGGAGCCATGGGTAAAGCATGGCAGTAGTAGCGGTGGACAGGGGAAGTACCCAACGGCCATTTGGGGGAGAGGGCTATTTCATAGTGATTGGAGATGCTCAAGGCGGGTACATGAGATTGAGAGGGAGGGTACCATGGAAGGGGTGAGAAATTGTGAGTTGGTAGCTGTTTGGGACAGTGGGGGAAACATGAGCAGGGGGGATGTAGGAGTGGGAAGAGGGCAAATAAGTTGAGGAGAATGGGGTACAGAGTACTGGTATCATACATGATTCAATGTGAATGGGGCAGGCACACGGTGTTGGGTAGGTGGGAGGCAGCTAGTGAAAGTGGCAGAAGGGGCAGGAGGTAGGCAATGAGGTGGAGGCTTGGGGCAGTGGGAACTAGGTAAGCAGGTAGCTGAGGGAGAATAGGCAGAAGGTGAGGCAGTGAGGAGGCAAGGGCAGTAGCAAAAGAGGAGGATGAAGCAGAGAGATAGTGGGGGGGCATTAAAGAGTGTAACAAGACAGGGAGACAGGAGGTAGCAACTCAAGAATAGAGTTCAGGAGCGAAAGAGTGCATGGGAGCTACAGAGTACCAAAGGGGGGCATTGGCCAGTCATGGAGTGATGGAGTGACTGGCACTAGGAGATATAAGGAGGATGTCAGGCACAGAAAGAAGGCAGGGGTAGTGAGGGGAATGAGTTGATTAGCAGAGGGGGGAGGAGGAGGAGAAGAAGGAGCAGGGAGGAGGGACAGTAGGCAGTAAGGAGAGGAGGTACAGGAGAGAGATTATCCAATAGGAAATGAAAGAGCAGTTCCCTAGGCAGAAGGTGGCAGAGCTAAGGCCTATTTAATTCAGGTAGGAGGTGGGGAGGGAGGGTGGGCAAAACTTTCTTCCAAAACCCACTGAAGTGTATGGGTGCAGAACTCAGCAGAACAGTTTGAATCAGTCAAGATTGCAGTGCCAATCAGTGGCCGTGCAGAGCACAACAGTCCAACAGGGAGATGGAAGCAACAGGCAGCGAGTGGCCAATGAGAGCCTTTCAGCATTTTCCAGTTCAGCCTGGGAGCTTACCAGCAAGAGGAGGGTTCCTTGGTGGTGAGCAGTGGTGGTGTGGAAGGCTGGCCCAGGTAGTCCCGGCCACTCAGATGTTTCCCTGATCAGGGGCTGAGAGATCTGAAGGAAGGAAGGAACAGAGCAACAGATTGTGAGCCACATTAATAACAAAGGGTGACACTGGAGAGTAAATCAGGGGTATGTGCAGTGGAGGGGGGGAATTTGACAGAGGGGTGGGGGAGGCTGCCAAAGACAAGAGAAATAAGCTTGAACTGGCACCAGAGGAAGGACAGAGGGGAGATTTAGTAGAATATGAAATTTACAAGGGGAGGAGAAGAGAGATGCAGTGTTTAGCAGCAGGTGTGAGGGTGGAGAGAAAGAGTGAATGCAGAGCAGCAGGAATTACTTCGCAGCTCTAAATTATAGCAGTTTCCATCTGCACTTTACAGTTCAATGCTAAAACATTTAGGCAGGTCCACACAATTCATTTTGACTTTGACAAAAAAATAGCAAGCAGCCTAGTACTTAAGCCCAGATTATCGAATGAGACCCGGAGTTTTTAGAAGTCGAGTGCTAAGAACATTAAGACTGGTCTACACATTAATTGAGACTTTAACAGAAAAATAAGCAAGCTGTCTAGTAATTTAACTCAAATTTTCTTCAGAAACCCATTGAAGTCAATGGGCGCAGAGCCCAGCAGGACAGTTTGAATCAGTCAAGATTGCAGGGCCAATCAGTAGCCATGTGAAGCACAACAGTCCAACAGGAAATGGAAGCAACAGGCAGCGGCCAATGGGAGCCTTTCAGCACTTCCCAGTTCAGCCTGGGAGCTTATCAGCAAGAGGAGAGTTCCTTGGCGGTGAGCAGTAGTGGTGTGGACGGCTGGCCCAGGTAGCCCTGGCTGCTCAGATATTTCCCTGATCAGGGGCTGAGAGATCTGAGGGAAGGAACAGAGCAACAGATTGTGAGTCACAGTAATAACAAAGGGTGACAATGGAGAGTAAATCAGGGGTGTGTGCAGTGGAGAGAGAGAGGGGGAATCTGGCAGAGGGGGGGGGAGGCTGCCACAGACAAGAGAAATAAGCTTGAACTGGCACCAGGGGGAGGACAGAGGGGATATTTAGTAGAATATCAAATTTACAAGGGGAGGAGAAGAGAGATCCAATGTTTAACAGCAGGGGGGAGGGTGGAGAGAAAGAGTGAATGCAGAGGGGCAGGAATTACTTCACAGCTCTAAATTACTGCAGTTCCAACTGCACTTTACAGTTCAATGCTAAAACATTTAGGCAAGTCTACACAATTCATTTTGACTTTGACAAAAAATAGCAAGCAGCCTAGTAATTTAGCCTAGATTATCGGCTGAGACCCAGAGTTTTTAGAAGTTGAGTGCTAAGAACATCAAGACTGGTCTACACATTAATTGAGACTTTAACAGAAAAATAAGCAAGATGTCTAGTAATTTAACCAACATTTTCTTCTGAAACCCACTGAAGTGTATGGGCACAGAGCCCAGCAGAACAGTTTGAGTCAGTTAAGTTTGCAGGGCCAATCAGTGGCCGCATGGAGCACAACAATCCAACAGGAGATGGAAGTAACAGGCAGCAGCCAATGGGAGCCTTTCAGCACTTCCCAGTTCTTCCTGGGAGCTTATCAGCAAAAGGAGGGTTCCTTGGCGGTGAGCAGTGGTGGTGTGGACAGCTGGCCCAGGTAGCTCCGGCCGCTCAGATGTTTCCCCTATCAGGGGCTGAGAGATCAGCAAGAGGAGGATTCCTTGGCAGTGAGCAGAGGTGGTGTGGACGGTTGGCCCAGGTAGCCCCAGCCGCTCAGATGTTTCCCCGATCAGGAGCTGAGAGATCTGAGGATCTGAATAAGTACTAACCCTTACACTACTGCAGGTGTATATATATATATATATATATATATATATATATATATATACACATATATCTTGAATCTATATATGTTCAAACATTCCCAGCAAAGACATCAATATGCCTGAATCTGAATACAGTATCACTTTAATTCCTTTACAGTTGTAATACTGAAATCAAAGATAGCCATCATTGCTGATGGACACACACATAAATATGCAACTGTATATCCTGAAACTGCACTTAATCCCCTTCTGTTACCTCTCTTCCCCACCTCTACCTCTGCTACTCCTCATCCTAGTCACCCTCTAGCTTTACCCTCCCCAATCTCATGCCTACTGCTAACATGTGCTTCCCCCCTCTTTACATAGTTCCTCTTATACTTCTTTGGGTTTGCTTCACTTCCACCTGACTGCAGTGTCACACTTGTACTTAATTTGTTTCCTCTTGTTGTTCTCTGGGTTCACTCTGCTATTGTTCATACCAATGTACATATTTGCTTAAACACCTTCAATTTTGCTTGTTTTATTTTATAAAGTTATTTTTAACCTGCTATGTAAATACTGCTCTAATTGTTTTTCATGTTCATGCTTCTTCCCAGTTCTACAATGCCGGTATGGCAACAATGTCGTCGACCTGTGTCACAATAATGGAATTTATGTCAACCACAAGTTGCACTTGACATAAATCTGTATGGGAACCTGGTCCTTGTTTTTACTGTGGGCTTTGCCCCCCTGAACCCCCCATGCAGGGGGCTCTGCTCATGCACCACCATTCTAAAAATAATCAAGTCTGAGTCCAAGTTGATTTGGGGAGGCGGTACAGGACTGGGAGACAGTATGCCCAGGTCTGTGGTGCACCATTACAGTGAACTGTAGAAGTTGTCGGCATTGATGTTGTTTTTTGAAATGGTGTTGCTGTTGGGGAGGTATATCCTTCTGCCCCTTCTCTCCAGGACGCATCTAGAAATCAGCAGTTACCAGCTCAGTATGTCTTTCCTGGTGCAACTTTTGAAATAAATAAATACATAAATCAATCAATAAATAAATAGGGGATATGTGCTGACCATTCATGGGATACATGATTTATTTAAACGAGCAGTGTGTGACCTTGGTTGACCTCACGAGTGGCGTAGCCACAAGTAAGGCTCCGAGTTCACACACTGCGAGTTTAAATTAATCATGTATCCCATGAATGGTCAGCACATGTGCAATTTATGCAACACTTTGGTTTGCTTTATAACGGTCATACATTTGTTTATTTAATATTTTATGGGGCACTATTTGTGATGCGGTATGTGTTTTGGCGGAGTTTTACTGTTTGTGTGGTTTGGTTGTGTGTGACTGGTGATTGGTTGTGTGTTGTACTGTGTGGAATGTGATTGGCTGTGACTTTTGTGAATGAAACTGTTGTTTTCTATTGGTTTATGTAGCGTAGGAAACTGTTTGTGATTGGTTGGTTTGTTGTGGGGGTGGCTTTGGAGTTGTGGCACAGTTTCAAATGGAGCAGGTTGAGTGTTCAAGAGGGAGCTCTGGTGGTGGAGTTACCAACAGGAGTGTGGCTTGTGGAAGTGGAATGTGTATTGGGAGTGCCTGGATGACAGTGTTTGGATGCAAGATAGAATTTAATGTGAAGCCAGTCATGGAGATGCGGATTGGCGGCCTTGATTGTTTTTGGGGGGGTGGATAAAGATCGAGGAGAGAGATGGAGTGCGTGTACAGTATTTTGATAAAGAAAAGCAGAGGATGTGAGGAATGAAGAGCCTCAAGAGAATTTTGGTAGTGTAAATTAGTTTTTTTTTGCTGTTTCATTTTTGGGGTGGGGGGATGTTTTGATGGATGTGGGGCATGAAGAGCCTGAAGATGGGAGAAAATAAATGTGTTTCTTAATGAATATCAATATGGATTGGGGCTTGCAGAGCTCAAAGAATGGTTTTGGTTTGTTTGTTAATTTTTTGAGGGGGGGTTCTATTGGTATGGAGTTTGCGGACGTTGTGGGTTCGAGTCCCTTGTTGTGTGGCCAGCTGTATCTGGATTGAAGGAGCTGCATTGAAGAGATCAACAGGTAATAGGTGAAAGCAAACATTTATTGAACGTTGCAATACAGATCAGATATTTTTACAAGATTTGTGGTTAGCTGTAACAAGAAGCTAAATTATTTGTTTTGTTAAACAGTTTAAAGTGAGGTATGTTTAATATTGCAATGCTTTCATGCTAATTGGCTATACATTTTTATGGCAGTTGACAAACAGAAATATGCTTTTTAAGTATTTATTTCTGAGAATATTTTTTATTACAGTTATAGTATTAAGACAGTGGTATGATGCCTTGAATTTTAGAAAGCAAAAAATAACATCGCTAAACAGGGCTTAAACAGATTTGTACATGTTTTTTACACATAGCACGTGCCTAGTTTAATCAAAGTCAAGTGAGCTGAATAGCTATTGCTATGCAGAGTGCTCGAACATTTTAAGTATAGGAACATTATCTTATTATCAGTAGAAGAAGATATTTGTTTTTAAATCAGATTTTTTTTATCTGTATTCAGAGAAGAAAACAATGTTTGTTAATTCAGAAAAAAACAAATTACTTCTTTGAAATGCAGATGTTATTTTTGACAAGATAGTACTTTTTTACTTATGCATACAGCAGTTCTGAGTTTTAATGCCACTATAGTACTTTGCAGTATATGACTTATGGTTTTAAGTGGTATGTCATTTCCTCTGACATGTGTCCATCAGTGTTGCTGTTTTGTTTACCATAGAGAAAGTTCTGTGAGACTGTGGCTTTTTGGTATGTTGACTGTCTGGGTTTGGAAGTTGTTTTCTTGTTGCAAAAAATCTTGATTCAGTGTTTTTCTGGTTTCCTTTTGCTTATGAAGTGTTTTTCTGGTCTTTTCTGCAACCATTAGTCAGAGTCAGTATCAGAGTGAATGACGTGGGCTCTTCTTTTTGGTAAAGTGTCATACTTGTTTCTTGTGGGGAAGAATGGGAACAAATATTTAATTATCTTACTTGCAAATATTGTTGTATTTTGTGTTAAAAATGAGGTTTGGCTTGGATGACGTGGGTGGGTATGTTGTTGGGTTGTTCGACTGGGTTGGATGTATGGTGGGTGGATGGGTACATATAGGGAAGGTGTTATGCAGGACAATGCTTACCTTGTATGATGTTGAAGGTAATGTTCTTTGCTGTTATGTTTGGGCTGTCAGAGCAGGTTCCAAGTAATTGGTCATATATAGGTGGGTGGAAGGTTGCTTAGCTTTTTTCACTGGTGGTGGAGTGGTAGCATCAGTTGTTCCACTGAGTAGCTTGCAGATTTTCAGCTGTTTGTCTTCATTTATTTTTGCATAATTATTTAAACTTTGTAGCTGTTTATATCCAGATAGCTGGATGATTTCAGTAGGTGCCACTCCACTGTCACATAGCTTCTATACTAGGTACTTTCTAACTGAGTGATTAGTGAGTTTTTTGCTGGTTTCAATATTGGCTGCAGCAATCATGCTTTTTATTATAGTGGATAGCTTATTTATTCCAATGGGCTGATTTTTGTACCAGGCGCCGGCTTGTTGTTATATGGATGTGTTTGCTGAGAGGATGAAAGCAGCATCAGGTTGTAAGGTTTTTTTTCACTTTTTTCCTTTGTTAATCAGATAGTTGGCTACTGGGTACCTGGGCAGGTTTGCTAGTAATTCATATGCTCTTGGTTTCAACGTTCGATATTCTTTTGGGTTAGCACTTGTTCTGGTTTTTGTTTGGCGTTCATGGTTGCATTCCAGAAATTGTTTGCCATTTTCATCTTTCTTTAATTCTATGTCTCCCCAGCAGAGGGAACACATTTTTGTGTTGCCTCGAAGTCCAAAGTAGAGACTGATTGTTAGCCACATGGTGTTGGGTAGAGAGTCAGGGGTGTAGGCACCGAGTTGTTTTTTTGTATAGAGCTCATTTATAATTCGATCTGTAAGTTCATCAGCAGCTTTTGGCTTACACCCTTTTCCAAGGCTCTTTAACTGCTTTTGCTTGGATTTTAGAATTTGCCCAGCAGTTTCAAATTGGAGTGCAGTTGATAGGGAGAGTAGGCAGTTGTTTTCTTCTAAGTATCTATACTTTGAAAAATTGCTCTGAGTGTTAGTGGCTCATAGGGTGAGTTGTCCTTTTGTTTGGCATGCATAAAGTAGTGGCATAGGAGACTATTTAACACTGCTGAGCTGAGCTGGTAAAGGTCTGTAGCGATGTTGAAGTTCTGTTTTATATAGGATTTTACTAGATTCTAATCAATGTTTGTCTTTTTCCATGTGTAGGTATTTTTTGCACTTTGAATAAATTCTGAGATTGCTGTTGATTTGTTTCTGATGTGACAGTATTGGGCAGTTGCTTGCTGGTGGTTGGCATTTCTTCTTGATGTGTTGTTCTAGGAAGGAATGGATTGACTGTTGATGTTGATGATTTCTGGGCTGTTACTGTTTTTGGGTAGCTTTCGGTTTCATGGACAGCAGTTTGAGGCTGGATATTCTTATTTTGTGAGGTAAATATTATCGTGCAGGTTTGAGAAGGACTCGTTACAGAGATTCTGATGGTGTTCCTTTTTTCAGGTGTGCTTGCTACTGCCATGTTAAAAGTAAAGCTTGTACCTAGGTTTGAAGGTGGCTGCTGGTTTTCTAGGTCTTCTGGAGGTTCCACGTCCATTTATAACTGCGTTAAAATGTCTTGTAGTTCAAGGTCAAAGCTGTTGTTTACTGTCTCTGACATGATACTAGTTTTGACTTCCTTTTTTTTTACAAAGGTTTTGATTAAAGCTGCACTGCAGATTTTTCCAAGAATCTGTAATCTCACTCACCATTCTGAATTTAGGCTCTGTGGTGCTCCATATTTCATCCATCAAGACACAACCGTTTGTTTTTCTTCCTTGTACTTTTGTAAGAAATCCAAATGTAACTTTGCCATTCTGTGCTGTAGGAGACCCCGCCTTTGGTTTGATAAGAACCTGCCCTTGGCTCTGCTTACACTTCTAACAATGTCTAAAGCAGGTGGGGAAGGTGTGCAGCCACTACCAGTAATTCGATCCTACTTCCTTCCTCCTTCAGTCCCTTTACATTCTCTTCCCCATTTCTGTCCCATTCTCCTTTTGCATGACAGCTAGTTTCATCCTGCCTGCAAGCTTCCCCGAAGTCCTGCAATTTCACCTCAGAATGGCTAGAAAATTGGTAATTACAAATGATCTAATACACAAAGAAACCTGTTATGTATAGCTTTATTTATCTATCATTTCTGTTGTACTGTAGCCTGCTGCACTTTTCACACATCATATTTATTAGTTATCAATGTGTCGGTGAGCACCCCATGAGCTTTAGGTGTCTACAAGTGCACTGATGATGAGACACACATTTGTTGTAACATTGCCTTGTAACACAGCCCATTTATACCTTTTGTAATTCACTCCTATGTCATGTTCCCTAATGCAGCACTTACAAATTTCTGTATGTATGCTATCTCCCTCCTCAGAGTCTTAATTGTTTCCTTGATGTAATAAATCCCACTTTTCAGCACCCTGATTTAGTGCTTACTATTATTGATATGCAGTCACTCTCCTCAATGTCCGATGTCTCCAACCACACTGTAGTGTTCTGCTCCATGCTGATGTGTGTGATACAGATGTTTATTATAAATCCATGTTCCCTTTCCACGATGCTGACTTTTACTTCTTTGAGATCACCCTCCCCTACGTCCGAGGCTGACAGTTCATGCGCCATATATACCCCCCAAAAAAAGCACATGGTTGGTGGTCTACTTGACTCAACCACCTGCTATCATGCACAATGTACCCACCACCTTCCACGAAACCCCATGCCATCACCTTGACACATTGCTCCTATGACCAACACCTCTGTTTGGTGACTGCTATGTGCATGTGTACTGTTGAAGTTTACTATATGGTTAATGGAGTGTATATTCCCACTCACTGACAGTAGGTCATCAGCTTGTGGTGGTGGTGAGAAGAGGATGATATGCAGCCTGCAGCTCCCTCACGGTTCTGTTGTAGTAAGTGTTGTGAGATGGTGTGAGGATGGTTGCACTAGATCACCATTGATTCTTTGTGTGGAGAATTTGTATTACTGCATACTTTTTTTTTTTTGTGGTGGGGGGGCAAAGTGACATGAAGAATGTCCATACCAGGTTGTGAATAACATTACATAAATTCAACTATCTGTGCAATGTAAAGAAGCACTGAATAGTGATACCTCACTTATCTCCTTTGCTTACAGGCAATGCATTTCAACATGTTCTACCACCGCTGAAACAGCATGGTGAGAATGAGATTCAAAAATTAAACTATGGCTGCTGCTTGGTGCATATTCTCATTTTCCTAAATGTAACCCCTTTATAACAGCTAAGGGGTCAGAAATAAGACATGATGGGAGTGGTGCAGTGCAGTGGCAGTGGAGCAGCAGTCTTCCCGGGAGATGTTCTGGAGGATGTGATGTCCTATCTGCAGGCACCTCTCTGGGCTGAGGGAGGAGGTTGCTCATCTCCAGGCTGAGTTGTCCAGGATTTGTGGGACTTCCTCCTCCATCCAGAGACCACCAGTGTCACTGCCATTGCCTCAGAGGTTGCCAAGAAAGTGAAGCGGTTAGACTACAGTGGGCTCAGGGAGGGTGAGGGTGGTGGAAAAGAGGTGCATCCCTCCAGTTGTACATCTCCACAATTCCTATGCCATTCTGGCAAAGTGTGGTTCCTCTATGGAGGCACCTGCAGTGGAGACCAAGGAGGATGCTGGGAACCTCCACAAAGGAGACCCACAGGAAGGTGGCATGGGACCCCACAGGGGAAGGAAACAACTCCTGGTGGGGGACTCCATTGTTAGGAAGGTAGAACTGGGGGAGGAAGGGGAGAGGGAGGTAAGGTGCCTGCCTGGCACCATGGCTTGGAGGGACAGGGAGCGAATCCTCAGGATTGCCAGAGCAGCTGCACAGGGTAGGGGGCTGGATGTCATTGTCCACCTAGGAACAAATGACCTGGCTAAGAAAGGGATTAGAGCAGTGCATGAAGAGTTTATGGAATTGGGGAGGGGCCTTAGACAAGTAGCATGCACAGTTACCTTCTCGGAGGTGCTGCCCATCTATGGTGTAGGAGAGGCTAGGGTGTTCTGCACCATAGGATTCAATCAGTGGTTAAAAAACTGGTGCAGAGCTCAGGGATTTGGCTTCATTGGGGACTGGGGTCCACCTGGAGTGATGCAAGCCTATACTGGCATGATGGCCTGCATCTGTCCAGGAGGGGAACCAGGATCATAGGTGATAGGTTTAAATGCTTCATTAGCAAGCATTTAAACTAGCCAAGGAGGGAGGCACTGGAAAGGAGCAGGGAAATCCTAGCACCCCACAAAAAAATCACAGTAGTAAGTACGTTAAACAACAACATAGAGGTGATGATAGGGAGAAGGGCAGGAGTAAATGGGGAAAGTGACAAAGGCAAGAAGGACAGGGATGGGGCAAAAAGGAGTAAGGCCATCAGTAAATGGAGGGTAATGAGTACCAGTGCCCGTAGTCTGGGCAGCAAGCTCCCTGAGCTGGTGGCCTTGATGGAAGAGGGATGCCTGGATATCGTAGCAGTCACAGAAACATGGTACACAGAGAACCATGACTGGGATGTTAACATACCAGGGCACATAACCTACAGGAGAGACAGGCAGGAGAGAAGAGGTGGAGGAGTAGCTCTCTACGTAAAGGAAGGGATAAAAGCAACTGAACAAAAGAGTAAACAGGGAGGAGAGGAGGCACTGTGGGTCACCTTGGAGACTGGAAAGGGCACCACAATCCACACAGGACTTGTGCATAGACCCCCATGTCAAGGGGAGGAAATGGACAAGGATATAATAGAAGGCATTCTTTGGATGGCACAGAAAGGGGAGATACTGTTGATGGGAGACCTGAATATGCCAGATGTTAACTGGAACACATTTTCTGCAGCCACATCCAAGAGCAGGACCATTCTCAATGCCCTACAGGTGGCAGGCCTCAGACAGCTAGTTTCAGAACCCACTCATGAGGGAGCAATCTTAGACCTCATCTCTCAAATAGGGGCAGTGAGAGGATCTCAGATCTAGAAGTGGGTTGCCATCTGGGAACAAGTGACCATCAAACAGTGTGGTTCATGTTAAACTCAGCTACAGAGTCAAGCCATACAAAAGTGAGGGTACTGGACTTCAGGATGGCTGACTTTGGCAAGATGGGAGAGTGCCTCAGAAAAGCACCAGCAAACAGACTAGAAGGAGGTGTGGAGCAACAATGTGGAATCATCAAAACTGCCATCACAGAGGCAACAAGCCTTTGTGTCAAACAAATAAACAAGTCAAAATGAAAGAAAAAGCCACTATGGGTCTCAAAAGAGGTGGCGGGGAAAGTCAGGGAGAAAAATATAGCATTCAGGAAGTATAAGGAAACACAGAAGGAGCAGGACAGAGAGCTGTACCAGTTAAGGCAGAAGGAAGCAGGGAGGGAAGTCGGAATAGCAAAGGCCCAAACTGAGAAAAAGATAGCCAACTCAGTTAAGAAGGGGGATACAATTTTTTATAGGTACATCAGAGAGTGTAGCAAGACAAAGGGAGGGATAGTGAGACTAAATAGAATGAATGGAGGGTGGGCAGAGGGGGACAGTGAAAAATCAGGGATACTGAACAAATATTTCTGCTCAGTATTCACAAAAGAGTAGGGGGAAGTGCCTAATCCAATTAACACAAGCACTCTTGATAGGGGGGTCGATCCCAGCCCTTTCACAGAATAAAGGGTTCTGCAAGAACTCCTAAAACTGAAGGTGGGCTAAGCAATGGGGCCTGATGGAATTCACTCCAGAATTCTAAAATAATTAAGGGGGGAACTAGTGAAACCACTGACTACTCTTTTTAATAAATCAAGGGAGGATGGTGTGGTACCTGAGGACTGGAGGAAGGCCGATGCGATTCCCCTTCACAAAAGTGGGACCAAGACAGAGGCAGGAAACTTCAGACCTGTCAATTTGACCTCTGTGGTAGGGAGAGTGATGGAGTCACTTCTGAAGGGAAGAATTGTTGCATACATTGAGGCCAGTGTGGCACAGGACCCAAGGCAGCATGGGTTCACAGCAGGAAGGTCATGTCAGACTAATCTAATAGATTTCTTTGACTGGGTGACCAAAGTAGTAGACCAGGGAGGGGCTGTGAACATGTCCTACCTAGACTTTAGCAAGGCATTTTACACAGTCCCGCACAAAAGATTAATAGTCAAATTAACCAGCCTGGGAGTGGGTCCCAGGGTGGTAGCCTGGGTAAAACATTGGCTGGACAACAGGACACAGAAGGTAATTGTAAATGTAGTCCACTCTGAAGAAAGAGGGGTTACTAGTGGGGTAGCACAGGGTTCAGTACTGGATCCAGACCTTTTTAATGTCTTTATAAGTGACATTGCAGAGGGACTGGAAGGAATAGTATGCCTCTTTGCAGATGACACAAAGATCTGCAACAGGGTTGAGCATGACTTGGCAAGGTTAGAGGAATGGTCAGAAGTATAGCAGCTAGGATTCAATGCAAAGAAGTGCAAAATAATGCACCTAGGAAGCAAGAACCCAGGGCAAGATTACACAATGGGGGGAGCTAGTAACAACAACTAAAAAGGAAAGGAGCCTGGGGGTAATCATATCAGATGACCTTAAGACTAGCAAGCAAAGTGAGAAGGCAGTAGGGAGGGCTGGGGGTATACTGGGATGCATAGGGAGAGGGATCACCAGCAGAAAACAGGAAGTTGTTTTCCCTCTGTACAGACAGTTGGTAAGACCCCAACTGGAGTAATGCATCCAGTTCTGGAGACCCCATCTCCGCAAGGACATAGACAGGATAGAGGCAGTCCAGAGGAGGGCAACTAAAATGGTGCAGGGTCTGCAAGAGAAGCTGTACGAGGAGAGACTAAAGGAGCTTAATATATATACCCTTGAGGAAAGAAGGAAGGGGGGGACATGAGAGAAACTTTTAAGTACCTCAGTGGAATCAATAAAGTACAAGAGGGTAGCATCTTTCAGAAAAAGAGACGCGCAAGAACAAGGGGTTACCATTTGAAGATAGAGGAGGACGGCTCAGGGGCAATGTGAAGAAGAATTTTTTCACACAGATGGTGGTGGACACATGGAACAGCCTTCCTGAGGAGGCTGTGGGGCTAAAACTGTGGGAGTATTCAAGAATGCATGGGACTGACATAAGGCAGTTCTTGTAGGGGGTAGTAAGAAATAGGCTGTTGGTTCACTAGGATCTGCAGCCTATCCTGTAGGTAGGGAAATGGGCAGACTAGGTGGGCCAAGCGGTCCTTATCTGCCATCAAAGTCTATGTTTCTGATGTTTACTAGAATGCCTCTAGTGATCTCTAAGAGCTGCTAGCTTGCTGACCCAGTCAATTTACTAAGAAAGGAGGGGACTGTGGGTTCTCTTGCTCGAGTCCAGCCTGAGCCGTGGGGTAGGTCCTCTATTTTTGCCATTGCTAAGTAGGGAAAGCGGGCCCCTTATTGGGTTGTGGTATTTATGTATTATATGTTGACTGAGTATTAAGGAATGTAGTTTGTCTAACCTGTTTTCCCTTGAGGCGGGGACTTTGTGAGTTTTGCCCCTCCATTTTGGACCTGGACTGTCTATGGGGCACAATGAGGATCCAGGGGCACTTAAAATGGAGCTTTGTTCAGCCAATTAGAGCTGGAACTCTTTTGGGAGCCTGCTGCCAATGGGAGGTATGGCCCATGATCTGATACCTCAAGTCCAGAAGGTGGCTCCTATTTTGCACCAATAGAAGCAGGTAGAGGGGATTGGCAGCGGGAGCCCTCCAATAGTGTTGTGTCACGCCTCGATTGAGGACCCCCAGCTTAACAGCTGAGGAAGCGAGTCAGGGCTATGAGGAGAGAAAGATTTGGGCTTGCATTGTAGAGTCTTCTCGTTGAGAGTGCATGTGGCAGTCCAAGATGTTGGGCGACAGTATCGCCAGAAGGAGCCGTGCAAGGTCCGCTGTGGCATGCAGGCAGAGGAGGCTGTTTACATGACAGCTACCTACCAGGTTCACCCTGTAGAGGACTGGAGAATCTGCTTCAATTGCACTCGGTCTGTCAGCAAAAGTGAAGCTGCGATGCATTACCCGGTCTGTGCAGTGAAAAGTTCTGGAGTTTAAAGCAGCTGCCTAGTATGTCTTACATACTAATGTGTGGAGAAGTGTTTGGATCACAGGCATGTGTCCTGCAAGTGGTGTGAGAAGGATCCTTCTACAGGAGTCCTGAGTACTAAATCAGGGTAGCTCCCTGTCAGCCGTTCTATTGAGGGCAAGTTTGGTCTGGCTGCTCCACTGGTCACCTGAACTGAGCCTGCTGGCCCTAAGATCTCTTGGGATAGTGTCACCTGGTGGTTACATAAGCATTGATAGTTGTGGATCAGCTGCTGTTTGAAGCATCTTGGCCATGCCTGGTTAAAAAATTTTTTTGGGGGTGGGTTGCTTGGGGGGGTGACTGCAAGAAGTTGACAAATGGGCAAGTAATGACTCAGGTGATAGTTGTGACTCATTTTTTCAAAACCTCAAATTAATACCATAAGTATAAACGCAATATTGGATGTTCCCGGTCAATCAGCAATGGTTTTGTTCACACTGTTATACTACTGATACCCCCTCTTGCTCAATAGCACAATATCATCCATTTCAATGATTCACACACAATTAGATAGTAGTGAGGGGAGAAACTGGCTCAGCATGCAACTGTGGCCATTGGGGTGGGTGATGAGAGACAATGGGCTGTGAAATGACATACAAGTGGTAATTATTGTTGCGAGACTGGGACAACTTTTGTCCAACAGGAGGTGAGCAACTAATGCAGGTGGACATTTCTACATCACTAGCAAAGTGACCAGAGGTATCCAGGGGTAGCCTCGAGGGGTGGTGGTGGGAAGGGGGTAGACATTGGTTGGCGTGCTAAGTCTCTTCAGTCGTGTAAACCCACTACATGTGTTGGTATAAGAGGTGAGCAGCGGATGGGAGGATGCAAATGATGATTAGATATGATTGATGTTAAGACAGGGAACTATTACGGCTGTTCAGGTACAAACCAGGCAGGGTGAAGTACTACAGCAGAGGGACACATCAAGGATATTGGGAGGCATTGAGGCAAATATGACTCAGGAGTGGTTTTAAGACAGTAGGTTCAGGAAAAAGAAGGCAGAAGCTGGATATTATGGGCCTACATTCAGATGTGGGCACAGCAAACATGGGAAGTACAAGCCTGGGTGTCCAGCAGGAAAACAGTAATGTACCCCTCGTCACACTGACAGGGGAAGGAAGGAAGCAACTGATAGTAACCATTGGAGAAACAAGCATGAGCAAGGAGGAAAGGAGGCACTCCCTCGGAGGAGGGTTCTGGGGCACACAGTCTGGGAGACATGGGGGAACTTCTCTTGGGAGCTTTGAAATTTCCCACAAACAAGAGAGAAAATTTTTTTTGAAGGGGGGGCACCTGGAGGAGACACAAGTAAAGCAAGAAAAGTGGTGGCATTGGTCAAGATGGAGAGGAAATGAGCTGGGGGCAGTGGGGGCCAATGCTCCAGTAGGAAATACTGGGTTGCCCCTAAGCATCACTGGCAAATGAAAGGAGACTCCGGGTGGCGGCTCAGTGAGGAGGAAGTTCCATAGACGGGAGGGGTGGTGGGGCCTTGCTCCGGCGGTACAAACTGTCATTGTCCACAGTGATCTTGCAGGATATAATGGAACCAAGGAGGTCAGGACAAACGGAGATATGGGTTCGAACCTGGGGGATGGACATGGTTCATCCAGGAGGGAGGGTGGAGGAGACAAGCAGGCTAATGTAGGAGGATGGGTGGGACACACAGGTAGTGAGTGGTAACAGGGATAATAAGGCAGTGACAGTGATGCTCTTGGGTGACTCCTTGACTGCCCGGCACACCAGAACAGCCACCAGAGGACTCTCAGTGAAGCTGGGAGGTGAAGAACAGTGAGGGGGGAAACCAGAAATGGCTACTTCATTGAAACAGGGATGTATACCTGTAATCCATGACTCTGACTGGGCTGACGTAAGTGATGACGAGTCATGGATCACTTAGGGTGAGTAGCTGCTTACCTGTATAGGTCCCACTGGCAGACGGGAATGGCATAGCAGTCTTTGTCTGCCACGAATATCCTTTTTTCTATATTTGTTTGTGTCATCATTCCGTGTGTGCTGGTTCCAGGTTTCCTCTTGTGCTATGTACCCTGTGTCACACTTTGTGGTGCGCGTCCACGGCGAGTGCTTTTACTGTCAACCCAAAATAAAAAACATAAAAACAGACACTGATATTTGTTTTTCACCATAGTATTCACTTTGCTGCAACATAATTATACTTATTTTCTGATCTTCTGCTTTGGGTGTGTGTGTGTGTTGGGGGGGTGGGGGTTCATTTGGTAGTTCAACAGTCCCATTATGTAAATGCATCACTTGATGGCAGTTGACTGCACTCATTATGACTCCCACTGAGTCTCAATCAGGGGCTATTCTCACCTGCTTACCCTTGGTAATGTGCTTCAGTTTGTGTTTGAGTACAGCACCATCACACAGACTATTGGGCCATCAAGCTATATGTAGGAGTTTGACAGCACTGCAAAACACCATGACTTGAGCACATAACTGTGTCTTTGGCATCAGCTTGCCAGTCACGCTGTCAGACATATCTGTGTTCCTTAGTGACCTATTTTTTTGTACTATGAAACACAATTCTGCTGGGAATGAGCACTGGGAAATTATCCACAGAGGTCAATATATCTATGTTCAACTGTCCCGGTGTCACTGTTGGTTTAGGCGCTGTACACCACACCTCACACTGTGCCGGCAATCCATGTTTGTTTAATAAGTATAGTTGATGCACCAGCATCGTTGGCAAGGTGGAGAAGTCAGGACACAGACTGGAGGAGGCAGAAGGGTGGAATAGCTGGGGGGCTAGGGGAAAGGGAGTGTTTTTGAGGCTGTAAAAAGAGCACGAAGAAAGAGAGAGAGGGAGAGAGCCCATAAAGGAGTCAGTCATAATTCTGGAGGACTCTGTAGTAAAGGGGATCATATGGTAGTGGTGAACGGGGGACAGGACAAGCAGCATCTGGGTAGAGTGCATGCCTGACATGACAGCAGATAGGGTACAGCAGCATATTGATCATTGTGTACAGAAGGTGGTGGGGAACCACACATCATCGTTCACCGGGGAACACATGCTCTGGAAGTAATACATTATACCATGGACAAGTGCATGTACAGACTGAGAAAGCGGCACTGTGTACTTCAGCGAGTGGTTGAGTACTATGGTTTGCCTTTCATAGGTTCTTAAAACTGAGTGTGGGTAATTCTGCTTTCTCGGTGCCAGCCCAGCATCGCTGATGGTTGCAAGGCTGGATGCCACACCATGCACCACGCTGGTGACCAGTGTTTTGAAACAAGCCCTGGCTCTCGTGGGTAGGCAGGGGCAGAAAAGGATATAGTGTCTGCAGGACTGCTCACCTTTCCTAGGGTAAGTGTTGAGTAGCTTGCTGATGCTTTGGAGGCACATGGCATTTGCTGGGTGCCGCAGCTCCAAGCAGCATGTGAATATGTGGATAGCACCAATAAAAGCCTTATGCATGGCGGCGGAAGCGTGCAGCTCCAAGCAGCATGTGAATATGTGGATAGCACCAACAGAAGCCTTATGCATGGCAGCGGAAGTGTGCAGCTCCAAGTAGCATGTGAATATGTGGATAGCACCAATAGAAGCCTTATGCATGACGGCGGAAGCGTGCAGCTCCAAGCAGCATGTGAATATGGGGACAGCACCAATAGAAGCCTTATGCATGATGGCAGAAGCGTGCAGCTCCAAGCAGCATGTGAATATGTGGATAGCACCAACAGAAGCCTTATGCATGGCAGCGGAAGTGTGCAGCTCCAAGCAGCATGTGAATATGTGGATAGCACCAATAGAAGCCTTATGCATGGCAGCGGAAGCGTGCCCATGGAGTGCAGAGCTTCTCCCCGCATTTGCACTTATGGCATGATTGAAAACAAGGTAAAAACTGTTGTTAATGGTGGGACCAGTAAGACACCTCACCTAATGCTGGATCTTCAAGCCTGCCCATGATCCTCTCCCAGTGGCTTTCTGTTTGCACACTAGATTTGCACACAGGTCACCAGTAAGGAGCTGTCGACCATGCCCTCATGTGTTTACATCCAGTGGGGTTGGCTGTCCAGGAATGAGTGGACAGTTCACCTTATCTATGTATAAGAGCTGGATATATTAGGTGTGAGTGATCATGTTGGTTGTGAGCACCACTACAGATAGTCTGGTGGTCCAGTTTACATGGATACAATTAATGTAAAAAGAAAATTTCTGCTTTCCTCATTATTTGACAATCTTTTAAAGTGTGCATTGTGATGACTACCTTCGTGTCCCACTTACGGATCACTTCATGATTGTATAGCTATGGCTGCTTTTATGGGCGCCATCAACATTGTTTATGCTCCTATTTAAAATGTTCACAACTCATTCATTACATAATATTTGTAATGAGCAGTCACGTACTCCATGATGTAAAATAATTGTCTCTTCTCCATTCTTGTAGGAAATGGATCACCTTGTTTTTGACCCAGCTGTGCTGACTTTGCCTGCAAGTTATTGTCAAGGCATTTTCTCATCGCCTCCAGATGTAGATACTAATCGATCATGCAGGCATTCTTCGTACCATCAGTACATCTTGTGGTGCCTTGGACGTCTTGTGCAATGTGTGCCTGTCCCCAGCTGCTGCTTGTGGTGTATCCGTGACGTCTACCCAGAGCCCTCTGGGCAGTACACTGGTTTCCATCCTGATCAGCTAGTTTGACAAATGACTTCCTTTTTTTTTTGTCATCCATTACTTTGTTAACTGATTTTTGTTAATTTGTACCCCTTGATTCACCACTTTATACACATGTATTTCACACACTTTTCTATTAAACTTTTAATATTGTGCTGTACATGTTTCTTTTTCTTTAACTCTGCCTCCTGTTCCATTGTATGTAATGTTTGCACAGCAACATGTTGATTGTTGCATTCACTGATGCATACAACTGCATCACTGTGCCGGTAGGGAAATACACGATGCAGACAATTTCATGAAGGTCTCCATGTGCATGTGTATTTGGCATCATAAGTCATGTCTAGTAATGACAAACAATGACAGAATCACAGTTGACCAGGTATTAGGGAATGTTGTATCCAGCACTTGCAACGTTGTGTGGTTCAGCATTGGGACAGAGACTACAATCTCATTAGGTCAAAGCAGTTTGATTTCAACAATGTTCACTTTGCTGAACTGTGTCTTGGTTTCACCAGAGACCTTGACAGGCCGGTGTCAGTATAGTGAGTGTAATAGCTGTGGTAGTGGCTAAATGAAGCCTTCATGGATTCAAAAAGTGATACCTCAGAGTGCTATCCAGGGTAAACAAGAAGTAGTGAGCAACTGTTGTTCTCAAGACATGTTTCAACACGGGTGTGGTAACATGGTGAGGGCTCAGGAAATTTAAGAACACCCAAAGGGATGGAACAAGGATGGGGTTCTGAGACTGTCTAACTGAAACTGGCAATGCATTACAGAGAGCAAAGGCACAGACACAGTAAGATACTAACATACATTCTGTCAAGCAATCAGATTAGGCTGCATGGTTCATCCGGAGTGCTTGATGGCACTGAAGTACTGCCTCCAGCTTTCCCCCTTACTCATTTGCACCACTGCAAGCTTCATTTAGTGGCCACCAACTCACTCAGCACAGACACACCCCTCAAGGCTTCCCATATTCATTCACTTGAGATACGTGACGTCCTATATCATATCCCACCTGTACCTTTTCTCCTCCAAGAAGTAGTGGGTGAGATCCCTCGTCTCTCCTCCTAGAATCTGCACTAGCTAAACTACTATCCTGGTCACTCTACTCTGCACCCTCTACAGTAAATCAGTGTCATACTTTTTAAGTAGGGATGCCCAAACCTGCATGCATTATTCAAGGTGTTTTCTGCAGGCAACTGCACAGTGTGGAGCACCTCATGACTCCTTGAGGTCATCACCCTGGATGTCCACCACAGTATTTTATTTCATTTAGCCGCAGCCAGTCCAGACTGATATGTTGATTAAAATTGTTTAAGAAAGAGGACAGGAATTCTTCAGTTTCATCATGCAACAGCTGACATACAATACTAGGGGGCTGACAATGTTAGGTTTAATGTAGCAGGATGGTCATGCAATGAGGGAGACATGGCAAAATTAGATGTACTGTATCAATATTGTGATTTGTTAGTCACAGAACAGTTGTGCATTATTCCATGAATAGCCGTGAGCTGCTACATGGCACTTTGGATCTGTAATTATCGAGGAGTGTGTGCTACAATTTCCTGAACTAATGCTAATGGCAGGTGGCTTTGAACTGCATTCTAGCCCCATCAGTGAGGAAAGGATAAGGGATGAACTACGGAAAACCAAGGGCCATGGTGAATGATGTACTACATTCAAGAGTGCTTGGGGAACTTCAGGCAGAAATATTTGACATGCTGGTATTCATGTTCTATCACTGGAGTATTGTGATTTGCCAAACAACTGTACTGAGCTCAGATTAATACTGATACTCCAGCAAAGTATCATGCAGCTAAGTGACAATTACCACCCAAGTAAGTCTCACAGCATTATTAGGCTAGTTAATGGATGCACTCATCAAAAAGAGAGCGTGATTGATCACAGATGGCAGGGCTTCTCAAAGGTTAGGCCATGCCAGACCAGTATGAATGTGTACCTTGGCTGAGGCACATAGGTACTAGAGGTGTGTTGTGTGTTGATCTTGCTGCAGTTTGTCTTGACTTTGTTAAGTCCTCAAAAACTAACCCACTGCATGCATGTCAACAAGCATTAAAGTAAGTGTTCTGGGACAATACTGTTATATGGATACTAAACTTGTAGACAGTCAGAAGTCAGACTGCATTAATGGGTGAACACCACATGATTGTCTTGGTGAGTATCTGGGTGGTAGGGGTAGGCTTTAATAGTACTATGAATGCTCCTTTTCAATGTTTTCATCAGTGACATAGTGGCTGAACTAAACTGGCGAGGGCTGCTCTCATTGCATTCTAGAAACACATGTAATTGGTTGCAGACCTTAGATCATATTGACAACATGAAGTAAGACCGAATAGCACTAGAAAAGTGTTTTGACATATGGAGACTAAATTTCAATGTTACATTATTTATAGTGATACACTTGGAATGTGGTTGAGTACTCTGTGAAACTCAGGTCAGAGTAATTGAACATGAGAAGTTTCTTGACAAACTGATGCAAAATCTCCTCACGGACAGCAAGCAATGCAGCAGGACTGTGTGAATAGCTTGATCGATGTTGGCATGGAAACGCATTGGTATCACTAGCAGAAAGAGCAAAGACCTGATGACCCTGTATTTGGCTAATGTGTGCTCACTCCTGTAGTGTGCATAAGTTGAGCCTATATGCCAGCATTTATAGCTAAGGCCACTGGTCGGGCACTTGGCAGGTGAGCAATTTGCATGTCCAGATCAGATACAGGAGCAATTAGTGTTGAGGAAGTTAGCGAGGTGATAGAAAGAGAGTGGGCAGAGAAGGAACCATTTTGAGGTGGAGATCATTCCATTGCTTGTGTAACCCGGCATGAGAGGCAGCTTGCTGACAGTAATCTTCCTCCTAGGGATTGATAGTTGGCGGTACTTGCAGGATCAAAGATAATGGGCGGTGGAGTGGCAGCTGAGAGCACAGAGGAGAGGTAGGAAGTGATGGTGCCAAGCCATAAGTTAGATACATATTTAGCACAGTGTGAAATGGCGGTGGTTTCCGAGGGATGGTAGTGCCAGGGAACAGTAGAGGTTGCAGTGGTGGGTAAGGGGTGAGGCACCAAAAGCAAAGCAGCAGAAGGCATTAAAAAGTGTGTCCAGCATAGATAGGGTGGGCTTAGGGATGCACCCTAAACAATGTCACAGTAATCAAAGGAGGGATGTATCATCTCCTGGACCACTTCACATCTAACAGGGAGGGAGGAGGGTACTGCATTTCCCATAAAGTGCACCAAGCATGGGGCGTAGTTTTTTTGAAATAGCATCAATGCGGTATGAGAAGGAACGATGGCAGTCGAGCCATACCCCAAGTAGTGGAATGAGGAGACATACTCGAGTTTTTGACCATCCAGGGTGTGGAAACAGGGAGGGGATGGGAGTCTGCACAGGCGTTGTCGTGTGCCAAAAGTCATCGTGACAGTTTTTTTTTACATTTAGGGAGGTCTGGTGAGAGCTGAACCATTGCTGTACTTTGTTGAATTCAGCTTGGAGGATAGTTTGCACCACTTCAGTGTCAGAGCCGGAGCAGAAGAGTACAGTGTCATCTGCATACAGGTGGATTGAGGTACTATAGCAGACGATCGGTAAGTCGTTCTGCAATATAGAGAACAGTATGGGTCCCAGAACTGACCACTGGGGACACCGGTAGTTAAGGCAAGGTGTGGGGGAGATATCATTTGTGACTCTAATGGACTGAGTTCTGTCAGAGAGGTAAGATCTGAACCAGTACATGGCAGCAACAGAGAGGCCTGATTCAGTGAGACAAGAGAGCAATATGGGGTGGTAGACGGTGTTGAAAGCTTTCGCAAGGTCAACGAAGACAGTTGAGATGCTCAGCCCACTGCCCATACCAGTCAGTATTGAGTCAGTAATACATATCAGGGAGGATGTAGTTGAGTGGCCCTTTCTGAAACCTGACTGGTAAGGTGTGAAGATATTAGAGTCGGTGAGGAAGGAAGTAATTTTGGTGAGCACCACCATGTCAGCCACACCACCACATGCATGGCGCATGTCACCTTGTGGCTCTGTCACTCTACTACCTTTATTTCTGAACAGCCATTTTAACCAATCCACATAAGAGTTGAATATATAAGCATTGTAGCTTGCTCATTTGGCACAGTGTGCTAACAATGGTTCTCAAGTAACTAACAGGCCGGAGGCAAAGGATATTGTCAGCTGTGGTGCAGTTTGGGCATGGGGTGTTGTGGCTGACATGGTGGTGCATCAGGGATCAGTCCTGGTGCCTGTCCTTTGCAATGTGTTCATTACTGACATTGTAAAACAACTGGTGTCCCATGTGTTTCTGTTTGCATTTGAATACCAAACTCAATACCAGAGCTGATTGACCCCAAGAGGTGTGGGGGTGGTGAATCAGAATGATGACTGACACGGGCAAACTTTTAAAATGGTCCACAGACTGGCATCTGTAGTTTACTTCCATGAATTCCAAACATTACCACCTGTTCAATATAAACCAATGGATAAGGCTACATAATGGTGTGGGTGCGATGTGGTGCTCACAGTCACAAAGGAGGAAAGGCACCTTGGGGTTCTAATTTTGGAAGAACACAAAATGTCACAGCAGAGTACAAAAGCTATCCATGCAGGTCAGATGTCAAGCAGTGGTACATCATCAGTGTGACAAAAGCAGGCGTGAGATGTTGTGGTGCCATTATTATTGAGCAATGTTCAACTCTCAGTTTCAGTATGAGTGTAGTTATGGACCGAGAACCTTCCTAGGGACATTAGCAGGTAGTGCATATCCCGTTAATGGTGACATGCTTGCAACTCAAGACATGATGGCCGATTAATGGCCCTCAACATGTACTTTCCTTTATGAAATCAATTACTCCACCACCCCATTTACCTTTTTCTCTGTCACCCATGAATACTTTAACTCCTGTGATGGCCCCATCCCAGTCATGGTTTTGGTTTGCCCATGTTTCAATGATACCTGCTATGTCCAGCTCTCTGTCTGACAGGTCCCAGTCATGGTTTTGGTTTGCCCATGTTTCAATGATACCTGCTATGTCCAGCTCTCTGTCTGACAGCAGTTCATGCTGCTCTGCCATTTTATTCCCCTGGCTCCTATCCTTTAGTGAAACCACCCTCCTCCCTGACTCTCTCCCACATGCCCCCTTACTCTCCCCTAGCAAAAGTAGGCCCTATCATTGCTATGACAATGAGTAGGTTTTGACGAGAGCGAGACAGGGACCAGCCAGCGAGAGGGCATTCATCTGATTCAGGGACTGTGGCTGAACTTTTGCATTTTCAATTTCAGCACCAAAACACTGAAGGAAGCTGTCCTATTTAATGGGCAGCCTGAAGCAGCACTGGAAAGTGAGAGAAGGACCAGCCAGTGAGAGGGAGCTCATGGACTGGTGCTGAACTTTTGAAGTTTCATTTTCGGCTCCAAAATTCTGCCATCTTCCTGACTTATTTAACGGGCAGCCTGCAGCATCGGAGGAGAGCGAGAGAGGGACAGGACTGAAATTTTCTTCCTCCGTCCAAGCCAGCCTACACTGCCAACCTTTTCAATAGACTTATGGGCTGGTAAGGGGAGGCGTTCTCTGGAGGTGTACAAATCAGGACTTATACCTCAATAGCACTGTGTAATTCTGGGGCGAGTAAGGAAAAAAACATGGAAATACAAGTAGGGTTGTGATATTACATGCAATTCGGTTGTTAAACAGATGAAAGTTATACTATATGATTATACTGTTTATTCTGGTACAGTGATATTACAGGCAGCTGGTTGTAAAACAGAGCTAACATATACTATACAATGATAATGTTTATTCTGTACATTCAGTTAGATTTTAAGAGCTGTTTTATAGCCTGTTTACCCTGTCCCATCAGATAAAGTGTAAGTGTCTATTTAGAACAGGCTGTTTGCTGGAAGAGAACATGACCAATCTAGACTGTATCTGATTAAGTGACTCGTTTAAAAGCCTGTTTATCCACTGTTATCAGACAGAGTTTAAGTGACAACCTTGTGCTTGGTTTTATGTTGACCTGAATATGGCTGACCTAGGATACCCCAGTATGGCCACTTCGAGTGGAAGGAGGGGTAGTAATCCCGGGGGAAGGGAATGTGAAAAGGAGGATGTGCCTATAAGGAATATAGAAGGACACATGGGGTGCCCACTTTCCACCATGGCAGGCATCTTCGGAAGGCTTCTAGGATGCGCATGCTGTGGGGTGGCAATAATTTGAAAGTGGGCCATGAGAGGGGGAGGATGCTGACTCCGTAGGCAGCTATCTCATATTAGGATTGAAGTTTGTTGGTTAAGGAGTAAGCTGGGCAACTTGCGGGGGGGAGCCCCGAGATAAAGGGTGAGGGTAGCAGAGTGGTGTAAACCTCGATGTGAAGCAGAGATGGTAGATGCAATATATAGCAGAATGAGGGAGGAGAGCAAGCCTAGAGAGAATCTAGAACACAAGGAGGAATGGGAAGTACCCACCCTCAGCAGAGGGGCCTGTCCCATGCATAGGGTCCTAGGTGAACGAAGCTTGGATAACAAGTTAACAGAGTTCCAGGCCATGCTGTTTGGTGGTGGGGTGTGTGTGGCAATGCTCATGAAAATGTGGGCCAACAACAACCGTGACTGGGACCTTAACGTTGTCATTGGGTGTTGAGGGCGGGCTATGTTCTGGACGTTATCTTGGCGGATAGGGATCTGGTAAGGGACCTGGTTGTAGAGGGTCCCCTGACTGTGAGAGACTATGTCAATGTCTGTTTTCACAGTAACATGGGGTGAGAGGTGGAGAGATCTAGGACACGGACAGTGTATATCAGGGGAGCAGACTTTATGGTAATGGGAAATATTCTAAAGGATCACATGCAAGGGATTACAACAATGCCAGACGTGGATAAGAGATAGGAGGTCATAAAAAGGTACTTCATGAGTCAGTCCGGACCAGCGCTAAGGTGAAGTGCAAGGGAGCAAGGTCACATAAACCGTGCTGGTGGACCAGTGAAGTTCAGTGAGTGTTCAAGGACAAAAACTAAGGACAGTCTTGGAAGACTAAGATCAGATGATGGGTGGGTGGAAGATGCGAGTGAGCAGGCGGAGGTATTAAGCAACCACTTCTCTTTGTTTGCTATGGATGGGGATGTGATATTTCCTAAGAAAGGCACAATAGGGATATAAGCAAAATTGAATGGGATCGGGGGAGTAAAAGAAAGGGAACTTAAGGGAGGTAGAGCCACGCCTGGTGTATCACATCTTGACAACGATAGAAAGGCCAGCAAGGAGGGGTTGATAGAGGAAGCTCTCTCCACTAAATGGGTGTGGCAAGTCCTAAAGCCCCTGAAGAATTGTCTGAATTGCCATTACAGTTGTCAACACACCATCGCTGTACAGTGCTGGGTATTCTATGTAGGTGGAGGAGGGGTTTTGAGGGTTGCGAACAGTGGCGGTCAAATGAACGTGGACACCGTGTTGTGGTAGTGGAAACCAGAAGACGCCCTGGTATGAAATGGACTCGGGAATGAGGTCACTCTTGTCTGATTTCCATACCCAAGGACACCACTAATGATGCTGGGCAAGTGGTCTGTTCAGCTCCAGTGGACCGTCCAACATGGGTGATGTTGTGTAATGCCAGATCCATAAGAAACAATACTGCAGTTATTGCAGATCTTGTAGAGTCTGTGACTCTGGCCTGCATTACCGAGACCTGGCTAGATGAAAATGCTGGTCCAATTTTGGAGGCAGCAGTTCCAGATGGGTACTCAGTGTTACACCGCCCATGGTTGTATCGCGGTGGGGTGGGGGGTTGCAGTCTGATTCAAAACCAAATTGGACTCACAAGTGTACAAGTAGAGGGAGCCGAGTCCTTTGAGTGTACTGTAGTGACAGGTGTGGGTTGCAGAATTTCTCTCATCTATCATGCACCGAGTGATGAGAAGTGTTTTCTGCAGGAAGTAGCATACTTTGCTGTTGACATGGCGTGTAACTCACCCAGGCTGATGGCCCTGGGTGACTTTAATGCCTGGTTCCATGACGAACTCTCTCAGTTTTGACAACACTTCATGAACGTGGGGGCTGTGGGCTTCAAACCCAGGTCTCCCTGGTTTGCAGTTCATAGCCTTAAACCACTGCGCTATAATGCCTATTTCATTGTCTGTTGTGGATACATACCCCTGTATATGTGTACCTTTGCTGTGTTATATAGAATCAGGGTATTGATATCTGAACAGCTGTGGATTTCACTGCAGATCGAATGTTGGCCATTGGGAAAAAAGTAATTTGCAAACATATTGATTATCATTGGTATTTTGCTTTTGTTTAGCAGTCTACTTTATACACAAAGTTCTTAGTATACAGGAGTACAGTCTTGAAAGACTTCTGGGACTATATTTCACAGTTAGAGACCATGCATTGATAGGGCACCTATGAAGTCAATCTATTCATAAGCATTACCAATGTTGTCAGTCTGATCACTTGATAATTGACACCTTATTATTGTCCCGGAGTGCTCATTTCACTGAGACAAAAGAAAACCACAGCAGAAAAACACAAAGAATTTGGTGCTAACGGTCAACTGATGAGTGCCATTGATAGTTGGAATTGTACTGACTGCTGTCATTAAATGTATTTCCTTGGTTCCCAAACACTCTGTATTTATCTGTATACAGCTCCACAAGCCTTGGCCAGAATAGCATTTACAATAGATACATATTTCTAATTGTGCATCACCTGGATATGTAAACATTGGCCGTCATGCAAGGGTTGCATAGCATTGCCTGACTACAAGAATGCTGAAAATATAGATATGGTAGAAGCCTCTGTAATTCTCAATATTGCAATCCAGGGCAAGAGTTTATACAACTCCCCCCACCCCACTGGACCAAATACACTCGAGTGCAAAAATTGAGTCATGAGGGTGACCTACATCTGGACCAAGACTTCCTGATCCCAAAACCCCCTCCGCTCCCACTACACACCAGCTGTTCCATTGCAGGACAGCTAACTTTGACGATAGAATGGCATGACCATAACCCCCCATCCCTAATCATAGAAACATAGAAGTTGTCGACAGATAAGGACCGCAAGGCCCATCCAGTCTGCCCATTTCTTTTTCCACCTTATAAATGTGCCATCGGCCTTTGCTCTGTCAGTGGACTATCTATTCATACTCATTTGTATTGCTCCCTTATGCCTATCCCATGCCTGTTTGAAGCCCTGCACTGTATTCATAGCCACCACTTCTTGAGGTAGGCCATTCCATGCATCCAGCACCCTTTCTGTGAAAAATAATTTCCTCACATTCCCCCTTAATCGGACCCCCTCTAATCTCATGCTGTGTCCTCTTCTTCTGCTATTTTTCTTATATTTACATGTTAGACTCTTTCACCTTGTTAATGCCCTTAAGGTGTTTCAATGCCTCGATCATATCACCTCTCTCCCTCCTTTGCTCAAGGGTATATACATATTGAGCTCTGTTACTCTGTCCTCATATGTCTTCTGATGCAGTCCCTGCACCATTTTGGTTGCCCTTCTCTGGACTGCCTCAATTTGGTTAATGTCCTTGTCACAAATACACAATCACAAATAAAAACAAAAGTTGACTGGTGAGTGCACAGCTCAGACACCCAAATGGCTGACAATCAATGTGACAATTGTACTAACATACTACTCCGACAGCTAAGTGCACTGATGGATCTTTGCAACTCTACTAGGTTTTCATCAGCCGCACAAAGGGGCAATTTTTGTCATTTAGGATTTGGGGGGTTATACTGTCCACAGTCCCATACATGACACCAGCTTTGGACCAGTTCAGATTTAGCATCCCTGTGTACAAGGCCCATCCACTCTTACAACAGTCCACAGACTCCTTTGACAGCATCCTGGGCAGCACACTACATGGCTCCACCACCCTCTCAATAAAATGACACCTCCTCCTCCTCCTCCATCCTCTGAGCCTGCCCACTTCCAGCTTATACCCATTCCCACTCGTTGCCTCCTTCACCTTCCTTTAGAGCACCCCGACTGGGCACACCTTGTTGCTCACTTTTATGAAATTTAAAACCTCTAATATGTACCGCCCCCCTGTCCCTCCTCTCCTCCATGGTGTACATCTCAAGCTCCATGGGCCTCTCCTCATGGGTCCTTTTACCTAGGCCACACCTAATTTTGTTTTCCTTCCTTTGCTTCTTTTATTAGGAGTGTAATGTCCCTCTTTAAATGTGGTCTCCAAAACTGTGCACTATACTTGTGGTGTGGCCTAACCAAGCAGTTGTACAGAGGTGGCATCACCTCCACCTTTCAGGAGGTAATCCTACTAATGATGCATCCCAGAATCCTCTCTTATTGTAGTTGTTCATGTTGACATGAACCATTACCTCCAGGTTCCTGTCACCCTCTGTGACTAAAATTTTGTTTCCTCCATCCACCCTGGAAAATGATGTAAATGGTATTCCAGCCCATCCTGTGCCTGGCAATCCACTATTCTTATCCTGCTGATCTGGCACCTTACTTTCCCTTTTTTAACTATGTATCTAAAGAACACCTATTCCCACCTCGTGATCCCCCTGGTCAAGGACTGCTCCTTTTCTGCTTTCCCTTCTCTCAACACCATGGTGAATGTCTTTTATGTTTGATCATACTCTTCCCTTTGATTCCTCTAATCTTCCGTTTGTGTGGAAGATTGTTGAGCAAGTAGTGGCCATACAATTTGAAAACCATTTAAACATCCATTACATCTATAAACCACTCCTGTCTGGTTTTCGAAAGAGCAATAGTACCGAGACAGTGCTGGTTCTGGTGCTCAATGATCTCCTGATGGCTAGATATCAGAACAGACGTTCCTTCTTGGTTCTTCTTGATCTCTCTTCAGCCTTTGACACTATGGACCATGGGGTACTTCTCGAGTGCCTGGAGTTCATCTGTGGCCTGTCAGATACAGTCCTCAGTTGGTTTACATCATTTCTCACTGACAGCACCGAGAGAGTGGTGTCGGGGATAAATTCTTCCTGCCCAGTGTTTCTCTGTCATGTGGGGTTCCCCAAGGCTCTGTGTTGTCCCCATCTTGTTCACAGTGTATATGCTGCCCCTAGGAGACATTGTCAGAAGGTATGGGTTGAGTTTTCATTGCTATGCAGATGATACCCAGCACTACCTATCTTTTGCACCTGACCAGAATAGAGCTGTCTCAGTCTTTAATAGCTGTCTCACTGCCATCCAATGCTGGATGTATTGAAGCTGGCTGAAGTCGAATTCGGAGAAGACTGAGGTAATGGTTGTGGACCAAGGTAGCTGGGTAGAGGGGACAGGAGCTGGTTTACCTCATGTTTATTTCTGTGGTGTTTCCAGCCCCCCACCACTGAACAGGTGCGAAACTTGGGGTTGATTTTTGACAATGAGCTGACAGTGCATCTGCCGTTGTCGGCAGTTGTCAAACTTTCCTTTAAACATCTTGGGAACATTGGCAAGATTAAGCACCTTTTTCTGCCCTCTGATCTGCCAACATTGATCCATGCTTTTGTGACCTCACGTCTTGATTATTGCAACTTCCTTTTAGCTACTGCTTTCTGTGGTTCGTATCCGCCACTTACAGCTGGTGCTGAATGCTGCAGCTCAGTTATTAACTGGTATGTCTCATAGAAACATAGAAACATAGAATTTGACGGCAGATAAGGACCGCTTGGCCCACCCAGTCTGCCCATTTCCCTACCTGATGGATAAGCTGCAGATCCTAGTTAACCAGCAGCCTACTTCTTCCTAACCCCACCCCCTAGAATTGCCTTATGACTGTCCCATGCATGCTTGAATTCCACCACTGTTTTTGACTCCACAACCTCCTCTGGAAGGCTGTTCATGCATCCACAACCTCTCTGTGAAAAATACTTCCTTAAATTACCTCTGAGCCCTCCCTTCTATCTTCAAATTGTGCCCTCTTGTTCTTGCACACCTCTTTTTGAAAGATGCTACCCTCTTGGACTTTGTTGATTCCTTGAGGTACTTGAAAGTTTCTATCATGTCCCCCTCTCCCTCCTTTCCTCGAGGCTATACATATTAAGCTCCTTAAGTCTCACTTCATATGTCTTCGGTGCAGACCCTGCACCATTTTAGTGCCCTCTGGACCGCTTCCATCCTGTCTATGTCTTTATGGAGATTGGGTCTCCAGAACTGCACGCAGTACTCCAGATGTAGTCTCACCAGCTGTCTGTACAGAGGGATAATATCTTCTTGTTTTCTGCTGGTGATGCCTCTCCCTATGCATCCCAGTATCCCCCCAGCCCTCCTTGCTGCCTTCTCACATTGCTTGCCCACCTTTAGGTCATCTGATATGACTACCCCCAGGTCCCTTTCCATTTTTGTTGTTGTTAGTATCTCACCCCCCATTGTGTACTCTTCCCCTGGGATTTTGTTTCCCAGGTGCATTAGCCTGCACTTCTTAGCATTGAATCTAAGCTGCCATACATTTGACCATTCCTCTAACCTTGCCAAGTCCCTTCTCATCCTTTCCACCCCACCTTGTGCATAAACTCTGTTGCAGATCTTTGTGTCATCTGCAAAGAGACATACTTTTCCTTTCAGTCCCTCTGCAATGTTGCTTATAAAGACATTGAAGAGGACCGGTCTAATACTGAACCCTGTGGTACCCACTGCTAACCCCTTTTTCAGAGTGGACTCCATTTACTATTACTCTCTGTGTCCTATTCTCCAGCCAATTCTTTACCCAGGCTGTCATCTGGGACTCACTCCCAGGCTGGCTAACTTGTATATTAATCTTTTTGTGGGACTGTGTCAAATGCCTTGCTAAAGTCTAGGTAGGCCATGTCCACAGCCCCTCCTGATCTACTACTTTGGTCACCCAGTCAAAGAAATCTATCAGATTTGTCTGGCATGACCTTCCCGCTGTGAATCCATGCTGCCTTGGGTCCTGTGCCCTCTGGCCTCTAGATCGCAACAATTCTTTCCTTCAGAAGTGATTCCATCATTTTCCCTACCACTGAGGTTAAACTAACAGGTCTGTAGTTTCCTGCTTCTGCCTTGCTCCCACTTTTGTGAAGGGAATCACATCTGCCTCCTCCAGTCCTCAGGTACCACCCCATCCTCCATGATTTGTTAAAGAGGGTAGTCAGTGGTGTCACTAGTTCTATCCTTAGTTCTTTTAGAATTCTGGGATGAATCCCATCAGGCCCCATTGCTTTGTCCACCTTCAGTTTTAAGAGCTCTTTCAGAACTCTTTCTTCTGTAAATGGGCTGGTATCAACTTCTGTATCCAGAGTGTTTCTACTGTTTGTTTTAGGTACCTCCCTCTTCCTTTGTAAATACTGAGCAAAATATTTGTTTAGTATCTCTGCCTTTCTGATCAACCTCTGCCCACCCTCCCTCCCCTTTATTAAGCCTCACTTTCCCTCCCTTGGTCTTCCTTTGCTCCTGATGTACCTATAAAGGTTTTTATCCCCCTTCTTAACTGAGTTGGCTATCTTTTCCTCGGTTTGGGCCTTTGCTGCTCTGACTGCCTTTCCAGCTTCCTTTTGCTTTAACTGATACAGTTCTCTGTCCTGTTCCTTCTGTGATTCCTTGTACTTCCTGAATGCTTTCTTTTTCTCTTGAACCTTCACTGCCACTTCCTTTGAGAACCATAGTTCCAGTGCCAGTCATATTTCTCCAAGTTCCACATGATCAGCCATGGCTGCCAATATAGTGGCAAGTATTTAAACTAGCCAATGGGGGAGACACTGGAAAGGAGCAGGGAAATCCTAGCCCCCAAAAAAATTCACTGTAGTAAGTGCAGTAAACACCAACATAAAGATGTCGATAGTGAGAAGGCCTGGGGTAAATGGAGAAAGTGAAAAAGACAAGAAGGACAGGGATGGGGCAAAAAGGAGTAAGACCATCAGGAAATGGAGGATAATGAATACAAATTCCCGTAGCCTGGGCAACAACCTCCCTGAACTGGTGACCCTGATGGAAGAGGGATGCCTGGACATCGTAGCAGTCACAGAAACATGGTACACAGAGAACCATGACTGGGATGTTAACATACCGGGTTACGTAACCTACAGGAGAGACAGGCAGGGGAGAAGAGGGTGAGGAGTAGCTCTCTATGTAAAGAAAGGGATAAAAGCAACTGAACAAAAGAGTAAACAGTGAGGAGAGGAGGCACTGTGGGTCATCTTGTAGACTGGAAGTGGAACCACAATCTGCACTGGAGTTGTATACAGACCCCCAGGTCAGGGGAAGGGAATGGACAAGGATATGATAGAAGGCATTCTTAGGATGGCAGAGAAAGGGGAGATACTGTTGATGGGAGACATGAATATGCCAAGTGTTAACTGGAGCACACTTGCTGCAGCCACATCTAAGAGCATGGCCATTCTCGATGCCCTACAGGTGGCATGCCCCAGACAGCTAGTTTTGGAACTCACTCGTGAGTGAGCAATCTTTGACATTATACTCTCAAATGGGGACAGTGAGATGATCTCAGATCTAGAATTGAGTTGCCATCTGGAGACAAGTGACCATCAAACAGTGTGGTTCATGTTAAAGTCAGCTACAGAGTCAAGCCATACAACAGTGAGGGTACTGGACTTCAGGAGGGACCCTTTGGCAAGATGGGACAGTTCCACAGAAAAGCACTAGCAAACAGGCTAGAAGGAGGGGTAGAGCAACAATGGGCAATCATCAAAACTTCCATTAGGCAGAGATGGGGTCTCCAGAACTGGACGCAGTACTCCAGATGGGGTCTCACCAACTGTCTGTACAGAGGGATAACAACTTCCTGTTTTCTGCTGGTGATGCCTTTCCCAATGCATCCCAGTGTACCCCCAGCTCTTCCTGCTGCCTTCTCACATTGCTTGCTAACCTTAAGGTCAACAGAGTCAACGAGCCTTTGTGTGAAACAAATAAATCACAATGAAAGAAAAAGTCACTATGGTTCTCAAAAGAGGTGGTGGGGAATGTAAGGGAGAAAAAGATAGCATTCAGGAAGTCTAAAGAAAAACACAGAAGGAGCAGGACAGAGAACTGTACCAGTTAAGGCAGAAGGAAGTAGGGAGGAAAGTCAGAATAGCAAAGGCCCAAACTGAGGAAAGGATAGCCAACTCCATTAAGAAGGGGGATAAAACCTTTTATAGGTACATCAGGGAGCATCGAAAGACAAATGGAGGGATAGTGAGGCTGAAAAGAATGAATGGTGGGTGGGCAGAGGGGGACACTGAAAAAGCAGGGATACTGAACAAATATTTCTGCTCAGTATTCACAAAAGAGGAGGGAGAGGTGCCTAATCCAATTAACAGAAGCACTCTGTATGGGGGGGGGGTCGATCTCAGTCCTTTCACAGAAGAAAGGGTTCTGACAGAAGTACTAAAACTGAAGGTGGACAAAGTAATGAGCCTGATGGAATTTGTCCTAGAATTCTAAAATAATTAAGGGGAGAACTAGGGCATGCTCAGTTGGGGTGGTCTGAAGGAAGATGGGGACACAGCAAGGTCAGTTCACAGTGGGTAAGTTGTGTGCTGTTATAATTGAATTGGTTTTGTGACAGGCGCTGTCAGCATAAACATCTCCTAGAGGCCAGTGGGAAGAGAGTTCCTAGATCACCACAGTGTTGAGCCGGTTACAGGCACAGCACACAATGCCCAGATACAACTGGTTTGCTAACATGCAGTACAATGGATTCCCAGAAAGAAGTGCCTCACCAGACCATGTTGGGAGCAGTGAGGGCTGGTGATGCAGCACATGCCTCACTGCAATCACTTCATTGAGTCAAGGAAGCGAATCCAGGCTCGCAAGTGCCAGAACCGGAGGTTAGAATTGATGTCATTTTCTACTTGCACACCTATGACACAGTGATAATACTCTTTTGAACCAGTCCACTCTTTGACTGGATAAAACTTATGACAGTGAAGCATTACGGCAAGATAGCACCCTGTTCGTATATAACAGTTACCCAATCTCCCTCGTGAACCGTCATCCATACACTGTCATGTCATGTCCATTGGTGTACCGCCACACATGACTTTGAGCAGCACCTCAGTACCTCTCTAGTTTCTGCCCGATCCGCCAGCAACCCATGCTATTCCCCCTATGTCATTCACTACCACTCTCTGTTCTTGGTGTCGACAGCAACACACCGATCTTGCTCTTTATCTCAGTGACATGTTAGCATGGAAAATCTAAACCCTCCAAATCCCTCTGCTCCATTATTGACCTATCAGTTACACCACCCCCTCTGTTTCTGCACTCCCTTCACCCTTGGTTATCACCATCCTCTTCTCCTTATTAAATACCGAGCAGAAGTAATCATTAAGTTTAAGCTTCCCACTTAGACCGAAACACCCTCCTTTCTAAACCATATGATATTGTACTTGCAGTTCCTTTTCTCCCAAATGTACCTGAATCAGTGTTTCTCCACCTTCATAATACTTGGGTGCATTAGGGCCAGGTAAGCATTTAGAATGTCCCCATCCTCACGTTATAAGCCCTCCTGATTTCTCCCCCCACCACCCAATTGTGTGTTACTCGACTTGTTCTGACATCCTGAATTAACTAGGAGAAAATCACCATTTCACAGCTTGTTCCACAACTGGGTTGGCTCACTGACCATTTGCATCTGGAAGCTATCCGGGAAAGCACCCATCAGTACCTGCGCCCTTCTATCCCAGATGTTGGGATAGTCAAATACACTAGGGACATGTTGACATCCCCCACAATCGCCACACCACCCTTCTCTCATGTCCTCCTCATCTTTTATGCTACTTTTGTGTCTCACTGTATTGTTTTGCAGGGCGGATTGATCACCACTTACTTCCTGATAGTCATAAGCTTGGAATCCCGTATTTGCACCTATAGTGACTTCATAATAACAGGCTTCCCCTCATGGCATGCACACTTCTGTCTTTCACTCACTTATAGTGTCACCTCCCTCTTTTAGCAATTACTGTGTCCCTAAGAAATATACTGTACCCTGGTATTGACCGGTATCAGACATTATATTGGGTGCTCAATGTGTAGGTGATGGATGCAATCGATACCTCACTGTCTGACATGAAAGTCAGATGTGATGCCGTTGTTGTCCCACAGCTCCTAGCATTCAGGGTTACCACCTTCCAGCACTTCCACTTCTGTCCTCCTTTGCCAGCATCACCACTAGTATTTGTCCTTTGTCATTTGTTACTGCTAGGGGGTGTACGCAACTTCTTTTTTTGCAGCAGTCAGGACAATTATTATGTTCTAATTTTCCTCTCCAGGCTTGATAATTTGTTTATTAATCTTTTACTGGGGGTGGTGTTAAATCCATTGAATAATAGTTTTTCTCCCAATTGTTTAACAAGGATAGATACTCTAAGCATAAAGCACTTTTATAGGTGCGACCGGTGAGCACTGGGAAAATACGTGACATGCCCAAGGTCACATAGTATGCAAATGTCGGTGCTGTCACTCTTCTATCTATTCATACTCCTCTGTGTTGCTCCCTTATGCCCATAACATGCCTGTTTGAAGCCCTGCACTGTATTCATATCCGCCACTACCAGCGGTATGCCGTTCCAAGCATCTAGCAAGCGTTTCTGTGCAACATAACTGCCTCACATTACCCTTTAATCAGCCTCCCTCTAATCTCATGGTGTGTCCACTTGTCCTGCTATTTTTCTGAAAAAGAACCATGTCCAACTGTGTCACATCCTTAAAGTACAGGGTATTACTCCTTGAAAAATCCATTTATTTCAGTCAGCACATACAGTACACCTGTAAAGCTACGACTGGCAAACTTGGAATTGTCTATAATACTTTGAACCTGATAACAACATCCGCCAAACTGGCAATTGCCAAGGGTATTCTGCTACCAACACTGACATATGCTGTCTCCAATTTGGCTAGTGCCCCTAAGACTGCTCTCCATAAATGAGATGTCACATTTAACAACACATGTTGGTATGCCTCCTCTTCCCATCGCCTCAAGCATTACTGCACACTTTATAGCGAACAAATGACTACTGTCTATACACACACTATTTACCATCACAGACTCTGTAATCCATAACAAAACCCACTCCTCCATTGCAGCGCTACTTGTACCACAGAGACCTGGTCATGGACTATGTTCGGGCAAACATATTTCTACATATTGTACTTCCAACAACAACTTTGGACACCCTTCTATTGACTGCCTAAATTGGGTGATGTCATGATGAGGTGCTGTGTCCAGTAATGCACACAGAACTCAAGATGGTGCCTAACCAGTGTCTTGAGAAAAGTGCTTATTACCTCCCTCTTCAAACTTGTGATATTCCTACTAAGACACCACAACATCCACCTAGTATTACAGAATGCTTTAGTGGTCTACTTGAATGAATTCAGATCAGCGCTGAAGATGATGTCCAGGTCTCATTTGTTCCCGTCTGACTGCCAGCAACTCCCTCACAGCCTATAGATGGCTTCATGTTTAGTATTTCCTATGTGCATGATCTAGCACTTCTTTGCAATAAAAAACAGTTGCCACTCTTTCGGCCATTTTGCTAGTTTTCTCATTCTGCCAACACCATCTGTTTACATCTACTCTGTTGCAGATCTGGCTGTCATCTGCAAACAGACAAACAGTACCCTCCAGTCCATCGGCAACGTGACTGAAGAAGATACTGATGCGGACGTACCCTAGGACTTATCCTTGAGGTACCACACTTGTGACTTGCGTCGCTTCTGACCATATAATGTTTAACGCCACACTGTCTTAATGCCTTTCCTTGCGTACCTTAGGGAAGTTTGGCGTGCCTGCCGATCTACATACCACTGGGTTCACTTATGTTTCCTGATGAACTTCCTTTCTGAGCTTACCTTTTATGATACAGTGCCTGAAATACTATCTATTAACCATTTAGATGCATTAATTTGATTTCTTCACTCACCTAGAGAACTCCTCCTCATCCTCTTTTAAACTCCCTGTCACTCTGTTGTTTGTGTACCCTCTTATGCTGACATCCCACTCATGGTTCTCTGTTTACCCTGTTGCTGGTGTCACCACAATATCCTGTTGCCCAATGTCCATCATGGCCACTACTTTATGGCAATTTGGTACACAGACTATGGGCATTGGTACTCAACATTATGTTAACAAAACACACATCACTCCAGGGTAGCAATCAAAACACCGTATTTATTAAATTGAAGCACAGACCAAGCTAAAACATAACATATAAAAGACGAGTACAATGGTTGACATATCAATAAAGTCAAACCGCTCAGCACTTGTAGGGCAACAGAAAGTCACAAGGGTGAGGCTTGACTGAGAAAGACCACACTTACATAATCAGTGCCTGCATGTGTTATCAATAAAGTGATTACAATGAAGACTCACACTGACAAATTGACATGATTTAAAGAAATAAATTGATGGAAAAAGGTAACATTTTGGATCATATACAGAAGGCAAGGAAGATTATTGGTACAAACATTCTCAATTCTCTGGTGGAAGGGCAAAATCTCAGTATACCGCTGACCATAGTCTGTGGTTCATAAATTGCTTCCATGACTGCCGTGTCAGGCTGAAGATCCATGATTCATTTTCAGTATTCATGCTCATGTGTGTAGGCAGATACTACAATTCGGGTGAGCTAATTTTATTTATGAGGGAAGGCAAATAAGCTCTGAACTGCTTACTTTTTCAATGAAAATTAACAACAAAAATACAGAACATTTCTTTAATTCTGCAGGACTGGACAGACAGACAATATACAATGTATACAGAGACCGTGTATGTAGATTCATTTTGGCAAATTAAATAAAACGTTTATATCTCATGACAGTGCTAAATAGTAATGCTATGCATTGTTGCCTAAGACACCTGCATACTGGTCAATACCACTCTCTTTGCATCTCAAGGACAATGCAACTTTACTGGCTCTTTGCCGGTATGTGGTTGTCTTAGGAAACAAACACAGTCCCGATGTACGTTTGTATATTGTCTGGCTACAACCAAGAGGGGGGGGGACATGAGTCCTCTGAGGTGGGGGCCCACAAAGTCCTCTTGGTGTGCATATCTGAAATCCCTGATCACACCCCTGTACATAATTGATTACACACTTGTGACCTTGAGCTCTTCTTAATGGATAATGTTAGCATCTATGCTCTGCTTTCTTTCCAACAGCATAGTTTACCACTCTGTGCCCCGAATTCAGTCTCACACTGTACCTACACAGCTTATGTATTAATCATTCATGTGTAACAGCTTCCTAAGAAATATACCACATTTCCGTAATTCATAAAATTATCGTGTATTGAATGTTGCAACAATAAACATTGTCATGGGATATTTTGGTTGTAATGTCAGACTGAAAACGGTGTGTCTGAAAATGGTAAGCATGATGCAGAAGCATTATCTGTCATGCCAAATGATGTGGGGCATCAGGGAACAGCAACGCTTCAAGTGTTCTTGGGTGCACGTGGCACAGCAGCCCTGGTCATTTGGGTCAATGGAAGTAGGTTTCAGGGTGCAGCTAAATCCCAAACTGAGCTGTCTTGTGTCTGAAGCAAAAAAATGTAGAAGAAGAGGGCAGAGGACACTAGGGTTTCACATAGCATAACATCACTGTCTGCAGAGACTGGCAACAATGTCAACAAAGAGCATTCACTCTGACTGTGTGAGTGGGATACCTAGGGCTGCAGGGTGCAATCGCACCAAGTGATTAGCAGACGACAGGCATCTGGTTGCCATTTAGTGTTTATAATTATATATATACACGATGTATTGACATCACTGAAATGTATGAGATCATACAGTACATACTTCTGAAAGAGCATGGTTTTGCAGACACATGTTTGTAAATGCGACATGAAAAATAAAGTTATGTCACAGGAACATGAACAAATTTATTCAGGCTACAGAAGCATACTAACATGATTAAATTACTGCTGGGTATGCATTATGGTCTTTCATGTCTGCTCGTTTTGCCAGCACCCATCTTTTGCACACCAGCTGACTTAATCATACTTGCTGTTCTAATGTAGCAATTCACCACACACTGACTAACAGCTATATTGAATCTCTGTAAAGTAGTTGGAAGTTTGGCAATCTTGCATGATGTAACATTAATAACTGTTGAACTGGTGACATGTTTCACCTTCTCCTTGGGTGTGCTTTAACAGCAGATACACAACACACTGTGAAAGAATGAACACTGCTGGTATACACTTCTATGGTTTTTAGTAATTGCTCTAGCCATGAAACATTTGAACATTATTTCTGCCACATGCTGCTGCACATTACTACAGATGTTCAGTTGCAAACACTTTGTACATTTTGTCATGTCACAAAAGGTGAAATTCAATGGATCATGGTAGTATCCCTTCATCCTGAATGAGAAAATGGAGTAATATGCTATGCATTGACACTGTGTTAGCTATACTAACTGTGTTAAGGCATACAACAGTATGATGTGGAGCTCTATTCCTAACTAGAAAGTGTAACAGTATATGTGATTGTGTGCCGTTTGGCCATATCATGGTACTACAAGACAGTCAGTCAGCCATTGTCTGCAAGGGTATCTAGCACTCTAACTGTTCCACACAATTCAGAACAGATTCCTGTTTTTTTTTTTCCTTTTAACGGATATGTCATACCAAACTGCTCTTAGCGGTATGTGATTGCCATAAAAGTACCTAATGAACAAATACCACAATGACATTGAGTTTGTAGTGCTGTCGCTGAACTTGAATGTGCATTTCTTTCTTGAATCTATGTGAATTGCTTGTAGCGCATGTTTTTGAGGGCAACGGTCAATGAACAAATCATGAGGTATGTTGCTGGATAAGCTCTTGAGTGGATGATGGTGGAACGGAGGTAATGTTGGGCTGAATGTGACGTGGATCATCGGATACTAATGTTGAACGAGTTGTAACGGTGCAGTTACTCTGCATTCGCTCCAGTAGAACATCAGCCATCATCTGTGGGATATAGGAGTGCTCTTTCGGTGACTTCTTGGCAACTACTGTCCATCTACAACTTCGCTTGTTAAAAAGACGATGATATCTGCAAAAGCATAGAAACATAATGAGTGAACTATCCATGATGATGTACATAACTTTACTCATTTCAGAAAGAGTTAACACATACAATGGTGAATGAAAAGCACACATAGACATGAAGTTACAATGAAGAAGACTTTTCATTACATCAAAGGGAAAGTGTGGAGAAACACAAACAAAATAATTTTCTATGTGGAAAACTGATTGGAAGGAGTAATAAATATAACAGTGAAAACACGCTAGCTGTATAAGTACTTGTCAATGTGTGTAATTTCTGGAAGAAGCCAGAAGGGGAAGGAAGGAAACACATTCAATTCAGTGCTGTAGAGTAACTGGTAATTGCTATTTTTCTTTTAAACTTAGATTGTGGGCTTTTAGTGACACTGTACTTTCTTTGTTGTCTTTACTTAGAATTGTTTTTGGGCTGTTGAAAATTTAAAACATAGTGGTGGTGTAATTCTGTGCTGTCATTAATTGCCCTTCCCTCCCCTTCCCCAACTCTTAATTATATGCCCTGTTAAATTTGATTGACAGGAGCTAAACACAGGGTATAGTAAGGGGTGTGAAGTAGGAGGGGCATAAGGGGGAAGAAGCCCACCCTCAGCATGACAAGTGTTTTGACTCATTTATTTATTTATTGGTTTTTGTTTGTTTTTTAAAGAAAATTATCTGAGGATCAGTGGCAGGATTTTTAGGACAGTAAATTAATAAAAAGGGAACTAGGAGAGCTTCAGTAGCAGACAAGTAGTGGAATAGCAGTATAATGTGGGGAGTGGTGCAATGCAGTGGCTGTGGGGCAGCCATATTCAGGCAGACTTTCTGGACACTGAGGTGCTGCCCTATCTGCATGCATCTCTCTGGACTGCGGGATGAGGTAGCCAGACTCAGAGCAGAAGTAACTGGGTCAGGAGTACCATCACCCCTATCCAGAGACCACCCAGTCCAATGCAACTGCCTCAAAGGATGCCGAGAACGAGGAGCACTTGGATGACAGTGGGCTCAGGAGGGTTAGAGCGGTCAGGACAGAGGCACATCCCAGATCCTATTCCACTCAAGAACTCATATGCCACACTGGCAAACGAGGACAACCAAATAGAGGTACCCAGAGAAGTGGAAGGAAAGGATGTGGAGGTTAGCCAAGGAGGTGACCTCAGCGGGGAAAGCAGTGGACTCCAGAGGAGGAGGAAGTGAATCCTGGTGGGGGACTCCATCATAAGAGGGATCCAGCTAGGAACACAGCAGGGGGAGGACAGGGAGGTGAGGTGCCTACCAGGTGCCACGGCATGGAGGGATGGAAGGAAGATCCTGGGGATCACTGGGAAGGCAAGACGGGAGGGTGAGCTGGATGTCATTATCCACCTAGGTACTAATGACCTGGCAAATGGGGAAATGGAGGCTCGGGAAGAGTTTAGGAAATTGGGGAGGGTCTCAAGCCGTAGCTACTTCTGTCACTTTCTCAAGTACTACCTCAGAGAGGCAAGGAGAGCATAGGAGTGCATGCACCAGGAACTTTAACTCATGGTTAAAGAACTGGTGCTGTGGAGGAATTAGATCTTGGTGACTGGGGACCCCTGGATGGATGGAGGTTTCTTCAAGCCTGACGGCCTGCATCCGCCCTGGGAGAGGAATCTAAGACTAATGATAAGTTTAAATGCTACATTGACAAGCATTTAAACTAGCAAAGGGGTGGCAGGCCAGCAAGGAGGGTACCTACTTGCTCACCCCCACAGCTAGCAGTGGTACCAGTGAACCAGAGGAGTGGCTATCTCTGCAAAGCAGTGCAAAAGATGGAGATTAGTGCCCAAGAGGTGGATAGAGCAGAAAAGGGCAAAATTCAGCAGAAGGGCAGACAGCAAGGAGAACAGGATAAAGGACAACCAAGGAAGGTGCTGGAGTAGAACAGCAAACAGTCTAGGGAGGTCAAATCATGGAAAGCCATGTGTGCAAATGCCAGGAGCCTTAGCAACAAGATGGAAGATCTGAGGATGTCATGGTGCAGTCAGACTGACATTGTGGCCATCACTGAAACCTGGTGTAATGATAACCACGACTGGGAGATGGCCATACCTGGCTACAACATATTCAGAAGAGACAGAGCAGGCAGGAAGGGGGAGGAGTGGCACTGTATATGAAAAATGACATAAGGGCCACAGAGATCCAGGAGGAACAAAATGGGGGAGAGACACTGTGGGTTAAGCTGGAAAGGAAAATGGGACAGCCATCCGCACAGGTGTGGTCTATAGTCCACCAGCCCCGGAGGAAGAAACAGATAGGGAGCTGATGCTAGCCATCCAAAGGATGGCAGACAAGGGTGAAGTAGTACTGGTTGGAGACTTCAATATTCAAGACGTGAACTGGAGCATCCCAGCAGCAGCATCAACTAGGAGCAGATGTATCCTGGACTCCCTTCAGGGTGCCTTCCTCAAGCGTCTGGTCTTGTGCTCACAAACAGGGACAGTGTGATGGGGGTAACAGTGGTGGAGCACCTGGGGAACAGTGACCACCAGTCATTGTGGTTTGAAATTGCAGAAAGATCAGAACCAAACCACACAAAACATGTATCCTGGATTTTAGGGGGGCAGACTTTGGGAAATGGGGAGATACTTGAAAGAGGCATTAAGGGAATGGGACAGGAATCAGGGTTGAGGAACAGTGAGCAGTATTTAAAATGGGGATTACAAGAACAACAGAATTATGCATTAAGCAGGTTAACAAGAGGAAAAGAAGAGAGACCATTATGGTTTTCCAAAGAGGTAGCAAAGAAAGTGAAAGCCAAAAGATTGCATTCAGGCAATACAAAAAGACACAGGCAGAAGGGAATAGGGAGAAGTACCAGGAGAAGCAAAGGAGGCAGGGAGGTCAGTAAGGAAGCCAAAGCTCAGACAGAAGAACACATTGCAAAATCAGTGGGTGAGGGATAAAACCTTTACAGGTACATAAGTGAAAAAGAAAGACAAAGGGAGGGATAGTGAGACTGAAGGGGAGGATGGGGAATGAGGATGGCAACAGTAAAGCTGACATATTGAACAGGTATTTCTGCTCAGTCTTTACTGAGGAAGAGGAGGGTAATGGGTCTGAAGGGAGTACAAGGGTGAGAATGGCAGAAATGGACACAAGTCCCTTTACACGAAAGGGTCCTGAAGGAACTGGAAGTAATAAGAGCTGATAAAGCAATGGGGCCATGGGCCCAGGGTCCTTAAAGAACTAAGAGAGGTGGTGGCTGAACCTCTGGCTATCCTGTTTAGCCGATCACTGGAAACAGGGGCGGTAAAAGACTGAGGACAGCAGATGTAGTCCCCTTATACAAAAGTGGAAACAAAGAGGAAGCATGGAACTACAGACCAGTCAGCCTTACCTCAGTAGTAGGGAAGATCATGGAAGCACTACTGAAGAGAGATTGGTGGAACATCTGGTTGTCAATGGACTACAGGACCCAAGGCAGCATGGTTTCACCAGGGAGGCCTGTCAGACCAACCTCATTGAATTTTTGACTGGGTGACTAGGGAGGTGGATCAGGGAGTGCAGTGGACATGGACTATCTGGACTTCAGCAAGGCCTTTGACACTGTGCCACATAGAAGACTATTACACAAACTGGGAAGGGTGTGGGCAGGACAGTAGTGTGGTGGGTAGGTAACTGGCTGGGTGGCAGGACACAGAGGGTGGTGGTAAATGGCTGTCACTCCACAGAGGGAAGAGTGACCAGTGGAGTACCACAGGGATCGTGCTGGACCGGTCCTATTCAACATCTTCATCAGTGACATAGCGCAGGACCTAGAAGGCAGAATTTCACTGTTCGCTGATGACACAAAGCTCTGTAACAGAGTAGGCACACCAGAGGGTGTAGACAGAATGAGAAGGACCTGCAGAAACTTGCAGAATGGTCAGGGTTTGGCAGTTGAAATTCAATGCAAAGAAGTGCAAGATAATGCATATGGGGCACAAAACCCTGGCACAATATATCAGTTGGGGGTGAGGATAAGCATGCACCAAGCAGGAAAGGGATCTTGGGGTTATCATCTCTGATGACCTCAAGTAGAGAAACAGTCGACAAGGCAGCAGGTAAAGCAAATAGGATGCTGGGATGTATAGGCAGGAGCATCACCAACAGGAAAAGGGAGGTCATAATTCCGCATACAAGACACTAGTGAGGCCCCACCTGGAGTACAGTGTACAGTTCTGGAGACCATACCTCATGTAAGGACATAGACAGGGTAGAGAAGGTTCAGAGGAGGGCAACAAAGATAGTGCATGGATTGCATCACAAGTCCTATGAAGACAGGTTGAAGGAACTGAACATGTACTCCTGGAGGAGAGGAGGAGAGAGAGGGCTATGATAGAGACTTCAAGTATCTCACAGGGAGGAACAGGGTGCAGGAATCTCTATTTTAAGCGAAAAAGATGTTCCAGGACTAGAGGGCATGGGATGAAGTTGGAGGAGGATGATTCAGAGGAAACATGAGGAAGAATTCTTCACAGAATGGGTGGTGGACAAGTGGAACACCCTGCCAGAGGAAGTGTGGGGCTGAAACAATCACAGGATTTAAGAATGCATGGGATAGACATAAAGGAATTCTGGAGGTCAGGGTAGGGTAACAGACTTCTGGAAAACATAAACTGAACTTACAAGCTCAAATGGCAGATCGTGGAGCCTATAGGCCCTTATCTGCTGACACTGTCTATGTATCTATGTATCTTAGTGGTTATGAGTTGTATGCCACATGAAATCATGTTTTCAAATCATAGTGATGCATACTGCACAAATGGCATAGCCTACAGTAACATAGCCATTGAAACAGTGAGTGAAAAGCTCAATGTTAATCCAAAGATAAAATTGATAGCAAATACTTACACCTTCTCCCCTCTTGCATTGAGCAAATATGGACGTGACACATGATGATTGTAGTCTATGGCTGCCAAATAGTTTCGGGCACGGTACACCAGAAACGTATAGGCAAATCGCTTTGACGAATACATAAGAATATGTTGCTAGAACTGTTCAAGATCAGATGTGCTCCTGATGTAAACAAAAAGAAAGAAGTCAAAATTGAATAATAAGTCACAGGAAGCGTGTCAGCATCTAACTGTTGGACATTCATTAATTAGAAAAAGGGTCAGTTGTGTGATCTGTACAATAACAACAGCAGACAACAACCATGTCTGACACAAGACTTAATTGCTAAACCAGATTAGGGAGAGTCTGATAAGAGTACTGTTTCTGAGCATGCAAATCAAAGGTAAAATTTTGCCATAAGACTTGGGTGCAGTGATGACCTGTGAGGCAAAAGTAACACCCATGTCCAGTGTTGGCTAGAGTGAACATATAATTTTATTGTGTTTTTACATCAAAATCGATGTACCGAACAAAAAACCTGGATGATGTCAAGATGTTGAAAGTCATGTTACTATGCAGTTTGAGATAGTATGCTTTGTAATGGTTTTTCAGTGGTGGACCAAGATGAAGTAAACATTAGTTAGGTAAAGCTTTTTCTTCAAAGTTCATGCGTACAAGTATGTAATGCATTTGAAAATGCAATTCAGCCTATATATTCTGCTCATGCATATACTGATAAAGCTAACTTGTGAAGATGTACATGTCTACATACAAAGACAGCTGTACAAGATAGTAAAACAAGTTACCTGAAAGGTATTTAATGTAGTACGGTGTGGTGAAACTGCTTGTCTGTCACAATTTTGTTAATTTCAAGATATGCCGGTGATCCAGGCTCAAGCCAGTCTTTGTCGCGGGCTTTTTCCATGTGTTCATGCATGCACTCTCTTACGCCACCTAATCCATGTGTAAACTCCCACTGATGAACATTCACAACATGGTGAGCCACTCCAACCCATAGTGCCTGCAACAGCAAATAAACAAATCAAACAATTAAGATACTTCTGTCAACAGGGCGTTACAAGCTAATGTGATCTGAATTTAAACAAAGAATGATGTTCTCTACTACCATGAAATCCATATAGGTATCAGCTTGCTGGCAACAGTACCAGAAATGCTTCACAATGTCACGACACCATGTGATTAAAGCCTTGCAACCACGTTGTTGTGACGCCTAGAATAGAATAAATTTCATGCTATTTTACAGGGTGCCATTGTGAAAAGTAGTGATACGAACATCATCATTTGGTATGGAACTATACTTACTGCCACTATTCGTTTTGCAAGATTTTTTGCACCATGCCACATATCGAACGAATGCCTAATGTATGGATAGTGATTACCTGCAATGATAGTCAAGTGGAGAACGGTGAAGAAATTGTTAATGGCCATCTAAAGGTCCAACTGTTCAATGGCAATCACAATGAACTTCGACATGTAGGAGTCACAAAAGGTGAAGAAAGATCGGATGTAGTGCATAGATGTGTGGACAGTAAATGTGGGCATCAAAAAGTGGAAGAGTGGTGATGGTACCAGAAGAAGGGGTATTAGAAACTTTCAAAATCCTCCAGGGTGCCGGCACGGTGACACTGATGGATGAGGCACATCACGCGACACCTCGCGCCGTACACGGGAGCATGGTTCTGGAACGAGCTCTGCCTGCTGGTTGGTTAGCAAGAGAAAAGTATTGAGTGAACAAAGGCTGCTTGCCTTCACTTGGGAGGGAGGACCTGCAGGCCACGATGCAATACCACAACCTGGTTGTTTGCGGGTGGCAGGTGCCAGAGGAAGAAGCATGAATGGGAGTGTTCAAGGTCAACAGATAGCCATACTGAAGGATACATCTCAGCGTGCACCAGACCCCTTGGCTCTGATTGCATGCCACTGCTCCCCATGTCGACAATGGTAGATGTGCTTTAGAGGACAGTGATCGGGGATTCTAGGGGTGCCTCACACTGGCTGCATGATACAACAAGTGTCTGGTGTATTTAATGGGGCATCCTCCACCACAGTCTGGTGGTTATCCAGAGGGTTTAGGAGGAAAAAGAAGATGGCAACGATATGTGTGTATATCTCCTGGAAGGACTCAGGTGCTGGTCACCATTGAGTCCCTGAAGAGAGTGGCCAACATGGGGAAGGTAAGAGCATAGATACAGGATTAAAACTAATGAATTAATAAATGAATACAGAAATAAAGCTCAAGGGAATCAACAAATTACAAGATGGTATCATCTTTCAGAAAAGAATATGTGCAAGAACACGGGGGCAAAATTTGAAGTTTTAGTGGGGATGGCTCAGAGGTAATGTGAGTAAGTATTTCTTCATGGAGAAGTTATTTGAATCATGTAACACCCTTCCAGAGTTGGTTGTGGAGTGAAAAAGAGTGGGGAAATTCAGGAATGCATGGGACAGACATAATGCAGTTTGAATCGGGGGGTAGAGGCTTATACGTTAAGTGTGGAAATGGGCAGACTAGGTGTGCTAAGTGGTCAGTATCTACTATCCTATATTACGATTATGATTCTATGTGTGACATTTTAGGCAGTCACCTCACAGGAATGCAATGACATATGTATGCAGACCAAAATGGAACATTTTAAAGAGAGGACTGAGGGGTGGCATAGTGACTGGAGACAGGTAGATGGCCAATACATGCTGCATGACCAAAGGTGTAAAAAGACCATTAAAAAAATTTAATGAAGTGGAGGATGATGGGTTCAGAATCCAGCAGTGATGGCTGGGGCACTGAAGAAATACATGGCAGTAGGGGTTCTATGGCAAGAAGTGCAATGTTAAGCATGTCAGAGCCAGGAACCAGTGGAGGGATCGGCACTCAAAAAGGGGTAAAGTTGAGGAGAGTTACCTAGAAGTGAGCATTACGGATAGCATGAACAACTCTGCTCACTGGAGGAAGGCAGCTGCAGAAGACAACAACATGCTGGAATAGAATGTGGTATGCATCTCCTCCTGATGAAGAGGTTATCCTGCCCCTGTTTTTGTCATTTGTCAGCCACCAAGAGGGGTACTGTGAGCATTACCGGCTCACAGTGCTGAAGAAGGAATTCACATTGTTGTACATGTGGTGCAGCAAAGAGCCACCAAGATGATACCTGGATTGGAGAGCAAGCCCTATGAGGAGATGCTTGGAGAGCATATTATGTATTCACTGAAGGAGGGAAGGGTTGGTGGGGATATGCTCATGACAAACACAGAACAGATTTATCAGATGGGAATGGGAGGAACATGAGACTGCATGAACAGCGATAGGAGGAATATTCAAGAGGGAGAAGAGGAGACCTTTTTCATTTAAAGAGTGGTGGACAAATGGAATACCTTATAAGACAAGATAGTGATGGATAAGAAGGAGGGTAGTTTCTAGAGTGGTTGTGTGAGGGTAAGTGGAAGGATAGTGGGAATGGTGGCGTTCTTGAGGTAGATGTGAGATGCAATGCTAGCAGAGCAGTCCAGAGGACACGAAATACCCCGAGGCCAATTTGTGCTGTCTGTTTCATATGATCATATATACTTACGCATCAAGCACGAAATCTGAACATGTGCATCAGTGACCACTTCACTGACCAAAATGTTACTATTTAGAAGTGAGTCTAGTGAGCACTGGAAAGCAAGCTTTTCCATATTCGGTGACTTCAGTGCTGTCTCCCGCTTGTCGACCATGGTCATTGATAGAATCTCTTTCGACTCCAGGTCCATGCAGGTGTATGTACAGTACTGAGCCGAGTGTCCAGGACTGTCCATTCGACCATCACCTACTATGAAGATCACACATGTAAATGACAGGTCTGAATAGGTCCACCTAAGAGCATATGATTACATATATCACAGAATGATGCAGCATTTGCTCACCCATTATAATGACACTTTTGTGCTTGCGTGAAGACAGCAAAGAATCCTCCATTGACGCCCAGTGACGTTCAATAACAGGTACCACATACAGATGCTGAAATCGAAAAAAGGAGGACTCGCAGAGCATTGCATGGTTCAAGAACCGGTTCATGAGGGCAATCTTTCCATGGTTATTGCCTGACATGAGTATGGCACCAGAAAGTAACAAGTCACCCACGTTCAGGCCATATTTCAGTTGTGGCTGGCTTGACCATTTAAAATGAACATGGCCAATTGTGCACATCTGAAAGAAAAAATGAGTGTGTTACAGGATTGTTGCAATCAATAAAATATTTGCACAATATGTCTGTCAGAATATTACATTTCTTACATACCCATGTCAATGTCAAGCACGTCCCACTAACCCTTATGTTGATTGCAAGGGCCTGCCACAGATTTCACAACTGGTCAATGAGCATTTATGCACCAAAGCCATGAGGTTTTCCTAGTAAACCATGAACACAGCCTGTTGTACAATTGAACTTGCAATGTGAACATCACTGCCTTCTGTGTTATCGTTATCGTGGTTTTCCTCTGCATATGCTGTGATGGACTCCTCAGTACCACACAGTCCCAAAACATCTTCCTCAACAGTGGCATCGGGCAAATGTTCACATTGGACATTACTGCAAATTAAAATAGAAATAAATGGCAAGAATTACAATTATGTAACCCACTAGCACTTCACGGTGCACTGACAAAGTATTGTGTGCTACTGTGTCAAATAACGTTTATATTGATGGGAGGACACACAGCAGTGCTGATAAGTATACAAACTAACATACTATTTGCCAGTACATTATGCCTGACGGTCGATCTAATCTGCAGGAAACACAGATCCCATGTTGGGAACTGATGCCCTAAACCGCCCCTCCGTGTTCCAATACATGCCCTTTGTGCATCTGTCCAAACATCTCTTGAAGTCCTCAACTGTGGTAATATGGATGAGCTCGCCAGGCAGCACGTTGCAAGGATCCACCACCTGTTTAGTGAAAAAACTCCTCCTACACCCCCATCATCCTTCCACCTTCAAACCATGACCGCTGGTGATACCTCCTTCCTTTAGCCTAAAGCTACCCTCTGTGTTTACCCCATGTAGTCACCTTGAGGTATTTGAAGACCTCAACAGTTTCCCACCCCCGTGTCTCTACTGTCCTCCAATCAAAAGTGGTTGAGCTCTGTAAGTCTGTACACATAAATCAACTCCCCCACTACTCGAATCACCATGGTACAGTAGGCGCTCTCTCAGTCCTCTACAGGAAAGGAATGTCCTTCTTCAAGCTCTGTCTCCAGTACTTTACACAGTACTTGAGGTGTTGTCTAACCAGATCACCGTACAGCACATCCCACACCATGTTTTACCTTTGCTTATGATTTACATGCACAAGAGGTAACACCTTGCACTTGGTGGTAGTGAAATTTACTTTCCATGTGTGATGCCTGCTTTGCACGCTGTTCAGGTACCCTTGACAAGTCAACCTCCCTTCTTCCCCTCAAATTCTAGTCACAACATGGAGTCATCAGCAAAGAGACTCATTACACATTCTCTACCTGTCCTGATGTGAGATGTGTGCACTAAACAGGATTGGACCAAGGACAGAGCCCTGCAGTACCCAACTACCAACATCTCTAGGATTCGAGAGCTCCTCACTCACCACTAATCTATGTGTGGGCAGCTTGTCAGGGTCCTATACATCTGACCATCAATTGGCACACTCCCAAACCCGTCATTTTCTACTACAGTCTATTGTGGTGGACAGAGTCAAATGCCTTGTTGAAGTCCAATAATAGTACATACACAGGCTTCCACCTGTGCAGTTATGATGTTATGCATTTGTAGAACTCCATGCTGTTAGTTTGACATGATTGATGTGGCAGAAAATACAATGTCGTCGAGTATCCAGCCATCCCTTATCTTCCAACAACACCCACAGTCATTACTTCTGTATAGCCTCAATTAAATTTCCCACCACCAAGGTGAAACTGCTGGGTTTATAGTTACGTTATACTGCTATGCGCCCCCCCTTTTGTGGATTGGCACCACATGCACCTAACGCTAATCCCTAGGTACCCCCCCTGTTGCAAGCAAACTGTTAAATAGCTCAACCCGGGGTGGAGCCAGTACGTCTGTCAACTACCATAGTGCTCTTGGATGAATGCCATCCATTCCAGGAGATGCATCTTTCATCCAGGCATTCAGGGTGTACCACACCAGTTTGGTGGAGATAGTATCATCCTTCACCACCACTATGTTGGCCTTTCTGTCATGGTCCTGGACTGAAAACACCAGCAATACCTCTCACTCTGAGTGAGGCTTCATATCTCTAGCTCCGCCAATACCACACAAAATAACGCTTCTGTCAGACTAGTGCCTTGCTTTGTAAATAACCCACACCCATTGCCAGTGAACACCGAGACAAAGTACTTGTTTAATACCTACACCTGCTCCCTGGCCTGTTCCACACAAATGCCATATGATGTAAATCTGCAAAGATGGGCCTTATTTTTTGGGGAATCCACAATGTACAGGAAAAAATCTCTTGGTCCCACCCAGCATCCCCTGTGCCATCAGCAGCCCTTTACTGAACTTTGCCCACCTGCACCATAAGGGTGACTTCTGCTGATGCAAGACAATATGTTTCAACTCCATTTCCCCTCTCAATGATTTGTAGTTATTTTGGGGAATCATTATTGTCCCTGACTGCCACATGAACTTCACTGGTACGACAGAACGGTGTATGTGAACATGCTCCCTAGAGCTTCACCTTAGTCCAAGCGGGTAGCATTTTTCAGCAAAAAGAGATGTGCAAGAACAAGGGGACACAATTTGAAGATAGAGGAGGGATGGGTCAGGGGAAATGTGAACAAGTGTGTTTCCAGAGAGAGGGTGATAGACGCATGGAACTGCCTTCATGATGATGTTTTGGGGTCTAAACCTCTGTGAAAAATAAAGAATGCATGGGACAGACAGAAGCCAATGTTTGTTTGTGGTTTGAATAAATAGGCTGTTGGTTACATAGGATCTGCAGCTTGTCCGGTCTGTGGGGAAATGGGAAGACTAGGTAGGCCAAGCGGTCCTTATCTGCAGTCAAAGTCTATGTTGCTATGTTCAGCACTGGTCTTGCCTCAGGAATTCCCCTTTGCATCCCTTCCAAGGATCCTTTAGAATATTTCCCATGACCATAACGTATGCTGCCCTGAAATCCATGGCCAGTGTACTTGATCACACCACCCATGTTATCTTGAAACCAGGCATTCCCGTGGTCAATCACAGTCATGTGATGCCCTACAAACAGGTCACTGTCCATCTCCCCATCCACTAGAACCATGAACAGGACATTTTCCTCTCTACCGTCCAGCAGCCACAGCTTGTTAGGCACCTTAGAGGAGATAGTTTCCCATGTTTTTAACTGCCATATTGTGGTGACTATCAGCAACACTCTCTCCTTTTTGTCCGCACATGGATACAATGTTGGGCAGCAAACCATAATAAAGAATATCACCCATCACAGGGGTGGTTGGGATATATACTAAAACCTGTTTGCCTTTCACTCCTGCTGGGGTGTGTACGGTGACCCATAAGGATTCCACGTTTACATCCACCTATTCTATCCTAGCAATTTCAATGCCATATGTAATGTACATAGCCAAGGGGTCAACCGTAACATTGGTTTAGAAGCCCTAAGACTATTGCAAAGTGCCAAAGGCTGGTGCAGCTAACTCTGTCTACTTGCTCATCTTCATTAGTGCAGATATTCATGGCTGTTAATGAGGAGTCATCATGCTAATCTCTCTGAAGGTTCCAGATGTCCTTGTGTGATTAACGCTCATTAGGAGTTGCAATTATCTGGCAGTTAAGAGAGTGATACCACAAAAGACTCAGTGTGAGTCATTCGCAGTCCACTGTTAAGACTTTCAGCAAGTGTACAGGGTGTGACCAAGGGTTTTCTGATTGGGTCTATGTGTAACAATTGTTTGGGTAGAGTAATGCTTTTACAAATAAAAATCTCATAGTTGTCTATTTACCAAGCAACTTATGTTTGTCTAGCTCCCACCCCAAATAAATCTGAGATGTGCTCCTGGCTCACTGGAGAATGTACAAAAACTTTCAAAAGTGCAGGTCTATAGTTGACTATAGAGTGGGGACAGAGTGTATCTTTCTGAGCCTGACTCTGTTCATTGCTCTGTGGGTGGTGAGAACAGTGTGTTGAGGTGCATATAAACATAGATTTTTACGGCAGATAATGACCACATTGCCAACCAAGTAGGCATATTTTGCTACCTAATGGATATGCTGCAGATCCTATATAACCTGTAGCTTATTTCCTGCCCCCCCAAACAAAAAGTACCTTATGTCGGTCTCATGCATTCTTAAATTCTCACATAGTTGTTAAACTCACATCCTCCTCTGGAAGGATGAGTCAATGCATCCACCACCCTGCCTGTTAAAAAATACTTCCTCACATTGCCCCTGAACCCCCCCATTCTAATTCTGTCTCCTTGTTCTTGCACAGCTCTTTATCTGAAAGACGCTAACCTCTTGCACTTTGTGGATTCCACGGAGGTACTTGAACGTTTCTTCATATGTCTTCCCTTTTCCATTGAGAGCTACTCGGCCCCCTCGTGTACCTTCCTGGTGTCTCCTGTCGGTTAAGTACCCTGCAATGTTAACATCCCAATAGGGTCTCTCCGAGTACCATGTTTATGCGACTGCTATGATGTCCAGACATCCTTCTTCCATCAAGGATTCCAGTTCAGGGAGCTTTGTTTGCCAGACTACGGGCATTGGTAGTCTTTACCAACCATCCATTTCTTGATGGCATTACCACTTTTAGCGCTAACCCTGTCCACACTGCATTAGTCATTTTCTTCATGTACCAGTGCACTTTTCCCTATCAACATCTCTATCTTGGAGTTTACGTCACTTACTATACAGATTCTTTTTTGGGGTTGATGGTGGGAGCTAGGATTTCCATGTGGCTTGCCAGTGCCTCCCCCCTGGAAAGTTCAAATGCTTGCCAATGAAGTATTTAAACCAAACACCAAGGACACCCATGATGATGTCAGCTATTGTGTGCACAGAGCCATGACAGCTGGAATGAACATTTGATGCTGTGATATCCTCTCTATGTTTGGTGTGTGTGTATGTGGGGAGGGCAGAAAGCAGAAGAGAGGAGGAGAACATGGCACTAAACAATGGTGGCAGTAGTTTGTCTGCGATAGATAGCATAGGAGTCTTGTTTTGTGTGCTTGGAAGCAGGAAGCAATGTGTGAGAAGGATGAATGCACAATAACCAGAGTATTTAGTGACTTTACTTGCTTTGTTTCCAGTATAAGTGACTAAAAATACCATCATAAGTAAGGGCTACTGCAACCATCTGAAGGCTAGTGCCATTTGGAATCAACGTCACTTGCTGGCTAGTGCAAAAAAAGGTGAATGTAGACCCATGACTTTGCCACTCATACCCCTCTTCCATCCTTTCTAACCTACCTAAGCATAGTGTGCCCACTCACGTGTAGGTACCAGTATTGTTTAGTGTTGGCCGTCATTTATGTTAGCGCCATCAAAAAAACACCCAACCCAACAGCATGACCTTGAACTATGGTACCTTGGTGCAAAACCAGATTCTTGTGGTGCTGCAATGATGACTGGATTATCCAGAGGAAACTGGTCAGACTCGTCGCTATTGTCCTGCTTGCGGGAGTCGTCACACCTGAAATACAAAACAAATGTTAAAAAGCAGAACAAAAGACGAATGGAAATTGCTATGAGGGTGGCATTAGAACTACACAGAATGAAACCGAAACCCATCAAGATGACATACTGAGAGATTGGCATTTATAGAATCCATCAGTGTTATTTTGTTTCAGTGTATCCATAGTATGCAGCTAAATTGCCTTTCTGTGGATTGTTGCATTCTGTTACATCTGAAAGCTCTGGATCTGGCAAACTGCATGGAAACAACAATATATATTAATAAAAAGAAGAACTCAAGTATTTCATTTATCACAAACACTTTAGATTCTGTGATAATCGAATGACACCACTGCACTTGCCTATTTGCAGACACATCATGTGGCACTGCATGTGAATGATACTGTGTTGGTCCATGGTCATCTGAATGCATCATTCGGGCATTGTTCAACTTATTTGCCTGTTGTGGAGTGGAGTGCACAATTGGTGATGTGGCCAGTGCAGAGATTGTTCCTTGACTTGTATTATAATACCTGGGGAAAAGGAATGTAAAACATTAATGGGTGACACTGTGGGGAGTAAACCATGAAAAATGTAGTCCTAATTTGATGCAAAAAACAAATTAAATGGTAGCATACCAGTCAAGTAGAAAGCAAGCTACGTCAGAATGTGAAGACAAGTTATGTTCTTGCTTGATTGATAACCACCGAGACATTTGTGAACCAATGGAGATTCGCCTTTTTGCATGAGCAGTATCTAGTGCTTTCTTGTGCCTTTTCCTGCAGGAATCAGTGAGTGTATGAGGACGGCCATGTTTCAGTAGTGGAGTATTGGTGACGGTGATAGTTTTCATAGTAGCCATAATATGAGAGGTGGAAAATCTGAAAAACATGGCATTAAACGAGTGATGAAAAAGAGATAAATTGCTCAGGCATTTAATCACTTTAGGAGTGAGTCAACAAAAGATCTGAAATTATGCCAGACAGTACCACTGTGCATACACAGTACTGTTCTGCAATGGATGTGATGCACATGGCACACTAAAAACACAAACCAATTGATCAGCAGAAAGATTGTATCATATAAACAACAAAAAAAGGTGAAGCAGTAGTACTGATAAAAGTGAACAGTGTTGTTGATCAAGAGCGATAACTTACAAGGAGCATTGTAAAAAACATCTCAACATATTGACATATTTTATGATCTGTGTGAAAAGCATAATAATTTCAGTGGTACGCAATGGAATCCCATTGATAGCGTACATTGTATACAAGCTGTACAATATTGTTACTGTACAATGTAGTGACATTGTTTGATATGTATTGCCGGTGATGAATGCCCTGGAGCAGGGAGTCTTACGCAGTGTAAATCGTCCCTGACCAGTGTCTAAGAATCTATGCTTTTGACAAAATCCAAAAGAACATGACAAAAAGGCAGTACTGGTTCGATAAGGGATTCAGTGGATGATAGCATAGCCTTTATGCGTACAGTCACTTTTGTTCTGGTCAACAACGAGAAATGCAATGTGAAGCTATCCTGGTTGCTTGTGTTGCTAATATAGCCCTGTTGCATGGTGCAAAGTAAGAAAACAAATTAGAATGTTTGCTCAGAGCTGAATCAAAGCAAAGACACATGTATATTTTCCTAGCAGCTGTTGTTTAGTGGTCATCTACGTTGCACAACTAGTTACCACAGACTAGCATAGTAAAACGCAAGTAGAGTAGGCTTTATTCTTTGGGAAACTAGTTCTGCAGTCCCACTACCAGCCCCTTGGCTTTCACTATGGCCTGTGCAATATATTCAACACTGTATGGGACTTCATCATCTTTAAAGTCATGAAGCAGTGCAGAGTAGTGGCACAGAGAGCAAGTGACATCCAAGGATGTATAGGAAGGGGCATCACAGCAGAAAGATCTTAGCATCTTTTTAATTTTTTTTATTTCTCATTCTATGTCCCCTTCTCACAGCATCAGTCTCCACTTTTCAGAGATCCCTAGGCTGGGTATGCCCTAGCTTCACCATCAGGTAATGCTCAAGAGCTCCTGTGGGCATGCCCATATCCTGCCTGGGCTGTACCCCTGCCTGGTGGAAAGGGAGGGGACCCCAGGACCCATCCACACTACTTTAGGGTGTGTTGGGCAGCTCAGTGGATCCCTCATGGAGCATGGCTATGAAGTCTGCGGCACCTGGGTCTCTTCTGCCAGTGATCAATGTGGGGTGATTTTTGCTTGTTTTCTGGTCTCTGTCCCTGAGGGCACTGGCACTAGAGGAGATCCAATGAGGTAGGTCACATAGAGACATGTCACCGCTCCAGACCCTGGCTAGCATCCTCTCCTCCTCAGCAATCTGCAGCACCATTCCACCACCACCCGCGGTCACACAGATAGTGGTGTTAAAGCAGTAGGACCTGCAGCGCACACTTCCTGAAAGAGGAGAGCAGTACCCCAGGTGCTCAATCCTACTGCCCTGGCCATACCAGGAACCCGAGTTTGATTCTGACCTTGGGTGCTGGCATTGAAAGCAACAGTGCTACGCAGTGACAGCAGGCCGACCTGGATTTCAGAAGCTAAAATGAATACTGCTGTGCTTGGCATTATTTCTTCTTTGCTGCATATAGTGTCAGTAAGTAAATCACCCACACAGCGTTGTTGTAATGAGCCATTCAAGGTACTATGTAATTTACTTGAGATTTACTTGGGCTGCTATGATTTTGTATAGATAGATTCTATGTGTTTCATAAGCTTGTTTTTAGATTTTAGTGAGGTTTGTATTGTATTCTTTGCATCTGAGCATCTAAGTTGTAGATTGCTAAACACTGGATCACTGTTACCAACTAGCTGATTCAAGTTTATAATCAGTAGGGCCATTCAAAATCCTCTGCTGTTTGACTGAAAAGTAGTCTGACTGAAAATATGTTCACACGGAATAAACTGCCTTACTACTTATGAAAAGACTTCACAGTTAGCACCCGATTTAGGTGAATGGGATTATTTGCACCTTTTCTCCCACCTGCTGTTTCAGTCTCTGTGACAACAAAAAGTTTTCTGATAGAATGCTTCAACCGGTTTGGGCAATGAATTTTGAAAGCACAGTCAATGACGTACAGAAGGTAAGACCCCAGGGGCTGTATGATCCTGGTGGGCAGAGTAGTGCTCAATTCACATCTGAACAAAGACATGAAAACTGGGAGACACCTTTTATGGATACCAAGAGAAAAAAACATCCACATGTCTGGGAGATGCATGAATACATTTGAAGGTCCTGCTCTAATGACTTGTGGCTTTTTAGGTGAAGACACTTTATTTCAAAGAAGCAAATTCAAGCATTTTTTTTTTTTTGCTCATCCTAGCTCCTGTCCATCCACCCTTCAAGCCCCAATGCACTCAACCACTGCTGCCGAGTCCTGACCACCATCCAGTGCCCCTTACTGCTGTCCTAACAGATAACCCAAAGTAACCCTTCATTGAGTGGGCACCTCCCCCAGTGGGAGGCTACTAGGGAGGAGAATTGCCCTACAGAGCTCCAGTGTATCATGGTCATGGCAGAGGTCAGAACGGACACTCTGCCTGTGAACTCACTGGGTATGAAATCCCCACTGGACAGAGCTGAGGGCAAGGGGTGGTGGCATACTAATCTACCATAAGAGCCACTTAAAAATCTCCCAAATTGCCTACCAGGATTCAAACGTGTCCCCTGTGAGTTGCTACATGTGCTACTGCTACTTGGGGACACAAAGAAACTGCACCTGGTGTGCACCTCATAATCCTCCAAGAGGTGGGCTACCTGGATTAACTCACCTCATGGACAAATTTGGTCCCAGAGTCAGGAATAACAAACTCATAATCCTGGAGGATGTAAACCTTAACTGAGATAGTGGTAATGTTAAGCAGTTTGAGCCTCTGCTTGCTAACCTTGCCCTGACCCAGCTCATCCAGGAACCAAATAGGCAGAAAGCAAATGGATCCTCCAGCACCTTCCTGGACTGGATCATGTCTAACTATTCTGACAGGATCTCATCAGTGGGTACATTATCTGACTACATCTCTGACCACTCACTGGTTTTCTGTGTATCCCCAGCTATTGCCAGTAAGGTGCAAATTGTGGGTTTCTGCTGTCAGTGCCCCTCCCATAGAACATTACCACATCATACCCTAGACACTGAGGAGGTGGATTACACATAAAATGAGCATCAAAAGATGAAATGTCTGCACTGTCACATTGAAATAAAGTGAAGAAGTGGTGCCAGGTTTGGGGGGTAGCGGAGAAAGGAAGCACAAGCCTGCACAATGAACTGTGTCACTCACAGAGAAAAATTCAGCCAGACAGGACTTTGAACTGAGTGCAACAACACAAAATTACAGCGCCCTACAGCACCTACATCCCATTTTGTAAGTGCAATAACACTCTCTGAGGTGGGTGGGTGTTATTGGGCTATAAGAGACCTTCCAGGGATTATAAGGCCCTCCACTTGTGGCTTCAGGTGTCATTACACCCCTGGGTGATCCAGTATAGCCCAATACTTCTCAACCTGGCTAATATTACTGCTTACGTAGAGCATGGGTTCAAGTACTCTGTTCTTGCCCAGAAAAACTCACATTGTTGGATCTATGTGAGATCAGGCAAAGTGAGATTTAGACTTCTTCTTGTGGCCAGCACGTCAACTCAGTGGTAAGGCTATGCTCAGGATACTGGTGACCTAGATCTGGAAATTAGTTTGGGTCACTGGGGGCTAGCCAGGGGAGAGGACTGAGCATCCCACAGAAAAGCTGTCCTCCTCAGAGTACATGGGGTACAGTATAACACTGCTAAACTACCACCTGGTGGAAGCCATTTGATAGTGCAAGTGAGTGCTAACTGAAGAGAAGGCAGCCATCGAGCAACATTCATGCACGCGCCACTGCACATGTGCATGCACATCATTACATAATAGATGATAATGAACTTGCCCGAGTTGGACGAATCTTGCGGGCTGCACAGGCCATCTGCCCACCATAACTGGTGGTGCCCTTGGGTATGGGCATTCAGTAGTTGAATGAATCAGTGTGCATGTGTGGACATGCTGGTGGCACTGCACCACACACAATACCCAGTTTGATAGAGTGCACGTCATGGTGTTTTTGCGCTGCACTGATGTGGTGCCATATGCAGCGACTGTACACACACTACTGTAAAATTGTAAGTGCTTCTGCAGTTGTGTTTATTGGCATTCAGCATTCCTGCTGTGCACCCTGTGTCATGTCCAGATCTGACAGCGCATCACCATTAGCCAGCCAAGCATCCTTTTTTTCTTTTGTTGCATACCGAAGTTGCAGTCATAGATCTTCCTGTCATGCTTATAAAGGATATAATGTGATCTGGCTTTATGTAGCTGTTTCTGTATCCATTTTCAGCACCACATATACTGTTTGTGGATACACAAAGTTGTTCATATCTGGTGTGCATTTAGAACACAATATTTACCTTTCTCACTGTTTGTCACGGTTATTTCACAGGTTGGAAGCTGTGGTTGATGATTAAAGGGTGTATATCAATCAGACATAGTACAAGGATGCTATTGATTGCAGTTTGAAGACATTCATTGCTCTCATTCTGCCTTTCAACTGAGGCTAATTAAAGGTGTGTTACCTCCTAATTTGTTTTGTTCTTGTGCTTCATTTTGGGATTTTAACTCAAAGAACAGGACTATCACATAGAAAGAATAGAATTATGCAACTGATAGCAGTTTGAATCACTTCCTTTCTCTCATTCAGACTGCCATTGAAACTCATTCTAGGTCAGTTATCACCTAATTCCTTTATTATTGTGCTTCATTCAGATTTTGTTTTTGGAAAACAGGACCAACACACAGAGAATTGTGTGCTAAGTGTCCTGTGCTTAGCTCAATTGCACTGCCAAAGCATGAATGGAGTGCATAGCAAGTACTATGGCATCAAACTTACATGCAAAAACTCACATATATCCATTGGACTTCTGGGCATGGACTGGAAGGAAAAGTATATCTCTTTGCAGATGACGCAAAGATATGCAACAGGGTTGATACGCAAGGTGGGGTGGCACCTACAAGTCTGTTTTCTTTGAAGGGGGTACAGTGGAGTTGATGGGGGATTGGGCACCCCCATTGGCCATACCAACTTTTGACATGCCGGGGTGGGCTCCCAGCGTGGCACCTGGAAATGGGTCTGGAGAGGGGACAGTGGAGCTGATGGGGGATTGGGCATCCCGTTGGTCATACAGTGTGTGGGGGTGGAGAGGAGTGCATGAACATGCTGGGGTGGTCTCCCAGCATGCTACATAGGTGTTCCTCGGTGGGGAAGCGTGGGACAATGAATTGTATATGACAGTTCAGATGCAGTGCTGATGTGTAGGCAATTTGCATACTGCCAACGGCAGTATGCAAATTGCCTACACGTTACCACCAATGATTGTGGCAGTGTTTTCCTTAGAACTGTATGCCACTGCATCTGAATGGCTGTCATAGACAGCTCAGACATTCATAGGCGCAGTACAGCTGTACCTGCAAAAGGGAGCCGGGCATTGGAAGTGGATGAGGCACACCTATGAAAACTCATATGGTGGCACTATGTTTCTTATTTGGGACCTGCTGGGGGCGATTGTTTTGGTGCTGCTTGCGGCTCTCTGTTTATTTTTGTTTTCCATCAGTATTTTGCCCCCTTCTTGACATGCACTCCCTTGGAGTTAACAATCCTAATTTAGGGGGGCACAGGGTGGCACAACAACCCCCCCCACAAAAACACTTACTAGGGCCGGAAGTTAGGTTGCTTGGGTTTGCACATTGCTGAAATGCATTTTGGTGATATACATTCGCTATGATAGTGATCATTATATTGCAATTGCTGTCATGATATGGAACCAGACAGGAGTACAGTGAAAGATGAAAACCACAGGGCAGGCATACTGAACAGATACTTCTGCTCATTCTTTAGTGAGGAGGTGGCAGGTAATGGGCCAGAAGGGAGTAATAAGGGAGGGAAGGGCACAGATACAAGTCCCTTTCCACAGGAAAGGGTCCTGAAGGAACTGGAAGGAATAAGAGTCAGTAAAGCTATGGGGCCAGATTTGGTATGCCCTAGGGTACTAAGGGAGCTAGTGAGGTGGTGGCTGACCCTCTAGCAACTCTGTTCTGCTGGTCACTGGAGACAGGAGAGGTGCGTAGAGACTGGAGGATAGCTGATGTAATCCCACTATACGAGAAAAGGAACAGAGAGGAGGTGGGTAACTACAGACCAGTCAGCCTGACCTCAGTAGTTGGAAAGATCATAGAAACACTACTGAATGAAAGAATAGTGGAACATCTGCTTGTCAATGGTCCACAGGACTCAAGGCAACATGGTTTTGCCGGAGGGAGGTAATGCCAGACCAGCCTCATTGAGTTCTTCGACTGGGTGATAAGAGAGGTGGATGGGGGGCAGTGGACATGGCATACCTGGACTTCAGCAAGGCCCTTGACACTGTGCCACATAGAATACTGGGAAACATGGATGTGGATAGGACAGCAGTGCAGTGGGTGGGCAACTGGCTAGATAGCAGGACACAGAGGGTTGTAGTAAATGGCTGTAACTCCACAGAGGGAAAGGTGACTACTGGGGTACCACAGGGATCAGTGATGGGTCCACACCTCTTCAACATCTTTATCAGTGACATTACAGATGACCTAGAGGGGAGAATTTGCCTGTTCGTGGATGACACGAAGCTCTGCAACAGGGTAGACATTCTGGACGGCGTGGATAGAATGAGAAGAGATCGGCAGAAGTTTGAGTACTAGTCAAGGGAGTTGCTGAGATTTACTGCAAAGAAATGCAAAATAATGCACATGGGGCACAAGAACCCAAAAACAGCATATCAGCTGGGAGGGGACAGAATGCTCAAAGCAGGAAATGGATCTAGGGGTTATCATCTCTGCTGACCTCATGGTTGCAGGAAAAGCAAACAGAATGATGGGATGCATGGGCAGGGCATCACTATCATGAAAAGGGAGGTCATAGTTCCACTATACAAGACACTGGTGAGGCCGCACCTCAAGGATGGTGTCCAGTTCTGGAGACCTTACCTACAAATGGACATAGACATGACAGAGGCAGTTCAGAGGAGGACAACCAAGATGTATTACATCACAAAACCTATGAAGAAAGGCTCAAGGACTTACTGAAAGAGAGGAGGGTGGATATGATTGAGACATACAAGTACCTCACAGGGAGGAACAAGGCAGGAAAACAAAATTTTCACAGGAAAAGATGCTCTAGGATGAAGGGACATATGATAAAACTGGAGGGAGTAAGGTTCAGAGGAAAAGTGAGGAAGTACTTCTTCACAGAGAGGGTGGATGAATGGAATGCCCTGCAAGAGAAGGCAGTGGAGGCAGAAACAATTACGAGTTTAAGAATGCATGGTATAGGCATAGGGGGATCCTGGAAGGCAGGAGAGGGGACAACCTACATCTAAGAGAGCTTGAAGAAGCACAGTTACATGCACAAATGGGCAGACTAGGTGGTCTGTAGGCCCTTATCTGCCATCAACATCTATGTATCTATGTATCTATATGTGGCGAACAAACTTGTTTAGGTGTTTCAGGTCCAGAATAGGTCTGAACCCCCACCCTGACTTTTTGGGAACTACTAAATAAACTGAGTAGAATCCTAGCCTTTTCATCTGGAGGTACTGGGATGATTGGCCCGATCTGCTTGAGGTGATCTAATATTTGAGGCACTGCATGTCTCTTCACAGGGTCCTTTTCAACAGGGGATGGTGGAAAGCATCCCTTTGAGGGAATGGTTGTAAACTCTATTACATAGCCTAATGTCACAATCTCCAAGACCTAAGCATTTGATGTTATCTGGGCACATCTTGTGTAAAAATGGTCCAGTCTTTCACCAAGGGAAGGGGGTAGAGATGGGCCTGTGTACCCTCATTTTTAGGTGCCATATCGTCGCCCTGGACCTCCATTACATTTTCAGGCATTGACTCTTCTGCCAGTACTGCCCTTGAACCCAGAGTAAGATCCTTTACTCCCCTGGATCCTGAAGTTCCAAAAGGGATGCAACTCACCCTTGATACTGCCTCTGTCTGCCATCTCCTTGACCTTATGAAGATGAGCTGGTCTTTTGCCATTGCTTTGACATGGGAAGGTGTCCATTTTTATCCTGGATTTCTTTCAAAATGTTAGCCAGGACTGAAGCAAATAATAAGCCTCCCTCAAAGGCTAAGTTAAACAACTTGGTCTTCAACACCTGGTCCATGATGCAATACCATAGTCATACCACTCACATGGCACACACAATGTGATAAGCAGAGCAAAGCTGACATCCATAAGTTCTCCACTGTGGCATCCCCTAGAAAAGTGGAGACCATGGATACCAGCTGTAAAATACTTGCCTACCCCCTAGAATCCAGAGGAATTAAACTACCCAGCATTGTAACCCACGGGTTTAGTGCTCTGTCGACAATAACAGATGCATAGGAGTTGCAGAGATTTGCTCTGATGGAGAAGAAGGCTCTTCTCTATGAATAATCCACTCACTTATCATACATATCCTCTAGGGCCAAAGATCCCTCAACTGGGATACTCGTGTGCCTTACAGAGTAATGTACGGCCTTATCAGCCAAGGGTGTATTCTCCCCACTTGTGGGTATTTTCTTCCATAAAAGGAAAACACCATAACCTGGGTTTTGACAGATATTTTTCCAGGTCTGCTCTTGCCCATACTTGTTCAATAATCTGGCCACAGTGAATAAAGTTTGGTAAACACTTTGGAGCTGAAGAGGACATAGATAGGTTTCACATCTAAAGCCTCCAATGATTGCACCTCCTTCACCTGCAGCATCCTGCAAGACTCAATTATCAGATAAGGTAGAGATCTGGTATTGAACGGAGAGGTGGGGACTGGAATCCTCCTCTCTGGCTCCATCTAGTCCCCTTCCTCCTCCTGATCAGAAAAATTGTCCTCACCAAGTAACCATCTGAGTTAGGATTTTCCCCAAGATCCCTGGTATCCTCCTCCTGATTCTCCAAATGATCGAGGTTGGGATCTGCCTACAGATCAGGATTAACAGACATGTCTTGCTCTGGTGCACTGGGATGTGTCTGTGTGAGCCCCCCGCCCGAGCTGAATGGCCCAGCTTGGGGGTTGGGTGTGTCAAAAGGGATATTCTGCAGAACATCAGGGCTCAAAAGCTCACCTAAGAGCAATCACAAGGATTTACACAATTCTGCTTTGCCACTGCCAGCCGGTCCACCAGGTCCACCACCTCAGCTTAAGGTTCTGATGGGGGGGGGCGGGGAATGTGCGAGACATATTAGCTTGAGTAACACACACTGTTGGGTAAATTACTTTTTTTTATTACTTTCTATTATGTTTGGGAACTTGTTCCAAGAAGCTCTGTGCATTCACTTGCAAGGATGGAGAAGTACTAGAAAAAGTAATACACCTTACAATTATAGTTACTTATTTCCAAAAAATTATTTACAAAAACAATACAAAAATAATAAATAACTGTAACAGATTAAATGTTTTGAAAGTAATAGGTTAGTTACTAGTTACTTTTAAATACATGTGATCAGTTACAGTTATGTATTCCTTTTGTATAAAAAGATAAGTAAATGTAACTGTAAGGTGTATTACATCTTACAGTACTTCACCATCCTTGCTAGTGACTGATGAGCTTTCTGGAACAAGTTTTCAAAAGTAATAGAAAGTAATAGAAAAAGTAACTTACCCAACACTGGTAACACAATGGGTCAATAGGAACCCAGCAGAGAAGAACGCATTATTCTTCTGCAGGTCTTACATTGTTTAAACAATAGAGGTCTCCAGCAAACAATAATGCCAATGTCACCAGCCAAAATGGGTTATAGCCCAGAAAATGCCAAGAAAAGTTATTTTTAAATGTATTACAGGGATGTTGCTCGGATCCCCCACACCCTGCTGTAGGGGAAAAGGGAAGAAGACTAATGGATCTACAGAACAGAAGTGTTCCTACCAGCCTGCAGAACTAATACGCTGCAGTAGGAGTGATCGGGATAAAAAGGCAAGATCAAAGCTAAACGAAGCACAGCTGCCACATCTAGGATTTGAAAAAGTACAGCCATGATTTCACAATGCTGCATGTGATATCACCACATCAGGGGTGCTTTTCTAAGCCCAGAGGCACAAAACTGAAGTACTGAGGCTAGGGATTGCCACCTAACAGAGAAAACAGAGCAGAAAACCCAACTGACAGGGCTCTGAGAAATGACAGGAATCCGCACGGCTCAGGAGAGACATTACACAGAAAATCGGTAATGCTCTGAGATCTCCCCCAGCAAAAGCCTTATGGAAGGCTACAAGGTTGTGTACTCTTTCTTTGTTTTTTTTTTGTGGGGAGTTGCATATAAGATATCTGTTCACAGCTAAAAAACAAAAAAAACAGCCCCCAAGGCAAGGCAAAAAAATTCCTCACAGACAGTGATAAGCACTCAGGGCACCTATTGCCAAGTTGAAAAGTACAACAGCCCTTTAATAGTCCTGGAGGAGGGGTTAAGCTGATGCCAAACAGACATTAGTGAGAAAATGGAAAGGGGCTAAGCACTGGACCCTAACAATCACTCCCAAGAAAAGAGTACTTATCTGAGGCAAAAAGAGGAAATCAGAGACCAGATAAGAGATCAACACGCTTTGAATATTGTAGCAGACATGGCCCGTAGTCCAAGCACTACCAGGCAGTGGAAGGAGGGGCAGGTTAGCTCATCTGAAAGCTGCAGCTTAACAGGCACAATTTTAAATTTAGGGGTGTTCCCTGTGACAAGGTTTCCCCAACCTATGCAGCAGAATTGCCCTAAAGAATAAACACCAAAGGCAATTTTCTTCAGAGAATCTGTGCTGCTTCCTTGAAATGGTACAGCAAAGACTGAAAGTTGCTGTTGTTCAGAATGTTATTGTGTCCAGGATTCTGTCCACTTACTCATCATTCTGCCCACTCCCTAGCCATCCCCACCAGGACCACTGCAGCTGGTCAAGCATCCATCTCCTATCTCTAGCCCAAGCTTTGGAACCCCCTTCCCACCAACATTTGAAATGCTCCTTCTTCACAAGTCCTCACCTGGCTACTGCACTCTCACACTACACCCTCTTTCAACTACATCAAATCTCCAGCACTTGCTTCCTACTTCCTACCCACCCTTCTCTTCTTGTACCCCTTACTCTCTCTTTCCCCTTACTACATGACTATTGTACCAACTATGTTTTAGCACTTATATTGTATACTAACTCTGTAATCCATACTGTAGCACTTGTTATGCTTTGCTTTTGTACCAATCTGATATATTTTCAGTATTATCCTATTTCTCTTCCCCAGGACTCATCTGGAAATGAGCAGTGTTGCTCAGCATGCCTTCCTGGTGAAACATTTTGATAAACAAATAAATTCTCTGCTGATTGCAGTCTTGGCTGTGCCATTTCCCCTAGTAGGAGTGCACATTAGCCATATGTACCGACTACCTATTGACAATGTAAAGCGCCATAGTAATCAGGGTATATGGGATGATAGCACAGAGGTAGCAGTACTACTTACTATGTCAATGACCTGGGTTCAATAACAGACTTGGGTCACTTGTAGGCCAGCTAGGTAAGGAGGATTAAGCAGCCCATGGACAGTTCTCCTGCCTTGGGAAATAGGGCTCTGTGTTCTGCTCACTGACTGCCACCTCATGGAGGCCGGTGTTAGGGTCATTAGCCCTGATCAGGTTCTTGGCAGTAATGGACATACAAAGAGACACAAACAAGTTGCATATTGGTAAAAATCATGTTTTGTACACAAAGGAATCACAGTTGCCCTAAGCAGCTCTTACCATAAGACACTAGGAGCGAGCCATTATTCCCGAATACCCCAAGAAGTGAAGATGATCTCCGAGGGAATATGAAATACAGTAAATGATATACTACTGATAGTAGTCATAGTAACCATTAGTAAGAAGCAGTGCTACATACATAAAATAAGCCCTATTGGCTAAACGTTACATGACTTTACAGCTTTCTCTATCCTTATACAATAAATGCATAGTCAGCTAAATCAGTAAAACAAAGGATACATAGAACATAAATGAAAACACAGGATGTAATGTAGTTTTACAAAATCCAAAAGTTGGCAGCATTGTCCGACTAATAAACATCTCAGAAGATGCAAACACACAGGTGTCTTGCCTGCTAAATGCTGTTACCAAGCATAGAAAAGTAGAATAAAATACAAATCATTATGTTTCCTGACACTTACACTTGTACGGTAACTGCTCATGCCCTATATGTTAGTATAATAATATATATATATAGTATGTCTAAGGTAGAGGATGCCAATTAGAGTGTGGGGACCTCGTGATAACATTCCTCTCTTGTTGCTTTACTGAAAAGCAACAACACTATTGGAAAGTAGTGGAACAGACTCCATCGCTTACAGACCCGATGCACAAGCTTTGTAAAGCAACTCAAGCTGTTCACGGTGTTGTTTTAGCATATGCCTTAAACAGCAAAGTGTAAGTATCAAAAGACAATTAAAAATGCTTGAATAATAAAAACCTTAAAGGTAATCTCTAACCAAGTATTAGAAAGTGCATTACTTTAATCACCATCATTGATAAGGATATTAAGGGCATCTCCAGCTTTGAGATATTGTTACCGATGTGATGAGGTGGGTATCCTTTCTATCTAAAAGTGACTTCAAAGTCAATGTCAAGGGGTCAATGTGGACATTAAAGATAGGTAAATATTGAGATATATACACCTTCCTCGACTTCTCCTCCTTCTTCTCACACTACCAGTCTGGCTTCCGGAAATTGCACTACACTACCACATCCCTACTAAGGCTTACAAATGACATCCTCACTGGCATGGATAAAGGGCACATCACCTCAGCTATATTCATCGACCTAGCAAAGGCCTTCGACACGGTCTCCCACTCACTCCTGCTATCCAAACTTGCCATCCTCGGCCTCTCAGCGGTGCTCACCAACTGGTTCCAATCACACCTGGCAGGGAGACAACAAGCAGTTAGAATTGGTTCACACTCCTCTGTCTCCCTACCTGTTACACTAGGAGTTTCTCAAGTTTTGGTCCTTGGCCCACTACTCTTCTCTATCTTTCTGAATGACCTACCCACAGCATGCCCTCTCTCATCCATACACATGTATGCCAACGACACAGTAAATTATGCCAAAGGTCCCTCCCCCGATGAAGTGTCTGCCAGAGTCCAGGAGGATTTTAATGCAATCCAGCTCTGGTTCCGCTCCAACCAGTTGTTTCTAAACCCGAAGAAAACCATCTCACTCACCTGCGGGTCTAGGCAAAGGCTCTCCCAAGTTCAATCCCCACCAACCTTCAACACTTTACATGGGTCCCATTTGGAGACCTGCACCTCATTCAGATACCTCGGGGTCTGGCTCGATCAGCACCTCAACTTGTCTGTCCATATTGATGTGTTCCACAAAAACTCCACCCAAAATTGGGCACCTTATATCAAACAGTGGTTGTATCCCACTGACAACTCACAAAGCAATTGTTCAGAAAATGATTCTGCTGCTATTTGACTATGGGGAAGTAGTTTATAGCACGGCCCCAAAGTCCTCCCTCACCAGACTTGACCTCTCTTCCATTCTTTCTGCTGTTTTGCTCTGGACCGCCTCCACAACTCACCACTGTTACCTCTACTGATCCTTTACCTGCCTTCTACAGGATCGGAGAATGGCGTGCTGCGCAAGGTTAATATTCAAATACTGGACCCAGTCCCTCTCCCTTTACCTTGCAGCTACCCTAGCTGCCTAAACTTAGAATCACTTAGAATCATTCACATATCTGGAATGTGTAGTACGGTATGGGCTGCACGCTCATTGGCTCACGCTGTGGACCAATGGGCATACAGGCCTACTGGCGGTGTCAGTCGGCAGGAAGTGGGGCAGCAGGCGGGTGGGGTGCTGCCACCCGCTGTCTGACAGGGAGGGGAGAGGCAGTGGGGCACCACTAGACCACCAGGATATTGGTATTATTAATTATTTTTATTACAAATGCCTGTGATCGGGCAGTCAGCGGTCCACTCGACCACCAGGGATATTGGACATGGCTCTATATTTAAATACAAATTCCTTGATCGGGCAGATAGGACCCTGGACCACTGGACCACCACAATATTGGACATGCCTGTGATCAGACTGTGAAGCATTTGCCGGCTGCAGGGGCATCGGTCCCCAATGGCTGCTGCCTGGCAGGGCGTCAGGTGCAAGATCATCAGGAATTGGCGCACCTGCATGAAATGGGGCCATAATGACATGCAAATGGCACCATTTGCACCTTGCATACATTATGGCACCATTGCATGTCAAGTTTTGAATATCGTGGTTGCTGTGCATAGCGATGAACTTACGCCAGCGCATCCCCATGCTCCACTCTGACCACTTGCACTGGTGCAGTGGTACACTGTGCCATGCACACTACAGGTGGTTAGGGTGCGATATTCAACACTGCTGAGCCATGGCACAACTCCATTGAATATCACCAGTCCACACCCTCGCAGCCAAGTTGAGCTCTTGCTGCATTCTTGCACCACAGCCTGGGCGCAGTTTGAATATCTGGACCTACATATACATCATATAAAGTATACAGGTAGACACAATAAACAGTTCATTTACTATTGGTATAAGCATATAATCACATTCCAAAGAAAATGTAGAGAACCTGGGGGGCTGTGGAGCCAGTAGGAAGGACATAGAACTCAGAGCTCTACAAAATTTGTTTACAATATAAATTTTCAAGCAGTTTCACCTAAAACTCAGGCACAAGTTACATTAATAGGTGGCTGAACTCAGAGGATAAGAATGGGCAACCCACGGAGAGAAAGCAGCCGGAGATGGAGCAAAATCAAATGTCACTTCAGCTCAGACTACTTCACATGCAACTTTAGGCCGAGATCAAGACCACAAGGTGGAATTAGGAGGAGAGACTTTACAGTCTCTTGGCGAAGATCAATCACTTGGTTGCCTTGGTGGCTGGACTTTCGAATAAGTTTGACTCTCAACATTGAGAGTAGCCGTAGGAGACCAAATTAGAAACAGTCTCCATAGCAATGACCTCCATAAGTAAAACTGCTGATGCACCTATGGGATCGGTGGCTGCAGTAGTGAAGGAAAATGCATCTTCGCTCCAGGTTGGAAACCCTCGAAAATCAAGCAAGGGTTGCAAATATCAGAATGTTGGGGCTTGCAGAACGATCTGAAGGAAACCACCTGAGCTTATTCCTACAAGAATGGTTAGGGCAGCAACTTGGAGAAGAATCTATCCCGATCACCCAGAAAATCCAAAAAGCTTACAGAGTGGCCTTCAGGGGTAGACAGGATAATCCAGAGGCCCAACGCACCGTGGTTTTCGTGCTGGATGGAATGGGCTCTCGAGACAAATTACTAGCCCTGCCAAGGAGAAAGAAAATACTGCTCTGTGATGGAAATCAGATCCGTTTATTCCCTGATCTATCTTATGCTACCAGGCAACGGAGGAAATGATTCGACGGAGTAAGGGCTATGTTACGGGAAGGAGGAATAATGCACGGCCTAATCTTTCCAGCTCAATTACGAATTGCTCATCGGAGTAAGATTTTCATCTTTTCGGAACCGTCGGAGGCTTTAAAATGGTGTCAGAAGAACGTACCCTCCCGTAGGAGGGAAGAAGAAGAAGAAGATGCTCATTCTTCTGAAAAGGACCCCTGAAGAATTAAGGACTGTGACGATGGTGATTTATAAGAGGGGGGCATTATTAATGTAAGTTTAAAACCGATACAGTTAAAGCACACCATTTGTCTTTATTTTAGACCCAAGTGTTGATTTCCCAGCGGGTCTGGACTTTAAAATTAAAAGTAAACAATGGTGGCTTATTTTAATTTGATTTATCCCCCAATAATAATTTGATTCTCTTTAAAACATATTCTTCCATCTGTAACAATTATGGGATTGCCATATATTAAGTAAACAGCGCCTAAGATATTTGGTAGATATACGGGGGAGTTTTTTCTTCTGTTAGGGGAATGTAGAGCACTGAGGGGTTCTTTTTGTTTTTATACACATATGTGTAAAATATTAAGATATTGCATGATGGTTACTCCCTAAACCAGGGAAGGACTCTGATCAAATGGACTTGAACCTTTTTGGTATAAACTCATGCCACTCATGGTCTCCTTTACAGCAAATTGAATATATCATATAACATAATAGATATCCCCTCAAAGGACGTATCTTAGTTCATTTGACTGACCTTTTGTGAGTATTAAGAGGAATGGCACCCTCAATGCACTGTACATCTGAAATGGATGAAGGAATAACTGTATGTTTATATACAAAAGATAATAAACATAAAGTAACAAAAGAACATGTAAACTCAAGAGGATCATTTGAGTTTGCAGACTCCAGCAGAAAACAGCGTATGTACTGCCACTGTCTTTGTCTTCATGTTCCATAATGTGAGAGGGTTGGTGGTGGTGTGTGGGGGGGGGGTGGACTTACACTAATAAGAAAATTGCTAAGAATATGTAGGGATTGAAGCAATACTTTTTACTGAATCAGCCAATACATTTCTATACACTATGCAAAAATTGAACAAGTACAACATAAGCATTAATAGTTTAGGTCAGAATATGTATTCCGACATTAGGCTGATTAATGGAACAAACGGTTCAGACTTATCACTGGGGTTCAGCAACAGTAAGGGTTAACATACTGTGTGGTTCAAATATGAAATGCATAAAAATAAAACAGGACTTACAGAAATATCATATGTAATTAACATATTGAAAGCTGTGAAAAAATAGTCATAAGTTGTCACATAGCCAAATGGAAAAACATTAGTAGCACTAATACTCATTTAACTGCGATTATACAACCGTGTTCAGTCAAGATTTTGTGTATGTGTGCTTGGTATATATAAATACATCAGATCAGGATTGGGAAAGTTGATAGAATTATGACGCAGCTGTTAGGTCAAGCTTTGGGTCAGACGATGAATACAAATAGGCTGAAAATAGCAGTAACCATCGGATCGCCCTTCAATTTCAAAAGTGTGAACAATCACATACTAAGTACATAATAATCCTCTAACACCGAGTTGTGACTCAGGGTGGAGTGAGCACCACATGAAGAGATGTGATGAAGGAGAGTAAGTTGCACAAACATTGGAAAAAGGCGAACAGCAGTGGGGTAGATCACTAGCTGGAGGTCTATTGGTATAAGGTGTTCCAACAAGTGACTTACCCATCCAAGCATGAAAACATGAAAGATCCAGAAATTTTGATTAAACTAAAATCAGTTTCAGGGACAAACAGAATTATACTTGGCAAAACACAGTTATCCAGGAGAAATATATTCTATAGAGTTTTTTCTCCATCTTCTGTCTAGTCACCTGTAACTCCTGAACAAATCACTTCAGAACTAGAACCCGAGGGCTGTCACACACTGTCCAGTGTCCAAACATATCCTCTTCTGACCATTACATATGGGTGGATGCCACTTGCAGTAGTGCAGTTATGTGAGAAGACCTCCGGGGAGTTGTGTGGCACCATATTACAGGCGAGTGATCACAAGATAATATCTCAGCACTATGCAAATTGCATTCAAGGTACTATCTGGAAAAAGTGCCAGTGTGACCACCCACTAAATGCACACACACACACCCCAGAGCGACTGGACAATTGGCACACACAGTGCTACACTGGTAAACTGAGAACACATGTAATGGCTAGCAATGGTACCGTTACGCTTCTTATATATAAAGCCAAGCAAGCCTTTTTCGATGCAAGTGCCATTTGCTTTTGAACCTGATCAGAATGTGAGAGAGAAAGGACAGAGGGGACAGAGGATTGATCAGCAGCAGAGAATTGCCAGATCAAGCAATGATAACCATCCCGATCTCACCCCCGATTCGCGTGTAGTTCTAATGAGTTAGTGCAATTTTTTACTTTACATTTTAAATTTGAACTGTCCCTTCCATCACCTTGCTTTAGGCATTTCCCTGGCAACCTCCCTCTGTCATACCAAACGTCAAGAATCGGAATGGTGAAAGACATGTGCCAGTGCCATCATTCAGGAGGGATGGTATGATACTGTTTCTAAATGTTCCCTCCTCCCACTACCATAGACACTTGACTTTATCCATGTTACCAACAGAGGCATTTCATATCCTTGCACGCAGCAAAGAACACTAGCAACATGCGAGTAGCAAGTACCTGAGCTCACCATGGGGATCAGATGCTAGGGATTGCCAGTATGTTCCCTCTGCAGACTGTCTCGCAATGCACCCACAGTAGGACCTGGTCAATGACCACTGCAGCACAGCTCAAAAAGCTCATGTCCTAATCCTGAACTAGTGGTTGGAACTTTTCTTTCCACAACATAAATACTGCAAGTATTTTATTTTGAACAAATAAAAAAAAATCAGTAATGCAAGAAGGAATGGTGGGTAGGGGAAAGGGAATTTAGACATTCACAATTATAAAAAAAAATGTCGAATAGATAAAAACGATCGGGTGATTTGGGGGGGTGGCCTTAGAGAAAAAACAAGTGACAAATAATAACACTGCGGTCTGCTCACATTCTCTGTCTCCACAAACAGCTGAAATTTTGTATCAGACAGCACCATGGTCCAAACACATGAGGATTCACATAGAGCTAGCTGGGAGATGGGGCAGAGATTGTTCAAGCAGGACAGACCTTCTGTGGACATTTTGAATGAATGTCAGGAGAGACACCAATGTCTCTTGCAGGGTTATGTTTCAAGATTGTATGTGTGAACCAAGTCAAAATGCAATAAAGAGGAATCCCCAATCTTTTAAATAAACAAGGGTGATATTACTTAGAAAAGCACATCTTAGTACAGAAAGAGCAACTTCATAAAGAAATGATATGACCAGCATAAAACCTAAAAATGAAATACATGCAATCTAAGTCCCTTTTGGATAAATTTATGAAACATTTAACTAAAATGATTTATAAACAGGACTATTTAAGCAGGTACATAATAAATATTTGTTTAAGAAGTGGCACAAGTAATTATATAGGCTGCAGAAATGATGCAACTGACAGAATAAATTAACATATCAAGATAAAGTAATGAAATTACTTTCTGGTTGCGGTCAGTTTCATACAGCTTCACTCATCTCAGTCTGAGTGAGCTCATGGAAAAGATGAACGGTAATGTCACCGTTTGGCTAGCCCAAGCACTCGGCAGATGTCAATACAGGCAATATGAAACTGACTAGAACACAAACAACCATACTGTCATTTTCAATTGGTTGACAACATTAAAAATATAAAAAAAGACAACTACCTAAAACTAGGCACACAAAAACTCATATACAAACTAATAAATAATGACCTCACTCTACTCGTAGAGGCTGTACTATATAACTGAGTGCTGGTGTTGAAACTTTAATGGCAGGGTGCTGGTGTATGAAACTTTAATGGCAGGGTGCTGGTGTATGAAACTTTAATGGCAGGGTGTTGGTGTATGAAACTTAATGGCAGGGGTGCTGGTGTATGAAACTTTAATGGCAGGGTGTTGGTGTAAGAACTTTAATGGCAGGGGTGCTGGTGTATGAAACTTTAATGGCAGGGTGCTGGTGTATGAAACTTTAATGGCTGGTGTATGAAACTTTAATGGCAGGGTGCTGGTGTATGAAACTTTAATGGCAGAGTGCTGGTGTATGAAACTTTAATGGCAGGGTGCTGGTGTATGAAACTTTAATGGCAGGGTGCTGGTGTATGAAACTTTAATGGCAGGGTGCTGGTGTATGAAACTTTAATGGCAGGGTGCTGGTGTATGAAACTTTAATGGCAGGTGCTGGTGTATGAAACTTTAATAGCAGAGGGTGCTGGTGTATGAAACTTTAATGGCAGGGTGCTGGTGTATGAAACTTTAATGGCAGGGTGCTGGTGTATGAAACTTTAATGGCAGGGGTGCTGGTGTATGAAACTTTAATGGCAGGGGTGCTGGTGTATGAAACTTTAATGGCAGGGGTGCTGGTGTATGAAACTTTAATGGCAGGGGTGCTGGTGTATGAAACTTTAATGGCAGGGTGCTGGTGTATGAAACTTTAATGGCAGGGGTGGTGTATGAAACTTTAATGGCAGGGTGCTGGTGTATGAAACTTTAATGGCAGGGTGTGGTGTATGAAACTTTAATGGCAGGGGTGCTGGTGTATGAAACTTTAATGGCAGGGTGCTGGTGTATGAAACTTTAATGGCAGGGTGCTGGTGTATGAAACTTTAATGCAGGGTGCTGGTGTATGAAACTTTAATGGCAGGGGTGCTGGTGTATGAAACTTTAATGGCAGGGGTGCTGGTGTATGAAACTTTAATGGCAGGGGTGCTGGTGTATGAAACTTTAATGGCAGGGGTGCTGGTGTATGAAACTTTAATGGCAGGGGTGCTGGTGTATGAAACTTTAATGGCAGGGTGCTGGTGTATGAAACTTTAATGGCAGGGGTGCTGGTGTATGAAACTTTAATGGCAGGGTGCTGGTGTATGAAACTTTAATGGCAGGGGTGCTGGTGTATGAAACTTTAATGGCAGGGGTGTGGTGTATGAAACTTTAATGGCAGGGGTGCTGGTGTATGAAACTTTAATGGCAGGGTGCTGGTGTATGAAACTTTAATGGCAGGGGTGCTGGTGTATGAAACTTTAATGGCAGGTGCTGGTGTATGAAACTTTAATGGCAGGGTGCTGGTGTATGAAACTTTAATGGCAGGGTGCTGGTGTATGAAACTTTAATGGCAGGGGTGCTGGTGTATGAAACTTTAATGGCAGGTGTTGGTGTATGAAACTTTAATGGCAGGGGTGTGGTGTATGAAACTTTAATGGCAGGGGTGTGGTGTATGAAACTTTAATGGCAGGGGTGCTGGTGTATGAAACTTTAATGGCAGGGTGCTGGTGTATGAAACTTTAATGGCAGGGGTGCTGGTGTATGAAACTTTAATGGCAGGGTGCTGGTGTATGAAACTTTAATGGCAGGGGTGCTGGTGTATGAAACTTTAATGGCAGGGTGCTGGTGTATGAAACTTTAATGGCAGGGGTGCTGGTGTATGAAACTTTAATGGTAGGGGTGCTGGTGTATGAAACTTTAATGGCAGGGTGCTGGTGTATGAAACTTTAATGGCAGGGGTGTGGTGTATGAAACTTTAATGGCAGGGGTGCTGGTGTATGAAACTTTAATGGCAGGGGTGCTGGTGTATGAAACTTTAATGGCAGGGGTGCTGGTGTATGAAACTTTAATGGCAGGGGTGCTGGTGTATGAAACTTTAATGGCAGGGTGCTGGTGTATGAAACTTTAATGGCAGGGTGCTGGTGTATGAAACTTTAATGGCAGGGGTGCTGGTGTATGAAACTTTAATGCAGGGGTGCTGGTGTATGAAACTTTAATGGCAGGGGTGCTGGTGTATGAAACTTTAATGCAGGGGTGGTGTTGAAACTTTAATGCAGGGGTGCTGGTGATGAAACTTTAATGGCAGGGTGCTGGTGTATGAAACTTTAATGGCAGGGTGCTGGTGTAATGAACTTTAATGGCAGGGGTGCTGGTGTATGAAACTTTAATGCAGGGGTGCTGGTGTATGAAACTTTAATGGCAGGGTGTGGTGTATGAAACTTTAATGGCAGGGGTGCTGGTGTATGAAACTTTAATGGCAGGGTGCTGGTGTATGAAACTTTAATGGCAGGGGTGTGGTGTATGAAACTTTAATGGCAGGGGTGCTGGTGTATGAAACTAAATGGCAGGGGTGCTGGTGTATGAAACTTTAATGGCAGGGGTGCTGGTGTATGAAACTTTAATGGCAGGGGTGCTGGTGTGAAACTTTAATGCAGGGGTGCTGGTGTATGAAACTTTAATGGCAGGGGTGCTGGTGTATGAAACTTTAATGGCAGGGGTGCTGGTGTATGAAACTTTAATGGCAGGGGTGCTGGTGGAAACTTCAATGCAGGTGCTGGTGTATGAAACTTTAATGGCAGGGGTGCTGGTGTATGAAACTTTAATGGCAGGGGTGCTGGTGTATGAAACTTTAATGGCAGGGTGCTGGTGTATGAAACTTTAATGGCAGGGGTGCTGGTGTATGAAACTTTAATGGCAGGGGTGCTGGTGTATGAAACTTTAATGGCAGGGGTGCTGGTGTATGAAACTTTAATAGCAGGGTGTGTGTATGAAACTTTAATGGCAGGGTGTGGTGTATGAAACTTAATAGCAGGGTGCTGGTGTATGAAACTTTAATGCAGAGGTGCTGGTGAAACGAATGCAGGGGTGCTGGTGTATGAAACTTTAATGGCAGGGGTGCTGGTGTATGAAACTTTAATGGCAGGGTGCTGGTGTATGAAACTTTAATGGCAGGGTGCTGGTGTATGAAACTTTAATGGCAGGGGTGCTGGTGTATGAAACTTTAATGGCAGGGGTGCTGGTGTATGAAACTTTAATGGCAGGGGTGCTGGTGTATGAAACTTTAATGGCAGGGGTGCTGGTGTATGAAACTTTAATGGCAGGGGTGCTGGTGTATGAAACTTTAATGGCAGGGTGCTGGTGTATGAAACTTTGTGCAGGGTGCTGGTGTATGAAACTTTAATGGGGGTGTTGGTGTATGAAACTTTAATGGCAGGGTGCTGGTGTATGAAACTTTAATGGCAGGGTGTGATGTATGAAACTATAAGCAGGGTGCTGGTGTATGAAACTTTAATGGCAGGGGTGCTGGTGTATGAAACTTTAATGGCAGGGTGCTGGTGTATGAAACTTTAATGGCAGGGTGCTGGTGTATGAAACTTTAATGTCAGGGGTGCTGGTGTATGAAACTTTAATGGCAGGGGTGCTGGTGTATGAAACTTTAATGGCAGGGGTGCTGGTGTATGAAACTTTAATGGCAGGGTGCTGGTGTATGAAACTTTAATGGCAGGGGTGTGGTGTATGAAACTTTAATGGCAGGGTTGCTGGTGTATGAAACTTTAATGGCAGGGTGCTGGTGTATGAAACTTTAATGGCAGGGGTGCTGGTGTATGAAACTTTAATGGCAGGGTGTGGTGTATGAAACTTTAATGGCAGGGTGCTGGTGTATGAAACTTTAATGGCAGGGGTGCTGGTGTATGAAACTTTAATGCAGGGTGCTGGTGTGAAACTTTAATGGCAGGGTGCTGGTGTATGAAACTTTAATGGCAGGGGTGCTGGTGTATGAAACTTTAATGGCAGGGGTGCTGGTGTATGAAACTTTAATGGCAGGGTGCTGGTGTATGAAACTTTACAGGTGGTGCTGGTGTAAACTTTAATGGCAGGGTGCTGGTGTATGAAACTTTAATGGCAGGGTGCTGGTGTATGAAACTTTAATGGCAGGGGTGCTGGTGTATGAAACTTTAATGGCAGGGTGCTGGTGCATGAAACTTTAATGCGGGGGTGCTGGTGTATGAAACTTTAATGGCAGGGGTGCTGGTGTATGAAACTTTAATGGCAGGGGTGTTGGTGTATGAAACTTTAATGCAGGGGTGCTGGTGTATGAAACTTTAATGGCAGGGGTGTGATGTATGAAACTTTAATGGCAGGGGTGCTGGTGTATGAAACTAATGGCAGGGGTGCTGGTGTATGAAACTTTAATGGCAGGGGTGCTGGTGTATGAAACTTTAATGGCAGGGTGCTGGTGTATGAAACTTTAATGGCAGGGTGCTGGTGTATGAAACTTTAATGGCAGGGGTGTGGTGTATGAAACTTTAATGGCAGGGGTGCTGGTGTATGAAACTTTAATGGCAGGGGTGCTGGTGTATGAAACTTTAATGGCAGGGGTGCTGGTGTATGAAACTTTAATGGCAGGGGTGTGTGTATGAAACTTTAATGGCAGGGTGCTGGTGTATGAAACTTTAATGGCAGGGGTGCTGGTGTATGAAACTTTAATGGCAGGGGTGCTGGTGTATGAAACTTTAATGGCAGGGTGCTGGTGTATGAAACTTTAATGGCAGGGGTGCTGGTGTATGAAACTTTAATGGCAGGATGTGAGTGTATGAAACTTTAATGGCAGGTGTGTGATGTATGAAACTTTAATGAGGGGTGCTGGTGTATGAAACTTTAATGGCAGGGTGCTGGTGTATGAAACTTTAATGGCAGGGTGCTGGTGTATGAAACTTTAATGGCAGGGGTGCTGGTGTAGAAACTTTAATGGCAGGGTGTCTGGTATGAAACTTTAATGGCAGGGGTGCTGGTGTATGAAACTTTAATGGCAGGGTGCTGGTGTATGAAACTTTAATGGCAGGGGTGTGGTGTATGAAACTTTAATGCAGGGGTGCTGGTGTATGAAACTTTAATGGCAGGGGTGCTGGAATGAAACTTTAATGGCAGGGGTGCTGGTGTATGAAACTTTAATGGCAGGGTGCTGGTGTATGAAACTTTAATGGCAGGGGTGCTGGTGTATGAAACTTTAATGGCAGGGGTGCTGGTGTATGAAACTTTAATGGCAGGGTGCTGGTGTATGAAACTTTAATGGCAGGGGTGCTGTGTAAACTTTAATGGCAGGGTGCTGGTGTATGAAACTTTAATGGCAGGGTGCTGGTGTATGAAACTTTAATGGCAGGGGTGTGGTGTATGAAACTTTAATGGCAGGGGTGCTGGTGCTTGAAACTTTAGTGGCAGGGGTGCTGGTGTATGAAACTTTAATGGCAGGGGTGCTGGTGTATGAAACTTTAATGGCAGGGTGCTGGTGTATGAAACTTTAATGGCAGGGGTGCTGGTGCATGAAACTTTAATGGCAGGGGTGCTGGTGTATGAAACTTTAATGGCAGGTGTGGTGTATGAAACTTTAATGGCAGGGGTGCTGGTGTATGAAACTTTAATGGCAGGGTGCTGGTGTATGAAACTTTAATAGCAGGGTGTGATGTATGAACTTTAATGGCAGGGGTGCTGGTGTATGAAACTTAATGCAGGGGTGCTGGTGTATGAAACTTTAATGGCAGGGGTGCTGGTGTATGAAACTTTAATGCAGGGGTGCTGGTGTATGAAACTTCAATGGCAGGGGTGCTGGTGTATGAAACTTTAATGGCAGGGGGTCTGGTGTATGAAACTTTAATGGCAGGGTGCTGGTGTGAAACTTAATGCAGGGTGTGATGTATGAAACTTTAATGGCAGGGGTGCTGGTGTATGAAACTTTAATGCAGGGGTGCTGGTGTATGAAACTTTAATGGCAGGGTGCTGGTGTATGAAACTTTAATGGCAGGGGTGCTGGTGTATGAAACTTTAATGGCAGGGGTGCTGGTGTATGAAACTTTAATGGCAGGGTGTGGTGTAACTTTATGGCAGGGTGTGGTGTATGAAACTTTAATGGCAGGGGTGCTGGTGTATGAAACTTTAATGGCAGGGTGCTGGTGTATGAAACTTTAATGCAGGGGTGCTGGTGTATGAAACTTTAATGGCAGGGGTGCTGGTGTATGAAACTTTAATGGCAGGGGTGCTGGTGTATGAAACTTTAATGGCAGGGTGCTGGTGTATGAAACTTTAATGGCAGGGGTTTTGGTGTCTGAAACTTCAATGGCAGGGGTGCTGATGTATGAAACTTTAATGGCAGGGGTGTGATGTATGAAACTTTAATGGCAGGGGTGCTGGTGTATGAAACTTTAATGGCAGGGTGCTGGTGTATGAAACTTTAATGGCAGGGTGCTGGTGTATGAAACTTTAATGGCAGGGTGCTGGTGTATGAAACTTTAATGGCAGGGTGCTGGTGTATGAATCTAATGGCAGGGTGCTGGTGTATGAAACTTTAATGGCAGGGTGTGGTGTATGAAACTTTAATGGCAGGGTGTCGGTGTATGAAACTTTAATAGCAGGGTGCTGGTGTATGAAACTTTAATGGCAGGGTGCTGGTGTATTAAACTTTAATGGCAGGGTGCTGGTGTATGAAACTTTAATGGCAGGGGTGCTGGTGTATGAAACTTTAATGGCAGGGGTGCTGGTGTATGAAACTTTAATGGCAGGGTGTTGGTATGAAACTTTAATGGCAGGGGTGCTGGTGTATGAAACTTTAATGGCAGGGGTGTGGTGTATGAAACTTTAATGGCAGGGGTGCTGGTGTATGAAACTTTAATGGCAGGGGTGCTGGTGTATGAAACTTTAATGGCAGGGGTGCTGGTGTATGAAACTTTAATGGCAGGGTGCTGGTGTATGAAACTTTAATAGCAGGGGTGCTGGTGTATGAAACTTTAATGGCAGGGGTGCTGGTGTATGAAACTTTAATGGCAGGGTGCTGGTGTATGAAACTTTAATGGCAGGGGTGCTGGTGTATGAAACTTTAATGGCAGGGGTGCTGGTGTATGAAACTTTAATGGCAGGGGTGCTGGTGTATGAAACTTTAATGGCAGGGGTGCTGGTGTATGAAACTTTAATGGCAGGGGTGCTGGTGTATGAAACTTTAATGGCAGGGGTGCTGGTGTATGAAACTTTAATGGCAGGGGTGCTGGTGTATGAAACTTTAATGGCAGGGGTGCTGGTGTATGAAACTTTAATGGCAGGGGTGCTGGTGTATGAAACTTCAATGGCAGGGGTGTTGGTGTATGAAACTTTAATGGCAGGGATGTGATGTATGTAACTTTAATGGCAGGTGTGTGATGTATGAAACTTTAATGGCAGGGGTGCTGGTGTATGAAACTTTAATGGCAGGGGTGCTGGTGTATGAAACTTTAATGGCAGGGGTGCTGGTGTATGAAACTTTATTGGCAGGGGTGCTGGTGTATGAAACTTTAATGGCAGGGTGCTGGTGTATGAAACTTTAATGGCAGGGTGCTGGTGTAAAACTTTAATGGCAGGGGTGCTGGTGTATGAAACTTTAATGGCAGAGTGTGGTGTATGAAACTTTAATGGCAGGGGTGCTGGTGTATGAAACTTTAATGGACAGGGTGCTGGTGTATGAAACTTTAATGGCAGGGGTGCTGGTGTATGAAACTTTAATGGCAGGAGTGCTGGTGTATGAAACTTTAATGGCAGGGTGCTGGTGTATGAAACTTTAATGGCAGGGTGCTGGTGTATGAAACTTTAATGGCAGGGTGCTGTGTATGAAACTTTAATGGCAGAGTGCTGGTGTATGAAACTTTAATGGCAGGGGTGCTGGTGTATGAAACTTTAATGCAGGGGTGCTGGTGTATGAAACTTTAATGGCAGGGTGCTGGTGTATGAAACTTTAATGGCAGGGGTGCTGGTGTATGAAACTTTAATGGCAGGGGTGTGGTGTATGAAACTTTAATGGCAGGGTGCTGGTGTATGAAACTTTAATGGCAGGGTGCTGGTGTATGAAACTTTAATGGCAGGGTGCTGGTGTATGAAACTTTAATGGCAGGGGTGCTGGTGTATGAAACTTTAATGGCAGGGTGTGGTGTATGAAACTTTAATGGCAGGGGTGTGGTGTATGAAACTTTAATGGCAGGGGTGCTGGTGTTTGAAACTTTAATGGCAGGGGTGTGATGTATGAATCTTTAATGGCAGGGGTGCTGGTGTATGAAACTAATGGCAGGGGTGCTGGTGTGAAACTTTAATGGCAGGGGTGCTGGTGTATGAAACTTTAATGGATGGGGTGCTGGTGCATGAAACTTTAGTGGCAGGGGTGCTGGTGTATGAAACTTTAATGGCAGGGGTGTTGGTGTATGAAACTTCAATGGCAGGGGTGCTGGTGTATGAAACTTTAATGGCTGGGGTGTTGGTGTATGAAACTTCAATGGCAGCGGTGCTGGTGCATGAAACTTTAATGGCAGGGGTGTGATGTATGAAACTTTAATGGCAGGGGTGCTGGTGCATGAAACTTTAATGGCAGGGGTGCTGGTGTATGAAACTTTAATGGCAGGGGTGCTGGTGTATGAAACTTTAATGGCAGGGGTGTTGGTGTATGAAACTTCAATGGAAGGGGTGTTGGTGCATGAAACTTTAATGGCAGGGATGTGGTGTATGAAACTTTAATGGCAGGTGTGTGGTGTATGAAACTTTAATGGCAGGGGTGCTGGTGTATGAAACTTTAATGGCAGGGGTGCTGGTGTATGAAACTTTAATGGCAGGGTGCTGGTGTATGAAACTTTAATGGCAGGGGTGCTGGTGTATGAAACTTTAATGGCAGGGGTGCTGGTGTATGAAACTTTAATGGCAGGGTGCTGGTGTATGAAACTTTAATGGCAGGGGTGCTGGTGTATGAAACTTTAATGGCAGGGTGTGGTGTATGAAACTTTAATGGCAGGGTGCTGGTGTATGAAACTTTAATGGCAGGGGTGCTGGTGTATGAAACTTTAATGGCAGAGGGTGCTGGTGTAAACTTTAATGGCAGGGTGCTGGTGTATGAAACTTTAATAGGCAGGGTGCTGGTGTATGAAACTTTAATGGCAGGGTGTGGTGTTGAAACTTTAATGGCAGGGGTGCTGGTGTATGAAACTTTAATGGCAGGGGTGCTGGTGTATGAAACTTTAATGGCAGGGGTGTGATGTATGAAACTTTAATGGCAGGGGTGCTGGTGTATGAAACTTTAATGGCAGGGGTGCTGGGTATGAAACTTTAATGGCAGGGGTGCTGGTGTATGAAACTTTAATGGCAGGGTGCTGGTGTATGAAACTTTAATGCAGTGCTGGTGTATGAAACTTTAATGGCAGGGGTGCTGGTGTATGAAACTTTAATGGCAGGGGTGCTGGTGTATGAAACTTTAATGGCAGGGGTGTGGTGTATGAAACTTTAATGGCAGGGGTGCTGGTGTATGAAACTTTAATGGCAGGGGTGTTGGTGTAGAAACTTTAATGGCAGGGGTGCTGGTGTATGAAACTTTAATGGCAGGGTGCTGGTGTATGAAACTTTAATGGCAGGGGTGCTGGTGTATGAAACTTTAATGGCAGGGTGCTGGTGTATGAAACTTTAATGGCAGGGTGCTGGTGTAGAAACACTTAATGGCAGGGGTGCTGGTGTATGAAACTTTAATGGCAGGGGTGCTGGTGTATGAAACTTTAATGGCAGGGGTGCTGTGTATGAAACTTTAATGGCAGGGTGCTGGTGTAAGAAACTTTAATGGCAGGGTGCTGGTGTATGAAACTTTAATGGCAGGGGTGCTGGTGTATGAAACTTTAATGGACAGGGTGCTGGTGTATGAAACTTTAATGGCAGGGGTGCTGGTGCATGAAACTTTAATGGCAGGGTGCTGGTGTAGAAACTTAATGGCAGGGGTGTGGTTATGAAACTTTAATGGCAGGGGTGTGGTGTATGAAACTTTAATGGCAGGGTGCTGGTGTATGAAACTTTAATGGCAGGGTGCTGGTGTATGAAACTTTAATGGCAGGGTGCTGGTGTATGAAACTAATGCAGGGTGCTGGTGTGTGGAACTTTAATGGCAGGGTGATGGTGTATGAAACTTTAATGGATGAGGTGCTGGTGTTGAAACTTTAATGGCAGGGTGCTGGTGTATGAAACTTTAATGGCAGGGGTTGGTGTATGAAACTTTAATGGCAGGGTGCTGTGTATGAAACTTTAATGGCAGGGGTGCTGGTGTATGAAACTTAATGGCAGGTGCTGGTGTATGAAACTTTAATGGCAGGGGTGCTGGTGTATGAAACTTTAATGCAGGGGTGCTGGTGCATGAAACTTTAATAGCAGGGTGCTGGTGTATGAAACTTTAATGGCAGGGGTGCTGGTGTGAAACTTTAATGGCAGGGGTGTGTAACTTTGGAGGGTGTTGGTGCATGAAACTTTAATGCAGGGGTGCTGATGTATGAACTTTAATGGCAGGGTGTGATGTATGAAACTTTAATGCAGGGTGCTGGTGTATGAAACTTTAATGGCAGGGTGCTGGAGTATGAAACTTTAATGGCAGGGGTGCTGGTGTATGAAACTTTAATGGCAGGGGTGCTGGTGTATGAAACTTTAATGGCAGGGTGCTGGTGTATGAAACTTTAATGGCAGGGGTGCTGGTGTATGAAACTTTAATGGCAGGGGTGCTGGTGTATGAAACTTTAATAGCAGGGTGTGTGTTGAAACTTTAATGGCAGGGGTCTGGTGTATGAAACTTTAATGCAGGGTGTGGTGTATGAAACTTTAATGCAGGTGCTGGTGTATGAAACTTTAATGGCAGGGGTGCTGGTGTATGAAACTTTAATGGCAGGGGTGCTGGTGTATGAAACTTTAATGGCAGGGTGCTGGTGTATGAAACTTTAATGGCAGGGTGTTGGTGTATGAAACTTTAATGGCAGGGTGCTGGTGTATGAAACTTTAATGGCAGGGTGCTGGTGTATGAAACTTTAATGGCAGGGTGCTGGTGTATGAAACTTTAATGGCAGGGTGTGGTGTATGAAACTTTAATGGCAGGGGTGCTGGTGTATGAAACTTTAATGGCAGGGGTGCTGGTGTATGAAACTTTAATGGCAGGGGTGCTGGTGTATGAAACTTTAATGGACAGGGTGCTGGTGTATGAAACTTTAATGGCAGGGGTGCTGGTGCATGAAACTTTAATGGCAGGGGTGCTGGTGTATGAAACTTTAATGGCAGGGTGCTGGTGTATGAAACTTTATTGGCAGGGGTGCTGGTGTATGAAACTTTAATGGCAGGGGTGCTGGTGTTTGAAACTTTAATGGCAGGGGTGTGATGTATGAATCTTTAATGGCAGGGGTGCTGGTGTATGAAACTAATGGCAGGGGTGCTGGTGTGTGGAACTTTAATGGCAGGGGTGCTGGTGTATGAAACTTTAATGGATGAGGTGCTGGTGCTTGAAACTTTAGTGGCAGGGGTGCTGGTGTATGAAACTTTAATGGCAGGGGTGTTGGTGTATGAAACTTCAATGGCAGGGGTGCTGGTGTATGAAACTTTAATGGCTGGGGTGTTGGTGTATGAAACTTCAATGGCAGGGGTGCTGGTGTATGAAACTTTAATGGCAGGGGTGTGGTGTATGAAACTTTAATGGCAGGGGTGCTGGTGTATGAAACTTTAATGGCAGGGTGCTGGTGTATGAAACTTTAATGGCAGGGGTGCTGGTGTATGAAACTTTAATGGCAGGGGTGCTGGTGTATGAAACTTCAATGGCAGGGGTGCTGGTGCATGAAACTTTAATGGCAGGGATGTGATGTATGTAACTTTAATGGCAGGTGTGTGATGTATGAATGATGCAGGGGTGCTGGTGTATGAAACTTTAATGGCAGGGTGCTGGTGTATGAAACTTTAATGGCAGGGTGCTGGTGTATGAAACTTTAATGGCAGGGGTGCTGGTGTATGAAACTTTAATGGCAGGGGTGCTGGTGTATGAAACTTTAATGGCAGGGTGCTGGTGTATGAAACTTTAATGGCAGGGGTGCTGGTGTATGAAACTTCAATGGCAGGGGTGCTGGTGTATGAAACTTTAATGGCAGGGGTGTGATGTATGAAACTTTAATGGCAGGGTGCTGGTGTATGAAACTTTAATGGCAGGGTGCTGGTGTATGAAACTTTAATGGCAGGGGTGCTGGTGTATGAAACTTTAATGGCAGGGGTGCTGGTGTATGAAACTTTAATGGCAGGGTGTGGTGTATGAAACTTTAATGGCAGGGGTGCTGGTGTATGAAACTTTAATGGCAGGGGTGCTGGTGTATGAAACTTTAATGGCAGGTGTGCTGGTGTATGAAACTTTAATGGCAGGGTGTGGTGTATGAAACTTTAATGGCAGGGGTGCTGGTGTATGAAACTTTAATGGCAGGGTGCTGGTGTATGAAACTTTAATGGCAGGGGTGCTGGTGTATGAAACTTTAATGGCAGGGGTGCTGTGTATGAAACTTTAATGGCAGGGTGCTGGTGTATGAAACTTTAATGGCAGGGGTGCTGGTGTATGAAACTTTAATGGCAGGGTGTGGTGTATGAAACTTTAATGGCAGGGTGCGGTGATGAAACTTTAATGCAGGGTGCTGGTGTATGAAACTTTAATGGCAGGGTGCTGGTGTATGAAACTTTAATGGCAGGGTGCTGGTGTATGAAACTTTAATGGCAGGGGTGCTGGTGATGAAACTTTAATGGCAGGGGTGCTGGTGTATGAAACTTTAATAGCAGGGGTGCTGGTGTATGAAACTTTAATAGCAGGGTGCTGGTGTATGAAACTTAATGGCAGAGGTGCTGGTGTATGAAACTTTAATGGCAGGGGTGCTGGTGTATGAAACTTTAATGGCAGGGTGCTGGTGTATGAAACTTTAATGGCAGGGGTGCTGGTGTATGAAACTTGAGAGTGCTGGTGTATGAAACTTTAATGGCAGGGTGCTGGTGTATGAAACTTTAATGAGCAGGGGTGCTGGTGTATGAAACTTTAATGGCAGGGTGCTGGTGTATGAAACTTTAATAGCAGGGTGCTGGTGTATGAAACTTTAATGAGGGGGTGCTGTGTATGAAACTTTAATGGCAGGGGTGCTGGTGTATGAAACTTTAATGTGCAGGGGTGCTGGTGTATGAAACTTTAATGGCAGGGTGCTGGTGTATGAAACTTTAATGGCAGGGTGCTGGTGTATGAAACTTTAATGGCAGGTTGGTGTGAAACTTTAATAGCAGGGGTGCTAGTGTATGAAACTTTAATGGCAGGGATGCTGGTGTATGAAACTTTAATGGCAGGGTGCTGGTGTATGAAACTTTAATGGCAGGGTGCTGGTGTATGAAACTTTAATGGCAGGGTGCTGGTGTATGAAACTTTAATGGACAGGGTGCTGGTGTATGAAACTTTAATGGCAGGGGTGCTGGTGTATGAAACTTTAATAGCAGGGTGCTGGTGTATGAAACTTTAATGGCAGGGGTGCTGGTGTATGAAACTTATGGCAGGGTGCTGGTGTATGAAACTTTAATGCAGGGGTGCTGGTGTATGAAACTTTAATGGCAGGGGTGCTGGTGTATGAAACTTTAATGGACAGGGTGCTGGTGTATGAAACTTTAATGGCAGGGGTGCTGGTGCATGAAACTTTAATGGCAGGGGTGCTGGTGTATGAAACTTTAATGGCAGGGGTGTGGTGTATGAAACTTTAATGACAGGGGTGCTGGTGTATGAAACTTTAATGGCAGGGGTGCTGGTGTTTGAAACTTTAATGGCAGGGGTGTGATGTATGAAACTTTAATGGCAGGGGTGCTGGTGTATGAAACTAATGGCAGGGGTGCTGGTGTGTGGAACTTAACTGCAGGGGTGCTGGTGTATGAAACTTTAATGGATGAGGTGCTGGTGCTTGAAACTTTAGTGGCAGGGGTGCTGGTGTATGAAACTTTAATGGCAGGGGTGTTGGTGTATGAAACTTCAATGGCAGGGGTGCTGGTGTATGAAACTTTAATGGCTGGGGTGTTGGTGTATGAAACTTCAATGGCAGCGTCGCTGGTGCATGAAACTTTAATGGCAGGGGTGTGATGTATGAAACTTTAATGGCAGGGGTGCTGGTGCATGAAACTTTAATGGCAGGGGTGCTGGTGTATGAAACTTTAATGGCAGGGGTGCTGGTGTATGAAACTTTAATGGCAGGGGTGTGGTGTATGAAACTTCAATGGCAGGGTGTTGGTGCATGAAACTTTAATGGCAGGGATGTGATGTATGTAACTTTAATGCCAGGTGTGTGATGTATGAAACTTTAATCGCAGGGGTGCTGGTGTATGAAACTTTAATGGCAGGGGTGCTGGTGTATGAAACTTTAATGGCAGGGGTGCTGGTGTATGAAACTTTATTGGCAGGGGTGCTGGTGTATGAAACTTTAATGGCAGGGTGCTGGTGTATGAAACTTTAATGGCAGGGTGCTGGTGTATGAAACTTTAATGGCAGGGGTGCTGGTGTATGAAACTTTAATGGCAGGGGTGCTGGTGTATGAAACTTTAATGGCAGGGTTCTGGTGTATGAAACTTTAATGGCAGGGGTGCTGGTGTATGAAACTTTAATGGCAGGGGTGCTGGTGTATGAAACTTTAATGGCAGGAGTGTGGTGTATGAAACTTTAATGGCAGGGGTGCTGGTGTATGAAACTTTAATGGCAGAGTGCTGGTGTATGAAACTTTAATGGCAGGGTGTGGTGTAGAAACTTTAATGCAGGAGTGCTGGTGTATGAAACTTTAATGGCAGGGGTGCTGGTGTATGAAACTTTAATGGCAGGGTGCTGGTGTATGAAACTTTAATGGCAGGTGTGCTGTATGAAACTTTAATGGCAGGGGTGCTGGTGTATGAAACTTTAATGCAGGGGTGCTGGTGTATGAAACTTTAATGGCAGGGTGCTGGTGTATGAAACTTTAATGGCAGGGGTGCTGGTGTATGAAACTAATGGCAGGGTGCTGGTGTATGAAACTTTAATGGCAGGGGTGCTGGTGTATGAAACTTTAATGGCAGGGGTGCTGGTGTATGAAACTTTAATGGCAGGGTGCTGGTGTATGAAACTTTAATGGCAGGGGTGTGGTGTATGAAACTTTAATGTCAGGGGTGCTGGTGTATGAAACTTTAATGGCAGGGGTGCTGGTGTATGAAACTTTAATGGCAGGGGTGCTGGTGTATGAAACTTTAATGGACGAGGGTGCTGGTGTATGAAACTTTAATGGCAGGGGTGCTGGTGTATGAAACTTTAATGGCAGGGGTGCTGGTGTATGAAACTTTAATGGCAGGGGTGCTGGTGTATGAAACTTTAATGCAGGGGTGCTGATGTATGAAACTTTAATGGCAGGGTGTGGTGTATGAAACTTTAATGACAGGGTGTGGTGTATGAAACTTTAATGGCAGGGTGCTGGTGTATGAAACTTTAATGGCAGGGTGCTGGTGTATGAAACTTTAATGGCAGGGTGCTGGTGTATGAAACTTTAATGGCAGGGGTGCTGGTGTATGAAACTTTAATGGCAGGGGTGCTGGTGTATGAAACTTTAATGGCAGGGTGTGATGGATGAAACTTTAATGGCAGGGGTGCTGGTGTATGAAACTTTAATGGCAGGGGTGCTGGTGTATGAAACTTTAATGGCAGGGGTGCTGATGTATGAAACTTTAATGGCAGGGGTGCTGGTGTATGAAACTTTAATGGCAGGGGTGCTGGTGTGATGAAACTTTAATGGCAGGGTGCTGGTGTATGAAACTTTAATGGCAGGGTGCTGGTGTATGAAACTTTAATGTCAGGGGTGCTGGTGTATGAAACTTTAATGCAGGGTGTGGTGTATGAAACTTTAATGGCAGGGGTGTGGTGTATGAAACTTTAATGGCAGGGGTGCTGGTGTATGAAACTTTAATGGCAGGGTGTGGTGTATGAAACTTTAATGGCAGGTGTGCTGGTGTATGAAACTTTAATGGCAGGGGTGCTGGTGTATGAAACTTTAATGGCAAGGGTGCTGATGTATGAAACTTTAATGGCAGGGTGCTGGTGTATGAAACTTTAATGGCAGGGTGCTGGTGTATGAAACTTTAATGGCAGGGTGCTGGTGTATGAAACTTTAATGGCAGGGGTGCTGGTGTATGAAACTTTAATGGCAGGGGTGTGGTGTATGAAACTTTAATGGCAGGGGTGCTGGTGTATGAAACTTTAATGGCAGGGGTGCTGGTGTATGAAACTTTAATGGCAGGGGTGCTGGTGTATGAAACTTTAATGGCAGGGTGCTGGTGTATGAAACTTTAATGGCAGGGTGCTGGTGTATGAAACTTTAATGGCAGGGTGCTGGTGTATGAAACTTTAATGGCAGGGGTGGTGTATGAAACTTTAATGGCAGGGGTGCTGGTGTATGAAACTTTAATGGCAGGGTGCTGGTGTATGAAACTTTAATGGCAGGGGTGCTGGTGTATGAAACTTTAATGGCAGGGGTGCTGGTGTATGAAACTTTAATGGCAGAGGTGCTGGTGTATGAAACTTTAATGGCAGGGGTGCTGGTGTATGAAACTTTAATGGCAGGGGTGCTGGTGTATGAAACTTTAATGGCAGGGTGCTGGTGTATGAAACTTTAATGGCAGGGGTGCTGGTGTATGAAACTTTAATGGAAGGGGTGCTGGTGTATGAAACTTTAATGGCAGGGGTGCTGGTGTATGAAACTTTAATGGCAGGGTGCTGGTGTATGAAACTTTAATGGCAGTGGTGCTGGTGTATGAAACTTTAATGGCAGGGGTGCTGGTGTATGAAACTTTAATGGCAGGGGTGCTGGTGTGTGAAACTTTAATGGCAGGGGTGCTGGTGTATGAAACTTTAATGGCAGGGGTGCTGGTGTATGAAACTTTAATGGCAGGGGTGCTGGTGTATGAAACTTTAATGGCAGGGTGCTGGTGTATGAAACTTTAATGTCAGGGTTGCTGGTGTATGAAACTTTAATGGCAGGGGTGCTGGTGTATGAAACTTTAATGGCAGGGGTGCTGGTGTATGAAACTTTAATGGCAGGGTGCTGGTGTATGAAACTTTAATGGCAGGGGTGCTGGTGTATGAAACTTTAATGGCAGGGGTGCTGGTGTATGAAACTTTAATGGCAGGGGTGCTGGTGTATGAAACTTTAATGGCAGGGTGCTGGTGTATGAAACTTTAATGGCAGGGGTGCTGGTGTATGAAACTTTAATGGCAGGGGTGCTGGTGTATGAAACTTTAATGGCAGGGGTGCTGGTGTATGAAACTTTAATGGCAGGGTGCTGGTGTATGAAACTTTAATGGCAGGGTGCTGGTGTATGAAACTTTAATGGCAGGGGTGCTGGTGTATGAAACTTTAATGGCAGGGTGCTGGTGTATGAAACTTTAATGGCAGAGGTGCTGGTGTATGAAACTTTAATGGCAGGGGTGCTGGTGCATGAAACTTTAATGGCAGGGTTGCTGATGTATGAAACTTTAATGGCAGGGGTGCTGATGTATGAAACTTTAATGGCAGGGGTGCTGGTGTATGAAACTTTAATGGTGGGGTGCTGGTGTATGAAACTTTAATGGCAGGGGTGCTGGTGTATGAAACTTTAATGGCAGGGATGCTGGTGTATGAAACTTTAATGGCAGGGGTGCTGGTGTATGAAACTTTAATGGCAGGGTGCTGGTGTATGAAACTTTAATGGCAGGGGTGCTGGTGTATGAAACTTTAATGGCAGGGGTGCTGGTGTATGAAACTTTTATAGCAGGGGTACTGGTGTCAGAAAGTAGTGTAGTGCTGCTAATACTACTGCCACTGCTGTTGTCTATGTCCCTGACCATGGCCTTGTCATCATCCTCACTTCCACCATGACCAAAAGGAGGTTGCCTCAATCTCTTTGAGCATTAGTCTCATGCTGCTGCCACCTAAGTGCTTGGTTTTCTCATGGCTAGGCTGACCTGTAGTCCCGAAACATTGATCTGTTTTGCCAGGGCTTACTTGAGCTTTGCAGATCTGCCAAACTGCAAAACTCACATCTGTGGGGTCTGTGACAAAAAAAAAAAAAATCCCACACTAAAGAGCTTGTGTAACCCCACTGTCTTTTATTTTGCAACGACAGGCAGTATGCTGTTTGAATCTGACAGCAATATCAGGTGGGCTTGGTTCGGGGAGGAATAGGTTACTCGTCACAAGGGCTAGGTTTGGCTACTTTGCACAGGGGCTCCCAAGTAACTCCGAACACAGGAAGCAATAACTGTAATGTCCAATACCAGAAATGGGATTCCAAAGTGTGGCTTTTATTCACATCCAAACAGAATAAACAAAGCATAGATGGACCCCCATGGGGCTACACTCCTGGTAATGCAGATTAAAAGAATCAAGAACACTTCTTCTACACTTTAGCCCTCAGGCTCTGAACCCACCGGGCACACAGCCCGGACTTGCACGCTGTTTTGGGTACATAGCCCGAAGTTGTACTCTGTTCTGGGTTTTCCCTGGCTCAGCTCCCTTGCCGGCCACTCGGACACCTTCCATATGTCATGGAAACATTTACTGGTGGCTCCCTAAACCACCTAAGAGCACCTCAGCTCTATCAGGGAATTTTTCTTTTAATCCCACATCTGGGTACTTTCCTCAGGCACTGGCAATGTACCTGAGAGAAGGTAAAGGTGCCACTGAGCAAATCCGTAGAGGTGAATTTGGTTACTACTGATGGGGGGGGTCTCCCACCTCTCGCTCCCACAATGCATACCCGGCCATTTCTCTGGACAGTAAACACCTCATACTGTAAAGCTTGGCAATGTAGAGTATGGCTAAATGTATGTTACATTTCCTCTAATTGTCTTGCTTTCCTTTTGTGCTGGACTTGAACATACTTTTAATTGGCATAGCCCATTGCTCTAGGCCCCTCACTGATTAAGCAGTCCAATCCCCACATTACAACTGTACTTGGCTGTCTTTTTCCTGACCCCACAGTAACAGTCCCTTTAGTTTCCTTCTGTTAAGGTGAAACACACATGGCCCTCTTTCAGAGCGAACTCACTCTTTGGTTGCAGGTGCCCCACAGGCGATTTCCCCTCAGGAATTTCTCTCTCAGAGCTTCTGGTGCTGCAGCACAACTTGAAATAGGCAGCTTCTTCCCTTAGCCGGAACCAGGAGGGATGCCCCTGGAAAACAGGCAAACCTTTCCCCCCATCCCCTCAGGGATGGGGCACTTGGACCAGTAACAGCGGTCTGCACCACTTCAACAACCAGATTCTGTGTTCCTCTTACGGTGGAAACACATACCTTCTTAACAGTAGCTCTAAAACAGAGCTTAAAGCTCTGAGAGCCTGCACACAGACAGCTATGCTACTGTCTCTCACCAAGACTGCACACAGACTGAATTCAAAATCCCCAACGTTCTATGCTAACCTCCAACTGCAACATTCCAGTGTGGTTTATGCAGCTGTGAAAGTTCTATGGTGACGTCATCCCTCAGTCTCAGCTGAGAGTGAGAACAGAGTGAGACAGTGTGAAATCCATTTAACTGGAGTTTCACAAGCTGCCTTCCCTGCCTACCACTAGGTCTTACTGGGATTCTAGTAACCCCGGGTAACAGGGGGGTTACACTCACCCTGGGCCAGGAAAATGACTGTCTGCAGTCATTATTTTCCAGGCTTAGGCCATCTCACCCTATGTGCTACCTGAGGAGGGGGGTGATCAGGCCCCCTCCTACCATGTGCTTGCACAGGCAGGCAACACTAAAGGGCTAGAGGCCCTGGGCTGACATAGCCTCTACTCTACCCACTAACTATGAGTGCCTAGTGGCTCTGGTAGAACTGGCCAGAGCATAGCCCTAATAGATCAGCACTACAACCCCTACTGCAGATCAGGGCCACAGCCTGCCTATCCCTCCTAGCCCTCTAGGGAAAACCTGTCTGCCTTTAACTCAAATCCCAAAACAAAACAAAAAGGGGACCTCCCTGACCGTAGACACTATGCAACCACACAGCAGGAGCTAATACCATACCATTACATTGCTCCCTAACTCCCCACAAACATACCTGTGGAAGAAAAAGGTTACACACAGTAACAACAACAACAACAGTACTTTAAATACCACACACTAAAGTACTAGTGAGGAACTCCGATTAGTCCCTTCTCCTCTTCTTGTTTTCTCTTCTATCTTCTTCAGGAACACCTGCAAGAGAAAGAAAGACAACACACACTTCTAGTCTGCATACACAGTCTATCTAAACCCCTACCATCAAAACACTGGAGAATCCCAAAAAGAATTTTTTTTTTTTAGAAAAGTAAAAACACAGTATTAACATTAGAAAACAGTAGAAAACAATGACATTATTTGCAATACACATATTTGGGGGATGGGGTATCCTAAAAGTCCCATCTAGTGACCACAGTGCCCAAAGGCTAGTCCATTAAAGAGTCTCTCCTGGGCCAGAGCCCAGTGAAGCACAGTTCTAGCAGGCCAAAGTCCCGAAGGGGAGAGTCTTTGAGGACAGTTCAAACATCTGGAGTCTGCTAGTGTAGGGTGTGTACTGCAATGTCATAAGAATAGAAAGGTTTGGACTTACCAGTCCCTTGTAGAATGAACAAAACACCGACCTGGTCCTCAGCCGAAGACTCTCCCTGGCAGCATTCTTCCGATACAGCTGGGAGGATATCTTCCAGGAACGACAGGAGGGCACACCTGGAAACTGCTGGGTTGATGTCATCTCGGGAGATGGAACCTTGGAACAGGAACAAAATGAAAATAGCTGGTATGACGTCATCCAATTGCCAGGCGATGAATCAGGATACATCTGGGCTGGTGTTCTCTCTGGATCTGAAGCCATCTGATGGGCCAGTCGATGGATTCTGGAAAGTCAGTACACTATAGAACTGATGAATGTTGGGCACCTGAGTCCTGGACGTCCATACTGGTGGAACAACAAAGGCACTGCAATGGCTGGAGTGGCAGCACTGGCTACCACTGCTCTGCTTTCCATTTGGTAAGCATGGGCACATTTGCAGGGAGGTCTTTGCATTGTGGCCAATAGCACAACGGGTCAGGAGCTTGAATTATTACCCTGTCTTGGCGCACATAATTCACACTGTGAAAGATTTCATGTCCCTTTCCATCCACTATTCGAACAGTGTCCATTAACAGTGTCCTGCCTCTTTTCCACTGGCTGTATTTTTCATGAAACATTCTGTTCCTGACATGCTTGCTTGCACCAGGATACACACATTTCATTGCTTTGGCCCAAATCCAGAATTTCCTGCTGTTCTCAGTCTCCTCCCAGACTCTCCGAGGAAGGGTAGGAAAGGACATCCCATAGATTTCATTCGCCTTCCTACGAACCAGTCTCTCCTCTTTACTAGCTTTGGTCAACCTGAGACCTCTGGCCTGGCTTTGGGGCAGCCAGTCCTGGTTCTGCCAGCTACGCATTCTCAAAGAGACAAAAAATGGATCCCTGACTACTTCTTGCACAGCCAGGGTAGTGGAATCACCACTCTCTTCCATGCATTCCTCTGAGGCAAGAGCTTGAGGCTGTGTACCAGTTCCTTTTTCACAAGGCCACATAGGTTCCCCCTCTTATTCTTCCTCCCTAAGAATCTGTGCCCAGGAGTGAGCAGTCGTCCTCACTCCTGAGACTATCCACTCTTTGCTGGGCGCGGAGGTCAAAACCTCCCATTCAAAGGCCTCCCTCATCTCATCTTCTCCTATGAGACTTGGGCTAGGCCCCCCTCTCCAAGGGTCTACTGATGCTCTGCCTGAATTGTCTCTCTGCGATCCAGAATCCAAAACATCAGCACATTGTTCTGTCTGTAAATCTGCACCCTCTAGCTTTGTGCCACACTCCTCAGAGGGGCCTCCTCCCACAGGCTCCATCTGGTCCTGTGTGCTGCCAACTGCAGATTCTTGAACTTTTGTCCATGTGGGAGCCAAACGAATCTTGGGCGCTTTAAACAAGCCGTATTTTTCTAAGCAACCCGAACAGTGAGGTACCGTGAAGACGTCCCTTCCAGCATTTAAGCATATTAAGCACACTTGCACTGGGTATCCAGGAATCGCCATATGAGGAGGCAGTTGTCCTCCGTAGTACCGCCTCTCAATGTCCCTTAACTTGTTTACTTCTGCTGCTTCCACAGCCCGGGCATGATCCGGGTAGCGGGCTGGTTCTGACGCCATGACTGCAGAGAAAAACAAACACCCACTGTTATTGAAAGTCCCACATCACTGAACACTTTCTTTCACTTTCAAAATGGCTCCTCTGCTGCTGTGTTTACATTACTACCCCACCCTGTAATGGCAGCGGCAGCACTACTGTGCGTCAACATTCTGCAATTGGGTCAAGCCCCTGCGCATCCGATTTACACACTCTACTGATAACTTTGCTCAAAACTGCACAAACTTGCACTGTTTTTTTTCCTAGCACATTTATATGATTTACAAAGGACTTTTCACTTGCTGAAAACATTGCTCTAGCTCACAGTCCCTTAAAGCCTCAGTATTTCAAGCACAGGATTGCCTGTAACTCTTGCTGCATAACTTGATACAACTCACAGTCTCTCTCATGGCTGTAAAACTTTACTCTGACGCTGAACCCATAACTATGCTCACAGTCGATGGCTTAACAAGCTTGCTTTTGCTGGTAAAAACTTAACACAGTCTTTGTTTGCAAAACGACTACACTGCTACACACAGATTCAGCTGGCTCTTGGCAAAAATCACTGGTTTGAGCAATTATTTCTGTTGGTACTCACTGTTATCAGTAGCTGTTTGCGGCGATGGAAAATGGCCTGCAGCCAGTCTTGGAGGCCTCTGGACAGAAGCAGGTTGGCAGTCCTGCTGATCGTCCCTCTGAAAACCACAATCTCAGTCCAGTCCATCGAGATGCGGGTTGAGCCCGAATTTAGACAGAAAAGTCCATTTTTTTAAACTTTTACAGTGCTTTCAGTCACCTCGATGCGCCTCCGGTAAGCCAGTACACGCACTCCATTCACACTCCCTCTCGAATGCTGGGCAGTCGCTGTAGAGCTGGCCTGGGGGCAGGACTGATTGCAGTCTCACCAATCACAAGACACCATGCAAATGAGCCTCTTTCCCTCGCGAGTGCTCTTCTCCTCAGGGTGATCGTCGAACAGGCAAATTTAAACTGCAAAACCGCATTTTTTTTTTTAACTGACTCCACGGCGGGAGCCCATTTCAGCCATTTTTCATGGCCATTAACACAGCAAGTCTCTCAGTTCACTAGAAAGCATTTCCAACGTCCAGAGCACAATTTTCCTTTTGCTACCCCTAGTCTTCCACACTTTTCTTTGTCACAACAATTTTTAAAAGCTGGCAAAATGCTGTAATTTTTGATGCAGGACAAGGGCATACTCTCTCAGGCTTTACTGCTCCTTGGTAAACAGCTGGCATTTAACAGCAGCACATGGACAACAGCACACAGCAACACATTAGTTAACCTTGCTTCAGCTTTTTGGGCTACCCACTGCCATATAACCAAAACGCTAGCCCTTTGCCCGAGCACCTTTGCTCCCTAAATTTCAAATCCAAAGTGGTGCCTCCATTTTGTAACCCCACCGTCCTTCATTTTGCAATGACAGGCGGTATGCTGTTTGAATCTGACAGCAGTACCAGGTGGTCTGGGTTCGGGGAGGAACAGGTCACTCGTCACAAGGGCTAGGTTTGGCTACTCTGCACAGGAGCACCCAAGTAACTCCGAACACAGGAAGCAATAACTGTAATGTCCAATACCAGAAATGGGATTCTAAAGTGTGGCTTTTATTCACATCCAAACAGAATAAACAAAGCATAGATGGCCCCCCACGGGGCTACACTCCTGGTAATGCAGATTAAAAGAATCAAGAACACTTCTTCTACACTTTAGCCCTCAGGCTCTGAACCCACCGGGCACACAGCCCGGACTTGCATGCTGTTTTGGGTGCACAGCCCGAACTTGTACTCTGTTCTGGGTTTTCCCTGGCTAGGCTCCCTTGCCGGCCGCTCGGACACCTTCCATATGTCATGGAAACATTTACTGGTGGCTCCCTAAACCACCTAAGAGCACATCAGCTCTATCAGGGAATTTTCCTTTTAATCCCATGTCTGGGTACTTTCCTCAGGCACTGGCCAAGTACATGAGAGAAAGTAAAGGTGCCACTGAGCAAATCCGTAGAGGTGAATTTGGTTACTACTGATGGGGGGGGGGTCTCCCACCTCTCGCTCCCACAATGCATACCCGGCCATTTCTCTGGACAGTAAACACCTCATACTGTAAAGCTTGGCAGTGTAGATTATGGCTAAATGTATGTCACATTTCTTCTACTTGTCTTGCTTTCCTTTCGTGCCGGACTTGAACATACTTTTAATTGGCATAGCCCATTGCTCTAGGCCCCTCACTGATTAAGCAGTCCAATCCCCACATTACAACTGTACTTGGCTGTCTTTTTCCTGACCCCACAGTAACAGTTCCTTTAGTTTCCTTCTGTTAAGGTGAAATGCACATGGCCCTCTTTCAGAGTGAACTCACTCTTTGGTTGCAGGTGCCCCACAGGCGATTTCCCCACAGAATTTCTCTTTCAGAGCTTCTTGTGCTGCAGCACAACTTGAAATAGGCAGCTTCTTCCCTTAGCTGGAACCAGGAGGGTTTCCCCTGGAAAACAGGCAAACCTTTCCCCCCATCCCCTCAGGGATGGGGCACTTGGACCAGTAACAGCGGTCTCCACCACTTCAACAACCAGATTCTGTGTTCCTCTTATGGTGGAAACACACACCTTCTTAACAGTAGCTCTAAAACAGAGCTTAAAGCTCTGAGAGCCTGCACACAGGCAGCTGTACTACTGTCTCTCACCAAGACTGCACACAGACTGAATTCAAAATCCCCAACGTTCTATGCTAACCTCCAACTGCAACATTCCAGTGTGGCTTACGCAGCTGTGAAAATTCTATGGTGACGTCATCCCTCAGTCTCATCTGAGACTGAGAACAGAGTGAGACAGTGTGAAATCTATTTAACTGGAGTTTCACAAGCTGCCTTCCCTGCCTACCACTAGGTCTTACTGGGATTCTAGTAACCCCGGGTAACAGGGGGGTTACACTTGTTTGCGCCATGGCTTTTGCTTCCTGACACATAGCATCTGACCATAGTGAGGGGACATGACTGGGCCTGCATCTCTGACGCTTCTTACACCTGCAGTGCTGCCACCCATAACACAGTACCCTTGTTGCTTTTCATCATGGTCAGGTTGGAAGAACTCTGTGAAATTTTAACTCTTATTAAATAAGAACCAGAACATGGGTTGGGGGTCTGATTAGTTCTGATTATTTATAAAAATGTAAATAAATGTGTTAAAATGCATAATAGGGCAAAATGTGTAGTATTCAACACAATGGGTAAAGGGAATACTTTAAATCATAATTTATTTTAAAAATAAAGTAAAACTGCTTGCCCGGTGGCACTGAGGGCTGAGGCGCCGGACGCCATACCTCGTGCCACACCAGCGACACATGTTTGGGAGTGAGCGTGGACTGCTGGGAGCCCACAGGGGAAGAGAAGGATTGAGCATCCCAGGGACAGCTCTCCTTCTCCAGGGACGGGGGTGACCAGACATCTGTGCATGCCTGTCCCCTAGTGGTGATTGGGGGCTGGCACACTGATGCTGCATTTACAGGGGTAGAGGTGGGGCAGAAGCCCGATGGAGTGTGTTTATGGGAGAGTGTATGGCACTGTCACTGGCATCATTGCACACTCCACCTCTGGGGACCACACAGGACAAGGAAAAAGGGCTCCTGGTAGGTCAGCATTCACTTCCGTCCTCAACAGTCCAGCCCCGAATGACACTTCTCCCCATCTGGATCTGTTCAAGGTGAGTTGAGTTTGGGGGGGGCTCCTCACCACCCTGTCACAGAGGGCAAGCCATGGGGTATACAGAGGAAGTCGGCCTGATATCTGGGTGTGGGCAGGGAGAATGGTCAGGATGTACAGTCGACCAGGAGCCAGGGGGGAAAACAGTAGCTAAAAAAAATAAAGTAAAACTGTTAATGGGGAACAGAAGCAAGCAGATACCCACTAGAGGTGGGAGTGACAATGACCCTGTAGCACACAACAACACATAGTACTTCTCTGGTGGGATCTCTCACTTATACATTTCATTATCCCGTTCCGCTGTTGGTACTGCTCTGTGCACCGCTTGAACAACAGTATGTCACAGGCAGAGGCAGCTGGACAGAAGCACGCCCTCTAATTCTTTCTGTCTCTCTCCAAACTGTTTCTGTATTATTAATTTATCCATGTTTTGTGCTTCTAGTACAGTAAAACATTGGAAGACTGTGCCATGCTTATATTTACACAGACCAGTTTTACAACTGTGACTATCTACAGCTGCCTAACAACCATATTATTGTGCGTCTTCTTATCAAGTGGTTTAGTTCAGCAGCAGCATTGCTGAAATGGCATCACTGATGGTTCTACAAAACACCCTTCCCCTTCTGCTTACAGTTCCCACTCAGTCTCATTCTCTGAAATCCCAGAAATAGTGTCTATTTGCTTTCTAAAATAAAAATAACTGTTTTATTAATTTTATTTCGCTGTTGACTGTGGTGCAAGGATGCTCACTTTCACTTTTTGCCCATGCCTGCTCTGCCTGCCCACCCACCATCACTGACTTATATCTCTCCACAGTTTCCACTCTCAGTCTGCCCTTCAGCTCTAGGGAACCCTGGGACTGGCTGTCACATTACATTTAGTTCCTTTGCTCTCAAAATGTATCACCACGGCTTACGTCAGCAAATCTGAGCAAGTTCTGAATTAACCCCCTCTTTGCTCAGCATAGGATTTGGCAGCATGCAACTGACTGAATCAATTGATTGGATTCTTTCTAGCTGGGAAATACAGTACCTTTGCACTTGAACATTATGTTCCACTGCCCCTCTTATCTCGCTACGCTCTTTTAAAAATTGTTTCCCTACATTCTTCAACTCTACTAGCCTCTTAACTAGTCATGAGTCCTAACTCTGTGCCTTGTCCCTTCTACAACCCTTCATGATTGCTTTCTCCAACTGTGTGGGCTCAGATGGCATCATAATGTGATCACAATATGCCCTGCGGTTCCACCAAGTCACAGTGAAACACATTTCATTGCTCTCCTCCACAGCGACGCATTGTCGATAACATCCCCATTACAGCAAGGTCCCGACCACAACCAGGGAACACGCTGTCTGAAGTGCATTATAAAAATTCTGCTATTTTCCTAGTACTTTGTTATTAGGAAAGGAAAAAACATAACAGTTGTTATAATTATTATAAAGGAGGTAATTATCTTCCTGAGCTGAGTAATTATAACAGTCCCCATTGACAGAATTGATAACCTTAGTTGTGATATTGCAAATAAAAATTAAAAACTTTAAAACAGTCAAACTGTGCTTTGTTCTGAGTATTCTTGAAGGTAGAAAGCAATTTATTCAGTGTCTAAGTCTATTTTGAAGAGGAGACACACAAAAACAACTTTTTTAACTAGGCAACATCCTCTCAACTCACTCCCTGTCAGATGTTTTCTTCTTAAGGTAAGCCACTGAGCTTGATCTGAAACTACTCTAAAGAGACACACTCTTGGAATCAGACACGGACATTCTCACCAAACTCCTTACTGATCCAAGTCCGTGAGTGAGTGCTAGATCGGGGTGGGGGTGGGGGTTCTGATTCAAAAAAGAACTGTCTGTCCAGCTCTACATCATGGCCCTTCTGCACTTTAACTATTTTTTCGTCTTGGAGGTTCCCTTATCACACACAGGCCTCTGCATTCTCATCCTCCCATTCCTCACATTCGCAGTTCCTTTTTTATGTTGGCTTGCCGCACCTGCGCACAAGTCAACATCTTGCAGTAGTACAGATTTGGAGGCGCGCCCACTGTTGGGTGAATGCAGGGCATGCATCAGTAGGTGCATCCCTCATTCCCCAATCAGCGGTGCCACACCATGCATGGTAATGTGGTGAGCACATCTAAGGAAAGGTCTTCTGCAATCCGAACAAAGCTCGTCAGACGTAGCGGACCCTTCCTGCGTGCGTGCCACACTAGCAGCATGGCGGCCAGCCACCCAATGGCCGACTTCAGGAGCGCCCAATCCCCAGCTGACTTACTGTGGCTGCACAATTTGCCAATGGGGAGCCCACTCCCTGTCAGCATGCAGCAGCACCCCATTTCCTATATGCCAAGGAGTGCCTAATCTCTTGGTTCTTGGGGCTTTCCCGGGCTGTCATTGTGGTGCTGACAGGGGTGCCCAATCCCCATCGCATAAATTACTCTAAGCCCCCCATTGTCTGCCAACAAGGTGCCCAATCCCCATCAGCTGCAGCAACCCCCAAAAACAGTTAGGTGGCACGCTGGGAGCCCACTCCAGCGTGCAAGTCCTCTGAAAAGAAAAGTGTCCCAGGTTGTTAGGTTTTTTCTTCCCTGTACCAAAGAAACAGTCCCTCATAGTCTCCTGCCCCCACACGCACTCCACCCACTGTGCACCCTGCCTTCCCACCCCCTCACCCCATACTTAATACTTACCTCCGAGTCTGGCGCCATGATCTTCAGTGGACCGGGAACACATCTGCACTCTTCAAAGCCGACCACGGACTGAGAAAATGCCGGTAAGCTGTATAATGGAATGAATAGGGTTTTTCAACTTTGCTGCATATCTCGGGCATTTGTTGGAATTTTGGCACCAAATTTTCAACATTGGGTTTTTGGATCCCTTCCTCATGAATTCTATCACTGCCATGGCATTAATAGGCCTTGAAAGGTGATTTCGCAGTCACTGCATGAAATCACCTTTTGGGACCCATTAACGAAATAACAGTGCCAGTGTTCCTGAGGTGGCCTCTCAAAAACCCTATGTTCCAAATTTGGTGGAAAAAATCCAACAAATGCCTGTTTTTCGAGTGTACATTGAGCAGTTGCTATGCAGGCTCATAACTTCGCGAATTCACAATATTTTAACACCAGATTTTCAGCATTGTCATTTTTGTACACCTCCTTGTGAACAGTAGAGCTGTCATTTTCCACAGCCTGCCCGAAATGTGTTTCCTCACTTCCGGTGCACAATAACGCAGTCACTGTGGGAAATCAGTGTTTGGGCCAGATAATGAAAATGACAGTGACACAGTTCATGAGCAGAGGTCCTAAAATGCCTATGTTGAAAATTTGGTGATGATACTCCATAAAATGACTGTGTTACGAGCGTGCATTGACAGACTGCACACACGCTTATACCGTCATGCATTTGTGATATTTTCACTCTGGATTTTCACCATTGCCATTTTTCCACACCTCTTGATGAACAGTACAGCCGTCATTTCACATATCCTGCCCAAAATGTGTTTTCGCACTTCCGGCGCAGAATAGCGTGGTCACTGTGCAAAATCACTTCTTGGGACACTTTGAGGAAATAACAGTGACTCTGTACATGAGCAGAGGTGCCAAAATGCCTATGTTGAAAATTTGGTGCTGAACACCCATAAAATGGCAGTGTTCCAAGCGTGCATTGCATATTTCCCACGCACCCTTGTAACTTCGCAAATTTGCTTTATTTACAGTCCACATTTTCAACACTGCCATTTTTTTACACCTCCTTATGAACTGTACAGCTGTCATTTTTCACATCCTGCCCAAAATGTTTTCCCGCACTGCACTACCAAAGCTAATGCCAGCGCAACAACATTTGGCATTGACAAATGCTTGTTTGAATTTTGGCTCCAGATTTTCAACATGGGGTTCTTGGGACCCCATCTCTTGAACACATGCACTGTCATTTCATTACTCAGTCCCGAAAGGTGATTTTGTGGTCATTGCACGGCATCACCTTTTGGGACCAATTAACAAAATGACAGTGCCATTGTTTATGAGGTGGGGTCCCAGAAAGCCTATGTTGCAAATTTGGTGAAAAAATTCTAAAAGATGACTGTGTTATGAGTGTGCGTTTTGCAGTTTCCACACATGCTCGTAACTTCAGCAGTTTTTAATATTTTCACTCCAGATTTTCAACATTGCCATTTTTTCACACCTCCTTATGAACAGTACAGCTGTCATTTTTCACATCCTGCCCAAACTGTGTTTTCGCACATCTGGCACACAATGGCTCAGTCACTGTGGGAAATAAATTTTCGGGACAGATTAACAAAATTGCAGTGCCACTGATTATGAGCAGAGGTCCCAAAATGCCTATGCTGAAAATTTGGTTAAAAAATCCCCAAAATAATTACATTACAGGCGTGCATTGCCCAGTTTCTATGCACGCTCATGACTTCACCAATTTTTCATATTTTCACTCCAGATTTTCAACATTGCCATTTTTTTGTACCTCCTAATGAAAAGTACAGCTGTCATTTTTCACCTCCTGTGCAAAATGTGTTTTCGCACCTGTGGCGCCAAATGGCACAGTCGCTGTGCAAAAATCACCTTTTGGCTAACAAACTGAAGGTGCCACTGTTCATGAGGTAGGGTCACAAAAAGTCCATGTTGAAATACTGGAGTGAAAATGCCTTGGGCATTAGGGTTTCCAACCGTAATGCCCTACCCTGTAGAGACTGGACAGGTGTCAGGGTGTGAATTTGGGATTGGACGGACATGCTCTCACCATTCCACCCCACCCCACCCTGCAGCCAGTGACAATCATCAAGATTTGCCTTGGATGTTTTGGCTCCAAATTTCACCCCACTGTCCTATACTGCACCCATCTCAGTGTATTTCCTTATGGAATGGGGTGAGCATAAAGCCGGAAGACCCCAATGCACACCACGACACTTGTCGGTGTCTGCAGGATAAGGAGAGGTGAAATGGCATGAGCACTATGGCCAACACCCAAAGGGACACCCCAAATGCCTGTCAGTCTCTGCAGGGTGGGGGTGGGTTGGCATCAGTTCAATACTTCACTGCCATTCCTATTATGCATCTCTCTAACTCCTGCACTACCAATGCCAATGCCAGCAAGACAACATTCAGCATTGACAAATGCTTGTTGTTTATGGAATGAAATATCAGAGGCCTTTCTCTCTGGCTCACAGTCTGAATTCAGGACCAGATCATCTAGATCAGAGCAAAACTTTCTGCTCCCAATATTGATATCCTTGACTAGAACTTTCCTCTCCTCCTTCTTTATCTCCTGCACTCCATCATCTACCTCCTCCAGTGCCTCTTCCTCCTCTAACACCTGATATTGAGAATCATCTAAAATGATTTGTGATGATGTCTGAGATGCAACAGTAGCCTGAATCTGAGAATCCCCCAACCCCCACCGTGATTGGGACATCAGAAGCATGGCTGCTACATCACTTGCTTATTGTTTTACAGTATAACTATGCTGCACAGTCACACTACTCCCACTACTGGTGACTTCCCATCCACCTTCATCAGATGACACAATAGCAGCCATTCATCTTGCTGGAGCTGCTGCTAGTATCTGCACAACAGAGAGCTGTGAAGCATGCATGTTAGGTGATGTTGCTGCTATGCTACTGACCACAGGTCCAGCTCTTCCCTTGTTTCTCCCACTGATGGAACTCAGCTGCAAAATACCACATCCTGAGCTACACTTCTTCACAGTGATACTGACACTTATTTTTGAAGATCAGAAACAGAAAGTTTCCTTTGTTGTAAGAACAAAACTCTTCTAGCAAAAAAATATTTTATTTAAAGCAACAAATCAATATCAAATGTCAGCTTTATTAACCACCAGTTAATAGTTCATTATTTGACTGTATATATTAAAAAAAAAAAACACAGGTTTCTTGATGTCAAACTGTAGCTGACTAAAAATAAATCTCTCCTTCTCTCTATCTCTCCACAGCTGGTGATGAGCACAGCCCTGTACCGATGACTGGGAGAGGAATAATAATAATAAAAAAAAAATAGTAAAATGAGCAAACAATACACACACCACCAAAACCATTATAGCCTTTACTACAAGTCTGTAGTAAAAGTACTCAACAAAGCAATTTTGTTGAGTTTTTAAAGCAGTTTCTATTGTAACATCATCAGAGCAGACCCTTCCCTCTCAAACACCCATATGGTATGCAGGGAGCTGAGAAAGTCATACGAGTAAAATTACTCTGGAATGTAGCAGCATGTGCCCATTTCTTAACCCCTGTGAGATTACCACAGAACTGTATTCCACACATAGACATTTCTGCAGAATAATATTCAGCAAATAACAATGCACATTTGACAATTTAAGTGATATAGCAGAACATAAATTAGAAACAATATTGGAAGCTGGCCCTCCGGCTCAGCGGTTGGATTTCCGCTTGGGACGCCAGCGACCCGGGTTCGAGAATGAGCCCGAGTAGCTGAGGCCAGCGCGGAGAGGGCTTGAGCGTCCCAGGGACTGCTCATCCTCTCTGGGGGGAGGGGGGAACCAGAGCCTGGTGCTTGACTGTCCCCAGGTGGAGACCTGAGGCGCAGCAAGGCCGACTGCATTGCATGTAATCTAGGTAAAATAGTTTCAGAAAATTTTCAGTGGAATATATACAGATCCATGGAATTTTAGTCCATGGAAAGGGACTTAAAAATTCATTCCACAATATGCTGTTGTGGAATTCCACTGTTCTCAATGAAATTCAATGAAATGTTTGCAGAATTTCACAAAGTTTTGTGGAATTCCATTCTGCTGGAATTATAAAATTTTGAACAGCATTACTTGCCTAGCCAGTATACCAAGAGCTCATCACTGATAGTAAGGCATCTAGTGTCCACCGAATATGCAACCACCATGTGTTGTGCTGTCCATGTACTGCTGCCTATTCAGCCTCTTTCTTTGCCTCCACATCATCCAGTCCAACCTGGAACAGTACAACACATCCCAAAGTGGAGTTGTTGGGATTTTCTCTTTTTCCTTGCATGTTTTGTCATCCAGTTTCCCATCTGAGGCATCTGAGGCAGTAGAAGGAATACCCGTATCTGTCTAGATTTAGTTTATGCCTATGATAATGAGATTTCAATACCTCTTCCCCACATACCTGTCTTATTAAAAGATCTGTCAGATTTTTCATTTCATCATGCCCGCTTTCAGTTATTGATGCAATCTCAAGTTTATAACATTTTATTTATTTCGGTTTTCGGAAATACATCTTTGAGTTCGGGACTCTTTTGCAAAGATTCTATGTCATACATACATTAGGAGTAAAATCAGAATTTAGTTAAGAATACTGTGGGAATTAGACATACAGTGCAAGATAATCCAAAGAAGCTAATAGGGTAGAAACAAACCCATTGTCTGAATTTAACAAGCTAGGATACAGATACAACAGTTATTACCTAAACCAGCATAGGGTAATTTGCAGCCATAAGACACTTAAGAGTTAAAAGAGACATGCAGTGGGTAAGTTGCAAGTACATCAATGTAGAGAGAGGAAGGGGGAGGAAATAGGGACTAGGTGGGAAGAGTAGTAAAAGCAGAAGGGGGACTAGAGGAGGGATTGGGGCAGTCACAAGAGGATTGTGACAGAAGCAAATTTTTGAGATGGATTTTGAAAGGACCAATTTTTATGTCATATAGGACAGGTGTAGGAGCTCATTTAGCCATTTAGGAGCCCGAAACTGGAAAGCCCTTTGGCTGAGGAAGGTTCTACAGTGGGGGACTGCCACGAGTGACTTGGCAGTACTTCTGGTAGATCTGTTTATTGGGGCAGGTTGGATAAGGTGGACAACCCCAGGGGAGCGAGGTTGAGTAAGGCTTTTTTGGCCAGAAGGCAGGTATGATATTTAAGCCTTAAGTCAAAGTTTAATAACTGTGCCTGCTGATATAGTACACAGGAGTGGATTAATCTGTCACAGTTTGTGATAAGACAACAGGCTTTGTTTAAGATGATTTTGAGGTGGCATAGGGTTGTTTGATTGACTGCGCCATATATAACAATGCCATAATCCATGATGGTGGTGAGTACAGAGGCAGATGCAGCAACATGTATAGCTTCTGGGGGGTGGTAGTGTGTGAGGCGGTATAGGAGACCAAGTCTAGTGTTTAGTCAGGTGGATAGGAGATGGATGTGTTTATGAAAAGAGAGGGATACATCAAGGGTTATGCCCAGATATTTAAAGGTGTCAACCTGTTCTAGCATATCACCCAGTGAGTTATTAACGGTGAGTGTTGATCCAGAGTGTGGACTCTGGGGGTGAGAGAAGATCATAGATTTTGTTTTTCTGTTATTAAGTGTGAGCATATGGTCCTGCAACCAGGCTTCCACCTCTGAGAAGTACATTTGGAGAGAACCTTGAAGGAAGGGAGGGAGGGTGTGGGTGGCTGCAGAAGATAACAGCATCATCTGCATATAAGAGAAGTCTACCAGAGCAGGACCTTAGTAGGGACTTCAAAAGGTGCTGAAAAGGAGAGGACCCACTATTGAGCCTTGAGGACACCAGATAGGACTGGGAGGTAATCAGATAAGGCAGACCCGATTCTGACACATTGGGTCCTACCAGTTAGATAATCTGACAACCAGGAAATGGTGTATTGGGAGAGTCCAAGAGCAGGTAGCTAGTGCAGGAGGAGGGAATGGTTGACCTTGTCAAAGGCCTTAGAGGGGTCAATGTAGAAAGGACCAACTATAAGTCCATGGTCTAGGGCTTGATGGATGTAGGATGTATACTCGATGAGGACAGTAGTGGTACTGTTGCCCCTGCAGAAGCCATGTTGTTCAGGGCAGAGAAGATCATGTTCTGATAGGCAGTGCATGAGCTGGTCAGCAACTATTTTTTCTGAATACTTAGATGAGGGAAGCAGTATAGATATGGGCCTGTAGTTGTTAGAGGAGGTTTTGTCACCACTTTTTAGGATAGGGGTTATGACAGCTTGCTTCCATGGGGATGGGAATTGGCCTAAGCAGAGGGACATGTTAAGAATTTTAGTTAGGGGGAGTAGGACTTCATCAAGAGTAAGACGTAGTAGCTTAAGGTCCAGGAAGTCATTACTATACCATGATCTGGACAGAAATTTTGAGAGGTACTTCTTAGCTTGCGAGGGGGAGACTATACAGAGACAGAAAAAGGGTATATTTGGCAGAGGGGCTGGACGTTGATCAGGAGGAAGGTAAAAAAACTGGGGGGGCAGAACCTCACTTAGGTTGGAGAAAGTAATGTTAAGGATGATGGCTATTGCAAGGGGGCCTTGGGTGGAAGTCCTGGCAAAGGATAGTTGAGTGTGGGGGGGGAGTGGAGATGGTTTCTTCACTAAGTTCCTTAATGTTTTTCCAAAAGTCACACTCGGAGCCCCAGGTGGTGGTAAGAGCGGCCTTATAGTGGGCAGCCTTAGCCTGCCAAATGGCCCAGGTGCAGACATTTCTGACCTCTCTATATAGTTGCCTATCATGGGGGAGTCAGGAGTCAATGGCTTTGTGTCAGAGATTGTCACAATGCTGCATCATATCCAAGAGGGCCTCAATAATCCAGGTGGTATCTTGGTTTTTAGTATGGAACTTTACGAAGGGGGCATAGAGGTCACAGGCAGCATTGAAGGTGGCATGAAGTAGGACAAGGCAGTGTCAATGGACTTGACTCTATCAATAGGGGCCCAGTCACACAACTGAAGGTGTGCCTTGAGGCATAAGAGGGACCCTTTTCTTAGTCATCACTGGAAGGAGGGGAGTTGAGGATGGGGTGGAGTTTTTGTTCGACCACCAGCAGGCAACCGGGGAGTGGTCACTGATGATATTTGGAAGGACTTTAACACAGGAGATGTTGTTAGGGCTGTTGATAAAGATGAGGTTAAGGAGAGTTGCCTTGCCTGTATTGTCATTTAGTCTGGTAGGAGATTGAACAACTTGGCTAAGGCCAAGGGCTAGGGCTGTGTCATGGAAAGGAGAGGAGGAGAGAGTGAGCCAATTGATGTTGAAGTCGCCAATGAGAATGACTTCATTTTTAGGGGGGAGCAGTGTGATATAGTCCAGAATGGATTTGAAAGTGGGTTTTTGGTTATGTGGTGGGATGTAAGCCACAGAGAGGTAGAGGGCTTTCCCTGAGTCTCCAAGGAGCAGCTTGATAGTGAGAATTTGGGACTCCTGTTCAGGGGAAGGGAGGTTAACTAGGGAGGCTAGTAGTGTATTTTTTACATAAAAGGTGCAGCCCCCTCCTCTTTTAGACAGCTAGTCAGCTCAAAAGAAGGCATAGCCATCTAAGGCTACAGCAGAGTCAGGGGTACTGATGGTAAGCCAGGTTTCAGCTAGGGCCAGGATATCTGGTGAGTGCTGAGCAAGCTAGGCTTGGAGGGAGGAGAATTTTTTAGTAAGCTGCAAATATTAAGAGAGGTGATCTGAAGGCCATTTGTCTTAGAAATAGAGGAGCTGTGGCCAGGGGTGTAGCAGAGTTGAGGTGGACATTTCCAGAGAGTAGGAGAAGAAAGAGGGGGCACCACAGAAAGGTGTTTTTTAGGAATTTTAGCTTACAGGGACAAGCACTGGAGGGGGTGCTCTGAGGTACAGTGCGGATGGATAGGGACCTAAGGTTGTAGGTAAGCCAAGTGAGAGGATAGAGGTTCATAAGCCAGCTAGCTGGGCTGGTGGTGGGAGTTATGTCGAGCTGGGTGTGGTTACTGTAGGTATGTCCATGTATTGTAATATAATAGAGGGTTGCAGCATGGGTGGCGGCGGGGAGGCAGTGGTGAGTGGGCAATGGGGTATGGGCTAGGGGTAGTAGGCCAGAAGCGAGGTGGAGAAAATGTAAACGTCGAGAGCTTTAAGTCAGAATTAAAAACTTACTTATTTCAAATGGCATATGGGGAGTGATTTACTGTATTTTATTGTAATTACATTGTTATTGTTGATGTTTGTGTCATATGTATGTATTTTAATTGTTTTATTTGTACAGCGCTTTGATATTGAAAAGCGCTTAAAAATAAATTTTACTTACTTACTTACTAATGGGAACATTATAGGGTGGGGGGGAGGTACTAAGGAATAAGAGAAGTGAAAAGGGGTTTGAACGTATCACTGCTACAGTGGTGCAGCCATAAGGTCCCCAACCACAGACTAGAGGGTGCAAGGTTCAAATCTTGAGCCGGGCAATTGCAGGGTGGGGTGTAGAACAGAGAAAACACCGCAGTTCTGGGGTGAGAGAGAGGGTGGAATGGAGAGGAGTAGTGGAAAGGTGAGGAGGAGGCTTGAGGAAGGGAGGATTATGAGCACAACACTGACCGCTGGTGACAGGTTTGCATTACCTGCAAAGGGGGAAACAGACTGTTATTCACGTGACAGGAAGTTACTGATAAAGCTAGAGTCAAGCTTGGGTGGGGGGTGGCTGGGGCAGATGGAGCATCAATGGGTAACCACCTCGCAACAGTGATTCAAAGAGGAAAGGGTGCCATTACCTGTTTGCAGCCCCACGTCCGCTCCTCATGGTCCTGATGTGTTGCAGGCCATTGGGCCTCTGTGAAAGAGGAGGACACCAACCGCTGAGGTACTTGTTGGGGGTGGGTCTGTGAGGCCTATGGGAGACAAAAGAAGATCAGATTGCCATCTGGAAGGGGCCCGGAGTGTCGGCTCAACTGTTCATGTGTGACAGTCACGAGAAGAAAGGAAAACAGCAGAAAATTACAAACAGGTAAGAGACTTAAATAATCAGGCAGTAGTACTTGCAAAAAGTATCTCCCTGATACAGCAGGTCCCCAGTATGCAGCATAAAGCAAACAAGTGAAACCTACCAGATTCCATTAGCATAGTACAATCCCCACAGGTACAGAGCCCAATATACAGCACTATAAGTATAACACCCACTGCAGTCCTTGGCGCTTAAAGCACTGCCACACAATAGCTCCTGTGACTGAAGGTGTCTTAAAGTAACCCCAGCAAATCCAGTAATCAGCTGAAAGTTAGGCAGCATGCAGAGTCAATCAGTCATAGTCGGCCAAGAGTTCAGGTGGCCGATGTAGACGGTGAACTGCCTTGCAACAGTGAGTCAATGAGGAAGGGGTGCCTTTTCCTTTTTGCAGTCCCATGTCCGCTCCCAAGGTCCTGATGTGTTGCAGGCCCCTGGTCCTGGGCCTGTGTGATGAAGGATACCGACCACTGAGGTATTTGTGTGTGGGGGGGGGGGTGGTTCCGTGAGGTCTATTTGCAGTCTCACATCCTCTCCCAAGGTCCCGATGTGTTGCAGGCCCCTGGTCCTGGGCCTGTGTGAAGGAGGATGCTGACCGCTGAGGTACTTGTGGAGGGGGAGTTCTGTGAGACCTACTTGCAGCCCCACATGTGCTCCCAAGGTCCCGATGTGTTGCAGGCACCTGGCCCTGGGCCTGTGTGACATGGATCATGGGACATGGGTCCAGCATGCTGGCAACCCCTAAATCTACAGACTACATAATGCTGGATACATGGCTATTGAAGTCCAAGATATGGAGCATGTGTCCCATCAAGGCACAACTTGCCAGAATTACCACTTGCCTCCAGCACCTGATGTACATTTCAAAGAGTCAGCCTTAGAACACATAGGCATGGTATGGCCTGACTGATGCAGGCAGTGTCTGCACTCAGTGCCTGTGTTGCATGCTTGAATGGCCAGAGAATCTTGACCATACCATCAATTGTCTCCATTAGTCTGTTGTCAGAGACATGGATACTCTGGCACAGGCTCGGCGTGTACCTGAATGTAGCTGCAAATACTTTAAAATGGCTATATACTGTTCATACAAATGGTCTATCATATACAGTTTGCATATGCAGCCCATGATGCTTTGCATTGTGAGGGCATGTGTGATTTTTGTATTTTCTTGAAACTTGGCTTCCCAGCCAAATGCCCTTTGGGGTAACCCTTGCCTCAGTGTTTGCGCACAGAGGTTCTTTGTCTTTTAAATCGTTTTTTATTTTAATGGGTTCACCACAATATATCCAAAGCACACTGCCTTAAGGGTAGCTGGTCCATTCCACTGGGGTGTCAAACAGACGAGGCATACTGAGGAGTCCTGGTAGGACGAAATATGTGTCTATGTCTTCTGTTAGCACCCTTTGCAAACTGTGTGAGAGGCCTTTCGGCACCATGCAATTCTGCTTAAAGTTGGACCAGCATAACATTCTGTGGTGATTTGCATATGCAGCCCATGATGCTTTGCATTGTGGGGGCATGTGTGATTTTTGTATTTTCTATCATATACAGTGTTAAGTTTCATCTTGTTACAAGTTTCAGCTTCATATCATGCTGAGGCAGTTTGTTCTGTATCTGCAGGTGGTCATAGGCCTCTCTGGAATGTGAAAGGAGGGCAGAAATGTGACGGGGCATATTAACACTGACTTAATATCAAGATGGGTTATAAACTCCTGAACAAGCAAGATTAAGATAGTGTGCCAGGCACGGCACCCTGGGAAACCCTGCCATCAATTATCTCACAGGTAAAAAAGAAACACCCTGCGGGTTTGTATCCTGTGCCTTCTATAATAAAGCCTGCTTTTTAAACTGAATTTATATGGCTTGTGAACAATCCAGTCCTTTTCGTATTTGAGTGAGGTCTTTTGTGCTCTTGTTCACATGTTGTTTTGACCTTATGTGCTACTACCTACAGGCAGCGGCTTTCTTTTGGATGTATTGCAAATCTTTCAGGGTTGTCATACTGGCTGACTGAAATTCCCTTCCCCCACAGCAGCGCTTCTCTATAGACAAAACAACACCTCAGTTTCAAACTTATTGGTCTTCAAAAATAGAAACAAAACACACACACACACACACACACACACACTCATTTAGAAGCACAAGGTTCAGTAGCATGAGTTGTGACCAATGTGAAATTAAAAAGCTCAGTTATAAAGTGTTTAGACGTTCTTGTTTTGATGAGATGAGCACAGGGGCAAGTTTATCTCCTACTCTCGCTTCACAAGACTGCAGTGAATATAACTTACTCATAGCATAAAGCTTCTTTCGGTACCATATGACTTGCAGTCCCATGGTACGCTGTGAACTTCAGCTGGGAGGTCAACTTTGCTTGCAAATGTTCCAGTTTACAGCTTCACAGTGGTGGCCCCATAGTTAGAAGATAACAGTCACTCTAAAACCAAGGTTCTAGATTTCAGGAGAGCTAACTTTCCTGAAATGAAACATATAGTCAGATACATGCTAGATGGCAGATATTCAGATGATGTAGAAGACTGTTGGGAGGCCTTAAAAACTGCTTTAAATACAGCTACAGCTACATGCACTAGGCAGATCAAATTAAAAAGAAAGTAAAATCCATTCTGTTTCACCAGGAATATGCAACCAAAATCAAGGAAAAATGGAGAGCTTTTGTTAAATATAAACAAACTAAAACTGAATTAGATAGAGAAAATACAAACATAAGCTGAGTGAGGCAGGAAAAGCAGTTAGGAGATCAAGAGTGCAGATGGAGGAGAAAATTGCACAGGAGATCAAGAAAGGAGACAAAACCTTCTTCAGATATATAAGGGAGAAAAGAAAGAGTAAGGGGGGGAATAGTCAGCTTAGCAACAAAGGAAGGCAAGATGGCAGAGACAGACGAAGACAAAGCAGTAACTGAATGGTTTCTTTTGCTTCTGTCTTCACCATAGAAGATAGCGAGAAAGGCCCTGCACTAAGTAGGTCAGTACACAACACCACAGAAGCAGACACAAGGCCCTTCACAAGGGATAGGGTCCTAGAAGAGCTGAATAGGCTCAAGGTAGATAAAGCAATGGGACCAGATAACATCCACTCTAGGGTACTGGAGGAGCTTCAGGAAGAACTCACCACACCACTAGCTGAACCTTTCAGCAAGTCACTGGAAAGCAGAATACTACCTCAGAACTGGAAAAGGGCAACAGTAGTACCTTTACACAAGAGCAGAAGTAGGGATGAGGCAGGAAACTATCAACTGGTGAGTTTGACCTTGGTGGTAGGAAAAATTATGGAGTCATTGCTAAAGAAGAGGCTAGTGAAGTACCTGGATGACAGCAGAAAGACTGATCCCAGGCAACATGGCTTCACAGCAGGACACTGTTGTCAAACCAATATGATCGACTTTTTCAACTGGGTCACCAGAGCAGTCAACCAGGGAGGAGCAGTGGACATTGTGTACCTGGACTTCAGCAAAACCTTTAACACTGTCCCCCACAGAAGGCTAGCTAACAAATTATAGCATACAGGAGTCAGTCATAAGATAGTGAACTGGATCACCAACTGGCTGCAAGATAGGATACATAGAGTGCTTGTCAATGGATCATTATCAAGGGAAGGCAAAGTGACCAGTGTCGTTCCAGGGGTCTGTGCTGGGACTTATCCTCTTTAACATATTTATCGGGGATATTGTAAATGACTTGAAGGGGAAGGTTTGCCTGTTTGCAGATGACACAAAACTCTGCATCAGAGTAGACATGCAGGAGGGAGCGAACGGCATGGAAGCAGACCCGAAAAAACTTGAGAAACAGTCCCAGGATTGGCAGTTGAAGATCAATGCCAAAAAATGCAAGGTTAGGCATATAAGAAAAAGAAACCCAGGGATAAAGTACACACTTGGAGGGTGTCAGTTAGAGGTGACAAATACAGAAAGAGATCTCAGAGTAGTCATCGCAGATGACTTAAAAGCTGGAAAACAGTTTGAAAAGGCAGTACAGAAGGTGAGTGGCATCATTGGCTGCATTGGTAGAGGAATTTCAAGCAGAAAGAGCAAGGTTATCATTCCTCTCTACAGGTCCTTAGTGAGGCCACATTTAGAGTACTGCAGTCAGTTTTGGAGACCCCACCTCAAAAAAGACATAGACCACCTGGATATGGTAGAGAGAAGGGCTGCAAAGATGGTACATGGACTGCATTGTAAGCCATATGATGCAAGACTACAGAACTAAATCTCTACACCCTTGAGCAGAGAAGAAACAGAAGGGACATGATCGAAACTTTTAAGTACATTAAGGGAATCAACAAAAGCAGGAAACCTCTTCCAGCAAAACAGGGATGTGTGTACAAGGGGGCACAACTTGCATCTGGTGGGTGGTAGGTTCAAAAGCAACCTCAGGAAGTACTTCTTTACAGAAAGGGTCATAGACCCATGGAACAGCTTACCTCAGGAGGTGGTGGAATCCAAGACAGTACATGAGTTCAAACTCGCATGGGACAGATATTGTGGACACATCAGGGTGCAGTCTAAATAGGAAGGTGGGCAGAAACACTGGCAGACTGGATGAATCCTCATCTGCCAACACAATTCCTATGTTCCTACTGCAAATGAATCATTCACAATATAAATTATCTTCACAAACTGGGGAAACACAACTTGATTCACAAAGCAAATTGTTCCCACTCTCACACCACTACTCCTGATTTCAGGAAGCAGTTTCAGAGATCCACTAGAGGGGCTGCCAGCACTTATCCCATCTCCATTACCACCTTGGGGGTGTAGTACATGTGACCCTACACACCTAATAACCTTTAATGTCCTAAGCCTCTTCAATAGTCTCCTAAGCTATCAGTTCAATGTTCTTTTCTGCCCCCTCCAGGGATTATCAAACCCTCATGTAGTAGACCTTCTTCCCCTCCTATAAATACTAAACACGAGTAGTTATTCACTTGTGCACTGCCTGTATTGTCCTGCACCCACCCTTCTCCCTATCTTAGTTTGACTTTGTGTCCTTTTTTTTGCTTCTTTCATAAGTAGTGTATGATGTCCTTATCACCCTCCTTAACATCCTCCACAATCTTTAGTGCAGCTCCAGCTTTAGCTTTTCTTACCACCTGTTGGCCTCACTCATCTTTTCCCAGTAACCTCCCATGCCATTTTCTACCTTGCTTACTTTAAATTTCCTAAACACTCAACTTTTTTCTCTCACTGCTACTTCCACCTCCCTTGTAGACAATGTCAGTTTCCTTTTGTCTTGTCCTTCCCCACTTGCCTCAGGCAGGAGTTCCTGACATCCTGCTGACATTTCTTAATAATTCTTAATTGTGATTGCTGGTTATTTCTGAATTGACTAACTTCTTTATTTCTAGTTTAGAATATATCCAGTTATCCCACCTTCTGTGTGTGTGTTTTTTATCTGACATTATAAAAATCATCATAGGTACTGTACATTCACTTTAAATGCTCCCTGAAAGATTATGCTAAATCAAATCATTTAAAGAAATAGAATGCTTGATTTACTGAGTGTGCATACTGCCTTCTCCAAATAATCGCTGAGACATAGACTTGCTCATTGTAAAGAGCTGTATTATACCCTTTTGGGATTTGTTGTCTGCTAGGAATTTGATATGTGCTAGTCACCCAGTGATGACATGACTATGCACTGCATGATGTGCGTGAAATCCCAGTCTGAACTGAACTCAGTATCCATGTGGAATCACTGCGATACTTGGCTTTTTTTTAGATAGAATGCCATTTTTAAATGGGCAGCAGTGGAACCCTGGATGTACAATGAAGTAACACAATCAATTAAAACCAACACACGTTGGTGCAGATTAAAAAATTCTAAAGGAAAAAAAACAAAGTTTTTTGTGAGTTGCAGTTTGCTAGACTTTGATTTTCTAAACTGTTGACCATCATGTGCAGTAGAAGAAGTGGCATCAGGGTTACAAAATGCAGCCCCTAGAGTATGAGGTGGCAAGTGAAAGTATGGTATCTATTAAATGAAACATGTTTAAAATATGAACAGGAGCAGAGCTCATTGATTTTTGTTCTTTCAAATTGCACTACGTGCCAAAGAGGCTGTTCCAACTGTAACTATTTTACTGCTTGGCATTAGTTGACCTGGTATCCTGGAACTCCTTTCTTTTGCTTGTAACTTTGAAGCTACATATTTAGTGTTATCATGTCTGTTATTTCAGTACTTTGTCTGCTAGTTGTCTGCTCGTTGGTTGAGAGAATGCCCAACCATCGATAGTTTTAAAATCGGTTTGAAAACATATTTATTTAGTTTAGCATTTGTTTAATTATGGCTGTTACATTTTAATGCTGTTTTAAAAAAGTGTTATCAGTATGTATATGTTTTATGTGAGGCGCCTTGGTTTTGACAGGCACTATAGAAATAAAGTTGATATGATTTAGTTTTCTTGCTGTGGTGAAATCCAACTTTTTTAATATAAATGACTGATTGATTGATTGAGTGTAGACCTGACAGTTTTGCTTGGATGTGTGTCAGTACTCAAAGTGGGAGATAGCCACTGCTGTGTTGAATGAGAGCACACAGGTTGAAGTCCTTTCATCACCATAATGCTTTACTGCTATGTTAAAGTGTTAAGCATACCAAACACTCTACCCACAAAACTGCACTGAACATCAAGATGCAGTACGTGCTTCTAACTTATGCTGCCCATGAGTTTGCATTGTATTTACATTATCCCGCAACAGTTTGTTTACAGTATAGTTTACATAGAAACATAGAAAGTATCGGCAGATAAGGACCGCTAGGCCCATCCAGTATGCCCATAGGCCCTATACATGTATGCATCCACTCACCCTAAATGGTCAATGGCTTATCATCACTCCCTTCCCACACAAGGTTTCTCTGTGCTTGTCCCAGGCATGGTTAAACCCCTCCATTATGCTTGCCCCTACCACCTCTTGTGGGAGACTATTCCAAGTGTTCACCACCCTCTCCATGTAGAAAAGTCTCCTCACATTACCTCTTAATCTCCCCCCCCTCCAATTTCATATCATGCCCCCTTGTTCTGGTATCTTTTCTCTCAACTGCACCTTGTTTATGCCCTTGAGGTACTTAAAAGTTTCTATCATGTCACCCTTTTCTCTCCTCTCCTCCAGTGAATACATATTGAGGTCTCTTAGTCTCTCCTCATATGTTTTGTGGTGCAAACCAAGCACCATCTTTGTTGCCCTTCTCTGGACAGGCTCCACCATGTTTATGTCCTTATGCATGTGTGTGTGGTCTCCAGTACTGCACACAGTACTCCAGGTGAGGCCTTACTAGTGTTTTATACAATGGCATCACCACTTCCTGCCTCCTACTTGTAATACCTCTGCCTATGCACCCCAGCATGCCACTGGCCCTTCCTACAGCCTTTACACACTGCTTTGATACCTTCAGGTCATCAGATATGATAAACCCTGGGTCCCTCTCCTCTTTGGTGATGGTCAGCACCTCCTCCCCATCCTGTAGCTCTCCCCAGGGTTCCCCCTACCCAGGTGCATTATCTTGCACTTTTTTGCATTAAACCTCAGTTGCCACACCTCCAACCAACTTTTAAGCTTCTCCCAGTCCATCTTCAGTATATGCACCCCTTCTGGAGTATCCACCCTGTTGCAGAACGTGGTATCATTTGCAAATAGGCACACCTTTTATTTCAGCCCCTTTGCAATGTCACTAATGAAGACATTGAACAAGACTGGTCCCAGTACTGATCCTTGTGGCACTCCTCTGGTCACCCCTCTCTCCCCAGATTGGATCCCATTTACCACAACCCTCTGCCTTCTGTCTGTCAGCCAGTTTCTAACCTAAAGTATCACCTTATGCCCCATGCTCAGACTACTCATCTTGTTAACCAGCCTTCTGTGGGGACAGTATCAAAGGCTTTGCTGAAACCCAGGTAGGCGATGTCTATGGCTCCTCTCTGATTCACTTCCCTAATTATCCAATCAAAAACAGCCTTCCTGATGTGAATCCGTGCTATCCTTTCTATTAGCAGTGTCTCCATGATCTTCCCCACCACTGAGGTGAAGCCGGCTGGCCTGTAATTCCCCACTTCCACCTGTGTTGAGTTACTCTGTGAATAGGGTGACCAGAGGTGCTGCTAGTTCCCTCCACAGCTCCCTTAATATTCTCAGGAGTATGTCATCTGGCCCCTTGGCTTTATCCACCTTCAGCTTTGTGAGTTCCTCCAGAACTCTCTCCACTGTGAATGGACTGGTGTCCATTCCCTCCCCCCCACTCCGATTGTCTCTGTTCCCTAGTTGTGGTCCTTGACCTTCTCCCTCCTCAGTAAAAACTGAACAGAGGTACTTGTTCAGTATTTCTGCCTTGTCTAGATCCCCCTCCTTACACTCTTCCTCCTCCCCTTTGAGCCTTACAATCCCCCCTTTTGTCTTCTATCACAGATGTATCTACAGAATGTCTTGTTCCCTTTTTTCAGAGACCACACTAAACCCTCCTCTATCTGTGCTTTTGCTTTCCTAACAGACTTCCCTGCCTCTCTGAGACGTTCAAGGTACACCTCCCTGTCCTCCTCCCTTTGGATCCTCTTATACTTCTTGAAACTTGCTCTTTTAGCCCTTACTTTATCTCCCACCTGTTTAGAAAACCATAGTGGTTTCTTTCTTCTTTTGCTTTTGGCCACTATCCCAATACATTGGTTAGTTACCTCCAGAATTGCTCCTTTACTGTTCCTCCACCCCCTCTATTTCCTCTACCTTCTCCAGGGCTGCTTTTAAACATCTACCCATTTCCTTGAAATTCACCCTCCTGAAATCTAATACTTTTGCCCTTGTGTGGCTTAATCGAGTCCCTGTCTCAATGTCAAACCACACCATGTGGTGGTAGCTGAATCCCAGCTGCCCTTCCACCTGGATTCTTTTGACTCTATTCCCATTGGTCCATACCAGGTCTAGAATTGATTTTTCCCCTGGTTGCCTCATGCACCAGCTATCTGAGTTCAGCTGCCTGCAGGGATTCCAGGATGGCCATGCTTCTGGCTGAAGCAGCTGTCTGGGTTGTCCAATCCACATCTGGCATATTGAAATCTCCCATCAACAGGATTTCACCTTTAGCTGCCATGTCATGAATTTCCACCACTAGAACCATGTCCACTTCTTCTCTCTGTGCCAGAGGTCTGTGGATTACCCCTGTATGTATGTCTGTGCCATTTCCTGGTTCAAAGATGACCCACATTACCTCAGCCTTCCCCTGTCTTCTCTGTACTTCTGTAGCCTTTATGCCTTCTCTGACATACAGGGCTATCCCCCCTCCCTTTTTACCTTCCCTGTCCCTTCTGAACAGTGTATGGCCCGGTACATTGATGTCGCAGCTGTGAGTAGCAGAATACCATGTCACTGTTATTGCTGTTTTGTCAGGATCTGCATCTGTCATCAAGGCTTCCAGATCTGGAACCTTATTTCTCAGATTGCTGGCATTTGTGAAAATGACTTTCCATGTTGTACTCCCTGCCTTCCCTCTGTTCCTGTTTTCTCTACTTTGCCTCTCCCCTCCCACCCTGACATTCATGCTCATGTGCTTTTGCTCCACCTTTGTCCCCCCATATAACTGTTTCCCCAGCCTGCCCCTCACTGCTCGCTTGCATTGTTCCTGTTGTCAATTTGTACTTTTGCATGTTCTCATGGGGGTGTGTTCCTAAGCCACCTGGCTCTCCTGGCCTTCCCCCTTGGCCAGTTTAAACTCTCTCTGCTGAAGCATTCCAACTTCTCACTAAGGACTGAGGTCCCCTTTCTAGACAGATGCAGGCCATCGTCCTGATACAAGCTCACATCTGCCCAGGTTGGGCCCCAGTCACCTATGAAGCCAAATCCTTCCCTTCCACACCAATCCTTCAACCAGGAGTTGAAGGTTTGGATGTGGAGTGCCCTGGTCTCCCTCATCCCTTGGACAGGTAGCACCTCTGAGAATTACACAGAATGTGCTACCCGTTTCAGGTCCTCTCCCAGCTTACTGAAATCCTCCTGGACGCTGGCTGTCTCTACCCTTCTCCTCACCAAGTCATTGGTCCCTAGGTGGACAATGACATCCTGATCCTCCCTCCTGCCTATTGCCCTTGTGATCCTATGCATTCACTTCACATCCCTCCATGCAGCACTTCCTGGGAGGCACTTGACCTCCCTCTCCTCCCTGCTAGTTGTCCTTAATTTCACACTACATACAACACAGTCCCCCAATAGGAGAAGTGTCCCCCTCCTCCAGGGTCCCTTCCTCCCCTTTCCCTAGGACTCTGGATTGAAGGTCCTGACCATCCTTCCTGGGCCCAGCTGTGGGTGCCTGTGTGGGTCATTCCCATTCCTCCAAAACAGTGTAGAAGTTATTAAGCTGGACTGGTTGTGGGATGTGTCTATGACCTCTCCCCACTCTGCCTGAGCCAACTGTGATCCAGTCATCCTTCTTACTGGGCAACCTTTGAGGTTGATGCTGTGGACCCAGTGGTCTCTGGGTGAGGGTGGATGCCGGCTGTAACCTGGCCACCTCTGCACAGAGACAGGCAACCTCCTCCCTCAGCACAGAGAGGTGCCTGCATATAGGGCAGCATCGCAGCTTCCAGAACATCTCCCTGAAGACTGCTGCTCCACAGCTACGGCACTGCACCACTCCTATCATGTCTGATGTGACCAAGCCTGCAATATAACCTAGGTATGCCCTCTAGATGAACCTCTATGCTCCTCCATTTCTTCAGTGTGGAACTTCCTGTGTGGTGTAGGAAGGTGAACACTATGGGCCCACACCCTATAAGAGGAGGACTAGCCCAGGGTTGGGTGGGATGAGGGGTGGGTGGGATTACCTTCTGGCTGAGTCCAGAGACAATCAGCCGAGGACCATTTTACCCTATGTTCACAAAGGACAAGCACTAATGAAAAAAGAAATAAAAAACAACAACAACAAAACACAGATCCCCCAAAATCTGTTGAAATATGAGACCTGTCCTAAAGGTAACTGACTGAAACAAGTACAAACACTTCCAAGCTTACCAGCAATTAAATCTTTCACTCCTGCCCCTCCACAAACTTAGCAACAACAGAAAGGTACATGTTCCTGAGCCAAACTAAGTCTGCTTCTGCACTACTGCTGTGTGAGAGAATCCACTGGTATTTAAACCACAATTAGCTGTAAACTGATCCTAGCTGAGGGGAGAGTACAGAACCTTTCAGAAAACTGCTACCAATGCTTGTTGAAAAAATAAATGAATCTCCTGCTCACACTGTGGATCACACAAACACAAAAAATACACTGTGTTAAACAAACTCAGCATTACTGCCCTAAAGGTGACAGACTCAAATAAGTAAAAACAGTTCCAAGCATACCGACAACTAAATCCTTCACTCCTGCCCCTCCACAAACTTAGCAGAAATAGAAAGGTAAATCTACTTGAGCCAAACTAAGTCTGCTTCTGTACTACTGCTATGTGAGAGAATCCACTAGTATTTAAACCACAATTTGCTGTTGATTGATCCTAGCTGAGGGGAGAGAACAGAGCCTTCCAGAAAACTGCTATCAATGCCTGTTGAAAAAATAAATGAAACTCCAGCTCACAATTTAGATCACACACACACAAAATACACTGTAGTAAACACACTCAGCACTACTGCCCTAAAGGTAACAGACTCAAACAGTTCCAAACTTACCAGCAACTAAATCCTTCACTCCTGCCCCTCCACAAACTTAGCAGCAACAGACAGGTATATCTACCTTAGCCAAACTAAGACTGCTTCTGCATAATTAGTTTATAATGTATAGAGCAAAGATGTTGTACATGGATTCCTGTAGAAAGCAAAGCCTTGCTGTAACACTGTGCAAAGGCCACGGAATGCAGTTGTACCCTCTGGGGAACAATCACGTCCCATGACAGAAACAACTGACCATGAGGCCACTTTACTCTTCAACTGTAGCTGAAAAGAGCCATGTGGCCATCTCACTCAAACTGCAGTGGAATCATCATTATGGCAACTACAGTCTTTTCAAAACAGTGCAGTGAAAGGCAAAAATTTATAGAAGAGCACAAAAACAAACTGTACAGAAAATGATAAATGACCTCCAGATTGTTACTTCATATTTTAATGATGTTGGGGAACATAGACCAATTCATACCATCCCTGTAAATGTGCTAGACCTGCTGCTCACAGATTTTTTCTTCAAAATATAACAAATTGATGGCAGTAAATATTAGCCAACAGCACTCCACGGCTTTCTGGTAAGTGTGAACAGACATTTAATAAAACACAATTACCAGCACTGCATATTCCATAGAAACAGCACAGACGTTCAGGAAACCCATAATACATTAGCAGCAAAACAAAATTACCTTACGAAAATGGGCAAATGTAACAAGCCCAATAAAACAGACTCCCGTACTGACAAAGACGTTGATCTGTACCAAACTTGCATGTTTGGTCTCCTAATTCCTACTTCACAGTTGAATATGCTGTTTTTAACAAAGGGCTATACTATGCCCTGAGATGAAGACAGGTTAACACCAATGTAGAGAAGTCAATAGGGAGCATGACAAGAGTGGCCTTGATGGAAGAGGGACACCTGGATATCATGGCAGTCACAGAAATATGGTACACAGAGAAACATGACTGGGATGTCAGCATACCAGGGTACACAATCTACAGGACAGAAAGGGAGGGAAAAGAGCAGGAGAAGGAGTATTTCTTTATGTAAGGGAAGGAATAAAAGCAATGGAACTAAAGGATAAACAGGGAGTAGAGGAGGCACTGTGGGATACCCTGGAGACAGGTTATTGCACCACAATTTGCACAGGGGTTGTATACAGACCCCCATCTTAGGGAGAGGCAATGGACAAGGAAATGACAGAAAGCATCCTTAGAATGGCAAAAAAAGGGGGAGATATTGCTCATTGGGGACCTGGATATGCCTAATGCTAGCTGGAGCACCTTTGCTGCAGCCACATCCAAGAGCAGGGTTATTCTCAATGCCCTACAGGGGGCATGCCTCAGACAGCTAGTGGTGGACCCACTTGGGAGGGAGCAATCTTAGACCTGGTACTTCAAATAGGGATGGAGAAAGAATCTTGGATTTAGAAGTGAGTAGCCATCTGGGAACAAGTGAACACCAAACAGTGTGGTTCATGATAAACACAGTCATACAGTAAAGCCATACAAAAGCAAGAGTATTGGACTTTAGGAGGGCTGGCTTTAGGAAAATGGAAGAGTGTCTCAGAATAGCACTAGCAAATGGGCAAGAAGGAGGGGTGGAGGAACAATGGGGAAAAATCAAATCAGCCATCACAGAGGCAAAAAGCCTTTGTGTGAAGCAAATCAACAAAGCAAAATGAAGGAAAAAAACACACTATGGTTCTCAACAGAGGTGGTGGGGAAGGTTAAGGAGAAAAAGGTAGCATTCTGGAAGCATAAGGAAACACAGAAGGAGAAGAACAGAGAACTGTACCAGTTAAAGCAGAAGGAAGTGGGGAAGGCAGTCAGAATAGCAAAATCCCAATCTGAGGAAAAGACAGCCAACTCAGTTAAGAAAGGGAATAAAACCTTTTTATAGGTACATTAGGGAGTGAAGATAGACCAAGGGAGAGATAGTGAGGCTTAATAAAAGGAAGGGAAGGTGGGCAGAGGGTGACAGTGAAAAAGCAGGGATACTGAATGAATACTTCTGCTCAGTATTCATGAAAGAAGAGGAGGGGGAGGTACAGAAATCAAAGAATAGAAGCACTCTGGAGATGGAGGTTGATACCTGTCCATTCACAGAAGAAAGGGTTCTGAAAGAACTCTTAAAACTGAAGGTGGGCAAAGCAATGGGGCCTGATGGGAATCATCCAAAAATTCTAAAAGAAATAAAGGTAGAACTAGTTACACCACTGACTACCCTTTTTAACAAATCATGGGAGGATGGTGTGGTACCGGGGGACTAGAGGAGGGTAGACGTGATTCCACTTCACAAAAGTGGGAGCAAGATAGAAGCAGGAAACTATGGACCTGTTAGTTTGACCTCAGAAGTAGGGAAAATGATGGAATCATTTCTAAAGGAAAGAATTGTTGAGTTCCTAGAGGTCAGTGGGGCACAGGACCCAAGGCAGCATGGATTCCCAGCAGGAAGGTCATGTCAGACGGATCTAATTGATTTCTTTGACTGGGTGACTAAAGTAGTAGACCAGGGAGGGGCTGTGGACATGGCCTACCGAGACATTAACTGGGCATTTAACACAGTCCCACACAAAAGATTAATATACAAGTTAGCCAGCCTTGGAGTGGGTCCCAAAGTGGTAGCCTGGGTAAAAAATTGGCTGGACAACAGGATGCAGCAGGTAATAGTAAACGGAGTTTACTCTGAAGAAAGGGGGGTTAGTAGCTGGGTACTGCAGGGTTCAGTACTGGGACCAGTCCTCTTTAATGTCTTTATAAGTGACATTGCAGAGGAACTGGAAGGAAAAGTATGTCTCTTTGCAGATGACACAAAGATCTGCAACAGGGTTGATCCAGAAGGTGGGGTGGAAAGGATGCAAAAAGACTTGGCAAAGTTGGTGGAATGATGGTCAAATGTATGGCAGATTAGATTCAATGCAAAGAAGTGCAAAGTAATGCACCTGGGAATCAAAAAATCAAAGGGAAGAGTACCCAATGGGGGTTGAGATACTAACAACAACAAAAATGGAATGGGACCCAGGGGTAGTCATATCAGATGACCTTAAGGTGGGCAAGCTATGTAAGAAGGCAGTAAGGAGGGCTGAGGGGATACTGGGATGCATAGGGAGTGGCATCACCAGTAGAAAACAGGAAGTTGTTATCCCTCTGTACAGACAGTTGGTAAAAGCCTATCTGGAGTACTGCGTCCAGTTCTGGAGACTCCATCTCCGCAAGGACATAGACAGGATGGAGGCTGTCCAGAGGAGGGCAACTAAAATGGTGCAGGATCTGCCCTAGAAGACATATGAAGAGAGATTTAAGGAGCTTAATATGCATACCCTCTAGGAGAGGAGGGAGAGGAGGGACATGATAGAAACTTTCAAGTACATCAAGGGAATCAACAGAGTCCAAGAGGGTAGCATCTTTCAGAAAAAGAGATGTGCAAGAAAAAGGTGGCACAATTGGAAGATAGAGGGGGAACAGCTCAGAGGTAATGTGAGGAAGTATTTTTTTCATGGAGAGGGTTGTGGATACATGGAACAGCCTTCCTGAGGAGGTAGTGGAGTCAAAAACATTGGGGTAATTCAAGAATGCATGGGACAGACATAAGACAATTCTAGTGGGGGGTAGGAGGACGTAGGCTGTTGGTTAACTAGGATCTGCCTCTTATCCATTAGGTAGGGGAAATGGGCAGACTAGGTGGGCCAAGCGGTCCTTATCTGCCATCAAATTCTATGTTTCTATGTTTCTACGAACGCTACAACCTCAAATGGAGAGACTTAAAACTGGGAGGTCTCATCAGTGCACAAATATCTCCAGTATAATGAATGCCAAACAAAGACATGGTTCAGGGAAAGCCCCAGAGAAGTGAGGCCTGTGTAGCCTCGTATGTACCTAAACTCTGATATCCCACCAAAACACTGATGACTCAGAAAGGGACCCCATAGCTTCATATTTAAAGTATGAAACAGAAAGGCCTGAAAAAATGAAACTCCCTAATGCTCCATTCTGCCTTCCCCCAACCGAAAATACATCCCAGGAAAAAGTGGTTCAGTGTGATACCAATCAATGACTGTAGGGGAGAATAAACTAAGATTCTTAATTCAGACTAATTTACAACAATGTGCCACCTACAGAAGTTGCTCAAGTTTCCAGCCACAGAAACTTGCAGTCAATTAACAATTACTCTACCTCATCTGAAGAAAAAAACAATGAAACTTGATGATATTTGCTACCACCTCCTCCAGTGGCAACACCCCATAACTGCCACAGCAACAGTGCCAGCATGATCAAACTCCTCAATAAGTAGAAACCTACAACAAATCCTGCAGGGATCCCATCAATCGCTCACCTTGCTTGTTGACCATTGTATGTTCCACCAGGATATCAACATCACCGTCACCATTGTCCAAAACCCCCAAAGAAGAAGGATTAAAGTCCTGGAATTGTTTGAGAGTGAGTAAGATATGTGGTCACTTCACAGAGGCCTAGTCTGAGAGAGCAGTCCCACCACGAAACGTTCTGAATACAAAGAGACACACAGCAGTAAAAACAAGCAGAGTGCAGTGTAAAGGTGATGCAGCTATGGGGAGGGGCTATGCAAAACACTTCATTGCACTCACAAAAGTTTCATTCTTTCTCTCCACAGGGACACAAAGAGGAAGACTGCATAGCACAACAGAATGTCAAGGACTCAAAGTATACACAACTAATTCAGCTATTTTTAAGCAGACATCAGTAATTTTAATTAAAATGTTAATGACTTCAGTTAATATTCCCCCAGTGCTTATGAGTGTTGGAACATCCATGATCAGGGCAGCTTCTGTTTCACGGTTTCTTAACAGTAAAGTTCAACAAAACAAAACATTTTTAACCTGTTATTGTCTTTATTTTACTGGCAAAAGCTGTTACTATTTCTAGCTCTATGCACTATAAAAATACTGGTTGGGCAAAACAATACCCAACCAGCCTGTGCTGCCACCTTGAGGTTCAGATTCCTATTGACCTCTCAAGCTTCACTGTCAAGGTCAGTTGCAATCTGAACCTCTCAGCGGCAGCACAGGCTGGTTGCACATGGTTGCCCAACCAGTATTATCCATATAACAGGTTTGATGTATATCTTGAGAATTTATCTTTTGGTTCACCAAGCTGCCACTCGCCCGATAACAAGGCTGATCGCTTAAACATCCACTTTTTCAGTGCTGCCAGTGTTCTTAATATGGACATCCTAAACACTAGAGGATCTCCACTTGATAACTGGAACACCGACACCATTTCACCAGCTCCCTCTGCCTGAACTGCCCTGGCAACTAGAGGAATCCTCCTTTTGTTCCGTAAAATTGAGCCCTCATAATTCCTGCACCAACTGCTTCACTTACAAAACAGGATGAGCAGTGTCCAGATTGTCTGGACACCAAACTACTGAAACCACTACACACAGTCAGGACAGAGGGAAGAGGGGGAGAGAGATAGAGGGTGAATTAGTGGAAGAAGTAGAGTGGTGGTGGCAAAGGGTGAGATGGTGGTGGTTGGGAATCTTAACTTGACAGATATTATTTGGATATTCCATCAGCTAGGAACACCAGAATTCAGGTCCTGCTAGATACATTGCTGGACTACCTGCTAGTGCAGCAGGTTAAGAAACCCATAAGGCAGGCTGTCTTTCTTGACAGGGTGCTCATCAACTAGAAATTGATAGGAGGAGTGTGGGTTGGGAAGCCACTAGGGTCTAGCAACCATAACACCGTAAGGTTTGAGCTGGCCCTGGGAAGCAGTAAGACCTCAAAGGCTGAAGTTATATATTGCAGAAGAGCAAACCTCAAATGAATGAGAGAGCTAGTCCTGGCAAACTTAGATGGAGTGGACAGCATTGGGATAGTGGGAGAAAAATGAGGAGTAATTAAGTGGATCATACTTGAGGCAACAAAATAATGCATGAGAATGGTAACCAAGAAAAAACAGGTACAACAGACCTGAAAGGTCAGGGAGGTAGGGAGAGTAAAAAGAAGGCCTTCAACAGATACAAGGAAAAGCAGAGGAGGAGGAGGGTTTGGGAGAGTACCAAGTGAGAACTAGGAAAGCCAAGAGAGTGGTAATGGAAACAAACACAGAAACACAGCTGCATATTGTGGAGGGGGTCAAGGTTGAGGAAAAACAATTCTTCAGATATATAGGGGAAAATAAAGATGGACTAAGTAACTGTTAGTGTAACAGAGGAAGATGAGCAAAAAGAAGCCATTCTTAATGATTACTTCTGAACTGTATTCACAAGGGAAGACAGCACCCTCTGCCAGAGAGTGCCATTAAGGCATCTGTAAGGGGGATCCTAGAGATATTGCAGCAGGTATTTACCAGAGAAAGGTTCTGGAAAAGATTAGCAGTCCTAAAGATAGATACGGCCCCAGGGAGAGATGGGATTCACCTGAGGGTGCTCCTGGAGTTGACATCAGAATTAGCTGAACACCTGGTAGTGCTAATCAACAGCTCAGCCTGGACAGGGGTATTTCCATTTGGCTGGAGGGTAGCAGTCCTAGTTCTAATCCATACAACAGAGATAAAGAGAAACGGGGTAACTACACATCTGTCAGTCTTACCTCTGTTGTGGATAAACTGATGGAAACAATAGTCAGTGATCACCTACTGCAGTTGACTACCCATAGAGAAACCGATTCCAGATTCTTGTCTGACCAACCAGATAGAATTCTTTGCCTGTGTAATGAGAGTACTGGATCAGAGTCACACTGTGGATTTACTCTACTTAGATTTTGGCAAAGGGTTTGATCAGTGCCTCATGGAAAGTTGCTGAAGAAGCTAGAGGATCTGGGTGCTACAAGTGACACAGATGAATGGAAAATTGGTTGGAAGGGGACAGTAGAGGGATGTGGCAAAAAGAGTTAAATCCATGGAGTGGGAGATCACCAGTGGAATGCCAAAGGAATCAGTCTTAGGTCCAATCCTTTGCAATATGTTCATCAACAACATAGAGTTCTCTAACTTCCTTCACGAAACCCTTGACAAAGGCCACCTTGCAGGGGCTATCTACATTGACCTCTACAAAAAGCCTTTGATATGGTCTGTCACCCACTCCCACTCCTACTGGACACTTCAACTAGGCTTTTCCCAAGGCCACTGGACTGGTTCTCTAGCTATCTCTCTTCAAGGTCCCAGTTTGTCAAAATAAACAGCACCCTCTCCAGCACCCACCCCATCCGCTCCAGGGTCCCAGAGGGCTCCATCCTGGGCCCCTCTTCTTTTTAGTCTCTATGTAAATGCCATACCCAACTCCTGCTCCAGCAAGGTCCTGCTATATGCAGATGATGCGGTTCTCTTCCTCCCCACCCTGACCCCTCCTCTCTTCAGGCCTCCTCCAGCACTCTTTCAGTCAAATTGAAACTGTCCAACGACCACAGGCTGGTCATTAACATTAAAAAAAAAAGCCATGTTGTTTGCCCATCATCAAAATAAGGCAAAAAACTCACCCCTCCATATACTATCCAGCTCACTCCACCCACTAGAACAAGTTAGCAGCTACAAATACCTGGGCATTACCTTCAACTCTGCCCTCTCCTTTCACTCACATATCAACCTGCTCACCTCAACAATTTACATGCTCATAGGCCTTCTCTACCATCATAAGGGCTGCCTCCCACTGGATGCCCTCAGATTGGTTGTCTCCTCCTCTGTCCTGTCTCTTGTAGACTACGGCCTCCCTGTCTATGCTGCTGCTGACACCACCGCCCACAGAAGAATTCAACTATCCCTAAATAAGGCCTGTAGGCTCCTCGCTGGTGCAGACAAATGGACTCATGTATGCACTCTATACTCACTGGCCAACATACTCAACCTAGAAGAGTGGTTACAATATCAGACCTGCCTCCTGGTTAAAAAAATACTTCTAGGTCTCTCTCCCCCAGGGGTGTCTGCCTCCGACCACCCTGCTTCCCCCTCTGCCTCTACCCTTGGCTCTACTAAGCCTGCATGCAGAGTCCCGAGGGTACGGACATCACTCGCCCAGAGATCCTTTTGTTACAGGGCACCACACTGGTTCGACGCCCTCCCCCCTTCGATCTCCTCACTCACTAAAATAGGTCCTTTTAAGGCAGCTCTCAAGAGCCTCATTTTCTCCACCTGCAGCTGTAAATGTGCTCCACAAGCGGGATCCTAGCCTATAGGTGCCGCACTCCCTCCCTAGCCCCTTTCCTAGACTCTTGATGACAATTGCCTTATCTCAGGCTGCAATTCTGAATTTACTGTATTTGTCCTTGGAGCCTAGCTTTCGCACTGTATTGACCTCTGTACTGCTATTGTATACTGTAACTCTTATCTGGGCACTGGATGGCTTAGGATTCAATATTGTTTGTTCTGACACCTGCAAATATATGAATACTGTTTGCTATTAGCTGTTTGGTATGTAACAAAATACTTCTGTAACCTGTCTATCATATTGCATTTGTGTTGCTGTCTATGTGTTGAATCCACTGGAACTGACTTGAAGCCTTTGGAAACGAGTCCTTGACTCAAAGGGTTGTAATTCCGATATGTATAATAAATAAATAAAAAGAAGGAATTCAGAGTAAGATGTGTCTCTTCAGAGATGATGCTAAGCTTTGTTGTAGGGCAGACAACAAGGAAGGGATTAAAGAGATGCAGGGAGAACTACACACCCTAGAGAGGTGTTCCAAGATTTGGCAGTTGAAATTCAAAGCCAAAATGTCTAAGGTGATAAACATAGAGCAAGAACTCCTGGAAAGAGCACTGGATGAGAGGGGTAGGGCACAACTGCTGAGGAAAGAGACCTAGAAGTCATCATTAATATGTCCCTTAAACAACCAAGCAAGGTAATATGGCATACAGTAAGGCAAACAGGATTCTGTGGTGTGTAGGAAGAGGTACTGACAGCAGAAGAAAGTAGGTATTACTACCTTTCTATAGATCACTGTTGAGGCTGCACCTGGATTATTTTACCAGGTTCTGGAGTCCTCACCTGAGGGAAGATAAGGGCAGCCTGGAAACAATGTAATGTAGGGGAAATTAAATAATTCATGGCCTGTAGGACAGGTCTTACTGTATGATGACTGGCTTAAGGTACTGAACATGTACTCACTGAAGGCTCGCAGGGAGAAGTGTGATGTGATAAAGACTTTCAAGGTTGTGAAGGGAATAAAAGGGTAAACTGTGAGGAACTATTTAACAGTAGTTCTGTGTGTGGTACATAGCTCAGAGCTTGGATATGTAAGAACTGGGTAAGATATGGATGGTGCTTAGATACGTTTGAGTTGGATTGGTATACAGTTCAGTGCTTGTGGTATATAAAGCAGGATAAGCTGTGGCTGGTGCTTAGATACATTTTTGCTGGATAAGATATGGTTGCTGTTATGAGCTTGATCTTTGGCCTTTCTTTATATCCCACCTTTGAGAGATGCTACGTAAGTGTAGGAGTGAATGTCCAGCACAAGGTGAGATATGAGTGCTGGAGAAAGAGGAGGAGGCCGGGGAGAATGGAGGGTGAGTGCAACTCACTTTAAACAGAGGGGACATTAGCTGGATGCTTATGAAGAGGATGGAGGAGGAGCAATTCCCCCCCCCATAGAACCTCAGACAATGCCTTCCAATTCTATGTGTGGTACATAGCTCAGTGCTTGGATATGTAAGGACTAGGTAAGATATGGATAGTGCTTAGATATGTTTGAGCTGGATTAGTATACAGTTCAGTCTTTGTGGTATATAACGCTGGATAAGCTGTGGTTGGTGCTTAGATATATTTGAGCTGGCTTGGTATACAGTTCAGTGCTTGTGGTATATAACGTTGGATAAGCTGGGGTTGGTGCTTAGATATGTTTGAGCGGGATTGGTATACAGTTCAGTGCTTGTGGTATATAAAGCTGGATAAGCTGTGGTTGGTGCTTAGATATGTTTGAGTGAAGGTCCAAAAAGAATAGACTAATGTTGTGATTGCCTCCTCCGACTCTGGAGAGTGTGGCCAGTAGCACACAGGAGAGGAAAAAAACCCTTAGGGAGAAACATCTGAGGACCCGTGGCTACTGACCCGCCCACCCTCTGGGCATACTAAGAGGAGAACACTCCTATGGTAGACTAATAGGCATAAATGACTATCTCAAAGGAGATCCAGCAATTGTTCAATGAATCGTATCCTTGAGTTTGCAGGTAGGCAGGAATAATCCTGGGGAACATGATTCTGGTGAATGACAAGTCCAACTTGGATGGATGGAGGAATGAGTTGGTATGTAATCCATGTCTGCGATAGTCATAGGTTGTTGTAGGTTGTGGCAGGTGCAGATGTCCTGTCTGGATGCTGCTGGATGGTTGTGTCTGTGGATTCGATGACATCAGAGGTCCATTCTGGAAAACATGGATTGTGGCAGCTGAAGACGTCCAGCTTGAATAAAATACCAGATGAGTTGGCTAATCTTTTTTCTCTTCAGGATTCACTGAGGGGGATTCCATCTTCTGCACTAGCGGTCTGGTACTGAGTGCAGCTGGCCACAGGGTGCTCCGCAGCCTGCCCTCAAAAGCAAGATTCCAGGATTCTCTGAGGGGGATTCCATCTTCTGCACTAGTGGGCTGGTACTGAGCACAGCTGGCTGCAGGGTGCTTCCCAGCCTACCCTCAAGAGCAAGACTCCAGTTACACTTCGGGAAAGCAGCTCCAGTCCAACTTGCTAGCCGTGAACTCAGTTGGTAGATGGTGCCTGAAATTATAGGCAGATTCAGCACTCCGTCTCTCCTTGACTGGCTTCATCTCCTGAAGATTTGAACTGCCTGACATGGTCCCCTGGAGCTCATCTCTCTGCTGCCTAAATTTATTTTTTCCTAACCTCTGCAACTAAATCTGTGATGTGCCTTTGTGCCCACTGCTGAGTTTGAATTGTTAGTGTAAGGAGCTACAACCCTTTTTGAATTGTTAAGTGTAGGAAACTATAGCATTTTTGGAGTGTTTCAACTGCCTTAAGCTATTTATGTATTAACAAGGTCTGAACTTAAAAACTGCTTTGTCTAACTGCTGAATTGCTGTTTCTCCCATCTGACCCCCCCAACCTCACTTGCCTTTTCCTCTGTATACTGGTGATGCTGCTAGGGCATAATACCAGCCACTCTCACAGCCATCCTCCCTCTCTGGCTAACTTAGCACCCTTAATTTCTCACCTTGTTACAGAATTCTTTTGTCTCCTTACTTACCCTGCCTCCCAAACTCTGAAGCCTTTGTTTCTGTTGGTACATACAAGCAGATTTCTCCCTTCTCTTCTTTTCTCTTCAGGATTCCCTGAGGGGGATTCCATCTTCTGCACTAGCGGGCTGGTGCTGAGCGCAGCTGGCCACAGGGTGCTCCCCAGCCTGTCCTCAAGAGCAAGACTCCAGTTAGACTTCAGGAAAGCAGGTCCAGTCCAGCTTGCTAGCTGTGAACTCAGTTGGTGGATGGTGCCTGAAACTATAGGCAGATTCAGCATTCCGTCTCTCCCTGACTGGCTTCATCTCCTGGAGATTTGAACTGCCTGTCATGGTCCCCTGGAGCTCATATCTCTCCTGCCTATTTTTTTTTTTTAAGTACTGACTTTTCCACTAGCAGATTATATCCTTTAACCACTAGAGGGCCCAATTATAAGCACACTTACCCAATCCAATCCAACAGTCTTTGCCCCCTCCCTCTTCTACTTCTGTCAAGGCCTGTGCTTTTAGGATCACTCCCTGTTGACTAACACTTAGCCCTGTTCTACTCCCCTCCACCACCCTAACTTCATAAGCTCTGCACTCTCTCTTTACCCTTTGCTTTGGACACCTGTACCTCTTTTTGTTATGTCCATAAACACCTTTTTAATGCAGCCTCTACTTCTGTTTTTCATTCCCCACAACTCCACTAGTACTGGTACCCCACTCATTTACCAGCATCCCCACTCTATGTTGGGATATATCCCTTGGTGTACCCTACCACCGTCTAAAACACACTACTGTGCTCCCATGCTAGCCTCCCTCAATAATACATAGATACATAGACAGTGTCAGCAGATAAGGGCCTATGGCCCACCCAGTCTGCCCATTTAAGTTTGTAAGTTCAGTTTATGTTTTCCAGGAAGTCTGTTGCCCCTTACCCCTGACCTCCAGAATTCCTTTATGTCTATCCCATGCATTCTTAAATCCCGTGACTGTTTCAGCCCCCACCACTTCCTCTGGCAGGGTGTTCCACTTGTCCACCACCCGTTCTGTGGAAGAAATTCTTCCTCACGTTCCTCTGAATCATCCTCCCTCCAACTTCATCCCATCCCTCTAGTCCTGGAACATCTTTTTCGCTTAAAATAGTGCATTCTTGCACCCTGTTCCTCCTGTAAGATACTTGTATGTCTCTATCATATCCCTCTCCTCCTCTCCTCCAGGGAGTACATGTTCAGTGCCTTCAACCTGTCCTCATGGGACTTGTGATGCAATCCATGCACCATCTTTGTTGCCCTCCCTCTGAACCTTCTCTACCCTGTCTATGTCCTTGTGTAGGTAAGGTCTCCAGAACTGCACAGTGTACTCCAGGTGCGGCCTCACTAGTGTCTTGTATAGTGGAATTATTACCTCCTTTTTCCTGCTGGTGATGCCCCTGCCTATGCATCCCAGCATCCTATTTGCTTTACCTGCTGCCTTGTCACACTGTTTCCCTGCCTTGAGGTCATCAGAGATGATAACTCTAAGATCCCTTTCCTGCTTGGTGCATGCTATATCCTCACCCCCCAACTGATATATTGTGCCAGGGTTTTTGTGCCCCACATGCATTATCTAGCACTTCCTTGCATTGAATTTCAACTGCCAAACCCCTGACCATTCTTCAAGTTTCTGCAGGTCCCTTCTCATTCTGTCTACACCTCTGGTGTGTCTACTCTGTTACAGAGCTTTGTGTCATCAGCGAACAGTGAAATTCTGCCTTCTAGGTCCTACGCAATGTCACTGATGAAGATATTGAATAGTACCGGTCCCAGCACTGATCCTGTGGTACCCCACTGGTCACTTTTCCCTCTGTGGAGTGACAGCCATTTACCACCACCCTCTGTGTCCTGCTGCCCAGCCAGTTACCTACCAACCGCACTACTGTCCTGCCCACACCCATATTCCCCAGTTTGTGCAATAGTCTTCTATGTGGCACAGTGTCAAAGGCCTTGCTGAAGTCCAGATAGATAATAACTGATATAATCGTCTCCCCATCCCTGAGTACCCCCTTCTCCTTCAATTACTCATGCCCTACAATAACACACCAGCTAAAAAATCCATCAGAAGTAGATGGTGTTCAGCTCACAAGCTCCTTGCTCACTATCTTGCTAGGATTCCACTTCTCCTCCTGCTCCTAGGTGGGAATGTACACCCAAACCCCGGTCTGCCCACCTCGGCATATGAACGACACAAGAAACAAGGCTCCATCAAGCTGGTGACTCTTAACATCTGCAGCCTATCAGCTAAGCTCGATGAACTCCAAGTATGGGTGTTACAACATAGGCCAGATGTTATAGCCTTTAACAAAACTTGGCTCTCTCCTAAGGACCCAGACAATGCTGTATCCATTCCAGCCTACATGAAATCTGGCTTCTCCAACATTAGCTGTTGATGAATTACAAAAAAAACAAAGTCCATGCTGTTCCATAGCTCTCACAGCAAATACAGATCCATAAACTTCACCATACATAATGAACTTGAACAGCCACTTGAGCAAGTGCAGGAGTTTAAATACCTTGGTATTACCCTTGATTGCACAATGTCTTTCAGCTCACATGTTCAACACATCTCAAAATCAGTCAACTCAAGAATTGGGGTCTTCTACCATCACTGTCGCTGTCTTACCAAAGAAGTTATGCGCACAACCATAACTGCCTCAGCCCTACCCATCATTGATTATGGGCTTGTCTTCTACAGGGCTGCCATTGATACCACCCTAAAACAGGTCAAGACAGCCCTTAACAAATGCTGTAGACTTCTCACTGGTGCAGGGAAGCATATGCATACCTGTGATCTCTACAAACAATCCAACTGGCTCAATCTAAATAGTAGACTTGCCTACCAGACCTGCCTACTGGCTAAGAAAATTTGTTTAACCTCACACCCCCTGCAACTCATACCTTAATGTTGCCCACAGTCACTGCACATTTTATGTGCAGTTCCCACAAACCAACATTTATTGTTCCATTCTGCCCTACCAACCAGGCTCAGCATGCTTTCCACACCAGGGTCCCCCTACTGCTAAACAACCTTCCCCCTGAAATTGCAGCTGAAAACAAGCTTCACCCATTCAAACGTAAACTCCACCAGCACCTCATTGACCTCAGCAGTTGTGACTGCCCTGCCTAGGCTTGCGGCTTTGTTTCACCTCTCCCTCCTCCTCCCTTGCTACCCTCCCCACTTCTCTCCACCCCTCCATCCCATGCTACTTCCTGTCCATCTCCCAACCCCACCTACCATTCTACCCCATTTCACCTCCCACCTACCATTACACCTCTCTCTCCCACTCCTCTCCTCCTTCTCCCCCTCCCTATCACTGTATCTCTTGTTGCTCCACCGCCAGACTGCCTAGCACTTATCTTTCTGTTCTTGCACTTACGACAATGTCAAATCCTTGACTGCCTGCCCCCCTTTCCCAACCCCTCCCCCTCTTCCCCCTGCTCCATTTATGTCACCCTTAGGATGGTTTTCATTTGTATCTGTGTCTTGCTATATATTCACACACCCGTATTGTTAATTGTGCATTGTCATTTTCCACTGACTGTTTGCTACTGTGCTAGTCTATACACATGTACTGTCTTTTGCTACTAAGTTAACCTCCTGACCTGTACCATATCTTATCTCTGCTTACTTCTATGTTAACCTCCTGACCTTGTATTGTATCTCACTACTGTTTTACTTGCACTCATTGCTGATGCAGAACCTTTGTAAAAAAGAACCCTTGGTTCAAAGGTATTGTAATCCTAGTAATAAATAAATAAATAAATAATCCTTGTCCAAGACAGCTGCAGGTGAGGAAGGCACAGAATGACTTATTCAGGCAGCTCAATAGTGCAGTAAGGTATGTTGAGCAAGAAGCATGGCCTCCATGCAGGGTGAGTGTGAAGATGGTAGGATCCACCATGGCATAGTTTCAGACACTGAAGGCGAGACCCCACTTGGGTCTGCTGAGGTGATGAGAGAGTTAAGCAAGAAGCATGGCCCCCTGCAGGGTGAGCACGAGAGGACAGTGGTGGAATGCATTGAGTAATGCTGCAGGTTCCCTTGTGGGGCAAAGCAGAAGATAATGGCAGGACCCCACATGGTCCGTCATTGCATAGGTTTGAGTAAAGAAGGTGAGATCCCCACTTGGGACAGACGATGTAGATGGAATGCATTGGAGCAAGCAACCAGGCCTCTTTGTGGGGCAAAACAGGAGTGAATGTCAGGACCGCATGTGGTCCACCATTGCATTGGTTCCAGTAGAGAAGGCGAGGCCCCTATGTGGTTCAGCCGAGGAGAGATGGAATGCATTTGAGGAAGCAGCTAGGCCCCCTTTGTGGAGAGAAGCAGGAATGCACTGAGCAGGTGGCCAGACCCCTTCACAGGGCACAGTAGGAGATACACATTCAGGCTTCCTTGTGGTGTGAAGCGGGAATGAGCCAGAGATAATGGCAAGACCCTACACGGTCCGTCATCTCAGTAGGGCTAAAGGCACGAGAGAGTGACAATTCCAGCAAAACATCATAAGGCAGACACAGGGATCTCCTGGGCAATGCAGAATCGGTAGGCTATTAAATCAGATCCATCCTGGTGGACAGCATTCGGTAGTCACATAATAATGGACTGCCCAGGAAGAGAGCAAGCCATAGTAAACATGTCCCCTGGAGAGAGCAGCATGGGTAGTCAGGTCTGGAGAGGCATGAATGATAGTCCATGTACAGTAATACATAGTACAGAATAGGCAGGAGAGGAGCACCCCCCGAGGAAACACTCATTGAATGTCCGGCAGAGATAGCGATCCAGTAGGAATGTAAGGAAGGAGATCCGATGCAGCATACTTGACAAGAACATCTGAAGTGGAATTGAATGTGTAACAGAGCTGTCTAGGATGTGCAGAGCCCAGGAAGGCACAATGTCCAATTCGGACGAATGTTGGGATGTGATAGGTGGGTAATCCATATCCAAGATGGCTGTAGGAAAGAAAGGCATTGGATGTACATATAAAAATAACTTGGCTAGCAAATGTCCATGAGATGCAGAGTTAAGAGATGTAGATATTGTAGGTGACGGAAGACCAGAAGTGCTGCCCAACTGGATAGAAAGGAGAATCCTCCAATGGATGTCCAGGGGGTCGAGGCATGCTCCAAGGAAGTGTCAGGCATAAAGCCAGAGCTGGAACTGAGACAGCAAGGTGGATCACAAGGAGAAGCAATGAACTGATGAAGTAAAAGTTAGGCACATACATGGTTAGGTCTTGCCTGAATCCCTTGCAGGTCCGGCGTGTGCAGTGTTTGAATGGGCAAGCAGAAGCATAGATCACAGGAAGGTATGTATGATCCAAGGTAAGGAGGGTGAGGTCTCTGTACAGACAACCTGTGGATGGTGTAGAACTTCATGTGGGCAATAAATTAAGCCCTGTAGTGGGCATATCAGTGAGTGATGGTGAGACCCTCATGCGGTTCACCAATGCCATATTAAGACAGTCTGAGAAAGAGGGTGAGAACTTACTTGAGTCTGCCAGTAATATAATGGAAGGAATCGGAGCAACAAAAAAGGACTCCTAGTCAGGATTAGTAGATGGGATGGCTGAGCCCTCATGTGGGTCCACCATCTCCACAGCAATGATTATTCGTGCTCAGGATGGAGGTAGGTGCCTCTGGAATCCAGAAGTGATAGAGTCCATATAAAATAGCCCCTGTGGATGGCTGCAGTTTGTGAAGCACTGGAATTCTCATCTGATGGGAGATCTGAATTGTCAGCTGCCGAAATTGTCAGTGGCAGAGGGTTTGTTATGAGTATGACATACAAGGCATGGATAGAAGCACACTGGGGTAAAGTTCTTGATGCAGGAATTGAGGGGAAGCCAGCCACAACAGGGGGAAAAAAATGAGAGCACCATCCAAGGAGCTAAAAGCATGAGAAATGGTGAAGGAGGCCCACTTGGGGCAAGGTGGTCGGGAAGGTGGACCCCACGTGGACCGCCATGAGTAGGTTCCTGGTATAGAGGTGAAACTCTCACATGGGTCAGCCACAGTGAGATGAAATGAGGTGAAAGAGCAGCCAGGCACCCCTGCAGGGTGAAGCAGGAGACAATGGCTGAACACCACATGGTCTGCCATTGCCGGAGTTCCGGGCACAGAGGCAAGACCCCTACATGGGTCTGCCATGGTACTAAGAAATGCATTGGAGGCAAATCCAGTAAACATCATAAGGCAGATACAAGTATGCCAGGGCACTGAGGGATGAGACTAGTGAGTAGAGCATCATTGATGGACGGAAAGAAGAAGAATGCAGAAGTCCAAGTTGCAGTCCAAGGAGGAGAACAAGTAGCATTAATGTATGTTCCCTAAAGAGCAAGGAGGAGAGATGCTGACAGCAGCAGTAGAACAGAGGGCCCCTTCTATAAGGAGCTCTAACAATAGCGCGCCTGACAGAGATACTCAAAATAACATAGCAGATGCTAAGTAGTGGCAAAGAACAGTTCATAGATAGTTGACATGACATTCTCCACCCCTCAAGCTGCAGTCACTGATATGCACATCCAAGACGTGGAACGTGGTGGAGATGGCAAGGATCAAACCTTGAAGCAGCTATTGTTGTGCTGCAGTAGTTGGTGTTTGTGAGAAGAGTCCCAGGGAACTGAGAAGCTGGTTCATGGCACTGGCTGGCCCAGCAAAATGGAGTTCAGCAGAGACATGGAGCCCAGATCCACATCACATTGCAAATGGCATAGCATGGCAGTAATTAGCCTAAGGCTCACTAGGACTGGGATGATGCAGCAGAGGAAGGGTTTGACCAAGCAAGACAGGAATCCAGGAGGCAGGAGGCAGAGGTCTGGAGGTGCACTGCAAGGAAGCGGCAGGAGAATGGAAAACAGCATTTCCAGTAAACATCTAAAGAGGGCCGGCTGGCGATGCGCTGGTAGAGGAGATGGAGATCAGGGAGCAAAGCAGAAACAGATGCTGGATCCCCAGCAGGAGCTGAAGCAGGAGCAGAATTTGGATGGCAGCCCGGAGCCATATGAGTTCCAAAATGAGATGAAGTGGCAGAAATGGAGTAGAACGGAGAGTACAGCTGAATGGCCGAGCAGCCACTTGGAAAGTGAAACAGAGAGGTAATCCCCAAATTGAGACAGGAGAGCCAACAAGGCATGGGAAAAGAGCAGAAAGCAAGCAGAAGTGGGGGAGATGAGCAAACAGACTAAGGAGATGGGGGGCAAGAGAGAGAGCGAGAGAGAGCAGGGTAAAAGCACACAGAAACAAGGAAAAATGTGGGGAAAACAGGCAGGGAGCAGCCGCAGGGAACACGCAGCATGGAGCATGACAAGCGAGTGCAACTCACTCTAAGCAGAGGGGACATTAGCAAAATGCTTATGAAGAGGAGTGGGGAGGAGCTATTTCCTCCCCGTAGAACCTCAGGTAATGCCTTCCAATAGTGGATAAAGAACATGTGGCATGAATGGAAACTGTTGAAGGGGAAGGAGGTTCAGGAGAAATGTGAGCATGTTCTATTTGACAGAAAGTGTGATTGTGCCATGAAACGGTCTGCTATATGATGTGGTGGGCATAAAAAAATACATTAATTTTTTCCAAGCACAGCTGAGACAGAGGTAAGGGCTTAGTGGTTGCTCAGGGCAGCATCTTTATCACAGGGAGAATGGGGGTTGTGTGTGCAAGAACCTTGAATGCATAAAACATCTCATGGTCTGATAGGGTGTTACAGGCAGGCTGGATGGACCAATGGCTTTATTCTGCTGTCATTGACTATATTTGTATGTTTCTACGTTGCTGGTGTTGAAATTTTCAGGCCTTTGATTTACTGTTTCAGTTGCTTCATAGAGCTATCTTATATATATTTTTTTGCTTGCTAGAAAACTGCTAACACGGTATCCGTCCACAAAGGAGATGACCTGGACAACCTGAACAATTTCAGACCTATCTCTTTTTTCCTGTGGTTACCAAAGTACTAAACACATATTGAACAAACAAATCCTTAAATCCCTGATCAAAATCTTGCTGCCTGATGAGTACCAGTCAGGCTTCAGAACAGGCCACAGTATAGTCACCTCTGCAATTATGGTACTCTTTGACATCAGTTTGACCATAGAAGGAGACAGATACACTGGCAACATCTTCATCAACCTCTCAAAGGCTTTTGACACAGTGAAACCCAGGTGAGCTTCACGTGAGCTCAGAGTTAGCCATTTGGTTTGACAGTTATTTACCTAACCGTAAACCGACCATTAAAATACATGGCTCTGCATCCAACTACCTCCAAGTTAGTATTAATGGTATATCACAAGACCCAGTACTTCACGTTGCAAGTTTTTTATTAAAATAGGAAAAAATTACATCTAGCCAATGAGCTGATGCTCATTTTTAATTAACTAAAATTTATTAGAGCTAAAACGCGTGCAGAGATGCAGCATAACTAAGCGCCATTACAGCTTAGCTATCAATAAACCATATTCTTAAATGTAACATTTTACACTTATATCAGAACAAGTTGTAACTCAACCAGGTTCTTAGTTTCTTACTAGTCCTATTGGGGTAGATAGTCGGCGTGAAACCATCCCTTTAAAGTGCAGTAATAAGGTCAAGTGGCAATATTAGTTCCCAGAACACAAGGAAGTGCATGCCATTGCTTCGGGCCTGTAAATGAAAGAGATAACTGACCTATCTGAGAACTGACCCTAGGAACATTTAATTCAAAACCTTCTTGCTGACCATAGCCCAGGTCTAAGAAAACAGCAGGAAAACAAACCAGATACATATGTATATTCTGGAAACTTTTGTTTAAACACACTTTCACATAATATTTAATGTATGCAGTTGTCTTATTTACTCCAAAGATAAACAATTAAGAGACTTAAACAGAGTACAGTGATGTGTACGCCTCAAAGCAAGAAAGACAAAATAAGACAATTTGTAATATGACATGTCTAGTCCCAAAGAGAACAGCTGCACGGGAGTCTGAGCTGGATGTCATTGTCCACCTAGGAACAAATGACTTGGCTCATCATGAGACTAGAGCAGTGCAGGAGGACTTTGTAGAGTTGGGGGGAGCTAAGACAAGTAGCACACAAACTATCCTTCTCAGAGGTGCTGCCTGTCAATGGCATGGGTGAGGCGAGGGTACTATGCACCATGCAGTTTAATGAATGGTTGAAAAAATGGTGTGGAGCACAGGGGTTTGGCTTCACTGGGGACTGGAGTTCCACCTGGAGGGACACCAGCCTACACTGGCAGGATGGTCTGCATCTGTCCAGGAAGGGAACAAGTATTTTGAGCAATCGGTTTAAATGCTTCATTGGCAAGCTTTTAAACTAGTCAAGGGAGAGCACTGATAAGCATCAGGAAAATCCCAGCCTCTCCTACAAAACAGGGTACTAAAATGAGAAAAGACCGAGGTAGAAAGGTCAGTGGGGGATGCAGCAACTGAAGGTAAAGCCATCAAAAAATGGAGAGCAATGAGTACCAATGCCCATAGTCTGGGTAACAAGCTTCCTGAATTAGTGGCCTTGATGTAGGAGGAACATCTGGATATCATGGCAGTCACAGAAACATGGTAAACACAAAACCATGCCTGGGATGTAAACATACCAGGATACACTATCTACAGGAGGGACAGGGAGGTTAAAAGAGATGGAGGAGTAGCTCTTTACATAAGGGAAGGAATCAAAGCAACAGAACAAAAGGGTAAACAGGGAGGAGAAGAAGCACTGTGGGTAAATTTGGAGACAGGCAATGGCACCACAATCTGCACAGGGGTTGTATACAGACCCCCTTCTCAGGGGGAGGAAATGGACAACGAAATGATAGAAAGTATACTTAGAATGGCAGAAAAAGGGGAGATATTGCTGATGGGTGATCTGAATAAGCCAGATGTTAACTGTAGTGCAGTTGCAGCAGCCACTTTGAAGAGTGGGGTTATTCTAGATGCCCTACAGGAGGCATGCCTTAAACAACTAGTATTGGAGCCCACTCGAGAGGGAGCAATCTTAGACCTGGTTCTCTCAAATGGAGATGGAGAAAGGATCACAGATGTAGAAGTGGGTAGCCATCTGGGAACTAGCGACCATCGAACAGTATGGTTCACAATAAACACAGCAAAAGAGTCAAGCCATACAAAGGCAAAAGTACTGGACTTTAGGAGGGCTGACTTTTCCAAAATGAGTGAGTGCCTAAGGAATGCACTAGCAAATGGGCAGGAAGGAGGGGGTAGAAGAACAATGGGGAATAAAAAAAAACTTCCATCACAGAGGTAACAAGCCATTGTGTGAAGCAAATAAACAAAACAAAACAATGTAAGAAACCACTATGGTTCTCACAGGAAGTGGCAGTGAAGGTTCAAGAGAAAAAGAAAGCATTCAGGAAGTACAAGGAATCACAGAAGGAGCAGGACAGAGAACTGTATCAGTTAAAGCAAAAGGAAGCTGGGAAGGCAGTCAGAACAGCAAAGGCCCAAACCGAGCAAAAGATAGCCAACTCAGTTAAGAAGGGGGATAAAACCTTTTATAGGTACATCAGGGAGCGAAGGAAGACCAAGGGAAGGATAGTGAGGCTTAATAAAGGGGAGGGATGGTGGGCAGAGGGTGACTATGAAAAGGCAGAGATACTGAACAAATATTTTTGCTCAGTATTTACAAATGAAGAGGGGGAGGTACCTAAAACAAACAGTAGAAACACTCTGGATACAGAAGTTAATACCAGCCCATTTACAGAAGAAAGGGTTCCGAAAGAACTCTTAAAACTGAAGGTGGACAAAGCAATGAGGCCTGATGGGATTCATCCCAGAATTCTAAAAGAACTAAGGGTAGAACTAGTGACACCACTGACTATCCTCTTTAACAAATCATGGGAGGATGGGGTGGTACCCGAGGACTGGAGGAGGGCAGATGTGATTCCCCTTCACAAAAGTGGGAGCAAGGCAGAAGCAGGAAACTACAGACCTGTTAGTTTAACCTCAGTGATAGGGAAAATGATGGAATCACTTCTGATGGAAAGAACTGTCGAGTATCTAGAGGCCAGAGGGGTACAGGACCCAAGGCATCATGGATTCACAGCGGGGAGGTCATGCCAGATGAATCTGATAGATTTATTTGACTGGGTGACCAAAGTAGTAGATCAGGGAGGGGCTGAGGACATGGCCTACCTAGACTTTATCAAGGCATTTGACAGAGTCTCACACAAAAGATTAATATATAAGTTAGCCAGCCTGGGAGTGGGTCCCAAGATGACAGCCTGGGTAAAGAATTGGCTGGAGAATAGGACACAGAGAGTAATAGTAAATGGAGTCCACTCTGAAGAAAGGGGGTTACTAGTGGGGTACCGCAGGGTTCAGTATTAGGACGGTCCTCTTAATGTCTTTATAAGCGACATTGAAGAGGGACTGGAAGGAAAAGTATGTCTCTTTGCAGATGACACAAAGATCTGCAACAGAGTTGATGCACGAGGTGGGGTGAAAAGGATGAGAAGGGACTAGACAAGGTTAGAGGAATGGTCAAATGTATGGCAGCTTAGATTCAATGCTAAGAAGTGCAAGGTAATGCACCTGGGAAACAAAAACCCAGGGGAAGAGTACACAATGGGGATGAGATACTAACAACAACAAAAATGGAAAGGGACCTGGGGGTAGTCATATCAGATGACCTACAGGTGCTCAAGTAATGTGAGAGGGCAACAAGGAGGGCTGGGGGGATACTGGGATGCATAGGAGAGGCATCACCAGTAGAAAACAGGAAGCTATTATCCCTCTGTACAGACAGCTGGTGAGACCCCATCTGGAGTACTGCGTGCAGTTCTGGAGACCCAATCTCCGCAAAGACATAGACAGGATGGAAGCTGTCCAGACAAGGGCAACTAAAATGGTGCAGGGTCTGCACCGGAAGACATATGAAGAGAGACTTAAGGAACTTAATATGTATAGCCTTGAGGAAAGGAGGGAGAAGGGGGTCATGATAGAAACTTTCAAGTACCTCAAGGGAATCAACAAAGTCCAAGAGGGTAGCATCTTTCAAAAAAAGAGGTGGGCAAGAACAAGGGGGCACAATTTGAAGATAGGGGGGCGGCTCAGAGGTAATTTAAGGAAGTATTTTTACAGAGAGGTTGTGGATGCATGGAACGGGCTTCTGGAGGAGATTGTGGAGTCAAAAACAGTGGTGGAATTCAAGCATGCATGGGACAGTCATAAGGCAATTCTAGGGGGTGGGGGTAGGAAGAAGTAGGCTGCTGGTTAACTAGGATCTGCAGCTTATCCATTAGTTAGGGAAATGAGCAGACTGGGTGGGCCAAGCGGTCCTTATCTGCTGTCAAATTCTATGCTTCTATTTCAATAAACCAGCACAGACAATGCCTCCATAATCAATTAGTGGCAGTATCATGGTCTTTTCGATTTTCTGACCCAAAACCAAATGAAAAATATGATTTGTTCCTATGCAAGAAACCGGTCATTAACCATGTTTCTAAGACTTTTAAATGATGGTCCCATTTACAATTTTCATCTAGCCATAATTCTAAGTAGTTGTAGCTTGGAACATTTTGAAGCTTCCTGCAATTACTAGTACACATTGAAATTTGTATTTTCTTTGTTCCTGTGCACCAAATCAAATTGTATAACCTGAGCTTTCTGTTCATTTATTATTTGTCTACTACTGTCAAAAAAAGTTGAATTTTATCAACAGCCAATTGCAACTTAATCTGAAGCAACAAAAGGTCAGGGCTCCACCCCTTGGAAAACAGTGCCACCCACTTACAGGTGGCTGGCCATGTTTCTCTGCTGGACCCAGAGATTGTTACCCAAGGACAGAAATGTCACAAGACAGTATGCAAAAATTGCGCTGCCAATACAGCATGATTTCTTGCATGCGCATAATTCTTTTTTTTTTTTATGGGGGGATTTGCCCCCGTACTCCCCCATTATGGGGGGCTGCACCCCAAACCCACCCCCAATAAGGATTCTTGACTCTGGGGGGTCAATACAAAATCGCAAAAAGTGCAAAAAAAAAATAAATGTTTTGGGGACCGGGAATCTAATCCAGTCCTAGACACAGCACCTGGGTTCCTTGCTGCAGTGGCTCAGTCCACTAAGCCATGGCAGCTGCTCAGCAGCACCCTATCCCAGCAGAGGTCTTATCCTTTTCCTGGGATACTGTGAGTGGTGCAATACCGCATACAGCAGTGTTCATGGTATTGCACCACTCGCTGTCTGGTACAGCACTATTCTGAGTTATCTCTAATGTTGTACAATGTTAAGCGTATGACATTATGACCCGGTAGGAGGACGGAGTCCTTGGGGACTCCACTTCTGACTCTGTTTTTCCTAGAATGCTCTCCCCCTATAGAGACCAACTGATGCCTATTGGTTAAATAACTGGCTAGCCAAGTAGTCAAGCAACTGTGGAAGTCCTAACTATGTAACTTATTAAGCAGTAAGATGTTGTCTATTGTGTTGATGGCCTTGGAGAAGTCATGAAGATTACTTCAGCTACTATGCCACCTTCAACCACCTCACATAGGTCATTAATGATCTTCACTTTTGATGTGGTAATGCCATGTTAGACTTGAATCCAGACTGATTCACATTCAATATTTGGTGAACTATTAAGTAATTCAAAATTTGTTTTTCAATCAACCTCTCCAAGACTTCGACACAGACAGAAGCAACATCAGAAGATAATTAGAAAACAGTTTGTCATTATCAGACTTAAAAACTGGTGTTACATCAGAAAGATACCAAATCTCAGGGAACTCACCACAGCTATAGGTCAAGGGGTGGCAGATCGCTGGGGTGGCATATTTAATAGTCTAGGATGCAGGACATCAATCCCCTCACTTTTAGTTACTGTATATCAAGTTTCAACAAAGCAGCCTGCACTTCATTCACAGAAAATGAGGTTAAAGCAAAAAAGAACACTTGTCAGTAGAGGCAACTGATGGCACAGAGACCCTTCAATGGAAGTTTGGTCATCATGGCCATCAGTGGTCTCGTTATTCTGACCTTAAGTTATGAAATAGTAATTGAAGGCATTCACTATAGAATTCCAATTTCCTGTTTTATTTCCATCTGTTATGGAATTGTCCAGAACTGATGAGGGGTTCGCTGAACTGAGGTTCTTTTCTGCATTTCAGAAAATACTTGGGACCAGTTTTTTTGCCTTTATCCAAATTTTTCATAGTATACTGCTGTTTTGCTGACCGGATTTCTTTAAAGTAAAAATTCCTTTTAACATTGTAATCCTGTCAGTCAGTTTGTAAATTCTTTTTCTTCTTTTTTTTTATGCCATTTTCCAAGGTTGGTCCTTATGTAAAGTTCCAACCATATGTAAATTATTTAGATGGGGTAAATACCATGGAGTGATTTAATTTAACATTCTGCTTCCTTACCGAGGCATGTGTATTACATATTTTAGCGGAAATGCTCATATAGCATGAACAGGCCTCATTTACATCTGATATACTCTCCAGGCATTCTTAGATCATTCATAAAAGCAATGTTATCAAATGTTTTAAATACATTAAATTTCCTAGTATTCAGCTTACCCTTGACTTTCAGTTGTTTACTAATACAAACAAGAATCTGTAAATGTTGAATGCTTGCTTGTAGTGTAATAAGAGTTTAAAAAGCCTCTGATGCTGATGGGACAACTTTGAAAAACATCATATCTAGGCATCATTTAGCTTATATTTCACCCTTTTTGTAACTGTCACCCTTTTTTATTAATAAGGACATTTGCATGGAAACAGGATCTGTTCGATATTTGCTCTGTCGGCTTTTCTACTTCTGCAGTCACAGCTCCATTTTTGTCATCCAAATCACTTGCTGTGTAGATAATTATGATGCCCAAAACAAGGCATTATGATATCACATGTAGTCAAGTAGCCAAAGCTTATGAAGTCCAAGTGATGGTAATCTTTTATGTTGGCTGAAGGGTACAGAGGGTAAAAGCACTAAACTGTTAAACAGTGGGTTGCAGCCCCCTTCAAGGCCACATACTATATTATCTATGGAAATCTGAGCTACATAAATTTGTAGCTGGGCTAGTGGCATGGAGGGCTGAGGCGCTGAATGCCTCACCTCCAACCCCACCAGTGACCTGGGTTTGGGAGTGGACCAAGGTCGCATGGGGGATGACATAGGAAGGAGGATTTAACATTCATTAATGCATCTCCTTTGTTGAGGTTGCGGGGCAGTCTGTACCGCTGCTTGCCTGCCACCTAGTGAAGGGTAAGTGGCACAGCAGCAGTCACCAGAACTGAAAGTCGGAGGTAGGTATTGAAAGAAGCATGCATGCACCATCTTCATTGTATATGTAGTGTATGTGCTACTGCATGACACTGGCGCTGACTCAACTCTTAATGCTTTTATAGATCTCAAAAGGAGATTCTGCATCTCATGCAGAGATTTCTTTGCATACCTATGCCTGCAAGGGTGGCTGCACCACCCATCTGGCCCATTGGTAACCTATGGTGCCATGTGACTAGCAGAATTCTTGATATATGTGCCTCCTCCAAATTCTTGAATGCTTACTGCATTCTGTGGGCTACTAAGTGGCAGTAGCCCACCCCCAACTGCAGATATCCTATCCAGATGGGGTAAGGATATAGGTATTGACCCTTGGCAACATGAATGGAAAGCAGCAATTGCCCACCTTAATAGTTGTGCCACAAATAATCACTTAAGGCAGGACCAACTGAATATTATGTACCATACTTGTATTCCACCTGCAGCATTGCATCTTTCTGAAAACAATAAGTTCCCCATGTGTCTAAAATGTAAGGAAGAAGAAGGGGCTTTATACATATGATACCAACATGCTCAAAGGACAGTCCTTTCTGAATGGAAGTACATGCTGTAAATGGGTGGGGTGTTGTTGCAACCCTTGTCTAGATATCTACTGGAATTACTATCACGTTCTGATATAGTGTGCGTCCTCCACAGAAGTGATATACAATTATGGAACCTTGCATTAATTAATGCTCATAAAACTATTGCACAACAAGTCTGGCTAACTATAGTACAGATTGAAAAGATTATGCCCACTCACCCAGAACATATGTAATAATAATAATAACAATAAATAATAAACTTTATTTTTAAAGTGCCTTATCAAAACCAAGGCGCTGTACAATAAGATAACATATAAAATCCAATAAAACACAGAAAATCCATACAACTGAATAACCAAATACATAAATATCTAAGATATTCATTCTTGGTAGGCGTTACGCCACAGATGGGTCTTCAAGGCCTCCTTAAAACTCTCCATTGTCGTGCACTCACATATCTGATGAGGCAGAGAATTCCACAAGGACGGGGCTGCATACATGAAAGCACAGGATCCAGATGTTTTAAGGCGTACCATGGGAATCTCTTACAAACCCTCATCCGCTGAGCAGAGTGGTTGCCTGGGGCAGTAGGGACAGAGCAGCTCTTGCAGATAGTCCAGGCCCTGTCCGTGCAGGGCTTTAAAGGTCAGAAGCCTGACCTTGAAGGTGATCCACCACAAAATCAGCAGCCAGTGCAGTTCGCGCAACACTGGCATGATGTGACTCAAACGAGGAGTCCCCATCAACAACCTCACTGCAGCGTTCTGCACCAGCTGCGAGTGGCAGATATCAACCCTTGGGAGCCCTAAACACGGGGAGTTACAGTAGTCAAGGCGAGAGGTCACAAAGGTGTGGATGAATGTTGGAAGATCGCCAGATGGAACAAGGTGCTTAATCCTGGTGATGTTCCTCAGATGGTAAAATGAGGACTTGATGACTGCCGACACTTGCGAACACAGTGTCAGCCCATCATCAAAAATCATTCCCAGGTTTTTCACCCATTCAGAGGAAGGAAGCTGAGTGCCCCAAGATAAAGTCCAAAGGGTTTTCCAGCCCCCAACCCCTCTATCCAGTGACCCGGATCCACAACCAACACCTCGGTCTTTCCAGAGTTCAACTTCAACCAGCTGGATTTCATCCAGTCCTGGATTTCTGTGAGGCAGTTGTTAAGGACCAAGAACTCACTATCCAGGTTGGGTGCAAAAGACAGGTAGAGCTGGGTATCATCAGCATAGCAGTGAAACCTCAGCCCATACTGTCTTACAATATCTCTGAGAGGCAGTATATACACTGCAAACAACACTGGTGACAACACCAAGCCCTGAGGGACCCCATATGGCAGAGAGAATGGGTCAGAGGAAAAAATCTATTCTTGTATTTTTCAGAAAAAGGAACAGCCAGTGTGTTAGTCACAGCTAACTTATATTGGCATTTCAGAGACACTCTCCTTCCTCAGCATAACACTTGTGTACTATTTAAAAATAAACAAACATACTACAAGATTTCATAAATCAAGATTTGGATAAATAATTGAGATGCTATGAAATGTCTAAAGTTCTATACTTGCACCTAGTTTATGTATATAACCAATTAGGTTCAGTTTCTTGCTCCCCGTGGTACATATTTTGTTAACCATCATAATTAGTATTACCAGACACCATCATAATACATATGTAATATGTGTTGAAAATATTTAAGCAATAAGGCACAACATGATGTGGGTTATTGGGGATTTAAACCAAAGACAAGAAAGCAGCCCCACCCAGCTGAGTGTGCTAGTGAGAGCAAATACCAATTATACACCAAAACTCCAGCACCACTCACTGCACTGAAAAACAAATGAGACCCATAATCTAAACCACTCAACAGGCACATTGCTTGTTGAAAAATAGTTTTAATTCAGTGATTCAGTACTTACACACATTGAAAATAGTCAGAGAGACACAATGTCTTCTAAAGAGAGAGGCTCAGATGAGACCCACAAGCCTCCTTCCAGTTTTGCTTCACAGCATCATCAGGGAGTGACACCTGAAAATTGGACTATTGTACGTTTTAAACAGCTATCTTACTAAGGATTCACAGCTTGCCATTTCCACCAGCACATTATGCCCAGTCCTGTTATGTGGTGCTCTAAACCTCCAATCCCCAAGTCGAACAGCCTTAAATAGCAGTGTCAGTGGCTCAGCAGGTAGCACACTCGCCTCTGAGGCCAGTAGATCAGTAGGCTGTGGGTTCTATCCCCACACCAGGCACTTGGGTTAATATCCCAATACTGACACTGTAGTGCAGCATGAGGGGGGGTGCTGCACTCCCGAGGTGCTGTCTTTCGGATGAGATGTTAAACTGAGGTCCCATCTGCCTGTTCTGGTGGTAGTTCAGGTGGATGTTAAAGATCCTATGGCACTTCTAGAAAACGGCAGGGGAATTTCCCCGGTGCAATGGTCAAATTTCCTCCATTCACAAAAAATACCACCAACAGCTTAATCTGGTTCAAGGTCAGTTGGCATTATTCTGTATCCCATTCCCCTGGGTCATGTCTGAAAATAGGCAGGATTTGTCTAGTGCACTTACCCGGTCAACAAAAACTAAATAAAAAAATAGGCTAACGGTTCTCTAAAATGGAACTACAGTAGTCAGTTTACTGCTGGCATCCCCTCATCATGCACCACTGTGATGTTCTCCATGCCTTGAATTGGCCCTCATTTCAAAGCAGATTCAACTGTTCCTACCAATGCCTTGCATTCAAGTTTGTCAAAAGTGCAACCCCATCCCAGCCTTGAGGATGTTTTAGATACCAAAATACCCAAGAGAAAGCTCTGTTCCTCCACCAGCACCCTGCTTTTTACACCAAGTGCAAAGTCTAGTGTGGGTTGGAGATCCCTCACCAGCCCTTCCCCCTCCCAATAGAATGCCCTCCCGGCCTCTCTTCATAACAGTTCCTCACTAAGGGATTTTAAAAAAGGACTTAAAGCTGCCTTGCTTCAGTGATGTATCTGCACATGTAAGCATTAATCACCGAGAGAGGAGGGCTCTACAGGTGGATTAATGCCTGCTGGGGGATTGGTGCACGAGTGAAGCCGAGGTTCAACCAAGCGGGCATTAATCCCGATGAAACCCGACTCTGAAGTGATTATCGCATGCAATAGCTCATTGCGGGCGGCGAATAGCCTATGTTACCTGTGCACTTTGCTGCCGGCAAACCTAGGGGCACAGGGACAGTTTGCTGCCCAACAACGGTTTCTGTCACCCACAGTGACACCAGTCACCAGAACCGGCCACAGGCCCGGGCTCAGTCCAGCGTGCTTCGGCAATTGCAGTGCAGGGGGGGCCGGGGGAATCGGAGTGGTCACACAGGTGCAGGGTGGCGGACGGCTGTGTAGCGCACAGATTCGCCGTGCTTCCAGCTGTCGGGTGCCTGCCAGGCCGATTTGTTCATGGTAGAGGGGTGCAGGAGCGTGCGGCTGTGCATCGCTCTGGTGAGCATGACAACATCTACCATTCCTCATGGAGGCTGGGTGTCCTGCAGCGTGCAGGAGAATGGTACCGGCTTGTGCCCTACCAGGCTGCAGCTCAAGAGCGCCGCGGGTGGAGTGCGGGGGTGGTGACGGAGCAGGCAGGTACCCTCTGCTGCTGCCATGGCCACAGGTGGAACTAACCGAGCGGGCATTACCTGTGGGTTAATAGCCACTCGGTTTGGGTCACTTGCACCACTTCGGCCAATGGGGCTGCTCCATTTCACTGCTCTCTGGTGAGCCGTGTTTCGAGTAACCATTAAACAATATATACCTGTTCTGTAACTATGCAGTCCAATTAGCTATTGCTGCTCAGCTAACTGTCCATTCTGAACTATGGTCTTAAATCTCAAGGCATATTGCAAACCTCTAGATGTATCCTGTTAAATCTTGTTGACCCTATTTTCTTAGCTGTGGTCTACTGTCAATAATATCTGCTTATTGTGTCCTAAAATATTTGATCACAATGTACCTCTAAATGCATCCTCTGCTGCTTTATGCTTTTACCTGCTGTCTGCTGTCAATAATAACTACTTACTGTAGTCTATAATTTTTACCATGATGTTACCTCTAAATGTATGCCATACTGATGTACCATATATATTATTAATTCTGGGTTGCCCCTGAAAAAAGGACTTTTATTCTCAGTGGGTTCACCTGGTTAACAAAATTCAATAAACAAACAAACAATGAAACAAAAAAACAACTAATTATACAATGGTGTGTGAAAATCCTATAACCTCATTAGTCAAAACATGTCACATGACCATGGGTAAATGTCGCATAGCCTGCGGCTGAGGAATGGCATTTATAAAAAAAACATAATTAAACACATTCTAAATTTATTTCACACATGGGTTCATTGTATAATCGCAATACGGCACTCCAGGGTGTGAGTTATTGGGTGATTTACCCACTTCTTGTGTGGTTAAGTCACTTGGCTGTGCCTCTTGACACACCACACAAGGTGTGGGTAAATCCTCAATAACCCACACGGTGTTGTACCTTACTGCTTAAACAAACAAACAAACAAACAAAGATCCTTGCACTCCACTGGATCGGTCAAGCTGATGGTACCTCACATACATGCTGTAAAACATGTGTATCCCTCACCTTCAATGACAGATGCCCGACTATATGGAACTCCATATCAGAATCTTTGTGCTTGATAAACTGCCTCTTGCCCTGCAGTACAAAAGACAAAGAATGGTAATTTTCAGTCATTTCTGGCATAAACCTTGCTGCCATAATTCCACACGTATAATATAGGTAGCAACAAGTACGAGCTTCTGTCCCAATACCCCTGCCCTGTGACTTACCTTGCAGATGAAATTTGTTATGCCTTTATACATACAGTGCTTTGTAAGTTATACATTGTATCTAGCATTATTTATGCAAACATACGAATGTGCCAGCAGAAACAGACAATCCTGTCTATCTAAGTCAGCTCGAGTGTGCAACTAGCACCCCTAGTTTGCAGCTGCCCCACCCCTTCCCTTTGTCATCTCACTGCCACCCCCACCTCCCTCACCCTCACTCTCCCCTGTTCCCTGTCCCATGCCCTTTTAATGCAGTTCAGATTTACATACCACCCATTCCTGCAGTGTGTTCCATTTTTCTACCACCCTCTCTGTGTAATAGTGTCTCCTCACGTCCCTCCTCAATCTTCCCCCTCTACTCTTAGACCATGCCCCTGGTGTCCCTCCCCCTCCTTAGCTTAAAGACTCCAACTGCCCCATCCTAATTGATTCCCCACAGATACTTGAATGTTTCGATCATGTCTCCCCCCATCCCTTCTATCCTCCAGGGTGTACATATTCAGGTCTCCCTGCCTGCTCTCTTAGTCTCTCCCCTCCAATTTACATATCATCTTCATTGTCTTTCTCTGCACCCCTCCAGTAGCCTGATATCATGCTTCGGGTACAGCCTCCAAAACTGCACACAATACTTCAAGTGCAGCCTTACCAGTGACCTGTAGAGGGGCAAGATCACCTCCCTTCGCCTGGACGAAAAAACCCTTGCTATGCACCCCAGCATTTTGTTTGCTTTTGCAGCTGCTCTCCTGCACTGGGCAATGTTGTTCTTGATCCCTGTTACCATTATCCCTCGGTCCTTCTCCTCCTCAGTGATCCCCAGCTTAACTCCCCCCCAGCCAGTATTTTCTTCTTGGGTTCTTCACCACAAAGTACAAACCCTTACATTTCTTTGCATTGAACCCCAGCTGCCACCTCTCTGACCACTCCTCTAGCTTGCTTGGGTTCCCCTGCAGCTGCTTCTATCCCTTCCCTCCATCTACCACTGCTCCCATTTTGGTGTCATCTGTGAACAGACTTACATTGCTCACCACCCCGTGTGCAATATATGATATGAAGAGCCCAAATAATACTGGTCCCAGCACAGAGCCCTGTAGCACTCTGCTCATCATCGGCTTAGGAGTTGAGAACTCCCCTCGCACCACCACCTGTTGCAGCCACCCACTCAGCCAGCTTGTAATCCAGTTTATCATTTTGGCCCCTTCCCCTACACCAGTTAGCTTCCCCGCAAGCTGCCCATGAGGCACTGAATTGAAAGCCTTGCTGAAGTCCAACTAAAGAAAATCCACCGCATGCCTTTATCCAGCTCACCTGTCACCCAGTCATAATATTGTATCAGGTTAGTTTGACAAAACTTCCCCCAAACAAACCCATGCTCCCTCACATCCTGGAGGCTGTTGTCCTCCAGGTATGATACCAGTCTTTACTTTAGTATCATTTCCATCAGTTTGCACACTGTGGAGGTGAGACTTACTGGATGATAATTACCCAGTTTGTCCCTTGGTCCACTCTTGTGTAACAGCACTACATGTGCCATCCTCTAGTCCAGTGGCACACATCCCAACTCCAGTGAGGTGCTGTATGGATCTGCCAGTGGCTCCACCAACACCTCCTTCATTTCCCTCAGCAACTTGGGGTGGATCCAATCCAGCTCAGGTGCCTTATCTACCCTCAGTGCTCTCAGTCCCTCTAGGACTCTACCTCCCTCAACTCTTCCATCTGTCACCTCCTCACCCCGGTCCCCTTCCTCCCAGCCCATGGTGGTAGTGGTCCCCCCCTTTTCTTCCATGAACACTGAGCAAAAGTATTCATTCAGTGCTTCCACCTGTTCCTTCTACTTTTCTGTCCACTCCCCACCCTTTTTTATCCTCATATTGTCTCCTTGCACTTCCTTTTCTCCCTGATGTATCTGAAAAAGTCTCCCCCCCCCCGTTAATTTCCTGCACTAATCTTAGCTCCTCTGGGCGGCCTTGGCTTCTCTCACTTTTCTGGTCACCTCCCTGGACCATCTTGCATACTCCTTCCTGTCCCCTTCCTTCTCCCATCCTCCTATGCCTCTGGTGCACCTCTCATTTTGCTCTCACCACCACCACCACCTCGCTGTTCAACCAGCATGGTTTCCTTGCTCTGATCCTCTTACTCTGTGTCTTGGTTCAGGCTTCCATTGCCTCTGTAATCCTCCATTTAATAATATCCCATTTCTGCTCCATGTCCATCTCCTGCCTTATGCCCTCCAGTTTCTCTTTCAGTACTTTCCGCATCCTCTCAATGTCTGCCTCCCGGAAGTTTACCACCTGGGTTACTGATTTCTCTGGCTCTCCACACATCGTGATATTAAACTACACTGTTTGGTGATCTCTGTCGGCTAGTGGGTCCTCCACCCTAATTTCCCTTACTGCCTGCCCATTTGACAATACCAGATCTAAAGTGTTCCTTAGCCTAGTAAGTACACTGATCAACTATGTCAGGAGACCTTCCTGGATTTCATCCAGGAGCACTTGCTCCCTAGCACTAGAGGTGGCCGGAATGCTCCAATCAACCCCTGGTAAGTTGAAATCCCCCCACAATGACCACCTTCCCTTTTCTATATACCTTTCTGATTTGTCCCACTAATTCCCTGTCAAGCTCCTCTGACTGGGACAGCTGCCCTGATTTATATCTATAGCATGCTTGCTTGTCACCAAGGACCAGATATTCAAAGCACTGTGCTGGGTGCAAAGTGGTTGCACCCACACTGCATGTAGTTTGTGCCAAACTCCCATATTCAGAGGGGGAGCTCAGCAGATGTTAAATCCATTTGAGCCCATGCACAGAGATAATGTGTGCAGTGTGCAGAGGTGGGGATGGGGACCATGCATACCGGTACAGAGCAATACTCAGTATGTTAGTGCTATGCAAAAGGGTTAGCACAGGTCACATGCAGGTAGCACCACACAATTATCCCCTATAAAAAGGCCGACTGAAACCAGAGCAAACTCCACAGGTGGCTGGAGGCACTGCAGGCCACAGTGCAGGACGGTGCTTGGGGAAGCACACTATGTATACTTGCTGCAGCAGGTTATATAGAAGGAACAGAGGGACGATGCCCATCCTGGGCACAGATGTAGGCCATAGAGGTGCTATGCTGCACTGACACTATGATCCATGAGTCACATATGAAGTCCTTAGTGACATCCAGCTTGTGTGCTGGTACAGGCTCAGTAGGCTGATGCTGAGGCAGCTGAATGAGCTGCTGCCTGACCAGCTAGGGACAGACACCCCGCACAATTATGCACTGTTTATAGAGCTCAAGGTGATGGCTGCAATGGGTTTCCTGGTCACTACAACATTATAGATACTGGTGGGAGACACCAAATGTATCTCACACTCCGCCACCTCATGCCTGTTGGGCCAGTTCCTTCACATTCTGCTGGACCATGCTGGCGTAGTCATCATATTCCCTAGCACCCCAACAGAGCAAACAGCAAACATGCAGCAATTCCATTGAGTGGCTCCCCTACCATCTGTACTTGGTGTCATTGACAGCACCCATCTTGCACCCACCAGTGATGGAGTGGAGGCCTATCTCAGTAGGAAGGGATACCACTCCATCAATTGACAGATTTTGTGTGTGATATAACAGGGTGCATCATCCTTGTCCTGGCATGGTACCCAAGCAGTGCCCATGACACCCTATCATATGGCACAACTCCATCCTGTGCTGAGGTTTGAACTGACGGAGATCCCTAGTGGCCGCCTCATTGGTGAGTATCTCCCATAGAACCCTCCTCCACAGCCCAATGTGGTACATAATGGGGTTGACCCCTATAGATCCTGGATATGTTAGAGTTTATGGGCAGACTTGATGGACCAGTAGTCTTTCCTAGCTGTCACTGTTGATGTGCCTATGCCACTGTAAGACTAACCTACAGCCTTTACCTACATAGGGGACAGTACTTATCTATTGCATCCATGGCTTCTCACAGCTGTCCTGCACAATGCATCTGCTGCAGAGGACAGGTACACATTGTCACACACATGTTCAAATGTTTATTTGGAATGCTCAAGATGCAGTTCCTGTACCTTGACCATTTCGGTGGTGCCATACAGTACTCCCCTCAGAAGGCCTGTGCCATATTTCTTGACTGTTGTTTACTACAAAACATGGCACTCAACCATAGGATATGCTTGCCAGCCACTGAGGAACAATCTGCATTGGATATGGAGCCAGAGGACTGGGGATGTTGGTCAGCTCAACAGACCTTATGCCAGAATGGCCAGTAGGGCCCAGGAGTACAGAGCCCAAATCATGAGACATCTATGGACATAAAGAGTGAGCACAGTCCACACAGGAGACTGTGATATGGTTAAGCAATGTAACTTCAAAAAGCAACAACAGTGCATGCATTGCATTATGTTAGACAGGGGTAGCAAGATGTGTGATACACAAATGCATTGCTACCAGGCAAGGCAGGTTGCCAATATGGTGCACACAAACAGAAGCCCATGTTAGGACGGGATCCCAAATGGGTGTCAGTAAAGACACATGCTGTTCAGGTGTGGGTGCATGGCATAACAGGCCTGCTACACTTGGAGGTAGAACCTGGGGTACACACAAACACAGGCCATGTGGGAGGGGTTTTAAAGAGATGCACACAGAGATACCCACCAGCTAGGCAGGGTGGGGGGTGTACTATGGGCCATCTATGCTGGAATAAGGACTACCAGGGCTACATTGCAGGATCAAATGTTAGTGTTACAGGGGTACAACAGGGGAGAGTAGGCAACTATGTTGGTGGAGGGTGGCCATGCACAGCCTAAATCTATCCCCTACCAGTACCCTGGGTATGCATAGTATGTCTGTGCAGTCCCTTGCACTGTGGAGAGGGCCTCATCCATGGTATGGGGGATAAGTGTGGGGATGGTGCATTCCACCCCATCCATGGCCCTTTGGGGTACTGCTCCTGGGAAGAAGCAGGTTGCAACCTGGTGTGCACAGTGTCTTTGGTGACCTTGAAGTCCTGGTTGTACTGGTCATTCTCGTCCCAGCATCGACATCCATCATGGTGTCTATTGTAGGGTGGCACTAGTCACACTGGACAGGCTGGGGCTATGGCCAGCCCTCACAGTGATTGCCACTATGGCTGCAGCCTTCAACACAGCAGCACACAGGTCATGTAGGACCACCATGTGCTCCACATGCCATGCCTTCACCTGTTGCTTGGCATACTGCATCTCCTCCTGCAGCATTTGAAGGAACCATGTCACCTCCTGCTCTGCCACACTCTGTGCCTCCACAGCAGAGCACAGCAGCTTCCAGTTCCCAGCCACATCCCACTGTTGCCAGAGATTGTTAAACGGGACAGGCTTGGGATGCACCCATTGCCATTGTATGGGCTGGGACAGCACTGCAGTTGGTAAGGAGGCTTGTGGTGGGTACTGCAGTCTGGCTGTTTGTTCAATGTGATGAGCATGGGGTGGTGGGGCTGTGGTCATGCCACTGGATGCATCATGGGGAGTTGCAGTGGGAGCTGGTCCAACTGTATCCCGTAGTAGGGTGATGACCATGCTGAGGTTGGGGTCCTGAGGTGGCACAATGGTTGCTGTGCCAGGGTTAGTGGTGGGCTGCATCCCAGTGGTCACTGGGTCACTTGGGGACAGCAGCTGGGCCCCGGTGGTACAAACAGTATTTAGCCCCAATGGGAGCTCCTTTTCCTCCCCTTTGGTTATTTTTTTCTGTGGCTGTCTTGACATGGCTCTGTCTTTCGTGTATTCTGAGCAAGCTTATCGGACCCACAGAATCAGTATTTGATACTCTTTTTGATAAGTAAATAAGTTCGGCGAGGGGAATAGAATGCTTAGTTACTGCAGATTTAATCTTCTGGGTTTCTTCCCAACAGATTTGCTACCGTCTTCATCCGTGCACCATTGTTAGTTGTGCTATACTACTGTATAGAGAAAAGGATGTTGCAACTTTTTCTAGTTTCTTCAAGAGTGGCTGAAAAGGAAAGTGCACTACTTTAAATAGTACGTTTACCTCTACTTGCTATGAGCCTTACAAGTAATTTAAATAATAATATTACCAGGTGAACAGGAACACATCAGTCTGATTGTTGAAAATGATACGCTCGGCTACAGATTTTGACCAAGATCACTAATGTATCAAGGAGGTGGCAGTTATAATCACTAACACATGTGATCAAAACTTGTAAATTGGGGATTAAAGGGGGATGAAAAGTGGCACACATCCATAATTACCCAATACAATGATATGTTATCTATTATGACTACTGGGGCATAATGTCGCACGCTTAATAGCATACGACATTATGGCTAAATGGCTACACTGTAGTCCGTAACCACTACTGATGCAATACCATGTATACTGCTGTACGTGGTATTGCACCAGTAGTGCTTTCCCAGGCAGAGGATATGACCTCTTCTTGGAGTGGGTTCTGCTAAGCAGCTGCCGTGATTCACAGGACTGAGCCACAGCAGCAGGAACCCAGGCACTGCCTCATGGCAGAAATCATGCTGTATTGGCAGCGAGATTTTGCCATGAGGCATAATGTCTTGTGACATTATGACCCCGCGCCTCTATTATGCATTATACAATGGCAAGAAAAAATTCTGACCTCTAATTGGTCAGACTGGGACTGGACCTGTGATGTTATCTCAGTACAACATCACGGGTCTAGTCCCAGCACACAAATGACCGCATCTACTGTTATTAAAATAACTGAGCCTGCTCCTGTGATCCCCGCTCCACGCCAGCTTTTGAACCACACACACGCTATGTGCACCTCTCAGTTTAAATCGCTCCCTGCCACAGCACAGAAAACAACCATAAAAATATCAAAAACCATGACACAGACCCCTAAAACTGTCATTTTCTTACTATTAAAAAAAAAATTAGCTAAGTGAAAGCCAACATTGCGATCGGCTTCGCAGCACTCCCCCACTTGCTCTACTGACAGTCTCTGCTGTCGATACATTAGACGTGTTTACTTTTTTTAATTTAACATAAAGAAGACACACTGAAAGCCATCACATCGGCTTCAGAATCAAGCACCTCCACTGCGTCCCGGTCTCACTGCCACCTGCAAAGCCGTCATAACAATCGGCTTCCCTATTGCTTTCATCGCAATCACAAGTCCCTGCTGGCAAACGTACTGAGCACGTACCTAACAGTCCGTTTTTCCTGAACATTGTTTTCCAAACTCTGTTACTTCGCCAGGCAATATCAGTACCGAGAGAAGACACACAAGCACCACAGTCAGATGGTGGTGTTCTGGGGCAATGTCCCACAGCTGCGATCCTGAGAGCAGCAGTGTGTGGCGGAGGGGTCACGCCGACATCTTCTCGAGGTTCACATTTCCTGGAGGCACCAGCAAGAAAACAGACATATATACAGGATACTGAGACAAAAAAAAAAACCACTAAATATAAAAAACATAATTTACACCAAAGAAACAGGGCAGACAGACAAGAACAACAACACAGAAGGTATCTGTGGAGTATGAAGCCACACTTTCAACATAAGAGCTCCACCTGCTGATGAAAAGAAGAAATACGCACTATTTTCTTAAAAGGTAAACCTACACATTAAAAAAAATCCAAAAATTCACTTGTAAACATTATTTTTAATCATTTTTTCTTCTTTTTACCTCAAAAGCCATTGTATAATAGCAATAATGCACTCCAGGGTGTGTGTTTTGCTGGGATAACGTCACTTCTGGGGTGATTAGTCGCACTCGGCCTGTAGCCTTGTGCCTAATCACCCCTGGTGTGACGTTATCCCAGCATAACACACACCCTGTCATGCATTATTGCTTAAATATGCATAATCACCACTGAGGCCATTATACAATGACCGAGAAGGGCAATCAGACTTTTGTGGTTGCCCCCAGGGCTCCATTGTACCTCCGGATGAGCCACAATACATAGTAACATTGTATAAATTGACTTTAATTGAACTCTCTGCTAAAACCTATTACTTTCTTTAGGATGAACATGCAATTGACGAGAATAACTGAAAATGCTTTCTGACAATCTTTTCCTGTCAAGGAAGCAACCCATCTGAATATGGTTATAATATGATTGATGAAATGTCTGGGAAAATGCAGTCAAAATGAATCACACCAGCTTCTGTTGTAATGTGCTCTGACTGTAATGTCAGAATTTGTGCTTTTTCAGAGGTGAGATAATTGGTAATCTGTCATCTTTAATGTAGGCTCTGTCTATACTATGTGGGAGGAAAAAACCACAGTGACCCCAGATAAAGGAAATCTGAATTACTGAGCTAGCAGTTTCTTATTTGTCTCACGTTATTTGATATCACAGCATTATTCTTCTGAATAAGACTTAGAGATATTTTTCATTTGTAGCTACCAGTAGGGGAGCTTAGCCAAAGATCTTTCACCCAAACCACGATTGGTTTCTTAAATGAGAACTGTGCTGAGTCTGCAAGTTCTTTTGGCCTGTAGATGCTGTTTGTTAAATACTAGCTCCATTTTATTATTGCCACATCTTTACAGGTCTTTTAGTAAACTCAAGTGGGTGTTTCTGATTTTCATTCTGGTGAGAAACATAGTTTTAGAACTGTGTGATATAGTTTATGTCCCTTTCAACCACAGATTTCTATGGTAGAACACTGATGCATTGTGCCAGCAATAAAAGAGCTTAACAAGGACATAAACTATGTCATACAGTACTATAATGGTTCTTACCATCAGTATGACTGTCAGAAACACTCGCTCAATGTACTAAAGTGGAAAAAAATGAAACAATACTGAAACGTGAACCACTATTTGAAAAATGGCTTCTATAGTAAATAAAGGCTCCAAGTTAAATCCATTTCTTCTTTAAACAGCTTCAAATGAAGAATAATGTACTTCTATCACACTGTGGGAACCATGGTGATATTCTTTACCTGACCACAACATCCTTTCCAACGTTTTGGGGAATATTGAAAATGTGAGCATAATTATTTTGGTGACTTATGTTTAATTATTTTTATTTATGCAATATATGTAGCCAAATAAACCGTGGGATAAATTCATTTATTTACACAACCGTGGGATATATATTAAAATGTACATTTATCCCACACCCCAACGTCAATCTCAAGCCTTTTATCCCACATACAGACATCAATCACAGACCTACACCCTAATTAGCATAAAGCTTGCCATTTCTTTTCTCCCCCCCCCGCTAAACAATGCCATCTCATGCCATCACCCACTCCTGGCACAACACACAAAAATCATCTCACACTCCACAAGCTTCCCACAACGGCAAACTGAGCGCATAGTAAAAGTGTCGTTCAGTCCGGAAGTACATTTGAAAAAAATCTCTGAACAAATACTGCACCTAATCGTACGAATCTTAAAGCTGCTCTGTCAGGGTTTGTACTTCGATTTCTCTACTGCTGTTGATCTCATTCCAGGTCAAGAATCTGAGACAGCTGCCAACACCTTACCTGAAACTAACTGTGTGATGTTTGTAATGGTGTCCAGTATTGCTATTTTTATCAATGTTCGTATTTTTCATGCTCCTACAGTAATGTCCCACTACCATAGTGCCCGCCCCCATGTATTGACGTCATACAGTAACGCAGGTAGTGTACATCAGTACTCATTTAAATACAGGAGGCACCTGTGTTTGGGCATTTCCAGCTTTCAAAGTTCACCGGTGCAGAAGCAGTCCCTTATCTACTTTGGTTCCTGTTCAGGCGAGTCTCAGGTAATCTTCTTAATCTGTGTCCTTTACTGTACTGTACTTTGCACAAATTTTAGCTCAACCTACTAGTGTTCCTGTCACTAAGTTCCTGCCTGTCCAAGGGCGTAGCCACCGTATGGCGTGCTGAAGATCAGTTGTGTGTGGTAGCGGGAGCCGGCTGGCATCTCCGCATTTCTTTGTGTTTTTTTTTTTTTCCGGGGGCTTATTCGCAGCCTTTCCTAAGGCTTTTCACTTTTTTAAGGAGGTGGGGTGGGGGGGATCTAAGCCTGCGATGCGACCCTAGCGGACCTGATTGAGACATATTTTGCCATCTCAATCAGGTCCTCTTACTTAGAAAGGGGGCGGGTTGCGTGGGCTCTTTAAATGCCCACAGAAAAAACAGCATGGCCCTGCACTAGTTCGTTGTTTCTTTCTGGTCTACTCTAGATGGGAGATTAAAACACCGGAGCAGAGGTGATAACAGCAGCAGCACGCTGGTTTTGTGGTGGGTAGGAGATTGTTGATTTGTAAACTACAACTAGGAGCTTTCTAGCGTACTTGGTGGTGTTGGAGCTGCCTGTTACGCCTTGGAGTCAGACTGGAGTTGGAGAACTTTTGCTGTAGTCCAGGCGCGACGGGCGGCAGGTTGGGAGTCTGACCTGGGACATCAGTACTGTGGACAGTATGGCAACAGTCAGTAGTCTCAGTCAGACGGGCATTCCAGTAGTCCGTGAGAGATGCTGACTCACCGAGGCACAAGACAACAAAGGAGGCCAGTCCGATCAACGAGTAGGCGGTCTGGCATCTGTCACACAGTCTGCAAGTAAAATAGCTGTAGTCTAGAGACTAGTCACTCACTCTGTGTGGATGCCTGGATGGTCTTTGTCCTTGGCATTGGGGAGCTTTGTATGCTGGGCCAGTGTCAGCCCAGAAGCCGCAATCTGACATGGAGTTGTCTCGAGTCGGGGTCAGGTCAGGAGTAGCTGAGAATCTGTGAGAGTGAGTAAAGGAGTCAATAAATGAAAAAAGCAATCACCAGAATTTTATACGTGTGTGTGTGTGTGGTGTACTAATGTTGCTACATAACTAACAATCCACTAGAATGCCAACATTGTAAAGTTTGACTGCAAAATATGTTGCCTGTCATAATTGGTAAGAACATCAACTGCAGTGGGGGGATACAATTGTGGGGAGTGTGTCTGAGGGAGGGGGCTGCTTGCTCAACCTGCCCTTCTGATTTCTCATAATGAATGCTGATCCCTGATTGCAAGCATTAAATCCAGGTGCCAAGTGCACGGGGGGGGGGTGCAGAAAGAGAATCCCAGTGTGTCCTCCAGAAATAAAATGCCTACTGACCCTCAGGGTAGGTGCCCACTTTTCCAACCAATTACAAAGGTAGGGTGGAACACGATTGAGTAAGGAAATAACAGGGATGGGAGGGCTATAAAAGTTTTTTATTTGTAAAAGCAACTTCCTAAATTAGATACAGATTGAAGTAATAAATGCTTCTGACACCATTTTTTGGCAGCCTTACAAGCCTGTTTTGATATAGTGTAAATATCAGACACACACATATATTCCTCATTGCTGGCATAAAAAATTATTTATCATCTGACACAGCTATATCAATGACAAAAGGTATGTTCAACTAGGATGGCATCATTGAAGAGTGTGCCAAACCTACCTGAATGTTTGCATGTTGTATTGTGTAATGCAAATGTTTAGACACCTGCTCTTCTCTGTAAAATATGGAAGAATTGATCCAGACTGTACAGTGATGCATGAGTTTAATCAAACAATAATCCGGTGAAAAGGGTGAAGGTGAGTGGTGCGGTGCCAGAGGGTGGGGTATGGGACTGTTTTTTTTTTTTGGGGAGAGTTTGAATCCACTGTAGGCGGACAGAATACAGGCTGTATTATGTGGTATTGATAGAAATCAGCACGGATTTATAAAAGGCAGATCATGTATGACCAACCAACTCTGCTTTCACAACCAGTTAGCTCTGCCCGGGACAATAAAATCCTATGTAATATAGTATTTTGAGACTTCAGCAAAGCCTTTGATTTAATGTTTCATTGGACCATTGCCAAAAAACTTTACAGACTAGATATTGCTCCTAGATATATTACAGGGATAGCTTAATGGCTGACAGACTGTGTTCAATGGGTACAAAGTGATGGTTACTTTTCTGCTTGGGGTCCTGTATCGAGTGAAGTTCTGCAGGGGTCAATGTCTGGTCCGATTAGTTTTAACATTTTCATTGCTGATTTGTTCTTTTAGCTAGAAGGGTGTGTTGCTAAATTTTTAACTGTGGGTGATGGCATGGTATGAGTGTGACACGGGGCTGGGGGGTACTTTTGAAGCTGGTTGTCAAGTGCATGCAGTTTAGAAGAAGCTGCTGCTGCACAGTTTAGTGGTGGTGTTGATTTAGTTATGAGAATGCCTCACTAGGAGAAGAACTATTTGATATGATTACAGTATAATCTTAAGACAGCACCCATGTTTTGCCATAACTGGATCCTTTTGGCCATGTCAAGCATTTTATTTATTTGGGGGGGGGGGCAAATTGTAATATAAATCCAGTTATTTTGGCATTGCCCTGATTAAAGCAGCAGTACTATGTTAAAAAAAAAAAATCTGTGCTTTTTTGACTGGTTTTTCCCTGTACTCTGCTGCTGAGTATGTACCTGGTATTCTTTCCCACCGGCAATGTACTGTTGTTACTGAGTAATTTGCTCCTTTATACTTAAGCACTAAGCCATGAGGGGGTGTGGGTTATCGGGGGATTTACCATGGCTGGTGTGGTTTGCCCACGAGGCATAGCCGAGTGGGTAAATCCCGACAGCCGTGGTAAATCCTCCACAACCCACACACCCCCCCGAGTGGCTTATTGCAATTATACTATGTGAGGAAGTAAAAATATTAAAATGATATTAAAAAGTAAAAAAAAATGTTTTTTATTGATTTTAATGTGAGGTATTCCTACTCTATAATAAATAGTTCCCTGTTGCTAGGCAGAAGATGTGCTGTGCAGCTTGTAATGCAGCTTCACCCCCACCCTCCTCCGGCCCCCATTTCAGTTTCTAATACAGACTCTCTCTCCCACCTGTACAAAACTAGGTAGCATGCCATTATGTGCTGTTTGGTTTTTTGCTTATAGTTTGTGTTGGAGGCAGCGCGATATTAGGTAGAAGCAGGAAGTTTATGTGGTGCACGCGGGAGCGCTAACGCTAAAAGCAGCCGTGTTTGAACTGCTGCCTCGGGGTACAAGCTTCTAGCAAGAAAAAAAAACCTTGTGACACGTAGAATTTTCATTTTTGTTATGTGGGAGTATGGAATTTTGTAACTAACACTGTGAAGGCAAATGTGGTCTGGACGTGGCACTGCGGCGGGTAGGAGGTATGAGCGAGGAGCTAGGAGACTGGAAGCAGTGAGACCGATGGAATTTGGAGGGAGCGAGTGAGCATTACAGGGACATATATCAAAATGTTTGCCACATGTTTCTTAAGCTGCCGTTACTTGTTGAAGAAATGCAAGAGTGGAATTTGTGTTTATGTCAGGCAGTTTTTTTTTAATGTTTCGTGAGCTATGGGAGAAGGCTGGGGAGAGTGCCGTGCTGATTTGCGTTTAGCGAGGAAACGAAGATGGCGGCTCGGAATGATTTAAATTTTTTTTTTTGTAGTTGTTATTGAGATGCGGCTGGCTGGCACCTTTTGCGGTGATTATCAGAGGATTTACAACAGAGGTAAGGTGCCAGCCTGCCGTTTTCATTGGTCAGTGTCCGAGGTCCATGGTATAATTTGTGTTTTACATTTCTGACCCCCCCACTCCATTGACAAGATAGCAGGTGCCATATTTTCTGTGCTTGCACCTTAATTGTAGGTAAATCTTGTCCTTGAGGGTGGTCATTATTGGGGGGGGTTGAGTGTGTGGTGATGGGGTAACACTGATGCCTTGCATTACTGCTGCAGGACTCCATCACAGCAATGGTCATAATTTTTAACTCCCCCCAGTTCTTCAGATACAGATTACCAAAAAATTTGGTCTGAAGTGTCACACAGCTCTTGATTGAGAGGGCACAAGGAGTCATGGGTATTGCACCCATTTAGTGACCTCTCCGCCTCCACCAGTGCTCTTACAGCAGCAGTGTCAGTCCTTATGTTTTATGGCATCGATCTGAGGGTTCTTGATACCAATGATTCTAGTAGTACTCACAGCAACAGCCTGTTCAGGTGTTGCTGGAAGTAGCATAGGTATCAAGACCCCCTTAGAAACCAATAAACATAATAAAGGACCACCACTGCTGTTACAATAAGTTGTAGTAAACAATGAAGATCCTCCAGTGGATTTTCGGCAATTTATATCTAGAACCCAAGACTAAAAATTATGACCACCACAGCCTTGGACTCCCTCAGCAGCACTGTAAGGTATTTTGTGACAGGAGCAGGCCGCAGTGGTTTGCAGGTCACCTTTTTTTTTTAGTTTTGGCAGCCAGGTAAGGTCCCACTAGTCACAAGTGCCTGTTTTCAGGGGTGAACTGGGAGCACTTGGTGGTTAAATGTGACTTGCTCACAGTCGGTCTGCAGATGGAGGTTATGTGAATATGACCTGCATTGGTGACACAGAACTTGGTCCAGGACTGTGCACTGCACACATAGATATTTCCAAGCAGTAATTAAAAACAATAGTTAGTCTTACACCTGTTGGTGGTATGGTGGTGGCATTTCTATATGTGTGTGTGTGTGTGTGTGGAATGGACCTCTGTGGGACTGGCTACCTTGACGAGGTACAGAGGCTTGTCACAATGCAACATTGTAACCAAAAGCCAGTCTGTTAGTTTGACACGTGGTGGTGGAGTGGTGGCATGTCTAGTGAGGAGTGTGTGTGTGTGTACCTCTGTGGGACTGGCTACTTTGAGGTACAGAGGCTTGTCAGAAGGCAATATTGTAACCAAAAGCCAGTCTGTTAGTCTGACACCCGTTGGTGGTGGGCTGGTGGGCTGGTGTGCTGGCGTACAACACAGAAAATGGCGCTAGTGTCTGAGGGCATGGACGGTGGGGAAGGGGTAGCTCACTCAAATGGGGGGGCTGGGTAGCAGTGAGTCCACTTGGTGTGCAGCTCAGAAATTCCTGGCTACACCCCTGTGCCTGGCTATTTTTGCCCCGCATTCAAATCGCACCCTTAGACCCATTTTGTCACTTGTCAGAAGTTACCTTTCTATACGGCTCATCTTCAGTGTTTCCCCCATCCATCTTGAGTATCTGCTGTCAGAAGTTACCTTTCTACTGCTCATCTTCAGTGTTTCCCCTGTCTGTCTCAAGTATCTGCTGTCTGGTGCCCATTCACTTTTTTTTTTTTTTTTCCAAGAACCTACCATTTGTTGTTTTTTCACAGTAGACCATGGATTCCTCAGCTTATTGGGTCTACATTTTAATTTTATTCCCTGTGCATGGTGCATCTAGGTTCTTGCCTAGGCGCTCGTGTTCAGATATTAAAACTCTCCTAACATGCTGTACTGTGTCCACAACTTTTATGGCTGTGGTTCTATGTTGCAGTTTGTAACACCTAAATTTTCTTCCTGCAGGCAATGCAGTTTACGTTTACCCATTGAGTGACCCGTTCCTAATTAGCATCCACTACAGTTCACTTGCAAGTTACAGATCCCGATGTAACTTGTTCCTCACACGAGTCACTTTTTCTGATTCTTATTATCCTTGTTGCTACAGTGGTGTATATGCCCCTATTGTTTACTGCACTGAATTTGTGATCTCAATTATTACCCCCCAAGGTTGCCCAAAGCCCCCTGCGATCAGTCATTTCATTGCTACATTCATGCCTGACCCTCAGTCCCCACCATGTAGCAGAATTAATGCTTTGGCTACCGGCATGATCATTTTCGAATGTATTTTCATATTCGCCATTATGTATTTCTGTTCACATGTATTGCACTGTTACAATCATGCAGTTGACATGCAGACAAGCAGTTCTGTGTTGCGGCTGTGCGGTCTCCTAATTAGAAATTTTGCAAGAAAATATAGTTTGCTATTTTTCTGTGCAATCTTCCTAATCATCTACTGTGAAGAAAACCTTGAAAATATTTTGTTTGGTTTGTGGGGGGCAATTGCTGTTCTTTTCTTTTTTGTACCAATTACAGACCATCGATAGCCTGTACATGCTGCAATGCACATGGACAGTTTTAAATCTGGGTGTTTCTTATGTGTTGACAAGTACGGCTGAACATGAGAGACATGTATATTCTGAGAGGAAAAAATTATGTACAACATATTTAAATACTGCTGGCAAATTGTCTCTCTTGAAGCCTTTTTGTCGATGTGCTTTAGACTCCAATTTGCATCCGGCTGTCTTAGTAAAGAACACTTGTGCAGTTGCTTTGCAATATGCTGCCGGCCTGATTTAGGACTTTTTTGGCCGAGTGCTTTATTCTCGGGACTTTGTATATGCAGGGCTCACTTCCCTCTTAGAGCACCCTCATGAAATCCTTATTCTTTGGGAGTGGGGTAAAGGACGGGAAATAAATGAGTGTCATTATTGCAGTAATTTTAAAGAGGACAGGAAATCAGTTATATAGTACAGCCCCACGAGTAGAGTGAGGTCATTATTTATTAGTTTGTATATGAGTTTTTGTGTGCCTAGTTTTAGGTAGTTGTCTTTTTTTATATTTTTAATGTTGTCAACCAATTGAAAATGACAGTATGGTTGTTTGTGTTCTAGTCAGTTTCATATTGCCTGTATTGACATCTGCCGAGTGCTTGGGCTAGCCAAACGGTGACATTACCGTTCATCTGTTCCATGAGCTCACTCAGACTGAGATGAGTGAAGCTGTATGAAACTGACCGCAACCAGAAAGTAATTTCATTACTTTATCTTGATATGTTAATTTATCTCTGTCAGTTGCATCATTTCTGCAGCCTATATAATTACTTGTGCCACTTCTTAAACAAATATTTATTATGTACCTGATTAAATAGTCCTGTTTATAAATCATTTTAGTTAAATGTTTCATAAATTTATCAAAAGGGACTTAGATTGCATGTATTTCATTTTAGGTTTTATGCTGGTCATATCATTTCTTTATGAAGTTGCTCTTTCTATACTAAGATGTGCTTTTCTAAGTAATATCACCCTTGTTTATTTAAAAGATTGGGGATTCCTCTTTATTGCATTTTGACTTGGTTCACATACAATCTTGAAACATAACCCTGCAAGAGACATTGGTGTCTCTCCTGACATTCATTCAAAATGTCCACAGAAGGTCTGTCCTGCTTGAACAATCTCTGCCCCATCTCCCAGCTAGCTCTATGTGAATCCTCATGTGTTTGGACCATGGTGCTGTCTGATACAAAATTTCAGCTGTTTGTGGAGACAGAGAATGTGAGCAGACCGCAGTGTTATTATTTGTCACTTGTTTTTTCTCTAAGGCCACCCCCCCAAATCACCCGATCGTTTTTATCTATTCAACATTTTTTTTTATAATTCTGAATGTCTAAATTCCCTTTCCCCTACCCACCATTCCTTCTTGCATTACTGATTTTTTTTTGTTCAAAATAAAATACTTGCAATGTTATGTTGTGGAAAGAAAAGTTCAACCACTAGTTCAGGATTAGGACATGAGCTTTTGAGCTGTGCTGCAGTGGTCATTGACCAGGTCCTACTGTGGGTGCATTGCGAGACAGTCTGCAGAGGAACATACTGGCAATCCTAGCATCTGATCCCCATGGTGAGCTCAGGTACTTGCTACTCGCATGTTGCTAGTGTTCTTTCTGCGTGCAAGGATATGAAATGCCTCTGTTGGTAACATGGATAAAGTCAAGTGTCTATGGTAGTGGGAGGAGGAACATTTAGAAACAGTATCATACCATCCTCCTGAATGATGGCACTGGCACATGTCTTTCACCATTCCGATTCTTGACGTTGGTATGACAGAGGGAGGTTGCCAGGAAATGCCTAAAGCAAGGTGATGGAAGGGACAGTTCAAATTTAAAATGTAAGTAAAAATTGCACTAACTCATTAGAACTACACGCGAATCGGGGGTGAGATCGGGATGGTTATCATTGCCTGATCTGGCAATTCTCTGCTGCTGATCAATCCTCTGTCCCCTCTGTCCTTTCTCTCTCACATTCTGATCAGGTTCAAAAGCAAATGGCACTTGCAACGAAAAAGGCTTGCTGGAAAGCTTTATATATAAGAAGCGTAACGGTACCATTGCTAGCCATTACATGTGTTCTCAGTTTACCCAGTGTAGCACTGTGTGTGCCAATTGTCCATGTCGTTCGGGGGGGGTGTGTATGTGTGTGCATTTAGTGGGGTGGTCACACTGGCACTCTTTTCCAGATAGTACCTTTTGAATGCAATTTGCATAGTGCTGAGATATTATCTTGTGATCACTCGCCCTGTAATATGGTGCCACACAACTCCCCGGAGGTCTTCTCACATAACTGCACTACTGCAAGTGGCATCCACCCATATGTAATGGTCAGAAGAGGATATGTTTGGACACTGGACAGTGTGTGACAGCCCTCGGGTTCTAGTTCTGAAGTGATTTGTTCAGGAGTTACAGGTGACTAGACAGAAGATGGAGAAAAACTCTATAGAATATATTTCTCCTGGATAACTGTGTTTTGCAAGTATAATTCTGTTTGTCCTGAAACTGATTTAGTTTAATCAAAATTTCTGGATCTTTCATGTTTCATGCTTGGATGGGTAAGTCACTTGTTGGAACACCTTATACCAATAGACCTCCAGCTAGTGATCTACCCCACTGCTGTTCGCCTTTTTCCAATGTTTGTGCAACTTACTCTCCTTCATCACATCTCTTCATGTGGTGCTCACTCCACCCTGAGTCACAACTCGGTGTTAGAGGATTATTATGTACTTAGTATGTGATTGTTCACACTTTTGAAATTGAAGGGCGATCCGATAGTTAGTGCTATTTTCAGCCCATTTGTATTCATCGTCTGACCCAAAGCTTGACCTAACAGCTGCGTCATAATTCTATCCAACTTTCCCAATCCTGATCTGATGTATTTATATATGCCAAGCACACATACACAAAATCTTGACTGAACACGGTTGTAGCCAATCGCAGTTAAATGAGTATTAGTGCTACTAATGTTTTTTGCCATTTGGCTATGTGACAACTTATGACTATTTTTTCACAGCTTTCAATATGTTAATTACATATGATATTTCTGTAAGTCCTGTTTTATTTTTATGCATTTCATATTTGAACCACACAGTATGTTAACCCTTACTGTTGCTGAACCCCAGTGATAAGTCTGAACCGTTTGTTCCATTAATCAGCCTAATGTCGGAATACATATTCTGACCTAAACTATTAATGCTTATGTTGTACTTGTTCAATTTTTGCATAGTGTATAGAAATGTATTGGCTGATTCAGTAAAAGTATTGCTTCAATCCTCATATTCTTAGCAATTTTCTTATTAGTGTAAGTCCACCCCCCACACCACCACCAACCCTCTCACATTATGGAACATGAAGAAAAGACAGTGGCAGTACATACGCTGTTTTCTGCTGGAGTCTGCAAACTCAAATGATCCTCTTGAGTTTACATGTTCTTTTGTTACTTTATGTTTATTATCTTTTGTATATAAACATACAGTTATTCCTTCATCCATTTCAGATGTACAGTGCATTGAGGGTGCCATTCCTCTTAATACTCACAAAAGGTCAGTCAAATGAACTAAGATACGTCCTTTGAGGGGATATCTATTATGTTATATGATATATTCAATTTGCTGTAAAGGAGACCATGAGTGGCATGAGTTTATACCAAAAAGGTTCAAGTCCATTTGATCAGAGTCCTTCCCTGGTTTAGGGAGTAACCATCATGCAATATCTTAATATTTTACACATATGTGTATAAAAACAAAAAGAACCCCTCAGTGCTCTACATTCCCTAACAGAAGAAAAAAATCCCATATATCTACCAAATATCTTAGGCGCTGTTACCTAATATATGGCAATCCCATAATTGTTACAGATGGAAGAATATGTTTTAAAGAGAATCAAATTATTATTGGGGATAAATCAAATTAAAATAAGCCACCATTGTTTACTTTTAATTTTAAAGTCCAGACCCGCTGGGAAATCAACACTTGGGTCTAAAATAAAGACAAATGGTGTGCTTTAACTATATACGTTTAAACTTACATTAATAATGCCCCTCTTATAAATCACCATCTCACAGTCCTTAATTCTTCAGGGGTCCTTTTCAGAAGAATGAGCATCTTCTTCTTCTTCTTCCTCCTAGAGGGTACATTCTTTTGACACCATTTTAAAGCCTCCGACGGTTCCGAAAAGATGAAAATCTTACTCCGATGAGCAATTCGTAATTGAGCTGGAAAGATTAGGCCGTGCATTATTCCTCCTTCCCGTAACATAGCCCTTACTCCGTCGAATCATTTCCTCCGTTGCCTGTAGCATAAGATAGATCAGGAATAAACGGATCTGATTTCCATCACAGAGCAGTATTTTCTTTCTCCTTGGCAGGGCTAGTAATTTGTCTCGAGCCCATTCCATCCAGCACGAAAACCACGGTGCGTGGGGCCTCTGGATTATCCTGTCTACCCTGAAGGCCACTCTGTAGCTTTTGGATTTTCTGGGTGATCGGGATAGATTCTTCTCCAAGTTGCTGCCCTAACCATTCTTGTAGGAATAAGCTCAGGTGGTTTCCTTCAGATCGTTCTGCAAGCCCCAACATTCTGATATTTGCAACCCTTGCTTGATTTTCGAGGGTTTCCAACCTGGAGCGAAGATGCGCATTTTCCTTCACTACTGCAGCCACCGATCCCATAGGTGCATCAGCAGTTTTACTTGCGGAGGTCATTGCTATGGAGACTGTTTCTAATTTGGTCTCCACTACGGCTACTCTCAATGTTAGGGAGTCAAACTTATTCGAAAGTCCAGCCACCAAGGCAACCAAGTGATTGATCTTCTCGCCAAGAGACTGTAAAGTCTCTCCTCCTAATTCCACCTTGTGGTCTTGATCTCGGCCTAAAGTTGCATGTGAAGTAGTCTGAGCTGAAGTGACATTTGATTTTGCTCCATCTCCCGGCTGCTTTTCTCTCCGTGGGTTGCCCATTCTTATCCTCTCTGAGTTCAGCCACCTATTAATGTAACTTGTGCCTGAGTTTTTAGGTGAAACTGCTTGAAAAATTTATATTGTAAACAAATTTTGTAGAGCTCTGGAGTTCTATGTCCTTCCTACTCGGGCTCCACAGCGCCCCCAGGTTCTCTACATTTTCTTTGGAATGTGATTATATGCTTATACCAATAGTAAATGAACTGTTTATTGTGTCTACCTGTATACTTTATATGATGTATATGTAGGTCCAGATATTCAAACTGCGCCAGGCTGTGGTGCAAGCTTGTGCGCAGCTCAACTTGGCTGCGCAGGGGTGTGGACTGGGTGATATTCAATGGAGTTGTGCCATGGCTCAGCAGTGTTGAATATCGCACCCTGGCCACCTGTAGTGTGCATGGCACAGTGTACCATTGCACCAGTGCAAGTGGTCAGAGTGGAGCATGAAGATGCGCTAGCGCAAGTTTCATTGCGCTATGCACAGCAACCGCGATATTCAAAACTTGACATGCAAATGGTGCCATAATGTATGCAAGGTGCAAATGGTGCTATTTGCATGTCATTATGGCCCCATTTTCATGCAGGTGCGCCAATCCCTGATGACTTGCACCTGACGCCCTGCCAGGCAGCAGCCATTGGGGACCGATGCCCCCTGCAGCCGGCAATGTGCTTCACAGTCTGATCACAGGCATGTCCAATATTGTGGTGGTCCAGTGGTCCAGGGTCCTATCTGCCCGATCACGGGAATTTGTATTTAAATATAGAGCCATGTCCAATATCCCTGGTGGTCGAGTGGACCGCTGACTGCCCGATCACAGGCATTTGTAATAAAAATAATTAATAATACCAATATCCCTGGTGGTCTAGTGGTGCCCCACTGCCTTGCTCCCCTCCCTGTCAGACAGCGGGTGGCAGCACCCCACCCGCCTGCTGCCCCACTTCCTGCCGACTGACACCGCCAGTAGGCCTGTATGCCCATTGGTCCAGAGCGTGAGCCAATGAGCGTGCAGCCCATACCGTACTACACATTCCAGATATGTGAATGATTCTAAGTGATTCTAAGTTTAGGCAGCTAGGGTAGCTGCAAGGTAAAGGGAGAGGGACTGGGTCCAGTATTTGAATATTAACCTTGCGCAGCACGCCATTCTCCGATCCTGTAGAGAAGGCAGGTAAAGGATCAGTAGAGGTAACAGTGGTGAGTTGTAGGAGGGCGGTCCAGAGCAAAACAGCAGAAAGAATGGAAGAGAGGGTCAAGTCTGGTGAGGGAGGACTTTGGGGCCGTGCTATAAACTACTTCCCCATAGTCAAATAGCAGCAGAATCATTTTCTGAACAATTGCTTTGCGAGTTGTCAGTGGGATACAACCACTGTTTTGATATAGGGCGCCCAATTTTGGGTGGAGTTTTTTGTGGAACACATCAATATGGACAGACAAGTTGAGGTGCTGATCGAGCCAGACCCCGAGGTATCTGAATGAGGTGCAGGTCTCCAAATGGGACCCATGTAAAGTGTTGAAGGTTGGTGGGGATTGAACTTGGGAGAGCCTTTGCCTAGACCCGCAGGTGAGTGAGATGGTTTTCTTCGGGTTTAGAAACAACTGGTTGGAGCGGAACCAGAGCTGGATTGCATTAAAATCCTCCTGGACTCTGGCAGACACTTCATCGGGGAGGGACCTTTGGCATAATTTACTGTGTCGGCATACATGTGTATGGATGAGAGAGGGCATGCTGTGGGAGGTCATTCAGAAAGATAGAGAGTAGTGGGCCAGGACCAAAACTTGAGAAACTCCTAGTGTAACAGGTAGGAGACAGAGGAGTGTGAACCAATTCTAACTGCTTGTTGTCTCCCTGCCAGGTGTGATTGGAACCAGTTGGTGAGCACCGCTGAGAGGCCGAGGATGGCAAGTTTGGATAGCAGGAGTGAGTGGGAGACCGTGTCGAAGGCCTTTGCTAGGTCGATGAATATAGCTGAGGTGATGTGCCCTTTATCCATGCCAGTGAGGATGTCATTTGTAAGCCTTAGTAGGGATGTGGTAGTGTAGTGCAATTTCCGGAAGCCAGACTGGTAGTGTGAGAAGAAGGAGGAGAAGTCGAGGAAGGTGTATATATCTCAATATTTACCTATCTTTAATGTCCACTTTGACCCCTTGACATTGACTTTGAAGTCACTTTTAGATAGAAAGGATACCCACCTCATCCACATCAGTAACAATATCTCCAAAGCTGGAGATGCCCTTAATATCCTTATCAATGATGGTGATTAAAGTAATGCACTTTCTAATACTTGGTTAGAGATTACCTTTAAAGTTTTTTTATTATTCAAGCATTGTTAATTGTCTTTTTGATACTTACACTTTGCTGTTTAAGGCATATGCTAAAACAACACCGTGAACAGCTTGAGTTGCTTTACAAAGCTTGTGCATCGGATCTGTAAACGATGGAGTCTGTTCCCACTACTTTCCAATATTGTTGTTGCTTTTCAGTAAAGCAACAAGAGAGGAATGTTATGCGAGGTCCCCACACTCTAATTGGCATCCCACTCTACACCTTAGACATACTATATATATATATATTTGCTATACTAACATATAGGGCATGAGCAGTTACCGTACAAGTGTAAGTGTCAGGGAAACATAATGATTTGTATTTTATTCTACTTTTCTATGCTTGGTAACAGCATTTAACAGGCCAAGACACCTGTGTGTTTGCATCTTCTGAGATGTTTATTAGTCGGACGATGCTGCCAACTTTTGGATTTTGTAAAACTACACTACATCCTGTGTTTTTCATTTATGTTCTATGTATCCTTTGTTTTACGATTTAGCTGACTATGCATTTATTGTATAAGGATAGAGAAAGCTGTAAAGTCATGTAACGTTTAGCCAATAGGGCTTATTTTATGTATGTAGCACTGCTTCTTACTAATGGTTACTATGACTACTATCAGTAGTATATCATTTACTGTATTTCATATTCCCCTCGGAGATCATCTTCACTTCTTGGGGTATTCGGGAATAATTGGCTCGGCTCCTAGTGTCTTATGGTAAGAGCTGCTTAGGGCAACTGTGATTCCTTTTGTGTACAAAACATGATTTTTTACCAATATGCAACTTGTTTGTGTCTCTTTTGTATGTCCATTACTGCCAAGAACCTGATCAGGGCTAATGACCCTAACACCGGCCTCCATGAGGTGGCAGTCAGTGAGCAGAACACAGAGCCCTATTTCCCAAGGCAGGAGAACTGTCCATGGGCTGCTTAATCCTCCTTACCTAGCTGGCCTACAAGTGACCCAAGTCTGTTATTGAACCCAGGTCATTGACATAGTAAGTAGTACTGCTACCTCTGTGCTATCATCCCATATACCCTGATTACTATGGCTACATTGTCAATAGGTGAGTCGGTGCACATATGGCTAATGTGCACTCCTACTAGAAATGGCACAGCCAAGACTGCAATCAGCAGAGAATTTATTTGTTTATCAAAATGTTTCACCAGGAAGGCATGCTGAGCAACACTGCTCATTTCAGATGAGTCCTGGGAAGAGAAATAGGATAATACTGAAAATATATCAGATTGGTACAAAAGCAAAGCATAACAAGTGCTACAGTATGGATTACAGAGTTAGTATACAATATAAGTGCTAAAACATAGTTGGTACAATAGTCATGTAGTAAGGGGAAAGAGAGAGTAAGGGGTACAAGAAGAGAAGGGTGGGTAGGAAGTAGGAAGCAAGTGCTGGAGATTTGATGTAGTTGAAAGAGGGTGTAGTGTGAGAGTGCAGTAGCCAGGTGAGGACTTGTGAAGAAGGAGCATTTCAAATGTTGGTGGGAAGGGGGTTCCAAAGCTTGGGCTAGAGATAGGAGATGGATGCTTGACCAGCTGCAGTGGTCCTGGTGGGGATGGCTAGGGAGTGGGCAGAATGATGAGTAAGTGGACAGAATCCTGGACACAATAACATTCTGAACAACAGCAACTTTTCGGTCTTTGCTGTACCATTTCAAAGGAAGCAGCACAGATTCTCTGAAGAAGAAAATTGCCTTTGGTGCTTATTGTTTAGGGCAATTCTGCTGCGTAGGTTGGGGAAACCTTGTCACAGGGAACACCCCTAAATTTAAAATTGTGCCTGTTAAGCTGCAGCTTTCAGATGAGCTAACCTGCCCCTCCTTCCACTGCCTGGTAGTGCTTGGACTACGGGCCATGTCTGCTACAATATTCAAAGCGTGTTGATCTCTTATCTGGTCTCTGATTTCCTCTTTTTGCCTCAGATAAGTACTCTTTTCTTGGGAGTGATTGTTAGGGTCCAGTGCTTAGCCCCTTTCCATTTTCTCACTAATGTCTGTTTGGCATCAGCATACCCCCTCCTCCAGGACTATTAAAGGGCTGTTGTACTTTTCAACTTGGCAATAGGTGCCCTGAGTGCTTATCACTGTCTGTGAGGAATTTTTTTGCCTTGCCTTGGGGGCTGTTTTTTTTTGTTTTTTAGCTGTGAACAGATATCTATATATGCAACTCCCCCAAAAAAAAAAAAAAAAGAAGAGTACACAACTTTGTAGCCTTCCATAAGGCTTTTTGCTGGGGGGGGGGGGAGATCTCAGAGCATTACCGATTTTCTGTGTAATGTCTCTCCTGAGCCGTGCGGATTCCTGTCATTTCTCAGAGCCCTGTCAGTTGGGTTTTCTGCTCTGTTTTCTCTGTTAGGTGGCAATCCCTAGCCTCAGTACTTCAGTTTTGTGCCTCTGGGCTTAGAAAAGCACCCCTGATGTGGTGATATCACATGCAGCATTGTGAAATCATGGCTGTACTTTTTCAAATCCTAGATGTGGCAGCTGTGCTTCGTTTAGCTTTGATCTTGCCTTTTTATCCCGATCACTCCTACTGCAGCGTATTAGTTCTGCAGGCTCATAGGAACACTTCTGTTCTGTAGATCCATTTAGTCTTCTTCCCTTTTTCCCCCTACAGCAGGGTGTGGAGGATCCGAGCAGCATCCCTGTAATACATTTAAAAATAACTTTTCTTGGCATTTTCTGGGCTATAACCCATTTTGGCTGGTGACATTGGCATTATTGTTTGCTGGAGACCTCTATTGTTTAAACAATGTAAGACCTGCAGAAGAATAATGCGTTCTTCTCTGCTGGGTTCCTATTGACCCATTGTGTTACCAGTGTTGGGTAAGTTACTTTTTCTATTACTTTCTATTACTTTTGAAAACTTGTTCCAGAAAGCTCATGCAGTCACTAGCAAGGATGGTGAAGTACTGTAAGATGTAATACACCTTACAGTTACATTTACTTATCTTTTTATACAAAGGAAATACATAACTGTAACTGATTACATTTATTTAAAAGTAACTAGTAACTAACCTATTACTTTCAAAACATTTAATCTGTTACAGTTATTTATTATTTTTGTATTGTTTTTGTAAATAATTTTTTGGAAATAAGTAACTATAATTGTAAGTTGTATTACTTTTTCTAGTACTTCTCCATCCTTGCAAGTGACTGCACAGAGCTTCCTGGAACAAGTTCCCAAACATAATAGAAAGTAATATAAAAAGTAATTTACCCAACAGTGTGTGTTACTCAAGCTAATATGTCTCTCACATTCCCGGCCCCCCCCCGTCAGAACCTTAAGCTGAGGTGGTGGACCTGGTGGACCGGCTGGCAGCGGCAAAGCAGAATTGTGTAAATCCATATGGTTGCTCTTAGGTGAGCTGTTGAGCCCTGATGTTCTGCAGGATATCCCTTTTGACACACCCAACCCCCAAGCCGGGCCATTCAGCTCGGGGGGGGCCCACACAGACACATCCCAGTGCACCAGAGCAAGACATGTCTGTTAATCCTGATCTGTAGGCAGATCCCAACCTCGATCATTTGGAGAATCAGGAGGAGGATACCAGGGATCTTGGGGAAAATCCTAACTCAGATGGTTACTTGGTGAGGACAATTTTCTGATCAGGAGGAGGAAGGGGACTAGATGGAGCCAGAGAGAGGATTCCAGTCCCCACCTCTCCGTTCAATACCAGATCTCTACCTTATCTGATAATTGAGTCTTGCAGGATGCTGCAGGTGAAGGAGGTGCAATCATTGGAGGCTTTAGATGTGAAACCTATCTATGTCCTCTTCAGCTCCAAAGTGTTTACCAAACTTTATTCACTGTAGCCAGATTATTGAACAAGTATGGGCAATAGCAGACCTGGAAAATATCTGTCAAAACCCAGGTTATGGTGTTTTCCTTTTATGGAAGAAAATACCCTCAGTGGGAGAATACACCCTTGGCTGATAAGGCCGTACATTACTCTGTAAGGCACACGAGTATCCCAGTTGAGGGATCTTTGGCCCTAGAGGATATGTATGATAAGTGAGTGGATTATTCATAGAGAAGAGCCTTCTTCTCCATCAGAGCAAATCTCTGCAACTCCTATGCATCTGTTATTGTCGACAGAGCACTAAACCCGTGGGTTACAATGCTGGGTAGTTTAATTCCTCTGGATTCTAGGGGGTAGGCAAGTATTTTACAGCTGGTATCCATGGTCTCCACTTTTCTAGGGGATGCCACAGTGGAGAACTTATGGATGTCAGCTTGCTCTGCTTATCACATTGTGTGTGCCATGTGAGGGTATGACTATGGTATTGCATCATGGACCAGGTGTTGAAGACCAAGTTGTTTAACTTAGCCTTTGAGGGAGGCTTATTATTTGCTTCAGTCCTGGCTAACATTTTGAAAGAAATCCAGGATAAAAATGGACACCTTCCCATGTCAAAGCAATGGCAAAAGACCAGCTCATCTTCATAAGGTCAAGGAGATGGCAGACAGAGGCAGTATCAAGGGTGAGTTGCATCCCTTTTGGAACTTCAGGATCCAGGGGAGTAAAGGATCTTACTCTGGGTTCAAGGGCAGTACTGGCAGAAGAGTCAATGCCTGAAAATGTAATGGAGGTCCAGGGCAAGAGATGGCACCTAAAATGAGGGTACACAGGCCCATCTCTACCCCCTTCCCTTGGTGAAAGACTGGACCATTTTTACACAAGATGTGCCCAGATAACATCAAATGCTTAGGTCTTGGAGATTGTGACATTAGGCTATGTAATAGAGTTTACAACCATTCCCTCAAAGGGATGCTTTCCACCATCCCCTGTAAGAAAGGACCCTGTGAAGAGACATGCAGTGCCTCAAATATTAGATCACCTCAAGCAGATCGGGCCAATCATCCCAGTACCTCCAGATGAAAAAGGCTAGGGATTCTACTCAGTTTATTTAGTAGTTCCCAAAAAGTCAGGGTGGGGGTTCAGACCTATTCTGGACCTGAAACACCTAAACAAGTTTGTTCGCCACATATAGATACATAGATACATAGATGTTGATGGCAGATAAGGGCCTACAGACCACCTAGTCTGCCCATTTGTGCATGTAACTGTGCTTCTTCAAGCTCTCTTAGATGTAGGTTGTCCCCTCTCCTGCCTTCCAGGATCCCCCTATGCCTATACCATGCATTCTTAAACTCGTAATTGTTTCTGCCTCCACTGCCTTCTCTTGCAGGGCATTCCATTTGTCCACCACCCTCTCTGTGAAGAAGTACTTCCTCACTTTTCCTCTGAACCTTACTCCCTCCAGTTTTATCATATGTCCCTTCATCCTAGAGCATCTTTTCCTGTGAAAAATTTTGTTTTCCTGCACCTTGTTCCTCCCTGTGAGGTACTTGTATGTCTCAATCATATCCACCCTCCTCTCTTTCAGTAAGTCCTTGAGCCTTTCTTCATAGGTTTTGTGATGTAATACATCTTGGTTGTCCTCCTCTGAACTGCCTCTGTCATGTCTATGTCCATTTGTAGGTAAGGTCTCCAGAACTGGACACCATCCTTGAGGTGCGGCCTCACCAGTGTCTTGTATAGTGGAACTATGACCTCCCTTTTCATGATAGTGATGCCCCTGCCCATGCATCCCATCATTCTGTTTGCTTTTCCTGCAACCATGAGGTCAGCAGAGATGATAACCCCTAGATCCATTTCCTGCTTTGAGCATTCTGTCCCCTCCCCAGCTGATATGCTGTTTTTGGGTTCTTGTGCCCCATGTGCATTATTTTGCATTTCTTTGCAGTAAATCTCAACTGCAACTCCCTTGACTAGTACTCAAACTTCTGCCGATCTCTTCTCATTCTATCCACGCCCTCCAGAATGTCTACCCTGTTGCAGAGCTTCGTGTCATCCACGAACAGGCAAATTCTCCCCTCTAGGTCATCTGTAATGTCACTGATAAAGATGTTGAAGAGGTGTGGACCCATCACTGATCCCTGTGGTACCCCAGTAGTCACCTTTCCCTCTGTGGAGTTACAGCCATTTACTACAACCCTCTGTGTCCTGCTATCTAGCCAGTTGCCCACCCACTGCACTGCTGTCCTATCCACATCCATGTTTCCCAGTATTCTATGTGGACAGTGTCAAGGCCTTGCTGAAGTCCAGGTATGCCATGTCCACTGCCCCCATCCACCTCTCTTATCACCCAGTCGAAGAACTCAATGAGGCTGGTCTGGCATTACCTCCTCCGGCAAAACCATGTTGCCTTGAGTCCTGTGGACCATTGACAAGCAGATGTTCCACTATTCTTTCATTCAGTAGTGTTTCTATGATCTTTCCAACTACTGAGGTCAGGCTGACTGGTCTGTAGTTACCCACCTCCTCTGTTTCCTTTTCTCTATAGTGGGATTACATCAGCTTCCTCCAGTCTCTGTGCACCTCTACTGTCTCCAGTGACCAGCAGAACAGAGTTGCTAGAGGTCAGCCACCACCTCACTAGCTCCCTTAGTACCCTAGGGCATACCAAATCTGGCCCCATAGCTTACCGACTCTTATTCCTTCCAGTTCCTTCAGGACCCTTTCCTGTGGAAGGGACTTGTATCTGTGCCCTTCCTCCCTTATTACTCCCTTCTGGCCCATTACCTGCCACCTCCTCACTAAAGAATGAGCAGAAGTATCTGTTCAGTATGCCTGCCCTGTGGTTTTCATCTTTCACTGTACTCCTGTCTGGTTCCATATCATGACAGCAATTGCAATATAATGATCACTATCATAGCGAATGTATATCACCAAAATGCATTTCAGCAATGTGCAAACCCAAGCAACCTAACTTCCGGCCCTAGTAAGTGTTTTTGTGGGGGGGGTTGTTGTGCCACCCTGTGCCCCCTAAATTAGGATTGTTAACTCAAGGGTGCATGTCAAGAAGGGGCAAAACACTGATGGAAACAAAATAAACAGAGAGCCATAAGCAGCAGCAAAACAATCGCCCCAGCAGGTCCCAAATAAGAAACATAGTGCCACCATATGAGTTTTCATAGGTGTGCCTCATCCACTTCAATGCCGGCTCCTTTTGCAGGTACAGCTGTACTGCGCCTATGAATGTCTGAGCTGTCTGTGACAGCCATTCAGATGCAGTGGCATACAGTTCTAAGGAAAACACTGCCACAATCATTGGTGGTAGCGTGTAGGCAATTTGCATACTGCCGCTGGCAGTATGCAAATTGCCTACACATCAGTACTGCATCTGAACTGCCATATACAATTCATTGTCCCACGCTTCCCCACCGAGGAACACCTATGTAGCATGCTGGGAGAACACCCCAGCATGTTCCATACTCCTCTCCACCCCACACTGTATGACCAGCGGGATGCCCAATCCCCATCAGTTCCACTGTCCCCTCTCCAGACCCATTTCCAGGTGCCACGCTGGGAGCCCACCCCGGCATGTCAAAAGTTGGTATGGCCAATGGGGGTGCCCAATCCCCATCAACTCCACTGTACCCCCTCCAAAGAAAACAGACTTGTAGGTGCCACCCCACCTTGCGTATCAACCCTGTTGCATATCTTTGCGTCATCTGCAAAGAGATATACTTTTCCTTCCAGTCCATGCCCAGAAGTCCAATGGATATATGTGAGTTTTTGCATGAAAGTTTGATGCCATAGTACTTGCTATGCACTCCATTCATGCTTTGGCAGTGCAATTGAGCTAAGCACAGGACACTTAGCACACAATTCTCTGTGTGTTGGTCCTGTTTTCCAAAAACAAAATCTGAATGAAGCACAATAATAAAGGAATTAGGTGATAACTGACCTAGAATGAGTTTCAATGGCAGTCTGAATGAGAGAAAGGAAGTGATTCAAACTGCTATCAGTTGCATAATTCTATTCTTTCTATGTGATAGTCCTGTTCTTTGAGTTAAAATCAAAATGAAGCACAAGAACAAAACAAATTAGGAGGTAACACACCTTTAATTAGCCTCAGTTGAAGGCAGAATGAGAGCAATGAATGTCTTCAAACTGCAATCAATAACATCCTTGTACTATGTCTGATTGATATACACCCTTTAATCATCAACCACAGCTTCCAACCTGTGAAATAACCGTGACAAACAGTGAGAAAGGTAAATATTGTGTTCTAAATGCACACCAGATATGAACAACTTTGTGTATCCACAAACAGTATATGTGGTGCTGAAAATGGATACAGAAACAGCTACATAAAGCCAGATCACATTATATCCTTTATAAGCATGACAGGAAGATCTATGACTGCAACTGGTATGCAACAAAAGAAAAAGATGCTTGGCTGGCTAATGGTGATGCGCTGTCAGATCTGGACATGACACAGGGTGCACAGCAGGAATGCTGAATGCCAATAAACACAACTGCAGAAGCACTTACAATTTTACAGTAGGTGTGTACAGTCGCTGCATATGGCACCACATCAGTGCAGCGCAAAAACACCATGACGTGCACTCTATCAAACTGGGTATTGTGTGTGGTGCAGTGCCACCAGCATGTCCACACATGCACACTGATTCATTCAACTACTGAATGCCCATACCCAAGGGCACCACCAGTTATGGTGGGCAGATGGCCTGTGCAGCCCGCAAGATTCGTCCAACTCGGGCAAGTTCATTATCATCTATTATGTAATGATGTGCATGCACATGTGCAGTGGCGCACGTGCATGAATGTTGCTCGATGGCTGCCCCTTCTCTTCAGTTAGCACTCACTTGCACTATCAAATGGCTTCCACCAGGTGGTAGTTTAGCAGTGTTATACTGTACCCCATGTACTCTGAGGGAGGACAGCTTTTCTGTGGGATGCTCAGTCCTCTCGCCCTGGCTAGCCCCCAGTGACCCAAACTAATTTCCAGATCTAGGTCACCAGTATCCTGAGCATAGCCTTACCACTGAGTTGACGTGCTGGCCACAAGAAGAAGTCTAAATCTCACTTTGCCTGATCTCACATAGATCCAACAATGTGAGTTTTTCTGGGCAAGAACAGAGTACTTGAACCCATGCTCTCGTAAGCAGTAATATTAGCCAGGTTGAGAAGTATTGGGCTATACTGATCACCCAGGGGTGTAATGACACCTGAAGCCACAAGTGGAGGGCCTTATAATCCTGGAAGGTCTCTTATAGCCCAATAACACCCACCCACCTCAGAGAGTGTTATGCACTACAAAATGGGATGTAGGTGCTGTAGGGCGCTGTAATTTTGTGTTGTTGCACTCAGTTCAAAGTCCTGTCTGGCTGAATTTTTCTCTGTGAGTGACACAGTTCATTGTGCAGGCTTGTGCTTCCTTTCTCCGCTACCCCCCAAACCTGGCACCACTTCTTCACTTTATTTCAATGTGACAGTGCAGACATTTCATCTTTTGATGCTCATTTTATGTGTAATCCACCCTCCTCAGTGTCTAGGGTATGATGTGGTAATGTTCTATGGGAAGGGGGCACTGACAGCAGCAGAAACCCACAATTTGCACCTTACTGGCAATAGCTGAGGGATACACAGAAAACCGGTGAGTGGTCAGAGATGTAGTCAGATAATGTACCCACTGATGAGATCCTGTCAGAATAGTTAGACATGATCCAGTCCAGGAAGGTGCTGGAGGATCCATTTGCTTTCTGCCTATTTGGTTCCTGGATGAGCTGGGTCAGGGCAAGGTTAGCAAGCAGAGGCTCAAACTGCTTAACATTACCACTATCTCAGTTAAGGTTTACATCCTCCAGGATTATGAGTTTGTTATTCCTGACTCTGGGACCAAATTTGTCCATGAGGTGAGTTAATCCAGGTAGCCCACCTCTTGGAGGATTATAGGTGCACACCAAGTGCAGTTTCTTTGTGTCCCCAAGTAGCAGTAGCACATGTAGCAACTCACAGGGGGACACGTTTGAATCCTGGTGGGCAATTTGGGAGATTTTTAAGTGGCTCTTATGGTAGATTAGTATGCCACCACCCCCTTGCCCCCAGCTCTGTCCAGTAGGGGGATTTCATACCCAGTGAGTTCACAGGCAGAGTGTCCGTTCTGACCTCTGCCATGACCATGTTACACTGGAAGCTCTGTAGGGCAATTCTCCTCCCCTGGTAGCCTCCCACTGGGGTAGGTGCCCACTCAATGAAGGGTTACTTTGGGTTATCTGTTAGGACAGCAGTAAGGGGCACTGGATGGTGGTCAGGACTCGGCAGCAGTGGTTGAGTGCATTGGCAGGCTTAAAGGAGTGGATGGACAGGAGCTAGGATGAGCAAAAAAAAAACTGCTTGAATTTGCTTCTTTGAAATAAAGTGTCTTCACCTAAAAAAGCCACAAGTCATTAGAACAGGACCTTCAAATGCAATCATGCCTCTCCCAGACATGTGGATGTTTTTTTTTTCTTTGGTATCCATAAAAAGGGTGTCTCCCAGTTTTCATGTCTTTGTTCAGATGTGAATTGAGCACTACTCTGCCCACCAGGATCATACAGCCCCTGGGGTCTTACCTTCTGTACGTCATTGACTGTGCTTTCAAAATTCATTGCCCAAACCGGTTGAAGCATTCTATCAGAAAACTTTTTGTTGTCACAGAGACTGAAACAGCAGGTGGGAGAAAAGGTGCAAATAATCCATTCACCTAAATCGGGTGCTAACTGTGAAGTCTTTTCATAAGTAGTAAGGCAGTTTATTCCGTGTGAACATATTTTCAGTCAGACTACTTTTCAGTCAAACAGCAGAGGATTTTGAATGGCCCTACTGATTATAAACTTGAATCAGCTAGTTGGTAACAGTGATCCAGTGTTTGTAATCTACAACTTAGATGCTCAGATGCAAAGAATACAATACAAACCTCACTAAAATCTAAAAACAAGCTTATGAAACACATAGAATCTATCTATACAAAATCATAGCAGCCCAAGTAAATCTCAAGTAAATTACATAGTACCTTGAATGGCTCATTACAACAACGCTGTGTGGGTGATTTACTTACTGACACTATATGCAGCAAAGAAGAAATAATGCCAAGCACAGCAGTATTCATTTTTAGCTTCTGAAATCTGGGTCGGCCTGCTGTCACTGCGGTAGCACTGTTGCTTTCAATGCCAGCGACCCAAGGTCAGAATCAAACTCGGGTTCCTGGTATGGCCAGGGCAGTAGGATTGAGCACCTGGGGTACTGCTCTCCTCTTTCAGGAAGTGTGCGCTGCAGGTCCTACTGCTTTAACACCACTATCTGTGTGACCGCGGGTGGTGGTGGAATGGTGCTGCAGATTGCTGAGGAGGAGAGGATGCTAGCCAGGGTCTGGAGCGGTGACATGTCTCTATGTGACCTACCTCATTGGATCTCCTCTAGTGCCAGTGCCCTCAGGGACAGAGACAGAAAACAAGCAAAATCACCCACATTGATCACTGGCAGAAGAGACCCAGGTGCCGCGACTTCATAGCCATGCTCCATGAGGGATCCACTGAGCTGCCCAACACACCCTAAAGTAGTGTGGATGGGTCCTGGGGTCCCCTCCCTTTCCACCAGGCAGGGGTACAGCCCAGGCAGGATATGGGCATGCCCACAGGAGCTCTTGAGCATTACCTGATGGTGAAGCTAGGGCATACCCAGCCTAGGGATCTCTGAAAAGTGGAGACTGATGCTGTGAGAAGGGGACATAGAATGAGAAATAAAAAAAATTAAAAAGATGCTAAGATCTTTCTGCTATGATGCCCTTCTATACATCCTTGGATGTCACTTGCTCTCTGTGCCACTACCTGCACTGCTTCATGACTTTAAAGATGATGAAGTCCCATACAGTGTTGAATATATTGCACAGGCCATAGTGAAAGCCAAGGGCTGGTAGTGGGACTGCAGAACTGGTTTCCCAAAGAATAAAGCCTACTCTACTTCGTTTTACTATGCTAGTCTGTGGTAACTAGTTGTGCAACGTGAATGACCACTAAACAACAGCTGCTAGGAAAATATACATGTGTCTTTGCTTTGATTCAGCTCTGAGCAAACATTCTAATTTGTTTTCTTACTTGCACCATGCAACAGGGCTATATTATCAACACAAGCAACCAGGATAGCTTCACATTGCATTTCTCGTTGTTGACCAGAACAAAAGTGACTGTCACGCATAAAGGCTATGCTATCATCCACTGAATCCCTTATCGAACCAGTACTGCCTTTTTGTCATGTTCTTTTGGATTTTGTCAAAGCATAGATTCTTAGACACTGGTCAGGGGCCGATTACACTCGCCTAAGACTCCCTGCTCCAGGGCATTCATCACCGGCAATACATATCAAACAATGTCACTACATTGTACAGTAACAATATTGTACAGCTTGTATACAATGTACGCTATCAATGGGATTCCATTGCATACCACTGAAATTATTATGCTTTTCACACAGATCATAAAATATGTCAATATGTTGAGATGTTTTTTACATTGCTCCTTGTAAGTTATCGCTCTTGATCAGCAACACTGTTCACTTTTGTACGAGTACTACTGCTTGTCACCTTTTTTTTTGTTGTTTATATGATACAATCTTTCTGCTGATCAATTGGTTTGTGTTTTTTAGTGTGCCATGTGCATCACATCCATTGCAGAACAGTACTGTGTGTATGCACAGTGGTACTGTCTGGCATAATTTCAGATCTTTTTGTTGACTCACTCCTAAAGTGATTAAATGCCTGAGCAATTTTATCTCTTTTTCATCACTCGTTTTAATGCCATGTTTTTCAGATTTTCCACCTCTCATATTATGGCTACTATGAAAACTATCACCGTCACCAATACTCCACTACTGAAACATGGCCGTCCTCATACACTCACTGATTCCTGCAGGAAAAGGCACAAGAAAGCACTAGATACTGCTCATGCAAAAAGCCGAATCTCCATTGGTTCACAAATGTCTCGGTGGTTATCAATCAAGCAAGAACATAACTTGTCTTCACATTCTGACGTAGCTTGCTTTCTACTTGACTGGTATGCTACCATTTAATTTGTTTTTTGCATCAAATTAGGACTACATTTTCATGGTTTACTCCCACAGTGTCACCCATTAATGTTTTACATTCCTTTTCCCCAGGTATTATAATACAAGTCAAGGAACAATCTCTGCTGGCCACATCACCAATTGTGCACTCCACTCCACAACAGGCAAATAAGTTGAACAATGCCAGTTTCATACACCAGCACCCCTGCCATTAAAGTTTCATACACCAGCACCCCTGCCATTAAAGTTTCATACACCAGCACCCTGCCATTAAGTTTCATACACCAGCACCCCTGCCATTAAAGTTTCACACACCAGCACCCTGCCATTAAAGTTTCATACACCAGCACCCTGCCATTAAAGTTTCATACACCAGCACCCTGCCATTAAAGTTTCATACACCAGCACCCCTGCCATTAAGTTTCATACACCACACCCTGCCATTAAAGTTTCATACACAGCACCCTGCCATTAAAGTTTCATACACCACACCCCTGCCATTAAAGTTTCATACACCAGCACCCCTGCCATTAAAGTTTCATCACCAGCACCCTGCCATTAAAGTTTCATACACCAGCACCCTGCCATTAAGTTTCATACACCAGCACCCTGCCATTAAAGTTTCATACACCAGCACCCTGCCATTAAAGTTTCATACACCAGCACCCCTGCCATTAAAGTTTCATACACCAGCACCCCTGCTTAAAGTTTCATACACACACCCTGCCATTAAAGTTTCATGCACCAGCACCCTGCCATTAAAGTTTCATACACCAACACCCCTGCCATTAAAGTTTCAACACCAGCACCCTGCCATTAAAGTTTCATACACCAGCACCCCTGCCATTAAAGTTTCATACACCAGCACCCTGCCATTAAAGTTTCATACCACACCCCTGCCATTAAAGGTTCATACACCACCCCTGCCATTAAAGTTTCATACACCAGCACCCTGCCATTAAAGTTTCATACACCAGCACCCTGCCATTAAAGTTTCACACCAACCCCCTGCCATTAAAGTTTCATACACCAGCACCCTTCCATTAAAGTTTCATACACCAGCACCCCTGCCATTAAAGTTTCATACACCAGCACCCTGCCATTAAGTTTCATACACCAGCACCCTGCATTAAAGTTTCATACACCACACCCTGCCATTAAAGTTTCATACACCAGCACCCTGCCATTAAAGTTTCATACACCAGCACCCCTGCCATTAAAGTTTCATACACCAGCACCCCTGCCATTAAAGTTTCATACACCAGCACCCTGCCATTAAAGTTTCATACACCAGCACCCTGCCATTAAGTTTCATACACCAGCACCCTGCCATTAAAGTTTCATACACCAGCACCCTGCCATTAAAGTTTCATACACCAGCACCCTGCCATTAAAGTTTCATACACCAGCACCCTGCCATTAAAGTTTCATACACCACACCCCTGCCATTAAAGTTTCTACAACACCCCTGCCATTAAGTTTCATACACCAGCACCCCTGCCATTAAAGTTTCATACACCAACACCCTGACATTAAAGTTTCATACACCAGCACCCCTGCCATTAAAGTTTCATACACCACACCCTGCCATTAAAGTTTCATACACCAGCACCCCTGCCATTAAAGTTTCATACACCAGCACCCTGCCATTAAAGTTTCATACACCAGCACCCCTGCCATTAAAGTTTCATACACCAGCACCCCTGCCATTAAAGTTTCATACACCAGCACCCTGCCATTAAAGTTTCATACACCAGCACCCTGCCATTAAAGTTTCATACACCAGCACCCCTGCCATTAAGTTTCATACACCAGCACCCTGCCATTAAAGTTTCATACACCAGCACCCCTGCCATTAAAGTTTCATACACCAGCACCCCTGCCACTAAAGTTTCATGCACCAGCACCCCTGCCATTAAAGTTTCATGCACCAGCACCCCTGCCATTAAAGTTTCATACACCACACCTGCCATTAAAGTTTCATACACCAGCACCTGCCATTAAAGTTTCATACACCACACCCTGCCATTAAGTTTCATACACCAGCACCCTGCCATTAAAGTTTCATACACCACACCCTGCCATTAAAGTTTCATACACCACACCCTGCCATTAAAGTTTCCGACAGCACCCCTGCCATTAAGATTTCATGCACCAGCACCCTGCCATTAAAGTTTCATACACACACCCCTGCCATTAAAGTTTCATACACCAGCACCTGCCATTAAAGTTTCATACACCAACACCCCTGCCATTAAAGTTTCATACACCAGCACCCTGCCATTAAGTTTCATACACCAGCACCCTGCCATTAAAGTTTCATACACCAGCACCCTGCCACTAAAGTTTCATACACCAGCACCCTATCCATTAAAGTTTCATACACCAGCACCCCTGCCATTAAAGTTTCATACACCAGCACCCCTGCCATTAGTTTCATACACCAGCACCCCTGCCATTAAAGTTTCATACATCACACCCTGCCATTAAAGTTTCATACACCAGCACCCCTGCCATTAAAGTTTCATACACCAGCACCCCTGCCATTAAAGTTTCATACACACACCCCTGCCATTAAAGTTTCATACACCAGCACCCTGCCATTAAAGTTTCATCACAGCACCCTGCCATTAAATTTCATACACCAGCACCCTGCCATTAAAGTTTCATACACAACACCCTGCCATTAAAGTTTCATACACCAGCACCCTGCCATTAAGTTTCAAGCACCAGCACCCCTGCCATTAAAGTTTCATACACCAACACCCCTGCCATTAAAGTTTCATACACCAACACCCTGCCATTAAAGTTTCTTACAAGCACCCTGCCATTAAAGTTTCATACCCAACACCCACCAACTACCAGCACCCTGCCATTAAGTTTCATACACCAACACCCCTGCCATTAAAGTTTCTACACCAGCACCCTGCCATTAAAGTTTCATACACCAACACCCCTGCCATTAAAGTTTCATACACCAGCACCCCTGCCATAAAGTTTCAGCACCAGCACCCTCCATTAAAGTTTCATACACCAGCACCCCTGCCATTAAAGTTCACACCAGCACCCTGCATTATTCATACACCAGCACCCCTGCCATTAAAGATTCATACATCACACCCCTGCCATTAAAGTTTCAAACACCAGCACCCCTGCCATTAAAGTTTCATACACCAGCACCCCTGCCATAAAGTTTCATACACCACACCCCTGCCATTAAAGTTTCATACACCAGCACCCCTGCCATTAAAGTTTCATGCACCAGCACCCCTGCCATTAAAATTTCATACACCAGCACCCTGTCCATTAAAGTTTCATACACCAGCACCCCTGCCATTAAAGTTTCATACACCAGCACCCCTGCACTAAAGTTTCAAGCACCAGCACCCCTGCCATTAAAGTTTCATACACCACACCCCTGCCATTAAAGTTTCATACACCAGCACCCTGCCATTAAAGTTTCTATACCAACACCCTGCCATTAAATTTCACATCACACCCCTGCCATTAAAGTTTCATACACCAGCACCCCTGCCATTAAAGTTTCATACATCACACCCTGCCATTAAAGTTTCATCACACACTCTGCATTAAAGTTTCATACACCAACACCCCTGCCATTAAAGTTTCATACACCAGCACCCCTGCCATTAAAGTTTCATACACCAGCACCCTGCCATTAAAGTTTCATACACCAGCACCCCTGCCATTAAAGTTTCATACACCAGCACCCCTGCCATTAAAGTTCCATACACACAGCACCCCTGCCATTAAAGTTTCATACACCACACCCTGCCATTAAAGTTTCATACACCAGCACCCCTGCCATTAAAGTTTCATACACCAGCACCCCTGCCATTAAAGATTCATACACCAGCACCCCTGCCATTAAAGTTTCATACACAGCACCCCTGCCATTAAAGTTTCATACACCAGCACCCCTGCCATTAAAGTTTCATACACCAGCACCCCTGCCATTAAAGTTTCATACACCAGCACCCCTGCCATTAAAGTTTTACACCAACACCCCTGCCATTAAAGTTTCATACACTAGAACCCCTGCCATTAAAGTTTCATACACCACACCCCTGCCATTAAAGTTTCATACACCAGCACCCCTGCCATTAAAGTTTCATACACCAGCACCCCTGCCATTAAAGTATCATACACCAGCACCCTGTCCATTAAAGTTTCATACACCAGCACCCCTGCCATTAAGTTTCATACACCAGCACCCCTCCATTAAAGTTTCATACACCAGCACCCCTGCCATTAAAGTTTCATACACCAGCACCCCTGCCATTAAAGTTTCATACACCACACACCTGCCATTAAGTTCATACATCACACCCTGCCATTAAAGTTTCATACACCAGCACCCTGCCATTAAGTTTCATCACACCCCTGCCATTAAGTTTCATACCAGCACCCTGCCATTAAAGTTTCATCACCAGCACCCTGCCATTAAGTTCTACTCATAGTTTCATACACCACACCCTGCCATAAAGTTTCATGCACCAGCACCCTGCCATTAAAGTTTCATACACCAGCACCCTGCCATTAAAGTTTCATCCACACCCCTGCCATTAAGTTTCATACACCAGCACCCCTGCCATTAAAGTTTCTATACCAGCACCCTGCCATTAAAGTTTCATACACCAGCACCCCTGCCATTAAAGTTTCATACACAGCACCCTGCCATTAAAGTTTCATACACCATGCACACCCTGCCATTAAAGTTTCATACACCAGCACCCGCCTTAGTTAACCACTGCATTAAGTTTCATACACAGCACCCCTGCCATTAAGTTTCATACCCCCTGCCATTAAAGTTTCATACACCAGCACCCCTGCCATTAAGTTTCATACACCAGCACCCCTGCCATTAAAGTTTCATACACCAGCACCACGCCATTAAAGTTTCATACACCACACCCTGCCATTAAAGTTTCATACACCAGCACCCTGCCATTAAGTTTCATACACAGCACCCTGCCATTAAGTTTCATACACCAGCACCCTGCCATTAAAGTTTCATACACCAGCACCTGCCATTAAGTTTCATTACCGCATTAAGTTTCACCACCACACCCTGCCATTAAAGTTTCATGCACCAGCACCCCATTAATTCATCACACACCCTGCCATTAAAGTTTCATCACCAGCACCCTGCCATTAAGTTTCATACACCAGCACCCTGCCATTAAGTTTCATACACCAGCACCCCTGCCATTAAAGTTTCATACACCAGCACCCTGCCATTAAAGTTTCATACACCAGCACCCCTGCCATTAAAGTTCACACAGCACCCCTGCCATTAGTTTCATACACCAGCACCCCTGCCATTAAGTTTCATACATCACACCCCTGCCATTAAAGTTTCAAACACCAGCACCCTGCCATTAAAGTTTCATACACCAGCACCCTGCCAATAAAGTTTCATACACTCACCCCTGCCATTAAAGTTTCATGCCACAGCAACCCTGCCATTAAAGTTTCATGCACCAGCACCCCTGCCATTAAAGTTTCTACACCAGCACCTGACATTAAAGTTTCTACCAGCACCCCTGCCATTAAAGTTTCATACACCAGCACCCTGCCATTAAAGTTTCATACACCAGCACCCTGCCATTAAAGTTTCATACACCACACCCTGCCATTAAAGTTTCATACACCAGCACCCTGCCATTAAGTTTCAACACCAACACCCCTGCCATTAAAGTTTCATACACCAGCACCCTGCCATTAAAGTTTCATACACCAGCACCCCTGCCATTAAAGTTTCATACACCAGCACCTGCCATTAATTTCATACACCACACCCTGCCATTAAGTTTCATACACAGCACCCTGCCATTAAAGTTTCATACACCAACACCCTGCCATTAAAGTTTCATACACCAGCACCCTGCCATTAAAGTTTCATACACCACACCCTGCCATTAAAGTTTCATACACCAGCACCCTGCCATAAGTTCTACCAGCACCTTAATTTCATACACAGCACCCCTGCCATTAAAGTTTCATACACCAGCACCCCTGCCATTAAAGTTTCATACCCAGCACCCTGCCATTAAAGTTTCTCCCTCACCATTAAAGTTTCATAAATCACACACCTGCCATTAAAGTTACATACATCACATCCCTGCCATTAAAGTTTCACGCACCAACACCCCTGCCATTGAAGTTTCATACACCAACACCCCTGCCATTAAAGTTTCATACACCAGCACCCCTGCCATTAAAGTTTCATACACCACCCCTGCCATTAAAGTTTCATACACCAGCACCCCTGCCATTAAAGTTTCATACACCAGCACCCTGCCATTAAAGTTTCATACATCAGCACCCTGCCATTAAAGTTTCATACACACCTGCCATTAAGTTTCATACACCACACCCTGCCATTAAAGTTTCATACACACACCCTGCCACTAAAGTTTCATGCACCAGCACCCTGCCATTAAAGTTTCATACACCAGCACCCTGCCATTAAAGTTTCATACACCAGCACCCTGCCATTAGTTTCATACACCAGCACCCTGCCATTAAAGATTTCATACATCACACCCTGCATTAAAGTTTCAACCAGCACCCCTGCCATTAAAGTTTCATACACCAGCACCCTGCCATTAAAGTTTCATCACCACTGCTTATTCTCAACACCCCTGCCATTAAAGTTTCATCACCAGCACCCTGCCATTAAATTTCATACACCAGCACCCTGTCCATTAAAGTTTCATACACCAGCACCCTGCCATTAAAGTTTCATACACCAGCACCCTGCCTAGTTAGAAGTTTCATACACCACACCCCTGCCATTAAAGTTTCATAACCGCACCTGCCATTAAGTTTCATCCAACACCCCTGCCATTAAAGTTTCATACACCAGCACCCTGCCATTAAAGTTTCATGCACCAGCACCCTGCCATTAAGTTTCATACCCACACCCTGCCATTAAATTGCTACACACACCCTGCCATAAAAGTTTCTTACACCAACACCCCTGCCATTAAAGTTTCATACACCAGCACCCCTGCCATTAAAGTTTCATACACCAGCACCCTGCCATTAAAGTTTCATCCCAGCACCTCCTAGTTATACACCAGCACCGCCATTAAGTTTCATACACCAGCACCCCTGCCATTAAAGTTTCATACACCAGCACCCTGCCATTAAGATTTCATCAGCACCCTGCCATTAAGTTTCATACACCAGCACCCTGCCATTAAGTTTCATACACCAGCACCCTGCCATTAAGTTTCATACACCAGCACCCTGCCATTAAAGTTTCATACACAGCACCCCTGCCATTAAAGTTTCATCACCAGCACCCTGCCATTAAAGTTTCATACACCAGCACCCTGCCATTAAAGTTTCATACACCACCACCCTGCCATTAAAGTTTCATACATCAGCACTCAGCACACCCCTGCCATTAAAGTTTCATACACCAGCACCCCTGCCATTAAAGTTTCATACACCAGCACCCTGCCATTAAAGTTTCATACACCAGCACCCTGTCCATTAAAGTTTCATACACCAGCACCCCTGCCATTAAAGTTTCTACACCAGCACCTGCCATTAAAGTTTCATCACCAGCACCCCTGCCATAAGTTTCATACACCAGCACCCTGCCATTAAGTTCATACCAGCACCCTGCCATTAAAGTTTCATACACCAGCACCCCTGCCATTAAAGTTTCATACACCAACACCCCTGCCATTAAAGTTTCATACACCAGCACCCCTGCCATTAAAGTTTCATACACACACACCTGCCATTAAAGTTTCATACACCAGCACCCCTGCCATTAAAGTTTCATACACCAGCACCCTGCCATTAAAGTTTCATACACCAGCACCCTGCCATTAAAGTTTCACACACACCCTGCCATTAAGTTTCATACACCAGCACCCCTGCCATTAAAGTTTCATGCACCAGCACCCTGCATTAAAGTTTCATACACCAGCACCCTGCCATTAAAGTTTCATACACCAGCACCCTGCCATTAAAGTTTCATACACCAGCACCCTGCCATTAAAGTTTCATACACCAGCACCCCTGCCATTAAAGTTTCATACACCAGCACCCCTGCCATTAAAGTTTCATACACCAGCACCCTGCCATTAAAGTTTCATACACCAGCACCCCTGCCATTAAAGTTTCATCACACCCCTGCCATTAAAGTTTCATCACCACCACCCCTGCCATTAAAGTTTCATACACCAGCACCCCTGCCATTAAAGTTTCATACACCAGCCCAAGCACACACACCCTGCCATTAAAGTTTCATACACCAGCACCCCTGCCATTAAAGTTTCATACACCACACCCTGCCATTAAGTTTCTTACACCAGCACCCCTGCCATTAAAGTTTCATACACCAGCACCCTGCCATTAAAGTTTCATACACCAGCACCCCTGCCATTAAAGTTTCATACACCAGCACCCCTGCCATTAAAGTTTCATACACCAGCACTGCCAATTCACACCAGCACCTGCATTAAGTTTCATACACCACACCCTGCCATTAAAGTTTCATACACCAGCACCCCTGCCATTAAAGTTTCATACACCAGCACCCTGCCATTAAAGTTTCATACACCAGCACCCCTGCCATTAAAGTTTCATACACCAGCACCCCTGCCATTAAAGTTTCATACACCAGCACCCTGCCATTAAAGTTTCATACACCAGCACCCTGCCATTAAAGTTTCATACACCAGCACCCCTGCCACTAAAGTTTCAGCACCTCCTAGTACACCACACCCTTCCATTAAAGTTTCATACCACCACCCCTGCCATTAAAGTTTCATACACCACACCCCTGCCATTAAAGTTTCATACACCACACCCTGCCATTAAAGTTTCATACACCAACACCCTGCCATTAAAGTTTCATACACCAGCACCCCTGCCATTAAAGTTTCATACACCAGCACCCTGCCATTAAAGTTTCATACACCAGCACCCCTGCCATTAAAGTTTCATACACCAGCACCCTCCATTAAGTTTCATACACAGCACCTGCCATTAATTCATACACCAGCACCCCTGCCATTAAAGTTTCATACACCAGCACCCCTGCCATTAAAGTTTCATACACCACACCCCTGCCATTAAAGTTTCATACACCAGCACCCCTGCCATTAAAGTTTCATACACCAGCACCCCTGCCATTAAAGTTTCATACACCAGCACCCTGCCATTAAAGTTTCATACACCAGCACCCTGCCATTAAAGTTTCATACACCAGCACCCTGCCATTAAAGTTTCATGCACCAGCACCCCTGCCATTAAGTTTCATACACCAGCACCCTGCCATTAAGTTTCATCACACCACCCTGCCATTAAAGTTTCTTACCAGCACCCTGCCATTAAGTTTCATACACAACACCCCTGCCATTAAAGTTTCACACACACCTGCCATAAGTTCACACCAACACCCTGCCATTAAAGTTTCATACACCAGCACCCCTGCCACTAAAGTTTCATACACCAGCACCATCCAAAGTTTCCACCACCTGCCATTAAAGTTTCACACACACCCTGCCATTAAAGTTTCTACACCAGCACCCCTGCCATTAAAGTTTCATACACCACACCTGCCATTAAAGTTTCATACACCAGCACCCTGCCATTAAAGTTTCATCACCAGCACCCTGTCATTAAAGTTCATCACACACCCTGCCATTAAGTTCATCACACACCCTGCCATTAAAGTTTCATGCACCAGCACCCTCAGCCATTAAAGTTTCATACACCAGCACCCTGCCATTAAAGTTTCATACACCAGCACCCCTGCCATTAAAGTTTCATACACCAGCACCCTGCCATTAAAGTTTCATCATTAGTTTCTCACCACACCCCTGCCATTAAAGTTTCATACACCAGCACCCCTGCCATTAAAGTTTCTACACCAACACCCTGCCATTAAAGTTTCATACACAGCACCTCCATAAAGTTCACCAGCACCCTGCCATTAAAGTTTCATACACCAGCACCCTGCCATTAAAGTTTCATACACCAGCACCCCTGCCATTAAAGTTTCATACCACACTGCCATAGTTCATACACCACACCTGCCATTAAAGTTTCATACACCAGCACCCTGCCATTAAAGTTTCACACAACACCCCAATAAAGTTTCATACACACCCTGCCATTAAAGTTTTCACACCAGCACCCTGCCATTAAAGTTTCATACACACACCTGCCATTAAAGTTTCACACACCACACACCCCTGCCATTAAGTTTCATACACCAGCACCCTGCCATTAAAGTTTCATACACCAGCACCCTGCCATTAAGTTCAACCCAGCACCCATTAAAGTTTCATACACACACCCTGCCATTAAAGTTTCATACACCAGCACCCTGCCATTAAAGTTTCATACACCAGCACCCTGCCATTAAAGTTTCATGCACCACACCCTGCCATTAAAGTTTCATACACCAGCACCCCTCACATCAAAGTTTCATACACCAGCACCCTGCCATTAAGTTTCATACACCAGCACCCTGCCATTAAAGTTTCATCACCACCATAAGTTTCACACCACACCCCTGCCATTAAAGTTTCATACACCAGCACCCCTGCCATTAAAGTTCTCACACTGCCATTAAAGTTTCATACACCAGCACCCTGCCATTAAAGTTTCATACACCAGCACCCTGCATTAAAGTTTCATACACCACACCCTGCCATTAAAGTTTCATACACCAGCACCCCTGCCATTAAAGTTTCATACACCAGCACCCCTGCATTAAAGTTTCATACACCAGCACCCTGCCATTAAAGTTTCATACACCAGCACCCCTGCCATTAAAGTTTCATACACAGCACACCCTGCCATTAAAGTTTTCAATTCATGCACCAGCACCTGCCATTAAAGTTTCATACACCACACCCTGCCATTAAAGTTTCATACACCAGCACCCTGCCATTAAAGTTTCATACACCAGCACCCTGCCATTAAAGTTTCATACACCAGCACCCTGCCATTAAAGTTTCATACACCAGCACCCTGCCATTAGTTTCAGCACCACGCCTTCCACATTAAAGTTCATACACCAGCACCCCTGCCATTAAAGTTTCATACACCAGCACCCCTGCCATTAAAGTTTCATCACCACACCCTGCCATTAAAGTTTCATACACCACACCCTGCCATTAAAGTTTCATACACCAGCACCTTGCCATTAAAGTTTCATACACCAGCACCTGCCATTAAGTTTCATACACCAGCACCCTGCCATTAAAGTTTCATACACCAGCACCCCTGCCATTAAAGTTTCATACACCAGCACCCCTGCCATTAAAGTTTCATACACCAGCACCCTGCCATTAAAGTTTCATGCACCAGCACCCTGCCATTAAAGTTTCATACACCAGCACCCTGCCATTAAAGTTTCATACACCAGCACCCCTGCCATTAAAGTTTCATACACCAGCACCCCCTAGTCTCAGCCATAAAGTTTCATACACCAGCACCCCTGCCATAAAAGTTTCATTACACCAACACCCTGCCATTAAAGTTTCATACACCAGCACCCCTGCCATTAAAGTTTCATCACCACACCTGCCAAGCATACCACACCCCTGCCATTAAAGTTTCATACACCAGCACCCCTGCCATTAAGTTCATCCACACTGCCATTAAGTTTCACACACACCCTGCCATTGCCATGTAAAGTTTCATACACCAGCACCCTGCCATTAAAGTTTCATACACCAGCACCCCTGCCATTAAAGTTTCATAACCAGCAACCTGTACACACTTCATAAAGTTTCAACACAGCACCCTCCATTAAAGTTTCATACACCAGCACCCTGCCATTAAAGTTTCATACACCAGCACCCCTGCCATTAAAGTTTCATACACCAGCACCCTGCCATTAAAGTTTCATACACAGCACCCTGCCATTAAAGTTTCATACACCAGCACCCCTGCCATTAAAGTTTCATACACCAGCACCCTGCCATTAAAGTTTCATCAGCACCAGCACACCCTGCCATTAAAGTTTCATACCAGCACACTGCCAGTCTACCACCCTGCCATAAAGTTTCATACACCAGCACCCCTGCCATTAAAGTTTCATACACACACCCTGCCATTAGTTCACAACACCCTGCCATTAAAGTTTCATACACACACCCTGCCATTAAGTTTCATCACCAACACCCTGCCATTAAAGTTTCATACACCAGCACCCTGCCATTAAAGTTTCATACACCAGCACCCTGCCATTAAAGTTTCATACACCAGCACCCTGCCATTAAAGTTTCATCACACCCTGCATTAAAGTTTCATGCACCAGCACCTGCCATTAAAGTTTCATACACCAACACCCCTGCCATTAAAGTTCCATCAAGCCACACCCTGCCACTAAGTTTCATCACACACCCTGCCATTAAAGTTTCATACACCAGCACCCTGCCATTAAAGTTTCATACACAGCACCTGCTATTCATGCACCACACCCTGCCATTAAAGTTTCATACATCACACCCTGCCATTAAAGTTTCATACACCAGCACCCTGCCATTAAAGTTTCATACACCAGCACCCTGCCAATAAAGTTTCTACCACACCCCTGCCATTAAAGTTTCATACACCAGCACCCTGCCATTAAAGTTTCATGCACCAGCACCCTGCCATTAAAGTTTCATACATCATAGTCACCAGCACCCCTGCCATTAAAGTTTCATACACCAGCACCCTGCCATTAAAGTTTCATACACCAGCACCCTGCCATTAAAGTTTCATACACCACCCCCTGCCATTAAAGTTTTGCACTCAGCACCAACACCCTGCCATTAAAGTTTCATACACCAGCACCCCTGCCATTAAAGTTTCATACACCAGCACCCCTGCCATTAAAGTTTCATACACCAGCACCCTGCCATTAAAGTTCACACACCTGCCATTAAGTTTCACACACCACACCCTGCCATTAAAGTTTCATACACCAGCACCCTGCCATTAAGTTTCATACACCAGCACCCTGCCATTAAAGTTTCATACACCACACCCCTGCCATTAAAGTTTCATACACCAGCACCCTGCCATAAAGTTTCTACACCACACCCTCCATTAAAGTTTCATACACCACACCCTGCCATTAAAGTTTCATACACCAGCACCCCTGCCATTAAAGTTTCATACACCAGCACCCTGCCATTAAAGTTTCATACACCAGCACCCTGCCATTAAAGTTTCATACACAACACCCTGCCATTAAAGTTTCATACACGCGCCCTGTATTAAAGTTTCATACACCACACCTGCCATTAAGTTTCATGCACCAGCACCCCTGCCATTAAAGTTTCATACACCAGCACCCCTGCCATTAAAGTTTCATACACCAGCACCCTGCCATTAAAGTTTCATCACCAGCACCCTGCCTTAAGTTTCATACACCAGCACCTGTCCATTAAAGTTTCATACACCAGCACCCCTGCCATTAAAGTTTCATACACCAGCACCCCTGCCATTAAAGTTTCATACACCAGCACCCCTGCCATTAAAGTTTCATACACCAGCACCCCTGCCATTAAAGTTTCATACACCAGCACCCCTGCCATTAAAGTTTCATGCACCAGCACCCTGCCATTAAAGTTTCATACACCAGCACCCTGCCATTAAAGTTTCATACACCACACCCCTGCATTAAAGTTCACACACCTTTCATTAAAGTTCATACACCACACCCTGCCATTAAAGTTTCATACACCAGCACCCTGCCATTAAAGTTTCACACACCAGCACCCTGCCATTAAAGTTTCATACACCAGCACCCCTGCCATTAAAGTTTCATACACCAGCACCCCTGCATTAAAGTTTCATACACCAGCACCCTGCCATTAAAGTTTCATACACCACACCCTGCCATTAAGTTTCATACACCAGCACCCTGCCATTAAAGTTTTACTAGCACCCTGCCATTAAAGTTTCATACACCAGCACCCCTGCCATTAAGTTTCATACACCAGCACCCTGTCATTAAAGTTTCATACACCACACCCCTGCCATTAAGTTTCTATCCAGCACCCCTGCCATTAAAGTTTCATACCACACCCTGCCATTAAAGTTTCATACACCAGCACCCTGCCATTAAAGTTTCATACACCACCCCTGCCATTGAATTTCATACACCAGCACCCCTGCCATTAAAGTTTCATACACCAGCACCCTGCCAATAAAGTTTCATACACCAGCACCCTGCCATTAAGTTTCATACACCAGCACCCCTGCCATTAAAGTTTCATACACCAGCACCCCTGCCATTAAAGTTTCATACTCACCACCCTGCCATTAAAGTTTCATACACACCCATAGCTCACACCTGGCATTAAAGTTCATAATCACACCCTGCCATTAAAGTTTCATGCACCAGCACCCTGCCATTAAAGTTTCAAACACCAACACCCTGCCATTAAAGTTTCATAGCACCCTGCTATTCTACCACACCTGCCATTAAAGTTTCATACACCAGCACCCTGCCATTAAAGTTTCTCATCACACCCTGCCATTAAAGTTTCATGCACACCCTGCCATTGAAGTTCATACACAACACCCCTGCCATTAAAGTTTCATAACCAGCACCCTGCCACTAAGTTTCATGCACCAGCACCTTCCATTAAGTTTCATACACCAGCACCCTGCCATTAAAGTTTCATACACCAGCACCCTGCCATTAAAGTTTCATACACCAGCACCCTGCCATTAAAGTTTCATCCAGCACCCTGCCATTAAAGTTTCATACACCAGCACCCTGCCATTAAAGTTTCATACACCAGCACCCCTGCCATTAAAGTTTCATACACCAGCACCCCTGCCATTAAAGTTTCATACACCAGCACCCTGCCATTAAAGTTTCATACACCAGCACCCCTGCCATTAAAGTTTCATACACCAGCACCCCTGCCATAAAGTTTCATACACCAGCACCCCTGCCATTAAAGTTTCATACACCAGCACCCTGCCATTAAAGTTTCACACCACACCTGCATTAAAGTTTCATACACCAGCACCCCTGCCATTAAAGTTTCATCACCAGCACCCTGCCATTAAAGTTTCATACACCAGCACCCTGCCATAAAGTTCACCCCACTGTAAAGTTTCATACACCAGCACCCTGCCATTAAAGTTTCATGCACCAGCACCCCTGCCATTAAAGTTTCATACACCAGCACCCTGCCATTAAGTTTCTACACTCCATTAAAGTTTCATACACCAGCACCCTGCCATTAAGTTTCATACACCAGCACCCTGCCATTAAAGTTTCATACACCAGCACCCCTGCCATTAAAGTTTCATACACCAGCACCCTGCCATTAAAGTTTCATACACCAGCACCCTGCCATTAAAGTTTCATACACCAGCACCCCTGCCAATAAAGTTTCATACACCAGCACCCCTGCCATTAAAGTTTCATACACCAGCACCCCTGCCATTAAAGTTTCATTAAGTTTACACCAGCACCCCTGCCATTAAAGTTTCATACACCGCCATACACCCACCTGCCATTAAAGTTTCATACACCAGCACCCTGCCATTAAAGTTTCATACACCAGCACCCCTGCCACTAAAGTTTCATACACCAGCACCCCTGCCATTAAAGTTTCATACACCAGCACCCCTGCCATTAAAGTTTCATACATCACACACCTGCCATTAAAGTTACATACATCACATCCCTGCCATTAAAGTTTCATGCACCAACACCCCTGCCATTGAAGTTTCATACACCAGCACCCCTGCCATTAAAGTTTCATACACCAGCACCCTGCAATTAAGTTTCATACACCAGCACCCTGCCATTAAAGTTTCATACACAGCACCCTGCCATTAAAGTTCTCATACATCAAGTTTCAGCACACCCTGCCATTGATTCATACACAACACCCCTGCCATTTAAGTTTCATACACCAGCACCCTGCCACTAAAGTTTCAGCACCAGCACCTATCCATTAAAGTTTCATACACCAGCACCCTGCCATTAAAGTTCACACACCAGCACCCCTGCCATTAGTTTCATACACCAGCACCCCTGACATTAAAGATCTACATCCACCCCCATTAAAGTTTCAAACACCAGCACCCTGCCATTAAAGTTTCATACACCAGCACCCTGCCATTAAAGTTTCATACACCACACCCCTGCCATTAAAGTTTCATACACCAGCACCCTGCCATAAGTTTAAGCACCCTGCCATTAAATTTCATACACCAGCACCCTGCCATTAAAGTTCATCACACACCTGCCATTAAAGTTTCATACACCAGCACCCCTGCCACTAAGTTTCATACACCAGCACCCTGCCATTAAAGTTTCATACACCAGCACCCCTGCCATTAAAGTTTCATACACACACCCTGCCATTAAAGTTTCATACCAGCACCCCTGCCATTAAAGTTTCATACACCAACACCCCGATTAAAGTTTCATACACCAGCACCCTGCCATTAAAGTTTCATACACCAGCACCCCTGCCATTAAAGTTTCATACACCACACTCCTGCCATTAAAGTTTCATACACCAGCACCCCTGCCATAAAAAGTTTCTTACACCAACACCCCTGCCATTAAAGTTTCATACACCAGAACCCCTGCCATTAAAGTTTCATACACCACACCCCTGCCATTAAAGTTTCATACACCAGCACCCTGCCATTAAAGTTTCATACACCAGCACCCCTGCCATTGAAGTTTCATACACCAGCACCCTGTCCATTAAAGTTTCATACACCAGCACCCCTGCCAATAAAGTTTCATACACCAGCACCCTGCCACTAAAGTTTCATACTCCAGCACCCCTGCCATTAAAGTTTCATACACCAGCACCCCTGCCATTAAAGTTTCATACATCACACACCTGCCATTAAAGTTACATACATCACATCCCTGCCATTAAAGTTTCATGCACCAACACCCCTGCCATTGAAGTTTCATACACCAACACCCCTGCCATTAAAGTTTCATACACCAGCACCCTGCCATTAAGTTTCATACACCACACCCCCTGCCATTAAAGTTTCATACACCAGCACCCTGCCATTAAAGTTTCATGCACCAGCACCCTGCCATTAAAGTTTCATACACCACACCCTGCCATTAAAGTTTCATACCACAGTTTCATACACCACACCCCTGCCATTAAAGTTTCATACACCAGCACCCTGCCATTGAAGTTTCATACACCAGCACCCTGCCATTAAAGTTTCATACACCAGCACCCCTGCCATTACAGATTTCATATTCACACCACACCTGCCATTAAGTTTCACACACCAGCACCCTGCCATTAGTTTTCATACACCAGCACCCCTGCCATTAAGATTTCATACATCCACACCCTGCCATTAAAGTTTCATACACCAGCACCCCTGCCATTAAAGTTTCACATGCCAACTCACCACACCCTGCCATTAAAGTTTCATACACCAGCACCCCTGCCATTAAAGTTTCATACACCAGCACCCTGCCATTAAATTTCATACACCAGCACCCTGTCCATTAAGTTTCTACCACACCCTGCCATTAAAGTTTCTACACACAACCCTGCCATTAAAGTTTCAACACCAGCACCCTGCCATTAAAGTTTCATACACCAGCACCCTGCCATTAAAGTTTCATACACCAGCACCCCTGCCATTAAAGTTTCATGCACCAGCACCCCTGCCATTAAAGTTTCTTACACCAGCACCCTGCCATAAAGTTCCACCAGCACCCTGCCATTAAAGTTTCATACACCAGCACCCTGCCATTAAAGTTTCATACACCAGCACCTGCCATAAAGTTTCATCACCAGCACCCATAAAGTTTCTACCCACACCCTGCCATTAAAGTTTCATACACAGCACCCTGCCATTAAGTTTCATACACCACACCCCTGCCATTAAAGTTTCATACACCAGCACCCCTGCCATTAAAGTTTCATCACCAGCACCCTGCCATTAAAGTTTCATGCACCCTGCCATTAAAGTTTCATACACCACACCCTGCCATAAAGTTTCATACACAGCACCCTGCCATTAAAGTTTCATACACCAGCACCCCTGCCATTAAAGTTTCATACACCAGCACCCTGCCATTAAAGTTTCATACATCACACCCTGCCATTAAGTTACACCAACACCCTGCCATTAAAGTTTCATCACACAATCATGCACACACCTGCCATTAAAGTTTCATACACCAGCACCCCTGCCATTAAAGTTTCATGCACCAGCACCCCTGCCATTAAAGTTTCATACACCAGCACCCTGCCATTAAAGTTTCCACACCAGCACCCCTGCCATTAAAGTTTCATCACCACTGCATAAGTTTCATCACCAACCCTGCCATTAAGTTTCATGCACCAACACCCCTGCCATTAAAGTTTCATACACCAACACCCCTGCCATTAAAGTTTCATACACCAGCACCCCTGCCATTGAAGTTTCATACACCATCACCCCTGCCATTAAAGTTTCATACACCAGCACCCCTGCCACTAAAGTTTCAACACCAGCACCATCCATTAAAGTTTCATACACCAGCACCCCTGCCATTAAAGTTCCACACACCAGCACCCCTGCCATTAGTTTCATACACCAGCACCCTGCCATTAAAGATTCATACATCACACCCCTGCCATTAAAGTTTCAAACACCAGCACCCCTGCCATTAAAGTTTCATACACCAGCACCCCTGTCAATAAAGTTTCATACACCACACCCCTGCCATTAAAGTTTCATACACCAGCACCCCTGCCATTAAAGTTTCATGCACCAGCACCCCTGCCATTAAAATTTCATACACCAGCACCCTGCCATTAAAGTTTCACACCACCATTAAAGTTCTACACACACCCTGCCATTAAAGTTTCATACACCACACCCCTGCCATTAAAGTTCATGCACCACACCCTGCCATTAAAGTTTCATACACCAGCACCTGCCATTAAGTTCACACACCATGCCATTAAAGTTTCATACACCAGCACCCCTGCCATTAAAGTTTCATACACCAGCACCCTGCCATTAAGTTTCTACACACACCCTGCCATTAAGTTTCATACACCACACCCTGCCATTAAAGTTTCATATACCAGCACCCCTGCCATTAAAGTTTCATACACCAGCACCCCTGCCATTAAAGTTTCATACACCAGCACCCTGCCATTAAAGTTTCATACACCACACCCCTGCCATTAAAGTTTCATACACCAGCACCCCTGCCATTAAAGTTTCATACCGCACCCCTGCCATTAAAGTTTCATACACCCGCACCGCATTAAAGTTCTCATCACACCCCTGCCATAAAGTTTCATGCACCAGCACCCTGCCATTAAAGTTTCATGCCCAGCACCCTGCCATTAAAGTTTCATACACCAGCACCCTGCCATTAAAGTTTCATACACCAACACCCCTGCCATTAAAGTTTCATACACCAGCACCCTGCCATTAAAGTTTCATACATCACACCCTGCCATTAAAGTTTCATACACCAGCACCCTGCCATTAAGTTTCATCACACCCATGCCTTAAAGTTTCATACACCAGCACCCCTGCCATTAGTTTCATACACACACCCTGCCATTAAAGTTTCATACACCAGCACCCTGCCATTAAAGTTTCAAGCACCAGCACCTATCCATTAAAGTTTCATACACCAGCACCCTGCCATTAAAGTTCACACCAGCACCCTGCCATTAGTTCTCCCGCCATTAAAGATTCATACATCACACCCCTGCCATTAAAGTTTCAAACACCAGCACCCCTGCCATTAAAGTTTCATACACCAGCACCCCTGCCAATAAAGTTTCATACACCACACCCCTGCCATTAAAGTTTCATACACCAGCACCCCTGCCATTAAAGTTTCATGCACCAGCACCACTGCCATTTAAATTTCATACACCAGCACCCTGTATATTAAAGTTTCATACACCAGCACCCCTGCCATTAAAGTTTCATACACCAGCAACCCTGCCACTAAAGTTTCAAGCACCAGCACCCCTGCCATTAAAGTTTCATACACCACACCCCTGCCATTAAAGTTTCATACACCAGCACCCCTGCCATTAAAGTTTCATACACCAACACCCCTGCCATTAAAGTTTCTTACACCAACACCCATGCCATTAAAGTTTCATACACCAGCACCCCTGCCATTAAAGTTTCATACACCAACACCCTGCCATTAAAGTTCATACACCACCCCTGCCATTAAAGTTTCATACACCAACACCCCTGCCATTAAAGTTTCATACACCAGCACCCCTGCCATTAAAGTTTCATACACCAGCACCCCTGCCATTAAAGTTTCATACACCACACCCTGCCATTAAAGTTTCAAACACCAGCACCCCTGCCATTAAAGTTTCATACACCAGCACCCTGCCATTAAGTTTCATACCTAGCACCCTGCCATTAAGTTTCATACACCAGCACCCCTGCCATTAAAGTTTCATACACCAGCACCCTGCCATAAAGTTTCATACACCAGCACCCCTGCCATTAAAGTTTCATGCATCACACACCTGCCATTAAAGTTACATACATCACATCCCTGCCATTAAAGTTTCATGCACCAACACCCCTGCCATTAAAGTTTCATACACCAACACCCCTGCCATTAAAGTTTCATACACCAGCACCCCTGCCATTAAAGTTTCATACACCAACACCCCTGCCATTAAAGTTTCATACACCAGCACCCTGCCATTAAAGTTTCATACACCACACCCCTGCCATTAAAGTTTCATACACCAGCACCCTGCCATTAAAGTTTCATACACCAACACCCAGCCATTAAAGTTTCATACACCAGCACCCTGCCATTAAAGTTTCATACCCAACACCCTGCCATTAAAGTTTCATGCACACCCCTGCCATTAAAGTTTCATCACCAGCACCTCTGCCATTAAAGTTTCATACACCACACCCTGCCATTAAAGTTTCACACAGCACCCCTGCCATTGTTTCATACACCAGCACCCTGCCATTAAAGTTTCATACACCACACCCTGCCATTAAAGTTTCACACAATCACCAGCACCCTGTCATTAAAGTTTCATACACCAGCACCCTGCCATTAAAGTTTCATACACCAGCACCCCTGCCATTAAAGTTTCATGCACCAGCACCCCTGCCATTAAAATTTCATACACCAGCACCCTGTCCATTAAAGTTTCATACACCAGCACCCCTGCCATTAAAGTTTCATACACCAGCACCCCTGCCACTAAAGTTTCAAGCACCAGCACCCCTGCCATTAAAGTTTCATACACCACACCCCTGCCATTAAAGTTTCATACACCAGCACCCCTGCCATTAAAGTTTCATACACCAACACCCTGCCATTAAAGTTTCATACACCAGCACCCCTGCCATTAAAGTTTCATACACCAGCACCCCTGCCATTAAAGTTTCATACACCAGCACACCTGCCATTAAAGTTTCTCACCACACTCCTGCCATTAAAGTTTCATACACCAGCACCCTGCCATTAAAGTTTCTTACACCAACACCCTGCCATTAAAGTTTCACACCAGCACCCTGCCATTAAAGTTTCATACACCACACCCTGCCAATTAAAGTTTCTATACCAGACCCTGCCATTAAAGTTTCACCACCAGCCATTAAAGTTTCATACATCACACCCCTGCCATTAAAGTTTCATGCACCAGCACCCCTGCCATTAAAGATTCATGCACCAGCACCCCTGCCATTAAAGTTTCATACACCAGCACCCCTGCCATTAAAGTTTCATAAACCAGCACCCCTGCCATTAAAGTTTCATACACCTGCACCAACGCCATTAAAGTTTCATACATCACACCCCTGCCATTAAAGTTTCATACACCAGCACCCTGTCCATTAAAGTTTCATACACCAGCACCCCTGCCATTAAAGTTTCATGCATCACACCCCTGCCATTAAAGTTTCATACATAGCACCCTGCATAAGTTCAACCACACCCTGCCATTAAAGTTTCATACACCAGCACCCCTGCCATTAAAGTTTCATACACAGCACCCCTGCCATTAAAGTTTCATACACAGCACCCTGCCATAAAGTTTCATACACCAGCACCCTGCCATTAAAGTTTCATACACCAGCACCCTGCCACATAAAGTTTCATACACCCCCCTGCCATTAAAGTTTCATACACCAGCACCCTGCCATAAAGTTTCATCACAACACCCTGCCATTAAAGTTTCATACATCACACCCTGCCATTAAAGTTTCTACATCACACCCTGCCATTAAGTTTCATACACCAACACCCTGCCATTAAAGTTTCATACACCTGCACCCCTGCCATTAAAGTTTCATACACCAACACCCCTGCCATTAAAGTTTCATACACCAGCACCCCTGCCATTAAAGTTTCATACACCAGCACCCCTGCCATTTAAGTTTATCACCACACCTGCCAAGTTCACCACCTGCCATTAAAGTTTCATACACCAGCACCCTGCCATAAAGTTTCAAGCACCAGCACCTCTCCATTAAAGTTTCATACAACATCACCCTGCCATTAAATTCACACACCAGCACCTGCCATTATTTTCATACACCAGCACCACTGCCATTAAAGATTCATACATCACACCCCTGCCATTAAAGTTTCAAACACCAGCACCCCTGCCATTAAAGTTTCATACACCAGCAGCCCTTCCAATAAAGTTTCATTCACCACACCCCTGCCATTAAAGTTTCATACACCAGCACCCCTGCCATTAAAGTTTCATGCACCACCACCCCTGCCATTAAAATTTCATACACCAGCACCCTGTCCATTAAAGTTTCATACACCAGCACCCATGCCATTAAAGTTTCATACACCAGCACCCCTGCCATTAAAGTTTCAAACACCAGCACCCCTGCCATTAAAGTTTCATACACCACACCCCTGCCATTAAAGTTTCATACACCAGCACCCCTGCCATTAAAGTTTCATATACCAACACCCATGCCATTAAAGTTTCATACATCAGCACCCTCGCCATTAAAGTTTCATACACACACCCTGCCATGCACCACCCTGCCATTAAAGTTTCATACACCACACCCCTGCCATTAAAGTTTCATACACCAGCACCCCTGCCATTAAAGTTTATTACACCAGCACCCCTGCCATTAAAGTTTCATACACCAGCACCCCTGCCATTAAAGTTTCATACACCACACCCCTGCCATTAAAGTTTCATACACCAGCACCCCTGCCATTAAAGTTTCATACACCAGCACCCCTGCCATTAAAGTTTCATACACCCGCACCAACGCCATTAAAGTTTCATACATCACACCCCTGCCATTAAAGTTTCAACACCTTCATAAACCAGCACACCCCTGCCATTAAAGTTTCATACACCAGCACCCCTGCCATTAAAGTTTCATACACCACACCCCTGCCATTAAAGTTTCATACACCAGCACCCCTGCCATTAAAGTTTCATACACCAGCACCCTGCCATTAAAGTTTCATACACCAGCACCCCTGCCATTAAAGTTTCATACACCAGCACCCCTGCCATTAAAGTTTCATACACCAGCACCCTGTCCATTAAAGTTTCATACACCAGCACCCCTGCCAATAAAGTTTCATACACCAGCACCCCTGCCACTAAAGTTTCATACTCCAGCACCCCTGCCATTAAAGTTTCATACACCAGCACCCCTGCCATTAAAGTTTCATACATCACACCCCTGCCATTAAAGTTTCATACACCACACCCCTGCCATTGAAGTTTCATACACCAACACCCTGCCATTAAAGTTTCATACACCAGCACCCCTGCAATTGAAGTTTCATACACCAACACCCCTGCCATTAAAGTTTCATACACCAGCACCCTTGCCATTAAAGTTTCATACACCAGCACCCCTGCCATTAAGTTTCATACACCAGCACCCCTGCCATTAAAGTTTCATGCACCAGCAGCCCTGCCATTGAAGTTTCATACATCAACACCCCTGCCATTAAAGTTTCATACACCAGCACCCCTGCCATTAAAGTTTCATACACCAACACCCCTGCCATCAAAGTTTCATACACCAGCACCCCTGCCACTAAAGTTTCATGCACCAGCACCTCATCCATTAAAGTTTCATACACCAGACCCCTGCCATTAAAGTTTCACACCCTGCCATTAGTTTCTACACCACACCCTGCCATTAAAGATTCATACATCACACCCCTGCCATTAAAGTTTCATACACCAGCACCCCTGCCATTAAAGTTTCATACACCAGCATCCCTGCCAATAAAGTTTCATACCAACACCCCTGCCATTAAAGTTTCATACACCAGCACCACTGCCATTAAAGTTTCATACACCAGCACCTCTGCCATTAAAGTTTCATACACCACACCCTGCCATTAAAGTTTCATACACCAGCACCCTGCCATTAAAGTTTCATACACCAGCACCCCTGCCATTAAAGTTTCATACACCAGCACCCTGCCATTAAAGTTTCATACACCAGCACCCCTGCCATTAAAGTTTCATACACCAGCACCCTGTCCATTAAAGTTTCATACACCAGCACCCCTGCCATTAAAGTTTCATACACCAGCACCCCTGCCATTAAAGTTTCATACACCAGCACCCCTGCCATTAAAGTTTCATACACCACACCCTGCCATTAAAGTTTCATACACCAGCACCCTGCCATTAAAGTTTCACACTCAACACCCCTGCCATTAAAGTTTCGAACACCAGCACCCCTGCCATTAAAGTTTCATACTCCAGCACCCCTGCCATTAAAGTTCCATACACCAACACCCCTGCCATTAAAGTTTCATACACCAGCACCCCTGCCATTAAAGTTTCATACACCAGCACCCCTTCCATTAAAGTTTCAAACACCAACACCCCTGCCAGTAAAGTTTCATACTCCAGCACCCCTGCCATTAAAGTTCCATACACCAGCACCCCTGCCATTAAAGTTTCATACACCAGCACCCCTGCCATTAAAGTTTCATACCAACACCCCTGCCATTAAAGTTTCATACACCAGCACCCTGCATTAAGTTTCATACACCAGCACCCTGCCATTAAAGTTTCATACACCAGCACCCTGCCATTAAGTTTCATACACCAGCACCCCTGCCATTAAAGTTTCATACACCAGCACCTGCCATTAAAGTTTCATACACCATTGTTCTACACAGCACCCTGCCATTAAAGTTTCATACACCAGCACCCCTGCCATTAAAGTTTCATACACCAGCACCCCTGCCATTAAAGTTCATACACCAGCACCCTGCCATTAAGTTTCATACACCAGCACCCTGCCATTAAAGTTTCATACACCAGCACCCCTGCCATTAAAGTTTCATACGCTCCTTAAAGTTCATACACCAGCAACCCTGCCATTAAAGTTTCATACACCACACCCCTGCCATTAAAGTTTCATACACCAGCACCCTACCATTAAGTTTCATACACCAGCACCCTGCCATTAAGTTTCATACACAGCACCCCTGCCATAAAGTTTCAACACCAGCACCCTGCCATTAAAGTTTCATACACAGCACCCTGCATTAAAGTTTCATGCACCAGCACCCCTCCATTAAAGTTTCATACACCAGCACCCTGCCATTAAAGTTTCATACCCAGCACCCTGCCATTAAAGTTTCATACACCAGCACCCCTGCCATTAAAGTTTCATACACCAGCACCCTGCCATTAAAGTTTCATACCCTGCCATTAAAGTTTCATACACCGCACCCTCCATTAAAGTTTCATACACCAGCACCCCTGCCATTAAAGTTTCATGCACCAGCACCCTGCCATTAAAGTTTCATACACCAGCACCCTGCCATTAAAGTTTCATACACCAGCACCCCTGCCATTAAAGTTTCATACACCAGCACCCCTGCCATTAAAGTTTCATAGCACCAGCACCCTGCCATTAAAGTTTCACACCCGCACCCTGCCATTTAAGTTTCATACCCAGCACCCTGCATTAAAGTTTCATACACACACCCTGCCATTAAAGTTTCATACACACACCCTGCCATTAAGTTCTTACACCAGCACCCTGCCATTAAAGTTTCATACACCAGCACCCTGCCATTAAAGTTTCATACACCAGCACCCCTGCCATTAAAGTTTCATACACCAGCACCCCTGCCATTAAAGTTTCATACACCAGCACCCCTGCCATTAAAGTTTCATACACCAGCACCCTGCCATTAAGTTTCATACCCAGCACCCTGCCATTAAAGTTTCATACACCAGCACCCCTGCCATTAAAGTTTCTACACACCCTGCCATTAAAGTTTCTACACCAGCACCCCTGCCATTAAAGTTTCATACACCACACCCTGCCATTAAAGTTTCATACACCAGCACCCTGCCATTAAAGTTTCATACACCAGCACCCTGCCATTAAAGTTTCATACACCACACCCCTGCCATTAAAGTTTCATACACCAGCACCCTGCCATTAAAGTTCACCACACCCTGCATTAGTTTCAACACCAGCACCCGCCATTAAAGTTTCATACACCAGCACCCTACCATTAAGTTTCATACACCAGCACCGCCATTAAAGTTTCATACACCAGCACCCCTGCCATTAAAGTTTCATACACCAGCACCCCTGCCACTAAAGTTTCATACTCCAGCACCCCTGCCATTAAAGTTTCATACACCAGCACCCCTGCCATTAAAGTTTCATACATCACACACCTGGCATTAAAGTTACATACATCACATCCCTGCCATTAAAGTTTCATGCACCAACACCCCTGCCATTGAAGTTTCATACACCACACCCCTGCCATTAAAGTTTCATACACCAACCCTGCCATTAAAGTTTCATACACCAGCACCCCTGCCATTAAAGTTTCATACACCAGCACCCCTGCCATTAAAGTTTCATACATCACACCCCTGCCATTAAAGTTTCATGCACCAGCGCCCCTGCCATTGAAGTTTCATACACCAACACCCCTGCCATTAAAGTTTCATACACCAGCACCCCTGCCATTGAAGTTTCATTCACCAACACCCCTGCCATTAAAGTTTCATACACCAGCACCCCTGCCACTAAAGTTTCATGCACCAGCACCCTGCCATTAAAGTTTCATACACCAGCACCCCTGCCATTAAAGTTTCACACACCAGCACCCCTGCCATTAGTTTCATACACCAGCACCCCTGACATTAAAGTTTCAAACACCAGCACCCCTGTCATTAAAGTTTCATACACCAACACCCCTCTCAATAAAGTTTCATACACCACTCCCCTGCCATTAAAGTTTCATACACCAGCACCCCTTCCATTAAAGTTTCATGCACCAGCACCCTGCCATTAAAATTTCATACACCAGCACCCTGTCCATTAAAGTTTCATACACCGCACCTGCCATTAAGTTTCATACACCAGCACCCCTGCCATAAAGGTTTCATACACCAGCACCTGCCATTAGTTTCCACACCCTGCCATTAAAGTTACACCAACACCCTGCCATTAAAGTTTCATACCCAGCACCCCTGCCATTAAAGTTTCATACACCAACACCCTGCCATTAAGTTTCATACACCAGCACCCCTGCCATTAAAGTTTCATACACCAACACCCCTGCCAGTAAAGTTTCATACACCACACCCCTGCCATTAAGTTTCATACACCAGCACCCTGCCATTAAAGTTTCATACACAGCACCCTGCCATTAAAGTTTCATACACCAGCACCCCTGCCATTAAAGTTTCATACACCAGCACCCTGCCATTAAAGTTTCATACCAGCACCCTGCCATAGTTTCATACACCAGCACCCCTGCCATTAAAGTTTCATACACCAGCACCCTGCCATTAAAGTTTCATACATCACACCCTGCCATTAAAGTTTCATACACACACCCTGCCATTAAAGTTTCTCACAAACACCCCTGCCATTAAAGTTTCATACACCAGCACCCTGCCATTAAAGTTTCATACACCAGCACCCTGTCCATTAAAGTTTCATACACCAGCACCCCTGCCATTAAAGTTTCATACACCAGCACCCCTGCCACAAAAGTTTCATACCAGCACCCCTGCCATTAAAGTTTCATACACCACACCCCTGCCATTAAAGTTTCATACACCACACCCTGCCATTAAAGTTTCTACACCAGCACCCTGCCATTAAAGTTTCATACACACACCCCTGCCATTAAATTTCATACACCACCCTGCCATTAAAGTTTCATACACCAGCACCCTGCCATTAAAGTTTCATACACCAGCACCCCTGCCAAAAAAGTTTCATGCACCAGCACCCTGCCATTAAAGTTTCATACACCACACCCCTGCCATTAAAGTTTCATACACCAGCACACCTGCCATTAAAGTTTCATACACCAGCACCCTGTCCATTAAAGTTTCATACACCAGCACCCCTGCCATTAAAGTTTCATACACCAACACCCCTGCCATTAAAGTTTCATACACCACACCCCTGCCATTAAAGTTTCATACACCAGCACCCCTGCCATTAAAGTTTCATACACCAGCACCCCTGCCATTAAAGTTTCATACACCAACACCCTGCCATTAAAGTTTCATACACCAGCACCCCTGCCATTAAAGTTTCATACACCAGCACCCCTGCCATTAAAGTTTCATACACCAGCACCCTGTCCATTAAAGTTTCATACACCAGCACCCCTGCCATTAAAGTTTCACACACACACCCTGCCATTAAAGTTTCATGCACCAGCACCCTGCCATTAAAGTTTCATGCACCAGCACCCCTGCCATTAAAGTTTCATACACCAGCACCCTGTCCATTAAAGTTTCATACACCAGCACCCCTGCCATTAAAGTTTCATACATCACACCCCTGCCATTAAAGTTTCATACATCAGCACCCCTGCCATTGAAGTTTCAGACACCAACACCCCTGCCATTAAAGTTTCATACACCAGCACCCTGCCATTAAAGTTTCATACATCAGCACCCCTGCCATTAAAGTTTCATACACCAGCACCCCTGCCATTAAAGTTTCATACACCAGCACCTGCCATTAAGTTTCATACACCAACACCCTGCCATTAAAGTTTCATCACCAGCACCCTGCCATTGAAGTTTCATACACCACACACCTGCCATTAAAGTTTCATACACAGCACCCCTGCCATTAAAGTTCATACACCAGCACCCTGCCATTAAGTTTCATACACCAGCACCCCTGCATTAAGTTTCATACACCAGCACCCTGCATTAAAGTTTCATACATCAGCACCCCTGCCATTAAAGTTTCAAACACCAGAACCCTGCCATTAAAGTTTCATACACCACACCCCTGCCATTAAGTTTCATACACACACCCCTCATTAAAGTTTCATACACCAGCCCTGCCATTAAAGTTTCATACACCAGCACCCCTGCCATTAAGTTTCATACACCAGCACCCTGCCATTAAAGTTTCATACACCAGCACCCCTGCCATTAAAGTTTCATACACCAGCACCCTGCCATTAAAGTTTCATACACCAGCACCCCTGCCATTAAAGTTTCATACACCAGCACCCTGCCATTAAAGTTTCCACAACAGCACCCTGCCATTAGTTTCATACACAGCACCCTGCCATAAAGTTCATACATCACACCCTGCCATTAAAGTTTCATACACCAGCACCCCTGCCATTAAAGTTTCATACACCAACACCCCTGCCATTAAAGTTTCATACACCACACTCCTGCCATTAAAGTTTCATACACCACACCCTGCCATTAAAGTTTCATACACCAGCACCCCTGCCATATAAAGTTTCTTTCACCAACACCCTGCCATTAAGTTTCATACACAGAACCCTGCCATTAAAGTTTCATACGCCAACACCCTGCCATTAAAGTTTCATACACCAGCACCCCTGCCATTGAAGTTTCATCACCAGCACCCTGCCATTAAAGTTTCAACACACCCTGCCAATAAAGTTTCATACACCAGCACCTGCCATTAAAGTTTCATACACCAGCACCCCTGTCATTAAAGTTTCATCACCAGCACCCCTGCCATTAAAGTTTCATACACCACACACCTGCCATTAAAGTTATACATCACATCCCTGCCTTATTCTATACCAACACCCCTGCCATTAAAGTTTCATACACCAGCGCCCCTGCCATTAAAGTTTCATACACCAGCACCCCTGCATTAAAGTTTCATACACCAGCACCCATGACATTAAAGTTTCATACACCAGCACCCCTGCCATTAAAGATTCATACACCAGCATCCCTGCCATTAAAGTTTCATACACCACACTCCTGCCATTAAAGTTTCATACACCAGCACCCCTGCCATTAAGTTTCATACACCAACACCCTGCCACTAAAGTTTCATACACCAGCCCCTGCCATTAAAGTTTCCACCCGCACCCCTGCCATTAAGTTTCATACACCAGCACCCTGCCATTAAGTTTCATACACAACACCCTGACATTAAAGTTTCACACCAGCACCCCTGCCATTAAAGATTCTACACCACACCCATCATACACACTCCTGCCATTAAAGTTTCATACACCAGCACCCCTGCCATAAAAAGTTTCTTACACCAACACCCCTGCCATTAAAGTTTCATACACCAGAACCCCTGCCATTAAAGTTTCATACACCACACCCCTGCCATTAAAGTTTCATACACCAGCACCCCTGCCATTAAAGTTTCATACACCAGCACCCCTGCCATTAAAGTTTCATACACCAGCACCCTGTCCATTAAAGTTTCATACACCAGCACCCCTGCCATTAAAGTTTCATACACCAGCACCCTGCCATTAAAGTTTCATACACCAGCACCCCTGCCATTAAAGTTTCATACACCAGCACCCCTGCCATTAAAGTTTCATACATCACACACCTGCCATTAAAGTTACATACATCACATCCCTGCCATTAAAGTTTCATGCACCAACACCCCTGCCATTGAAGTTTCATACACCAACACCCCTGCCATTAAAGTTTCATACACCAGCACCCCTGCCATTAAAGTTTCATACACCAGCACCCCTGCCAATAAAGTTTCATACACCAGCACCCCTGCCACTAAAGTTTCATACTCAACCCCTGCCAATAAAGTTTCATACACCAGCACCCTGCCATTAAAGTTTCACCACACCCCTGCCATTAAAGTTTCATACACCAGCACCCCTGCCATTAAAGTTTCATACACCACACCCCTGCCATTAAAGTTTCATACACCAGCACCCCTGCCATTAAAGTTTCATACACCAGCACCCCTGCCATTAAAGTTTCATACACCAGCACCCTGCCATTAATGTTTCATACACCAGCACCCCTGCCATTAAAGTTTCATACACCACACACCTGCCATTAAAGTTTCATACACCAACACCCTGTCCATTAAAGTTTCAAACACCAGCACCCCTGCCAATAAAGTTTCATACACCAGCACCCCTGCCACTAAAGTTTCATTCTCCAGCACCCCTGCCATTAAAGTTTCATACACCAGCACCCCTGCGATTGAAGTTTCATACATCACACACCCTGCATTAAAGTTACATGTATCACATCCCTGCCATTAAAGTTTCATACACCACACCCCTGCCATTAAGTTTCATACACCAACACCCCTGCCATTAAAGTTTCATACACCAGCACCCTGCCATTAAAGTTTCATACACAGCACCCCTGCCATTAAAGTTTCATGCCAACACCTGCCATTAAAGTTTCTACATCACACCCCTGCCATTAAAGTTTCATACACACACCCCTGCCATTAAGATCATCACACACCCCTGCCATTAAAGTTTCATAACCAGCACCCTGCCATTAAAGTTTCATACACCAGCACCTTCCATTAAGTTTCATACACAGCACCCCTGCCATTAGTTCACACACACTGCCATTGTTTCATACACCAGCACCCCTGACATTAAAGTTTCATACACCACACCCCTGCCATTAAAGTTTCATACACCAGCACCCCTGCCATTAAAGTTTCATACACCAACACCCTGCAATAAAGTTTCATACACCACACCCCTGCCATTAAAGATTCATACACCAGCACCCCTGCCATTAAAGTTTCATACCAGCACCCTGCCATTAAATTTCATACACCAGCACCCTGCCATTAAAGTTTCATACACCAGCACCCCTGCCATTAAAGTTTCATACACCAGCACCCCTGCCATTAAGTTTCATACACCAGCACCCCTGCCATTAAGTTTCATACACCACACCCTGCCATTAAAGTTTCATACACCACACCCTGCCATTAAAGTTTCATACACCAGCACCCCTGCCATTAAAGTTTCATACACCAGCACCCCTGCCATTAAAGTTTCATACACCAGCACCCCTGCCATTAAAGTTTCATACACCAGCACCCCTGCCATTAAAGTTTCATACACCAGCACTCCTGCCATTAAAGTTTCATACTCTAGCACCCCTGCCATAAAAAGTTTCTTACACCAACACCCCTGCCATTAAAGTTTCATACACCAGAACCCCTGCCATTAAAGTTTCATACACCACACCCCTGCCATTAAAGTTTCATACACCAGCACACCTGCCATTAAAGTTTCATACACCAGCACCCCTGCCATTGAAGTTTCATACACCAGCACCCTGTCCATTAAAGTTTCATACACCAGCACCCCTGCCAATAAAGTTTCATACACCAGCACCCTTGCCACTTAAATTTCATACTCAGCACCCCTGCCATTAAAGTTTCATACACCAGCACCCTGCCATTAAAGTTTCATACACCAGCACACCTGCCATTAAAGTTATACATCACACCTGCCATTAAAGTTTCATACACCAAAACCCCTGCCATTGAAGTTTCATACAACAACACCCCTGCCATTAAAGTTTCATACACCAGCACCCCTGCCATTAAAGTTTCACACCACACCCTGCCATTAAAGTTTCATACACCAGCACCCCTGCCATTAAAGATTCATACACCAGCACCACTGCCATAGTTTCTCATCACACCCTGCATTAAGTTTCATGCACCAACGCCCTGCCATTAAAGTTTCATACACCAACACCCAGCCATTAAAGTTTCATACACCAGCACCCTGCCATTGAAGTTTCATACACCATCACCCCTGCCATTAAAGTTTCATACACCAGCACCCTGCCACTAAGTTTCAACACCAGCACCTATCCATTAAGTTTCACACCATCACCTGCCATTAAAGTTTCACACCAGCACCCTGCCATTAGTTTCATCACCAGCACCCTGCCATTAAAGTTCATACATCACACCCTGCCATTAAAGTTTCAAACACCAGCACCCCTGCCATTAAAGTTTCATACACCAGCACCCCTGCCAATAAAGTTTCATACCTCACCCCTGCCATTAAAGTTTCGACACCAGCACCCTGCCATTAAAGTTTCATGCACCAGCACCCTGCCATTAAAGTTTCATACACCAGCACCCTGCCATTAAAGTTTCATACACCGCACCCTGCCATAAAGTTTCATACACCACAACCCTGCCATAAAGTTTCATGCACCAGCACCCCTGCCATTAAAGTTTCATACACCAGCACCCTGCCATTAAAGTTTCATACCAGCACCCTGCCATTAAAGTTTCATACACCAGCACCCTGCCATTAAAGTTTCTTACACAACACCCATGCCATTAAATCATACACCAGCACCCCTGCCATTAAAGTTTCATACACCAGCACCCCTGCCATTAAAGTTTCATACACCAGCACCCTGCCATTAAGTTTCATACACCAGCACCCCTGCCATTAAAGTTTCATACACCACACCCTGCCATTAAAGTTTCATACACCAGCACCCTGCCATTAAAGTTTCATACACCAACACCCTGCCATTAAAGTTTCATACACCAGCACCCTGCCCTATTCCACGCACCATCCATTAAAGTTTCATACACCAGCACCCTGCCATTAAAGTTTCTACACCACCTGCCATTAATTTCATACACCAGCACCCTGCCATTAAAGTTTCATACATCACACCCTGCATAAGTTTCAAACACCAGCACCCCTGCCATTAAAGTTTCATACCAGCACCCTGCACTAAAGTTTCATACACCACACCTGCCATTAAAGTTTCATACACCAGCACCCCTGCCATTAAAGTTTCATACACCAGCACCCTGCCATTAAAGTTTCATACACCAACACCCTGCCATTAAAGTTTCATACACCAGCACCCCTGCCATTAAAGTTTCATACACCAGCACCCCTGCCATTAAAGTTTCATACACCAGCACCCTGCCATTAAAGTTTCATACACCAGCACCCCTGCCATTAAAGTTTCATACACCAGCACCCCTGCCATTAAAGTTTCATACACCACACCCTGCCATTAAAGTTTCATACACCAGCACCCCTGCCATTAAAGTTTCATACACCAGCACCCTGTCCATTAAAGTTTCATACACCAGCACCCTGCCATTAAAGTTTCATACACCACACCCTGCCATTAAAGTTTCATACACCAGCACCCTGCCATTAAAGTTTATACACCAGCACCTGCCATTAAAGTTTCATACACCAGCACCCCTGCCATTAAAGTTTCATACACCACACCCCTGCCATTAAAGTTTCATACACCACACACCTGCCATTAAAGTTTCATACACCAGCACCCTGCCATTAAAGTTTCATACACCGCACCCTGCCATTAAAGTTTCATACACCACACCCTGCCATTAAAGTTTCATGCACCAGCACCCCTGCCATTAAAGTTCATACACCAGCACCCTGCCATTAAAGTTTCATACACAGCACCCCTGCCATTAAAGTTTCATACACCAGCACCCCTGCCATTAAAGTTTCATACACTCACACGCCATTAAAGTTTCTACATCACCCTGCCATTAAAGTTTCATGACCAGCACCCCTGCCATTGAAGTTCATACACCAACACCCCGCCATTAAAGTTTCATACACCAGCACCCTGCCATTAAGTTTCATACACCAACACCCTGCCATTAAAGTTTCATACACCAGCACCCTGCCACTAAGTTTCAACACCAGCACCCATCCATTAAAGTTTCATACACCAGCACCCCTGCCATTAAAGTTCCACACACAGCACCCCTGCCATTAGTTTCATACACCAGCACCCTGCCATTAAAATTCATACATCACACCCCTGCCATTAAAGTTTCAAACACCAGCACCCCTGCCATTAAGTTTCATACACCAGCACCCTGCCATAGAGTTTCATACACCACACCCCTGCCATTAAAGTTTCATACACCAGCACCCTGCCATTAAAGTTTCATGCCAGCACCCTGCCATTAATTTCATACACCAGCACCCTGCCATTAAAGTTTCCACACCAGCACTCCTGCCATTAAAGTTTCATACACCAGCACCCTGCCATTAAGTTTCATACACCAACACCCCTGCCATTAAAGTTTCATACACCAGCACCCTGCCATTAAAGTTTCATACACCACACCCCTGCCATTAAAGTTTCATACACCAGCACCCTGCCATTAAAGTTCATACCAACACCTGCCATTAAACATCACCAGCACCCTGCCATTAAAGTTTCTACCACCTTAAAGTTTCATACACCACACCCTGCCATTAAAGTTTCACACCACACCCTGCCATTAAAGTTTCTCACCAACACCCTGCCATTAAAGTTTCATACACAGCACCCCTGCCATTAAAGTTTCTCACACCCTCATTAAGTTTCATACACCAGCACCCCTGCCATTAAGTTTCATACACCAGCACCCTCCATTAAAGTTTCATACACCAGCACCCTGCCATTAAGTTTCATCACCAGCACCCTGCCATTAAAGTTTCATACACCAGCACCCCTGCCATAAAGTTTCATACACCAGCACCCTGCCATTAAAGTTTCTAATCACACACCTGCCATTAAAGTTTCATACACCAAGTTCACGCCAACACCCTGCCATTAAAGTTTCATACACCAGCACCCTGCCATTAAAGTTTCATACACCAGCACCCTGCCATTAAAGTTTCACACCAGCACCCTGCCATTAAAGTTTCATACACCAACACCCCTGCCATTAAAGTTTCATCACCACACCCCTGCCATAGTTTCACACACCCTGCCATTAAAGTTTCATACACCAACACCCTGCCATTAAAGTTTCATACACCAGCACCCCTGCCATTAAAGTTTCATACACCAACACCCTGCCATTAAAGTTTCCACCACCCCTGCCATTAAGTTTCAGCACAGCACCTCATCCATTAAAGTTTCATACACCAGCACCCTGCCATTAAAGTTACACACACATGCACCCCTGCCATTAGTTTCATACACCAGCACCCCTGCCATTAAAGATTCATACATCACACCCCTGCCATTAAAGTTTCAAACACCAGCACCCCTGCCATTAAAGTTTCATACACCAGCACCCCTGCCATTAAAGTTTCATACACCACACCCCTGCCATTAAAGTTTCATACACCAGCACCCCTGCCATTAAAGTTTCATGCACAACACCCCTGCCATTAAAGTTTCATACACCAGCACCCTGCCATTAAAGTTTCATACACCAGCACCCCTGCCATTAAAGTTTCATACACCAGCACCCTGCCATTAAAGTTTCATACACCAGCACCCCTGCCATTAAAGTTTCATACACACACCCCTGCCATTAAGTTTCAACCAGCACCCCTGCCATTAAAGTTTCATACACCAACACCCATGCCATTAAAGTTTCATACACCAGCACCCCTGCCATTAAAGTTTCATACACCAGCACCCCTGCCATTAAAGTTTCATACACCAGCACCCCTGCCATTAAAGTTTCATACACCACACTCCTGCCATTAAAGTTTCATACACCAGCACCCCTGCCATAAAAAGTTTCTTACACCAACACACCTGCCATTAAAGTTTCATACACCAGCACCCCTGCCATTAAAGTTTCATACACCACACCCCTGCCATTAAAGTTTCATACACTGCCATAGCACAGCACCCTGCCATTAAAGTTTCACACACCAGACACACACCTGCCATTAAAGTTTCATCACATCACACACCTGCCATTAAAGTTTCATACACCACACCCCTGCCATTAAAGTTTCATACACCACACACCTGCCATTAAAGTTTCATACACCAGCACCCTGCCATTAAAGTTTCATACACCAGCACCCCTGCCATTAAAGTTTCATACACCAGCACCCCTGCCATTAAAGTTTCATACACCAGCACCCTGCCATTAAAGTTTCATACACCAGCACCCCTGCCATTAAAGTTTCATACACCACACACCTGCCATTAAAGTTTCATACACCAGCACCCCTGCCATTAAAGTTTCATACACCAACACCCCTGCCATTAAAGTTCATACACACACCCTGCCATTAAGTTATACACACACCCTGCCATTAAAGTTTCATACACAGCACCCCTGCCATTAAAGTTTCATACACCAACACCCCTGCCATTAGGTTTCATGCCAGCACCCCTGCCATTAAAGTTTCATACATCACACCCCTGCCATTAAAGTTTCATGCACCAGCGCCGCTGCCATTGAAGTTTCATACACCAACACCCCAGCCATTAAAGTTTCATACACCAGCACCCCTGCCATTGAAGTTTCATACACCAACACCCCTGCCATTAAAGTTTCATACACCAGCACCCCTGCCACTAAAGTTTCATGCACCAACACCTCATCCATTAAAGTTTCATACACCAGCACCCCTGCCATTAAAGTTCCACACACCAGCACCCCTGCCATTAGTTTCATACACCAGCACCCCTGACATTAAAGATTCATACATCACACCCCTGCCATTAAAGTTTCAAACACCAGCACCCCTGCCATTAAAGTTTCATACACCAACACCCCTGCCAATAAAGTTTCATACACCACACCCCTGTCATTAAAGTTTCATACACCAGCACCCCTGCCATTAAAGTTTCATACACCAGCACCCTGCCATTAAAGTTTCATACACCAGCACCCCTGCCATTAAAGTTTCATACACCAGCACCCCTGCCATTAAAGTTTCATACACCAGCACCCTGCCATTAAAGTTTCATACACCAGCACCCTGCCTTAGTTCATAACCAGCACCTGCCATTAAAGTTTCATACACCAGCACCGCCTGTCCAGCATGCCATAAAGTTTCATACACCAGCACCCTGCCATTAAAGTTTCATACACCAGCACCCCTGCCATTAAAGTTTCATACACCACACACCTGCCATTAAAGTTTCATACACCACACCCTGCCATTAAAGTTTCATACACCAGCACCCCTGCCATTAAAGTTTCATACACCAGCACCCCTGCCATTAAAGTTTCATACACCACACCCCTGCCATTAAAGTTTCATACACACACCTCCTAGTCACACCTGCATTAAAGTTTCATACACCACACCCTGCCATTAAAGTTTCATACACCAGCACCCTGCCATTAAAGTTTCATACACCAACACCCTGCCATTAAAGTTTCATACACCAGCACCCTGCCATAAAGTTTCATGCACCAGCACCTGCCATTAAAGTTTAGCTGCCATTAAAGTTTCATACACCAGCACCCTGCCATTAAAGTTTCATACACCAACACCCTGCCATTAAGTTTCATGCACCAGCACCCCTGCTATTAAAGATTCATCACCAGCACCCTGCCATTAAAGTTTCATACACAGCACCCCTGCCATTAAAGTTTCATACACCAGCACCCCTGCCATTAAGTTCTACACCACCTGCCAAGTTCTACAGACCCCTGCCATTAAAGTTTCGTACCAGCACCCCTGCCATTAAGTTTCATACACCAGCACCCCTGCCATTAAAGTTTCATACACCAGCACCCTGCCTAGTTTCATACACACCCTGCATTAAAGTTTCATACACCAGCACCCCTGCCATTAAGTTTCATACACCAGCACCCTGCCACTAAAGTTTCATACACCAGCACCCTGCCATTAAAGTTTCATACACCAGCACCCCTGCCATTAAAGTTTCATCACACACCGCCATTAAGTACATCACCATCGCCATTAAAGTTTCATACCAACACCCTGCCATTAAAGTTTCATACACCAACACCTGCCATTAAAGTTTCATACACCAGCACCCTGCCATTAAAGTTTCATACACCAGCACCCTGCCATTAAAGTTTCATACATCACAGCCACACCCCTGCCATAAAGTTTCATACACCAGCACCCTGCCTATTCTGCACCCACTGCATAAAGTTTCTACAACACCAGACACACCCTGCCATTAAGTTTCATACACCAGCACCCCTGCCATTAAAGTTTCATCACCAGCACCCTCCATAAAGTTTCATACACACACCTGCCATTAAAGTTTCATACACCAGCACCCTGCCATTAAAGTTTCATACACCAGCACCCCTGCCATTAAAGTTTCATACACCAACACCCCTGCCATTAAAGTTTCATACACCAGCACCCTGCCATAAAGTTTCATACACAGCACCCTGCCATTAAAGTTTCATTCACCAGCACCCCTGCCATTAAAGTTTCATACACCAGCACCCCTGCCATTAAAGTTTTGCATAACCAGACACCCCTGCCATTAAAGTTTCATACACCAACACCCCTGCCATTAAGTTTCATACACCAACACCCCTGCCATTAAAGTTTCATACACCAGCACCCTGCCATTAGTTTCTCACACACCTGCCATTAAAGTTTCATACACAGCACCCCTGCCATTAAAGTTTCATACACCACACCCTGCCATTAAAGTTTCATCACCAGCGCCTGCCATTGCACAACACCCTGCCATTAAAGTTTCATACACCAGCACCCTGCCACTAAAGTTTCATGCACCAGCACCTTGCCATTAAAGTTTCATACACCAGCACCCCTGCCATTAAAGTTCATACACCAGCACCCTGCCATTAGTTTTACACAGATGTAGTTCATACACACACCCTGCCATTAAAGTTTCATACACCAGCACCCTGCCATTAAAGTTTCATACACCAACACCCTGCATAAAGTTTCATACACCACACCCTGCCATTAAAGTTTCATACACCAGCACCCTGCCATTAAAGTTTCATACATACCACCAGCACCCTGCCATTAAAGTTTCATACACCAGCACCCTGCCATTAAAGTTTCATACACCACACTGCCATAAAGTTTCAAGCACCAACACCCATCTGCCATTAAAGTTTCATACCCAGCACCCTGCCGTTAAGTTTCATACCACACCCTGCCATTAAGATTCTTACACCAACACCCTGCCATTAAAGTTTCATGCACCAGCACCCTGCCATTAAAGTTTCATACACCAGCACCCCTGCCATTAAAGTTTCATACACCAGCACCCTGCCATTAAAGTTTCTTACACTGCATAGTCTTACACCAACACCCTGCCATTAAAGTTTCATACACCAGACACCCTGCCATTAAAGTTTCACACCACACCCTGCCATTAAAGTTTCATACCAGCACCTGCCTTAAGTTCATACAGCACCTGCCATTAAGTTTCATACACCAGCACCCTGTCCATTAAAGTTTCACCACACCCTGCCATTAAAGTTTCATACACCACACCCTGCCATTAAAGTTTCATACACCAGCACCCTGCCATTAAGTTTCATACACCAGCACCCTGCCATTAAGTTTCTCCACGCACCCTGCCATTAAAGTTTCATCACAGCACCCTGCCATTAAAGTTTCATACACCAGCACCCTGCCATTAAAGTTTCATACACCAGCACCCCTGCCATTAAAGTTTCTACACCACACCCTGCCATTAAAGTTTCATACACCCCCTGCCATTAAAGTTTCATACACCAGCACCCTGCCATTAAGTTCATGCACCAGCACCCTGCCATTAAAGTTTCATACACACACCCTGCCATTAAAGTTTCATACACCAGCACCCGCCATTATTTCATACACCAACACCCTGCCATTAAAGTTTCATACACCAGCACCCCTGCCATTAAAGTTTCATACACCAGCACCCTGCCATTAAAGTTTCATACCCAGCACCCTGCCACTAAAGTTTCAGCACCAGCACCCATCCATTAAAGTTTCATACACCAGCACCCCTGCCATTAAAGTTTCATACACCAGCACCCCTGCCATTGTTTCATACACCAGCACTCCATTAGATTCACACACCCTGCCATTAAAGTTTCATACACCAGCACCCTGCCATTAAAGTTTCATGCACCAGCACCCCTGCCATTAAAGTTTCACACCACACCCCTGCCATTAAAGTTTCATACACCAGCACCCTGCCATTAAAGTTTCATACACCAACACCCTGCCTTCAATTTCATACACCAACACCCCTTGCATTAAAGTTTCATACACCAGCACCCCTGCCATTAAAGTTTCATACACCAACACCCTGCCATTAAAGTTTCATGCACCAGCACCCCTGCCATTAAAGTTTCATACCAGCACCCCTGCCATTAAAGTTTCATACACCAGCACCCCTGCCATTAAAGTTTCATACACCAACACCCTGCCATTAAAGTTTCATACACCAGCACCCTGCCATTAAAGTTTCATACACCAGCACCCTGCCATTAAAGTTTCATACACCAGCACCCCTGCCATTAAAGTTTCATACACCAGCACCCTGCCATTAAAGTTTCATACACCAGCACCCCTGCCATTAAAGTTTCATACACCAACACCCCTGCCATTAAAGTTTCATACACCAGCACCCTGCCATTAAGTTTCATACCCAACACCCTGCCATTAAGTTTCATCCAGTACCCTGCCACTAAATTTCATGCACCAGCACCCTGCCATTAAAGTTTCATACAACACACCCTGCAAGTTCACACACCTGCCATTATTTTCATACACCAGCACCCCTGCCATTAAAGTTTCATACACCACACCCCTGCCATTAAAGTTTCAACACCACACCCTGCCATTAAGTTTCATACCAGCACCCTGCCTAAAGTTTCATTCACCACACCCTGCCATTAAAGTTTCATACACCAGCACCCCTGCCATTAAAGTTTCATGCACCAGCACCCCTGCCATTAAAGTTTCATACACCAGCACCCTGCCATTAAAGTTTCATACACCAGCACCCCTGCCATTAAAGTTTCATACACCAGCACCCTGCCATTAAAGTTTCAAGCACCAGCACCCCTGCCATTAAGTTTCGCCCACCACACCCTGCCATTAAAGTTTCAACACCAGCACCCTGCCATTAAAGTTTCTATGCAACACCTGCCATTAAAGTTTCATACACCAGCACCCTGCCATTAAAGTTTCATACACCAGCACCCTGCCATTAAAGTTTCATGCACCAGCACCCTGCCATAAAGTTTCATACACACCCTGCCATTAAAGTTTCTTCAGCACCTGCCATTAAAGTTTATTACACCAACACCCTGCCATTAAAGTTTCATACACCAGCACCCTGCCATTAAAGTTTCATACACCACACCCCTGCCATTAAAGTTTCATATACACACCCTGTAAAGTTTCATACACCAGCACCCTGCCATTAAAGTTTCATACACCAGCACGCCTCCATTAAAGTTTCATACACCACACCCCTGCCATTAAAGTTTCATACACCACACCCCTGCCATTAAGATTACACCACCTGCCATTAAAGTTTCATACACCAGCACCCTGCCATTAAAGTTTCATACACCAGCACCCTGCCATTAAAGTTTCATACACCAGCACCCTGCCATTAAAGTTTCATACACACACCCCTGCCATTAAAGTTTCATACACCAACACCCCTGCCATTAAAGTTTCATACACCAACACCCTGCCATTAAAGTTTCATCACCAGCACCCCTGCCATTAAGTTTCACACCACACCCTGCCATTAAAGTTTCATACACCAGCACCCTGCCACTAAAGTTTCAAGCACCAGAACCTAATCCATTAAAGTTTCATACACCATCACCCCTGCCATTAAAGTTCCACACACCAGCACCCCTGCCATTAGTTTCATACACCAGCACCACTGCCATTAAAGATTCATACATCACATCCCTGCCATTAAAGTTTCAAACACCAGCACCCCTGCCATTAAAGTTTCATACACCAGCACCCCTGCCAATAAAGTTTCATACACCTCACCCCTGCCATTAAAGTTTCAGCCAACAACCCTGCCATTAAGTTTCATACCAGCACCCTGCCATTAAAGTTTCATACACCAGCACCCTGTCATTAAAGTTTCATACACCACACCCTGCCATTAAAGTTTCATACACCAGCACCCCTGCCACTAAAGTTTCAAACACCAGCACCCTGCCATTAAAGTTTCATACACCAGCACCCCTGCCATTAAAGTTTCATACACCAACACCCCTGCCATTAAAGTTTCATACACCAGCACCCCTGCCATTAAAGTTTCTTACACCAACACCCATGCCATTAAAGTTCATACACCAGCACCCCTGCCATTAAAGTTTCATACACCAGCACCCCTGCCATTAAAGTTTCATACACCACACTCCTGCCATTAAAGTTTCATACACCAGCACCCCTGCCATATAAAGTTTCTTACACCAACACCCCTGCCATTAAAGTTTCATACACCAGAACCCCTGCCATTAAAGTTTCATATACCACACCCCTGCCATTAAAGTTTCAAACACCAGCACCCCTGCCATTAAAGTTTCATACACCAGCACCCCTTCCATTAAAGTTTCATACACCTGCACCCTGTCCATTAAAGTTTCATACACCAGCACCCCTGCATAAAGTTTCATCACCAGCACCCTGCCACTAAAGTTTCATGCACCAACACCCTGCCATTAAAGTTTCGCCATCACACCCTGCCATTAAAGTTACATACATCACACCCTGCCATTAAGTTTCACCACACCCTGCCATTAAGTTTCATACACCAACACCCCTGCCATTAAAGTTTCATACACCAGCACCCCTGCCATTAAGTTTCATACACCAACACCCTGCCATTAAAGTTTCATACACCACACCCTGCCATTAAAGTTTCATACACCAACACCCTGCCATTAAAGTTTCATACACCACACCTGCCATTAAGTTCTACACACCCCTGCCATTAAAGTTTCATACACCAACACCCCTGCCATTAAAGTTTCATACACCAACACCCCTGCCATTAAAGTTTCATACACCAGCACCCCTGCCATTAAAGTTTCATACACCACCCCTGCCATTAAAGTTTCATACACCAGCACCCCTGCCATTAAGTTTCTTCATACACCAGCACCCCTGCCATTAAAGTTTCATACATCACACCCTGCCATTAAAGTTTCATACACCAGCACCCCTGCCTTATACAGGCTGTCACATTCACACCACACCCCTGCCATTAAAGTTTCATACACCAGCACCCCTGCCATTAAAGTTTCATACACCAGCACCCTGCCATTAAAGTTTCATACACCAGCACCCTGTCCATTAAAGTTTCATACACCAGCACCCCTGCCATTAAAGTTTCATACACAGACCGCCACTATTTCAGCACCCTGCCATTAAAGTTTCATACACCACACCCCTGCCATTAAAGTTTCAAACACCAGCACCCCTGCCATTAAAGTTTCTTATACCAACACCCATGCCATTAAAGTTTCATACATCAGCACCCTTGCCATTAAAGTTTCATACACCAGCACCCCTGCCATTAAAGTTTCATACACCAGCACACCTGCCATTAAAGTTTCATACACCACACTCCTGCCATTAAAGTTTCATACACCAGCACCCCTGCCATTAAAGTTTATTACACCAACACCACTGCCATTAAAGTTTCATACACCAGCACCCCTGCCATTAAAGTTTCATACACCACACCCCTGCCATTAAAGTTTCATACACCAGCACCCCTGCCATTAAAGTTTCATACACCAGCACCCCTGCCATTAAAGTTTCATACATCACACCCCTGCCATTAAGTTTCATCACCACACCTGCCATTAAAGTTTCATACACCAGCACCCTGCCATTAAAGTTTCATACACCAGCACCCTGCCATTAAAGTTTCATACACCAGCACCCTGCCATTAAAGTTTCATACACGCACCACGCCTAAGTTTCTACATCACCCTGCCATTAAAGTTTCATACACCAGCACCCTGCCATTAAAGTTTCATACACAGCACCCTGCCATTAAAGTTTCATACATCACACCCTGCCATTAAAGTTTCATCATCACACCTGCCATAGTTTCAACACCAACACCCTGCCATTAAAGTTTCATACACACACCCCTGCCATTAAAGTTTCATACATCAGCACCTGCATTAAAGTTTCATACACCAGCACCCTGCCATTAAAGTTTCATACACCAGCACCCTGCCATTAAAGTTTCATACACCAGCACCCTGCCATTAAAGTTCTCACCACATGCATAAAGTTTCATACACAGCACCCCTGCCATTAAAGTTTCATACACCAGCACCCTGCCATTAAAGTTTCATACACCACACCCTGCCATTAAAGTTTCATACACCACACCCCTGCCATTAAAGTTTCATACACCAGCACCCTGCCATTAAAGTTTCTACACCAGCACCCCTGCCATTAAGTTTCATACACCACCCCTGCCATTAAGTTTCATACACCAGCACCTGCCATTAAAGTTTCATACACCAGCACCCTGCCATTAAGTTTCATGCACCAGCACCCTGCTTCATACACCACACCCCTGCCATTAAAGTTTCATACACCAGCACCCTGCCACTAAAGTTTCAACACCAGCACCATCCTAAGTTTCACACCACACCCTGCCATTAAAGTTCAACACCAGCACCCTGCCTATTCAGCACCAGCACCTGCCATTAAAGTTCATACACCACACCCCTGCCATTAAAGTTTCATACCAGCACCCCTGCCATTAAGTTTCCACCAGCACCCTTCAATAAAGTTTCATACACCACACCCCTGCCATTAAAGTTTCATACACCAGCACCCCCCATTCAAGTTTCTACACCAGCACCCCTGCCATTAAAGTTTCATACACCAGCACCCTGCCATTAAAGTTTCAACACCAGCACCCCTCATAAAGTTTCAGCACCAGCACCCTGCCATTAAAGTTTCATACACCACACCCCTGCCATTAAAGTTTCATACACCAGCACCCCTGCCATTAAAGTTTCATACACCAACACCCCTGCCATTAAAGTTTCATACACCAGCACCCCTGCCATTAAAGTTTCATACACCAGCACCCCTGCCATTAAAGTTTCATGCACCGCACACCTGCCATTAAAGTTTCATACACCACACCCTGCCATTAAAGTTTCATACACCAGCACCCCTGCCATAAAAAGTTTCTTACACCAACACCCCTGCCATTAAAGTTTCATACACCAGCACCCTGCCATTAAGTTTCCACACACCCTGCCATTAAAGTTTCATACACCAGCACCCCTGCCATTAAAGTTTCATACCAACACCCCTGCCATTAAAGTTTCATACACCACACCCTGCCATTAAAGTTTCATACACCACATCCCTGCCATTAAAGTTTCATACACCAACACCCCTGCCATTAAAGTTTCATACACCAGCACCCCTGCCATTAAAGTTTCATACACCAGCACCCCTGCCATTAAAGTTTCATACACCAACACCCCTGCCATTAAAGTTCATACACCACCACCCATTAAAGTTTCATACACACACCCCTGCCATTAAAGTTTCATACACCAGCACCCTGCCATTAAAGTTTCATACACCAGCACCCCTGCCATTAAAGTTTCATACACCAACACCCCTGCCATTAAAGTTTCATGCACCAACACCCCTGCCATTGAAGTTTCATACACCAACACCCCTGCCAGTAAAGTTTCATACACCACACCCCTGCCATTGAAGTTTCATACACCAGCACCCTGCCATAAAGTTTCATGCACCAGCACCCTGCCATTAAAGTTTCATACACCAGCACCCTGCCAATAAAGTTTCATACACCAGCACCCTGCCATTAAAGTTTCATACTCCAGCACCCTGCCATTAAAGTTTCTACACCACACCCTGCCATTAAAGTTTCATACACACACCCTGCCATTAAAGTTTCATACACCACCCTGCCATTAAGTTTATACACCAACACCTTCCATTAAAGTTTCACCGCACCCTGCATTAAAGTTTCACACACCAACCCCTGCCATTAAAGTTTCATGCACCAGCACCCCTGCCATTAAAGTTTCATACCAGCACCTGCCAAATTCATCACCAGCACCCTGCCATTAAAGTTTCATGCACCAGCACTGCCATTAGTCATACATCACACCAGCCATTAAGTTTCATACACCAGCACCCCTGCCATTAAAGTTTCATACACCAGCACCCTGCCATTAAAGTTTCATACACCAACACCCTGCCATTAAAGTTTCATACACCAGCACCCCTGCCATTAAAGTTTCTTACCACACCTGCCATTAAAGTTTCATACACCACTCCTGCCATTAAAGTTTCATACACCAGCACCCCTGCCATTAAAGTTTCATACACCAGCACCCCTGCAATTAAAGTTTCATACACCAGAACCCCTGCCATTAAAGTTTCATACACCACACCCCTGCCATTAAAGTTTCATACACCAGCACCCTGCCATTAAGTTTCATACACCCATTAAAGTTTCTACACCTGCACCCTGCCATTAAAGTTTCATACACCAGCACCCCTGCCATTAAAGTTTCATACACCAGCACCCTGCCATTAAAGTTTCATACACCAACACCCTGCCATTAAAGTTTCATATCACACACCTGCCATTAAAGTTCATACATCACACCTGCCATTAAAGTTTCCACTCACCCACCATGAAGTTTCATCATCAACACCCCTGCCATTAAAGTTTCATACACCAGCACCCTGCCATTAAAGTTTCACACACCAGCACCCTGCCATTAAAGTTTCATGCACCAACACCCTGCCATTAAAGTTTCATACACCAACACCCCTGCCAGTAAAGTTTCATACACCACACCCCTGCCATTGAAGTTTCATACACCAACACCCCAGCCATTAAAGTTTCATACACCAGCAACCCTGCCATTGAAGTTTCATACTCCAACACCCCTGCCATTAAAGTTTCATACACCAGTACCCTTGCCACTAAATTTTCAAGCACCAGCACCTCATCCATTAAAGTTTCATACACCATCACCCTTGCCATTAAAGTTCCACACACCAGCACCCCTGCCATTATTTTCATACACCAGCACCCCTGCCATTAAAGATTCATACATCACACCCCTGCCATTAAAGTTTCAAACACCAGCACCCCTGCCATTAAAGTTTCATACACCAGCAGCCCTGTCACTAAAGTTTCATTCACCACACCCCTGCCATTAAAGTTTCATACACCAGCACCCCTGCCATTAAAGTTTCATGCACCAGCACCCCTGCCATTAAATTTCATACACCAGCACCCTGTCCATTAAAGTTTCATACACCAGCACCCTGCCATTAAAGTTTCATACACCAGTACCCCTGCCACTAAAGTTTCAAGCACCAGCACCCCTGCCATTATGGTTTCATACACCACACCCCTGCCATTAAAGTTTCAAACACCAGCACCCCTGCCATTAAAGTTTCTTATACCAACACCCATGCCATTAAAGTTTCATACATCAGCACCCTTGCCATTAAAGTTTCATACACCAGCACCCCTGCCATTAAAGTTTCATACACCAGCACACCTGCCATTAAAGTTTCATACACCACACTCCTGCCATTAAAGTTTCTTACACCACCACCCCTGCCATAAAAAGTTTATTACACCAACACCACTGCCATTAAAGTTTCATACACCAGCACCCCTGCCATTAAAGTTTCATACACCCACCCTGCCATTAAAGTTTCATATCACCAGCACCCTGCCATTAAAGTTTCATACACCAGCACCCGCCATTAAAGTTTCATACACCACACCCCTGCCATTAAAGTTTCATGCACCAGCACCCTGCCATTAAAGTTTCATACCAGCACCCTGCCATTAAAGTTTCATACACCAGCACCCCTGCCATTAAAGTTTCATACACCAGCACCCCTGCCATTAAAGTTTCATACACCAGCACCCTGCCATTAAAGTTTCATACACCACACCCCTGCCATTAAAGTTTCGTACACAGCACCCTGTCCATTAAAGGTTCATACACCAGCACCCCTGCCATTAAAGTTTCATACATCACACCCCTGCCATTAAAGTTTCATACATCAGCACCCCTGCTATTGAAGTTTCAGACACCAACACCCCTGCCATTAAAGTTTCATACACCAGCACCCCTGCCATTAAAGTTTCATACACCAGCACCCCTGCCATTAAAGTTTCATACACCAGCACCCCTGCCATAAAAGTTTCATACACCAGCACCCTGTCCATTAAAGTTTCATACACCAGCACCCCTGCCAATAAAGTTTCATACACCAGCACCCCTTCCACTAAAGTTTCATACTCCAGCACTCCTGCCATTAAAGTTTCATACACCAGCACCCCTGCCATTAAAGTTTCATACATCACACCCCTGCCATTAAAGTTTCATACATCACACCCCTGCCATTGAAGTTTCATACACCAACACCCTGCCATAAAGTTTCATACACCAGCACCCCTGCCATTGAAGTTTCATACACCAACACCCCTGCCATTAAAGTTTCATACACCAGCACCCCTGCCATTAAAGTTTCATACACCAGCACCCTGCCATTAAAGTTTCATACACCAGCACCCCTGCCATTAAAGTTTCATACACCAGCACCCTGCCATTAAAGTTTCATACACCAGCACCCTTGCCACTAAAGTTTCAAGCACCAGCACCTCATCCATTAAAGTTTCATACACCATCACCCCTGCCATTAAAGTTCCACACACCAGCACCCCTGCCATTAGTTTCATACACCAGCACCACTGCCATTAAAGATTCATACATCACATCCCTGCCATTAAAGTTTCAAACACCAGCACCCCTGCCATTAAAGTTTCATACACCAGCACCCCTGCCAATAAAGTTTCATACACCACACCCCTGCCATTAAAGTTTCATACACCAGCACCCCTGCCATTAAAGTTTCATACACCAGCACCCCTGCCATTAAAGTTTCATACACCAGCACCCTGTCCATTAAAGTTTCATACACCAGCACCCCTGCCATTAAAGTTTCATACACCAGCACCCCTGCCACTAAAGTTTCATGCACCAGCACCCCTGCCATTAAAGTTTCATACACCACACCCCTGCCATTAAAGTTTCATACACCAGCACCCCTGCCATTAAAGTTTCATACACCAACACCCTGCCATTAAAGTTTCATACACCAGCACCCTGCCATTAAAGTTTCATACACCAGCACCCCTGCCATTAAAGTTTCATACACCAGCACCCTGCCATTAAAGTTTCATACACCAGCACCCCTGCCATTAAAGTTTCATACACCAGCACCCCTGCCATTAAAGTTTCTTACACCAACACCCATGCCATTAAAGTTTCATACACCAGCACCCCTGCCATTAAGTTTCATACACCACACCCTGCCATTAAAGTTTCATACACCAGCACCCTGCCATTAAAGTTTCATACACCAGCACCCTGCCATTAAAGTTTCATACACCCGCACCCCGCCATTAAAGTTTCATACACCACACCCCTGCCATTAAAGTTTCATGCACCAGCCCCTGCAATAAAGTTTCATACACCAGCACCCCTGCCATTAAAGTTTCATACACCAGCACCCTGCCATTAAAGTTTCATACACCAGCACCCCTGCCATTAAAGTTTCATACACCACACCCCATTAAAGTTTCTCACCACACCCCTGCCATTAAAGTTTCATACACCAGCACCCTGCCATTAAAGTTTCATACACCAGCACCCTGCCATTAAAGTTTCACCATCACACCCTGCCATTAAAGTTTCACATCAGCACCCCTGCCAATAAAGTTTCATACACAGCACCCTGCCATTAAAGTTTCATACACCAGCACCCCTGCCATTAAAGTTTCATACACCAGCACCCCTGCCATTAAAGTTTCATGCACCAGCACCCTGCCATTAAAGTTCTACACCAGCACCCTGCCATTAAGTTTCATACACCAGCACCCCTGCCATAGTTTCATACACCACCCCTGCCATTAAAGTTTCATACACAGCACCCTGCCATTAAAGTTTCATACACCAGCACCCCTGCCATTAAAGTTTCATACACCAGCACCCCTGCCATTAAGTTTCATACACCAACACCCTGCCATTAAAGTTTCATACACCAGCACCCTGCCATTAAAGTTTCATACACCAGCACCCTGCCATTAAAGTTTCATACACCAGCACCCTGCCATTAAAGTTTCATACACCAGCACCCTGCCATTAAAGTTTCATACACCAACCCCCTGCCATTAAAGTTTCGTACCAACACCCCTGCCATTAAAGTTTCATACACCAACACCCTGCCATTAAGTTTCATACACCACACCCCTGCCATTAAGTTTCATACACCAGCACCCTGCCATTAAAGTTTCATACATCACACCCCTGCCATTAAAGTTTCACACCAGCACCCTGCATTTTCATACACCAGCACCCCTGCCATTAAAGTTTCATACACCAGCACCCTGCCATTAAAGTTTCATGCACCAGCACCCTGCCATTAAAGTTTCATACACCAGCACCCTGCCATTAAAGTTTCATACACCAGCACCTGCCATTAAGTTTCATACACAGCACCCCTCCATTAAAGTTTCATACACACACCCCTGCCATTAAAGTTTCATACACCAGCTGCCATTAAAGTTTCATACACCAGCACCTGCCATTAAAGTTTCATACACCAGCACCCCTGCCATTAAAGTTTCATACACCACACCTGCCATTAAAGTTTCATACACCAGCACCCCTGCCATTAAAGTTTCACACCACACCCTGCCATTAAAGTTTCATACACTACACCCCTGCCATTAAAGTTTCATACACCAGCACCCCTGCCATTAAAGTTTCATACACCACCCCTGCCATTAAGTTTCATACACGCACCCTGCCATTAAAGTTTCATACACCAGCACCCTGCCATTAAAGTTTCATACACCAGCACCCCTGCCATTAAAGTTTCCCACCAGCACCCCTGCCATTAAAGTTTCATACACCAGCACCCCTGCCATTAAAGTTTCACACACCAGCACCCTGCCATTAAAGTTTCATACACCACACCCCTGCCATTAAAGTTTCATACACCAGCACCCTGCCATTAAAGTTTCATACACCAGCACCTGCCATTAAAGTTTCATACACCAGCACCCTGCCATTAAAGTTTCATACACCAACACCCTGCCATTAAAGTTTCATACACCAGCACCCTGCCATTAAAGTTTCATACACCAGCACCCTGCCATTAAAGTTTCATACACCAGCACCCTGCCATTAAAGTTTCATACACCAGCACCCTGCCATTAAAGTTTCATACACCAGCACCCCTGCCATTAAAGTTTCATACACCAGCACCCCTGCCATTAAAGTTTCATACACCAGCACCCTGCCATTAAAGTTTCACACACCAGCACCTGCCATTAAAGTTTCATACACCAGCACCCTGCCATTAAAGTTTCATACACCAGCACCACTGCCATTAAAGTTTCATACCCAGCACCCCTGCCATTAAAGTTTCATACACCAGCACCCCTGCCATTAAAGTTTCATACACCAGCACCCCTGCCATTAAAGTTTCATACACCAGCACCCTGCCATTAAAGTTTCATACACCAGCACCCCTGCCATTAAAGTTTCATACACCACACCCTGCCATTAAAGTTTCATACACCAGCACCCTGCCATTAAAGTTTCATACACCAGCACCCCTGCCATTAAAGTTTCATACACCAGCACCCCTGCCATTAAAGTTTCATACACCAGCACCCCTGCCATTAAAGTTTCATACACCAGCACCCTGCCATTAAAGTTTCATACACCAGCACCCTGCCATTAAAGTTTCATACACCAACACCCTGCCATTAAGTTTCACACAACACCCTGCATTAAAGTTTACATACAGCACCCTGCCATTAAAGTTTCATACACCAGCACCCCTGCCATTAAAGTTTCATACACCAACACCCTGCCATTAAAGTTTCATACACCAGCACCCCTGCCATTAAAGTTTCATACACCAGCACCCTCCATTAAAGTTTCATACACCAACACCCCTGCCATAAAGTTTCATACACCAGCACCCTGCCATTAAAGTTTCATACACCAGCACCCCTGCCATTAAGTTTCATACACCAGCACCCCTGCCATTAAAGTTTCATACACCAGCACCCCTGCCATTAAAGTTTCATACACCAGCACCCCTGCCATTAAAGTTTCATACACCAGCACCTGCCATTAAAGTTTCATACACCAGCACCCTGCCATTAAAGTTTCATACACCAGCACCCCTGCCATTAAAGTTTCATACCAACACCCTGCCATTAAAGTTTCATACACCAGCACCCTGCCATTAAGTTTCATACACCACACCCTGCCATTAAAGTTTCATACACCAGCACCCCTGCCATTAAAGTTTCATACCCCTGCCATTAAAGTTTCATACACCAGCACCCTGCCATTAAAGTTTCATACACCAGCACCCTGCCATTAAAGTTTCATACACCAGCACCCCTGCCATTAAAGTTTCATACACCAGCACCCTGCCATTAAAGTTTCTTACACCAGCACCCCTGCCATTAAAGTTTCATACACCAGCACCCCTGCCATTAAAGTTTCATACACCAGCACCCTGTCCATTAAAGTTCTTACACCAGCACCCCTGCCATTATAGTTTCATATACCATCACCCCTGCCATTAAAGATTCATAGACCAGCACCCCTGTCATTAAAGTTTCATACACCCGCACCCTGCCATTAAATTCTTACACCAGCACCCTGCCATTAAAGTTTCATGCACCACACCCTGCCATTAAAGTTTCATACACCAGCACCCCTGCCATTAAAGTTTCATACACCAGCACCCCTGCCATTAAGTTTCATACACCAGCACCCCTGCCATTAAAGTTTCATACACCAGCACCCCTGCCATTAAAGTTTCATACACCAGCACCCTGCCATTAAAGTTTCATACACCAGCACCCCTGCCATTAAAGTTTCATACACCAGCACCCCTGCCATTAAAGTTTCATACACCACACCCCTGCCATTAAAGTTTCATACACCAGCACCCTGCCATTAAGTTTCATACACCAGCACCCCTGCCACTAAAGTTTCATACACCACACCCCTGCCATTAAAGTTTCATACACCAGCACCCCTGCCATTAAAGTTTCATACACCAGCACCCCTGCCATTAAAGTTTCATACACCAGCACCCCTGCCATTAAAGTTTCATACACCAGCACCTGCCATTAAAGTTTCATACACCAGCACCCCTGCCATTAAAGTTTCATACACCAGCACCCTGCCATTAAAGTTTCATACACCAGCACCCTGCCATTAAAGTTTCATACACCAGCACCCCTGCCATTAAAGTTTCATACACCAGCACCCCTGCCATTAAAGTTTCATACACCAGCACCCCTGCCATTAAAGTTTCATACACCAGCACCCTGCCATTAAAGTTTCATACACCAGCACCCTGCCATTAAAGTTTCATACACCAGCACCCCTGCCATTAAAGTTTCATACACCAGCACCCCTGCCATTAGTTTCATACACCAGCACCTCCATTAAAGTTTCATACACCAGCACCCTGCCATTAAGTTTCATACACCAGCACCCCTGCCATTAAAGTTTATTACTCCAACACCCCTGCCATTAAAGTTTCATACACCAGCACCCCTGCCATTAAAGTTTCATACACCACACCCCTGCCATTAAAGTTTCATACACCAGCACCCCTGCCATTAAAGTTTCATACACCAGCACCCCTGCCATTAAAGTTTCATACATCACACCCCTGCCATTAAAGTTTCATACACCAGCACCCCTGCCATTAAAGTTTCATGCACCAACACCCCTGCCATTAAAGTTTCATACACCAGCACCCTGTCCATTAAAGTTCATACACCAGCACCCTGCATTAAAGTTTCATACACCAGCACCCTGCCATTAAAGTTTCATACATCAGCACCCTGCCATTAAAGTTTCATACACCAGCACCCTGCCATTAAAGTTTCATACACCAGCACCCCTGCCATTAAAGTTTCATACACCAGCACCCCTGCCATTAAAGTTTCATACATCAGCACCCCTGCCATTAAAGTTTCATGCACCAGCACCCCTGCCATTAAAGTTTCATGCACCAGCACCCTGCCATTAAAGTTTCATACACCAGCACCCCTGCCATTAAAGTTTCATACACCAGCACCCTGCCATTAAAGTTTCATACACCACACCCCTGTCATTAAAGTTTCATACACCAGCACCCTGCCATTAAAGTTTCATACACCAACACCCCTGCCATTAAAGTTTCATACACAGCACCCCTGCCATTAAAGTTTCATACACCAGCACCCTGCCATTAAAGTTTCATACACCAGCAACCCTGCCATTAAAGTTTCATACACCAGCACCCTGCCATTAAAGTTTCATACACCAACACCCTGCCATTAAAGTTTCATACACCAGCACCCTGCCATTAAAGTTTCATACACCAGCACCCCTGCCATTAAAGTTTCATACACCAGCACCCCTGCCATTAAAGTTTCATACACCAGCACCCCTGCCATTAAAGTTTCATACACCAACACCCCTGCCATTAAAGTTTCATACACCAGCACCCTGCCATTAAAGTTTCATACACCAGCACCCTGCCATTAAAGTTTCCTACCAGCACCTGCCATTAAAGTTTCATACACCAGTCACCCTGCCATTAAAGATTCAAACACCAGCACCCCTGCCATTAAAGTTTCATACACCACACCCCTGTCATTAGAGAGTCATACACCAGCACCTCTGCCATTAAAATTTCATACACTAACACCCCTGCCATTAAAGTTTCATACATCAGCACCCTGCCATTAAAGTTTCATACACCAGCACCCCTGCCATTAAAGTTTCATACACCAGCACCCCTGCCAATAAAGTTTCATACATCAGCACCCCTGCCATTAAAGTTTCATACACCAGCACCTCATCCATTAAAGTTTCATACACCAGCACCCCTGCCATTAAAGATTCATACACCAGCACCCCATCCATTAAAGTTTCAAAACAGGCTACTTTGATTTCTGACTAGCTGTCAAAGGGGCAAAGTATGAGACCAACCCTGTGTAGTAATAATCTATCCCAGTCTTCTGTCACACAATTTTTCTGATTTACACCCACAGCACTAGTGCAGCCCAAAACATCTGAGGCACTGTCCAAAAACACAAAATATCACTGTAACTATCCAGTCCCCTTGAGCTTAATGACTATTTGGCACAAAAGCTGGCAGTCGATATATTGCCTTATTCTTTTGCTGAAAATACTGGTTATCAGCATCAAATGAGCAGCACATTTCTGAAGTGGAATATTCCATCAAGAACATATTTTTCCACAAAGTCTGTTCCTGAACTACATATAGATTTGAAATATTTTGTGTCCCATTCCACTAGTCATTGTACTACATACACTTTGTACTCTACCATGTATACTGGATGTGGCACAGCGGGCCTGGAGATGCCTCCTGATGTATATGTATTTTATCCCACTGGGTTTGTTTCTCTCATTTTTCTGTGAAGCCCAGTCAATCTCCTTCCTGCCTCAACTACCTTCTCCTTACTGTTGTGTGGCAGCAGGCCACATTCGGCATGTCTTAGAAGGACAGTGTGCAACACACTGATATAAATACATTGATTGAGTTGCAAACTCAAATCGATGACTGGGTCATGTGGCAGGGCATGAAAGCAGGCTTTATTTCCAGCGACACTGGCAGGAGTGTTGTTAAGGCCGTTGAGGAACAATCATTTACTCATGTGCTATGCTTTGCCCACTAACTGAATTTAGTAGTACAGGATTACCTCAAGAATAATAATGAGATTGATACCATGCTGACCTTTGCCAACTGTTTATGTGGACATTTTAGTTGTTCATTGAAGGTCAGAAATGAGCTTTAAAACCTGCAGATAAGAAATGGAATTCTACAGCACTGGCTAAAGCAGGCAGTGGCCACACAGTAGAATTCCACTTTACATATGCTGGAATGGCTATATAAATAATACAAGGCATTAACAGACTTCAGGATGCTGCATACAGATCATGACTCATGCTGTCTTCCTCACTATGAATTAGGGGCACCTGATCGACACCCTTGTCCAAATTCTATAGCTCTTTGAACATGCTACCCAAGCTGTTAGTGCTGCAAATGCATGTACCAGTCAAGCAATACTGCTAGTTTACAACACGGAGAAGTTTCACCAGAATGGGGGAAGCACAGGCAGTGATCTTGTACAGCAGAGGATTGAACATGTTTGTAGTGACCATCTTTGAGCAGCATGGTAGAGTCCAGTGTTTATGGTGTGATGACCTTATTAGATCTGCATGATAAGCATAGCACCAGGTCTCTACTCGAGGGGAAGATTCAGATACTCAGACTAAAGTATTAACCAGGCTTTTGTAGAAAAATGTGACAATCCAGCAAGGTAAATACATCAAGCAGCAGCAACATGCTTCAAGCCATTCTTTGTTTGGAGCAACATCTTCGTCTAATAAATCTACTAGCACTAAGTTACCTCATCCCATTCTCACCCTCCACCAGCTCCATAGGTACCCAACAACAGCATCAACCAAGCAACAGCAGTGTCCCAACTCCTTTATGGACAGTTCTTTCTCAGGTGGGTGTGTCCAGCAAAAAAGCTGTTCCATCTTGAGGCAGCCACATTTCTGCTGCCTCACTTGTACAGGCATACATGGATGATCCAGAACAGCCTGGGCAGATGAGGAATAACTGCGTTACTGGCAGACTAAGTTTACAGTGTGTTCTACACTTGAAAATGTTGCTGATAAGTACCCATCCCGTACAATAGCCAGGGTCAATTCTGAAAGAGTCTTCGGCTCAGCAGGAACCATCATTACTGACAAGAGAAAATGTTTCAATAAAAGTGTAGAAATGCTGACACTCATTAAAATGTAGACAGAGCATCCCCCACTTGGCTACAGATTTAGTTTCAGATCGAAGTACCACAAGGAGGGAGAGGGAGACAAACCAGTCTACAGAAGTTGGGATGAAGGATGAGGATGACAGTGTCCTGCTGACAGACGTATCAGATGAGGCTGATGCTGAGGGCAGGTTTGAACACTGTAGAAAAACTGAGCCCCCACCATCTCCACTTGCAGATGGTCCCACGACACCACCACCCTTTCAGTGATATCAAACTACCTCGCATCCCTCTTAAACCTAGCCCCCACAGTTTCCGTTTGACATATCTAGTTCTTGACTGGCAGCTTTACTCATGCCGAAACTGTTTCCTCATAGTTCACCTTGTTTATTGTCTGCAATAACTTGAAGGTCTCTGTCGTATCACCCTTTCTCACCTGCTCCACAATGAATAAATGTATAGTGACTTTCCATGATCTTCATATGATCCGGTCTGTTGAATCATCTTGGCCAAGGATGCTGTATATATTTGGGCTTGCCCCATTTCACTCTGAAAGCCATTTCCTATCAATGTTAAATGACTGTCCTTCAATTCTGTGACAAGTTTCCTACCCCAAAGAAAACAGAATGAGACTCCATCTCAGTATTTATACTTCACTAATTGTCGTCTGACGGGCCTCTTGCAATGTTTCACCTTAATTCATGAGTAATCATGCATGCTCCAGTAAGATACACATCAAATTACCAGAATAATAAATGTATTACACATTTTCTGTGATGTAAAATCACATAAAATAAAAGGTTGCTCTGTGCTCCCCTCCACCAGTACAGTAGTTGTTTGTGTTTGTTTTTATTTAGCAATAAGCTCTAACTCTGAAACCACCACAAGGGGTGGAGGTGCAAAAATAGATAAATTAAAAATAATACTAATGGGAAAGTTGGAATATACATAATTACATACTATATTTTATTACTATTTACTGATATTTTATCAAAAATCATGCCTTCTGGGTTACCTTTCTTTTAAATCAAGCATACAGAACTTCATCTGTGTTCTACAGGAAAAAGCATTAATATGTTTTAAGCCTCCTATGATTAGTTTATGAATTACTGTGACTCACTGTGTATTCTCAATGGGGTCTATTCATGAAGCCCCCTTTGCAGATGCATGGTGCACAAATGACATGCTCAATAATATATGACAGTATACTGTGCATGCTACGCCATTGTGGCTTTCAAGAATGACAGTGCACCCTCTGTAGGGAGGGTAGACACATAGCTATGTGCTGCACATATTATGCACACTCCTGGGGGTCATGGCCATGAAGCAGTGTGTACACATTGCTGTAAACACATGTACAACCTGCATTACATCACCCAGGTGCATGGACCAGGATGCTCAGCAATAAGTGGAGTGCAGGGCAGCCGCAAACCCCAGATGAGTAACCCAGGTACAAAGGGTGCACCAGGGAACAGCCAGCGTGCACAGTTCCACAGGCACAGCACCAGGCACAAGCTGCTGTGAGGACATCTCACAGCATAAAGGATGCAGGTGACACCTACAGGATGCCCAGAAGTGGACATGGCATACACTGGCATAGGGGAATGTACAGGACATCTGCCACATCACTATAGTGAAATAGACAAGACACAGAAGATGGTACCCACAGTATGGCACACCATCCATTGGAAATAATTGGGGAGCACCACAAAAGGTGCCGTGGACACTGTGTGATGGTCACAAAGAGGTTCCATCACCCATGGGCATGGGTGGCCATCCCTCACCCCACCCAAGCACCTGTACAGTGACACTGGAATGCAGGATAAGGTGGCAGATGAGAAAAAATAGCTACAGAGTGCACCCGGAACCTGGCTACCAAGACAGGTGTGCAGACCACACATGGACCCAGGACAGTGAGTGTGTGCTGCTGCCACACATGGTGAGCACTGTGAAGAACAAGTACATACCACATGGCCCAGACACCTATCCCATGGTGAGGACCACCAATGCATGCCAATGGCATGAGTACAGCAATGTCCAAAGGGATGTCTGCAGAGACAGTGCACCTACTGCAGCACAACCAAACACACCTCCCAGGCAGTGTCAGGTACATCAGTCTGCTGGCACAGATGTGTGATGCAGAGCACCTCCAACCCCAACAATGGGCACACACACCATTACACGAAATGTGGAGGACACCAGTGTATATCAGAACATACATCTTTAATAAGACATTAATAGCAACACAGAGGCCACATAGACTGACATGAGGAACAGTCTCACTCACAGTCCTCCACATCCTCTGAGTCCTCACTGGACTGTTGGGGTGGTGGCGGTGCTCCTCCTCAGCCCCTGAGATGCAGCACCAGGTGCTGCAGTGGTCCTCAACACCCCATGAATGAGAAAATAGAGAAGGAAGCCATGAGTGATGGGGACATTGCAGAACAACACTAACAACAGCACACACACACACATGCACCACAATTGACAGCACAACATACATTTGAAGGCTGAGCCATGGCCCATATAATCCCAAACTCATCACAACAGTGGTCGTCAGATGTGTTCACCCTCCAGGACAGTTAATAGCACAGGTACAAGACTATCTGATGCCATCACTGCACCACCACAAGGGTTATAGCCCCATACAGCTACAGTTGCTTCTCCAGGACAAGGCTGTCTTGGCACCCATGAAGTCCTGTGGAGACACAAGGGGAGATCAAAGGGTTAGCAGCACAACACACAACACCCATGACACACATGGACAATACCAATAGGGGCAACATGTAGGGCACAGCACAAAAGTGCACCTGTGGTTGACAGCAGGAGGAGCACACTGCAGGTGAGTATGCAAAAAGTAACAGGTTTACACACTGGATATATTACAATTGACTGTGACTCGTCATCCTGACATTCATATCATGTACAGCATACTGAATAACACAATACTGCACAATACTGGATCCTGACACCAATTAACCCAACAATACAGGGCACAGACAAAAACACCCACCAAAATATGTGTTCCCCTATGTAATGTGGGGTGTTTCACTGCCCTCAGTCCCCCATTGTGGGGAGCTCTCCCCTCACACCCCTGATAATTAAATATACATCCTCCGAGTCTGATGTAACTCAGGGATGAGGAGAAACACCCTTTATAGCACAAGTTGGATCTGGCAGGTCTATAGAATGCAGGTGCAGACACAGTTGATGATGAAAGATCCACACAGCATTACACATGGGCTTACCAATTAAAAGTCTCAACATGGGGAACATAAAAGGAACCTCCAAATCAACACTAATCTACTTTATACCCAAAGGATACAGACAAATAAACACAAAAAGAACCTGCAAATATGGATAGAAAATCCACTACAAGAAAACATCCAGACATGGAGATAAGCAACGTGGTGCCCTCTAAAAACGGAAAAGACAAGATAAATTGGAAGGGATACCTCCTTGTGCAAGAATACAGCACACGCAACATCTATTACTGGTGCTACGAATACCACAAGTCTAAAAACTGTCTAGGAAGAGCTGTAACACTCCTACACAACAGCAAACACCCCCTTAAAAAGCAAAACCAACATAATCATGCTTCAGATGCTACAGAAGCCCTCATAGCAAACATGCTAGCTATCCTAAAACCAAAGGCTCAAACATCCACCATAAAATGTCTACTTTTAAAGGTGTGTGTCCTTGGCATGCTTTCCTCTGTTTCTTAGTGCAGCCACTGATGGTAATTTTCATTGTAAAAGCTGGTATTGGTTTTATGCCTTATTTGCACTACCTGCCTAAGTAATTTTTGTTTATGTGCCTGCCAGCCAGCCCGTAGACTGTTTCCCATTTTGGGCTGGCTGTACTGAATGTACACCTTGTCTGCCTGCCTGCTGGCCTAAGTAATTTGTACTGAGTGCATTTTAAACGTGTAATCCTAATTTTCCTAGTCTGAGTACGTGCTCTCTCTTCCCTCTGACAGCTGATTTTTTTTTCTTCCACACCTGACTAAAAACCCTGCCTTTCATCTCTGCCTTCACTACCCTTCCATCTTATCTCTCCCCCCATCCCTGCTGTAGTGTAACAGCATTTATTTTCTTTTTCTTGGTGTTGAACCTGGCACCATAGCCTAGACACCCCTCCTCTCTCCCCCAACTTCTCCCAACTCCCCTCTGCCAAACTACACCCACCGTTTCTCATGTCTTTAACCACTGCAATTTTCTCGACCTGTGTCTCTCTCCTAACTTCAGCTAGTCCTTTGTTTTCCTTGCTAATCTGCTTAACCTTAGTCCCAATCTTTTTTCTCTTCTAGTAGTCGCTCTTGCCTTGGTGGCCACTCGCCTCCTAAAGCTGCCTGCCCGACTGGGGCTCTACAACCAGTGACGCTGATGGCTGCACACATCCCCTCTGCCACAGGTACCAAACTTGGCTGGCCTCCCTCCCGGACTCAAAGCCACATCGCCAATTGGCTCCCACTTACTGCTGCTGGCCTGCTATTGGCTAGTGCACACAAAGTGTCTACTTTTAACTTTGTGTACCCTTGGCATGCTTTCCTCTGTTTCTTAGTGCAGCCACTGATGGTAATTTTTGGCCCACTCCCCCTCCCCCCCCAGCTCCTTATTAAATGCTCTTCGCTAACCTCAAACCATGCCTCCTGAATCCGAGCTACTTCCTCCCTTAACCATTCTCTACCTACTGATCCCCCTCCTGTTTTCTCTTCTTTTACAAGTGCTGGCACTTCTTGTAGTTCCTGTGAATCCCTACCTACCCAAATTTTTAGCGTGGCCAAAATTATGAGATCACTGTTGATCATTGGCCTAGCACTACTCATCCTTCAGCTGATCTCTGTTGGCTTTTGGCCTCTAGCCATGTCTGAATTAGCCTTGAATGTTGATGATTTTACCTTCTGAAACATGATTGTTGCCCCTCTCACCCATGCTGATCTCACCCAAATGATCCTCCCGAGGTTCCCACTGTACCGTGCCTTGCTATATACTGCCAAACAACTAAGTGACAAATCTCTCCTGACCCACTCATTTATACACTGCCAGCTTTGATACCTGCTGCTCCTTGCACTATTATTCTCTGGGAACATAGAAACAAACCCTGGCCCTCAGATGCTGCCTGGAGGTACAATAGGAAACTGGTCCAATGTCAAGGGGTTATGAATCATCCACCTTAATATTAGAAACCTTATGAAGAATCTTTCTGAACTTGAGGCCTTTGTGGCTCTATATCATCCTGATGTCTTTTGCCTATCCGAAATATGTCTCAAGCCCTCTATCCCTGATGTGGTGTATGCACTAACTACAACTTCATTAGGAATGACAGAGTCTCCCATAAATGGGGCAGAGGAGTGGCTATCTATTTTAGGAACCATCTAAATCTCTCTCTAGCCCCTAGCCCCTCAGAGCATTCATGCGACTCTCTCCACACCATCCTCCTACTAGGATCAAAAAAGCTGCACATAGTATGTGCCTACAACCCACCCCTTAGTGGTCCCTCAGGCCTCACTGAGTTTCTTGAGTTCTCTATCTCCACTGCAGGCCATAATGAACTACTCATTCTAGGAGGTGTGAACCTAAACTGGCTGGGGCACGCTCATGACACCCTTCTCTCCCTGGTCCAAGACTTTAACCTACACCAAATCATCTCTGATCCAACCAGAGTGACATCCACCTCTGGATCTAGAACACTTATTGACAGGATACTATCTAGTCACATTGATAGGATCATGGCCGCTGGTATGCTACCCAGCACTATCTCTGACCACTCTCCGATCCTGTGCATTTGGAGTCCCTCTGCGGCTCCCCCCACCACAGTTAATTACCTTCTGTTACTATGCAAACTAGACCACACTATCTTCTTTAATGAGATCTCCTCTATTGATTAGGCCTACCTCTGTCTAACCCTTGATACCCAAGCTGCCCTCGACTTCTTTTTTTATCTCATCTCTATTTTCCCCCCTGCAGCCACAGTCCCTGCCTACCTTCCAGCCACCGTTCCTCCTCATCACCGACCCCGGAGTTGTGCATGCCCAGCTGGAACATGCAGCTGAACTGTTGAGTTGGGCCCCCTCCGATGCCCCCGTGCCTGGCCAGGATAAATTACCTGCACACGCCTCTGTCCAGGCATTTGCTGGCTGCTGAAGCTGCGGCCATCAAGCTGCCGCAGGCCTGTGCTGGTGTTTTTCCTTCTCCTTATGTGATTCCCTGGAGTGCAAGCATGCAATGATGTTGCAAAGTGCTGACGTCTGCTGCACTCCACCCCTTTTCTGCACCACTCTATTAGTGCCCCCGGTCATCACCAGGGGCCGCTACAGAGTGATGATTTCCTGGATCCCTCCCTGGGATAAGAGATAGCAGTCCTCTGGATGCTCAATCCCATCCCTCCCCTGTTGACCCCTGATGCCCTGGGCTCGTGTCCAAACCCGGGTCACCAGCATGGCACGAGGTGTGGTGTCTAGCACCTCAACTCTCAGTGCCACCGGGCTGGCAGTAGCCCTTAACTTCTTCGTCAAAAAGTTTATGATCCTACAAGATAAACACCTTCACCTCCACCTCACCTCACGATGTGTTCGAGCTAAACAAGCCAGATGGCTTCACAAAGATCTCCTGGCCTCCCTTAGGGCCAGGGACAAAAGCTGGAAAGTCTTAAAAAAATCAGGCCTCATGTCTGACTATAATAAATACAGACTCCTACAAAACACCTGTAAAAAGCAAATTAGGCTAGCGAAATGCTCCTATTGCAAAGGACTCCTATTGGATGCATCTGGAGACTCTAGAAAGTTCTGGGCCCACATCAGGACATTTCTGGGCTCTCAACAACATCATTCAAATAACAACATGGTCCCGAACGATGCCCACTATAGTAACCTATCCACCATTGCCAATGCTTTTAATGCTTATTTCTCTGACCTCTCCAAATACATGGCAGCTTTCCCATCATCATCCCCATGTCCAGCCCTGCAACTGAGAACCATTCGCCTAATCATCCCCTCTTCCACTTTAAAGCCATCTCCAGACTTGATGTCCTCAAACATTTAGGCGCCATCTCAGATTACACTAGCATTGGATCTGATGGCCTTAAGCACAAACTGCTTAAACTGGCAGCCCCCTTCATTGCTGCACCGCTAGCCAGAATTTTCACCCTGTCTCTTTGCCAAGGACATGTCCCAGGCATATGAAAAATTGCCAGAGTCACCCCTATTTTCAAGAAGAGAGACAAGAAGGACATCTCCAACTACCGTCCCACTGCCATCCTGTCAGTGCTGAGCAAGATCCTTGAAAAGATTGTAGCAACCCAAATCACTGAACTCCTCTCCAGTTACAACCTGCTCTCACCATATCAGCAAGCTTTCCGTAAAGGGCATAGCACCTCCACTGCCCTGCTCCAGTTCACAAATGACATACTTCACACCATGGACTCTAGCCTCCTAACTGTGGCCATATTTATTGATCTCACAAAAGTTTCCGATCTGGTTAACCACCCTCTTTTCAAACAACATGAAGTCTTGCTGTATTCTGACTATATGCAGTTAGCCCCAGCGCTCGAACTGCTCCAGAGAGGAAAGAGTTAACTCTATGCCAGGGCATAGAATGTTGAGCTTGAGCTCGGTTTTCAAACCTCTGACCAAGGTACTCCTCAGTGTAACCATCAGAATCTTTACTCTGCCTTACTGTGAAGTTGCTCCGGAGATTCTGTCCTTCACTTCGGTTCGGTTGTGGTAAAATCAGTCGGTTTAGTAAACCGCTTCTTTATTTTTTCAGTCTTTACATCTCTGTCCTGGTACAGTAAGTGTATTAGTATGTAGTAGAGTGGTTTATAAAGAAATTGTTTTTGTTTTCGTTTTTTTCCGGTCATTCCAGTTGGGAACCGAAGTGATTTGTTGTTCTGTTTTTTTACAGGTATTTTAGTGTGGTTTTCTGGTATCTATCGGTTCCTGAAAAAAAACTTGATTTCTCCGGTTCTTTCATCCGACCCGTGACACGGTTGGAACCGATAGATTTAGTAGTTGCCTGGCTTGAATGCTGGTAAGGGTGACTTTGTATTTAAAGGCATGTCTGAGAAACCCAAAAAGAAAACCGGGCCCACTGGGTTTCAACACTGCACTGAGTGTGGGGAGGCTTTTGCCAAGGCTGATCCCCACCTCATCTATGTGTATTGTCTGGGGTTTGACCACTTCAAAGAAGACTGCCAACTGTGCAGGAACTTTCCTAAGGCCACTGTTGATAAACGTTAAAGTAGGCTGAAGGAAAGGGAGGCCGAAAAATCCGCTGACCTGGATGGCCAGCCTGGTTCGGTTCCGACCGAACCTGAGGGGGTGCCCACTGACCTGGACGATACCTCCTCAAGCAAAAGGAAAGCAGATTCTGCAGAATTGGTCCCTGCAAAAAGAAAGCAAAAGCCAGCCGGTTCATATCCCGGTTCCCATGATCCAACCACTGATGAGATAGCCAAAGCGATCACTATTGTGCAGTCGCAAAGAACGAACCGACACCAACACAGAGATGGTCAGTTTGGTCGGTCTTGTCTGCTTCTGAGTATGATTCTGAAGTATTTTATGAGGGCGAGTGGGAAGGAGACGAAGATGATGATGATGAGGATTATGAAGACCTAGATGAGCCTACTGAGCCTGACATCTCTCCAGACAGACCTTCTAATGTGTCTCCTCCCAGGCTTTCTGAGTCCCCCTCCCACTTCTTGTTTTACAAGAAGGTGGCTGAGACTCTTCAGCTCCCAGTGGAAGAAGCTGAACAGGATTGGGAGGAGCCTGACTATGTTGAAATGATGGATGTCCCAGAGTCAAAAAGGGTGTATATCCCTCTGCACAAGTCCCTGGGGAAACAGACCCAAAAAATATTACAGTTTCCAACATCCATACCTCCTGTGGATAAGAAAATGGACAGGAGGTATGCTCTGTCAGGCCCTGGTATGGAAATCCTTATTAACCATTGCAGCCATGTTGGGGTAGTGAAAGCTGCAGCCTGTGGCAAGGCTAATATTCACCTGGCATCTCACCCCCCCGATAAGGATTCCAGGAAAGTGGATGCCATGGCAAAGAAGTAGTACTTGGCATCCTCTTTGGGACTCAGGCAATCCAATTATATGGCATATACAGCCAGATACCAGAAATCCAGGTGGGATACGGTTCTGGAGCTTACTAAGAATTCCCCTTCCCAGCTGGTCAAGGAGCTGGAGCAGGTGGCTGTGGATGGCATCGAAGCTTCAAAGGTCCAATTTCATGCTACTGTGGACTCGAATGATGTTCATTCTAGGGTCATGGCTACATCTGTTTCCATGAGGAGATTTGCCTGGCTCAGGTGTACCAATTTATCTCAGAATACCCAGACCAAGGCCATGGATTTTCCTGTCACTGGTAACTCTCTGTTTGGGGAACAAACAGAGACGTACATGAAAAAGATGGACGAATACCGGACCACATACAGGAGTGCTGCAGCCAAAGAAAAGCAGACCGCTCCTCAGAGACAGCAATCCAGGGCTGGCAGGGGCAGGCCTTTTCACAGGCCTTTCTACCAGGCCCAGGCCTCCTCTTCTTTTCAGCAGAGGGGCTTGTTTAGTGGAAGAAGCAGAAGAGGGAGGACAAGGGCTGCATCCTCCTCTCAGTCTAAGCCCCCTGCTAAACAGATGCCCTGATGTGTCAGCCAGGGTCACCTCCCCAATCCCTGTAGGGGGCAGACTGGCTCACTTTTTCCAGGCCTGGAAGTCTGTCACTTCAGACAAGTGGGTACTGGAAGTGGTGAGCCAGGGTCTTGCTCTCAGCTTCAGCAGGTTCCCAAAGTTGAGAGCAAAGGCTTTCTGTCCTTCCTCGGAAGAGGAAACACAAGCTTTAGAAATAGAGGTTTCTTCTCTACTGTTTATGCAGGCAGTGGATAGGGTACCTCTCATTCGCAGGAGAAAAGGATTGTACTCCAGGTACTTCCTTATCCTAAAAAAGACAGGGCAGTGGTGACCCATCCTGGATCTAAGGTACCTAAACAAACACATACTAAAGTCAAAGTTCAGGATGGTGACTCGGAATTATTCTTCCCTCTCTGAGAGCAGGAGACTGGCTAGCCTCTCTGGATCTCAAAGATGTCTATTTCCACATACCTATCAGGCAGTCCCACAGAAAGTACCTCTGGTTCGAACTGCCCTCAGGCCATTACCAGTTCAGAGCAATGCCTTTTGGCCTAACATCTGCCCCAAGAATATTATTTTAAAGTGACATTGGTTTTATGTTAGAAAATATTTTTAAGAAACATAAATAACTGAAATATGCTGTTTGCATAAGTGTTCAACCCCTGTGCTCTGGAAGCTCCAAGTTTACACAGATGAAAAATATTGCCCTAACGAGGACACAATTGGCTTACAATTGGCCTCACCTCTGAAACATTAAAGCAGCTCACATTTCCTGGATACCCCCCAGTTTAATGACCATTGGTCAGACTGTGAATCTGAAGGAAGGGTGTGAAATGAAGACTAAAGAGCATTCTAAGGAAGTTAGAGATAAAGTAATAGACATGCATAAATTAGGAAAAGGGTACAAAATAATATCCAAGTGCTTGTATATCCCAATGTGCACTGTTGGATCAATAGTGAGGAAGTGGAAGCTGCATCACACCACCCAGGCACTACCTAGACAAGGCCGTCCCTCAAAACTCAGCATCCGAACAAGAAGGAGACTAGTGAGGGAAGCCACAGAGAGGCCAACAATCACTTTGAATGAGCTACAGAGTTCAGTGGCTGAGAGTGGAGTGAAGGTTCACCAGTCAACCATATCAAGAGCTCTGCATAATACTGGCCTGTATAGGAGGGTGGCTAGAAAGAAGCCATTATTCAAAAAGAACCATATCAAAGCACGTCTGGAGTTTGCTAGAAAGCATGAGAGTGACCCAGCAAAGATGTGGCACAAGGTTTTGTGGTCTGATGAGACCAAGATAGAGATTTTTGGCCAAAATTCAAAGCGCTATATATGGCGCAAACCTAACACTGCCCATGCCTCGAGAAACACCATCCCTACAGTGAAGTATGGAGGTGGCAGCATCATGCTGTGGGGAATGATTTTCTTCAGCAGGGACTGGGCATCTTGTTAAAATTGAAGGAAGAATGGATGGAGCAAAATACAGGGAGATACTGTAAGAGAACCTGCTTCAGTCTGCTGAAAAACTGAAGCTTGGGAGAAACTTCACCTTTCAGCAGGACAATGATCCCAAGCACAAGGCCAAAGCAACACAGGAGTGGTTAAACAACAAAAAGGTGAATGTCCTACAGTGGCCAAGTCAAAGTCCAGATCTCAATCCCATCGAGAATCTGTGGCACTGTTTGAAAATTGCGGTCCACAAGCGTCACCCAACCAACCTGAACAACCTGGAACAAATCTGCCAAGAAGAATGGGCAAGAATCACTCCCGAACAATGTGCAAGGCTGGTAGATACTTACCCCAAAAGACTTAAAGCTGTTATTGCAGCAAAAGGTGGTTCTACCAAATACTAATGTGTAGGGGTTGAATACTTCTGCAAGCAGCATTTTCCAGTTTTTAATTTTCTTTAAAAAATCTGCTGATGGATAATTAATTTTGGCTTTGACAATATACTGTTCGAGCATATGAGTTTGCAATAAAAATACTGACTGGAATAATATATGTAAGTCTCATTTGTAATCCAGACAAATCTGATAACTTTCAAGGGGGTTGAATACTTTTGCAAGCCACTTGTATAAATGCTAGCTGTCCACAGTGTACTTCTGGGGTATCAATTAGGGTGTAGGGACCTCGTGTAACATTCTGCCCCTTGTTGCCGCAGAAGGGGCAACACTAACAAAAGCAGGGAAGTGGAGCGAGAGCAGGTGTTGTTCACAGGCCCAATGCATGAGCCTTGTAAAGGAACTGCAGATGCTCACAGTGTTGGCGGAGTGTGCGCTGGAGGCAGCAGAGAATAATGATAAGGAAAAATATCAAAAATACTTATATGATAAAACCTTTAAAGGTAATTTCTAACCAAGTATTTGTAAGTGCACTATTAAAATCACCATCATTAATAAGATCATATATTGTTTCGTTTGTTGTGGTCATATTATTGCTGATGTGGATGAGGTGTGTGTCTTTCCTGTCTAAAAGTGACTTCAGTGTTAAAGTCAGCAGATCAATAGGTACATTAAAGTAAGGTAAATACTCTGAAAGAGTAAGAAGATAATCAGGGTCACCATCAATGATATCTGGTTCCATAAGGGGAACAGGGGTAATAACTGTGTGCCCAATAATAGTTGTCTGGTGAGGGACGAAACAAAAATTGGGTTCAGTAATATCACATAACTGAGTTCCATAAGTAAATTGCTTAAAATTAGTTAGCACACAAAATACACCCTCTGAATTATATTGCATTTTCACAGTAGGTAGTCTCCATTTCTGTAGTTGTACTAGGCAAGTGTAAGTCTGGTTGGAAATCCATGTTGACAGCCGATGTACCTCCTTCTGGTAAGACTGGAACAGTTGAGAAGCATCTGGAGCAGTTGTTGAGTCCTGGTATTTTGTGCCACTGGTGGTGATGTCATCGTTCATGGTAAAGGACCACTCAATACTGTCTGGGGAATATCCACATATAGATTTAATAACATCAAATACGTTACATCGACACAAATAAATATACCCTTTCTTAGCACAGCAGTCTGTTTGCGGTGAGACCCATGCACCCAGAAGAGGATGAAAACCTAGAAGGTGGCAAATTGAGGCATTCTTTGTAGATGTCTTCACCAAGGTGCCCAATGGAGTGTATGGATGCTAGTTTATCGAATATAGCTGAATTGGGATCAAAACATGGTAAAGAAACAGTAAAAGACACAAACATAGTATCCTTAATGGAACATTTCTTAGAAGAAAAGCGGGGACCAGTATTAGGGTGCCTGGTCAAAAATCCCAAATTCCTAGCATTAGAAATAGGAATAGAAACAGATTGTAACATACACATGGCAACACAGTTAGGGGATTTGCAGTGAGGGCAGTAACATTTAGAGATATGTCTATCATGTATAATAACAGGAATTCTTCCAGATTCCAGATCACTGAAGAAGTTGTGTGTTTGATGTGACATAATTGTGGTATGACTCTGAATAAACAGCTTGTTAATACATTGGTAGTTATAATGTATGACCCATAGGCAGAGCATAATATTTCATGGGCAATGTATTGCTTATCTGCTTCCTTATTGTTCTGTGCAATAAGGGCATTAATCTTTTCTTTAGAATCTGTAAATGCCTTAGCAATGTCATGCATATTATACACAGTGTATCTTTCTTCCTGACTAAGGTCATCCACACCTTGCAATAATGGGGTTATGATGTAATTGATCATACCAGCTTCAAACTTCTGTGAATGTGCCTTGATAGTAGCAATGTCTGCTTTATTCCAGATAGACATTGTAGTACCAAAGAGACCAGTAGGGGTGCCTGTGGCACCAGTGACATCCGATGTGTAATGGGTAGATCTTTTATGACTTTGTGACTCATCTTTCTGAGAACTAGGTTTTCTCCTAAAATTACCTCTATGCTCGGTGGTGTGTACCCCGGCAATAAGGTCTTGATTACAAATCTGAAAAACTTCTAAGATATCAAGTAAAAAAAGTACTATAAAATAAAATAACGATGTGTATGACACATACCAAATTCTTTCATATTCCAGTAAGTCAAGTTAAACAAAACAGGTATATGCATATATTGTAAGTTGTTAATAAGTGTGCCAGGTAGAGCAGTGGCTGTAAGACCATTATGAGGGCCAGAGTGTTATTTGGGGAATTCCAAAAGTTCTTTCTCAGTGTGTGTGTGTGTGTGGGGGGGGGGAGTAACACAGATAAATACATGGTAGCTAAGGCCATGTTATGTATGGCACAAAATTTCCTGGCAGAATCCTTAGAAAGTGTATTACAATATGAAGAGTCAATTAAGGCAGTAATATTACATAAATATGAATGTCTAAGAGAGGTTTGGTGCAAGGACAAGGTACCATTTGGGGATAATTTTGCATTGGGCCATCCGTGGAAAGTTTCTTTGGAGAGTTTGGCCACAGGAGGTATTTGTCCTTGAGACTTGATTTGCCACTCAGTTTGTAGTGTAGATTTATCAGGAGCAACAACCGAGGAAGTGAGGTAGGCATCTGAACTTCCTGGACTGTAACCAAATTGTCGGGGATATTGATGGAGACTCCCTCTGGGGTAGTTTCAGGCAGATCTAGATGAGGAAGGATGTGCTTTACCATGCCTTGGATGGAGGGGATTACTTCTGAGATGAGGAGAAAATGGAACAAGATAGCAATCTTGTCAGTGTATCTGAAAAGGAAAATCAGACTTTAGCAAGGTTAGTACTATTCCACCCAATGGGGTGAGAAAAAGTAATTGTACTCCTTTATACAGTTTCAGCTGGTTTGCATGTAACCATTTGTCAGTCAATTTGTTGTTTTGCATGAGTCTAATTTGATAGACTGCTGGACTGAGCTTGTTGACAATTGAGTAGGGTCCTTCCCACTTGTTGGAGAAAGAGTGTGTAGGATGCGCAAATCTGAGAACCATTACCTGATCTCCAATTTGCCAATCCACTTCCTGTGCGTGTTTGTCAAACTGAATTTTGGATTGTTGCTGGGATTTGCCCATGCAGTTTGCAGCATACAAATGAGTGCATATGAGGTCTTTTCTCAACTTTTCCACATATTTATCTACAGAGACATGATCTGTGATGGGAGTGTGCAGGTCAAACAACAGGTGTTCAGGTAATCTCATACTTCTGCCAGTCATCACCTCAAAGGGTGTCAGCTGAGTGGTGGCTGAGGGTGTGCCCCTAATTGCCATAAGGAGTAACGGCAGTAGGGAATCCCAATCCTTGGGATTGTCCTCAATAAATTTGGAAAGCATTTGCTTAATCCGTCTGTTGGCCCTCTCTACTTGACCTGATGATTGTGGGTGGTATGGTATGTGGAAACTTTGATGAACTCCAAGGAGTTTAAGAGCTTCTTTCATCAACTCACTTGTAAAACTGGTTCCTTTGTCGGAGTCCACCTTAAGAAGTAGACCCCATCTGGAGAAAATATGTTCTACCAGGATTTTGGCAGTGGCTTTTGCAGTACATGTCTTGGTGGGGAAAGTCTCAACCCACTTAGAGAAGAGCTCAGTTACCACAAGGTCATATTTGAGCCAGTGCATGAAAAGGGGCTACCACTGGACTAACTACTCAAGCATGACAAAGTGAGAGGAATCGTTATGCAGTGGGAGATGTCTTTTTTTATTGTGAGTCATGAAGGGTGATTAAAAAAACACCTTATTGAAATGCTTGCTTGTGTATCATGGACAATACACTTTTTCTGGACAAAATCCACCATTTTGGTTGACCATATTTGTGACAATGCAAGGGAGGTTTCAAAAATCTGTGTTTGATGTGACATAATTGTGGTATTACCCTGAATAAGCAGCTTGTTAATACATTATGAGCTCCAGACTTTAAAATCACTTTTAGTGTGCTGCAGTAACCACCACGCCCTCCTTGGTGGCCCAAAAAATTAGGACTTGAATGGAACACATTAAGTCCAAGTATGTTACATTCACATCTCCCCCCATAGCTTGCCATGTAATTGTAATTTTCCTAATTTTACTGTCTGGTAGGCTTGTCTAGTCTGCGCCAGAAGCCATACTCCTGTGAGATTCTCTGGGGTTCCCAAGTGAGGCTCATGATATCATCAGGTAACACTGATGCTCGCGTTATGTCCAACCCCCCAGGATATTCATATGAGTTTCTGGGGGGCTGGGCAGGTGGCCTCGTGTACTGGTGTATTAATTGTAACTCATGAAAAATGGGCTGGATTTGCGGGCACTTTAAAATGAGCATTCCCGCAGTCTCAAGCCTCTTTCTTCAGTAGCTGGTGTCTGACAAATATTGTTTGTCCCCGAGAAGAGCCCCTGTTACGTCGTGATACAGCCAAGGAAGAGAGACCGAGGTTGCATAGCGTGGCAGTACAGGTAAACAAAACTCCATGGGTGGTTGCGGTCATGGTTGAGCAGGGAATGTATCCTTGGTACTGTTGGGCTCAAAATGTGGGAAATCATTGCAGACTGGAGGATTGAGGGTCAAAAATCAGCTTGATTTACCAACCGAAAGGGGGGCTCATTACAAGCAAGCTGTCTGCTTCTAACATCTGAGCTGTAAAGTAGTGAGCTACTTGTTTTAAATGATTATTATGATTTTTTCTACTTGCCTATAGAAGACTTTTTGGTTTCTTTTTATTTTGTGCTGACCTTTTATTGGAAATGGCAGTTGTCTTTTTGTCTTTGGGGAGCACATTGCAAGTACCCATACAATTTATTGCTCACTTTGCAGGTAAAGGTGGAGGGCCAAAAGCCTTTAGACCTGGGGGAACCCTTTTATGGCACTAATCATGCACAGCTGGATGAGGGGTTAGTCAACTCTGAAACATTTACATTCATTTGACCTGATCTACAGTTTTTCATGATGCCATTTGCAGCTGCGTAGATGTGTCTTTAGTTTATTCTGCTGCCTGTCTTGTTTGGAGGGGTGGTGTTCATGCCGCATGGCTTAGGCCTTTTGTTTGGAAGCCAGCTGTGGGGTGTTAGCTTTGACTGGACCATTTGGAAACCTAAAGATCCATTTTTGGGTTCCAAATAGTCTGATAGAGGCCTACACACCACAGCTGGCTTCCAAACAATGGCCCCGACTATGTGGGCTGATATCAGTTTTTGTTTGGAGAGGGGGCATTGTTTCTTTGTTTGTGACTAACAAGCTTAGCAAGCATGTGTAACATCTTTATAAGGCCATTACCTGATCCCAATGCTGAACTCTTTTTTTTTCTGATTGTGTGATTACCTGTAGGCGGGGGATGCAGGCTTCCATTTTGTTTGCAGGCGGAAGGATGTGTGCTTCCATTTTGTTTGCTGGCAGATGGATGCAGGCTTCCATTTTGTTTGCAGGTGGGTGGATGCAGGCTTCCATTTTGTTTGCAGGCAGATGGATGTAAGCTTCCATTTTGTCTGCAGGCGGATGGATGCAGGCTTCCATTTTGTTTGCAGGTGGATGGATGCAGGCTTCCATTTTGTCTGCAGGCAGATAGTTGCAGGCTTCCATTTTGTTTGCAGGTGGATGGATGCATGCTTCCATTTTGTTTGAAGGCAGAGGGATGTGTGCTTCTATTTTGTTTGCAGGTGGATGGATGCAGGCTTCCATTTTGTTTGCAGGTGGATGGATGCAGGCTTCCATTTTGTTTACAGGCAGATGGATGTGTGCTTCCATTTTGTTTGCAGGTGGCTGGATGTGTGCCTCCATTTTGTTTGCAGGCGGATGGATGCAGGCTTCCATTTTGTTTGCAGGTGGATGGATGCAGGCTTCCATTTTGTTTGCAGGCAGATGGATGCAGGCTTCCATTTTGTTTGCAGGCAGATGGATGCAGGCTTCCATTTTGTTTACAGGTGGATGGATGGCAGGCTTCCATTTTGTTTGCAGGCGGATGAATGCAGGATTCCATTTTGTTTGCAGGTGGATGGATGCAGGCTTCCATCTTGTTTGGAGGCAGATGGATGCAGGCTTCCATTTTGTTTGCAAGTGGATGAATGCAGGCTTCCATTTTGTTTGCAGGTGGATGGATGCAGGCTTCCATTTTGTTTGTAGGCAGATGGATGTGTGCTTCTATTTTGTTTGCAGGCCGATGGATGCAGGCTTCCATTTTGTTTACATGCGGATGGATGTGTGCTTCCATTTTGTTTGCAGGTGGCTGGATGTGTGCCTCCATTTTGTTTGCAGGCGGATGGATGTAGGCTTCCATTTTGTTTGCAGGTGGATGGATGCAGGCTTCCATTTTGTTTACAGGCGGATGAATGCAGGATTCCATTTTGTTTGCAGGTGGATGGATGCAGGCTTCCATCTTGTTTGGAGGCAGATGGATGCAGGCTTCCATTTTGTTTGCAAGTGGATGAATGCAGGCTTCCATTTTGTTTGCAGGTGGATGGATGCAGGCTTCCATTTTGTTTGTAGGCAGATGGATGTGTGCTTCTATTTTGTTTGCAGGCAGATGGATGCAGGCTTCCATTTTGTTTGCAGGTGGATGGATGCAGGCTTCCATTTTGTTTACAGGCGGATGGATGTGTGCTTCCATTTTGTTTGCAGGTGGCTGGATGTGTGCCTCCATTTTGTTTGCAGGTGGATGGATGTAGGCTTCCATTTTGTTTGCAGGTGGGTGGATGGATGCAGGCTTCCATTTTGTTTACAGGCGGATGAATGCAGGATTCCATTTTGTTTGCAGGTGGATGGATGCAGGCTTCCATCTTGTTTGGAGGCAGATGGATGCAGGCTTCCATTTTTTTTGCAAGTGGATGAATGCAGGCTTCCATTTTGTTTGCAGGTGGATGGATGCAGGCTTCCATCTTGTTTGGAGGCAGATGGATGCAGGCTTCCATTTTCCTTGCAAGTGGATGAATGCAGGCTTCCATTTTGTTTGCAGGTGGATGGATGCAGGCTTCCATCTTGTTTGGAGGCAGATGGATGCAGGCTTCCATTTTCTTTGCAAGTGGATGAATGCAGGCTTCCATTTTGTTTGCAGGTGGATGGATGCAGGCTTCCATTTTGTTTGTAGGCAGATGGATGTGTGCTTCTATTTTGTTTGCAGGCAGATGGATGCAGGCTTCCATTTTGTTTGCAGGTGGATGGATGCAGGCTTCCATTTTGTTTACAGGCGGATGGATGTGTGCTTCCATTTTGTTTGTAGGTGGCTGGATGTGTGCCTCCATTTTGTTTGCAGGCGGATGGATGTAGGCTTCCATTTTGTTTGCAGGTGGATGGATGCAGGCTTCCATTTTGTTTGCAGGCAGATGGATGCAGGCTTCCATTTTGTTTGCAGGCAGATGGATGCAGGATTCCAATTTGTTTACAGGCGGATGGATGCAGGCTTCCATTTTGTTTGCAGACGGATGAATGCAGGATTCCATTTTGTTTGCAGGTGGATGGATGCAGGCTTCCATCTTGTTTGGAGGCAGATGGATGCAGGCTTCCATCTTGTTTGGAGGCAGATGGATGCAGGCTTCCATTTTGTTTGCAAGTGGATGAATGCAGGCTTCCATTTTGTTTGCAGGTGGATGGATGCAGGCTTCCGTCTTGTTTTGGAGGCAGATGGATGCAGGATTCCATTTTCTTTGCAAGTGGATGAATGCAGGCTTCCATTTTGTTTGCAGGCGGATGAATGCAGGCTTCCATTTTGTTTGCAGGTGGATGGATGCAGGCTTCCATTTTGTTTGGAGGCAGATGGATGCCGGCTACCATTTTCTTTGTTAGTGGATGAATGCAGGCTTCCATTTTGTTTGCAGGCAGATGGATGAGTGCTTCCATTTTGTTTGCAGGTGGCTGGATGTGTGCCTCCATTTTGTTCGCACGCGGATGGATGCAGGCTTCCATTTTGTTTGCAGGTGGATGGATGCAGGCTTCCATTTTGCTTGCAGGCAGATGGATGCAGGCTTCCATTTTGTTTGCAGGCAGATGGATGCAGGCTTCCATTTTGTTTACAGGCGGATGGATGCAGGCTTCCATTTTGTTTGCAGGTGGATGAATGCAGGATTCCATTTTGTTTGCAGGTGGATGGATGCAGGCTTCCATCTTGTTTGGAGGCAGATGGATGCAGGCTTCCATTTTCTTTGCAAGTGGATGAATGCAGGCTTCCATTTTGTTTGCAGGCAAATGGATGTGTGCTTCCATTTTGTTTGCAGGTGGATGGATGCAGGCTACTATTTTGTTTACAGGCAGATGGATGCAGGCTTCCATTTTGTTTGCAGGCAGCTGGATGTGTGCTTCCATTTTATTTGCAGGTGGATGGATGCAGGCTTCCAATTTGTTTGCAGGTGAATGGATGCAGGCTTCCATTCTGTTTGCAGGTGGATTGATGCAGGCTTCCATTTTGTTTGCAGGCAGATGGATGTGTGCTTCCATTTTGCTTGCAGGCAGATGGATGCAGGCTTCCATTCTGTTTGCAGGTGGATTGATGCAGGCTTCCATTTTATTTGCAAGTGGATGGATGCAGGCTTCCATTTTGTTTGCAGGCAGATGGATGTGTGCTTCCATTTTGTTTGCAGGCAGATGGATGCAGGCTTCCATTTTGTTTGCAGGCATATCGATGCAGGCTTCCATTTTGTTTGCTTTCTGATAAATGTCTATTATGGCCATAATGACATTGACCACTTCTTGCCTCGAATGTTTTGACCATAGTGCTGTTTATAAGCAATTCTTGCACCGCATGTCTTGGCCAGCACCACATTAGCAACTTTGTGCATAATATGTCTTGGCCATCACACCGGTAACCTTTTCTTGAGTTAATGTCTTGGCCATGGTTCCATTAGCCACTTTGTGCACAATATGTCTTGGCCATCACACCGGTAACCTTTTCTTGAGTTCATGTCTTGGTCATAGCACCAGTAACCACTTTGTGTGTCATATGTCTTGGCCATAGTGCTGGTAACCTTTTCTTGAGCACATGTCTTGGACATAGTGCCATTAACCATTTCCTATCTGGATATGTCTCTTCCGTCATATCATAAGAAGTCCAGTGCCAGCAGCATTCTTGTAACTCTTCCTTTTTCAATCAGCTTGTGTTCCTACAGATGTTGAGAATCACCTATCCAAGAATGGAATCAAGAAGAAGGCCCTGTATGTCCGCTGCAGCATTGCTCAATGAGATGTCATGCAATACTCGTACTCCTCTGTCCCGAAAGGAAAACAGTCAGCTGTACTAAGACAAGATCAAGACAGATAATACATGCTATGCATGATATTTGGAGAAAAATGCCACATGTGTACGTAAAAACAGAAAGAACATGAATGATGAGCAACGGAAACATTACAACGAGATGGCCAAGAAGAGAATGAAAAGGTACAGGGAAGCACAGAAACTGAAGGAGTCAACAGTCGAAAGAAGTACTTGCCCAACAAAAAAATCAATGGTTAAAGAACAGGGGAATTTGTCACAGAGGGAGTATTGGAGGGAGAAAAAGAGGCAACATTGAGCCAACATGACTAGTCAAAAAAGAAGACACATAAATGAGAAGCAACTAAGATTGTACCATGAGAAATGAGCTGCTGCCACTGCAACCACTGCTACCACAACCACCACTTTATCAGTGACCACCACCACCACCTCACCAGTGGTCATATCAGAAATAGAGCACTGTGTGACACTGAATGTGCAATATCATGCTTCTCTAAGAAAGGCTGTTCAAAGAGCATGAAAAGCATTGCCTAAATCACCCAAGAAATTCAAGGTCACACTTCAGAAAGTCTTGTATCAGTGTTCACCATCAAAGAAAGCTACTCTGTCTGACCATGGCGTGCTTCCCCGAAGCAAACTTGAAGACAAATTGATATTTGTACTCACAGAAAAGTTGGCTGAGATCAAAAATCATCACAAGAAAACAAAACATCAGATAAGTAAAGAGTTCTTAAAAACAGTGGTTATATTAAAGAAATACAAGCTGCTTAGGACTGCCAGCTCAACATTAGGGGAGAGTTGTAAAAGGCTCATGAGGGCATCTCAAGGTGAAAGTGAATTGAGCAAATGACACAAGTCCACACTGCCACAAGAAACTGAGTCAAGTGGAGAAATTCTTTGAAGACTGTGCCACACCCCTGCCACACAAAAAGGCTTTCTCTAAAAGGTCCAGCAAAACACAGTCGTACCTGGATAAACCAATTAATTGTCTCCACAAGGAATTTGTACAGCAGTACCCAGACACACCACTAGGAGTGAGAACATCTGGAACCTTGTGGCCAAGGCACATTAAAATGGCAGCGGAGCAGAAACGTGACCAATGCCTGTGTGAGTATTGTACAAATGCTTCACTGTAGCTTCAGGCATTAAGTCATCTTCCAGACAAACATCAATTAACAGGCTGTAAAGTTGCAAATACTTATAGGCAAGGCCCCTAGAATTCTGCGGCAGCAGAATTTTGCGAAGAACTTGCAATCTACTGCAGAACTTCTGCGGTGCCGCAGAATTCACTCTTCTTGTTGATTTTTTAGTAATATTTCTGTTTTTCCATAGAATCTGGTTCCCTTTCCCTCTTTTTATATCCTAAACCCCCATATATGCTCAGAATGTGATGTTATAACATCATACATTAGCCAATGAAATGGCTGCAATCTGCAACAGAAATGAACAGTCACTTATCTACCACAGCACCCACTGCCAGAGACAGTGGCACAGCACATCAGGCATGGTGATATTTGCTCAACCTGCACTACAGCCTAATACAATTTTCAGTCTTACATTATTGCACTAGGGCCAACTTAGACAAAACCTTGTCAATAGCACAGACCTGTTAAGTCCATACCTCACTTTGTACAAACCTATTTGTGCTTTTAAGGTATAGAGATGCCATCTGAAATGAATAACTGGTAAAATGAATTTAACTGTAATTTTTAACAAAAATAAAGTAATTATGTCCAGAAAAGTGGAATATAATAATGTGTAGACCTGTTAAATAATTGCACTGTACTCATTTTTGCAAGGATTATTGATTACGTATTGTCACTGGTTGATAGAATCACCTAAAAGTAATGGATAAATGTTGTGTGCAGGGACAGCTGTTGGGCCAGAGGGTAGCATGCTGTGTTTCTGTGCTGGCAACTCAGGTTCAGAGACTAGGTCTGGGAGCTGGCTGGGCAGCGCAAGGATTGGTGGAACACATCATTGCTCAGAGCCCGGGAAGGTATGGTGCAGTGTTCTGTCACATGGTGGACACATTGTGCTGATCTGGAGAGCTCTATCTCACAATCGGTTCACATGCAAGTCATGGCCATGTCATGGTCAAATGTATGGCAGCTTAGATTCAATGCTAAAAAGTGCAAGGTAATGCACCTGGGAAACAAAAACCCAGGGGAAGAGTACACAATGGGGGGTGAGATACTAACAACAACAAAAATGGAAAGGGACCTGGGGTAGTCATATCAGATCACCTAAAGGTGGGCAAGCAATGTGAGAGGGCAGCAAGGAGGGCTGGGGGGGATATTGGGATGCATAGGGAGAGGCATCACCAGTAGAAACAAGAAGTTATTATCCCTCTGTACAGACAGCTGGTGAGACACCATCTGAGTACTGTGTGCAGTTCTGGAGACCCAATCTCCAGAAAGACATAGACAGGATGGAAGCTGTCAGAGGAGGGCAACTAAAATGGTGCAGGGTCTGCACGGAAGACATATGAAAAGAGGCGAAGGAGCTTAATATGTATAGCCTCAAGGAAAGGAGGAGAGGGGACATGATAGAAACATTCAAGTACCTCAAGGGAATCAACAAAGTCCGAGGGAGCATCTTTCAAAAAGAGGTGTGGCAAGAACAAGAGGGCACAATTTGAAGATAGAGGGGGGCGGCTCAGAGGTAATTTAAGGAAGTATTTTTTCACAGAGAGGGTTGTGGATGCATGGAACGGCCTTCCGGAGGAGGTTGTGGAGTCAAAATCAGTGGTGGAATTCAAGCATGCATGGGACAGTCATAAGGCAATTCTAGGGGGTTGGGGTAGGAAGAAGTAGGCTGCTGGTTAACTAGGATCTGCAGCTTATCCAGTAGGTAGGGAAATGAGCAGACTGGGTGGGCCAAATGGTACTTATCTGCCGTCAAATTCTATGTTTCTATGTTTCTATGGCCTAATGGTGTTACGCAGTGTGTCAGGGAAAGCAGGCTGACATCAAAAATGAGTTTTTCAATAACTCCTATATTCCATTTCTAATGGGACCTGTATGAATGAGGATGCAAGTTCATGGAAATTAAAAAAAATATATATACATACATATATACACACACACACACACACATATATATACAGTATCTCTGTCTCTCACACACACACACACACACACACACACACATTTGTATGTATGTTACAGATTGCATATAAATATATAAGTGATACACAGTGGAAACCTCATTAGTGGGATACATAGCATGCATATAGAAATACCTTATTTATCACATAAGATCCCCTCTGCATATGTCATTTATTTAACAGGCTAGGACCTTAAGGGAGAGACATTTGTTTTGCTTTTTTAGGCATAAAATTATTTTTATAATTCTGTTATTTTTTGAACTATTGTTACTGTGCTTTTCACCATCCTGATTGCTATAAAAACTGCCATGAAAGTGAAGTCAGCATGACAAGCTGTCACTGTGATGTGGTAGTTTGTTAGTGCCACAGAACTTCCACAGAAATTACAAACCACCGCCGCAGAAGTTCTGCGGCAAATGGTAGTCTTGCCGCAGAACTTGGTCCCACTGTGCAGCAGAAAAGTAGGGGCCCTGCTTATAGGGCAGTAGATATAACTATGTGTCCAAAAGCGCCATTTGAAAAATACTACTGGTTGGACTGCATAGAAAAAACTTGTGAAAAATGTAGCAAAGGCAATTTTGTGAAAGCAGTGGAGGGGCTAGTCCTGCAACATAGTCAAGAAGAAGCAAAGTGGCAGGAATGGGACACAATCAAAGTGATGCACACCGTTAATGGCACACAAGTGCAAAAGCCACGGAAAGTGTTAAAAAATAAATGCTGTACAGTCTGTCAGCTAGTACAAGTAATAAAAGAAGATCTTTTGATTCTGGGTGGGCACTTGCATGTAGCAGCATCAGCTTAGATTAATTAAGGAATTCACACCAAAGGGATGGGTTGTGATGGTGCTGGATGTTGCAGAGAATTACACCTGCAAACTACAGGATGAAGTGCAGTCAGCACACTGGCATCATGAGCAGGCAACACTTCACCCTGTGGCAACATAGACTTTGACCACAGATAAGGACCACTTGGCCCACCCAGTCTGCCCATTTCCATACCTACTGGATAAGCTGCAGATTCTAGTTAACCAACAGCCTACTTCCTGCCACCCCCACTACAATTGCCTCGTGTTTGTCCCATGCATGTTTGAATTCCCCTACTGTTTTAGCCCCCACAACCTCCCCAGGAAGGCAGTTCCACGCATCCACCAATCTCTCCAAGAAAAAAGATTTCTTCACATTACCCCTGAGCTGTCCCCCCTCTATCTTTAAATTGTGTCCCCTTGTTCTTACAAATCTCTTTTTCTGAAAGATGCTACCCTCCTGGACTTTGTTGATTCCCTTGAGGTACTTGAAAATTTCTATCATGTCCCCCCTGTCCCTCCTTTCATCAAGGGTATACATATTAAGCTCTCTCAGTCTCTCTTCAAATGGTTTCTGATGTAGACCCTGCACCTATTTAGTTGCCCTCCTCTGGACTGCTTCCATCCTGTCTATGTCCTTGCGTAGATGAGGTCTCTAAAACTGCACACAGTACTCCAGATGGGGTCTCACAAACTGTCTGTACAGAGGGATAACCACTTCCCTTTTTCTACTTGTGATACCCCTTCCTATGCATCCCAGTATCCCCCTGGTTCTCCTCACTGACTTCTCACATTGCTTACCCACCTTTAGATCATCTGATATGACTACCCCCAAGTCCCGTTCCATTTTTGTTGTTGTTAGTACCTCCCCTGCTATTGTATACTCTTCTCCTGGGTTTTTGTTTCTCAGGTGCATTACTTTGCACTTCTTTGCATTGAATCTAAGTTGCTATATGTTTGACCATTCCTCCAACCTTGCCAAGTCCCTTCTCATCCTTTCTACCCCCCTTGTGTATCAACTCTGTTACAGATCATTGTATCATCTGCAAAGAGGCATACCTTTCCCTCCAGACCCTCTGCAATGTCACCTATAAAGATGTTAAAGAGGACTGGACCCAGTACTGAGCCCTGAGGTACTCCACTAGTGACCCCCCTTTCTTCAGAATGTGTTCCACTCACTATTACCTTCTGTGTCCTGTTGTGCAGCCAGTTGGCAACCCAGGCTACCACCCTGGGACCCACTCCCAGGCTGGCTAACTCGATTATTAATCTTTTGTGCGGGACTGTATCAAATGCCTTGCTAAAGTCTAGGTAGGCCATATCCACAGCCCCTCCCTGGTCTATTACTTTGGTCACCCAGTCAAAGAAATCTATTAGATTCATCTGACATGACCTTCCTGCTATAAATCCATGCTGCTTTGGGTCCTGTGCACTGCAGGCCTCTAGGTACTCAACAATTCTTTCTTTCAGAAGAGATTCCATAATTTTCCCTACCACTGAGGTCAAACTTACAGGTCTGTAGTTTCCTGCTTCTGCCTTGCTCCCACTTTTGTGAAGGGGAATCACATCTGCCCTCCTCCAATCCTCAGGTACCACCCCATCCTCCCATGATTTGTTACAAAGTGTGGTCAGTGGTGTCACTAGGTCCTCCCTTAGTTCTTTTAGGATTCTGGGGTGAATCCCATCAGGCCCCTTTGCTTTGTCCACCTTGAGTTTTAGGAGTTCTTTCAAGACTATTTCGTCTGTAAATGGACTGGTGTCAACCCCCTTACCCAGAGTGCTTCTATTGTCTGGTTTAGGTAACTCCTTCTCATCCTCTTTTGTGAATACTGAGCAAAAGTATTCATTCAGTATATCTGCCTTTTCACTGTCTCCCTCTGCCCACCTCCCCTCTCCCTTATTAATCTTCACTATTCCTCCCTTAACCTCTCTATGCTCCCTAATATACCTATAAAAGGTTTTATCCCCATCTTAACTGACTTTGCTATTTTTCCTCAGTTTGGGCTTTTGCTATTCTGACTGCCTTCTCCACTTCTTTCTGCTTTAATTGACACAGTTCCCTGTCATGCTCCTTCTGTGATGCCTTATACTTTTTGAATGCAGCCTTTTTCTCCTTAACCTTCCCTGCCTCCTCTTTTGAGAACCATAGTGGTTTTTTACTCCGCTTTGTTTTCTTTATCTGTTTCACTCAAAGACTTGTTACCTCTATGATGGCAGTTTTGATTTTTCTCCATTGTTCTTCCACCCCTCCTTTTTGGCCATTTGCTGGTGTATTCCTAAGGTATTCACCCATTTTGCCAAAGTCAGCCCTTCTAAAGTCCGGTTTGCTTGTTTTTTGTATGGCTTGTCTCCATGGTTGTGCTTATTGTGAAGCACACTGTGCAGTGGTCACTTGTTCCGAGATGTCTACTGACTTCTAAATTTGTGATCCTCTCTCTATTTGAGAGTACCAGGTCTAGTATTACTTCCTCCCGAGTGGGTTCCAGCACTAGCTGTCTAAGGCCTGCCCCCTGCAGGGCATCAAGAATGACCCTGCTCTTGTATGTGGCTGCAGTACATGTCATCCAGTTAACATCTGGCATATTCAGGTCCCCCATTAACAGTATCTCCCCTTTTTCAGTCATTTTGAGAATGTCCTCTATCATTTTCTTGTCCATTTCCTCCCCTTGAGATGGGAGTTTGTATACAACCCCTTTGTGGGTTGTGATGCCATTCCCTGTCTCCAAGGTGACCCAGAGTGCCTCTTGTCCTCCCCCTTTGCTTTTTAGTTCTGTAGCTTTGATCCCTTCCCTTATGTAAAGAGCTACTCCACCTCCTCTTTCCCCCTCCCTGTCCCTTCTGCAGACTGTGTACCCCGGTATGTTGACATCCCAGTCATGGTTCCCCATGTACCATGCTTCTGTGACTGCCACAGTATCCAAGTGTTCATCTTCCATCAAGGCTACTAGCTCAGGAAGCTCGTTTCACTGACTACGGGCATTGGTACTCATTGCCCCCCATTTAATGTTGGCTTTATCCTTTTTCCCCCATGCCTGCTCTTTTTGCCCTTGTCTATTTTTCCATTTACCCTTGTCCTTCCCTCTGTTGAACACTGTACCACAGTGTTTACCTTACTAACCGTCATGTTTTGTGGGGGGAGGCTTGAAATTTCCTGCCTCTTATTAGCAGCTCCCCCCATGGCTAGTTTAAAAGCTTGCCAAGGAAGCATTTAAACCTGTCACTTAGGATCTTGGTTCCCTTCATGGACAGATGCAGACCATTGTGCCAGTATAAACCTTCATCTCTCCAGGTGTACCCCCAGTCCCCAATGAAGGCAAAGCCCTGTGCTCTGCACCAGTTTTGCAACCATTCATTAAACTGCATGGTGTGTAGTACCCTAGCCTCACCCCTGCCATAGACTGGCAGCACCTCTGAGAAAGTAACTGTGCTTGCTACCTCTCTGAAGCCCCTCCCCAACTCCACAGTTTCATCCTGCACTGCACTGATCCCATACCTAGCTAGGTCATTTGTCCCAAGGTGGACAATGATTTCTAGTTCCCTCTGCTGTGATGCTGCTTCTGCAATCCTGAGGATTCGCTTCTTGTCCTTCCAAGCCATGGCACCAGGCAGGCACCTTACTTTCCTCTCCTTTCCCTTCCCCAGATCGACCCCTCTAACAACTGAGTCCCCTATCAGAAGCTGTTTCCTTCCCCTGTGGTGTCCCTTGCCACCCTTCTGTGGGTCTCCCTTGTGGGTGTCCTCAGCATTTTCTTGGTCTCCACTGAGGGTGCCATCATAGAGATACCTTGCTCTGCCAGACTGGCATATGGTTTGTGTAGAGGTACAACTAGGGGGCTTCACCTCTGTTCCACCACCCGTACCCTCCCAGAACCCACTGTGGTCCAACTGCTCTTCATACTTGGCAGCCTCTGTGGCAGTGGTGCTCTTTGGGTGGGGGAGGCCTGCTTAGTCCTTGCCAGTTCAGCCTGGAGGTGGGCTACCGCCTCCCTCAGAGCTGACAGTTGCCTGCAAATATGACAGCAACTCAGTTTCCAGAATGTCTCCCAGAAAGCTGCTGCCCCACAGCCAGTGCATTGCACTGCTCCCCACATGTCCCTCTCCCTTATAATATACAATATGTAATATATATATATATATATATATATATATATTTTTTCTTCCTTTGTGTGGTGTGTTCTTACCTTTATCCACTGTGCTGGATTATTAAAGTATGACAGTTCTGCCCCAAGACCTGTTGAGAGATGATGTCAGAACCTTGGCTATAAAGGAAACGTCACGCCTGGGGGTGGGGTGGGGAAGGTGGGTGGGTAGTCCACAACCACTGGTGACTGTTAGAAACAATCAAATACGCCACTGCTTCACCACCCTGGTGAGTACTGCCCTTTATAGTAATTCAGCTAACCTCCAGTAACTGATTTGCCAACTATTTAAAAGTAATTTGATGCAAACTATTATAGAATACTAGTAGACAGTCCAGTTAGCCACAAAGGAAAATCAAATATGCAGTTATTTCAACCCTTCTGAAGTTGCTCACAAGATAAGTAGTTTTGAAAACCCCCTTCCTGATTTAACAAGCATTTGTCAATGCTGAATGTTGCTTGCTTCTATGTGCTGTTTAGGTATTTGGAAGTCACAGGATTGCAAATATTGAAAATTTGCGAACTTACGAGCGTGCATAGAAACTGCGCAATGCACGCTCGTAAAACAGTCATTTTTAGGAATTTTTTCACTGAATTTTCAACATAGCCATTTTAAGACCTCTGCTCATGAACAGTGTCACTGTGATTTTGTTACTGTGTCCCATACATTGAGTTTACACACCGACTGTGCCATTGTGCGCTACATTGGCCGAAACACATTTTGGGCAGGATGTGAAAAATGATAGCTGTACTGCTCATGAGGCGGTGTGTTAAAATTGCAATGTTGAAAATCTGGAGTGAAAATATTGAAATTTCGCGAACTTACGAGCCTGCGTAGGAACTGCGCAATGCACGCTCGTAAAACAGTATTTTTTTGGAATTTTTGCACCAAATTTTCAACATGGGGTTTTGGGACCCCTTCTCATGAATGATGTCACTGTCATGGTGGTATTCAGGCCTGAAGGGTGATTTACATGATCACTGTGCGGTCACTCGTGAAATCACCCTGGGCCAGGCTCACCACCATGACGACAACATCGATGTGAAAGTCCCATGTTATGTGATGCGCAAATCAAAATGCCTGAGATATGGAACAAAGTTGAAACCCCTATCTAGGCCATTATACAGCTTACCGGCATTTCCTCAGTTCGCGGTCGGCTTTGAAGAGTGCAGGCGTGTTCCTGGTCCTCGAGATTGTCGTGCCAGAGTCAGAGGTAAGTATGGGTGGGGCGTGGGGAGGCTGGGTGCGAAGTGGGTGGGTGCGGGTTTTGGGGGGGGTTGGGAGCCACTCAGCGGGACCATTTTCGTTTTTCAGGTTGAAAATAAAAAAAATGACATCGTGGGACTGTTTGCCACCCTGGGGTGGGCTCCCAGCATGGCACAAGGACTTTGAGGGGGCTTTCAGCCGACGGGGGATTGGGCACCCCCGTCTGCCTATGCACTGATTGCCACACTGGGGTGGGCTCCCAGCGTGGCACCTACAACTGGGGGGGGGACAGATGCAGCTCAGCCAGCGAGTTGGCACCCCATCATTTAGACACTGGGTCTCTTGAACAACTGCGCCTCGCTGTCGGGGGAGCTACGCTGCTTATCTCTGCCCACTGGGCGGTAGCTCCCCTTTCAACTGTATGCCACTGCATTTTGGAGCATGTCATAGACAGCTCCAAAATGCATTGACTTACAGGGGCCGTGCCTGCCAGCTCACTGCCTGAATTGGAGAAGGAGGTGACACACCTCCGAAATCTCCGATGATGGCACTATGTTTCTTGCACATGCGTGCAAGCAACATAAAAATGAAATTAAACACAAAGCAGTACCAATGTAAGACTGTAAAGTAAGGAAAACTTCCATCAGATGCAAGTAAGAGAGATCAGTTGCAGATTTCTAGTCCAATATAGTGTATCCCATGCAGCTTCTCAGTTGTTTCAAAGCACAGCCTGTTACACCACTTGAAGAGATGGGCTTATGTCTGAAACAGGATCACATCAGTAGTTTATAGTAATTGATCAATGCTAGAATGTTCCTCCACCCAAAACAATTGACTATGATGCAAGGTCTCCCTGACTAGTGATGACAATTTCCCCCACCTGAGGCTGAGTCTGGCATCAAATTACAAACTGCAGCCTTTGCTATTCAAAGTACACAGCTACTACCAGTAAGTTATTTCCAACTATATTAATGCAAACTGTCAGAATACTTGTAGACAGTCCAGTTAGCTACAAAGGAAAATCAAATATGCAGTTATTTCAACCCTTCTGAAGTTGCTCACAAGATAAGTAGTTTTGAAAAACCCCTTCCTGATTTAAAAATGAAATTAAACACAAATCAACATACTACTGTTGTGAATATTGTGAAGCCACTGTCACAGAGTCGCTGGTGTTCATCTCCAGTGATCTGAAGCATGATCACTATGCTGTGTGGCATTTTGTTAAAATTGCAACCTCTCACCTTATGAACGTCGGGCGTTAAACATAATTAAGCAAGTGCACTTCACTGACGGATGCAGGGCGCAGTACAAGTCCAAATGTGCATTTTATGATCTTTCCTTGGTGACCAGAGAGTATGGATTCTAAGCCGAGCGGGCTTTCTTTGGGTCACAACATGGAAAGGGCCCCTCAGATTGTGAAAGCGCAGTGGTAAAGTCTGCGACAAGCATGGCAGTACAGACACAGCAAGTTCTTATTAGGAAGGCAAAAGAACTGTACAAATACTGCAGCAATAAGCTGAAAAAACAGCCTTCCACTGATGGGTGTACTCACTTTAGATGAACATTTTTCTGGGTGGGTGAAATGATATAAAAAGAGAGCCAAGAGGAGATATGAAAGCTATGCCTGGGACATGCCTTGTGCAAAGTGTGAAGGTGGTGGTAGATGGTGTGGTAGCCACAAGAAACGTAACATGCATCTGCGTACATTGTATTAAGGAAAATGTGCCATGTGAGAACCGTAGTCATGTTGAAGACTGGAAAATGAAAAGATTAACCACTTCATCTGCATTTGTGCCAGCCACAGAAGAATCTCCCAGCACCACAGTGGCCACTGAAGCTCCTGCTTACTACACAGCTGTGAATGTTGTAAACCATGAATATACCCATTCCTGCTATCTGTTCTCCCTGATAATAGGAGGCTGATCCATTTTTGAAAACATAACACAATGAGGTGTTCTCAAGTAGTTGTGGTGTAGCAGGAAGGAAAGGGCCTGGATCTGGTAGATCAGGTGGCTGCAGTGTACAGCCTTGTGGTTCTCCTTGAAAAAGGAGGCCATGCACCAGCATGGATAGCATTTGGGTTGGGTGAACTTTGATATCCCTGTCCTGGAGAAGGAGGGACCAGTGTGTCAATCTGGTATTGGAGACTGATCCATCCTTTCCTCTGTCTGAGAGTAGGGAGGTTGTATAGGTGTTGTTTGTACTGATGATCAGAGGAGAATACCCAATGATATACAAAAAGTGCTTGACAGTCCAGTTGGTAGCCAGAATGTTCCTTTCACAAAGGCTGTACTTCTGTTCCACTGGAGCCAAGAACTGTGATGCATATGCAATGGGTCGTAGGGTACCATGGACCTAATGGGCCAACACTGTAGACACTGCAATGTCAGAGATGGCAGATTCCAGATGGAATGGCAAGGCTGGATTGGGGTTGACCAAAGCTGTAGCTGAGGCCAGAGCCAGCTTCAGTGATGTCACAGCTTGGGTATGTATGGGGACCCCAGTCCAGGGAACATCCTTTTTCAGTAGTTCATACAGAGGGGTGGCCTTCTGAGCTAAATCACAAATAAAATCTCTGGAATAATTTGCCATACCTAGAAATCTTCTAAGGGTGGCCACACTGGTGGGGAGTGGTAAGTCCTGTAGTCCCTGTATCTTCTTCCAGGTAGGGATTCTGCCTTTGTCTGTTTATTTATTTATTAGCTTTCGTTGACAAGGTAGGTGCATTAGGCAAAACCCTGCCTATTTTCAAGCATGACCCGGGAGAGTACAACATATAATTTTACAAAAAAACAGCAGCAAATAATACAGAACCAGTGGATAGCCACACAGGGATAGTTGTGGACACAAAACATATTTGTGGCAGTGGCCATCCACGCAGGGAAGGAAGGAAGCAAGCCCACAGTTACACAAAAACAAGCAGTAAATAAATCAGACCCAGTAGATATCCTTGTAGGGATAGTTGTGGAAACAAAACATACATGTGGCAGTGGCCATCCATGCAGGGATGGAAGGAAGCAGTTCAGGGAAACAAGGCAAAGCAGTTAATAAATGCAGAGACAACGGTAAGCTAGCTTAATGAAAGCAAGAGAAGGGGATTAAGTACAGACACAGGAATCAAGTGCATGTAGGTAGGAGAAAAGTGCGGTCTTGAAGGAGGAGTGGGATGGAGAGCATTTAAGATTAGGAGGTAGAGAGTTCCAGAATTTGGGAGCGAAGTGAAAGAAGGCTTGTTCCCCCATTTTTGTAGAACAGTGAGAGAGATGGAAAGTGAAGAGGAATTATAGGATCTCAGTAGTTGAGTGTGTGCCACCGGGGTGAGCATAGCCCCAATGCTGTCAGGGTGAGTGGATTGAGTCATGGAGTCAGTGAAACAGTCCACAGTGTATAAGCACAGGTTTTTGTGGGACAGCCAATTTAGGGTGGAGTACAGGAGACAGTGGTGGGTAAGGTGAGGGGCAGACAGGACAAATCTGAATATGTTGTTATAGGTGGTATCCCATTTAAGAAGAATACCAATGTTTGTGTGGGAAAAGATAGGGAGGGCATACAGGAGCCTTGGAAGCAAGGCCCCCTGGCCACTGAGGTCCTAGCAGCAGGGGTTAGGGAGTGAGCACCCTGTAGGCAGCATCAATCCTGATGTTGACTACTCTACACACCTCCAGTAAATGAGAAGAGAAATCAAGAGCAGGATCAAGGGTCACTCCTAGGTATTTGAAGGAGTCCATGGTCTGGAATGCAGACCCATCACAGCTGAGCATGCAAAGCTTAGGGGTCATGGCATGTATTTTTCTAGCAGATCCTAAGAGCATGGACTGTGTCTTTGGTAGATTGAAGACCATGGAGTTGGATTGGAGACAGGATTGGAGCATTTGGAACACTGATGACAGGCGAACATTAAGGTCAGCTACAGAATGAGTGGCTGAGTAGAGCACCAAATCATTGGTGTACATGATGGAGTTACAGTTGGTGAAGGAGGAGGGACAATCATTGACAACAATGGAGAAAAGCAGTAGTCTGAGAATGGAACATTGAGGGATGCCACATGAGATTGGAGCTGGAGAGGAAAGGACTTTATTAAAGGATACAGATTGGGAATGGCTAAAGAGGTAACTAGAGATCCAGGATAAGGTGGACCCAGCAGCCCCAAGAGATTGAAATTTGTGCATGAGCAGAGAGTGATTAACCAGGTCAAAAGCTTTTGTTAGGTCAATGAACACGGCCCCGGTAAGTAGGCCAGAGTCCATATTAGACTTAGCCTCACTAGTGAACAGGGTAAGAGCTGTAGTGGTGCTATTACCAGCCCGTAAACCATGTTGAACAGGTGACTGAAGATTCCAATATATCCTCAGACTAAGAAAGAGCACCTCTTTCTGGCACAGTTGTGCTTTTGCTGGGTTACATTTGAGACCTGCCCTCGGAATAAGGGTCAGCAATTTGTCCAAGAGGTCCAGATGTTGTTCCTGCATGGCTGTTGCTAGCAACAGGTCATCCAGATACTGCAAGAGGCACTGGGGTGTAGAGAAACCCTCAAGAGTGTCCATCATGCGTAGATGGAATAGGGAAGGGCTGTTATGGAACCCCTGTGGTAAGCAGGTCTATGTGTACTGCCTATCTTCAATGGTGAAGGCGAACTTATATTGACTCTTGGAGGCCAATGACAATGACCAGAAACCATTGGAAATATCCAGGGCACTAAACCATTGTTGATCAGGGGTCAGTTGTCATAGCACATCCGGTGCTGATGCCACCATTGGGGCACAACTAGGGGTGACGTGGTTTAGTCTCCTGTAGTCAATGGTAAGTCTCCATGCACCCATGTTTTTTTCCACAGGCCACACTGGGGAATTTACAGTAGAAACACATGTCCTGATTACACCTTGCTTAAGAAGTGATTTGATTGTTTCCCTAAGAGAAGGGAAGGCCTCAGATGAAAAGGGGTATTGCCTTTGCCTCTCATGAGCTAGGCCTGTCACCTTCATGACAGTATGCATCTTGCCACAACCATGCTTGTTGGTGGCAAATGTCTCCAGATGCCTTTGCAGGATGGGAAGGAGCTTTGGGAAAAGCTTGTGGTTCTTAAACAGATCTATGACGTCATACTCTTTGTCATTTGTGGCTACTGTTGCAACCATATGTGAGTCAGGAATAATGACAGTGTGGTACTGTCCCTAAATCTGTATCAACAACATGTTGGCCAGGTCTAGCATGCAGCCGTGTGGTGCCAAGAAGCTAATTCTGATAATACTAGGGTGATCATGCAGTACCATCAGCTGAAAGGTATGATACACCTCCAGGTGTCCCAGTGTCACGGGTAGCGACAGGGAGTGGTACGCAGGTAACCTAGTTCCATCTACACCAGACATATTAGTCTTCCATCTAGTGGACCAAGATGATGTGACTGGGTTGTTATCATGCAATACAGACACTGCCGTGCCTGTATCCAGCAATACTGTAAGTAGGTGGCCCCTGACCTCAGCCTCTGTACAGGGCCTTCCATTTGTATCTAAGACTAGCTTGTTTACAATACGGACTGGGACTTGTAATTATCAATCTATACTAGTAGAGGCATGGGGAAACTCTTGAGAAAATGTTTGGGCCTGCTTCCTGTGAACTGTTTAACCATGCTGTGCTGATGCTATATAGGGAGCAGCCTCCAGGTTCAGACCTGTAGGGGCCTGACAGCCTGGATTTATGACATCCCCATGGCCTGTTAAGGCCTGCCCTCCCAGTTGTACTGCAGTGAGGGCCAGAACTAGGACAGCGTCCGCTATGGAGCGCATTTGCCCAAGAAGGTCTCAGAGGCTTCTGTTCTCATCAGCTATTTCCCTATACCAAGGGCCTGGTCTCTGTTGTTTACCCTTATTATGTTTCTGGTGTTTTTTGTTTTTGTGGCAGTTCCAGTTCCCTTCCCAGGATTGTTGTTGGGTCTTGTTGTTGGGTCTTCTGGGGTTGCCGGTTATCTGTAGGGAGGGGCTGTTTCTCTCGGGCCTGCCCCTCCACCATGTAGTGCGTTATGGCCTCCAGGATTGGTTCTATGGCAGCAACCTTCTTGGTGCTGGAGCTTGAATAACGGATGTAGAGTTGATAAAATCTCTCCATTTTCCAAAGAATGTCAGAAAACATCTCCATGGCAGGATAGGTGCTTGGTTCTACCTTCTCTTGCACTGCAGGGATCATGTTCCGAAGGAACAAGGTCTTGTACTCAATAAGGTCTGCAGCCGCGGCTTCTCCTGCAAGATTATTTCCTGTTCAGTAGGCCATCCAAAGCCTCTGGTGGAAGGTCTCTGGACTTTTCTTCCAATTCTGTTTCACAGGGTACACGAGCATCACTCCCACCTCACCTGGGTTATGTGCAGTAATGAGCTCAGCTGCAACTTCATCAAAGGTGGCGTGACTATCCTGTCAGATAGCATCTGGGAGTTTCACCCATAGGCCAGGATCAATGGTCTGGCGTAGGATCTGAGCTTGGTAGTCTGCAGCAAGACTAAGCATTTTGCATTTGGAATGCACCTTTTTCAAGTGGCAACTGAGGTTGTCAGATGGGCTCATCCGACCAATGCTGTCAGCTATCTGCTGAACAGAGTGGTCCATTTGTAGAGGATTGCTGGGATGATCGTTCGGAAGTAAATTGTCTCAGGTGCCCTGCAGTGTTGCCTGAGCTGTGGTTTCAGCCACAGTCCAGACCATCTGTTCCCAAGTAGCACTCTCCTGCAACAGCTGCTTAATCTGTGTTCGGAGGGTCTGTTTGCTTCTCTAGGGAAGGGTCACAGTATCTAAGGCATTATTAATCATTCATTCTATCGCTTCCCTATTGTCCATAGAAATAACAGTGATCGGTAGTGCCGTTGGGACTAGGCCAAGGCCTGCTCCCCTCTGATCATGTGGGTTGCCATGTTGGCATCGCCCATGATGGTCGTCATGCTGTCGATGATGTAGGGACATGGTGTCATGTGATGGGGTCTGCCATGTAGTGATTGGCAGGATGGGGTCACTGGGCCATAGTAGGGGAGTGACTGGGTGTTGTACTGAGAAATGTCATCATTTGACTACTCCTCTTCAGATGATGTCATCAGGATGGGGGCTACACCACCCATTGCCTTGACGTGACCAGCCAGTACCTCTCGCTGATGGCACAGTTTTGCCATTTTACATGCACATGCCTCATGACTAACTTTTGCAACATTCTGATCCACATCATCCTGTAACTGCTTCTGTAACACTCTATACACGGCGCTCAATTCGTGATTGTCCCTAGTAGCTACACCTAAATCATTACATACCTGGTTTATCTCGTCCTGGAGCTCGCCCAACTCATCACAGATCTGTTCATGAATTCTACTTAATTCATCATTCATCTGCAATGCCTGCCTCTTATCCTGTCTCAAACTTTCACTGTCCTGCTTCAGTATACAAAATTCCTGCCTATTTTGCTGAACAGAATGATGCAAAAGTGAATCTTTTTCATTCCGTAGAGTTTGGAACTCAGACTCCAAATCCTGCTCTCTTTTCAAACATTCAGTTTCCCGCAGTCCCATCTCCTGCTTGAGAGAGATGAGACTTGCAGATCAAGGGTTTGAAACCTTGCTTCGGAGGCTTCTAGAGCAGCATAGAGAGCCGTGACCAACAGCCCTTTAGCTTCATGCTTTCTGGATGTTTGTCTTGTCTCTGAGTACTGGGTTGTAATCCCCAGCATGAGGTTATAGTATTGACCTGTGTCCAGGGCAAAGTCAGCCCATTCTCCATGGGAGGCAAGGAAGTTCGAAACATCGAGTCTCCAGGCACAGGTGGTGGTGGTGTTGCATGCAACTGTAACACCGTGGGCATGCTACAGTGCACAGCAGACACTACAGTAACAAGGGGGAAGTAGTATGTGGGACATAGCATTGCCTATGGTGTGTAGGGCAGTGACACTGACTGCACTGTTCACAGTGACAGGCCCAACTTGCAGGTGTTTCCTGATAGTGGACATTACTGTTATGCTGTTATGTGATTCACAGACGCTGCACCTGTGGCATGAGATGCACACAGTGACATATACATGGCCAGCTGTGTGTGCTGTGGCATCTGTACAGTTGTGCTGTATGTGGCTGGGGGGGCACATAGGATCCGACAGGTACACAGGCAGTGGGATATTCCCACTAGTGGCCCTTGTGCACTGCATGCTGTGTCCCAGTCTGGTGGCCGCACCTGGGCTGTGGTGAGGTCTGGCCACCCGTACACCCTCCCCGCAATGGCCACCATGCCCACAGTGCTGCCTGTGTGTGCTGGCATGTGTTGGGCACCACAGCCATATGGTCTGCAGGTGTGTGCTGTATGGCCAAACTACCATGATGTCCCCTGTGGGACCAATCTCCCCTTACTGCCTGTGCATGGTTGGGGCCTGTGGCAGCTGTTGGCATCATGGTGGCGCCATCAGTGAGCAGCATGTGTTCTCCATGTCTGGCAGTTTCTAACTGTCATACCCATATGTTAGGGTCGCACAAGCCACATTAATGCCACGCTAACACCACATAAAGCAACAGTGTCGCACAAAGCTGTTTGCCCAGGCTTAAGACCAGCTTTTCCTGGTCAGTAATTTGTACTGTGCTATGGGTCGTGCTAAGTCACGCTAAACACCTTAGAGCGGTGCTTGTCGCTGAATATCTCATTGTGCCTGTATTCATGTTCACTTTGCTCCTTGCATATAATTATGGTTTGCCCAGTGCTGTGTCCCAGTCTGGTGGTCACACCTGGGCTGTGGTGAGGTCTGGCCACTCGTACACCCTCCCCTCAATGGCCTCTCCCATGAGACCATTGACTGGTTTGCCAGCTATCTTTCTGGGAGAACCCAGACAGTCCAGATTGCCCACTCCCAGTCATCCCCTCACCAAGTCAGGTCTGGGGCCCTCAAGGCTGTATTCTTGGCCCACTTCTCTTCTCCCTATTCCTCAACACCCTGCCCAATGCCTGCTCAGCAAAAATTCTATCGTATGTAGATGATGCAGTCCTCTACAACTCACACACTGATCCCACAGCCCTCCAATTGGCACTCCTGAAATCTTTCTCTGAAGCTGAATCCTGGTTCATTCAGCATAGGTTAGTACTAAATTACAAAAAAACGAAATCCATGATGTTTGCACACCCACAAAATAGGAACCTAGGACAACCCTTGCTCATTCTAAATTCACTGAATGACCCTCTTGAGCAGGTTACCACTTTCAAATACCTTGGCATCACTCTAGACACTGGTCTCGCCTTCCACGTCCATATCTGGATGCTAAGCACCGCTGTTAATATACGTATTGGTCTCATTCACCGTTATAAGCACTGCTTCCCTCCTGATTCTCTGCGCCTTATCTCTTTATCTATTCTTTCTCTAAATGACTATGGAATCACCATCTATATTGCAGCCGACACCACCCACCTACACAAGATTAGATTGGCCCTCAATAAGGACTGCAGACTTGCTACAGGCTGTCCTAGACTTACACATACTTGCACCCGCTACGCCTCAACAAACTGGCTCAACTTTGATGGGAGGCTTAAGTACTAGGCTTGCCACTTCGCTAAGAAAATCACTTCAGGATTACTCCCACCAGCCCTCTGCCCACTACTTCAAGCCCCTCTGTCTACCTGCCTCATATGGCAATCAGCAACTACCCACTTTAGGATACCCCACTGCAAGACCACCTCAAGCCAAAGAACTTTTCAATATCTGGCCCCATCCTGGCTCAACTCACTCCCAAACTCCCTCTTTACTGAGCCCAAACTTGGTTGGTTCAAGTTCCAACTAAGGGACCTTATCATCCAGGGATCAGTATGTGACTGCCCCTAAACCTGACCTTCCATTTCTACCATCCCACCTCCCCCACCTCCCATGACTATGGACCTAACACTGGTCCGCCACCTCTGGGCATGCCTATACCATGACAATGGACCCCTCTGTCCTGCCTTGACCAATGGAGAACTCCTCAGTATGGCTAGCACCATCGCCCTCAAATGTTATGTTTGTACCTGCAACCTTCGCACTTCGTACCTTGTTTAGCAGCTCTCTGTTACCATGTATTCCCTGCTGTTATTTTGTATTTTCTGTAATCATTTGCTACCACTCTGTCAATCAATCAATCAATCAATCAAGTCTTTATTTAACCAGGTGTTCATCGTTGAGCAGAAGCTCATTTGCAAGATGGACCTGGGTGGGGCATGAACAATTGTATATACAGGTCAACACAGGTATTTACAAGGCAATACAGATAATACTCTTTACAGAGAGGAAGAAAAAGAAGTTCATATGTACATAGAATTATACAGCTATTGTACAGATTACACGGTATTTACATACATAGAAGTGTCTATAGGAAGATAAAGTAGGTTATCTAAGGTTGCAGGAGGAAAGTAACGGAAGAAAAAAATAAAATAAAATATACACCAGGTAGAGGTGAAGGTAGGAGGAAGAGAGGAGGGAAGTAGGGAGAAAGGCTAGGAGGCACGTGCACAGAAAGGAGTTGGTAAAGCTGGATGTAGAGAAGGTGGATGGAGAAAAGGAGTATGTGTGAGCCCCGGGATTGAATGCTATAAAGTACGGGGCATGGTAGGATGTCACAACCCAGGGTAGTGAGCTCCTATCATAGGTTGGGAAAGGAAGAATAAGGGGATGGATGGGCCTAGTGTTGATAAGACAGGGGGATGAGAGAGAGAACAATTAGGCAGGTGAGGAGCAAGCTGGGGGGGTCAGTACTTAAAATTGGGTCTAGGCGTGGCTATATACCAGTGCAGACACTGGTACTGGGTCTGAGTGGGTGAAGCAGTTACATACTTCTCTGATTGTATGGAAATAAAGCGTCTTGAAGGCATTTATACCGATTAGAGTGCTTAATTTGAGGGGTTTTTGTAGATCGTTCCATAAGGTAGGTAGCACGAAGCTTATGGCTGCCCTGCCGAAGCGGGATTTTGCTTTGGGTACTTTAAGTGTAATAGCTGAGTAACTTCTTAACGCGTATTTCCCAACTATATTCAGGGGAAGACAGCAGGAGATATAGTAAGGCAGCTTGTTAGAGATGGCTCTATAGGTCCAGAGAGCGGCGTTTCTGTGGTGCCTGAACTTTAGTGATGTCCATCCCACTGCCGCATATAGGGTGCAGTGATGTGTGTCGAAGGGGATTCCCATTATAAACCTCAGTGCTCGATGGTAGAGTGTGTCCAGTTTAGCCATGTAAGAGTTGGGGCATTGGCTGTAGAGGAAGTCAGCGTAATCAACCAATCATAGGAAAATGGATTGAACCAGTTGTTTCTTGGCATCTCTGGTGAGAAATTGGCTGATTCTAAAAAACAGTCCAAGCCTTTGCCCGAAGTCGTTTAGCAAGTCCTCGATATGTTCAATGAAGGAGAGTCTTTGGTCTATCCAAACTCCCAGATACTTGAATTTTGTAACAAATTCTAGGTATGCAAGGTCTGCATACTCTGTAACCATTGTCTTTAATTATTTTGTTAGTTGTTATTTTGTTCACTGTTATCTCTGTCTTATGTACAATGTGGAACCTTTATAAAGGAGTATATGACTCAAAGGTGTTATCCGATATTCATCAATAAACAATAAACAATAATGCGGTTTGCCCATGCTATTTGGCCTTTTGAATATAGCAGACCCGAGCTAATCCAGGGCTAAAGCCACACAAATATTTTTTGCCCAGTGCAAAGCTTTGAATATCTGGCCCGTAATGTCTTACATTATATACCTAAAATAGTTACCATAGTTACGGAGAGAGTGGTGGACGCATGGAACTGCCTTCCTGGAGAGGTTGTGGGGTCTAAAACAGTGGGGGAGTTCAAACATGCATGGGACAGACATAAGGCCATTATAGTGGGGGTCGCAGGAAGTAAGCTGTTGGTTAACTAGAATCTGCAGCTTATCCAATAGGTAGGGAAATGGGCAGACTAGGTGGGCCAAGTGGTCCTTATCTGCCGTCAAAGTCTACTATATGTTTCTATGTTTCCATGTTTACTGTAAGATAGAAACATTTCTAGTTACAGAGATTAGCCCTATTGGCTAAATTAAAGGTAGCTACACAGTTCCAGATAAACATTATACAATTCTGTTATAGTCACCACTTTGTAGAAACAAAGAAAGTACAATTTGTACATAGCCGTGTACTAATACAAATCATCAGAAGATGGCAATGCCGACTCATATATTATAATACTACAAGGACACAAGTGTCCTAACATCTTGTAAACAAGAAATACATATGTATATTAGAAGATAAGGGGTATAGCAATCATGTGCATACATATCCTGACATCTACTCTTGTACGGTAGATGTCCTTAGCCCTATATGTTAGCATAACATATACATAAATGCTAACTGTCCACAGTGTATCTCTGGGGTATCAATTAAGGTGCAATACAAATATATTGGTATTTGTTTATATTTATTAGTAACCTGGTCACCCTAGGCACAAGTACCTGTTTCCAGGGGCATCCCAGGAGTACTGAGGAGGTTAAGTGACTTGCTCAGAGTCTCACAGTATGCAAGGTCTGCAGTATCCCAGGTCTGCTAGATGTCCTCAGCTCATTCACAGTTTGTTACTCTAACCTCTAGGCTATAGTGCCAGCCCCAATAACCCCCAGATTTAATGCTTAAATATGTGATTTCAATAAAAGCTTACAGTACCTACAGTGCAAATTATGAACATTAAACACTTTAACAACATTTTAGTAAAACTCAGTTATTCACCCCTCTGTCTGCTTATTTTTTGTTGTACCAAAGTGGGTGACTAACTGGCAGAGCACTGTAAACAGCTGTTGATCAGGCTTCAATAGTCTACATCCAGAAGCAGAAAACATGTATTTCTTCTGGATTTATCTAATATTGATTTGTTGAGGCTCACTTTATAGAATCTATTTAGCACTGTATGAGGCAGATGTTTTTAAATTTTGGAAGACAGGCAACGCTTACGATAACTTATTAGTTTAATATTCATTTTAGGAACATACATTTTTCTTTATGTTTTAAACATATTCAAGTGTCAGTGTATTCATTTAGCAGTCTATACTGACTAATACATGCTGAAGAAAACAGTAAAAGATTTATTGTAAAGTACTCAGGATCTATAGTAGAACTCCTGCAATTTCCCCACAATTTTTGCAAAACAATTCACACTTTTGGGTTACTTTTTCCACACTTTTCCAGTGGCTCTGCCCATCAGGAAGTCATATGTGGCAAAGCAGGAACACATCCAATGAATCATAGCCTCCAAACAACACGGACCTCTAACATGTGTACTAAGCACTCAACATGTGTACTAAGCACGCAGTATCTAATAAATGCTCCCCATAACTCGCAGTAATACTGTTCTCCCCCAGCACACATCCCACAAATAACCCATGCCACACACATGCATCCAATCCCAACAATATCTATGTCAGGCACAACTCAGGGGATGACGTCCGTCAACCTAATGATCATGTCGGCATTCTGGGGTCAGGGGGAACTGGGTGTCAGGATTCCATATTTCAGTATAACACAATACTACTATACACATCATAGGTACCCCGTATGTACTGGAGCTGAGAGACATGGACATAAGAGTAGCACACATTAAGGTAAGAACATATCCACTTATCCCCCCAGGCTCTGTTGCCTCTCAAATATTCCCCTCGGAGTCACTGCTGTATGTGGTGAAGGACACCCACCACAGTTGGTGGGGGTACACCAAGAGCCACCCAACCTCTCACACAGATATGCTGCAATAGGAATTAGCACTTGCAGCTGTCATGTTGGGTTGCAGAATGGCATGCCAGGCAGTGACGCATGCTGATATGCATGACCCCACAGGCGTGTTGGGTCATAGACCACTTAAAGGGGCACCCAACGGCTGTGGCGGCAGCTGCTCCACACAGTACATGGCAAAATGTACAGTGAGAAGTAGCTATCACAACAAGCGGTGCAGCAACCACAGGGTTTCCATAGGATGTTTCCTGGCTACTCATGAATGTTCCCCTCTGGAAGGGCAAATGGGAGAGGAAATAGGCTCCAAGGAGAAGAAACAGGCCCAGGATTTGCAGGCCATATGCCACTGTAGCTCAGCTATGTGGCAATGCATGGAGCAGTACCATTTGAACAGTTCACCCATATCTCAGCGCAGTCAAAACCCACGCAATCAAAACATGCACTGTGCAGGGATACCAAAAGTGTGTGGTAGAAAACTGTGATAAAATAAAAATAAAAAACTCAAAACTCTGAACGCTGTTTTGACCATGTGGTTTTTAACCAGGCATCCATCCCTTTGTGATCTTGATGGCATACCTCCAGGGACCACACCATGATCTTTGGGCTCTACCACATGCTCCAAGACCAGCAGACACCCACGACATGTAGGTCACATGCCATGTCCATGGAAAAGAAAATCCTGTGTGCCTTGTCATACTATGCCATGGGCTCCCTCCAGAGGGTCACAGGGGACATCACAGGTATCAGTCAGTCATCCGTGTCAAGGGCCCTGCATCAGGTCACAGACCCCTTACTCCCACATATGCATTACCACATATGGTTCCCCACATCTGACGCAGACATACATGTCATGAAGGAGGCATTCCATAATATACTGGGTGCTATAGACTGTACCCATGTGGCTTTCATAACACCTACTGTGCACAGGGAGGCAAACAGAAACAGAAATGGTTACAACTGCATCGACTGACAGTGTGTGACACAGATAGTATCATCACCATTGTGTGTGCCAAGTACCCTGGGTCAAACCATAATGCATACATATTTGACGGATCCAGGCTGAGTGACCACCTCGTGGCAGGTGGGGATGTGAATGGGTGGCTACAGGTTGAGTAGGGACATATCACATGTGCTACACAGCTTCGTGCACTGCCATGTGACACTAACATGTCCATTCTGTACCCACTACCTAGTTGACAGCAGATACCCACTCTACATACCTGATGATGCCACTCCTGGCACCACATGCCAGGGAGGAAAAGACATAAAATGAGGTGCACAGAAGGACACATACCATTGTTGAGAGGAAGATCCGGGTGCTGCAGATGCAGTTGTGTTGTCTGGATCACACTGCTGGCATGATGATGCTGGCCCCTGGGAAGGCCTCTGGAGTGATCACTGAATGTGCAATGCTGTATAATATGGTCATGCACAAATGGCTACCCATGCCCGATCACCAGGGTACTGTTCCACAGGGTGAAGAGGAGGGACATGACCTGCAGCACCATTGTACTAAGACACTATCTGGCTGAGTGGCATGCCATGCACTAGGCCATGGCCATTCAGGAGACAGAGTGTACACCATAGTGGCACAGTGATGAGGGCTATATGCCTTGATTGCCCATATGTGGGAGGGGGCTGGTTGTCCCATCCTGTGTGCTGCATGTTACTGTCTATCTGCGATGGCATTGTATCATGTGAAGCAGGGGAGCATTTGGTTCCTGTAAGGTGTCTAGGCCAGGTCCTGTGCAGCCTTGGGTGTCCCCAGCACAGTCTCAGTCAATGTCCTCCATGGTGCCCAGCTCCACCACCATGTCCTGTGTCTCCTGTACTGCACCTGTGGGTGAGAATATATTAGGTGGTTACTTACAGGTGTATTTGGAGGCACTGGCATGTATTCAGCCAGTTACAATGTGGTCCACATACCTGTGCAATCCATGTCTGTGTCCCCCTGTGTTTCCTCCTCCATGAAGGTTGCCAACATCTCATGGGTGCTGACCATGGTCTCCTGATCTCCAGGGTGTGAGACAGACTGTTGTTTATGGCATTCAATTATATACCTCCCCCTCGTGTCCCCTGCACTGTGCCCCATACCTGACAAGATGTTAGTGCCCTCCACCTCCCCATGTATGCTGACCTCAGAGGGGGTCTCAGCCACTTTCTTCTTGAAAGGTGACAGTGTTGGCACTTGCATGGGTGGTACCCTGCATGTGTCACACTGTACCCATTTCATGGTGGCCAGCTTTTGTTTCATGGCCAACCTGAAGGTCATGTCACTTGTGCTTGATTGTCACAAGAGTACATGCCTTCGGACTGGCTACATTGGCTATGGTCTCGATGTCTATCCATATCCTAGCCTTCACCTTGACTGTGGTATTCAGGGACTCTGCACCATACAGCACCCCATGGTTGTCATGGATCGACCTAGCAGTCCATAAAACTGCTGGACCAGGATCTGGTGATACCACAAGATGTGCATCTTCCACAGCTCTCGGCCCATCCCAGGCCTGGGTGTGCAGTCTCTTGTGGGGGTATGTGTGGCATGTTGCAGCACCTACATCTCCACTTCCTGCTGTTGTGCATGCCTCCATTGTGGTAATCACTTCTTGTGTCCATGTGGGGGGGTGCACATGCCCATATATGAGGGGTCAAAGGGTGGGGTTACATATGTTTGGGCTGCCCTGCTGTCCCTGTTAGTTGCACTGCACGCATCCATTGGCTACACCTCTGCCTTGACTACTACTACACATGCCATTGTGAATGCCGCATGTATTTTTTGCTGGTTGGGGCGCATAGCTGTGCACCTGGATTACGTCTCATTTGTGTGCAGTAAATGTGCTTTCATGAATAGGGCCCAATATCAGTGACTGAAGTATGTACTGAAATTAAGTTTGGTAAATTCATGTAAATTCTTCCCTCACTGAAGTAAGAAATGTCCATGCATATAAAGTGTCAGCATTTATGATATTAAGCTAATTCATATAGCTATGTAAGAACAAACATTACATAAGAAACAAGCGCTGCATTATATGCTGAGACCAATAGTACTATCTTAACTTCTGCGTTCACACAAGGCTGTATTGTCCCAGAGTGTATCCCGTATCTCCTAATCTTGTACAGTTGAAACCTTTATGTCATTGGTATCTTTTCAACATCATAGCTGTGGCTATTTGTAATACGTTCAGTTTCCGGTAACTGCTTATCTAGCTGCTGCTGAACAGTTCACATATTGAAATCTGCACAAATTATTTACATGGTTCCATGCTGTGGCAATCAAAGCTCTCTTTTTAGAAACCCTTTCCTGTTCTCTTGCTAACAGTCTACAAAACACATTCTTGCTGTTGCAGCATATTTTAGCCTCTGAGCTATTGAAACTCAGTGTTTTTCCTACTTTAAAACTCCTAGGGCCAGATATAGTGCTGGAATAGTGCTGGATTTGTGTGAGGCTGCAAAATTCAAAAGTCCTATTAGCGCCGGTGCTGTGTGGTAGCACCGACGCTAATAGATAATAGTATGTAGGGGCGGGGTGAGAAGAACGTCCATGAATGCCAGCGCCATGGCATATTCAAAGGTCTAGTGCCACTCTACAGGTATTAGTGCAACCTGTAGCGCTGCGCTAGATACCACCTAACAAAAGCTGGCAGTAATGCGGTGGTAAAGCAGTGGTGGTGCCCCCCCATCGTGGACCCCCGTATCTGCGGTACTACAGTAAAAGCCCTGGTAGTCTAGTGGTCCCCCCAACCCCTGCATGAATCCTGACCCAGTTTGAATATAATACTATTAATATCCCTGGTAGTCTAGTGGTCCCCCACCACCCCTGCATGAATCCTGACCCATTTAGAATAAACTAATATTAATTTCCCTGGTAGTCTAGTGGTCCCCCTACCCAGCAGTGATGCCCCTGCTTAGCCCAGGAACACTCACCACCACGGCCGGCCGCCGACTCTCAGACTGGCAGACCACTCATGAAGTGATTTCCTCTCAGCCATGAATCCATTTACATGGGTGACACCATCTGTCAGGACAAAAAGACAGAAAGCAGATGGTGTGGTGTGGTGTGGTGTGGTGTGGTGTGGTGTGGTGTGGTGTGGTGTGGTGTGGTGTGGTGTGGTGCAGGTGCTAAGATAGCCATAGTCTTGCTGTGCTCCCTGCTGCTCTAAACTCCTTTTAGTATCTAAAAATCTCTCCTTTATTTTATTATTTTTTCTCCCACCGTTTTCACTTTGATGAATGAAACTTGAGTTCTTTTTGGTTAAAGGTGTGGTGATGAGTTTTTCGAGTGGACTGCTAGTGGGGACTTGGCATTGGGAGACATGCTATTACACAGAAACTGCAGGTTTGCTGCCATCTGCCAACAGTTTAGCGGCGGAGCATTTTGGCTCTCTGGGGCCTCCAATTGTCTGGGTTTTCTTTGCCAAGCTTGGTGCTTAGAGAATTGTTTGCAGACATCCATGGTGGCTCCCCGTCTTCTTACTGGCAGCCAGGATCCAGGAGATCCTTCACAAGGAAGGTACCAGGTGTACAACATGTGTGAGATGCACACTTTGGGCCAGATATTCAAAACTTTGCGCTGGGCAAAAATCATTTGCGCAGGTTTAGCGCGGGATTAGCGCGGGTCTGCCATATTCAAAAGGCCAAATAGAGCGGGCAAACTGCATTAGCGCCAGGCAAAAGTATAATGTATGCAAGGGGCAAACTGACATGAATACAAGCGCAATGCTATATTCAGTGGCTAGCGCGGCGCTAAGTGGTTTAAGCGCGACCCTAGTAGCGACAGTTAGTCGCGGTGTGAATTACCACCAGAAAAAGCTGGTCTTAATCCTGGGCAATCAGCTGCGAATATAAATGGCTGTGCGCGGGATTTGTTGGTTTAGCCGGTCTCTGGCGCCACCCTAACATAAATATAACACATAGATAAAGCCAAACATAGTGGAAGCTTGCTGCTAACCAATGGCATCACAATGATGCCATCATCTGCCACCAGTCCCAGCCATGCCAGGCAGTAAGTGGTGACCCTGCCGCCAGTGGACAGCATGGCAGTGTAGCCATACAGCACACACCTGCTGACCACACACATATCTGTGGACAAAACAGATGCCAGCACACACATGCAGCACTGTGGGCATGGAGGATGTTGAGGGAGTGTGTATGGGTGGCCAGGCTGTGCCACAGACCAGGTGTGGCCACAAGTGGGACTCAGCATGCAGTGCACATGGGCCAGTATTAGGAATACCCCCAACACTAGTGTGCCTTTCGGATACTATATGCCCCCCAGCCACATACCACACAGCTGTACAACTGCCACAACACACAAAGCCAGATATGTACATGTCACTGTGGGCATCACATGCCACAGGTACAGCATCTGTGGGTCACACAACAGTGTAACAGTAATGTCGACTGTCAGTAAACACCTGCAGGTTGGGCCTGTCACTGTGTACAGTGCAATCAGCATCACTTGCCCTACACACCATAGGCAGTGCTACGTCCCTCACACTACTGCTCTCCTTGCTACTGTAGTGTCTGCTGTGCACTGTAGCATGCCCTACGGTGTGACAGTTGCATGCAGCACCACCACCACCTGTGCCCTGCTGTCCTGTCCCCTGGGGTACAATATGCTATGCTATGCTATGCTGTACTGTTTACCTGTAGCCTGTAGCTATCATCGTGCACTGCCAGACTGACCTACAGATGGAGCTGCGGTTGGACCTTGTCTGCCCTGTACTTCCAGACTGACCTACAGGTGGCTCTATGGGACCCTGCAGTAACGCTAGGCAAACTGTGTGCAAATCAGGGTATAATGAGATGCTAATCCGGTTGTTTGCCCAGAGACTACCTAAGTAGGCTCATTTGCATGGCACTTTTGAATATGGCACATTTTAGCTCCGGGCAAGCGTGTTTGCTCCAGGCTAACTGCTTAGCTCCGCGCTAATGTGTTAGCGCGGCGCTAATGGTACAGGGAATATTGTAAAGTTTTGATCACTGTTCTTTCTCATCTGCTGCTTCCTGCAACTGTACTGAGTCCATGCATTTGCTGGCACACACATTGGCCACGTAGTTCATCTGTACCTGCCCTCACGTTGCTGTGTACTGTGTTGTTGTTGTGGTTGCACTTCCTGGTTGTTTTATTCAGTGCTGTCTTATTCCAGGGCAATGTTGCCCTGCACTCCCAGACCAGTTTGCATGGCCTCATTACCATGCTATATTCAGAAACTGTTTGCCCTGGGCTATTCCGTTTGAATATGGCTTGCTTTGTGCTCCGGGCTCAGTTTGCCCGCTGGGCAGTGCTAATTTTGCCCCTGGGCAAAGGTTTGAATATCTGGCCCTTTATGTTTAAAAAAGGTACAGTAGGTTAATGGTGCCTCAGGACATGGGTTCAAAAGTATTACTCCTGCAATTCTACATTTACTGCACTTAGTGGAGCGGTTGTTGTCTTTCTTTTTCCAGGTGGCAACTAATTGTACTCATATGCCCTAGAAACTATAATGAAGGAGGACTACGCATTCGTTTTGGTGAGGTATTTGACGGAGGGACCCTGAGCTGTGTGAGGGGAGCCTGGCTGTTTATGGTTTATGGTTCCAGGCCTATTTTGTACTTTTATATAGAGGCTCTGTTTGAGAGACAGAGGTATGTTTTTTATTTCACATCTCTACTCGAGGATAGGGAGATGGCGGTGCTTAACATTAGTAATACTGTAGCACCAGTTTGACTTCCATTGTTGGATCTATATCAGTTGGAAAACTGGAACGCTGTTTGTGGAAATGTTGAGATGGGGTGAAACATTGCATATGGACTCCATGATACTGGAGCCTTATATTGGTGGTCCCATGAAATCAAACAGAAGTGACTTCCTCAGCTTGAATTAATAATGGAGACTTGGGGCCAGATATTCAAAACTTTGCCCAGGGGCAAAATTAGCACTGCCCAGCGGGCAAACTGAGCCCGGAGCACAAAGCAAGCCATATTCAAACGGAATAGCCCAGGGCAAACAGCTTCTGAATATAGCATGGTAATGAGGCCATGCAAACTGGGCTGGGAGTGCAGGGCAAACATTGCCCTGGAATAAGACAGCACTGAATAAAACAACCAGGAAGTGCAACCCACAACAACAACACAGTACACAGCAACGTGAGGGCAGGTACAGATGAACTACGTGGCCAATGTGTGTGCCAGCAAATGCATGGACTCAGTACAGTTGCAGGAAGCAGCAGATGAGAAAGAACAGTGATCAAAACTTTACAATATTCCCCTTACCATTAGCGCCCGGCTAACACATTAGCTGGTGCTAAGTAAGTTAGCCTGGAGTAAACACGCTGTCCGGGGCCAAATGTGCCATATTCAAAAGTGCTATGCAATGAGCCTACTTAGGTAGTCTCTGGGCAAACAACCGGATTAGCATCTCATTATACCCTGATTTGCACACAGTTTGCCTAGCGTTACTGCAGGGTCCCATAGAGCCACCTGTAGGTCAGTCTGGAAGTACAGGGCAGACAAGGTCCAACCGCAGCTCCATCTGTAGGTCAGTCTGGCAGTGCAGATGATAGCTACAGGCTACAGGTGAACAGTACAGCATAGCATAGCATAGCATATTGTACCCCAGGGACAGGACAGCATAGGCACAGGTGGTGGTGGTGCTGCATGCAACTGTCACACCGTAGGGCATGCTACAGCACAGCAGACACTACAGTAGCAAGGGAGACAGTAGTGTGAGGGACGTAGCACTGCCTATGGTGTGTAGGGCAAGTGATGCTGATTGCACTGTACACAGTGACAGGCCCAACCTGCAGGTGTTTACTGACAGTCGACATTACTGTTACACTGTTGTGTGACCCACAGATGCTGTACCTGTGGCATGTGATGCCCACAGTGACATGTACATATCTGGCTTTGTGTGTTGTGGCAGTTGTACAGCTGTGTGGTATGTGGCTGGGGGGCATATAGTATCCGAAAGGCACACTAGTGTTGGGGTATTCCTAATACTGGCCCATGTGCACTGCATGCTGGGTCCCAGCCTTGTGGCACACACCTGGTCTGTGGCACAGCCTGGCCACCATCACACTCCCTCAACATCCTCCATGCCCACAGTGCTGCATGTGTGTGCTGGCACCTGTTTTTGTCCACAGATATGTGTGGTCAGCAGGTGTGTGCTGTATGGCTACACTGCCATGCTGTCCACTGGCGGCAGGGTCACCACTTACTGCCTGGCATGGCTGGGACTGGTGCAGATGATGGCATCATTGTGATGCCATTGGTTAGCAGCAAGCTTCCACTATGTTTGGCTTTATCTATGTGTTATATTTATGTGTTGGGGTCGCAGAAGACCCGCGCTAAACCAACAAATCCACGCAGGCCATTTATGTAGCGCCAATGCCTGATTGCCCAGGATTAAGACCAGCTTTCTGAGCAGTAATCTACACCGCGCTAACTGTCGCGACTAGGTCGCTGTTAAACCACTTAGCTGCAGGCGCTAGCCACTGAATATAGCATTGCGCTTGTATTCATGTCAGTTTGCCCTTGCATACATTATACTTTTGCCTGGTGCTAATGCAGTTTGCCAGCATATTTGGCCTTTTGAATATGGCAGACCCGCTTTCCGCTTAACCCTGCGCCAAATGATTTTTGCCCAGCACAAAGTTTTGAATATCTGGCCCTTGAAGTTTTAGTCAGCCTCAGCCGTGGTGGTGAGATTGAGGGCTGAGCGCGCCGGCTCTGTTCGTAGCAGTTCCTGGGCTACGGGGCGTCACTGCCAGGTGGGGGACCACTAGACTACCAGGGAAATTAATATTATTTTATTCTAAATGGGTTGGGATTCATGCAGAGGGGTGGGAGACCACTAGACTACCAGGGAAATTAATATTATTTTATTCTAAATGGGTCAGGATTTGTACAGGGGGTGGGGAGACCACTAGTATACCAGGGAAATTAATATTATTTCATTCTAAATGGGTCGGGATTCATGCAGGGGTGGGGACCACTAGACTACAAGGGAAATTAATATTATTTTATTCTAAATGGGTCGGTATTCATGCAGGGGGGGGGGACCACTAGACTACCAGGTAAATTAATATTAGTTTATTCAAAATGGGTCGGGATTCGTGCAGGGGTGTGGGGGACCACTAGACTACCAGGTAAATTAATATTAGTTTATTCTAAACTGGTTGGGATTCGTGCAGGGGGTGGGGACCACTAGACTACCAGGGATATTAATATTATGTTATTCTAAATGGGTCGGGATGCATGCAGGGGGGTGGGGAGACCACTAGACTACCAGGGACATTACTTTCCATTCGATTGTGAATGGGTCAGGACTGCACCAACTGTGCCTAGCAGCACATAGTTCCTGCTGCTTCCAGCCTGTACTTCTATTCCGACCAACAGGGGATGATGTGGGTATGCCTTGGCCTGCAGTGTCCAGCCTGTATTTCCATTCTGACCAAAAGGGGGAGCTTTGTGCTCCATGCAGTAGCACTGGGCAAACTGCATGGTATTGTATGTTAATCAGCACTTAATGAGATGCAAATGTACCTGTTTGCCCACAGATTACCTAAGTAGGCTCATTTGCATCGGAGCTTTGAATATAGCTCCCGTTTGCCCCGGGCTAACCAGTTTGCACCAGGCTAATGTGTTAGCACTGTGCAATCAGGTTAGCCCCAGGCAAACCTCACTTCAGCTTAGCACAGTTCTGCAGTGTGTGGCTTACATTGTTGTTTGCAGTCATACCTCTCAACTGTCCCTGATTTTCAGGGACGTCCCTGATTTTACCTCAAAATCATACTCTGTCCCTCCTAAACATTGTGTTTTTGTGACCAAACAGTGGGGGTTGTAAGCATAAAATAATGTCAAACATTAATGTTACTGACGTGTTCTTCCTTAGAAAATGCATTTTACACTAAACCACTTATTCTACCAGCTTCCTGAGTGGATATGTCCAATTTTTAAGGTGTGTCCATGATTTTAAACCTTTGTCCCTGTTTGTTTTAAGCATTGTCCCTGATTTATGAGGCAGGAGATTGATAGGTGTGTTTGCAGTAGCTGTGAGACATCTCTGTGCAATCACACAATGTTCTTCACCTGCAACACAGGCTTGCTACAGAGTCTAACGAGCTGCAGTTGCAGTTTGCACTTCCCTGTTGCTATATTCAGTCCTGTTTTATTCCTGGGCTATTTTTGCCCTGCAATCCCAGACCAGTTTGCCCGGCTTGCTTAGACTGCTATATTCAGCAGGATTAGCACTGGGCTATTTCCTTTTCAATATAGCTTGCTTTGTACTCCGGGCTAAGTTTGCCCGCCGGGCAGTGCTAATTTAGTCCCAGGCAAAGTTTTGAATATCTGGTTCCTACTGTCTTGTGTACAAACATGTATGTTTGCCTCTCTTTACGGCCCCTTTTTACCACTGTATAGCGACAGCAATGCTGACATACAGCTAAAGGAGAAGAGAGAAAAGGGAATCTGTAGGCATGACTGAATACTGAACACAGAGCAGTTTGTGTGCGCCACACTCCATCCAGTGTGTGAAGTTGAAGCACATCAGAGTAAATCAGTTTATCTGTTTTCTGACCCATGCACGCCCTTCCAGTGTGAATTAGTGGGTCTCTTCTCTCCCTCTTATCTCTGTCCCTGCACTTCTGCAACTGTCCAATTGGTCTTACTCTCTCTCTCTCTCTCTCTCTCTCTCCATTTTCTGCCCCCTGCCCTTCTGAAGTTGTCCTATTGGTCTCTGTCTCTGTCTCTGTCTCTGTCTCTGTCTGTCTCTCTCTCTCTCTCTCTCTCTCTCTCTCTCTCTGCCCTGGCCTCTGCATTTCTTTTCTTCCCTCTGGTTGCCTGTAATTGGTTACCTATACAGTATTTGTACAGAAGCCTCCCCCCAACCCAAAATATCCAGTTACTGTATTTAGCTGTCTACAAAACAGAGATATGTACCCAAGTCATTGGTTTGCAGAGCTCTGATGGTCAAATTGGCTGTAACTTTCGGCATTTCTTTGACCAGGAAAAAGTCTTCAACCTCTCTTCTCTGGCCCCAGTGCTTCCTCTGCAGCTGTCTGATTGGTGTCTCTCTCTGTCTCTCTCTCCCCTAACCTGCACACTTCTTTTTTTTAATTTAGTATACCTTATTAAATTTTTAACAACAATAACAAAAGTACATAAAACACTATAAAATTCATACAATACTATATACTAATACTAACATACTAAAATGCCAGCAGAATAGGCCTAACAGTCTCTCAAGTCTGCTCAATTTTCAGCACCTGCACTGAGGGCTGATTTTGGTGTCCCCCCCCTCCCGCATGGGTTATACTGTCCCCAGTCCCAGATGCTCCGCCTGTATTGGGCCTGGTCAGATTTACCCTTCCCCTGTACCTGTCCCATCCCCTCTTAAACCCATCCTCAGTCTCCACCTCTACCAGCTCCCTGGGCAGTGCATTCCATGGCTCCACCACCCTTTCAGTGAAATAGCATCTCCTCCTCTCCCATCTGAGCCTGTCCCCTTCCAGCTTATACCCGTGACCTCTTGTTGCCCCAAGAGGCCCAGAGAGCCAATTTCCTATCCATCTTAACAACTGTCTCCCTACCCCCATTTCCTTCAGCTTAGCCAGCAGGCCACTGTGCGGTACCGAATCAAACACCTTGCTAAAGAATAGAAAGAGAACATCCATTGGCCTACCCTGGTCCAGGGCCCTCATCACCCAGTCATAGAACTTAACAAGGTTTGTCTGGCACAATCTTCCCATGACAAAACAATGCTGTATATTGTCCAAGTACCCAGTTTGCTCCAGTAACCCCCCTAGCCTTTCCTTGACAATACCCTCCATCACCTTGCTGACCATCGATGTCAGGCTAGGGGGCCTGTAATTTCCTGCCTCCTGTCTTGATCCCTCCCTTGTGAATTGGCATGACATGGGCCACCTTCCAGTCTTGGGGCACCCTCCCAGCCCTCAGAGAGATGTTGAAAAGCTCCACTAGAGGGACTGCCAGGGCATCTGCCAGTTCCCTCAGCACCCTGGGATGTATCTCATCTGGCCCAAGTGCTTTCTCCGTCTGAAGGGACCTGAGGCTAATCAGTCACAGTAAAATGTAAAACATATATGGTTGCAAAGAAACTCCTGATAAACCGGATAATATCTAGGAACAATTCAGGTAAATGCTCCCCCCACACCGAAAACCAACCCTCTCCCACAACTCAGCCTCGTTGATGTCAATGATAAGTGGAGAAGCCTAACAAAAATCCCACAAAGAAAAGGTCAAACTAAACAGGTACCTGTGCCAGGTAACAGACATGTCAATTGGATCTGATCAAAAGAACAGTTAAAAGGGGATCCCATCTAGATATAAAAGTCTGAAGGCACCTTCTGTGATAGGCAATACTTCTCTAGTATGACAGCATACATAATTTCATTGTGCCATCCCTTCAGGGATGGTCGAATCATCTAGCAAATGAAATTACAGAGTATCACTAGCTTTGCCACTGCAGAGTCATATGAGCTTTTCTAATACTGAATAACCATTGTGGATAGAATCCTACCTGACAGATATTAGGGAGAAAGAATTCTTCAAGCCTCAAGAGTGGATTAAGGGAATTTCTAATAGCCATCCAAAAAGGCTGAATTTTTTATACAGTCTCATAACATACTACGCGGGTTTCCCTCTTCTTGATGACATCTATTACACAGCGGGGAAACTGGTTTCCCCATTCTAATAAATCTAGCCAGAGTAAAATAGAGCTTATGTAACACCTGAAACTGTACTACCCTGAGTCTATCTTGCTTTACAAACCTGTACAAATGCCCTCATATTCTACATCATAATTTCTGATCAGGAGAAATACCAAGGGCATGTGTCCAATAATAACAGGCTCCCAAAGGGGCCCTAGAATCTGACCCTTGAAAAAGTTTATAAATAGCTGAGACCTAGTGGGGTTGGGTGACTATAAGCAGAAGCATGTCCAATGAAGAGTGATCTTCTGAGTCCCAAGGCTTGGGACCAAGCATAGCAAGAATGGCATGTGTAATTTGTAAGTACTTAAAACATTGATGATCGGCCAAAGAAAAACGCTGCTTGGATGACTGAAATGTCAAGACCTTACCGTTCTCCAATAACCGTGAAAGAACTATTCCCTCCAGCTGGAGATAAAAGAGAGGTGAAATGGGTCACCCAGCGATTTTAAAGCTCAAATTCCTGACTATTGGCTGGTATATATCACATGACCACCTCTAGTTAAAATACAGCTCTAGCTGTGCTCCAGCCTTAAGGGTCCAACCCAAGGAGGTAGACCGCAGATGCCCATGTAGTTGCTTAAGTTGCACGTGCAATAGGCTAGAGAGAGTAAAAACTTCTAAACTATAGTAACAAGCACATTTTCTATTTCAACCCAAAGCGTATAATAAGTTGTTACTTCAGAATGCGTTAGAGGTAAACCCCACTGCCGAAACTTATGCACATGCAATGCACAGTAGTATATAAAAAACAATTAGGCAGGGATAAACCACCATTTAATTTAGGGAGGGTCAAGTTGAAATACCAATGCCATATACTCTTATACTGCCAGAGGATAGCATTTAAAATTGTTTGTAAACAAGAGAATCTGGTCTTTGGCAAAAAAAAGTCCCAACCTTCCTTCTGGGTATAATACTCATGGCAAAATATTCATCTTAATAAGGCTTATTCTGCCCCACAAAGAAAGGGGAAGCCTCTCCAAATCTAACTTAATCTGTTTCAGCAATCTGGAGAGTGTCCTTCATAAATGAAGGTGCTGACCATGCTAAGAACACTCCCAGATATAGTAACCATGAGGGTTCTCTCAAGAAACCAAGATAAATTATCTAGTCTTTAAAAATCTGCCCATTCAAGGGAAGAACGTTTGTTTTAGAAATATTTAACTTGTAAGTGGAGACTTGAAAGAAATGATTGATGGTAGCCAAGACAGTTGGCAAGACTTGAGCTAGGTTCACAAGATGTAAAAGAAGATAATCCACATAAGCCAGCAACAGATTTGGGGGCAGTATAGCGCAGTGGTTTAAGGCTCTGAGATGCAAATCTGGAGACTTGGGTTTGAATCTCACAGCCCCCACTTGCATGCTGTGTAACCCTAAGCAAGTCACTTAACTTCCCTGTGCTCTCAGGTCGCACCTGTAAAGAAGCTTTCAGCTTAGTGATTCTCTCCTGGTAAACAACAAATAAACAGACATTTCTTCCCTGCTACCTGAATCCCCCTATCACCATGGGCATGTAAATTATGTAGCAAGGGCTCCAAATATAAATGAAAAATCAATGGAGAAAGGGGACAGTCTTGTCTCATACCACAATGAAGGGGGGAAGAGTCAGAAAGCACACCATTTCACTAAACCCTCGCTGAAGGACAGGAATATAAAAGCCAAACTCATTTAATAAATGCAGAAGGGACCCCAAATTTCTGTAACATGGCAAATAAAAAGGGCCAAGAAACCCCTATCAAAAGCCTTTTCAGTGTCCATGGAGACCAGGGCCGCTGGAGTCCTGCTCTCCCTGGACACCGCCATAAGATAGTGGATCTTCTGCAAGTGGTCACTAGAGTATCTGTTTTTCATAAAACCAATCTGAACCGGTCTAGTAAGCATATCAAGGACAGCTGTAAGCCTAACAGCTAAAAACTTGGACCAAATTTTAATATCTGTATTAATTAGGGCAATGGGACGATAGCTACTTGGTAATAACTCATTTTTGTCAAGCTTAGCAATTAAAATAATTAAAACCTCCAGAAAACTGTCTTCAGAAAAACCCGACAAATGCCAATAAAGCTTAACTAAGAAGGGGGTTAATTCAGCAGAAAAGGCTATGTAAAACTTGTTACTGAAACCATCTGGCCCTGGGGCCTTGTCTAGGGTGAGCTACCTTATAGCCATGTGCGCTTCCCAAAGAGAGATGGGCTGAATAAGGGTCTCTGCCAAAGCCGGATCCAAAAATGGCAAAGTCACATAATCGAGATAAGTTGAAATATCCTCTGGATTAGTGATTACTAAGGACTTATTCGAATAGAGATCCAAATAATTATCAAGAAAGATGGCACTAATTGGCCTAGGATGTGTCTCAAATCCATCGGCTGAACCTGAACAGATCTGATAAATACCTCTGGCAGCATTAAGCATACACAGCTGCAAGGGGTACATGACAATTCACTCCTGCAAATTCATGCCTGGACAACCCACTTCTGACAATATGCTCCCTGTCGTTCTCGCTCCATGCTAATTCACCCCAGGTCAACTTGCTCCATAAGTTCATTTTATTTTAATGTTTCAATCTGCTATCGGTCCTACACTTCTTTTTTTTATTTCTTATTTCTTCTGAGCTCCCAGCTTCTGCCTTCAGTTGTCCCCCATGCAGCCCTTCCCTGAAAGTTTGCCCCCCTCCCTTGTGCACCCCACGACTTACCCTTCAGGGCAGGGTGGTGGGGAGCGACTCAACCCGCCCCCCAATAGATCCATGCCAGGGAGGTGCCTTCTCGGAGGTGACTCTGCGGGGACCATGTCATCCAGCTGGAGCTATTTTTTCCACTTTTCTCCCCTTGTGAGGAGGCAGGGAGTGAAATGACACCTGCGGTGAGCGCGTGCACGCTACCGCATGCACTCTCACCAAGCATCTGCCTGACTCCTCCCCTTCAGCTGTAGCGTCGGTGCGCTGCCCCCCAGCAGCTGCTAGGGGTCAGTGGAGCACTAACAGCTAGTGTTCCCCCACCCTGGAGAAGGAGAGCAGTCCAATGGATGCTCGATCCTTCTCCTCCCCGAAAACCCTGACAACCCATGCTCGTTCCCGAACACGGGTCACCAGCATGGCTTGAGGTAAGGCGTCCAGCGCCTCAGCCCTCAATGCCACCAGGCCGGCCTCTACACTTCTTTTTAATATATTAACATAGATCTGTTCAGCTCAGCTCTTTCCAGCTCTGCTTCTTAACTGTTTACATGTTTAAAACTGACATTGGAAGTTACATTTAGCTTACCTAATCAGGGTTTTATCTGGCTGAACCTGTCAAATGGGGCTCTGTGGATCTGTTCTGGACTGTAACCAATTAATCAATTAAATGTAACTAATAAGAGTGCACCCCTCAATGCCTGTTCTGTAATCTGTAATCCAAAACGGAAGCTCATTTTATCATTTGAGAACGCATGAAGAAAAAACGTGTTGATTCGGAGAACTACATATACACGCATCACAGGCGCGGTCTGCATAGCAAGGCAATCTGGTAAAATGAAGAAATGCTGCAATGCCCGTGTACACACAGCCAGTTACAAGGAGTCGCTGGTATAGACAGGTTCAGCACTCACACACATGCCCCTGACCCAGCTGCTGTTGAACGTGGAGAGGCTGTCAACCATGCTAAGGAGAGGGCAGCAAGCTCCCAAGACAGCACAGCACAGGTTATCCTGCACAGCAAACAGACAGTTTCCTTGGCAGCACAAGGAACCATACTGGACTGCTACATTAAGCGGACAATTCAGATAGTCTGAGCCACTGGCACACCCCCCCAATTCAAGATACCTGAGTAACCTAATTATCCCAGAGCACTACAGAGCATATATTCCAAGTGCCGGGGGTGACTAAGTTAACTTCCTACTGTATGGCAGTGGGCCAGGGGATGACCACATACTAGTGTTTGGCACTGAGCCCAATTTTAAATTTCTCGAAAATGCCAAACACTGGTATGCAGACGGGACATTCAGTGTTGCTCCCCCCTTATTCCATCAAATGTATGTGGTGCTGGACAAGAAATTTGGGAATATTAAACCAACCATATATGCCCTGCTTCCCGGTAAGTGCAGGGAAACTTATGAATATCTCCTAAGGTCATTAAAGGAGATTAATCCGCAGCTGGACCCAGTAGTTGTGATGACTGACTATGAAAAGGCCACAGTCCAGGCCTTTAAGTGAGTTTTCCCTAATGCACAACAAGTCAGTTTTTTGTTTTCATTTTTGCCAGTGTGTGTACACTGCAAAATACAATCTGAGAGATTAGGTGGAAGGTATGTGATGAACAGTGTGTTCAGCCTAAAATGCAGATACCTGCCTGCCTTAGAGTTCTATCTTGCCGACCAGGTAATAACATGGTTTGAGGAAATAACTGATGACAGCCCAAATGTGCTTCCTCCAGAGAGTGAACTGGTTTTTGACTATTTTGAAGATACCTGGATCGGGAGGAAGAACAGGTGGAGCACCAGCAGAAGACAACTACAATTTGACATCAAACTGTGGAATCACTGGGACAGTGTTGCTGAAAACAGGGCTAAAAGAAACAATGCAGTGGAAGCATTTCACCGCGGAATGCAGAGCATTTTGTCAATGGCACACTCAACATTATGGCTTTTCATAGATGGAATGCATGGTATTCAGCAGAAACATGATTTGGAGATTGAACAACTACTTGCTGGACATGCACCCACAACTTCACGATGTGTATATCGTGATAACGCGATTCATCTGCAGTGCCTCATTTCCAAGTATGAAGAGTGTACTGCAGAGGAATTTCTGTGAGGTGTAGCACCACCTTTGAATATTGACCTCACTGAATATGTGATTTTAACTTTTGGAAAAAAAGAATGCATGCTTTTAACTTTTGGAAATAAAGGAGACATGCTTTTAACTTTTGGACCAGAGCACCAAGATTTCTTCAGCAAGGTTAGCATCTATTTTGGAAGTATGACAGTAATTGCTAATAACTGAAAATAACTAAAAGAAGATAGTTGTGCTGTACAGAGCACATTGATCTATATTATATTAAAATTGAAGTTTGAGAGCAACATGACAGGGTGTGAAGAGATCCATAGAGTGCCTTTTGACAGGTTCAGCCTGATTAGGTAAGCCAAATGTAACTTCCACTGTCAGTTTTAAACATGTAAACATTTAAACAGTTGAACTGATCTATATTAAAATATTAAAGGGGCGTAGGAGCGAGAGCAGATTGAAACTGAAGTTAGGGATCAAGTTGACCTGGCATGACTTAACCAGGAGTGAGAATGGCAGGGAGAGAATTGTTGGGATCAGGTTGTCCGGAAGCGAATTCACAGGACCAAATTGATGTGCTAACAGCCGCAAGGCCAATAATTTGCCAGATTTCTTTCCTGACTCAGGATAATTGAATTTTGTGCACTGCAATGCAAGATCCTCTTTTTGAGCCATCAGATTGAAATACTGAGCCCTATGTTCATTAAGCAGAGACCAAGTATCCTTAGAGGAGTTGGAAGAAACCATATTCTCCAAAGTCCTAATATCCCACAAGAGACATTCCAAGGTTTGACTTAAATTTCTCTTCTCTTCTCTAACCATTGCTAGTCTAAGCAGCTGTCCCCTAATAGCACACTTAGCAGCCTCCTATAGAATATCCACTGCTTCCACTGACCCTCCATTTTCCTGAAAAAACAACTTAATAAAATCCCTAACTTTCTCCAGCATGTCAGAATGAAGCAATAGCTGTGAGTTAAGTCTCCACAATGTATCATGCTCCCCAGGTTGCCCAACAGTATTGGTAAGGGACACAGGCGCATGATCTGAGATTATTGTTTCTTGTTGCTGCGCCACTAGAAGCCCCTGAAGAAGTTCCTGACTAATAAGGTAAAAGTGTATCCAGCATGATGTAGAATGTACAGCAGAACAATATTGTCTCTCCATTGGATTTAAAAGGCAGCAAGGATGTACAAGCCCAAATCCTCCACCAGCTTCCTTAATGACCTTTGTGCTGGTGAAAGACCCCTAGGAAGGCATTCCAATCTATCAATGTCTGAGTGAAAGACCAGATTCCAATTGCTGCCTAAGATAATGCCACACTCTGAAAGGGGAGAGACAAGGGAAGCTAATTGTGCAAAGAAGGAGGGGGAATCCATATTGGGACCATAAATAGATCCTAGGACCACCTGCAAGAGCCTCAACCATCCCTGTATGATAATGTAATGCTCTTCAGGATCCGCAGGATCCTCAATCAACCTGAAAGACACCTGGCATACAATAAGGATAGCAACACCTCCCTTTCTAGAACTCACACCTGCCCCATATACCTGTTCAACCCAGTCCCGTCTGAAATAACTCATGTAATTTCTTATCAGATGTGTCTCCAGCAACAAGCAATACTGACTTGGAGATGCCCAAGATGATGAAGAATAGTTTGCTGCTCACGCCTGTCTCTAGCCCTTTTAACATTCCATGATATCAGTTTATACGGACCAGCCATTCCAATTATAAAATATAATCCTTACTGGCCAGATCATCCCCTTAAGCCACCTCTGAAGAAAGAAAGAAAAAACACCTATCATGCTGACCTGTGAGACCCCCCTCTCACCAACACATCCCACCTCAATAATAGTAAATGCAAATCTACCCAACCCCTAAAATAACCACCCTCCCCTCTCCCTGAGCCCATCAAAAGTTAACCAACTCACCACTACCCACCCAAAGAAGTAACACAAAAACTACCCCCGGTTCCCCACACAGCTCCTGACCAAGAAAAAGGCACATGATGAAACACCACCACTCACGTTGAGTCCCCACCCCCCAACCCCACCATCAAGGCGTCTTAATCAATATCTTAAGAAAAAAGGAATCAATGTAATTATTAAAAGAACTCTATTGACTAAGGCACGCACATCAATTATAAGATGGAGAACAATCTCAGGTAGAACAGTACACCTTCTGAAATCACAATATTTTAAAACACATATATAATAACTACTCTGCCCTAAAAAAAAAAGAGAGGCCTAGAGGTGGAATTCAGCCATAAATAATAACGCTCTCACTTGAAAAAAGGTGCAAGTTCGGAACTGTAGGGAACCTTAGTAAGAGATCAACAATCTCAAAAAAGGGGAGCAAAAGAAGCCCCTAATCTACTACAAAAATGGACTGTTACAAAAAATAAATAAATAAATAACTTATAACTCCCCCAATTAACTGCTCAGGAAGCACCAAAAGGATACAGCATATAAAACAGTTCTAGGAAAGACAGGATAATGACAGACCACTCCGGCTATGTCGGGGGACCAGCTCCAGCACTGCCAAAGCTCAGCACCACCTAAATGAACCCCAAGAAGAGCACTAGGATCCAAATTTGCTAATCCCTACTCAACTATCCACACACCATTAATTAACAATCTCCCAAGGGGAGAGGCAGGCTGCTATACCATCATAGAATTGGGGGTATCCTCTGACTGCCCCAGTCCCTCCTTCCTCACACTAAAAGCAGGGCAGGCCGATATTAAGAGTTCCACTTGGCAGGTATAGGTCAAGGCAATTGCAGGTGTGGCTAAAACACACTGATGTTAGAGCTTTCTCAGGACCGGGGCCCACCAGAATGGACACTCTGACCCAGCACCAAGATTCCCAGAATATTTGCTGCTACTAAAACAAGCCCACACCTTGTACCTTCATAGGGAAAAAGACAGCAGATTTAAATTGCCAAAGAGAATCTGAGCCATAATCTGCCAAACCAAAACTCCCCAGCCAAATTAGACACGTGGTCAAGGACATTGACCAGTGGGGATAGAGTAAGGCTGTGAGGCAACTCCAGGAGGACCCCTCTCCAGATATCAGTGGTGAGTACTAGCATAGTAGACTAACAACCAGCCCACAATAACTCCCCTCAAAGGAGCAATCATATGCCAAAAGAGGGGGGATAAGCACAAGTTCAAAGCTCAACACAAGCTCAAGATACCCATCATCAGAACCAAACTCCCCCCTCCACTAGGACAGTCACACCTCTCCCCTCCAGCACTCTTTGACAAAAAGAAGCAAGAAAAGAGGCCATACTCACTGTATTCCGTTTACCCTTCCAAGCTGCAGCATAGATGAGGAGCTAATAGGGGTCTCTGGAGCAAAATGAGAACAAGAGGGACCAAATTGCAGCTGACGCAGTAAGCAAAAAAAGGAATCACAAAGTGCAATCACATTCGGCTGGCTTCAAATTTGCCATGAGCTTTGCCCCAAAGCTTGCACTAGAAAAAATAAAAAATGGGGGAGAAAAGGGAGCCAGATTAGCGGTAACGGCTGAGCGTCACATACAACACTAGGACTAGCAAATGATAATAAACCAAACAACCAGCTCATATAAAAGAAAGTCCCAAAAAGTAACCGAAAGAAGTAAAAAGGATGGCCAACTGAATTCCACCTCTCATTTAAAGACATGCTGTCATCACAGGTACAGGATCCTAGATTTAGAGCCAGAAATAAAACCATGCTTTATATATGCCAAGCAGAAATCATAAAGTAAAAGGTGTGTACCGTGGCACTCAGCTTCACCAAAATGAACCATGGCCTTCACCTGTGCTACAAGTCAATCCAGGCCCTTAGAACAAAATACAGCCTCCAGCTTTTGCATATGAATAAGATGTATAATATAAGAAATTAAAATAAAACTTCAAAAAAAAATCCTGACCAAATTAAGAACAGGTCTCAAATGACTCACCCTCCCAATAATAGAAAGCAACACTAATGAAGCAGCCAAGGATCATCTCATAACTAACATAAACACACAATACCATGCAAGTGCAGCCCATAAAGTCATGTTAATGATTTAAATAAGTCAGGGTACAGTTGGGGAAGGTCCCTCTTTGCTGCCTCACAGGAATCAAAAACTTTCAGGGAGCCTTGGTAGGACACCGGTAGTCTTGCAGTGTACAACATTTGAAATGAATTAGCAGCAATGAACTTGGAAACAATCAGCCTGTAGGAAGCCCTCATCTGCCAAATGGAGTGTGGGAGGTCCTGGGTCATTCATTTTCTATCCCTCCCAAAGCTCCTCCTGAAGAGAGTGAATCTTAGTGAGTAAGTGAATCTTGTCTAAATAATTTAGCAATTTAAAAATTAGAGGTAAGGGAGCTGAACCTGCAGGAGGGGTGGCTCGAAGCACTTGGTTAGCATGCTCAATGATATAAACAGGCCCATTGGGTGAGGGTCCTGCAAGCTTCTCACAAAACATTTATATAAATAAGATCAAGTTTGACCACTCAGAGCCTTCCAGGAAACCAATTATTACCAAGTTGTTTCTCCAACTTCACCCCACCAAGTCCTCAATTTTATCACCTAGAACAGCCAACTTACGCTGGAGGGACACAGATTCTGGCACCATTTTAACTTTCCAGTCCTCAATTGAAATGATGTGAGCTTCCGCATCACTGATTTGCTGAGTATGCACAGCTGTGAGAGATTTCGGTGATTTCAGCTCCTCCATGACAGTGTGCAGGGTGTCTCTTAAAGGGTTAAATTCCTGCGGCAAATGTTGCTCAGTTAGAGGTGGACCCAGCACTGCTGCCGACTTGCTTAGGGTAGGTTGCAGCTTACGCCACTTTGGGGCCCTTCTCCTTCTCTGGAGTGAGAGGTGGGGTATGACGTACTTGAGCCACCCCATCTCTGCATCCATCCCCACTGATTTTCTTCAACCAGGGCAGTCTAGGCAGGGAAACCAGATCAAATAAATATGCAGAAGGTAATTTTATAAGTCCAAAGTAGAAAATAATTCATTTAAAAGACTCATGGGGGGCAGAGGCAATGGAGCCAACAGCTCACTCAGTCAAGCACATCATGTGATTCCAACCACCATACTTGTGCAACTCTTTGATTTGTCTACCTCTCTAATAATTAGGGCAGATAAGCAACCATTCACAACCCAGTTGTGCATCCCGCAGCATCTTGCTTGTTTCTTATACATTCTGCTCTTTATCGTGCTCAGCCACCACAGTCTCCCCTCCCATGCACTTCTTCTGCAACTGTCTGATCAGTATCTCTTTTCTTTCTTTCCTGTCCCCTGTTCCTCTGCAGCTGTTTGATTGGTCACTGTCTATCTCTCTGTCTCTCTCACTTCTTTGCCCCTGTATTTCTGCAGCCATCCAATCATCTTTCTCTTTCTATCTCTCTTTTAATTTTTTTTTAAACCTTTTTAAACTTTCTCTTATTATTTCATTTGCAGCTCCAAGAAGCAGAGCTGCAGGTAACTGAGCTGAGAATCTTCTGGCTGTCTCACCTGTTGCCTGTCATTTAAGAACAGTGGAGCTGGGAAAGAGTGAAAGTAAAATGAAAACATTCACTAATTCAACTGTGAGGAGTGGAGTTAAGTGAGGACTCCCCCCTCCCCCCAAGTCTCTTACACTCATGGTCCAGCACTAGGCAGCATTGGTGGAGTGAAGAAAGAAAAAAAAGGCTTTTTTGTTTCAGTTCTGAGGAGTGGAGTGAGGATTTACTGAGACACTTTCATCTAACATCACCCAATGCTATTCTGTGTTGGTGAAGCAGGAGAAGGAGGAAGAGGATTTACACTACTGGCTCCGAGGAGTGGACTGTGGCAATGTACTCCCGCCCCAACTCCTGATGTACTGCAGTCAGAATCGATCATCAGAAGGGAGATGGTGCTTTCAGCTTTACGTAGAGGATAGTACATACAGTTTTTAGTTACTGAGCTCCTTCTAGGAGAAGCATTCTACTAAGACCCTAACCCTAGTGCTCCCTGTGCTTCCTCCCAATTCCCCTGCCCCCCACACCAGGGGTTTACATTGCCTCCATCAATATTTACAGCCTCCTAAAAAAATTAGATGCCATCCAGGTCTGGATAACACAGCACCATCCCAACATCCTCTCCATCGTGGAAACCTGGCTCTCCATATCCACTCCTGACTCCACCATCACTATCCCTGGATCCCTTTTCCGTAATGACAGAGCTGGCAAATGTGGTGAAGGGCCCCACTTATCATTACCTTCATCTACATTCCCCCTTGCGGCCAGAAACTTGCCTTCCAATCCCTTATTTACTACCTCTCCCACCTCCCACCCAAGTCTGAATAAATAACTCTTGGGGATTTCAATATAAAGTGGCTCTCCTCTTCAGCCATCCCTTACAAAGATACTATAGCAGCCCTTGACCTCACCCACCTTTCCTCTTCCGTGCACTTACCCGCCTGGAAACCAAACTCTACCTCCTGGAAGCCCTAAATGTCACCCATCACGGTAATGACATCCTAGACCTCAGACTCCTACACTTGGTCCTGGATGAGGTCCTCTCACCCATCACCTGCCTCCTAAACCACTCCCTCTGCCTTGGTGAGTTCCCCTTTTTATGGGAGACAGCCATCATTACCCCAATCCACAAATTTGGGGACCATTTCTCCCTTGACAACTACTGCCCTATTTCCTTACCCCCCCTTCTAAAGCCCTGGAATGCATTGCCTAGGACCAGCTTATGGACTACCTCACCAAATATAACCTTCTCTCCAAATATCAACATGGTTTCCGCCAGGGTCACAGCATCTCCCCACCCTTCTTGAATTTTTCAGCTACATCCACTCTGCCCTTGACTGCGGGAGACTCACTGGTGCAGTCTTTCTAGATTTATCTAAGGCCATTGATACTGTCAATCACTCCCTCCTCATCACTCCTCTCACTCACCTTGGCCTCTCTCAGGAGGCCATGGCCTGGTTCTCCGACTATCTGTCAAATCACTCCCAGTGGGACAAAATATGCAGCACCCTCTCCAAACCCCTCCCAATCCTCTCTGGTGTCCCTCAGGGGTCTATCTTAGGGCTCATTCCATTTAGCATTTTCCTCAACACCTTATCTAAAGCCTGCTCTGAAAATATCCTCCTTTATGCAGATGACACAGTTCTCTAAGCCTCTCATCAAACCCTGTCTCCCTTTAACATTCCCTTCAAAACTCCTTTTATGAAGCAGAGTCCTGGTTTATCAAGCACAGACTTGTGCCGAACCAAAAAAAAGACCAAAGTTATGCCATTTTCCTATCACCAAAACAAACACAAGGGAACCCCACTCCACATCCACACTTTCCTGTCTCTCCCCCTCAAGCAGGTGAACACCTTTAAATGTACCTGGGTGTCACCCTCGCCTCTGCGCTCACCTTCCATGACCATGTTCACCTCCTCTGTACCTCTGTAAACTACTGAATTAGCCAACTTTATCACCACAGGGACTGTCTCCTCCCTGACACCCTCCAATTCGCTATCTCATCCTCCTTCTTGTCTCTCATTGATTATGGCATCCTGATCTATGGTGCTGCTGGCAATACTGCCCTTCACAGAGTCAAAGTCTCACTAAACAAAGCCTGCCACCTAGCCAAAGGGTGCCCCAGAACAATCCACACCTGCACGCTCTATAGCTAATCTAACTTGCTTAACTTCGAGGACAGGTTATTATACCAAACCTGCCTCCTCGCCAAGAAAATATCTGATGGCCTTGCAGCTCCCAACATTTCTCCTCTTATCCAACCTGTCCCCATTGCTGTGGCCACCCGTAGCTTGCTCAAGCCTACCCTACTAGTTCCACATCTCAAAACATCACTAGGTCAGCACTCCTTCTCCTATAGTGCCCCCACCTGGCTAAACTCCCTTCCCTGCTCCATCACCCAGGAACCAAAACTTGGTCACTTCAAATCTCTGCTCCATGACCACCTCCTCACTACCCATTCCTGTAACTGCCCCTAACCTCTACCCCACTAGCGTTCCCCTTCTCTCCCCCCCACTACATCTCTGACAATGGACTCATGTCTAGCCTGAATTTTCACCTAGACTTGACCACCTCTGGAGCCAAGTGGTCTCCTCCATGTTAGTAACTAAGTTTCATGCCTCCTGTACTTGCCTGTACATGACCACCAATTTTGTATGTCGTTGATACCATGCTGTTGTATTCTCTATATACTGTCTGTAAAGTTTTGTCCTTCTCAGATGTGGATCCTTTGTAAAGGAGTCTCTGACTCAGAGGATTATAATTCTGATACTGTTCTAATAGAAAAAAAAAAGACACACATGTATTGCTAATGAGTAATGCAGCCCAATACATGTCTTTATAGCTCAAGTCTGCCTACTGCTATGTTCTGTCCCAAACAAGTGCTGATCTTTATGCATGCATAGCAAGAGCTTAGAATGTTGAGGTATGGCAAAAGGAGGAAAGAGAGACAAGGGAGTCTGAGGGTGTGACCGGATCTGAACCCAGAACAGTTTATGTGATCTACACACCACCCAGTGACTGGAATTGAAGCACATCAGTGGGAATCAGTGTGTTTCTATTCTCCACCCCCGTACTTTCTCTGCAGCTCTCCAACTGGTTTCTTTCTCTCTCTCTGTCTGTCTCCTTTCCTCTCCCCACAATGTCTGCAGCTGTTCGATCTGCCTCTCTGTCTCTACCTCTCTCTCTAGTCCCTGCCAACCCTGCACATCTACAGCTCTCTGAGCAGTCTCGCTCTCTCCCATCCCCCACTTTTCTTGGTTCCCACCACACTTCCTGTGGAAATTGCTACAAAGAAGAGCAATGTACCCAGAGTACTGATTTACAGACTTCTGACAGTCACTGTAACTTTTGAATTTTCATAAAACAGAAGAAAATAGGCTAACTCTGTTCCTCACCCTCCCACACTTCATCAGCAGCTTTCCAATCAGTCTCTCTCTCTCTCTCTCTCTCTCTTGCTTCCCTGTCCTCCATTCTTCTTTAGCTGTCCTATTGTCTCTCTCATTCTCAGTGATCCCACCCCATGCCTTTATCCCTCTCTATGTAAGGGAAGGGATAAAAGCAACTGAAGGGTACACAACCTACAGGAGAGACAGTGAGGAGAGAAGAGGGGGTGGAGTAGCTCTCTATGTAAGGAAAGGGATAAAAGCAACTGAACTAAAGAGTAAACAGGGAGGAGAGGAGGCACTGTGGGTCACCTCCGAGACTGGAAATGGCACCACAATCCGCACAGGAGATGTATACAGACCCCCATGTCAGGGGGAAGGAATGGACAAGGATATGATAGAAGACATTCTTAGGATGGCAAAGAAAGGGGCGATACTGTTGATGGGAGACCTGAATATGCCAGATGTTAACTGGAGCACATTTGCTGCAGCCACATTCAAGAGCAGGGCCATTCTCGATGTCCTACAGGTGGCATGCCTCAGACAGCTAGTTTTGGAACACACTCATGAGGGAGCAATCTTAGACCTCGTACTCTCAAATAAGGACAGTGAGAGGATCTCAGAGCTAGAAGTGGGTAGCCATCTGGGAACAAGTGGCCACCAAACAGTGTGGTTCATGATAAACTCAGCTACAGAGTCAAGCCATACAAAAGTGAGGGTACTGGACTTCAGGAGGGCTGACTTTGGCAAGATGGGAGAGTGACTTAGAAAAGCACTAGCAAATAGGTTAGAAGGAGGGGTGGAGCAACACTGGAGAAACATCAAAACTGCCATCACAGAGGCAACAAGCCTTTGTGTGAAACAAATAAACAAATTAAAACAAAAGAAAAAGCCACTATGGTTCTCAAAAGAGGTGGTGGAGAAGGTCAGGGAGAAAAAGATAGCATTTGGGAATTATAAGGAAACGCTGAAGGAGCAGGACAGAGAGCTGTACCAGTTAAGGCAGAAGGAAGCAGGGAGAGAAGTCAGAATAGCAAAGGCCCAAACTGAGGAAAATATAGCCAACTGGATTAAGAAGGGGGATAAAACCTTTTATAGGTACATCAGGGAGTGTAGAAAGACAAAGGGAGGGATAGTGAGGCTGGATAGAATGCACAGTGGGTGGACAGAGAGGGACACTGAAAAAGCAGGGATACTGAATGAATATTTCTGCTCAGTATTCACAAAGGAGGAGGAGGGGGAAGTTCCTAATCCAATTAACAGAAGCACTCGGGATAGGGGGGTTGATCCCAGTCATTTCACAGAAGAAAGGGTTCTGAAAGAACACCTAAAACTGAAGGTGGGCAAAGCAATGGGGCCTGATGGAATTCACTCCAGTATTCTAAAAGAATTAAGGGGAGAACTTGTGAAACCACTGACTACCCTTTTTAACAAATCATGGGAGGATGGTGTGGCACCTGAGGACTGGAGGAAGGCAGATGTGATTCTCCTTCACAGAATTGGGAGCAGGACAGAGGCAGGAAACTATAGACCTGTCAGTTTGACCTCTGTAGTAGGGAAAGTGATGGAATCTCTTCTGAAGGAAAGAACCGTTGAGTACCTAGAGGTCAGTGGGGCACAGGACCCAAGGCAGCATGGGTTCACAGTGGGAAGGCCAAGTCAGATGAATCTAATTGATTTCTTTGACTGGGTGACAAAAGTAATACACCAGGGAGGGGCTGTGGACATGGCCTACCTAGACTTTAGCGAGGCATTTGACAGAGTCCCAGACAAAAGATTAATAGTCAAATTAACCAACATGGGAGTGGGTCCCAGGGTGGTAGCCTGGGTAAAACATTGGCTGGAGAACAGGACACAGAAAGTAATGGTAAATGGAGTCCACTCTGAAGAAAGAGGGGTTACTAGTGGGGTACTGCAGGCTTCAGTACTGGGTCCAGTCCTTTTTAATGTCTTTGTAAGTGACATTGCAGAGGGACTAGAAGGAAAAGTATGCCTCTTTGCAGATGACACAAAGATCTGCAACAGGGTTGATACACAAGGGGGTTGGGGTGGAAAGGATGAGAACGGACTTGGCAACGTTGGAGGAATGGTCAGAAGTATGGCAGCTTGGATTCAATGCAAAGAAGTGCAAAATAATGCACCTGGGAAACAAAAACCCAGGGGAAGATTACACAATGGGGGGGGTAGTAACAACAACAAAAATGGAAAGGGACCTGAGGGTAATCATATCAGATGACCTTAAGGTTAGCAAGCAATGTGAGACAGCAGTAGGGAGGGCTGGGGGAAAACTGGGATGTATAGGGAGAGGCATCACCTGCAGAAAACTAGAAGTTGTTATCCCTCTGTACAGACAGCTGGTGAGACCCCATCTGGAGTACTGCACCCAGTTCTGGAGACCCTATCTCCTCAAGGACATAGACAGGATAGAGGCAGTCCAGAGGAAGGCAACTAAAATGGTGCAGGATCTGCAAGAGAAGCCATACGAGGAGAGGCTAAAGGAGCTTAATATGTATACCCTTGAGGAAAGGAGGGAAGGGGGACATGATAGAAACTTTTAAGTACCTCAGTGGAATCAACAAAGTTCAAGAGGGTAGCATCTTTCAGAAAAAGAGATGTGCAAGAACAAGGGAACACAATTTGAAGATGGAGGCGGTTCAGAGGCAATGTGAGGAAGTATTTTTTCACAGAGAGGGTGGTGGACGCATGGAACAGCCTTCCTGAGGAGGCTGTGGGGTTTAAAACTGTGGGAGAATTCAAGAATGCATGGGACAGACATAAGGCAATTTTTGTGGGGGGGTAGGAAGAAATAGGCTGTTGGTTAAATAGGATCTGCAGCTCATCCTGTGAGTAGGGAAATGAGCAGACTAGGTGGGCCAAACGGTCCTTATCTGCCATCAAAGTCTATGTTTCGATGTTTCTATGTTTGATCCATCTGGCTGCTAGCTATTGGTTCCCAATACAGTATTTGTACAGAACCCCCCCCCCTACATTTCCAGTCACTGTGCTTGGCTTACAAAGCAACTTTTCACTTTTCTTTGAACAAAACAAAATTAGCCCCTGGCTACATTTTAGTCAAACTGATTGCCATAGGTGTTATTTCTGAAAACATAGTCTATCCTCATGGACTGTTAATACCAGAAGACATAGAAGTTTAAGTTAAGTTAAGTTTAAGTTTATTGGCAGGAAGAATCCATTGAGCACGCTCATTTTCAAGGAGGTCCTGTAAGAACAACATTAAACAACAGTGTACAATAAAAGGTCTGACATAGTATACAGGTACAATAATTGGTAGAAAAAAGTGCATATATGGTCAGTAAAAACAATAATTAAACAGATCGGAATCCGATGCCCGGGTAAGCAGTGATTACATACCATAAGGTAACAATAATTGGTAGGAAATACATACAGGGTCAGTGAAAAGAAAAACAATGGTGAAGCATACAGGAACCAATTCATATTGGGCCCTATGCATGAAGGGGCAGGTAATATGCCCCGGAGGGGTGTACCCCACCCTCGCAGCTCTGCACCCTTGGGAGATCCGAGGGTAGCCTCATTCACAAACAGTGGCCACTGCATGAGTCCCATAGGTGGCCCTGCCCCCCTAACTCACAGGCCCTTGGGGGAGGTCAGGTGCGGAGTCGCAGACCTGGGCAGGTGGCCAATCAGCCACCCGACCCAGACCCCTCAGTGGATCACTTCAGCCTATGTGTGCCGGGTGAGGACCTGTTGCATACAATGTCACATGCAGTGTGGGAGGGTGCCACAGGCCCCCCAGTGTGTCCCACATGCTGGGGCTTCCTCGGTGGGGGTGCAGTGGATCCCCCTCCCAGCCACAGCCTGCGGCTGTCACACTTGGGGGGGCTGAATAACAGGCCCCCACCTTTACAGCTGCCCTGACCTGGGGGAAGTGCTGACACCTGCACCCGGCATGCTGCATATTCATGCTTCCCGTGGAGTGCCCCCTGCACCTCCCCCAGTGCGTCCCCTGTGCATAGGTCTGCATGCCTTCTGGGATCCAATGTGGATGGAGGGTAGGCATCCTATCATGTGTGCCACACAGGGGGTGCAGTGGGCATGGGCAGGTGCAGTGTGGGCTATGCACCAGGGATACGCGGCGCGTACCATCTCCTCACCTTTGTGCATAGGGCCCAATAAGAGGGAGAGCAAAAAATAGTATCAGTAAGAACCTATAGGATTGCTGTTAGCTTTCCAAGATGGTTGATAGTGCAGGAAGGAAGGAACGGGTAAGGAGACATAGATAACTACTTCTGACGAGGAAGGAGTGCGACTGAGGGGGCAAGGGATAAGTGCAAGAAGTTGCTAGAGCACGAAAGAGCAAGTGAGAGAGTTGTGAAGGGATCGGGGATGGAGGGTATAGAAGGAGTCCTGGGTGTGAAGGTGGGATGGACTAGGGAAGACAGGGGCCAGGGTGGACAGGGAGACATCCCTCTGAACAGACAGTTGGTGAGACCCTATCTGGAGCACAGCATCCAGTTCTGGAGACCCTATCTCCGCAAGGACATAGACAGGATGGAGGCAGTCAGAGGAGGGCAACTAAAATGGTGCAGGGTCTGCAAGAGAAGCCATATGAGGAGAGACTAAAGGAGCTTAATATGTATACCCTTGAGGAAAGGAGGGAGAGGGGGGACATGATAGAAACTTTTAAGTACCTCAGTGGAATCAACAAAGTACAAGAGGGTTGCATCTTTCAGAAAAAGAGATGTGCAAGAACAAGGGGACACAATTTGAAGATGGGGGGGCGGTTCAGAGGCAATGTGAGGAAGTATTTTTTCACAGAGAGGGTGGTGGATGCATGGAACAGCCTTCCATTTTTTTTAATTTATTATACTTTATTCATTTTATATTTTTTTAAACCATATAATCAGAGCAGACAGCTTAACATGTTGTTAGAGAGAGTACAACTGGTAATAGACAGTTACATGAAATACAGTTAAGTTGCCTGCCACCCCCCCTCCCACAACCAATCCCAACCCCCCTCATCTGCCACATGGTCTTGAAAAGAACTGTTGTGAGGAATATGGATATGACAATACTGGCTTCAGGATTATACCAAATGGATACATCCTTCGTTTAACACACCGGTACAAATTTAGTATTAGTGGAAATTATTGCACCGATATGAGAGTGTGTAGTGTATCCCATTGGTTCTTATAACTTCCCAATCTATTTTTAGTTCCAGCAATTGGTGCTCTGCTTGTAAAGCAAATATGATTTACTTGAACCATTCTAAGTAAGGTGGTATGGATGAATCTAACTAGTGTCTTAGTATTACTTTCTTAGCACACATAGAGATTAAAGCAATGTGGGCTCTCTGCTGCAGCCCTGGAACCTGCTTGAAATCACCCAAAATACATACTTCAGGACTGAAGTTATCGGCAAGCTTAAGTAAGGGATTAAGACAATTTCGTATATCCATCCAAAAAGATTGGATATTTTCACAGGTCCATAACATACAGTATGGAATAAGTCAGCAGAATCTTTTTGGCATTTTGGACACTTGCTGGAAGATAATGCCCCTATTTGATGCATTTTAGATGGTGTATAGTATAAATTTTGGTTAATATAGAACTGGGTAAGTCTGTACTTATCCCACTTAATGTATTTATATAGGTGTTTCCAGATTCCGGACCAATTCCTCTGAGGAGGGTTTGGATTTAGAATGTTGTCCCACCAATAAAACCATTGACCTTCCAAAACAGCAATTTTCTTGAGAAGAAATTTATATGAATAGGAAATAATGTGAGATATAGGGATAGATTCTACATATGGGAGTAAGGAAGACATTAAGGAACTGTTCCATACCCCAGTACCAAAGTGGGAAACTAAAAGGTGTGATACTTGAAAGAACTTAAACACTTGATTCGCAGGCCATTTCAAAATGGAACTTGCTTCCGTAAAAAAGAGCAACTTTTGGTTACGAACCAGCTGATCTACACTTTTCACTCCCATATGTGGCCAAAAAAGGTGTTGTATAACTGTCTTACCCGCTATTAAAAGGTTAGGGTTAGAGAACAGGGGCTGAGCTATATCTCTCTTTGCATCTACTTAGAGGAATTTAGTTAACTGATGCTGAGTGCTAATTAAAGCATATAATGGTGTATCCTGCAAGGATTTGGGGAAATTCTTCCTAGTAATAAAAAGGAGAGTATTAGGGTCAAAATCATTCACCAAACATAGATGCTGTTCAATTCTGACCCAGGAGGGACAATTGGGAGAGTCCAACCCTACTTCTGAGGGGAGTAACCAGAATCTAATCCTTGCCAGATGTATGGCTAAGTAATATATATAAAAATATGGGGTTTGAAGGCCACCATCAATTTTCTGACGAATAAGTTTAAGGTAGTTTCGTCTAACTTTCTTCCCCTGCCAGATGAAAGTACTAATGATTCTGTGTATCTTCGAAAACACATGACATCGGGAAGACCCCATTGAACATTTGCAAGGGGTATAAGATTCGGGGCAACACATTCATTTTTATTATGCTCAAACGACCCCATAATGAAATGGGTAGTTTTGACCATCGCTTGAAGTCTTCTGGTAGGGTCCTAATTAGAACATCTAAATTAAGTTTTTTCATTACTCGTGAAAGGGGGTGCAATAGGATTCCAAGGTATTTGAATTTTGTCGTATTCCATCTTAAGCCCAAGTAATCGATTTCACACTTGAGGGTAAATTTATTAAGGGGAAATACTTCCGTTTTTCTGATATTCAGCTTATAGTTCGAGATGGACCCAAACTGCGATATGATGTGAAAGGCTTCCGGAAGAGGTTGGGTTATGTTGGTGATATGCAGAAGTAAATCATCTGCATAAGCTGATATTTTGTATTACGTATGGCCAATTAATATACCGGATACCCTCTCCGAGTTTTTTATCTTCCTGATAACTGCTTCCCAGTACAAATTAAAAAGGTATGGGGAGAGTGGGCAGCCTTGTCGGGTACCCTGGGATAACGTAAAAGACAGGGAAAGAACACCGTTACAGTAAATTTGAGCTTTTGGTAATGTATATAATATTTTGATCCATTGTATAAATTCCTGTGGAATACAATATTTGGCCAACAACAAAAAGAGATAGTCCCAAGAGAACCTATCAAAAGCCTTTTCTACATCCAGGGATACAAGAGCTGTGGAAGTATTGAGATCCCTGGATGCAGAAGAGAGGTAGGCTACCTTTCTGAGGTGGTCCAAAGATAGTCTCCCTTTAACAAATTCAACCTGTTCTCTACTGATTAGGGACTCCCAGACCTGGCTTAGTCTAGATGAAAGCATTTTAGCTAACATCTTGAAATCCACGTTGATTAAAGAGCTTGGTCTATAGTTTGGAATAAGGAGAGGATCTTTATCTGGTTTGGGAATGACAATTATGAAAGTCTGATTCTGGGAGGTATCAGAAATACCTTCATTAAAAATGTATTGATAAGTGTCGAGGAGAATAGGTGCAATCTTTTCTTTAAATGTTTGATAAAAATTTGTAGTGAAACCGTCTGGACCAGGTGATTTATCCCATGATAAGGAATCTATTGCATCCTGAACTTCTAATAGAGTAATAGGGACTTCCAGAATTTTGCTCTGTGCCTCTGTTAACACTGGACGATCAGTATCTAGGAAAAACTTATCTATTTGTTGGGGCAAGGAGGAGTGAACTGGTGCTGAGTAAAGATGCCGACAGTAATCGTGAAATGCATTCACAATATCTGGAGGAGGGTTAATAAAACCTCTGAAGCAGAGTAAATTGAGGTGACTATCTTGTCAGCCATTTGAGTACTGAAACGGAGGGCCATAAGCCTCCCGGCCCTTTCTCCCTGATCAAAGTAAGATATTCTAGACTGAAGCATAACAAATTCGGCCTTTTCAGCTACATAGACACATACTATAAATACGTAGACAGTGTCAGCAGATAAGGGCCTATGGCCCACCCAGTCTGCCCATTTATGCTTGTAAGTTCAGTTTATGTTTTCCTAGCTAACAACTGATTGTACTGTGCAGGAAGAGTCTCTACTTTTAATCAGTCTTCTGTTGGGGCAGATGGTGAAAGGAGGTTTTCTTGTTCCTCTGGGCCAAAATTGTTGTTAGAGCTGCCGCTCTCTGCTTTTTTAATTTTGACGCCAGGCGAATAAATTCACCCCTCAATGCACATTTCAATGAGCCCCACAAGAAATCTTTTTTAGGCATTGTAGGGGCATTAATATCCATAAAATTAGATATGAAAACCTGAAGGAGTTGAATTTGAACTTCTGATTTCAAAAGTTGACTGTTTAGTTTCCAGATTCTGTCCCTTTGTTTGTTAGGTGAAATATTAGAAGTATATGGGCAATATGATGGTCAGAAATTACTTTAGAGGAGTAATATGTCAAAGAGGTACCCGGTATAAGGTCTGTTGACATAAGAAAATAATCCATTCAGGAGAAGGAGTGGTGAGGAAGGGAGTGGAATGAGAACTCTTTACTGTCTGGGTGTAGTAGCCTCCATGGGTCTATAAGGCCCATGGAGAGAATTAGCTCATGAAGTGCTTTTTGCCCTGGGGTTGGTTTTTGCTTTGTCTGAGTTGTTCTATCTAGCTGGTTGGACAAAACCAGATTCCAGTCTCCCCTCAATAGTGTTGGAATTGAAGCCCAAGGGGCAAGGGTGGTCATAAGTCCAGCACAAGATTCCGGGTCATTGACATTGGGACCATATATGGATCCTAATATTAACTCTGAGTGGCCTAATATGGCCGTAAGAATCACATATCGACCTCCAGGGTCAGCAATTTGGTGAATGAGATGGAATGGGACTCTCTTAGATATTAGAATAGCTGTCCCGCTTTTTCGAGTATCAATTCCAGATCCAAATACCTGGCCCAACCAATTTCTCCGTAAATAATCTGTTTGATTGGGCAACAAGTGTGTCTCTTGCAGAAAGGCTGCATCTATTTGCAAGCTTTTCAGATGAATTAGTACTTTGGTTCTCTTGGCTGGGGACTGAGCTCCTTTTATATTCCAAGTACAATAATTAAGACTCATCCTGACTGAGACTAAATCCTAGCAAGGTGAGATATGTTATAATAGGAAGGAACCAGCACAGAATAGCTGTTTTAGCTATAGTACCTCTCAGGTCAGTGGCAGACTTCCCCTGTATTATCCCTCTGTCCCCCGCTCTCCCTGACCTCCTTTACTTAAACCCTGACTTCCAATTCTCTGTAAGTACTCTCTTGACCCACCCACCATACCATTAGTCCTTAGTATCTTAAGGGGTCTAATCAGGCAAATTGGTGTGGGAAGATCAAAACCCCATATATGGTTCATGACTGCTTCCAGGTTACAGACACTCCATCTCCTGCGCCGCTCCTCCCTCCCAGACTTAGATAATAAAAGGATTACTGTAAAAAATAAACCCTACGATAATCCTAACTCAATTATAACAATATGTAAGTACCCCCACACAGGTTGAGTTGAAAACTTCTGTGACAATTATCCTTATAGCACAACACTACACTCATACTTAGTTATGTTTACCACTAATTTAAAGAATTTAACTCCTAAAGTTATATATATGCAGTAATGGAGCATATCCTACCAAAATAAAACTAATAAACTTTAACATTATATCCAAAAGGCACTTAAATCTGATATAACTGGGTATGATAGACCCATGATTGCAATAAACAGGTGTATTACACATAAACACCCTTTATACTTGAAAAAAAAAATTTTCTTTCTTTTTCCTTTCCTTCCTCCCCTCCCTCCCCCTTCTCTCTTTTTATTGTCCAGCACTCTAATTTGAGAATGATTCCGGTTGTAGCCAGATTGATTTACCTGATTAGGCTGCCATATATATATAAAAATAAAAAAAATAAAATAAAAAAAAAAGGAAGGAAAACCCCTCCATTACATCCAGAGAACTAATGTACTGGACTTACTGTATTTACCCAAAAGAAACAGAGAAAATGGGTGACCATGTACTACCCAGCATAACTAGTTTAACCTATAAGTCCAAATAAAATTCCCAGACTGCAATTATTCGCACCCTCTAGCGAGACCTCCGCTGAGGTGTTAACCAAAAGTGCTTGTTGGAAGTCAAGTGAGCTCCACAAGAAAGAAAATCTTGACAGCCTTCATGCCATTACCCTCTATACGTCAGGGTGAACCTGGGTATACACAAACCAGAGCTTGCTACCTCTAAATTAAATAAAAGAAATATGTTCTTTCCCTGATGCTCCATATACAAATTGGGTAAAGATTCTGTGTAGGAGCCAACCTACGTGATGCAGTTTTTAATTAAACAAGGAAAAAAAAGGAAATCTTGCCATCCTCAGTCATCAGAGAGTAAAGTCCGACTATGGCTTGCCAAAGTTCCTTGTAGAAGTCGTTTCTTCATTCCGATAGAGAAGCAGGATCTGCGTAAAGCCCGAGGACCTGATGTGTTGTTGTAATATCGAGGCTGGCTTGCTTGGCTTTTTTCCAAGAGTTTAACATACACACTGCTATTTGTGCTGAGCGCACTAGCTGGACGTATCCGCAAAATCAGCGGCTAGCCACAAGTAGTTTAATGGTGCCAAGTTAGTGGTAAGTAGACCAAATATTACCTCGACTGGTAATTCTAGCCCGAAGAATGAGTAGTGATTGCCAAAATACGATTGTGCTCCCCCCTCGCATTGATCTTCCATGGTAAAATTTTCAGAAGCGCATTTGAACTTCAGGGAGGCTCCTTGGGGCCAATCTTCATACCGGAAGCCTCCCCATCTCCCCAGGACCAAAGGACTAAAACAAAATGAGAGACTGTCCAGGAAACACTTCCACTATAGAAAGAAAATGGTTAGTGCGCTTTCTTTTGGGCACCACAATAAAATTCAGGGACAAGTCAGTGGAATTTCCTCCCCTCCAAAGCCAGCTCAAAGTTTAATCAATTGTCACCTGACCAGTCTTCCAGCCTACAAACCCCCTCCATAAAGAAAATTAACCATAGCTCTGCATTCAGGTCAAATCCTCTTACTTCACAGATATCTGGATCAGTGTTGAGCAAATAAATCAGCAAACAGGGTAGTTAGGTCTCGGGCAGCCTGCTCTGCATTCTCGAAGATTTTCCACATACCTTGGTGTAGAATCGAGAGCCTAGCCGGGTATAACACCCGGAACTTAATGCTGGCTGCAAGCAATTTTGTGACACTTGAGTGATATTCAGCTCTTTTTTGGCGAGTGGCTACTGGAAGATCCTGTGTGATTCGCAAGTCCGCATGGTCCCATTTGATTTCTTGTAACTCCTTGGTTTTGGCCAGAACATTTTGAAAATCTAAGTAGCTTAATAGCCGCATGATGAATTGCCTGGGTTTGGATCTGGGAGAGAGTCTTGGTTGAAGAAATCTGTGGGCTCTTTCCACCACGTATGTGGCCGAGTGAGGTGGGGCGCCAGCTATTTTCAGGAACAGCTTCTGAGCAAAAATCACAGGTGAGTGGCCCTCTGCTTCTTCTGGAAGGCCAAACACCACCAGGTTGTTATGCCAGTTACGGCCTTCCAGATCTTCCAGTTTTAGCTCTAATTTGTTCATTTTTTGCCTCATAGATGCCATTTCGGGCTCCATTTGGGATTGCCAGCTTTCTAGTGAGGATGCTCGTGCTACGACATTGGTTACCACCCGGGTAGTATCTTTTAACTCTTCTTTTATGGGTTTTTAGATCGGAAGTGATATCTTGAAAGGCGGTCTTTAGTGGGGCCAGTTCTGCAAGGAATTTGTCTTCGGACAGTGGAACAATTGCACTAGGCCCTTGTGAGGACTTGGTTAATGCAGCGATTTGGGTCTTAGGTCTCTTAGCTTGCTTATCTGGAGTCGTGGGTGGCATGCACGCAGGGAGGGCCTGCTTCATCTCTGCGTCCATTCTTCCGGATTTTTCCTTTACCTGAAGATTCACTTTTCACTTTGTAGCATTCCAGGAGGTTTCTGCCAATGATTTAAATGTTTTTTGCTGCTTGATTAGCTCAAAATGAGGGTTTATTTTAAAGTTTTATAGCCGTGAGATGAGAGCGGAGTACAGAGGCATCCATCTATGTGGAAAGCATCATGTGACCCAGAACAGCCTTCCTGAGGAGGCTGTGGGGTCTAAAACTGTGGGAGAATTCAAGAATGCATGGGACAGACATAAGGCAATTTTTGTGGGGGGTAGGAAGAAATAGGCTGTTGATTAACTAGGATCTGCAGCTTATTCTGAAGGTAGGGAAATGGGCAGACTAGGTGGGCCAAGCAGTCCTTATCTGCAGTCAAAGTCTATGTTTCTAGGGAGAAGGATGCAAGACATAGAAGTTTGTGTAACTGGTGAAAACGTGCACTCCATCACAGCTGACTGCATCCTCTCTTCAGTCATGATCAAAATGTCTTCTTTAGTTAGACCTGTTGTTCCAAACCAGTATGATTAGCATGCAATCACTATTATTTGGAATATTCATCGACCTGATAAAAAGATATAAACATTCATAGGGTGGCTGGGATTAAGGAAGGACAAGATGGTGGTAGAGCTGTGCTGCAGCTTGGCAGGCCATCCCTGAGAGAGCACGATCACAGACTGCTTTAAAAAATTTTTAAAATGAGAGTGATAAGAGAATTCAATGTGTGTCCTAGGTCTTCTTTACTTTGACCTAGAGACCCAAATTATATTTTAGCAAACTTTTTAGTGTAGGGCGACAGTTAGGGTTTTAAGTGTGAGGCAGGGCAAGGGAGTGAGGTAGTGCAGGCAGTTAGCTTTCTTGTTTCACAGTCGGGACCGCAGCTCACTCACCTTTGGATTGCTTCCCTGGATTGTGTGTTGCTTGTGCTTGGTGATCTGTCCTGGGTTCCACTCTCATTCCAGCTTTCGTCATCATCAGTTGGCCATTGCACCTCACTGGAAGGCTCTATCTGGATGTAATGGAGGGTCCGACTCCTGAGGACCCCCCTCATTGGATCACAGTTGGACTTCGCTCCAGTTCTCCGTTGTTGTACCAGTCTTTTTTGATCTGAACACCTTGCTGGTGCTTCTTTTCACCCCCAAACAAGAGGGCCATCTATGTGACTGGGTCTAGTTTTCCTGCCGGACTGCATTCCTAGGCTGTGTGGTCGCTGGCGTTATCAACCCCAGGGCAAAGGGAATGCTGTTGAATTGACTGGCTCTGTGTCTCCATCAAGTACATATGGGGATTTTGACTTGTACAGCCGATTGAGCTGTGTGGAGAAAAACCTTTGACTATGATTCAGGACTTTTATCCCTCTGGGTCTATCATTTAGGAGCCTGAAGATTTTCAGATGCTGGTAATTTTCCTGGGATCCCAGGAGCTGGTGAGAGCTGAGAAAGTAATGAGTGCTACCACAGGATACACTACCAGGGGTATCCCAGGGCACCTCTCACCAGCTGGGTTATCTGTCCATGAAGAGACTGGGGTAGTGAGAGGGCCCTGAGCCTTAGAGTGGTCTGGGCTGTGAAACTTTAGAAACGCTTTGCTATTACTTAAACTTCAACATTTCTAGTCCTGTCTAGTAGGACTTTCCATGTGAGCTGCGGAGTGCTGTCCTGTACTTGATTACTAATTTACGGGCTTCCTGCTCCTTTGGGATGTGTGGGAGGGTTTCTGGAGTAGTGGGTGGGGGTTTTAGTTTTGTTAGTGTGAGTGTGATGTGTGATTGGTTTAGGGTATTTGTGTTTTAGTGTATGTCTGTGCTGTGTGTGGCTGGTTAATGAGGATATGGTGTGTTTGAGACTTTTCAGTCTGGCAGGATGTGTCCAGGAAAGTATGAGGACCTGGGGCGGGCTAGAATAGTGTACAGGGCATCCCAGCTGCTCGATCTGTGGCCTTTTTCTGATCTCCCAGTTTCCACCACTACAGCCAGGTTCTGTCGGGAGGTCAGGATCAGGAGGAGCAGCATTGATCGATTGTGATGGGGTGCTTCAGGCACAGTGGTAGGGGGAGGATAGAGGTAGTTAGGTGCAGAAGGTGCCTGGGTTCCAACAGGTCCAAGGGAGAGGCCAGATGTGTTTGGTACCCATCACCAGGGTTCCCAAAAGGCCAAGTGGGCAGCTAACCAGAGGGGCTGCATTGTCCACCAGTCCCCTGAAGGCAGTGCTTTGCAATGCCAGATTGATCAGAAACAAGACCAACATTATAGCAGATTTGATTTCCTTGGTCGATATGGCTTGCATCATGGAGACTTGGGTGGGAGATGATGCTGGCCCAGTTCCAGAGGCTGCTGCCCCACCAGGGTATTCTGTAGTGCACTGCCCTAGAGTGGAATGTTGGGGTGGGGGGGTTGCCATCTGTTTTAGATCTGAACTGGGCTTCTCCCTGCACCCATTGAGAACACCGGATTAATTTCAATGTGTGGCCATTCACAGGAGTCCGGGCACAGGTTGCAGGATTCTCCTGATCTACCACCCCTCTGGGGTGGCAGGAGAATTCCTGCAGTAGGCAGCCGACTTTATCATCAATGAAACATTGGAGGCCCCAGATGTTTAGTTCTGGGAGACTTCAATGTTTGGGCCAATGACAGATCTTCTTGGCTTGATTACAACCTCCTCCAGATGAAATAATGTCTGGGCCCATCACAAAACGTTTCTTCTGCAACCCACCAGGGTAGCCACATGTTGGACCTGGTCTTCTCTCTGGGGCTTGAGATAAATAATCTCAAGACTGATCAGGTTGTTTGGTCCGATCATTGCAAGTTGGAGTTTCTGTTTGGGGCCCCCCTTCCCTAAGAGCCCTCCCCCTGCTGAGATGGTAAGCTACTGCCCTTTGAGGGGTTTGACCCCCAAGGATCTTTTGCCGGTGGCTGATCTATCTAGTGTGAGCAATGCATGCATTGGGGGTACAGGCGTGGCACTTGCCGCATATAATAAGGTGATGTCTGATGTGCTCAACTCCCTTGCACCAGTCTGAGTATGACCAAATCTTCTCACTTGAGGTCCCCATGGTTTGATGGGAGCTCAAGGTAATGAAGATTATGGGTCAGAGGTTAGAGTGCTGCTTGTGGAAGACGAGGCTGGAGGCAGAAAATCTGGCTCTGTGTACACATTATGGTGTGTACCAGGGACAATCAACTGTAAAAAGGCAGAGTTCCTGTCCAGGGAGATTGTCGCTGGGAATAATCAACCAACTGCATTTTTTCAGACTGTAGGCAGGCTCTTACATCCAGCCTGCCTGCAGCCAAAAAAAGCCTTTTCTGATGCTTTATGTGAAGAGTTTATTTGATTCTTCTCAGACAGGGTGTCCGCCAACCCACAAGGAATTCCACCAGCGAGCCATTTTGTGGCTGACAGTGGTCACCTTGGGTATCCAGAGAGCACTCCACCTAGCTGGGGTGAGTTTAGACTGGTGGAGGTGGCCAAGGTCATTGAGGTTGCTTCCAAGCTAAGGCACACATTTTGTGAACTGGACCCAGTGCCAACATGTCTCTTGATGGGATGTATTGACTCCATTGGCCCGGTGTGTGCCTTGATTGTCCATTGTTCTCTGTCAGAGGGGGTCTTTCCGGATGCCTTGGAAGAGGCACTGGTGAGACCCTTTGTGAAGAAACCATCTTTAGACCTTGATGACAAGGCAAATTACCATCCCATCGCCAACCCTCCATTTTTGGGTAAGGTTGTAGAGAAGGTTGTGGCACTTCAGCTTGAGGAGCACCTCATGGCCTATGATCTATACAGGCCTCTCTAGTCTGGGTTTCATGCAAGCCATAGCACAGAAACTGTGTTAGTTCGGGTGCATAATGACCTCCTCAGGGTGAGAGATTGAGGTGAGGGGACAATTCTCATTCTCCTCGATCTCTCCTCAGCATTTGACATGGTGGACCATGTTGTGTTGTGTTGCCCAACCACCTGAGGGAATTCTGCAGACTAGCCGGCAATGTCATCTGCTGGTTTGAGTCTTTTCTCACCAACAGGAGGCAAAGTGTAGTGATGGGGAATTTCTCCTCATCCCGTAGCCCCTTGTCGTCCAGAGTACCCCAGGGCTCGGGCTTGTTGCTAATGTTGTTCACCATGTACATGCTGCCCCTGGGAGAGCTCATTAGGAAGTACAGTCTAGGCTTTCATTGCTTTGCTGATGATACCCAGCTGTACCTCTCCTTTGCCCAGGGGCATGCAATGCAGTGGACGTGCTAAATTCTTGCCTTGCTGAAATCAATGACTGAATGGGCTCCAGCTGGTTGCGACTGAACCCCGACAAGACAGAGGTACTGGTGGTGAAGTCAAACAGAAGGCATGATAGGATGGCCTCTGGTGCAGAGACAGGGCTTTTTTTTGTATCTGAACCATTGAAGGCCTCCTCTAGGGTGCATAACCTTGGTGTTATTCTGGACTGCAGACTGACGCTTGAAGCCCAGGTGTCATCCATTGTCTGTACCAGTTTCAACCATCTGAGGAATATCACCAGGATAAGGCCCATAGTTCCACCTCTGGACCTCTCCACCTTGGTGTATGCTTTTGTGATGTCGAGGCTTGATTACTGTAACGTGCACTACCTCAGGGTCATGGGAGGTTCCCTCTACTGGCTGCAGCTGGTGCAGAATGCCACTCCCAAGTTGCTGACAAGGCAGTCTAAATACTGCCACATCACCCCAGTGCTGCATGAACTGCACTGGCTGTGGGTCAGGTGGAGGGTCTTCTTTAAGGTGGGCTTGCTCACCTTTAAGGCCATACACGGCCTGGGTCCTGGTTACCTGGCATACCTTCTTACACCTGCAGTCTCAGTCTGCTCCCTCCGCTCCTCTGCTAGGGGCCTCCTTGCGATTCCCAGGATGAGGTTAAAAACAGCCAGCAACAGAGCTTTTTGTGTCGCTGTCACCAGCCCCGTCCTGTGGAATTTGCTACCTCCAGCAGTAAGGGAGGTCCTTTCAGTAGAGGTATTCAAGGCCCGCCTCAAGGCTTTTTTGTATACTCAAGCTTTCCTGGATGTTGCCTTATAATTCTGCCTCAGTTTGTCTTCTGTTTTTCCAGCTTTGTTTGAGGCCACCTATTTAGTTATGTAGTTAGTTTTGCTTTTTAGATTTATTTTTAAATTCTATAAATGTGTGATTCAAATTAATTTTAATTATTCTTGTGTTTTATTGTATTGTTGGTTTTATTGAACTGTTGTTGTTTATTGATCTGTGTATGGAGCCCAGAGCATCAGGGATAGGGCGTCTTTTAAATAAAATTTGCCTTGCCTTGCCTTTTGAGTGTTCCATTTCTCAGTCTTTGAAAGAACACATGTACCTGAAAGGACTGCAAATATATCAGCTGTGAGCATGTAATCTAAAAAAAAGTGAAGATTTAGAACATGATACTTTATTATTAATAAAGGGTTTCAGTATATTCTTGTTTTGTGGACATAGTAGTGGATACCTGTTTCATATGCAAATCAGTGATGTCACCTCATTGAAACAATCCAAGCTGACATGGATTTTCACATCAAAGTCATTCAAACGATGACACTGCAAAGAATAATGTGTTTATCCACATGGAATGTTTTACTGTAAAAACAACTTGTTAGCCTCAGATACGTTGTACCATATTTGCACCACTTCTTCACACAAGAATGTTGTAGGTTCAGTATATTATTATACAGAATGTTGTAGGTTCAGTGTATTATTATTATACAGACTGTTATAGGGTCAGTATTATAGTGGCACTATAGTGCCACTGTAGTTAGGGTTGAGTACCCATTTAAGGTTAAACTCTTAAATTTGCCTCTGTAAGACATTTCGATTACTGGGTTGTTTTTTTTGTGTTTTCTTTTGCATCACCATGTGCATTATCATTTGCGTTTGCGAATGCGCTTCTGTTTGCGTTACCGTTTTCGTTTCTGTTTCCTTTGGCATGATCGTTGGTGTTACTGTAAGTGTTTGCATTTCCAATTGCATTACCATGCCCATGCATGTTACGATTTGTGCTTGCATACACACTTGCATTTGCGCTTACGTTTGCGTTACAGTTCCTTTAGCGTCATTGTTGGTGTTACTGTAACCGTTTCCATTTCCAATTGCGTTACCATTACTGTTTGCGTGTTCATCACCGTTGGCATTTCTGTGAGCCTTACCATTTACATATTTGATAGCATTTCCACTGTTGATTCCATTACTGTTTCCTTCTACATCATCGTTGCCATTACCATTTGCATTTCTGTTTGCATACCCAATTTTCATTTCACTTGGTCATACAGTTTTTGCGCATTAAGTGACAAAAAAATCACATTATGGGCCCCGAGCTCCCAACACCACATTCCATTCACTATTTATAGTGCACATTCTCAAAAAGAAGGGAAATTCATGACAAAAAATGCATTTAATGCATCAGTTAGGGTTGTTCCACAGTGACAAGAGTGAGGAAATTTGGTGTTACGGTTGAAAACCCTAATTGCGCATTCACCCCCACCACCACCACCACACACACATATACATACAAGTAGGGAAAGAATCAAGGCAACACAACCAATCACACTCAATCGGGCTGTGGCATGAGGTCATCACTGCTATCTCTCGTCCCAAACATTCCACGCACAGCTAAACACTTATCACCACAGACAACTGAATATTTTGGGCCACACAATGCCACCAACACATAACACAGACTACACATATGGTATTTTGGGGTTTGCAAGATCCAAAACAGAATTTTGCACATTCCCTGAAATACTTTCGCAAATCACTTTCACAAATGCAAAAGTGTCATCCTACGACACTTTCATGTTTGCAAAAGTATTTTGTGAAAGTATGCTCCTAATGACTGCACATATTTCCCATCATCTTGCGAGCAAACGGTTGGGTCCTTTGGGCTGAAATTTGCATGGCGGCAAGACCTGGTCACACAGATGTGCTTTTTCCTGCCATTCTGCTAAAATACTTAAGGATTACAAAGTTACACTGTTCCAAAAGTGAACAATTTGCCATAGACTAACGTTGCGGTGCCCATGATACCTTTCGCCACCCATATGTTGAAAATCAAGCGAGGTACACCATTTTCGCTACTGCCAGCTTGATTCACCTTTATGTGAACTAACCTCGAAGAACAACTTTGTAAATAATGCATGATATCTGAAGTTGGATTTCTCCACTTCCTACAGTAACACAGGTATACACCTCTTGCTGGATGTGTGGGATTGGTTGTGTTGCCTTGGTCCTTTCCCTACTTGCATGTATATGTGTGTGTGTGTGTGTGTGTGTATGTCATGGTGGTGGTGGGGGTGGGGGGGATGCACAGTTAGGGTTTTCAACCCTAACACCAAATTTCCTTGCTTTTGTCGCTGTGGAACAACCCTAACTGATGCATTAAATGGAGTTTTTTGCCATGAATATTATTATACAGAATGTTGTAGGTTCAGTATATTATTACACAAAATGTTGTAGGGTCAGTATATTACTATACAGAATGTTGTAGGGTCAGTATATCATTGCTTAATTTGTTAAAGCTGCTTCTGAATGTAAGTTTAGGCTTTGCATACAGACTAGCAAATATTCTATAGTTGAGTAAAGATAGAGATATGGTGAAACTATATAGAAAAAGGTGACATACATGATCATGGGGCAGTAGGGATAGTCCTATGTGGAAAGACAGAAAGGCTTAATATGTATTTTCTAGATGACAGGACAGAGAGGGAGATGTGACAAAAACATAATATACATACTGTACGGAGTTCAACACGGTGGAGTATACATTCACCACAGGGTACAACATCAAGCTGGAAGTGAGAAAATTCAGAAGATATCAGAATGTTAGTCAAGCAGTGGCCTTCATTAATCTTCAACTTGCCATCATAATGTATAAAATTGTAATAAAAAAATACCCCCATTCATTTCAATGGGGCACACCCTCACACTCTCCCTTGTCTATGTCATAACATGCTGAGTGCTGGGTTGTGGAAATTAGCTTCACGGGAGGGGGGGCATATGCCTGACTAAAGTGGGGCAGTTTTATGTGATAAGGGAGAAATTATGCAGAGCAAACCCGGAATTGCGAAACCAACTGGACAAAAAACAACATGGCACCCCCCCTTACTAATATAACAAACTACAAGGTCATTGCACCTCAGGGAAGGGGTGAAACCTTTGTCACCATTTCGGTTTCACCTTTTTCCAATCATGATTCCAGGTGTTACCCTTTCAGGTTTTTCCCACTTCACTTCACACCAAATGGGGCTCCAACAGTTTGTGCATACCATACCTCTCAACTGTCCCTGATTGTGAGGTCCTTCCCTCATTTTAACCCTGAAAACTGCTCTGTCCCTCACCCATCCCTCATGGGAAACATGCTGCTCACACAGAGGATGTCCAGTAAATTTAGACTGTATGGCAGGGGTACCATTTCAGATTTCAGCAGGGGTGAGCCAACAACCAGTGGAGGCCAGGTGCCAGTTACCCCCTAGATAGCAAGTTCTGGAACATCTGGAACATCTCTAAAAGGCAAAACTTACTGTATCGAAAACCTTTATCATGCACTTGTCTATTCCCAGGCTACCTTTGTTAATAGTTTATTCAGTTTGTCATTTCCACTGTATGTCTAGCTGCACCTTGTCATATGTGCCAGCCTCGTACACAGGCTTGCCTGTACCTGTTCCTAATTTGTACCTCTGTATTTTTGCTTTGTCTCTTTGTTTGTCTGCATTTTCACTATGTACCTGATGTATTTGTACCTCCTCTTCCCCATCCCCCGAGTTGCACCTGGAAACGAGCCTTGTCTCAATTTGCCTCTCCCGGTTACCAACTTTTAAATAAAAATACATTTAAATAAATAAATAAATAAAATTGTTGTGATTGAAAAGTGGTATGGAAAACAGAAAAAATGCAAATGTATAAGTTTAATTTGTCTACCTAGGGATGAAATCTGAGACTGTAACTGTAACCACCTGTCAAGAACCTCTGTGCTGTCACACAGGCACTGTGTGTGTGCACATTCAAGTAGGCACCAGCCGCCCACCTGCTCGAACATGCCAGCTGGTTCCATGTTCAGCTCTGCACACTGGGAGAGCCTGCCCAGCCGTTCGACTACAAACAACAACAGCAACCTTATATGATCGGGTCTAGGCACACCACATGCTTGCTTGCAGCCTTCATTTCAGCTATAAATATCACAAAACATTAACAAATTTTAATTAGTTGTACTTCAGGCTTCAACCACTGCACCGCTTCTTGAGTCTCTCTCAGCGCTCGCTCAGCTGTCTCTTTTTACTTCATGCAGTTGGCCAGTCTCTCTAATCACTCAGGATTTTTTGATTTAGGCATTTAACTCATTTTATCATTCTCTCGCACTGACTTCAAGCCCACGCCCCAGGGCAGTGCATCAGATTTGGACTTAAACCCATTACTAGAAAACTTTATTTTTTTATATTTATTAATTAAAACTTAAACAATTACTAGCCTTTTTTTTATTCCTGGCTGAAGTTTTGAATTCAAAAAAGAAAACTTGCCACAATCTCTGTCTCTGACTCCATTCCATTCAGTATGCATTCCATATCAGTCATGAAGCCACCCAGAGGCCCAGAAATGTGAAAAGCACATCAATATTTCAATCCTTCCTCCTCCGCAAATCCCGCTGTAAACAAGCATTTGTCAATGCTGAATGTTTGCTTGCTGGTATGAGCACTGGAAATGCAGAAATTAGAGGGATGCATAATAGGAATGGCAGTGAATTATTGAACTTCACACCAACTCCACCTCCACCTTGTAGAGATGGACAGGCATTGGGGGATGCGTTTGGGTCGTCACCCATAACGTTCATGCCCTTTCTCTTCACCCTATCCTGCAGGCACTGACGTGTTGAGGTGTGCCTTGGGGTGTTCAGCTATCCAGTCACCCCATTCCATAAGGACATACACTGAAATGGGTGCAGTATAGGAGAACGAGGTGAACTGTGGGGCCAAAGAATTCAAGAAACACCTCGATGCCTGTCACTGGCTGCACGGTGGTGGAGATGGGATGGAATGGCATGACCATTGCAGTCAGCAATGCAAAGGGACACCCCTGATGCCTGTCAGTCTGTACAGGGTGGGATGTTATGGTTAGACACCCTAATGCCCCAGGCGTTTGTTGGTATTTACACTACAAATTTTCAACATAGCCTTTATGTGACCCCCATCTCATGAAAGCACTTAGGACCTCTTCTCATGAACAGTGGCACTGTGATTTTGTTAATGTGTCCTGAACTTTTTGTTCCCACAGTGACTGTGCCATTCTGTGCCAGCTGTACGAAAACACAGATCGGGCAGGATGTTAAGAATGACAGCTGCTCCATTCATAGAGACCTGTGAAGAGATGGCAATGTTGAAAATCTGCAGTGAAAATATTAAAAATACTCGAACTTCTGGGCTTATGTGGAAACTGCGCAACACATGTGCATAACAGTCATTTAGTGAAATATTTTCATCAAATTTTCAACATAGGCATTTTGTGACCTCTGCTCATGAACAGTTTCACTATGATTTTCCTAATCTGTCCAGAACATTGATTTCCCACAGCTATCGCACTATTCTGTGCCAGATGAGTAAATGCATATTTTGGACGGGATATGAAAAATGACAGCTGTACTGTTCATAAGGAGGTGTGAAAAAATGCCAGTGTTGAAAATCTGGAGTGAAACTATTACAAATGCGTGTAATTATGAGGGTGTGTGGAAACTGCACAACGTGCACTCATAACACAGTCATTTCATGGACTTTCATTACCAGATTTTCACCATAGGCATTTTGGCTCCTCTGCTCATGAGCAGTGTCACTGTGATTTTTTTTTATTTATCCTGAACACTGACTTCCCACAGTGACTGCGCTATTCTGCACTGGTAGGGCAAAACCACATTTCGGTCAGGATGTGAAAAATGACAGCTGTACGGTTCATAAGGAATTGCGGAAAAATGCCCATGATGAAAATCTGGAGTGAAAATATTGCAAATTCGTGAAGTTATGAGCGTGCTTAGCAACTGTACTATGCACGCTCATAAAACAGTCTTTTTTTTTTTTTTGATTTTTTTCACCAAATTTGCAACATAGACTTTTTGAGAGTCCCCTCACGAACGCTGGCACTGTCGTTTTGTTAATCAGTCCTGAAAGGTGATCCCGTGCAGTGACCACACAAAATCACCTTTCATGACCAAAACAGTGCCTGAATTCATGAGGAGGGGTCCTAATAACCCCATGTTCAAAATTTGGTGTCAAAATTCCCAAAAATGCCTGAGATATGCACCAAAGTTGAAAAAAAAAACTATTTATGCCATTATACAGCTTACCAGCATTTCTTCAGTTTGCAGTCAGCTTTGAAGAGTGCAGACGTGTTCCCAGTGCACCAAAGATCATTGCGTCATGCTACGGAGGTAAGTATGGGATGAGAAGGGGTGTGGGGAGGCAGAGTACACAGAGGGTGAGAGTGGGTTGGGGCGGGGCCACTGGACTCGATGATGGACCATTTTCTAGTTTGCAGGTTAAAATAAATAAATAAATTGCAGGAAGGTTTTCTGGTTTCATAGAGGCATTTGGCACGCTGGGGTGGACTCCCAACATGCCACCCAACTGTTTCTTTTGGGGGGCTGCAGTTGACGGGGGACTGGGAGCCCCCATTGGCACATACCAAGGAGGGGTGCAAGAGTCGAGGGGGTTTGGGCACCTCCCTCAGCAGAAAGCAATTTTTTGGGGGGGGTTGAACATTGTGCTGATGGGGAGTGGGCTCCCGTTGGCAAATTCAACTTGGGCAGGGAGGGGACTGAAGCCGACAGGATTGGGGCCCCATTGGCAAACAAAGACAGTTTTTTGGGGTGCAAGAGTCGAGGGATTGGGCACCTCCTCGGCAGAATAACTTTTTGGGGGACATTCTGCTGATGGGGAGTGGGCTCCCCCATCGGCAAATTAACTGGGTCGGGAGTTGCCGATAGGGGGATTGGCCACCCTCATTTAGCTTTCATGGGGCCAAGAGGCAGCGGCAATCCACCACCATGTTTACTTTATTGTTAGACTTGGGAAGGTAACACCCTGTAATGAGGGGTCACTCCCTCATTGCAGCAGAATGGCTGACACTGCAATGATGATGACGATCCATCTTTTGGATGAGACATTAAACCGAGATCCCATCTGCCTGGATTGGTGGTCATTCAGGTGGATGTTAAAGATTCCATGGCACTTATCGAAAAGAGTAAGGGAATTTCCCCAGTGTCCTGGCCAAATTTCACTCATTCACCAAAAATACCACCAACAGCTTAATCTGGTTCAAGGTCAGTTGGCATTCATCTGTATCCCCCTCCCCCGGGTCGTGCCTGAAAATAGGAAGGACTTGTCTAGTGCACTTACCCGGTCAACAAAAACTAAAATTAAAAAATAAATAAATAAAATTGCAGCAGTGAAAATGTTTGTACTTGGTGTCACTTTTGGAGACCAGTGTCATCAGCACACAGTGACTCCATTGGTCCACCAGTGCCAAGCCCCCAAATGCAGTGCCTCTGTTGGCTGCCACAGTGTTGCACCTCTACAACCCGCTTCTCTCCTAAGGTGCCACATAACGTTTCTTGTGCATGCATGCAAGCAAACATAAAAAATTACTTTTACTTACCCAGCCATCCATCTGGAACCTGTGGCCTGGCCCACTGTGCCACCAGCCCAGTATTCAGCCCGCTCCTCACCATTCCTTCTGCCAGAAGCTGGATGCTGCAACTGACCATCCCAGATCCCAACCACAGTTCTTGACTGAGTCACCTCACTGATTGAACCCCCAACCTATGTTCTTGCTTGGCTGCAGCCATGCCATGCTGATCAAGGTCAGTGAAGGCCACCCACACAGCTGTTGCAGTTGTTGCTAGGCATAGTTTGCTGCTGTAGGGGCCTGCACTGATTTTATTGTGAGGCAAGCCTAGTAGTGTAGGTAGATAGCCTAGTCATTGAGCTAGCTTCCAGCTCACCCCCGATCATTTATCCACTGAGGAAGTCTGAGACTCATTAAGAATAAACAAAAACAAATATGCTGCCATGATGCTGCTATTTCATAGGTTTCATAGGTAATTTCAAGCATATATGGACTTGCATCCGTGGTGCTTGCAGGTAGAGTTTACCTAAAGAAGTATCTTTCCTCATCCCCAAAAACTTAATCTAATTTTAATTTGAATGATTCCATATTAGGACTATCCACTACCTCCATTGGAAGGTGATTCCAAGTTGTGACCACCCCATGGCTGAACCAATTTTTCCTACATAGAACATTCCATTTAGCCAGAAATAGTTGATTGGAATGTCTTCTCTCACTGACTCTGTTGTCCCTGAGCACAAACCCCAGTTCTTTCCTAAGGGTTGGGTCACCCATTACTCTACACAGCATGCACATGTCACCTCTGAATCTCCTATATTGGAGCATGTACAAATTGAGTGATTTTAGCCTATCTTCATAGGATTTTCTTCCATCCCAGATATAGATTTAGTGGCTCTACACTGCACTCTCTCGACGCTTAGAATATCTTCTTTGATATAGGGGGACCACACCTGCACTCAATGTTCCAGATGGGGTCTAACCAAAGCAACATATAATGGAAGTATCACCTCCTTTTTCCAGCTAGATATGTGCCTGAGAATACAATTTAAATTTTGATTTACCTTCTTAACTTGGTCTCTACAGTGGGATCTGAATTTCAGATTAGGGCTGATTTTTATCCCTACGTCTTTTTCTTGATTAATTACTAATAAGTCATCATTTCTCAGATTGTACTTATGTGGTTTGTTATTAGCACCCAAGATCATAACTTCACACTTACTAGTATTCAAGACTAGTTTGCTATGACTAGTCCAATTTGATATGCTATCTAGGGCTTGTTGGAGGGCAATATTATCCTCAGTGCTATTAACCACTGTTCCTATATGCCAGTCATCAGCAAATTTCAATAAACATATATTGGGTATATCTATTTTGAGGGATGGAATATATATGTTGAAATGACGGGGCCCAAAAAAGACCCCTGGGGCACCCTGCTTGTGACTTGGGCCCACTCAGAGAATTCCTCATTCATTGTAACACTCGGTTTACTTCCCCTGAGCCAGTTAGCAATCCAGTTTAGAGTGTTGACCTTCAATGTAAAGCCCCCCAATGTTTTCATTTGGTCAGAGTGTGGAAGTTTATCAAAGGCCTTAGCGATATCCAGAAATACAAGGCCAACAAAATTTCCCCTATCCAGTTCCCTACTAACATTTTCATACAATGTCAGTAAATTTGTTTGGCAGGACCTAGATTTAGTGAATCTGTGTTGCAGTGCATCAGTCAACCTAGACTGGTCTAATAAATTTTGTGTATGGTCCTTAATAATGCCCTCAAGTATCATACCCATTTGAGAAGTCACACAAATGGGTCTGAAGTTTTTGGGATTAGTTTTTGATCTCTTTTTGAGTCTGTCGTGGTGTGCAGGTGCAGACAAACTCATTACTATAAGGTGCTTTACAGGGGTGTGCCCAGTGGAGAACTCCATTTGCAGGTGCAGGTCAGTGGCAGGTGAATCAGTCGGCAGGCTGGCGATGACTCACATTCAGCTGTTCGGGCTGAGCAGGACAACTTTTCAAAGGACTGGAGCTGCACCAATAGTAACGCGGCTTGGTCCTTTGAAATTGCATTCTTGCATTGCATTCCTGGTTGCACGTTCACACTGCTGTAGCTTACAGCAGTGTGAATGCACTGTGCCGGGGTCTTTTCCCGCACAGTTAAAAAAAAAAATGACAGGGTGCCCAATCGCCCTGTTGGCATGCCCCCTTCCAGTTCATTTTGCCGATGAGAGAGCCCACTCCCCATCGGCATAATGTCCCCATCTCCCAGATTTGTTGTGTGCTGAGGGGGGTGCCCAATCCCCCTTGGCTATTGCTCCCCCACACTTATATGTGCCAACAGGGGTGCCAAGTTCCCTGTTGGCATGCTCCCTTCCAGTTCATTTTGCCTACGGGGGAGTCCACTCACCATCGGCATAATGCCCCCCCCAATTTCTTGTGTGCTGAGGGGGGTGCCCAGTCCCCCTTGGCTCTTGTTCCCACCAAGCACTCATTATGTGCTGACAGGGGTGCCCAATCTCCAATGGCTACAGCCCCCCAAACACTCAGGTGGCATGCTGGGAGCCCACCACATTGTGCCAAATGTTACTGTAAAAAAGAAAACCTTCCCACGAGTTTAAAAAAAAAAAACACAACCTGTAAACTAGAAAATGGTCCCTCATTGATTCCGGTGGTCCATCCCCTAACCCGCGCCCACCATCACCCCATACTTACCTCTGCAGCCCAGTGCGATGATCTTTGGTGGACTGGGAACACGTCTGCACTCTTCAAAGCTGACCGCGAACTGAAGAAATGCCAGTAAGCTGTATAATGGCATAAATAGGGTTTTTTCAACTTTGGTGCATATATGGGGCAGTTTTAGGAATTTTGGCACCAAATGTCCAGCATGGGGTTCTTGGGAACCCACTTCATGAATTCAGTCACTGTCATCTGGTTATTCAGTCCCAAAAGGTGGTTTTGCAGTTACTGCACAGAATCACCTTTCAGGACCAATTAACGAAATGACAGTGTTACTGTTCATGAAGTGGCTCCCAAAAAGCCTATGTTGAAAATCTGGTGACAAAATTCCAGAAAATTACTGTTATACGAGCGTGTGTTGCGCAGTTTACATGCACACTTGTAACTTCAAGAATTTGTAATACTTTCACTCCAGATTTTCAACATTGGTATTTCTTTACATTTCCTCATGAACAGTACAGCAGTCATTTTCAACATCCTGGCCGAAATGCATTTTTTATTTCCAGCGCAGAATAGCGCAGTCGCTGTGGGAAATCAGTGTTCAGGACGGATTATGAAAATCACAGTGACACTGTTCATGAGTGGAGATCTCAAAATACTTATGTTGAAAATTTGGTGACAAAAGTCCATATAATGACTGGGGTGCGAGAGTGCATTGCGCAGTTTCCACGTACAGACGTTACTTCATGAATTTGTAATATTGTCACACCAGATTTTCAACATTGGCATTTTTTCACACCTCCTTATGAACACTACAGATGTCATTTTTCATATCCTGGCTGAAATGTGTTTTTGCACATCCAGCACAGAATAACGCAGTCACTGTGGGAAATCAGTAGTCTGGACACATTACAAAAATTATAAAGACACTGTTCATGAGCGGAGATCTCAAAATATCTAAGTTGAAAATTTGGTGACCAAAATCCATAAAATGACCGTGTTACGAGCGCGCATTGCACAGTTTTCACACATACACACACACGCATGTACCTTCATGAATTTGTAATATTTTCACTCCAGATTTTCAACATTGCCATTTTTTTACACCTCCTTATGAACAGTACAGCTGTCATTTTTCACATCCTGGCTGAAATGTGTTTTTGCATTTCTGGCACAGAATAGCGCTGTTGCTGTGGGAAATCAGTGTTCGAAACAGATTAAGAAAATCACAGTGACGCTGTTCAGGAGCGGAGGTCCCAAAATTCCTGTGTTGAAAATCTGGTGACAAAAGTCCATAAAATGACTATTTTATGAACGTGCATTGCGCAGTTTCAATGCACACGCGTAATGTCGAGGATTTGTAATATTTTCACTCAAGAGGTCCAACATTGTCAGTTTTGCACACCTCCTTATGAACAGTACAGCTGTCATTGTCCACACCCTGCCTGAAATGTGTTTTCACACAATGGTACGGTTGCTGTGGGAAATCAACATTTAGGACAGAGTAAGAAACCTATAGTGACAGTGTTCATGAGTAGAGGTCTCAAAATGCCTACATTGAAATTTTGGTTATAATTTTCCACTAAATGACTCTTACAAGTGTGCATTGTGTAGTTTCCACATTTGCTCATACATTCGAACATTTTTAATATTTTCATTCCAGATGTTCAACACTGCCTTCTCTTCACACCTCCCTATGAATGGCACAGCTGTAATGCTCACATCCTGCCTGAACTGTGTTTTCGCACATGTGGTACAGAATGGCATGGTTGCTGTGAGAAATCAACGTTCAGGATAGATTAACAAAATCACAGTGCCACTATTCATGAGCAGAGCTCCCAAGTGCTTTCATGAGGTGGGGGTCACAAAAGACCATGTTGAAAATTTGTAGTGCGAATACCAACAAATGCCCAGGAATTAGGATTTCTAACCATAACGTTCCCCCCCCCCAACCCGACCTATGGTAGGGCTCCAGTGCCCTCATCATCTCTGAACCACAGCCACATCTTCACTCTTCAAAGCCAGATCATGAATAGAGGAAACAAGTGTGCACTTCATTGTATTGCAGAGGGAATGTGAACTTGGTGGCATAACTTGTTCTTTCTGCTGGGAACTGTAGTCCTACCAATCTGTACATACCAACACCAATTTCAAATGACAAACTTTGGCATTGACAAATGCTTGTTTAAGATAGGTACTGCAGTGGCCACTTTCCATCCTTGTGGAATTTCATCAGTATCCAAGGAATGTTGGAATATATGGGCTAGGGGTAGGTATATAAAATCGGATAGCTCTTTTAAGATTCTGGGGTGAATTTCATCAGGTGCTGGTGATCTGTTAACATCCAACGTCCTTAATCTGTCAAGTACCTCATTTGGTTCAATAATTAACTGTCAAGGATGCGAAGTCACAGCTTCTCTTGGTGTGCTAGAACTATTATCGTTAAACACTGTGCATAAGTACTTGTTCTGAATATCTGTGGTCTCTTTATTACTGGCTAATTGGCCTGATTCATTTAGGAAGGGGAATATAGTATTAATGTAGCGCTACCTTTTAGACTATTGATGTGGTGAAAAAAGGCTTTCTTATTGTCTTTTACTCTGGTTCTCAACTTGATTTCATGCTGGGATTTTGCTTTTTTAATCTCAGTTTTAACCTTTTTAACTAGGTCTCTATAAACAGAGTTACATTGAATTTTTCCGCATTTGATTTGTTTGAACATTTTTTGTTGTTGTTGTTGATTAGCCATTTTATTGAGGGTTTCATCCAGTCAGGTACTAGTCTTCTATTATTTCCATATTTCTTTATACTAGGAATGTTGATTTTATCCTGGTCTTTTAATTTGGAGAGCAGTAGGTCCCATTTTGATTCTACTGAAAGGTCATAGAACACTTTATGCCAATCCCAGTTGGATAAGTTATACTTTGTTGTGTTAAAGTTGGATTTATTAAAATGTAATTTCTCTGTAACACCTGTCCCCATTTGTCTTTGATTCTCAAGTATATGAACAATTACACTGTGATGGTCACTATTACCCAACGGTGCAATAATACTAACATTGGATACGCAGTTTCCCATGTTTGCTAGAATGATATCTAATATTTTGTCATTTCTGGTAGCACATGGGACCTTTTGTTCTAGCCCAAGTCGATAGAAAATATCTAAGTAATGGTAATCCGTTTTACTGGTTCCTGTCAGCATCGTTCAATCAAAGTTTGGTAAGCTAAAATCTCCAAGGAGCAATATCTTGCTTGATGGGTCCAGTTTCCCAATGTGATTTAACAAATGTATATCATTTTCTGTGGACATTGAGGGAGGCCTATATACTAAACCTAGTTTGACTGAGGCACCAACCTGAGGAGATAACTTAACCCACAAGACTTCCAAGTCACCAGTGTCTCCAATGATCTCCTCACATTTGATTGGTTCATGAATATAGATGGGGGGATTGGGAGCCCAGCGCTCATAGACTGCTCTGAGATGTAGTATGTAGCCTGTCCACTCTGTGACAGGAAAGGCAGTGTCATACTTGCTTGGAGCTCCTCCACATCATGTGTGACATCACCACTGCTAATTATTGGAGAGAGAGAGTGGACAACAGAACAGAGACACAGTTGAGTCAGGAAAGCACCCACAGATGCAGCGTGAGTACACACAGGCTGTGGGGGGGGGGCACTTACTGTGCAAAAGATTAAATCCACATTTAATGCCATTGTTGCCACACCATAAGAATAACCTAGGCACAAATGCAGGAGGGAGCAACTGCTCCACTCTATCCTACCTAAAGATGCCCCTGTTTTATGGTAGAAATTCATTCTCAGGTGCTAATATTTATACAAGTAAATATAATGGTTTCTACTGTGTTCTGAGGTATCTCCATGTTTCAGGAGTTGTCCCTTATTATGATGGTTACTGTCCCTCATTGTCCCTCATTTTGAGTGTCCATATCCCTCATTTCAGTGACAGAAAGTGAGATATGGTGCATGCTTCCAGGGCCTTACTCAGCACAGAGAATACATAGCATGGCCATAGTATTTATGCTCCATACAGAATGACAAAGAGAAAGTAAGTTAGGTGTAACAGTCACGGGGAAACACATATGGAATGCTAAACATGCATAAGGGGATTTACATAGGCCAAAACAAAAAGGGCATGCTTTACACCACAGAGGCCCTTTTGCACATATCTGAAATGGGGGGGGGGAGTGTTGGCTGACTACTGACAGCAAAGATTAATAGGGTCACATCTTAGGCATTTAATGCTGTATGCAAGCAATACTTTACAAATTAATGGCAATTTAATGACAAAAATCAAAAGCCATTAAACAATTTGCAAAGGATTTAATGGTGAGAATTAATGTTTGCCTAATTGTAGTGGGAAGTCAATGGCAATGGTATCTCAATGGCTCTAATTGCTAGCAGTAGCATGAGAAATATAAACAGATGTGTTTTAAGATGACATTTTCACCAGGTTAGCTGCTGTATGCATATCAAGTGTGCAACACGTGAACCTGATGTAATTTTCAAATGATTTCACATCAGCTTAGCTGCAGCATGCTTGTCAAGTGTGCAACATGTGAACCTGTTGTGCTTTCAAGATCTGGCTTGCTTAGGTTCACTTTGTGTATGGTAATCGCATGCAAACATTGCACAAAATCATGCACTGTGTATGTACACAGTACACTTGTATTTCTGTAAGGGTAAAAATGTATCCATTGGTTTTTACTAGTATTCTCAGTTGGTTTTCTGTGTCACTTCATCTTGTTAATGGGAATTACATATGAACATGTGAAACTGCCAGCAGATAAAGGCCTTATGGTCTACCAAGTCTGCTCAATTGTGTAGCTAGTAGCCCTTATACTGCAGCTGTCCCTTCTCCCCCCTCCAGTGACCCTCCCCCTGTATTACTTATAAACATGGATTATATGAATAATTAGCAGCAGGAGTCAAACTGGGTTTTATTAGTATTCTTAACTAGTTTTCTGTGTCACGTCACACTGTCAGTTGGAGTTACTTAACAGCACGGGATTCATGAATAATTACGACAGAAGCCTAACTGTCCAGTTATGCAGAAACAATGGTACCATATGACAATTCTCAGCCATCAGTAATGTCCGCCTTTATTCTGTTATATATGGTATTGTTTCAGTAAGTGAGTACTTCATGATGTTAATAGGTTTTTGGGGAGTGCGGCTGTGGAAGAACTTATAAATTAGAGAACTGCAACTTTACCACGAGGTGTTATCCATGAAACAAATGTGTATTGAAGGAAACATACTGCTAATGTTACTGAAACTATTTCCCAGAAGAGGTATAATCTGAGAATGGGTGTGGGTGATTGAGGTTAGTGGTTACTTTACAAAAATATTTCTTGTTCCTCCTTAAGGCTCTAGAGAGGCCCTATGATTCTGCAAACTAATATCCAGTGAAGGTTGTAATTCTGACATTCAAATTGATTGCAAGTATCAGTGGTGTTCTTTGGAACATTTAGAACAAAACTGCAATCACAAGAGAAGTTTATTTTTTTCTGTATACATTTTTTATGCAGCAGGAAGCTAGTATTGCAACAGAGATATACCATGTTTGCAGAGATATACCATGATCTGGCTGAGGGGTCCTCAGTCTTCATATGGACAGCTACTGGATTTTTCTCCCCACCCCCCCCCCATCTCCCTTGACTTGGGCAAGGCCCTCACACACACACACACGCACACTCACAGCATGCCCTGCAGTAGGAAAAACGTAGAAACATAGACTATGACAGCAGAAAAAAACAGAGGTCCATCAAGTCTGCTAATGTTCCCTATAATCCCTGGAATGATCCCTGGAATCTATAAAGAGCCCTGGCCCAGCCAAAGTGGTCACTGGTGGCAGATGAAACCTTCATCCCTCGCCAGCAGAGATGCACTGCCAAGAGGCAGCTATCTCAGCCCGGTCTACCTCCTGATACAAAGTCATTCTTTTGCTATGGAACCCGGGCCATCTGCACACCTGTGGGATCCAGTGTTGCTAAGCCTTTGTGGCACCCAGAGAAGTTTATTTTTAAAGTGTGGTGAAAAGAAAAACCTACTCAATAAAAATATTAGTACATCTAAGGCACTGCTTCATTGGTTGAGTTAACATATTTCTAATTGAATAGCTGCAGTGGAACTCAGTGCAGGTTGTGTTAATAATGTCTTTATAAACTTCAGTAAGCACTCCTTTTCAAACCCCAACATTGATCCCTGCTGAGCTCTTTTAAGCCTGTATCTGTTAGTCCATTGCCACATTTTAATTTTTTGTTCACCATGGTTTTACTTTGGTTTTCTGGCCTGGGGTTTGCTGTGATGTTCGTAGTGCCCCGTAAGGTCCGTGAACATGCTAGTTTCATCTGATAAGCCAAACTATGGTTAAAGGGAGCATAAACCATTTTTTTTTGTTTCTTTTATTTATTGAAAATATAGTCTCATGTAGGTGAGGGAAGAACTCCCTCCCTTCTTCAGGAAACATGGGGTATGAGATTACCTATGGACCTCCAGAAATATTCATGGGGAGCTAATTTTGTGATCTGCTAGTAGACTTACTAACATACTATTTGCCAGCAGATTAGGTCTTACAGTCTATCGAGTCTGCTCGAACCTTAGATCCTTAGTTGGGTTATGACTTATGGAATAGATTCTCTGTCCTTCCCCACTGCATAAAGTAACTATCTAGTCCATTTTGAGGAGCATCGTTTCTTTCGGCTATTGATATTGTGTGTTATTTTCTCCATATGGTATATTTGGTTAACTGTGGACCTCCGTGCAGCCCAAGGTAGGGACCCCAGTCTACAGTTGCATGTGTTTGTTTGGAAACTGCTCTACTTGTAATCATTTTGAGTCCTTTGTTAATGCTGCCTTTCTTCTGCTTAACAATAAGCTTTCGCTTACTTATGACTTTCAGAATCCAGTGACATCAGTTTAGCAGAGTCTACTAACTTCCCATGCTGGGCATCTGCTGAACTAATGTCATGGGGGTCCCAGAACTCACAGATAATTAGAAGATGAACATTGGGGCTGCTCCTGCTGGCAACCCAGATTGAGGAGTGGGCTCAGGATGTGGTGGCAGTAGTGGAGGGTTTAGGAAATAGTGCTTCCCAGCCCAGGGAGGTGATGACATTGCAACACTCCACATGGATGACCATGGAGCTTGCTTTCCTCAGGTTCAGCTGTGGTTTGTGAGCCCACCAGTAGCTGTGGCAGCTCCAGCAAGTGGGTGGAAAGTGGATGGAAGGGAGGGAGTTAACAACAGAGACAAAACCGTGGGCCATCAGAAGGACAGTTGATGGGACTCCTTGGCCCTACACTGTCAAGCCTTTTGTGGGGGGGGGATCTGACAAAGTTGGGAGATTTCCTGATGTAAGCTGACCTAAGGACTGGGTGGGTGGACCCAGAGAACTAAACACTTGATGAAATCAAATGAATATCTATCAGGCAGGAAAACAGCAGCTTTATCAAGGGACAAGTTCAAAACAAAGACAATCAGTAGCACACTGTGGATATTAAACAGACTTCACACATGCCCAAATTTCAGATTCCATTAAAAAGTGTACAAAACAAGGTTTCTGTTCCCCTTTAAACAATGGGTGTTCAAACAGCTTAGAATACTGACAAATACTTGGAGCAGCAACCTTTAATGAAGATCTCCCGTTTAAAAACATTAAATCTGTTTAAATTATTCTTTTTCATATTTTCCCTTTTTTGGATTCCCCGTGCCTGCCCTGAGATTGGTGTCAGCATGACTGTAACCTTCCTCCTGTCAGCAGGGCAGGTACATGAATGCTGTAACAGCAGACACCAGGGCCATGCCATGATCTGACAGCAGGGTGTGTGTGTGAATGTCAGGAGCCAAGTGCTTGCCTACAGGAACGAACCTGACCTCCAGTCATCCTTTGCATGGGACTGATTGACTGATTTATTCATTCATTCACTCACTTATTCATTCATATATTTATTTCAACAGTTTTAGTAGGAAAGACATACTGACCTGATATCAGCTCGTTTCCAGATGCTTCTTGGGGGGAGGGGAAAAGAGGAGGCGAGAACAGATGCAAAATACAGAATATAAAATACATAGAATGAAAATAAGTATATCAAAATAAACAAGACAATAATACTTAAGAATAAAAGTGCCCAATAGTAAATTACGTAGAGTAAATTGTGGAACTGAAGAAAGAGCGATAATATGTTAATCAACATTTCAAAATTAGTAATAGAGGGAATGAATGATACTAAATAAATGAGAAGTGCAGAAAACAATGATCGGAGTTACAGGTGAAAAGTATCCAAACCAATATCAGAAATAACTGCAGGAGTGAGAGGAGAAATCATAGAGGAGAGCTTTAACAGCTGGAAAAGAGGGAGCAGAATGAACAGAAAGGAGAAGAGAACCCGCCATAGTTTAGGGAACTGGAACAAGAAGGCAGCTTGAGCAGCAGTAGATTTTATATGAGGGAAGGCAAAAGAATGAGAGCAAGCATTGCAAAGAGATTATGAGGACAAAGGGGGAAGGAGAGGAGAAAGACAAGATAGGAGTGCAGAGAGACAAACCAAAGTTTGTAGGTAAAGGAAACACAGTGGTAAGGCACCTGACATTAAGAGAGGGGAGGGAAGACTACATGGTACAGTGATGTGTACATAAGGGTTTATAAATTGTAAAATGACAGAAAAAGAGAAAGAGAAGGTTCAGTCTACTGTAGCTAAAGTGGACTTTGGAGCAGCACGACACGCAATATCTCTGTAGTCAAAAAAGGGGAGAATCATCTTAGTGAGGATTTCTCTTCTGCATGCAGGAAGAGGAATGCTTCTCTTATTTCAGTTTAGTGCCCCAAACTTGAGGTAGAGCTTCTTGTGGATAGCACAAATGTGAACAGAATAATCTAGATGGTGAGCAAGCCATACCCTGAGTTACTTGAAGGACACATCCTCAATAGCTGCACCATCAAGTGTAAGAAAGGAAGGGGGCAGACTCTAGCAAGTTTCTGCCTGGTGCCAAAAGTCATGGAGACTGTTTTCTTGCCCTTGAGGGATAACTAATTATCATAGAACCAGTGCTAGATATTGTTAATATCCATTTGGAGTAGGTTTGCGAGGTCACAGGCAGAGGAGCCAGAGGTAAACAAAACCATATCATCTGCATGCATATGTATTAACACAGAAGAACTGGCCTTGGGGAGGTCATTTAGAAAAATTAAGAAAAGAACTGGACCCAAGAAAGACCCTTGGGGGGTTGTCTGAGCTTATAGGGAGAGGAAGGGGAAGGAAGTCACCAATACTGACAGCTTGTGACCTGCCCTCAAGGTAGAAGCAGAAACACTCAGCTGAATATTTACTTTATTTATTTGAAAGATATTGGAATTACAATCCTTTGAGTCGTAGACTCATTTCCAAAGGCTCCATGTCATATCACATCATACATGACATACATAACATATAGTACAGTAGGAATAAGCAATTTCAGATACCTACACTATGTTACCACATCATAATACATAATACATAACAGAGAGGGAATATACAGTTACAGATACTTACAACATGTTACAGTGGTTTTGGATTTTCAACAGGCATATTGCCATTGTTTGAACCACGTATAAGAGATACAGATGAGGTGGTGTGCCTGTGCAAGGCCTATACATGATTTTAGCTAGGCATATATTTACAGTATATTACAAAGACATATTACCAGGCACTATAGTATCTGAAGCAGTCTAGCAGCTAGACTTTGTCATTAAGTGGATCAGATACGGCTATTGGGTTGAAGTCAATTTTGGGGAGCACCAAGCTTAGGTCTGTGGAGTTAGTGTTGAGATTGTCTGCTTTTTCCTTCAGGTGAGTGGTGAGAGTAACATTAGATGCAATCTTGGAGGGAGGTGGGGCCTAAGATTTTCCAGTTAAAGTATTTATGTTGTCCCAGAATTTCCTGGATGACCCCCAGGAGGCTGCGAGGATGAACCTGTAGTATTCGGCTTTTGCTTTGTCGATGGCCCAGGTGCATTTATTTTGTTCAGCTCTGTATGCCTGCATGTCCACCAGATGTCCACCAGATTGCCTGAGTCAGAGGCTGTGTGCCACAGGTTATCTCTGGTTTTGAGCTGCTGGAGAAGGGATGGCATAATCCAGGGTGCATTTTGTTGTTTAGTGTGGGTCTTTTTTAAGGGAGCGAAGGTATCACAGGCCAGAGTGAAGGAGCTGGAGAAATAGTCCAGTGCCACATCAATGCTGTCGGCGTGGTGTATTGGGACCAGTCCCAAAGGCAAGATATTGCTTAAATTTTGAGATGTTACCCGGGTGCAGGTGTCACCAGAGTGTGACTCTGGGCATTTGCGCAGATAACCTGCCAGACCATAAGAATATTACTGGGGAGTGGTCACTGAGAGAGTTTGGCAGGACAATTATGTCCATAATTTTATGGGGTTGGTTTGATAGTATAATGTCCAACAAGGTGCACGTGCCTGTAGCTGGGTTGCATCTAGTTGGGGGAGTTACCATCTGATGGAGGTCTAAGGCTGCAAGTGCATCTTTGGCCGAGGCAGCAGTGTTGGCAAGCCAGTTTATGTTGAGGCCACCCAGTAGGATGTGCTCAACTTTGTGGGGAAGGCTGGCAATGTATTCTGTGAGGGAGTGTAGTGCCTGGGTTTGTTCATGTGGCAGGATATAGGCCACTGTGATTATCAGGGGGGCACTTGAGGGATCCGGGGTGATCTTTAGGGACATGACTTGTGCTCCATGCTCCAGTGCTGGTGGGGGTATGGTTTGGACTAACAAGGTGTCCCACAGATATATTGCACTGCCACCACCCCATTTTCACACTCTATCCACCATGAAGAGGGAGTATCCAGGAAAGAAGATGAACTTGTCAGGGGTGGACTTGAAGAGCCAGGTCTCGACTAGTGCAAGGACATCTGGCTGGTGCATGGTGATCCAGCATTGTAGTGCTGCTGATTTTTTTTAATATACTGCATATATTCATGGAAGCAACATGAAGGCCATTCAATGGGTGGGGGAAAGATGGGCAGGAGATGCCAGGACCTGGGTTGGGGTGGATGTTTCCTGACAGCATGAGGAGCAAGGTGATAATTCTGATCAGTGGGATGAATCTTTTTAAATGCCTCAGTGGGGGGCTATGAGTGCTACCTATTGGCCCAGTGCATGGTATTGGGAGGGAGCGTAGGATGGGAATAGCAAGGAATGGGGGGGCCATGGTGAGCTTGGGAAAGACACAGGTGTGGAGAAGCGTACTGGCTGTTGTGGGGAGGATACAGGTCTGGTCAGTGTGGGGGAGCTACCAGTGTGGTGTGTGGGGAGGAGTGGCTGTGGTGTAAGATTTTGGGGCTGGGATGGTGAGCATAGTAGTGGGTGGGATAGTATCAATAGCAGCAAAGTAGCCAGGTTGTGAGGGTAGGCAGGACCGGCCATTGTACTGTGTTGAGTGCCACTCCTGCATGGGTATAGGAAGATCACACTAACTCCTCTGAGAGAGGGAGTCTCAGTGGTGCAGTGGTGGGGTGACTGACCTTGGTGCAGGAGGTACCAGATTCAAAATACCGGGGACTCCCTGTAACTGCCTGGCATGACTCAGTGGTGCCATGGGAAATGTCTCAAATGAGATGCATGGCAGGCTATGAAAGTTGGGTGCAGTAGTGACTTCTAGTGGTACAGCACTGCCTTAAGCTTGTTGAGGAGAATGGGACAGTGTTGAAAGCTTTGGCTAAGTCAACAAACAGCAGAGGTGTCAAAGCTCTGATCCATACCAAAGAAGATAAGCAAGCAAAATCCCAACAGGCTGGTGGTATTGGGCAGTATTGGGCAGTACTGGACCACCCAGGGGCATAATGAGGCCTGATGCCACATGCGGAGGGCCTTATAGCCCCTGGAAGGTCTGGTATTCCAATACAGCCCACCCTGGAGGTATTACACAGTTTATTAAGGTGCAAGAAGGCCATACCATCGAGTCTACCACACACACCTTGTGGGACAATTGTCTATCTACCTGTTATATATTTATCCAAATTGTTTTTAAATTGTTCTGTAGTGACTGAGCTGACTATATATTGTGACAAGTTATTCCATAGTTCTGTTGATCTAACAGAAAATAAACATTTTCTTCTGTTCTTTGATGCTCTTGGTACAAAAAGCTGGTGTTTATTACAGCTAAGTTTATTTGGTTTATATCTTATCCCACATTGCTGCATTAACTGGCCATCTTGGAGTATTTATATAGAAGCAACATGTCTCCTATTATATGCCTAACCTCTAGGGTGTACAAGTTCAACTCCCTACATCTGTCCTCATAAGGTACATTTCTCAGCATTGGAATTAATGTTGTTGTTTTTCTCTGAATGTCCTCTAACAGTTCTTTATCCTTTGTCATATATGGTGCCCAAAAAGCTGCTCCATAATCCAAGTGAGGTCTAATATATGAATTATATAGAGCAAGGACGCATGGTTCCTGTCTACTAATAAAGGATTTTTTGATAGAGTTCAGGGCTTGCACTTAAAAAATGGGCAACTGTATCAAATACATTTTTTTTATTATTTTTATTTTAAGTGATAAAACGCTAACTAGTTTTTTTTTTGTTTTTTTTTATATTTTCCACTCTTTATCTTGATGAGTCCTCTGTCAGCATTCAGCCCTGGTCATGGCCCCTGGGACTTCCACCCGCCATCCAATGCCGCAGTCTCCCCAGTTACCCCCAGCTTGGCCCTCAGAGGGTGGGCCCGCTGCACCGGACCCCCATAACCTAGCCATGGGACAGTATCTGGTTGGGAAATGCGGCGATGGCAGGCTAATCGAAGCCCCCAGGAGGGCTTCACAGAGACAGAGGGCCCACCCCTCCTGTTCCTATTTTTCATTGTTCTTGGAGGTGGGGACGTACAATGACGCCAGCGTCCACCCAGCCTCCCTGTGTGTCGAGTGCCGGTAGCATGAGTAACTCCTGGCCTCCACTTGGGGTCCTCCTTGCGCCAGACACTACCCCACCCTCTCCCCGGGAGAAGGAGAGCCATCCATGGGATGCTCCATCCTTCTCCCCGGCCAGCCCTCTGATGACCCAGGTCCATTTCCGAACCCGGGTCACCGGCGCCACAAGCAGAAATACAAACGCTGTGCCAGTGGGCCGGCTAAAACACTAACCAGTTTGATTAGTTTGTAATAAAATAGTTCCTCCGCCAGCACTGGAATATGTTTGTTGTTTTTTTTGCAGCACATATACAAGCACACATATGCACATGGCTTCAGTTACATTACTTTTGTTTCAGGTGTATATTCATTTATTCTACATTTATTCCATCATTCATTTATTAGTCAGGGAATGTGGACGAAGGGCCGTGGTAGCGGTTGGGTGAGCTGAGAATGAAAGAAACATGCCTCATATACAGAGGTAAATTTGAATGGTTTGCCTTTCAATTTACCTTTCATTTTCAGCTATGTTACTGGGGAGAGCTGCAGTTTTATAGCAGAAAGTATGGGGAGTTGGGAGAGGAATGGAGCTGTTGGGCTGGCGAACACGCTGTGCCTTTTCAGACCTTAGTAGCATGCTTCCCTCCAACTTCTTCAATCACCCGGTTGTGTGCAAACTCTCCTTTCCCCCTGAAACTCCATCCTTCTGCTTCAGGGTCATCTCCACCGTCGAGGCCCGGTCCTACCTAACAAGAGTGCTAGGCAAATCCTGTCATAGTGACGACACCTTGGACCTTAAGTTCCTTCCCCTCGCCCTTCACTCGGTCCTTGCCTCCCTCACCAAAATCCTCAAACTTTCCCTCTGTCTAGGACAGTTTCCAACACTCTGGAAACAGACTGTGATTACACCCATTCATAAAGGTTGTGACTGCACCTACCTGGGCAAGTACTGCCCAGTCTCCTTCCTTCTCCCCTTATCTAAGGCCCTTGAAAAAATAGCTGCTGACCAGCTAACTGATTACGTGTCATAATATAACCTACTCTCCCACGAACAGCATGGTTTTAGAAAGGGCCACAGTACCACCACTGCCCTGCTAGAATATATTTCATTTATTCACAAAGCTCTTGATCGTGGACACTTAGTTGGGACAGTCTCTACTGACCTAACTAAGGTGTTCAATACAGATAATCATGCCTTCCTCTTCAAGACCCTGCCATCCCTTGGGTTTGTGCAGGCATCCACCTTTTGGTTTGAGAACTACCTAAGTGCAAGGTCTCAGCAAGTTAAAATTAACTCTGTCCTCTCCTCCAGCCTTCCTGTTCTCTCAGGGGGCCCTCAGGGATCCATTTTAAGTCCATTCCTCTTTGGTCTCTTCCTGAACCCACTTTCCTTAGCTTGTGCAGGTTGTCTACTTCTTTATGCAGATGACACAGTTATTTACAGTAGCCATCCAAACCACCTCACCCTCCAAACCAACCTTCACAGCTTCTTCTCTGAAGCAGAAACCTGGTTCCGCGAGCACAAGCTCGTGCTTAACTATAAAAAAAAAAAAAAGGCTATGATCTTCGACCATCGCTAAAATAAACAAAAAGATTTCCCTCTTTGCATTCTTAACTACAATACCACCCCTCTTGAGCTGGTAAAATCCTTTAAATATCTGGGTATCAATCTAGACTCCCATCTTACTTACCACAATCATATCCATCTTCTAGCCAAATCCATTAACTCAAGAATTGGCCTGCTGCACAGACATAAACATTGTATGCCTCCTGCAGCCCTCCAACTGGCTGTGTCATCCTCAGTTATTTCCCTGGTTGACTATGGGCTTACTCTCTATGGTGCAGCTGATAACACTGCTCTCAGTCACATCAAGGTAGCATTGAACAAATCCGGCCATCTAGTCTCTGGGTGTGATAGGTGGACCCACACTTGTGACCTCTACAAGTTAACAAACTAGCTAAACTTTGACGCTCAACTAAAATACCAAACCTACCTTATAGCCAAGAAAATCTTAACTGGTCTCTTCCCTATGGGGCTCTGTGATCTAATCCAGCATGCCCCTGAAGCTGGATCCAACAGAATCTTTGCAAAAGACTAGCTCCTAGTCCCTCACTGCAGGCTTCTTTGGGCAATGTGCATTCTACTATCTGGACCCCTCTGGATGAATGACCTACCTGTAGATATCTCCTTGGAATTGAAAATAGGCCCATTCAAATTCCAACTTGGAAAGCGACTCCTCTCCTCCTGTGTCTGTGATTGATTATAGCCTTCCTCCCCTTCCCCTGCTCTCCTTACACTCCCTCCTTTTCCCCTACTAGCTTTCAAGGACAAAGTCTTTTCTGATGGCACCCCCCAACACCCCTCTCCCTTCCTCTTCCATACCTTCTCCCCATCTCTAAAATGCTGTGTCTGTATCCGCCTCCTGAGTGGTCCCCCTCATCTGTAAAATGATAGGCTAGTACCTGCTCCTGAGTGTTCTCAAATATATTGCTTCTCTATGTTACTTATTGTACCATCCTAATGTAATACATGGTCTGTTGCTTATCTGCTTTTCATGACTCACGGTATAGTTGCCTGCCCTCTGTATGTCTTGTACCTAGCTATGTACCTCATGTATCCACTTGTTCTTTTAATTTGTGTTGTACAGTTAATTTATTTATTGAAATATTTCACCAGGAAGGCACTCTGAGCAACAAGTTGCTCATCTCCCTGTGCAACCTGGGGGATAGAGAACAATGGGATAGAATGCAGAGAAATGTTACAGTGCTGGAATACAATTTGCTTACTTGCATATAATGAGAGCAGAAGGGCTCACAGGAGGATAACCCTGGTTAACAATGCAACAGTTAAAGGGAAACGTCCATCTAAGATTAAATTAATATTGTTACCAATGGAAATCTGCTTTACATAAGCTATTGATTGAACCTATAACACTTTTAGGGCCAGAATTATAACTGATTCAGTTGCCTCTCCCTTTATAGTTGCAGGCATCCATTTTCTAAATCACAGGCACTCGAAATGACATCACATCAGGGGAAACACATATAGTTGATAAATATTTTAACCAAGAGAGGCACACTAAGCTGAAGCTTGAGTCCAGGTGTGACCTGAGAGCACAAGAAAGTTAAATAACTTGTTCAGGATCATACAATAATGCAAGTGGGATTCAAACCCAGATCATCAGGTTTGCAACTCAAAGCCTTAAACCACTGCACTATACTGCCTCTTTCAAGGTAAAAGGAAAAGAAGAGTTAGGCCTCTTGATGAGCTGTCACAACCAGCCACTTAAAGGAAAACTTCGTGTTAAAATCAGAAAAAGATATGTAGTAGTCTTTTTTTTCTGTGTTCTAACCAGTTCCCAGTGTTTTCTTTTCCTCTGGCTGTGAGAGATGTTTTTTCTAACTTTCCCTAACTGTTTTATTGCCCTTGGAGGTTGCCATTCTGGTTTCTTTATGGTCTCTAGTTTTCCCAGAGTGCCCTTTGGTGTGATGTCTAATTGCCCCTGCAGGAAGCCAGTGTCTTGTTACAGGGTCTGTCACTGCTCAGGCACAGAGAAAATACTTCTTCCAGAGAAGACACACTACTAGATTTTGGGTGAGTGTAATCATTATTATTTTTTGATATCAGTACCTTGTCCTGCTATGTCCTGCTGTGTGTGTGTGTTTGTGTGTGTGTGTGTGTTTGTGTGTGTGTGTGTTTGAATAATGTCACTGTTTACTCTATTCCTCTCAGTCACTTTCAGTTTTTGCACCAGTACTAAGTAGTAAAAATTGAACATCACATTATAGGTTGTAACATAGCAGGACAAGGTACTAATGTCAAAAAATAATGATTACACTCACCCAAAATCTAGCAGTGTGACATTTCTGAAAGAAGTATTATCTTTGTGGCTGAGCTGTGACAGACCCTGCTAAATCTAAGGGCATAGCTACATCACTGTCACATGAGCCAAGGTGCATCGTAGGAGAACAAAAGCCAATAAACCTATTTGTGATGGAGATCCCCAGGGGTTGTAAAACTACCATACAGCTAGCAGGCTAATTTAGAAAAAACTCCTAATAGCAGACAGAGGGAAGGACACACTAGGATTTAACATACATATCAAAACACTCTACATAACATGTTTTTGCACATTCTGGGTGGACTTCTCCTTTAATAGTTTAATGATTGCACCTGGAAGCATCAGGGAAGGGAAAAGGTTTTATCTCCAAAAGGAGGGTCTACTGGATATTTTCTGTTGGAAAGACAGAGTGAAACAGTTGGAATCATGAAATGAAAAAACAAATCTGCTGTGTTTTTTTTATTTTACTTTGGTGAAAGGAAACCTATTTCTGGATGGTGTTTAAATAATTATTTTTTTTTATGTTGTAACCTTCAGAAGGAGTAGTGCTGGAACATGGGGAAAAGTGAGTGTGTATGTGTGTGTGTGAGTGTGGGGGGAGGCACTGTAGTAATACAAGACCATGATTGCTTCCCTTCTGACATTGCATGCATTTAGGGGTACTTTGAATGATCATGGGCAAATGTGGGGGTTGTCCACCCCCCACATGCACCTGTAGGTTCTGGCACCTATGTTCAGAAGGGTTCTGTACTGACAGCCATCTATCCTATCACACACCAACACAAAACAATTATTTTGTTACAACTTATTTACTCAGGATAGTCCAGCTGAGATGTGCCACCTCATTTCCAGTGGGGTTCTGCTGCTATTAATTTCTGCTGCTAGGTGGACAGGAACACTGGGGGGTGGGGTTGTGACTTATTCAAGATCACATAGTTAGTATTTGACTTTGCTGAGGTTTGAAACTCTCATCTCCTGGGCCCCAAGCTTGTGCTGTAGCCACTAGATCACACTCCTACAAATGACAGAACGTGACGCCAGCAAAAAATTAAACACAGCTACTTCAGTGCTAGCAAATACTGGAACTAAATAGGTACTGGAATAAAAATGATTTACAGTGTTACCACAGTAGCAGAATATTCTGCAAATCACACTGGCACTAAACAGTTTACTAAACTGAAATGTCACAAAACATTGTACAAAGCAATATAAATCCCAAAGGAGCTCAGGAACTGTTGGCCCCTGGCAGTACACAACTTTTGTTTATAGAAACCTCTTCAAGATTAGAGACAAGTTCACATCCCCATGGACTGGGTAAAAGCATTTTTTGTTTAATTTCCTCTGCCTTTCAAGGAGGCAGTATAGTGCTGTGGTTTAGGGCTCTGAGCTACAAACGTGGAGACCTGGGTTTGAATCCTACATTCCCTTCTTGCATTACTGTATGACCCTGAGCTAGTTACTTAACTTTCTTGTTCTCTCAGGTCACACCTGGACTCAGGCTTTAGCTCAGTGTGCCTCTTCTATTTATAAAATGTATCAACTATATGTGTTTCCCCTGATGTAATGTCATTTTCTATGTTTACGATTTAGAAAATAGACGCTTGCATATCTGGACTGTATAGTACAGTATGGTCTGCACGTCCATTGGCCCACGCCTGTGGACCAATGGGTGTACAGCTGTACTGTACACAGTCAGTTGGTGGATGGCAGGGTGGCTTGTGGGTGGGGAGCTGCCCTCTGCCACTGACTGGGGGGGGAGCAGGGTGGTGGGGCTCAGTGGAAGGATGGGGAGGGGGGTACCATTGGACCAGCAGGGATGGGATATCATCTTTATTTTTATACTTCTGCCATGATTGGGCTGTGAGTGGTCCACTGGACTACCAGGGATATAGGACATTTCTGATTCAATACTTGTGCCTGCGATTGGATCACCAGGGATATTGGAATATTATTCAATGAAACGTATGCCCGCGATCGGGTGGGGGGATGCTACTGAGACAGATGGTACCGCCGGAGCTCGGGTGGCCACGCACAGCTAGCAGCTGCCATATTGCACCATGCAATATGGCAGCTCACCTGTGGGAGGCCAGATGTTGCTCCATGTTTTTTTGATCAACTGCATGCGGTGCGGTAGGAGTTGCACCTGCATCTGCTCAGCACATCCCGGACTGAATATCAGGATGTGCGAAGTATGCATGGGCATGCACCCCCCCACGTGTGCCGCATGCATTATTGATGTGCCCCAGCACATCAGGATTTCTGCCTCACACTTTCCCCTTCCGAATATCGCACCGTGGCACATCAGTGGGTTGCGCATGGCACACCTGTGTTGCCATGTGCAACCCTTCTGAATATTCCACCCTCTGTGTCAATTTGGAGACTGGCAATGGCACCACAATCTACACAGGGGATGTATACAGATCCCTCTCTCAGGGGGAGGAAATAGACAAGAAAATTATTGAAGGCATCCTTAGAAAGGCTGAAAAGGGGGAAATACTATTGATGGGGGACCACAATATGCTAGATGTGAATTGGAGCGCATTTGCTGCAGACACATTCAAGAGGGGGTCATTCTCAATGACCTGCAAGAGGCATTTGTTAGACAGCTAGTACTGGAACCCACTTGGGAAGGAACAGTCTTAGACCTGGTACTCTTAAATGGGGATGGAGAGAGGATCATAGATTTAGAAGTGGGTAGCCATCTGGGAACTAGTGACTACTGAACAGTGTGGTTCATGATAAACACAGCAGTAGAGTCAAGCCATACAAAGGCAAAGGTCCTGGAATTTGGGAGGGCTGACTTTGCCAAAATGGGAGAGTGCCTAAGGAATGCACTAGCAAATAGGCAGGAAGGAGAGGTGGAAGAACAATGGGGAATAATCAAAACTGCCATCACAGAGGCTACAAGCCTTTGTGTGAAGCAAATAAACAAAACAAAATGACATAAAAAACCACTATGGTTCACAAAGGTGGTGGCAAGGAAGGTTAGGGAGAAAAAGATAGCATTCAGGAAGTACAAGGAAACACAGAAGGAGCAGGACACAGAACTGTATCAGTTAAAGCAGAATGAAGCAGGGAAGGCAGTCAGATTAGCAAAGGCCCAAACTGAGGAAAAGATAGCCAACTCAGTTAAGATGGGGGATAAAACCTTTTATAGGTACATCAGGGAGCAAAGGAAGACCAAGGGAGGGATAGTGAGGCTTAAAGGGGAGGGGATGGGCAGAGGATGATTGTGAAAAGGCAGAGTTACTGAATGAATACATCTGCTCAGTATTCACAAAAGAAGAGGTGGAGGTACCTAAACAAAATAATAAAAGCACTCTGGATGGGGGGGGTCGATACCAGTCCATTCTCAGAAGAAAGAGTCATGAAGGAACTCCTAAAACTCAAGGTGGACAAAGCGGTGGGTCCTGATAGAATTCATCCCAGAGTTCTAAAAGAACTAAGGGGAGAAAAAGTAACACCACTGATTACCCTTTTTAACAAATCATGGGAGGATGGTATGGTACCAAAGGATTGGAGGAGGGCAGATGTGATTCCTCTTCACAAAAGTGGGAGCAAAGCAGAGGCAGGAAACTACAGACCTGTTAGCATGACCACAGTGGTAGGGAAAATGATGGAATCAATTCTGAAAGAAAGAATTGTTGATTACCTAGAGATCAGCAGAGCATAGGACCCGAGGCAGCATGGATTCACAGCAGGAAGGTCATGTCAGATGAATCTAATTGATTTCTTTGACTAGGTAACCAATGTAATAGACCAGGGAGGGGCAGTGGACATGGCCTACCTAGACTTCAGCAAGGCATTTGACACAGTCCCACACAAAAGATTAACAAACAAGTTAGCTAGCCTGGAAGTGGGTCCCAGGGTGGTAGCCTGGGTGACAAGCTGGCTGGCAACAGGACCCAGAGAGTAATAGTAAACAAAGTACATTCTGAAGAAATGGGGGTTACTAGTGGGATACCACATGGTTCAGTATTGAGGCTAGTCCTCTTTAATGTCTTGGTAAGTGACATTGCAGAGGGGCTGGAAGGAAAAGTATGCCTCTTTGCAGATGCTACAAAGATCTGCCATAGGGCTGATACACAAGCAGGGGTGCAAAGGATGAGAAGGGACTTGGCAAGATTGGAGTAATGTTTCAAAGATATGGCAGCTTAGATTCAATGCAAAAAAAATGTGAAGTAATGCACCTGGGAAACAAAAACCCAGCAGAAGAGTACACATAAAGGGGGGTTATTAACAACAACACAAATGGAAAGGGACCTGGGGTAATCATATCAGATGACCTTAAGGTAGGTAAGCAATGTGAGAAGGCAGTAAGGAGTGCTGGGAGGATATTGTGATGTATAGGGAGAGGCATCACCAGTAGAAAACAAGAAGTTGTCTTCCTTCTGTACAGATAGTTGTTGAGACCCCATCTGGGAGTACTGCATCCAGTTCTGGAGACCCCATCTCCTCAAGGATATAGACAGGATGTAGACAGTCCAGAGGAGGGCAACTAAAATGGTGCAGGGTCTGCAACAGAAGCCATATGAGGAAAGACTAAAAGAGCTTAATATGTATACCCTTGAGGAAAGAAGGGAGAAGGGGGACATGATAGGAACTTTTAAGTACCTCAAGGGAATCAGCAAAGTCCAAGAGAGTAGCATATTTCAGAAAAAGAGATGTGCAAGAACAAAGGGGACACAATTTGAAGACAGAGGGGGATGGCTCAGGGTGGGGTAATGTGAGAAAGAATTTTTTTTTACAGAGAAGGTGGTGGACGCATGGAATGGCCTTCCTGAGGAGGTTGTGGGGTCAAAAACAGTGGAGGAACTCAAGAATGCATGGGATAGACATAAGGCAATTTTTGTGAGGGGGTACTGTAGGAAGAAATAGGCTGTTGGTTAACTGGGATCTGCACGTTATCCAGTCGGGAGGGAAATGAGCAGGCTAGGAGGGCCAAGCAGTCCTTATCTGCCATCAAAGTCTATGTTTCTATGTTTCTTGTCATCTCATGTACATGTATGTGATTGTTATAAATGATTAATTGTATTGTATGTACGATGTAATTGTTATATATTTATTTATTTATTGAATTTTGTTGACCCGGTAAGCCCACTGGGCCTAGAAGTCCCTTTTTCAGGGGCGACCGAGGGGAGGGGGGTATACAGATGGTAAGCAACTGAAATTGAACCAGATTAAGCTGTTGGTGGTATTTTTAGTGAATGGGAGTAATTTGGCCAGGACACCAGGGAAATTCCTTTACTCGCCAGTATGGGGAACTGCTGTCTGAGAAGATGGCCACTTTATACCAGACCTCGGAGAGTGAGGATGTGCAGGAGGCTGGGGAGTGGGTCTCCTCCCATACCTCTATCTTTCTAGAGACTGAAGAAAAGGAAAATATTTAATTTTCACCTGATATGGAGGAGGATTCAGGAAAATTGGCACACAGGAAATACAACTTTGGGATGATGTTCAAGTGGAAGTTGGAATTGATTTGTCTCTGACTGTGATGATACAGAAGGATTTTCATTCAGTTCAGGAGAGGGAGAGAGATTTGCAGTTTGACATTCCCTGAAAGAGGGGAGCAAAAGAAAACATGCCTGAAATTGCTGAATCCGAGAGACAAGATTCTACTGCTGAAGATGGGAGAACATCTTCCTTTCCATCAGCAAGTAATTGTGATTCATTGCAGCAGCAGCGAGTAGCTGCTGCACCCTATGAGCAAGAGAATGCTGACTTGGCAGCTCAGCCAGCCGAAACAGCGGGGAGCTCAAATTGGCTATTTGGACCGGGGCTCACTGGAAAAGAGCTACCACAGAGTAAAACATTAGAGGTACAAAATAGAAGGTCACAAAGAGGATCAAATTAGAATCCAGCTGATGCATTTCAGGATACAAGCTGGATACTAGATAAAGATGGCATTTGGAAACCGGACCCTTCGGATCCAGTGGTTGCACAGTACAACGAGTTTGAAATTACAACTACAGGTAAACTAATAAAATCACCCAATAGTGCTGTAGTTCACACTGATGTGCAAACCAGAAATGAAGTCTTATGTTTAGAGGGGAAACAAAGGCAAGAAGAACAGGAGAGTGTATCACTGGGGCCCAGCATAAATCTTACTAATGCTTTTAAACAAAAAAATAAAAATGTGGGTACCGAGGTAAATGTGTAGTCAAATACTCCAAGCACTTCAAGTTTTGAGCAGATAAGAAGAGATGAAAATTCATCTATAGGGATTGGGGGGCAAGGCTTACAGCACCCAAGTAAGAGACAATTTTTTAAACCCATGCTTCGGATGGCAGATTTGTTCAAAAATAAAGGGGAACCAGCACCACTCAGAAATGCAGTCAGATTACTGTATAAAGGAGGCATAGAGATCCCTCCAGATTGGGTATATGTGGGAAGAACTTTATTAAAGAATTCAATGAAGTTCTATGCATCTGAGATATTTGTCCTTATCCATACTGACAAGTATAATTATGATATAAGCTTTAAAGCAGTAGAGGTTCTGGATAGATTTTGGGTGAAATATAATTAAATAAAAAATTCACCCACTTGGACTACTTTTTTAGCCATACCTATCATGAAACTAGCAGTATGAATTAGAACCATCATTTTTAAGAATGAAGGTGTAAATATATCAGATATCCTATACTGGTTAAAAAAGAGATGTGAAGTATTAGAACAGCCCATTCCAGTGATTGATCAGAGCAAATATGGACTGGAGGATGAAGGATGAAGTGCAAATTGTCTATGTCAAATACAGGGATTGTGCATCTTCCAGGTTGTTTCCTTCTGGGTAAAGACAGAGGCCATCTTTTTTACCCAGGTCAAGCAAAGTCATGTCAGATGTGGTTCAAGGTTACATTTAAGTAATGCCTGTGATACCCCAAAAGTGTATACACTGTTTGGAAACTGGCCACCTTGCAACTTCTTGTATGAACACATTTCACTGTAACTTGTGTGAGGAGAAGGGACACTCATATATTAGGTGTCCATGGGCTTCACATAATGGAGAAGATATATACACACGAAGAAGCTTTGGTTACTCAGGCACAGAGAAAGGGCTGTGCAGTGGCCTCTGAACACAGAATGAAAGAAATTCACAAACAGAAAGAAAAGGAAAAAGAAAATGAGAAACCACAAGAAACAGAAACAAAAAACCAAAAGAGGGTGAGCTAAAACCACCAACCTGGGAGGAACAACAACAAAGCAATAGCCCTATGTCTCCAAAACAACCTATTTTGACACAGGAGGGTCGAGCATCAAACAACACAGAATGGGAAACAGAGATGGTTGATAATACTGATCTTACTGTACTACAAAGAGGAATAGAGCCCTCTACTACTCCAGAGTCAATGCCCCCCCCCCCAGTTAGCTAATGATCTTCCTTTCAAGACTGTGGTGTATAAAAAAGGCCAAAAGCTAAAACTGACAGTAAAATAGGATCAAAAAGAACAGGAAGGAAAATTACCCAGGGCAAACTTAAATGGACTACAATGAATCAGTACACATCTTTGACTACTGAAAATTCTGATGGAACAGACTCAGATTCTTCTTCCATCTCTTCCTCGACAAAAGATCATTCTTTGGGGGTGGAAGATATTGGTTCAGCAGACACTGTGAGGAAAACAAATGGTGAACAAGGTCTCAATCCTAAAGGAATAACATTTTGACAGTTTTGTTAAAAAAGAAAAACCTTTTTTCTACAAAACAACATCCCTTAGTATTCTGACATTAAATGTCAACAGTATTAAGAACAGTTGAAGACGGGTGACTGTACTGACAGAATTATCATATTATATATGCATACAAGATACAAGGCTTAAATCTTTATATGAGATAGCCCATGCTACTAGGTTATGGGAGAAGGGAGTTTCCTTCTGGTCACAAGGACTGGATACGTGTGATGGGCTGGGTGTCCTATTTATAAATCCAGACTTAAAAGTAAGCAAATTGGTAGAGATAGAATTTGGTGGAGCTTTACTTATAGATATCCAATATGGTCAAACAAGATTTAGATTAATAAATATGTATGCAACTCAGGGTAAGACAAATAGGATGGATAAATTCAAAAAAATCCAACCCTATTTACACACTGCTAGAATAATTATTGGGGGGGGACTTTAATTGTAATATAGCAAAAGAAGATAGAGGATTTACCACTAACAAAATCTATTGTGATAGTAATGCTTTGAAGGATATTATTTCTATATCGAATTTAAAGGACTCCTATAGGGTGATACAAAAACAAGGAGGGTTCACTTACATTAGAGGGTCTTACTCCTCCAGAAACATAGAAACACAGAAACACAGAATTTGACGGCAGATAAGGACCGCTTGGCCCACCCAGTCTGCCCATTTCCCTGCCTACTGGATAAGCTGCAGATCCTAGTTAACCAGCAGCCTACTTCTTCCTACCCCCAACCCCCAGATTTGGCTTATGACTGTCCCATGCATGCTTGAATTCCACCACTGATTTTGACTCCACAACCTCCTCCAGAAGGCCATTCTATGCATCCACAACCCTCTCTGTGAAAAAATACTTCATTAAATTACCTCTGAGCCACCCCTCTATCTTCAAATTGTGCCTCTTGTTCTTGCACACCTCTTTTTTTGAAAGATGCTACCCTCTTGGACTTTGTTGATTCCCTTGAGGTATTTGAAAGTTTCTATCATGTCCCCCTCTCCCTCCTTTCCTCGAGGCTATACATATTAAGCTCCTTAAGTCTCTCTTCATATATCTTCCAGTGCAGACCCTGCACCATTTTAGTTGCCCTCCTCTGGACAGCTTCCATCCTGTCTATGTCTTTGCGGAGATTGGGTCTCTAGAACTGCACACAGTACTCCAGATGGGGTCTCACCAGCTGTCTGTACAGAGGGATAACAACTTCCTGTTTTCTACTGGTGATGCCTCTCCCTGTGCATCCCAGTATCCCCCCAGCCCTCCTTGCTGCCCTCTCACATTGCTTGCCCATCTTTAGGTCATCTGATATGACTACCCCCAGGTCCCTTTCCATTTTTGTTGTTGTTAGTATCTCAACCCCATTGTGTACTCTTCCCCTGGGTTTTTGTTTCCCAGGTGCATTACCTTGCACTTCTTAGCATTGAATCTAAGCTGCCATACATTTGACCATTCCTCTAACCTTGCCAAGTCCCTTCTCATCCTTTCCACCCCACCCTGTGCATCAACTCAGTTGCAGATCTTAGTGTCATCTGCAAAGAGACATACTTTTCCTTCCAGTCCTTCTGCAATGTCGCTTATAAAGACATTGAAGAGGACCGGTCCTAATACTGAACCCTGCAGTACCCCACTAGTAACCCTCCTTTCTTCTGAGTGGACTCCATTTACTATTACTCTCTGTGTCCTATTCTCCAGCCAATTCTTTACCCAGGCTGTCATCTTGGGACCCACTCCCAGGCTGGCTAACTTGTATATTAATCTTTGTGTGGGACTGTGTCAATGCCTCGCTAAAGTCTAGGTAGGCCATGTCCACAGCCCTCCTGATCTTCTACTTTGGTCACCCAGTCAAAGAAATCTATCAGATTCATCTGGCATGACCTTCCACTGTGAATCCATGCTGCCTAGGGTCCTGTGCCCCTCTGGCCTCTAGATACTCGACAATTCTTTCCTTTAGAAATGATTCCATCATTTTCCCTATCACTGAGTTAAACTAACAGGTCTGTAGTTTCTGCTTCTGCCTTGCTCCCACTTTTGTGAAGGGAATCACATCTGCCTCCTCCAGTCGGGTACCACCCATCCTCCCATGATTTGTTAAAAGGGTAGTCAGTGGTGTCACTAGTTCTACCCTTAGTTCTTTTAGAATTCTAGGATGAATCCCATCAGGCCCCATTGTTTTGTCCACCTTCAGTTTTAAGAGTTCTTTCAGAACCCTTTCTTGGTAAATGGGCTAGTATCAACTTCTGTATCAGAGTGTTACTACTGTTTGTTTTATGTACCTCCCCTCTTCCTTTGTAAATACTGAACAAAAATATTTGTTTAGTATCTCTGCCTTTTCACAGTCTCCCTCTGCCCACCCTCCCTCCCTTTATTAGCCTCACTATCCCTCCCTTGGTCTTCTTCGCTCCTGATGTACCTATAAAAGGTTTTATCCCCCTTCTTAACTGAGTTGGCTATCTTTTCCTCGGTTTGGGCCTTTGCTGTTCTGACTGCCTTCCCAGCCTCCTTTTGCTTTAACTGATACAGTTCTCTGTCCTGCTCCTTCTGCGATTCCTTGTACTTCCTGAATGCTTTCTTTTTCTCTTGAACATTCACTGCCACTTCCTTTGAGAACCATAGTGGTTTTTTACATCATCTTGTTTTGTTTATTTGCTTCACACAAAGGCTCATTACCTCTGTGATGGCAGTTTTTATTATTCCCGATTGTTCTTCCACCCCTCCTTCCTGCCCATTTGTTAGTGCATTCCTTAGGCAGTCACCCATTTTGGCAAAGTCAGCCCTCCTAAAGTCCAGTACTTTTGTCTTTGCATGGCTTGACTCTATTGCTGTGTTTATTGTGAACCATACTGTTCTAAGGTCGCTAGTTCCCAGATGGCTACCCACTTCTACATCTGTGATCCTCTCTCCATCTCCATTTGAGAGTATCAAGTCTAATATTGCTCTGTCTCGAGTGGGCTCCAGGACTAGTTGTCTAAGGCATGCCCCCTGTAGGGCATCTAGAATAACTGCACTTTTCGAAGTGGCAGCTGCAACTGCACTCCAGTTAACATCTGGCATATTCAGATCACCCATCAGCAATATCTCCCCTTTTTCTGCCATTCTAAGTATACTTTCTATCATTTCCTTGTCCATTTCCTCCCCCTGAGAAGGGGGTCTGTATACAACCCCTGTGCGGATTGTGGGGCCATTGCCTGTCTCCAAATTTACCCACAGTGCTTCTTCTCTTCCCTGTTTACCCTTTGTTCTGTTTCTTTTATTCCTTCCCTTATGTAAAGAACTACTCCTCCTCCTCTTTTACCCTCCCTGTCCCTCCTGTAGATAGTTTATCCTGGTATGTTTATGTCCCAGTCATGGTTTTGTGTGTACCATGTTTCTGTGACTGCCATGATATCCAGATGTTCCTCCTCCATCAAGGCCACTAATTCAGGAAGCTTGTTATCTAGACTATGGGCATTGGTACTCATTGCTCTCCATTTTTTGATGGCTTTACCTTCAGTTGCAGCATCCCCCACTGACCGTTCTACCTTGGTCTTTTTCTCATTTAGTACCCTGTTTTGAAGGGAGAGGATGGGATTTTTCTGCTGCTTGTCAGTGCCTCCCCCTTTGACTAGTTTAAAAGCTTGCCAATGAAGCATTTAAACTGATTGCTCAAAAGACTTGTTCCCTTCCTGGACAGATGCAGACCATCCTGCCAGTATAGGCTGGTGTCCCTCCAGGTGGAAGCCCAGTCCCCAATGAAGCCAAACCCCTGTGCTCCGCACCATTTTTTCAACCATTCATTAAACTGCATGGTGCCAATTACCCTCGCCTCACCCATGCCTTTGACCGGCAGCACCTCTGAGAAGGATACTGTGTGTGCTACTTGTCTTAGGCCCCTCCCCAACTCTGCAATGTCCTCCTGCACTGCTCTAACCTTATGATGAGTCAAGTCATTTGTCTGAAGTGGACAATTACATCCAGCTCAGAATCCCTTGCAGCTGTTGTCATGATCCTGAGGATGCGCTTCCTGCCCCTCCAAGCCATGGCAACAGGCAGGCACCTTACTTCAGTTTTCCCAGCTCCTCTCAGTTCTATCCCTCTAATAATTGAGTCCCCCACCATGAGCTGCTTCCTTTCCTTGTGGTGTCCTCTGCCTCCTTCCTGTGGGCCTCCCTTGTGACAGCTGTCCTCAGCCTCCTTAGTCTCTTCTGTGGGTGCATCCATAGCGGAGCTATGCTCCCCCAGAATGGTGTATGGATTGTGGAGTGGAACAACTGACTGGGTGTGCCTCCGTTCCACCATCCTCACCCTTCCTGAGCCCACTGTGGTCCAACTGCTGTGTTTTCTTCACAACCTGTGAGGTAGTGGTGGTGGCTGTGGTGTTCTCTGGATGGGGGAGGTTCCCTTCCTACTGTCCAGTGTGGCCTGGGGGAAGGTCCCTGTACTACTGTCCAGTGTGGCCTGAAGATGGGCAACTTCCTCCCTCAGGGCAGAGAGTTGTCTGCAAATAGGGCAGCATCTCAGCCTCCAGAAAGACTCCCGGAAGACTGCTGCCCCACAGCCATTACATTGCACTACTCCCCACATTTGTTTTTTTTTTGTGTGTGATTGGTTTGTAATATAGAAATATATATTTATAATATACAATGTGTATGCTTATATTGTCAGTGCAGTGTGCTAGAGAGGATATGACAGTGACATGCACCTTGCACTCTTGAGGAAATGATGTCAGAACCCCAGGTATAAAGGAACTATTTCCAGGGGTCGGTGGGGTGAGGGGTGGGAAGGAGTTGGGCATAAACTGTGCACTCGTAAAACTATCAGCTAAAAGATCTGACCCACTGCTGCAATGAGTTCCTTCCTGTCAGCAAGATGCCCTACACAACAATTTGGTAGAGAAATACCCTGCTAATCAAACAGAGAAAAAATCCACACATCCAAGTCAGACACAGGTAAACCTTCCCAGCCCCAAAACAGGCCTGGTGGTTTGTGCTCTGAGAGCTGTCAGCCCCAAAATAAGTCAGCTGTGCTTTAAACTCTTCCTGCACTGAAAATCTTAAGAATTGTAACAAACAAACGTAAACCTAGATCCACCACCCTCTGTTGCTTGAAAGACTGTCTTTTCCTGTTTCACACTGCAGGTTTTTCTGTGACCACTCCTTATAGTAACTCTGTTAAAAAGAGTTTAACTATCACAAACTCCTACGCACCAGTAAATTATTTAAAAATAGTTTCTGTCCCAAAATCCTAGTAGTCAATCCAGCTACCCCCAAGGGACAACCAGAATGCAGTATTCAAACACTTATGAGGTTACTTCCAAGATAAGCAGAGTTTGCAAGTTTCTTTTCAACTCCTCAGCCAACTGTAATTCATTTAAAATAGTTTGACTGTCAGCAAATCCTAGTAGACAATCTTGCCACCTCAAGGACCTACCCAAATGCAGTATTTAAATCCTTCTGAAGTTACTAACAAGATAAACAAGAGTTTACAAGCCTTCTTGGTTAAACACTAAATAAATGAATAAAAGCAATTACAAGGGTGGTTAGTTTCACCTCCCACAGAATTAAGCAAAAGTGCATGTTTGTTGCAGATATCAAGTGCAGTATAGAATTTCTCACACAGCTCGCAGTTGAAGAAAGTAGTGTCCTTCCAGCTCCAGAAAATGTGCTTTGTGTCTTTGAAAATTGCAGCCAGCAGTAACTTATAGTAATCTGATCTAGTCTGGATATCTCCACCCAGGGCAATTTGTTGCCAATGGTTATATGTAACCCTTCCTGTTCCAATACAACCTGTTTGGTCTGAAAACAATGTCCTGCCCCCTAAGGCTGTCTGTGTTTCAATTCACACTGCAGGTTTTTCTGTGACCACTCCTTAACCCCAGTAACTCTGTTAAAAAGAGTTTAACTATCACAAACTCCTACGCACCAGTAAATTATTTAAAAATAGTTTCACCAGAATCGACTTCCTTTTTATTTCAAGTTTTTTAGAAGTAGTAAAAGGGAAGGTGTATGATATGGCTTTCTCTGACCATAGGATTTTAGAAATTGTGATAAGTTGAGGTACATAACACCCTGTGGAAAAGGCCCTTGGAGACTAAATGCTAAGCTAATGGAGCAAAGTCACTTAAATTTGAAATGGGAACAGTAATGGGCTGCAAGAAAATCAGTCATGTGCATCTATGACTCATATACTGACTGGAGGGAAGATTCTAAAAATAATTTTAAAACATTATTTCAGAAGTTGGCTGGTAAACAAAATACATATTTTTATTTAAATTACTTAAATTTAAGAAAACAACTTCACTCTTTGATATCCAGAACAGAAACATTAGGAATAGATTATACTAATCAAATTTCACTTATAAAAAAAGAAATGTACAAGTTACAATATAATAGGGCAAAAACCCTGCAGCAGGAGTTAAGATTTGGAACTGAGGGTAATAATCAGACTTTTGATCCCTATAAAGATAGTAAAAAGAGAGTAGAGAATAAAATAATAACCCAATTAAGAGATACAGAGGGAAACATACAAAGTACTAAGAAAGGTATTTTGGAAACAGTCAATCAGTATGTTACTGATACCTTTGGTGCATCGCCAGAAATAAAGAATTTGGAAAATTGCTTATCTCAAATACATTTTCCAAAGTTATCAGGACAGCAAAAAATGGCATTAATAAAACCAGTATTACAACAGGAGGTACAGACAGTGATTTCTTCTTTAAAAAAAGGTACTGCTCCGGGGGTCGATGGTTTGACCCCAGAATTTTATAGGCATTATATGGTTCAGCTACTACCAGAGCTGACTTAGGTATTTAATGAATTATTGTAGTCTGGGAAGATATAAAATAATCTGTCAATTGCTGAGTTGATTTTCTTATATAAAAAAGGTGATAAAGAATTATTGAAGAATTAGATGCCTATTTGCATTATGCATACCGATTTTAAGATTCTAGGGAAAACCTGGCCAAAAGGTTAAGCAAAGTATCCAGGACTTTAATAAGTATGGCTCAGACATGTACAATAGAAAAACGTGGAATAAATGATAACTTAATTATTTTGAGGGAGCTTTTTCAGAAACCTCAAACTGATATGGTTGAAGGGTTTTTGCTGAGCCTGGATCAGCAGAAAGCTATTGATTCTATAGCCCATAGTTATGTGTTCATAACCTTGAAATTTTAGGGGATACCAGAATTATTTATCACGTGGATTAAGAGCTTGTATAAGTCAGCAAGTGTAACTCCTAGGGTAAATGGGTGGACAGGACAAACAGTACAGGTACGAAGAGGGGTACAACAGGAGTGCCTTCTTAACCCCTTATTTTATATATTCTGTACTGATCCATTATTAAGAGAAATGTAAATGAACATTAAGATAGAAGGCATTCAGATAATAATGGCTAGGGCCCCAATATCTGTAGTGGCATATGCAGATGACAATGTTCTGGTTATTAAGAAAGCAACTGAAGAAGGAGAAATAGTAAAACAGATGGAAGAATATGCAAAGGTCTCAGGATCTCATATCAATAAAGATAAAAGTATAGGTTTACAGTTAGGAGGAACAGTATTAACACAATCTCCATATGCTGGAATAAGATTATCACAAGATCCCATCCTTATTTTGGGGGTATTGTTCGGACCTGGAGATTTAGCCCTTGTGAACTGGGAAAAGAAAATGTGTATGGCAGATAATTTATCTAAATCATGGGCTCATCAGCAAATTTCAAAAAGGAAAAGAATATTATTGATAAAAATGTTGTTGATACCTACGTTTTTATATATCACAGTAGTAGGCACAGACATTGCCAGCTATTTTCAGATATTTCATGAAAATTCTGAAGAGATTCTCTCTGCTGCCCCTACTGATGAAATGCAGAAAGCAGGAGATATTTCTGGAAATAGCACAGATATTTTGGGAAATAGCAAGCAGTGTCTGTGGCTGCTACTGTAGTGTTATAATTCCACCTCCAATACAGTTAGAAACTAGACTGTATAGTATTTTTTAGAGCTTTTTGGGGGAGTTGCCTGAACCCAATCAAGAGGGATGTTACATATTGGCCCATTAAGGAAGGAGGAATAGGGATAAGAACTCATATGCCACACTGGCAAATGAGGACAACCAAATAGAGGTACCCAGAGAAGTGGAAGGAAAGGGTGTGGAGGTTAGCCAAAGAGGTGACCTCAGCGGGGAAAGCAGTGGACCCCAGAGGAGGAGGAGGAAGCGAATCCCGGCGGGGGACTCCATCATAAGAGGGATCCAGCTAGGAACACAGGAGGGGGAGGACAGGGAGGTGAGGTGCCTACCAGGTGCCACGGCATGGAGGGATGGAAGGAAGATCCTGGGGATCACTGGGAAGGCAAGACGGGAGGGTGAGCTGGATGTCATTATCCACCTAGGTACTAATGACCTGGCAAATGGGGAGCCAAAGGAAGTCCAGGAAGAGTTTAGGAAACTGGGGAGGGGTCTCAAGCAAGTAGCTACTTCTGTCACTTTCTCAGAAGTACTACCTGTGAGAGGCAAGGGAGAGCATAGGAGTACATGCACCATGAACTTTAACTCATGGTTGAAGAACTGGTGCTGTGAGGAAGGGTTTGGATTCATTGGTGACTGGGGACCCACCTAGAGGGATGGAGGTTTGTTCAAGCCTGACGGCCTGCATCCATCCTGGAGGGGAATCCAAGCACTCAATGATAAGTTTAAATGCTACATTGACAAGCATTTAAACTAGCAAAGGGGGGTGGCAGGCCAGCAAGGAGGTACCTACTTGCTCACCCCCCACAGCTAGCAGTGGAACCAGTGAACCAGAGGAGTGGCTATCTCTGCAAAGCAGTGTGCAAAAGATGGAGATTAGTGCCCAAGAGGTGGATAAGCAGAAAAGGGGCAAAATTCAGCAGAAGGGCAGACAGCAAGGAGAACCAGGGATAAATGACAACCAAGGAAGGGGCTGGAGTAGAACAGTGAAGCAGTGTAGGGAGGTCAAATCATGGAAAGCCATGTGTGCAAATTCCAGGAGCCTTAGCAACAAGATGGAAGATCTGGAGGCTGTCATGGTACAGTCAGACCTGGACATTGTGGCCATCACTGAAACCTGGTGTAATGATAACCATGACTGGGAGATGGCCATACCTGGCTACAACATATTCAAAGAGACAGAGCAGGCAGGAAGGAGGAGGAGTGGCACTGTATGTGAAAAATGACATAAGGGCCACAGAGATCCAGGAGGAACAAAATTGGGGAGAGATACTGTGGGTTAAGCTGGAAAGGAAAATGGGGACAGCCATCCGCACAGGTGTGGTCTATAGACCACCAGCCCACGAGGAAGAAACAGATAGGGAGCTGATGCTAGCCATCCAAAGGATGGCAGACAAGGGTGAGGTAGTACTGGTTGGAGACTTCAATATTCCAGATGTGGACTGGAGCATCCCAGCAGCATCATCAACTAGGAGCAGATTTATCCTGGACTCCCTTCAGAGTGCCTTCCTCAAGCAACTGGTCATGGAACCAACTCGGCAGAAGGCAATACTGGACCTTGTGCTCACAAACAGGGACAGTGTGATGGGGGGTAACAGTGGGGAGCACCTGGGAAACAGTGACCACCAGTCATTGTGGTTTGAAATCACAGAAAGAGCAGAACCAAACCACACAAAAACACGTATCCTGGATTTTAGGGGCAGACTTTGGGAAAATGGGGAGATACTTGAAAGAGGCATTAAGGGAATGGGACAGGAATCAGGGGTTGAGGAACAGTGGGCAGTATTTAAAATGGGGATTACAAGAACAACAGAATTATGCATTAAGCAGGTTAGCAAGAGGAAAAGGAAGAGGAGACCATTATGGTTTCCAAAGAGGTAGCAAAGAAAGTGAAAGCCAAAAGATTGCATTCAGGCACACAAAAAGACACAGGCAGAAGGGGATAGAGAAGTACCAGGAGAAGCAAAGGGAGGCAGGGAGGTCAGTAAGGGAAGCCAAAGCTCAGACAGAAGAACACATTGCAAAATCAGTGGGTAGAGGGACAAAACCTTTTACAGGTACATAAGTGAAAAAAGAAAGACAAAGGGAGGGATAGTGAGACTGAAGGAGGAGGATGGGGCAGCGTGGAGGATGACAACAGTAAAGCTGACATATTGAACAGGTATTTCTGCTCAGTCTTTACTGAGGAAGAGGAGGGTAATGGGTCTGAAGGGAGTACAAGGGGTGAGAATGGTGCAGAAATGGACACAAGTCCCTTTACACGAGAAAGGGTCCTGAAGGAACTGGAAGTAATAAGAGTTGATAAAGCAATGGGGCCTAAAGGGGTGCACCCCAGGTCCTTAAAGAACTAAGAGAGGTGGTGGCTGAACCTCTGGCTATCCTGTTTAGCCAATCACTGGAAACAGGGGAGGTACCCAAAGACTGGAGGACAGCAGATGTAGTCCTCTTATACAAAAGTGGCAACAAAGAGGAAGCAGGGAACTACAGACCAGTCAGCCTCACCTCGGTAGTGGGGAAGATCATGGAAGCACTACTGAAGGAGAGATTGGTGGAACATCTGGTTATCAATGGACTTCAGGACCCAAGGCAGCATGGTTTCACCAGGGGGAGGTCATGTCAGACCAACCTCGTTGAATTTTTTGACTGGGTGACTAGGGAGGTGGATCAGGGGAGGGCAGTGGACATGGCCTATCTGGACTTCAGCAAGGCCTTTGACACTGTGCCACATAGAAGACTATTACACAAACTGGGGAATATGGGTGTGGGCAGGACAGTAGTGTGGTGGGTGGATAACTGGCTGGGTGGCAGGACACAGAGGGTGGTGGTAAATGGCTGTCACTCCACAGAGGGAAGAGTGACCAGTGGGGTACCACAGAGATCAGTGCTGGGACCGGTCCTATTCAACATCTTCATCAGTGACATTGCGCAGGATCTAGAAGGCAGAATTTCACTGTTCGCTGATGACACAAAGCTCTGTAACAGAGTAGACACACCAGAGAGTGTATGCAGAATGAGAAGCGACCTGCAGAAACTTGAAGAATGGTCAGGGGTTTGGCAGTTGAAATTCAATGCAAAGAAGTGCAAGGTAATGCATATGGGGCACAAAACCCTGGCACAATATATCAGTTGGGGGTGAGGATATAGCATGCACCAAGCAGGAAAGGGATCTTGGGGTTGTCATCTCTGATGACCTCAAGGTAGGAAACAGTGTGACAAGGCAGCAGGTAAAGCAAATAGGATGCTGGGATGTATAGGCAGGGGCATCACCAGAAGGAAAATGGAGGTCATAATTCCACTATACAAGACACTAGTGAGGCCCCACCTGGAGTACAGTGTACAGTTCTGGAGACCATACCTACGTAAGGACATAGACAGGGTAGAGAAGCTTCAGAGGAGGGCAACAAAGATGGTGCATGGAATGCATCACAAGTCCTGTGAAGACAGGTTGAAGGAACTGAACATGTACTCCCTGGAGGAGAGGAGGGAGAGAGGAGATATGATAGAGACATACAAGTATCTTACAGGGAGGAACAGGGTGCAGGAAAACACTATTTTTAAGCGAAAAAGATGTTCCAGGACTAGAGGGCATGGGATGAAGTTGGAGGAAGGACGATTCAGAGGAAACATGAGAAAGAATTTCTTCACAGAACGGGTGGTGGACAAGTGGAACACCTGCCAGAGGAAGTGGTGGGGGCTGAAACAATCACGGGATTTAAGAATGCATGGGATAGACATAAAGGAATTCTGGAGGTCAGGGGTAAGGGGCAACAGACTTCTAGGAAAACAAACTGAACTTACAAGCTCAAATGGGCAGACTGGGTGGGCCATAGGCCCTTATCTGCCGACACTGTCTATGTATCTATGTATCTATGGTTAATCCTGTGGCTTTCTACTACAGTTCATTCTTGTATGTTAATGTAATAAGCTGGCAAGGTCAGAAAAATAAGATATGGCAGGAAATTATATCTGAATGGGTAAATAGTTCTACAAATGCATGGGTACAGGGGAAGAGTAGGTTGTTATCCAAAACAAATATAATACCAGCATAGTGTATATTAAACCAATATTTCAGAAATTAATAAAATGGAAAGTTCCTTGTAATCAAGTTATGGTGGCTCCTAAACAAAGGGTATATGATATACTCATGAAAGCAATCGGTCAAGAGGTGGTAATTTTACCAAACTTTCCAGTGGTTTTAATGAATATTGCAATATCACAACTGACAAATGAAAGAATACCTGATTTTGCCTGGGATTTATTTTGGTTGACCATCCATGGAAAACTAAATGTAAAAAACAATAACAAATATAAATCTAGAGAGGAGAGATTTTGTCCCAGGGAAACATGCTGAGGTACATTGGAGACACAGGAACATATTTTCTCGGAGTGCACATATGTACAACAGTTATGGGATGAATTAATTCATATTTGGAATATACCATGGCTTGCATTATTAACATATGAAGAACTGAGTTTTTCAGTATATTCATTACACTGGAATTCCCTTTCTACAAAAACTCTGCAAGTCATTTTTGCTATAATTAAATACTACATACGGCAATCAAGATGTCAATGGGTATTACAGCAAAGTTATATGTGTAAAGAAGTATTTCTAAAAAAAAATACAGATTTCTTTAAGACAAGTTTATGAAGATGATGGAAACAAAATGTCAAAGAAGAAGATATGTCATTTGTGGACAGCTTGTACCAATCTATTGTGAGGGAAAAAAAGAGGAAAATTACACTGGGCAAGGATACAGGTGGCAATGTATAATGTATGTATGGAGCACATGCAGTAGAGGAAAAAAAGGAAAAAGAAGAAAAAAAAGAAGCGGGAACTCATGAAGAGAACATAAGAGCTGAATACATGTAGAACATAACAGTGTTTCTAAGGATAAGACATGTAAGGAAAGATAGAAGGAAGCTGTAGAAAAGTAATGAATAGAGAATTATAATTGTTCCTATTTTACCCACAAATTCCCCTACTCTTTTTCTATAAGTGCCATGGGATCTTTAGCATCCACCTAAACTACCACCAAGCCAAGCAGATAGATAGATGATTTATTGTATTGTATGTATGTCGTAATTGTTATAGATGATTAATTGTGTTGTATGTATGTTGTATTTCATTTGTACTTTTGTAACTTGGTCACCATTGTGAATGAGCTTATGCTCAATGGTTATTCCTAACAATAAACAAAAGCAACAACAACAGCAGCAGCAACATGCACCGACCTGCCCTGATCTGTTCTCCTGGCAACCCACTCAGGGAAATCTATCAGATTTATGTAGCGTGACCCCCCTTGAATCCATGCTGCCTCAGGTATTGTAACCTACTGCATTCAAGATAATTCACAATCCTTTTCTTTAGCAGTGACTCCATTAGTTTCCCCACTACTGATGTCAGAATGACCTGATTATAGTTACCAGCCTCCTCCTTGTTACAATTTTTATAAAGCAGGACTACATGTGTCCCCCTCCAGTCCTCTGGAACCACTCCTTTTTCCAGTGAGTTATTGAAATGGACTGTCAGAGGTGCTGCCAGTATCTCCTTGAACTCCCTCAATATCCTTTGCTATATGTCATCTGGCTCCATAGCTTTGTCCACTTTCAGATTTGTGATTCCTTTCAGGACTCGTTCCTCTGTAAAGGGACTTGTTTCTACTTGACTGTCCCCAGTACTCCTGCAGCTTTTATGTAGCCTTCCCCCTTCCCTACTCTCTGTGAAAACCAAAGTAACTGTTCTGGATATCAGCTGTCCTTTGATCCTCATCTGCACAGTCCTCCCTGCCCTTCCTAACCTCACAGTCTCACCCTTAGTTTTCCTGTTGTTCGTTTACCTACTTAGAAATGTCCTATCTCCTTTAGTTACATATCTGGGTTATTCTTTCCTCAGTTTGCACCATTTTAAAAGTGTCATCAGCAAATGCATAATAACAAAAACAAATCACTCATTGAAATCTGAAATTAAATTGATAACCATTGATTATTGGACAGTGATGCAAAAAATACCATAATAATCTTATGCCATGTCCAGGTTGTCTGTATTTAACTGATTCACTACCACCATCACCAGCTGTCTGCAATGGTGCAGCACCAGCTGCATCTCCACTTACTTCCACCTCTTCAGCTTGACAAACAGCTGCTGATGACAAAAAAGAGCAAGTGTTGATCAACAAGAGAATTTATTTTAATATATTGTTAAATATAATAACAGATAAAAAGAAACTTTCTGTATCCAGACTGAACATTTGAAAATATGGAAGTTCTACAGATGTGACTACAGTTGTGTCACCCTCAGTTTCTTCATTACCAATGCATTCCCTCAAAAAATGAAAGTTCAGTGCAAGTCTATAGGTGTACAGTATGTCAAGGTTTAAAGATATATTGATTTTTCTAAAGGGGCTTCACCACCACATTAATCAGTGCCACGGGGAAAACATCCTTTCTCTGGTAAGTTTGACAATCTCCACATCAACTGTGCCCAGTTCTTTGCTGAAGTCCAACTTCAGCCTGTTGGGTCTGGGATACACTACACAGAAAGTGGATTGCAGTCCAGAGATGAAATGCTTCAGTCACTGTGTATGCTGCATAACTCAAACAAAACTGAAAACAAATGGCCAGTGTTAGTCACCCCTGCTTACAGCTTGGGAAGTAAAACTCTGAGTACAAAGCTGTGATTGAGTTATCCAGAACCTGGGAGGATTCTTTCACCTGCCTGTACAGAATTTAAAATGTTGCTGGAGGACATTTATTTCATAGCTGCTTACCCTACTGACACCTTGCTTGTTCTGCTCACCCCTCACTTTCCACAATCACTGCCCCCCCCCAAAAAAAAGAAAGAAAAAAACTAAATTCAATAGCGGGACAGGACACTTCAATTATAAATACATGTTCAGTGAACTAATAAAAAATGTAAAATGTTAAGCAAGCAGTACCACAGCCGTTACTCCTGTTCACCCAGGATCTGTGTATGAGACCATGCAAAGAGAGGTGTTAGTAAAATAGTTATTTCAGTTCAGGTGACTGTAATGTAAACTAATAGATTGAGTCAGACTGTGACACAGGAGTCCATCTGGAAAATTGATAAAGCAGGCTTATCTGGAAAATCAAGAGGAGACTGCCCATGGCTGACAAACTCATTCAGTATTCCTACTAAATGTTGTACACTGGATATGTGTCTGCATCTTACAGTTCTTTAAAGTGACTGGGATACCCAATTAAATTAGAAAATAGATGATATATGCAAATATTTTCCTAGTTGTGAAGATGGGCAAGTGCCTAAATGGGTTGGTGGCCCACCAGGAAGTTTCAGATATCCAGGTGATAGAGTCCAACACTGACTAAATCAGCAGGCACTTAGAAAAACAAGTTCTCGTTACAGCCAACATGGCTGCCAAAAACAACTGTGGTGCTTTTGTGCTGCAAGAGCTCTGAGTATGGGTTTACTCACTCTTGCCACATCAGAGCCTGCTATGATGAAGACAATGGCTTCGGCCATTCTGATAAGCTTTTTGACCTCTTCAGCAAATTCATGCAGTTAAAGGACATCACAAATAATTTATGAATATTGCCAAAATCTGCCCCCAAAATGGTCACAAACTGTCCAGTTGCTGTCCCATGACTGGCTGAGATCAAGAACTGGCCACATTGAGCAATCTCTTGACCAGTTCGGTAAATTTGTGCAATTAGATGAGCTCACGAACAATTCATGAACATTGACAGAATCTGTCCAAAAATGGTCCCCAAACTATTTGGTTGTTGTCTCTTAACTACTTGGGAGGTAGATCAATCCTTACTGAGCAGTTTTGTGACTATTCTGGCAAATTCTTGTAATTAGAGGTGCTCACCAATATTTCACCAATTATGTCAGAAATTGACAATTAATGGTCCCAAGCTGTCCGGTTGCAGTCTCTAGACTGTTTGGGAGCAAGAATTGGCCATACTAAGCAGTTCTGCAGGAATTATAGCACATTTATACAATTAGATGAGCTCTCAAATAATTCACGAACATTGACAGAATCTTTCCAAAAGTGGTCCAAAACTGTCTGGTTGCTGTCTTTTGACAATTTAGGAGCACAAATTGGCCATACTAAGCAGTTTTGTGGCCATTTTGGCAAATTCATGTAACAAGAGGAGCACACCAATAATTCACAAATTGTATCAGAAATTGACACAACTGGTCCCAAAACTGTTTGGTTGATGTCTTGACTGTTTGGGAGCAAGAACAGGCTGTACTGAGCAATTTTATGCCCATTTTAGCAAATCCACATCATTAGAGGAGCTCAGCAATAATTCCCAAATTGTGTCAGAAATTGACAAAACTGGTCCCAAACTGAATGGTTGCAGTCTTTTTGCTGTTTGGGAACAAGAACAGACCATGCTGAGCAGTTTCATGACCATTTTGTCATATGCGTGTAATTAGAGGAGCTCACCAATAATTCATGAATAATGATAGAAATTTGACAGAAATTATCCTAAACTGTCTGGTTGCAGTCTATTGACTACTGGAGCAAGATCTGGACATATTGAGCAGTTTTTGGATACTTACGGCACATTCATGCAGTTAGATGAGCTCATGATTAATTCACAAACATAGACAGAATCTGTCCAAAAATTGTCCCAAACTGTCTAGGTGCTGTCTCTTGACTATTTGGGAACAAGAACAGGTCATACTGAGCAGTTTCATGGCCATTTTAGCAAATTTGTGTAATTAGACAAGCTCACCAATAATTCACAAATTGTATCAGAAATTGACAAAAATGGTCCTGAAGTGTCCAGTTGCAGTCTCTTGACTGGATGGGAGCAAGAAAGGGTCATACTGAGTAGTTTCATGGGAATTATACCACATTCATGCAATTAGATGAACTCACGAATAATTCATGAACATGGACTGAATCTATCAAAAAATGGTTCCATATTGTGCGGTTGCTGTCTCTTGACTACTTGATAGAAAGAACAGGCCATGCTAAGCAGTTTCATGACCATTCTGGTAAATTCTTGTAATTAGAAAAGCTCAATAATTCTCGAATTATGGCAGAAATTGACAAAAATGGCTCCAAACTGTCCAGCTGCAATATCTGGACTGGAAGGGAGCAAGAGTTGGCCATACTGAGCAGTTTCATGGCCATTTTGGCAAATTTGTGTAATTAGAGGAACTCACCTATAATTCATGAATTGTATCAGAAATTGACAAAACTGATCCTGAACTGTCCGGTTGCTGTCTCTTGACTGTGTGAGCAAGAACAGGCTATACTGAACAGTTTCATGACTATTTTGCCAAATGCGCGTACTTAGAGAAGCTCACCAATAATTTACAAATTATGACAGAAATTGACAAAAATGGCCCCAAACTGTCTGGTTGCAGTACTTTGACTGGTAGAGAGCAAGAACAGCCCATATTGAGCAGATTCATAGGAATTTCAGCACATTTATTCAATTAAATGAACTCACAAATAATTAACAAACATTGGAAGAATCTGTCCAAAAATGACCCCAAACTGTCCTGTTGCTGTCTCTTGACTACTTGGGAGCTACAAGGGGCCATACTGAGCAGTTTTCTGACCATTACGGCAAATTCTTGTAATTAGAGGAACTCACCAATAATTCACAATTTGGGTCAGAAATTGACAAAACTGGTCTCAAACTATCCGGTTGATGTTTCTTGATGCTCAGTCCTCTATGTCCAAGATGGCTGCTGGAGTTCTGTGCAAATGTGCAACTTGTTGTGCTTGCACAAAAAGTTCTGAAGGCCATCTTCAGCATAGACAGTGCCGTGTTTCTCTAGTCCCCCATGTTTCTCCATCAGCTCCACTGCTGCCATACTGGGTCTGGCCAGAGTTTGCTGCTTTGTGGGGCTAAATTCAAACATGCTTGGTGCAGTCACACTTTGCTCCAAACATGTTTGAGTATAGCAAATTTAGTGAACTGTGTTCATTTGCACTAAGGAAAGAGACTTAAGGGGCAGCCTGATACATTTAGAAAGGGAACCTAGAATTTATAGTGCACAACACAGTAATGTCTAAAGTACCTTTGCTGCTGGCCTGAATTGATTTGTCACTCATTAGTGTCAAACTAGTCTACTTATAGTCGATCTGAAAGGGAACCTAGGAGTTATAGTGTATAGCGCAGCAATGTCTAAAGTAACTCGGTTGCTGACCTGAATTAGTATTGTTATTCACTAGTGACAAGCTCATAACCTGCTGCACAAAGTTGTTTATATTATTTTTTTTCCCCTAACAATTCCCTGCCATGTGCTTGGTCACTATTCATTAATCTGAAACAGTGGGTACAGCCTTAGTAGCTCATCTGCTACCATACCAAATTAGGGAGGAAGCCATTTCCTTAGGGCCCCACACGCACCTCATTGCCTAGCTAAAAGTATAAGGAGCGAATCCTAGCCATTGCTACCAATTCTGAGTGCACCTAACCTGCACTGTACTGCTTATCATAACCCAACCTAATGGAGCGCAGCTGTTCTGCACTGTTTTCCCCGCTGCCAGGCAACTACGCATTACCCGGTACTGGTACCTATAAGACTAGGTACTAGAACAAGGGGTTTACCCAGAAGTTCCTCCTCAAGGTCCTAGCTGGGGAACTCAGAAGAGTGCAAGATGGGATCCCGGAATTTGAACAGTGGCATCCTCCTTGCATCTCTATATATATCCTGGCTTTACTAGGGATGGACTGGCTTGATAGTAGTATCTGCTACTCCTCTCATGCCCGGGAAGGGATGGGAAAGCACACGGCAAGACACTACCACTGTCCTTCTCCTAGGTGCAACATCACCCTTCTAGTGGCGCAGAAATTCTCAAGGAAAGGGATCCTTTATAGATCCCTTCTCCTCACTAGGGGCGTAACCCTCTGCATGACTTTACCACCCCTAACCCTCACTCTCCACCTCTTGTTCGCAGCTCTGCTGCTATTGGTGGGGGACATCCAACTGAACCCAGGACCAGGTATGCCTAATGTATCAATTTCCTCCCCCCAGACCATGCCTGGTATGCAGCTAAGGGTCTGAGGTTGGCGCACATGAATATTTGCAGTCTTAGGCCCAAGATCCACGAAGTTCAAGCATGGCTGGCACTGTACAAACCAGACATCCTAGCAGTCTCAGAGACTTGGCTAAAACCTCATATCCTGGATCATGAGGTTGCTGACTCTTGATATGCCTCCTACAGAGAGGATAGACCCTCAAAAAGGGGGGGTTCTTATATACGCAAAGGACACACTGTCATCCTCCCTTGTTAGCATGCCCCATGGCAGGACCCAGGACATAGAATCAATTTTCATACAACTCACACTAGGCGGAGCCAAGCACCTCACAGTAGGCTGTGTATATTGCCCCTCTACCAATTCGCTCCCCTCTCTGGAGATGCTCCTGAAGTACCCAGTTGTAGAAACTGCGTCTGAGCTTATCATATTGGGTGACTTCAATCTAAACTGGGCCCAAGAGGCAAAGTCCGCCATTAGTGGCATATTATATGACTCACACCTTGCCCAAGTTATCTCACAACTGACCAGAATGAACCATAAATCGGGGAGGCATTCAACTATTGACTGGGTCCTGGCGTCAATCCCAAGAAATGTAAAAGTAGCAGGCACCATGGCTGATGCCTTGACTGACTACTCACCTATATTCGCTATTTGGAAGAATAGCATGAACAAAGTCCAGCCTAGAGTGATTACCACCAAGGACTACTCCAAATTCCATTCTGACCAATTCAATTGCTACTTAGATGGCATTGACTGGAGTCCAATAAGACACCTACCTACCCTGGAGGAGGCTGTTAAATTTTTCCAGACAACTCTCACGAGGACCGTTGATCTCTTAGCTCCGATGAAAACCCACCGAGTAAAGGGAAGCTGCTATAAGTGGATCATGCCCTCTTTAAAAGCTTTGATGATCACCCGTGACAAGGCCTGGAGAAAGTTCAGGAGATCTACGCTACCTGCTGACTTTGCCAGCTATAGAGCTCTTAGAAACCAATGCCAGCAAGCCATAAAGATAGCTAAAAAAGACTACATCACCAATCTCCAAAAAACTAACCTAGGCAACCAGAGGTTCTTCTGGTCATACATTAATGAATTGATCAAAGGGAACAAAAAAACTTCCCCTGGCCCAATCAATGCCAATGGGCAATTACTGGTAGATGGGACACTCATCGCAGAGGCCCTAAACAGCTACTTTACAAACCTGGATGAATATAAGTCTGGGCCCCCAGACAACAGGAATGAGCCTAATGCACAGGGGCCCCCAAACCTAGACCGCCCTTTGTTTCACTTGAGGCTGGTTAGGGTAAAGGAGGTCTTGAACATCCTTAAATCCCTGAACTCAAGAGGATCAGGGGGCCTTGACGGCATCCAGACTAGAATCCTTAAGGATGGAGCCCCAGCACTAGCTAAGTCCCTTACCTGGCTGTTAAACAGGTCCCTAAAGGATGGGTCTGTCCCTGAGCTTTGGAAGCAGGCTCACTTGGTCCCCATACACAAGGGTGAGTCAACTGAGCCCATAGGGAACTATAGGCCTATCTCCATGCTGTGTGCCATTGCAAAAATACAGGAGAGGCTAGTTTACTCCCAGCTCCGAGAATACTTAGAAGCTCACTGGCTAATCTCCACGACCCAACACGGCTTTAGAGCCAAACATGGGACAGATATTGCGCTAACCAAATTCTCGGCTGAAGTACTGAGCAATAGCAACGCTGGGGCCTACACAAGCGCGGTCTTCATAGACCTTTCCAAGGCATTCGACCTGGTAAACCACAAGCTCCTACTCCAAAAAATGTGCTTACTAGGCCTTGACACTCATGCTCTGGGTTGGTTCGAGAGCCACCTTCAGGACGCACAGAGGGTCAAGTGGAAGGACAATATCTCCGACTATTGCCATTCAAAGAAGGGGTACCACAAGGGTCAATACTGCCCCTACTTTTCACACTTTTATAAATGAGCTGCATACCCACTGTGGAGCAGCAACGTCATCCAGTATGCGGATGATGCGGTCATTTACAGAACCTCCCACAGCCTAAAAGATCTGGGGACAGCCCTCCAAAGGGACATGCTACAGATGGAGGACTGGCTCACTTTGAACAAAATGGTCCTAAATACTAACAAAACGAAGGTGATGCTGTTTGGACCCAGATCCCTAGGTCCTGAGAGGTCACCGCTCCTCCTACTCAAGTCCAGGAGGGGTAAAAAACTTGAAGTGGTTGCCTCCACCAGATACCTTGGATTTACCTTGGACCAAGGTTTCACATAAAAAAATCATGTGGACCAAGTCACTAGGGACATCCATGGTAAACTCGTAACCCTCTACAGACTAAAGGATCAGCTGATCCCAGAAGCTAGGGCAGCCATTGCGGCGAGCGTACTTCTCCCTACACTCACCTATGCAGCCCCGGTACTCCAGGGTGTGGCCAAGATGGAGCTTAGCAAGCTACAGACCTTGTACAACAAGATAGTCCACTTTGCCTCACTGTCCCACCCTAGGAGTCACCACTGTGAGTCCCTAACAAGACTCATGTGGCCGTCTTTTGAAGCTCGCCTCATGTACCCAGCCCTCTGCCTTACTTTTAAGCTAATTGGTCCTACACCTCCCCCTAGCCTTAATGGTCTCATAAGGGTAAAACTAAGCCCACGGAATCTGTGGACCTCAGGCCAAACCTTCCTCGTGGTCCCTAAGGCAAGGACAAAAGCCGGGTCCATGTCCTTTGCTCATGCAGCCTCTTCCAACTGGAGCAACCTCCCCCTGGAGGTGTGGGAAGCAGAGTCGATCACCTGTTTCCGAACTAGACTCAAGTCTCACTTGCTAGAAAGGAGAAAATGCCTATGCTACAGCACCTGACCCACTTAGCACTACTCCGGTAGGACAATGCACCTACCTCAAGGGATTAACATACGCCAGACTTGGAGCACTTACGCATCAGCATGTCCCCTTCCCTTTTGCCCATAGGCAAGGAACTACATGACCCAAGCCAAATTCTTTGCCCCCAACCCTGCGCACACTGTAACTACAACTTGAAATTACTAAGCATAAGGTTTTCTCGATGTGTAACTATTAAGTTCCCCCTGCTTGTATGTCTTCCACAATCCTACTGTTTTAAACCTATGAGGACTGTTTTGCATATAACATGAAAATCACCTGTGTGTACTGCATCTGTTACCTGTAATAATTGTAACTCCTGGGTTGCCCCTGAAAAAGGGACCTCCAGGGCCCAGTGGGCCTACCCGGTCTTCAAAATTCAATAAATAAATATAAATACATTTTAATATGGGGTCATTACTCTGTATTGATCTTACATATTTTTAATATGCCTATATATAGAATCTCATTTATTGAACTAGGTATTGTAGAGGATTGATTTTAGCTGGTGGGTGATGATTTCATAGACTGTAATTTTATACAGCAAACCTGCTGTTTCTAGCACACACACACAGACACACACACACACTCACAAGCACTCCCCAACTTACTTTCAGAAAGACATATAAAGAGCAGGTGTTGACTTCTAAAAATATACAAATTATTATTTTGTCTATTGTACTTTTGTGTGCTAGTAATTACTTTCTACTTCTGTACCAAAATATGTGTTAAAAGAGTGAAACAAGTAGGTTTTTGGCTTTAATTTTACACCGCTAGTAAAAAAGAATTCAATAGAATTCTAGTAGTTATGTCAGAAACTGACAGCTAGTTAGGAGCCCAATATATTTCAATGAGAAACTAAATATATTTTTCTATCTTTTTCAAAATAAATAGATACTTCTTTCAGTAACAATCATTGGCCCAGATAGTTTTATTTATTTTATTTTTATTTTATTGAAATCTAGGATTACAAATACCTTTGAGCAGGAACTGCTCATTTACAAAGGTTCCACGTCGATATTTAAAGGGTTAGTGCTGCACGTAAATGGATTGTGCCAGGTTAGCGGGGGAATAGAGCCCAACATCCATATTCAAAACAGGGAATAGCACCGGCCCAACACGTTAGTGCCAGTGCTAAAAGTTACTGCATGCAAGGGGTAAATTGAGGAGTGGAAACCTGCAAAGAGGCACAGTGGTATATTCAAAAGATTAAAGTGGTGCTAGCCAATATTGCGTGGCACATAGTGCGGAACTAGCTACCGCCTATAAATGGCAGGTCTTACCCTTGGGCAATTCACTGAGGGGGTGAGTACAGTGCTGCAAACAACATGGTGGTTGGCAGCAATGCTGTGCTGCTCATCCTGATGGTGGAGGTTGTGCAAGAAGAGGACAAGGACAAGACCCACCTTGGCCCACAATGCAGGCCAAGGAGAAGATATGCTACAGTATGTACAGATTGTACAAGCCCTGAGTCTCCTTTGAGACCCTGCATGATGAGTACCTTGTAGGCCCGTACCAACTGAACATGGCCATGTTGAGGCAGCTATGCAATCTTCTACATGACCAGCTGTAGCCCAGCACCAGATGCAGCCATGACAGTCGAAGTAAAGGTGACCACAGCAATGTGCTTTCTATCCACAGGGACATTCCAGACCCCTGTGGAATATACCATTGGAGTATCACAGTCTGACACCTCATGTCTCCTGACCCAGTTCCTTGATGCCCTCCTGGCACATGCTGATGAATTCATAGTATTCCCTAGCATGGCAAGGGAGTACAGAGAAGCCATGCTGCAATTTCATAGTGTTGTGTACCTACCAGCTGTACTTGGTGCCACTAGCTGCACCCATGTTGCCATCCGTGCACCACCTGGTGATGGTAGTGATGTGTATGTGAACCATAAGGGCTTCCACTCCATCAGTTTCCAGGTGATGTGGTATGCAATAGGGTGTATCATCAATGTCTTTGCACAGTTCCCCGACAATGCCCATGATGCCTTTATCTGGCACTAATCAAGGCTGTGCCAGGCATTCAAAGGTGGTAGGATAACCAATGGGCATCTTGCCAGTGAGTAACAGCTGCCCCACCAACACGACCACCAATAGGAGGGATAGTGTCAGGAAACAGCGAACAAGTGGGGAAGTGAGGTGGCGGGAGAGTGCAAGGGGACATCAAAAGAAGTGCTACAGACAAATGATGCACAGGCACAGGAAACAGCAGCTAACATGTCCATGTATCTCCACAGAGGGCAGTGCCTATCCCCTGATACCCTGGCTCCTAACACCTGTCTGCCAGCCAGCCACACTGGCTGAGGAGGGTTACAATGAGGCACATGCTGCAACCAGAAACATAATAGAGAGGGTTTTTGGCATGCTGAAGATGCGGTTCCACTGCCTTGACCATTCAGGTGGTGCCCTACAATACAGTCCTCAGAAGGTATGCTGTATATTCCTAACATGTTGTATTCTGCACAACATGTTGCTAAACCATGGTATCCATGCACTTGAACCCAAGGAATAGCCAGACGATGACACAGGGGATAGTAGAGCAACTCAACAGGAGAGATCTTCAAATTGCCTGAAGGTCCCAGGAGCATAGAAACAGCATCATAGAAACAGTAGCACAGATTGGAAGGTAAGTAAATATAACACAGACAACAAACATGTGATGTAATGTGCCTTTACTAATAGAGACAAACAATGCACAGTATACAACAGTGAATGGAGTGGAAACATGTGGCCCAGATCAATGCCTAATTGTGCATGAGTGCTGCATGTGGGTGATGTTGGCATGGAGTTCATGGCTGTGATGGTTGGAAGCATGAAGTGTGTGTAGTGTGAAGGGCATGGGGTAGTGGTGAAGGGTGTGTGGAGTCAAACAGTGCAGTGTTGCAGAGGTGTGTGTGTGTGTGTGTGTGTGTGTGTGTGTGGTGCCAAATGGCCCATTGTGCATGTCCACTAACACCATCACTTGTGCCTGTTGCCATGCACATAACGTGTCCCTGGTAGGTGGCCCAGACTTCTGGGAGGTGCTGTGCGCTGATGACCTGATGGATGAGGTCACTGGTGAGGCCTGCCCTGCTGCACATCTGTGCCCACAGCGTGGTGTAGAAGCAACCAGGGATGATCAGCATCCACAACGCCATGCCAGGCCTATGGAGGACAGTGACGCAGCAGATGACATCCATGAGCCAACATTCCATGACCTGGATGCACACTGTGGCCCACTAATGACCCACCTGCCCTGTGTTGTGGTTTGTCCCTCTCATCCCACCACTGGTGCATCATGCAGTACAGCCATGTGATCCCTCATGGCAGCACTGAGGTCTCCAAAACATTGATATATGGTGTTGACAAGGTGCGTTGTGCACTTCTTAGCAAACTGCTCCATGTGGAGCATGGCCATACAGACCGACTCCCAGAACATACCCAGTTCATGCCAGACATCATGCCATAAGGCATGTAGGTCCTGCTGCGCAGCCGCCTGTGACTCCAGGGCAGCCCTTACCACAAGGTGTGAAGCCTGGTTGCCTGTGTCCTAGTTATGAGCCACACCCTGGCCAGTGGGAGGGGGGGCATTGGTGGTTGCTGCTGCCATGGCATTGTAAGGGTTGGGAGTAGTTAGGGGAGGGGAGTTGTGGATGCTATTGTGGCCTGGCCTGTGACTGTGTGTGCTGTTGACCCTGAGAAGTAGCCACTAGCCCAGAGCACATGTCCAGTGGTGCATGTGGCTCAGGTGCATGGCTCCGCACATGTCATAGTGCCATGGGAACCTGCAGTACGGTGTGCATGGGCCACCCTGCACCCATATGTGCCTCTCTGTCTTCAGCAAATACAGCCCTGGCATGCCCAGTGTCTCTTTCTACCTGTCCATCACTTGTTGGGGATTCCCCCCAACTGTGGTCACACCCAATATGGCTTGTTGTGGTGTTCACCCTTGAAAGGTCCTCTACCTGTGCATCATCCATGTCTGCAATGGTCTCGTTGTCACTGTCCCCATTGCCCATGATGGCATCCATGCCCAGACCGTATGATGGCAACAGAGGCTTATGGTGTACCACAGCTGTTGTACGCACACCGGGCCAGCGCCATGCCAGATATTAACAGTTCTTCCTGGGTGAGGGCATCATCATCCACATCCATGTCACAATCCTCCTGCTCCTGTTGCAGCACATGCTGATGCACAGTGAAGTGAGGGGAACAGTATCAGATGCCTATACAACCAACAGGGAACACAGCCCACCAACACCACCACTACATGCCACACCCAACTGTGCAGTACATGCACAAAGCCTAGGTAACCACCATTGTGGACACACAACCTCTCACCCAGATCATGCAGCACGCAGTGCAGCTGGGCACCACACATCAGTGTACCCTACCAACACATGCACAGCCCTGTGGTGCATGCTACCACACTGGTGTTGTACATGCACTGAGTATGTCATGATGTGCCTAGCCATTCACAAGCCACATGTGTGTATGACTGGCCACACATAGGCCAGCCAATGGACATGTTGCAGTTGCACATGTTCCCAGTGCATAAGTGGATGTGTCACCCACCCACAGGGGTTGCAAGTGGTGGATATGTGGCCGCACAGTACGACTGTGAAGTCCCACCCAGGCACCATGTTGTACCTCATCCAGCCCATGGAAGTGTATGTTACACATGCAATAGAGCCACAAAAGAGTAATAGTGACCTATACCACCAGAGTGTGTCATGCTTAAGGTGGTACAGCATTGTAGGGTACATATATGTCACGGGGGGGACAGTTGTGTCTTACAACTCCTGCCCTCTACTCCCTCAACAGCCATTGTCCTCACGGTTGATGCGACCAATGCCAGGAGAGGGTCCACAGTCATGCATGCTCATGGGCTGTGGTGTTCCTTCCCCTGTCCGCAGGTGATCCCTGAGGTGGTGTGCCTCCTCTTCCTTTGCCTCTGCAGGAGGTTAATCCACCGCTTCCTCATGGACTCCACACTGCGGCCACGTCCACCGATGGCATTGACCTCCGCCATGATCTCAATCCACATCTGCTTCACGATGGGATCAGTGGGCCTGTTGGATCACATCACCATCTCCCTGGCCATGCATTCATGCACTGGAACCCTCAGCTCTTTGGCTGAAAATTGTGGGTGCAGAGCTGTGCCTGCATATCTGCATCACCTGTATGGGACAGAAGGTATGGTAATGGTGAGTGTCATGTGGCTACGTAATACACTTGTGCTTGTGTGTGTGTGTGTGTGTGTCTGCATGTGAGTCTGTGCATACCTGATGGAGACCATATTCTGCAGTTGGAATGGCCATGATGGTCCCAGTGCACATGAGGAGAATGGCATTAGATACACACAGTGGAACACACATTTAATGTGTCCACAGTGCACTGTTGTAATGTCCACCAACACCTCACACATGCTGGCACAGCAGATGCAGTGCCATGATCACTGAAAATGACTAAATGCTGTCATATTGCTGGGGTAGTGTGGGTCTCTTCTCCTGTGAGCAGTGGCATTGCATGACACAGTTGCCCCATGGTGGCATACTGTAGGCATGTCACGCATGCACATTGCTGTGTCCATAATGGATGTGGCTGTATGTTGGGCCTCCCAGCATGGGACTTCTCATGCTGTGTTGCACAAACACGCACACAGACATGTCCACACAGCTGACCACTCCCACTGCCACATGTTAACACTCTGCCTGTGCCACCCACACAGTATCCCCTGCTGGACACAGAGCAATGACTCAGTCAGGGTCACCTGCCACAACATGCCGCTGTGCTGTGAGCAACATGTGTACAGCTGCATCTGAACCATCATGTCCTGCCTGGCTCCAATGGCACCATGCCATGCCAGCAGTGGAGCTGCATGCTGTGCAGCATGTCTGATGCCCTGTAGACCCCCTTTCCACCCCCCTTGTGACATTTACAGTGGCATGTGCACTGTGGGCCGTGTCACAGACAGTCCAACATCAGTGTAGTTTACACATCATTCCCCTGACAGCACAGCCACATGCCTGGATATTACCATGTGTGCCTGCATCCCCCATACTGTAGTGTATTGACACCCCCAGACAGCATAATGCGGTGTGATGTTTCTGACCTGCCTCTGTCTGTTGTTGCTCCTGTGACATGCTGCAAATCTGCTCCACAATACGTCCTCCACAGTGCTGCAGAACCTGTCAGCAACAGCGGTGGAGTACTGTTTGCCCTTAAATAACTTGTCCAGGCAATCCCAGTATCCATGCATGAGAATAAGGCTGTAATTAGATGGTAATGTGTCAGTTTGCCCGTCGACTACCCAATGAGCTTCATTAGCATGCATTTACATACAGCCTTTGAATATAGCAGAAATTAGTGCCGGGCTAAATGGATAGCACTGGGCAAATGCTTAGCGCTGGGCAATCCTTACAGAACACAGTGCCACTCTATTTGTGTAGTACCATGCTAATGGTGCATTGTGTATTGTGTTTGTGCACGCATGCTACTTTCAGTCTTCATGGGGGTCACATAGGGGTCATGCATGTGTGGTACCCGTGCTTCCAGATAGTGTGGCATCAACGTGCTTGCGTGGTTTCGATCATGGATAACATGGTGCTAGCTCACAGGGCAAGCAGTTGTGAGGGTGGAAGTGCAGGGTATGACAGGAGTGTTGTGCAGTTTAAAAAGTTTGTTCAGGTGTTGTTGCAGTGGCTCTATACATCACCAGTCAGCATGCCATCAGGGAGGAGAGTGAGGGCAGTGGTGCAAAGGGACACAAGGTGGGGGCATGTGGGGACTGTCAGCCTTGTGCAGTTAATGAAGGTATGTGAGAGGCAGCAGTTTGGGGAAGTGAGAGAGGTGGGCAGGCCCTTCTGGCAGGTGTGGTCCTCCATTGCCTGGTGCCTGACAGAGTGTATGGGCATCAATAGGGAATGGGGAGCAATGCTGGCACTGCTACATGGACCTGAGGAGTGGAGAGGAGGAAGCAGAGGCAGTTGTAATGGTACTAGTGCATGGTTTGGGATGGAACTGTGCCTGTGCCAGATAGGGGTCTGTCAGTGCAACAAGTATGCATGTCATGTGTGTGCATGTGTGTGTGTGTGTGTGTGTTTGTGTTTGTGTCCCCTTGTGACTGTGTCGGTGTTGTAGCCTGTTTGTCTGCATCCCATTTTGTATGCACGTTATTGCTGTCAATTGTTTGCCATCAGTGTGCTGCACTGGGACACAGTGGGTATCACCATGGCCTGATGGCTGGGATTGTTGTACACCATCTCCACACATCTGAGTATGGTTGGTTCAACGGTATGGTTGGTTCAACCATCGCAGCTGTCCATTAGTGTGCATGTATGTCCATTGGTGTGCATGTATGTCCACACACTGCTCCAAGGTGGGGTGGGGTTATCATGCTTCATGAACTGCAACATGTGTTGTGGGGTCTGTTGTTCGGTACATGTTGTTACCATGGGCATTCATGGGGGCATACTATGGTGTTGACATGGGTACTGACAGTGCTGTCCATTCTTCACACTGCAGAGTGGAAGAGTGGGAGCCAGGACAGTGACGAGGAACACAGGGGCAGAGGAGTAGGCAGGTGCCATAAAAGCTGCAGCATGCAAAGGAAAGCAGTGATGGACAGCACAGCATGTTGCTTAAGTACTATTTGTTCAGACATTGCCATGCATGTGCACTGTGCATTCTGTTTCTGTTATACTGTTGTGGCCTTTGGTTGTACACTGCTGTTACATGGTTCTGACTTTGTGGATGGAGCATTGCCGTTCTGAAGTGGGGAATTTGTGGGTCTGTGTTACTGTACCAGCCCATGCTGCTGTGGCCCGATATCTGCTACTGTAGTGCTGCCATCTCAGTATGGGGGGGCGGGGCAGTAGTCCTGTGTTGTCCTGTGTTCTCTGGACACTTCTGTGTCTGGTTGGTGTACTCCTGCCATGCCGGAGGGGGTATATGCTACTGTATTGTCATAGGGTATTGTGCTACTGGCTGGGCAGATGGCATATTGCCATCCTGCGAGGAGGGGGCTGTATGGGCCTGTGGTACTGTGCCAGTCTGTATTGCACTGTGCCTGGCTTTTGAAGCTTCCTGCTCCGTCATGCTGAGGGACTTTGACTCGCTTAGACTGGGTTACACTATACATATCCACATTGTGTAATACTGCCATGCTTTTTGTGTTGTTGTGTCTGGGGGACCCATCAACTTGCTTTCACCTCATCAGAACTGGCCACATTCTAATGCACAGTGGTGTGGCTGTGGCCATTCCTGTGGTGGTTGTGCTTTTCTGTCAGCCTCATTGCACTGTTGCTTTGGGCAGCTTATGCCAACCAGCATTTCATTCCGTGGCAGTTTTGTGCCCTGGGCCTCTGTCCTGGTCACCTTGGAGGTTGCCTGTGTGGTTGCACTCTGTCGTTGTGTGCTTCACTGGGCTGTGAGGATTGCTCTTGTTCATGGTGTTGCCATTGGCCTTCCATTCCTGTCCTTGTCCTTTGGTTGGGTGGGTGGGGTCTGTGTTGTCAAGCTACAGCATACAGGTGCATGTTTTGGGTCATGTGGGATATTCTCCATTGTATCACCACATGAGCAAGGTTGTTGGGACATGCTGTCTACCCATGGACCATCTGCCTGGAGTGTGCATTGTGCTTCCTTGTTGGTGTACCATCCTGACAAGGTCCCTCTTCCTCTTCTAGGTCCACATCAGAGCTCACTATGGCCACATGGCCTGAGGAGATGGAGGGGAGGGATGACCTACACCACAGCAGAGGACTACCATCAAGCAACAGACAGTCCTCATAGCAGAAACATGATGGGTGGCTGCAATTCTGGAGGCTAGGCTACCAGATCAATAATGTGAACAGCATCTGGACTGTTCCCTTGTTCATTTGCTTTGACCCCCCCCGTCCGCTTTGCTGGACTGCTAGTTTTGTTGCTGCATTGTGCTCCTTTTTGTTTTCTGTGTCCCCTTTCCTTCCCATTTCAGTTCTAGTAATAGTAATAGCAGTAGTTGTAGTAGCTGTAGTGGTATTAGTAGTAGTTGTTTTGGTATTAGTGATGATAATGGTGTTAGTGTTAGTAGCAGTAGTATTAGTAGTAGTAGTAAGTAGTAGTTTTAGTGGTAGTTTTCTAAGTGTTTTTTGTATAAATTGTAGTTCTCGTTATTGCTATTCTGGTGTTATTGTTGTTGCTTTTTTTCTCTTTGTTAATTAATATATTCTACTTTCTTGACTTTACTCTGTCCAGTGTCATTATCGGGTGCATGGAGTTTTTCATGGGTTTCTAAATTACTTTGGTTTTCATTTGTTCCTGGTTGTTACTAGCCATTGCTGTGGCTTGGTGTGTGTCATATTCTGGGTTGTGCATTTCTGTCTGCTCATGCGGTCACATTCAGGGCTGTACTTCTTTGCATGTGCTTCAGGGCACAGCAAGCTCACCTCTGCATTGTGTTCCTGTGGGTTTTGCACTGCCTGACTGTGTGCTATATTCAGAGTTGTCTTATTTGCTATATTCAGTGCTGTCTTACTTTCTGGGCTAATTTAGCACTGCACTTCCAGCCCAGTTTGCCCAACTTCCTATGCATGATATATTCAGTAGGTTTTAAAACAGACTATTCCTTTTGAATATAGTGAGTTATTGGTTCTGTGCTAGTTTAGCATGTCGGGCAGAGCTAATTTAGCAACGTTTCTAATATCTGGCCCACAATGCCTTTTATTAGCAAACTGAATGACTGTAGCAAAGGACCCCAAACCTCATTATTTAAGGTATGCATCCTTACTAAGCACTTGCTATCAAACAATTTACTGCAGGAAAATTCCGTTCTGTGAGATTGGACACATTCCCTCCTTTAGCTGTATTTTTTTACTAATTGCTCCTCTAATCTATCACACTGATGTGTAAAAGTATTTTCTGGCTAATATTCCTCTAGTTTCTTAAAAGGCAGCCCTTGTAGCAGATAAAATGAGACAGATGGCAATGAAATAAGAGTCCAGATGTAGTGCAGGCAGGCTGAAAGGAAATGAAGTAGAAGACAGACAGAAACAGACCACAGCTTTAAATTAGATAACCTGAACTGAGATGTACTGGTGTTAGTGATGTCATTATCAAATTTTAAAAGTTGGCATCATTTAAAAAAATGTCAATGATTTCCTTACAGCGATATATCAATGAGGGCATGTTTTTATAATTTACCTAAGGTGCATAAAAGGCTAATAGGACCCCAGGGTGTCACATATGTCTGAGATATAGGAATATCCTGAGACCCAGTGCTAGTTTTATTGTGTGAGTTAGATTACAGACACTCAAGGTAACTCTGTAGACTGCCTGTAGATGCATCCAATCCATTAGGAGTCAAATGAGCACACTTTAAGTTAAATTCACCTACTTGATTTCATGGAAATTACATGTAATGGTTGTTGAACATTTATCGGTGGGATAATGTTGTTCCATGGAATATAATTCCACCGATCACAGCTGGCAGAATTCTACAAAATGAACACCAAATTCTGTCAGAAACTCCCCCAGCAGAATGGTCATTCCATGTTAATTTCACAGGCAGAATTCCACATTCTTTATAGTGTTATGAGCAAGCATTCAAATTGGCCAGCACTGACCACCGTAGCCATAAAATATCTGAATTGTCCATCCTCAAGTGTCATCTAGCACATCTTCAGTTCAGCATGGGCCTTAAGAAAGGACAGGCACAAAAATATGTCACCAAAAAATGGTGGCATGCTAACATTTAAAGCAAGATCTAGACTGAGCCGATAGGGTTGTGAAAAGCTACCAAATGACCAAAGGTGTTTTCTTGTTGGTTCCATATAGTACTGTTTAGTCACAATCATAAAAAACTGGCATGCTGGTAACTCAGTCCTCCTAAATTTATTTACTCAGAGTACATGGTGGTGGTGGTGTGTACGTGTGTGCGTGCATGTGCACAGGTGGCCACAGGGGTGCCGGAAGATTGCAAAAGGTGAGGATGCCTAAGATAAGAAGGGCATGCATTGCCTTATAAAGGTCAATTTTTCCAAACCAGATTTTTATATACAGTAAATGCACATTTATGACAATAGTAATTTAAAAAATATCTTTATACCGTATCAGAATATTTAATATGTAATATTAAGGATTCAGCTCACGTATAACAGTTCCAACTTGTTTTTCAAATTTAAAAAAGTGAGCCACAAAGATATATTATCCTATTAAACAGCAATAAAATTGTATGATGTTGTTTATGTCTCAATGAACCTAAGAATTCTAAATTAGAACACAGATGCATTGTACCACCAATGTAAGTTCTTGACAAGATCATACTGTTCTAAAATGGTCAATGCCAGCAATGTGTGAATCAGAAACATTCACTGAATATGCCAAAAAGTCATTTAAGATTAAGCAGTAACAAAATGAGAACTGGTATTTAAAAAAATAACATCTACTTCTACAAAAATGCAGGTTTGCAGATTTGAGGCAGTTCTCCTTTGAGATATAAACAGCCCAGTCTAAATTGTTCACTATTTGTGTGGTTGGCAATACATCCTAGTGGTTAGAGTAATTAGTTGTAAATGAGCTTTGTACATCCAGCATTCAGACATGGGTTTGATTCCCACAACCTCCACTTGCATATTGTGTTACTCTGAGCAAGTCACTTAGCCTCCTCAGTTCTCCTGGGTAGCCCTAGAAAAGAGACACCTTGTGCCTAGTGGGCCATACCTGGTTACCAAAGAATAATAAAACAAAATAATTAATGTCTTATATTCTTTCATCTTTAGAACACAGTTTAAATATTAGAGGTTGGTGTACGCTACTCACAGCCTCAAATCAGGAACAACATAACTACTGCTGCATTAAGCAGTATACTCAAAAAAGGAACCCACCCTAAGAAATGTAGGACTTTTATAAGGGACTCCATTACAAATGAGCTTGAATCAATAAGCTGACAGGGCTATGAAGAACTACCAAGTGACCAGTTATTTTCTTCCGGGTGTGTGTGTGCTTGCATGCAACCTGTTTGGCCCATAGAAATAGGACAGTTTACAGTTCCAGATACAAAGTCTGTAATCTGATACTGTAGTCTAACTTTTGCTATGTGGACATTCCACAAGATAATGAGTTAACCCCTAGGTCACTGAAAGAAATAGAATAACTCTATTAGACTGAGCTGGACAGATGATAGAAACAGTAGTTTAAAAAGTTATTTTTTGTTAATATCCTGAGAAGTTATGAGATACAGTACAATAGCATCCCCCATCATTTCAGATGCCTTTAACATAGAGCAACAAGTAGCAAAAATCAGAGGGGGAGGGCACTATTTTGCAGCTGTGGAGGTGGAGGATTACCTACAAAAGTCTAAAATGGAAGTTCTAAGATCAGCCATTTTTAGAGTTAGAGTCTTATCTAAGACAGAAGGGCTGTAGGCTCCACCCACAGTCCTAAAAATGAATGCAGCACACATTCCATGCAACACAATCATCTTGTGGTTCAACCACAAGAGGCTGATAGCGGTGAGGGAGATGATCAGAATGACCATGATGTTAGAGGCATTGGAAAATCGCCATCTACGGAGGTGGAGGAAGCACTGATGGATAAAGAATTCCCATTCATGGACATCTCCAATCTGGAATACTGTGAGGGCTGCTTCCTCTAAGAGGAAGCCTAAAATTCTGCATATAGTCAAGTCCACCTCTGTTGAATCCTTTATGATTCAGATATCATATTTTTTCTCTGTCATTTAACTGTTTCTCAAGTTGCATTGCTGTTCCTTGTATGTGCATTGCCATTTACCAATACACTGGCTGAGTCTTGTTTCATTTGCATTTGCAGTGTCTCAACAATGCATATTCACTCAGAGCACATCACCCAGTCCAACGAAGATTTTCTGTGTATATGCAATACCTATAGACAGACCTGGACTATTTAACACTGTGTAATTAAATGCAGAAAACAACATGGGCTGCCACTTCCATTTGATGCCTCCACATTCGCTACTGTGTTAACTTGTTAAAGTACCTGCCACCACTAATAGGATGCTCCATTCCCTTCTCTGCTCACAGCCTCCATCTGATGCCTGCACCAACCCAGTCTCTTAACCCACCATAAATGCCAGATACAGGTTATCTGAACCCACTGACTTGCCTTCCCCCTTCTGCATCTCTCCCTCCTCTGGCCTCCGTGGGTCCAAATCTGCAAACCACAGCATGGGCCACAACCTCCACCACATGCATCCAGACAGACACAGGCATCTAACACAGCATGAATGCCAGGTACATCATGACTCCTTTTCTAGCAAGAAAGACATCACCTCCTCCTCCACCTCTGGGGCACTGTCATACCCCTACATGGCATGGCCATCACTAAAGTGACAGTAAATAATATCATGCCATATTTTTTCATTTTTTTTCTTTTCCTTTCAAAGGTGCATATTGCAAGAAGGGAGTGGACAGGAGTTTAAATAATGTCATGTTCACTGGTCTATGCTCCTACTTACTGCACCTCAGCTGCAAAAAAGTGCCTGTTCCTCCCCCACCTCTTTTGCACCAATATGCTAATAGATAGCATGGCTATCACTAATGTGATGGTAAGTATCATACCACGTTTGATTTTGATCTTGTATTCACAAGTGACCGGTAAGTAATAAGACACAATGAGGAGTGGATTACACTGTGATAACCACATTTCCAGGGGCGATGTTAAGCTGAAGGCCGTAGGCAGAGTGCTGTTTGCCCCAGGAGTGTGGTTATCACAGTGTAATGCATAACCCGGAGTGTCATATTGCACTTATAAAATTGCCTTTTATTTTTCAAAATAGATTTCATTATTAAAATAATTACTTTGTCATGAAAAAAGTTATAATTAATTTGTGGTTTTAACCTAAAGCATCCCTCCACCTTAAATTTACTGCTTTGCTTTTTGGTGTTTTGACACAATTCAGCCTCCATATTTGTAGTATTATAGTTCTCCTGCCCCACCCTCCCCCAGCATCGATTGCATGATTCTTTAAATTAAAATAAATAAAAAAAATGTAGTAGTAGTGGTAATAGTCTTTTTATTTTTATTTTTTGCAAGGAATGGTTTTTAAGTCCTTCAGGCAATTGTTCGTATGGTTTTAGAAAAACAGTGAGGAAGTGCAGTCTGCCATGAGGAAAAGTGGTGTGATGTTGAGAGAGGGCAAACATGTTTCAGAAGAGAAAGTAAAATGACATGATCATCTATGATCCAGCATAGCATTTTATTTATATTTCCTATACCCCAAGGGTATAAAAAGTGATTTGGTGAATATGTTCTGTCTGTTGTGGATGAGAATGGGAATGAGGACAATTATGACTGAGCAGGCATACAGATGACTGTATAGGAGAGATGCTGCAGAGCACGATCAGCAACAGACACTGAAAGCTGGAACTGTAACGGCTGCCTGGAGAAAGGGAATGCTATATGTGTTTAAATCAGTTTCAGTGCATTTCAGTGAGCATGAGAGCTGTTTCACTCACATGTTTGATCATGCCCACATTGTTGAGTGAGACCGGGAATGAAGATGATTGCTGCTGGGTGATGAAACAGACAGCGGTATCACTGCAAAGCTGCTGAGCACAACGGGTGGAAGAGATTTTGTCAGCTGTAATTAGGAATGTAAAGGCTACAGGGGGAAGTTGCAAGTGTTTTAGCAATGTTTTGAGAATTAATTGTGTTAGTTTTGTCAAAACAGAGAAGGGGATGGGATGTGTGTAAATAACATGGTATGGAACAATGGAAAACCAATGGAGTGTGATGTTTAGTGGACTAAAAAAATGGTGACATAAAACTACTGCTAAATTCTAAATAGAATGTCATTACAGTGGATTAGTGAGCCACTGGATTCTGTTATCAGGCTAATTTACTGGGGCTAGTTATTTATAGTGCAACATTTTCCCATATTGCACTATAAATAACCAATCAGATGACTCCATTGTTTTCTGCCATTTTATAACAGGGAGTGGACTCTGGATATACCATGCAGCCACCGTAGTGGCAAACTGAGGAAAAGTAATTTAGTGATTTATTGCTTTTTTAACTTAACACATGTTTTTTTTTAACTCTGAACGCCACCTTTACCTTGTCATAGGGTGACGTAGGTTCCTCTTGCCATTTTCACAGTCTTTTTAAACCGCGCATGACTGTAGACACAGATTACTCTTTCCATTGAGTAGAAGAAAGCTGGAATGGCTTTTTGTGACAAGGTAAAAGTAGCATTCAGAGTTAGAAAAAAACTTGAGTTAAGTTAAAAAAGCAATATATCACTAAATTCAAGTATGGTATTCTTTTTTAGCATATTCTGAGACAGAAAATGAAATAAAAAGGCAACGAAGAAATGAGAAACAAAACAGGTAAAAACTTAAAAGATAACTGATAGGTAATAAAAACACACTTGATATAAAGGAAGCCCATAACTAACTAAAAGTGAATGTATTCTTTTTAGAAGTACAGAGAAGACCAAAAATAGGGCTACAGGGCTATGTAATGGATTGGAATTTTTGAATCTTTAAGGTAAAAACAAAAAATTTTCTGAGAAGAGTTATTAAAATAATTTTGAGAACATAAAAGAAGTTCATTAGTTTTATAAACTAACTAAAAATATATTGTTTTACAAAAAGGTTATAAACAAATGACAAAGGTACAGAAAGTGACCAATAAAATGAAAGTCACATTTAATGAGTAAGTCTTTAAATAAAAAATGTTATATACAGTATATTGAATAATACAATGGTGTTTAATATTAAAACAAGGTTTATTTTTCATTAGAACTGTTAAGGTTGATTTTTGAAAGAATCATGGGATTCCAGCAGTGACAAGGATAAAAAACAGTAACAGGTATGGTAACATGTGGATTGGAAAAGGTTATTCTAATAAGAACATACAGCAATTAATTTATAAGTCAGTTCCTTTACACTAATGATAAAAGCCACATTTAAGAAATAAAATTAGAAATTTGAATGTTGTATTTGTGGACAATATGAAATATGAATAACTGGATATAAAAGGAATATATAAGAATGTTTAAGAATCTAAGGAATGTAATTATGAGATAGTATGTGATTGTCTGTTTATGTTTAGAAAAAGCACTGTATCAAAAACATTGGCCTGAAGAAGTGGTGTGAAACTATGAAACTGTAGCCAGTTGAACAAAGTTTGGTGCAAAGTTAAAAGAAGAATAAAAGACAACAAAAGTTTTTTTTATGAATTTATGGACTTATGTCTTACTGATTTATTAATATATTGTTTGTCTTCACAGGTCCCATCTTCTCATGAAGTGCTGAATGCCTCCTTCTCCAGGAAGCAAGCCACCACCATCTTTGCTGCCAGTTTGTAGATGCAGTCAGTGTTGCAGCATAAACATTAATAAACCAATGCTACAACAGTTAATTCTGTACATCCTCAGCAGATACAAAGAAATGGACACAGATACCACTTAGCAGTCAGCATGCAGCACAACAACCCCTTAAAACCATCACACTCTATCTTGTTGTGATTGGCCACTGATTCAGCTGCTGACCATATCAATGAGATTTTCATTGCATGACACTGCAAGCAACAACAACCAAACCTCCACAGTGCTGCAGCAGCAGCACATAGCATTTTACATACATTCTGTTTGCCTTGCAAAAAATGGGAAATTTCAATGTCTTAAACTATGCATTTATGTGCATTAAAGGGCCTCTTTTAATGCAGGTGGTGCTATAGAGTGAGACTGACACAGCCCAACAGCAGTGGCATCAGCATATAGCAGCATTATAAATGTCAGGGTCTTGAAAAAAATTAGGAAAATGAGAATTTCCAATACTGTGCATTTAGATGCAATGAAGTGCTTAACAAGAGGGACTGTGAAAGGACTCAGTCTGACAAGATACAGAGAGTGCAGCAGCAGCCACATATTGCAGTATTAATAATTTCTGAGTCTTCAGGAAATTTCGGGACCCAATCACATGTTGTGTATTTATGTGCACTAAAGTGCTTAACATGAGAGGCTTCTGAGGGACTCAGTCTGAGAAGGAGACTGACACAGTGGTGTTACGCTTGTGTTATGCCCCTATCGTCCCACATACACCACACATACATCTCACACTGTATTCCTGGTCTATTGTACTGTGATACTGCTATTTTGCACACACACACACACATATATATATATATATATATATATATATATATATACACGAGTGCTAGGAATGTGCTTTGCTGCTAAGCTGTGCTAATATTGTCATACATGATTCATTATACTGCACTATAATACATTTATCTAGATTATGTTTGTCTTTTACATATATTCCATATATAATCTATCTAATCACTAATAAAATGACTTGAAATGATCATCAGTGATTATTGTATACTTATATTCTCATAATTATATGTAGTGTGTATTTTACACTCAGGCAGATATGCCTGTCAGCAGTTCTCTTTGTCTAAGCAAGCTGACAGAGAGAGATAGCTTTTGTTATGTCTCTGTGTTTTATATTGTATGTAAGTAAGAAATGTGCATGTAGTTTGAACTGTCAGCATTTATTTTGTCTAAGCTATAATGCTAATGGAAGCATATTCTGTCTCATATGATACTCATTAGTAATTCTGTCTTCTAAGTCATTCTCCAATGGAGAATGACTTAGGACCAATAATTATTGTTTCTCATAACTGTAACTATGTTGTAATCTCTGTTGCTATGCTGTTATCTGCAGTATTTAGCTGTCTGCAACCCATTGTAGCGCTCACGAGACACTACTGTAACTTCTCTAGACGTGCAGAGAGCTGGAGCGTGGGGAGAGATAGAACAAGATCTAAGAGTACCAAAGACCTACAGTTCTGGAAATTATGTAGATTCTTCAGGAGTTGTGAGAAACCTATCTCCCTTGCGATTTTCTTTGTCACATGCTTGGCATAAGTAGCATAATAAACTTTATTAGAACTCCTTGCTTGTTTACAAATGTTTCTTGGCAGACTCCGAGACACCAGAATCAGTATTATTATCATTATTATTTTAATTGTTTAGCCTACACACCAAGATTGTTTAGACAACATAATGGCGACCGCGGCAGGACTTAAAATGGAGTCTTAATGTTTTTGCCAAGTTTCATTTTAATTTCCTCTGTAACATTGTGTGGTGACCAACTATACATTTGTCTGATATAGACTAAAAGTTATGCAAAGTAAACATTTCTAAATTCTGTTTTTATTCCCTAAACAGGTAATACATTATAAGGTAATCACACATGTTCCCATCCCGAAACCATATATCATTAAGTCTAGTCCTAACTATCTTGATGCTCTATCTCAATTTTTTTTACTTATTTTTAATATCCATACAGGCAACTGAAGTTTACACCACAGTGACCAGTTAATATTCCTCTATCAGGCTCGTGCCTATTATTATTTTTATTGTTTACCCTACACACCAAGAGTGTTTAGATAACAGTGGAACATTAGCATATAACAGCATTAATAATTCCTGTGACTAGAGAAAATTGAAGGAATCAGGAAAGTCATATATTGAGCATTTATGTGCACTAACGTGCTTAAAAAGAGGGGCAGTAGAGGGACTCAGCATGAAAGGGAGATTGACACTGCACAGCACTAGCAGCATATAGCAACATAAATACTTTCTGGATCTCAGGTAATTTTCAGTAAATGACAATTGCATATATTTTGCATGTATAAGCACTAAAGCAGTGTTTCTCAAATGAGGCAACTGTGGCTTCATGCAGTCGCCAACACAATTTTGTATGTCCACAGAGCTCTTTAGACCCCCAATTATAAAGGTAATAGAATTAATGTCTTATTTATTTTTAAAAACACATGGGAGATACATTTTATGTGAAAGAAACATCAGAGACTTGAGTAACCCTTAAACTGCAAACAGAATTAGAACATATAGAAATTCAGGGCTGATACAGTGTATCAGTCCACAGCACAGCAAGGGATAAATGTACACTGTGTGAAATAAATTGAGTTCTATTGGGGGTTGTGTATCTCAGGGAGATTGGGGTTAGAAAACAAGGAGGGGGCCACTTGTTAGTTCTTGGGGCCACACCTTGAGGCCACTTGAATTTTGTGTTTGAGAACTACTGCACTAAAGTGCTGAAGAGGTGCTTTGGAGGGACTCAGTCCAAGAGGTAGACTGGTAAACTGACACAGTGCAGCAGCAGCAGCACATGTTAGCATGTATAATTTCTAGGTCTTGAAAGGCTATTCAGAAATGAGAATTTCATATGTTGTGCATTTATGTACACCGACATGCTTAACAAGATAGGCTTTCAAGGGACTTTGAGAAGGAGACTGGCACCATGCAGCAACATATAGCAGCATTAATGATATCTGGATCTTCAGAAAATTTTGGAAAATTAGAATTCTATACAGTACGACTTTATGTGCACTATTTTATTTATTATATTATATTTTTTTATTTGAAGGTTTGTGACTGGGAAAGGCACACTAAGCCATGACTCAGTTCCAGGTGTGACCCGGGGGCAAGGGAAGGGGACTATGTGTACAGATGTAAACTGACTCAAAGAACCAGATTAAGCTGCTGGTGATATTTTTAGTGAATGTGGGGAATTGAACCAGGACACTGGGAGAAATTTCTCTACTATGCTGTGGGGAGCACTGTCCTTCCTGCATGTGGAATGGAGGACTCCAGTTCATCGGATGTTGCTGGAGGAGTAGGAGATCTTCAAATTGGAGAGCCTGAACAGGCATTTTTGGCTTCCCAAATGTCAAATTCTGGTTTTAGCGATGTAGCAGATGAAGAACTCTTGGAGGAAGAACTATGTTTACAGCGCAAGTTGGATACAAAGAAACAACAGTTTATTTCTATGCTGATTGAGGTGGAAATGCATTATGTTACTGAAAAGAATTGGATTGAAGAGGATAAAAAAGGAAATGACTGTTAAGCAGCATCACAGTCATTCCACGGAAAAAATTTCAAATGAAGTAACCTGCATCTGCTGATAATGTCACACCATCTGAACTTTCTCCAGAGCCACTGCCCTTGACTTCAATGGAACCTCCCTGGTCCCCAGATGCTACCCTTCTGGGCACTGGCTGGCTACAATCTTGGATGTGCCTGGCTTTCTGATATGTCTATTCCTTTGCCCAGAGCTGCACAACCCTTAAATCAGGAGCCCTGCAGAGTAGGAAATTCTGCTATACTGGATGATTTACCTCACTGTGATCTGTTGCCTGCTGCTGTTGCAATTACAGCTGCACAACTTCCAGGTTCCAATGTGGAACAGCCATTACTGTGACTGTCAGAAAATCTCCTCTTGGTGATTTTATGGCCACAGCTTTGACTATTCATGATCAGGTAATGCCCGAATCCACTGAGGCACAATCAGCTGTTCACCGATCTGTGCCTACTTGTCAGACAAATATCTCTGCTAATGGGAAAGGTGATAATGTTCCAAAGTCGGTGAACTATGCAAGTCTTTTTTGTCAGCCAGTTGAGGCTGCAAATCATTGCAATGCAGTCCGATTGCAATATAAAGGGGGCCTGAACAAGTTCCCAGACAGACAGACATTATGAAGTGAAAGAGCTGATATAACATTCCCCTAAGTGTTACCCTTTAGAGGTGTACACCTTTATACATTCTCTGGGGGGATTTCAACTTTGATATAAACTTTTAATCAAAAGCTTTACTGGAAACAGTGGACTGTATATCCCAAGGTGAAAGGTACTCCTTTATGGTTTCCATTTTTTGAGATCCTCCGTATTAAACTAACTATACAAACAATACCTGTGCTTTTCAGGAATGAGGGGGTCATCATTAAAGATATTTCCTATTAGTTGGGCCAGCAATATAAGGTACAGGGGCTCCCGGTGCCCATAACTGATGATGAAGGTTCTGGACTGGTGGATGGAGATTCTAGGTCCAGCTTACACAGGATGATTTGGGCATTACTCATCTTCCAAGTGGTTTATTTTTAGGCTGGGACAGGGGGCATATTGTTTTATCCTGGCCAGTCAAAACTGTGCTACCATTGTGGTTCTCTTAGCCACTTGAACAGTTTTTGTGATAAATGGAAACACACCTCATGTGTGGCTGTAGGGCACACCAGTGCCTTTTGTACCTGCCCAGTGAAATGCAATTTATGTGATTGCATGGAGGACACTTACAGCTCCTGTCCATGGGTGGCCCACAACTACTCTGATTTCAGAGAACAGGATTACTACATTCATACTGCAACTAAATCTTTGAGGTCTTCTCAATCTGGCCCTTCTCATGATTTGGTTACCAGACCTTCCACTTATCCTTCATCTACTGTGAATGTACCTTTGCCTTTCAGCACTGATGCTACAGTTCTACCCCCTGCGGTTCTAATGGAGGTTTCAACTGCTACGGTTCAGCCACCTCCCCTTCCAGACATGCCTCCCCCTTCTCCTCCTCCCCCACTTTGGACTCTGATATGTTTTTTGTTGTAGCTAAGGAAAAATAGTGCTGCTCTGCTAGGAAGAGGTCAGCCTCTCCCTCTTCTGTATCTTTGGAGAACAAATTTTTCACATTACAGAACTGGGGAGAACTTATGGAGTGGGACAATTCAGATGTTTCGCCTTCTCTGAAAGATGTCAGTCCTGACTGGGAAGATGCCAGCCCTTCCACTGAGTCTACTGTGGAAAATAAATGGAACACTGAAGCACAATCCAAACTAAAGGAACCCCACAAACTCTTTTTGGACCACACAAGCCCTTATTAAAACTGCAACCTTAAACATCAGTAGTTTAAAATATGATGTGAAAAGGCTAACTACATTTGCAATATTGGAGCAATTTGCATATACTCTGGTATTCCACCCACTGTGTAACCTCGTGGGATATTGGCTCTGCAATGAAATGTATCTGCTGCTGTGTATCTGCTTACTGCTTTGTATCTTCCTGTGTGTTACTGTATTTGTATATTTTCCTGCTCCCCCTTCCCCAGGACACATCTGGAATTGAGCGGTCCCTGCTCAGCATGCCTTTCCTGTTAAAACTCTTAAATGAATGAATAAATAAATAAATAATATTGTTTTTCTTCAGGATATTTCTTTGTCTACATTGTCTGAAATTCAAAAAGTTCTGGATGGGTGGATTTGGGAGACCTCTTATTGGTCCATAGGGGAGGATCATTGCAGTGGATTGGGGATATGTTTTAAGTGTCCCAACATACAGGTTCAAAAAATAGTAAATATTGTCCCTGATTGTGCTTTACTTCTTGATGTCTCTTGTTATTCTCAACTGCATAGGCTTATAAATGTGCATGCCCCGTCAATGAAGGTCTCCCATACTGACCTTTTAAAAAAGGTCCAACCCTTATCTTCATACTGCTCGGACAATATTGTTGGGAGGTGATTTTAATATTAGATTACTAGTATCCAACAAAAGCCTATAAATTACTAAACAATATTGTGATGTTTCCTTTTTGAAATCGGTGTTATCACAAGCTGGGCTGGTGGACGTTCAAGCAACCCTCACAGGGAAGTCAGCTCACACCTTTTATAGAGAGGCTTTATATTCACAGAGCTTTGGTTTTGTTTTCCCCCATACTCCCCTGCCTTGCCCACAAGTAGTTCCAATTGAATCATCAGATCATTGTTTAGTGGGTGTTCACCTTTCCACAAATTGTGATTTTTCTATGTGCCCATGGTTATGTAGGATGAATGCCAGCTCACTAGAAGATGCAACAGTAGTGTCAGACCTTAAAGTTGTCATGCAGGATAGAACTTTGCTTATATGCCATTATGACTCCTTGACAGAGTGGTGGGGGGACTGCAAGATATGTCTTCGGAAATCTTTTCAGATTACAGCCAATAAGAAAGCTGTGGGGAAACATTCTAAATATAGGCAACTTAGGACACAACTTTATAAGTTGATATCTCTACAAAATGACAGTGGACTGGATTATGTGGATCAATGTCATGTATTCTGTACCGCTACTTTGTAACCTCCTGGGTCGTGTCTGAAAATAGTCATTGATGTGACTAGTGCACTTCACCTTTTTAACAAAACAAATAAATAATTAGCAAGAATTAAGCATGATACATGTTTATTTCAATATGACTGGTTTAAAACATTAGAACTGGAACAAAAAATTGGGACAAGGGGAACGACTTTTCAAAATAATCAATTTGAGGCCTGTTCCCGACTGAAAGACTGGAAATGTATTTCCAGTTTGATCACATCTACTGAGTCAGTGGTAAAAGACCATACAAATATTCTACAAGAAACTGATAGTCATGTGAAGAGTCAGTTTGAGAACCCATTTCCAGAGAACTCTCATATGCAAATGCTATTACAAGTGGCAGCAGTGCCCAAGGTACCAATTTTGTAGCAGAAACAGACAGTTTCACCTATTATCCCATAGGAATTGGGGGGATGTTATGCAGAGCCTGTAGTCTGGAGTAGCCACTGGTTCAGATCAGCTGCCAATCAAATTGTATAAACAGTTGTGGATCCTGTGTCCCCTAGAGGTTACAGCAGTTTATAATGCATTTATGTAATTGCATATGCTACCTCTTTCAATGTACAAAGGTTTATTGCTTCTACTGTATAAGTAAGGGAAGAAGGTAGATTTGGCAAATTGGTATCCAGTAACCTTACTTAATACTGATTTTAAAATTTTGACTAAACTTTTAGGTTAGCAACTTTCTAAAGTACTGCCTGATCTAATTCATGAAACTCAGCTTTGTTCTGTGTCAGGCGATAGGATTTCGGATGTCTTGATTTTACTGTGGGAAGTTTTCGACCATGGTATGGCCAATCCCATTTCTGGATATTTGATGAATTATGATCAAGGAAAGGCCTTTGATAAGATATCACATGATTATTTTTGGATTTTCCTAAAGGCCTATGGGCTCCCAGATACTTATATTTCATGCTTAAAATTATGTTACCAGGATGCTTATATTCTCCCACATGAGAATGGTAGATTGGGACACATTTGTTCGATAAACAGAGGCCTACAATAAGGTTGCCCCCTGAGCCCTATATTATACATACTTACAATTGTCTCTTTGCTTAGGATTATAAAGTTGTCACCTTGGATAATAGGAGAGCACCTGCAGACATCAATGGAAGTATGAACAATTGCTTATGCAGATGACCTTTGCATTTTAGTCCAGGATGGTTCTTCAGGGACCTTGATAAATGGGATTATTGACATGTTTTTTAAGGTGCACGGGGCAGAAATAAACTGTACTAAATGTAGGTGTTTACAGGTTAGAATACCTTGTGTGAACCTACTATCTATTGCAAATTGTGTGGTCTAACAAGGGGCCAGGGAAGACACTAGGGCATCATTTTGGGAATGGGGATATGGCCACATTTATTTGGGAAGCTAAGATATCCTTGAGAAACAAAATATGGCTCTGTGGAACAAATGGAGGATGAGCAAACATAAATGGATGTACATGATACAAATATATTTGATTCCAGTTTTTCTATACTTAAATTTTGTCCCCCCCCCCCAAACAGTTGGAGACGTGCCTCCTCAGTTGTTTTTTCTAATCCTTACGGGACAATCAGCTTAAACCTCCTTAAGAGAGGAATAACTTATTTGAAGGAGCAACATGGTGGACTTCGCATGATCAACCCAGTAGTTTTTTTCATTGTATATTTTTGTTTGCAAATTTGCTCCTTTTACTGTTATATTCTAAAAACCTTTGGATTGGTTGGCTACAGCCTTCCCTTACAGAGGTATTATCCAAGTGAGTCCTTTGCCCATAAGAATAAGGGTAAAATAAAACTGAATCCTAGAGTATTTCTTGTTTTGATTATAATAAGAAATTGTTTCTTACCCCATCCAAATGTGTACTACATCCAGGAAATTAGTTTATGAATGGGTTATGCAACAATATTTTCATTTGCCTCCTCATTTCATCCATTAACCACCACAGGATCTTCTTTGAATACAGGAAATATTGATGGAGCCAAGGATCCCAAGCAAAATGAGTGTTGTAGTATAGCTCAGTGCTCATGGCAAGCTTAACATCAAAGGGAATCCTCACCATAAGGGCTTGGTAGAACACTATTGTCCCTTTTTATCCTGTTGCCAAGTCATAGAATCCATGGAACACTTTGTGTTGAATATCCTTTTATTACTGATTTTTGGAACCTGTAAGCGTTGGAGCATGTCTTTCCTTTTACATCTTACGTCAGAACATTTTTTCAGGTTTGTTTCCTGTTACTTGACCTCAGTTAAATAGAAGTAGACTCACTGTGATATTCACCTGCCCAAAGTTTTGGATAGGGCAGACCGGATGCCAGGTAGTGCTTCTGGAACAAACATTGTCACAGGAGGAATTGTTAGTTTCTGTTTTGCATGAAATATCTGCTATTCAAATGGTAGAAAAAAGTCGCTCTTATTTGCCATTTATTCTAATTATTAACAGTTCTTTCGATAGCTTATTTGAATTTTTAATTTTTTTTTCCATTATGCCTTGAGTGAATGTAACTCATTTCCCTGTTTTGAGTTCTTTTATGCTTGTTAAATATGATTTATGTTTTTGTATAAAATCTGACTGTATTTATTTGTTTCTGAGATTTAAATAAAAATTCCCTTACTTTGCCTGAGGGGGGAGCTGGTATCTCTCCATGATGGTGGACTCTGCAGAGCAGACTGAGGACAGCGAAGTGGATGCCTTGGCTGAGGTTCAAACTGCAGCCCTTCCTGCAACTTTTAATAAGGATGAATCAAATTTATTAATGGAAATGGATGCAGCATTTTGTGTGGAGCAAACGACAGAGCATTGGAGTGGCATGATTGCAACAACAGTGGGCTTACGGCAACTCAAAACACTTTTACAGAATTCAATGGAGATTCACAAGCACGAATGACAGACAGCATTGTTACTGGCACTTTTGCAGATGGAAGAGCAAAGACTCACAGCAGTGAAAGCCAGCATGGAAAGGAACATCCAGGCACAGATGGATACCGAAGTAGTCACTAAAAAGATGTTAAAACCCTCACAAATGGACATACCTTCTACTGTTAATGTACAGTTCAAGTTGAGAATGCTGGGTCCAGGAAATCCGTCTTATGCAACACCAAGTAGGAACAAAGCCTCCGATATTGATAACTGATCACTGGAAAGAGCCTTTGCATCTGCAGGGTGGGTTAGGACTTCAGGAAGAGAATGGGTCTCGGATGGAAGAGATCCCATTGTGCAGCAATATCAGAGCACAACTGAAACAGCAATAGAGAGTCTGGCAACTGGGAACACACCCACGCACACAGCCCTATGGATTGAAACAGTACAAAAAGTCGGCTTGTTAAACACTAGAACAGCATACAAAGCAGGTTATTCAGTAGTTGAGACTGCAATGGCTACTGGTGATCCCAATATGGTACCTGCTTTGAGCACAAATGCTGTACAACAAATTGTGACTGACACTGAAATTAACAACATAATGAATGGCCAAAATATGACAGGGAATGATGATGGGATTCTGATTAATGAACACACTTTCCCTGACGTGATATGGGGCATGGCAGAATCTGTTAATATTAACAATTCTCACACAAAGGAACTTACCTACCCAAGCAGGTCATGATGCAGAGGGACAGCCACAAAACTCAGAAAGTCAGGAACATAATTCTGAAGGCAATGCTAGGTCTAAGGCTTACTCAGATTTTTTTCATGTTACTGGGGAACCTGCACCTAGAAAGAATGCTGTCAGGATAATCGACAAAGGAGGCTTGGAGTCTCCTCCTGACGGAGTTTATATTGAGCATGTGTTATTGAAAGATCCAATAAAGTATTTTGCCTCTGAAATATACAGTGAAGCCCACCAGGAAGAAGCGAAGCACTGCAGAATGCTGCAATAGAGTTACTGCAGCAAACAATGCAATTTCAATGGGAGTGAATTCCTTTTGTCATGCAGTAAACCTGTGACACTGCTGTTCATCCTGACGGGCTTCACTGTATGCCCCGATCCATACAGGGGACGCAAACTATGATGTCAGTTTTAAACAAATACATAGTTTAGATATATTTTGGAAGTAGTACAACAAGTTAAAAGGAACTACTCTTTGCCTTTCATTTATGGCAGTCCCCCTAGCCAGGACTACTCTTAGAACCATAAATATTATGTTTCCGAATTAGAGTGTGAACATATCAGACATCTTGTACTGGCTGAGACAAAGATGTGAAGTCTATGACAGACCTGAGCCATAACAGAATCTGAACATATATGAATGGGGGGTGGAAGATAAGGGTAAAGCTGTTGCAGTCAGATCAAGGGATTATGCACTTGCCTAACAGTCTCCTTTTGGGGCATGATAAAGGCAAGCTATTTTATGCAGGGCAGCCCAAATCTTTTTTTAAATGTGGGCTCATGCTGTCACTTAAGTAATGCCTGTGATAGCACAAGATGTGTGCATTGTATGGAATATGGTCATAGAAACAAAGAAACATAAACTTTGATGGCAGATAAGGACTGCTTGGCCCACCCAGTCTGCCCATTCCTTACGTATTGGATATGCTGCAGTTTCTAGTTAACCAACAGCCTACTTCCTCCTACCCTTTACTATAATTGCCTTATGTCTGTCCCATGCATTCTTGAATTCCTCCACTATTTTTGACCCCACGACCTCCTCAGGAAGGTGGTTCCATGCGTTCACCATTCTATCCATGAAAAAATACTTTCTGTTTTTGCTCCTGAGCCATCCCCCCTCTATGTTCAAACTGTGCCCCTTGTTCTTGCACATCTCTTTCTCTCAAAGATGCTTCCATCTTGGACTTTGTTGATTCCATTGAGGTACTTGAATGTTTCTATGTCATGTAAAGTATGATTGTAAAAATGCATTTTGTTGTAATTTATGTGAGAGAAGAGGTCACACTTTTGCAAAATGACCTTGGGTGTCCCATAATAAAGGGCCAGGTATGTCCCAAGAAGACCTGGTGACTAAAGCACAACAACATGGTGCTACTACGGCATCTGAACAAAGGAAGGAAGACTTACATTCTAGGCCATAGCCACATTCAGAACAACAGGACCCCACCCCCGAAGAATTGTCCCCTGGTACTTCAAAAATTCCGGACAAAACACCAGGTAGAATTATAGAACCTATGATAATTGAACAAGCAGAAAAGATCACTCCTAATCCTGACCACCTTACCACACCACAGAACTTCACAATTAAGGAAGTAGCTCTGCCCCCAGTGACTTTGAAGTGGTGACTCCCAAAGTGAAAAAGAAAAGGCCTAGGCCAAGAAGCACACCAGTTTCTCTGGGCAGAAAAGGGATTGGTCTATACATAATACATTTGGAGTGTTAAGTCAGGATTGGGAGACACAGAGGAAGGTGGGGTCTCTGAAACATCCTCAATCTGATCATTAATGCCTGATCTGTTCTCAGATCAGGAGGAACAGACCCCAGAAAGCATTGAATCTAAGATCACAATGGTAAGTAGGCCTTCAGCAAAGCAATGTACTTCTTCGTAATTGTTTCACCCCTCCTTAAACATCTATGGGATCGCTCTCTCTCTCTCTCTCTGTTATTACAATCAATGTCAATAACATAAAAATCTATAGCATGAGAATAGCCACCTTCACTACTTTGCAAGATTGCAATGCACAAAGTATATTTCTGCAGTGTACAAGATTAAAGCCACAATTTGACATTTCACAAGCAAAAAAAATTGTGGATTAAAGGACCAGCATTTTTGTCCATGGGTCCTGAAAGATGTGATGGGGTGGGAATTCTTTTAGCTGGGACAGACTTCCATGTGAATAAACTTATAGATGGGCATGGAACCAGAAAGAGTGATGATTCTGGACTTAACTTATAAACAAACCAGATTTTGACTAATGGTAGTTTATGCCCCAGACCAAAGTCACTAGGGTAAAGCTTTTTCCGACCATTCAGCCTTACCTACATACTGTACATCAAGAGACATGATTTTAATTGTGTGATAGAGAGTGTGGATAGAGGTCTGAGAACAACTAAAATGTTTTGGGATTCCAACAGCCTATGTAGTATTGTACAACAATCATCCTTACAAGATGCATATAGGGCAAAACATATAACAGGTTGGCATACTTTCTCTACAGGTACGCTGATCACTAGGATATACTATACATATATTTGTTTCTCCCCTCCTTACTGTGTTGAATGCCAGTACTAGAGATACTGAAATCTCTGATCAGAAGATGTTGGTAATTTCAGTTTAATGTGGACAATCCCCCCAGTGGTATAGGGCTATGGAGAATGAACAATCAAATTCTGTCTGAGACAGATTTAATGCAGAAATGGTTGCCATTGTGGGAAGCGAGACTATCTGTTGTATGCCTATATGATGATTATCTGCAATGGTGGGAAGATAGTAAAGTGGAAATATGAGATGTTTCAAAAATATTCAGGTCAAAACGCATTTTTAACATATCATCATCGAATCTTTTATTGTTGAGCTTAAAAAAGCTATGCACAAATATTTAAGTACATACACATATCATAAATACATCAATACATCAAAAACAAATAATTCAGGGCCAATACCCCTGATACATTCATAAAAAAGTAGAGTTTTAGCTGCATTATTCAAACTTGTTATTGGGGATTTCAGCATTCAATACTTTAATCATTCTTACATTTCACTCCTATCTTAACCTATACTAATGAATCAAAAAGGACACTCAGAAAATTATTTAAATTATAGTCAAGCAGCATGATCTAGACTTCTTAAATGAATTAAAATGCATTGCCCACATTCAGCTTTTCTAATTTCTACATTAGAGTGTTGCATACCTGAAATTCAGATTTATTTGCATAGCCAGTATTTTTTTCCTTTTCTTGTTCATTGTTGAGAAGAATTTGGCAATTCTATTCACCACCCAGTGATCAGCTGTATGTATTAAAACTGTTAAGTCTCCATAGCTCACTGTGTGTCTAGGATCAAGAAAATAGCTTAACCAATAATTCCTTTCATGTACATACCAGGAGCTCTCCCAGAAGATGCGTTTTAAGTCTTCGGTTCCTCCTACTGCACACGTGCATTTTTCATTTTCTACCGACAATCTCTTGTGTCTGGTATTAAGCACATTGCTGGGGAACCTTTCAAATCTGTAAGTGATAAATATTTTATGGAGATCTGGGTCTGTTAGAAAATCAAGGTATGTTTTATACCCAAACCAGATATTATACTTAGTGAACGATCTAGAATAACGTGAGTTTCCATTGGTAACCAGATCCTTTTGATTCCACCAGTTTAGGATTCACTTGTTTATGTATTTTTTATACTTAAGACTAATTAATACATCTTTATCCATTAATATTTTTATTTTTAGGAGGTTTGTTTGTTTTTAAAATTTCCAAGATATTTGAATACCAAAACTTTGTATTTGTATAACCTAAGTTAAACCATTTTCTTTTGTCTTTAAAGTATTCATATGTAAGATGCCCTTCTGCTAACTTCATAATCCTTAACCAGAAAAATATCTTTCTGGATTGCACAAATGCCCTTATATTATTAATGCCTAGTTCCACTCTAATATATTCAGCTGGGCATGAGAAACCCAGTCCCAGAGTTTTCCTCTATAATTTAAAGGCAGGAATAGGCAGTTCTTCCATTCTTTTAGTTTCCCATACTTCTGTTCCATAAATAAGTTGTGCAAGTTATTTTATTTTGATTGCACATATCAATGGTTTGATAGTTAGTTCCCCATATCTATAATTAAATCGATTTAAGTCTTTAGCTGTTTTGTTTAGCTTTTCTCTGATATTATCACTATGCATTTTCCATGTACAGTTACTTTGGAGTGTTACCCGAAGATAATTATAGTTGTAAACTACTTCTATTTCTTGGTTTCCTAATACCCATTTATTTGTATGTTTAGTCGATATACCCAATATAACAATTTTAGTTTTTTTGTAAAATATATATATATTCCCAGACATGGGTGAAAGTTAAAATAAGTTACCCAGGTGGTTTATCAATCTCAATCAATATCAATAAAGGAGTAAGACAGGGCTGTGTTCTCACCCCTACTCTGTTTTCCTACACGTAAACATCTTACTGAATGACCTATGTCCTGCCCCTCAGATTCATCAAAAATTAATGAAGTAGCCTGTCCTGCTCTGGCCCACACAGACAATTTTGTATTATTTTCACTTACAAAATGTGAATTACGAAAAAGTTAGATACATTACATAAAAGATCAGAAGAATTACAGTTAAAAGTCAATATATATATATATATATATATATATATATATATATATATATCAGATTTTTATCTATTCCTCTGGCTGACATTAACTGCCAGAGGTTACCACTTGAGATGGTATTGAATGCTGCTGATTAATCTATAAATACAGTGTAGAGTTTTTGTTTACGCAAGTATATGTATTTTTCTACAAGACGATGGAAAACATAAGCATTGTCAATGGTGAAGTAATTTTTTTCAGAACACCGCTTGTAATATGGATAACCCCCAAGTTAGCTTTGTTTCTTCCCTTAATTTTTCTAAGATGGCTCTATCGAATATTTTCAGTCTTACGTCCAACAGACTGATGGGAAGATACATTGTGGGGTCTGCAGTACTTCCTTTTTTTTTTGAATAGGTACTATAAACACACCTTTCCAGGATTCTGCATATTGGTTTTCCTTAATACACCTGTAAAAGTATATTGTGAATATCGTGTCCCATAGGGTAGAGTTAGTAAGGTAAACATCAGCAGAGATGCCATCTGGCCCTGGAGCTTTATTTAGTTTTAGGGTGTTTATTGATCTTAAAACCTTTTCTTGTTTTATTACTATTGGATTCAAGTATCCCAAAAATGAGCTGCTTATTTCTTCCTGGATTACTAGGTCCCAAAATAGGTCTGAAAAGTGCTTAATCCATTTTCCTTCATATATGAATGTATCTTTAACCAGTTTTATATTACCACTAATGGTGGGAGAAGTGGCCGAAATTCGCTCCGCGTAGTGAATCGCGGAGTAATGCAGAATCCGTGAAGTACTCTGCAAGGCAAAGCGATGTACTTCACATTATGATGAGGAACGTAAAGTCCACTGAAACCAATAACTTCACATTATTCCGCCTTCCCCAAACCACTTCTCCACCAATTTTAAGGTGAAGTACATTGAAATCAATGTACTTCGCATCACTTCACCTTGTTATTGAGCTGCAAGGCTAATTGTGCAGTGCTTCATGGGATTGCAGGTCACATGGGCTCCAGATTTTTCTGCACAGCCTCAGTTCTGTGTAGTGTGTGTGTAGTGGAAGATGGAGACAGTTTCTTCTCAGAGCTCTGCGGTTCAAATCCTCTAAAAGCTGTTAAAAACGCCCTTTTGAGCTATTTTTGTTTTGCTCAAAATGTAGTACATCGATTGTAGGAAACCCTCCTGTGCTTATATCATCAAGTGTTTATTGTTTGTGTGTGGATTTTATAATAATAATAATAATTTTTATTTATATGGCGCCTTTCAATTATCAAGGCGCCTTACATAAACAACAGTTGAAACAATTCAAACAGACATTAAAAATATTCAACAGAACCAGATCATCAGTATTCTAAAAATGCTTTTTCCCAAAGAATGTTAATTTAGAACAGTCAGTCTGTGTACTGTGAAGTGTGCTGGGGGGGGGGGCATATCTGTGGTGTAGGTATATTAACTGGGAGAAAAAGGCAGTTTTTCTGTTTTGGTTATATTTTTCTTTTATAACTGTGTTTATGTACACACAGTAATATTTTCAGTAATTCTTTGCTTTTTTTTGCTATTTGTTGTGGTGCAGCAGTGTATAATTTCAGTGTGTTTAAAGCATTTGGTTGTATTACTGAAGGTTTTTAATTTGCTATGCATTACTTGTAGTGTGTGTGTGTGTGTGTGTGTGTGTGTGTGTGTGTGATGCGTGCCATTAAATCAGACACCTTTTATTGTGCCACAGTGTAATTGCAACAGTGTGAACCTGCTATCCACTGCACCTGCATCAATTTTTTTATACTGCTTTGTGGTATTTTTACTGGTAGTGGACTGTTACTTCCGTGCACTACTCCCCCAAACTGGCCAAAGGTATTTTTTTCCAGATGTGGATTTGTGACTTGTGAGCACTGGTTAGGTGGTGTCGTGCCTTTACATCTGCATCTCTTGAGTGCGCAGTGCAATCTGAATCTGTGCATTTGTGGTACACCATTAATTCTGGGAGACTTTGCATTTCTTGCTACACTTTCATTTCACTTCATCAGCACTGGGGAATTTTCTGAACACAAGACAGTAGCTTTTTGGGGATGCACGTTAATTCTGGTGACTGTGTGACCACTGCATGCATGACTGAATGTGTCATTAATTCTGGGAGACTTTACATTTCTTGTACTCTCATTTCACTTCATCAGCACTGGGGAGTTTTCTGGATGCAAGACAGTAGCATCTTGGGGATGCACATTAATTCTGGTGACTGTGTGTGACCACTGGGCACATGGTGGAGTGCTCCATTAATTCTGGGAGACTTTGCATTTTTTGTTACCCTCTCATTACACTTCATCAGCACTAGAGAATTTATTGGACACAAGACAGTTGCATTTTGGGGATGCAAATTAATTCTGGTGACTGTGTGTGACCACTGAATGCATGACGGAATGCACCATTAATTCTGGGAGACTTAGCATTTTTTGTTACCCTCTCATTTCACTTCATCAGTACTGGGAAATTTTCTGGACTCAAGACAGTAGCATTTTGGGGATGCACATTAATTCTGGTGACTGTGTGTGACCACTGCATGTATGACTGAGTGCACCATTAATTCCTGGGAGACTTTGAATTTCTTGTTGTGCTCGCATTTCACTTCATCAGCACTGGGAAGTTTTCTGGACAAAAGACAGTAGCATATTGGGGATGCACATTAATTCTGGTGATTGTATGTGAAGGGCTACCAATATTGTTGTCACGTCACCTTACTTTGCATTAATGCAGAATGACATGAAGAAATAATTACAAGGTGAAGTGAGCCTTTTTGTATTGGCCACTCGCCGTAGCGGAGTGACAACATGAAGTGCCCAATTCTTGTTTACTTCACTGGGGAAATTTAAATTTGCTGTATCTCTAATTGCCACTGCCTCTAGCATCATGGTTCCACATTTATTTAATATTAATCATATTTCTAGCATCAAGCATATCCTGCCATTGTTTTTTATAATACATATCTTTTTTATGGAGTATTAAAAGTGTATACTATTTTTTAGTATGATTCAGTTCTTTCAAAGTACTGGGAGATTTTTTTTAGCTTTGTAGGATCGGTAATTTTGCCTTATTCTTCTTTTAAATTTCCCTCAGTCTTATCATACCAGCCTTCATGATGTTTAATTGCTTGTTTTGATGATGTAACCATTACCTCCAGTTTTGTCATAGTTATTTCAAATAAATCTGTCAAGCATTTGTTCAATTGTTCATGTGACAGCGCATATAAACAAACTGTATTTTGTGTGAGAAAGGATTGTGAAGCTATCTGGAATCTGGAATGGATATCATTAACTGCAGGTACTGTGGAACACTTTTCAGAAGGGCAGTTTTACAGGATTTAGGACACTGCCCTACATGCTGAGCCATTGGAGATCTAAGGGTTCAGCTCCAGGCAGCATGGGCAGAGATTGCACACCTCAAATTGCATATTCAAGAGGGAATGTATTATAAGAAATGCACGCCATTTCTCCAACATCCAACAGAAGCACCTCGACAGCAGAGGGTAGTTGGTCCAGGAGGTTGGCAGGTGGTTAGGAAGGGAAAATCAGGAGCCCCATCACTCTGCTCTCCAACATATCACCGCCCCAAACCATATAAAAACTACAAACAGGTATCTGCCTCTATCTCTGAAATCAAACAAAGGGGCAGAGGGCACTGCAGAGCAGGACACTGCAGCACAGGAGCTAGCACAACAAAACTCACCCAAAACAGGAACCAAAACAAAAAAGCAAAAAGGAAATCAAGAAAACTTCTGATCATAGGAGACTCCATGATTCATGGAGTTGATACATATCTCCAGCCAGGGGTAATGGTCAGATGTCTCCCAGGTACATCAGCATGGAGAGACACTGACTGCATTGCTAAAATTGTTCAGGAAGCAGGAGAAAACATTGATGTCCTGGTACACATAGGGACTAACAATCTCACCAGCCAGTCAGTTGTGGAGACCAAGGAACACCTGACCAGGCTGGGTGACAAACTATCATCCATTTCACCCGGCATCTCCTTCTCTGAGATCCTGCCAGTCTGGGAGAAGAGGGGGACAGATGGACGGAAGGTCAGAGAAGGGGAGATAGGGGAGCTAAACATGTGGCTCAAGGACTGGTGCCAGGAAAAAGGACACAGATTTGTAGGGAACTGGCAACAGTTTTGGGAGTGAAAGTTCTTTAAATTTGATGGACTGCAACTGACTAAGGAGGAAGTCAGTGCATTGGGGCAGAAGTTTGACGTCTTTGCATATACTAGGGCCAAACATTGTGGTGAGCCTAGATCCTGGGAGGTTTATAAATATTATTTAAAAAAGGTCAAAGCAGCTATTGCTATAGCAAAAAGGAAATATGAGCTTAATTTAGCCACCAAAATGTAAGATAACTACAAAAGCTTTTTTGCTTATATTAATAATAAAAAGGGACAAAGACGTACAGTTGGCCCATTAAAGGATGATACTGGTAAATTAATAACAGGTATCAAGGACATGGCTGATATGTTTAACACAGATTTTTCGTCAGTGTTTAATGTGGGAAAAGCATCTGTGGTAGAGACCCAACCATATAAGGGAGCATCAGATCTAATAATAGAGATTGAAGAAGTCAGAACTAGATTAAGAAATTTGAATCAAAATAAGGCATATGGACCATATGGTTTACATCCGAGACTATTGAAGGAATTAGTAGATAATTTGGCAGGGCCTGTAACATTGATTTTTCAACAATCCTTGGAAGCTGGACAAATTATTGAGGCTTGGAGGCAGGCAATAGTGATCCCTATTCATAAAAAGGGTTCCAAACAAAGTGTGGGGAATTATAGGCCAATTAGCCTAACCTCTACCCTTTGGAAAATTCTGGAGGGCATCATCAAGGACTTTATTATGAATTATGTAGAATCATCCGGGGTTAGGGACATGACACAACATGGATTTACAAAGGGACGTTCATGCCAAACTAATCTACTCAAATTCTATGGAAGAATAAGTAAAACACTTGATGAAGGTAGTTCTGTGGATGTGATATTTCTAGACTTCGCAAAAGCATTCGATAAAGTCCCACATGAACAACTGATAAAAACTATTCTTATGTTTGGGATACACCAAAAACTGGTATATTACATAGATACATAGATACATAGATACATAGACAGTGTCGGCAGATAAGGGCCTATGGCCCACCTAGTCTGCCCATTTGAGCTTGTAAGTTCAGTTTGTTTTCCTAGAAGTCTATTTCCCCTTACCCCTGACCTCTAGAATTACTTTATGTCTATCCCATGCATTCTTAAATCCCGTGATTGTTTCAGCCCCCACCACTTCCTCTGGCAGGGTGTTCCACTTGTCCACCACCCGTTCTGTGAAGAAATTCTTTCTCATGTTTCCTCTGAATCGTCCTCCCTCCAACTTCATCCCATGCCTCTAGTCCTGAAACATCTTTTCACTTAAAAATAGTGTTTTCCTGCACCCTGTTCCTCCCTGTAAGATATTGTATGTCTCTATCATATCCCTCTCTCCCTCCTCTCCTCCAGGGAGTACATGTTCAGTTCCTTCAACCTGTCTTCATAGGACTTGTGATGCAACCCATGCACCATCTTTGTTGCCCTCCTCTGAACCTTCTCTACCCTGTCTATGTCCTTACGTAGGTATGGTCTCCAGAACTGTAAACTGTACTCCAGGTGGGGCCTCACTAGTGTCTTGTATAGCGGATAAGTGATTGGTTTCTTGAACGGAAACAAAGGGTATGTGTCCTTGGGAAACTGTCTGATTGGGTCCCAGTTAAGAGCGGGGTCCCCCAGGGATCTGTTTTGGGACCATGCCTGTTTAATCTTTATATCTCTACCATGCTTGTCACAACAAATATTTGGTTGTCCAAATTTGCGGATAACACATGCATAGGTTCTCCAGTAAATAGTCAGATGGATGCATTAAAACTGCAGAAGGCTCTTGCAGAATTAGAGACCTGGGCTAAAGAGAATATGGTGTCCTTTAACATTGATAAATGTACGGTAATGCACTTGGGGAAAAAAATCTAGAAGTGGATTACAGTTTAGATGGTCAGATACTCAGGGTAGTAAAGGAAGAAAGAGATTTGGGTATTATGGTTAGTGATGACCTTAAATCCCATTTGCACTGTAACCATGTGGTTAAGAAATCTAATAGCATTTTGAGTTGCATACATAGGCACATCATAAGTAGGAAAAAGGAGGTTTTACTTCCTCTTTATACCTCCTTGGTGCACCCTCATGCGGAGTACTATGTGCAATTCTGGGCACCAGGCCATAACGGAGATATAGATGCCCTGGAGAGGGTTCAACGCAGGGCTACAAAAAGAATTAAGGAAGTACAGAGTATGGATTATGGAGATAGATTTAGGAGCCTGGACCTTTATCCTTTGGAGTATCTGAGACTAAGAGGAGATATGTGTCTTATCTATCAGGCACTATCTGATAACCAGCTTTGGGAACAACTGGGATTAAATTTTAGACATCAGTCCCATAATACACGTGCCCATCATCTACAGCTTAAGATGGAAAATTTTAATACACTGGCACGAAGGCACTGGATTCACTAAGAGTTGTTAAAATTTGGAATACAATACCACTGGGATTGTGGGTAGTCCAACTATGTTAGCCTTTAAGCAATCTCTTGATTATTATTTGAAAAGTAAAAACATAGAAGGGTACTAATTTATTAATTTAATATTAAGGCGAGCCAAATGGACTTCAGTCTTTAAAGAGCTCAAGATAACCTATAAAACCTATGAAACCTATTGGAGAAATGCTCAGGTTACAATTCTGTCAGTCATAGTAGCCTGCTAGTGCATGATATCCATTACCCCTAAAATTTGGTGTCTTGCATTCAACTCCCAGAATGTTTGCTTCAACCCTGCTAACCCTAAACTTTCCAACTGTTCAGATTTTTGTATTGTCATGTCAGCAATATCCTTTCTATAAGTGTAGGATTTATTTGTGACCTTTCTCCCACTCTTTCTACTGTTAAGCTGTTCCTTTCTTCTAGGGAAATTTGTAGAATATTTTCCAGGAAACTGGAAATTGTGCCATGTAGCTTGTTATTTGTTTCATTGGCTTACCTCGTTAGTCCAAACAAACACAGCTGTGGAAACTTCCCTTCCTCTGATTGCTCTGGCCTTATATTTTCCTTAATTGTATTAAAATTTTGTCTGTTTGGAAATGTGGTAGTAAACTCTCCATTTTGTAAGGAATCATCGAAACATAGAAACATAGAATCTGATGGCAGATGAGGACTGCTTGGCATACCTAGTCTGCCCATTTCCCTGCCTAACAGATAAGCTGCGTATCCTAGTTAACCAACAGCCTACTTCTTCCTACCCATACTAGAATTGCCTTATGTCTGTCCCATGCATTCTTGAATTTCCCCACTGTTTTTGACTCTAAGACCACCTCAGGAAGGCTGTTCCATGCATCTACAACCCTCTCTGTGAAGAAATACTTCCTCACATTATCTCTGAGCCCTCAAATTGTGCCCCCTTGTTCTTGCACATCTCTTTTTCTGAAAGATGCTACCCTCTTGGACTTTGTTGATTCCCTAGAGGTATTGGAAAGTTTCTATCGTGTCCCCCCTCTCCCTTCTTTCCTCGAGGTGATATATTTTAATCTCCTTTAGTCTTTCTTCATATGTCTTCTGGTGCAGACCGTGCACCTTTTGGTTGCCCTCCTCTGGACAGCCTCCACCCTGTCTATTTCTTTGCAGAGATGGGGTCTCCAGAACTGTACACGGTACTCCAGATGGGGTCTTACCAACTGTCTGTACAGAGGGCCAACAACTTCTTGTTTTCTACTGGTGATGCCTCTCCCTATGCATCCCAGTATCCCCTCAGCCCTCCTTACTGCCTTCTCACATTGCTGGCCCATGTTTAAGTCATCTGATATGACTATCCCCAAGTCTCTTTCCATTTTTGTTGTTGTTAGTATCTCACCCCCCATTGTGTACTCTTCCTCTGGGTTTTTGTTTCCCAGGTGCATTACTTTGCACTTCTTTGCATTGAATCTAAGCTGCCATACATTTGACCATTCCTCCAACCTTGCCAAGTCACTTTTCATCCTTTCCACTCCACTTTGTGTATAAAATCAGGATTTAACCACACATAACTGACCATTCTTGGGGAGAAAAAGAGTACATCTTCTATTAACACATAATCTAACTGAATACAATAGCTCTAATGTTTACAATATCAGCCTCATCTATCTCATTATTGAGGAGCAATCTTAGGGTTTCTGTGAGCTCCAGTCCAAACTCCTATGTATCTATTCCAGTCCACCCAATCAATAGGACCCATAAATCTGACAATGGGAAATGTTGAGGATTCAGTCCTCTCCAATTTAAAGAGATCATGCTTCTCTGATTGTGAGATAAATCCAATCAGTTTATTCCCTTGTTCATCAATTGTATAGCCAGGCTTCTCTTTTGGGTCTGTTTTATTATTTCCAATTAAGGTGTTTAACTGCTTCATTTCATTCCCCAGTTTATTCAAATTGTCAATTAATTGGTTTGGGTTAACTGTTAGTTCTGATTGTTCACTTAACTCTTCTTTTGAGTGAATGTAGCTTGTTTGTTTTGGGGCTTTAACCTTTCTAAGATGTTCCTTATGGAGCTTTTTATCCTCTGTTAATTGTACATCTGTATTAGCTTTCTTCTTGTTATTAATTTTTGATTTATGTGATGTATTTTTATTTCCTAAGCCAGATGTTTTTTTTTTCCTTTGTCTTTCCCTCTTTCTTCATTTTAGATGTTTCCCCTTCATTTATTTTATTTTAGTTTGCTTTTTGTTTTGCTACTTTTGGGGTATCTGGGATTATGATTGTACTGAAATCTGGTGTCCTATTTGTTTCTTCTGAATCCTGAGTGGATTTATCCATTTGGTAACGGTTCTTGTAGAACCTTCTATAATGAAGCCAGCAAAACAAAACAGCTCCCCATGGTAAAGAGTGTGCAGTGACAGAGGAAGCAATAAAACAGTGCAGACAACAGCCTCACTCAGAGATTCTTCAAAATAGCAGTTTAATGAAAAAAAATATATAAAATACACTGCTACAAAGTGCTATAGTGCATCGAGAATGCAGCTACAACCCTCTACCAGTTTCCCATTATATACAAAAATCTAGTGGATTTAAAGCAACAGTGCATTTAAAACATATACATTTCACTCTCATTATATAGATCCATAACCATTAAAAACAGTAAGTATCACATAAAGCAGGAGAAACAATTCTTAAATCAACTAATAAATCTATAAATATTAGTGTCACTTTCATTTTTCTTGGTTTTGGAAGTATAGGTAAAACATGTAACCTTTGGACTAATGTAATCACAAATAATGTGTAACCATAACATAACCACCTGACAATAGTGGTTTTATATTATTGGCCCGTATTAAACTTTACCACATCACTTAGGACCTAAATTCAATGATTCTCAGATAGAAAAAAGTGGTGTTGGATGCTGTGGATAACAAATAGTCCTGTACCCTAGAAAAAAAACACACATAAAACAACACAAGACACTGCAATAAACATGAAGGATCATGACTATATATAGAAGAGAATAAATAGAAGAGGTAGTGTATTTAATTCTCTTAATACATGGTTGCAATTCAATTCTATCATTAAGCCCCGGGGGTTCAAGTCCCCCTAATGTGAAAATCCAAAAGGATTCATGATATAGTAATTTATCATCAAGATTACCACCCCATGGTCCCAAAGTGACCCTCTCCAGGGCATAGAATTTAAAAGAGTTTTTACCACTCCTAGTATTCGCAACATGACATGGCAAGGCATTTTTTGCATCTCTATTGGAGATAGAACGAAGATGTTCACCATTCTGATTTTCATAAGTCTACTGGTTTTACCTATGTAAAAAGAACTACAGTCACATCTAGCAAGATATATAACATTATCACTGCTAAAATTAAAAAATTCCCTTAGTTTAAAATGTTTGTTTTTATTACACGTAGTGAAAATATTAATCCTAAGAATATATGGACAGAACTTACAATTTCTGCAGCTAAAATTACCCAAGGGCAAAGGGGGCAACCAAGTGCCCCCTTGTGTGTTTTCCTTCTTGTCATGTAAATAGCTGTGTACCAATTTATCTTGTAAATTTCTCCCCCTACGGTAAACAAAGTGTGGTCTCTCTTTTACATCTTCAATTAATAATGGTTCATTTTCCAATATGTGCCAATTTTGGTTAACAATGTCCTGTATTTCATGTATGTGTCTAGTATAGTTAGAAATAAAATTAACCCTGGAGAGTCCCTCACCTTTAAACCTCTCTTTCATTAAACCTTCTATAATGAACCTCTTCCTGGCAACATTCACCCTGAGTGCTTCTATTAAGCTTTTTTTTTTAATTTCCAATTGTTCTAGTAGGATGAGATTGGAACAGTACTGATTTTTCACTAAGTGAATCACATCTTCACTCAGACAGTCTGGTATATATTCAGGTGTTACATTTTGTATTGTGTGATGCCTACCAACATTCTCACAGCAATTCCCATTCCTTGAGGATGGATTTGTCTACTTTTTTCATATTGTTTAAATCCATCAATAATATATTGCATTGCAGACATGATTTCTTGCATATTATTTCCTTGTTCCTGTAACTTTATTTCAAGATTTGTATTCCCCAAAGTGTTGCCTTTTTCTTCTAAAGCCTTAATTTCCTCTAGGTCTTTGGTAGGCCATGAGTTTGTAGTTAGATATAATTATGGGGACTGCATCCCCTATTTCTGTCAGGACATGGTAAACTGGACTCCAATACAATACTAGAGTCCTCTAGGAGACTTTGAGACATTGTGATGTGGTCTAATGACTGATCTAGCATTAATGGAAGGTTTTTACGTGTACTTGTAATGGGATTCAAGTTACTCCTTTAACTAAGGCTGTGTTTTGCCCATTTTTGGACTTTTAGGGGTTGAGGTGTTATTAATATATACCTTATCCACTCAAATGTGATCTGTGATTTTAGTCTGCTTTAAAAATATCAAATTCCTCATAGACCTCTTATCAGATCCCCCCATTAATGGGATAATTCTGAATTGCTCTGCCTTTGCAGTCTAGTGTTAACCATGTTTGAAATAACTCTTCAGATTCTGTTCCAGAAATATAGCTTTGGAAGGATTTGTTGTAACAACTGCTCTTGTACTAATTGTGATAGTTGTGTCTGATATTACACTTATATTAACTCAGTCAAGAGAAAGCCTTTATGAGCTCTTACTATATCAGCTGGTCTATCAGTAATTCCAATAAATACAAACAATACATTTACTTACAGTACACTTATAAAACATTTTTTCACAGGAAGGGTACAATACACTACAAATTAGGTTGAAGTTTTAAACCCAGAGCTTGGTGACACAGGTGATAGCAAAATGGATTAATAACCAACTTTATAAACCTATGCTAATTAAGTCATTCAGTCATTCAATTGGTCGAGAAAGGGCTGTACTAATTAAATCATTCACTCAGTCCTCAGGACTCAGAACAACTCTGCAAATTGTTCTTGGTTTTTATTGGCTGTCTCCTTCTGAATAGGTATTTTGAGATGTTATAAAAAAAGTCCAAGTTAATCAGTATCTTATTACAGAGGATACAGATGAACACTTGTAAGCAGCTGTTTTACCATTTCTGTTGTTTTAATTGTCCTGTACCCAGTTGTGAGATCACAGCAGAAATGAGAAAGTACTGTGTGCTGCTAGAACTTGAACACCCTTGTCCATGAGACCTCAAATATATTCCAGGATTCTGTCCATGTGCACCTTCTTAATCCTTAATACACACTTCAAGTATACAGAGAAAAGACAGAATTTAGACTCTTCTTCCTTATCTTTATCTTCAATATTTACAAATCATGCTATGCTTGAGCACCTATGTAATAATTTAATCAATATTTTAAAATAAAAAAGCACCCAGTTGGGGCTTTTATCTAGTGGCCCTTCTCTAATTAAATTAATGAGGCACTCACACTGTTGCCTGTACCTCTTTAATGTCCATACTCATTCTGAGATGGCTCATTGTGCACATGGGGTGAGCAGTTACTATCAGTCTGGTACTCAAAACCATGATACCTGCAATAGTTCACCCTTTTAGGTCTACATAAGCATCTCACACCTCCCATTAATGCACTAATGCATGCTGGACTTAAGTAAAGGGAGAATATACTAGCTTTCTCTGTGCTCTGTACTCTGAGCTTTATACTCGCTTGACAAGCATTTTTAACAAACACAAATAATTATTTTGACTCTAAATTTAGGCAGCAATTTGTCTGTTCTGCACAGAGGAAAAAAGAAAGAAAAAAGTCCAACTCATAGCTAACTACACATGCTACAGCACCATAATGCTTGGGAAAATGGTGTTTCTGCACTTCAGATACTGTGCATGTGTATTTTAAGGGAAGTGTATGAACATAAGGCAACGGCTAGGCATTTCATGTATTTTAAGGGAAGTGTATGAATGTTAGGCAATGGCCAGGCATTTCCTCTTAATATATCTGTGATACCTGCAACTAAGTAACACATTAGACAAGGAATTATCTGGAGCAGAATTATTCAGAGATGATAATGGAACTTTGATTTCAAGTTTAAGTAAAGAAATGTGGCAATTATAATATGACCATGGCAAATAATTGCAATAAGAAATGCATTTTGGTATCCAAAACAAGAAACAATATTTTGATCCTTTTAAAGATTTTCAAAAAAAAGGTGGACAGTTGGACTATAAGCAGCTTAAATAATGACAGTGGACAAACTTTTTACTCAACAAATGATATACTACAAGAATTAAATGCATACATACAGAGCACATTTGGCACGAGAGTGGGACAGAAACTGGACTAAACTTTTTTCAAAATTTAGGTGTCCCAGACTTACCAGGAGACATCAAACAAAAATTAATTATCCCAGTTACAGCACAAGGGGTTGTGGACTGTATTGACTTACTAAATCAGAACATTGTTCCCAGACAAGATGGTTTCAGTTCCAAATGTAATCAAAAATTCAAGGAACGTATGGCTGCACCTCTGATGATGGTATATAATCAGTGTTTCCTCCCAGGGACACTTCCCCTCACAAAGACACATGGGATTATGATATTTATTTATAAAAAAAAAGAAAAGAAGACAGATTTGCTAAATTGGAGACCACTTAGTTTACTCAATACCAATTACAAAATATTAAAAATATTAGCAAACAAATTGGGGACTGTAGCAGAGATTATCATCAGCCCTTCACAAACATATGCACTCAGGACTAGAAACATACAGGAGAATTTGATTACATTAAGGGAATTGTTTTATAGAGGGTCTAATGCCAAGGTACAGGATTTTATTCTTAGTATTGATCAAGAGAAGGTTTTCCCATGAATAGCTTTTTACCAGTGTTAAGAGCTTATGGAATCCTATCACCTTTACACAGTGGATTAAATGCATTTATAGGACAGCACACATTACATCACTAGTGAATAGTTGGCTTGGGAACACTAGTGTCATAAGAATAGGGGTGCGACAAGGGTGTACACTTAGCCTCTTGTACATTTTTGGACTGGACCACCTATTAAGAAGCACACCGTATAACCCTAAGGTAGAAGGGATCTTGTTAGCACCAAGCCATCTGCTATTTATATGGAACTCCTAAAACAATTTGACCATATCTTATCTCAATTTAGCAAAATAAAATGTTAAATTAAATATAAATATGACTTCAGGTTCCATAAAACATGTCTAATACAGAAAAATAAAATAACTAAATGGGTGAGATAAGTTAAAAAATTTCCCTCAAGAGATAACTACAGGACTGTAAATTATCAAAGAAAGCAATACAAAGAGCATGTATTCATGGAAAAATCTATACATCAACAGATATTAAGGGATCAAATGTTACAGGCTATCGAGACAAATGACATTAAAATATTTTGGCAACTTGTAGCTAAAGGTACCAAGAATTATAAAAATCAAAATTATGTAAATATAACTTCCACCCAATGGGTTGAACATTATACTAAAATTTTCTTCATACCTATCTTAAAACATTATACTTCCTCTCTAATTAATTCAGAATGAATCTGGTTTACAATTAAGGAATTTTGAATGGCTAGTAATGGTAGTAAATCAAATAAATCACCTGAACCAGACCAGATTCTGACAGATTTCTATAAAATTGGTATTGACTGGATGGCTGGATGTCTTCCTTCCTTGTGGATCTTTTAAATAAATGTATTATGTATGATTTAATGCCCAGATTCATGGAAAGGAAGCCATATTATCCCCATCTACAAAAAAAGGGGATACAAATGCTCATGCTAATTACAGATCAATTAGCCTTATTGATAATTTGGCTAAAATATATTCAAAAGTTCTTTTACTTTGCTTGCAGGGTTGAGTTATTAATGACAACAAAATATCCCCTTGCAAGCAGCATTTCAAAAGCAGAATGGAACAGTAGAACAGATTTTCTTATTAGTACATATAATTGAAAATTATTGTAGCACTAGGAAGCAACCCTTGTTTTTGGCATTTCATTTCTCATCTGAATTTGATTAGCTATCAAGAGAAATTCTTTGGGAAACTTTATATACAATGGGAATAGACCCAAATCTTCTGAATGTGATTATGAGAACATATATGGATACCTGGATTAAGGTTAATATAATACAGGTGGAGAGCTTACAGAAAAGGTTATTACAAACTCTGGTGTCAAACAAAGGTGTGTTCTTGCTTCCACACTTTTCAATTTATATATCAATAAAATACTGGTAAAATTAAATGATTTGTCTCATCATATGCTTAAAGTACTTAATCAAGCAGTTCCAGTACTCGCATATGTGGACAATTTGGTCCTTATATCTACTACTAGGCTTACATTACAGAGAAGTCTTACTAAGCTTGAGAAGCTCTGTAGACTGAAGCATTTGATCCTGAATATCCAAAAAACAAAGGTTATGGTACTTGGAACTAAGAAAGAATATTGTAATTTACATCTTAATTCTCAGTTCTTAGAATTTGTGAAAGGCCATACTTATTCAATAGGTCAAATACACAGTAGATATTCAGCCTATTTTCCTTAAATTGTGATACACTAACTGTTCTTTAATAAAATCCAATAGTAGAGATCCTGCAGGGGTAGCTGTATTTCTAATCCAAAAATTGACGATCTGAGTACATATTTAGGTGTCATAATAATATCTTCATTATCATGGAATAAACAAATTGATCATGCAGCTGTGAAGATGGAACAAACTTTTGGTGCTCTTCACCAGTTTAATAAATTGTATGGGGGTAAAACCATTAATTAAAGCTATAAACTCCAAATTGTTTGGACAGGGGATGTATGCTGCAGAGATCTGGGGATAACTGGTACAGCAACCTACAAGAGACAGGGCTGTCCTAGATCTAGTACTGACTAACAGGGAAAGGATCACAGATCTCCAGGTAAAAGGTCACCTGGGTGCCAGTTACCATCACATGGTATGGTTCAATTTGGCCACTAAAACAAAATCATCCTATTCCAGGGCAAAAATATGGGACTTCAGAGGAGCTGACATTGATAAGATGGCCAACAGAGTTAAGCTAGCACTGTCAAACAGAAATACAGATGAGGGGGTACAGGCAAAGTGGTCAAGCATTAAAGATGCAGTACTTGAAGCAACATCCCATTGTGTTAGTGAGAAAAGGAAGTGCAAAAGAAGAAGGAAACCACTTTCATTCTCAAACACAGTAGCAGAAAAGGTCAGAGCCAAAAGGCTGGCCTTCAGGAAATATAAGAGAACATAGCAGGATGAAGATAAGGAGGCATACCAAACTTCCCTATGGGAAGCAGGGAAGGCAGTAAGGCAGGCAAAGCCCCAAACCGAGGAAACACTAGCATGAACAGTAAAAGAATGTGACAAGACTTTCTATAGATACATTAGTGAAAGGAAAAAGCCCTGAGGGGATATTGCTAAGATCAAAGGAGGTAAGGGGGTGTGAAGAGGAGGACCATGTAAAGGCACCTATCCTAAATAGATACTTCTGTTCAGTATTTACCGAGGAAAAGGTAGGGCAGGACCCAGAGTTCAGCACCATGGACACAGGGAGGAGGGAGGTGTGCACTAGTCCCTTCCCAAAAGAAAGGGCCCTACAAGAACTCAATAAGCTCAGGGTGGACAAGGCAATGGGACCTGATGGCATACATCCTAGGGTACTAAAGGAGCTAAGGGGGGAACTAGCAGAGCCATTATCAGAACTGTTTAGTGAGTTTCTGAGCACAGGAGAGGTCCCAGAAGACTGGAGAAGGGCTCATGTGATCCTACTCCACAAGAGTGGTAGCAGAGAGGAGGCAGGGAAAAGCAGACCAGTCAGTCTTACCTCAGTAGTGGGCAAGATTATGGAGACACTCCTTAAGGAAAGGATAGTGCAACATCTGGAATCCATAGGAGCACAGGATCCAAGACAGCATGGGTTTACAAAAGGAAAGTCCTGTCAAACTAAACTCATAGATGTCTTTGACTGGGTTACCAGAGTAGTGGACCAAGGGGGGGGGCAGTTGATGTCACCTACCTAGACTTCAGCAAAGCTTTCGATACTGTTCCGCATAGAAGATTGATTAATAAGTTGGGTAGGCTTGGGGTGGGTCAGAAGTTGGTCAACTGGGTGGCAAACTGGTTGACAGGCAGAAAACAGAGAGTGGTGGTAAACGGAATACAGTCAGAAGAGATGCAAGTCACAACTGGGGTACCTCAGGGATCAGTCCTGGGGCCAGCCCTCTTAAATATCTTCATCAGTGACATTGCAGATGGACAAGAGGGTAAGGCTTGTCTGTTTGTAGATGACACCAACATCTGCAACAGAGTAGATGATCCAGATGGGGTGGGCAGAATGAGAAGAGATCTGGATAAACTATCAAAATGGTTGGAAGAGTGGCAACTGGGGTTTAACACAAAGAAGTGCAAGATCATGCACATAGGGAAGAGAAACCCTGAAGCCACATAAAGGCTGGGAGGGGAGTTGCTGGTGGTCACAAGAGAAGAAAGAGACTTGGGCGTCATCATCACCGATGACCTGAAATCATCCAAGCAGACCACTAAAGCAGTAGGTAAGGCTAGAGGGATGTTGGGGATGTATTAGTAGGGGTATCAGAAGTTGGAAGAGGGAGGTAATAATCCCTCTTTACAAGACACTGGTTAGGCTCCATCTGGAGTACTGCATGCAGTACTGGAGGCCACACCTTCAAAAGGACATTAACCAAATTGAGGCAGTCTAGAGAAGGGCAACCAAAATGGTGCAGGGACTGCATCAGAAAACATAAGAGGACTAATTAACTGAGCTCAATATGTATACCCTAGAGCAAAGGAGGGAAAGAGGTGATATGATTGAAACATTCAAACACCTTAAGGGCATTAGCAAGGTGAAAGAGTCTAACATTTATTTATTCATTAAATTTTGGTGACCGGTAGGCCCACTGAGCCCCAAAGGTCCCTTTTTCAGGGGTGACCTGGGATAACAATACAAGCTATAAGCATGAACAAGGACATAAGAAACATTTGAGGCATTGTGAGTTACATCATGAGGTGGTTACAGTAAAGAAAAATAGTGGATACAGACATGGTTACAGGCATGGTAAAAGAAAACCAGTGGATACAGGCATGGCTTACAGGCACGGTAAAGGAAAAGCAGTGAATGCAGACATGGGTACAGGCATGGTTATCATCATGACATGTAAGCAATTGGTAGTACTTTGCATATAGTTTATTCAGGGGTTACATGTGGCCTCGGGTGAGCAGTCTGTATAAGGCAGGTAGTAGGAAGGTTAAGCTAGTGTTTCAATATAAGAAAAATAGCAGGACAAGAGGACACAGCATGAGATTAGAGAGAGGCTGATTAAGGGGTAATGTGAGGAAGTTCTTTTTCACAGAAAGGGATGTGGATGCATGGAACGCCTACCTCAGGAAGTGGTGGATATGAATACAGTGCAGGGCTTTAAACAGGCATGGGATAGGCATAAGGGAGCAAAACAGATGAGTATGAATAGATAGACCATTGACAGAGCAAAGGCCAGTGGCACATTTGTAAGGTAGAAAAAGAAATGGGTAGACTGGATGGGCTTTGTGGTCCTTATCTGCTGTCAGCTTCTATGTTTCTATGTTTTTATGACTCACCCAAACTAAGAAACTGGAGACCATAGTAAATTTGACCTATGAAACGACTTTAATTCTTCCAAAGTCAGCAGCAAATGTATTAGTAAGGGCTAATCTAGGACAAATTACATTTGAAGCTAAAGTACATACTCAGATTGTCAATTTTTGAATTAGAAATATGGCCTTTCACAGTTAAAATATTGGTCAGAACAAGCAATAATATGCCATGAAGTTACAAACACAAAGTTTTATTTGTGATCAAAAACAAGTCTCAAGAATTTGACTTAACAAAAAATAAAAAATCTTAAAATATCATCATGGTTAAGGAAAAATATAGGAGAACATTGTCTTAATGAGTATTTGAAAATTGTGGATATTCCAAGACTCAGGCAGGTACTAACGTTGTACCGTTTTGAACTTTTCTATAGTAATGTATTAGAGGCCAGATATAATATGATACTTAGAGAGAGATATTCAAAACTTTGCCCTGGGGCTCAATTAGCACTGCCCCGTGGCCAAACTTAGCCCAGAGCACAAAGCAAGCTATATTAAAAAGAAATAGCCCAGTGTTAATCCTGCTGAATATAGCAGTCTAAGGAAGCCGGGCAAACTGGTCTGGGAGAGCAGGGCAAAAGTAGCCCTGGAATAAGACAGCGCTGAATATAGCAACAGTAAAGTGCAAACTGCAACTGCAGCTCATTAGACTCTGTAGCAAGCCAGTGTTGCAAGTGGAGAACATTGTGTGTGATTGCACAGAGATGTTTCACATCTACTGTCTGCAAACAACAACGTAAGCCACATACTGCAGAACTGTGCTTATTGTGCTATACTGAAGTGAGGTTTGCCCGGGGCTAACCTGACTGAACAGTGCTAACACATTAGCCCAGTGCAAATTGGTTAGCCCACGGCAAACGGGAGCTATATTCAAAGCTCCCATGCAAATGAGCCTACTTAGGTAATCTGTGGGCAAACAAGTACATTTGCATCTCATTAAGTGCTGTTTAGCATACATTACCATGCAGTTTGCCTGGTGCTACTGCATGGAGCACAAAGCTCCCCCTTTTGGTCGGAATGGAAGTACAAGCTGGAAGCAGCAGGAACTGTGTGCTGGCAGGCACAGTCAGTGCATACAACACACCCATGCAGCTGTGCAAGCAGAGCCTGTATATATGTATGTGTATATATATATATATATATATATATATATACACACACATCCATATGTATACAGATCGATATCTAAACAGACACACTGCCCATGGCCATACATGCCCTATAGGATGCCTCCCCCAACAACATAGGTACCCCACTGCAGTCGTGGGTGAAACGCAGTGGGGGACGTAATGCATGGGGCAGGCATAAGGCAATCCAGGTGGGGGCAGGAGGCCTTAGGCTGTAGGGTCACTAGGATATGTAACAGATCCAGTAGATAGGGAACAGAGCAGACTGGCTGGGCCAGGCAGTCCATTTCTGCCATCGTGGTCCCTGTTCCAGTGTGTGCCTGTTACACCCTGGTAGGCTAGTGTCTCCCCCAACATGATCCCTGACCCCTGGTAGCCCCAAAACACACTGGAATCCCTCATGTTCCAGTGGTTCCCCCCACCCCCAAGCATGGCTCCTGACCCCCATTGAAAATAAAAGAAGGACTTTTCCCTGGTAGTCTAGCGGTCCCCTCACCCCCAAGCACGGCTCCTGATCCCTGTTGAAAATAAAATTAGGACTTTTCCCTGGTAGTCTTGTGGTCCTCTCACTCCCATGCATGGCTCCCAACCCCCATTGAAAATAAAATAAATAACATTTCCCTGGTAGTCTAGTGGTCCCCCCCCGGCAGTGACGCCCCCACTTATCCCAATCAGCCTCCAAGAACGAAGCCAGTGACCAGCTCAGCCCTCCTCTCACCACCACAGCCGGCTGCTGACTGAGATACAAATGAGCACTACTGTAATGAAGTAGTGATCATTTGTGCCTCAATCAGCGACCAGTCATGTGTGAGAGAGGCAACCAGTCACTGGCTCCGTTCATGGACTCTGATTGGGATGAGTGAGGGAAGTCACTGCTGAGTGAGGGGAACCACTGAGACTACGAGAAAAATTCCTTATTTTATTTTCAATGAGGCTCGGGATATGTACTGGTGGCAGGGACCACTAGACTATCAGGGAAAAGGATTTGTTGGCATGTGGGCAGGGAGTTGGGATACATTCTTGGGGTGGAGGGACCACTGAGACTACCAGAGAAAAATTTATTATGTGGAATGGGGGTCAGGATCTGTCTTGGGGATAGAGACCCAAAGTACCAGGAAAGGGTTTATTTACATGTGGAACAGGGGTTGGGATACATGCTTGGGGTGGGGGATCACTAGACTACCAGGGAAAGGGTTCATTTACATGTGGAAAAGGGGTCAGAATACATGCTTGTGGGTGGGGAACCACTAGACTACCAGAGTAACATCTCTTACTTTACCGTTAACAGGGGTTGGAATTCATGTGGGGGGGGGCACTGCTACATTACCGTCAGCTTTTTGGTGGTGGCATTTAGCGCCGTGTTACAGGTCACGCTAATGCCTGTTGCATGGCACTATACTTTTGAATCTGCCGGTGCACTGGCATTCAGGGCCCCTCCCCTCAGTCCCTCCCCTGCATACATTATTATTTAGCATTGGTGCTAACACCAGCGCTAAATGTTCTTTTGAATATTGCAATCAGGCACAAATTTGGTGCTAGTCTAGTGCAACGGATTTGCGCCCTGTGCTCAGCTTTGAATACCTGGCCCACAATATCCTCATTCAATACCCATGTAATTTAAAAGAGATGGAGAATCTGTATCACATTGTAATAAGACGTCCTTTTTTATGAAAACTTGAGGAAGAAATATCTGGCTAAATATATTGCATTGTATAATATTCTGTGCACTTATATGTTTGATTTACTCTTTAATTCTGAAAATAAACACAATTTATTAGATTTAGCAAAATTTCTCTTTGGTGTAAAGAACCAGTGGGGTAGATCACAACTACAAGTATGAAAGTCCAGATTTATAGGGAACTGTTTGGATTCTATGCTCTCGATTCATTGAGGTCCATAAAGAACAGAACTAATTAGATTATAGATTATCAGACTTCATCTGTGAAACATATTCTTTACAAATAAGGAGTGCAATTTTTCCTCTTTAGAAAAGTAAAGTACTTTTTTTTAATTTTTATTCTTATGAAAAATTTGATGGTTTAACTCCCATTTGTCCTATGTATGCCTTCCTTTAAATTCTACTACTTGCTATGGTGTATTACCTTTGAGTACATATATTTTTCTATGTTTCTATGTTTAAATAAATGTAAAGTTATTATTAGCAGTTTAGTAACAAACTGCAACCGAAGGTAAATTTTGCAGTAAAATGATTTTGACACATCACTATGAAAATCTATTCTCTATGGTACCACATTATTATAGTTAAGAATATTATTAATTTAAAACTGGTAAAATATATAGTCTGGTCTATAGATAGGGGGAGGCAGTATAGAACAGTGGTTTAAGGCTCTGAGCTGCAAATCTGGAGACCTGGTTTGAATCCTGCTGCTCTCACTTGCCTACTGTGTGACACTGAGCAAGTCACTTAACTTCCCTGTGCTCCCAGGTCGCACCTGCAAACAAGCTTTCAGCTTCGTGTGCTACTCCTGGCTAAACAAATGCAAAAATAAATAAATAAAAGATATTCCAATAACTGATTGAAAAACATTTACTGTATATATGTGTATGTGTGGATTACGCAAATTCTATATTACTAGAAATAATATTCCATCCTGCTGTAATTAAGAAAGCCCTGTTGGAGTAGTGGTTCCCCAGCCCCCAATTACTCATTCTGCTACAATAACGACAGTCCTGTTGGTCAGGTGGTCCCCCATTTGCCCATCCTGCTATAATAAAGACAGCCCTGATGGTATAGATAGTGGTCCTCACCACAACAGTTCTCCTAACAATCCTCACCCCACAGCCCCACACCCTGATCGCCATGATCTGTACTGCTGTGGCCAGCATAGCCCTCCTCCCACTTCTACAGATAGCAGTCATCTAACAGTCATGAAGCATAATCATGCAGTGTTTAATGATGTGGTCACTGAACCACTTTACCCCAAGTCTGCCTTTATTGTAGATGGCTGGATGAAAACATAAACAAAACAAAATGAAGGAAAAAAGCACTATGCTTCTCTAAAGAAATGGCGGCCGAGGTTAGGTAGAAAAAGATAGCATTCAGGAAGTATAAGGAATCATGGAAGGAGCAGGACAGAGAACTGTATCAGTTAAAGCAGAAGAAAGTAGGAAAGGCAGTCTGAATAGCAAAGGCCCAAATTGAGGAAAAGATAGCCAACTCAGTTACTGTAAGAAGGGGATAAAAATCTTTTTATAGGTACATCAGAGAGTGAAGGAAGACCAATGGAGGGATCGTGAGGCTTAATATAGGGGAAAGGGTGGGTAGAGGTGACAGTGAAAAGGTAGAGATACTGAACAAATACTTTTGTTCAGTATTCACAAAAGAAGAGGAGGGGAAGGTACCTAAACCAAACAATAGAAACACTCTGAATAGGGGTGTCAATACCAGTCCACTTATGGAAGAAAGGGTCTTTAAAGAACCCTTAAACCTTAAAACTCAAGGTGGACAAGGCAATGGGGCCTGATGGGATTCTCCCAGATTTCTAAAAGAATAAAGAGGAGAACTAGTGACATCAATGACTACTCATTTTAAGAAATCATGGGAGTATGGTGTGGTACCTGAGGACTGGAGGAGGAAGGATGTGATTCCTCTTCACAAATATGGGATCAAGACAGAGCCAGGAAACTACAGGCCTGTTAGTTTGGCCTCAGGGGTAGGGAAATGATGGAATCACTTCTAAAAGAAGGAATTGTTGAGTACCTAGAGGTCAGCCGAACAATGGAGCCAAGGCAGCATGGATTCACCTTGGGATGGTCATGTCAGATGAATCTAACAGATTTCTTTGGCTGGGTGACTAAGCTAGTAGACTAGGGAAGGGCTGTGGATGTGGCCTACCTAGACTTTTGCAAGGCACTTGACACAGTCCCACACAAAATGTTAATAAAAAAGTTAGCTAGCCTGGGAGTGGATCCCAAGGTGGTACCTGTGTAAAACATTGGTTGAACAAGATACAGAGGGTAACAGTAAATGGAGTTCACTCAAAAGAAAGGGCAGTTACTAGCATGGTACCACAGGGATCATTACTGGTGCCGGTCCTCTTCAATGTCTTTATAAGTGACATTGCAGAGGAACTGGAAGGAAAAGTATGCCTCTTTGCATGTGACATAAAGATCTGCAATAGGGTTGATACGCAAGGGAGGGGGTGGAAGGGATGAGAAGAGACTTGGCAATGTTGGAGGAATGGCCCAAGTATGGCAGCTTAGATTCAATGCTACAAAGTGCAAAGTAATGCACCACAGAAACAAAAACCCAAGGGAAGATTACACAATTGGGGGGTACTAACAACAGCAAAAATGGAAAGGGACCAGGGGGTACTCACATCAGACAACCTAAAGGTAGGTAGCAGTGTGAAAAGGCAGTAAGTAGGGCTTGGGGATGCTGGGATGTCTAGGGAGAGACATCTCCAGTAAAAAACAGGAAGTTGTCATCCCTCTGTACAGACAGTTGGTGAGGCTGCATCTGGAGTACTGCACGTAGGTTTGGAGACCCCATCTCAGCAAAGACATAGACAGGATGGAGGCAATCCAGAGGAGGGCAACTAAAATGGTGTAGGGTCTGCACCAGAAGTCATATAAAGAGAGACTAAGAGAGCTTAATATGTATACCCTCGAGGAAAGGAGGGAAGGGGGGACATGATAGAAACTTTCAAGTACCTCAAGTGAGTCAACAAAGTCCAAAAGGACAGCATCTTTCAGAAAAAGAGATGTGTACGAATAAGGGAGCACAATTTGAAGATGGAGGGAGGATGACTCAGGGACAACATGAGGAGGTATTTTTTCATGGAGATGGTTGTGGACACATGGAACAACCTTCCTGTGGAGGTTATGGCATCAAAAACACTGGGGGAATTCAAGAATGCATGGGACAGACTTAAGGCAATTATAGTAGGGGGTAGGAGGAAGTAGACTGTTGATTAACTAGGATCTGCAACTTATCCAATATGTAGAGAAATGGGTAGAATGGGTGGGCCAAGTGGGCCTTATCTGCTATGAAAGTCTATGTTTCTATGTTTCTAAATGAAAAAGTACTTGTTGCAACTGGAAATGGTAACTTTGAAGACAAGGTGCACATATTGGGAGAAGTCCACTCTCATAGAGTATGTAAGGGTGGACAGAGTGCCAAGAGGACTGTACCTTCTGATACATTCAGCATTCACTAGAACAGAGCTAGTTTCCCGGGGCACTGGTATGCAAGCCTGCAAAAAGCAATTATTGTATCAATAAGTCTAATTTTAAAAGATTCACAGGACATGCAGGCTGAAATAGGTACCAATTTCAAAATTGTCAGGAACTAGTTCTAGAGTTTGCACAGGATTTGTTGATCCAAACAGTGAACTAAAAAAGAAAATTGAAAAAAGAATTGACACACATAACAAGCAAAACTCAGAACATTTGAAAGTAATGTAAATAATTACTTCAATAACCAGGTGATCCATTGCAAAAAGACCAAAGACTGAAATGACAAGGGATAAAATCTTAAGCCAGTTCTGAACAAAAGCAAAAAAAAAGTGGCACTATTTTGGATTACAGCACCAACGGAGTAAGCTATCTTAAAGGTGAATCCTTGGGCCCAAGTGGGGTTTTTTTTAAAGGAGGATTGCTCCTCATCTCCCCAGCAGGGAAGATGTGTGAAAACAGTAAAGTTCAACAAACAAGGCATTATTGAAAACCCAGAATAAAGATGCACAGAGGGAACAGGCAAAGGAAAAGAACCCTTTTGGTAAACAAAATCAAGTGAGAAATAAACAAGCAATGCCATAAATATTTCTGGATGTCCCTGTCCTCATCAGAGATCTCTGTGCTAGTGAAAGTACTAAGGTTTCCTGCGACTGCATCAACAAACTATTTCAATACAGTAGTGGATTTGAATAATTTTTTTTCATTAATTGAACATTAGAATTTATCGTAATCATCAATCTAAATTTTGTTTCCCTTCCCATCACAAGAAACTACTGGACAGGTTGAAACTGTCCCAACTGAGCAATATGAAAGTGAGACATTTAAATCTTAGTCCATTCTTTGTCCAAAACTAAATCCATTGGTACAAGTTTTTCAACAACTTTATAAGAAGGACTTAAATATTTTATGGAAGTCAACAACAGCATAATGGATATTATAGTTTAATAAAAGCTGAAATTGAATCAATTAATCAGCTGGGGCAGCATATTTAAAAACAGGCACACGTGTGGCACAAAAATTTGCACTGCTCCTGTGCCGGCCTAGAATCTGCTACATTCAGTAAGATAGGGGACTGATGTTACCTGACAGAATGTCAGCCTGTCTTGGCACAGTACTAAGTAAATCTGTAGCACCCTGACATGGACCTGGGCAGTATCCAGCCCATAGGGAATTGAGCCATGAGACCATATAGTGCCTGGAGCCATGAAACACCATTCAGCTGCAAAATGCAATTGAGTCCATTGGGCATGCAAGGTGCTAAGGGGCCATTAGTGTTCCCCTTATAGACTCTTTTGCATTCGAAGTAATGGCCCATTTGTGCCCATCCTGTTGGTGCCTGCCATGACACCCCTGAGATATAGTGGCATCCCTGTCCGCTGAACAACTGGTATTAGGGGGTGGGGTGAAGGTACCACAGGATGCCAGAGATCATATACTGTATGTTACATGGTCTGGGAGATTGGAGGGGGTTGGGTGCCCCTAGACACTAGGAAAAATATTATGTGCACTGGAAAAGGTGATAAGGGGGTTAGGGTGCCAATAAACATCAGGAAAAACATTATATTCTCTGTAATAGGAGACTGGGGGTAAGGGATGCCTGGAGACACCAAGGAAAGCATGGTAATATGCTGTGCAGTTGTTCAGGCGGTGAACGTTGCCACTGAACAACAGGAAAAACATTACATAAATTGGGATGGGAGATTGGGGGGGAGTCCCTCCAGCACACCAAGGAAAACATGGCAATATAGTGGATGGGTGTTTGGGATGGGGTGGTGCCATGGCATACCAGTGTAAACATGAAAATATATGGGTTGAATGATTAGGGTATGGATGGTGCCACTGGACACCATGGACAACATTATATGCACCAAGACAGGTGATCAGAGGGTGGGGATGCAACTGGACACAAAAAAACAACATTATATGAACTATGCCAGGTGATCAGAGGATGGGGGGTGAGATTAGATACCAGGAAAGTATTCATATTAACCAGGACAGGAGATAGTGGATGGGGGCTGCTGCTAGACACCAGAGAAATCCTTCACAGTTACTGGATGAGACATTTGGGGGCTGAATGGTGCCACTAGACACCAGAGAGCTTTCTGACTGTCACAGGACAGGTGTACAAGGGTTGGTGGCTGCAGTACAGCCATCCCATCATTGGTGGACTGGGAGTACATGCTTTTGCATCCAGTTAAGTTAAGGTTTCAGCAGTGGCAAATGACAACACTTTGGATGTCATTTGCTGCTGAAGCAAACCATTGAAATTGCCTCTGTGTCCATATGCAGTAGGGGACCCCACCACACCTGGTTGCAGTACTATGTTAGTTATTGGGGCTAAGTGGTTTAGATCATGCTACAGAGACCTCTGAATATAACCTTCACCCCAAAACTGGGTGCAAACCTGGTTAGAAGTGGAAAAACAGTTAGCACCTGTGCTGTTTTGAATATATGGGCCCTGGAGAAAATAACTGAACTATCTGTGAAATCCATGGATAAGGGCAGAGCAGTTGTAATGCCATCTTAAAATTATGAAAAAGGAGTACTTAGACAACTATCCTATCCAGTATACTCTAGGAAGCTAACTAGTGACCCCATTCTGCTATATAAATACACCATTGCTTATAATACAGAGGAGTGCCATAGGGAAGGTGTCATCCTTAAAGATCTGAAGGCATACCTCAGAGCAGACACACCAGTGAGAGTAACTACAGTGAAGCTCATCAGGATGAAACCCACTTCTAAGGCATTCTGCAGTATGTTGCAGCAGAGCTGCTGCAGTAAACAATGTGATTTAAATGGGAATTAGTCCCTTTTGTCATGCAGGAAAATTTGACACTGCCAGCATGAAGTGAATGTCACCATTTCCTGCATGACAAAAGGGACTAATTCCCATTGAAATTACATTGTTTTCCACAGTAACTCTGCTGTAGCATGCTGCAGAGTGCTGCCAAATGCTGCAAAATTGGGTTTCATCCTGGCGAGGTTCACTTATGCACTCCTCAAGATCCACAAACAGTTAATGGATCCCCACCATGGAGACCGCTCACTTAGGGGATTGGGCACTTAAGTGAACCCCTTTCTTGGCATGAGGACTCTTTTTTAGGAGAGTTTGTGACTAATCAATTTTTCTATATTATGGGCACTTCAGATGTCAATAGGGTTGACAAAAGAAATACAAATTGTCCCAGAATGGTGGCTAGTAACTCATGGCATTCAGTCACTCTGTTCTAATATCCCCCATGAGGGGGATTATCTGCAATGGAAGTTGTTTTTTTCTAAATCAAAGGAGAATTACTAGTCCTCCTACTGAATTTATCATCAAAGTTGGCCACATTTGTTCTGGAATATGAGTTCTCATTTTTGAAGGAATTTTACTTACAAATGAAGGGCCCAGTGATGAGGGCCACATTGGCCCCCAGTTACATCAATTTCTTCTTCAGTAAGTGGGAAAATTAGTTAATTTTTGATCCAGATAGAAACCCCTTGTTTAACCAGCTGTGTGTGTGGAAATTATTTAAAGATGATGTCCTTATGGTGTGATGGGGGAGGTCAGTGAACTCATTTGTTAAATATCTATCTGACAGATCAGGTCTTAAATTTACCATTACTAAAAGTCAAATAGCTTTTAACTTTTTAATCTATAGATTACCAAACAGGCAAATAACACATTAGCCACCAGCCTGTTTTGGAAGCCAACTGATTACAATGCCTCATTGCTGTTCAATAGCTGCCACCTCTAACACACCATGAGTAACATCCTTAACTCACAGTATCTCACAGTCACATGTAATTGTACCCTAGAGGGGTCTTTCAATAACAGAGCAGCTGAACTCTCAGAGATAGGTGCAGAAAGAGGGTATTCAGGGCATGATATTGTGGAGGCATTAGGTAATGCAACCTCAATGTAACCAGATGATTTTTTGCAGAAAAAAGAAGAGTCGAGTGAGGAAGTTGTATGCATAATCAAGGTATTCGGTTTTCACAGATTGCTGAAATTGTAAATAAAAATTGGACAATACTCTCCACTGTTAAAGGGTTAGAGAAAATTGTTTTAAAAAACATGATAGTATGTAAGAGAGCAAACACAATCAAGGACAGATTGGAAAATAGCTTGTAAAATGTTGAACTCATCCAGAATTGTATGGTTACTACCTCTGCTTTCACATAACTTCAGCTGTGGCTGATGTAAGTAGTACAGCCTCATTTCAACAGTCAAACAATTTGTTAACCCCAAATGTGGTAAAATCATCTATATTAGGTCATTTGTCAACTATGATTATATGGGATTAGTATATCTGGCATCTTGCTCCTGTGGAGCATTTTATGTGAGGAAGACTGCATGAGTATTTAAGATTTGTATAGGTGAGAAGTTGCCTACAGTTGAAAACAGTGATAGCAGCAATATCCTTGCCAAACATATTATAGACTGAAGAGATGGAAGAGAATACACGTTCATATTTTTGGCCATTGAGAAATTCAACAAAACAGAAAAGAGGGACCAATTTTAACCTAAATGTAAAAATAAATAAATATGTACATACTTACGTACGTACATACATGCATGCATACATACCTACATACACACATACATACATAAATAAATAAAAGAGAGAGAGCTTCTTGATACATGAAACAGGAGCAAGATACTGGCCTAGTCTCAATGGGTATTTTGAGGTTGTGCCCTTTTTGTAAATTATTAAATGCCAGTTGTGTAGAATTGTCGTATTAGCTGTCCTTCCAAATTTTGTTATGTTAACATATGTTTTTGATTTATTGAACTGTTCCTGACAACTAATAGTGACACTTCCTGAGCATTAGATACATATACTTTATCTGTAGTTATATGTAGTCAGAACAAATAACGATAATCTTTACTTTCTGTCTTATAGCTCTACTTGGATGATATGAATAATGAATTGTCCTGGATAGTCAATCGAAAATGTGTTGTGTTCTAATTTTATTATTTTTATTATTATTAGAGCACTTGCACCATTTTAATTGATGGATGTGGTACATATTTATTATGAGTACTGGTGACAATTTTAAAAGTTGAACTTGCTTTTCTATGCAGATGATGTGGTCCTGTACAGCAGTGCTCCTGGTGTAAGTTTAATTAATGCCCAACTTGCCTCTGATTTCAACACATTAGAAAAATGTCTTTGGGACAACAAGCTTGTCTTGAATGAAAAAAGAACTAAATCAATTGAAACCCCTAGATGGCACTACCCTAAGGGCTACTATCCCTGTCTGCTGCCGACCAGTAGGTTAAGAGGTCTGAGTTCTGAAATGGGTGCCTCCACCCAGAGGTCAGGGTTATTAGTGGTCATAATAACTTGGGCACAGCCCTCTGGGACACTGTAACACCCCTGAGTTCCCACTAGTGGCCCACACAGAATACCATAATGACCTTCACAATACCCCTGATATGCTTTATTCATATCCACACTTTTGGCACTTACCACCAGGACTGGTTTCTCCAACTCGACCTTGGGGATGTCAGAACAAAGGCTTATAATATCACTTTTTATAAGGATGCACTTGGATTCACCTTGGGCCTTACCTAAAAATTATTTAATAAATTACCAAAAATAATAAATATTCACATGTGATATTATCCTATGCTCTCCAGATTCAAAAATGATGGGGAAGAACACTGTTGCCTCACTTTGGATTATATAAGAGATAAATATATTTTATTCATATATGTACAAGTCCTAAATATTCATAACTAGCATACATATCAAGCATAATAAAAGTAATGTAAACATAAAATGTAATGTAAACAAAACAGGTTTTAGAAAATCAAGTAAAACAAACAAATGTTAGCAAATAAGCAATGTAAATGAGTAAGCCCTATTCAGCAGAATAAATGATGGTTTATACCATTCCTTTAGCATACTTATAAATAGCATGACCTTTTCTTTTTTACTACGAGAACTTGCAACTCATAACACTAGTGTTTCAGATTATCTTAGTATGATTCTTGTTTAAACTTTATAGTATGAAAAAGGTATTTTCTTTAGATTTAAATTCAAGCTTAACCATAAACCCAAGGTTTGGAGTTAAAATGCACTAAGTTATCACCCCAGGTAGCCAAATAAGTACCAAAAGTAGGATAAAGGAATACTTATGTTTTAGTTATCTGTAGATGTGGTCTTCTACTTTTTAGCTTTCAAAGTCTTGGTGAGAACTTTCGGTTTGGGATGACAAAAGTCCTTGGTGGTGAGTTCGGCTTTAGTCTGCTGTCTTTTTCCCTTGAATCTGCAACTGTAAAGTCATTTGATATCAATGAAGTTATGCAGGCTGGATCCTTCTTGCTTGATGTCACAAATCATCAGAAGTTGCTTCAGGATTTAGTGGAAAAAATCAGACAAGATTTTAATAGTTCAGCACAGTCTGTATAAAGATCTCTCCCTGTGGACAACAATGTTGTTTTGGATAACTGGAGTATGTGACTCTTTTCTGTTTCAGTTCATTTCTGCTTTTGAACCTGCAACTCTGGACTCACTGCTATTTAACAGCACTGCAGGCTTGCTGGCTGGTAAATTCCAAAGTCAATCCCTTGTTCAGGCTTTCAACAGAAATTCCAAAACATTACTTTTAGTCCAAATTCTCAGTATGCAAACCATAGGTCATGCTTATTCCAAAACTGGAAGAAAGCCCTTTCTGTAACAGTCAGTTGCAGCAGCTGGTTTAGCACCCCCTTGCAGTGGCAATGTCAAGGCCCAAATAATGCTCCAAGCAGTTGTGGCTTCAAGCTTTTGGAACAAGTACAAGCTCATCCAAAATTGTCAGGACATCCAACACTGGTCTTCACACACCAAAGACTTAAACAGTTCTGGGCAGGCTTTGCCAGCATCCCATTTTATGTCCCACTTAAGGGGCGACATCACCATCAAGCTATGATTGGTCTGAGCCCCTAGAAAGGTAGGGCATCTTGGAAGACAAATGGTGACATATAGACATATCTCTTCAAGACAGCCCATTCTCCTCAAATCTATTTTTGGGTCAAAACTATTTTTTTAAATACAAGTCTAATTTAACATAATTTTAAAATTAAACTTGCATATTCAAGTGTTTTACATTAAGACAAACATTCTTGAACAAGTCTGACATCTGTAGCATGGATACTTTTTTAAATTACACTATTAAGGTTATAACTTCATAATTTTAATAGAACTTCTCAAAACAAAATAATAGTTTTACTCTTAACACTTTATACTACAGAATGATATAAGATTTGTAAGAAAAATCCATTCCAAAAGTCCTTAAAACATTACTTTTTGTAGATACATGCAATACCCTTTGTTCTTTTCTTAAAGACATCAATCACTGTCAGAAAAGTTAATTCACTATAAACTTTTAGATGGTCTTTCTCTCTATAGCAACAAACTACAGATTTAATGTTCATCTTGTTAGACTTCCTAATATGTGAGCTATCACAGGATACTAGATTTGTCTAATTTTCCAATAAGAAAATGATATTAAATAAATTATGTTCATACATTTTGAATGCTTCATTCTGCAACTATAAAACTCAATAAGCTTATGTATTATACTATTTTCCTATAACTGTCCAATTTTCATAGCAACAGTACATTGCATCTTTAAACTATGAATAAAACTTCTTATTTCTATACAAGGTAATGGGACTTTCAAAATCTAAGACTTTTTTTTTGGTTCTACGAGTCATGTGATCTCTTATCTTGATCATAGCCATGGATACCTAGCTCCATCTAAGGCTTTTCCTATAAATTTACCTATAACTTTGTCATGCAAGGCTTGGACATCACAGAGATGGTCCTGGAATGTGGCAGGGTCCCTTAGAACAACATTGCACTACATGCTTAGCCTGGAAGGTGTCCACTTATATCATGGCTTAAAAAACAAAATGGAGTTTCATCTCTATTCCCTTAGACCTCCTTTAGCATATGGCAAAGTGCTGCTTATGGAACATAAATATTTTCATTTAAAGCATTAAGGCCAGATACCTTGTCTTAAGGTTTAAATAACTAACTCTTTTTGTTTTCTCATAGGAAGTTATGCAAACAATACTCTTAATGAGAAATTAGTACCATATAAAAATCAGATAAAATAGTAGTTAAAAATCAGTTCTTGAAGATAAAAATAAAATATTTTTCCACCAAGGGTTTTGTCCCTACATTTCCCCCCTTTTGAATTAAAATGTACCCCAAAATGTATTTGTAATTCAAAATGATAATCCTGCTATATATGGGCATATAGGTTTAAGCACTGCAGGGAAAACAAAACATAAAAGACAAAGTTGCATCATCATGCTGTAACTTATGACATTATCAGCACATTACATCATCACATGTGACATCATAGAATGTGACATCACAGACGTGACATCACTAGATGACATCAGTGAAGACATACTATTTTGCATAGATGTGTGTACAGTACTACATGAACTAGAATGACTAAACATGATTACAACTATGTACACTTTCAACACAGCATTTTTTACATTGTTGAACATTTCAGTACAACAAATTATCTTTGTTACCTTTAAAAATCAGCATTACAATTGACATTTTAGCTAGACTTTAAGTCCTGATCACCACTCATAGATTCATTAAGAACATTTCCTGATGTTTTATTGTGCTCACGATACTGCCTCAACTGATTAATATGAACCCATTTAGGTACTACCTCTCCAGTGCTGTTATGCTTTAGTTCAATTTGGTAGGCTACAGGTGAGATTTTGTCAGTGATCACAAAGGGTCCTTGCCAACTCAGAAGAAACTTTTTGACTTTGGCTTTATCGCTACTGTAGTTAAAGTAAAACACTTTATCACCAATTTGATACTCTTTTGGACTAGTTTTCCTGTCACAATATGACTTAGAAGCTTCAGCACTTTTCTTTAAGTTCCTCTGAGCAAATGCAAAAGTTTCTCACTAATGCTGTTTTCAATGGGTTACATATTCATGTGCTATAGTGGCACATGCTGCATTTACATTTCCTGTGGTATACAGGAGATGTAAAGGTAACACCATCTGTCTTCTGTCATCATTTCAGAAGGAGGAACACCTGTAGACTTATTAGGAGTAGCCTGTATGGCCATTAATACATGCGGTAACTTTACATCTCAATCTTTTCCTGAAGAACTGATATATTTCTTCATTATATACACAATTGTTTGATTAGTGCATTCCACCTGTCCAGATGGCTGTTGATGGTTGGACACATGTAGTTTCCTCTGTACTCCTAGAATTTTCCACACATTCTCTATTACCTCTCCTGTGAAATGAGGACCTCTATCAGATTCTACTCTTAATGGTAATCCCCATCTACTAAACACATGGTTTATTAATAAGAAAGCAGTGGTTTCAGCAGTGTTATTTGGAGCAGGTATACACTTGACCCATTTTGTGAACAGACAAGTAACTGTCAAAAGGCATTCATTACCCCTTGAAGATCTGGTAATAGGACCAATCCAGTCAATCTGGATGTCTGAACAAGACATAGTAATGCCTTTTGACTGTAGTGGTGCTCTTTGTCTGGGAGTGGCTGGTTGGAACTTGCAACAGGTTATACACCCTTGTTCATACACTGCAACATCATCATACATGTAGGCCCAGTAGGTTATCTCTTTCAAAGTTTCATAAGTTTTTCTATCCCCCAATGTGCTCCTGATGGTTCATCATGGGCATGTTGTAACATAATTCCCCTGTGGACTAAAGGAACCACCGATTGGACCTCATGTGGGTTTCTACCATTCCTTTCCAAGAGAGAATCCCTTAATTGGAATTTGTCCTTCTGGTTATACATGGCTCTCAGGTCCCAGCTATCCTGTAGGTCATTGTCAGAAATCATGCTTTTAGTGGGATCCTTAATGAAATGATAACATTTTCCTACCACTTCATCCTCTTGTTGCATTTTTACTAAATCAAAGTCAGGTTTTTCACTATACAAGTGAAGAACCTTATTTTCCTGTTCTTGCTGCTTTTGTCTGTGGATAACCACTCTAAGTTAGCCTGGAAAGGAGGGAAAAAGTTCCATTCTTCTCCACTTAAAGCACCCTCCATAGTCAGAGCATCTGTTAGGTAATTTCCTGTTTTGTTCGGTCCCTGAATTTTGGTGTGTCCTTTTACCTTTTTCCAATAAACAACCAACTTATATTCCTTTTTTTTATATATACCATCTTTATTCATTTTCCAAAAACAGCATTCACAAATAAACACACATCTCTCTAGTTGAAGCCAAGTTGGAATATGACTCCCATCTTCTAACTTTTTGATCCACCCACTCATCAAGCCCAACTGGCCCACCATATAATACAAGTGAAGGTCAGGAAGCTGGGCCCCTCCCTTTTTATATGATAAACGCAGACTATTATATTTCACTCTAGGAGGCCTGCCCTTCCATAGAAAACCCAAAATGACCCTCCTAGTTATATTGAACCATTCATGGGAGATGCTATATGGGGCCAGATAACCGGGTATAACAGACAGGGTAAAATATTAATCTTAATAAGGCTCATTCGGGCAGTAAAGCTTAAGGACAACTTGTTCCACCATAGTACACCCCCCTCGAGTGCTGATATAATTCCCCCCAAATTAAATTCCACCCCCTTCTCAAAATCGGCCGCAATCCAGATCCCAAATATTTGATTTTATCTATCCACCATTGTATTTGTAACGGTGAAAAATCATCCCTGGTAACATGGGGGGTCAGGGGGAGGACTTGAGTCTTATTTAAATTAAGTTTATATTTGGAGACCTTAGAAAAGGACTCTATAACCTCTGCTACTCTCTTAAAACTAGCTGCGGGCTCCTCTAAATGCAACAATACATCATCCGCAAAAACTGAGAGTTTCAGTTCCCAACCCCTTAATTTAATTCCTTTAATATGGACATCTTTATTGATGGCTCTCAAGAGGGGTTCCAGGTAGATATTAAAAAGTATCGGTGAAAGAGGACACCCCTATCTAGTCCCATTTTCTAATTGTATTTCCCTTGAAAGATACCCATCACATAATAGCCTAGCGGTTGGCACTGCATATAGGTTCCTAATGCCCTTAAGGAAACCCTCCAGGAAACCCATCCACTTCGTAGTAGCAAAAAGGAAAGGGTGCAAGACCCTATTGAAAGCCTCCTCCGCATCTAATGATATCAATGCTAAGGGTAACTAGGAGTCAGGCGCATAACTCAGTATGTGATGTAACTTCCTAAGGGCATTGTGTGCCACCCTCCCCTGCATAAACCCCACTTGTTCCTGACTAATTAAACTAGGGGCAACTAGCAACAACCTATTTGCTAGAATTCTTGTAAGAATCTTAATATCTTGATTCATTAAGGCAATAGGTCTATAACTACCAGGGACATCCCTAGGTTTTCCAGGTTTGGGGATCAATGTAATATATGTCTGGTATATCGGGGGGCAGAATACTCCTTCCTGCATAATAGATCAGAACAGCTCTTGAAGCATTGGAAGTGTGGTTTGTAAGTGTACTTGATAAAATTTAGCAGTAAGACCATCAGGCCCCGACATTTTGCCCAGAGGTAATGATTGCACTGCCTCCATAATCTCAGACTCCCTAATCGGAGCCGCCAACTCCTTAGCTTATACTGGATCCAAAATTGGCATAGAGATCTCTTCCAAAAAGTTCTCAATCTCCCTCTCTCCCACTAGATCACCAGCCCGGTAAATTCCCTGATAATATGAGGCAAATGCCTCTGCCATCTCCTGTGACTCAGTTAAGCGTTTCCCCTCCCAGTGGATGGAGGAAATCATTCTACTAGCTTCCCACTCCCTAACTCTAGCTGCCAACAGCTGCCCCGGAACTTCTCCCTGCATCAGGTATTTAGCATTGATTTTATTTAGCCAAACTTCTATTTTACTATTAGCAATGTCCCCTAGCTCTTCCCTTAGATCTTTAAGCTCCCTATCAATTTCCCCAGAGGACCCCTCTAAAGGTGACAATTAGTCAATTGCCCTCAGCAAAAACACCTCCTTTGATCTCCTTTGTCTACATCACTGTAACGCAATACCTTGGGCCATCCCTGCATACACTACCTTACAGATGGGCCATGCTAATGCTTTATCTTGCATTGTAGGCACTTGTTGGTGCATGAATTCCAGCAGTGCCTCCTTCAACCTATCATGCACCGGAGGCTCTACCAACAAGTCATCGTTTAGCCTCCACCTATAGGGTCTAGGATGAGCCGTTCTGGGTTTCCACACTATTTGAACGGGAGAATGATCCGTGTAAATTTTACCCCGTTATCGTGTCTTTAATCTCCCCGATCACTCCCCTATTTACTAGAAAAAAGTCAGTTCGGGATTGAATCTTGTGGGCTGCCAAGTAATAAGTCATACTCATGCCCCCCTTCGAGTGGATCTTAAAGGGATCTACTAATGCCATCACCTCCAGGAGTCTGTTCAGGGCTACCTGGGCCTTGGATATAAGACCTCTGGACGGCGGCACTCTATCCTCTCAATTTTTTAAGCATACATTCCAGTCCCCCACCAGGATTAGTGAGGGCAAAGGGAGAGCCATTATATCCCCTTCAATAGAGGCAAAGAACCCCGGGTACGAAGGCGTTGGGACATATATAGACGCCACTGTAATAAATTTGTCCATTAGTATGCCCAAAATATATATTCCTCTACTATCCTCCCTTGCATTGATTTGCACCACCTTATATGTGTAGTTTCCTTATTAATTTCACTACCCCTCCTGCGTCTCTATCCTCACCTACCCCATATACCTGCCCTACTCATCTTCTCTTGAGCCCATTCAGCTCTAGCAACAAGTCGGTCTCTTGCAAGGCAGCAATATGAGCCCCCATTAATTCAATATGCCTTAGAATCAACATTCTCTTTTTTACCCCTGAGGTCCCTTAACATTCCAAGAGATTATTTTAATACCCGACATTGAAAGAAATTCCAAACATTTTTCTTATATCAAGTTTACCTATCTGCACTAGGTCTGCTCCTAGAATGCTCTCCATAGGGGACACTCTCTCTTTCCTGCCCCCAACCCACCCTTTCAGCCCCTGATCCAAAGATCGACCACCTACCAGATATCGAATCATGAAATCATGGATGAACCCATTCCCATGCTGCCCCCCACCCCTCTCTTAGCTAAGTAGCTCCAAGTAACCTGAACTCACCACCCACCGTATCTATAATACCAAGAGATGCTCCTCTCTCCAGTGCCTTTGTTTCCCTTTGCCTCATATTGCCCCTTCCATAACTCATGCTTCGCTCCTCCCTAATGATGACTATAGCCCTTTTTCTCCCCCTACCCATTAGGGAAGATCACAGTTCTCACTTCCCCACCTCATAAGGTCCCGAGACCTAAGTGACCCTACTACTCTAGTTAACAAAAAAAGGAAAAACCTCCCTGAATATCCCCTCATATCGAGCAATAGGAAGTTGACTACCACCCAGCCCAAATTCCAAGCTAATTTCTCTCCCCATTTCTTCATGCCTCGGGATATCAATTGGTTGTACCTTATGCAGCTCTATTATGATGTCTCACCCTAATCAGGGATACTGTTCCCTATCAGGAAGCCCTAACACTTGTTTAGAGGGGAGAACTCTCTCCAAGTCAACCCCTTCCCATATAATGATCTCTGTTCCCAATCTCACCAAAAGGATAAAAAAAAGTGGTCTCCCCTATTAGGTTAGATAACCAATACCAGCTCCCCCCCTCAGCTCTCCCCATAAAGCCTACCCCTCCCTACATAACTACCTCCATTGCCTAACCCCCAATACCCTATCAAAGCACCCCATCTCCACCTTCAGTAAGTAATTCCCCCTCATGTATCATCTTAATTGCGTCTCTTTCCTTCCCTCCTCTCAGTATCATCTACAATTTACCCTAACATCCCTAAGCAAGTACTAATCTTTCACTTAAACATACCGTATCCAATCATCCCATACCCCCACCCCAACTACATCACTCCCCCAAGCTTTTAAGCACCCACTATATTCCAAAACATATTCAAATCCAATGATCCAATGCAACAAACAAGCTCACTAAGTAACAGGTTTGTTATTTTGCCCAGTCTCAGTTCTTAAGATTACACCATCTTATGTCCAGAAAAAGTAGCCTCAAGTTGCAGACTTAAACAGGTCCAGTAGATCCACTCTCAACCCCTTGAGAGCATCCCTTGTGGTTAGGAACCTCTTCTCCCCAGAGAGCAACCGCACCACCAGGGTCTCTGGATATGGCAATCGAAATCTAATTCCTGCTAGACAGTTTATTTTTAATTTCAGCATATTCTTTCTGCTTCTCTCTGGTGTTTGAGCTTGAAATATCCAAAGCGATGCACCATTCTACTGTAACACCTTCTTCTGCCTAGCAGTAAGCAATACATGCGATTTCTCTTTATAGTTGAGAAAACACATAATAATCACTCGGGGCCTGGCTGCCGGTTGCGGCATCTCCCTTAATGCCCAGTGGGCTCTCTCCAGGTTGTACGCCTTGCCAAAGGGTGTAGGGCCCTGCAGCTTGAACAGAAGCTCCTGCATAAATGCCACACAGTTTTGCTCCTCTGCCCTCTCTGGTAGTCCTGCAATAATCAGATTGTTACTCCTACTTCTCGATTCCTGATCTGATCCTCCATCCTTTCTTCCAGCTCTTTATTTGCCTTTTAGCCCCCACCAGGTCTTGCTCCAGCACCATTGTTTTCCTTTCTAGTGAGGAGATCTGAGCTTCCACATCTCCCATTCTCTGGGCTAGGGAGTGTAAAACTGGCTTCATCGCTGCAAAATCTGACACTAGCCCCTGCAGTATTGCCTTAATGTCCTGGAGGTCTGTATTGGGCGATCCGGAACACCCCTCTTTCCTGGGCTCTTCTTATTGTTTGTTTGGCATGGGAGAGTGGGGCTTAGGCTGCTTAATAGCAGGAGATCTCACTGCCAAAGGCTCAGCCACTTCTGTTTCCATTCCGATGCTTTTTGGCAGCCTACAGTCTCAGCCAAGCACTCGTTTTCTAGGGGGCTACCCCTGCTTCTTTCCACAAATCCCTTCCAATAATCCTCCTCGTAGCACACCCACCTCACTTCTCAACTCACTTACAGCTGTTTTGGTACAGTGAAAAAAGGGATTTAGGAGCTTTTTAACTTTTAATAATAGCTGGGCCTTGGAGCAGCACAGAGAACGTCCGAACAACTTCAGCTCATCACATGATTCCACAACCAACTTATGTTCCTGAACCAACTGATCTATGGCTAAGATAAGGTCTGTATGCATCACCTTACTGCCTCTTGAATTGATCATACCATTTAACTTCCACCCTGGTAAATGTGTAAGGAAGTCTTGCCTAACATAATCAGAGTCAGTACAAATTACAATGCCTTGTAACTTATGTTGACAGCCCCTTCTCCTCAAATCTATTTTTGGGTCAAAACTATTTTTTTTAAATAAAAGTGTAGTTTAAAGTAATTTGAAAATTAAACTTGCATATTCAAGTGTTTTACACTAAGCCAAACATTCTTGAAAAAAGTCTGATATTTGTAGTATGGATACTTTTAAAATTACACTATTAAGGTTATAACTTCATCATTTTAATAGAACTTCTCAAAACAAAATAACAGTTTTACTCTTAACAGTCTATACTAAAGAATGATATAAGATCTGTAAGAAAAATCCATTCCTAAAGTCCTTATAGCATTACTTTTTGTAGAGAAACACAAGATCCTTTGTTCTTTTCTAAAAGACATCAATCACTATCAGAAAAGTTAATTCACTATAAACATTTAGACAGTCTTCCTCTCTATAGCAACAAACTACAGATTTAATATTAATCTTGTTAGACTTCCTAAGATGTGAGCTATCACAGGATACTAGATTTGTCTAGTTTTTGAATAAGAAAATGATATTAAATAAATTATATTCATAACTTTTGAATTTGTCATTCTGTAACTATAAAACTTGGTAAGCTTATTTATCATACTGTTGTCCTATAACTGTCCAATTTTCTTAGTGACAGTACATTGCATCTTTAAACTATGAATACAACTTCTTATTTCTATACAGGGTAATGGGACTTTCAAAGACTAAGACTTTTTTTTTTGATGCTACCAGTCACATGATATCTTAACTTGATCATAGCCATGGATTCCTAGCTCCATCTAAGGATTTTCCTATAAATTTACATATAACTTTGTCATGCAAGATTTGGACAGCACAGAGATGGTCCTGGAATGTGGCAGAGCCCCCTTAGAACAACATTGCACTACATGCTTAGCCTGGAAGATGTCCACTTATATCATGGCTTAAAAAACAAAATGGACTTTCATCTCTATCCCCTTAGAACTCCTCTAGCATATGGCAAAGTGCTGCTGTGGAACAGAAATATTTTCCTTTAAAGAATTAAAGCCATATACCTTGTCTTAAGGTTTAAATAACTAACAGTTTTTGTTTTCTAGTAGGAATTTATGCAAACAATACACTTAGCCAGAAATTAGTCCCATATAAAAATCAGATAAAATAATAATTAAAAAATCAATTATTGAAGATAAAAATAAAACATTTTTTCCATCAAGGGTTTTGTCCCTACAGGGACCCCCTGCAAAACAAGGTTAAACAGAGCAAATGTCATGCAATAGAATACTTCAGGCACAAACAAGAACCACTGACTGTTTAACAGGCAGAAAATGTTCATCTAATTTATTCAGGGGGTTTTGAACAAGGGTAGGGGCAATCAGGCTAATCGGCTTACTTTCTCTAACAATCACACAGTTTTGCAAGCAGTCAGTGTCCCTAGCATTGTCATATTTCTGGGTAGCCAGGTGACTAGGGGGTGGGTAGTCAGGACCGTTGTCTGGGGTAGCCCAGCGTTGCAGCTGGTAGGGGCCCCGTGGTGGAGAAAATAAGATGCAAAACCCAATATTTGTAATCCAGAGCTGGAAGGCTCAGTTTGTGAAGAAAGAAATAACAAAATAATTGGGTGACATACTTTTGATTTAGCTGTCTGTTGCAGGTAGTTACCCTGGATATTACTCACGGTACCCAAAGCTGGTCACAGGATGGGCGATGGCTGAGACAAAAGTTGGATTTTCTGGTTTGCCAGAAGAAGCAGGGTAGTGACACAAGGCCCTCGTGGCAGGGCCCAGCTGCACTGGGTAGCAGCGGATTCAGTCTGATTTGAGCTGGGTATAACTTCTAGCCCTCAGCACAAAACTCAGTTCGGGGGAGAAACCAGATCATGACCCGCTCCAGATAACAGCACATTTATATGAAAAGAAAATTACTGTACCAGGCAGCCAGCTCTTCGATCCCAATCACAAAGTCACTGCTAAAATGCAGGGGAGCAAAGTCAGCTAAAGTTCCTGACAGGCTGATCACCTTTAGCAAAATCTTCAGTCTTCTACAGGTTAAGCCTGGTCCCAATTCAGTAGCTTGCTTCACTGCACACAGATCAGATTCAGTCCAAATTAAATCTCTCTCTCTCTAGGAGGAAAACGGCAAGCAGACCAGAATTCAGGCCTTCCACAGTTCTCCCACCTGAATTACTGTGCAACACGACCGCTCAAACTACGCAAGCTCTTTCTTCCTCAGCTTCCAACTCAAATCTAGCTTGCCAGCAGAAAGTGTGTGGTATTTCTCCTTGATCCAAAAGGTCTGACTGGCTGTTCCAGCTGTCATTCACAGTTAGAGCTCCCTCTTTAGGTGCAAAAGGTGCCAACAGTCCAAAACTAAAAATCCCAATCAGTAATCCATACAGTCCCACTTTAGCAGGCTCCATTTTAGAGTCCCAGAGTACTGATTGGTCCAATTCAGCAGTTCGGGACCAAAATGGTGGAGCTAAACAGAACAGTCCTCACTGGAAAGAAGGCAGGTTAGAACAAACTGCATTTTCATTACTACTCAAAATGATTTCCAGCAAATAGTTACATCTTTTTGCAGGGCTCCCTCAACACAAGTAGCGATGGCAGAAATGGAGTGAGTATTTAGCAGCCTGGGTGGAACTTGGGCATGGAAACACACAGTCCCCCCTTTTGATTAATTATGACTGTAAACAGGCAGCCCTTAAAGGGACAGTACAGGGAGGCCACACAGGCACTCATTGGCAACACCTTCCAGCACTAAACGCAGGACACCCGCCTAGCAATGAGCACTGGGGAAAGCTCATGGAAGCCTTTTGGGAACCACCATTTGAAGGGGGGTTACACCATTATCTCTGGCCAAAAACCTATTGGTACCGACAGCAAAACCTGCTCTCTCTCACCACCTCTTCTGTCACATGTATTGAGGTAGATAACAATTTTAAAGTACCTTGGGGTCTATCAAGACAAAGAAATCATATTTAAACCTCACATTGAATATGTCACCAAAGGTTTGCAACAAAAAAATTGATCTGCTACATTGACTAAGCAGTATCTTTATCCCTATGATGCGGCTTACCATTACAAACAGTGTCCTGCTTCTCACACTTGTGTATGGTGCCCCATTTTTTCACTTCCTTAGGAACTCAGAGTCCAAAAGGCTTCAGATACTATACACCAAAATCAGTCATTTTGCATGTGGTGCCCCCCCAAAACACCACTGTGAAGGCCCAGTGTAGTCTATTTACTGGACCTCCTGGAGGGAAGGTTGTTGTACTCCTTGCTGTGCTATGCCCCTCCCCACCAGAATCTAGTTGGTATACTTGAACCCAAACCTGAAGTGTGCTTACTTCGGTCTTCCAACTGCTGGGTATTTGAAGTCCCCAGGATAAGAACAAATTCTGGTACATACTCCTTTGCTTACTCTGCACCTTCACACTCTAACTCACTCCTGCCAAACTGTGAAGCTGCTGTTCCCTTGAGGGTTTTAAAAAAGGGCTTAAAACCGTACTACTAGAAAGATGTCGCTGCTCCTGCTATCGCTGAATGAAAGTCTGAAGATTAAATGAGGAGATATTCCATTGATATTTCTTGCACTTTTCTCACTGTGTCCCAATGTGTCTTAAATCCTTATAACACTGCTAAAGAACTTCACTTGGGTGGGCATGGCTTGGCTCCCAATGTAATGCTGCCTGATCTGAATGCTCTGTGGACCCAGGGCTTAACATTGCTTATTGCACCTTTTAAGTTTGAACAATTGCATGGTGTAACATAATTAAATAAACCTGGAACAGCCAAGAACAACTTGAACTACTTTGAATTTTCCACTTTCCAGATGCGAGGTCGCTGGAACTGTTTTGATCTCCCACTCTAGCATGGCACACAGTAGGGGCTCAGAAGTCCCTACAGGACTTAATATGTAGCAGATAAGTGACATATTTATGGATCTGAGGCACTGCATGGTGAAGGTCACCCTGGCCTCAAACAACACGACGATGACTATCCAGTAAATGGATGCCAAGATTTGCAGAACAGAGACACGAGTAACTTCTAATACTGAAGCCATTGACTCAATCACCTCCACTTTAAAGGAGCAAGAGAGGGCAATACAACTGCTACAAACTAAACTGGAGAATAGGAGCCAACATAACAATCTCTGGCTCCTGGGCTTCCCCAAAGGTACAAAGTGAGGGAACCCTCTTGGATTTTAGTACGATGTCCTATCAGAGGTTGTGAGACATGAACTGCCTCCTGGCTTGGCAGTTGAGTGAGCACACGGGACACGGAATCCAGTACCAAAACTGGTGAGAGGTCTAGGCCGCTCATGGCTAGAATCCTGAATTTTGCAGATAAGGAATAGATAACCACTAGAGCCCCTGAACTCAGTGCTCTTTCATGGCAAGACCACAAAATTCTGATCTTTCAAGATTACTCCCGTGAGCTGGTGGCCAGAAGAAAAGAATATACTGAAGCCCACCACTTAATGCATTCTTTGTGGATCAGATTCTCCCTGTGTTACTCTGCCACAATGCGCCTGGAGGTGAATGGAACCTCTGTTTTCTTTTCAACTCCAGAAGCCCTCATGGAGTACCTGCACTGTAACTGGTCTTCCTGCTCCAGAACAGAACCCTCCTTCTACTGGAATAACACCACTGACCAGAGTGGGACCCAAGGCTCGCCTACTGAAACACTCAGCAGTCGAGATGATCTCCACCTTGGCTTCCATTTTATGGGAGCAGACCCCGGACTTCCAACCAGATCCTGAAAACAGCAACAGTCAGGCAGACAAGTTAAAAGAAACCACCCTAAGGACCTTGCCACAGAACCAGGCCGACATCAAGTGACGGCTCCATGGACATCCAATACCAGCATCAATAAGTTTGCTACCCCAAATTGATATGCGTTACTGGCCCCTGCAGAACAGGCTGAACCAGGGGAGATTCCTGACAATTTGAAAGAGGAGATGGTGCTTGAGACCTCTGCTATAGAAGCAGAGCTACAACATTGGACTATCAAGGAGCCTCTGAGCACAGCCTCCCCTCTGAGCCATTGCTCAGCAGACCCTGTGAACCTTGTCCCTGACAAGTGGGCACAGCTCTCCCCAGCAGTCAAAGTGGATCTTCAAGCAATGTCACCAAATAACCAAACTTAGATAAGTGTTTTTTATCAGTTTCCTTGTAAGTAGGGCATGGGTATGGGCTTAGCGTGGTGGCTCCCAGAGTTAGCATTTTAGAAACCAGCATTTAACAAGTGGAAACAGCCAGCAAAACATACCCCCCGAGTTTAGTCAAAGGTCTGTTTCATGCCTAATGCCCATGCCCTGCTAATTAAGAAAAAGTTTCCAGGACACTCATCATTTAAAACTGTCAGTGTTTTTCTGGCTAGTTGGAGTATATACTAAATGTGAGAACAGGAAGAGGAAGGAGATGCAGTTAGAACTTTACTGGGACTATATTGCCCTCCATTCCTCCCCTCCAACTGCCCACACTTAGCCGGTTCTACTTTAATAGGCACATGATTTGACTTGACAACAGGAACTTCCTGTTTGGGAGCAGGAAGGGAGTGATCACAAAAGCACAAAAGACTCACTATCCTAGAAGGAAATGAGTAGCTCTCCATCCACCCCCCCAGCTGCTGGAGGTCTGTCTCTGAGTAAGTAAGAAGGAGACTGCTGAGCAATATAGGAACTTGCTGTCCCAGAAAAAGGAAGATCAGGAGCTTTAAGAGCATGGAGGCAGTAGGAAATAAGGAAGAGAGAGAAAAAAAAATTATTTTAAGAAAAAATAAAATAAAGAGAGAGAGAGGAAAGGCCAAGTATACAAAATAACAGTTTAAGGGCCACAAATGAGACATGATGGGAGTGGAGCAGTGCAGTGGCTGTGGAGCAGCAGTCTTCTGGGAGATGTTCTGGAGGGTGCAGTGTTGTCCCATCTGCAGACACGTCTATGGGCTGAGGAAGTCACTGATCTCCAGACTGAGTTGGCCAGGATTGGGGGACCTCCTTTCCCACACAGAGATCAACAGATCCACTGCTGCTGTCTCAGAGGTTGCCAAGAAGAAGGAGCGGTTGCATCACAGTGGGCTCAGGGAGGGTGAGAGTGGTGGAATAGAGATGCATCCCTCCAGTTGTACCTCTCCACAATTCATAAGCTGTTTTGGCAGAGTGTGGTTCTTCTATGGAGGCACCTGCAGTGGAGCCAATGAGAATGCTGGGAACCTCTGCAAAGGAGGCCCACAGGAGGGTGGCATCAGACCCCAGAGGGGAAGGAAACAACTCCTGGTGGGGGACTCTATTGTTGGCAAGGTAGAACTGGGTGAGACAGGAGAGATGGAGGTAAGGTGCTTTCCAGGCTCCATGGCTTGGAGGGACAGGAAGCAAATCCTCAGGAGCAGCTGTAAGGGGCAGGGAGCTGGATGTCACTGTCCACCTATGGACAAATGACCTAGCTGGAAAAGGGATCAGAGCGGTGCAGGAGGAGTTTGTGGAGTTGGGGAGTGGCCTTAGACAAGTAGCACACATGGTAACCTTCTCAGAGGTGCTGCCTGTCTATGGTATTTGTGAGACTAGAGAGCTCCACAACATGGGATTAAATCAGTGGTTGAAAAACTGGTGGAGAGATCAGGGTTTTGGTTTCATAAGGAACTGGAGATCCATCTGGAGGGACTCAGACCTATACTGGCGCAATGATCTGCCTCTGTCCAGGAGGGGAACCAGGATCCAAGGAGATAGGTTTAAATGCTTCATTGGCAAGCATTTAAACTATCCAAGGTGGGAAAGCACTGAAAAGGAGCAGGGGAATCATATCCCCCCCAAAAATCAGAATAGTTAGTGAGATAAACACCAAGACAAAGAAGTCAATAGGGAGAAGGGCAGGGGTAAATGGAGACAAAGACAAAGGCAGTGAGGGCAGGGATGGGGCAAAAAGGGATAAGGCCAATAAATAATGGAGGGTAATGAGTACCAAAGCCCATAGTCAAGGTAACAAGCTCCCTGAACTGGTGGCCTTGATGGAAGAGGGATGCCTGGATTTTGTGGCAGTCACAGAAACATGGTACACAGAGAACCATGACTGGGATGTCAACATACCAGGGTACACTATCTACTGGAGGGACAGGGAGGGTACAAGAGGAGTAGGAGTAGGGAAAGGGATCACAGCAATGGAGCTAAAGGTTAAACATGGAGGAGAGGAGGCACTGTGGGTCACCCCAGAGACTGGAAATGGCATCACAATCTGCACAGGGGCACTACACAGACTCCAGTCTCAGGGGAGGAAATGGACAAGGAAATAATAGCAGGGATCCTTTGGATGGCACAGAAAGGGAAGATTCTGTGGATGGGGGACCTGAATATGCCAGATGTTAACTGGAGCACCTTTGCTGCAGCCACATCCAAGAGCAGGGCCATTCTCGGTCCCCTACAGGGGGCATGCCTCAGACAGCTAGCATTGGAACACACTCAGGAGGGAGCAATCTTAGACTTGGTACTCTCAAATGGGATGAAGAGAGGATCTCAGATCTAGAAGTGGGTAGCCATCTAGGAGCAAGTGACCACCAAACATAGTAGTTCCCGATAAACTCAGCTTTAGAGTCAAGCCATACAAAAGTGAAGGTATTGGACTGTAAATGGGAGAGTGCCTCAGAAAAGCACTAGCAACCACTCAAAGAAGAAGGAGGGGAGCAACAATTGGGAAATATCAAAACTGCCATCACAGAGGCAACAAGCCTTTGTGTGAAGCAAATAAATCAAAATAAAAAAAAACACTATGGTTCTCAAAAGAGGTGGCAGGGAAGGTTAGGGAGAAAAAGAAAGCATTCAGGAAGTATAAAGAAACACAGAAGAAGCAGGACAGAGAACTGTACTATTTAAAGCAGAAGGAAGCAGGGAAGGTAGTCTGAATAGCAAAAGCCCAAACTGAGGAAAGATAGCCAACTTGGATAAGAAGGGGATAAAACCTTTTATAGGTACATTAGGGAGCAAATAAAGACAAATAAAGAGATACTGAGGTTGAATAAAGAGGAGGGCCGGTGGGCAGAGAAGTACAGTGAAAAAGCAGGGATTCTGATAGAATACTTCTGCTCAGTATTCATAAAGGAAGAGGAGGGAGAGGTACCTAACCCAATCAATAGAAGCACTCTGGATGGGGGGATCATTATCAATTCTTTCACAGAAGAAAGGTTTCTGAAAGGACTCCTAAAACTGATGGTGGACAAAGCAATGGGGCCTGATTGGATTCACCCCAGAATTCTAAAAGAACTAAGGGGAGAACTAGTAACACCATTGACTACTCTTTTTAACAAATCATAGGAGAATGGTGTGGTACCTGTGGACTGGAGGAGGGTGGATGTGATAAACCTTCACAAATGTGGGAGCAAGACAGAGGCAGGAAACTACAGACCTGTCAGTTTGACCTCAGTGGTAGGGAAAATGATGGAATCACTTCTGAAGGAAAGAATTGTTGAGTACCTAGAGACCAGTGGGGAACAGAACCAAAGGCAGCATGGATTCTCTGCAGGAAGTTCATGTCAGAAGACTCTAATTGATTTCTTTGACTGGGTGACCAAAATAGTAGACCAGGGAGAGGCTGTGGACATGGCCTGCCTCGACTTTAGCAAGGCATTTGACACAGTCCTGCACAAAAGAGTAATAAACAAATGATCCTGCCTGGGAGTGGATCCCAGGGTGGTAGCCTGGTTAAAACATTGGCTGGATGAAAGGACGCAGAGGGTAATAGTAAACGGAGTCCACTGTGAAGAAAGCAGGGCTACTAGTGGGGTGCTACAGGGTTCAGTACTGAGTCTGGTCCTTTTTAATATCTTTCTAAGTGACATTGCGGAGGGACTGGAAGGAAAAGTATGCCTCTTTGCAGACAACACAAAGATCAGCAACAGGGTTGATACACAAAGTGGGGTGGAAAGGATGAGAAGGGACTTGGCAAGGCTGGAGGAATGGTCAAATGTATGGCACTTAGATTCAATGCAAAGAAGAGCAAAGTAATACACCTGAGAAACGGAAACCCAGGGAAAGAGTACACAGTGGGGGGTGGTATACTGACAACAACAGAAATGGAAAGGGACCTGGAGATAGTTATATAAGATGACCTAAAGGTGGACAAGCAATGTGAGAAGGCAGTAAGGAGGGCTGGGTGGATACTGGGATGCATAGAGAGAGGCATCACCAGTAGAAAACAAGTTGTTATCCCTCTGTACAGACAGTTGGTGAGATCCCATCTGAAGTACTACATGCAGTTCTGGAGACCCCAACTCTGGAAAGACATAGACAGGGTAGAGGCTGTCCAGAAGAGGGAAATCAAAATGGCACAGGGTCTACACCAGATGACTTATGAAGAGAGACTAAAGGAGCTTAATATATATACCATTGATCAAAGGAGGGAGAGGAGGAACATGATAGAAACTTTCAAGTACCTCAATGGAATCAACAAAGTCCAAGAGGGCAGCATCTTTCAGAAAAAGAGATGTGCAAGTACAAGGGGGTACAATTTGATGATGGAGGGTGGCTCAGAGGTAATGTGAACAGGAATTTTTTCACTGAGAGGGTTGTGGATGCATGGAACAGCCATCCTGAGGAGGTTGTGGTGTCAGAAACAGTGGGGGAATGCAAGAATGTATGTGACAGACATAAGGCAATTCTAGTGTGGGATAAGAAGAAGTAGGCTGTTGTTTAACTAAGATCAGCAGCTTATCTATTAGGTACAGAAATGGGCAGACTAGGTGGGCCAAACGGTCCTTATCTGCCATCAAATTCAATATTTCTATGTTTCAAGCTTCACCTTGTTAATGTGCTTCATTTAGCCCTAAGAGCTAGATGGGGGAGGGGGGTATACCTGTGCGGATGGGCTAGAAGCTGATGGATGACTAACCAGTTGGATAGTCTAAAGTCAGCTAGGGTTGGTCCCTTCAGGTAGTTTGCCCCTACTTCATAAGACAGTGGGTGAATATGCTTATCCCAGTTTGGATGCAACTTATGGTGTCCCTGAGCTTTTCGGGACTATAGAGATGCCCTTTCATAGCTGTGATAAAAAGGTTTTTACACCGTTGAACATAGGATGGGTGCCCAATACGAACCCTCCTCCCTGCCCATCTTGGTACAGATTAATAGTGGCACAATGGTAAGCAGATGGGGTAGCATTAAAGCTAAAGGATGTGTGGAATCTTGATCCAGTTGCCTAATTCTTTCCCTTTCCCACCTGCACAACCCCTCTGTACCTGTAGCCCTCTGGGATGTTGGTGCTATTGGTATATGCACCAGTACAACCCATCTGTACCTGTAGACCTCCGGGATATTGGTTTTATTGGTATATGCACTTTACTAGCCTGGTACCCCAGGGAAGCGAGGCTCAAAGCAGCCAACCTAAGTGCCCCATGTTTGATTCCAGCACTCAGTAGAACGAGGCCCATGGGACACCTTGGAAGTTCATTTTGGCTCAACCCCTAACTGGAAGGACAAGTTAGGCCTGAGAGGACTGTGCTTCCTTGGCCTGCCATATCTACCTTGCCTGCTGCACGATATTGCCCACTATTTAATCTGCTTAAATTTGCTTAATCTGGTTCAAGGTTAGTTGGCATTCATCTGTATCCCCTTCCCCCGGGTCATGCCTGAAAATAGGCAGAATCTGTCTAGTGCACTTATCTGGTCAACAAAAACTAAAGAAATAAATAAATTTTCAAATAGTTTGCCTTTTTTAAAGTTTTTGGGGATGTTACTGTCTATACATCATGAACTTTTGTTTGTTGTTGGATCAATGCATGAGCATCTCCTTGTTTCTAATTGTTATTCTATAGCCCCCCCCCCACCGGGAAAATACCCACTCCTCTAGCCCGAAAAAGACTCCATCTGACTTACACAGATGGACCTCTGCCTTGGTCAGCTGCTTACCTGTTCCACTTCAAGATTTTCTGATATACCCATGACTATGGAGGAGGCCTCCTTTATTACTTGGAACATTAGGGGGCTCAACTCTCCCTCAAAAAGGAAGAAGCTGCTGATGCAGCTGAAAAGGGTGAAGGCCAAGTTTGCCTTTTTACAAGAAGAAACTAACTAGGCAGGACCATGTATACTTGGAGAAGGACTGGGTGGGAAAATAAATACATGCCAGTGCCTCCACAAGGAAAAGAGGAGTGGTCATCCTGTTACACAAATCCCTCCCCAGGTCTATCGTGAAGAGCAAAACAGACCCCCATGGCAGATGGGTGATTGCCCTGCTTGACACTCCCAATGGGTGAATCCTATTGGTAAATGTATATGCCTCTAATGAGGATGACCCCACCTTTTTTCTTGACTTAACGACCAAAATCAAAGCCATGGTGGGGACAGGCACTTCCATTATTGCAGGGGAAGATTTCAACCTCATGCTGGTACCGGCTCTGAACAGAACCGATCAAGGGAAAGAAACCCATACTTGGGGGGTGTAAGCCACACTGCAGCTAAGCTCCGAGTTTCAGTTGGTCAACATATGGCTTCTCATACACCCCAAAGAATGTGACTATACTTTCCAGTTTGGGGTGCATGGATTGTTTAGTCACCTGGACTTTTGGCTTATCTCACAATACCTTACTCAATATGTCCTAGACTCCAGTATTCCACCCACTGTCATCTCCGATTATGCCCCACTCCAGCTGTTACTATCATGGGGCTTCCCTCTACCCCATTCTCCCACCTGGAAGCTGCACCCACTCTTTATGCAAGATCCAAAATTTGCAGAGTGGGCCAAATCTAAAACCAAGTTACATAGAAACATAGAAACATAGATTTTGACAGCAGATAAGGACCGCTTGGCCCACCCAGTCTGCCCGTTTCCCTACCTGATGGATAAGCTGCAGATCCTAGTTAACCAGCAGCCTACTTCTTCCTACCCCCACCCCCTAGAATTGCCTTATGACTGTCCCATGCATGCTTGAATTCCACCACTGTTTTTGACTCCACAACCTCCTCCAGAAGGCCGTTCCATGCATCCACAACCCTCTCTGTGAAAAAATACTTCCTTAAGTTACCTTTAAGCCACCCCCCTTCTATCTTCAAACTGTGCCCCCTTGTTCTTGCACACATCTTTTTTTGAAAGATGCTACCCTCTTGGACTTTGTTGATTCCCTTGAGGTACTTGAAAGTTTCTATCATGTCCCCCCTCTCCATCCTTTCCTCGAGGCTATACACATTTAGCTCCTTAAGTGTCTCTTCATATTTCTTCCAGTGCAGACTCTGCACCGTTTTAGTTGCCCTCCTCTGGACAGCTTCCATCCTGTCTATGTCTTTGCGGAGATTGGGTCTCCAGAACTGCACGCAGTACTCCAGATGGGGTCTCACCAACTGTCTGTACAGGGGGATAATAACTTCCTGTTTTCTACTTGTGATGCCTCTCCCTATGCATCCCAGTATCCCCCCAGCCCTCCTTGCTGCCCTCTCACATTGCTTGCCCACCTTTAGGTCATCTGATATGACTACCCCAGGTCCCTTTCCATTTTGTTGTTGTTAGTATCTCACCCCCATTGTGTACTCTTCCCTGGTTTTTGTTTCCCAGGTGCATTACCTTGCACTTCTTAGCATTGAATCTAAGCTGCCATACATTTGACCATTCCTCTAACTCTTGCAAGTCCCTTCTCATCCTTTCCACCCCACCTTGTGCATCAACTCTGTTGCAGATCTTTGTGTCATCTGCAAAGAGACATACTTTTCTTCCAGTCCCTCTGCAATGTCACTTATAAAGACATTGAAGAGGACCGGTCCTAATACTGAACCCTGTGGTACCCCACTAGCAACCCCCCTTTCTTCAGAGTGGACTCCATATACTGTTACTCTCTGTGTCCTATTCTCCAGCCAATTCTTTACCCAGGCTGTCATCTTGGGACCCACTCCCAGGCTGGCTAACTTGTATATTAATATTTTGTGTGGGGCTGTGTCAAATGCCTTGCTAAAGTCTAGGTAGGCCATGTCCACAGCCCCTCACTGATCTACTGCTTTGGTCACCCAGTCAAAGAAATCTATCAGATTTGTCTGGCATGACCTTCCCGCTGTGAATCCATGCTGCCTTGGGTCCTGTGCCCCTCTGGCCTCTAGATACTCAACAACTCTTTCCTTCAGAAGTGATTCCATCATTTTCCCTACCACTGAGGTTAAACTAACAGATCTGTAGTTTCCTGCTTCTGCCTTGCTCCCACTTTTGTGAAGGGGAATCACATCTTGTTTTTACAGGAGAACCCAGTCTTTGATACCTCTGCACAAACTACCTGGGAAGCATACAAAGTTAAGATGAGAGGGACGATTATAGGATATGCCACACACAGGTGGAAAAAGAGGGAAGAGGAGTTGGTCAAACTTGAAGATGACCTTGTCACTTCCGAACAAGCCTTTAAAGTTATGTCTCATCTATTCACCTACTCTACCTGCGGCCAGCAGGTTCTCCTGATCCATCTGAAACTTAATGAGCTCCTATCCAGGAAAGCTGATCTGGCTCTCCTCCAGGTGCACCACTCCTATTGGGAGGGTGGGGACAAAAGTGGAAAAATACTAGCTTACCAACTCCCCAAACAACAGGCAAACAGGTATATCACGGGGCTTAAAGACCCCCTATCCATGAAGGTAAGAACTGAGCCACAGGAGGTGAATGACACCATGGCAACATTCTACTCCTAACTACATACCTCCTCCAGGGCTGAAACTTGGCCCAAAACTCATGAATCTTTAGGCACCATAAAGTTGCCTAAATTATCCCATGCCCAAAAGGCATCCCTTGAGGTACCACTAGCTCCAAAGGAGATATCGGAGGGCTTACTGTCTCTCAAAAAGGGAAAGCTCCTGGGAGGGATGTGTTTTCTGTAGATTTATTTCAGGCAATTGCACCCTTGCTCACCCCCTTACTCTCACAGGTATTCATTCCAAAAATATTGGCATACTACCACACACCCTTCTTGAGGCCATAATCACTGTCCTTCCCAAGAAAGCAAAACGTCCCACTGAAGTGGCCAGCTATCACACCATATCCTTGATTAACACTGATAGCAAGGTATACACCAGAGCACTGGCTAATAGGATAAATCCGTTACTGCCCACCTTGATCCATCCTTCACAGGTCAGACTTGTAAGAGGCAGATTTAGCACTGACCATTTATGAACACTTCTCAATCTGATTTATTTGGCCAAACAGGTGAATACCCTGGCTGCTGCTCTAGCAATAGATTTTAAGAAGGCGTTTGACTTTGTTGATTGGGATTATCTCCATACTGTCCTTGAGCATTTTGGTTTTGGCCCTCATTTCAGATCTACCTTAACAGCTTTATATACCTCCCCCTTAGCAAAGATGCTAATTCCACACTATTGGACCCCTTTCAACTCCATAGGGAACCAAACAGTGGTGTCCCCTCTTCCTCTTTTCCTTTGTCCTAGCAGTCGAGCCCTTAGCAGCAGCAATCCAACAGAACAGCCATGTTAAAGGGTTAGTCTAGAACAGTCACACTACTATACCCTGATATATGCAGATGACCTGCTGGTCCCCTTAGGGGATGTTCAGATATTAATCCCACCACCACTACTTGCCCTTCTAAATCAATTCATGCATATTTCTGGCCTTAAAGTTAATCAAACAAAAACTGAGATTCTCCCCCTCAACCCGAAGTGTAAGCCTCAGATTATACCTCGGTCAGGGTTCAAATGGGCACATGATACCATTACATACTTGGGTGTCGGAGTTGGGGCAAATACTGATAAGTGGTCGGACAATAATTTAGGCCCTCTGATGACTGAATGCAAGGGAGAGATGGACCGGTGGACTTGCCTTCACCTCACTTAGGCTGACAAGATTGCACCAGGGGCATTGCTAGGGCTGGGCCTTTTGGGCTACAGCCCCAAATGTTTTGACTGTGGCCCTGAACCTTTCTTGCACTGTCCTCATTTTTTTTTTCTACTGCAGTGCATGGTGTCGGTCTGGTTCCTGTTTTTGCACTGCCTGCCCTCAGCTCAGTCTCCACGCCGACCAAGTCAATTGGCCCCCACTGCACTCAGTTGCAACCAGTAGCAAATGTCAGGTAGTGGCTAGGCATGCTCAAAACCCCATTTTCACTGCTGCCTGTTGGAGTGCCCACCTACCTGTCATCCCACCTGGCTTTCCCTCTGCAAGACCCTCCACCCAGCTCCGTGTTCCTCCTCCCCCCGATCCACGGTGCACTCACTGATGAACTGATTCAGGCTGCTGTAGAAGGGCAGGAAAGGACATGGAACAGAACTCATTCAGGTGCTGAAAGGTGAATGGAATAGCATTGTCAAAGTATGTCACCTCAGTTATTATTACCTCATGCAGTTTGTTCATCACCCGTCGACCACCCAGGGCCCATCATTTGCTTGGCGCTAACACCATAGCAACCATCAGTACAGCTCCTCACACAGTGTTTGTGATTGGTGATGACTGGAGTTGAGTTCTGGGTGCCCTGGCAATGTCTGACAGCAGACTCAGAGGTACAGGAGGAAAACGCAGACTAACAGAGAGAGAGAGCGGGGAGAAGAGTGAATTACCCTCATCATCACTCACCCCAAACCAGATCCAGATCATGGATGTGATACCCCTTAACAAAATAATATGCTATTTATTATACGCATGCTGCCTGGCTGCTGCTGCATTGCAATCATGACTCACTAATTGGAGATTCACTTATGGATTAAATAGTAAGTTATGAGACTGGAGAGAGTCTGAGAGAGACAGTGACATAACTGTCTGGAACTGGATGCCTGCCTGAGACTGGTGGTTTTGAAATCGGCTGAGTGAGTCATCTTCACTCATCAGTGACTGTCATACTGTACAAATACTTTTCACTTCACATCTCTGTAATACAGATCAATCACTCAGTCAATCAAAATCTTTATTTATCCAGGCGAACTTTGTTGAGCAGTGCTTATTTGCAAGATATGCAGATGTGAAGTGAAAAGTTTGAACTCACTGGCACTGCACTGCATTTATTTGCAAAGTGGAGCAGCTGGGAGGGAGAGGGAGATCAGATCACATCAGGATAGGAACACCAGGGAGAGACTGACAGAGGAGATAAAATAACTGTGTTTGTGCACTTACTACCCTAGTGCACTGTGTGGTGGCACTGACTGCTGCCTGCCAGCCTCCGAAAGGAGTGCTGGCAAAAGCCAGCTATGAGCTGCTGCCAGCAGCCAGCTGCTGTCACATGATGACATTCAATCTTACATGGGTGGGCTCAGGATTCTCTGTTGTTTGTTCTGACACCTTCAAATATATGAATACTGTTTGCTATTAGCTGTTTGATATGTAACGTAAAAACTTCTGTAACCTCCTGTCTATCATATTGCATTTGTGTTGCTGTCTATGTGTTGAATTCACTTGAACTGACGTGGAGCCTTTGGAAATGAGTCCTTGACTCAAAGGGTTATAATTCTGATATCTATAATAAATAAATAAAATGTGCATTGTGGGATACCAATTTGTAGTTTTTGCTACTTGATAGTCACATGACTATTAAGCAGCATGGACTACAGAGTGTCATCATGAGCAATAGAGCTTTGTGAGTGGTCAGTGAGTGACATGTGAGTATGGATGAAGGTGTGGCCTTTTCAGTCAGAGACAGACTGGAGAGAGAGAGTGAAAGCAAAAGCACTGCTGTTCAGTCAGTGCACAATTCGTCTGTTGTTGAGTGGAATTTAAAAAAAAAAGAGTGTATACTACTTTTATATTTTGACATAAAAACAGTCATTTTCTGTATTTCAGCAGTTGTTGCAGTGCTAACTTTGTAGTTATTGCCTTTGTTTACCACTTCTGTAAGGCAAGGATAGAAAGTCCCATTTTTTACTCTAGGCCTACTAGGCCAGTAGGCCACAGAGAACCATAACTTGAGTTGTAACTTGTGTGACTGAGAACTGAGTGAGCCTCATCACAGTCATCAACTCAACACAATCTAGGTGGGCACTGGGAGAGCAGAGGGGACATTTTGTTAAAAAAAATTGTAGTTGTTGTTGCAGTTTAAATCACAGAAGCCTGTCCACCTCATCAGTGACCCAGAGTACCTGAGATTATTTTTTTGCCAGAACCGTGCTTGTTGTGGGAGGGCTGAGAGAAGCAGTGTGTGCTGCTGTACTACTCTAATAAAAAAAAAAAGAAAATTGTAGTCATTGCAGTTTAAATCACAGCAGCCTCTGATCCACCTCATCAGTGACCCAGAGTACCTGAGATTTTTTTTTGCCAGTCCTGGGCTTGTTGTGAGAGGGCTGAGGGCAACAATGCGTGTCGCTGTACTCTAGTAATACAAAGAAATGTGTAGTTGTTACAGTTTAAATCACAGCAGCCTCTGATCCACTCATCAGTGATGCAGAGTAACTTGAGATTTTTTTTGTCACTACCATCAGGCCTGTTGTGGGAGGGCTGAGTGCATCAGTGTGTGTGTGTGTGTCGCCATACTACTCTGATAAAAAAAAAAGAAAATTGTAGCCATTGCAGTTTAAATCACAGCAGCCTCTGATCCACCTCACAGTGACCCAGAGAACCTGAGATTTTTATTTTTGACAGTCCCAGGCTTGTAGTCAGAGGGCTGAGGGCAGCAGTGTGCGTTGCCATACTCTAATAATAAAAATAAACACGTACTTGTTCTAGTTTAAATCTTGGCATCCTCTGATTCACCTCATCAGTGACCCAGAGTACCTGAGATTATTTTTTTGCCAGAACCATGCTTGCTGTGGGAGGGCTGAGAGAAGCAGTGTGTGTTGCTGTACTACTCTAGTAAAAAAAAGAAAATTGTAGTCACTGCAGTTTAAATCACAGCAGCCTCTAATCCACCTCATCAGTGACCCAGAGTACCTGACATTTTTTTTTTGCTTGTCCTGGGCTCGTACTGGGTGGGTTGAGGGCAGCAGTGAGTGTGTCACCATACTCTAGTAATAAAAATAAACATATAGTTGTTGCAGTTTAAACCTCAGCAGCCTCTGTCTGATCCACCACATAAGTGACCAAGAGTATCTCAGACTAAACTTGCTTGCTTTGAGGGTGGCAGCACTGGCAGTGTGCATCTCAGAATTCTTTTGAAAATATTATTATAGTGGTAGTTGAAGGCTTTTAGGCCAGACTGTGATTCACAGTGGTGATCCACTGAAATCTTAGTTGCCATTGTAGTGCAAGCCAGTTCCTTGCGGGAGAAGTGCAGTGTGCAGCTCAGCTAGTATTCACACACACACACACACACAAAAACAAAAAGAAAATACTTTAGATTGTGTCTCTACTGCTGTAATCCACAGCGGTAAGTAATGCAGTAAACCTCAGTGTGTCTGTGCTACTGCCTTGCTTTGAGCCGTGAGGTGACAGTGTGTGGCTCAGTTATATTGCAATAAATTATTGTATCAGAACTTGCTGGTTCCACTGTGTCAAAGATTCATGGAAAAGGATGGACGCAGAGTCAGGATTCAAGGTTTAAAGCACTAAGCATGGCCTATATTTTATTTACAGCCAGAAATAAAAATATTGGCCTTGCTTGGCACTTTAAACCTTGAATCCTGACTCTGCAGCCATCCTTTTCCATGACTCTTTGACACTGGTGTCAGAAGTGGGATTGGTTGAAGAGTGGGTAGTTTTCCTGCCCAGGTGGATGATGAATTTAACAGCCTGTCACTGGAGAGAAGCCTGAGGGACCCAGCTGTGTTTCAACGTGCATTATGGCTCACAAGCTGGGAGAACCTTTGATGATTGGACTGGAGGATGCTCGTAGGAAAACCTACATGGCAAAGACAGAAGTAAAAGAGGAAGAGGCAACTGGCAAGTCCTCTGAAGATGTTACTGCTGAAGGTGAGCCTCCTGAAGATGTTCCCCCTGATGACATTAGAGAACTATAACGATGGCTATGTATAAAACAAGTTGAGATGGATAAGAAGCATGAACTCACCTAAACAGAACTCTATCCACTAAAATAGCTGACTACACCTCCTCCCAACTCCCTATTACCACCGGCGTTCCCTAGGGCTCAGTCCTAGGCCCCATCCTATTCTCCATCCTACTAATTGATCTGCCTAACTCTTGCTTCACTACCGCAATACACATGTACGCTGATGATATGGTCCTCTTCTCTTCCGGCCGTACCCACGAAGTAGTCACCTCTAATCTCCAGACCGATTTCAACAAAGTACAAAACTGGTTTAACTCCAACTAACTCTCCTTAAATGCCAAGAAAACTGTCTTTATGTCTTTCAGCACTAGACAGAGACTATCCAGACTTACATCCACCCTGATTTTCCATACCCTAAATAACACAATCCTTGAAGATGTGCCCTCCTTTAAGTACCTGGGGGTTTGGCTTGATAGTCACATCTCCTTCTCCCTACACATAGACACTATCCTATCAAAACTGCACCCAAAGCTTGGTGCCCTCTAATGAAACCGGTCATGTCTCCCGCTCCCTGTGAGATGCAAAATAGTCCAGAAAATTATTCTACCATCCTTCGATTCCTGTGATGTTGTTTACAGCTCTGCCTCTAAGTCCACCTTAGCCAGACTGGATCCCCTCTTTAATGCTTTCTGCCACTTTGCCCTCGATGACCCCCCATGCCTATCACTGCGAGTTGTACCATTCAAAGGCCCTTCCTTCCCTGAGTAACCGGCGCCTACTTCACTGTGCTAAATTTGTTTCTAACTTCTGGCTTGGTTCCCTTCCTCCCTACCTTGTATCCTCCCTATCTTCTCCTCTTACCTCTGCCCTCTCCCTCAGGTCTACTGACTCCAGGTTTTTAACAATCCCTCACCGAAGGACCTCTGCAGGCCAATAGGCTTTCTCTTACCTCTTTCCTAATCTCTGGAATGGCCTGCTGGCCCAAATCCGCCATTCCTCTTCCAAACACTCGCTATCCTCTGCTCTCACTAACTTCCTTGCACTGAACTGTACCTGCCCCTGACCTCCCCCCCCTGATGGATTCTCTTCACCCCCTGATCCCCTCCTCCTCCCCACATACCTGACCAGTGGCTCAGCCCTCACCTAATTGTCTGGCTTATATACTGCCCCTACAACCAATGCTCTTACTGTTTCATGCCCCCTCCCCTTCCCCAAACCTCCCTCCTCCCTAATTACCCTAGTGTTTACTTAACAGCCCTGCAACCTCTCCTCTATCCCAAATGTCCTACTTCCATCTCCTGCTGCCAACTTGTTGTTCTTGCTTCAGTTAAATCTCTGTTACTGGTACGTATATAATCATGTATAATCCTAGATGTGTTTTCAATTATGTATTACACTTACCTAGAGGCTCATGTTCTGTACTGTCCTCCTCAGGTAACAAGCCCATATATAATCTCACTTCAGTTATGTAACAATTGTTGTATTGCTCCATTCCATGCTCAACCTATTGACTGCTGTATGCATACCATCCTCCCATGTTCCTCCCCCCAGGTCGCACCGTGAGACGAGCATCTTTTTGCTCAGTGTGCCTTTTCTGGTGAAACATTTTCAATAAATAAATAAATTAAGGGCTATAAAGGCTATGGGAGCACAACCTCCTTTTTTATCCACTGACCTCCCTAAAGACATTACAGTTACAAAGCTGAGAGAAGCAGATGATATTGAGTCACATCTAACGACCTTTGAATGAGTGGCACAAGCCTGTGGGTGTCCAAGGGAGCAGTGGGTCATCTGGCTTGCACCATACTTACCAGGAAAGGCTCAACTGACTTACAGCCACATGAATAGCCAAGAAGTCCAGAACTATGATACCATGTGTCAAGAAATCTTACGCTGGTATGACATAAGCCCAGAGACTTATCGACAGTGATTCTGAGCCTTCAGGCACCATGCTTCTGATAACCCACGAGAAGCATATGCTAGACTCAAGGAACTGTGCCACAAGTGGTTGCATCACAGACTAGACCAGAGCAGATTATAGAGATGCTCATCCTGGAACAGTGTATTAGGGTCCTGCCATCTGATGTTCAAACTTGGGTGAGAGAGCATTGGCCAGAAACATCAGAAAAAGCCATCTCCCTCATTGAGAATTATTTGGCTGCCCATCTGAATTGTCAAAGAGGGTATTGTTGACCTGGTACTGGGACTGCCAAGCCTATGGTAAGACCTACTCCTTTTGCTTCTACAGGGACTGCTATGGGGTCACACAGACATTTAGTCCTAAAAGGCAATTTAACCATGATATCATATGTAGAGTACCAGGGCAAAGGTCATATAGACCGCTTGTGCCCTAAACATAAGACCACCCTAACACTGTTGTCCCTGGCTAACTGGGGACAGTATTTAGTACCTATAACCATTGGCCATAAAGTTGTAAATGGACTACTTGACTCCGGCAGTAAATAAACCCTGATTAGAGCGGATGTGGTGGAAAGTCATATAACTTCTGGTACTAAGACTTGAGTGACATGTGTACATGGAGACACCCATTATTACCCACTGATGCAAGTCAAAATGTCTATTAAAGGACTTGAACAACAAATGGATGTGGGTGTAGTTCTTTACCTTCCAGTATCTGTGGTAGTTGGACATGATCACCCTGATTTTAAACACTTGGTGACCGAGGTATTTGATATGAATGCTGTAACTACCAGGGCACAAGCACAGCAAGAGGAACAGTGGGCATGTCTTTTCCCTTTTGATGATGAACTTTATGACCCCCAGGAAAAGTTTGAAAGACCAAGAGAGAGAGAAGGCATGATAAAGCCCAATGGACTGTAAGTCATGTGGACACTATGATGGACATTTGTGAGAATGTAAAAAGTAATGTGTTTGGGAGGCATATCATTACATGCTTTTTTCCAGCAGGTGGGGAAGGGTACTGTACAAGGACCCAGGTTTATGAGCAAAAAGGGACTGTTATGTAGAGAATGTATACATCCCACTACAGGGGAAACAATAGAACAGGTGGTAGTCCCTAAAATGTACAGGGAACAGCTTATGCACCTTGCTCATAATATCCCCTTAGCATGGCATATGGGCAGAGACCAGACTTTGAGTCATCTCCTGCTTAGAATCTATTTGGCCGGGGATGCATGACCAAGTGGCTGAGTATTGCCAGAGTTGTCCTGAATGCCAGAATTTGGCAACAGTAAAAAAAAAAAAGGAAAAGATGCCCCTACCCCATTTAAGAGGATAGCCATGGATATTGTGGGACCCTTACAAAAAAGCTCAAAGGGCAATAGGTTCATCATGGTTATTTGTGGTTACTTCACTAAATATCCAGAGGCTAAACCTCTACATACCATCACTGCTGAGAAAATAGCAGAAGAGCTAGTAAAACCTTTCAGTCGAGTTGGAATTCCAGATGAAATACTCACTGATCATGGTACCAACTTTTGTTCTAGACTACTGGAAAGGCTTTACTCTACTCTGAATGTTGAAGCCCTGCACACATCCCCATACCACATCCAGACTGATGGTTTGGTTGAGCGGTTCAACCAAACTATGAAAAAGATGCTTCAGAAATTCATGCAGGAAGAAGGGAAAGGATGTAATGAATATTTACCCTTCCTCATGTTCGCATACAGGGAAGTACCACTAGCATCTATGGGGTTTTCCCCAATTGAATTGCTGTACGGCAGAAACTCAAGGGGCTCCCTGGATGTGATTAAGAAAGAATGAGAGGAGAATGATGGGGAAATGGCACAAAGCACACTAGGCTATATGTCTGTACTGAGAGCAAGACTTACAAGTACAGTAAGATAGCCCATCAGCAGAATACAGAGAAGCAAGTCTCCCAGAAAATCCAATATGATAAGCGGGTAGGGCAGAAACAATTTCAACCTGGAGAGAAGGTATTATTATTACTGCCCAGTTCTGACCAAAAGCTGTTGATGAAATGGCAGGGGCCTTATACAGTCCTCCGGCATACAAGTCCAGTAAATTATGAGATCGAGGTGCCCGACAGGAGAATTAAGAAGGGCATACACCATGCCAATCTCCTGAAGAGATGGTACCAAAGGCCTGCCCCAGAACTATATGCATGCCCTGATCAAAAAGAAAGTGAGATGGTTATGGCGTACTATAGGCTTGAGAAACAAGGAGAAATGACAGATGTGGTTATAAATCCAGCTATAACCAAACAACAGCAACAAGAATTGGAACAGGTACTAAGTAAGTTCAAAGATACTTTTACCACCATCCCTGGAAAGGTAGATGGGATTCAGCACCACGTCACTTTGACCCAAGATACCCCAGTAAGGCAAAAGGCATAAAGAATTCCAGAAAAACTGAAGGATGAAGTGATTCAGGAGGTGAGGAAAATGCAAAACCTCAATGTAATTGAACCTTCACCAAGTGATTGGGCCTTTCCAATGGTTATAGTGGGTTAAAAGGAAGGTGGTATCAGAATCTGTTTAGATTTTAGGAAATTGAATGCTATGTCCACGTTTGACGCGTATCCAATGCCTAGACTCAATTATCTAATTGACAAGCTAGGAAATGCCAAATATCTAACTACATTTGATTTAACTAAGGGTTATTGGCAGATTCTTTTGGACATGCAGTCAAAAGAGAAGACAGCCTTTGTAACCCCTATTGGCCTATTCCATTTCAATACAATGCCCTTTGGGTTACATGGTGCCCCTGCTACTTTCCAGTGGTACATGGGTCGTACATTATATCAGCACACAGCATATTGAGGTGCCTACCTTGACGATGTTGTGGTATTTAGTAACACATGGGAAGAGCACCTACACCATCTTAAGGCTGTCTTATGTGCACAATTAACAATAAACCCTGCCAAATGTGCCATTGGGATGCAGGAGACTAAGTATCTGGGTTTTTATATTGACAAAGGACAGGTTAAGCTGATATAAGTAAGATTGATGCTATAGCCAATAGCCCATGTCCAGTAACTAAAAAACATGTGCCGTCTTTTTTGGGGTTGGCTGGATACTATAGAAGATTTGTCCCAAATTTATCCATCATCGCCACACCCCTTACTGACCTCACAAAGAAGAGTTATCCTACAAAGGTAAAGTGAACTCCAGGGTGCAAGGAAGCATTCTGTACTGTTATGGTGCAGCTGTGTAGTTCACCAGTGCTAAGAAGTCCGGATTTTAAACTTCCCTTTATAGTATAGACCGATGCATCAGAAAGAGGTATTGGAGCCATATAATCACAAACAACTGAAGGGGAGGAACATCCCGTAATTTGTGTCAGCTGTAAATGACATGAAACAGAGACCTGCTACTCAACTATTGAGAAGGAATGCCTAGCCATTAAGTGGGCTATCAAGGCATTAAATTTTATCTATGGGGGGCAGAGTTTGAAGTTATCATGGACCATAACCAACTCTGTTCGCTGCATGTGATGAAGGGCAAAATTCCATGCATAATGCGGTGGCACTGTGTTATGCCTGGGATTGTTTACATATCAACTGCAGCCATATAGGTTTACTGCCAAACACAGGGCTGGTGTTCTTAATTGTAATGTAGACGTTTTGTCCCAGTATGGGGCAGATGTACAGTCAGAACTCGGGGTAATTGTTTATGCATGGATACGGAGATAGGTGTCTCCTTATCATTTAGTAATTGTTTTGTTTAAGGGACCCCGAGGTGAAGCTTTGGGAGTGGGAGGACTAAAGCTCCATCTCTCCTCAGAGAGATCTGACACTGGCTCTGACCTTAAAGAAACAGAATGGGTATGACAATCCTTTAATTTTCCCCTAGTTTTCCTCTTGAGTGGGGATAAAATTGTCATAGGACTGCTGAGACCCTGTGTGTTAACTGGTGTCCATTTCTTTTCTTCTTCCTACAAAAGCCTGCTGCTGCAGCGCCTCTATCATCCTGTGCACTTTGTCTAAGTAAATCTGTATTTTCCCCTTTCCAGTTAGGCCAACTGGGAAAGTTCCCTGCTATCACTAACTGGACCCAGTATACATCAGTCTTCTGACTCTTGGTACCCCCCCCCCCATTTTTCATGAGCCTCTGTGTTTGTAAGCAAAGGCTCAAATAAAAATAAAAAATGCAGCAACCACAGTTGTTAAGCTTAAAAGCTGATAGAATATTGCACACAGACAGTGCTGTCCTTTATGGAATAAAAGCAACATTGCTTTTAATGCTGAGCTCGGAAGACGATAGCTGTACTCTGTAATTTACCAGAAGGTTTAGAAAAGCTCTTTAAACCAGTTAGTGTCTCCCTTGAAGCGTTTAGCATTATTTTTGTTTCCTGGGGTTACCCCCCCCATGCTAGCACCTTATCTTGTATTGTTTTTCATTTCTTAGCACATCCCTTGTCCCTCACAACCAGCAGCCAATCCTGCAGCAGGATATTTGTAAGTGGCAGACTTGCAAGCTAGGAAGCAGTCAAACACTACAGTTCTCGAATGCAAGAAAGACAAAGTAAGAAAACTGAATTCAAATAAGGTCAAAGAAAGCACTTGTGTTAAGAATGTACAGTGAGGGTGTAGGTTTTAAAAACAGGGAGCACTTATGTTTGCTTTGTAAATTAGACCAGACAGAAACAGTGACCTGACACTCCCAGTAACAGAATGTATGTTTGTTTGAAATTACTAAGTGAGACATATATTATTCAGACAAGTAAAACAAAGCTACCCTTTCTAAATAGATAAACAGAGTAGACATATCCAGTTCTGGAAGATATGGAGTTGTATTGTTTTGTTTCTGAGTACACCAATGTTTTATAATTCTGTTACCAGGAAAGGTTTCAGTTAAAACTTTTACTGCACAATGGAAAGCATGTGAATGCCAATTGCTTTCTTTTGCACAACTGTTTTTGCATAATGAATTGTATTAGAATAGTACCAGAGTACTTACTGTGCATACCTAGCTGGAGGTCCTCATCCCTGCGCTTCCCATTGTTTTCTAAGAGTCGGCCGGCCTTTTCCTTCATAACTATATACTGGCAAGCCCAAGGGGAGGGGCCTGCTGCTAAGGATTTTTGTAAATATTAGCAAAACAGCTAAAATATCAAGATTTAAAAGCCTTATTATTAGCATCTACTTCTCTTTTCTGTTTTACTGTATGTTTCACATAAAACTTGGTTTATTCGGAAGTTAGATGTTTTAAAACAGTAGCGGGTGGAGTTTAAGTTAAACCACCTAACCCCACCGGTATAAATGAAGCTCTTTTGTGTAACCACTTCAGATGAGTGGAGAGATTGGTGGAGTGCTGACCTCATCTGGAGCTCTAGCTGCTTACTAGAGAACTGTTATCATTTTATGCTTTTGTTTTATTTTTGCCATTTTCCAGTCCGCTTTTATTTTTATTTCTGGCTGTAAAAATATTGACCTTGCTTGGTGCTTTAAACCTTGAATCGTGACTTTGCATCCATCCTTTTCCACGACTCTTTGACACAGTGTTTCATAAAAAATGGATATCCGAAATTTCTTTAAGTCCAAAGAAAAGAATACACATGAAGAAGTGAGAGTAATTACCAATTCAGACAGTAATGATAACGTTGCACTCCCTCATTCTAGAGCATTATGTGCCACTGTGCATGGGGGGGACGCTGAACCAAGCACAAGTGACCAGAACAGTCACAGTCACATTGATGTTGACGCAGAAAATATAAATAAAACTAACAGTGAACTTGTAAATGCTCAAAATGTAACAGATCTGGGAACAACTGAGACAGGGCCTATTCAGAGTAAGTTACCTCATTACCCACAACATTCATTTGGAGGGAAATAAAGCTCATTCCAGTTTCATTGCTTTGAAAGTTACAACTGGTTAGAATATTCTGTTACTCTGCATGCTGCCTTTTGTTATCCTTGCAGATGCTTTGGACTAAAATATGGAGCCACTCTACCTAATAAAGATAATTTGTTATGCACATGTTTTGTTAATTGGAAAAGGGCACTTAACTCATTTTGAGAGCATGAAAAGGCTTCATAACATGCAAACGCAAACATCTTATGGGCTGGATTTAAAGAGACGAAGAATTCTGGTGATATTATCCACAAATTGCAAGCAGCAAACATCAAAGAAGTAAATGACATGCTGTGCTATCTTGAGTGCATAATTGCTGTCACATTATTTCGGGATAGGCAAGGACTTTCTTTCAGGGGTCATGATGAAATGGATGGCAGTTATAATAAAGGACATTTTCTGGAATGCTTGGATCTATTAAAACAATTCGATCCTTTTCTACAAATATACAAGGCACCTTCAAATGCCACTTATATTTCTTCACAAGCTCAAAATGAGGTGATTGCATGTTGCACAGAAGAGGTAATTTCAAAGACGGTGAACTTAACAGCTCAGGAATGTTTACTGTTATGGCAGATGAAGCAAGAGACAAACATAAAGAGCAGCCAGCAGTTTGCATGAGGTATATCGTACCTGGAACTGGAAGCATTATAGAGTGTTTTACAGGATTTACAGAACTGAAATATTTTAATGCTGTCTCCATTGTGGAATAACTGCTAAAATGTCTCCAGGACAGTGGAATTACAGGCCTAAAATGTGTGGCACAGGCATATGATGGTGCCTCTGTTATGAGTGGGGCAGTAGGGGAAGTTCAAGCTAAGTTCTGCCAGCATCATCCAGAGGCTGTGTATGTGCACTGCTATGCACATGAGCTGAATCTGGTACTTTGCCATACTTGCAAATGCATTACTGGAGCAAAATCATTTTTTCTGCACTATGGAAAGTGTATATGACTTTTTTAGCAGTTCTCTTGTTCATCATCATGAGTTTGTCAATATACAACATCAGTTAGACTTGAGCTCATCTGAGTTGGTCCAGTTGTTACATATTCGCTGATCTTGCCAGATCCAATCGATCAAGGCCTTGATTAACTGCTATGCAGCTGTGCTTCAGTGTCACACTCCAAAAGCCATTGGACTGTTAGCATCCTTGTAAAACTCAAGCACAATTTACTGCCAGGTCATTTTTCATTCTCTTCTAAAGGTAACAGAAGGCATCCACAAAATTTTACAAAGGGAAGATAAAGATATATCCACTGCAGTAGATTTTGTGGACTCAGTTCATCACTCTTGAAGAGATGCGGAGTGAGGACACTAGCAATGAATTGTTTAAGGAAGCTGTGTATTTTTGTGACAAGAATAATACGGAAATAAGTGACAGGAACAGAAGAAAATAAGCATTTGTCAATGCTAAGTATTGCTTGCTGTCATTAGCAGTGGAAGTGCAGGACTTAGACAGATGTAGTATAGGAATGGCAGTGAAGTATTAAACTGACTCCAACTCCACCCCCACCCTGAAGAGATGGAGAGGCATTGGGGTGTGCCTTTGGGTCGTCGCCATAATGGTCATGACATTTCACTTCATCCTACCCCTCAGACACTGGCAAGTGTCGAGGTGTGCTTTGGGAGTGTTTGGGCTTTACACTCACTTCATTCCATAAGGAAATACACTGAAATGGGTGCAGTATAGGAGAATGGGGTGAAATCTGGGGCCAAAGGGTAGAAGGCGCATCTCAATGCCTGCCACTGGCTGAAGGATGGGGGTGGAATTGCATGAGCATTACTGCCGACAATCCCGAGGCACACCCCTGACACCTGTCGGTCCCTACAGGGTAGGGCATTATGGTCAAAAACCCTAACACCCTGGACATTTCTTGGTATTTTTACTCCAGATTTTCAACATGGGTTTTTTTTGTGACCCCACCGCATGAACAGTGACACTATCAGTTTGTTATTTTGCACAGTGACTGCGCCACTTGGCAGCACAGGTGTGAAAGCACATTTTGGACAGGTTGTGAAAAATGACACTTGTACTGTTCATAAAGAGGTGTAAAAAATGGCAATGTTGAAAACCTGGAGTGAAAATTAAAAAAAAAAATGGTGAAGTCATGAGTGTGCGTAGAAACTGCGCAACACACACCCGTAATGTAATTAGTTTGAGGTTATTTTGCAGCAGATTTTCAACATAGGCACTTTGGGACCTCCGCTAATGATCAGAGTCAGTGTGATTTTTTAATCTGTACTAAACACTGATTTCCCACAGCAACTGCACAATTCTGTGCCAGAAATGTGAAACATATTTTGGCCAGGGTGTGAAAAATGACAGCTGTTCTTTTCGTAAGGAGGTGTGGACAAATGTCAATGTTGAAAATCTGGACTGAAAATATTATGAATTTGTGAACTTATGAAGGTGCGAGGAAATTGCACAAAGCACACTCATAACACAGTCATTTTATGGGTGTTTGTCACTAAATTTTCAACATAGCCAGTTTAAGACTTCTGCTCATGAACAGTGTCACTGTGATTTTCTTAATCTGTCCCAAACATTGATTTCACACACCGACCGTGCTACTGTATGCTACATGTGTGAAAAGACATTTTGGGCAAGATGTGAAAAATGACAGCTGTACTCTTCATAAGGAGATGTGGTAAAATGGCAATGCTGAAAATCGTGAGTGAAAATATTAAAAATGCTCAAAGTTATGAGCATGTGTAGGAACTGTGCAATGCACAACAGCTGTACTGTTCATAAGGAGGTGTGGTAAAATGGCAATGTTGAAATTCTGGAGTGAAAATATTAAAAATGCTAGAAGTTACGAGTGTGCGTAGGAACTGTGCAACGCACACTCGAAAAAGTAATTTTGGGGAATTTTTTCACCAAATTTTCAACATAGGGTTTTTGGAGGGCTACCTCATGAACTGTGACACTGTCATTTCATTAGTCAGTCCTGAAAGGTGGTTCCATGCAGTGACCATGAAATCACCTTTCAGGACCGCATAATAAAATGACTGACTGAGTTCATGAAGTGGGTGTCCCAAGAACCGCATGTTGAAAATTTGGTGAAAAAATTCCCAAACATGTCCAAGGTATGCACCAAAGTTGAAAAAAATCTATTTATGCCATTATACATCTGACCAGCATTTCTTCAGTTCGCAGTCAGGTTTGAAGAGTGCAGACACGTTCCTGGTCCATAGAAGATCATTATGACAGGCTCTGGAAGTAAGTATGGGGTGAGGCAGGGGGTGTGGGGAGGTGGAGTATGCAGAGGGTGGGCTTGGGTTGGGGAGGGCAGCAAGATAATCAATGAGGGATTGCTTTTTTTTTCTAGTTTTTTTTTGTTAAAGACGATGGGGGACTTTTGGCACGTTGGTGTGGGCTCCCAGCATGACACCAAGAAGTTTGTTTGGAAGGGGCAGTGGAGTTGATGGGGGATTGGGAACCCCCATGGGTCAAGGAGACTTTTGCCACACTGGGGTGGGCTCCCATCATGGCACATGGAAGTTTGTTGGGGAGGCAGTGGGGCTGATGAGGGATTGGGCACCCCTGTTGGCCAAATAGACTTTTGCCATGCTGGGGTGGGCTCCCAGTGTAGGAGATGGATGTTTGTTTCGGGGGAAATGAAGCCGATGGGGGATTGGGCAGCTCCATCAGCCATACAGTGTGCTGGGGTGGGCGTATGAGCTGAGGAGGGATTGGGCACCCTCCTCAGTAAACAACAAATTGGGGGGAGGTGCATTATGCCAATGGGGATTGGGCTACCCCATCAGCAAATGAACTGTAAGGGGGTCATGCCAATAGGGTGATTGGGCACCCTGTCTGCTTTTTTGGTTTTTTATTTATTGAAATATTTCACCAGGAAGGCACACTGAATGGCAGGCGATGGCTTTCTGTCAGCTTCGTGGGGACAGTGAGAGGCCGACAGAGAAGCCATTGCCATGAGAACACCATGCATTCAGCTGTTTTAGTAGCTTGTAATGTACCAAAACAACTGATTATGTGGTGGCTTGGCCAAATTGCTTCTCACATTGTGGCATGCTCATTAACTGCTGTGATCAACAGAATGCTCCTCTATTGGTTGTGGCAGAGACCAGCCCTAGAATGGACGGCTGCCATTCGTCACAACACTGACACGCCTCCATAACTCATATTTGCAGGAAGCTGACTCAATGTGTTTCTTGCAAATGCGTGCAAGCAAAACCCAAAAACAGAAACAGATGGATGATTTTATTATTGAGGCACCAGTGGGAGTGTGGGACCAAACTTCTTCTCAAGTGGACTTTCAAAAGAAGCTTTATTATCTGTGCCTTGATAGAATGTCTGTTGAACTAAAGTAAAGATTTTCTAGTGTTGCAGTTGAGATAATAAATGGCATTCAAGCATGCAACCTATCCTCTGCAGCATTCTTTTCTTCTGAATCCCTGGCTCCTCTAGCTCATCACTATAGGACTGAATTGCCAGAGGAGGAATTGTTTCTTGCAAAAAATTATCTGAAATGAAAAATGGAAGAAAAACAAATTAATACAAATGATGTTTATAGGCTACTAGAATCTCTTATGTTTCCAAAATTCAAGCAGTTTATCCAGGCAGCACTAACTATTCCAGTGACAAACTGTAGCTGTGAGCGCTCCTTTAGTGCACTGCGAAGGGTACATACATGGCTCAGAGCCACCATGACCCAAAACATATTAAATGATCTTGCAATTCTAGCAATTGAGAAGAAAATGTGTTCTGTGTCGTCATCAGATCAGGTAATTTCATGATTTGCCAAGAAAAACAACAGAAGGCATTAGTTGTTATTACCAGAGAAAGAGAGAGAGATCAGCAAAGAGGAAAACAAGAGAATGCACAAAAATAAAAATGATTATGCAGTATAATTTGATGTCCCTTGTTGTTATTGTGTACTTCACATTTGTATTTTTGAATGTGGACTTGCTAGTCTGAGCAGAAAAATTAAGCAAAATATTTTATTAATGGACCCATGTGATGTCAGTATAAAAATAATGTCATGCCACCTTCACATGCCTGTGGGTCACATTTTCCAATTTTGGTTAGCACCGTGCCACAGTGGTTAGGTGACATCGATAAGATAGATATACAGTGTTGCTGCATAGTTACACAAACATTAAAGAGCAGCTCAGCTGACACCTTTCCTTTGTGAACACTTTGAAAAAATAGTCAAAAACATTTTAAATTTGGACACCAATCACCCTGTATTTTTTTCATAAATCTTCTATAGGTTTCTTTTGTACATTATTTATTACTCTGATTGCCTCTATAATTTATTCCCTTCCCTACTTGAAATTCATATGCTCTGTTGTGCCTTGGGAGTCACTGTGATCTCACAAGCACAGTATTATGACATCAAATTGAGAAGAAGCAATAAAAGCTGATGAACCCTCTGGGAGCAGCAGCTATCCTGTTTCCATGCATATGACCTGAATAATAAACAATAAGGATAAGATTACAGAGCTAATAAGAAATATTTAGCTGCTTTGTGTCCAAATATTATTATATTCTTTTTAATTATTCTCAAGGTGTCAGTGGTTCCTTAAATCCCAACATATTTTGCTCAGATATGGACTTGAGTGAGTGCGTGGACAATGATTTCATATGGGTCACAATTGCGCTCAGGGAGGCCACCTGCCAGCACCGGATGCTCAGCTCTCCTCTGTGCCCTGCATAATTCTTAAATAGTAGATTTAGCCCAGCTCTACAGATGTTTATGAAGTACGCTATTGATTCTATGACCTTTAATCTGCAACATGAAGATTTACCTGTCAACTGACAAGCTAACCAAAAAAAAGACACACAGTACTGAAAAAGGAACGAGGGAAAACAAGGCTAAAGTAGCAGAAAATGTGTTATTTTACATGAGAGGACACCAACATTTCTACAGCTTCCGAGGGCCTCGGCGGCCCACAGTCCCCCGGCCTTTTCATTGGGGCCCAGGCTCCCAATGATAACTCATGCAACAACACCTCTGCATTACAGCCTTTAAAATGTCCATGGCCACCAAATTCTTCCACCTAATCTCACATATTCCCTTATTCATACCCCCATACTGGTACCGGAAAATAGATGGGATGATTGGATCCTCCCTATGGAGTGCTAAAAGACCCCGATACAATAGGAACACCTCAAGTCACACTGGAAACAGGGAGGTTGGGGACTACAATGGATCGAAGGATATAAAATGGCTTCCCATTCTTCTGAAACACTAAAATGGTTTCAGCCCAAATTAAAAGAGTCTTCTCAATGGTTACAGATTGAACAAATTATTGGTGACACCCCCTTGGTGGCTTCCCTACTTTGGACGGGCTTACCTCGTGAGCGTAACTCTCATCCTACTTTAGGACCCACAATTAGATATTGGAAGGTGCTACACAAAAAACTAGGGACCCCTGCAGGTCCCCTTCCACACACACACACCCCTTTGGCATAACTCCTCTGTCACAATAGGAGGCAGCCTGGTGCTATGGCCTAAATGGAAGAAGAAGGTCATTTTGTTCATTGGAGACTTTATGGTCCCTAACTCCAAGGTTGTGGACACTTTTCAAAATTTTCATGCTGGTGGTCTCTACCCAGCTCTGACCTCTGGAAATATTTACAGTTAAGAGACACAACTAAACCCCTCCTCCTGCTGGACAGTGACATGGCTGGACCCCCATCCCAACTCAACAAGTGGCTCGGTCCACCCAAAGGGACAGCATGGATAATATTTGCTATACTTAGGGATGCCCTGCCCAACTCGGCTGTCTCCTCTAAGGCCAAATGGGAAAAGGTTCTATAAATTTAGATCTCAGGCCCACAGTGGGCACAGTGTTGGCAAACTGGGCATATAGCGCATAGGGACACCCAAAGTAGGCTCATATATAACAAAATATTTCACTCTTGGTAGAGGGCCCCTGCAGTGCTCAAGAAAGTGAAAGTGCTGACCCATGATAACTGTTGAGGATGTCAACAGCTTGGAAGGACCTATATCACATTCTGTGGCAGTGCCCCTTAATATCCCACATTTGGAAGAAAACATCCCAAGAAGCCAGTAAGATTCTTCATCACTCTATCCCACCCCTTGCCTCTCTGATGCTGCTTGGTGTTCAGATTGTGAATGCTGCTCTGCATGCAGATAAAACACCCAGTTATGAGGAACTGGAGAAGTCCAACCATACTCACCAAAAGTGAAATTCTCTTGGCACTCACCCAGGTGTATGAATTGGACAGATGCTCCCATTCGATGCTAGGACAGGCATGATCACTCCAGAAATGCTGGGCACCATAGATGGCATACCTGATTCCCAGGGTAGGCACATAGAAACATAGACTTTGACAGCAGATAAGGACTGCTTGACCCACCTAGTCTACCCATTTCCCCACTTACAGGATAGGTCGCAGATCCTAGTTAACCAACAGCCTATTTCTTCCTACCCCCACAAGAATTGCCTTATGTCTGTCCCATGCATTCTTGAATTCTCCCACAGTTTTAGACCCCACAACCTCCTCAGGAAGGCTGCTCCATGCATCCACCACCCTCTCTGTGAAAAAATATTTCCTCACTTTGCCCTGGAACCACCCCCCCATCTTTAAATTGTGTCCCCTTGTTCTTACATGTCTCTTTTTCTGAAAGATGCTACCCTCTTGGACTTTGTTGATTCCACTGAGGTACTTAAAAGTTTCTATCATGTCCCCCCTCTCCCTTCTTTCCTCAAGGGTATACATATTAAGTGGTATACTCCACTGGATTGTACCTTGTTGATGACGTGATGCATGACTATGACCTCTTCTTAATAAATAATGTTTGTATTAGATGTTTTGTTCACCACAGGCAGTGTGTAAATAGTTTATTAATCAGTGCTTTTTAACTGGTCATTATCAGCTCACACTGCCCTTTAATGTTTCAAGTACCCTGACATAATGCTGAGTTTACTTTGTGGTGACCTTCCCTTTCAGATACTGCACTTCGAATGACCACTGAAAGATGGTGACTGCTTGAAACATTGACTAATCATCAGTGGTACCTCCTACGTGGTCCTGGAAGTCCACTATTAGAAAAGAGGTAGGTGCCCCCTTCCCATTAAACCAGGATAGTTTAGTCAATAGTGTATACCCAGTCATGATTCTTCTGTTTGCATAGTGTGATTTATCCAACGGTCCCACCCTATGAGCAATTAATAGGCTGAGCAAAAGTTTGTATAAATATGACTATAGATTGTCATCTTTAATTATGTTTGTAGTGTTATGTTGCGTTTTCGAAAATCAATAAAACATTTAACTGAAAAAAAAAGAACTTCACTTACTGCACCTTACTGTATGCACCACGTATGTGTTATGACTGTAGATTTAGATATTATAAGGTTCTTAAAAACTATGTAGTGTATAGTATCTAATACCCCATCTGACTGCTGTCTGTAACTTATACCATTACAGTACTGTATATGTCAGATGTCTGAATATGTTGCCTGTAATTTGTTTTGGTATGTCCCTGTAACTGGATATGTATAGTCTGACTGTAACTAATGTTGTCTCTGTATGTAGCTTCTGTATGTTTATAATGGCCCCTATGCATGATGCCAACATACCACGTACACTGGGCGCGATGACTTTGTTACAACAGAATGCCATGGAGTAGGGTTTCATGGACCCTGCGAGGCATTCACAAATGGTGAGCATGGTATTTACTTTCCCAATCCCCTGGCCATGCAGACAGCAATGTGCCAGGGGTGGGTGGTGGGGCATGCTGGGGCACGTCTGCACTCCACACCATTCACAAACGTGTGTAGTGCTGAGCACAGGGAGTGCACCTTATGCTGGGTAACAGCCAGCCATAAGGAATACTTGCCCCACCAGGATGCTGCCACTGACCACAGCACTGACATTGAGGTGCTGCAAATCCCCCCCACGTGCCGCCCTAGCCCATGGCTGTAAAAGCAGAGCTGGGGGTGGTGGACTGAGTACCCACCTGCCCCGAGCTGGAGGTGCACTTTGTGCCCTCTAATGTAATCTGTGCTCCGTGGGTGCAAGGGATCCATTCACGGACCAGGTCTGAGCATTTAATTGGATATCTGCCTGGTCCACAGAAATGTCCTCTGTGCATCTGCACAGTGGTGGGGGGGCAGGGCCATTGACAGGTGCTGACTGGTAGTGAATACCAGCCAATGTGTGCTGGTCCGCTGGTGTGGAACTCCATGGTCAGATAACATGCATCCAGTGTGTATTGCCCACCCATTTGTGAACAGAGCCCATTGATTGTAATTTCTTCTGGGTCACCGCTGAAAAAGAAACCCCTGGTTTAAGAGGGCTCACCCTTTTACCTAAATTCAATAAATACTAAATTAATTGTGATATCTATTTAATCCGACTAAAGGGGTCACTACTCTGGACAAAGCCACATGTAAATGGTGAAACACCGAGTCACATTTCTGCTGTTCCCTGCCTATGTGTTTGCCACAACACTTTAGCACTTATTTATCTATTTATTTATTTATTTTTGGTAATTGGGTAAAAGCTACTTGGTCACATGACCCTTTTAAAGCTTTGACCCGGTGAGGGTCAAAAGACACTCACTACATCAATGCTAAAATTACGTTCAAAAATAAAAAAAAAGTGAAGAATACATACAAAGCATCATTTGGAGGAGACAATAATAAATAACTACAAACACAAGGCAGAGACATTATACAATCAGAAACAGGTTAAAAAACAGATTCTAAATACACCCACAAATAATCATGTACAGTTGCATACTGACATAAACACCAACTGGAATAAAAAGAAGAACCATCAGTTCTCTCTTGTCCTCTGAGATATTGCTTACTCACTCAGCCAGTTTGTTTCTCAACATGGTTTTGAGCAGAACACCTCAGGTCAAACAGCGCTGTCTGTCTTTCTGTTTTTTGCTGCACATTTCTGCATTCAAGTTAAATAAACACCATTTAACACAGGTAGTGCCTGTGGGATGGATGGTTCAGCATAACAACAATCACACTCATCCTGTGAGTAAGGAGTGTGACTAACCACACTGCCAACTGTGTCATCAGATGCTTCACTGTGTATGACTGCACCATGAGTGAATCAGCCTCCGCAGTTTGTCTATTGCATTAGCAACTGGGGGATGGACTCATAAACAAATAATGCATAAAAAGCAAAATCCTGCAGTCACCACCCAAGGTCCATTGAGACAGGAATTTAGCATTCCAAAATGTGTCTGGAACTGGCACATTGCACTGTTTGAAAATAAACTGAAACACCTTAAAAGCTTGTAAGCAGTCTTTTCTACCTTGAGTGGTGAGTGCAAGATTTTGTGTTTTGTATTGTTGTGTCCATATCCTAACACCCCAGCCCTGTGTAACCTCTTTTGCTTTCCTATAAACAAATAATACTCATCAGTAGCAGGAAAAACATCTAGTTACATAGATGCATAGATACTTGTTAGCAGATAAGAGCATATGGCCCACCCAGTCTGATCTTTTGAGATTGCAAGTTCCCTTTACATTTTTGTAGACATCCGTTGCCTATGAACTTATGTGGCTCACTTATGTATGCTGTCTCACTTATGTAAGCTGATGGAACTTCTAAATGTTGCTCATTGTCAGGATAACACAGTCTGGATTGGTAATACGATGTTTCTGACACCCATCTATTTAGGCATATTCCTTCAAAGCCTGAATGGTTGATGATACAACAAACATGGTCACCTTTATCCTCCTTGTTGTGGTGCTTAATATTACTTGAAAACATCTCAGATTTTCTGCAGCATATTCTGCTAATTCCATCAATCGTTTGGATGCAGTGACCACATGTGCACCTGCAGCAGTGACAGTGGCTCATATCTGAGGCTGGAAGATATGAAGGCTGTGGTTTCTGCCCCCACATCAGACACTTGGGTTAAATCCCAATATTGACATTGTAGTGCAGCATGAGGGGGATGCGTCATTCCTGAGGTGCTGTCCTTCACATGAGACATTAAACCAAGGTCCCATCTGCCTGTTCTGGTAGTAGTTCAGCTGGATGCTAAAGATCCCATGGCACTTCTTGAAAAGAGTAGGGGAATGTTTTATTAACAAATCATAAACAACTGGTGTACATCACAAGGTTGAAACATCCAAAGCAAAACTGAATAAAAAACAAACATTAATCAATGCCGATGTTGGCTTGCTGGTATTGGAATTGGTAGTGCAGAAGCTAGAGTGATGCATAATAGGAATGGCAGTGAAGTATTGAAGTAACACCAACCCCACCTCCACCCTGCAGAAACTGTAAGGCATTGGAGGTGTGCTTTTGGGCTATTGGCCATAACGCTTATGCCATTCCACCTCACCCCACCCTGCAGACACCGACAGGTGTAGTGGTGTGCTTTGGAGTCCTCATCCTTTATGCTCACCCCATTCCATAAGGAAAAAGGTTGAGGTGGGTACAGTATAGGAGAATGTGGTGAACGTTTGGGCTGAAGAACCCAAGGCACACCTCGATACTTGTCAATGGCTGCAAAGTGGGGGTGGAATGCCGTGAGCAGTACGGCTGAACAACCCAAAACACCCTGACATCTGTCAGTCTCTATGGGGTAGGGTGTTATGGTTGGAAATCCTAACACCCCGGGAGTTTGTTGGAATTTTCATTCCAGAGTTTCAACATGGTCTTTTAGGGATCCCACCTTATGAACAGTGGCACTATCATTTCATTACTCAGTCCTGAAAGGTGGTTTCGCACAGTGACCGCGTCATTCGGAGCCACAGGTGTGGAAACACATTTCTGTCAGGATGCAAAAAATGACATCTGTACTGTTCATGAGGAAGTGTAAAAAAATGTCAATGTTGAAAACCTGGAGTGAAAATATGAAAAAATTAGCAAAGTTAGGCGTGCATAGAAACTGCTGGCTTCCTGCATGCATGTATAATCATTTTAGAATTTTCGCAGATTTTCAACATGGGCATTTTTAACTTCTCCTCATGAGCAGTGACACTGTGATTTTGTTAATCTGTCCCAAAAGTTGATTTCCCACAGTAACCATGCCATTCTGCGCCACAGGTTTAAAAACATGTTTTGGTCAAGATGTGAAAAATGGCAGCTATACTGTTCATAAGAAGGTGTGAAAAAATGGAAATGTTGAAAATCTGGAGTGAAAATATTATAAATTTGTGAAGTTACGAGCGTGTGTACACAATGTCATTTTTTGGAATATTTTTTCACCACATTTTTGACATGGACCTTTTGGGACACCACCTCATGAACAATGCTACTGTCATTTTGTTACTCAGTCCTGAAAGGTCATTTCACGCAGCGATGGCAAAATTACCTTTTTGGACCTAGAAACTAAATGACAGTGACATGTTCATTACATGGGGTCCTAAGGACTCCATGTTGAAAATTTGAAGCCAAAATTCCTACAAATGGCTCAGATATCAACCTAAGCTGAAACTCCCATTGACTCCCATTATACAGTGCTTACTGGAGTCCTCACTTGACAGTTTGTCTTTGACAAGTGCTGACATGTCCTGGTCCAGAGAAGATTGCTGCTTCCAAATGCTGGAGGTAAGGATGGAATGAGGAGGGGGGGGTTAGGGGAGGTGGCTGCTCAGAGGGAGGTTTGGGATGGGGAAGGGTGACTGGGGACACAATTATTGACTGTTTTCTGTTTACAGGTTAAAAAAAAGAATTGGGGGTACTGTTTTATTTATTTTACAAGGGAAAAAAAATAAAGACATTTAGGCACACTGGAGTGGGCTCCCAGTGTGCCACAACAGTGTGTGTGGGGGAGTGCATGCTGACATGAGGACTGGACACCCTGATGTCAGCAAATAACACTGACTGGTTTGGGCTGGGGGGTACATGACATTTAGGTACACTGGGGTGGTTTCCCAGTGTGCCACAACTGTGTGGGTGGGAGTGCATGCTGACACAGGGATTGGGCACCCCTACATTGGCAAATAACACAGATGGATTTGGACTGGGGGGCACATCTGACATTGTGTGCGGGCATCCTAGTGTGGGAAACATTAAACCATGATTTTAGCACACTGGAGTGGCTTCCTAGTGTGCCACATTAATGGGTGGAGAGGATACATGCCAACATGGGGATTGGGCACCCCGATGTCGGCTTTCTGGGGAGTGTGTGGTGGGCGGCAGCAGCCTTCATATTTATTGAAATGTTTCACCAGAAAGGCACACTAAACAAATGCCTTACTCCTGAAGAAAGCACGGCACTGAGTGCTCGGTGGCAGGCTCCAACCACTTGCTCCTGGACCAAGTTCAGGGACAGAGTGCTTGGCTGCAGGAGCTGGCAAGGTTGTGGGGGGGGTGCTGCTGCAAAAACAAAACTGTTTGTGATTGCAGCGACACATTTCATTCAAGTTTCTGGCTCTCTTTGAAGTTTTCTGTCATTGCCGGCATGCTCACTGATTGGTGTCTGAGGGACGCACCCAATGAAGTGTCCCCTTCATTGGCCACAACACTGGCACTCCTCTGAAATGTGCTAGTACTGCAAGATGTTGCTTGTGCTTGCATGCAAGCCAACATAATGATAAACCTCAAATCATATCACTGATGATTAAGCAAACAACGGAAACCACCTCCACGAAATGACTACTTTAGATTTAGGATGACATTCACAGTCTGTTAAACAAATTTCCTTCAGGACATGTTCATCTATCATATTTTGGGCACCAAATGACAAGCTATGTTGCTGCACCACAAATTGAACCCTGGCTTGTCAACCATACTAGGCCCCATTTTTGTGCTGCATGATCCCAGAATTGGGAAGCACAAGTACAGGAAAAGAAAAAAAATGCTCCATTGTTTCAAATTGCATCTGACATTCTGGATAAGGACACACCCATTTCTCCACCACTTTATGTTAATGGTTCCCATTAACTGGCAACTTTCCATAGGAGCAGAGCCACTGTACAACCCACATCTGTCTGGGGATCATTTTATTAAAGAGCTGCCCACAGACCAAATGTTTCTTGGAAGGTCAGCAGGCCTCAAACTCTGATTGTGTCACCACTACCCTATCTAAAATCAGGGAATATAACTGTTTCTGTGAAGAAGCCTGCAGTTCCTGCCTTAGGAGTTGCCATTTAACAATTTTCTGTAAAGCTGGCTGAAAAACCTCAGGGACCTCCATGTGTTTAGTCAATTTTGGAGGGACATTTACCCATTTAATGAAAAAAGCTTCCAGGAGATTTCTTGTCCAGGTCGCCAATGGGGTGGTTACATGGGTAATAGCTGCCTTTAAAGATCCAGACAAAAATAACAAATGAAAAAATATAAAGGGATTAATCATACCTAACCCTCATTTTGTAATGGGCAAATACATAAATACCAGTTTAACCAGGTGCAGGCGGCTGCCCCATAACATCTGAAAAAATATGCTCAGTAATCTTGTTTCATAAATGGGGGGAAGGGACAATATTTTTCCAATATATAATAATGTTGGCACAAAAAATTGTGTAATAAGTTGGACCTTCTTTAACTTGGGAAACTTCCATCCTTTCCATCTTTGGACCTTCATGTCACATTGTCTAAGTCCTTCCTCTCAGTTTAGTTTTGCATGATGCCGATTGCCAAACTGAAGTCCTAAAATTTTCAGAGGACCTGCCTCAAGATGTAACCCTGCCACTCTCTGTGGATGTGGGTCCAAAGGTCCTAAAATCAGATCCTTACTCTTAACCATATTTAAAGAGGGAGTCTGGTCAAAAACACTACATAGCAGAATTGAAATCAGCCTACCCTCAAACCAAAAATTAGGTTTCTACGTTACTTCATTTTAAAGTTATGAGCTATTTTGTAACACTGATTTTACTCCCTGTTCAAACAAACTCTAGTCAGAGCCAATATGGCTGTTGAGAGCGTTTAGGAGCAGCAAGAGCGGTAAACAGAATATGCTGTGCTCTCGCTGCATAGGAGTCAGCTGAAATACTGCAGAGATTACAATACTGTGCATGTGTGATACTCATACATGTGCAGTTTGCCCCAGAGTCAGCCTTGCGCAACATGGTGGTGCTGACTTAACTACATGTAACAACCCAGTCCCCTCAGGTTACTAGAATCCCACTAGTACCAGTCTTAGGCAGATAGGAAAAGGCAGCTGGTGGGGAGGTCATTAGGGGCTTCCTGCATAATGGCATAATTATTTACTCAGTTAGCCCATGAGAAGAATGATTATGTTACTTAGAACTCACAGCAGCTTAACCATTTTAGAGTCAACTGCTCTTGAGGAGCTTAGAACATTCATCAGTAAGTCTAGTGTGCCAGTTAGACTGGCAGGAGGTCTGCCATTGGAACTCTGTCAAAAGGAGCCCTGGTATTTTTCACCCTAGTTTGGTAATATCTTCAGTTTGCCTGCAGCACCCTTTAGTTTCACTCCGGGGAGTGACAGGGAATGCAGTTCTTGTGGATACAAGGGGTAATCCTCTGAAGTTCCTGAAATTCACAGCTGCCTTAAGGAAGAACAATGAGTAGAATCTGACAGCTACCAGAGAAAGAATGGTGTCTTTTGTTCTTTCCATGACTGGGAGGCAAGAACAATGACAGAATTTGAGACTGTTCTCTGAGGAAATTATCTGAGGTGTGTGCCCTAGATGAGTCTAGATTACACCAGTCAGGACCCCTTTCAATACAACTGTGCTGAATTTAAAGTTAAAGTTGGGAGTCTAGCAATTCATTGGGGATTGGAGACTCATTTGGTGTAACCCTGAAGGAATGGCAGAGGCTGTCTGGGGCAAAGGGCGAGGAACGCCATCTGGAGTTTCAGGCAGGGCTAAGTGGTTCATGGATGGGCACCAGTGTTCCCTGGGCAATGACCATGCACCAGGAGCATTTTAAAGTGTGCTGCACATCCCACAGATATACATGTTGGAAATGGAAATGTGTGGAAAATGTTTAAAGTGTGCGGCACATCCCACAGATATACATGTTGGAAATGGAAATGTGTGGAAAATGTTTAAAGTGTGTGGCACATCCCACAGATATACAGTTTGGAAGAGAGATAGAGATGTTTTTGGTGGAAAACAGTACTGCCTAGCAAAGTATCCTGCAAAAGCAAATGTGCCTGTATTGCAATGATAAACATTTGGGGATCAGCCTTGCTTTAAGTAACATCTGTTAATAAAGCCATACTGCAAAATACCGGTTACTACTTTGGACATTCTGATTATTGTTTCTAGTGTGAACATTATTGGGGCTTCTCAGTAGTTAGGTCTAGAATATGCCTAGTATCCTGTCCCCTGGATGGGGCTGTAAATAAAAAGGTCAATTTTAGTATGTACCCCCACCCTCCATCCTCTAGATAATGACCCTGTTACACACTCCAAAACTAGGGGTGGCACCATGAGTATAACTCTGCCAAAACAAAATTGTATGCCATGTAGTTTTCAGTAGTTATTTTAAAGGGGGTGCCAGCTAGCCAAACGTGGTGTGGGGGTTACATATATATGCATGATACTCGTGCATACACAGTTTAAGTCTGCGCCACCATGTTGCACATGGCAGCCATCACATCCTCACTTGCAGAAAGGAAAAGTAGTGCACCAAGAAGTGAGTATGCTTATATGACCAACAGATGGGAAGGGCAGCATAAACAGAATCACTGGATGCTATGCTGGAGCACTGGGGCAGAACATCAGACAGCAGTCTGGTTACATGCTTCCACAGTGCTCTTTTACAAATCTGATGATGGATGGCATAACTTTTGTGGAGCTTGGCCCACACAAACGTAAAAAACAGACTCAGGAGAAGACTATTAAACTAGAGATCTGGTCTCGGATTTGCTCATCATCACAGTCATTTTCTCATTCTTTTCTAAGCAGTAATTTCTGGTAAATGTACCTTAACCACATTGAGCTCAGTGCTGGTAGACTATGTTTGGTTGTCCTCTACTTGTATTAGGAGAAGATAGTAGCAGTCTTGAAGTGGTTGCTGCCAGTGGTGGCATGCTCTAAAAAAAGGTCCCCATGCTTATCTGCACATTTTAGAAATGACCCCTTGAGTTAAAGGGGACAGGAATTGATTACTTATGTGCAGCTGTTTGAAATGTCTATTTTTATAAATTATATTCATACCTCTAAATGATCACACATGTCACTTGTTACAGAACTGCAGATATATCATGTTTAGGATGGTATAAGTTTGACTATTCATGAGTAATATGGACTTATTGTGCACAGAATTTAAGAAAAATGTATCTGAAAAGTACACTGTGTAAAATTTGATGGACGCCACTGTGTGAAACAGCTGGGGAATGCTTAACTTACAGTAGGCAGGTTGTCTTCTAATCTAGTTTTTACTTAGCACATACATATTTATAAGACATTTAACATTATTTGCTATGTATTGCTTAAAGAGCTTTTGGCACCTCAAAGAAAACTTGGAAAAACATAAACATTGGATACAATTCTGCTTGTATTCTTTATATATTCTATATTTCTCTTCCCCATTATTTATTACTGAGAAAATGAGCATGAATACATGATTTTTCCCCTTGCAGTTACTTTAAAGTTAATGTACCTCAGTAATTACTCCCTACTTCAAGTCATAATGCTCTTTTGTGACATCACAGTTTGTTGCCATGAGAGTAACTGTGATGTCACAAGCAGTGCATTTTGACCTCAGGTAGGGAGACAGCAATAGAAATAGATGAGCTCTTCAAGAACAAAAATCCTGAATTCATGCAAATGGCTTCAGCAATAAATAATGGGGAAGAGTAATAAAGAACTAATGTATAATACAAGCTGAACTTTATCTAAATATTAAGTTTTGTTAAAGTTCTCTTGAATGTGTCAGCTGCTCTTTAAGCTTATTTTTCCTTCTGTTTTTAATCATTGTCATTTACTAATGCTAGCACTGACACACATAGATGGTTTTAAAATGAAGTTTCATTTGGTTTATAGCGTGTGTCAGGCAGTGAATGTTCAAGTCAGTGAAATTTGACCTTGGGATAGCTTTCCTTTGATGGAACTAATCCTGTCTTGGAGAAGTAATTTGCAAAGCTGAGGCTGTTTAGAAGTACAATAAGAGTTATGCTAAACAAATGTAAATATCTCTAAAAGTATACAACTTACAGATAATAAAACCATATGAAAGTTGTTCAGGACAAGATCTTTCAAATGAGCCTATTCGTTAAGCTGCAAGAATTATATTTTTTAAACTATGGCCATCTGATTACCTCAATTTTCATTTTTCATAGGAGTTATGCCAAACAAATATAAATAGTTCTAAAAGTATACAAGTTATACATGAACCATCAGTATGAATGTTGTTTGGGACTAAATGGCCTTTCAAATGAGCCTATTCATTAAGCTGCACTAATTATATTTTTTTAAACTATGGCCATCTGATTATCTGAATCTTCATTTTTTATCACAAATTTCATCTTTCAGACTGCTATATTTAAAAAAATCTAATGAATCCAGATTAGTGACTACCCTCATTTGAAAGGTAATTTTGTCCTGAACAACCTTCATGTTAGTTGTATATTGATAACTTATATACTTTCTGAGATATTTACATTTGTTTGGCATGACCTCTACTGTGTTCACTCTTAGAGAAAAACAAGAATTTGTCAATGCCGAATGTTTGCTTGCTGGTATTAGTATTAGAAATGCAGGAGTTAGAGAGATGCAGAATAGGAATGGCAGTGAAGTATTGAACTTCACGCTAACCCCACCGCCACCCTGCAGAGAAGGACCAGCATTGGGGTATGCATTTGGGTGGTCGCCCATAACGTTCATGCCTTTTCACTCCACCCTATCAGGCAGACATTGACACATGTTGAGGTGTGCCTTGGGGTGTTTGGCTTTATAGTCACCCCATTCCATAAGGACATACACTGAAATGGGTGCAGTATAGAAGAATGGGGTGAACTGTGGGGCCAAAGAGTCCAAGGCATACCTCGATGCCTGTCACTGGCTGCAGGATGGTGGGGTAGGGGTGGAATGGCATGAGGATTACAGTCAGCAATCCAAAGGCAAACCTCTGATGCCTGTCAGTCTGTACAGGGTGGGACATTATGGTTAGAAACCCTAAAGCCCAGGGCATTTGTTAGTATTTGTTCTACAAATTTTCAAAATGGCCTTTTTGTGACCCTCAAGTCATGAAAGCATTTGGGACCTCTTCTCATGAACAGTGGCACTGTGATTTTGTTAATGTGTCCTGAACTTTGAGTTCCCACAGTGACCATACCATTCTGCACCAGATGTATGAAAACACAGATCAGGAAGGATGTGAAGAATGACAGCTGTACCATACATAAGGAGGTGTGAAGAGATGGCAATGTTGAAAATCTGTAGTGAAAATATTAAAAATACTCAAACTTCTGGGCTTACAAGGAAACTGAGCAACACATGTGTGTAACACAGTCATTTTGTGGAACTTTCACCAAATTTTCAACATAGGCATTTTATGACCGCTGCTCATGAACAGTGTCACTATGATTTTCCTAATTTGTCCCGAACATTGATTTCCCACAGTGACCACGCTATTCTGTGCCAGATGTGTACATACATATTTTGGTCAGGATATGAAAAATGACAGATGTACTGTTCATAAGGAGGTATGAAAAAATGCCAGTGTTGAAAATCTGGAGTGAAAATATTACAAATGTGCAAAATTATGAGGGTGCATGGAAACTGCACAATGTACACTTGTAACACAGTCATTTCATGGACATTTGTCACTAAATTTTCAACACAGGCATTTTCTCACCTCTGCTCAAGAACAGTGTCACTGTGATTTTTTTAAAATCTGTCCCGAACACTGACTTCCCACAACGACTGCTCTATTCTGCGCTGGAAGTATGAAAACACATTTTGGTCAGGATGTGAAAAATGACAGCTGTACTGTTCATAAGGAGGTGTGGAAAAATGCCAATGCTGAAAATCTGGAGTCAAAATATTACAAATTCGTGAAGTTATGAGCTTGCATGGAAATTGTGCAACACATGCTTGTAACACAGTCATTTTATAGACTTTCATCACCAAATTTTCAGCAGAGGAATTTTAGGATCTCTGCTCATGAATAGTGTCACTGTGATTTTCTTAATGTGTTCCAAACACTGATTTCCCACAGAGACTGCGCTATTCTGCGCTGGAAGTGTGAAAACACATTTTGGTCAGGATGTGAAAAATGACAGCTGTACTATTCATAAGGAGGTATGGAAAAATGTAAATGTTGAAAATCTGGAGTGAAAATATTACAAATTCGTGAAGTTATGAGCTTGCATGGAAATTGTGCAACACATGCTCATAAAACAGTCATTTTTTGGAATTTTTTTCACCAAATTTGCAGCATAGGTTTTTTGAGAGCCTACCTCATGAGCACTGGCACTGTCATTCTGTTAATCTGTCCCGAAAGGTGATTCCACACAGTGACTGTGAAATCACCTTTAGGGATCGAATAATGCCATGACAGTGACTAAATTAATGAGGAGGGATTCCAAAAACCCAATGTTGAAAATTTGGTGCCACAATTCCCCAAAATGCCAGAGATATGCCCCAAAGTTGAAAAAAACAACTATTTATGACATTATACAACTTACTGGCATTTCTTCAGTTCATGGTCGGCTTTGAAGAGTACAGATGTGTTCCCGGTTCACCGAAGATCATCACGCCACGCTCTGGAGGTATGTATGGGGTGTAGGGGGTGTGGGGAGGTAGGGTGCGCAGTGAGTGGTGCGGGTTGGGGAGGGGACTGCGATCAGCAGGGGACTATTTCCTTTCTTTCAGAGAGAAAAAAAAACCAAAAGACATTGCGGGAAGGTTTTTTTTTTGAAGCTTGCTTTCAGCACACTGGGGTGGGCTCCCAATGTGCCACCTGCCTTTTTTGAGATAGAAGGACTTAAGCCAATGGGGATCAGGCCCCCTGTCAGCAATGAACTACTGTTTGGGGGGGCATGATGCCGAGGTGGATTGGACACCACCTTGGCACACAACAAATGGGGAGGGGGTTACATTATGCCGATGGGGAGTGGGCTCCCCGTCAGCAAATGAACTGGGTCAGGGGCATGCCGATAGGGGGACTGACCACTCCATCTGCCTTCATGGTGTGGTGAGGCAGTGGCAAGCTGCTGCCATGTTTACAAAAAATGCTACACTAGGCAAGGTACCACCCTGCAATAACAAGTCACTCCCTCATTTCAGTGGAATGGCTGATGCTTCAATGATGAGACTGCCCCCTCATTGCAGCGGAAAAATCATTTCAACTTAGTGGCACTTTTTGGAAACCAATGTCATCAGCAAAGTGTGCATGCATTGGTCCACCAGTGCCAAGCCCCCAAATGCAGTGCTTCCATTGGTTGCTACAGTGCTGCATTTCCACAACCCACTTCTCTCCTAAGCTGCTGCATAATGTTTCTTGTGCATGCGCACAAGCAAACATAAAAATGAGGTTGTTTGGAAGACCATATTTTACAAAATATAAAGAATTCAGATTAGTGACAACCCTCAAAAGAAATGTCTTTTTGCACTGAACAACTTTAATACTGGTTGTTTTTGTGCACCTTTGAATAGTTTCAAAGATATTTAGATTTATTTGGAAGGTGTGCACATTTGCTCTCAAAGAAAAGCAGCTTGAAGTTCTGTGTCCATCATTCTGATTAATCAGAAAGAAGGATGTATTTCTAACTGCCATAAAGCTTTGTAGAATGGAAGGATACAGTGAAAACTCCTAAAAGATGTGTTCTAAGGAAATACCTTTTTTCATGTGAAAACAGGATGACTGTAGGCTCCGCCCACAGCCATAAAAAGCCAGTTTCAGTGAAAAGCTACAAATGATGTCACCACCAGAACTCACAGATTAGTCCTCCCTATCAGCAACCTTATAGGACCTATTTCTTCAAAGTAATCAAAACTGTAGCTGTAGTATTTATTTAATAAACAAAAACTGACACAGGGTTGCCTGCAGTGCTTGCATTTCCAGAATGTTCAGATGCATGGTACTGTACTTTAGAAAGCATCAGGAGGTGGTTTTTGAATGCAGCACTGAACAAAGGTATGCACTGTCAAAGTGGTGCACAATTTTGTGGGGGACATGTAATCTTGGCATGTGGCAGGGATGTGCCATTTTGCATTGTGGTGGGACACTAAATCTCAGAATGTGACAGGGACACATATTAAATAATTTATTGTGGACTGGCAATTCTAGACTATAAATAAGGATGTACTGTACACTGTTGGAATATGGCAGGACACACCATTTTATTTTGAAACTGCTTGTCCTTGCCATATTCGGGAATCATATGCTTCCACCACATTTTTAAATTGTGCATCTCATCCCCACCACAATCCAACATTGTGCATCCCAGTCATATTTCAAAATAGCACATCCTCACCACATTCCAAAATTGCACATCCATACCACTTTCTAAAGTTGTGTTTCAACACCACATTCTGAAACTGTCACCATCACATTCCAAAATTATGTCATTGCCACATTCTGCAACTGTGCATCACCACCACATTCCAAAACTGCATATCAACGCCACATTCCAAAATTGCACATCATCTCCACATTCTGAAACTGTCACCTCCAAATTCTGAAACTGAGCATTACTGCTGCATTCCAAAACTGTGTGTCACCATTGCATTCCGAAACTGTGCATCACCACATTCTGAAATTGTGCATCACCACCACATTCCAAAGTCTTGTGACACCGACACATTCTGAAGTTGCACGGCACTGACACATTCCGGAATTGCACGAATGTTCATCACCACTTCATTCTGAAACTATGCGTCATCTCCACATTCCAAAACTGTACATCAGCATCCCCACCACATTCAGAAATTGTGTCATTGCCTCATTCTGAAATTGTGCATCATTGCCTCACTCTGGGACTGTGCATTAGCCACATTCTGAAACTGCAGGTCAGCCACATTCTCAAACTGCATGTCAGCTACATTCTGAAACTGCGCATCAGCCACATTCTGAAATTTCATGTCACTGTCACATTCTGAAATTGTACATAATTGCCACATTCTGAAACTGTGCATCATTGCTACATTCCAAAATTTGCATCACCACCACATTCCAAAACTGTGTGTCAATGCCACATTCTAAAACTGACTGTTACTGCTACATTCAGAAATTGCACATCACTGCCACATTCTGAAACTGCATTTCTCTTCTACATTCTAAAACTGCACCTGCCTGCCCCATTCTGAAATTGTGTGTAAACTTCCATGCTTCAGTATTGCCTGTCATTGTCACATTCTGAAAATGTGCATTCCCACCATATTCCAAAACTGCACAACCCCATCACATTCTGAAGATGAGTGACACTGCCATATTTAAAAACCGCTGTCCAAGTTACGTTCTAAAATTATGCATCCCTGCCTCATTCTGAAGTTCCATATGGCTACCATATTCTGAAACTGTGTCACTGCCACTTTCTGAGATTTTGTGTCCATGCCACATTCTGGAATTAAATATTGCCACCACAATCTGAAATCAAGTATACCAACCACATTTTTAAATTTTGCATCACTACACCACATGCCAAATTAATCCATCTAAGACACATTACTAAATTACAGATCCCTACCACCTTACACAACTATGTGTCTCCCGCATTTCAAAACTGTGTATCTCTGCCACATTCTAAAACTATATGACACCACCACATTAAGAATTTTAGCATCCCTGACACTTTCCAAAGCTGTTTGTCCCACCTACTTTGTAGGATTGTGTCATTGCTGCATTCAACAGTTGCAGTCTGTTGATATTTCAAAATCTCATCCCTGCACTATTATAATATTTGTACATATTTTTGTCATGTTTGCTGCTGTATTCCACCCCCCCATCACATTCTTAGGTACTGTACCTTGCATCTGCACATTATGGAAATGTAATGTAATGTAAAATGTATTTATATAAGGCACCCTTACAATAATCATCACAATAATTTAAAATTCACAATTATTATAAAAACATACATAACATACATCCAGTGTCATGAAATGCTTGATAAAGCAAAAAGGTTTTAAGGGAATTTTTAAAACTTTCTACAGTCAGGCTATCTCATGTCTGACGGGGTACAGAATTTCAAAGGGTAAGTGCCATAAAGGCAAAAGACCTTCCTCCAGATGTTTTCAGCATTACCCTGGAAATCTCTAGCAATCTCCTATCAGAGGATCGGAGTGAGTGGGAGGGACAGTAAGAAGACAGGAGTTCTTTCAGGTAATGGGGTCCCAACTCATGTAGAGCCTTGTAGGTCAGCAACGCAACCTTGAAGGTAATCCACCACTGCATAGGCAGCCAGTGCAGATCCCACAGCACAGGAGTTATATGACTTGATCTAGGGACCCCAGTCAACAACCTAGCCACCATGTTCTCCACTAGCTGCAAGTGGCAGATATCCACCCCTGGTAGCCCTAGACAGAAGGCATTGCAATAGTCAAAAAGACTGGTAAGTAAGGCATGGACCAAGGTAGGAAGATCTTAGGGTGGAACCAGGTGCTTCACCCGGGCTATATTCCTTAGATGAAAAAAGGAAGACTTGACTACAGCCAACACCTGCGCCCTCAGAGTCAGACCCTCATCAAATATAACACTTAGGTTATGCACCTGGTTGGAGGCCATAAGCAGGGTCCCCCCAAATATAAACCTGAGGGCTTTCCCACCCATGCCCCCAACATCCTAACCCCAGGGTCCACCACCAATACCTCTGTATTACCTGAGTTCAACCGAAGCCAACTCATACTCATCCAATCCTGAATCTCCAGTAGGCAGTTGTTAAACACTGTAACTGAGTCAGACTCCTGTTCCAGTACAAAAGACATGTAGAGCTGAGAATCATCAGCATAGCAATTAAAACTCAGCCCATACCATCTTATAATGTCCCCCAGTGGGAGCATATACACCGCAAATAACATAGGGGACAACACCAAACCTTGTGGAACCCCACAGACAGACAGTGAGGGGCCAAGGAGTAAATCCCCAACACCACTCTCTGAGACCTGCCCTCCAGGAATGATCGAAACCAACTGTGGACTGCCCCCTCAATCCACAGAAAAACCACAGGCATTCGAGCATCACCCATGATCCATGGTGTCAAATGCTGCTGAGAGATCAAGGAGAACCAAGATGGATCGGGCTGTCTGATCTCTCGCCAACAGGAGGTCATTTAGCTCCCTAACAAGGGCTGTCTCGGTACTATGCTGTTTCCTGAAGTCAGACTGGAGAGGGTCATAGATACTGTGGCTGGTTAAATGATCCTCCAGGTGCAAAGCAACCACCTTCTCGATAACTTTCCCTACAAAGGGTAAGTTTGAGACAGACCTGTAGTTTGCTGGGCAGTCGGGATCAAGGGAGGGCTTTTGCAAAAGGGGGTGAACTACTGACTCCTTTAAGGGATCTGGAAAGATCCCTCTCGCCAATGAAATCGTCACTATCCCAGTAAGGATCGAGGCTGATAACCTCTACACACCCCACTAGGAGGCAAGTAGGGCCTGGATCCAAACTACAGTATGAAGGTCGCAGAGTCTGTATAATCCTCACTATATCCATGACTGACAGTTGGCTAAAGGTGAACCAAGTCAACTGGGCATCGGTACCACCTGATTTATCAATGCAAGGCCCAATGGGAAGATGTTGGCTGATCTCATCCCTGATGGTGGATACCTTATCAGTGAAATGCATGCCTTGACTCACCCATTGTCAGCTTTTCTTTTCCAGATGTTTAATACCATGGCAGTTTTATGTAATGTGGGAGAAATAGGTCTTGTAAGCTAGTTTGCAAGAAGGACTAGGCTGTGATGACTGGTTGTGACATCATTAGTAGCTTTTTACTGAAACTTGCTTTTTTGAACAGGCAGTAAATTTAGGGTTACAAATTGACTTGCAACTTTTAAACAGAGTAACTTAGAGATCTCATTTTTGGCAAGCGGTTGACTGGGGGTATGCTGACCCAAATTCTGAATTTACTGATGCTAGAAATGTTGGCCACACTCCCTCTTTAAAGATGCTTCTGAGACTAACTGCAAAGCTGTCCATTTCTTGCAGAGCCTGCTGCGCGCTAGCCTCATCCTGTACAAATAAACACAAATCGTCTGTATATGCCACTACTTTAATTTCCTTTGTAGAAAAGGGCCCAACCAGGCATTTTATTAAAAGATTGCAAAGTATGTGTTGTTTAAAAGGGTCCAATACAAAAATATACAGAAGTGGACTCGGGGTACCCTTACCTAACTCCCACCTTTATGGGATACCTTGACCTTCTTGCCCTTGGACCGGTGGGGTGCTTATTGCATTACTATACAATTTTGGTATCCATGATGTAAATTTGGGCGGGATACTATAATGTTCCAGAGCCTTACATAGAAAGGTATGGCTCACTTGTTGAATGCTTTACTCTGATTAAGTGATAATTAAAAATCTGTTGTGTCCGTTTTTTTACAAAACTCCATCATATCTCTTATAATGGCCAAATTCTCCTGAATGTAGAAGAAAGAAAACACCTCAGCTCACTGGTAGGACACGTGTCCACAAAGGGGGGGGGTGCACTTTGAATTTTCATGTAGTCCGTTTGTATGTCCGATTTTGTGTGCTTAATAAACAGCTTTTATCTTTTCCTAACATTGTGGATACGTGTCCTACCAGTGAGCCAGGGTGTTTTCTTTCTTCTTTGTTGCAGTATGCTATTACTTGGCTCCTGGGTGAGTGCTCTGAGCTGCCAGCTTTACAGATACAGATTTCAGCTTCTTCTGAATGTGTTTTCCTGGCAGAGAACATGTCTGAACTGGGTGGATTAAGGCCGATGCAGTTACCCATAGTCTTTTTTGAAGAATGGAGATAAGATGTTGAAGTCAGAATTCAGGAGACAGATCGGCATCCAGTTCTGTAGCTGTCGTTCATCCCCAGATTTAAACAAAAAAACGAATTAACCCTTTAGAAAATGAAGTAGGAATTCTATCTGAATGTTACAAAAAATGTTTTACTCATTTAGCAACAGAGGGGCTACATACTGGGAATTTTCTTCATAAAATGTATTTGGTATACCATCCCTATCAGGGGAACCCTCATTTTATAACCTACTTATGACCTCTGAGACCACCTGTTTCTGTAGTGGGCTAAGTAATGACTGTCTATGCTGTCTATTCAGGGGTGGGACCCTCTCATCTCTCAAAAACTGGCTAACAGTGTCTAAATGGGTAATTATGTCAAACACTAAAGTTGGCTAAATAATATTCTAACGTCCTCTGTATTTCCTTAGGGGAAGATAATAACTGTCCAGTAGAAGACACTAAAGTCTGTATTTGGGAATTTTGTCTTCTATCATTGCAGGCTTCGCAAGGGTCCAAATATGGGGATTTTTGTGTTCCGAAAGTCATGGCTGCCTGTAACAATGCTAAACTATCATACTGATAGCTTTGGATTTCAGTTTTTAGTTCTGATATTCTTGCTGGAAAATCTGTGCCAACCAAGTAGGTTTCTGAGAAGATTTGGTATAAGTGTGTACAGTATGCCACTTTTGGTACTGGAAAAACTGGGTATGCTGTTATGTTGGTGACTGAAATTGAGCGACTCAGTTTTGAGTGACTAAATTTTAGCATCAGTGATCTGATTGAGTGTGAGAGGTTAGCAAGAAGTGGTAATAGCAAGGGTTGGAGGGGAAGAAGTGAGTGAAGAGGACAGCGAATAGAAGAGGGAAGTATAAGGATCGGGTATGTGAAAGATGATTTGGCTAGGCAGTTCCCAGCTGGCCATTTGGTCTAGAGGTTAGAGTGCATGGCTGGCCAGGCAAGTGTGCATAATACTGTTTTTTTTACTTTTGTAGAAGTTATGAATGTCAATACCGTCGACTTTCATTCCTTTGAAATCCTTAGCAAGATTGCCATAGTGCATTAATTAAAGTAACGGAATTAAGTCCTTGTAAAAGGTGCCAGTAGTGCTTAATTTTATTTAAAAGAAATTCCTATGACTAAGTGCCAGGGGGCACAAAATGTGTTAGGAGACTGTGCATTGCTGTAGAAGGGGGCAGCATGCGTGGAAGTGGAAGCATTGAGCACTTTTAAATAAAATTAAGCACTACTGGCACCTTTAACAAGGATTTGCTTCCGATTCTTTAATTCATGCACTGTGGCAATCTCTCTAAGGATTTCAAAGGGCTGTAAGTAGCTGGTGCTGGTGTCCATAACTTCTTCAATTTTACTTGTCTGTCAGCCAAGTATGGCACCCTAGAGCAGGTCTGGAATCTCTCTCCATTTACCAGTTTTTTTTACTCTTCTAGGCACTTCGAATTTTTTTTATTTTGTTACATTCCCTGATCTCCCCATTTTGAGGTACACATTCCCCCACAGTCCTGAATGTGGTCACCTGTGATGACTTGAGTCTCCCCCAAAATCCCTCCCCGAGTTGTCACCAATACCCCACTGTCAGGCCCCCCCCCCCCCGAGTTGATTATCTTTAGAAAGGTGAGTGCAGGGGGGATCGTTAGTATTTCATCCTGATGTTGCAGACCCTTGCTCATTGAGTGCCCACTGTTGTGCACAGTCACTGCTTTTCTTTTCAGTGATGGGCACATGCTTATGTGCAGATTGCTTTGTTTTGTTTTGCTATTATAACACGGAACTGAAAAATTGTTATTTAATTGACATTTTCCATAACTTGTCCTCCAGGGCCTAATATTTTTTGTTTCCTCCCACAATAAATCCAATAAGATGGCCTCCACACCCAGTAGTTATTTATCGAATACATTAAATTTGTTGAGTTTATGCATGTTTTCATTACAGTCATGCAATAAAGAAAATAGAGCCACCCTTTTCTGAGAGTTTTTAAACTATACGAGTTTAAGGTGGCTATGGAAAAAAAGTCCATTTAACATGAGAACAAGGCAAAACTCCTCATCATTTTTTCCTTTCCTTTTCTTTCCGTTTCTTGCCGGTGTCTTAAGCTGCTCCATAGGCAGCTCCTCCAAGTCTTGTGTACCAGCCGTGGAGAATGTATCAGATGCTATATCCCTCGTGTCTGTAGCCCCATCTGGTTGAAAAGCCGGAACATGAAATTTATTTCCTGTGTCCAATTCAACTGGGGACATTAATGTCTTTAAGTATCTTGTGCTCCTATGTCTGGCCACAGGAACTGACTAGTCCAAAGGAAGTGGTCAGATATTGGTTGATCTGAGGCTACTGCTGATTGTGCTGCCTTAGAGAAGAGTGGGTCTGAAATGTCATTTTCCAGAGAAGCCAATGTGGGGAGGGGGGATGTGGTAGCCTCAGAAGTGGCCTGTTTTACTGAGCCAACTGAATTTTCACCAATATCAGGTGGAGCCCATGATGGAGAGAGAGTGGGCCACTTGGAGGGCAGTCTCACCTTGTTGAGCTTTTTGTATCAAGTCATCTAGGTTGATAGTGCACATCTTATTGTGTGCTGCCCAGGGACAGTCATTGAACACATGCTCATGTTCTTCACATAAATTACACTTAGCAGGGTTAGCACAATGCATGCTAATGTGATCAGACTGTCCACAGATCCCACACTGTATGCGACTGCATATAGTTGACAAGTGTGTCCTAGCTCCACACTTTGGCTGGCCTGCATAGAAGCAAACCCCCTATCACGCCATAAAAAAAGCTGTTGGGGATGTGAACTATGCTTTCGGATATTTGGTGGGGTCAAAGTTTGAACCACCAACCCCCCACCCATAGGTGTTCTGAATCCATGATGTCCTCAGGAGGTCCTAGCAAATCACCTTTTTGCTGCAGCCAGTGTGTGATGTCTGCAACATGAACATTCTCATTCCTGAACATCACAGTTATATTCTTAGTTAAAGGCTTAGATAGGGGGATTGCAATAAAAGAGGTCCAAAGAGGCACAAATTTCACTTGATTATATAAGGACTAGAACCTGTCCAAACTGTGAGGGTGCTGAAAGCTAATGACAAAGTTATCTTCACCTGATATATGAATTAGGGCATAGATATTTGATGCAATGAATTTCATACTTTCCTTCAAAAGGTGTCTCTCCCTCCCCGGGGGTATGGCTTGGCCGCTGAGGGAATGGCAGCATAATTCCTTGGCTCATTCCTCTCTGAGAACAATCCGTGATAGGTCTGTCTAATCCCAGGATGTGAACTCTTTCGTTGTTAAACACTTGCTCGGGAAACTGCTCAGAATCATCCGGTGTGACTTTCTTTGGTGGTACTGTATTGTGAAGTAGCTATTTTTCACCGGTTACCCTTGAGTTGTGCTGATCAGCTAGGCCATAGAACTCGTAGGCCTAATCCTTGGGAGTCTTGGAGTATTTGCCCCACCCAGCTTACAGATAGAGTCTACATCAGCATCCCTTCCAGCTCAATTGACCTTGAACATGGTGGCAACTGGTGTTTCTTTGCCTACACTCCCTCCAATACAAGGCACTAATGTGCAGTCGCCTTCGGTGGCCGAATCGCTAATGAACATTACTCGTATGTTGGAGACGGTTCTGCTATGAGTCGATGCCATCAGTACTACACTAACAAACACCACTGCTGATGTACATCTTCTACAGGATCACTTAAATGTAGCAGAGAAAAAGATGAAAACTCTAGAGATGCAGCAAGTTAAACTAGCACAGAGAGTGTGGATGCAAGATCTACAGCTGGAAACATTACTTATCAGAGTGGAAGATCAGGAGAATAGAGGGAGACGTAACAACTTCCAAATTGTTGGGGTTCCCGAGGGCTCTGAGGGAATGTCTGTAGAAAGGTTTCTCAACGAGATGCTCCCTAAGATGTTAGGGAAGCGTTGTAGAGGCCCAGTCATAATTGAAAGAGCTCACCGAATTGTTGGAAGGAAGGATAAACAGCAGCTAGCTCCAAGACCAATCGTGGCATATTTCTTGAGATATTCTACAAAGGAACGCATTTTAAGTGCAGATCGAGATTTAGGTGAAATCCGGTGGCAAGGAGCGCTGATCTCTTTATATAGAGATTTTGCACAGGAGACGGCAAGCAAGCACAGAACCAATGGCCCTATTAAGAAAGTATTATCTGCCCACAATTTCCATTATAGATTCAAGAGTCTTACCAGGCTGTTGGTCTCTAAAGAAGGGAGAGAATTGCTAGTGGACACTGCTGAGGAAATTGAGCGATGGGCATCTAAGTTCTGACCTAACCTACCCATTCAAACTTCATCCCCCAGAAGGCTCTGGGACTCCTCTGATACCAACACTAGAAACCATTATCACCAGCCACGGAATTCAGAGGGTCATTGTGCTACAGGACCAGGTCCCTGGTTCGATGAATCCACCAGAGAAAAGACCCCTCCTACGGGACTTATGCCTGTGCTTACAACGGCTGTTAGCTTGAGTCAGCCTTTCCTTCCTCCCAGGAAAACTAGTTCAACCCCACGACAGCGATAATGATCTAGAAGTGGTCAACAACTGTCCCCCGAGCAGCAGAAAACAGCTCCACCAGCGAAGATGCCTAGAGATGAATCTTCTGCGACCCGTTCGGACTGCCCTGTGAATACAACAGAGCTCTCTTCACCTAGTCAAGGAAGTCATATGGATTGGGCTGAAATCCCAGAATCCTCTCTTTTGGAAGTGGTGGACATTTCCAGTCAGCTCAAACCTGGGAGTAAATCATACGCCATAGCGGCAGTTTCTGAGGAAGTCCCTGATCTCAGTGGTAGCTCCCAACAGGCACTGACTCACGATGGGGAATCCCCTGGCTGAACTTTCGACTGTACTGACTGTAGTATGTAATACCTTAGTGAACTGATGTTTTTGTTTGCTTTGTTAAAAGAAGGTATAGAGGTACAGCAGAGATTTTTCCTGTTACTGATGAAACTCTTTGAGGTATGTTGCTATGATGGGGAAGGGCCCTCTCCCCCTCCCCTTATGACCTAAGAGACGAATGATCGCTCCCCCCTCATGCCACCACCTTTTAAGTTTGGCAACTGGATAATACATGCAGTGTTTGAGCTGCTGAGTCTTTATAGCTTGCTGTTTATAGTAGCAATGAACCTGCACTGCACGGGCAAACGTTATAGAGGGCTTAGCCCTTATGTTTTTGATTAGGGTAGTTTCCCTATTACTCCTTGGCCTCTTTCTTTCTTTTCACCCCCATCATGTCTACACCCTCCCCCAGGATTATACCTTCCCTTGGGAATTGTTCCCCGGATGAGGATGGATGAGTCCAGTTTAGGTTGTGACTTTCCTTGACAACCCCTGAGCACAGACGCAAGTGGAGCTGAGGATACTGTTTTTGTTTATCCTCTTTCCCTGAAACGTCTGTAGCTGTTAGCGTTTATTCGCTTTTTGGATTTGCCTTAATAGCGTAGTATACCTGGGCCCAGCTTAGTGCAGGTTTTTGCTTTTGTTAGTTTTAGTTTTAGTCTGTGTCAGATATAACTGTTAGTGTATACACTTCCTGTAGCTATTATGTAAGCAATAAGACATGACAGGGTGTGCATGGAACATATTTTACCACACAGCCAGGGGCGTAATAAGGCACGAGGCCTTGGCCGAATGCCTTTAGCCCCTGGCGTGAGGTAAAATATGTTCCATGCACACACCTGGAGTGTCTTATTGTGCTTATAAAATGGGCTACATTTTTAAAAATATTTTTCTCACTCTAAAAAACTATATTTAAATATCCAAAAACAGAAATCTTTGTGATAATTTGAGATAAAATAGTCCTTCCGCCTGCTACCTGATGAGGCTAATGTATTTTGCCACTAGGCATTTCTGTCCTTCTGTGGCATCCATACTTCTGAAAAAGTCCCCCCCCCCCACACACACACATTATTATTTATTTATTTTTTTTTTTTTTACTAGTCGGTCTGTTATTTACTAAGCAGTTTTATCTTTTTTTTTTCTACCTTAATTTCTTTGGCTGATTCACTTGATCAAGTGTCCTGTTTTTCCCCCAGTTCCTCCATCGTGACTACATGCCGCTCTTCAATTATCTGCACTGTACAGGTAAAATGAGGAACTGATGGGCAGCTCGTGGAAAGTTTTTTTTTTTTTAACTCATCAGCATTGCTTTGTTCGTGTCTTTCCCTCCTGCTGCCCACCCAACCATCCGCTCCTTTACTGGCAGAGGCTTTGGAAGTGGCAACGGGACTGTAACAAATAAAACCACAGGACAAGTTAGTAAGATTGTTTTTCTTTAATCGTCATCGGGGACTGTCAAACAGCCTGTGAAGTGAAAGAGCGAGTTGCAACAGAGTTTACCCGATCGGTTGGCGAAACCATGGGACAAATCTGAAAGTCAGTAGATTTTTTTTATACTGTTATCGGGGACGTTCACTTTAACCTGTGAAGCATTAGTGAGAGGCACCAGAGTTTTCCCGATCGATTGGCGAGCGTTTGATGAGCTGCGTTATGGAGTGCATACAAAAAAGGAAAAGGCAGCATTTGCATAATGAACATTTAAACGGCTGATTGATTTCTTTCTTTTTTCACACTGCTTGCTTTTTGTCCTGCTTGGCAAATATAAAGATGGCAGACAGTAAAAATGCCAATGTTCCATGGCTTATGGATATTGGCCTTTTTACTGCCAGTCCCTTTTTTTACCCATGCATGGAACAGATTTCATGCATGGGTAACTAGCCAATCAGATTCCTTCATTTAGTCTACCCATTTTATAATGGCAATTAATATTCTTTCTTGTATCTCAGTGTGTAGTATCCTCTAGGTATTTGTCAGCAGATCTGTTAGGTAGCAGCTCTCAAATAGAGTATTTGGGGTCTACCCCTTTTTTGCCACATCGGAGGAAGTCCATAGTATCTCTGACTTATCTATTACCATGCCCCCAACCATTGTGCAGGGTCTGCGTCTAGTGTCATGGAATGTAAAGGGTCTTGATCACCCCATAAAATGTACTAAGGTGTTCCAGCATTTGTGCTCCATGCACACAGATGTAGCCCTTCTACAGGTGACACATCTCCTTAATAAGTCTATTCCTTGGCTCAAGAAATCATGGGTTGGAACCATACATGCTAGTTCAGCACCCTCTAAATCAAGGGGAGTAGCTATTTTGATTCGGAGATCTAGTACTTGGGCAGTGGAGGAGTCTCGCTCTGATAAACAGGGGAGGTGGGAAGTAGTCAAACTAAAATCTGGCATGGATAAATTGATAGTATGCAATCTTTACTCCCTGAACGTGGATCAAACAGATTTTTTTCCAAATTTGAGTCAAGTTATCACTGGGCTACTGCAGTCCGAGCCCAATATTCCCTTGATAATAGGAGGGGATTTTAACCTAGTGCCAGACATATTTTTGGATAAATCTTGTCCTACATGCCAAACCCACCAGAAGGTGCATGCTGCTTTGCAAGAAATGATACTGGAGTGGGGTTTAGTGGATGTCTGGAGGCATGATCACCCCTCGGGTCGAGACTACACATACTACTCCCCCTCGCATGAAGTCTATAGTTGTATCGACTACTGGTTAGCCAAACAGCCAGCTTCGAGTGCCATCTTGAACAGTGATATAGGCAATATAATTATATCGGACCATGCACCAGTGTCACTTACGTACTCTACTCCCTAAGGTCGAAACACTGGCACAAGATGGAGATGTAACCCCCTTTTAGTTAAGGATCCAGAATTTCAGCAAGAGATGCAGAAAGCAACTCGGGAATATTTTACTTTTAACTCGGCTGGAAAAGTCTCAGCAAGTACGGTCTGGGAAGCATTTAAAGCCACACTGAGAGGTCATATTATTGCTTTTGCTGTGAACTGGAATAAAACCCAGAAAAAAGAATTCGAGTTGTTACAATCAGAACTCACTGCTTTAGAGGGTCGTTTTAAGGCTTCCCGGACCACTGCTGCTGGAGATCCCTCATTGAAGAGGCGTATTGTGGGGCTTAAATATCGTATAAATTCACCTTTACATCAGAAGGTGGAATGGACTCTGCTCAGGGCTAAACATCAATACTGGGAAGGGGGTGATAAAGGGGGGAAGCTCCTTGCTTACCAATTGCTGAAGCAACAAGCATCTTCAAAGATACATGCCCTCCGCACTTCCACAGACTACATGGTTAGTGACCTGAAGGGCATTAATAAGACCATAAGACATTATTACCAGACCCTATACCAATCCAAATCCACAGAAACATGGGGACAGCTCTCACATAATCTGCGCCAGTTCTGTCAAGGATTTAAAATACCCTCATTATCTCAGGAGCAAGTTGATTTATTCACATTCAGTCACTTCACTACCAGTCTAGCATTGCTTGTAAAGTGCTTTGGATGCATGAAAATTGCTATATAAATGCTGATTCTTCTTCTTATTATTATTATTAGACAGCCCTATTTCAGAGACTGAGCTGCGGCAGGCCTTATTTTGCATGGCTAAAGGGAAAGCCCCAGGGCCAGATGGAATGACTATCAAGCTATATCAAGCCTTGGATCAGGAAATTGTGTCACCTTTATTACTTGCTCTACAATGTGCCCACTCTTCAGGCTCCCTCCCCACCACAATGAATGAGGCTTTGATTGCCATGATACCTAAAAAGTCTGACGACCCCCTGAATTGTTCCAGTTTTCATCCTATATCATTACTGCCAGTGGACACAAAGATCCTGGCTAAAATATTGGCTACCAGATTGCAGAATATCCTTGCCTTTATTATCTACCCATCCCAAGTTGGTTTTAGGCCTGGAAAGGTAGGTTCAGAAAATACCAGGTTGCTGTTGAACTTGCAGTTGCTAGCAAGTAGAGCTAAAACCCCTATGGCTGCTCTAGGCATTGACTTTGCAAAGTCTTTTGATTCCATGGGGTGGAATTATCTCCATTAGACCTTCGCATACATGGATTTGGACCCCAGTTTTGTTTATGGGTCTCGACCCTCTATAATTCCCCGAATTCTAGGATTCTCACTAACTCCACCATCTCTTCTTCCTTTCTATTGTATAGAGGCACCCACCAAGGCTGTCTCTTATCCTCGCTTCTCTTTTTAATTGCCCTTGACCCCTACTCTATGCTTTTGATACTACAGAGGGGCTGACAGGCATATTAGCATACGGCAAATCCTATACTGTGGCAGCTTATGCAGATTACCTATTACTTACTTTATCCAGTCCCCAGCATTTGCTATCAATAGCCCTTTTAGTCCTTAAAAACTTTACTGCATTATCAGGCCTACAGGTTAATCAATGGAAGACTATCTTGGCCCCATTGACTTCACTCTGCTTATGGGAATGCCTGCAGTGCAGATCTCAGGCTGTTGAGACTCCGCAAGGCTTTTCCTACTCGGGGATCTACATACCTTCTAACTGGACAAATTTTGAATCAACTAACTTTGCCCCTCTATTAAAACAATTAAACGTAGAAATGAAGCGCTGGTGAAAATGGCACTTATCCCTGTTGGGCAGAGTGGCTTCGGTACGAATGCTTTTTCTCCCGAAGGTCTAATATTTATTTAATAATCTTACAATGCAAATCTCTCCTAAACTCTTTGCTTCCTTCAAGAAGATGCTATCCACCTTAATATGGGAAAATAAGGCACGCAGATGGAGGAAAAACAAACTTAGGACACATTGGTCTAAAGGAGGGCTTGGGGCCCCTTGGTTTCAGAACTAACACTTAGCATGTATAGCTGCCCAAATTACAAAGTGGTTTGTACCACCCAACACCTCCTGTCCAGTGTGGGTTGGCCTTGAAATGGATATGGTGGCCCCAACTCCACTTAGGTCTTTGCTGAGCCTCGGTGGCCCCATGGGTAAGGGCCACTTTCTGGTTGAGTGTCAATCTTGGTATGCCTGGTGACGCATTATGACTCTCTCCCATACCCCCAAAGATGCGTTGGCCCCACCTCTGGCTTATGCAGGGTTATGGCATAATACCTTTATCACACTAGCAGGACAACCTCTTAACTGGCCTTCCTGGGAGCGTAAGGGCATCTGCTATGTGAAGGATCTTATGATGCCTGGTTCGAACACACTATTATCCTATGCCCAATTAAAGAATACATTTAATCTTCCCAGCACTGATTTCTGGCGGTTTCTCCAAATACATAGCCTTATATATGCCCTTTCTTCTCAAATGCGGCCATATAGCAAATGGGAGTGGCTTACCACTTTACATAAAGAAACCTCCTCACATGGTCATATAGGTAAGTTCTATGCTATAGGTAGAAACTCTCAGCCTGACTCCACAGAACATTGTAGAATCAGATGGGAGGCCGAGATGGGCATAGCTACATCTGAAACTACCTGGGCCGGTTGTCTTCAAAATGCACATAAGTTGTATAAAGATTCTAAAAGCCAATTAATACAACTAAAAATTTTGATGCGCTGGTACAGAACTCCGGCTGTTCTGTGTTCTGCAGGACTGCTGCCATACTCCAACTGCTGGAGATGCCAGCAACCTGGTGCCCATTTATTTCATATTCTGTGGGAATGTCCACAACTCTCTGCTTTTTGGTCTGCAAATAGACGGGGTTGCTGTCTGGTCATGGGTACAAGGAATCTCCAGCTAGACTCTAAATTATTGTTGGGGGATATGTCAGGCCTCACTAATTTGCTGAAGGCCCTTCAAGAGTGGGTCATGTTAGCCCTGTTGGAGGCTAAGCAGCTCCTCTTAATGCACTGGAGGCAGGTCAATAGTCCAAGTATAGGTGTATGGCATTCAGCTCTGGCTAAGTTGGCACTGTTAGAAAGTTTGACCTATGCTCATCGAGGCCAACTGGGTTATTTCTATAAAAAGTGGGATTCTTACTTTAACTCACCACAGTGTAAAACCCCTCCCTCTTTGTGTACACCCCCTTCTGGTTCTTAGATGGATCTGTTTACATATTTCATTTACCCTACTGGCAAATGAGGAACTACAGTTAGGAAGGGTAGTCTATATATTAATATATATATTCTGATTATATGTGTTTAGCCCTATGTGACATACTGTGTATTATAATTTTATGTTTCCTGGGGATATTCTTACATGTCTGTGGGCTTTTTCTTTTTCCTATGAGAGAAATGAATATGGAAGTAAGATGTAAAACTTGAAAACCTTAATAAAATCCTCTATAATAAAAAAAAGGTTTTTCCCTACAAATAGCCTGTCAGGATTTGGCTCCATACCTTCTCTGTATCGAAGACGGAAAGCGTTTCGTCTTGGTAATGGCTCAGTCCTATGGAACAGCTCAGAGTACCTAGGACATTGAGGTAATGACTGTATGGGGGGGTAGCTTGAGATTGCTTTGAAAATGAAGTTGATATCCTGCTGCATGCAGGCTGGAGAAGTATCTTAATCTGCCAGAGTCTGTGTCCCCCTGAGGATCCACCATGTTTTCCCCCTAAACTGGTGCAGCATCAGGCAAGTGCTGTGGCGACCCCTGACCTGTTGTGTCCTTCCCAATCTGTAATGCTATGGGGGGTTCCCAGATGTCCCTGGCATTTCCTGCAGACCCTCTGCTACTCGAGGTTCCTCAGCAGGATTTGAAACTACAAATGTGATAGGTTCAGTACCAGCGTGATTAGAGGAAGCTGTCTTTACATTGGTCTCATAAAGCACAACCCCAGAAAACAGTCCCTCCTTCTCCAAACCCTGTTGAAGCCCTTCAGGAGAAATTGGCAAAGAAGAAGTTGCCTGCAACTGCTCCTCGCTCCGCTCAGCAAAGACAAAGTCTACTTGGTCAGACCTCTGCTTCCAGGACTTGTCCTGACATTCCAGTTGTTCAGGCTGAGACACACTCCATTCTGGATCGAGGCTCCATTTATCCGACTCATCCAGTTTCCATCCCATTCTGCTCAATGCCATTTCAGGAGACCAATCAGACATATGTGTATCAGGAGTTTGTACATGGAACGCTGTTTTAATCTGGTCCGCTGCCTTCATTGGCTGCTTGGAGATAACCTCCCCCTGCTGTACATCCCACTTGGTCTCTGGGAGTGGCTGAACAATGAATGGAGGAGCAACTCTTGCTCCAGTTGTTGATGTGCTGGGTTCCTGGTTTGTATTTAGCAGCAGAGTCTTTCTTGAATTTTGGCGGGGGGGGCACTGAGCATTCTTTTCCTTATGCTTTTCTTTTTTTGCCTGTAAGCCTCCTCATCTTCTGACGACATTGCCAGAAAGGTCCTTCATTGATCAGCAATTTCTTTATCTAACTTGGCTGTTTTCTCAGCGACCTCCATCTCAGTAGTGGTGCCCTATAAGTTCCAGACCATACTATCTGTTGAATCCTCAAAAACTTCCTGTTGCACGGTATCTGGGATATCCTCCATAGAGTCAATAGACTGAAAATCATGCTCTTTGCCCTCTTACAGTATGGTTCAGCAGCTGGGTTAGAGGATCAGACCTCAGTCTGCCATTGCCCAGCAGTATCTCCTGGATCCAATTTCACCATCTTGGAAGTGGCCAACAGTGCCTCTTCTAAGAGTGAGGAATGTTTTCATTAAACCAAAAACAAGTACTTAAAATATACAATCAATTAAGGTCTTTTTTCAAATACATACAGTCATACGTGTAACCCTTTACACATCATACCACTCAATGCACATTTTTCCATAGGTTTTTCCCAATTTCTTCTCCAAGAGTATATAATTCATATGGATATATACAATCCAATTCTGTTTGAATCTTGTAGGTCAAGTCCTGTAAATCCAATTTTTGACTTGCAAAAATCATTGACATCTAATCTGCCATAATGACCATTTCAAGCAGGGCAGGATTAAATAAACTGTACTTGTGTTCCATTTCTTCTATTCTTTTGAAAGTTGCCCACATATCAAAATTTCATAATTCATATTTTTAAAGCATTCTGTACCACATAATCGATCTAATTGACCCAAAACCATATTTATAAAATCACAATCCAAATATATGAGCTGCATGGTTTCTGATTCTTGCAATTAGTTTCCATACACATTCTCTCTTCTACAGCTTTGTGTTTTTGGTTGTTCCTCACATTTAATTTACCATGGCTACACATCTAAACAGTGTCTTTCATTTTATTTCGCATTCTTTTTTCTAATATTGTTTCTAATATTTTCCCAGTATTTATTTCTGGTTGCACCATAAACATTAGTTCCTTTTAATAGATTGTAGATACTATCAATATACAGCTTTTTCCTTTTTTTTTATTTGTAGCATGTCTTTTGTCAAGTTCCATTGCTGTATATAGTATCTACGTATGATAATATATTCTGGTTCTAATAACTTAGCTTTCCCTTTAGTTTTAGTTCTCCAATATGATATTAGCTGTTTTTTCCAGTCTGCAATTAAAAGAAACCATATATGTTTTTCATCTGTTAAAACAGGTTTTAAATTTAGTGGCCCAGTGGCGCTGAGGGTTGAGATGCTGGACACCACACCTCACGCTACACCGGTGACCTGGGTTTAGGAACGAGCTCAGTTCATTGGGGGGTCTGCAGGGGAGGGAAGAGATTGAGCGTCTGGAGGACTGCTCTCTCTTCCTGGGGAGGGCTCTTGGGGTTGCGTCGCATAGGGGCGACCTCTGGTGGAGACCGGGGGATAGCCGAGTTTGCATCACCATGCATTGTGAGGGGTGGTGCTGCGGCAGGCATCGGCACTTGTGTCATTGACGCCATTGCACGACTGAGCATTGGGGGAAATGCAGGGAAAAACAGAAAAAAAAAACCTCCTGAGGATAGGCAAAGGCATTGCTGCCAGCTCCACACTCCCAACGCTGGGCTCCTCACTCTTCTGGGCCCTCCACTCCAACAGGCTCACTACACTATAGATAGAGTGCCCTGGGAGGATAGGGCAGCCCATCCCCATGGGGGCTTAGATCCTGGGGGTACAGCCTGGTCGGAGTGAGGGAGTAGTTGTGGTCGCCACAGTGGGAGGTAGAAAGCGGGTTAGGCAGATGCTGGATAGAGTTCCTCAGGCAAGGGGAGCAAAGAAATAATGTGTAAAAAAAAATAGGTTTTAAATTTGTCTCCAGAAAAAGACTGAAAGAATACAATTGGATGCATCATATTTAGTCCCTCTTCCTTTTTCGGTCTTATACATATGATAATCTCTTTACTGGATTCAACCTTCTCCCCCATAATTAATGAAAGAATAGACCCCATTATTTTTGTTTTCATTTTAATCTGTATAGGAAAAATGAGATATATACAAAAAAATAGGTACAGTAAATGTTTTCAATAGATAAAGTATATCCATTTGTCTCTGGTCATATTCCAAGATTTCCATTTGTTCAGTTTAGTCTGAGCAACATCACATTTTTCTGTCCAGTTTTCTTGGATTGCACTGCCTGTTCCAAAACAAATTCCTAACATTTTATTGTTTCCTTCCAAACCTGATATGCTATTTTCTTCAATAGATGCATTACCTATTGCAAGAACTTAACTTTTATTCTTATTTATACCTAGTCCAGTATATTTTTTATTTTCCTCAAAGTACTTTAAAGCCTGTTCACTGGATTTTATTTCTGCTACAATTAAAATACAATCATCTGCACATGCAGTTGTTTTGCTAACTTTCCCCCATTCAGTAAATGTACTTGTCTAATGACTTCTCTTTTTCTCATTTTCAAAGCATAGCATCTGAACATGGTACATACAGCAGCAGACTTAATGTGCACCCTTTTTTTTGTCTCCTGTTTTTGATCCCCCACAGAGAATCTCAGCTCCCACTCACCACCTCCCCATGCCCAGACTTACCCCCCAGGGTGGGGCACCTGGCTGGGTGCCCCCTTCCCAAGATCAATGGTAATGTGCCCTGGTTTACCTCCCATGGTGGGGCCATGGGACCAGAACCCCACCCGGCTGACATTGTTTGGCATGGAGGTGGCAGAATGGGGCTTCATGCTCGGTGCCAGTATTTTGTGTGCTGTACGGGAGGTGGTGATGTGCAATGATGGCCCATGTCTGCCCTACCCCCCCATTAGTATGGCATCAGTACAGCTGATACCCCGAGCCTCCGATAGCGGTCTGTAGCATGCCAGACACACTAACCCCCCCAGAGATGGAGAGCAGTGCCTAGGGTGCTCAATCCTTCTCCCCCTGGCTGGCCCTCTGATGTCCCAAGTCCATTCTCGAACCTTGGTCATCAGCATTGCAGATGGATGCACTGCCTCTGCACCGGCAGGATGGCTTAATTGACACCCTTGTCTGACCCCGTCTTTAACATCCATGGATATTCCCATACTTCCTTTTACCATTAGTATACAGTATGTTGTTCTTCATTATAAAGTGGTTTGATTAATCTGATACATTCCTCTAGTATGTTATATGCCTTTATGACTGCCCAAATATAATCATACTGAATGGCATCAAAACTGTCTCTTGGTTGAAGGCATATATATATACCCATCTAGCTGCATTGTAATCCCTTTTTCCACCACTTCCCTTTTATAAATTCTATTTTGTTTTATATTTCTTCCCGGTGTGGTACATGCCTGTGTTTCCAATATTGTGTGCTGTGCTACTATAGCTAATCTTCTAGTAATTATTTTTGCCAATATTTTGTAATCTGATATTAAAAATGTGATAGGTCTCCAATGTTTTATGCCCTCTGTATTACCTTTTTTATGTAAGAAGATCATCACCCCTTGCTGCATAATGTTACCAATACGTCTTGTTTGGAATATATAAGTATAAACTTCTTCAACATAGGAGTAAGCTCATTTAGAAAGATTCTTTAGAATTTACTAGGAATTCCACCTCTCCCTGGTGCTGTGTTCTTTGTTGGAAAATTAATTGATTAATTAATTTAGATTTCCCAGTATAGGCTCTTTAATTAATTGTTGCTCTATTTCTGGTATTTTAGGGATATTTATTTGCATCAAAAAGTTCCCATTCATTTTCTGTTGTGTTTGAAATTTTGTTTTAACACGTTCTTGCACAATAATTTTCATTGCTCTTGTGTCTGTGTGTATTTTCCCCTGTCTTAGCCATAAACTCAATCATTATTCTATTTCATGTCCTTTCTTTACTACTATCAAAGGGATTTACTTGGCATTTATTACCTTGAGTCCACTTTTCTGTTCCATAATAAGGGACTTTGCCCTATTGTATTGAAATTCATATATACTTTTTTATTTGTTGAATCTGCCTCTGCTACATCAGGTTCAAGCTCTCTCTATTGTGTCAATAAACATAAAAGATTAGCCCTTGTACCCAGATATTTGTTATATGTTGTCCCTTCTTTCCTTTTGGACTCTGCAATTACATACTGTTTAATAACTATTTTTGTATCTTCACACCAGTCCAATAGACTGTCATATTGGCACTGAAATGTTTTCCTATCCTCTAACATGTCCAGAATCTCTTTTTTCATATAATGTTCTTGTAATAAAGATAGGTCCATTTTCCAAGAACCTCTACCTTCTGTATATATAGATTATCTATCAGATCTATTTCCAGTTGCAGTGCCATGTGATCTGATGTTTCTACAGGTAATGCTGTGACATCGTGTTTTTGTTTTATGCTACCAGGAACTTACCAGAATCAATTCTTGTTGTAAATTTGCCCTTGTAAAAAGTGTGAACCAGATGCCTTTCCATCAAATCATAAGCGTCTACTAATCCTGATCTGTTTAACACAGTTTTTATGTTGCCTTGTGCATGCAGCGCAGGCAACATATTGTGGTTGCTTCAGTGGAGAAGTGGGTTTCAGAGGCGTGGTCTTGCTGCAGCTAATGGCGCCACTGCTTTTTGTGGCCAGGCTCTGTGGCACCAATGGTATAGCACACTATGACAACAGTTGAGAAACGTGCCACCACCTTGAAAGAAATTAGCCACTGCAATCGGGGAGCACCACGGGGTGATCCCAGATTGCAGCAGCCAATTACTGCTTGCCTCATCTGGTGTCCCCGTCAAGCAACATGGTGGCTGCTTCCCATCAGCTTCTCATAGTCCCCACAGAAACTGAGGGACAACTAACGCCATACACAGTCCCTCTGAAAGCCAATGGGGGTGCCCAATCCCCTTGTTGGCATGTTCCCTCCAAAGTTAATTTGACAAATGGGGTGCTCAGTCCTTGTCAGCATAATGTACCCCACCATTTCTTGTGTGCCTAGGGGGTGCCCAATCCCCCTCGGCTCATGCAATGCCCCCCACCTCTTTATGTCTGGCGAGGGTGCCCAATCCCCTGTTGGCTTCAGCCCTCCCCCAAAAAAACACTCAGGTGGCATGCTGGGGTCCACCTCAGCATGCCAAATGTCCCTAAAGAAAAAAAAAATCCCACAATGTGTTTTTTTAACATGTAAAACAGAAAGCAGTCCCTCGTTGAGTCGGTGGCCCCCAACCCACACCCACCCTCTGCACACCCTACCTTCCCACCCCCACCCCATACTTACCTCTGGAGCCCAGGGTGATGATCTTCGGTGGACTGGGAACATGTCTGCACTCTTCAAAGCAGGCCACAAACTGAATAAATGCCGGTAAGCTGTATTATGGCATAAATGGGATTTTTTCAACTTATTTGGATATCTCAGCCATTTATTTTACTTTTGCCACCAAATTTTCAACATGGGTTTTTGGGACCCCTCCTCATGAATTCAGTCACTGTCATGGCGTTATTCCGTCCCGAAAGGTGTTTTTGCAGTCACTGTGTGGAATCACCTTTCAGGACAGAGTAACAAAATGACAGTGTTGCTGTTCATGAGGTGGCCTCCCAAAAAGTCTATGTGGCAAATCTGATGAAAAAATTCCAAAAATTACTGTGTTACAAACTTGCATTGCGCAGTTTCCATGCAAACTCGTAACTTCACCAATTTGTAATATTTTCACTCAGCATTTTCAACATTGGCATTTTTTCACACCTCCTTATGAATAGTACAGCTGTCATTTTTCAGATGCTTCCCAAAATGTGTTTTCACATAAGTGATGCACTATGACGAAGTCGCTGTGGGAAATCAATGATCAGGACAGACAAAGAAAATCATAGTGACAGTGTTCATAAGCAGAGGTCCCAAAATGTATATGCTGAAAATTTGGTGAAATAATTCCACTAAATGATTATGTTACAAGTGTGCATTCGCAGTTTCTACGTTTGCTCAGAAATTGGAGCATTTTAATATTTTCACTCGAGATTTTCAACACTGCCATCTCTTCACACATACCTATGAATGGTACAGCTGTCACTTTTCACATCCTACCCAAATGGTGTTTTCCCACATCTGGTGCAGAATGGTGCAGTCACTGTAAGAAGTCAACATTCAGGACAGATTAACAAAATCACAGTGCCACTATTCATGAGCAGAGGTCCCAAACACTTTCATGAGGCGGGGGTCACAAAAATGCCATGTTGCAAATCTGTAGTGCAAATACCAACAAACGGCAAGGGCATTAGGGTTTCTAACCATAACGCCCCACCCTGTACAGACTGACAGGCATCAGGGGTATGTCTTTGCATTGCCGTCTGTCATGCTCACGCCATACCATTCCCCCCACCCTCAAGCCATTGACAGGCATTGAGGTGTGCCTTGGAGTCTGCGGCCCCACAGTTCACCCCATTCTCCTATGCTGCACCCATTTCAGTGTATGTCCTTATGAAATGGGGTGACTGTAAAGCCGAACACCCCAAGGCACACCTCGGCACTTGTTGGTGTCTGCAGGATAGGGTGAGGTAAAATGTCATAAGTGTTATGGCCGAATGGGGTGAGCGTAAGGCCTGAGGATCCCAAGGCACAATGTGATATGTGTTGCACTGCAGGGTAGGGTGAGCTGAAATGCCATGAACATTATGACCGATGCCCAAAGGCACACCTCAGTGCCTCTCAGTCTCTGTAGGGTGATGTGGAGTTTGACGTCACTTTCATACTTCACTGCCATTCCTATTATGCATCTGTTCAACTCCTGCATTACTGATTCTAATGTCAGCTAGACAACATTTGGCATTGACAAATGCTTGTTAACCGACTGGTATCACATTTTTTTTCCAGTTTTCCCACCCCAATCCTTTTTTTGACAAACCACAATTAAAATCTCCTCTCACAAAATCACCGTTGAGGTATGTAAATATGGCTCAATTTGTTGTACTAATGAATTTCTTTCTGTTTTCATCTGTATATAAACATTGATTAGTCTAAAAGGATTATTTTTAATCACAACATCCACCATAAATTCCCTCCCTGGGCTTATATCAACCACCTTTGTAACTTTCACTTCTGTAGTAGCAAACAATATTCTTAACCCTGAGCATGTTTCTTCCTCAACTGACCATAGGAAAGGGCCCCATCTCCATTCTTTTTGTTCCACTTTTAACTCTGTCAGTGTATGTAATCTTTTATCCTGCAAAAAAATAGATATCTCCATCCCATTCATTTTTTATTGTAAAGGCAGGGATTCTTTTTTTGCTATTCTTAATGCTATTAGCATTACAGGATACAAGCTTTATTGTGGCCATGTGATGTATATTGTAAATTTAGTCTAGCTATTGTCATACATGCTTTAACTTTGCTTTCCTTTTTTTATGTCTACCAGCAGACTCATATTCAGATGGTTGTTCAGGTTGCAAAGTAGCAACTGATGAAACATCTGATTCCTCTTCAGAGTCTGCCAGTCCTTGTTTTGCAAGACAGTGCATTTTTTCTGTAAAGCTATGCTTCCCGTATCGGTCTTTGTTTTGTTTTGGGTGGCCATTTGTTAAGATTCTCTTATAAGGGATACTGGTGGTGGCATAACTTGCACATCAGAACCCTCTTCAGTTTGGTTGTCCTTTTCATCATTAATCATAACCAACACCTCTCTAGTAATGTATTATGCTCCTTTAATTCAGTTCTTTCTTCACTCTCTCTAAGTCTCTTAGGGAGGGGGGTATCCATGTTATTTTTCCCTGGAAAAGTTTTTTTTGCACCCTATTTTCACATTCCTGCTGTTGATCTTCCAACACAATTTGCCTTTCTTTCAAAAGCCTTTCTTCTTGTCCTAATGCTACATGAACATCCTGCTCTGCTTGTTCTGCAGGATCCAGGCTATTATGGGATGCCCAAGGGAAGTTTTTAAATGTGTGTCAATTTTCCTCTCAAAGATTGCAGCGCATCAGGTTTTGACATATATCACTATGATGCCCTATTGTACCACACAATCCATATTTTATTTTCTCACAAACATTGCTGAGATGGCCTTTATTCCCACACCTATAGCATGCACGTGGCTGTCTGTAAACCTATGATCGAATAAACAAAACTGATGATCTAATAAATAAAATAAAAAATAAATAAATGACCACCATTAAAAACTACTCCTCTGTCTCTTCTCAATAAAAAGTGTTTAACAGATGTTGGTATTCATCATTTACTGTACCTGTTTTAGCTTGACTTTATAACGCCACCCCTTCCCCATCCAAAAGTGCTCGGCATCTAAGATAGGCTCTGGGTAACCTTGAACATCACATTTTTGTTTCATCCAGAAAGTAATTTCTGCCACATTCACCCCATTATTCTTAAAAAGAACTGTTACATGTTAGTATTCAGGTTTGGTAATGGAATGGCTGCAAATGGCTTCCAAAGCGGGGTTTCTTTTAATTGGTGATATTGTTTCCAGAATTGTTCCAGATCTGCAGGGTGTTTAAAATTGATGTCCTAGACAGTGTCTCCAGGCACATGTATCAAGGCATACACTTCATATGCATAGTAACTTAAACATTCCTTTATAAGCTTCCCTCCTACATATAGTCTGTCAGGTATCTCACTAAGACCACCTTTGTATTTTACCTGACAGCATTCCTTCTTTTTGGTGGTTCAGGTGCCATCCTTAAATGCTCAGAAAATAATCTTTCTCTTGTGTTTCCTTTTCTCCTTATTGATTCTTGTGGTAACTGTTTATTTTTTTCATTATCGCTTCATTATTTTTCTGTGTGTACATTTTGTTCCTCCATAAAATTTTCCATCTCATCGTCTAAATCCTCTGACTGCTCCTCTAAATTATTTGTAACTTTCTGTGAGTTACTTTCTTTTTCTGACAGTTATATTAGGTTCCCCTTTTTCCATACTCATAATTTCTAGTGTATCTGACTTATTTATAAATAAAGAGTTAGAGGCTTTCTTACCATTAATATCTGTTTTTTTTCAGTGCCCATCTTCTCCTGTTCCATTTGTTGTTTTGCATTCAGCTGAGGTGCCAGGATAATTTGTACCATGACCCCTGCCATCAGGAGCTCTTGCTCAGCCTGCACTTTCAAGAGCCTCAGTAACCCAGTCTGCTGTGTCAGAAACATTTACTCTTGCTTCTCCCTCCATTGTGGTGCCTGTAACTTTGCTAGATGAAGCTTCCTCCATTTCTTTAGTAACTTGTTCATGAGGGCCCCCAATTTTTTTCTAATGTGTCCTCTTTACATGTTTCCTCTTGTCATGTTTGCTGCTGAACCAAATCCTCCTCTCTATACATATTTACACTTGCTGTTTGCTTTCCTTACACAGTGGGAGGTGCCCATCTTAGACCAAGCCTTTTTCGGCTCGCACTTGCCATTCCACTCAGGGCACCAATGTTACCAATCTCCATTCTTCCATTATTTTTGGCTTTTTTTTAACATCTTTGTGACCTCTTTGCTTTTGCTCTGACACTATGTAGTTGTCAGCAGTGGCTCCCTTTGATGTTGCTGCATCATTGGCAATCAGCTGGGTCTGTTTGTCAGATACCAGCCGATCAGTCTCTATTTTCTCCTTCGTTTACAAGCTTTCAAGAGTCATCTCCAACTTGTTTTTTTCTTTCTCATGCTTTTGTTTCTCTTCTTCTAATTTTGCACGTAAGTCTTCAGTATCCAATTTCTCAATTTCTGCATCAATTTTCTTAATATCAGAGGTTACCTTTTTTGTCATTTTCAATATAACCATCCTATTTGGTCTCATTTTACATCACCATTTTGACAACCACTGACGTGTCCATTTTGTTAGTCTTTAGTAAGCCTGAGGTCAGGGAGGAGACCACCCCCCCAGCCTCTCCAGCTTCCATCCTCTCTGCTGTCCACCCAGGACTAGCATGCTCAGCAGCAGTCCTCTCTCCAGCACGGGTTCCCCCTACTGGAAAAGTAGGGGTCATTTTTATTCAAAATTCAAAAACATACTTTCTCAAGAACAACATATGATACAGAAAAACAGTTTGATCTTGAGACAAAAAAAGAAGCACTATTCATATTCATAAGAGAATCACATATTACTAAAGCAAAAATTAAATCCCACCACCATAAACCTGAATTTCTACAATATGCCTTGCAAAGCCTATATTGCTAGTAGAGGTATAGCCTCCCACTTTTTTCCCTTCTGTTTCTATCCTAGAAAAACATTCACTACACTTAGTAATCCATTTCTGCGAGTACTTTATTGCTTTGAAATAGAATAAAAGAAGCAAAAAAACATGAGATCTACATCAACTGGTCCTATGTTTTCTATCCCATGAATAATCACTTGTTGATTCTCTCAGTGTCTTTCTTTCATACAGATACATTTTGTTGATGTCTACCTGTATTTTAAATAAGACATCCTAAAAATGCACCTCCTCATTCTTAAAAAATCTCTCTGGCATCTAGCCTGCCAAATTGCCTATTTAATGCAAGCTAATATTACATAAATTGTAACTTTTTTCCATTTACCCCAATGATCAGTTAGTTGTCCTTGTACTAGAATTTCAAAAGTCACAAAAGAAAATACTTCAGTATTCCAGACAGATGCTACTGCAGACTAAAAGCCTTGGATACACACACACACTCAAAGAACATATGTTGCATTGTCTCTACTGTGTCCTGGCAACCTTGTTCCATACACACTCTTTCTTCATGTCTTTTGTGGTTTTGGTTGCCTTTGACATTCAGACGGCCATGTCTACATAACCATACAATATCTTGCATTCTCAAGGGAATTCTGGGCTCAGTCATGTTCTCCAATATTTTTTTACAATCTACTCCTGGGTTAAGTACAAACACTGGGTCTTCAAAGTGACATTTTGCTACTAAATGCTTATAAAATAGTTTTCTTTGACATATTCAAGAAACAGCTAGGTTCTATTTTCCACATTTTAATTAAGCAATAATGTCCAACAGGGTGTGTGTCATGCTGGGATAATATCACACCTCAGGTGGTTGGGCACGAGACCGCAGGACTAGTGCGTCCAATAACTGAGGCATGATGTTATCCCAAATGACACACACCTTGGAGGGCATTACTGCTATTATACAATGGCTTGTTGTTATACAGTATAACAAAAATCATTTTAAAGATGTTTTTGTGTGGAAAAATATTTTTTGTTTTTTAAGAGAAGATGAAAAAATCAAGCAAACAATCATCTACAGGTTTACAGTGAAGCTGAGACTAGACCTGTGATGTTGGGCTGGGATAACATCATGGGTCCAGCCCAAGACTGACCAATCAGAGTCCAGGATTTTTTCTTGCCATTGTATAATATATTTTAAAGTGGTCTGCACATAACATGGTAATAATTTGTCCATATGATGCTATTGCACTCCATTCTTGCATGTTACCAGTCCCTGCATTTTCTATTTCTAAAAGTAATGATCTAATATTGGAATAAACAAATGGAAAAAAAAAACCAAAAACTAAAGGTTGTAACATATTAAGGCTCCCTTCTTTCCATGATCTGTATGTGTGTGCCTTTTTTACTAGATTGTCTGCTCCCTCATAAAAGTAAGAAGAAAGGCCTTGAACTTTTCTATGCATATCATGAGGTAATGGATATACATGTGATATGTGTAAAAAAGTGGTGCAATATATGTCTTTATAAGGTGAATCCTCTTGTCCATGTCATTTTCCAAGTTCGCCATGTTTGAACAGTTTTTTAGAGCTATGTCATACACTATGTCCCAATTTTGTTGTTCCGCTTCTCATGATCCAAATAAAAGTCACCAAATCCAAAGTGGTTCTTGCACCACAGGGATAGGAAAATCAAGTATTTCTGGTGCATTTCCAAGTGGCAGTACTTTACTTTTTGAATAATTTATTTTTATCCCTGTTGCTGCTGTGACTCCAGCTAGTATCTGTAATGCCTTCCATCCATCTTCCACAGTAGCTACTATCAGTACACAATCATCCACATATGCCAAAACTTTTTAGATACAGCCCCTGTTTTACTAACCATGGGTGACACTCCCAATACAGATTCAATTGATCTCAATATTGGATCCAAGCCAAATACATACTGAAGTGGGCTTAAGGGGCATCCCTGCTGCACACCTTTTGTTGTGTAGACAGGCATTCCAAGATGCCCATTAATCAGGGGTGTTATTTGTGCTTCTTCATATAATAATTTTATAAACTCCACCATTTGTTGCGATATCTTTTATTCTTGTAACACATACCAGATGTGTTTCTGTTTTATGGAATCAAAAGCCTTTTCCTGATCTATGGACAAAAGGTATCCTTCTGATTCTAACTTTAGTCCATGTTACACTATTTCTCCTACACAAATTACATTTTAGTAAATATTTCTTCCTAGTATTAAACACATTTACATGCCCAAAATGACTATCTGTGCCATTTTTGTCAGGTGTACTGCCAATAATTTTGTCAGGATTTTATAATCAGATGTCAGTAAAGTCAGTGGCCTCCAATTATTTATATTTTGTGAATGATTCTTTTATATATGAAAATCATAGTCCCTTCTTTCATACTAACACAGAGTCTATTTTCCTGCTGTATTGCAGCATAAACAATCTCCAAAATAGGTGTTAATAAGTCAATAAATGTTTTATAAAAAATCATTGGGTGTAGTATTTATTGATTGATAAGCTGTTTATCATCATTTTTATTTCCTCACCAGTAATTGGCTATACTAAAGTTGCTTTATCTTGTTGTATAATATTTGGAATATCCAAGTTTTGAAATATATTTTCATTTATGTCAGCAGTCTCATGATCTTGAAAGGTGCTACAGACATGCTGTGGTATTACTTGCTAGATTTTTGTATTTTCTACCGTAATGTCACCCGTCCCAGTCATTAAAGATGTAATAAGTGTGTTCCTATTCCCTTGTAGTTCTTTATCATAGGTATTAACTATGTCTTGTCTGCCTTTTGTTGTAAATTTTTGGCGTACATTATTTCTACATTATGCTCTCGGTCTCTTAAAAAGTCACATACTATTTGTTATAGCAGTTACGGTTTCTGTCATGTCTTTCCCCATTTGTGTTATTTGTGTAACAATTTTTAAATATTTTGCTCTTAAGCTTAAATATTTTATGCACTTTTTCTTGACTGCCTTACTTGTCAAAGAGATCATTAATTCTTTAATGTCTTTTTTTGCATCTTCCCACCATTCGATTTGACTGTCATAAAGAAAGCTAATATCTTGACGATTTTGAAGTAAGTGTTGTATCTCTGTAGTATAGGCTTCATCCTGAAGGGTGGAAGTATTCATCTTCCAATATCCTCTATCTTCAGTAATACTGTGATGTGACCCTTGTTCTAATTTTAGTGCCAAATAATCTGACTTCACCAAAGGCAGTGCCTGTGGCCCATCAGCACAGGGGCAAGGTGCAAACCTGTGGTGCTCACAACCTGGGTTTGGGAACTGACCTGGGTTGCTGGATGGTCAGCCAGGGGAGAAAGATTGAGCATCCTGTGACTGCTGTCCTTCTCTGGGGAAGAGGGTGGGGAGTGCAATTGGTGCACTAGGGACACCTGGTGGAGGTCAGATGCACCACAGCATCAATGCCAGCACTTCAGAGGCAGGGCAGACACTGGCCATCATTGCATATCCCCATCCCCTTATATGGGAGAAAAATCTCACAGTTGGCCACCTCCATGAAGCCCGCATCTGACTTCAATTAGCCTCTCATCCAGCTCCCCCAGTCAGTCACTAGTTTCACAGCATCTGGGCCAGTGCTGTGACCACACTCCCTTGGGGAAAGCCATGGGTTTCAGGGGCAAAGGGCATCTGGAGGTGGAAATTAGGATACTCTGTGACCAGCAGATGATTGGCGGCCAACTGCAGGGGCCAAAAGATAAAAAAATAAATAAATAAAAAGAAAGGGCCTGTATTGTTTTACTTAAAATTCTGTATGAAGTAAACCAAAAATCAGTTCTAGTGCTCAGTTGTTCTTTGTGAAAGGTACGGGTAGTATTTTTTCCTCAAATCTCATAGATATCCTTCAAGGAATTCCTGTTTAGGATGGAATATAAAGCATTTGTGTCACTATAAATGTTATCAGTTTTACATTCCCGATCTCTATGGCTCAAACCACAATTAAAATCACCTCCCCATAAAATGAGTTTTGAGGTAATCAAAAAGGGTTAAATCAGTCTGAAAAGGTCTGCTCTTTGTGCTTTAGACTGTGGCACATATATGTTTATAAGTCTATAGGTGGTCCCATTTATGTTAACATCAAGCAGTAAAGCATAACCCAGCTGTACGTCTAGGACTTTAAAGATTTTTATTGTTGTGTGTGTAAACAATATTCCTACTCTGGAACAGGTTGTTTCTCCGTCTGACCATAAAGATGTGCCCCATCTCCAATCCATTTGTGCCTGAGCAATTTCAGGGGTCATATGTAAATGCATATCCTGCAAAAAATAAACATGTCGGCTCCCCTCTTTTAAGCTTGCAAAAGTAACCTGCCTCTTATCTTGGGACTTGATACCATGTACTTTGGAAGTAATAAAGATAGGGTTAGCATGCATTACACAGTGTAGAAACTAAATGTCACTCTATTTATGCATCTTTTGTGTTTATTTCTTTTTCTTGGTTTTGCCTTCTTTTTCTGTGATGTTTCTCCAGAAATGTTCAGTTGTGAGGATGTGATAGAAGAGACATCAGATTTCTTTGCAGCTTCTTTTTTCCTCTATAACCATTAAAACACTTTAAGAGTTGTGAGTGATTACATGTTGTTTTTCTGTGGAACTACTTATCTCCATTGCCATTTTGAGCCCGCTTTGGATCTGGTGACCCTTGTAAAGGCATAATCTATTTTCTCAGGAGGCAGCATATTGTCCTTATGTTTATTGTCTGTGTCCATACTAGGAGGGGGTTCTACAACCTCAGTCTCCTGTTCTATAGCAGTGCCTGCTTTAGGTTGCACAGGAGACTCATTTATGTTAGAAGTCTACCCCAAGTCCTCTGTTGTCATTTCTAATATAGTCTCTCTGTGTTCTACCGGATGCTTGACTGTTTCCTTCACCTGCCCACTAGTACGTGTAGCACTTGTTCTATCTTTTTTCAAGCCCCCTAGCTTCCTCCTGCAATTAGAATCTGGATGTGCCATTTGTTCCATAAGATCATTAAGCCTTGCTTTTTCTTTCTGTGCTGTTGCCACATAAACATCCTGTTCTGCCTGGACAGTCTGATCAATGCTGTTATGGGAAGCCCATACACAGTTTCTAAAAGTATGTCCATTTTCATCACACAGATTGAACTTTGGGGGCTGTTTGCAGTGTGCCCCTATGTGGACTAGTTCTCCACAAAAGTCACATCTCTGTTTCTCATAAGCATCACTAAGGTGGCCTATATCCCCACATTTGTAGTACGCCCTCGGCTGACCCAGGTAGTAGATTACTTCCTGATCCATGCTTAAAAAGAAACTGTTAGGTAGATGTTTCTGAATCCCATTTTCCTGCTGCAAAGTTATTTTACATTCCCCCCCCGTCCTGAGGTGTTCCTCATCCAAGGTAGGTTCTGGGTACTCATTTACTGTACAATGCTATTTAAGCCAATATGTGATATTTGTAACATTTACTCCTTAATTGCAAAAGAGAACAGTTATTTTTTTTGAAGCTGGGTTTCATCAGAGGGATTGCTAAGAATGGTTTCCACAGTGGTGTGTTTTTTAAGACTTGGTATTGCTTCCAGAAACCGTCTAGGCCTGCAGGATATTTAAAATGGATATTGTACATAGTGTCTCCTGTCATGTGTATCAATGCATAGATTTCATAAGCATAGTATTTCATGCTTGTTTTCAATAGTGCCCATTCCACAAATATCCTATCTGGGACATCATTCATATCACCTCTATATCTCGGATGTTCTGCATTCCATCTTGTAGCAGGCTCTGACAGATTTCTTCTGTTGTCTGGAAATAAGCAATCCCTAACATTTCCTGTTGTGAGTGTCTCTGTGCAAGATCAAGTATGTTGTCAGCATTAGAAGAAGGGGGAGGGTCCTGTGCTAAAATCTCCAGTTTGTTTTATGACTGTGTGTCCCCTTCCAATTGCTTGATAGTAATGATACCAGTATGTGTGTTTCCTGAATTACCTACTGTGTTCAAATCTGTTGTGTACTGTCCTGGAGTGATGTTATCTGTAGGAAGCTGTATTTCTGCTGTACTGTTCCCAGGGTCCTCCTTAGAGGTTAAGGTACCCCCAAACACAACTGGCATGTTTGCATCCTATCCTGTCCCTTCTGAATTTCTCACCCAGCCTGCTCCCTGTATTGCTTCTGTGACCCAGTCTGGGTTTGTTAAGTCAGGCTTTGTAGTAGGCTCAGGTGTGTTAGTATCTCCCACACCTTCTTTTAAGTCACCTCACCCTTTCTTTGATTTAGTTGCAGCCTCATTCGACACACATTTTTTTCCTGTACCCCCTGAGGATGATCCTATTGTAAAAGTAATATTTTATGTGGTAAAAACCACTAAACGTGATGTTCCTGGCCTCTCTGCTATTGCTGTACCTATATCTGTAGCACTGTTTACAATTTCTGACAAAGCTACCTGCTGTTTTACATTCCCACTCCCGTCCGAATCATTTGGGCTGGCAGTATAGCCTGGAGGTTAGAGGAACAAGGTGTGAACAAGCTTGATACATCCAGCTGACCAGACCTGAGGCTGATTCTCACAACCTCCACTTGCATACTGTGTGACTCTGAGCAAGTCACTTAACCACCCAGTGCTCCCAAGTCACCCCTGAAAACAGGCACGTGTGCTTAGTGGGCCTTACCCGGTTACCAAAGACTAAAATAAAATAAAATAAAAATCTACAAGTAACATGGAGTTCACCTGCATCCTCGGAGAGTTTTGCACCACAATCTGCAATTGTTCACCTGTATTTTCATCAGCCACGTCGTGTCCTGCTTCCAGTGCCTCCAGTTTCTTCTCAGCATTTGTGTTCTTTCAGATCACCTGGTCCGTCTTTTGTTAGTGCTGTCTTTCTTCCAGAGCTGCTTGCAAAAGATTTCTTTGCTCCAGGAACTGATGCTGCTCCTCTTACAGTCTCTCCCACAACTCTTCTGCAGATTCTGAAACCTGGATACCATCCATTGGCACTTGTTCATGCCATGCATCCATTTGTTCAACATGGTGAGCATTCAAATCTTCTGGAAAGTGTTCCATTGCCAATACAAAATTTTTTTCAATAACTATCATATTTTCTGGTTGAGAAACGGTCTCTAAAAGCAGATAGGCCAAGGAAGAAAACTGATCCTCGACCCTGCTAACATCTTTCTTCAGTGCTGTTGGAGAGCAACTGGCAATCTCAGCACTAGTCACAGCGGCCCCTAGAAAGAGTAGGGGGAAATTTTTATTGAAATTCAAAAAACGGTAAACAAATCATACCCATAACTGAAAATACAAAGGAAAACAAGGAGCAAATAAACTCTATACAGGGGGAAAAAACCTAAGCAGAACTGTGGTAAAAAGAAAGAAAATAAAAAGTCAATAAAAAGGAAACCTCCATCCCCTAGTGGTACTACAGACAAATATCTGTTTCCAAACTTTCATATACACCGTTCACCCTGAAAAAAAAACCCCGATAATGACTATCTCCCAATCAGAATACACTGAAAGAGAAAATAAACAGTTCCCCCATTTAACTAATTAACCCAACCAATCTATCCCTCTCCACAATTGAGCACATACCGTCTCTCCCAATGTGTTTCTTTCATATGTATAAATCCTATCCAATTCTTCTTGTATCATAAATAGCAAATCTTGCTGTATCACATCCATTTGCTGTAGGAAATGTTTGCATCTAATCTGCCATGTTGCCCATTTAATCATGGCAAGAATCACATACATAGCGCTTTTCTTCCTTTTTCCTCAATTGTGTGGCAATTGACCATACACCAGTATATCACAGGACATTGCTGAAAAACATGGTATTTCCCAGAAAGCAGCCAGTTTTCCAAAAATCAAAATACAAATGATGCATTGTTTTAAGACTCCCATGACAGTCTTCTACCAAACAAGTTCTATCTTCCTATGTTTTGTGCTTCTGGTTATCCCTCACATTTAGTTTCCCATGTCAACACCGCCAAATTGTATCTTGCATTTTCAAAGATATCCTTGCCTCTGTCATACATTCCAACCTGGAGGTTTCCTCAACATTTGAGTCAATATGAAAGACAGGTTCTGTAAAATAACATTTTTCTACTAAAACCGCATAGAACTTATTTTTTTCAATACTCAAAAAACATTTTAAATCTATTTTCCACAGCCGTATGTATCTCAAGGTAGTTTGTATGTAATATGGTTGTTGTTTTTCCATTACATGCCACTTGCCATGTCCCCAAGCTGTCATAAAGAACTCTTCCCATACCTGTCTAACCTGCACTCCCATTTCTAACTTTCCCAGGATCAGACATTTAATGATAGAAAAGAAAAAAATTACCAAAAAAGAAAACTAGTGTCTGTAACATGTCTAGACCTCCTGATTTCCAAGTCCGGTATTTGTGGGCTTGTTTGACTGGGGTTAGATGGCTCCCCCATACCAAGGAGAAAAACAGCGCTATTATTTTTGTATGCATTGAAAAAGGCAATGGGTAAACATGTGATACATATAGAAAAATTGGTACAATGTCTGATCATAATAAAAACATTATTTTCTTTCTTGTCATTTTTCAGTTACGCCATGTTTGCACTTTTGAATTTGTCGCTTCATATGCCAGATCCAAGTTTTCTCCTGCCACTTCCAGCATACCAAAAAGGACCCCAAGTAGCTTTATTGGTTCCTGTAGTATTGCAATTGAAAAAATCTGGGGTGCTCGGTGCAGCTCATAAAAACTTCATTTTACTTTTCTGTTTATTTATGTTAATACCTGTATACTGCCCAACCGTAGCAAAAAAGTCCAAAGCCCTTTGTTCTAAATCCTGGTCTGCCAGGCTAAGTAAACAGTCATCTGCATAGGCAATCATTTTAGGGTATACCGTACCAGTGTTGTTCACAATAGGTTTTATGTCCTCCGTACATTCAACTTGTCTTAGTAGTGGATCCAAGCCAAACACATATAGTAGTGGACTCAAGGGGAATCCTTGTCTGACATCATTTCTTACATATAGTGGAATCCCCAAGTGTCCATTAACCAAAGGTGTCACTTGAGCTTCAGTGTACAACACTCTGATCCATTTTATCAATATTAAGGGAATGTGGTAATGTTGCAGGACCCCCCATTAATGATCATGTCTAAAAGCATCAAATGCTGTTTCTTGGTCTAAGGACAGCAAACACCCACTTAATTCCATACATCAGCCTTGCTCTATTATCTCACAAAAGAAGGTCAGATTCTGTTGTATGGCCCGTGTCAGAATGGCACGTGATTGTATTTCTAGTAATACAGTTTCAGCAGCTTTTGCCAAACGGGCCATCAGTATTTTCCCCAATATTTTATAGTCAGTATTTAGTAGTGTCAGGGGTCTTCAGTTTTTCATATGTTTTGGGTCTCTTTTTTTGTATAGGAAAAACATCACCCCTTCCTTCAAACTATTTCCCAGACTGTTTTCCTGCTGGGCCACTATATAGACCACATGTAACATGGGGGCTACTGTTTCAAATATATTTTTTGTAAAAATCATTTGAAATCTTGTCTTTTCCAGGTGAGGTATGTGATGATAATTTCATAACAGCCTCTTTAATTCCTACTAGAGTAATTTCCCCATTTAATTATTTTTTCTGGTCTTCTGATAATTCTGGAATATACAGGTATGCCAAAAAAGGGAGGGGTTCCTCCATCCCCTCACCTGCAATGCATTTCTAATGTGATCCTGTACAACGTTTTGAATTGCACACTGCATGTCAGCAAGTTGACCATTCTGATCTTGAAGTAGTGTTATGGTCCTCTGTTTGAGTCTCACCTGATCTAAGTCATAGGGATTGACATGCTCCTTTGGCACCTGTGTTGCAAACTTTTGTTGCTTTTGTTGCTTTGCCAAAGTGTGCACATTTTCCTTTTGGTGTGCAAACATCAGCTACTTTATCTTAGCTAATTGTTCCATCTGATTTACTCCTGTCTGTCTCATGTTGGACAAGATTTGAATGTACTTTGTCCTATGTCCTAAATACTGGCTGTATTTTGTCTGAGAGGTCCCACTTGATATTTTACTTATCAGCTCTTTTACATCACATTTCATGTCCTCCCACGCTCTATAGGGCTCTCATATAAAAACCCGATGTCCAATGTTACCGCTAATAAAAAAACACACATCTGCGGGAGCACTCGAAATATGCGGGTGCTCACTTCAAAAGCTACAGACTACAAAAATACAGATAGAAGGAGCAAAAATGCATTAAAATAAATCACGCCAAAATGCCGAAATCAATTTTCAAAGCATGGAGCATTTGTGCTCCTTCTATCTGTGTTTTTGTTGTCACCTCCAATAAAGCCTGTGTTTCTAGAGAACAGCGGTCATCCTGTAAAACTGACACATTCATCTTCCAATAATTTCTACCAGTATTGTAGTGCTGTAGTGTTCCTATTGTGATCTTAATTGCCAAGTGGTTTGAAGTTTCTAGCGGCACCAGATCCACTGCCTGTCCTGCCAATCTCTCTGACACAAACCAAAAATCAATTCTGGTCAAGAGTTTTCCTTTGTAAAAGGTGTGACCAGGCTGTTTACTCAATTTATTATAGATATCGCAGATCATATTCCTCTGCAGTATTGTTTTGCAATGCATTAGTGTCGCAATATATTTTCTCAGTTTTTTTGAACCAAAGTCTCTACTCGTAAGGCCACAATTATAAGTCCCCACCCAACAAAAGTAGTTTGGAGGTGAATAAACAAGGCTCTATGTCTCAAAATAAACTTGTCCTCTCTGCTTTAGATTGAGAGGCATAAATGTTACTTAGCCTATACGCTATAGTATTTAATAATAAATCCAAAATGAACATTCTACCCAGATGTAGGTCAATAATCTTTTGAAAATGTTACTTGCACATTCCTAAAACATATCTCCAAACCTGAACAGCTCTTTTCTCCTATGGATCATAGGGGTGGGTCCCATCTCCACTCCTTCTGGGCCTGGGAAATTTCTGACAGAGTGTGTAACTGGATGTCCTGTAAAAAATTAACATTCCCTTCCCCTCACCAAACTGGAAAATGTAATGTGCCTTTTCTCCTGGGATTTTATGCTGTTAACATTGGAAGTGATGAAATTTATGCCTACATCCATTTAAGTAGGTAGAAAGGATAGAAATGCTACATTATAGTCAATCAAGTCATTTCCATTCTTTCTGTTTCTTTGGTTTGGGTTTGTCTCCAATAATCCACCCCCCAGCAGCTCTTGCTGTGAAGAAGCTAGAGAGGACACATCTGACTCTCCCCCTGCTTCCTCTCCTTCTATATCCATCACGGGCTCATAGGCATTTTTTTGTCAGGATAGTCTCTGCAGTTCCAGACAGGTTTTGAGGTAAGGGGGGTTTCTAGAGATTCTTTAACCTCATTATATTTTTAAAGGGGACATCAGTGGTCAGGAGGAGGCATGCCTTGTACCTCTTTCTCAACCTCTGATTGTAGCACACTGGATCCAGATTTGGGAATATAGGCAAACTCAGACCTTTGCTCCTCCAATTGTGCCGGGGGGGGTCTTCACCTTGAGCAGGAGAAGGTGGCACCTCCTTAGGTATCCTGTTTTGTGTATCTAAAACCAGGGGCAGGGTAGGTACTGTCATCTCAAGAGGGGGGTTGTCCCAAACCTCTCTGTGCTGCCTTAGGTTTGGCTGGTCTCTGGGATTTTGGATCCAGGGCAGTGGCGTTCATCACTAGGTCCTGGAATATCATTCACTCTTTCTGTGCAATGGCCACATACACATCTTGTTCTGCCCATACTGTTGGGCCCACACCATTGTGTGAATCCCATTCACAATCCTGGAAAGTATGCCCATTTCCATCAGATAAGTTACACCTCATAGGCTGTTCACAATTGGCGCTGACGTTCCCCACTTCCCCACAAAGTCCACACTTCTGCTTTTCACATACATTACTTAAGTGGCCCACCTCCTTGCATTTATAGCAGGTACAAGGCTGCCCTGCATAAAAGATCACACCTGTATCCCATCCTAAAAAGAAGCAGTTGGGGAGATGGTGTATTGCCCCATTTTCTTGCCACAAAGTTACTGGTATCTCCAACTACCCATCCACAGATGTTCCTCATCCAGAATTGGTACTGGGTAGCCATTTACCACACAATGCTGGTTCATCCAGTAAGTAATTTCTGCCACATTAACCCCCTCATTGTGGAAGATTATTGTCACTCCTTTAAAAAGTTGTTTCATCAGGGGTATCGCTAAAAATGGTTTCCACCATATAGTATTCTTTAGCTGTTGGTACTGCTTCCAGAAGCACCGCAGGCCAGCTGGGTGTTTAAACCGATGTCAAAGATGGAGTCTCCTGGCATATGAATCAGGGGATATATTTCATAGGCATAATACTTCATGCTGTTTTTTAACAGAGCAAGCCCTCAAAAAGCCTTTCTGGGTCATCATTCATGTCTCCCCTTAATTTTAGGTGAACCGCGTTCTGCCTGGCTGCCGGCTCCATGGTAAAATGAACATTGTCTGGAAATAAGCATTCCTGGACATTTGTAGACTAGACATTCTGACTTGGCTCTGTCTTCTGTTGCCTTCTCCCTAGTTCTACAGGGACTGAACTGCAGTCCACAACTGCCTCATCAACCCTCTCAGTAGCAGTAGGGGGGGGCCACACAGTTGGTATGTCACAAAGGAAGGGGGGGTGGAGGGGAAGCATCTTTCCAGCCTTGTACTGTATCTACACCAGAATACCCTTCTATTTCTTTAATGCACTTAAGTAGGCCTGTGTTATCAGCTGGACCTTTCTTCTGTGCTGTGCCCTTAGGACTTCCCTGTCCGGGGCGGGTGTATGGAGAAGTCATGGGATCTACTAGTCCCATTGTCTGTGACAGAATCAGTGTCCATTGTATCATCTGAAGGCTTGTCACCCAAGATTTGGGGCAGATTTGGATCCCAGCCCTTTCCATCCAAACTGCAAACCCACCATGCTTTCTGCAGCGAGTCAACCACCCAGTCTGGGCTGTCTGAAGAGATGCCAATGACTGAGTTCACAAATTCCATACTGGATTGTTCTGTGGGCTGGGTCACCCACTTCTTGTAGGCCAAATGCCCTTTCTTTCCTTTACCCAAGGACTCTTTGTTTGCAGGTTGTTTACAGTACCCCCAGGGCAGTATCAATATTGAAATTTATGCTTTTTTTCTATAAAGTAATCCTCCTGTCTCTTGAGCACCTCTAGTAAGACTGAATGTATTGCATGTGCCTCTGCACTTGGTTGCTGCCGGTTATCATTGCTGTAAAGTCCCATTTTGTTTCCTCCTCACTCCCACCCAAGACATTAACAGCACTTAGCCCCTGTACCTGCTCACTGGGAGAGATTTTCTGGGGATCCTCAATCACATCCACTGCTCCTTCATTTCCGTTTGGCTCTGATGTAACCAGGCCCAATAATCCTGCCTATTGGTCCAAAGCATCCACTCCCACATCCTTCCCCTGTTCCTGGAGAGCTCACTCCAACTGGTTCCTCCTTTCCAAAAAACTTTATTCTTCCTCCTGCATCAGCCGACACAGTTCCTTGGCCCCAGGAGAGGCCTGGCAAGCTGCAGTGTTTCTCCATCTGCTTTAGGAACCCAACTCCCATCCGGTAGAGATTACACTGCTAATTCAAAATGCTCTTCAGTGATAGAATCCAACTAAAAGTTGGTCTCAGGTATGAGAAAGACCAAGGAGGAGACCCACTCCCCAGCCCCACAGAAGTCCATCCTCTGCTGTAACAAGGGAAGACTGGCCATCTCAGCTCCAGTCTCAGTGCCCCCTACTGACAAGAGTAGGTGAATTTCCCAATGACTTGGCCACATTTCTTCCATTCATTAAAAATACTACCAACAGCTTAATCTGGTTCAATGTCAGTTGGCATTCATTTGTATTCTCCTCTCCTGGGACAAGGCTTAAAATAAGCAGAATTATCTAGACCTCTTTTCCTGGTCAACAAAAACTATATAAATAAATTAAATTAAATCTTAAAATAAAAAAATGTGTATACTGTATGATATGATTTATAAGTACATAACTGATGTTTAGCATAGAGCTGTATAGTTGTAAATCCTCTGTGCCTCATTTAAGCATTATTTGCATGCATGACATGGTCCAATGGTTAAGAAGGATGGGCCACTGCAAGACTGCTGTGTTAGAAAGGGAGGGAGCAATGATGTTGGGACTAAGGACCAGATATTTGAGAAAAAGGTGCTGGAAAAGTTAGCAGTAGTGAAAGTACATAAATCTATTGGATCTGATATCTGACACCTGACAATAGAATGTGAGGCAGCAGAGGTTAAAGCAAGGCCACTAGCAAACATTGCCATAAGTTCAATAGCCATGGGGTGGTCCTTAGTGATTGGAGGACAGTGGATGTTGACCCACTACTCAAGACTAAAGAGGGATGAGCCGGGGAACTACTAGCAAGAAAGCATAACATCTATAGTGGGGAAGGTAATGGAGCCCTACTGAGGGAGAACCTGGTGGACTGACTGGAAGGAAATGGGCTGTAGGACCACAGACAGCATGGGTACATATGGGTAAGGTTTTGTCAGATGAACCTGATGAAGTCTTTCAGCTGTGTTGCCTCAATACAAAGGTGAAGAGTCACTAGAGAAATCCAGAATAGTTAGGTAAGGCATCCAGGCCAGATGAGCCCAGAGCCTTTTCAACCTTCAATGGCTATGTATTAATGTGTGATTGTATTACAATCCTGTGGAAATGCACATCACATCCATGCATGGGGGCAGATTCCCCTCCTTTCAAGTGGTGCTGCATTCAAAATGCCCTATGTTGCAGTGAAGCCACTGGACAGACATTATCCCCTTCACTGTGTCAGAAAAGCTGCCACGCAGTCACCCAGTTCTCATTCCACCAAAACAAAACTAAAGCAACACATTATTTTACCCAAATTTATTGTCTCAGCACCAAACAACAACGTGGGTCAGCATTCTGAAACACCAGTCCACTGACAAATGTACGCTTTAACACAATCTATATCTGTTTTAACTCATGTAGCTCACTGCTCTTCCACCCACCTTCTTTCACCACTGTGTGCTTTGCTGAGACATCTCTTACAGCCCTCTTGACTCTGCAACTTTAAAATACCAAAAACAGAGAATTTAAAACATTTACTTTACAGTACTTTAATTACCAGTCAGTGTTTCCAATGTGATCTTCATTCAGGTGTTCTAAGAGATCATTATTCACCAGCTGTCTGTTTTTTGTGGACTGATGGTTCAAAGCAGAAAGGTCTTATTGTGATTGGTGCAATAGATTCATCACCATGACAAGAAACATAAGCAGTGTCTGTAGCATTTTCAAGGTCTTGTTCTTCATTGTCAAGCAAGCAAACTTGTATTTACAAAGTGCCCATTCCTGAAGGCTCTGAGCACTGTTCAGTATACCCTACAACAGCACAGCATTACATGCAGAACAAACATTTACCAACGAATAACCACAACATTAAAATCAAAACCAATTTTGATCAATAGTAAAATCTCAGTCAAGATGATTTATGAGTATAAAATAACTATAAATAAATATAAAATAACATAAAATAAAATAAAACAGCCAGTAAACTAAAGTGTGCCAAAAGCTGCCACAAATTGATAGGACTTCAGACCCCTTTTGAAGGCTTCCAGTGAGGGGGCCTCCCTCAGAGATCGAGGAAGTGGCATCCACAGGGTTGAGCCAACAACTTCAAAGACTCTTTTAAAGGAAGATTTCAACCAAACCCTGGGAACCATGTGGAAGTCTGCCTCATAGAAATGGAGAGATTGGGAGGTCTGGAGAGGTAGCAGAAGGTCCTGCATGTAACCAGGGCCCAGTCCATGTAAGGCTTTATAGGTCAGCAGATCAACCTTGAAGGAGATCCGCCACCTCAGCATCAGCCAGTGCAGGTCTTGCAGGACTGGTTTATATGACAGAACATGGGTAGGCCCATCAACAACCTGTTTGCTGCATTCTGCACCAACTGCAGGTGATGTAGGGTTCCCCTTTTAACCAAAGGTAAAAGGTGCTACAGTAATCTAGTCTAGATGTCAGAAAAGCATGTACCAATGAGGACAGGTCATTGACGGGGATAAAAGGTTTAAACTGGGCAAAATTCCTAAGATAGTAAAACCATTTTGGACCATGGACAGCACCAGAGTCTCCAGTGTCAGTTCACTAATGAAGGAACAGAACTTATTTGATTAAAATATTTTATTATATTATTATATTCTTAACTGTTATTCTATATCCTTGCATTGACATAGTTATTAAGTATTATACATGTTTCTATTCACATTAATATCTAAATTAACTCTATAACAAGAACATTGCTGCTTAAGGCTTGAATATTGAAATGGAGGAATAATGCCATGAAAAGACATGCACGGTCAACCCCAGGGGTATAAAAAAGTTATTTCAGGGATAGTCTGTTTAAATTGAATGGCCTCTTCCAATTAGTAGCAGAAGAGCTTGAAACTTGACATAGTTTACGATCTTGTTTTTTAGTACTAGCCAGAGCAAATCTCAGAGGTTAACATAGACTTAGACTGGCTTTAAGAAATTAAGACTTATTTATAGAAAATATACAAAAACTCTGCCAATGTATGATTGATGCAGCACTTCTCTCACCTCACGCCTTTCTGGCTGCACTTGGTCATGACAAGGCAACCACAGCCTACTCTTAACACTCAACTATTGCTATACAATTTCCCCTGACCACCCCCCCCACCTGATGACAAGGCTCCTTGGGGCTGCACTATTCTCTGCCTTTATAACTGTGATCCTGTAACTCACCACTCTAACCTGTAATCCACAATGTCTTTGTGTGCATGTCTAAACAGGGTGTTGTTTTTTATGCTTTTTTTATGATTACTACTTAGTACCTTGTCTAATTCACTGATGTGGAACCTTTGTAAAAGAGCTTGGGCTCAAAGGTATCTTCTGAAGCAATAAAATTCAACTGATACATTTCAAAATTATGCAGGTTATTGGAAATGCATGTACCTGCCCAGTGGGTAAGTTTTAAACCCATTAACAAACTGTATTGTGAGCTATTTACAAAATCCTGTAGCCCCAAAACTGTTTAAAATATGTAGACATGTTTGGTGTGTATAGTAAGCTGACCTTGCCACCTTTTCAATGGACTGAGAGTAAAGTGTTTATCTAATAGAAACAACTAGTAAGATGGATTATAAGCCTTCGTGTAAGGTTTAAAGCAACATGAAGTCATGGTTCATTTACTTCAAACAAAGGAGAGCCCTGTCTTAAAGAAGTTTTGCTAAATTAATACAGTTCTAATGATAGCAGGTGTGTCAAACTAACATAATTTTAAACAGGGAAAATGTACTTCTGAAATATGTAAATACTTTTTTTTAGCTATCTCTAAGGGAAAATGTTTTATAATGGTTTTCTAAATTATAGATTTTATATTAGAATTGACAACATCATGTTTGGTCTCAAATGAATCCTCTCCTTTAGCTTCATCTAAGAATGTATGTTTTATATATGTACAAAAGTGCACATAGATGCAAGAAAGAAAAGTTATTTTATATCAAAAATAGTTTTTGAAGATGAGGTCATATTGAGAAAAAAATGGCTTAGGAGGGGCTAACAGTAACGCCCTCAAAGAGTACTCAGACCAATAATAACTCAATGGTGATGCCGCCCAGTAAGTGGGACATAAATGAGATGCTGGCAAAGCTGGCCAAGAACTGTTTAATTCTTTGGTGTGTGAAGACCTGTGTTGAATGCCCTGACAATTTTGAATGAGCTTGGGACTTGTTCTGTATTAGGTCAAAAGTCTGAAGCCACACCTGCTTGGAACATTATTTGGGCTTTCACATTGCCACTGCAAGGTGGTGCTAAACCAGCTTCTGAAACTGACTGTTACAGAAATGACTTTCTTCCAATATTGGATGAAGCGAGGCTTATGTTTTGCATACTGAGAATTTGGACTAAAAGTAATGTTTTGGAGTTTCTGCTAAAAGCCTGAACAAGAGACTGACTTTGGAATTTACCAGCCAGTAAGCCTGCAGTGCTGTTAAATAGCAGTGAGTCCAGAAGTTGCAGGTTCAAGAGAAGAAATGAACTGAAACAGGCAAGAGCCACAGAGTCCAGTTACCAAAACAACATTGCTGTCCACAGAGGGAGATCTTTATACAGACTGTGCTGAACTGCTAAAATCTTGTTGTCTGACTTTTCCTACTAAATCCTAAAGTGACTTTTAATGATTTGTGATGTCAAGCAAGAAGGATCCAGCCTGCTTTGCTTCATTGATGTTAGAAGAATCTACATTTCCAGGTTCAAGGGAAGAAGACAGAAGAGAAAAGCCAGACTCACCACCAAGGACATATGTCATCCAAAACCAGAAGTTCTCACCAAGACTTTGAAAGTTAAAAAATAGAAGACCACATCTACAGATAACTAAAACATAAGTATTCCTTTATCCTACTTTTAGTACTTATTTGGCTATCTGGGGTGGTAACTTAGCACAGTTTAGCTCCAAAACCTTGGTTATATGCAAGGTCCCTGGAATTCTGCTGTTCTGCAGTTGTGGAATTTGCCACAGAATTTGCATCATGCTGCATAACATATATAGTGCTGCACAAGTCATTGTTTTTGGTGAATTCTCATATAAATATACTGTTTTTCCATAGTGCCAGGCTTTCTTTCCCATCTTGTTTATCCTGAAGACCCTACTCTATGCTCAGCATATGATGTCTTTGATGGCATCACATCATATCTAGCCAATGACAGGACTGTGTTCTGCCAGAGAAGTGAATAAATTGTACCACAGAAGTAAGAAAATACTGCCACAAAAGCTAAGGAGTCCTGCCACAGAAATCAGTAAATTCTGCCACAGAGCACCAGGGGCCCTGGTTATATGGTTGAGCTAGAATTTAAATCTAAAGAAAATACCTTTTACATATTATAAAGTTTAAACAATTATCATACCAACATAATCCGAAACACTAGTGTAATCAGTTGCAAGTTCTCATGGTAAAAAGAAAAGGTCATGCTATGTATAATTATGCTAAAGAAGTAGTATAATTAAGCAATGATGCATGACAGAGTATGGTATATCATGGGACATTGTCATGCCTCAGGTTGGTTGGGCATGAGGTCGCAGGCCGAGTGCGTCCAACGACCCGAGAAGTGACGATATCCCATGATATACCACACCATGGAGTGCCTTATTGCTATTATGAACTGGCCAAAAAGTTTTATTGGTAATAAATAAAAAAATACTTTAAAACCGTTGAAATTGCATTTTTGGGGGTGTTGGAGGTGTATGTTTTAAGAAAATAGTTCCTGAGGGCTCTGAACAGCAGGTGGCACTATTGTAAGGAGGTGTAGCTGTTAACTATGTGTCGTTCTGCTAGAAGTACTCCTGAAAGTACTGTGTTTGATTCGGTTCTGCTGGTCTGGGACTTGACTCAGTTGTGCTGCTTGGTCTGGGACTGGGTGAAGCATGTGTGGAATTCATTTTTTTTTATCTAATCTTTTGAAATGCAATCAGAATGGGAAAAATGCAGGCTGCTACTTCTGGTTTGCCAGTGGCAATTGGTCTGGAGAAACAGTAAGTCACTTGCAGTTGTTTTTTTGGCAGGGAAGAGTAATTTAACAGGTGAAAGGGTACAGTGCTAAAATGCTTCCAATAGTCCAGAGAAAAAAAACATTGTGTGGCAGTTTTGGGGTTGTGTTGTCATTGATGGTCGCTAACAGATTTTGATCGTTGTGGTAGTGCTGTGCCACTTGTGTGGACAGAGCGGGGAGTTTTCTGTACACTATTATCAGTGGTAGTTTTTCTATGTACTCAGGCAATTTCTGTGACAATTTGATGTAGCTTTGTTTCTTTTTTGGTTAAGGTGACTCCACTATGACTACCTCTACTATTCACTTCCTTACTTCATCCATAATTACTCCCATCTCTCTCAAACTTACACTCCACACCTCTCTCACAAACCCTTGTAAAACACACATACAACTATCTTTCCATTCACTCTCCTCTATTCCTTGCCACACTTCCACTCACCATCCCTCATACATCCCTCGTCTACCCACCTATACCTTCCCTACTCATTTCATACCCACACCTCTCTCCAACTACTCCTTTCTGGAGCCACACCACACTGGAGTACTCAACACACTTCCTAACCCCACTAACACTCTAGTACTTCATAATCTTATCCACTCACTCTTCTAACCACAGTACACTCCTCCCAATACTAACTCCTTAAAGACAATGGCTTGATCTCCAACTATCTCCACCTCCTCCATCCAAGCTTTTCTCTTTCATCTGAACATCTCTGACACACCATTGTCATTGTCATGCCTACTTCACAAACCACACACACTCCTGCACAAATCACCCTTTCTTCTGCAACCTACTCTGCAAACCCATCACACAACACACAATACACTCTTTCCCCTTTCATGCTCACTGATCTCATTATCCTCATGTTATTTCTCTGTTACAACAAAATCACACCACCATATCAGCACAACACTCCACTCCATGGCATGGCTAATACTCAATCCACCCTGACAGATCATCACCATTGCTCAACCAACAGCATGCAAATTGCTTTGAAAAACTGTTCTACGCATCTACTCTGTATACTCTTCATTACAGGCAGCAAAACTGTTCTTCACCCCACATTTCTTCACTTGAACAGCTATGCTCTGCACTCCTCTCTCCCAACATTGTTGTACATTACTATTGTTGTCACTGATTGTATACTACAATGTCTGGAAATAAAGTTTACATTGTACACTGTCAGATAGTAATAAACAACGTACACCACAACATACAGCGTCTGTGTCCTTCTTTCCCCAGCCTCAGGAGTTTACCTAGTCGCTGGTGGTTGGGCCTACCTGCTGACTTCCCACCATAAGTCAGTAGAACCAAAAACTCCTACCTCATTCCTTGGATACCTCCATCCCCAGGTTGCACCACACCTCTTCACTCCAGAAACCATGCTCTGGACCCCTCTCTACCAACATTGTTGTACATCACTATTGCTTTCACCCATTGTATGCTACCATCCCTTGAATTACACTCCACATTGTGTACTGCCATTTTGTAATAAAGAAGCTATACCTCAGCTTACTGCCTCTGTCTCCTTCTTTCCCTACCCTCACAACTTCACCTGCCTGCTGGTATTTGCCCTTCCCCAGTAATGTCTACCCTACCTTACTACACTGCAACCACAATGTCTACCTCATGTCTCTTTTCACTCTATCCCCAGCCCTCCTAATACACATATTACTATTCCATCTCTCATTGTCACCTTGCCACCCACTCTGTCACATTAAACAATATACCCACACACATCCTCCTACTCACAAACTCACACCCCACAACACATCTTACTCTCTACAACATTCAAGTTGAACTTCACATTGCTTCAAAAACACACTGCAATTACTACCATGCATCACTCTCACTCCTGTACTACCAATGTCAAGACTAGCAAGCAAACATTTGGCATTGACAAATGCTTGCTTTATACAGATGTTATAAAAATCCACCAGAATCTCGACCCATTTATGTTTCAAATATTTACAAATTTCATGGGAATTTGGTCAGGGTCCTGAACCTTTTTATTTTTCAAGCTATCTATTGCCTCACTCACTTCAATATTGGTAATTATTTTGAACTGTGATATCATATCTAACTCGAATAAGGGAATAGATTTATGTGATTCTCAATGGGGTAGATTGGTAAAGGTGGGCTGAGGAAGGGCAGAGTGGGGAGTTGATAGCAAGGTGGGCTGTTGGATGGTGAAGAGGTATTACAAGGGATTAACTGCAGTTGTAGCAGTGAACAGTGTGTCTACAAAGGAGGAGAACAAGAGAATAGTGAGGAAGGGAAGTGTAGGGAGGACAGCTGTGAGGCTGATAGGCAGGATGTGCTGAGGGTGATGAGGTTTGCAAGGGATTAATTGCAGTTGCAGCAGTGAATAGAGTGTGAAGGAGGAAAGCAAGGAAATAGTGAGATTGGACAACATGAATAATGGGGTAGGGAGGAGTTCCAGACAGTAGAGGATTTGTATGGGAAGGTGGCATGACCAGAGAGAGAATGCCGAGGTAACAGGGCAAGGGTTGTGTGTGTGTGTGTGTGTGTGTAAATGACAGAGACCAGAAATTTTGCATTCTTCACCATGGAGATTGGTAAAGTTATAATGCCAAATTTGGTGTAATGTGAATGAACACCAGTAGCATTAGATGGAAATAAATGAAATTATAGCTCTGGAAACATGTAATGAAACTTTCATGGAAATTTCTGAGCTTTGCATGGAAGCAAAATTGCAATATTGCATGATTTACACAGGCAGAAGATACATTTTATCCAGCCCTAGTACAGAATGACCATTATGATCTGCAATATCTGTACAGCAAAAGAGATGCAAAGATGAACTGTAATGCAGTGTGGTCATTGTGATCCCTTTGTGTAGAGTACAAGGGGCTCAAGGTTGAACAGTGGTGCAGAGTGTTCTTTGTGATGTCACTGTGTACAGAACAATGTGCACAAGGTTGAACAATGTTGCAGAGTTGTCCATGTGATACCTTTGTGTAGAGTACAAGGGATACAAGGTTGGACAGTGGTGCAGAAATTTCTTTGTAATCTCTTTGTGCACAGTACAATGTTTGCAAGGTTGAACAATGTTGCTAAGTGGTCCATTTGATACCTTTGTATAGAGTACAAGGGATTAAAGGTTGGACAGTGGAGCAGTGTTCACTGAAATCCCTTTTTGTACATTAAAATGGGTACAATGTTGAATATGGTGAAGGATGTTGTTATTTATCCCTTTGTACACAGTACAAAGGCTTCAAGGTTGAACAGTGGTGCATAGTGCTCCTTAAAATCCGTTTGTGTACAGTACAGGAGTGCAAGGTTGAACAGAGTTGCAGTGTTCATTGAAATCCATTTTTGTACATTACAATGGGTATAAGGTTGAACAGAATGAAGGATGTTGTTTTGTTATCCCTTTGTATACAGTACAAAGGCTTCAGGGTTGAACAGTTGTACAGAGTGGTCATTTTGATTCCTTTATGTACAACACAGTGGCTGCAAAGTAGAACAGTTTTGCATTGTTCATTGCAATTTCTTTTTGTGCATTAAAATGGGTACAAGGTTGAATGGGGTGCAGGATGTGTTTTGTGATCTCTTTGCATAGAGTACAAAGGGTTCAGGGTTGAATAGTTGTGCAGAGGGATCATTGCAATCCCTCTATGTACAGTACAAGAGGTGAAAGGTTGAACAGTGCTGATGATTGGTCATTGTGATCCCACTGGAGACAAGGAGTTCGATGTTCAAAGCCTGAAGTCTGGCACAAGGTGCCTGGGTCAAAAGGATTAGTTGCAAACGGTGCCTTGCAACATACATTGCAGTGATCCTGATTTTTGAATGCAGACTGTGTCAAAATTGGGATGGCATGCAACAAAACTGCCCTGCACCACTCATCTAACAGAAGCAGCCTTGTGACAGGCCACAAGGGAGCTTGCACCACTGCGGGCTGCAGCATCCCTTTTATTTGAAGTTTGGAAACACCTCCATGGCCACAACAGAGGGCTGAATTTTGACCAGCCAGGAGCAAGTCCAAAGGCCCTGTACTACTGCTAGACAGGGGGTTGACAGGGGGGCCTGAAAGGTCAGGACTGGCAACAGAGGGAGCAGTGTGGGCACCATACGGGGTGAAGTGGAACAGCAACAGTGTCAGGGTACTGAGGTGACACCCAGCAGAGCTGCCATGTGCAGTGTAACAGAGCTGATTTAGCTAGGTAGATGGGATTGGCATGGATGAACTGTGACTCGGACCCCAGGTTGCAACTAGAGATGCAGCTATGTTTTACTATGCAGGCAAAATTGCCGCAAAGTTGGCAAATTTGATCCACATAGCACTTTGAGGAATTTTTTTCAAATTACCCGAAGTTTGTCATTTGTGACTTCACCTTGGTTTGGAGGTTTTTAAGTGCAAATTGCACTTAAATACCTCAAAGAAAGTTGAGGTTACAAACTGTGAATTCCCCCAACACCACCTCTGATCTATCCTTGGTGTCTAGTGATCTCTCCCCCTAACTCCACCGATCGTAAGCCCTCCAAATTATTTAATTTAATCCCTTCCCTGGTATCTAGTGGACCCCCACCCCTCCATCCTGTCAGGTAGTGCCCCCACCCAACTCCCCCCAGCCCCATGTTTGATCCAGGTTAAAAAATGTATTTAATGTAATCCCTTCCTGGTGTCTAGTGGATCCCCCACTCCGTCAGGTAGAATCCCCACCCAATCCCACCCATCCCTAGGCCTAATAATTCATTAATTCCTTCCCTGGTGTTCAGTGGACCCCTCATCCCCCACCCTGTCAGGCAGTACCCCACCCTGCTCCTCCCCAACCCTGAGTCTAATTCATTTAAAATAAAAAAATAAAAAAACATTTATCACTTCCCTGGTGTCTAGTGGTTCCCCCTCCCCACCCTGTCTAGTAGTGCCCCCACTTGCTCCCAAGCTCTGATACAGCGGGCCTCTGGCACAGCTCTCCACTCACCACACAGCTGGTAGCCACCTAGACTAAAATGGTGAACAGATGTGTGCTTGTACAAGCATGCATTCATTTATTGACAATTTGCAGTGATTTATTCAGATGTTTAGGGGTGTAGAGAAGGGGAAGGGGCTGCTCTGGTCACTGGCAGGGGTGGATGGATGGGGGAATGGTGTTGTGGATCCCTCCCAGGGTCCACAATGTTGTTTTCCCCTTCCCACCCCATCCCCGTGAGACACCAGAGCTGCTCTCTCCCTTCCTCTACTCCCCAAACAGCTGATTAAATCACCGTGAGTTGCCAATGAAGGATCATTGCTTTTAACTCTTCCTGCATAACAAATAGGACAGGGCCTTACCCAACCTGGTCATGTAAAGTACAAAGGGTGCATAGTGGAACAGTGGTGCTGAGTGGTTGTGTGATCTCCTGTTGACAACTCTGCAAATGAGATTGTGGAGGTCAAACTGCATCTTGAAGTTAATCCCATGAGTTCTAAATAGCTTTTTCAATTATTTCAACAATATAACTATATACATTTGTAAACCAAGGGGTACCAGTTTCACATAAAGGTCCACACATAGTTTTATATCCACATTGAAGTAAGAGGGGAAGAAAAGACAGAAACAGCAAGTGAAGGAAGGGAGCAAGCAGGGGGAATTGTGGGATTGTCAGAGTGGCCAGTTCCAACTCTCCACATGAAAAATTTGATTGTGCAATCAAACAGGCAAAAGACAAGAGACAGACTAGGAAAGGACAGAATAGATCCTTGCTTATAACTCTTCCTACATAACAAATAGTACTGGGCCTTACCCAACCCCGTCATGTACAGTACAAAGGGTGCACAGTTGAACATTGATGCAGAGTGGTTGTTGTGACCCCTTTGTGAACAGTATAAGGGGTGCAAGGTTGAGCAGTAGTGCAGAGTGGTCACTGTAATTCCTTGTGAACAATGTAAGTGGTGGATAGTGAATTGTCATCGAGATTCCTTTATGTACAGTACAAGGGGTGCAAGGTTGAATAGTAATGCAGAGTGTTCATTGTGTTTCTTTGTGTACAGTACATGGGGTGCAAGGTTGAACAGTAATGTAGAGTGGCTATTGTGTTTTTTTATGTACAGTACAAGGGGTGCAACACTGGACAGTGCTGCAGAGTGGTCACTATAAACCTTTTGTGTACAGTGCAAGGGCTGCAAGGTTGCAGAGTGTTACAGAGTGGTCATTGCAATCCCTTTATAAACAGTACAAGGGGTGCAATGGTTGTCAGTTGTGCAGTGTTCATTTTGATTCCTTTTTGTACAGTACAAGGGGTGTAAGTTTGAATAGAGGTGTATAGTGGTTATTTGCTCCCCTTGTGTATAGTATAAGGGTGCAAGGTAGTTTGTTGGTGCAGAATGGCCATTGAGATTCTTTCTGTACAGGACAAGGTGTGCAACACTGCAGAATTTTGCAGTGTCCATTCTGATCGTTTTGTGTATAGTACAAGGGTGCACAGTTGAACAGTGAAGCAGAGTCATTATTGTGATCCCATTGTACACAGTACAAGGGGTGCAATGTTGTTCAGTGGTACAGCATGGTCATTATGATCCTTTTATGGATGGTACCAGGTATGCACAGTTGAACAATGGTGCAAATTGGACATTTTGATCCCCTTGTTAACACTATAATGGGTGAAAGTTTGAACAATGCTATAAAGTATAGTACATGGGTGCACCACTGAACTTTGGTGCAGAGTGGCCATTGCGACCCCTTTGTGAATACTACAAGGGGTGCAAGATTTAACAGTGGAGCAGAGTGGTCCTTACAACCCACTGTGCACCACTACTGTACATTGTATTGGGTGTCAGCTTTTAACTTGGATTAACTTGGTGGTTTCAGACAAAGCAGGCAAAATGCCCATTTAATCGTCTCCCACTCATAGTGGGGTTATCTCTGCTGTCTGATACCCAAAAGATGTTCATCTAGCCTTATTTTAAAGGTGTCAAATGTAAATGCCTCAACAATGTTTTATGGAAGACTGTTCCATATCCTGGCAGTACGTATGTTATAAAAATGTAGGCATTTCACAGTGTGAACTTCTGGTACTACAATTTTTTATGTGACCTAAGGTTAATCTTTTTATGGAGTCTATGTATACCACATTGCTCCACCAGGGTGGGGTCTTTGTTAATTTTACACATTAGTAGCAGATCTCCACTAGTTCTTCTAGTCTTCAAAGATAATTGATTCAGTTTCTCCAATCTTTTGTCATAGTCAAAGTTTTTTAAACCATGTACTGATTTGGTCACTCTCCTCTGTATCCTTTCTATTAGATTGATATATTTTTTGAGATATGGACACCAAATTTGGGCACCATAATCCAGGTGGGGAAATACATATGTTTTGTATAATTTCATGACACATATTCTATCGCTGGAAATAAACGCTCTTCTTATAGAGTGAATAATTTGGTTACATTTCCAGGCAATTTATTTTGAAAGGGTATTAGATGATAAGTTGGCATCCATCCATACACCAAAATCTTTTTCACATATACTAATCTTAAGTGCTTTATTGTTAAGAAAGTACTGATAATTGGGGTTATTTTTCCCTAGATGTAATACAGAACATTTTGCTTCATTAAATTTCATATTGTTATCCACCCCCCCCATTGTTCAACAGATTGGAGATCTTTACACAATAGTTGATATCTATGAAATGAGGATACATCCCCACCTATTTTTGTGTTGTCTGAAAATTTGGAGATGACATTACAAAGCCTCTTTCCCATATTTCTTATATAAGCCAAATAGAACTGGGCCCAATACTGATCCCTACGGAATCCCGCTAGTAGTGATGGGCGAAGTGGCCCCAATTCACTCCGTGGAGAGATTCGCAGAGTGAAGGCAAATTCGCAGAGTGCTCCGCAACGTGAAGTGGAGTACTTCGCGTTATTAATGGGTAACGTGAAGTCCACTGAAAACTCTGACTTTGCATTATTCCACCTTCCCAAACCACTGCTCCACCAATTCTTAAGACGAAGTACATCGAATACAATGTACTTCACCTCACTTCACCTAGTTTTTAAGTTCCAAAGGCGAATTTTGCAGTGATTCATGGGATTTCAGGTCACATGGGCTCTAGATTGTTCTGCACAGCCTCAGTTTGGGGTAGTGTGTGTAGGAAGCTGTAGGAGACAATCTGCTCTGAGAGCTCTCAGCTATTTAAACCTTCAAAAAGCTGTTAAGCCTTTTTGAGTAATTTTGTTTTGCTGAAACTTTAGTTCATCGATTATAGGAAACCCTCCTGTGCTCATATCATCAAGCATTTACTGTTTGTGTATGGATTTTGAATGTTAATGTACATCATTCAGTCTGTGTACTGAGAGACAGTGGAAGTGTGCTCTGGTGGAGGGGCGTATCTGTGGTGTAGGTAGATTAACATGGAGAAAAAGACAGTGCTTTCTGTTTTGGTGATATTTTTCTTGTATAACTGTGTTAATATACACACAGTAATATTTTCAATATTTCTTGTAATTTTTTTGCTGATTGTTGTGGTACAGCAGTGCATAATTTTAGTTTGTTTAAAATATGTGGTTATATTACTGAAGTTTTCAATTTGCTATGCATTACTTAATGTGTGTGTGAGTATGTGTGTGACGCTTGTCATCAAATCAGACACCTTTTATTGTGCCACATAATTTCAGCAATGTGAAGCTGCTATCCACTGCAGCTGTGTGATTTTTGTACTTCTTTGTGGTATCTTTACTGGTACTAGTACTAGTGACTGTTACTGCAGCAGTGCAGTACACTGCCACCCCCCGCGGCCCACCCCAATTGGCAAAGGTATTCTTTTCCAGATTTGAATTTCTGATGGTGAGCACTGGTTAGGTGTTGTGCCTTCGTGTCTGCATCTTTTCAGTGCACAGCAGTCACAAATCACAATTCAAGATCATTCACCTTACGAATCACAACATTAATTTGTTTTCTAGTTACTTGGATGTATTGTAAGCCTGTTTTGTAGTATCTTTCCAGGCTTCACCAACCCACCATTGTACTCATTGATACGTGTTTTTAAGTCTGGGAGTTTTAAGCTACAGCTCATCAGGTAACTACAGCAGTAGGTGGTAGGCATTCACATTTCTTCATCATCACGGTCATAAATGCAGTCACAAATCATGATTCACGATCATGTCACGAATCACAACATTCATTTTTTTTTAATAGTTACTTAGATGTATTGTAAGCCTGTTTTGTAGTATCTCTCTCCATACTTCACCACCCCACCATTGTACTCATTAATGTTTGTTTTTAAGTCAGGGAGTTGGACAGTGCCTGCAGTACATACACAGTCTGGAAAGAAGACTGACTGCACACATGCAGTTTAGTACAGTAAACTTGCACTGCTCAGAATACATAGTGTCACGCATATGGAAGACAACAGAAAAAGAGCATAATTACATACAAGGGTCATGAATGGTGGAGGAATACATTTTATAGCACAGCAAGGAAGGTGTGGGGGTCACATGGTGTGAGGAAAAAAAATAATGTGGGATCCCATGGTGATCCAGCAGCAGTTCCAGCTTGGACATCATTTGCAACTGATGTCCCTCTGTGTGATTCATCCACTGCTTCACAGCACTCACCCTCTCATTGTTATCCTCAACAGCACTCCAGAGAACTGCCAAGTCAGCCTGTGTTACATGCAGTTCTCTGGGGTCCATACGTTCTACAGGCTGACCTGCTGGTTGTGGTGGTGGAGGTGCTGGTGGAGCAGCAGGTGCTGCTGTGGCCCTCCTCTTCTTAGGGATGCCGTAATGCACAGCTGCACCCTCTGCCACAGAATGGCCAACTGCTGGTGATTGAACATATGGGTGTGCTGGCCACCAGTCCCCAGGTAAGTCCCCCGGGGGCCACGGTGCACCCCCACCTCACATAGGCACCACTTGACCACACTGTTGTCCCCCCCAACACAGTCAAAAAACTGCCAAACAATGGAGGTGTGGGGAGGACCAGGCACAGGCTGAGGATGGCCAGATGAACTGGCAGCCAGCTGGTCATGGTGCTGAACAGGGATGGGATCCTGGGGGAACAGGCACATCCTGCTCCAGAGGACCTGGTGCTGGATTTGGTGGTGGTTCAACTGCCTCAGAGTCAGGACAGGAGGCGGTGCTGGTCCTGCTTCTGAGGGGGGACACTCACAAGTTTTGAGCAGTCCAACAGGAATGGGAGCCCATGCCCTCCTCACATGTGCATGGTACGATGCTTACCACTACCACGTTCTCCCAGAGCTACCCCCGACCCAGACATTCCCTCACCCTGGTTCATCTCTCCTACTGAGCTCCCTCAGTCTGAGCAATCACTACTCACACTGTCACACGACACACACACAGTCACACAGACATAGACAAACAATTACTTATAAAGGTAAGAAAAATAAAATTTACAGAAAGAGCAAATTAAGTAAAAAAGAGTACAGAAAAGAGAAAAAATTTAGCTTTTAAAAAAGCTGTTGGGTCTAAATCAAAGTTTAAATCTCCTCCTCGCTCTGGTCTCAAAGTATCAGCAGTCACAAAACACACTACTCTCTCTCCGTCTGCACAGGAGAAAGTAAAAGTGTCTGCTTGTATGACTCACTTTCTTCCTGCATAGCTAAAGAGCATGTGGCTTACAGTACTGTAAGCCATGTGATGTGTGGGGGGCTGCCAAATCTGAAACACCAAGTGGGTCACTTAGAATCATAATGAGGAACGCAAAGTCCATCAAAAACAATGACTTTACCTTTCTTCGCATTGCCATTCTACCTTAACGTGAAGTGGTAATGACAAGGTGGAGTGAGCACTTTGCATTGCCCACTCTGCGTATGGAGTAGCAACACAAAGTGCCCACTTCGCGTTCACTTCGCTAGCGGAATTTAAATTCGCTGCATCTCTACCCGCTAGTGACATTTCCATCATTGGAGAGTTCAGAATTGATTCTTACTTTTTGTTTTCTGTCAGTTAACCAGTCTCTTATCCATCTTACAATGTAACCATTCAATCCCAGATCATTTAACTTAGTAATAAGTTTATCATGTGGTACCGAATCAAAGGCCTTACCTAGCTTCAAGAAAACTGCATCAGTTGGGACTCCTCTATCTATTTGACTGCTAACAAAATTATAGAATTAAATTAAATTAGTACTGCAAGAGAGAAACTTCATGAAACCATGCTGAGTTCAGTCTTCTAATCCCAATACAGCTACTTTGTGATCAATTTTATTTTTAATTATTTGTTCTAGTAATTTGCAACAGATAGATGTGAGACTGATAGGCCTGTAATTAAAAAAAAAACACTAGATTTGTTACCCTTTTTATGAATAGGAATGATTATAGCCCTTCGTCAATCAAGTGGGACATCACCAGTCCTAAGGGACTTATTAAACAGAATGGTTAAAGGCTGCACAAAAGCATTAGCAATTTTTTTCCAGACAATAGAGCTTATATTGTTAGGTCCAGGTGAGGATGATGTTCGTAATTTGTATAATTCATCAAATACCATTTCATAATGCAAATCAATTTCCACAGAGTTATCAATGCAAGGAATTACCCTCAATAACAATCTGTTACAGTAGTTTTAATAACCTGAAGTTCTGTAATCATTTTTATCAGGATCAGTTCAGTAAGACAATGTAGTTACCACGTGACAACAAATGATTTGTACTGTTTAATTTAATATTTAAGGCCCCCCACACACTGGTCCAAACAGGGTAATGTTGCCAAAAGTTTTAACTTGCCTAAGTACTGAGCAATAACAGGTAAAGCTATCTAAATATTCCATTATTTAAGAGAGATTTAAAACAAATCGTGACGCTCTTCAGAATATTACAATTTATGAGCCATAACTGAAACTTTCATTCTGGCGTTTTAGAAATTGCAGCATACACTACAGACTGCTCAGTGAGGTTAGCTCTTTCAAGGTCCGTGTGAAGTACCCCAGTATTCAATATAGCATAAGTGATACTGGAGCCATCTTGTTCTGGGTCCTTCTGCCCCTATAACAAAAAAAAAAAAGAGTTACATAAACTGAAGTTATTTATAGCATTATTTGTTGTCTGCTGGTCCCACAATGTCATAACTCTGCTTCATGTTTGCTTGCTTAAAAAATTATTCAAAGACGCCACAGATTGTAAACCGAATGTTGTTTTGCTGCACATTGTTGCCATTTTACAGTAATTGCAATCTTACAGCTCAGTCCCCTCACTCCTTATCCATCCTTCTCTGTCATCACATAGCTCCCTCTTGCAACTGCACCTAACCCCCTCTCCCCTTCTAGTACTACTCACTCCCCCCTCTAGTTTCACTCTCTGCCCTTCATAATGCCCAGCCAATTTGGTTAATCCAATCCCTCATGCCAATTCCCTGTCAGCCTCTTGTGGGGTTTTTAACATCCCAAACCCTTGTGACTATATAGATCACGTGTAACTGGTTAGTTCTAGCACTTTCTCTGCTATGTTTCCATCATGGAAATGTAAAGTTGTAGCACTTTGTGTGCATTATGTTTTGGTTTCACTGTAAAATACTTGTATTTGTTAAAGTGTTTTGTTTTGTAACGGTATATCTGGAAATGTACAGTTTGCTCTTTGCATGTTTATGTTCTTTGGTTCTCTGTAAAATAATTGTATGTGTTTGAGCCTTGAGTTTTTGCTATGTTAACTATACACTCTTACCTGCTTTCTCATCTGGATGGCATGTACTGTACTATTTGTATTCAATCTGCAATGTTATGATTCTTGTACTCCTTCTCTTATGTATCCCCCTCCCCCAAGGGTGCATCTGAAAATGAGCTATTGCAGCTCTGTATGTCCTTCCTGATGAAACTTTTCAAATAAATAACTAAATATATGGAGAGATATTGGGCTTGATTCTCAAAGGGGGTTAGATTGGCGCAAGCTGCAGCAAACAGCAGCTTGTGCTGAATCCCGGTACGCCAGGGACCCTGAACCAGACTGTGGTACAGGAGGAGTCCCAGCACCTAACTCCCCACACTTGCATCAACATCTCCCATGTGACATATACAAGGCATACAGGAAAGTTTCGCTGCAGGCACCTGTGGCAAAGACAAGCGTATCTCATACAGAACCAATCCCATTCAGCAGACATATATTCCCACATTCCCGGTGGGTTAGTAGTCCCCAACCCCAGTAGGCAGTGACTTACCACCCGTCCACCCCTCTTCAACAGTCCAGAGCTGGCGACAGTCCTCCTCATACCACCATGGCCAGTCACTGACTAATCTTTATCAGAGCATGTACAGTTAACAATACATGTTCACTGGTTGACCTGACAACCAATGAGCATTTACTGTATACTGTAGATGATCCAGTACATTTCAGTCAGTGGCTGGCCATGGCGGTGTGAGAAAGGCTATACCAGTCACTGGCTTCAGTCAGTTTGGGGGGGTGGGGTGGTTGGTCACTGCCTATCAGCATGGGGGACAACTAGACTACCAGGAATGTGAAGATTTTTTTTATGCTCAATGGGATTGGGGCTCAGGAGGGAGGAACACTGGACCACCAAGGATCAGGGAATATTTGTTTCATTCAGTCATGGATCAGGGCTTGGGGAGGGAGGCACCATTAGACTACCAGGGATCGGGAAATATATTTGTTTCATTCAGACATGGATCGGGGCTTGGGGATGGAGTACCTCCTGAGTAGCAGGGATTGGGGACTATCTGTACAGTATCATTCAGGCATAGATTAGGGCTCAGAGAGTGGGGACCACTAGACTACAAGGGATCGGAGAATATTATTATCAGTATGACAGGGATCGGGGACTGGGGGGCATGTGCACTGGGGCTGGGTGCTGACATGCATATAAGCCCATAATAGGCATGCACATGGCCTCACAGAGCCATGCAAGCCCAATGAGCTCATTTGCATGTTTGGGCTGAATATTGCCCAGGGTGGCTACAGTTCCAACCAGTGTGGGCTGTACCATACCTCTATGGGTGGTCTTCATCCTTACACCCTGGTAGTGCTGCAGTAAACATGGTAACCACTTGCTGTGCACTGCATTACCAGGGTTTGGTGATCAAACAGATAGCATGGTCAGTTCCGATCGCATTATCTGTTTGAATATTTTGCCATTGCTGGCCGGTCCTATTTTTTCACATGGCACATCTTATTGAGTGTGCAGCCAGCTGGCTCTGAATATGGGGCCCATAATGAGTCCCTTTCTCATGGGAAGAAAGTAAGAAAATAACCAATTCTGGCAGGAAGAAATATTAACTTTTCAAAGATTCACCATGGGTGTGTGTGCACTGGACTCTGTTTCCATGTTGTTTCATGTCAAATTACTAGTATCACCATCATGAAATATTAGTTAAACTTTATGACTTAAATAAGGGCAGAATGTGTTGATCTGTAAATTGTTGCATGTTTGGAAGGTGTGTGGCTTTCCTGTAGCATGCTCCCCATTAAGGAAAGGGGAACTTGTTTAACCAGGAAAGGCACACTAAGCTGAAGCTTGTTTCAGGGTGTGACCTGGGAGCACAAGGAAGTTAAGTGACTTGCTTAGGGTCACACAGAATGCAAGTGGGGCTTTGTGAGTCATACCCAGGTCTCCAGATTTGTAGCTCAGTGCCCTAAATCACAGATCTGCACTGCCACTCCAATCACTTTAATCTCTTGTGAATTTCTAAGGAGGAAGCCATTCACTTTACAGAAGCCAATTTAGGCAATGCACTCTATATAAGAGAAGCCACTTCAGTTTTTTCATATTTATGACCACCCTGGCCCCTGATGATTTAACTTAATTCACCTGAATGCATTTATAAAGTATGAAAACTGAAAGAGTCTTTCTATCCTGGAGAAAAAGTAAGAAAATAACCAATTTAGGCCAAAAGAAATTTCAACCTATCTTTTTTTTTTAACTCTATTTTTTCACCCTTTACCTCTGAACTCTGTCCAGCGACCTCCTGATCCACAGTCTCTACCTCCCAATGTGGCTCGGTATTCCACAGGCTCCTCTCTGGCTCCGGGCATCCCCTGGGTCTACCCTCCAGGGAAGGGCTGCCCCTACCCAGGGCACTCTTTCTCTTAGTATTAAGACACCAGGCTGGAGGGGGGGAGGACAGCCAGAGATCCAAATCCATGTGTGAGAGTGTGGACTGTGGAGGGGGGCACCTTCGCCTATCGGTGATGAGTTTGTTTTTTTCCTTTTGCGAGAAGATCCCCTGTGAAGCCCGGCTGTCATGGTAACATGCTGCCGTGGCTCTATCCCCTGGCAAATGCCACTACGCTACTTTGGGCTACCTCCGGCCACTGCCAGAGGTCGCTCTTCAAGTGGTTGTGTCCCCGTTTCACCTCTGGGAAGAGAGAGCAGCCCAATGGATGCTTGAACTCTTCCCTCCCCGCTGACCCCCAGCTCCCTGGGCTCATTCCCAAACCCGGGTTGCCAGCAGAGTGTGAGGTGTGGCATCCAGTGCCCCAGGGCCAGCAAAATTTCAACCTTTCAAAGATTCACTGTGGGGGAAGTGCACTGGGCTCTGTAGTTGCATATCACATAATCTTCTGAAATGTGATTTGAACTTTGTGAATTATACAAGGGTAGAGCATGCTACTGTAGATCTGGAATTTGCCAATAGCAATGTAAGGCTGCTGCTTCACACGGTGACATGCCCTGTCCTATAAATAAGAGGTGTGCTCACTGCCTGTATATATGGTGTCTAGCCAAGGAGGTGTGAGGAGGGCTGTGCCTGTCATGGTAGGCTCCCCCAGCACTTTGGAAATTGCAAAGGTGAGTGGGGGGGATGCCAGGTGCCATGGGGTGGGGACATTGGATGGCAGGGAATTTTTCTTTTACTTCCAGACTGGTAATCAGAGGGAGGGTGGGTTCCCACTAAAACAAGAGATGATATACATTCAGCCAGGGCTGGCAATCGGAGGGGGGGTTACTACTAGCACCATAGATCCTTTTGTTTTTGAAAGAACAGGCTGGTGATCGGCCAAATGGGGGTACCACTAGCATCAGGGATCCTTGTTTTTGAAAGAACAGGCTGGCAATCAGCTGGGGGGGATACCAATAGCACCAGAGATAGTTTTCTTTTAAGGAATGGGCCAGCAATTGGCTGGGGGGGTACCTCTAGCACCAGGGATTGTTTTCTGTTAAAGAAAAGGCCTGCAATAGGCTGGGAGAATCACTAGCACCAGGGATACTTTTTTTTTTTTTTTTATAAACAGGCTGACAATCGGTTGGGCGTACCACTAGTAACAGGGATCCTTTTTTTACTGAAAGAATAGCTCAGTGATTGGACAGTGGGAGTTCAAGGGACCACAGGGGCAGCTGCGCTCCCCCCAGCTTCCAACTGGCTGAGTGGCTGCTTTACCTCAGGCAGCTGATAGGGTTGCCCGGAGTTAAGTTGGGGTTTTGTTTGGCAGTATTTTTGCTAAGCAAAAGAACATTACTAAATCCTTTTGCACAATGCAATGTTGCCAAACATGGGTTTGCACGGACATTCAGGGCCATGCCCCTTCCCTTGCAGCATAAATACTTTATGGTTTGCTTTGGCACTAACCCTCTTTGCCCATGCAAAAGCCCCTTTTGAGTATGGGGCTCCAGAGCAAACCCTGGTTTGCATAGGCAAAGACGCATTAGGGCCCATGCAAACTTTTGAATCTCAGGCCCCAGCAGTTTTTCTCCTTAACTTTAAAAAAGCCTAATGAAGATATCACATATATCTAACATCAGTTTCATTTTGTTTATATTACAATTCCCAAAGTTAGAACAGTTCCCTTTTTTAATGTACTGCTTTTATCCAAGTAGCAAATATCTCAGGTCTCTGTCCAAATGTGTGTTTGGTCATTTTTTTTTTTTTGATTTATTACACTTTTTGTCCCCTTACCTGCCAGCCACCTGGAACCTCAGCCCAGTCATGGACCTTGGCTTCCACCTCCACATGATGCCGTGACCTGGTCATTTTGTTTTCATTATGTTGGCTTGTGCACACATGTGCAAGTAACATTTTGTAGTCATAGCACTGTACTACCACTTATGAAGGTGTGCCAGTGTTGTGGCGAATCCAGGGGATGCTTTAGCCGGTGTGTCCCTCAGCCGACAACCAATGAGCATGCAGCCGATGACAACAGTTTCAGAGAGTGCCACCAACTTGGAAGAAATCCACTGCTGTAATGAAAGGCAGGCTCATCATTCCAGCTGCAGCTCTGACATGCCTTCCCTACGTGTTTTGCCTGGTGAAACATTTCAATAAAAATGGTGGCAGCTCTCATCATCTGCCTCTCACAATCCCTAGGAAGCCGACTTTGGGGTGCCCAGTCCCCCTGTCATCATGCCCCATCCCCAGTTCAATTGGTTTGCTGATGGGGGTGCCCAATCCCCATCGGCATAATGTCCCCCTGGTTTAATTTGTTTGCCCAGGGCGGTGCCCAATCCCCCTTGGCATCATGCCCTCCCAAACACAGACACACTTTCTTTTCTGACGGGGTGCCCAATTCCCATCAGCTCCATTCCCCCCCCAAAAAACAGGTGGCACACTGGGAGCCCACCCCAGTGTGCCCAACGTACTGCCTGAAAAAAAGAAAACCTTTCCTTGAAGTGTTTTTTTTACCTATAAACAAGAAAACAGTCCCTCACTGTCTGTGGAGCCCCCTCCAGCAACCCACACCAACCCTGTGCACCCCCTCCCCACACACACACCCTCACCCTATACTTACCTCTGGAGGTCGGCACAGTGATCTTCGGTGGAGCAGGAACACATCTGCACTCTTCAAAGCTGACCGCGAACTGAAGAAATGCCGGAAAGTTATATATTGGCATAAATGGGGGGGTTTTACTTAGGTGGATATCTCAGCCATTTTTTTTACTTTTTGTACCAAATTTTCAACATGGGGTTCTTGGGACCCCACCTCATAAAATCAGTCACTGTCATTTCGTTATTTGGTCCCTAAAGGTGATGTGGTCACTGCGGTATTGTTTGATTGATTGTTTTGTTTATATGTTTGTATGCACTATTGTATATTTCTTATATTCCATAACACCTCATGCTTGAGGTGTGCATTACCATGCCTGTATGTTGTACTGTGATCTTGTTGTTTTGCCACTTTGTGGCCCGAGTCATGACTGAAAATGGTCCTTTGGATCAGTGCACTTACCCAGTTAACAAAGACATAAATAAATAAGTAAATAAATAAATCACCTTTCAGGACCAATTAATAAAATGACAGTACTACTGTTCATAAGGTGGGCTCCCAAAAAGCCTATGTTGCAAATCTGGAGAAACAATTCCCAAAAATTACTGTGTTATGAGCGTGTGTTGCACAGTTTCCACACATGCTTGTAACTTCAAGAATTGTTAATATTTTCAGTCCAGATTTTCAACATTGCCATTTTTTCACACCTCCTTATGAACAGTACAGCTGTCATTTTTCACATCCTGCCTGAAATGTGTTTTTGCACGAGTCGCACAATGGCACGATCGCTGTGGGAACTCAACGTTCAGGACAGATTAAGAAAATCACAGTGATACTATTCATGAGCGGAGATCCCAAAATGCATATATTGAAAATTTGGTGAAAAAATGGCTGTCATGTGCGTGCATTGCCCAGTTTCCATGCATGCTCATAACTTTGAGAATTTTTTATATTTTCACTCCAGATTTTCAACAGTGCCATTTTTTTATACCTCCTTATGAACAGTACAGCTGTCATTTTTCATATCCTGCCTAAAACATGTTTTCGCACCTGTGGAGCACAATGAGCACGGTTGCTGTGCGAAATCAACGTTCGGGACAGAGTAACAAAATCACAGTGCCACTGTTCATGAGGAGAGGTCCCAAAATACCCATGCTGAAAATTTGGTAAAAAAAATCCCCAAAATAACTGCATTATGGGTGTGCATTGCACAGTATCTATGCACGCTCATAAGTTTGCAAATGTTTCATATTGTCTCTCCAGATTTTCAGCATTGCCATTTTTTTCACACCTCCTCATAAACAGTGCAGCTGTAATTTTTTGCATCCCACCCAACATTTGTTTCCACACCTGTGGTACGTAATGATGCTGTTGCTGTGCTAAATTACTTTTAAGGATTGAGTAATGAAATGATAGCACCACTGTTCATGAAGTGGCGTCCCAAAAAGTCACTGTTTAAAATCTGGAGTGAAAATACCAACAAACACCGAGGGTGCTAAGGTTTCCAATCATACACCCACCCTGTAGTGACTGATAGACATCGTGGACATAACTTGGGTTTGTCTGCCTATGTTAGCAGAATTCTACACCCACCCCCACCCTAAAGCCACTGACAGGCATTGAGGTGTGTCTTGGGTTCTGTCACCCTAACATTCATCCCATTCTTCTATATTGCACCCATTTCAGCTTCCTTATGGAATGGGGTGAGTATAATGGCCGAAAACCCCAATGCACACCTCAGCACCTGTCACTTTCTGCAAGGTGGGGTGAGGTGCAATTTCATAACCATTATAGCCAACCCAAAGTCACACTCCCAACGCCTTTCAATCTCTCTGGGGGAGGGGCGTATTGATGTTACTTTAATAATAATAATAATAATAATTTGATTTATAAAGCGTCTTTCATTTTTCAAGGCACTGTACATATTAAAACAATACAAATCAAACTTTAAAATCAGTAATAAACACAGATAAAACCACAACATAGTTAATATCTTCAATACAATCAACCATCCAGAAAGGCCATTTGCCAAAAGTGGGTTTTCAGACTCCTCTTAAATTCCTCCACGGAGGTGCACTCCCATAACCGGCGGGGTAGAGAATTCCAAAAAAGCGGGAGCAGCATAAGAAAAAGCTCTACAGCCTGATGATTTAAGACTCACTCTTGGAATCTCTAGCAACCCCTCATCGACCTAGCGGAGCAATTGGCCGGGGCAGTAGGGGACCAGAAGTTCTTTCAGATAGGCCGGACCCTGACCATGAAGGGCTTTTAAAAGTCAGTAAACTGACTTTGAAGGCAATCCGCCACCGTATAGGTAGCCAGTGCAGTTCGCGCAGCACCGGGGTAATATGACAGAACCTACTTGTCCCAGTCAAGACCCGGGCTGCTGCATTCTACACTAGCTCTAAGCTATGGATTTCAACCCCAGAAAGCCCAAAGTACAGGGAGCTGCAGTAGTCCAGAGGTGAGGACATACAGGCTTAGACCAACTTTGGTAAGGCGTCAGATGGAACAAGGTGCCTAACTCTGGCGATATTCCTAAGATGGTAAAAGGAGGTCTTGATGACTGCTGACACTAGTGACTGCAGTGTCAGCCTGTCGTCCAAGATAACCCCCAGGTTATGCACCCATTCAGAGGTCGGAAGTGAAATGCCACCAAGAAAAATTCCTGAGGGTGAACCAACAAATGACCCCTCTATCTGATGACCTGGATCCACAACCAAAACCTCTGTCTTTTCTGAGTTCAACTTCAGCCAACTAGAATCCATCCAATCCAGGATTTCTTTCAGAAAGTTGTTAAACACCAAGACAGCTCCATCCTGGTTGGGTGCGAAAGACAGGTATAGTTGGGTATCATCTGCATAGCAGGGAAACCTCAGCCCATACCATCTTATAATGTCTCCGAGGGGCAGCATATACACCGTGAATAACATGGGAGATAGCACTGAAATTGAGGCACCCCACACAACAAAGAAGTTGGGCTTGAGGAAGAAACCACAGACACAACTCTTTGTGATCTCCCAGTGAGGAATGAGGTGAACCATTGAAGGACAATTCCTGATATTCCACAAATCTGCATCAAGTGTGCTATCAACACCAAGTTATCCACAGTGTCAAAGGCTGGTGAGAGATCATGAAGAACCAAGATGGAACGTCTCTTCTGATCTCTTGTCCTCAGAAGATCATTAAGCACCCAAACCAGCACGGTCTCGGTGCTATGTCATTTACAAAAACTGGATTGGAAGGATTCATAGATGCCATGGATGGTTAAATGATCTTCCAATTGGGCTGCCACTACCTTCTCAATCACCTTCCCAATAAAGGGAAGGTTTGAGATAGGTCTGTAGTTTGTGAAACAATCTCGGTCCAAGGTAGCTTTCTTCAAGAGAGGTGTCACCACTGCCTCGTTCAGGGTGCTAGGGAACTCACCCAACTCCAAGGAGCACCAGACTATTCACACAAGGACTGGACCAATGATATCATTGCAACCCAAAATTTGGGAGGTCGGTCCAGGGTCCAAACTACAGCTTGTAGGGTGCACACTATGGATAATCTTCATGACATCCACGAGATCAGGTCAACTGAAGGAACTCCAAGAAACCTGAGGTACAGTGAACTCACACTGTTCAACGGCATCACCTTTAGAGATTGCTTGACGCAAATCTGCCCTGATGTCATCCACCTTAGTTGCAAAAAAACGAGCAAGCTCCTCTCACTCTAATTGCGAAAAGGCTTTTCAAACTTGCAGACAGGCTGGGTTGCACAGTCTGTCTACAGTTCGAAAAAGCTGAGCCGATCGATCCCGAGCAACTGCAATCTCTCTGGACAGGAATTCTGCCTTCTTATGGGTGATTGCAGATTGATAGAATAATGGTCCATCAATCTAAGGTGGTCGGCTTCAAGGGCGGACTTGCGCCAGCACCACTCTAACCTTCACCCCTGTCTCCGCATCTCCCTCAATGTCCCATCAAACCAGGGGGACATGGGGTGAAGGGATAGTGGGCACACACGAACAGGAGCAATAGAATCCAGAGCCACTGTAACAGCTGTATTATAGGCCGACACCAGGGTCTCTGGACTACTGCTCACCAACACGGGGGACGAGAGGTCAAGGACCGCCGCAAGGCCTTGAGGGATAATATCCCATAAACAGTGGTACCTAACCATCTCCACAGGGGTAGGCCTTCTCAGGGTGGTGCAAAAACTGAACCTCACGGTGTAGTGGTCTGACCATGTGACTGGTTCCACCCCCAAGTCAGATGCCTCAATCCCTAGGAGAAAGACTAAGTCTAGAGAGTGTCCTGATTTATGGGTAGCAGTGGAAACCACCTGTGTAAGGCCCAAAGAAGTCATTAATTGGAGGAAGTGATTACCAAATTGTGAAAGTTCATCGTCGAGCCAAGTGTTAAAGTTGCCCAGAACCATCAATCTGGCTGACTCAAACGACATGTCAATAATGACGTCTGCTACTTCCTGTAAGAAACGTTTCCCATCCCCGGATGGACGGTAGATGAGTACAATTCAAACACCTACACCCGCTACTACTGTACACTCAAAGGACTCAGTCTCTCCCACTACCACATTCGTGAGGCCCAGTTAAGTCTTAAAACAAACTGCAACCCCCCACCCCTGCTGTCCAATCTCGGGCAGTGTATCACCGAGTTTCCGGCCGGAGTCATGGCCTCCAATGTGGAGCCTGGATTTTCATCCAGCCAGGTCTCGGTGATGCAAGCCAAGTCCACCGAACCAACAAGATCAGCAATAATGCCAGTCTTATTCCTGATGGACCTGGCATTGCATAACACCACCTGAGTTGGATGAACCTCGGAGGCTGTCAGCCCCATCTGCCTACTAAACTCAGTAGTGGCCTTGGGTATGGGCACTAGACATGGTGAACCATGATCTGGATTCCATTTCACCCCAGGGCGCCTTCTGGTTCTAACTACCCCAATACGGTGGCCCCCGTCGTCCATCCTCCCTTGTTTGCAGCTCCCCACCATCTTTCCTCTCCTACAAACAATTCCCAGTGCTCTACAGCACTGATATGTATCATATTGGAGAGGAGGAGACTAAAAAGTGTGGAGGGTGTGAAGAGAGGAGGATGAATAGCTCACCACCGTGGGGACTGAGGGACGACACATGCCGCTACTAAACAATTAAAATCAGAACAATAAACCAACCAAACACACCAAAATAATCAAACTTAGCAAAATAGAATATATATCCCACCCCAACATAAATCAAATCAAAATAATTTCAAAACTTAATCAAAATAAATAAATAAAAAACAACCCCACCCCAAAGAAAATCAAGTCTGGACTAAGCGAGAGGCATCCTAAAATAAAATAAAAATAAATATAAATATAAGGGTTCTCTCACCATTCTAACTTAACCAAAAAACCAAAATTAAATAAAACAAAATTACCTACCCCCACCCCCCAGTTCTCTCAGAGCCAGAGGAGGAAAAATATACTTTGGTACTCTCACTACAAAGTGTAGATGTATTCTTCAAACAAATTATAAAAAACATTTTCAAAACAAAACAAGTAACACATCCATTCCCCCACAATCCTCTCATGACCAGGGAGTGAAGGGAACACTCAAACTAAAATAAATGGACACAAGGTCTTCTCACCACCTCGTTGTCCAAATAAAGAAAAGTGGGAAGTCCTCAATTCGTCAGGCACAGAGTCAATTTTGTTCGCAGGTTTATAGAAAGTCAAAATCCATTAAAGTCAAAAAGAAAACACAGGCAAGCCAGTTATCCACAAGACTCAGGGGGCATCCAGGGTCCAAATCAATCAAATCCACACCATGTCCACAATTAAGTAAAGCCCTTCACTCCCAACTAGGCAAACACCACTGGAAATAATGTGGTCTAATAAAACTCCCAGAGCAGGCCACGTTAGTAGCCCAACCTGGGAGTCTAAGGGGCATACATCCTCAGTCAATTCCTTGACCAAGAAATCCCGATACCCCCTTCAGACCACAAATCAAGTGGGGGTCCCAGTGGGAGATCATGCCTCAGACCAGTTCAAAAAAGGCCTTATACACACCAAGGATCTGAGATAGATTTGATGAATCCCCCTCACTCCTTCTTCCAGGGTCTCGGTTTTTGCCTGAAATTCTCTTCATCAAGCGACCCTTCTTCCAATTTTAGTCACAGCCCAACTCAGCAAAAAAAGCAGGGGTAATCGCTTCAATTCGCTCCCGTGCCCGAATGAAATCCTAGTCAGGCAATAGGGCAAAAAATAATACCAAGTGCCCAAAGCACGAATCCCGAACACCCAGTCAAAACTAGAGCAAGGGGAGCCACACATAAACCCCACAACCAGGGGAATCCTGTAGTGGATGATGTCCCGCAGTGTCTCAATCACTACCATTCCTATATTTTGCATTTCTAACTCCTGCACCACCAATGCCAGTGCCAGCAAGCCAACATTTGGCATTGACAAATGCTTGTTTATTGAGAAATCAATGCTGGGATTGTTTTTTTCTGTTTTTCAACCAATCTTGTTGGGGGTGGTGGGGAGTAATTATAGATACTGAACCAGGTTAAACTACTACTGGGTTAATGATGTGGGAAAATTTGGCAAGGATAACTGCCACCAAAGAAATTCCCTGACTGTTTTTGAAGAATTTCCATGAGATCTTTAACATTCATCTGAGCTACCAACAGAACAGGTAGACAGAGCCTTGATTTAACATTTTGTCTAACAGATTGCACTTCTAAGGAGTGCTTTATCTGCCTGTCACTATGCCAAGGCATCATTATAGTAACTTATAACCAAGGGGAGAGTGACCCTTGCAGAACTACAACACAACTCTCTACATCTCAAGGAGTTTGCTGGAAGTCTCTCATTCTACAGTTAACCAGGCCATATCTTACTTAGCTTCTGACATGTGATGGAACTAGACTTCAAGGAGGTAGAACTGCAGGCAGTTCTAATAAACATCTATTAGACTCTGAAAGGGTGTTCATGTGGGGGCATTTTATTTAACCACTTCTTTCAGCTTGTCTAGGAGAGCAGGGCCCATGTAGACTGGAACCAAGTACAGTATGCAAGCACATACCATTTCCAAGAGACATTTAGGGTACAATCACAACCAGAACTGGTGGTAAATTAGTTAAATGTGGAGTAAAATAAAAATGCAACACACAAGCTCTAAACCTCTTTCAAATGTTATAGGATCCAACTAGATTTAATAACCAGTCCACAACCACTTCCACATTTTCTGGATCTTGTCTTCTCATCCTCTTCGTATTGTCTCTTCTAATTTACTACCTGACATATTCATTAACCATCATATCACCCACTGCCATTGTAAAATTAGATCCCTCAACTCTCCCCCAAATAGTAATACTGGTTGCTCACTACAGCATTTTGTGTTCAACCTGTCCAATGTTAATAAACAGTCTGCTCAAGCATTGTAGCAGATGAAGCATTGTCTGTGGCCTTGCCCCACCTATGGTGGTAGAAGTGTGTCCTAGCACTGCCCCTGGAGTAAGAACCACTTGGGCTGCTTATTGGGCAGGCACATCTGTCTGGGTAGGAATGAGAAGGGTGAAAAAAAGCTGCAACAGTGGCTCCTCCTCACTCTCTCCAGCTGGAGATGGAGCAGACTTGCAGCAGACCACCAGTATGCACAGAGAATTAGAAGGCATCCTTTACAGTGGTAAGGCTCTGAAGCATTGCTGAATTAGCTAAATAGCTCTTGTAAATGCATTTGTATTTCTGCTGTCACCATACAATTTCAAGTAGTAGGCAGGGTCATTTGATTGAATTCATTGTCGGTTTCTGGAAGACATAGGGAATTTAGAGCTGTAAATCCTTCTATTGGGCACATGGGTCACACTAAGGCCAACAGCATGTTGAACCTGAGGTGCTCCCTGGCCTGCATTAGGCTGTCACACTCTCCCAAGCCCCCTTCAAGTCCCCTTCCCTGGCTGGTATTTATGAGGTGGGTCCCGCTCCTGCAGTGGTTCACTCTCCTGATGAACACTGCCTGGATGACTGTGCAGAAGCATGGGTTTCCCCATGGTAGATCTGCATTAGCTCAGTAACATATCAGGGAGTGGCCTGTGGGCAGTCTGGTGTTCGGGTTGGCAGTGGTCCATTTGGCCCTGGCCATCATCACAGCAGGGGTTGCTTGCCCTGTGATGTGGCTGATTAGAAGAGAACAATAGAAACAAAAACTAAAAAAAAATGTAATAATAATAATAATAATAAATACATCAATAAATAATTAAATAAAGAAATAAAAGTGAAAGAACAGGAATGGATATGGTCACAAGGTTCATAATGAGCTCCCAGAAAGCTAGCATGGTCCATTCCTTCACTCTCTTCCATGGTTAGTTCCTGTCACTGTCCAGCAGATTAGCCCAGCATAAGAGGAGTGAGATTTCAATTAAAAATGTGCAAACCACAGACCAGCTCAAAAGGCATGGGGTCTCCTGAACCAGCACATTTATCTTTCTGGAGTTAGGAGACAGCTGCTTAGGAGGTTGCTTAGCAGGCTGTCTAGGTGAGGGGAAGTCAAACCAAGTGGTGGATGCAGTCTTGACCCTCTAGGAAGTTGTCAGTGGCTCACTCATGTTTAAATGATAGGAAATAGTCAGATTATACTGAATATAGATACAGTATATATATATATATATATATATATATATATATATTTATAAAATGGGTAGGGAAATTGCAGCAATATCATTAGCTGACCAGCATCACATGACCGTGCGTATATCAGAGCGTGACCGCACACCTGCACTTTTACCCTCCCTCCAAAACAATTTTGACATTTTATAAGATAGATAAACCACTCTGAGGTGTGCGGTCGCGCTCTGATATACGCATGCCTCAGAGTGGTATATCTATTACATATAGCAGTGCAGTAATGCCACTATAGTTAGACTTAAGCAGGGGTTTGTATGTTAAACCTCAAATTTGCACATTAATATGTTCACAACTGTTTAACGGATTTGCATGAAAGTTTGCATGCACAGTTTCAAAGGATGAATCTCTTTACATGCCAACTTTCATTACAGTTGGCTGTGTGTATTCTGGAGATGCAGACAGTGAAAAAAGTTAAAAAAATACATGTTTTTTGCTGGGGTTTTTTGCCATCACCTAGCACCCAGATGATTTGGAATTGTGGTCTGACATTTTGAGTGTAGAAGGAGCTTGGCCATCCAATGTGCAATTCACTGGTTTAGTGAAAAAAAATTAATCTGTTCTAAAGTTATTCAATATTAAAAGTTTGGTTCTGAGCATGCTCAGTACAATCTTTTGGATAGCTTCTTGGAATGAAAATAAATATGGTTCCTATGAAAAAGGATCCATTTTGTATAGGGTCATCCATTTTCTTGAGGGAAAAAAATAATTTTTTGTATGGCCGCTACATTGTTTCTGTCTCTTTTTTTCCCCCAAAAAAATAAATGGTCAAAGCCCACAAAAATGACATGCTGGACAGAGGCAAACACATATATCTTGGTCATTGGGGCCCTGAATAGTGGATTTTGTAGTAAAGTGTTGAAAACAAAAATTAGCCCTAAATGTTTTTTTTTTTATTTTAAAATCTTTTTTCATGACTCACTTCAGTTTTTTTTTCATATGGCCATAACAAAAAATAATTCATTCATTCATATGAGAAAGGATGCCTTCATCCAGAAAAGAATTTGGAAAAAACAAAGTCTATATTTTTTTATATGAAGGTATCCTTTTTTGTATGAATGAAAAAAAGGATCCTTCTATACTAAAAATAATCCGAAAAAACCTGAGTCTCAATTCCTTTTTCATATGAAGGCATCCTTTTTGCGTATGCTCTTTTCATTCATAGAAAAAAGGATGTCATTATGTGAAAAAAGATTTTTGTCTTTATTTTTTTAATTTTGATTCTTTTTTTCATATGAAGAAATCCTTTTTTCGTGTTCTTTCTTCATTTGTATGAGAAAGGATGCCTTTGCATAAAAAAAGGTTTTGGACATACTTCTTTTCCACTAATTCTTTTTTTGTCTGAAGGCATCCTTTTTTATATGGTACGAAAAAGGATGCCTTCATACAAAAAAAGATTTTTGGACTTAGTTTTTGCCCCCAGATTGGAACGTCAGCAAGCCATAACTGCCACAGTATTTTGAATTAAGAGGTATATATCAAAACAAAGGTCTTTATGAGCACTACAGGATTAACAAATACACCCCCCCAACATATAGCGGCAATGTAAAAACAAAAATAAACTGCAAATACCTGTAGGGCAAGCCATAAGTCCCTTAATATGAGGGCTTAAGGGACAATCCATATATCAATATAAAGATTTTAATAAGTACTATAAGAATAGTACATATCCCTCTTAACATTTCAGGGTACTATAAAAAAGAATAAAAATAAAAAAATAAAAAATGCAAATCCCCATTGGATAACATTGGAAAGAGTGTCAACAAGCCATAACACCTTCAATATTTTGATGTAAGGGACAATCTATATACAATAAATTGGTCTTAATATGTACTACAGGAATAAAGAGAACGGGTGGACATTAGACCTTTTTCAGAGGACAGACTAAAAAGAGCACTAGAATGGCTTAGGGTGGTTAAAGCCACCTATTTTGTTTGTGCTTGTGAACATGTGGGATAAATAACTGATGTAACCAAGCAGGGATTAAGTGCATAAAAAATGTGCATACGCATTTGTCAATTTATTTTGTAGCAAAATCAGTAAATGTATACAGAGGCCCAGATATTCAGAAGGGTTGCACCCCGGCACAATATTTAAGCAACGTTTGAGCCTGGCACAAATCTTGATGTGCCAGGGTGCATCAGTAATGTATGCAGCGCAGGTGAGGGGGCATGCCCATGCATACTCCGCACATTTCGATATTCAGCCCGGGATGTGCTGAGTCCATCCATGCACAACCCCTACTTGCGCTGCACACAGGTAAGTCAAAAAAAAGGAACAACAGTTGGCCACCCACAGGTGAGCTGCCATATTGCAGCATGCAACACAGTAGCTGCCACTTGTTGGTGGACACCCAAGCTCTGGCTGCACCTTCATGGTGATGCCCCCATCCTCCCATGCCCAATCGCAGGCATACGTAATGACTGTAACAGTCCTATATCCCTGGTGGTCCAGTGGGCCACTTGCTGTCTGATCACGGGCATTGGTATGAAATAAACATGTCCAATATCCCTGGTGGTCCAGTGAACTGCCTCCAGCCCGATCGCAGGCATAAGTGTACAAAGAAACATTTTAAATTATCCCTGGTGGTCAGGTGGACCACTTCCAGCCCGATTGTGGGCATAAGCGTACAGAAAAGCATTTTAAATTATCCCTGGTGGTCCAGCAGTACCACCCTCACCCACCCACTGAGCCTCACCGACCGCTCCCCGATTAGCGGCGGGTGGTAGCTCCCCACCCCCTTTGCTGCCCGCCTGCCGACTGACACCGTACGGTAGGGTGTATGCGCCCATTGGTCCACAGTGTGAGCCAATGGGCATGCAGCCTGTACTGTACTACACAGTCAGATATGTGAATGGATCCATTCACATATCTGGACTGGGGTCATCTGAGAACAGGCTACTGCGCCATTGGCTTTCGCTGTGGACCAATGGGTGTACAGCTACCGTGCGGTGTCAGTCGCAGGCTGCAGGGCATCAAGTGGTGTGGAGCTGCCCCCACCACTGACCAGGGGTGGGAGCAGGGCAGTGGGGCTCAGTGGAAGTGGGTGGGGGAAGCGAGCACCACTGGACACAGGGATGAGCTAAAATGTTTCCGTACTTATGCCTGCGATCGAGCTGGGCTCCACTGGACCACCAGGGATAATTTAAAATGTTTTTTGTTCACTTATGCCTGCGATCGGGCTACAAGCGGTCCACTGGACCACCAGGGATATTGGACATGTTTATTTTACATTAATGACCGTGGTCGGGCATTGGAGCACTTTGCGATGTGCAGGTGGTGTCGGTCCCCAATGGCTGCAATCTGGCAGGGTGCCAGGCGCAAGTCACCGGGGATCAGCACACCTGCATGCAAATGGGCCATAATGACATGAAAATGGCCCCATTTGTGCCTTGCATACATTATTACCCCATTTCCATGTGCACTTTTGAATATTGCAGTTGATGCAGCGCAATGGAACTTGCGCTAGCGCATCCCCCTGCTCCACTCTGGCAACTTGCACTGGCACAGTGCCACTGCGCCATGCACACTGTGGTTGACCAGTGTGCGATATTCAGTTATGCTGTGCCATGGTGCAGCTCCATTGAATATCACCCTGTCAACACCCCTGTGCAGCCAAGTTGCACTGCGCCCAGGCTTGCGCCACAGCCTGGCGCTGTCTGAATATCCGGACTAGAAATAATAGAAAATCATAGAAGAAACTAAATGTGTTAGACCTGCACAACAAAATAACTTCAGGACTCTACTTTACCCAGCAGAGCCAGTGGCTTTGTTTTAGCCTAGATAGCCCAGTGTAATACCTCTTACACTTCAATCATCTGTATGAAAATCAGCACACTCCAAAGAAGATCCTTCTCCTCTCACTGTCAGCACCAGATTGACTCAGCTATCTATGGTCCCCTGGTGGTGAGCCCTATTTATACCCTAGAGATTACATCACACTTTGTGGGGGCACTCCCATTAGCCATGATATTACATAATAGGGAGTTTCCATATTGTCCCATGCTTTAATACACAGTTTTTTTTTTTATTTGGCCCTTTTTGTCCAAATATGCTATTTCTACAGGCAACCCCAGCTGCAATGTCACTGGAGCTGCAGAAAATCATTTTCATCTTGCTCTGATCAAGGAGCCATTCTTTAGCTGCATGGTGCTACTTAACTCACTACACAGCATCCTGCTCTAAAACAAATTATGCTCCTGTGTCGCACTTCATGACCGGGAGCACTGTCAGGCACCAGAGTCATTTTGTCCACATGAAGCTGCAACATGCAGCTATGACATTGGTGCTTGGCACCTCTAAATCAGGTGCACAGCTAATAATTATTTCTCAGGGGCACCAGCTGCTTTTAAACTTAAAGTGCAATGTTCGCTATTCATTATCTCCAAATTGGGAGATAATGGAAAAGTGCCTTTCAGCGCTTAATGTGCAAGCGGGAGGGGTTGAAGAAAACAGGGACAGAAAAGCAAGGAGAATGTCAAATTGGCCAACCTGACATGAAAATAAAAGGAAAGACAGAGAAAGAAAAAGGAGGTAGGAAAGAGTGAAAGAGAAAAATGGGGGTGGGGGGTTGCACATCTGACTTTCTGTGCATTGTTTTACTGGTAATAACAGCAGCTCCTTGTTACATACATCTCCCACCAAGAGGCAATAGTATTACTGTTGTCAGACACCCTACAGAAACCCTAGGAGGGTTGGAGTTTCTGCCCACCCACTCTCAGAAACTCCACCTCAGGGACCCTTATAAATATGTACAGTATCTTCTTTCTGACGTAACAATAGCCACAATACTGTACTTTTCCATGAGGCTTGAAATCATGGATTGAATTCAAACCCTTTACTCATATATCATGTATCACATATCATATCATATCATATTATATCGTATATCATATCATATCATATCATATCACTTCTTTCAAGTACCATATTATACAAAAAGCAAAAAAAAAAAAATGAATACACACATTTTATCAAGTTTCAAGAGTATGTGCCCCGTATTTGAGACAAGAAACCTGCATTATGGTGTTTTGGACCTGCTATATACTGAATAGTGAAATGGTAAGGCTGCAGAGCTAAGTACCATCGCATTATATGACCATTCTTGTCCATCATCTGCTGGAGCCTGCACAGAGGATAATAATCTGAAAGAACCTTAAACTCTGCTCATTTCAATACTAAGCATTTTTTCTCCATGGCTGAATACTTTGTCTCCCTCTTGTGAAGTTTGCAGATCATATAAATCACTGGGTGCTCCTCCCCCTTTTTGGTCTTGGAAAGAACTGCACTGATGCTGATATCAGACACATCAGTGTGTGCTTCAAAAGGGAGAGAAAAGTCTGGGCTGAGCAATACAGGGGAGGAACACAGGATAGCTTTAATATTCTGAAAGGTTTCTTCAGTCTCCTGGGATCAGTGCATTTTATTAGGGCAATTGATTTTAGTCAGATCAGTCAGGGGTGTTGCTATGGTGGCAAAGTTTGGTACAAACCAGTGATAGTAACTGGCCAGACCCAAAAAGGACCATACATCCTTTTTTGTCAAGGGTATGGGATTGTCTGCTACTGCTTGAACCTTACTGACATCTGGTTTTACTGTACCTTCTCCAATAACAAAGCCCAAATACTTTGTCTCTGTTTGGGCAATGGCGCATTTAGCAGGATTAATGGTTAACCCAGAGTCACATATGGATTGAATGACCACACTGAGGTTTACTACCAGTCAGAACTAAAGATGACAATATCATCAAGATAGGCTGCACTGTACTGGGAATGGGCATGTAAAGTCTGGTCCACATACCGCTGAAAAGTCACTGGGGCCCCATGCAACCCAAAGGGCATTTTGGTGAATTGGTACAGTCCTATGGGGGTGCTAAAGGCAGTATACTCTTGGACCTGTTGGGCTAGGGGAATCTGCCAGTAACCTTTCGTAAGGTCCAGGGGGCTGTTGTACCTGGCATTCCCAATCTTGTCTAAGAGGTCATCTATATGTGGCATAGGGTACCCATCAAATTCTGAAATGGCATTGGTTTTTCCAAAAATCTAAGCACAATCGAATTCCCCCTTCCTTCTTGTCCCCTACAACTATAGGCGATGCCCAAGCACTATGGAAGGTTTGATCACCCCCAACTGCTCCATTCTCTTGATTTTATGTATGACCTCCTGTCAAACTCTTTTGGGGACCCTATAAGGTTTCCGATGAATAGGTTTCTTTTGGGACACTTTAATGGTGTGCACCACCCCTTTTGCTCTCCCTGGTATACTAGTGAAAGTGGCCCCAAAATACTTCAGCAATTGGTCAACCTCCTGTCTTTGGGCTATATCTAAACTAGGGTTAATCTGCACCTCTCTGACTTCTTTTTCCACCTCAAGCCTCCCATAGGCCTCCTCCAACTCAGTAACTTCCTGTTCAGGATAGATAAAATAACTGGGTATATGGTCTTGCTTATCATGCCATTTCCTAAGTAAATTGGCATAATATATCTTTTTCTGGGATTGTCAGCCTGGCATCTCGATTTCATAATTAACCTTTCCAGTGTGCCTGATAACCTCCAATGCGCCTTGCCATTTCATCAATAGTTTGTTTTTAGATGAAGGCAGCAATAATAAGACCTTATCACCTGGTTGGTAGGTTTTATCTTTCAACCCTTCGTCATACCAATCCTCCTGTTCCAGCTGTCTGTGAACCATATTCTGGTGAGCCATAGTAACAAATCTCACTAGTTTTTCTCTAAGGCTGGACATATAGTCCACAATGTTGGTATGACAAACCACTTTCCCTTCCTCCCAGTGTTTCCTCACCATGTCCAGTGGGCCTCTTTCATACAGAAGGGTAAAAGGTGACAATCATGTAGTGGCATGGGGTACCTCCCAGTTGGCGAAAAGAAGATATGGTAAATACTTGTCCCAATCCCACCTATCTTCTTGCACATACTTTTGGAGCATATGTTTTAAGATTTTATTAAAACTCTCCACTTGCTTATCAGTCTGGGGGTGGAAGGGAAATGTTCTTACAGCTGAAACCCCTAACAATCGGTAAAGCTTTTTAAGGAGTACTGAAGTACAGTTTGTTCCTCTTTCCATAAGAATAGTTTGAGGGGTACCCAGATGACTAAAAGTTTGGGCCAGTTCCTCTGCAATCTGAGGGGCCGTTACAGTCTGAAAGGGTATTGCCTCTGGATACCTCATGGCATAAACCAAACCACTAAAATGTACTGGTTACCTTTAGAGCTTTTCATCAGGGGTCCTACTACATCAATGGCTATTCTTTCAAATGGGGTCATGACTTCTGGTATTGGTTGTAGGGGCACCTTTTCCTGTTTTCCCCCTTTGGCCACCATCTAGCTCTGAGGGCAAGTGTGACAGTACTCGGCCAGGCTTTCATGCATTCCCGGCCAGAAGAACTGGCTTGACAATCTACCTAGTGTCCGATCTCGGCCTTTATGGCCGGCCATAAGTGCATCATGGACCAAATGCATAAGTTTCTTTCTAAAACATTGAGGGACCATCATTTGTTTAATACATTCCCTTGTAACAGGTTAACACAAATTCAGTACATGTCATTAGTTATAACATGCTGTGACTGCCCTTCTGCAACCACCTGGTCCACCTGTAAAAAAAAAAAGATTTTAATGTTTCATCCAATTTTTGTTTGGTTATAACATTAGTGCCAGCTATCTCAGAGTCAATATCAGTTATTCCCGCCTGATGTGTTTTCTTCCACTTTCGGTTATCAGTTCTTTTCTCCTTTTTATATTTCGGTGTTTTCCCGTGGTCCTCAAATAGACCTTCATTAAAAGGGAAAACATCCTGGGACTGTTCTCTTTTTGTCTAGGCCTGAGTGGTAACTGCCACTAGTTGACAACAGGCCTATTGAGATTTTATTAACCGATCAAAGTTCGGAAAATCCTGCCCAATAATGGTAAGTACTGGTAATCTGGGTAGTAAGCCAGCTGTAATCAGCTGTGTGTCCTGCTTAACAGTCATTTCCACTGTGGTGGTAGGATACTGGTGGATATCCCTATGGACACATGTAACTTTTGCATCCAGCCCATTACTGCCATAATATTTCAATATTTCTGCCCTCACCAAAGTCTGTTTACTGCCAGCGTCTAAAAGTCTTATTAGTTCAGTCTGACCAATCCCCACAGTAGTGACATATCCCCAATTGGCTAGAGATAGGTGCATTGCTTCATTTCTTTAATTGGGGCATATACAGGCTATGTGTCCCTTTCTTAAACAGGTGTCAAATATAAGGTCAGCATGATAAGGTTTCTCCTTTCAGTCCCTTGCCAGTTATTACCCCTACCATGGGATTGTCTCTGATAAGAAGTATCAAAAGGTGTTACCAGTGTTGTTGGTTGGGGCGAAGAGCTCTGGTATCCTTGGGATTTAGTTGGTATTGCCATCAGGTAATCCTACACCACAGAAATGCTCTTCTCCGCTGTGTCGGACTTATGGTCCTTCACCCATACTTTGACATCCTGGGGTAGAATTTGAATAAACTGTTCTATAATGATGAGTTCTATGATCTGGTCAAGGGTTTGGACAGTCAGTTGCAACCATTTTAAACAAAAGCTTTTCAGCCTGGCAAATGTCTCTCTGGGGGTGTCTTGGCCCAGCATCCTTTGTGATTGAAATCGCTGCCTATATGTCTTGGTATTAATGCACACTTACTGAGGATTTCCTCCTTGACCTGATCATAATTGCTAGAGTCAGGGGCATTCAGGTGACTGTATACCAGTTTGGCCCATCCAGATAAATAAGGGACCAGTCTAATGTCCCATTGGTCTTGGGGCCATGCACAGGTCTGTGCTATGTGCTCAAAAGTTGTCAAGAAGGCTTCAATGTCATCAGCCTCTGTCAATTTGTTCAGTTTAATTTCTCAGGGTATATTTCTGTCAGGTTGTCCTGGGGTCAGGCCTGGATGGCTTGCAAGGCATCCCACCACCTCTAATCTTGTCTCTTCCTCTCCTCCTCTTGTAGCCTCTGGACCTCGTTTAATAGCCATTGCTCCTTCTCTCATAGCTGTCACTCCTTGGCCCTCTCATGCTACATCTCTAGTTGTTGTAAGCACAACCATCGCAGCAGGTCACTGGGATCCTCTGGAGCACTTTTCTCCAACTGTCTCTTCTCTTCTCTTCTTCCTTGGTCAGGTCCTCATCTCCCTTTTTCAGCACCTTCTTTGGTCGAGCTCCTGGCTCCAATCCTGGAATAGGCTTCAAATCCAATTTATCAGCCATGGGATGGGTCCATTGAATTTTCCTCAGCTCGGCAAATTTACCCTGCACATCTGTCGGGTATATTACTATACCCCCTGGCAGTGTTTCCCAAAAAGACTAAATGAGCCAGGTATCCCATTTCTAACACCAGTGTGAATGTGTGGGATAAATAACTGATACAATCAAGCAGGGATCAAGTGCATAAAAAACGCATGTATGGATTTATCAATTTATTTTGTAGAAAAATCAATAAATATATACAAAAATCATAGAAAATCATAGAAGAAAAGAAATTTGTTAGTCCTGCACAACAACATAACTTCAGGACTCTGCTTTCCCCAACAGAGCCGGTGACCTAGTTTCAGCCTAGATAGCCGAGTGTAATACCTCTTATACTTCAATCGTTTGTGTGAAAATCAGCACACTCCAAAGAAGATCATTCTCCTCTCACTGTCAGTACCAGACTGACTTGATTATATGTGGTCCCCTAGTGGTGAGCCCTATTTATACCCTAGGGATTACATCACACTCTGTTGGGGAGTTTCCATTGGCCATGACATTACATAATGGGGAGCTTCCATAGGCCGTGACATTACATAATGGGGAGTTTCCATATTATTCCATGCTTTAACATGCAGTTTTTTAATTTTGTCTCTTTTTGCCCAAATATGCTTTATTTCTACAGACAGCCAGAGTTACAACATCGCTGGGGCTGCAGAAACTCATTTTCATTGTGCTGCAATCAAGGAGGCATTCTTTAGTCGCATGGTGCTGCATAACTCACTCCGGAGCATCCTGCTCCAAAATAAATTATGCTCCGGTGTTGCACTTCATGACTGGGAGCATTGTCGGGTACCAGAGTCATTTTTTCCACATGAAGCTGCAACATGCAGCCATGACATTGGTTCTCAGCACCTCTAAATCAGGTGCACAGCTAATAATTATTTATTGGTGGCACCAGCTGCTTTTAAACTTAAAGCGCGATGTGCTCTATTCATTATCTCCAAATCGGGAGATAAAGGAGAAATGCTTTTCAGCACTTAATGTGCAAGCAAGGTGGGTCAAGAAAAGCAAGGAGACTGTCAGGCTGGCCACCCTGACATGGAAAGAAAAGGGAAAGATAGATAAAGAAGATAGGAAAGAGTGAAAAGGAAAAATGGGGAGGTTGCACATCTGACTTTCTGTACATTATTTACTGATAATAACAGGAGCTCCCTGTTACAGTGCTTTTAGTGGGGTTGTGATTTTTAATTTTGCTGTCTTCACTGGTTGCAAAATTTAGTATATAGTGGGGGAAGGGTGCTAATTGTCTTGCCTGGGGCCTCACTCAGCTACCTGATAACTGGAGGTGAAGCTACATCTGGTTTGTGGTAGCAGGTTGCTTTTGGCTTCTCAGAGAGGCTAGAAGGGGAAGGAATTAGATTCATTTCAGTGAAGTAGCTGCTCCTTGATGCTTTTAAATTGCTTCTTGTTGATTTCACTTCATAGCAGGTTATTTTTATGTTGGCTCACTCTTGCGCAGCCAACATCTTGTGGTAGTAGCAGATTTGGAGGTGCGGTCACTGTGGGCAAATGCAGGGCATACATCAGTAGGTGCGTCCCTCATTCTCCAATAAGCCAGCAGCAGATGCTGACATCATGCATAGGTAATGTGGCCACCAGATCTTAGAAAAGGTCCACTGCAATGAGAGTGAAGCTTTCATGCAGCGGGACCACAACATGCCTCCCAACATGCAAGCAACATGATGGCAGTGACTGCCGTCGCCTGTCACAATTCTGACAGTGGAGCCTGCTCCCCATCGGCATAATGTCCCCCATCCCATTTCCGCTGTGTGCCGAGGGGATGCCCAATAGTCCTGGGCATCATGCTTCCCCCCAAAAGTCTTTCTTTGCCAATGGGAGGGCCAATCCCGTCAGCCTCAGTCCCCCCATTCCCAGTTCAATCTGCTGACGGGGGAGCCCACTTCCCATTGGCATAATGTCCCTCCCCCATTTATTGTGTGTGAGTGGGGGCACCCAATTCCCTTCGGATCTTCCACCCCCACTGGTGCCCAAATCCCCGTCAGCTACAGCCCCCCAAAAAAACAACTTAGGTGGCATGCTGGGAGACCATCCCAGTGTGCCAAATTACCCTGTTATAAAAAAAAGTCCCTCAATGTTTTTTTTTTTACTTTTACCTGTAAAACAGAAAATGGTCTCTCACGGTCTCCGTGACCCCTCCCCTAACCCGCGCTCACCTTCTGTGCACCCTTTCTCCACACACCCCCCCCATACCCCATACTTACTTACAGAGCCCAGTGCAACGATCTTCGGTGGACCGGGAACACGTCTGTACTCTTCAAATTCGACCGTGAACTGAAGGAATGCCGGTAAGCTGTATAATGGCATAAACATGGTTTTTTCAACTTTGGTGCATATCTCTGGCATGTTTGAGAATTCTGACACCAAATTTTCAACATGGGGTTATTGGGACCTCTCCTCATGAATTCAGGCACTGTGATGGCATTATTCGGTCCTGAAAGGTGATTTTGTGGTCACTGAGTGGAATCACCTTTTGGGACAGAGTAACGAAACAACAGTGCCACTGTTTATAATGGGTGCTCTCAAAAAACCTATGTTGCAAATTTGGCAGAAAAAATCAAAAAAATGTCTGTTTTAAGAGAGTGCGTTGCGCAGTTTCCATGCACACTCGTAACTTCATGATTTGCAATATTTTCACTCCAGATTTTCAAAATTGCCATCTTTCCACACCTCCTTATGAACAGTACAGCTGTCATTTTACATATCCTGGCCAAAATGTGGTTTTGCAACGTCTGGCGCAGAATAGCACGGTCGCTGTGCGAAATCAGTTTTCAGGACAGTTTGAGGAAATGATGGTGACAAATCCTCCTCTGTTATGGCTTCACTTGTCTTCCTTTTATCATTTGACTCCCCTATTACTGCACCATTGTGTTTGTGTTTATATACTTATTTAAGTGTATTTATATGTTTTTATGATGGATGTTACCCGACCCTGTTCTAACCAGATCCATCTTATAAAAGAGCTCTGCTCAATGATGTTTACCTGGATAAATAAAGATTTTAATTGATTGATTGACACTGTTCATGAGCATAGGTCCTAAAATGCCTATGCTGAAAATTTGGTGATGAAATTCCATAAAATGACTGTGTTACAAGTGTGCGTTGCGCAGTTTCCACGCACCCTTGTAACTTTGCAAATTTGCAATATTTTCATGCCAGATTTTCAACACTGGCATTTTTTCACACCTCTTTATGAACAGTACAGCTGTTACTTTCACATCCTGCCCAAAATGTATTTTTGCACCTGTGGCACACAATGGCGTGGTCATTTTGGGAAATCAACATTTGGGACAAATTAACAAAAATCACAGTGCCACTGTTCATGAGGGGAGGGCCCAAAATACCCATGTTAAAAATGTGGTTAAAAAATCACAAAAATAATTGAGTTATGGACGTGTGTTGCACAGTTTCTATGCATTCTCATGACTTCACCAATTTTTCATATTTTCACTCCAGATTTTCAACATTGTCATTTTTTACATCTCCTCATGAATACTACAGTTGTCATTTTCCACATACTGCCCAAAATGTGTTTTCATCCCTGTGTTGCCAAATGGCATAGCCGCTGTGCAAAACCACCTTTCAGCTAACAAACTGATAGTGCCTCTCTTCATGAGGTGGGGTCACAAAAAGCCCATGTTGAAAATTTGGAGTGAAAATACCAACACACGCCTATGGTGTTAGGGTTTCCAACTGTAGCACCCCACCCTGTAGAGCCTGACTGGTGTTAGGGGTGTCTTGGGATCATCGGCTGTAATGCTCATTACATTCCACTCCCACCCCCACCCTGCAGTTAGTGACAGGCATCATGGTGTGCCTTGCAGTGTTCGGCCACAAAGTTCATCCCATTCCCTTATACTGCACCCACCTTAGCATATTTCCTTATGGAATGGGGTAAGTATAATGCCGAAAGACCCCAAAGCACACCATGACACTTGTCAGTGTCTACAGGGTAGGGTGAGATAAAATGGCATGAGTGTTATAGCTGATGACCCAAAGGCACACCCCAATGCCTGTCGGTCTCTGCAGGGTGGGGAAGAGGCTGGCATCACTTCAATACTTCACTGCCATTCCTATTACATGTCTCTAACTCCTGCAGTACCAATGCCAATGCCAATGCCAGCGAGACAACATTCAGCATTGACAAATGCTTGTTTCTTACTACTTTTAAGGGGCTAGCAGGGAATTGTTTGGGGTTGTTGAAATTTTAAAAGCTATTTTGGTGCACTTTAAGTGGACTGTTATGTCTTGTTGTTTCACTTGGAAGCAGGCTAAATTTTTCTTACTTCTTAAAAGGGGCTAGCAGGGTACTGTTTTGGAGCTGTTGAAACTTTGAAACATATCTTAATGTATTTTAAGTGGGACTGTTATTTCTTTAAATTGGAGACCTGTTTCTTCTGATTTTTCTGATTTCAAATCTGTTTTGGTGTGCTTTTGGTTGGGCTGTTTCTTTGAATTGGAAACCTATGTTTTCAATTTTCAAGCCTATTTTCATGTGTTGTTGGTGAATCTGTTGTTTCTTTGAACTGAAGACCTGTTCCTTCTGGAATAAAATCTCTTTTTTTGTGCTTTTCTTGGAGTTGTGATTTGTTTTTTGCTAACTTCATTAGCTGCAAAGTGTAGTGCATATTGGGGGGAAGGGTGCTAATTGTCTGGCCAGGGGCCTCAGCTAACTGATTGTTTCTGGAGGGCATGGGCTTAGTCCCACCCACCCCAGGTACATCATTTCCTTTATACTAGGGGTTCTGACATCACTTTCACAAAAGGGTAAAGGACATGCACCTGTCATAGCAGAAGCAGACATCCAGGGAAGGAAGAACAGTGAGAGAAGAGTTATATTCAGGGAAGGAAAGTAACTGCATCACAAGAGCTTCAGCAAGCCATAGCTTCATCAATATTTTGACTTATGGAACAATCTATATATCACAAAAAAGGTCTTAATGTGTACTAAAGAATAGGGGTAAGGGGTGAACATTAGAAATCTTTCAGAGAACAGAGTAAAACGAGCACTAGAATTGCTTAGTGTGGCTAAAGTTACATGTTTCTTCTGGTATCAAATCTATTTTTGTGCTATTAGTGGGGTTATGATTTTTTTTGCTGTCTTCACTAGCTGCAAAGTTTAGTGCATAGTGGGGGAAGGATGCTAATTGTCTGGCCAGGGGCCTCAGCTACCTGATTGTTTCTGGAGGGCATGGGCTTAGTCCCATCCACACCAAGTACATCATTTCCTTTATACCAGGGTTCTGACATCACTTCCCCAAAAAGGGCCAAGGACATGAACCTGTTATAGCAGAAGCAGACATCCAGTGAAGGAAGAGCAGCAAGCAAAGAGGTGACTGCTATCTTTGGGGAAGGAAAGTAACTACAACACAAGAGCTTCATTTTTGTCTTTTTGCATTGGTATTTGCACTGTGAAAAGGAGGTGTAGGAGTTAGAAGGAGGCTGTACAATAGTTGATTACAGTTTCTTTTTGGGTGTGGACAGGAGGATTAGGAACTTAAAAGGCAGCTGCTAAATCTGTCCAAAGTGTATGACAAAGGGGGTAAGGGAAATTGAGAAAAGGAGAAGAATGTTTTGCAAAGAAAAAGAGGGGAGAGGGAAGACTTGGATGTTGCTGAGTACCCTTCATCTGGATGGATGGGGCATCGCTGGTGGGTGATGGAAGCAATGGGTAGGCTGATAGTCCACAACAGTGGTACACCAATCTTTTAAAAGATTGCATGGAGGGTGGGGGATGTTTAGTGTGAAACCAAATAGGGAAACTTAAAAAGGAGATCAAGGGTCTGCAGGAGGAGTTTAGATAGGCAAGGCATACTGGAGGAGATTATAGCCCTACACTAGAGGGAGGGAGGAGGGGAGATCAGGAGGGAGGTCAGTTTGGCCCAATGGGGAGGAGAAGCTGGTCAGAAGAAGGGAAGCAGAGCCAGGGGGACCTTGTCCAAAGGGAATGATGTTGGGGAACCCAGGTCAATGAAAAATAAAACAAAAATGAGAAGAAAGGGACTGGTGAGGGGCGGAGGAGAAGTGGCAACAGTCATGGAGCCAAAGGAGGAAACAGGCTAGTATGAGGAGGGAGGAAGAAGGCAAAGGAGAAGTGTCTTCAGAAAATTGTTTTGCCATACTAGAGGGAAAGGAGGAGGAGAAGGAGGAGAAGGGAAATGATGATATTGGAGGTGAAACTGATAGAAGTCCGGATGAAACTGGAGTGGAGGGAAGTTCTGCTGGGGGAATTACACCAGGGGCAGAAGGGGGGACTACTGTGCAGGAGGAAGAGGAGGAGCCAGGATCAAGAGGTGGGGAGGAAGGAAAGCAAGCAATTGTTAAGAGGGGTGGAATCTTAGTGCTGGGGGATTCAATACCAAGAGGATTCAAGTGGGGTAACAAAGGGGAGAGACATAGTCACATTTGGGTGGAAGCCATGCCCGGAATGACAGTGGAAAGGGTGGACAATCTGTTCTAAAATATGCTAGTATGGGTGGGGAGAACGTCATGATAAAGGGTATGGGCTGGTGGGGGTGAGGAGACTGACCTGGTAGGACAGTGGTCTCTATGCCATGGACAGATTTCACTTGAGCGAGGAGGGGAAGAAAGTGTTGAAACAGAGGATGGAGGAGTACATAGAGGTAGCTGGGAATTTAAACTAGAAGTGGGGGGTGGCAAGCGGACACGGGGCATGCAGAGATCACAAGTTGAGAAGCCATATGAGCTTACCCCATAACAGTGACAAAGGGCAAGTACTAGTGACAATGCTAGTAAAGTGGGCAGGAGGGGAGGGTGAAGGAGAGGTGGTGGAAGGTGGTGATCCTGAATGCTAGGAGCCTTGGGAAGAAAACTCCAGAGCTACAGACTCTCATAACAGAAGGGGAGGTGGATATGGTGGCCATCACTTAAACATGGGCCACCCAGTACATTGACTGTGACCCGTCGATACCAGGATACAGGATATTTCATGGAGATAGAGCAATTGGGAAAGGAGTAGGGGTGGCACTATGTGTGAGGAAAGGACTGACATGTGTAAGGTAGGAAGAGGAGGAAGGTAGTATGGGGTCACTATGGATGCAAATCCAGGATTCCAAGAAAAGGACTCTTAGGGTGGGAGTAGTGTACAGGCCACCTTCTCAGACAGAGGAGTTAGACAGGGAACTAGCAGGACAAATCAGGAGGATCTGTGAGATGGGTAGTGTGGTGATCATGGGGGACTTCAGCATGCCAGGTGTAGAGTACCCCAGCATCGAGGAATACAAGGGAGCAGGTACTGATGGATACTTTCCAGGACACCTTCCTGATGCAAACAGTCAGTGAGCCAACCAGGTGAGGGAATACCCTTGACCTCATGCTGACAAATGGGGAGTTTGTTTTTTTATAGTATTTCTATTTTTCCCTCCTGCAGCCACAGTCCCTGTCAACCTCCAGCCATCACTCCTCCTCACCACCGACTCCGGAGTTTGTGCATGCCCAGCTGGCATATACTGCTGTACCATCGAGAAGGGCCCCCTCCAATGCCACCGCACCCGGCCAGAATCCATTACAGGCACACTCCTCTTTTCCAGGCATTTGCCGGCCAGAGAAGCTGCATCTATCAAGCTGCAGCTTTGGGTTGCCATTTTCCTCCTTTTGTGGTCCCCTGGAGTGTGAGCATGCAATGACGTCACAACTCGCCGACGTCTGCCACACTCCACCCTTTTTCTGCACCACTCTAGTAGTGCCCCTGGTCATCACCAGGGGCCATTACAGAGCAGCGATTCCCTGGATCCCTCCCTGGGATGAGACAGCAGTCCTCTGGATGCTCAATCCCATCCCTCCCCTGCTGAACCTTGATGCTCCAGGCTTGCATCTGCCACTGGGCCAGCTGAGCAAATGGGGAGTTTGTGACAGAACTGAGGGTGGAAGAACTGCTGGTGGGGAGTAACCACCACTCAGTATGGTTCACATTGGATATTGGTAAGGAAGGAGAGGAATCTAGCACAAGGGTGCTGGACTTCAGGATAGCCAACTTTAGGATGATGGAGGAAGTGGTAAAAGGGTACCTGGTCAGAATTCAACCTAGTATTGGCACTAACCAGAGGTGGGAGCTCATAAAGCTGGGACAGTGGAGGCAATCAGAACCTGCAGCAAGGCCATGAGCAAGAAGGCTAGGGCAAAGAAACCTAGCTGAGTGAGCAAGGAGGTCATGGAAAAGATAAAGAGAAAAAGAGTTGCCTTTAGGAGGTACAAAAAACAGGGAGGGTGGAAGACAGCAAGGAGTACCTGATGTAATTGAAGGAGGTGACACGGGCAGTAAGGGTAACCATGGCATCTACAGAGCTCAGGGTGGTGCAGGGAATTAAGAAGGGGGAAAGAACTTCTTCAGGTACATCAGGGAGAAAAGAAGCTATAAGGACCATACAGTAAGAATTAGGAAGGAGGGAAGGTGGAAGCAGGGGGTGATAAGGTAGAAGCACTAAACAACTACTTCTGCTCTCTGTTTACTAAGGAGAAAGGGGCGTGATGCCCAAGGTGGGAAGAAGGGCAGGAATGGAGGGGGAGGGGGTGATGGATGGGGAAATCATGGAGGGCAGGGTTCTGGATAGTTTGAGGGCACTGGGGGTGTACAAGGCGCCAGGCCCAGATAGCATCCATCTCAGGGTACTGAAGGAGCTGGCAGAGGTCCTGGCAGGACCTTTGGCAGACCCATTCAAATGCCTCACTAAACTCAGGGTGTATACCTCAGGATTGGAGGAGGGCTCATGTGGTGCTCCTCCACATAAGATGCCCCAAGGATGAAACAGGGAAATACAGACCAGTGAACCTCACATCCATCTTGGGCAAGCTGATGGAGACTCTCCTGAAGGAGAGCTGGTGGCCCTCCTGGAGGCCAGATGACCACAGGACAGCAGACAGCATGGCTTCATAAGTGGCAAATCCTGCCAAACCAACCTGGTGGAGTTCTATGACTGGATAACTAGGCAATTGGACAGGGGCCATGCAGTGGATGTCCTGTACCTGGACTTCAGTAAGGCATTCAACTCAGTGCCACATGGGAGGCTGGGAAGTAAGTTACAAAACATAGGGGCAGGTGCAAAGCTGGTGAGATGGGTAGGGAAATGGCTCCAGTGAGGGCAACAGAGGGTGGTGTTGGGTGGGGAGCTCTCATCCCCTAGGGTAGTGATGAGTGGTGTTCTGCAGGGCTTGATGTTCGGGCCAGTGTTGTTTGGGATATTCATTGCAGACATAAAGAGCAAGATCAGTCTGTTTGCTGATGACACCAAGATGGGAGCAGAGGTGAACAACCCAGGGGGATGTCAGGGGTTGCAGGATGATCTGGAAAAGCTGAAAACCTGGTCAGACACCTAGCAACTGGGGTTCAATGCCAAAAAGTGCAAAGTGCTGCATTTTGGTGTGAAAAGCCCCAGTGGGAGTTATCAGCTGGGTGGAGTGCAGCCAGCTGAGACAGTGGAGAAGAAGGATTTGGGGGTGCTCATTACGGGGGGTAAATGAACAATTTGGCACAATGTAGGAAGACAGCTGCGAAGGCCAACAAAATGCTGGGTTACATTGTAAGTGGTATGTCCTCGGGGGGGGGGGTGATTCTGCCACTGTATAGATCATTAGACCCCACCTAGAGTACTGCATGCAGCACTGGTGCCCGTATCTGAAGAGGGGCATTAAGTTACTGGAATAGAGTGCAGCGCAGGGTGAAAAAGACGATCCAAGGTCTGGGGGACTTACCATACGAGAGGATGCTGGAGAAGCTGAACATGTACTCACTGGAGGAAAGGAGGGATGGGGGATACGACTGAAACCTTCAAGTACATGAAATAAATTTAAAAAAACAGGTACGGAGGAGATGTTCAAGGTGAGGGAAGGGAGGAATTCCCGGGGCCATGATATGAGACTGGAGGGAGGAAGGTTCAGGAAGGAGATAAGGAGACACTTTTTTATGGAGAGGGTAGTAGTTGAGAGGAATGCATTACCGGCAGAAGTGGTATCCTGTAGAAGAGTGGGCTGATTCAAAAGGGGCTGGGATAGGGCAAGGGGGAGGGTCAAGGGAGTGGAGACTGGGAGGGAGGGGCAGCTGCAGAATAAGGGGGTGCTAGCTGCACATCCGAGCAGACTTGATAGAGTACTAGGCCTTTATCTCCTCTCAAATTTCACATGTTCATAGATATAGGGCCCAATGGGATACATCCGAGGATCCTAAAGGAGCTCCAGCAGGAACTGGCTAAACCTCCGGCTAAGTTGTTCAGTGGATCTCTGGAAATAGGCGTGGTTCTGGAGGAATGGAGGAGGGCACAAGTGGTACCAATGCAGAAAAGTTGTAGCAAGGAGGTGGAGGCAGAAAACTACCACACAGTAAATTTAACCTTGATAGTTGGTAAAATGATGGAAACCCTGCTTAAGGAAAGGCTGCTGCACTACCTAGAGACAAGAGGGCTGCTGGATCCAAGGCAACATGGATTCACAGCAGGAAGGTCATGTCAGACCAATTTGATTGAGTTATTTGAGTGAGTGGCAATGGAAATAGACCAGGGCAGCGTGGAAGATGTGGCCAATCTGGACTTCAGGAAGGCCTTTGACACAGTCCCACACAGGAGACTAATCCACAAGCTGGCAAATCTGGAGGTGTGGGCAGAGGTGGTAATGTTGGTTAGAAACCGGCTGAGTAACAGGACACAAAGAGTGGTGGTAAATAGGATTAGCTCACAGGAGGGAAGAGTAACAAATGGCAAAACCCAGGGATCAGTGCTGGGACCAGTGCTCTTCAATGTCTTCATAAGTGATATTGCAGAGGGTCTAGAAGGGAGGGTTAGCCTGTTTGTGGACAATACAAAGCTATGTAACAGGGTAGATACACAGGAAGGTATATAAAAAATGAGGAGAGATCAGAAGAAGCTGGAAAACTAGTCTAAGGAATGGCAGTTGGGTTTCAATGAAAAAAGTGCAAAATTATGCACCTAGGGAGAGGGAATCTTAGGGTTGAGTATGAACTAGATGGGGTAACACTGGAGGCCACCGCTTACATAGATACATAGATACATAGACAGTGTCGGCAGATAAGGGCCTATGGCCCACCTAGTCTGCCCATTTGAGCTTGTAAGTTCAGTTTGTTTTCCTAGAAGTCTATTTCCCTTACCCTGACCTCTAGAATTCTTTTATGTCTATCCCATGCATTCTTAAATCCGTGATTGTTTCCAGCCCCACCACTTCCTCTGGCAGGGTGTTCCACTTGTCCACCACCGTTCTGTGAAGAAATTCTTTCTCATGTTTCCTCTGAATCGTCCTCTCCAACTTCATCCCATGCCCTCTAGTCCTGAAACATCTTTTCGCTTAAAAATAGTGTTTTCCTGCACCCTGTTCCTCCCTGTAAGATACTTGTATGTCTCTATTATATCCCCTCTCCTCCTCTCCTCCAGGGAGTACATGTTCAGTTCCTTCAACCTGTCTGCATAGGACTTGTGATGCAACCATGCACCATCTTTGTTGCCCTCCTCTGAACCTTCTCTACCCTGTCTATGTCCTTACGTAGGGTAAGGTCTCCAGAACTGTACACTGTACCCAGGTGGGGCCTCACTAGTGTCTTGTATAGCGGAATTATGACCTCCTTTCCTGCTGGTGATGCCCCTGCCTATACATCCCAGCATCCTATTTGCTTTACCTGATGCCTTGTCACACTGTTTCCTACCTTGAGGTCATCAGAGATGACAACCCCAAGATCCCTTTCCTGCTTGGTGCATGCTATATCCTCACCCCCAACTGATATATTGTGCCAGGGTTTTGTGCCCATATGCATTATCTTGCACTTCTTTGCATTGAATTTCAACTGCCAAACCCTTGACCATTCTTCAAGTTTCTGCAGGTCCCTTCTCATTCTGTCTACACCTCTGGTGTGTCTACTCTGTTACAGAGCTTTGTGTCATCAGCGAACAGTGAAATTTTGCCTTCTATATCCTGTGCAATGTCACTGATGAAGATGTTGAATAGGACCGTCCCAGCACTGATCCCTGTGGTACCCCACTGGTCACTCTTCCTCTGTGGAGTGACAGCCATTTACCACCACCCCTGTGTCCTGCCACTCAGCCAGTTACCTACCACCACACTACTGTCCTGCCCACACCCATATTCCCAGTTTGTGTAATAGTCTTCTATGGGGCACAGTGTCAAGGCTTGCTGAAGTCCAGATAGGCCATGTCCACTGCCCTCCCTGGATCCACCTCCTAGTCACCCAGTCAAAAAATTCAATGAGGTTGGTCTGACATGACTCCCTGGTGAAACCATGCTGCCTTGGGTCCTGTAGTCCATTGACAACCAGATGTTCCACCAATCTCTCCTTCAGTAGTGCTTCCATGATCTTTCCCACTACCGGTGTGAGGCTGACTGGTCTGTAGTTCCTGCTTCCTCTTTGTTCCCACTTTTGTATAAGGGACTACATCTGCTGTCCTCCAGTCTTTGGGTACCTCCTGTTTCCAGTGATTGGCTGAACAGGATAGCCAGAGGTTCAGCCACCACCTATCTTAGTTCTTTAAGGACCCTGGGTGCACCCCATCTGGCCCCATTGCTTTATCAGCTCTATTACTTCCAGTTCCTTCAGGACCCTTTCGTAAAGGGACTTGTGTCCATTTCTGCACCATTCTCACCCCTTGTACTCCCTTCAGACCCATTACCCCTCTTCCTTAGTAAAGACTGAGCAGAAATACCTATTCAATATGTCAGCTTTACTGTTGTCATCCTCCACGCTGCCCTCATCCTCCCCTTCAGTCTCACTATCCCTCCCTTTGTCCTTCTTTTTTCACTTATGTACCTGTAAAAGGTTTTGTCCCCTTTAACCACTGATTTTGCAATGTGTTCTTCTGTCTGAGCTTTGGCTTCCCTTACTGACTTCCTGCCTCCTTTGTTTCTCCTGGTACTTCTCCTATCCCTTCTGCCTGTGTCTTTTGTATTGCCTGAATGCAGTCTTTTGGCTTTCACTTTCTTTGCTACCTCTTTGGAAAACCATAATGGTCTCTTTTCTTTTCCTCTTGCTAACCTGCTTAATGCATAATTCTGTTGTTCTTATAAGCTCCATTTTAAATACTGCCCACTGTTCCTCAATCCCTGATTCCTGTCCATTCCCTTAATGCCTCTTTCAAGCATCTCCCCATTTTCCCAAAGTCTGCCCCCTAAAATCCAGGATACGTGTTTTTGTGTGGTTTGGTTCTGCTCTTTCTGTGATTTCAAACCACAATGACTGGTGGTCACTGTTACCCAGGTGCTCCCACTGTTACCCCATCACACTGTCCTGTTTGTGAGCACAAGGTCCAGTATTGCCTTCGTCGAGTTGGTTCCATGACCAGTTGCTTGAGGAAGGCACTCCTGAAGGAGTCCAGGATAAATCTGTTCTAGTTGATGCTGCTGCTGGGATGCTCCAGTCCACGTCTGGTATATTGAAGTCTCCAACCAGTACTACCTCACCTTGTCTGCCATCCTTTGGATGGCTAGCATCAACTCCTATCTGTTTCTTCCTCCTGGGCTGGTGGTCTATAGACCACACCTGTATGGATGCATGGCCCCATTTTCCTTTCCAGCTTAACCTACAGTATCTCCTCCCCCCATTTTGTTCCTCCTGGATCTGTGTGGCCGTTATGTCATTTTTTCTCATACAGTGCCCTCCTCCTCCCTTCCTGCCTGCTCTGTCTCTTCTGGATATATTTGTAGCCAGGTATGGCCATCTCCCAGTCATGGTTATCATTACACCAGGTTTCAGTGATGGCCACAATGTCCAGGTCTGACTGTACCATGACAGCCTCCAGATCTTCCATCTTGTTGCTAAGGCTCCTGGCATTTGCACACATGGCTTTCCATGATTTGACCTCCCTAGACTGCTTCATTGTTCTACTCAGCCCCTTCCTTGGTTGTCATTTATCCCTGGTTCTCCTTGCTGTCTGCCCTTCTGCTGAATTTTGTCCCTTTTCTGCTTATCCACCTTTTGGACACTAATCTCAACTTTTGCACACTGCTTTGCAGAGATAGCCACCTCTGGTTCACTGGTTCCATTACTAGCTGTGGGGTGAGCAAGTAGGTACCATCCTTGCTGGCCTGCCACCCCTTTGCTAGTTTAAATGCTTGTCAATGTAGCATTTAAATTTATCATTGAGTGCTTGATTCCCCTCCAGGATGGATGCAGGCCGTCAGGCTTGAACAAACCTCCATCCTTCCAGATGGGTCCCCAGTCACCAATGAATCCAAACCCTTCCTCACAGCACCAGTTCTTCAACCATGAGTTAAAGTTCCTGGTGCATGCACTCCTATGCTCTCCCTTGCCTCTCACAGGTAGTACTTCTGAGAAAGTGACAGAAGTAGCTACTTGCTTGAGACCCCTCCCCAGTTTCCTAAACGGAATAGGAAGGGGATCTAGTGGTAGTCATAGAAGACAACCTCAAGGTGTCTAAACAGTGCAACAAAGCAGTCAGAAAGACTAACAGAATGCTAGGGTGCAAAGGCCAAGCTGCATTCAACTTCTGCATCCCCCAGCTATGGAACGCACTGCCAGCTGATATAAGACACTCTCCCAACCCCAGCCATCCCAATCGCCTACTCATCTCCCACTTCTCCTCCTGCTGCTCTTGCTACAACTAATGTCAAATTATGTACAAATATTGTGTCTCTGTGCTCAGTTGTAACCATCTAAATTATTCCTGTATCAATCTTCTACCTGTTTGTAACTATTTGCCGATTGTCTGTACAGCGGATGGACCTCTATTGAGTTGTTAATTCTGTACCAAATGTATGTATCATTGTCTTTGGTCTTGACCCCCAGGTCGCATCTGGAATCGAGCTGCTCTGCTCAGTATGCCTTCCTGGCTAAACTCATAAATAAATAAATAGAGTATAACAAGTAGAAGAAGGGAAGTGGCAGTACCATTATAAAACTCCCTAGTAAGGCTTCATCAGGAGTACAGTGTTCAGTTCTGGAGGCCCTGTCTCCAAAAAGACATAGACAGGATGGAGATGGTACAGATGAAGGCAACACAAATGGTGTTTGGTAAGAAGCATAAGTTATATGAGGAGATACTCAGAGCTCTAAATATGTACTCCCTTGGGGAAAGCAGAGAGAGAGGGGGGGACATGACAGAGACCTTCAAGTATCTAAAGCGGATAAACAGGGTACCAGAGGGGAACATCTTTCACATGAAGGGAAATAGCAGAACAAGGGGGCATAGCATGTGACTAAAAAGGGGAAAACTTAATGGGAACTTGATGAAATTCTACTTCACTGAAAGGGTGGTGGACAGATGGAACAGTCTCCCCCAGGAAGTTGTGGGGGCGGCCATGATTCAGAGATTCAAAAATGCATGGGATAGGCACATGGGAATTATCAAGATATGACAATGGGGGGGGATTGTAGCAACTAGGGTTCCTTAAGCATTAAAAAGAGGGATAGGGCAGATTGAGTGGACCACAAGTCCTTCAGAAAGAAGCCCTGAGCGGGTGCTCTCCTACTGCTATGGTGTGACTTCTGGCTGTTTTGCAGTTGCCCACCCTCCTGGACCTGAGTCGCTCTCCTAGCGGTCCCAAACCAAACCCAGCTTGGCTTCCATGGAGAAGTCCTCCCACTCGAAGTGAGAAGCCCTGAATGGGAGCTTTCCTGCTGCTGCAGTGTGGCTTCTGGCTCTTTTGCAGCTGCCCACCCTCTCAGATCTGTGCCACTCTCCTAGCGGTGCCGAAGCAACCCAGGCCGTCTTCCTTAGAGACCTCCTCCCAGTCTAAGTGAGATGCCCTGAGTGGGCACTTTCCTGCTGCTGTGGTGAGGCTTCTGGCTCTTTTGCAGCTGTCCACCCTCCCAGTCCTGAGATGCTGTCCTAGCAGCACTGAAACAACATAGGCCAGCTTCCATGGAAACTTCCTCCCACTCTAAGTAAGAAGCCTAGAGCGGGTGCTCTCCTGCTGCTGCTGTGTGGCTTCTGGGTCTTTTGCAGCTTCCCACCATTTCAGATCCAAGCTGCTCTCCTACCAGAGCCAAGGCAATACATGCCAGCTTCCATGGAGACCTTCTCCTGTTCTAAGTGAGAAACCCTGATCATGTGCTCTCCAGCTTCTGCGGTGCTGCTTCTAGCTCTTTTGCAGCCTCCCACCCTCCTGGACCTGAGCCACTCTCCTAGCAGTGCTGAAGCAACCCAGGCCAGCATCCACGGAGACCTCATCCCACTCTAAGTGACAATCCCTGAGTGGGCTGTCTCATGCTAATGCAGTGCAGCTTCTGGCTCATTTGCAGCCACCCTCCCTCCCAGACCCGAGCCACTCTCCTAGCGGAGCTGAAGCAACCCAGGCCAGCTTCCACGGAGACCTCCTCCTCCTCCTGCTCTCAGTGAGAAGCTCTGAGCAGACACTCTCCTGCTGCTGCGGTGCAGCTTCTGGATCTTGTACAGTCGCCTGCCTTCCCTGACCCGAGCTGCTCTCCTAGTGATGCAGAAGCAACTCAGCCCAGCTTCCACGGAGATCTCCTCCTGCTCTAAGCGAGAAGCCCTGTGAGAGGATGCTCAAGCTCTCCTGATGCTGCAGTGCAGCTTCTGGATGTTTTGCAGCTGTCCGCCCTCCTGGACCCAAGCTGCTCTCATAGCGGTGCTGAAGCAATCCAGGTCAGCTTTCATGGAGACCTCCTTCCACTGTAATCGAGAAGCCCTGAGGGGGCACTGTCCTGCTGCTGCGGTGTAGCTTCTGGCTCTTTTGCAGCTGCCTGCCTCCCAGACTGGAGCCACTTTCCTAGTGGCACCAAAGCAACCCAGGTCGGCTTCCATGGAGACCTCCTCCCACTCTAAGCAAGAAGCACTGAGTGGGCTCTCTCGTGCTGATGCAGTGCTGCTACTGGCTCTTTTGCTTCTGCCCACCCTCTCACACCTAAGATGCTCTCCTAGCAGAGCTAAAGCAACCCAGGCTGGCTTCCATGGAGACCTCCTCCTGCTCTAAGGTATGGTAGCTCTGTTCTCTTGCTACCGCTTTTGAAAATTAGGCACCAGAAGACTGATACCCTCTGACTGGCTCACTCAAACTTTGAGGACCGCTGATTGGCTGCCTGCTCTCTGAACTCTGGTCTAAGCTCAGCTTGACTGAAACTTTGGGTTTTTGATTATGATTTACAGCCCTTTTAATTAATGTCTAAAAGACTGTAATGCCTGTGTAACTGTAAAACTCTGTTAGACTCCACGGCTACTTAAGTTTTTTTTAGCCTACTGTAGCATTAGCTTATCTAGACATTAGCCAGTAAAGCAGATAACTGCCCTTTTAAGTCTTTAGTCCTCTTAACTACTATACCCTCTGTCTACCTTTCTCACCTCACCACCGAACCGCTGCTGATCTTCCCTTTGTCCTCTCTAACCCCTGCTGTTTCCCTGACTCCATCTGTCTGCAGCCTGCCATATTTAATCCCTGCTTTGCTCTTTCCCCTAGTGAGAACCCCTGAGCGGGCACTCTTCTCCTGCTGTGGTGTGCCTTCTGGCTCTTTCACAGCAACCCACCTTCCCGGACCTGAGCTGCTGTCCTAATGGTGCCAAAGCAACCCAGGCCAGCCTCTGTGGAGCACTCCTGCTTCTCTAAGGTATGGTAGCTTTGTTCTTTTGCTACTGCTTACTTTTGTCCCCACCAGCGCTAAGTGCTGGTTTCCCCACCCACCACCCACCCTACCTATCTGGACACTTTCTTATTTAGTGTTCCAGGGGTCATGTGCCTTCCCTGTAATTTACTAAGTGTCCAGTCTCCCATCTGCATGCTATACAACTTTGCCTTTAGGGGTGCACAAATCCCTCAACTTCTATTCAGAAGATTGTAACTGTATCCTAGTACCCTGCCTTAGCCTGAATTGGCTACCTTGCACCCGTAGTCTCTTAAACTAAATGCCAACACTTCAAGGAGCAACCACTGCCATACCTCCACCAACACAATACCTTTGATAAGCCATTTGCCCATAATGCCTCTCAAGGCCACCTAGATCCTACAAGGAGGAGTCATTCTACTCTATCATATCTGCCTCCTTGGCCATCCTGGCAATGAGTCTAACCAAAATATCCTTTGCTAGCACCTAAGGGTGGTTCTAAATGTTTATGGAACTGGGATCACATGCTACCAAGAGGAAAAATGCAGCATACAACAACATGGGCCCACCATGATCTGGGACCTGCCCCCTCAAACTAATGACCCTCCTCGGATACATATATAACTGATTTTGTTATTCACTTTGGAACTATGAAAGGAAGTCCTCCCAGCAAGAGAACCTGATCACAAATTAACAAACTGCTACTGGACCACCTCTCTCATCTACTTCTGCTTCTACTTCTACTATCAAGCAATATAAACCAGAATCTGCACCCCCCACCCTAAGCACATAGCCACAAAGACAGGCTGGGCTCACCCTAGCCTCAATAAACATCTGTAGCGTCCTTCCCAAGATGGACAACCTGAAGGTGTGGGTTTCTCAGCACAACCTGGATGTGCTATCAGTTGTGGAATCCTGGCTATTTCCAAATATACCAGACACAGTCATTGTATTACCTGGCTATACTCTGTTTAGACAGGACCACTTGTCAAAAAGAGAAGGGGACTGTGTCATCTACATCAAAGATCAGCTACAGGGACTTGGCCTACCACCACCCAGCAGGAGTGACAGAATGCAAGCACTGGCCATTAAACTGATCCTTGGGGGTCACAATAGGGTGCTCACAATACTCTCTGTCTACATCCCACCTAAAGTGACCACTGCTGGCACCAGTGACCTCATGGACTATATCAGTACCTTCTGCCTTAACACAGAAATTATACTGATGGGTGACTTCAACATCTAATGGCTCTCCTCAGCATCTGCCAAAATTAAGGACACCGTATCTGCCATCCACATCTCCCAAATGGTGGAGTCTCCAACCAGCATCAACTACAAAACTGGCAACAGTACCTTGTTGGATTGGATACTCACAATCTGTCCTGCACATATCAGTAATGTTACTGTTCTCCTGGACACTCTGAGTGACCATTCCCCAGTCACATGCACCTAGAATAAATACTTTTACAAACCACATTTTCCACAGCTAAAAGCAGACCTCAAGTACCATGATGACTGGACTGATCTGTATGAATATGGATGTGGATATAGCCCTTGACCTTCTCATAACTGTCTGTGATAACCACGCACCTATAAAAACAGGATCAGTCAAAGGACCCCAGAAGCCATGAATTACCCTTGACCTTCTTGAGCAACTCTCTACTAGGGATCATCTTTGGCAATTGGCGTGAGTGCATGGCACAACTGCAAACTTACAACAATATAAAAAATCCCGAAATGCCTGCATGAAAGCTATCTGTCAGGCAAACTGTTCATATTACAAAGAAGCACTCACCAGTTCATGGAGCTCCAGCAAGTCCTTCTGGAACAACCTTAATTGCATCACTGGAAATTACCCCCAAACCACCCCAACTATGTTCATCATTGATGGAGTGCCATCTTTAGACCCTGTTAGCATTGCAAACTCCCTGAGTAATACCTTGGTGGACCTGAGCAGCATGATTCCTACTAATTTCTTCAATCCCCCCACCACAAATGCTTTACATTGGAAACCAGTCTTTCACCACAACCAACCACTTTTTTACTTTAAGAAAGTCTCTAAAATTGAAGCCAGAATATATCTAGAAATGTACTTGGAAAGGAAGATGCAGCAGGGACTCCCTAGGCCTTAAATGTGTAAGCTTGGTATTGGAGGAAATCCTAGGTCCATTGATTCACATTATCAGCCTTTCCCTCTGTCACTCTCAATTCCCTCAATGTTGGAAATCTGCTACAGTTACACCAGTGCACAAAAGTGGAGAAAGGACACTGCACAACAACTAGAGACCAATATCAGTACTCTCCCCACTCTCCAAAGCCTTAGAAAGAATTGTGGCCGAACAGTTTGTGAAATATCTTAGCCATTTCAAACTACTGTGTCCTAAACAATATGGATTCAGGAGTGGACACAGTACCATCACAGCCTTACTTGAATTCACATGCTACATCCACCAAGCATTAGATCAAGGCCACCTGGTTGGAGCAGCATTCATTGTCCTAGCAAAGGCGTTTGATACGGTGCTTCATGGACTCCTCTTAAACCAACTATCCAACATTGGTCTCTCATCTGATACTCAGGACTGGCTCAATAGCTTCCTGAGCAACTGCCACCAACAGGTAGGGATCAGTGAAGTCCTCTCTGGCAGCTGACCTATCAGATCTGGTGTCCCACAAGGATCTCTATTAGGACCACTGCTGTTCAGCTTATTCTTAAACAATCTCCCAGCCTCCTGCCCATGTCAAATGCTCCTTTACACAGATGATGTGGTCTTGTTTACTAGCAACCAAGACCCTGTACATCTTGAGGTTGATCTACAGAAAGGCTTTGCATCTGCAGAATAGTGGTTTAAGGAAAATAGACTGGTCCTGAATTACAAAAAACTAAGACTATGAAGTTCTCTGCACCCCAAAGCAAACTCAAAATCTTCCTGCTTGCAATCACAAATGACAGCAGTGCCTCTCTGGAGCTTGCTCAGCATTTTAAGTACCTGGGCATCACAACTGAGTCCACTCTATCGTATGCCCAGCACACAGACAATACAGTGAGGGCCATTAATACAAGAATTGGGATCTTATACCATCACAGGCACTGTCTTACTCACAAAGCCCTGAACATGGCCATTCACAGCTCCATTGTATCTCTCATCGACTATGGGCTAGCGATCTATGGATCTGCAATGGATACAGCCCTCCATCGCATCTCTATTGTCCAAAATAAAGCTTGCCATCTTCTCACAGGTGCTGCAAGACTCATGCACACCTGTGATCTCTATGTCATGGCAGGCTGGTAGCAGCTTGATGAAAGAATCAGAAATCAAACCTGCCTCCTCGCTAAAAAGGTCTCCCTTAACCTTCTGCCACCTGGTGTACAGAACCTACTGACCCTACCTTAGGGCTCAAAAGAAGAACAGAAGTGCCACTTCTCAAGTTTTCCATGTGCCAAGGTACTGCACTACACTGGCACAATGGGGCTTTGCCTATCATGTCCCCCTCTGGACAAATTCACTACCACATGGCATCTCTGATACTGCAATGATTGACTCATTCAAACACAAGCTTCGTCAACACCTACTTCCCATCATTACTTGTTTCTGCCCTCACTAGCTCCCCTCAATGGCCTTATCTACAACTTCTGAAGTCAGCAATTACAACCACTAAAGGCCGTAATCCCCACTAGCACTTATTCCACCCCATCTATTGTACCCCTGAGTAGCCCTGATTCTGCACTTCCCCAACCTTTCCTGTCCTTCCACTATGGCTCTACCACACCTCACCCTCAATCTATTACCCTAACCTCTTACCTCCCCCACCTTCCCTATCACATTACTCTAACTCTAACCCTCTCCACTCTTTTCATTCCTCTGTGCTCATTCCAATACTGTTGTATCTACAGTATGCAGGCATATAATGTTCAATCCCCCCTTCCTTTCCCTACTTATTCCTCCTCCCCTATCTCCCTCCCTTCTACCCCCACCAGCTCTCCCCCGACCATAAGTTTTGCACCTTTTGTTATCTTTTGCTCGTTGGAGATTGTACTCTATTGTAACAAAATTGTAATTGAACTGTAACTTTTTTGTTTGTAAGTACTGTGTCCCTTGTACTACTGTTCTGATGTCCTCTTTGTGATGAGGTACCTTTGTAAATGAGCCTCTGGCTCAAAGGTTTCTAAACTGATGTTTAACTAAATAAAATAAATAAATAAATAAATACCTCTGAATGTCTACTCTTTCACACTAAGTGCAATGTTTACCTACATTTTATATATTTTATTTTACTTATTTATTTACAAAATGTTTCACCAGGAAAGACAACATGAGCTGACAAGCAGGTCATTTCCAGAAGAATCCTGTGGGGAAGGAATTACAGTGGAAGGAAGAGGTAAACATAAAGCAGATACAAACTGTGCAAATTAATTACATTACAGAGGAGCTGACAACAACATATTATCCAGTATCACAAGCTGACAACAACATATTATCCAGTATCACTTCAGTGCAAAGTTGTTACATTATAAAGTAGATGAGTACAACATATTATTCAGTGACTGAAGAGTACAAAATAATCAGAGAAGTGCCAAGAGTTGAGGGCAGGGTTTTTGTAAATGCTAGTGAGAAAGAAGTTGGGAATGGGGGGAAAAGGAGGGGGGAGAGGAGGAGTAGAGGAGGGGGAAGGGAGCCAGTCCAAGAAACAACCCTTCAGGGTTCTAGGACCCCTGTAAGGGTAGGCAGGACCATATAGTAAATTTAAGAGGGGGGAGGAGGAGGAGAGAGAGGGTGGAAGATTGAAAAGGGAGGGGATAGTAAAGGAGAATACAGCTAGGGACAGTACAGAAGGGGATTTAAAGGACTAATAGAAGGACAGATATGTGACTTGATAGGGGTGAGACAGCAATTTTTTCACCAAATTTTCAACATTGGTTTTTGAGACCCCACCACATGAACACTGGCACTGTCATTTCATTAGTCAGTCCAGAAAAGATCATTTCAAGCAGCAACCAGAAACTCACCTTTAGGCCAGTTCATGAAATGACAGTGACAGTGTTCATGAAGTGGGGTCCCAAAAAGTCTATGTTGAAAATGTAATGAAAAAATACCTAAAAATGGCAAAGATATCAACATAATTTCAAAATGCCGCTGAAATACATTATACAGCACTTAACTTGATTACTCAGTTTGTGGTTTGGCTTTGAAGAGCACAGATGTGTCCTGGTCCATAGAGGCTGACAGCGGATGACCTCTGGAGGTAAGCATAGGTCAGGGTGTGTGTGTGTGTGGAGTGGTGGGTGCTCAGTGGAGGGTGGGAGGGAGGGATGGCAGGAATGAAGAGGGACCATTTTTCTTTTTTCAGGTTAAATCAAAAAGATGTCAGGGGACATTTTCAACTTTTCAGGTTAAAAGTAAATGGATATTTTGGGACACCTGGAGTGGGGTCCCCAGTGTCTCACACTGCTGGGGGGGACTTCTATTGCTGACATGGGGATTGGGCACCCTGATGTCAGCAATAAATAAATTAAAAAATTTAAAATGCAGTGTTGGCGGCAGACATAATAGCAAAGATAGAGGAAGAATGAGAATTGATAAGTGAATATGCAGGACTTGTCTTTCCTTTCCCTGCTCCCTGCCTTTCCTCCATTACCAAATGGCATTTGGGACTTGAGCCTTATATTACTGTCTCTACCCTGGAGTTAAGTACAAAAAATAAAATGAACAGTAGTCAGGCTCTTGCCGCACCTTTGCAACCAACCAGTATTCTACCTTCTGCACCAAATAAAATGACTCTGCTGTTTTTCCACTCCTGCTGAAAAGCAAGGACAAAATGGATGGTGGGGGTGCCACTGGACACCAGGAAATTATATGGGAGGAGGCCACTAGACACCAGGGATAGGTGACAGTGATTGGTGGGGAGTGAAAAAAGAGACATTGAGGGACCATTTTCTTTATTAGAGGAGTTCAAAAGTCTTCTACATTTAAAAAAAATATATATTTCCAAGACAGTTTTGAGACACACAACTACAGAACCCAGCTAAGGGGATCCCAATAAGCAAGGTACATCTGTTGGCCCCTCCCCAAACTGTCATTTTCCTGGGTTTCTTAACTTGAATTTTCAGGCAAAACTATAGACAAGATGGCAGCCAAATGAAAAAAGGTTTCCCAGAAATGAAACAGAATGACATCAATACCAACAAAGAATTATTTTTTTCATTTCATACAGCTATTTTGAGGTCCTTAATAAGCATGCTCAGAACAAATGGTTTAAAAATGTTAAACTCCAATAACTTTGGAAGAGATTAATATTTTTTTTACCAAACCAGCAACAGGCACATCTGTTAGTCAGCCCCTTTCTACCCAGAAAATTGCAGACCAAAATTCCAAACTATTCGGACTATAGCCAAATTTAAAGAAAATACCATTCAAACCAATAGGAACAAAATTACGAAAAAATCATATTTTTCACTATCCATAGCTTGTAAACTACACATTCAACCAGAACAAAACTTGATACTTTCAGAGATCCATAACACATGACTGTACCTGCAAACTTTTGTGTATATCCATTGAACAGTTGCCAAGATATTAAAGTGTACAATTTTAAGTTTAACCCATGCCCCTATAATATATATGTTGCAAAAATACATAGTTAATGCTCCAGTTAGGGTCAAAGTAGCAAAGCTAGACAGGAGAACAGGTGTGGGGTGTGCCTTGGGCTTCTCAAGAAGAAGAATCAGTATTTATGCAGCGCTTTTCATACACAATGTATCCCAAAGCACTTTACAAGCAATGCTAGAGTGGTAGTGAAGTGACTGAATGTGCAGTGGTGGTCATATCATACATAATTACCCATACACAGCCTGGAGAATTGCATTAACTGGTTTTATGGGAAGGGGAATGTTGGCCAGGACACCGTGAATGTCCCCTACTCTTTGCAAGGAGTACCCTGGGTTCTTTTACTTCTACCTGGACACCAACAAGGACAGCACCAGGATGGGTAGAAGGGTCCTCTGTTTAATGTCTCATCCAAAGGATGGCACACACCAGCAGTACAGCATGCCCCTAATACACCACTTGGATGCCATAGTTTAGGTGCAAGTCCAGTCCCAGTGTGGGACAAGAACCCATGACTTTCTGGTCCAGAGGCAGATGTGCTACCAACTGAGCCATGCTAACACCTTAAGTCTAACACTCACCCCATTCCATCTGTAAATAAGGTAAGATATAGAGACTTTCTCAGAATGGGGTGAGTGTTAAGCTTCAGAAAGCCAAGACACACCCCACACCTGCTCTCCTGCCTGGTTTGGGAGAGTGCGGTATTCAGTAAACCCTAATGCCTCATTTCCCAACTTTCGGTACTTTGACCCTAACTGGAGCATTAACAAAGTTTTTTGCAACTTATTTCTTTACTTTTTTAGATAATATAATAGTATCTTTATTTTACTGTGGGAGCACACTGTGCTTGCATTTATAGGACAACAATGACCAAATTGCCAGCATAACCTTCTTATTACCTCACCTCATATATCTATTACAGAAAATTTAATCCCCACCAAAATGCAATTCTGCACAACTGCAATGCTATTCTGTGCCACTGGAGAAAAAAAAATTGGGGAAGGATTTGAAAAATTATAGCTGTGACATACATGAGGTGGGGTAATAAGAAGGCTATGCTGAAAATCTGGGATAAAAATCTTTAACATTTCAAAAGTTATGAGCATGCATAGCAGAATTGTAATGAATGTTCATAACTTGCTATTTTTTCATATTATGACCCCAAATTTTCAACATACTCTTCTTATGACCCTTCTTCATAAACCCCATTGGTGAAAATTTTCAAATCCATGTCAAAACACCATTCTGCTCCACAGGTTTGCATTTTTTTTTACCAGAAGAGACACACTAAGCTGAAGCTTGTTTACAGGTACAACCTGGGAGCTCAAGGAAGTTAAGTGACTTGTTCAGGGTCACACAGTATGCAAGTGGGGGCTGTGGGACCCAGGTTTCTAGGTTTGCAGCTCAGAGCATTAACCCACTGCACTATACTGCCTCATTTTGGTGTGAAAACACATTTCAGACAGAATGTGAAAAATGACAGCTATGTTCATGAGGTGATGAGAAAAAATGTTAAACATTTGGAATAAAAATATCAAAAATTACAAAAGTTATGGGTGTGTGTAGAAAAATGTAATTGAATGCTCATAACTCAGACATTTTTAGGAAATTTTTTTTGCCTAATTTTCAACATAGCCTTTTGGGGACCTCACCTTAAGAACACTGGTAGAGAAATTGTGTTATTCAATCCCAAAAGGTAATTTTGTGCAGCGGCTGCAAAATTACCTTCTGGGCCTGATTAATGAATGGCAGTGCCAATTTTCATGAGGTTGAGTCCAAAAAAGGCTATGTTGAAAATCTGATGAAAAAATGCCAAAAAATGGCACATGTATGAACATAAGTTTAAAATGCCATTGAAATAAATTTTACAGCACTTACCTTGATTTCTCAGCTCATGGTTTGGCTTTGAAAAGAACTGACATGTCCACAGAAGATGACAGCCTATGACCACAAGTGGTAAGTATGGAGCAAGGGGTGTGTGTGTGTGTGTGTGTGTGTGGAGCAGTGGGTGCTCAGTGGGAGGGTCAGGATAGGGGAAGGGGACAGTGGGGATGACAAGGGACCATTTTCTTTTTTTCAGGTTAAAAAAATTAAAAGACGTTGGGGGACTATTTTCTTTTTTTAAAGGATATAAAAGAAAAATTAATATTTCAGGACACTGGGAGTGTGCTCCCCAGTGTCCCACGCTACTGGGGGTGGGGAACTGGTAATGCCAACACTGGGATTTGGCGCCCGATGTCGGCACTATCAATTGAACAACAGGGTGTGGGGGAGGAGGCATCCAGCACCGGGGGTGGTTATCCCAGTGTCTGATTATTTAAAATTAAGAAAAAGGAAATAAATGCAATTGGTGGGTGGAGGTACCACTAGACACGACTATAATACTGTACATAATATGGGAATGGAGATGAGGATGGGGGAGTTACTAGACACAATGGAATAAATGTTTTATTTAGGGGGACAGAGATCAGGGAATAAGGGATGCCAATAGACACCAGGCCAAGCGGTCTCACATTGCAGCTGGCAGCATGAGTTCAGCTGCTACTGCAGAACTCGAAAATCCCCTGTTGTCATACAGGGACCATGGGGGAAATGCTCTTCTTGCTAATCTGGGCACTCAGGATTTCAGGTGCCCAGAAAAAGTATTTCTGGGGCTAATTGTGAAAAACAAACAGTAACATTTAGCTAAACGGGGCCTGTTTAGCTAGGTTCTAATGTTTTTTGTTTTTTTTTATATATAAAATGACAACATTTTTATGTATTTTCCATGATTTTAAGTTAGTGGAAAAAAACAAGATGGCAGCTCTTGAAAAATGTTTTTTCTCCTCAGGAAAAAATATTTTTTCTTACGAAAAAGGAATAGATCTCACAAGAATTAATCCTTTCTCCTGAGATCAAATCCTTTGCTGAGCTTTTTAACTCTGTCCTGGAAAGTGATTTTCCCATAGTAAATAAAAAGAACTTAGAAATTGAATAACTTTGTAACAGATTTTTTCACCAAACACAATCGGGCAGTTCTGTTACCCAGGTTCTTTCCACCATAAAAAAAAAAACACCAAAATTCCACACCATCTGGGCACAAGGTGATCAAGAAAAAAGTGGCAAAAAGTGGCGATGTTTTAAGAGCCACTGACACCTTGAGAAGAACTTTGAGAAACATAGTATTTGGAAACAAAACAGCTTGTATTTCTAATTAGCTCTGAATTTCTCATCCCCATTATTTATTACTGAGGTCATACTGTAGCATGAAAACAGGATAGTTGTTCTTTGAGGGTTCATCAGCTCCCTATTTCTTCTTCCCAACCTGTTGTCATAATAATCTGCTTGTGACATCACAGTTATTCCCATGGCAACAAACTGTGATGTCACAACAGAGCATTATAATTTCAGGTAGCGAATAAACTATAGATGCTGATTAACTCTAAAAGATAAAGATGTTTTTGTGGTTATTTCTTCAGTAATGAATTACAGAGTGGAGAAATATATAGAAGATATATGAAATACAAGTTGGATTAGGTGTACATATTATGTTTTCCAAACATCTACCATAGTTGTCAACTGCTCTTTAAGGTTTTTGCACTATCCAGATCTCAAAATCCTCACATCCAATCAGAACAAAACTTGCCACATCTGGAGATCAACTACACAGGACAGAGCATACCACATGCTGTGCAAATCCATTAATTGGTTGCAAAGTTATTAAAGTGTGAAAATTGAAATTTAACATTAAACAGGCTACTCATCCCTAACTATAGGGGCATGACATACATACATATACAGTATATATATTTATATATATATATCTATATATATATAGATATATATATATATTACTGGTTTCCCTTTTCTTCCATAGGGAAACCGTGGTGTAATTTGGTGTAATGAAGGAGTGTTCATTACAGCAAACACACGCATGGTTTCCCTCACTGTGAGCATGAGCCCACAACATTTCCTCCTTTCCTCGTCTGTTCGCCGAACCACTAAGGGACAGCAAACTGCCACCTGCACTAGGCAGTAAGTAGTTAAAAAAAATCTGAAAATGTGCACAGCTTTTAACATTAACCCTCAGGGCTGTGCACAAGATAAAAAAAAAATTATCTGTAAACAAACTGCCAACAATGGCCACACACTTAAACGTAACCGGACCTCGGCAGCACAGCAACATTTTATTTTATACAAATACTGAGGTGAAAAAAGGAAAACCCAGCAACTATATAAAATAAAATATGGGTTGGGGTGTGTAAACTCAAAGTTTACACACATCCGAGGGGTTAGATGCTAGTCATAAACCCCTCGTGCTTCGATCTCAGGGTTTATGTAGCATCTAACCCCTCGGGTGTGTGTAAAAGTCTCGTTACACACCCTGACCCATACTTTATTCTGTTATGTCTGTGTGTGTGTGTATATATATATATATATATAGATAACAGATATTTCAATAATTGTAGCATTACCCCGCTACTTTATTTCTTTCAAAATAGCCAACTCAGTTTTTTCACTAGCTGGCTCCTTTCTAGCTATCAGTATGTGATAGGGGTGGAGTTTCTCTTGAACATGTTCATCACTTCAAATATCTCGGAATCGCTCTTGACAGCTCACTCTCCTGTGCCCTACACATAAACATCACAGCTAAAGCAATCAACAAACACTTAGGGCTACTTTATCGCCATAGGCAGAGCCTGACCCCTGTAGCTGTCAGCATAGCGGTCCACAGGTCTGTGGCTTCCCTAGTGAACTACAGACTGCTGGTATATGGCTCTTCCACAGATACCACCCTCCGACATATAAAAACTGCCCTTAACAATGCCTGCAGGCTCACCTTAGGGGCACACCGACTAACCCACACCTGCAATCTCTATGCAAAGGCTCACTTGCTAACACTCTTTGGTCATTTAAAATATCAATCCTGCCTCCTGGCCAAAAAGATCTGCCTTGGTTGATTCCCAACTGGGGTCTAACAACTCCTAGTTCCCAGCACTAATCCCAGGCCCACCTGAAATTTGGAACTGCAGTCCTTCCTGAATCCAAAATGTTGGACATCTGAAGGACAATGGTCTTTGCCTATCGGGCACTGTTGTGGTTCAACTCCCTCCATGAGAACATTATTAGCCAGCACACTCTGTGGACCTTCAAAAAGAACCTAAAGAACCATTTAATACATGAATCTCAGTGTGTCTGCCAATGCTAGAACCTAGCAAAGGCATCTCCTACCAGCTGCCCTTCTGCCAAACAGATCTCTCTCTCTCTTTCTCTTGGACACCCTGCACTTGGGGATCAAACCCCCACCACATCTCTCCAGCACTTCTATACACTAAGCCCCTCATGTTGCTGACAACTAACAGGCTCCCTGTTGGGCACAGTTATTTAGTCTGTTCCTGTATGTATCTGACTGTGTTTGCATTCCTTTGTTTAAAGACCAAATGTTCCTAAATGTTCTCTTTCTAATCCTATTGCTTTGTTTGTCTCAGTCCTCTATATAATCACCTACTTGTTCTAAATGTACTAACATGAAACTTATGTAAAGAGCTCTAAGCTCAAATGGTTAATCTGAGATCAGAAATTAAAAAATAAGTAACTGCATGTAAACTGTGGACCAACTTACAGTGTAAGAGTTATGTAATCAGAAATGCCTCCCACTAGATCCAGCAGTGGTACTGCAAGTGGTTAGCTGGGAATTGGGGGGAGTGTGAGGCAGCACTCCTAGGACCATGTGGCCCACTCACAGGGCTGTTGCTTGCCACTCAAGCAGTCAGGCACTGATTTCAGCAGGCTTTGTTGTTAAAAATAAATAATCTGCTAATAAATTAATAATACATCCACAAGATACAACTGAGATACTTCATGCCACACAGGACCATGTTACAGCAGTCAGCAGGCCAGCCAGTGGAGCAATTCAACAATTGAATAGGAGTCTGCAATTGAAGGGGAAATAAGCAATTTGATTGGAATTTACCAAGTGAACATGCTTTAAAAAGACTGCAAATAACACCACTATAGCGGACAGGGTAGCACCTTTTCTGCTGAACTTGGTAACAAATTGAAAACAGCTTACCACATTAGCTTTGACCCAAGAAGCACAGTTCATCTTCTTTTATGCTTTAAATAAAATTGCACAAACACAGGCTGGTGCTGTACTGAAACCCACTTACCCCCTCCTTAGCTAAAAGAATGAGGTCTAGTTGATGGAAGTTAGTCAGAGCTGTAAGCAAGAGCTAGAAAGTTAACCCATCTAAGGAGCCTTTCTTTGGACTCATTCTTCTCAAATGATCCATTTTACTCTTCTCTGGGCAGGAGCAATATATGGTTACAGTGTGGCAGTCAAAGACAGTATAACCCCTGCTGCTGTTTGGTATTATTAGTCTGACATGGTCCCAATCTTTCAGTTTTTTCGGAGTATGGATTAGCATAAAGTCTAAACTAACCAAAACAATAAGCAATATAATAAATCAATAAATGCAAGTGCAATCATGGGATTGTGCTATTTCTTGTATATTTGTGCCTGTCCCAAGGAGGAATGAGTTTAGTTTATCATCCCCAATTTAGTAGAGCTGGTCAAAAGTTGTGAATTCCGCTTTAGTGGAACTTCTGTGAAATTTCACAACCTTTGCAGAATTTTCAAAACTTCTGCCTTTGGAGAAATCAGAAATCTTATGAATGTGTTTGGTGAATTTTCATCCCGTTCTAAGACATTTTCTCACTGAACATCAGAATAACACTCATAAGCTGTGGAACTAATGCGTTAATCTGCAATTCATGTAATGATGCCTGAACAAGATGGTGTCATCTCAGTCTTTAACAACTGTCTCTTAGAGATCCAGGACTGGATGAGTTCCAGCTGGTAGAGGCTATATCCAGACAAGACCAAGATTTTGTGGTGGATCTGGGTCATTGGGTCATTGGGGCTTTTAGTGGGGCAGCCATCCAAGCTTAGGCTTGGAGGCAGTCAGCTGATGGCCTCTGACCAGGTGCAAAATCTGGGCATTATTTTTGACGATGGATTAACACTTAAATCTCAGGTGTCACCATCATCAAGACCTCTTTTTACCATCTGAGGAATATCACCCTGATTAAGCACCTGCTTCCACCTGATGATCTTCCAATGCTGGTTCATGCCTTTGTGACCACCAGCCTTGACTACTACAACTCCCTGTTCCCAGAACTATCGGGGTTGATATTCACTACTTCCAGGTCCTGCACAATGCAGCGGCCAGGTTGTTAACTGGCCTTTCATGATCTAGCCATGTCATGCCTGTGCTGCCTATTCAGTGGTGTATCATTTTCCAGGTCAGTTTGCTGACCTATAAAGCCCTACATGGACAAGGACTGAGCTATCTACAAGAGCTTCTTCATCCCTACTGCCCCCTCTGCCCACTCCATTCCACTGACAAGGGATTGCTAGAGGTTCCCAGGGTCCATTTGAAGACTTCTGGGGTCAGCGCAGTTGTGTTTGTAGCCTTGATCCTGAGGAATTCTCTGCCTCATTGGATAATGAAGTGCCTGACTGTGGAGAGTTTCAAATCTGCATTAAAAACACATCTTTTTAATCTTGCCTTCCTGGCATCTGAATTAAGTTATGTGTTGATGCAGTATTGTATTTATTGGGGGGGGATTATCTGATTTGTAAATTATTGTTAAGCACTTTGATACTCCTGTGAATAACGCTGTAGAAATAAAAACTTTATTGATTGATTGATTGATTGATTGCATTATTCCTCAGTTCAGTGACCAATTTTGTGCCATCCCCAATAAGTAGAAAAAAACTTTCCCTGGTGTCTAGTGGGACACCCCCACCCTCAGATCACTGTCCCCCTTCCAAATAAATATTTCCCTGGTGTTTAACAACACTCCATCTTCTGATCTCTGGCCCCCTACCAAATAAATGTGTTCCTTCTGTCTAGTGGCACCCTCCATCCTCTGGTCACCTGTCCCCTGTCACATAAATGTTTATGTAGTGTCTAGTGGCACCCCTACCCTCTGATCATTGGCCCCTTACCAAATAACTGTTTTCCTGGTGTGTAGCAGCACCCCCACACTCAAATTGCCAGCCCCTATGAAATAAATGTTTGTCTGGTGTCTAGCTTCAGTCCTGCACCCTCTGATCACCATTCCACTATCAAATAAATGTTTCCCTAGTCTCTAATGGCACATCCACAACATTTATTTAGTAGGGGGCCAGCAATTGGTGGATAGGGTTGCCACTAGACACCTTGGAAACATTTATTTGATGGAGGGTTGCAGTCAGAGAGTACTACTAGACACCAGGGAAACATGTATTTGGTAGAGGGCTGAAAATTAGAGGGTGGAAAGTGCCACTAGGCACTAGGGAAACAATTATTTGATGGGGGCAGGCAATCAGGGGGTGAGAGTGCCATTGGGCACCAGGAAATTTTTTTTGGTAAGGGGACAACAATCAGAGGGTGGAGGTGCCACTAGACAGCAGGGAAACATTTAATTGTAAAGAGCCAGTGATCAGACGGTAGGTGGGGACCACTGGACACCAGGAAAAAAATTATTTGATAAGGGGGCAGTTATTGAAGGGTAGGGTTGCCTCTAGACACTAGGGGAACATTTATTTAATAGGTGGACAGTGATCCAAGGGTGGGGGTGCCACTAGACACCAGGGAAACTTTTTTTGTCATTAAACTTGTTATTCAACAATTTTTTCTGGTAATACAACAGAAACTACCACAGATATATGTGTATATTCCCAATGGCATCTCAGAAATAAAACTCACAGGACTGAATACTTTTACTGTACAAGACATTTAAACAAACCCAGGAGGGTGGCATACAGATAGGGTACAAAGAAATCGTATTAGTGCAATACAAAATATCAGGCCACGGAGTTAAAGGCTAAAGAGTAGCAGCCAACAGGAGACATAGCAACTGCATAATGATATAATGCTACCAGGAGAGGCATCTTTGGGAGTGCATGAAAACCTCTTAAAGAAAAAATTATGTGCTAAGCAACTAAACCTGAGTGTCATACAGTGTGGACAAACATCTACAGTGCAAAAGGAAAATGACTGTAGGTGGAGAGTACAAGGCAGTCAATTAAATACGATTCTACATGTGTTAAGACCCTAGGTGGTTTTACATGCGGAGGTATGTCACCCAATTCCTTGCCTGGAGAGTGACAAGTGGGGGGCCTCGAAAAGGAACTTGCAGTAAAAGAGAGTCGGTGAGAATAAAAAGGACCCCACGTGGAAGAGTGTAAGCTCAGGGTCTGCCTGGCAATATGCAATGTGTAATCATATGTGTCAAGCTGCTAAACATCAGAGAGAACGTCAGAGGGAGAAGACAGGGAAGAAACTCTATTAGAGCACCATCCACGCAAGAGAAGTCATTTAGTCACTACACTGCTGTGGAGCACAGCATCCTTTTGTGCCTTATTGAGGTGTGAGGCGCCTCTAGTGAGGTCAACGGGAAAAGTCCTAGTGAAAGGGATAGTGAGGCATGCATTATCCAAGACAAAACTTTAGGATATTATATCAATAATTTGTAATGCTTTGGCAGCTCCTTAAGAGATTGAAGAGATCCCCACCAGTTTGGTGACACCTCCAGCAATGGTTTCACAGGATAAGATGGTCAGCAAACAACACTGCAGGGATACAATACCAGCAATGAAGAATAACACCACTTCAAGTCAAATTATTTGTCTTACTGACTGGAAGTTTATTTTGTGTGCTGCTTGATGTTTTATGGAATACAAAACTCGCAGCTGTTCTTGTTGAGAAAACTTAATTGTAAGTTAAATTTAATCTGTTAATACAGTAACATGCGGCATCTGTTAGGTTGGGACATTAAAAGCAATGCCACAATAGTCCAGGTAATTTCACCAAAAAATGTTTCCTAAATGCTGAGGGAGTAGGCAGGGGTGAAAGTGTACGCATTTTGTTGAGTATTATGTGTGTTCTGGTCAACAATCAAAAAATCAGATGTACTATGCTAAATCCTGAATCAAGTACACAACTTTTTTAACAGGAAACAGAGTTGCTCATTCTTTACCCAGTGCCAACATTTGGTTAAGTACTGTGATGTGATAGATGTACTGGTAAAAGATAATGAACACAGAAAGTACAAACTGCATAGTTACCAAAATAAGGCATCAATGCCTCTACCTTGTTTTCTTTCACAGACTGATATTGAATTGTGTGTGTGATAAATCCAGCAGAGGGAGCGAAGAACAAATTCACTTATGCAACCCATGCAAATTTATAGAGATGTATTTTCTATTTGTTCAGCTAACCAGCAAGCATATTGCATTATGAAATTCTGTTACAGTGAGCACACGGGGATGGTTGAAATACAATTTAATCAAAAATATAATGTAATCTGTAATAAAATGGTCAATCATAATGGGTTTATAGTACTTTTTATGACAAAAGAAAATTTATTAAATACATAGTAGAGTTGATCAGGAATAACTGCAGTTAAACACACTGTCTGCCAGTGACATGCTGCAGAATCCCGCTGGAACACAATGTCATCCAATGACAATTACTACAGTATGTCATCCAGGAAAATGTGGCATGCTTATCACAGAGAGTTGCATGCTAGCTGACTCTGCTGTACTGCACACGTAAGCTTCAGTTTGGACACTGCATTGCTGCCCAGTTAATAGTTGTCCACACATCCACCAGCTTAGACTTTCTGCTCTGTAACAGGTCTAAGATGTAACTGGAACAGTCACCGGAACCGGCACATTCCAGTGTACATTCAATAATGCTGCTCTTGCAAAGAACGGAAACTGAGGCCAAAAGTTGGTTTAAAGGATAACTGAACAACATTTTGACAAACTATTCAAAAATCTGACTCCGTAGGTGACTAAAGGAAAAGCTGCTGTATTCATTAATGCTAAAATTACAATTACATAATTTAACTAAATGTGATTCCAGAGCAATTGAAAATTGTAAAATCAGCATTCCAATTTCAAAATAACTATTAACCTCCTAAAATGGCAGCCAAATGTGTTATGTGATGACATCATTGGAGCCAAAGTCAGAGATATATATGCTCTCTATGGTGCTAATTAGTTCTTTTTTCCCTTTTTATAGAATTGTTTCACCCAAATGGTTAAAACCATGTGCATTATTTTGTATAATGCACATGTTAGGCTATGGTTCTGTTCATTTTGTTTACTTTAACATGCTGAAAATGTATTTTAATCCAACTGGCTTTCTCTGTGGCAAACCACAGTGCAGTACAAATCTTGAATAACCTGGTGGTCTAGTGGTTATGGTGGATCCAGGTGCTGGGGTGGTGTGTATGCTTAATATGCACTTTTTAACATTTTTATTAAACCTTTATATTTCCTGCTATTATTCTTTTCTAGTATGTTTTTGACAGAACCTACAAATATAATCCATAGTTTGAATGTAAACATTTATACAATCAATAAATCAGACTTCTTCAACAAAGTAAAATGCAGCAGCAGGAAGCAAGTATGTTACTATGTGCGGGGGGGGGGAGTTTCAGCCACACCCTTCACCACCTCCTAGAGCCACCTTACTATGTGGGGGGGTTGCAGTCACACCCTTCACCACCCCCGAGAGCGACCACTTTTTTGTAACAAAGTTCTTCTGCAGTCCAATGTAAGAGTTCATACTTTCTGGAAACTGAAATATATGCTCGTCTTACCTTCTTTTTTCCATGGGAAATAATAATAATAATAATAATGAGAATGATAATGCGAATCAGCATTTATATAGTGGTTTTCATACACTTTGTATCCCAAAGTGTTTTACAAGCAATACTAGACTGGTAGTGAAGTGACTGAATGTGTAGTGGCAGTCATTTCATACATTAATAGCCACACACAGCCTTGGACTATGGTAAGGGGAATGTTGGCCAGGGCAACGGGTCAGGTAGTGATGAAAGTGCTGGCAGCCCCACATCTTATTTCTCACAGTAATCTGCTCATATTTCTCTCCTTCTGTCTTCCCCCTTCCCTGAATATAGCAGTACCTTGCAACATTGGCCTTCTCAGTTCCCCTCTGGTATTTATTCTTCACTATTCCTCCTCACACCAAAAACTGGTGAGCTCATCACCCTTCTGCATCATGAATGCAAGTAGTACAGTCCCCATTTTATTTCAACATAACAAATATAAACATATATTTCCATTAACTCAGGCTCATAGCAACAGGGAACAAGGGGAATGATGGGCTTTCCTATCCTTAAAAGATCTAGGCTACCTTTGATTAGGCACTACTAAATGATGGGTGTGCACATCATTATGCACATCATTTAATAGTGCCTAATCATAGGTGGCTTAGATCTTATATGGGTAAGAAAGCCTACTTTTCCTCTTGTGCCATGCTTCTTTCAGCCTGGCTTACCAGAAGATTATGTTTATTATTAATATGTAAATATAACACAGGAGACTATACTAACCACATTCATGATGCGGAAGGGTAGTGAACTCACCAGTTTTTGGTGTGTGGGAGCAGGTGAGAAGAATGAATGCCAAGGAGGGACTGAAGAGGCCATTCCAGCAGGGCACAGCTATATTCAGGTTAGTTGAAGACATGAAGGACTACGCTGAGCAGATCACTGTGAGATCTAAAATGTAGGGCTACCAGCATCACGATCACTACCTGACTGTGGATGAGAGTAGCCAGCGATGACAAATACTCAGAGTGGCAGGGCTGCACCTAAACTGTTACTTGAATTCACTGTAGGGAGATTACCCTCAGGTGAGGGGGTTGACATTTGTTAGGACAGTATTGAGTAAGTTGTGTATAGCTCATTCAAGATTTGGAAGGGTGGTAGCAAGCCAACTCTCATTGTGGAGCAGAGCACAGAAAAGTACTGGAGAAGTAGTACTGGGAACTGTCCTGTGGGGTTCTGCAGATCACAGGTAAAGGAGTAGACTGACACTGGAAGTCAGGTGGATTCACTCAAGGTATTAGTATGCCTCTCCCGCTGATAATATTGTTATCCATTGTAAGTGCAGCCCTTATGAGGGCATGAACAGCAGTTTTTCTGGTGGGTCATGATGCTTATTGCTTGGCCCTCCAGGAAGACCTAGTTGTTGGTTAATGAGGTGGAAAAAAAACACAACAGGGAACTGTACATACTACCTTCACTGTGCAGAAGGGTGGTGATCTACGCAATGTTTTCTGTGGGAGCAGAAGTCAAACATTGAAAATGTGGACTAGAGAGTAATTTGGGAGGCATGTTTTAACAGTGCCAGCTGATGATGCATATCAGTATAGGTGTGCACAACTCTCTGAGTTACAAGATTACAATCTGAGGTGTGATAATTATCTTCAGAAGACCGCAAGCTCATATGTGGCCCCAGGCAGTACTAAGGCCAGAGTATGGATGGTGGGGTGTTCAACAGAAGGCAGGCTAGGTGCAGGGTGTTCACATGGAAAAAGAAAGTCTTATTTGTGGATTACCAAGAGATCATGAGCTTTGAAACTGACCAAGACTGCTACTTTGCTGTGTGACCCTAAGCAAGTCACTAAACTTCCTTGTGATCCCAGGCCACACCTGTTTTCAAGCTTTCAGCTTAGTGTGTCTCTCCTGGTTAACAAAAAAACAAACTTCAGTGCATCATATAACCACTAGATCATCAGGTATTTGAAGTGACGTACTGTAATGCAGTTTGCCAACGAAAAAGTCAGCTGGATTGAAAAACATTTTACGCAAGTTAAAGTAAACAAAATGAATAAAATCATAGCCTAACATGTGTACTGATCAAAATAATCCATGAGGTAATACATTATGTTGATCATTCAGGTACAACAATTCAAAATAAAGAGGGAAAGAAGAACTAGTTAGCACTATAGAAATATATATGTAGATCTCTGTCTCTGGCTATGATGATGTCATCATGACTCATCACTTAATACACTTGGCAGACATCTTAAGGAGAAACCAAGGCTGTTTTTTGAAAGGGAAAGGCTGATGTTTACATTTTTCAAAAGCTATGAAACTGCATTTATGTTACTTGCATAAATACAGTTTTAGCATAAATGTAAACAGTAGTCTTTACTTTACCTTGCAATGAAGCCAGATTTTGGAGTTTGTAGTTTAAAAAAACTGATTGTTTAGGTACCCTTTAAATAAGCAAAAAATATTTTTTGTTGTGCAATTTATTCTTAAAATCCATATGCTCTGTGTATATTTTTTTAACAAAATCTGAAAACATTGCTCCTACAGGAACAACTTAGTTGCTCTTCTTTTAATTGATTGATTGCCCTACCAACTGATATATTTATCACAACTGTATTTCATGTTTAAAAAGATTAACTGCAAAAAAAAAAAATTGTATTTCATGTATTTATCACAGTTGTATTTCGTGATCTATACAGTATTTTGTATTTATGTCTTGTATAATTGTCTCTTATGTATTTCATACTTTTAACAATTTATTTTGTTTGTTCTTCTATTTAGGAATTGGGACATTCTGTAAACGAGACTTGTTTCTCAAGGAACTTATCCTGTAAATCATAAGCTTTTAAATAAAATTAAATAAAAAAAATATGCTTACATCTACATTACAACCAACAAGAAGTGCTGCAGTGTCCCAATAGTCCCAAACGCTGACTGGCATAGCAAGCTCCTACCCCTCACAGGTACAATGTCACCTGACGTGTTTAACGCAGAGGGCACTTATTCAGAGGTTGGCATCATTCACACCATGTAGCCCCAAAATGGTGTACCATAGTGGCAATAATATCAAAGATATGATTATGCACTCTGTGCAACCCCTTCAGGAAAAGCTGAGAATGTGGCTACCATCTAATAAGGAAAGTTGTCATATATTTGGAAACTGTAAGTTCTGCCATTTTATGAGAACACTCAGCTATTTTTTAATCCTGCTACATATCGAGAAGTTAGAATATGTGGCTTCATTACATGTAGTACTAGTGGGGTGTTGTATCTGGCACAGTGCAAATGTGGTAGTATCTACATTGGAAAAACTGAAAGAATGTTTAAAACCAGAATTAGGGAACACATAGGTGCGTTGGGATGGGGGACTTGACTAATGCCTTGGCTCATCATACCTGTAAATCCAGAAAGAAAAGCTAATATCAGAACATGATATTGTGTTTATTGGTATAGAGGAACCAATTATGGCAAGGGGGTGGCAACTATGATAATATTTTGCTGAGGAGGGAGCAATATTGTATTTATTCCCTATGGGCTACAGAAAATGAAGGTATGAATGACAAGATTGAATAGGTCCTTTCCTGAATAAATATGTTCCCATTTGTACCAGTTTGATAAAATGTGATTGGATGTGTCTGGGTAGAGTTATAATATGGGGGGGGGGTGCTTGCTGATAATGTGTGATATATATTAAATTAATATTAACCTGAACTTTTTTTGTCTTCACTTTTCAGATTTGCAACAGTGATTTCCTCCACAATTAATTTGGGATCCAGACTCCATGTGGGACTCTGGTCACCATTGTAGCTCCACGCACACCTAGCCCCCCTTCCCCACCTGTGTTCCCAGCCTTGACCCCAGCCCCAATTGTTCTTACAGATCCACTCCTACACTACTAACCTTGTTTGCTTCATGTCTGCTTTTTTCTCCTCTTAGCCTGAAAGAGTGAAAGCGGCTCCACATTCTCCTACAGCTGCTGCAGTTCACAGAGCCTCCCACCCGCAGCAAAGTAGACAGTAGCTCTGATCTGCAGACAAGTATTGATCACTGCTGCTGCACAACCCTCCCACCTTGGGTGGGCATTTTGATTTATAGCTGACCCCTGTCACATGACCCAGGTTATTTCCCCAAATTCCCATTAGCACATTATATGATCTGACCACTAGAGGTCGCTACTGATCCCTCTAGTTCAATAGTTCTCAGTCTTTGCCATAGTGAGCCTCCCCAAAGCCAAGGAAAAAAATCTTGAGCCTCCCCCAAATATTGAAATAATCTTTGGCCTCCCATAGAAAAACAACATACTTTGCACAGTTTATCAGGAATAAAGTGAAAATTCTTTGAATAGTTGGTTCTCACTTATTCAGCTTATTGACCCCCCATACCCCCGTAAACCTACTTGCTCTGCTATTTTGATTCTCAAACTCATACACATCTCGCATAGCGCCTACTCCCTAAGGAAATCCGACCTTATCCTAGTAGATGTTCCCAGGACACGTACCACAGCTGGCCAAAGAGCTGTCTCATACGCCCTTCCAAACATTTGGAACCAACTACAAGCCATGCTGAAACTAACCAGCATCTTATCAATTAACTCCTACAAAACACTAGCTACCTCTAAATTAAAAGACATATGTAGGTGCTACTAGGCCCCCAACACCAAGTCAACTTCCTAGGTACCAACTGGCCCTCTACTTATTAAGCTGAAATGTGTTGCATAATTTAGGGCAAGGTTAAAGCTGGAATGTACTGCATATATAGCATAAGGACTTCTATTGTGTATACCACTTGTATCATATATTTTTTCTTTGTTGTTCTACATTTCATATCTCCTGTCTATGTAATTGCGAACTGTATGTGTATGTGCCTCAGGACCTCCTTGTGAATGAGCTTGCTCAGTGGAGTATTTCCTGCAATGAACTTGAACTTGAATTGCTGTTACACCTTTTTGCAATGCCTTCCTGGTCAGACTGCTTTTTCATTCTGTTTAACTTTTACCTGGAATAACCTTCATACCCACTTCTGCCTCTCCCCCTCTTATTCTGCTCTTAAGCAACTCCTCAGGGATCCTTTTGCTTTCTCCTGCTCTTGTGCCTAGTACCTTTCTGCTAAAGCCTTGTATATGGGTTGCTATACTGGGCTGTTCTGCCAAAAGCCTAACTGGTCAATTGTTGCCTCTCACTATTTGTTCATGGTTCCTATTTGTTTGCACTATTGTTTTTTTTATTGCTTGACTGCTTTGCAGTTACCTTTGGAACTGTATTCACTTGCTACCCTTCCCCAGATTAACTTTTAATAAGCCTTAGCTCAGTGTACCTTTCCTAGTCACCAATATGTAAATAAATACATAAATTGCCTGTTATCCTCTTTCAGTTTGCCTCATCCCTTCCCACAAAATATCTTGAATTCAAAATTCAAATATACTACTTTTTCGAACTTGCTTGAGCCTCCCCTGGAACATGTTGGGGCCTCCCCAGGGAGGCTGGCCTCACCATTTGAAAAACCCTGCTCTAGTTGAAGCAAAACTATACAGCTGGCATCTTCACTCTGTTAGTATTGCTGCAGACAGCTTTTATAGTTGTCTGCTTAGTTCACTAATCCAGTTTGCAAACCTATGCCCCCTAAAGGCTTGTGGCACACTATAACTTCCAGTCAACAGAGCAGGAGGCTGGTGAATGGCTAACCATGGCCAAGCAACTCATTAACATGCCAGCCCAAGCATTGCCATCACAGAACCCCCACCTTTTTTCCCCTACATAGCGGTAATACATCTTTACAACTGCACAGAGGGAGGTGTGTGACCTCGATTTTCTTAGCACAACAGGGCACAAAACAGAACACTGGTACGCAGGGGATGTTCTGCTAGTAATGTGCAAATGTGTATGGGGACATTCCTTTCAGCTGTCAGAATGTTTGTTGCTGAGATTTACTATAAGGCTATCTCTGCAGTAACCTTTACACCCACTCAGATCACAGAAGAACATTATATGCCGAGCTATTGATTGACAGTATAAGCAGATCATCATTCATTCACTAATTCCCAAATTACAAATACTTACTATTCAATAATTGTGGAAATACGAATTTTAACACAGATAGTGGTTTATTGCAAATATTTTACTTGTTGTCTTTTACTATATCTAATGAGTGCTCATCTCCATTCAGGAGTGTTGTTTTCTCCTTTTTGTAATGTACTCATTCATTGAAATCTGTTTTACGGGCAGGCACTCTGGAAAAAGCCATTTTTGGGAAGGTTTTCAACATTATTTAAACATATTACTGATTGTTTAGGATCAATAATGTTTGCTTTTTATTTTATTTAGTTTCTGTTGACCAGGAAGAAGAACTAGACAATGTTTACCTATTTTCAGCCTTGTACCGTGGGGAATACAGATGGATGCCAACTGAAATTGAACCATATTTTTTTAAGCTGTTGGCGGTATTTTTAGTGAATGGGGAAAATGTGGCCAGGAAACAGGGGAAATTCCCTTACTCTTTTTCAAGAAGTGCCATGGGATCCTTAACATCCACCTGAACTACCACCAGAACAGGCAGATGGGGCCTCGGTTTCACATCTCATCTGAAAGACAGCACCTCAGGAGTGCAGCACCCTCCTCATGCTGCACTACAGTGTCAGTATTAGGATTTAACCCAAATGCCTGAAGTGGGGATAGAATCCACAGCCTTCTGATCTTCTGGCCTCAGAGGTGAGTATGCAACCTGCTGAGCCACTGACACATGCCTGGACAGTACCTTTAGAGTAAGTGTCGTCTCACACTGGCGTTAAAACCAAGCTCCTGTGGTGTATGGTTTTCATTCCCTTAGAGTACACGTGAGACCATTCCTACAATTCTGATAGTATCATCAGAGGACATACTGTATAAATACACCATACGTTGTACTGCATGTTATCCCTCTCCTCCAACCAAAAGTCAGATACCTACACTTTATTTTGCCACAAAACTGAACACATTTGTCATTTCTGATGAAAGTATCAAAGTGACATCGCAATCATTTTATTCAGCATGACATCATCATACTTGAACATTCAATGTCTTAGTATGCACAGTATGTATGGTGTAGTCTTTTTCTTTGCACACATAGCATGACAGTGATAATTTGACGGTGCACTATCTATCCTCATCAGTAATCATTGGCCTCACACTTTGTTCTCTCAAAAATCATAATATAGTATATGGTTTGGGCTTATTGTGTATAAAAAACTGCCCCCTAAAGAAGTTTGTTGTGCAAATTCAGAGTTGTACATGTTCTAAAAATGCTGTGCATGTTTCATCATTAACATACGCTGCATTTCCCCACTGCACCAGCTCTCCCCACTTTCACTGACTCAGCAGCTCTCTACTCACTCACATATAGTTAAAAAAATGTCAGCTGACAGTTTTTGACTGACAAAGAAAAGTTCATCCTTGAGCAGGAAAACAAAGACCAGCTCAGAAAATGGCCTCAGACACAGATCTCTTGCCATGCATACAGTACCTTCTTTTGGCACTTCAAATAGGATCTTTATTTTTTTTTAAATGTGGCATTCTAGGTTTAATTATTATTATTTTTTTGAAACCATATACTTTAACAAATGAAACTGTTTGCCATGTGTTTCTATGTCGGGGTTGTGATAACAGTGAGGTCCATATGCTGTTATCTCAACCCCTTGATGGAAACACAGGCTCACACTGTATGGTCACCGATACATTATTGCTTATATCCCATCCTTTAGTGACTATATTATAATTGAAATATAAATTCGTTTCCTTCATAAATTACTTACTGTTTCAGTAGAGTATTTTTGTTCATCAACTACTGCATCTAAAAGGCAAATAATTTCAAAATGATTACTTTAGTAAGAAACTAATTCTCTTTGCAAGAAAAAGGCCCTAGTCAGTTTTACAGACCTGTTTTTAATGAACACATATTTTTTGTTTAATTTCTGACATGTTAAAAACAAAACACACATAATACAATAATAAGGGATGCTACCTTATTAAACACATATGCTAGGCTTATGCAGCAATATGACCTTATGTGCTGAACAGCATGGTTTTCACAAATGGCATAGCAGCAACACTGTTTTAATAGAATTCACAAGTGCCATTTACCATGCCATGGATAAAGACCTTATAACAGGTTCAGTGTTCGTGGACCTGACCAAGGCCTTTGATGCAGTCGACCACAAGAATCTAATAAATTGGCTTGATGCTGTCTACCTAGGGCCACTAGCACTTGTTTGGTTCAAAGACTACTTGACTGACAGAACTCAGGCTGTCATGATTTGAAACACACTGTCGGCAGTTAATAACATCATAAGCGGCATACCACAAGGTTCTAATCTTGGCCCCTTCATGTTTGCCCTTTTCAAAAATAGTTTGCACACAATCTGCAAACATGCATAGATACTTCTATATGTGGATGATGCAGTTCTCTTTACACATAATGACGGCATTAATGCCATTAACTTTTTGCTCCATTCCTGCCTAGCCTGGCTTCAAAACTAGTTTGTAATAGAAACTATGGCGCACTGCTCAACTTTCACAAGATGCAGTCCATGCTGTTTGAGACTAGGCACATAATAAACAAGGTATTCTCCAGTTTCTGTGCTCAACATCAAGCAACAGTACACCCTTAGCTAAGACTAGAGATGGTCAAAATCTGCAAATTTCGCTCTGTGAAATATTTCTCAAATTTGCATTTTGCAAAATATTTTGCAGGTACAAAATGTGAAATTCCACCCACAAAATGCAGAATTTTGCCACTGAAATATGGAATTTTGTCAGAGAACAGAAGCATTTCACAACTCACGGATGAAATTCTGCTGTTCGATGGTGAAATTCTACATTTTGCGGCCAGAATTTCTCATTTTGTACAAGCTAAATATTTTGCAAAATGAGTGAGATTCGCAAAATATTTTGTGGGGCAAAATTCATGATTTTGCCATGAACTTTGCCAATGAAATTACATTTCACTGCATTTCTAGCTATGACACTGTCTTTCAAGTACCTTGGGGTTCATCTTGACCCTACGTTATTCTTCAAATCCTATCTCCAACAAACTACCTCCCTCTTACATCAGAAGCTAGGTGCTCTCTACCATGCTTAACATTTCTTGCCTGAGGCCAGAACCCGCATTGCACTGACAAACCTAGTTCAATCATTACATTATGGATCAGCTGTAATTGATGGTGCCAGTAAATCCATACTCCAGCAAAGACACAATCCATATTACAAAATATGTAAATTTGCCTTAGGTTGCAGGTCCAATGTTCACCATTGTTCAGCTCTCAAATCCCTTAACTGATCTCGCCTGACATCAAATCCAACCCACCTATTGAACACTAGTAAACTGAACTATGCATACCAGGAGCACCCACTAACATCAGTAGCTGAATCTTGCTCATTAACCTTCCTTCCTCCTGCTCTGCAACCAAAAACAATATAATAATACCCATGTTTTGCTAAAATATGGGTCAGCGCTCTTCTAGTTATCATTCAGCTTCTGTTTGGAACTCCCTACCCCCTTCTATCAAAATATCTTCCTCTACCTACTCCTTTGCCAAGCTCCCAAAGTCACACTACTCCTCAGCCCAAGCCTGCACTTGCTTCCGATAACCTCCCCCTGTCATGCTCTCCCACCTTATACTAGTTAATTGCACCCACCGACCAATCTCGGTCACATTTTTCATTTTTCTCCTTCATCTTCCTCCTCCTTTCTCTATCCTCAATTATATCTTTGCTTATTACATAACAAGCACTTTTGTATATTACATTGCATACTGCATTGTGTATTACACTGTATATTTACAAGTAGTAGCACCATAATGTATGTGCTCATGTTTGCCTATAACTTGCTGTAAATTTGTACATATTCACTGTAATTTGTTTTCATGTTTGTTTGGGCTTCTGCTCCCAGGTTGTGCCCCAAAAAAGTACTTGTTACCAGTGTCACCTGATAAACAAAGTTAAATAAATAAATAGGCTGAAGTGAGAAAAGTGATAATGCTGTAACATCTTTTCTTAAACGCTCCTCCAAACTCCATGAGATACACAAATACATCATATGTTTAAATGCTTTGTGTGATGCCTCTTAACATGGGGTTAATATGTGACAGATTCATAATGCAGAAGGATAATCCATGATCCAAGGACAGAACTGATACTCCTGATACTAAGGAAAGAGGCATTAGCAAAAAACAAGTGGAAAGTGAGAATTCAGTTCATGTGAGTAGAGTGCCCTGTTTTATACAACCTGTGGGATCAATTTCCAAACCCAGTGACTGTTGCAAGTCCCTGGTGCACCTGTTGTTTGCCGCATACAGCTTGGAGCATTTCCCAGCTGGCAATTGGGATTTTCATTCATGAGTGCTAAATGCTATGAGTAAGACTAGTTTTTCCCTGGTCTAACTTGTGCTATTTGGTGGACCCTTTTTAAAGGGCTGGCACTAAATCTTTGGTGCAAGCTGGCATAAATTGTGGAAACTGTCACAACTGTGCCTGATGCACTAAAAGTGGGTGCAGCTGCATCAAGTGAGTTGGGCATTTATTTGTTAATTTATTTGAGATAATCAGAAAGACCTTTGAGCCAGATACTCATTTACAAAGGTTCCACGTCATACATAGTGTGGTACAGGGGAAACAGAAACAGACAGGTTGCTGTGTATTACATTACAGAGATTATAATGGTTCCAGCATTATACATAGTGTGGTACAGGGGTAACAGAAAACATTCAGGAGGCTGTGAGGTTACCTAATTTCATATTGTGATATACACTAGCTACAAAGGTGAAACCATAGACAAGGACATCATGGAATATCGGGGTTTAGCACAGCCCAAGATAGGGGAGAGGCTGTTTGTCAGGACAGAGTTTCTGTGGGAAAGGGTCTGGAGCCTGATTTGAGGTTGGTCTAGGGGCAATCACATAGGCTGGAAGCCAGGAGGGGATTCCTTAGACTAGATTTAAAAAGGCCTAATCTTGTTTCTCTGGATATTAGAGTGAGGAGTGCATTGGTCCAGGATGGGGCATTGTAACTGAAAGTTCTTTGGAATTTGAAGGTCCGGGAATGGGGTACCCTTAGTAATGGTTTGCTTGAGTTACGTATATAGTTGCACCAAAGACAGGGCTGATACAGGGTTTGATGCAAGCCCTGCATCACCATTTGAAAATCGAGCCCTGTGTGTTAAGCCTGTTGTAAAATTATTATCATAGGTTTCATAGGTTTCATAGGTTTACAGAGTTTATAAAGACTATAGTCCATACACTCGCCATTTTCTTATGTATATCCAAAAATATAATTTTTGATCATATATTGATCAATTTGTATTTTAAAGGATTCCATCGTTCTGCTGACTATTATTTCAATAGGAAGCTTATTCCAAATCTTGACCACTCTCACTGTTAACCAATACTTTCTCCCAAGTGTTTTAAACCTATCTGATTTAATCTGCAGTGGATGAGCTCTAGTACCATAGGGTTGATCCCTTAATACAAGACCTAGCTGTTCCCAGAGTGTGGGGTCATTAAGTGCCCTATATATTAAACATAGATCACCTCACATCCTCCGATACTCCAAAGTATACAGGCCCAAAGCTGACAACCTCTGTTTATACTCCTACCCCTGGACCCCAGCTATCCTCCTTGTTGCTTTCCTTTGCACCTTCTCCAAAGATCTTATATCACCCCTGACCCTGGAGCCCAAAACTGGGTGCAGTACTCCATATGAGGACGCACCAAAGATGTGTAAAGTGGCAAGATAACTTCTTTTTATTGCTCTTTATGTGTCTATTTATGCAATATTGTATATTGCTAGCCTTTTTTATTATTTGATTATAATGTGGCCTAAAACTTAAGTTGTTGCATATTTTAACTCCCAAGTCACTTTCTTCAGTGACGACTCTTAATAACTCATTTCCCAATCTATACTGAAAATGTATGTTATTTTTACCAATATGCATAACTGTACATTTTGTTACATTGAAAGTTGACCCTTGCTTTTGTGCCCATTCTTCCAAATTATTTAGAGTGGCCTGGAGTATATTTGCATCTTCTTTATTGTTTATCACCTTACCCACTCTGGTATCATCGGCAAATTTTGAAAGCCATACATCCAGGTCAGAACGCATAGACCCAATATAAATGCTGAACAGACAGGGCCCCAACACAGATCCCTGTGGGACGCCGCTGGTCACATCTGTCCATCCTGAATACTCTCCCTTTATACAAACCCTCTGCTGTCTACCCATAAGCCATGACTTGATCCAGTGAACAATATCAGAATGTATCCCCAAAGTACTGAGTGCATCAATCAGTTTGTCATGTGGCACTTTATCAAAGGCCTTGGAGAAGTCCAAGAAAATCACATCCACTGAACTCCCATCATCCAAGGTCTTATTTACTTTACCATAAAATTCAAGAAGATTTGTCTGACATGATCTGCCCTTACTAAACCATGTTGTGTGTCATCCGTTTTCCCAGTTTGCTGTTGGAAGTCTATAATATAATCTTTTACAATACCCTCCAGTACCTTGCCCAAAACTGAAGTCAGGCTAATCGGCCTGTAATTTTCCACATTCTGCATAGATCCTTTTTTATGTATAGGGACGACCACTGCCTGTTTCCATACCTCTGGTACCTCCCCCTCTCTTATGGATTGTTGAAAGAGGCTGGTAATAGGACCTGCCAGTTGTTCTGCTAATTCCTTTAATACTCTAGGATGCAATTCATTGGGACCTTGGGCTTTGTTCTGGTTTAGTGACTTTAGTTTTCTTACCACATCGCATTCCATTAGGGTAATAATTGGCTTACAAGATGCCAAACTACTTTGAGGTATAGAAATTGTAGGGTGATTAAAGACTGAAGCAAAGTAGTTATTATAATGTTCTGCCATTAACTGGTTGTCCATTATAATAGATCCATCTTGATTTCTCAAAGGGCCTATGTTCTTTATATTACCTTTTTTATTATTTATATATAAATAAAATGATTTATAATTATCCTTTACTTTAGTAGCAAGCTTATATTTGTAATTCCTTTTTACTTGCTCAATGTGTTTTTTTGTGACCCTTAAACATTTTTTATATTTCGCCCAACTACCCTCATCACCACTTAATTTTACTGTTCTATACATTCTATTTTTTTTCTTTATTTCCTTTTTAATTTTTGATGTCATCCATGCAGGTAGAGGTTTCTTCCTATTTACTGACTCGTATTTTTTAAGAGATGGAACATGAGTCTTAACTAAGCCATGCAGTTTAGTTTGTAATTTATCCCACATGATAGTAAGTGAGGCATCCTTGAATTCATTCTCCCAGTTCCATTTTAGCAAATCGGTTCTCATGCCCTCAAAATTTGCTCTATCGTACCTAAAAATGGAAGTTTTACCTACATTAACACTTATTTGTTCCATGTACTTAAACTTAACTATTGAATGGTCACTAGCGCCTAGTGGTGGCAAAACTAAACAGTCCTGTATCTTATCATTTAAATTACTCAAAACCAGGTCCAAGATGTGATTTCCCCCTGGTATTAGTTGTAACATACTGTTCTAAGGCAGCTAGATTTATTATTTCTAAATATTGCTCTTCTATGGCTGTATTTACTTGCAATGTATTCCAGTTTATGCCTGGTAAATTGAAATCCCCTATCAATATGACATCATTCAAATTTGCCAACTGCTTACAAAGTCAGACAGCATAGAATCTTCCAATGTGGTGAGATAGGGAGATCTGTAAACCACCCCAAAATTTAACCTAATATTCTTTTTAAAAGAGATTTTTACCCATAATACCTCACTGTTTTCCCATTTTGAGGTATCCATGCCCTCTGATACAAAATCCTCAGATATGTATAGGGCCACCCACCCCCCTCCTCTTGTTCATTTTCTGTCCTTGTAATATAGACTATAGCCTTGAATGCTCCTATCCCAAGTATCCTCTGGTTTCCACCATGTCTCAGTGATAGTGCAAATGTGGATACCATGGGTATGTAAGATGACTTGAAGCTCATCCATCTTGTTGTTCAAGCTTCTTGCATTTAATGAAATAAAGTTGATTTCGGATTCAGAATGTCTGTTTTTGGGTACTGTATTATGTGTAGTTTCATGATCCCCCCCCCATTTTTTAGTTTAAATGTATGTCAATTGTCTGTTTCAATTTGTAGGAAAAAATACACTTTCCTTGCTTATTCAGGTGTAACCCATCCTGAGAAAACAAGTAATGTCCCTTGAAATCCTGCCAATGGTCTATATATTTATAGTCTTCTCTCTGACACCATCGCTTCATCCAACCATTTAGCCTAAGTATTTCTTTTGTTAGTGCTGCATTTGCTTTTGGTACATTATATTATTATGTTTTTATTGAAATCAAATAAATAGAATAATTTATTTGATATGGCAATCCTTGTTAAATCGTGAAGATTTGTTCAAGAGAGGAGTTGCTGGTACATGGCATTTCAGTAGAAGATTCACATTTTCCAGAGGAATGTCAGCATTTGGCAACTATGTATTTCTGCCATTTTACCTTAGGCTGCCCCCCCCCCGGACTCATCACTGCAACCTCTACAGTACCCTCTCCTTCTCATTACTTGAAGATAGGCACCATGCCCACTGTGCCTCCTTTGTTGCCAAATTCTGTCTAGGGTCCCACTCCCTACCATCTTACATCTATTCAGTTCTTTCCATCACCCTCCACCCACCTACACCTTTTGCAACTTGGATGACAGTATCCTAGCCCTCCCTCCCAGGTCCACTGCTGCTGGCCAGACCACCTTGTTGAACTGTGGCCTGAAGTTATTGGATGCCCTCCCCTCAGCCATCCATGCTGCCAACTGTCTGTGACACCACCACCAAGCTCCTAGCCCTCCTACAGTTTTGCAACTGCATATTGGCTGCTGCTTTGCATCCTCAGCTTCCATGATGCCTCCTTTTAATATCGTGTAGGCTGCTTGCCCAATTGTTAATATTTGTACCCTTTATCTCCTATATCAGCATGGCATCCAGTAACTCACATATTATTCTGTATTGGTTCCAATTATACAAATATTTACTCTGTAATCACTTTACCACATATATGTATTATGCACCATGTTTGTTAAATCCACTGGAACTGTAACTCTGTTTAGCATTCTACCTGATCTTCTCATTTATTTATTATTATACCTGTACTACTCCATGTTTGCTTCTCTACCCCTTTCCCCAAGATGCAACTGGAGCGGAACAAATTCTGCTCAGTGTGCCTTCCTCGTAAATCTTTTAGATAAATAAATAAAATGTGCAGAAGGTAGGAGTTTCATGTTTAGTTGTAAAGTTCTTTCCGCATTACATTTGTTGCAGTAGCAACTGCATGGAGGATTTCTTCCGTAGACTAAGGTCTGATATGGTTCTAATGAATCTGACTATGACTTAAGTACAGTCCTTTAAAACATGATATAATTTTATATTTTTGAAAGCACAATTTCACTGTGTTCTTGAATGTGAATTGTGAGATAGGAAACCGAATTAAGCTTGGATAATTCTGTTAGCCAAAACAGCATGAGAGAACATTACTTGTTACAGTAGCTAGAAATGCACTGAAAAACATTAATTCATAATAATTTATTAATCGTCATATGCAATTTCATATTCAAAAAGGTTTTCAAGAAGAAATTGCAAAATGTAAGTAAAAATAATAATACATAGTACAAAGCCAGATAAAATGTTCAGGAAACACATTTCCGAAACTTTAAAAATAGAAATACAATACCAGGTTATTATAAGTACATTTTAAATTTGGAAGGAATATATTAATTGTATAATGTTTATATAAAATGTTCATGATTCCAGTGATTTAGTTTTAATGTGTTTATCTTCCTTTATCATGTCCTTATTTACCAAATCAGCTACTACTTTTATTCAGAGCAAGGTCTCATGTTTGAATCTGGGGAAAGAATCTCCTGTCTTTTTTTTCCCCAGTCTTACCTATGGTAGTTAAATAAAGAGCCAATCTGTGAGAATGTCAATATTTTCTGCATAAATCTAATAAATATCTCTCAGGAATATTGCAGTTCATTAAATGTTTGCCAAATAGTTTTGTCCTGGGTTAATCATACCATGGACAGTGCAGAGTTACATGCATTAAGTCCTCAATTTTAAGGAGGGGACAGTTGCACAGTATAGAGATTAGTTAGTTTTTATTGTATCTGGCCAAAAGAACATTGCTTGCAAAAGCTTTGAATCTGTTCCTAGTGAGAATTTCTCTGTGGTCCTTATTTGTAACAGATTTAAGTTATGGTTTTAATTTATATTCTACTATGGTGTGTACCAACCAAGATGATATTTTTATATTTTTTAATTCGTGTACAGTAGGTCTCTCTGTCTAGAAAGTTCATATATTCATTTTGTTATATAAGAAGTATATTTAGTACTGATGCTTATATTTTGTTCATACCAGTTTTTGAGATATATTAATCCGTTCAGTTTCAGAAATGTTTCAGTTTTGAAGAGCCATGTATTTCTGTTAAGTTGTAATAATTTCTCCTTTTCTCTTATACACAGTTTGGTTAGTGGATCAATTATATCTGTTTTGGTCTTCACCCAATAATTAATTAATTTTGCTTGTATCATATGTTCCAAACTTGGTTGCCCAATCTGTGACCTAACCAATGTATTTGGTGTACAAGTTGGTATTCATAAACATTTTGTATAGGCACTATTTAGTACTGCTTCTAATTGTGTAGTATTAGCTATACCCCAGACTTCGGCTGAGTACAGTATTTGTGTGGTGACGTTTGCATTTAAAGTTTTAAGTAAAAGGACTATCGAGTAATCACCACATAAATGACTAAAATGTTCCAAAGCCATTAAAGTGTTTTTAGTTTTCTTATAATGGTAATTTATGTGTTTATTCCATTTATGATTACTTGAGAACCACACTCCAAAATACTGATACTCTTTCACATATTTCAGTTTTTTATAATTAAGTAGAATGCTCCTATATATTTTTTTACTTCTAAAAATTTCTACCAGTGTTTTTTGTATATTAGTTTATAGATTTTTTTTCAGAACACATTTTTCCCATTACATGCAAAGCTCTTTGCAGTCCAGGCCTGCTGGTTGATATTATCATGAAATCAACCTTGTATGCTAGTACTGGATTTTTTTACAACCAGTCTTTGGAGGGTGATGTTCATTCTCCCTGATTGCCTTCAGTATATCATCTATGTAAATATTAAATAAGACTGGGCCAAGAACACAGTCCTGCCTCACACCTAAATTGATATTAATATTCCCTGTCAAGTCGCCTTGTTTTGTATACTTTATTTGTACCCATGTATATGTATACAATCTCCTAATTAGCTGATTAAGTTTGATTTGATACCTAATTCCTTCATTTTATCCCACAGTATTTGTCTCTTAATAGAGTCAAAAGCAGAAGAAAAGTCTATATATGCAACAAATAGAGTCTGCTTTCTAATAATGCAATATGTTTCTATAAGGTGGCTTAAGAGGAAAATTTGGGTTATTATACTTTTGTGGTTTGTAAATCCAGCCTGTAAGTGTGATAATACTTGAGTCTGATCCATCCAGGCAGTTAATCTTCCCAGCAGTACTTTGGCAAAGAGATTAGCAAGATTGTCCAGGAGGCTAATTGGTCTGTAGATACTTGGGTCTGAGTTTGAATCTTTCTTAAATATTGGTAATATGTAACTTCCATGCCAGGTTGGAGGTAAATATGCATGCATAATTAAGTAGCCCACCAGTTCACATTCAATTTACAGAAATCTATGGAAAAGATATTGGGACTTGGAAATTTATTTTTTTAAAACTACTGATGGCACTAGTTAGTTCTTCTATTGTGAACCATTTAAAATCCCTGTCAATCTCCAACTGTTCTAGCAATTTTCTATTTTGTCACCCCAGTATATGTCAGCAAAAAAGTCTATCCATTTGTCTGGAGTAATATAGATATCCAACCTTGTTTTAGTGGTTTTCATGCCAGTAGCTACCAAAGACCAAAACATTTTATCATTTTTGTTTCTAACTGCGTTATACATGGTTTCCCAAAGTTGTTGTTGATGTTCAAGTTTATTTAAATTAACATGTATTTTATATTGTCTCCTAAACTGATTAAGTAGATTAAGATTTTGTTTAGTGTTTTTTTTTTTATGGCTGTGGGTGGAGCCTACAGCCATTTTTCTGTCTGTAGCTTGAAAACGGAGTTGTGAGGAACACATGTTTTGGACATTTCAATGTATCCTTCCATGCCAACTGAAATAAAATATTCCCTTCTTTCTATAAAGAATGTTGGACACATAACTCAAAGCTGCTTATCAGATGTCATTAGGAAACTGAAACAGCTTGTTAAATATTTGTTAAATATTGCTTGTCTATGAAACTGGAGACTTGCACATTTAAATACTAAGCATTTATGCTGTACACTTCAGCACTGCTTTGTACTGAAACACCTTCTTTGGAAATATGTAAGGATTAAAAAATCAAAATTATATTGCTGTTTTGTAGATCTCAAAACAGCTTTTGATTCAATAAGTCGAATTTTACTGTGGGATAAATTATACTCATATGGTATTGACCCAACCTTTTTGATGATAATTAGAGAATTACATCAAGAATACACGGTTGAAAGTGAGATATGACCAGGCAGGAAATTTAACAAATAAAATCCAAAAAAAAACTTAGGAGTGAGGCAAGGTTGTTTACTTTGCTCCTTTAACATTTAACCTTTATATTGACCTGATTTTAGGAGTTCTTGATAAACCAGTTTCATTTACCTTCTGTATTAAAAAACAAAGTGACTTGTCTAACTTATGCCAATGATATAGTTTTAATATCAACATCTAAATTGGGATCGTAACAGAAATTAACTTATTTTTCAGAATTTTGTAAAACAAAACTTCAAATCAATAGGGATAAATCAAATATGGTTGTCTTTGGTTTGGAAAGTAAATCCAAGCCATCTATTTTTTTAGATGGTAAGAAAATAGATACAGTAGACAGTTATAAATACCTGGGAGTAAATTTTGATTGGAGCTGTTATTGGTCATTCCATATAGATAAACAAATAAGTAACTTAAAGTTAGCAATAAAGGCCTTTAAAAGATTCAACATTAATTTTGGACAAGCCTCAGTAGAAGACTTATTAAGAACCTTGAACATCAAGATCATGACTTCCGTTTTATATACTTCTGAAATATTATGGGAAGAAGCTAATGTTACTACTTTGGAAAAAATATAAATCAAACATATAGATATCTTCTGAGGATTCCACAATCATTACCTGCTGAAAGTTTGAGATTTTAATTGGGCCAGAAATCATTTAAAATTCAGATCATGGAAAGAAGAATATTATTTATTTTAAGTTTATTTCTTCTACCAGCATATCAGTTCCCCCGATTATGCATGGAAGAAGAATTGGAATACAGTCAAAGAGGCTTCATGCCTCCCCTCATTTCAACTATTAAAAAGACCTTGTTTCCAATAGGTTTGGGTCAATTATTGTACAAGATATATTTAACTCTGATTATATTAAGTTTCAAGTTAAATCAAGATTGTCAAACACTGAACAGGCAGAAGATCATTCTAAAATAATGCACTTGGTAAACTTCAGGTGGTATAAAACTATGAAGCTATCAAGTGGTTTAGATAAATATTTGACAGCTCTGTCTAACTGGAACACAAGAAGAGTTATAACAAGATTCAAAATGGAATTATATCCTGGTAATTATACAATGTTACGACAAAAAAGAAATGGAGTTAATACTCCATATTGTATATGTAACTATAATGTGGAAGATGATCTAAAGCATATTGTACTACATTGCCCTCAATTTCACAACCAGAGGAAATGTTGGTTGGGTTCTATTCTGGCTACCCTCAGTATTCTCCCTGATAAACTTTTAATACACTTGTTCAATTCAAGTGATATTCGAATATTAAAAAAATGTGAGTCATTTTCTGATATCTATTATATTACGAAGAAAGGTATTTGAAAGGAACCAAATGAAAGAAGTATTTAAACTTTGATAATATTATAGTTTGTCTAATGTAATAGGAACTTATGCCTCTGGATTGTAATGTATGGTATGTACCAAATTTTAAACACTGATTTTAATATTGTGATGACATTTGTCGAACAGAAAAAAAATTTCTACCTACCTACCTACTAAGCATTTAAGCAGCTTCTTGATGCTAGTTAAACTTCGGAATGTATTGTCTTTCAAGAAAGAGTCATACCTCATCAATGTCACCCTTTCCCCAGGAAATCTATGATTTACACTGTTTTTTTAACCTCTACAGACACTATCTGATGAGCAGTCTCAGACATATGCCAGGTCTTCAGCGAACTGCTTAGTCTAAATATGTATCAACAAGAAGACATTTTTTACTATCTTTTGGGGAAAAATATATTGAGCTACAGCAACACACACACACACACACACACACACACACACAGACACACACACACACTCTCTCTCTATGTATATAAATATTATCCTCGTGGCTACAACATTCAAAATAAAAATTGCATTCTTATATGTTAGAAAAAAACTGTTTATGTCAGTGAACCCAGTAAAGTTCAGTTTAGAGTAGATTTCCATAAAATATTTATCTCATATTTTGTACACACACACACACACACACACTGTTCACCATCCTCATGGCCACAATACTGCCAGGTGGCCTGGGTTCAAGTCCCAGCTGAGGCATTTATTCTTTCTCACCTCTGTTTGTATGTGTTCCATAAAATAAGCACACCACACTCCTGTGTGATTGTTACAAGTAAATATTTGTGTTGCCATTGGGTTGTGCATTTGAGAAAGAGAAATGTGCTTGAGGACGGCCAAAATTCCAGTTGTCTCAATGGCACAGCTGGTTAGTGCAATCAGAACGGTATTCCAGGCAGCCTGGGTTCAAGTCCCAGCTGAAGCACTTATTCTTTCTCACCTCTGTTTGTATGTGTCCCATAAAATAAGCACACCTGACTCCTGTGTAACTGTTACAATAAAGAAACTGTTTGTTTATGTCAGTGACCACAGTGAAGTTCAGTTTAGAGTAGATTTCCTTTCAATATTTCTTATCCTATATTTTGTATCCTGGATAGTGCAGGGGAGATGCTACATCTCATTGTCATAGGGATCTTCATTTACACATTTCTGCACTGTATTTACTCAGGCTGTCCCAGATTAGATGCACTATTTTTTTTTTTTTAGTGGGTCAGGATTTTTCAATTTTGATAATGTATTTCTTCAGGGTAGCCTTGTCCAGGGCCCTCATGTTCAAAGGAGATGAGCAGCACTTCCCAGTGGAAATGTCAGATGTACCGTGAAACTCCAACAATGCACCACAGCATGATATTCAAATGTGCGGGATGCACCTGCTGCAAGGAAATGAGCCAAAATATACACAACTAGTATGCCGTGCAAGTCGATGGTGTGTTCCCATGCATATGCCGCACTGTGGCATACTCAGTGGGACATTTGCCCCTCATAGCCCAGAGCAGCGTGGCCCACAGCTAGTCCATGAATAGCTAGCCTAAGCCAGCCAGCCACCCACCCACAGGTGGGCTGTTGAAGTGCACCCAGGTGTACAGCAGCCTGGCAGCCCTGGTGGACTAAAGGTACAACCTCCAATCCTTGACTGATCCAACTCCATCCCAAAAGAGCTCCATAGTGTAGGGCCCTCTTGGACCCAATCACACCACAGGAAACCATGGTCCACATCCATAGCATAGAGGACTCTCACCCACTGCCTTGGTACATAGACAACTCCATTCCCCCATACCCTAGCTGCTGTGGAGACTGGCACTGCCCTCCACACCTTTCCATAGCCAGCCACTGACTGCACTGGACCTGGGCTGGGGACCTTCAATCCAGAATGACACAAGTGGCTATACCATACATTTGGGCACTACACAATCTGCTGACCCACCATTGTATGCAGCTATGTGTATGTCCCAGGCAAACCATAAGAGGGAATTGAAATACCTCCAATGCATACTTTGTTGATGCTGTATCTTCCTGCTGTAATACACTCATCCCCATTCCCCTGTGTAACATGCCACCATCTGGACTGCTGAGCTATCCTGGGTGGCATGGCGTGTGGTATCCTGCAATGACATTTGTAGTGTATGCTCCAGGCTATGGATAGTGCATTTGTGTTTCTCCAATTGTACAAACAAATAGGAGGTCAGCTGTAACATGCCTGTTCTGGGACCTGTGTGAGTGAGTACAGCATCAGCTTTCACCCACACTGAGTAGTGCAACAGCACTGGGATGATGGAGCTACATGCGAGTGCCTAAGGTGTATGGCCACTAGGCATTATTGTCCACACACATCTTGTACCTATGTATGACACATTCCAGCATCCTACTGCTAATTCTTCACCACCTGAAAATAAGATGACATTTCTTCTGAGAACCATCCAGGCTAAATATATAGCAATCAGGAGGCATATTCTAGGAACATACATTGTAAAAATTTGTAAAAAGAAGACCACACTGAAACTGCCTCTCAGCAGATCTGCATTGTGCAAATTTGTTAGAAATAATGGGTAAAAGCATTCCAAAAGCTCTCCACAGCCATATCATCTCTGACCAGACTTTGTAGTAGTTGGTAACTGCTTATTTCATTTTTCTTTTCCTGTCTGCAGTGTTTATAAATGTAATTTTCATATTTGAAAGTTAAACTACTTCTGTTAGTCCTAGAGTTCAGTGTCTTACTATATTTATCGTAGAAATAAATCATCATGTTGTATATTTTTTCCGGTGTATTTCAGATTCTAATGCTGATTCCATTTCAAATATAAACTGCATAGAAATTTGATCAAGAGAAGCGTCTGATTTTATTCCATCATTTTCTATTATTTCTATACTCTATTACCTCATCTTGTTTCCGTATTATTGGGGTATCTATTGTTCTAATTAGGATAAGTGGCATATGGTCACTTCCCATCCTTTGAATGATTTTTAGATTTATATATTTTCCAACATCATACACTGAATATATTGTATAGTCAACAGTAGAAGACCCCCTTGTACTTATGTGAGTTGTCCTCCCCTCCTGATCTGAGGGAAGGCACCCATTAAGTATTACCAATTAAAGTGTTTCCAAAAGATTTGCCAATTGTAGATGTTTATCACTAGTTTTTATCTATTGATCTATTGTATGTCTAGATGTATCCCTAAATTTGCTATAATTTCTTCAAGTTCATTATTACAGTTTACATCAACAGATCTAAAATTGAGATCACCCATGATCAATATGTCTGTGCTTTGGATATTAGTTATCAGAGTTTTCTTGTCATTTACTAGTTTATTTGTCAATGCTTTAACATAGAAAAATGTATTAATCGGAGGGATATAGATATTACCCAGCAGTAGAGTTTGACCCCAGATTTTAACCAAGAAAAATAATTAGTTTTAATAACAGTTTCCATTACTTGTGTATATTCTGTTATTTTTACATATGTTATTAACTCCCCCCCCCCAAAAAATGTCCCAATTTCTTTAGTTTTTGCCCAGGTGTGTGCAAACTAACATAACCATTCAAATCTATTTTCCATTGTTTCTACATTGTGCCAAGTCTCCGGTAGCATTATAACATCATTTTGAATAAGAAACCCGAAAAGCTCAGTGTTGACAAATTTCGTAGTGATTCCTGCAGTATTCCAAGAGATAATGGCTAAATATTCACAGTATTTTTTTAAATATTCAATAGTAGAACTGTTAGGTGAAGTATTTTCTTAAGAGATAAACATGACACATTGCTCTCCACATTATGTTCATTGTCTGTGAGTCAGTCATTATGATCATTCAGTATTTCAAATCCATTTACCACATCAACATTATAGCAAATACTGCTTCCATTAAATGTACTTAAGGTGGAAACAGATCTCTGTAAGTCATTCATGTTCAGGCAGTGAATCCCTATATTGTCAAGCATTACACTTTTCCATAAGATTTGTTCTACTAAAATTTTTTTGTTTAAAATCAAATTAATCTGACTCCCTTCATCCCTATTCTTATACACTCTGTACACTTCAACAATATCATCTTCTTAGAACTCTACCCCAAGCATGTTAGCAAACAGTTGTGTTATAAGTTGTTTACACTTTATTTTAGGTTCATATCCAAGAGAGTGAACCCCTAAAATGTCTGGCAAAACTGTCTGATAACTATCCAATAGTACAATATCTTGAATCGATGGGGCTGCTGTAATTTTTTGGAGCAATTCTTTTTCTGTAGTAATTCCACTGTCTATGATTTTTTTAACATTTAACATTTTCTCACCTTCACCTGGCTAGCCCCATTAGACTGACACCCCAGCCCCGTCCCTCTGGAATTACTGGGGCTTACCTTACGCCCAGCCCAGGAGGGCTGCCTGTAGATACTTGGTCACCATCCTACTGCCGGCAATGTTTTTCCCCACCATTTTCTCCCAAGGACCCTTGGAGTGGGAACGCATGCATGTGGAGGCACGCATCGGTCCCACGGCCCAAGTAATGGCCCCTTTCCTCCCACCACCTGGCTCCTCTCTTGGCCCATGCTGTCCCCAGCCTCCACCAGGTGGTAGCCATCAGCTGAGAGGAGCCACCCTACCTTCCCAGAGAGGAGAACGTGCCTGTCAGCAGCTCCATCCAGCTGCGCCCTTCCCCATTGCTGACCTCCAATGGCCCAGGCTTGTTCCCAATCCAGGGTCGCCGGCATGACATAAGGTTAAGTGTCCAGTGCCTTAGCCCTCAGTACCAATGGGCTGGCCTGTCTATGATTTTTTATAGTGACACAGGATAGTTTAGGCTTAATTTAGCTCTGTTCAAATGCTTAGAGTTTTGCTAGACATAATCTGCCACACTTTCTTGTTTAAAAAAACAACAGGATTAAATCATTACCCAAGCAGTCCTGGTCTCTAGAAGCTTTAATAATGTCATCCTCCAGGATAACTAATTGCAGCCATTCCCTGCAAATCAGATATGCCAATATCAGAATAACTTACTCATTCTCAGTTTCATCCTTCGTAACCCCTCTAAGTAGTAAGGCAATGTGTTCTAAATCAAATTGTTCTGTTTTTTTGCTTTCCGTGAACCTGTAAATTAGTTTATCTTCTTCTTGTTTTTGTTTTTTGTGGTATTAGCTTTCTTTCTGACCTTTTTCCTCTCTCCTTTTATAGGGTCTCCTTTGTTTTTCCCTGTAGCCTTAAACTGAGTCACTTCTTTTGTTTTAGAATAAGTTTTCTCATTTTCCTCTTCCTTTACTAGTGTGAGAGTTTCAGCTACCTTTCCTTTTGTTTTATTGTTTTTTTTTCCTGTCTGGTATAGGGCTAGACAGAGCTTTTTGATTTTTCTTTTCTTCCCTTTTGCCCAGCTGCTTGTCTTTTTTTCCTTTTTATGTATTTTGTTACTACATTGCTGTTCAGTCTGTTTGCTAGCTTATTCAGATGGATCCTTTTTATCTGATTGCCTTCATTCCTTAATTAAAACTGTTTGTGTTTCCAATATATTTTTATCGGCAATTTCTACCCTTAACTGTAGGAGCTCACTCTTTATTAAAATAATCCGTTCCATGATTGCTATATTTACCACATGCGGATCCTTTAAAACTTGCATGAGATGTATTTAAAAAAAAGACAGTATGCATGTTGTTGTAGGCATTGTGAGGTCTGAACCTTGTTATATGTATATGTCTTTTGAGAACTGTGTTTTTGTTCAACTTGTAAAATATCCTTCATGCCTATTATAGTTTCCTGAATTTCTTGTCTAATTTCTCTAATTTCCTGCTGTCTACTTGTATTGAGTTGTATAACCCTGTAATATCCTTCCTGGGGCTGAAATCTGGAAACTGCTGAAAGCTATTATTAAAATGGGTGTATTCCACAGTTATATTATCCACAAGAGCAGATTCCTGGACTAGTTCATTTTGTCCAGAATCAGCTATTGAATCATCCACAGTGATTGACTCTTCGCGCAGTATACGTAAATTTAGCAGAACATTCCAAGGAATCATATTTTAAGTTTTCAGCAGTTCCCTTTAGGTCCCCATTATATGGTGAGTGATTTATATTTCTATTTATATCTAAACTTAAGATAGGTGTAGATGTGTCCTTAATATATGCATCTTTTTTTCCGCTGGTAATTCCAAGTGATTTGTAATTAAAGTGTGTCCATTTATTCTAATGGGGTCTCCTTTTTCTTTTTGCCTTTTTGATGCTGAAACAGCTTCTTTTCTTGCTGTCTAACCTCACCAATATTTCCTTTCTGCCTCTTGCTCAATCTCTGATTTCCCTTTTTAGTTTGTGTATTCTTATTTTTTCTTTATTCACCACATTGCTCTTTGAGTTTTGTGGTGCCATAGCCTCTTTTGTTTCAACACCGCCACCTTTCTTGCTTCTTGTTTTCATGTTTATGGTCAATTGGCCAATCAGTTTAACAATCTAATTAGCAAGTCAATAAATTTAAAATCTTGAAGGTTATTATTCTGTTACACTAATTGCAAGAAAATTTGCAGTGAGGAACAAATGCAGCAACAAGCAATTACCCAATAAAAAATAACATTTACAGTGCTAGTATACAATTAGAAAATAATAATAATCCCCTCAGTGCTGATCAGTTATAGTGTAGGGATATATCAGCAATTAACGATTCTAGAGATATAGATAAAATATTGAACAATATTCTATGTGGCTAACTTTAAACAAGTAAGGTCCACTAGTTTTGTGTTAAAATCTGTTTCATGTGCTATAGGTACACAGGAAAAGAAGGCCTTCTGTGCTGCAGGAGCTATGGGCACTATTCTTTGTTCAGTTTATCAGACCTCAGAAAGAACAGAGAAGTAAGAAGGAACTCTGATTGAAGTCTCACTGTTTAATTATTAATAAGAAGTAACATTTCTAAAAGGAAATTTTTGGAAACCAAAAGTCCAGGACCAGTAAATGCAGCATACAATACAGTACTTGGTGTAACAAGGTATTGTCCTGGAGATGTCATGTATTTGCTTGGTTATATAGGCACACAGTTCCATCTGCTAGTTTAAATGCCTGGTAGTATTCAGTTCAAATTTGCTCTGTTTCAGTTCAACAGATTTCCTTCTCTGTCTTGGACCAGCCACAGTTTTCCCAGTAAGAATATAAAAGTTAAAGCTGACAACCTGGAGAGGTGTTTGTATCTAATTTGAGGGTCGAACCATAGATTTTACGCTGTGTGCTGTGGTGCTTAGCCATCTACACTTATACAGTTACACCATGTCTGAAATCTGAGAAACAACAAGACAAAGCGATCCAATACAAAATTGAACTGCTAACTCGAGCATCAGTATACAGTTCAGCAGTTTCAACAGGACAGCGCAAGTTCTTTAGATGAAGTGCCGAAAAAGGTGAGCAAATACTATACCAGCAGCACACATGGCTCTCAGGTTTTTATATACATCAGACGGCTACTACAACTGCATGCTACCCACTGGAAAACATAGAAACATAGTATGAATCACTTGAGATCCATAGAGGGATTTATAATAAAAATGTAAATCCCATTAATTGCAATTTTAAAAACTGTGTCTGGCAACAGGCATGCTGATGTGTAGCATTAGCAGATGAGGCACTGCCATACCATTGCTAGGCAACTGCCTGCCCACATGTATAAGAGGCAGTGCCTGGTAGTGCTGTCTGCTGCACCTGAGCCAATATATAAGTGGAGTATTCTGCTTCCAATCAGAATAGGAAGAGCCATAAATTTTTTTACTGGCACACAGTGCTCAAACAAAAATGGCATAAGCTATTATTCTGTAAGATTCAATAAAGTGCATGACTTTTTTAATTAATTGACAAGCAGTCAGAGCAAATAAGACTTTAGGAGAATATACTGTATGGTTAAATTTGATAGCATTTTGAATGTGTAAATGTTTTTAAAGTCAATCAACATGATGCAGTTTACTATAGCAATAATACCATAGTGGTCTGTGTTAATGTGGTAACAACCAGAACAGGGGTAATAAATACCTAGACCAAATGCTGAGGTGTTTATTAACTCCTTGGTACAGTTATTACTGAGGAAACCCAGACCATACTATGGTATTAGCACTATTATACTGGAAAAACTAAAATAAAAAAAATAAAAAATAGAACTGGCAAATCCTCATGCTGCAGTGTGCCTGTGAGAAACAAGAAAGCAGGAATTGTTTCTCACTGATGCACTCAAGGCATTCCTAGGCATTTCTGATTGTCAGAATGCAGAGCCACTGTCCCATTATTCAGTCTACTGTCTGGTCACCACAGAATAACTGAACTGAAACTCTGCATCCTGATTGGCTACGAGGGATCTCTTCTAGTATGATATCAGCTAATTAACATTATTAAGTTTAAAACAGAATGCGAAATCAGTGTACATTATAATACTCTTAGCACAAATTTTCCACATTATTATTTACAGTTTGTAGAGCATAAGGGAGCCTTTGGACCTCAATTCATTAAATTAATTGTATGGCAGCATTCAATTATAGGTTGGTCAAAAGTAAATAGCTGTTTTTTCCTGTTCAAATGAGTACTGTTCTACACCTTGTGTGTTATGGTTTTCATGTTTTGTGGCTTGTGGTTTACAGTTGATAGTTTATGGTTTATAGCTGCTTAATGAACATTATTTCTATTTATCAGGCAGCCATAGATACTGGTACAAATAAAACAAGGGAATTAAGGGAGACTTTAAAAAGTAACTCTAATTCACTCCTATTTGTGTAACATGCAGGGATTGTATATAAAAATAAGGTTATCATATTTATGGCAGTTTTTTTGTTATAGTTTAGAATGATGCCTTGAAAAAGACACATATTGGTAAAACAGAGCATAAATATATTTTAAATAACAGAGGATTTATGTATTATTTATTACATTCTGTCATTGTTTTTGTCAGAGCAGCAACTCCTTCTGACTTTGCAGTTTTTCTGCAAATGGCAAACTCCACTGATGGAAGAATAATATTTAGGTACTGATTTCTGGCAGGCATCCCACTTCTTTTGAGATCCATAAATAAAAATTGATTTGAAAGTTCTTACTGTTGACATGGAATGTATTTTATGTACCATTGCAGCCATAGATATGTTCTGATATTTCATGAAATATCTAAGAACATTCTCTGTGGTACTGCAGGCAGGCGTGCAGGGAATGTCTCCAGAGATATCACAGAAATTTCATGAAATATCTGATTGTGTCTTTGGCTGTAACTGTACAATGCCCACCCCCAATCAACACACTGCCATCCTTAGTCACTGAAGCACTTGTAATGCATATTGAATGTTGAACTATGCATCTGTCATGCCAAATCCTAATCCCAATCAGCAAATCCCAAAACCTCAAAATTTATTCTGGCTTCCAAAATATCTATCTAACAAATACTTAACTTTTTTTCCCATTAAAACTAACTAGAAACTGTGTCTAATCTGTTCCTTGCTACCGCATGTCTAGAAAGTACAGTTGCATGCTTGTCTGGAATAAATTGGATTCTGTTGGTATCTATTGGAGCCCTGGGTGTTTGTTTATTGGTTGGTGAGTGCTCTGCTCTGCCTGAACTGTGTTGTTTTTTGTTTTAGGCACCGTCCTTCCTAGTGCAGCCTTTTTCTTGAAGTTATGTCTAGAAAGTAGCCAATGCACTCATCTTTAGGCAATAGAACCACAGGTGTAGGTAGCTATTGTGGTCATGTGTACTCTTTCTTTTAATTTAGTCAAAATCTAAGGTATATTCAGTGTGAGCTATTTGGCTGCATGATGAAATTGGTTATGTCAGTAAAGAGCTCTTAGATCTTGGTGTAGAGTTTCACACAAGCCTGGGTTTGACTCCCCATGTGAAACTTTTTTTTTCTTTCTCACTACAAATTTTCTAGTATGAGGGAGACTGCTAGATGTTATCGCTGCTGCTGGTGATACACTTTCAGCAAGGTTTTAAGTTATCTATTGCTGATAACTTGAACGGTTCCAGGTCAGACATTGATGTTTAAATACAACTGGGGAAACACTTCAGTTTTACAAACTGTTAATTATGAATATTTACTGGAGCAGTGTTTGTGGGTGTGTGTATGTGTGTATATATATATGTGTGTGGGGGGAGGGTGTCTGCACTCACTACTTGACATCTTTTGCCACAGCATGCATCTCCTGTCTAGAAAGATTAGTGCAATGGTATAGGTATAAACTACCAAGCAATATAGGTAGGGAACCTAGTATGATTCACAGAGTGAAACATGTGTTTGCTCTCTCACTATAATTTATATAGTATGAGATAAATTGTTAGATGTCAATGCTGATGATAGTGACAGACTTTTAGCAAGGTCTGAGTTCTATACCTTTGATAACTTCAAAGTTCCTTCTCATACTTTGATGTTTAAATGCAATTTAGGAAACACTACTTTAAATAGACAGACTTAGCTATGAACAACCACTGCAGTTGTGAGTGTGCAGGATGGGGGGTCTGCATTCACTGCTGGATGCCATTTGACACAGCATGCATCTCCTGCATAGGAAACGTAGTGCAACAATAAAAGAACTGTCTGTCAAGCAGTAGAGGAAAGGTAGCCTGGGCTAGATTCCAAAGTGGGAATATATGTTTTTTTTCTCAGCAAAATGTATGTAACATGAGAGAAACCTCTAGAAGTCATGCTGATGTCAGTGAAGATTTTTAGCAATGTTTGAAGTTTTATTTTGCTGATAACTTGAAAAGTTCCAGCTCAGATTTTAAGATTTAAATGTAACTTGGGAAACGCTACTTAAAATTGATAGACTTTTATTTATTTATTTAAAATTTGGTAACCAGGAAAGTCGCACTGAACTAAGGCTCGTTTCCAGGTGTGTCCAGGGAGCAGAGGTTATTACACATACAAACAGAGGGATGATATGTACAAATATGGACTAAAGAAAGAAGCATGTAATAATTACATTAAGATAAAAAAGTTGATGTGTCATATTTACAATATGAATAGAGGAAAAAAGAAAAGGTCAATTTGCAAGTGTTGAAATGTTTGCATGTTGAATTATATAGTGAGTAAGCAGTTAAGGTTGACTGTTGGGCCAAGACAGCCAGAAAAGTGAGATTGCAGTATTCAAGCATGAGGAAAAGGGATGCAGAGTGAGACCAGGGCACAAACTGATAGGGGAAAGGGCAGAAATAGAGAGATCTAGGGCACAGGGCAAGTGCAGATGGAGGTAGGTATTGGTTTGATTGAATGCTTTAGTAGGGGAAGGTGGGAGAGAGGTGGATTTGGAAGGGGATACTATTCCAGAGGGAAGGAAGCCTATAGGAAAATGTAAGTTTTCCAGCCAAGAAGCAGACTCTTGGAAGGGTGAAAGATTCGGTGCAAATCGTGCATGAATCATAGGGGAAGGTGATGGCGGGATTGAGCAGGGATGCTCGATAGGAAGGGAGAGTCCCAAACCAATATTTACAGATGAAGGTGGTGCAATGGGGCAAGAGTCTCTGCAAGAGGGACTAGAGGGATGAGGAGTAAAGATCAAAGTGGCGTGTCAGGCATGGGGCATTACCAGTGAAATGGCAGAAGGCATAAGAGAGAACATAACATTTGGAAAGGTAGGTGACTGGGGCTGCACTGAACACTACATCAGCATAGTCAAAGGCTGGGAGGATCTATTTGGCCACCAAGTCATGCCAGACTGGAATGGAGAGACTGTCCTTGAGCAATAGATCAAGCCAATTTGTGGGCACAGTTTAAAGTGAAGAGGGCTGAAATGGGGTGAGAAGTCCAGTGTGGGGTCTAGCCAAACTCCAAGGTATTTATAGGTGGGGAGCCGTTCGAGAGGAGTGTTTGTTTCAGAGAAGAAGGAGAGGAGGGAAGGGGTCCTGGTGAGTTTTTCTTGGTGCCAAAAGTCATGGCAACAGTTTTATTTGTGTTAAGTTTTAGGCAATTGTCATTGAACCAGGATATGACCATGGAGAAATCTTTTTGCAGGGTAGGTTGAATGTCTGTTGTTGAATGACCAGATAAGAAAAGGACAGTGTCATCCCTGTACATGTGGATCTTAGCCTGAGCGCATATGGAAGGGAGGTCATTTATGAAAAGGGAGAAGAGAACAGGACTAAGGATTGAGCCCTGGGGGACACCTGTGAGGATGGGGAGGATATGATATTGCTGATTTTGACAGACTGGGACTGGCCAGTAAGGTAAAAGGAGAACCAAGAGAAAGCGGGAGGAGAGAGACCAAGAGTACCAAGTTTGTTGAGCAGGAGGAGGTGCCAAACAGAGTCAACTGCCTTGTCAAGGTCTATGAAGATAGCAGAGGTGAGCTGCCCTTGGTCTATAGCTGAATAGATGGCATCCATGAAACAAAGTAACTGAGGATGTGGTGGAGTGAAGTTTTCTAAAACCTGTATGGATGGGGGAGAGAATGTTTAAAGCTAGGATGAAGTCATTGAGCCTCAAAAGAAGTAGTGATTCTTGGACTTTAGCAAGTAAGGGTAAAATGGATATTGGTCGGTAGTTAACTGGAACTTTCGGATCACCCCCTTTATGTAGAAGGAGAACCGTGACTGATTTCCAGGCTGATGGAACAGTAGAGAAGGCAAGAGATAGATTTAGGATGAAGATTAGGGAGCTTAGAATAAAGGGTGCTGACAGTTTGAGAAGTTTAAGGTGCAGCCCTTCAGGACTGGATTTAGCTGAATTCAGGGAAGAAAGAGCATTTAGGACTTCTGAGGGAGAGACCAGAGAAAGATGGAACCCAGAGGACTGCTTGGGGGGAAGGTATAGCAATGAACAGTGGGGAACTGGCATGGGGGAGGGCACAGGTAGTGTAGAACTTAATTTAGGAAATCATCAACCTGCGTTGGGTCAGTTGTTTGTGAGCCAGCCATGCAGAGAGTGTGCATGTGTGTGTGTGTGGGGGATGAATACGGGAGGGTTGAAGAAGCAAACGTAGATCAGCCCAGAAGGAGGAGGATGACTTGCTGGGGGACTGCAGATGACATTTGAAGTATTTTTATTTAACCTTATTTTGTGCAAGCATTAAGGAGGACACGATATGATTGGAGGTCAGCCAGGTCACTGGAGGTTTTAAAACGGCATCAAGCAAGGTCACGAGAATTGAATAAGGCTAAGATCTCATGAGAAATCCAATGATGGTGGTTGTGTTTTACCCTATTTGTTTTTAGTGGTGCATGAGCATCCCAAACCTTTAGGAATATGGGCATGAAGTGGAGGAGGGCATCGTTGACTGTGATGGGGGATAACATCGGTGACCAATTTGCTATTGTCAGGTCATAGAGTAGTTTGTGCAAATTAAGTGATTTGATGGGCAGAAACTGGATGTATTTGTGTGGGTTTGAAGGGGGATGAATCTTCCCGACACAAAAGGTAGGGCAGTGGTCACTGAGCACATCAGGAAGCACTCCAAAAGAGCATATTTGATGAGGATGGGTAGAGAGCACACAGTCGAGCAGAGTGTGAGACTGGGAGCGAGGGTTGAGGTGAGTTGACTCATTGATTAGCTGGGTTAGGTTTAGTGCTTCTATCTGGAGATGGAATTCATCTGACTTAATTAGGAACATCCACCACAGCTGTGTGTGTGTGTGGGGGGGGGTTGCACTCACTTCTGGATGTCCTTTACAACAGTATGTTTTTCCAGTATAGGAAGCTTAGTACAGCGGCAGAACTATAGGCTACCAAGCAGTACAGGGTTAATGGCCCAGGTTTGATCCCGAGTGTAACATTTTTTTTCTCACTACAATTCACGTAGTATGAAAGAAATTGTTAGATGATATTGATAGACTTTTTGCAAGGTTTGTCAATCCATATTGCTGATAACTTGAAAAGCTACATCTCAGATTTTGAGGTTTAAATGCAACTTAGGAAACATTGCTCAACTAAGCAGATGTTTCATGGTGAACATTTGCTGCAATTGTTGGGGGTGGTTGCATTCAGTGCTGGATGTCCTTAGTTCCAGTATGTATCTTCAGTCTAGGAAGCCTAGTACAGTGGTAGCTCTTTTTTTCTTTTTCACTACAATATATGTGGTATATATATATCTATATATGAAATGAAGCCCGCCTGGATGAAGTGCAGTGTCACAGGTTTACTGCATGACAAAAGGGATTAACTCCAATTGAAATTTCATTGTTTGCTGCAGTAACTCTATTGCAGAATTCTGCAGTGATGTTCTTCATCCTGGTGTGCTTCACTGTATATAAATAAATTCTGTATATAATAATATATATATATATATATATATATATATATATTATAGTGGCACAGTACTTACGGTTGAATACCCCATTTAAGTTTAAAGTGTGAAATTTGGCAGCTTAATAACTTTGCCACCGTATGATGGATTTACCTGAAATTCAGCACGTATGGAGTGGTACCATAGCTCTCTGGATCTTCCATGTTTTGTAATGGTCAGATATATTGTATGGTTGCAGAGCTACATAGCATGGCAGAATGTCATATTTATGCTTTTTTGTGCATTCTTTGCTCACACCTACAGGTCACATGGTCTGTGCGATTGGTCCGAAACCTTCAGCGAACATGAGGCTGGGGTTTCAGGTGTGCCTTTCAAAGATTTCATAAAAAAATATTAAATGGTTCAAAAGTTATTCAAAAACAAAGTTTCCCATTAAAATCAAAGGGAAAAGTTAACAAAAAGTTAGACAGTGTTGCAAATGGCCCCTGTAGTGTTGCAAATCTGCCATTTTGTTTTCAGTTGGTGGTCACAGAAATGTTTGGCATTTAAAAGTGGGACCGTTTAAGGGCACAATTGTTTTTGTGTTCACCTTGTCGAGACCTCACGATGCTAACCATGTCTTTTTTTTTGGGGGGGGGGGGTTAAACACCTCAGAAATAAGTTTTAAAATTTTTATGGCTGTGGTGTCACACATTCAACACTTTTTTGCTTTTTTTTTGCTAAAGTGTTGCAAATCACGACACTACTTTGCGACACTATGGAGAAAAGTTTAGGAAATCTTTGCCACCCTGCTGCAAAAGAACGGTTTGCTCTTTTGGGCTGACATTGGGAGGGAAGAAAGCCAAGATCCCAAAGATGTGTCTTTTGGTGGTTTGGTGACAAAATAGGGCTGCAAAGTTATGATACTCCGAAGTTGATTATTTTCCAATAGACTACCATTACAGCATCAGCTTCTCCTTTTGGGGCCCGTATCTCGGAAACACTTTGAGATACATACTTTTTGTCTGAAAATACTTAGCCCTAGGGGGCTAAGTACAAAACTAGCCAGAAAAGTAATACATTACATGAAATTTAATTTTTTTTCTAAGTCGTACGGTTCCTGAGCTATGAGCAATTTAGTATTCCAACTGTTCATTTTCTGCTCCGAGGCTCATTATTATGAATACATTCTTCATATTCACTGTGTTTTTCAATGCAGATTTTGGGTAAAAAAAGGGCAAGCGTTTTCGTTACTGTTACAGTTAACGTTTCCACTTGCGTTTCCATTACCAATTACATTACTGTTCCCATCTGCACCATCGTGTGCATTACCCTGTGCATTTTCATTTGCACTTGCATTTGCGTTACTTTTAACATTTGCATTTCCATTACTGTTTTTGTTCGCGTTTCCTTTTGTACCACCATGTGCATTTCCATTTGTGTTTCCATACACGCTTCTGTTTGCATTTCTTTGTGTTTCCTTTGGCATCATCGTTGCTGCTCCCGTGTTTGCATTTCTAATTGCATTACCTTGACCGTGCGTGTTACAACTTGCATTTCCATATGAGCTTGTGTTTGTATTTGTTTTCATTAATGTTTGCCCTTGTGAGTCTATTAATGTGTGCATTATCATTTACATTTGTATCACCATGTGCATTACTGTTTGCACTTGTATTTGCATTACCATTACTTCACTAGTTATAGTGCACATTCTCAAAAAGAAGGGAAATTCATGGCAAAACAATCCATTTCATGCATCAGTTAGAGTTGTTCCACAGTGACAAAAGCACCTCAGCTTGTTTACACATGAGATGGGGTGAGAGTTAGGACCAAAGACCCCAACACACACCCCGATGCCTGTTGGTGGGTGCTGGGTGGGCATGGGGTGCAAGGGGTGGGAAATCTAACATTAGATTTCCTCACTTTTGTCACTGGAACAACCCTAACTGATGCAATTAACTGAGTTCTTTGTTTATATATATATATATATATATATATATATATATATACACAGTATATACTATATATATATATATATATATATATATATATATATATTCTCGACAAGAAACTCTGTTTAATAGCATCAGTTAGGGTTGTTCACAGCAATAAAAGTGAGGAAATTCGATGTTGGGGTTGACCCCTTGCAACCCCTACCGCCCACCCAGCCAGCATCGTGTGGTGTGCATTGGGTCATAGGTCCCAACTCTCATCCCATCCCATGTAAACAAGCTGAGGTGGTGAAGTATGAGAATGGGAGAGTTAGGACCAATGACCCCAATGTACACCCCGATGCTGGTTGGGGGGGTGGGGTGCAAGGTGGAGTTTCAGCCCTAATATCAAATTTCCTCACTTTTTTCACTGTGGAACAACCCTAACTGATGCATTAAATGGATTTTTTTGCAATGAATTTCCCTTCTTTTTGAGAATGAGGACTAGAAATAGTGAATGGAATGTGGTGGTGGGGGCGCAGGCCCTTCGGGTCCTGCGCTCCCACCATGCGACTCTTTTGTCACATAGTAACAGTTATGGTAATGCAAATGCAAGTGCAAATGGTAACAAAGATGGTGGTGCAAATGTAAATGGTAATGCAAACATTAAGAGAATGGAAGCACAAAGGGTAACACATGGTGGCATAGACGGGAATGGTAATTCTAACGGAAATGCAAATGCAAGTGCATATGAAAATGCAACTTGTAATGTGCATGGTCATGGCACCACAATAGGAAATGCAAATGCTAATGGTAACAGCAAAGATGTCACCAAAGGAAAGGAAAACAGAAGCATGTACGCAAACGCAAATGGTGATGCACATGGTGATGCAAACCAAAACGCAGGGAAAAACAGTAATGGAAATGAAAATGTTAACAATAACAGAAACGCAAGCGCAAACACAAATGAAAATGCAAAGGGAAACACACACAGTGGCGTACATGGGAACGGTAATGCTAATGGAAATGCAAACGCAAGCACATATGGAAATGCAAATGGTAACGCGCATGGTCACAGTACATCAATAGGAAATGCAAATGGTAACGGTAACAGCAACAATGACACCAAAGAAAATGCAAACAGAATTGCAAACACAAATGGTAATGCACACGGTGATGCAGAATGCATTGCAAAGAGAAACAGTAGTGGAAATGCAAATGGTAACAGTTATGCAAACACAAGCGCAAAGGGAAACGCATAGCAAAATGCACTCATGGCGTACATGGGAACGCTAACGCAAACGGGTACTGAAACGCAGGTGGGAACACTAACTGTTACAGTAAAGGACGTGCACACCATGTTTTTGCCCAGCAACTGCATAGAGAAACACAGTGAGTACAAAGAATGTATACGTAATAATGGGCCTCAGAGCAGAAAATGAGCACTTGGAATGCTAAATTGCTTATATCTTAGGAACCGAATGACGTAGGAAAAAAAAATTAAAATTTCATATGATTCATGACTTTCCTGGATAGTTTTGCCCTAAACCCCCTAGTGGGGGGCTAAACACTTTTCTGATGAAAAGCCCGTATCTCAAAGCATTTCTGAGATACAGGCCCCCAAAAGGCGCGGCGGACACCGCAATGTTAGTCTATTGGAAAAAGCGTCAACTTCGGAGTACCGGAACTTTGTATCCCTTTTATATTTTGTCACCAAATCACCGTAAGGCACATCTGTGGGATGTAGGCTGTCTTCCCTCCAAATTTCAGTGGGAAAGAGCAAACCAGTGTTTTACATAGATACATAGATACATAGACAGTGTCGGCAGATAAGGGCCTATGGCCCACCTAGTCTGCCCATTTGAGCTTGTAAGTTCAGTTTGTTTTCCTAGAAGTCTATTTCCCCTTACCCCTGACCTCTAGAATTCCTTTATGTCTATCCCATGCATTCTTAAATCCCGTGATTGTTTCAGCCCCACCACTTCCTCTGGCAGGGTGTTCCACTTGTCCACCACCCGCTCTGTGAAGAAATTCTTTCTCATGTTTCCTCTGAATCGTCCTCCCTCCAACTTCATCCCATGCCTCTAGTCCTGAAACATCTTTTTTCACTTAAAATAGTGTTTTCCTGCACCCTGTTCCTCCCTGTAAGATACTTGTATGTCTCTATCATATCCCTCTCCCTCCTCTCTCTCCAGGGAGTACATGTTCAGTTCCTTCAACCTGTCTTCATAGGACTTGTGATGCAACCCATGCACCATCTTTGTTGCCCTCCTCTGAACCTTCTCTACCCTGTCTATGTCCTTACGTAGGTATGGTCTCCAGAACTGTACACTGTACCCAGGTGAGGCCTCACTAGTGTCTTGTATAGCGGAATTATGACCTCCCTTTTCCTGCTGGTGATGCCCTGCCTATACATCCCAGCATCCTATTTGCTTTACCTGATGCCTTGTCACACTGTTTCCTACCTTGAGGTCATCAGAGATGACAACCCCAAGATCCTTTCCTGCTTGGTGCATGCAATATCCTCACCCCCCAACTGATATATTGTGCCAGGGTTTTTGTGCCCCATATGCATTATCTTGCACTTCTTTGCATTGAATTTCAACTGCCAAACCCTTGACCATTCTTCAAGTTTCTGCAGGTCCCTTCTCATTCTGTCTACACCCTCTGGTGTGTCCACTCTGTTACAGAGCTTTGTGTTTTGCAGCAGGGTTGCAAAGAAGTCCTGTTATTTTGGCCATAGTGTCACAAAGTAGTGTCACAAAACACGACACTTTCGCAAAACAAATCACTAAAGTGTTGCAAGTTTGACACTACTTTGCGACACTACTTTTCCCAAAAATTTCAAAAACATGTCTGGGGTGTTTAACCCCCAAAGAAAGACATGGCTAGCATCCACATGGCTTGACTAGGTAAACACAAAAATAATTGTGTCCCTTGAGTGTCCCAATTTTAAACGCCAAGCATTTCTGTGATCAGTAACTGAAAAAAATAGCTGACTCATGACACTATGGGGTCATTTGTGACACTAAAACCTGCATTTGTGACACTGTCAAACTTTTTGTCAACTTTTCCCATTGACTATAATTAGAAACTTGTTTTTTGAATAACTTTTGAACAGTTCAATATTTTTTCAGCAAATCTTCAAAAGAGCCGGCCCATCAGTGCAGCGGTGGGATTTCCACTTGCGACGCTGACGACCCAGGTTTGGGAATGAGTCTGGGTTGTCGAATGGCCTGGCTGGGTAGAGAAGGATTGAGCAGCCTAAGGACTGCTCTCCAGGGTGGGTTCTATGCTTGGTGCACGAGAGACACATAGCGGAGGCTGGGTTAGTTGCCCTGTTGTACCGATGTAAGGTCAATGGGTATGTGACAGGGTTAGTCCCTGCCACTAAATAAAAGTACCCATCCTTTATATCTTTCTCTGATTGCAACCACTTTCCTCCCCTCTTCTAAGGCTATCCCTGTATTTTCTGTATGGAGGCAAATCACCTCCTTACACGGTGCATATCACTGTCATATCCTCTCTAGCACACTGCACTGACAATATAAGCATACACATTGTATAATATATATATATATATATATATATATATATATATATTTTTCTGTATTACAAACCAATCACACACACAAAAAAAAAAAAAATTGTGGGGAGTAGTGCAGTGTAATGGCTGTGGGGCAGCAGTCTTCCGGGAGTCTTTCTGTAGGCTGAGATGCTGCCCTATTTGCAGACAACTCTCTGCCCTGAGGGAGGAAGTTGCCCATCTTCAGGCCACACTGGACAGTAGTAAGGGGACCTTCCCCCAGGCCACTCTGGATGGTAGGAAGGGAACCTCCCCCATCCAGGGAGCACCAGAGCCACCACCACTACCTCAGAGGTTGAGAAGAAAGCACAGCAGTTGGACCACAGTGGGCTCATGGAGGGTGAGAATGGTGGAACAGAGGCACACCCAGTCAGTTGTTCCACACCACAATCCATACACCACTCTGGGGGAGCATAGCTCCCCTATGGATGCACCCACAGAGGAGACTAAGGAGGCTGAGGACAACTGTCACAAGGGAGGCTCACAGGAAGGAGGCAGAGGACACCACAAGGAAAGGAAGCAGCTCCTGGTGGGGGACTCAATTATTAGGGGAATAGAACTGGGGGAGCAGGGAAAACTGAAGTAAGGTGCCTGCCTGGTGCCATGGCTTGGAGAGACAGGAAGCGCATCCTCAGGATCACGAGAACAGCTGCACGGGAGTCTGAGCTGGATGTCATTGTCCACCTAGGGACAAATGACTTTGCTAATCATGAGATTAGAGCAGTGCAGAAGGACTTTGTAAAATTGGGGAGGGGCCTAAGACAAGTAGCACACACAATATCCTTCTCTGAGGTGCTGCCTGTCAATGACATGAGTGAGGCGAGGGTACTTTTCACCATGGAGTTTAATGAATGGTTGAAAAAATGGTGTGCAGCACAGGGGTTTGGCTTCATTGGGGACTGGGGTTCCACCCGAGGGGACACCAGCCTATACTGGCAGGATGGTCTGCATCTGTCCAGGAAGGAACAAGTCTTTTGAGCAATCGGTTTAAATGCTTCATTGCAAGCTTTAAACTAGTCAAGGGGGGAGGCACTGATAAGCAGCAGGAAAATCCCAGCCTCTCCCTACAAAACAGGGTACTAAATGAGAAAAAGAACAAGGTAGAAAGTTCAGTGGGGGATGCTGCAAAAGAAGGTAAAGTCATCAAAAAAAGGAGAGCAATGAGTACCAATGCCCGTAGTCTGAGTAACAAGCTTCCTGAATTAGTGGCCTTGATGGAGGAGGAACATCTGGATATTGTGGCAGTCACAGAAACATGGTACACACAAAACCATGACTGGGACATAAACATACCAGGATACACTATCTACAGGAGGGACAGGGAGGGTAAAAGAGGAGGAGGAGTTGCTCTTTACATAAGGGAAGGAATCAAAGAAACAGAACCAAAGGGAAAACAGGGAGGAGAGAAGAAGCACTGTGGGTAAATTTGGAGACCGGCAATGGCACACAATTCGCACAGGGTTGTATACAGACACCCTTCTCAGGGGGAGGAAATGGACAAGAAAATGATAGAAAGAATACTTAGAATGGCAGAAAAAGGGGAGATATTGCTGATGGGTGATCTGAAAATGCCAGATGTTAACTGGAGTGCAGTTGCAGCAGCCACTTCAAAGAGTGGGGTTATTTTAGATGCCCTACAGGGGGCATGCCTTAGACAACTAGTATTGGAGCCCACTCGAGAGGGAGCAATCTTAGACCTGGTTCTCTCAAATGGAGATGAAGAGAGGATCACAGATGTAGAAGTGGGTAACCATCTGGGAACTAGCGACCATCGAACAGTATGGTTCACAATAAACACAGCAATAGAGTCAAGCCATACAAAGGCAAAAGTACTGGACTTTAGGAGGGCTGACTTTGCCAAAATGGATGAATGCCTAAGGAATGCACTAGCAAATGGGCAGGAAGGAGGGGTGGAAGAACAATGGGGAATAATAAAAACTGCCATCACAGAGGTAACAAGCCTTTGTGTGAAGCAAATAAACAAAATGAAACGATGTAAGAAACCACTATGGTTCTCAAAGGAAGTGGCAGTGAAGGTTCAAGAGAAAAAGAAAGCATTCAGGAAGTACAAGGAATCACAGGAGGAGGAGGACAGAGAACTGTATCAGTTAAAGCATAAGGAAGCTGGGAAGGCAGTCAGAATAGCAAAGGCCCAAACTGAGGAAAAGATAGCCAACTCAGTTAAGAAGGGGGATAAAACCTTTTATAGGTACATCAGGGAGTGAAGGAAGACCAAGGGAGGGTTAGTGAGGCTTAATAAAGAGGAGGGAAGGTGGGCAGAGGGTGACTGTGAAAAGGCAGAGATACTAAAAAAATATTTTTGCTCAGTATTTACAAAGGAAGTGGGGGAGGTACCTGAAACAAACAGTAGAAACACTCTGGATACAGAAGTTGATACCAGCGCATTTACAGAAGAAAGGATTCTGAAAGAACTCTTAAACCTGAAGGTGGACAAAGCAATGGGGTCTGATGGGATTCATCCCAGAATTCTAAAAGAACTAAGGGTAGAACTAATGACACCACTGACTACCCTCTTTAACAAATCATGGGAGGATGGGGTGGTACCCGAGGACTGGAGAAGGGCAGATGTGATTCCCCTTCACAAAAGTGGGAGCAAGGCAGAAGCAGAAAACTACAGACCTGTTAGTTTAACCTCAGTGGTAGGGAAAATGATGGAATCACTTCTGAAGGGAAGAATTGTTGAGTATCTAGAGGCCAGAGGGGCTCAGGACCCAAGGCAGCATGGATTCACAACAGGAAGGTCATGCCAGACGAATCTGATAGATTTCTTTGACTGGGTGACCAAAGTAGTAGATCAGGGAGGAGCTGTGACATGGCCTACCTAGACTTTAGCAAGGCATTTGACACAGTCCCACACAAAAGATTAATATACAAGTTAGCCAGCCTGGGAGTGGGTCCCAAGATGACAGCCTGGAAAGAATTGCTGGAGAATAGGACACAGAGAATAATAGTAAATGGAGTCCACCTGGAAGAAAGGGGGTTACTAGTGGGTACCGTAGGGTTCAGATAGGATCGTCCTCTCAATGTCTTTATAAGCTTACATTGCAGAAGGACTGAAGGAAAGTATGTCTCTTTGCAGATGACACAAAGATCTGCAACAGAGTTGATTCACAAGGTGGGGTGGAAAGGATGAGAAGGGACTTGGCAAGGTTAGAAGAATGGTCAAATATATGGCAGCTTAGATTCAATGCTAAGAAGTGCAAGGTAATGCACCTGGGAAACAAAAACCCAGGGGAAGAGTACACAATGGGGGGTGAGATACTAACAACAACAAAAATGGAAAGGGACCTGGGGGTAGTCATATCAGATGACCTAAAGGTGGGCAAGCAATGTGAGAGGGCAGCAAGGAGGGTGGGGATACTGGGATGCATAGGAGAGGCATCACCAGTAGAAAACAGGAAGTTATTATCCTCTGTACAGACAGTTGGTGAGACCCCATCTGGAGTACTGCATGCAGTTCTGGAGACCCAATCTCCGCAAAGACATAGACAGGATGGAGGCTGTCCAGAGGAGGGCAACTAAAATGGTGTAGGGTTTGCCCAGAAGACATATGAAGAGAGACTTAAGGAGCTGAATATGTATAGCCTCGAGGAAAGGAGGGAGGAGGGGACATGATAGAAACTTTCAAGTACCTCAAGGGAATCAACAAAGTCCAAGAGGATAGCATCTTTCAAAAAGTTGTAAGAACAAGAGGCACAATTTGAGAATAGAAGGGGATGGCTCAGAGAGGTAATTTAGGAGATTTTTCACAGAGAGGGTTGTGGATGCATGGAACGGCCTCCGGAGGAGGCTGTGAGTCAAAAACAGGTGGAATTCAAGCATGCATGGGACAGTCATAAGGCAATTCTAGGGGTGGGGGTAGGAAGAAGAGGCTGCTGGCTAACTAGGATCTGCAGCTTATCCATTAGGTAGGGAAATGGGCAGACTGGGTGGGCCAAGCAGTCCTTATCTGCCGTCAAAATCTATGTTTCTATGTTTCTATGTTACACAGCCCCCCCCCCCCATCTCTGTTACCCTCTTCATGCTTTATTTCTCTTTTTCCTTGGGTACTCTTAAATATCAAGTTATTGAAATAACAGATTAACGGCCTGCAGTAATGGGTAAATACAGACTCCATTTTCCTGGAATATTTGTTGGATTCCAGTATTATTTACAGGTTCTGTTCAAGAAAAGGACAAAATAATATTCAATTGCAGTCTGGAAAATAGACAGGAGACTGTATGTTATAAATGATCATTTGAGAGTCTCACTAAGAGAAAGAGAGTTTGTTTTTGTTTGAACAGGGTTTCTGTGGTAAGCACACTCCCTGCTGCAAGCATTAGCCCTGCAGTACAGAATGCTGTTTTGTTTTAGTTCTGCTGCACTGAGACTTGTTCCTTCTGTGTATCAGCTGCATTCTTAACAAGACTATAGGAAAAGCAAAGCTTGTCCCCTGTCCTGTAGAGCTCTTGGAAAAAAAAAAGAACCAAATACAATTTAAATTTGTTTTAAATGTCCCTTCATTTAAAACAAACATTATGGTAGATCTAAAAAGAGGTTACGTACAGAATCCCCCCAAGAAGGTATTAGAGAAAGAAATGTCCAGATAAGGAGGTTACCTAAAATCTGTTTGGGCTGCTCCTGGAAACAAAGGGAAGGTTTGTTCTCTGAGAAAGCATGCTGCAGTCTGACTGTTCCTTTAGGGAATCAGCGGCCCCTAGTGGCCCACATTTATAACAAGAACCTGTCAATCATTGTCTGGAGAACATTCTATGGCATGGTAAAGTTTTACCAAAGAATACTTTTAAGAAATAAACCTTAAATTAGGTTGCCTGTGTCAAGTAACACACTAAGGAATGTGTATAAAATAGTTTTGGAAGCTATTAGAAGATATTTTTATTTTGATGATGCTGTGTCACCTGATTCAGGTAGGCGGGTATATAAATCCTACCTGAGCAGGTACCTGTTAGATAGGGTCAGTATCTTCTGACCAGTGGAGAGAGAAGGTTCCTGCTGTAAGGATTATATTTGTTTTTTTCTTTGTATTAACAAAGTTTTTTTGTTTGTTTATTTCTTTTTGAAGTTTATGATATTCTTTGATGGTGCAGAAGAAAAGTTTATGAAGATTAATAAACATCCCACAAGCCAACATGGGTTGCACCTTAATTACCGAGTCCTGTGTCTATCTGTAGAACCCACACCGTAACTGGGTACTAGGGTGGGATGGACACTGGGATCATTGTACGTTCCCACCCCAACCTACAGGGATAAAATCCCCATTCTGGGTGTTGTCTCTATGAAGTTCTGCCCTTGGACTTCAATTAGCCTCCTGGCCGAGTGCTCTCCAAGCCAGTTATGGTATCCCAGCACTGGTCTGCACTGTGGTGCCAGGACCCCACCCCCTCGGGGGTATGCCAGGGGTGGCTAGGAGAGCGAGGGGCATGTGCAGGAGCTGGACGCCACGGGGGCATCATGACCAGGACAGAAACTCAGATGGCCTGGAGTGAGGGGTAAAAAGTAAACTCAAAAAAAATCTTCTAAAGGCATATCGGAGACCCTGGCCACATGTACCCTGAAGTTTTCAGACCAGTCGCGCAAACTTTGCAACCTGTAGGCGAGAGCAAAGAATGCTCAAAAAGGTTTAAATGCGCTATGGAATGCCGCTTAGTAACTCCGCAACTGTATATCTGACTGGTATGAAACTTGGCAGATCCCAAGGTCTATGCTACCTCTCAGTGCGTGCCAAATTTCAAGCAAAGCTGTCATACAGTGGGAAAGTTATTAAGGTGCAAAATTTCACACTTTAACCTTAAAGGGACACTGTCAACCTGTTTTTATGATATCATTTCTAGTTAAAAACTCACATTTTATGATTGCATACCTTCCCTAAAATTTGTTGATGTTGCTGTTTGTTTTGTCTGTTTCCTTGTTTAGTAGAACTGAAATGCATGGCAATGTATATTTATAAACAACTTCGTTTTTGTTTACAATCCTGGATCTGTTCTTGCTGCATACTTCCTGAGCATTAGAAACACACGCAACAGTGCAGTCCCTTATGAGGCAGTAGTCTCCTAAACTCCCACTGTATCACAAGTGGATAGACTGTGTTGTGGGTGTTTCCAAGTCCAGGAAAGATACAGTTGGAGCTGATTAAAGAATGAAAACAAACATGTTTTGGTGTGTGGTCTGTTTTTCACTTTTTCTAAGAAAAAAGACAAAATCAGACTACCAGCTACATCAGCAATCTTTATAGAATGATGGCAATCATAAAATGTGTTTTTATACTAGGGACACTTTGAGACCTAAAGGGGGTTGACAGTGTCCCTTTAAATAGGGTACTCAACCCTAACTATAGTGTCACTACCATCACTATAATATATATATATATAATATATATACTTTTCTCTGCCTATTCTATTCTTGTCTCTCTCCCCTGCCACTCCAGGCAGCCCCCTTGTCCTTCTACCCCCTCCCTACTTATCTCTACTGTTTGCACATGGGGTTTATTTTTTTCTCTCCTGAGACACCCTGGTGGCTACATATACCTGACCACATTAACAATCGGTTGCCCTGGCTGGTTAATTACTGGGTACTTCCTCATTATCTATTGCTGCTTGGACATGCTCGATGCATTATCCATAAGAGACCCCCCTCGGGACAGTACCATTTCTCCGCCGAGTTTCGTTTGTCCTGATTCCCCCAAATTGCTCCTGTTCATCCCGTGTCCACCTAAGCCAGACTCTGCTCTCTTAGGTATCTTGCTCCACAAGCACTTGCATGTTCCCACACTGTCCATTGTTCTTACAATTGCACCTCTTTGTACCTTACTTTGTGCCTGCTTATCTGTTGTTCTTCTACTAGTCCTTGCAGGGGACATTGAACTGAAACCTTGGCCTCTCTGCTTCACATTTACCCAAATCCAAGCTACCTTGTCCCAGCCCCCTCCTAAAGGCCTGAAGATTGCTCATATGAATATACATAGCCTTCACCCCAAAATGGCTGAACTAGAAGCCTGTATTTCTCAAAAGCTACCCTACATCTTCTGCATCACTGAATCTTGGCTCAAGCTAGCAGTAAAACAACATGGAATGGCCCTACTGGGCTTTAACTGTTTTCAGAAAGATAGGCAACACAAAAGGGGTGGAAGAGTTCTCATCTACTCTCATTCTGATTTGAACGTCATTGAACTCCCTGAGCTAGCACCTAGTCCTCCAGGTGTGCACACATTATATCTTTCACTGACTCTGGGTAACATCAAAAAATTAGTTATTGGGTATGTTTACCTGCCACCCTCCAATGCTTCTGCTAGCCTCCCTACTCTCCTAACCTCCCTTAGCAATCTTCCTCATCATGAACTTATAATTTGTAGTGACTTTAATATTGACTGGCTCAACCCTGCCACCAACAAATTGTGCTCCTCCCTCGCAGACCTTAACCTGACACAGCTAGTCCAGGACCCTACATGCATCAATACCAATATGAGTGAGCACTCTCTGCTTGATTGGGTGCTCACCAACTGCACACTAAAGATTAAATTGGTGGGTGCATTGTCTGATTGCATAAGTGAGCACTCTCTCACCTTCTGTGTGGGGAGGAATAACTACCCCAACCCATCTCCCAAGATCACCCTTATACATGATGTGTCCAAATTGGACACTAATGACTACATCAATTCTATCTACAGTACTGAATGGAACTCTCCCTGACATAAACCAAGCTCTGGACTTTTTTGTCTCCACCCTTACTAAACTCATTGATATCGTCCTCCACTGAAAAAATGTAGGTCCAAAGGTGTCAAGGCCACATGGCTTAATATAGACATCAAGATGCACATCAACCCGTTATCGTGCCTGGCAGTCCTATAAGAAAAATGGCAGTTCCTTGGACTGGCAGCTTTATAGGCAACTTAGAAATAAGTGTAATACACTCCCTAAATAAAGCTAAGCATCATCATTATAAAACTATCCAAACAGAACACCTACGCAAACCCCAAATCTTTTTGGAGACAGGTCAACTCCTTGATCAAGGGAAAGACTGCTGAACTCCAGAGCTCCCTCACTGCCCAAGGCACCTCCCACATGGACCTCCTTTTGATTTCAACTAATTTCAACTTGTTTTTTACTGACCATGATAAGTACACTTTGCTCTTTCACAACTCAGCCTCGCCCCCCTCTACCCCTCCCACCCCTGGCTATAAGGGAGCCAGACCCACCTTTCACATAAAGCTTGCCTCCTGTAAAGAGGTTCAGCGGCTTCTTACTAACCTCAAAGCTGATAATTCACCTGGCTATGACACCTTAGAACCCAAGTTCCTTACATTAGGTGCTTCAGCCCTCGCCCACCCTGTCCATGACCTCTTTAATCGGTCCTTCCTATCCTGCTCAGTCCACGACAAGTGGAAAGAAGTGATAGTCATGCCAGTGCATAAGGGGGCCCAATACCGAAGCCAAAAAATATTGGCCTATATATATTCTTTGTCCCCTGGCCAAAATACAGGAACACATAGTCTACAGCCAAATTCAGAATTACCTGGAACACCACAATCTACTATCCCCCTACCAACATGGATTCAGACAGAATCACAACACTCTCACCACCTTGATAAAAGTAACCACTGGCATTCTCCAAGCCCTAGATCACAGTTCTTACATGGGTGCCATCTCTGTCGACCTTACTAAAACATTTGACTTGGTGAGTCATGATCTTCTGCTCCAGTAGCTGCATATTCTCAGCACTTGAGTGCGTCCACAGCTATCTGTCTTGCAGCTATCAGAGGGTTAAATGGGCTGGTTCTCTCTCTCTAACCTTAGGCCTATATCCCACAGGGTGCCACAGGGCTCAAACCTGGGCCCAATCTCATTCTCCCTATTTATTAACAACTTACCCAACAACTGCAGTGGTGCATCTGTGCACCTCTGTGAGGACAATGCTATTATATATCGTTCCTCCCCTGACATTGACCGGATAAATAGCTATCTTGCTGTTCACTTCCTGGTCCTGCAAGACTGGTTCAGGCTTAATCAACTTGTACTTCATGTGAAAAAAAAAGCATGCCTTTTTATTGGCTACCCTCCTGCCCTAGTACTCCCTTTCCATCCTCAATATTACCTCTTCTAATGGTGATGCCCTGGAATCTGTTCATACCTTTAAATACCTAGGTATCATTCTGGATACCTCACTTTCCTTTAATGATCATGTCTCCATCCTGGTTAGAACCCTGAATCAAAAGTTAGGACTTCTCTACCATATACGTCCCTTCAGTACCTCTGCCTTGTGCTTTAAGAATGCCTTCTCATCCCTTCTCCCTATCCTTAACCATGGCACTCCTTTACTATTATCAACCAGTACCTCCACCCTTTCCCTCTTAACTCAGGCCTATCATAGGGTGGGTATATTCGCACTGGGGGTCAATGCTTATCACAACCACTGTGATGTCCCCACTTCCCTAGACTGGCTACCACATAAATGAAAGCTGTGATATTCCACACTATGTTTCTTGCACAAGTTGGTCCACACGTTTACCCCTTCCTGCCTCAGTGACATCATTCACTTAAGACTACCTCCTCATGTCCTTAGAACAGCCTCTCTCCCCTTCTCATCAAGCCCAATCTCCATCTCGCTTCTGCCCGGAAAACATTCTCATATGTCATGATATCAAACTGGAATTCCTTCTCTCCTACTGTGCTATCCTGCTTTTTTCTTCTTGAGTTCAAAACTAAGCTTTATTCCACTCTCTCCTCATCCGCAACCTGTTCCTGTTTCCATTGACTCCTGCTTTAACCATCCTCTGCTCCCAACTGCATCCACTATATTTGGCCTCCTTATACTTTATCCCTTGTTTCTATTCTTTGAATTTACATTTAATCAAGCCTGTGAATATCTTAGCTTGGTATTAATTTGCTGTATATTGCAACCATGTCTAAATCTATTGTTGTATACTGTTTTTTTATGTGACATTTGTTTCTTAGCATGCTTTGTACCTCCTTGTCTTTCACTAATGTTGGAAGTTGTATTGTACACATTGTTGCTAATCCGGGTCACCACTAAAAATGGACTGTAATTATCTCAGTGGACTTACCTGGTTACCAAAATTCAATAAATAAATAACTAAATAAATAAATAGTATGAGAGTAATTGTTTTATGTCATTTCAAATTTTAATGATAGATTTTCAGTAAGGTTTGACATTCAGTATTGCTGATAACTTGAATAGTTTCAGCTCATACTTTGAGATTTAATTGCAACTTGGGAAACATTAGTTCAAACAGGTATACTGTTCTTTATGAAAGTTCACTGCAACTGTGCATGTGGAGGGTGGGAGTCTGCACTCAATACTGGTTGTTCTGTGCCACATTTCCTCTGTGGGAAACTTAGCACATCAGTGGACCCGCTGGCTACCAAGCAGTAGAGGGTGGGGGTCTAGGCTTGATCCCCAGAGCAGAACATCATATTTTTCTCTCTTACTATAATTGAAACAGAAACATAGACATGTAGAATTTAATTGCAGAAAAGAACTGCAAGACTCACCCAGTCAGACCATATTCCTTACCTACTGTATCACTGCAGACCCTCCTCGATTTCTGGCTCTTTCTACAACCCTTACTTTCCACTATAATTCCCTTATGCCTATCCCATGCATTCTTGAACCCCATCACTATTGTTGCCCCCACCACCTCTGCTGGAAGAGCATCCCAGGCATCCGCCACTCTTTCTGTGAAGAAGTATTTCCTCATATCGCTCCTGATTCTACCCCTCTCTAGCTTCATTACATGTTCCCTTGTTTGGCAGGATTTTGTTTCCTGCAAAATACTCACCTCCTGTACCTCATTTACACCAGTGAAGTATTTAAATGTTTCTGTCATATCCAACCTCTCCCTCCACTCTTGCAGGGTACAAATATTGATGTTCTTTTGTCTTTCCTCATAGAGATTTTGGTGCAAACCGTGGACCATTGTAGCTGTCCTCCTCTGGACAGCCTCCACTCTATCTATGTCATTCTGAAGATGGGGTCCTTAGAATTGGACATAGTACTTTAGGTGGGATCTCACCAGTTATCTTTACAGAGGCAACACCACCTCCCTCGTTCTACTTCTGAAACCCCTCCCTATGCAACCCCGCATCCCACTCACTCTCCCACCACCTTGTCACACTGCCTACGCACATTTAGGTAAACAGATATGATTTTCCAAAGTCTGTTTCTTCTTAGGTGATCGTCACTACCTGTCCACCCATTGTGCATTCCATCTCTCAGTTTTTATGCTCCACGTTCATCATTTTGCACTTTTTTTACAATACAATCCAGCGGCCTTACCCTTGACCACTACTCAAGCTTTTTTCAAGTCTTTGCTTATTCTTTTCTTTCCTTTGGAGTGTCTACTCTGCTGTAGATTTAGTGTCATCTGCAAAGAAGCAGACCTTCTCTTGTAGCTCCTCTATCCTGTCACTTATAATGATATTACAGAGGACCAGTCCCAGCACTGATCCTGAGACACCCCGCTGGTCACACCTCATCTCCAAAGTGAACTCCATTTATCCACTTTCTATCATCTATTTCCTAATCAATTTCCCACTCAGTTTATCACCTTTGTCTCACTCCTAAGCAGCTCAACTTCCTTACAAGTCTCCTATATTGAACTGATTGATGCTATGTCTCAGACCCCATCTCCCATGCTGATCCTGTTTTCATTGCCAAGGGAAGCCTGTCAGCCTTCTTTCTGGCTAACACCATTATTTCATACAGACATTCTTTGGAGCCTCTGGTACCACTGGTACTTTGGTTATTTTTTTCCAGAGCACAGTGACTATTTTAAATGCTTAAATGGTAATGTCATAACTTACAGTAATGTTGAGCAGTATCTGGAGAACTGTATCCATCTGGTGGTCCTCTGAAAAATGAAACACACAGGTGATTACTTCACCGGTAAATGTTTGTCAGTGCTTATTTTATTTTGGGTGATTTTGCAATAGCTATCTCACAATTGCTTTTATTTGTACCTCTTCCCAAATTGGTGGCTGCCCACCACAGCGCTACTTTTACCACTTGGACTTCAACAATCCTTCATCAGACATTTTGTTTAGCACATCCTCAGCGCGACCCTATAAGTTTAGTTCCATCCGCTGAATTCACCAGTATTTTTATATTCACGTCACTATCCTTTTTGTCATAGCAGAACAGCTGGTAGTGCAGAGGAACAGTATTCTAAGCAGGTCCAATAAGTAAGTAAACAACCTGGGAAAAAGACAAGGGCCCTATGAGTAAGACCTGATGCTGAACTGATGGGGTACAGACAAGCTGGCATAACTCCAGTATGTCTTCTAAGGGTAGTAGTACCATCTTCTCCCCACTCCTCATCTTCCATGGGGACTGCTACAATTGCTGGGTCTTTGAGTAAAGCAAGGGTGATCCATGATGACATTACTTAAATGATGTTTGTTTGTTTGTTTATTTATTTGTAATTATTTACCATGGGACACACTAAGTTACTATAGCTTGTTTCCAGGTACATCCTGAGCGGTTGGTTGTATGGACCTTTTTTGTTGACTGGGGAAATGATGACCATGGCACCAGAAAACTCTTTTTGCTTATGTGGTATGAGGAGCTATCATTCATTTTGGCTTCATGCCAAGATGGTCGACCCAGGAGCTGGAGAAGTGGCAGGGAGAAGTGGCTGGGGATTTGACCTCAGCCCCATCACTACCACCTCTGAAGTCTGTGATTCTGTGCTAGTGGAAATTGGGAATAAGCTGGAAATCTTGTTGCACAAAGAAGAAAAAGGAAGAAAATGATTTTGCAAGTTTTGGTATAAGTGAGAATTTGCTGTAAGATGAAGACACCAGTCTGGAGGAGTGTCAGCTCAAGCTTGCTGTGGAAGGAAGAAAGAAAAAGGAATACCCTTGATGTTGGAGGGGCTGTAGGGTATGGGGAACTCACATCCACATTTTCTGCACCTGCCATCATCTGTGGTTGTATTGGAGAACAGTAGCTGCTGTGGCAGGGAAGATATTTGAGGTTAACATACCCAATCTTTTTTGGACTTAGATTTTGGGACTGCTCGCACCTGGGATCTGGGGTATATCTGCTCTATATTTACTTTTTATATTGGTTTGGGTGGCCTTAAACACACTAACATAATGGTGGTTAACTACTACAATTCCTTCAGGGGATCATTGGTTAAGAAATTGCCAGCATATTCTGATTAAGGAGCAGATATTCTTAGACTTGAAAAAGATAAGTTTAGGAACTGTTGGCTCCCTTTTTTTCATTTTGTAACAGAAAAAGAAGGGGTAGACAGTGTAGAAATTCTGTCTCACTATGCTTAATGCACAATAGTTCATTATTGATATTATCTTATCCTTCCTAGCCATTCTTGTTCTCTCTTTTGATATACTATGGTGTTAAGATACATCTGGTTCAGCTTTATGTTCTTATTATGAAGGAGAGATTGGGCTTCACCCTTGAATGCATTTATTCATGTATCAGTTATTTATTATTTTTGTTGCTGGGGGATTACTTTTTTGGTACGTAACAGCTCAGACACAAAGGACAACCCTAGGAGGCATACTCCAAGCGTGGTTCAGCCCCTAGCCTTACTGTCTGCTGAGCTTCACTGATCTTCACGAACTGTGAGAGACCATTCACGGAGGGAACACAGACTTCAGCAGGTGCAGAAGCGAGGATTCCTTGACAGCAGTTTTACCTGAATCCTCTTTGGAGTGTACAGTCTGGGCTTCTTTCTCTACTGAGGCAGTTTCTCTCCTTGTTTGCTCTGCTCAGACCCAGCCAACGGCTGTTCTCTTACATAAGGAGCTGTTGGAACACTTACTCAGAATTCCTGGTGGTGGTATGTAAATCAGCTGTGCCCACCACTGAAATAGTGCTCAGTTAATAGAAAGCTCTCAGGCAGAAGCAAAAGCTCAGACACAAAGGGCACCCCTAGGAGGTGCACACCAAGAGTGGTCCAGACCCTTAGCCTTACTGTCTACTGATCTTCACTGACTTCTGTACCCGGTACTGAAATAGTGGTCAGCTAATATAAAGCTCTCAGCCAGAAACAACCAGCAGCAATGGATCAGACACAAGGGGCAACCCTAGGAGGCATATGGCAAGTGCAGGTCAGCCCACAGCCTTATTGTCTGCTGAGCTTCACTGATCTTCACCAACTTGGAGAGAGACCGCTCATGGAGGGAAGGCAGACTTTGACAGGTGCAGAAGCAGGGATTCATTGACTGCAGTTCTACCTGAATCCTACTTGGAGTGCATAGTCCAGGCTCCTTTCTCCACTGAGGCAGCTTCTCTCTTTGTTTGCTCTACTCAGACCCAGCCAGTAGCTGCTCTCTCAGCATAAGGAGTTGTTGGAACACTTTTGCAGAATTCTTGGCTGCAGTATGTAAATCAGCTGTGCCCACTACTGAAATAGTGCTCAGCTAATAGAAAGCTCTCAGCTGGAAGCAACAGCTCAGACACAAAGAGAAACCCTGGGAGGCATACGTTAAGTGCAGTCCAGCCCTTAGCCTTACTGTCTACTGCTCTTCACTGACTGCTGTAACCAGTACTGAAATAGTGTTTGGCTAATACAAAGCTCTCAGCCAGAAACAACCAGCAGCAACAGCTCAGACACAAATGACAACCCTAGGAAGCATATGCCAAGTGTGGTTCATCCCTTAGCCTTACTGTCTTCTGAGCTTCATTGATCTCTACCAACTAGGAGAGAGACCACTGATGGAGGGAAGGCAGACTCCTACAGGTGCAGAAGCAGGGATTCTTTGACAGCAATTCTACCTGAATCCTCCATGGAGTGCACAGTCCAGGCTCCTTTTTCCACTAAGGCAGCTTCTCTCCTCACTCACTCTGCTTAGACCCAGTCAGCGGCTGCTCTCTCAGCATAAGGAGCTGTTGGAATACTTACTCCACACCCCCTTGATATAAAAACAAGTTTCTTTACCATCTAATCAGTTCTGGGTGTACTTTGATTTTATGTGCAGTTGATGAACCAAAGGCTTGGTACATCTAAAAGGCAGAACATCACTGATTGTTTTTACATGTAGCAGAAACAAAGGTTCTGCCCACCCACCCTACCCCTAATCCCACCTCACTCCTGGGTTATCCTCCTTTATAGGGTTTACATAGCTCCGCCCCTTCCTGCCTCTCCTAATTACTAATTACAAAGGCATGCATACTTACATACATACAGCTCAAATGTGAAGGGCTCAGACACAAAGGACACCCCTAGGAGGCATGGGCCGATAGCAGTCCTGCCCCTAGCCTTACTGTCTGCTGAGCTTCACTGATCTATCACTGATTACTGATATATATATATTTGGTCCACTCATAGCCTCTGCCTCTAGTTGTCCATATATTCCTTTTGTCCATAACAGCAAAGGACAATATCCACCTCCTACCCCCCTGCTGATCAGATACACACCCCAGCATAATAGCAGGCATCCCTTTTCTTTCATCCAAAGACTGCCTCTAGACAATCTACTTCTCTTGCCAGGAACTTAAACAGAGAACTAAAGGCCACTATGAACCTCTTGAACTGCAATAATTGTGACACACTTTTTAACGAGGGCTTCATGTACACAGTGGGGCACTGTCCAACATGTACCACAATCAGAGACCTCCAATCACAGCTTCATGCAGCATGGGCTGAGATAAAATTCCTCCATGATATATTAAATCTACCCTCACTGGGCAATGGAGTAAAAGCTTTAGTTTCAAGGTGCACTACACCAGTACCCCTACCCCAAAGGACAAACAGGCCAGGAGCTGGCAACAGGTCAGGTCTCATACAACTTGCACAAAATCCTCAATACAGGAAGGTACTAAACCTATTTAAACATCGAATAGGTACACTGCATTATCTACCATGGCAGATAATGTAATGAGTGTCAAACATTCTGTGAACCCAAAGTGGTGCATGGAGGTACAGTACACAACTAAATCCACTGAAAAGGACAAAAAGAAACCGGTACTAATAATTGGTGACTCAATGATTAGGGGTGTAAAGACTCACCTCCAGCCATGTTTCAACAATGGTAAGTACCTCCCTGGAACATCAGCATAGAGGGACACCAATCGCATAGAGGAAATTGTTTGAGGCCTTGATTGAGACACACATGTCATTCTCCACATACAAGTGGTAGTTATCTTAAAGTTTCCTACCTCGAGTTACCATTGAGGTACCACTGAGGCAATTTGCATTGACTGAATTGTGATCCTGCCTCATTTGCCTCAGTATACCCAGGTATACCTCAGTACTGTGAAACTTTTCTATGACTATCACTGTAGGCATGAATGACCTAGCCAGTAAGTCAGTAGAGGAAATGAAACAAAACCTCACCAGACTGGGCAACAAGCTTGCTTCCCTTTCATCCACTATCACCATCTCTGAAATTCTGCCAATCTGGAAAAAGGAGACAGCAAGTGGAAGATCAGGGAAGGGGACATCTCCGAGTTAAACACCTCGATAAAGCACTGGTGCCAGGAAAAATGACACCACTGTATTGGAAAATGGCAGGACTTCTGGAAATGGGAGCTCTTTAAATTCGACAGCCTACACCTCTCAAAGGAGGGGACCCGAGGGATAGGGCAAAAATTTGACATTCATGTTCACATCAGTCAGTTAAACTAATGGATGGGGGGTTGGCACAGACACCTCTAGCACAAAAAGGGTTGCCAAATGCCCCTCCCCCATAACCAACTAGTCCAGCACAAGGATGTGCCAATCATACTCAGAGAAAACATCACACAAAACATACTCAGACCAAGCATTTCAACAAAATTTCACAACCAAAACATTAAAAATGCAAATGACCAAAACAGAAGGAGATGGAAGTGCTCATAGTCTGCCAAACAAAATCCCTGATCTCACAGCTGTAATAGCAGATGCACAATTATACTTGGTCACTGTTAAGGAAACATGGTTTACTGGGAACCACTCCTCGGATGTCACCATCCCAGAGTATGCATTGTTCTGGAAAGATCATGAGAAAAAGAAAGGGGTGGATGGCACTGTATGTCAGAGACAACATATGCACAACAGAAATCCAGGGAAAACACAGTAAAGCAGATGCCCTTTAGGTTACACTAAGAGCCATGGACAAAGTCCCTGTCAGGGTAGGAGTCATATACAGATCCCCATCACAGGAGGCTGAGGTAGACATGAAGCTCATGGGAACCATCATGATGATGGCAGACAGGGGTGAGTTGTTGCTTGTGGGGCACTTCAATCTATGGATGTCGATTGGTCCTAATACACAGCAACCTCAGACTGGAGCAAGGAGTTTCTTTTTGCACTAAGAGGAGTAGGTTTGTGTCAACTGGTGATCTCACCCACCAGAGACAAAGCAATATTGGATCTAATGCTTACAAGCAGCACATAGATCCCAGAAGCAGAGGAGGAAGCCAATCTAGGGACCAGTGATCATAGTTCGATCTGGTTTACTGTGAACAATATGGAGGAAAATACCCACACCAAAATCAAGGTACTACATTTCAGAAAAGCCAACTTATCCAAAATACGAACATATGGACATATGAAGAAGCCAGCAGAAAAAGGCTATTTGGTCTACCAGGTCTGCTTGTACTGCAGGGTCCAAAGCTTGAGCTGATGCCCCTGCCCTCTCTCCCCACTCATCCTATCTTCCCTACCCATGACACTTACTCTGCCCCATGCCTATCCCAGCCTCTCTTAAAGCTGTCCTCTGTCTTCGATGAGATTACCTCTTCTGGTAGTGCATTACAAGTGTCCACCACCCTCTCTGTGAAGAAATGCTTCCTGTCCTCCCTCCTTAACCTCCTCCCCTCCAGCTTAAGACTGTGACCCCTCATGTTATGGTTGTCTTGCTACTCAGCTTAAAGAGGCTCTCCTTACTAACCTTATTTATCTCTTTCAAGTACTTGAAGGTCCCAATCCTGTCCTCTTTCTCTTCTCTCTCTCTCTCTCTCTCACTCTCTCTCTCTCCTGTCTTCCAGGGAGTACATGTTCAGTGGCGTCAGTCTCTCCTCATATGCCTTACCCTGCTGACTGGCTATCATCTTTGTAGCTCTCCTCTGGGCCTTCTCCAGCAGGTTAATGTCCATTTTGAGGTGTAGGCACCAGTACTGAACTCCATACTCTAGATGCAGCCTTACCAGTGACCTGTACAAGGGCAGTATAACCTCCTGTCTCCTACTACTGATCCCCTAGATATGCATCCCAACATCTTGTTTGCCTTTGCTGCTGCTTTCTTGCACTGCATGGAGTGCTTCAGGTCACTAGTGATCATCACTCCCAGGTCATTATCCTGTGATCGTATCCATGCTAAAAGAAAGAATCACAGGAGAGGTAGAGGACTGCTGCAATACTCTGAAGGCTACTCTGCATACAGTAATAACTGTATGCACTAAGCAGATCAGAGTCCATCTGCAATAATAGCTCAGCTGGTACGGTGGTGCAAAAACAGTATACTGCACTCACCACTGCAAAAGTATCAAATGCTTTATTAAACAGTTAAAAGTGCCACCATATTCCAATACACTGATACTGAGAAAGGACCCTGACTGGTCTCATACCTGCCAGCATGTCATCAGGGGGAGGCACAAAACCAGTCAAGATCCTTTTCGGCATCAGTGTATTGGAATGTGGCAGCACTTTTAAATGTTTAATAAAGTGTTTGATACTTCTGCAGTGGTGAGTGTGGTATATTGTTTTTGCAGTAAGCAGATCAGCAAGTTCTAAAGAAGGGAAATACCTCTCTGATTCTCTCATGAAGTAGCATCCAAAATCAAAGAGAGAAAAAAAGACTTTTAAACAATTCAAGCAAAGAAAACATGAAGCAAACATGGAAGAATATAAGAACAAATTAGAGGAGGCAGGGAATGCAATTAGAAGTTCAAAAGCACAGACGGAAGAGAAAATAGCACATGGAGTTAAGGAGGGAGACAAAACCTTCTATAGATACATAAGACAAAAAAGAAAAACTAAGGGAGGAATAGTCTGGCAAGAAACCATGGATGGTAAGATGGCGGAGCATGACAAGGACAAGGCAGAAGTGCTAAATGAGTTATTTTGCTCTGTCTTCACCATAGAAGACAGAGGCAAAGGTCCCACACTGAGCAGAACAAAGGAAGATACCCAGGGAGCAGATACTAGCCGCTTCACAAGGGAGAGGGTCCTAAAAGGGCTTAATAAACTGAAAGTGGAAAAACCCATGGGATGGATGATATACACCCTAGAATATTGAAGGAACTGGCTGCACTGCTGGCTGAGCTCTTCAACAAGTCACTAGATAACGGGAAAATACTTCAGGACTGGAAACGGGCAACAGTTGTGCCCTTATACAAGAGTGGAAAAAAGGAAAAGAAAGGAAATGACTGCCCTGCCAGTTTTACTTTAGTTGTGGGGAAAGTGATGGAGTCACTACTAAAAGAGAGAATTGTGGCGTACCTAACAGATACTGGAAAAAGAGACCCAAAGCAACATAGCTTCACAGTAGGATGTTCTTATCAAACCAACTTGATCAAGTTCTTCGACTGGGTCACCAGAATATTGGATCATGGAGGGGCAGTGGGCATTGTATACCTAGATTTCAGCAAGGCCTTTGACACTGTCCCTCACAGAAGGCTAACCAACAAGCTGGAACATGGGAGTTGGCCAGAATATGGTCAGCTGGATCAGTATTTGGCTGAATGATAGGAGGCAGAAAGTGCTAGTCAATGGATCATTCTCAAGGGAGGTTAGGGTGACCAGTGGCATCCCGCAGGGATCGGTACTGGGACTGTTCCTATTTAACATATTTATAGCAGACATAGTGAATGGAGTAACATGGATGGTTTGCCTGTTTGCAGATGATGCAAAACTCTGCAACAGAGTGGACACAAGGGAAGGAGCAGACAACATGGATGCTGACCTTAGAAGGCTAGAGGATTGGTCTAGGGATTGGCAGTACAATTTAATGAAAAAGGTAAGGTAATGTACTTGGGAAAGAGGAACCTGGTAAAATGTATTCTCTGGAAGGACATCATCTTGAGAAGACACAAACAGAGCAAGATCTCAGCATAATCATCACTGAAAAATTAAAGGTAGGAAAACAATGTGAGAAAGCAGCACAGAAAGTGGGTGGCATCCTCAGATGTATAAGCAGAGGTAGGCTAGGTGGAAGACTGGGTTTGCTGGCAAAGACACCTAGCTTCACCTGAGATCTTTTCTTCTAGGTTTGCTTGTAAGGAAGAGCAAGGGGCAGTATCAGAGCAAGGAAAAAGATTAAGGCATTTTTTTCTAGGCAGATTTACTTTGTGTTATTATTTTCTTTTGTACTCAGAGGGTTTGTTACTGTATTTTGCTAATATTTTACTGCTTTATTGTTCTTTGATTCAAATTGCTGTTGCAGGGAATACAGTCTGCTGCATTATTACAGGATGCGTCTACAAGTTTGTTACTGTTTTGTGCTTACAGATTACTGCTGTAATATTCTCTGATTCAAACTGTTTTTTGTAAGGTATATCTTAAGTTACTGCTTTATTTTACTGTGTAGCAAAGTGTTTGTTGCAGGGTATATCTTCTGTGAAATTATTACAGGTGGTGCTTTACTGGTTTTACACTGTTATGTATCATTAGGCTACAGTGCAAGTCACATTAAACTGTTCCACCAATGAGTTGGTTTAGCATTTTTTTTACAACTGGTAATGCATTGCCAACTCACACTGCATTGTTTTGCAATGCTCAACCAGCTCACGAGCAGTGTTTGCACAATGTTTTTGCAGCTCAGTTGGAAAGCATCTGCAGTCCAGTCACAATGAAATGAAAAGCTATATTTTGACTCTTAAAAAACAATTTGCACAGGGCGTTGTGCTGGCTCCAGCAACCCTTTTGCAACTCAGTCAGAAATGCTAAAACAGCTCATTGGAGGAACAGTTTAATGTGACTTGTACTGTAAGCTTTCAGGGCTACTGCATTTGTTGTTATTCACTTGTTTCTGCTCTTACCTCCTTGTTTCTTAGAAACATAGAAAGATGGAAACATAGAAGTTGATGGCAGATAAGGACACCTAGGTCCATCCAGTCTGCCCATTTCTTTTTCTTTATGAATATGCTATAGGCCTTTGCTCTGTCAATGGCCTATCTATTCATACTGTATTGCTCCCTTATGCCTATCCCATGCCTGTTTGAAGCCCTACACTGTATTCATATCCATCACTTCCTGAGGTAGGCCGTTCCATGCATCCACCACCCTTTCTGTGAAAAAAACTTACTCATATTACCCCTTAATTGGCCTCCCTCTGATCTCATGCTATGTCCTCTTGTCCTGCTATTTTTCTTATATTGAAACATGTTAGACTCTTTCACCTTGTTAATGCCCTTAAGGTGTTTGAATGTTTCAATCATATCACCTCTCTCCCTCCTTTGCTGTAGAGTATACATATTGAGTTCAGTTAATCTGTCCTCAAATGTTTTCTGATGCAGTCCCTGCACCATTTGGTTGCTCTTCTCTGGACTACCTCAATTTGGTTAATGTCCTTGTTAATGTGTGGCCTCCAGTACTACACACAGTACTACAGATGGGGCCTAATCAGTGTCTTCTAAAGAGGGATTATTATCTCCCTCTTCCAACTTGTGATACCCCACTAATGCACCCCAACATCCCTCTAGTCTTACCTACTGCTTTAAAGGTTTGCTTGGATGATTTCAGGTCATCAGTGATGATGACACCCAAGTCTCTTTCTTCCCTTGTGACTGCCAGAAACTCCCCTTCCAGCCTATAGGTGGCTTCAGGGTTTCTCTTCCCTATGTGCATGATCTTGCACTTCTTTGCATTACACCCCAGTTGCCACTCTTCTGACCATTTTGCTAGTTTATCCAGATCTCTTCTCATTCTGCCCACACCATCAGGATCATCTACTCCGCTGCAGATCTTGGTGTCATCTACAAACAGACAAACCTTATCCTCCAGTCCATCTGCAATGTCACTGAAGAAGATATTGAAGAGGACTGGCCCCAGGACTGATCCCTGAAGTACCCCACTTGTGACTTGCATCTCTTCTGACTGTAAACCATTTACTCCACTCTCTCTTTTCTGCCCATCAACCAGCTTGCTGCCCAGTTGACCAACATCTGACCCACACCGAGCCTACCCAGCTTATTAATCAATCTTCTATGTGGAACAGTATAGAACGCTTTGCTGAAGTCAAGGTAGGCAACATCAACTGCTCCCCCTTGGTTCACTACTCTGGTTACCCAGTCAAAGACATCTATAAGATTAGTTTGACAGGACTTTCCTTTTGAAAACCCATGCTGTCTTGGATGCGGTGCTCCTATGGATTTCAGGTGTTGCACTATCCTTTCCTTGAGGAGTGCCTCCATAATCTTGCCCACTACTGGGGTAAGACTGACTAGTCTGCAGTTCCCTGCCTCCTCCCTGCTACCACTCTTGGGGAGCTGGATCACATGAGCCCTTCTTCAGTCTTCTGGGGCCTCTCCTGTGCTCAGAGGCTCACAAAACAGTTCTGCTAATGGCTTTGCTAGTTCAGCCCTTAGCTCCTTTAGTACCCTGGGATGTATGTCATCAGGTCCCATTGCCAGGTGAACCAGAGATAGTCGTATGGAGAATAGATAAGAAGATGCCCCATATCCACTCACAAGCCAAAGGGACACCTTTGCATTAAAGGACCCACCATTCACAGTTGAAGTCTTAAATTCTGCATCAAGAGATGCCATCAATACATCTGCAGGGCTGAAGCTCCACCTGGAGTGAGGATATTCCCACTATGAGCCAGATAAGAAGGAACCCAATCCAAGTTTTGCACATTCTAGATGCACACTTTGTAGGGGCAGAGCAAGACTGTCGGCTGCAGGGTGAGCCCAGCACCATTGTAACTAATGGTCAGGTTGGCATTACTCTGATTATGGTAGAAACAAAATGGGATGGAGAGTGTAAAATAAGCGTAGAGTGCTGAAGGCCCTCAAGTAGGTCGTACATGTTGTATATCAGCACATAACAGACTAAACCTCCAAGGGCAGCGTAAGCAATGAGTGGACCTGAATGTAGGTCTTTGACACATTGTAAGTTATGATCAGACCTGTAAGTAGCTCTGAGAGGCAGTAATCTGCATGACTTGCAGGCAGGCAAGCCAAAAAGTCCCATTAAGGAAGCCAATTAAAGGTCACACAAATTTTCGGAGGATTTTAGCAGTGGAGTTGGGATTCGAGCATGAGATATTTGGACCATATGGGTCCTTGACTCTGCACTACAACTTCACAGTCTCCTGCCATAGGAAAAACAAGGAAGCCACAGAAAAACGTTGTGACCCATGTGTAGATTTTAAAACTAGTTTACAGTGACAGCTGTAGCTGAGCTGAGCTCCAAAGTATAATAAAGGAATAATGCTCAACAGGGTGGGTGTTATGCTGGGATACCATCCCGCCTTGGGTGGTTGGGCCCAAGGCCACCGGCCGAGGGTGTCTAACACTCAAGAAGGGATGTTATCCCAGCATAACACCCACCCTGGAGGGCATTATCCTATTTTTCAATAACTTGTTATTTTATACAGAAAAACAATTATTTTAAAGAATGCTTTTTTAGTGATTAGAGATATTTTTGTTTCTTAAGAGAAGATGCAGACAATCATCAAGTGGCAAAAAATCAAGTGAATCTATTGGCAAATACTAGAGGTAAACCCCTCCTACCTCTGCTTCAAATCCTCCTTATGGAACTTTCTAAAAACCACATCCACCTGCCTGGGTGAAGCACCCACCTACCCCCTCAGCATGCAGTATCTCCCAGTGAATACCTCTGCTGCTGACTACCCTTCTCAGGTACTTACCACTCCAGGTGGAGCGGTGTCATCTCTCTTAATCTCTCACTCACCCGAGCCAGTGCCTACCTCCCTCTCTTTGTAGGCATCTGGGCTGGGCTTCTACTTACACATGTTCTCCTAACTATTTCTACTGCTTCCCTCCTGTTGATGTTGCTCTTGCTGTATACTCCCAGCCATTTGTTGGACGTACCTCCCATGTTCTTGATATTACTAAACTGATGTTGCTCTTGCTGTATACTCCCAACCATCTGTTGGATGTACCTCCCATGTCCTTGATATTCCTAAACTGATTATTTGTTGTTACCTCTGTATCACCCTACGGTGGAGCATATTGCTCCTATATGTAAACTCTATTGTATTACCAACTATTGGAGCATGTGGCTCCTGTATGTAACCAAATTGTTGGAGCATGTGGCTCCTGTATGTAACCAAATTGTTGGAGCATGTGGCTCCTGTATGTAACCAAATTGTTGGAGCAGGTAACTCCTGTATGCAATTGTTTGTCTCTATGGATACCCTGTACCTCTCCCAGGTCGCTCCTGAAAATAGGCATGTTGCTGTCTAGTGTGCTTACCTGGTTAACAAAAGCAAATAAATAAATAAATAAAACAATCATCGAGTTGATCAGCAGGGATGTTATGCCAGGATAACATCTCCATGGTGATATCCAATTGACCAAATCAGAAGCTAGGATTCTTTCTTGCCATTGTATAATAAAGCAGTATACAAAAGTAGTTGAGTAGTATCCAACAGCAATTAATTATAACTTCTGGTACTAGCTAAGCTGAACAATTTTCAGAAATATAAGGAGGGGCAATGCACTGCAGGGTTTTACCATGCCGCAGCAACAGCAGCTATGGAAATATCCCTGACAGCGACAGCCAGATTGCCGAGTGTGGGCAATGCAGTGTCAGGGATGCCTCTTGTTTCCATGAGGGAGGCTGAGCCCCCAAACCCCCCTATGTGGGAGGCTCCACCACCACACACCCCAGTCTCTAGGATTCCATCTCTGAGTCACAGTTGGACCAGGGGGGTGAAACACCCTGTGAGGCAATCCCCTGGCTCTGCAGAGACCATCATAGTGACAAGCAGATTTTGGCCGAATCCTGTCGCTGTGGTGGTCTTCACCATCGGGGTTTCAATGCAGCATTGGTATATAGCACTGCAGACAACAGCAACATTGCTTGGTATAATTGCATGCAAGCAGGTTTGAATGCCATGGGCTAGCTTTGAAGAAGGATCCTGAACAGGTGAAAACAATTAAGGTGGATAAGCACTGAGGCAGCAGAAGCAGAGAAGCAGCAACTGAAATGAAACATACAGATAACAATTGCAGTTGCACTGAGGGTTTGCTGAAATCTGGTGAGTACATGAGAGCCAAATTAGCACAAACACAGAATTAGCACAATACAAACAAAGGGCAACAGGATGCTAGAGAAACCAGAAAGACCCCAAGAAGAAAAATGCAAAACACAAACACAGAAGGAAAAGAAACAGGCAACACAAAGAAGCATGCAGCAGCCAGAGGCAAGCAATACTAACCAGAAAGTAGGAGAACACAAAACAGAAATCCTGCAGAAACCAAGCAGAGCCAAAAACAGCAACACTGGGGGGAGGGGGGGGGTCAAAGCCCCAGCAGGCCCCAAGGGAGAAGACAAACCAAAACAGCCTCCAGCTGCAAAGGAAAAGTGCTTTAGAGTGAGGTTGTGAGGAACTGCTTATATAACCCAGGAAGGGGAGTGGCTGTTTGCTCAGTCATTGTACGACAGACATAGCCTTTCCAAAGAAAAATACCAAAACTACAAATGCTGTATAAGAGCCTTGGTCACCTGAGTGAGCCCTGCTGCAAGCTGAATGGGAGAAGATTTATAATAACAGATGGCTCCCCTACACCTAGGCCCCTGTTGCAGCTAGACTTTTAGGTGGGGAGAGCAAGGAAAAAGATATAGCAATTGCCTTAGATGTACAGGAGCAAGCAGCAAGGTCTGTGCACACAAGAAAAATGCTGGACTTAAAATCAGGTGAGTCAGAACCTACTGACTTAACTGTTGGGGATTTAGTTGATTTTTCTAAAGAAGGTGTAACTGATAAAATTGACAAAATACTGTACCTGCTTTAACTGACAAATGCACATTGAATACTGGGGAGTCAGTTAATGTTGCTCCCCCAGGCCCAGTCTGGCTCATCCATGAAGGGAACACTGAAAGATTTTTTGGAAACTGTTCAACACAGCAGTATGAAGACAGACCCTGTGACTGCTGCCATACAAGACCTGCCCAGAGAGAATTCATTAAGCCACAGTTTATGATGTCAGATCTTATCAGGACTGTAGTGGAGGTAGCCCTGCAGGCTTCTTGCTATGAGAAAAGCACTACCATATTCCTTACAACTGAACATCATGTTGGAGTTGCAACACAGTCATCTACGCATCTGTGAAGCCCGCTACTCATTGTCTCAATCAGCAGTTGCACTGCACTATTTTTAGTCTGTTGGCAGCCTCAGTGGAACACGGCACACTCCACCCTTTCCGAGATGGCCACCAAACTGTATTGTGCTTGAGTGACTGCTGACACGTGCACAGTATGATGAGGCTGCCATATTGATCATGGTGCAGTGTGCTGTGTTCTGCCATGATTGCATATCTCTTTTTTTATTATACATATCACCCTACCCGAACCTCCCTCTCAGCACCCACCACCCCCTCCCCCCAGAAACATAACAATAACACTGAAGGTGCCTAATCCCCCAGTGTCACGATTGTGCATGGGACACCATTTCTTTTCATATTTTTTCCTTCACCCCCACCCGATGCTCCCTCTCAGCACTCACCACCCCACCTCAACCCAAAACACAACAGTGACACTAGGGGTGTCCAATTCTCGAGTGCCATGATTGTGTTCCCTGTGATGTTTTTTATGACATGGTGGTGCCCAGTCCCCCCAGTGTCATGATCATGTTCCCCGAGACCTTTTTTTAATATTTTTTCTCCCCCACCTGACCCTCCCTCTTAGCAACTACCACCCCACCCCCCATCCCCAGAAACATAACCATGACACTGGAGTGCCCAATCCCCCAGTGTCTCAATCAGGGATCCTCAGTCCTGAATTTCTTTTGTTTCACCTGTAAAAAGAAACCTGTCAATTGATGTCTTATGAATCTGTTTCTTTCCCCCACCAGACCCTCCCACACAGCACCCACCACCCACACCTCCAAAGCCCTTACTTACATATTGGTGGTCCAACACCATAATCCTTTCTGGACCACAGTCACATATTTGCTCTTTAAATCTGGACCATGAACTAAAGAAACAGGTATGTGGTTTAATGTATTTCAAAGGGGTTTTGAACTTATTTCCATAACTTGGGTATTTCTGCATATTTTTGGCCCAAACTTTCAACATTCCTTCTTTGGGACCCCACCTCCTCATGAACAATTGAACAGTCATTAAGCATGTCTGTCCTGAAAGGTAATTTTTCAGTCCCTGGTGAAATCACATTTTGGGCAGGAGTTGGTAATTTTCTCTGCCCTTGTTCATGAGGTGGGGTCATAATAAGGCTATGTTAAAAATTTGGTGTAAAAATATTGAAAAACATCAACATTATGAGCCTACATTGAATTTTGCATACAATGGCTCTTAACATTAGTAATCTTTTAATATTTTTAACCCCAATTTACAACATAGTCATATCTTTACAGCATCTCATGAATGTGACAACTGTAATTTTTCAATTATTGTCCAAACTATTTTTTACATCCAAAAAGGCGAATTTGTGGCCCCTGTGTGAAATCACCTTTTGGGTAGGAGTTGAAAATTTTCACTGCCCTTGTTCAGGGATTGTAAGAAGGCTGTGTTAAAAATGTGGTGTACAAATATCAAAAATCAATAAAGTTATCAGCCAACGTTAAAGTTTGCGATCACAGGCTTGTAACTTTGATAATTTTCAATAATTTTACCCTAATTTACAACATGACCATATCTTTACAGCACCTCATGAATGTGACAGCTGACATTTTTCAACTCTGACCCAAAATGTGTTTTTGTGTCCAAAAGGTTGATTTTGCAGTCCCTGCACAAAATCACCTTTCAGGCAGTAGCTGGGCATTTGCTCTGCCCTTCTTCATGAGACAGGGTCATAACAAGGCTATGTTAAAAATTTGATATACAAATATTACAAAAGAACAAATTTATGATATTGCATTATATTTGGCTATTGCAGGCTCAAACTTTGGTAACTGTCAGTATTTTACTACAAATTCTTCCCATGCAGCCCTGTTGACTTTGGCCAGAGTTTATTCAAAATAGAGCGGAACTGGCTCCTAGAAAAAAAATGGCACTAGGCTTTTTAAATAAATGTAGCTTAGACCCTGCCCCAGACAGAGTATACATTGCCAGAACTCTTCTGAAAAATTCCAGGAAATGTTTTGCTTTTGAAATCTTCACATTAATTCACACTGTAAAATCTAACTTTGATGTGAGTTTTAAGATGGCTACAGGTGGTATCTCATTGCAACAGTGACGGGAATGCAGCAAAGACCATCACAGTGACATTTCTGACAGCTCGCTGTGATGGTCTGCTGGGTCCCCGATGCTGCTGCCTCTGGGGTGTTCGCCCCCTCCCAGAACCAACTCTGATTTGTAGTTGGTTATTGTAAGTGTGCAGGGGGTGGGGGGGAAGAGTCCCCCAAATGGGTGGTGTGGGTTGCAAAGCCCACCACAGGAAACACACTTTACCCCAGTTGGTGATATCATGCCATCATTTTTCTGACGGACAGCAAAATCCATGTCAACGTGGCATGGTGGAACCATTGCAAGCATGCAACATTCTTGAGCTAAATATAATCTAATGAAGGACACACCTTTGTGGTCACCTTTCTCTGGCAATTCCTTTAATAGAACCAGCCATTAGGGCAATTAATGTGATGTTTAAAAAAGGAGTGAATATTTCTGATATCTTGTTTTGGCTGAAAAAGAGATATGAAATCCTTGACTAGCCAATACCAATAGATAGGGAACAGATATTTTATTTATTATTATTTATTCAAATTTTGGTGACCAGGAAAGGCTCAATACGCCAATGTTTGTTTCCTGGTGCAACCTGGGTGCAAAGTAAAAATTGTGGTAGAGACATTAGTTACATTAAAAACTAAATTACATAGAGTTTACAACTATGTACATATACAAATGTAAATAAAGAAGGTACATTTGTTACATTTGTTACAAGGCAGCAGTAATTGCCTAACTGTTCCTAACAGTAATGCCTAAGACACTTAAACATGCTGCAGAATTTTGTTATGAGGGAGCTGGGGTAAGTAGGAGCTGAGATTAGATAATAGGGTGACAACCAGCTCAGCTTGTGAGGGTAAATGGAGACAGAGAGTTGGTAATAGAGGGGATGTTCAGGTGGGGGGTAGGAGCTCTGGATGCACTGTGGAGATGGGAGGAGTCTAAGTAGTCTTTTTAGGTGCAAGAAGGAGGGAATAAGATAAAGATCAGAGGGTAGTCTATTCCAGAGGAAAGAGAGATGACATGAAAAGGAGGACTGGCTTGCTAAGGAGTGTGGGCAAGGGAGGGAGATGGTACTCAGGTTTCTGTGATGAAGGGAGTAGGATGTGGGATTTGCTGGGGTGAAGTGGGATGAAAGATAAGAGGGAATGGAGCAGAACCAATATTTAGCAGTTAGGGAGGTGCAGTGAATGGTTCTCCTGTGCAATAGTGGATTAAGGAAGAGTGGAGCACAGAGGAGATAATGATGGGTAAGGGGAGGACAGGTAGTGGCAAAACAGCAAAATAATTTGATAAGAGTGTCTAATTTGGAGAGGGATGAGGTTGCGGCAGTGCCTTAGACTAAGTCAGTGTAATCCAGCACTGTCAAGATTATTTTAAGAACTAATTCATATCAGGTGGGGAGAGGAAGGCAGGCTTTGTGGTGATAAAAAAATGCAAGTTTAAGCTGGAGTTTAGTACAGATGGCATCAATGTGTGTTGAGTAATCGAGGTGGCTGTCCAGCCAAACACCCAGCTATTTGAAAGCAGAGACCCACTTGAGTGGTGAACCATCTTGGGTGATGATCATGGGGAGGATGGTTAACGTCTGCCTGGTGCCATAGAACATGGTTACTGTCTTAGTTGCATTTCGCTTTAAAAGATTTGACTTGAACAAAGACTGTATGTTGTCGAAATCGTTCTGGAGGTGGGAGATAACACTGTCATAGGAAGGACCGGAGGCATAGATGACAGTATCATCTGTGTACATGTGTACATTTGAGGAGTGACAGATTGAGGGAAGATTTATAAACAGTGAGGAAGAGGATAGGGCCAAGGACCCCGGCTTGGATAGGGAGGGGAGAAGAGAGTACATTACCTATTTGAACTGACTATAGTATATTGTTGAGCTAGGAGTGGAACCAGTCAATTGTAGGTTTCTCAAGACCAAAGATATGGACTGGGGGTGGAGGATTAAGATAAAATTGTTTTGGTCAAATGCTGGAGTGCTCCATCTTCCGAGCAGTTTTTGCTTTCCTGGGTAGGGACAGAGGTATTATATTCAACTAGGTTCAATCTAAATCTTGCAGCAAATGTGGATTTCAACTACACCTCAGCGATTCATGTGATACTCCTAGATGCAACCATTGCCTGGAGTATGGCCATTTGGTCTTTGTCAGTTTAAATTTGTTTAGATGTCATTTGTGCGAAGGCAAGAGGCATTCTTATGTTCTATGCCCTTGTGCATCACACAACACAGATGATGGCCTTTGCAAGGAGCTGTTAATAGCTAGGATAAAACAACAGGGGGCAAAAAAAGCCTCAGAACTCCACATGGAGTTTTAGTTAAATGGGAATGCTGGTCACCCTGTAAAGGGTCCCCCTGAGCCAGGTCACCCCCAGGAAGGGTAAGAAAATTAGACTGAAGAGGCTAATTCTAGCGTTGTAACTCTGAATGTTTTAGACCCCCAAATAGAAGTTGTGCAAGACCAGGAAATGGAGCTTACTAATACAAAGGTTACCTATACCTACCCTGTTATGCCTTCACCCTAACAGGAGGAATCTCTTTTTCAGTTACATGGTAAGAAAAACTACCTAGGAACGGACAAGCTAAGGGAAAGGTCCAAAGAAGGAAAGAACAAAACAGAAGCAAAGGGTGAAACTGATATGGTGTCTGCCTCAGTTCCTATTTCAAACAAGCATTCTTTTACAGAGCCAGGTAGGCAGTGGAGGAAGGGGGAGGCACTGAAGGGGAAGAGGAAGATTCAGGAGTCTTCAGCAGCCTCTTCCTTAAAGGATGTCTCAGCTGATCAAGATAACGTACCCACTGAAATATTTGTGCCTAAAAGAATAAAATATAAGACCAGGTCCCAGAGTAGATTGCCCATGACTAAGTGTACCTCTTTCTCATTTTAATAATGTTCACTCTGGATGTCACCACAATAAATGTTAACAGCATGAAAAGTCACAGAAAAAGGCTGCTAGTATTATTTAAACTGGGTACAAGTATCAACAATATAATACGTATACCAGGCATTTGGCTAAAGACAGCCTACAAAATAAACCAGGCATCTAATTTGTGGACATAAGGGGGCACCTTGTGGTCAACCAGGGAACATACATGTGATAGGGTTGGAATACTTTTCGCAATGTTAACTATAATGAGAATAAACCGGTGGATATTTATCAGCACAGGGCTCTGATATTAGATATAACATATAATTCTAATAGAATATATTTTTATAAATGTGTATGCCTCTCAAAGGCCCAAGGAGTAGACTTTATTCAAAAAAATCCAACCTTACTTGCACACAGCTCAGATTGTAATCTTGGTAGGGTACTTTTACTGTGGCATGGCTCACACAGATAGGGGTTTGAAAACAGACAAATTATTTCATGATGTACTGTAAATGTCTTAAAGGAAATAGTAATTACTGCAAATCTGTTGGATTCTTACAGGTGTAAATATGAAATGGGTTGGAACCCTTATTTTTGAGGAATACAATCCATCCTAGTTGATTTTATATTTTTTCCCAGCCAGTCTTAATACAAACTGCAAGAACACAAGATTTCAAGTGTTCTGCCCATAGAGATGTTCAAGGGCTTATAAACTAGTGCACAGTACTGCGATTTAAAAAAGGGGCATGGCACATCAACACTTCTTTACTGGATAATAACAGGGTTATTGTGAAATGGAGGAAAATATGGGCAGCACAAACTTCAGTCTATTGTCCATTTCATAACATTATAGATTGGTGGAAAGACAGAAAGCATATATTTGCTAGATGTTTTTTCAATATTATTCCAGGAAAGTAGCTTCCCAGGAGTATTTGAAGTGTTTAGGCTTATGGACACAACTACAAAAATTGATCTCCAAGACTGAAATTGTGAAAATAGATTATGGTGCACAAATAATAGACAGTTAGAATGAAAAGTGCAAAATACAGAATAACAGATGGAACTGGGTCCGGTGTGTGTCCACAAGAATCGCGCCAACAACAATAGCACCATAATTTAGGCACCAATTCTTTTTTTGTTTGGGGTTCTGTCACCCGTACACCTGCCCCCTCCTCCATCTTATGGATTCTCACTCAGAGGGGGAGCGGATCCTAGGGAAAGTTAAAAACTACAGGGCCATTACGGCTCCATGTAAAAAAAATTCCTCTTGTCCTGAATACAGGACTACGGACAGCGACTAGAGGAGCTCTTATAGCATATGCTGTAAATCTCCAGTCACTGTCTGTGTGAGCACTTACCAGACTAGCGCCATATACTGCGGTGCTATTCTGGTAGCACTCAATTGATTGGGTACCATAATAGAGCTAATTCCCTACATCAATAAATAAGATCTGGAGGCAGTATAGTGCAGTGGTTTAAGGCTCTGAGCTGCAAATCTGGAGACCTTGGTTTGAATTCTACAGCCCTCACTTGCATACTGTGTGACCCTGAGCAAGTCACTTAACTTCCCTGTGCTCCCAGGTTGCACCTGTAAACAAGCTTTCAGCTTAGTGTGTCTCACCTGGTTAAACAATTGGAAAAAAAAGATCTGGAAAACAGAACAAGAAATAGACTTTTAATCCTTTCAAGGATTGCAAACAGAGACTTGAAAATATCATGTGAGAAGACGGACATATACAGCTCAATTCTCAGACCTGTTAGACTGCCCCAAGCCCCGGGAGCACTGAACACACTGCACATATGGCTTGTGGCAGCTCATGGCTGGCCATCAGGATTCTCAATCCCATGCACCACATGCCTGAGTTAGACCAGCTTTTCTTGGTCTAACTTTGTGGCCCTTATTATGGGATTTATATCAAATAATTGATGCAAGCCGCCATAAAGAGGGTTAAGTGCCACAAATGTGCACTACCTATTAGAATAGGGCACACTGTGTGGCAAAGTGTTTCAGACAGTGTAGGGTTCTCACAGGACTTGTGCAAGCCCTGCATCACCCTTTGAGAATCAATCCCATAAAGTCCACTCCTGCTGGTCTACTGGAAGCAGTTGAATCCTTTAATATACAATTTTTTATGTTGGCTTGCACGCTTGCGCAAGCAACATCTTGCGTAGTGCAGATTTGGGGGCGCGGCCACTGTTGGGTGAATGCAGGGCACACATCAGCAGGTGTGTCCCTCATTCCCCAATCAGCCTGCATGTCAGTGCCACACCATGCATACATAATGGGGCGAGCACATCTAAGCAAAGGTCCACTGCAATCTGAGCAAAGCTCGTCATACGGAGTGGTCCTTTGCTTGCCATGCTGGCCACCATTATCAGCATGGTCGGTGAGTGGGCGGCCGCCTCACGTCTGCCAACATTGGGGGTGCCCAATCCCTCTGTCAGTAACCCCCTCGCTGTCTTTGTGTGCTGACGGGGGAGCCCACTCCCTGTCGGCATCACCCCCTCCATTGTTGAATGTTGAGGGGGTGCCCAATACCCCTCAGCTCGCACCTTCCCCACTTTCTTTGTTTACCGATGGGGGTGCCCAATCCCATCTGCATTACTTACTCCCCCTGCTAGGTGCCAACGAGGGTGCCCAACTTCGCCGGCTACTGATACCCCCTAAAATAGTTAGGTGGCATGCTGAGAGCCCACCCCAGCATGCCAAATGCCCTGAAAATGAAAACTGTCCCACGATGGTTTCCCTGTTTTTTTTCACCCTGCAAAACGAAACCATCCTCATAGTCTCTATGCCCCGCCCCCACCCGCACTCACCCACTGCACACCCTGCCTCCTCACCCCTCACCCCATACTTACCTCCGGAGTCTGGCTCAATGATCTTCGGTGGACCGGGAACACATTTTCACTCTTCAAAGCCGAACTCAAACTGAGGAAATGACGGTAAGCTGTATAATGGAATGAATAGGGTTTTTTCAACTTTGCTGCATATCTCGGGCATTTCTTAGAATTTTGGTACCAAATTTTCCACATGGGGTTTTTGGGGCCCCTCCTCATGAATTCTGTCACTGTCATGGCATTAATCAGCCTTGTAAGGTGATTTCACAGTCACTGCATGAAATCACCTTTCGGGACCCATTAACAAAATGACAGTGCCAGTGTTCATGAGGTGGCCTCTTAAAAAGCCTATGTTCCAAATTTGGTGGGAAAAATCCAACAAATGCCTGTTTTATTTAGCTTTTGTGTTATGAAGAGCATGCGCAGGCTCGGGGAATCTCATGCATTCACAATATTTTAATGCCGGATTTTCAGCATTGTCATTTTTGTACACCTCCTTGTGAACAGTACAGCTGTCATTTTCCACATCCTGCCCGAAATGTGTTTCTGCACATCCGGCACACAATAGCGCAGTCACTGTGGGAAATCAGTGTTTGGGCCAGATTATGAAAATGACAGTGACACTGTTCATGAGCAGAGGTCCTAAAATGCCTATGTTGAAAATTTGGTGAGGATACTCCATAAAATGACTGTGTTATGAGCGTGCGTTTGCAGAATGCATGCACTCTCGTATTGTCGTGCATTTGTGATATTTTCACTCTAGATTTTCTCCATTGCCATTTTTCCACACTTCTTGATGAACAGTACAGCCGTCATTTACATATCCTGCCCAAAATATGTTTTCGTGCTTCTGCCACAGAATAGCATGGTCGCTATGCGAAATCACTTCTTGGGACACTTTGAGGAAATAACAGTGACACTGTACATGAGCAGAGGTGCTAAAATGCCTATGTTGAAAATTTGGTGCCGAACACCCATAAAATGGCAGTGTTGCAAGCGTGTGTTGCATATTTCCCATGCACCCTTGTAACTTCGCAAATTTGATATATTTACATGCCACATTTTCAACACTGGCATTTTTTTTTATACCTCCTTTTGAGCTGTACAGCTGTCATTTTTCACATCCTGTCCAACGTGTTTTCCTGCACTGCACTACCAAACACCCAAAGGGACACCCTAATGCCTGTCACCATCTGCAGGATGTGGGTGGATTGGCATCAGTTCAATACTTGACTGCCATTCCTATGATGCATCTCTCTAACTCCTGCACTGCCAATGCCAGCAAGCCAACATTCGGCATTGACAAATGCTTGTTTTAATTGCTGCAGTAACCATTCCAGATACAGGCTTTTTTAAACACTTACAATTAGTGCTGGACTGCTGGCATAGAGGCAAGGTGTCTGTCTGAGACTCTGGTGACTCAGGTTTGGGAATGAACATGGGATGATGGAGGGCTGGCAGTGGCCCACTCTAGAGCGACACCCCAACAGCCAAACCCAAAAACAGATCACTAGAGTTGTAATGGTCTTATTTCACCAATGCTTTTCTCCCAGAGTTCTGCCCCCTTCCCAGAACATCTTTGATCTGGAGTTGATTATATTGAAATGCAGGGGGTGCGGGTGATGTAGCCCACTGCAAAAAACAGTTCCTTTTGTGACATCACAATACCGGTGTCGGTATTATGCCATCGCTATGCATGAGGTCAGTATATTTACTGTTGACCACAAGTGGTGATTCTGAGGGCCGGCAGGGGGAGAAGGATAAAACATCCTACAACAGCTCCCCTTCTCTGGGGGGGATGGGTAGAGTGATTAGCACCTTGCTTACCCGTGGCTGAAGCTAAGCGATCAACTGTGCTAGACACCATAACTGCTGGGTGATGGGACAGATGTTTGCATTCTGCCCTGATGTCATTGCACATCCCACCTACTCAGAGTTCACTGCCTGAAAAACCTCTCTGCCAACGAATGCCATTGGTGATGGTCCTATCTCATGGATTGGCTCCCCTCTCTGCCCAGCACCACTGTAGCACCATTGGGATACCAGAGGCCACACCACTGGGGGTAATCTGGGGTATGGGAAACCCTCCTCCCCCAGTACCATTAAAGCCTCACCAGGAAGCTGGTGGCTCCACCTTAGAGGGTAATCTGGGGTGCATGGGGGTAGGGGGCTGGAGGGGGAGGTCCGAGGAAGTGGGAACAGGGGCTGGCAACTGGCCAATGGGGGTCAGGTCAGGATGGTTCTATGTGATAACAGTGATAGCGGAATAGTGATCGCCATTTGCACGAGTGTACATTGCCAAAAATGAATTATGGCAATGTACACTCACAGCGAACTGCAAGGCAGCAACAGAAGCTACATTTATGTGGGGGCAGCACCCCCTGGGGCTTCCACCTCCCATGCCTACCTGCTTAACTATTCTCAACCCAGAGGTGTACGTCGAGGGGATGAAATTTAAAAAAAAAAAAAAAAAAAAATGCCCGCCGCACAAAAAATAATCACCATGTTGGACCTGAATTCTGCACTCTGCACACTCCAACTGACTACCCTCACCACCACACTAGCCGACCAGCCTGGCAGCTGCCCACTGGAACCCCTCCCATATACCGCCCCTCGCCTTCCTCTCCCCCATGTGTGTGTATCGGTAAATGCACGTACTTTTCCCATCGCCCTGTCTCACCCACCCAGGTATCTGATCGCTACCCTGCCAGGTAGTCCTGAACACAGGCACCATGATTGAGTCACCCTGTTTGAAAGCACTCAGTTGTGGTCACTGTATTCACTGGATACCATCAGGATCAGAAAAAGCATAGTAAATATAAAAAACACACACTTAAAATTACCTCAGCTGATACAACATGAAAAATCAACTTAACCTGTTTGATTACTGATGACAAGGGTAGGAATGTGATTAAATTATTACAGACTCCAGGAACAGACATCTTGGGCATTGAATTTTACAAACATTTCAGTAGAGAGCCAGTGCCAACTTTAGTACTTGTTTAACTTCATCTTGGAAACTAACTCTCTCTCAAATTCTTTGACTAAAGCATTATTGGTAATGATTTATAAAAAGGGTGATGAGCTAGATCTAGTGAATTAAAGGTAGAGAACGGTGAAGTGGACCCAATTCTCTCCACGAAGTGTTTAAGCTGAGTGAGCCAGACTGCTGGAGTGCTCTGCAGCAGCGAGCGGAGTACTTCATGTTATATTGGGTAACGCGGAACCATTGAAAACAATGACTTCACGTTACTCTGCCTTCCCAAACCACTACTCCACCAATTGTTAAGGCAAAGTACATTGAAAACATTGTACTTTGCCTCACTTTGCCATGTTTTTAAGCTCCAAAGGTAAATTTTGCAATGATTCATGGGATTTCAGGTCACATGGGCAATAGATTGTTCTGCACAGCCTCAGTTTGGGGTAGTGTGTGTAGGAAGCTGTAGGAGACAATCTGATCTGGGAGCTCTCTACGATTCAAACCTTCTAAAAGCTGTTAAAAAAACCTTTTTGAGTCATTTTTTTTTGCTGAAACTTTAGTTCATCGATTATAGGAAACCCTCCTGTGCTCATATCATCGAGCGTTTATTGTTTGTGTGTGGATTTTGAATGTTAATGTACAACATTCAATCTGTGTATTGAGAGACAGTGGAAGTTTGCTTTGGGGGAGGGGCGTATCTGTGGTGTAGGTAGATTAACTTGGAGAAAAAGACAGTGCTTTCTGTTTTGGTGATATTTTTCTTGTATAACTGTGTTAATGTACACACACTAATATTTTCAATAATTCTTGCCATTTTTTTGCTGATTGTTGTGGTGCAGCAGTGCATAATTTTAGTTTGTTTAGAATATGTGGTTATATTACCGAAGGTTTCAATTTGCTACGCATTACTTAATGTGTGTGTGTGTGAGTATGTGTGTGATGCGTGTCATCAAATCAGACACCTTTTATTGTGCCACATAATTTCAGCAATGTGAACCTGCTATCCACTGCAGCTGTGTAATTTTTGTACTTTTTTGTGGTATCTTTACTGATACTAGTACTAGTGACTGTTACTGCAACAGTGCAGTACACTGCCCCCACCCATGGCCTGCCCCAACCGGCAAAGGTATTCCTTTCCAGATTTGAATTTCTCATGGTGAGCACTGGTTAGGTGTTGTGCCTTTGAATTTGCATCTCTTCAGTGTGCAGCACAGTCTTAATCTGTCTGTGCATTTGCATCTCTTTAGGGCCCACTCTCCATCTCTAACTTAAGATACAGTTGTTTCTTTGGCTTCCCTTCAGAGTACTGGACAGGTGTGGTGCATAATTCTGCATGAACACTGTACTTATTAATATGCGTTTTTAAGTCAGGACCATCATCACAAGTCACTCGTGATACAAATCATCTTCTTCATCATCACGGTCACAAATGCAGTCACAAATCACAATTTATGATCACGTCACAAATCACAACATTAATTTATTTTAATAGTTACTTGGATGTATTGTAAGTCTGTTTTGTAGTATCTCTCCATGCTTCACCACCCTACCATTGTACTCATTAATGAGTGTTTTTAAGTCGGGGAGTTTTGTGCCACACCTCATCGGGGCCCAGGGAAGTACAGCCATAGGCATTCACATTTCTTCATCATCACGGTCACAAATGCAGTCACAAATCATGATTTACGATCACGTCATGAATTACAACATTAATTTTTTTTAATAGTTACTTGGATGTATTGTAAGCCTGTTTTGTAGTATCTCTTCAGGCTTCACCATCCCAACATTGTACTCATTATTACGTGTTTTTAAGTCAGGGAGTTGGGCAGTGTCTGCAGTACATACACAGGCTGGAAAGAAGACTGACTGCACACATGCGGTTTAGCACAGTATACTTGCACTGCTCAGAATACAAAGTGTCATGCATACGGAAGACAACAAAAAAGGGCATAATTACATAAAAGGGTCGGGGATGGTGGAGGAATATATTTTATAACACAGCAAGGAAGGTGTGGGGGGCACATCATGGTGTGAGGAAAAAAAAATAATATGGGATCCCATGGTGATCCAGCAGCAGTCCCAGCATGGACATAATTTGCAACTGATGTCCCTCTATACGATCCAGCTGCTGCTCCACAGCACTCACCCTCTCATTGTTCTCCTCAATAGCACTCCAGAGAACTGCCAGGTCAGCCTGTGTTACTCGCAGTTCTCTGGGGTCCACATGTTCTACAGACTGACCTGCTGGTGGTGGTGGTAGTAGTGATGGGGGTGCTGGTGGAGCAGCAGGTGCTGCTGTGGCTCTCCTCTTCTTAGGGATGCCGCTATGCACAGCTGCACACTCTGCTATAGAACGGCCAGCAGGTGCAGGCATGGTCCTTTCTCTGGCAGCCTGCCACTCCAACTGCTAGTGATTGAGCATATGGGTGTGCTGGCCCCCAGTCCCCAGGTGACCACACTGCTGCCCCCTGACAAAGTCATAAAACTGCCAAGCAACGGAGGTGCAGGGAGGACCAGGCACAGGCAGGGGAGGGCCAGATGAACTGGCAGCTGGCTGGTCACCGTGCTGAACAGGGATGGAATCCACACCTGGGCCCGGGGGAACAGGCACATCCTGCTCCAGAGGACCTGGTGCTGGACTTAGTGGTGGTGGTTCAACTGCCTCAGAGGCAGTACTGGTCCTGCTTCCAGGGGGGGACACTCACAAGTTTTGAGCGGTCCAACAGGAATGGGCACCCATGCCCCCCATGCATATGCATGGTACGATGCTTACCACTACCACACTCTCCCAGAGCTGCCCCCACCCCAGACATTACCTCACCCTGATCCATCTCTCCTACTGAGTTCCCTCAGTCCAAGCAATCACTACTCACACTGTCACACAACACACACACACAGTCATACAGACACAGACAAACAATTAACTACTTATAAAGGTAAGAAAAATTAAATTTACAGGAAGAACAAATTAAGTAAAAAAGAGAAGAGAAAATACAAAAAATGTAGCTTTTAAAAAAGCTGTTGGGTCTAAATCAAAGTTTAAATCTCCTCCTCGCTCTGATCTCAAAGTATCAGCAGTCACAAAACACACTCTTCTCTCTTCGTCTGCACAGGAGATAGTAAAAGTGTCTACTTGTATGAATCACTTCCTTCCTGAATAGCTAAAGAGCATGTGACTTACAGTACTGTAAGCCATGTGATGTTTGGGGGGGCTGCCAAATCTGAAACACCAAGTGGATCACTTAGAATCATAATGAGGAACGCAAAGTCCATTAAAAACAATGACTTTGCTTTACTTCGCATTGTCATTCCACCTTAACGCGAAGTGGTAATGATAAGGTGGAATGAGCACTTTGCATTGCCCACTCCACTGCAATGCGAAGTGTCCACTTTGCCTTCACTTCGCTGGTGGAATTTAAATTCACTGCATCTCTAATTAGAGGTCTCAAAGCCTCTTTAACACTGATTATAAGATTTTAAGTAAAATCTTAGCTAATAGACTGTGTACATTTGCAGAACACTTAAATATCCTTGGCAATCTTGTTCTGTTCCTCATAGAAAGATATAAGACAATTTAATTCATTTAACAGAAGTGTTTACCAAAGGAGACATGGATTCCTCAAATGGATATGTTCTCAACGTATATCAAGACTAAGCCTTCAATTGCCTCTCACATGAATATTTATTTTGTTACTTGAAGGCTTGTGGGATCCCTGAAAAACTTGTTAGCTGGATACAGGCTTTCAGCACTAAAGCTAAGGTGATACCAAATGCAAATGGGTGGCTGGGGACTGACATTATAGTAAACAGAGGAGTGAGACAAGAATTACCTATGAACATTTTACTTTATGTGTTTACTATTTATGCTTTTCTGTGACACATAGTGAGGGATAGAAACATAGAATTTGACAGCAGATAAGGACCGCTTGGCCAACCCAGTCTGCCCATTTCCCTACCTAATGGATAAGCTGCAGATCCTAGTTAACCAGCAGCCTACTTCTTCCTACCCCCAACCCCTAGAATTGCCTTATGACTGTCCCATGCATGCTTGAATTCCACCACTGTTTTTGACTCCACAACCTCCTCTGGAAGGCCATTCCATGCATCCACAACCCTCTCTGGGAAAAAATACTTCCTTAAATTACCTCTGAGCTGCCCCCATCTTCAAATTGTGCTCCTTGTTCTTGCACACCTTTTTTTTGAAAGATGCTACCCTCTTGGACTTTGTTGATTCCCCTTGAGGTACTTGAAAGTTTCTATCATGTCCCCCCTCTCCCTCCTTTCTTCGAGGCTATACATATTAAGCTCCTTAAGTCTCTCTTCATATGCCTTCCGGTGCAGACCCTGCACCATTTTAGCTGCCCTCCTCTGGGCAGCTTCCATCCTGTCTATGTCTTTGCAGAGATTGGGTCTCCAGAACTGCATGCAGTACTCCAGATGGGGTCTGACCAGCTGTCTGTACAGAGGGATAATAACTTCCTGTTTTCTACTGGTGATGCCTCTCCCTGTGCATCCCAGTATCCCCCCAACCCTCCTTGCTGCCCTCTCACATTGCTTGCCCACCTTTAAGTCATCTGATATGACTACCCCCTGGTCCCTTTCCATTTTTGTTGTTGTTAGTATCTCACCCCCCATTGTGTACTCTTCCCCTGGGTTTTTGTTTCCCAGGTGAATTACCTTGCACTTCTTAGCATCAAATCTAAGCTGCCATACATTTGACCATTCCTCTAACCTTGCCAAGTCCCTTCTCATCCTTTCCACCCCACATTGTGCATCAACTCTGTTGCAGATCTTTGTGTCATCTGCAAAGAGACATACTTTTCCTTCCAGTCCCTCTGCAATGTCGCTTATAAAGACATTGAAGAGGACCGGTCCTAATACTGAACCCTGCGGTACCCCAGGATGACAGTATAGAGGCCATATCATTTGGGTCAGGGCTCCAGCCTCTAAAAGTGCTGGCTTATGCAGATGACATTGTCATGACAATAGTTACTGTACAGTTGATTCAGAAAGAGCAGTTCTCAAACAACTATGTAAGTTTTCAGATATATCAGGCACCAAAATAAACAACAAATTTAAAGAAACACTACCAGGTATAGCACCAATTCTGTTAAGGGGAACACTGGCTAATACTGACAATTCAGGAGATAACATTAACATTTTATGTATCAGTTTTGGAAAAGGGAACATAGCCACACAGAACTAGGAATCCTGTTTGAAGACAACATAAATGACATTAGCCAAATGGAAAGGGAAACACACCTCCAAACAGAAGAGTTTTGTTTAATAAAAAAACTTACTGATGCCTGTAAGTGAGTGCCTTAGTTATATTTTTCTCCTTAACTGTCACAGGAGGTCAGGCTATACAGCATATATTTTCAGGCTCTGCGGAGAAGCTGACTAAGTCTGATAAAAAGAGTAGTAACTGATAGAGCACTAAATGGGGGTTATATGAAAAACCCTTTGGTCTCCATTCATCCTACCTCACACCATCAGGGATCCCGAGGGGTAGGTTCATTTTAGTTATAGGTACTCTCTGGTCAATACCTCTGCTACTGGGCAGTATATATGGTCCCTATGCTGATGACCCAGCGTACTTCATGAGTCTTACAAATTCAATCCTGCCTTTTCTTCCCATAAGGATTGTTCTGGGGGGCGACTTTAACCAAGTTGCAGATTCCAATCTTGACAGGTCAGGAGGTGTATTGGGGGGGAATCTCCCCAGGTCAGAGGGCCTTTAGAGAATTAGTGGATCAATGTTGGCTCTGCGATGTCTGGCATGTTTTAAATCCTGATTCCAAGGAGTTCACATTCAGGTCTTTGGTACATGGTTCACTGTCCCGCAATGACTACATATTCATTTCTCAGACTCTTCTGCCCGGGGTTAAGTCCTCGTCAATACAACCAGGCCCTGTCTCCGATCACTCTCTGGTGCTGTGTGATCTCTCAATTCATGATGTGTCGAGGAGAGAAACACGGTGGAAGCTCAATGACCAATTGCTTAAACATTCTAATTATTGCAATACCATAAGGGAGCACATTGAGGCCTTTTTTCAGTCCAACTCTTTAAACAGTGCAAAGCCGGATATTATATGGGGGGCCTTTAAGGCTTACATGAGAGGAGTTCTCATCGGTCTCTCGGTGGCTAGGAAAAGAGTTAGGGAGAGAGAATTACTGTCCTTGTTATCCCAAATTCGAGTTCTGGAATCCAATGATTCGGTTAACTCCTTGGAGGAGAACAAGGTGAGGCTCCTACGGCTGAGAGATAAGTATTTAGAACTACTCTGAGAAAGGCGGAGTTCGACATCATACATACTAAAGCTAGTTATACTGACCAAGGCGAAAAAGCTGGGCACCTTCTGGCACTCCGCATTAAACAACAAGAATCAGTAAGATTTATCCCTTCAATTAGGGCTTCTGATGATGGATTCCTGAAAAACATCTCCCACAGAGATAGTTCAAGAGTTTGCAGTATACTATAAATCGCTTTAAGGGGACATGGAGCTTCCTCCCAGCCCAGAAAGCATGGAGAAGTACCTGACCGACTCACATCTACCCTCCCTTCCAGTACATTACATAGCATCTCTGGTCTCTCCCATAACTCAGGGGGAAATTTCTGAGGTTATTAGTGGTTTACCCTCGGATAAAACTCCTGGTCCTGATGGATTTCCCCCCTTTTCTATAAAACATTTCGGGATCTTCTATTGCCAAAACTTAATAGTTTATTTCAGCACATCTTATCTGGATCTGAAGTTGATCGCCATCTCTTTGAAGCCTTGATAGTGCTCCTCCCTAAGCTGGATAAAGACCCTGATCTCGTCCTGAGCTACAGGCCTATATCTCTCCTAAATCAGGATATCAAGATCCTCTCAAAGATTTTAGCTAACAGGTTATCTGTGATGCTACCCAAGTTAATAGGTATGAATCAGGTAGGTTTCATGAAGGGACGCTCTTCAGCGGATCACCTGCGTACGTTATCCCATGTTTTCTCGACCTCCAGAGACACTGACTTCCCTGCAGGCTTGGTTTCTTTGGACACCGAGAAGGCGTTTGACCGGGTGAATTGGGGTTTTCTCTTCAAGGTTTTGAGTGCCTTTAACTTTCCCCCGGTATTCATTTCCTGGGTTGCTGCACTATACAAATCCCCTATAGCAAGAATCTCAGCTAATGGAGCTTTCTCAGACTACTTCTCACTTCCCTCAGGCACCAGGCAGGGTTGCCCCCTGTCGCGTCTCTTGTTTAATTTATACCTGGAACCCCTTATCCAAAACATTCTCCAAAACATCTCTATACAAGGTATCAGAGTTGGGCATCATGAGATTAAGCTCACAGCGTACGCTGATGATTTGCTGATATATCTCTCCCATCCGATTTCTTCAATACCACCCCAATTGAATGAAATAGCTAGGTTCAGTGCATTATCCAACTATAAGTTGAACACAAGTAAATCCTAATTTTTCCCACTAAATCATAAGGTATTTAAGGATGATATCTGCACCTTAGGTTTAGGTTGGACTCCTAGAGTAATTAAACATCTGGGTATAAAACTATCCCGTAACTCTTCTAAGTGGGTCAAAAATAATCGGGATTCTCTCTCACAGGTCATTATACATGACCTCGAAAGATGGTCTAAACTTCCTATATCATTATGGGGTAGGATTAACATCATTAAGATGAATGTATTTCCTAGAATTTATTATCCCTTATCTCTTTTTAACTCTTTTATCCCCATAAGCTGGTTTAAGAACCTGCACAGTATATTTACCAGATTTATCTGGGCAGAAAAGTATCCTCATTTGGCATATCATAAACTAGCTGCCCCAAAATCTGGGGGGGGCTGAGGATTCCCCATATTGCATTATATTACTGGGCCAGTCATCTGGCATATTGTCTGAGATGGATCTCCCCAGGCCCTGAAGCGGTACAACCGATGTGGCTTAAGATTGACTTAGAAACAATTAAATCTAAACGCCTGGATCCCTCAAACCTTTTTTATCTCAAGTTGTCTCATGTAAAGATGGTTAAATGTAGCACAATAAGTACCTCTTTAAGAGTATATACACAGTTATGTTTATTTCTTCATTACTCCCCTCAGACTGACTTAGCTCAGTCTATTTGGAACGCCCCATCTTTCACTCTCAGCGGAGAGTGGATTCCTTCAAACTGGTTGCCTCAACTAGGTGATGGAAAACTGCTTTCCCTGGTAGACAGGGAAGGGCACTGGTTGTCCTCACGTGGAATTGTCGACAAGTTCCATATTCCAGACTCAGCCCATTTTAAAGTTATGCAGTTAAGACACCTTCTCATTGTAACCCTGGGGAGTTCTCCCCCCTCCCAGAAGGTATCAGATCGGATTCCTGAATTCTCCCAACTGTCCAGTTCTTCTGGCATAATATCCAAGTTATACAGGGTGTTGTACTATAAGAAGTATGGGGACACCTTTGGACCTACTAGTTTCTGGAATTCACTCCTCCCTCAATACCAGGTGGACTGGCAATCCCTATGGAGATCCTGTCATAAGTATGTTTCCCAAGATAGGTTGCGTCTCATGGAATACCACATTCTACATAACATGTTGTACCCCTATCAAATAAAAAAAAAAATGGGGCTTCTCGAACTCTAGTACATGTACTAAGTGCCTGCAAGAAGAGGGTACTCTCTTGCATATGTTCTGGTCCTGTCCCAAAGTATCTTCCCCATGGAATACAATTAAGATATTTCTTGATCCCCTACTGGGCCTACAGGAGTACTTCATTCCGGAGGTATGTCTTCTAGGGGACATGTCCCTGATTAACGTTAGAATTAGGAAATATCACATTTCCATGGTTGCACTCTCTGTTAAGAAACTTATACTACGTCATTGGAAGGAAAAATCGGTTCCTTCCTTCCAGGAATGGTTATATGAAATCACTGCCAACCTTTGAACAGAGAAGGCAATTGCAAGCCTTCATAACAGACTAGAGATATATAGCAAAATATGGGACCCTTCATTCTTTACTCCTGCTACCTCATTGAACTTTTATCACACTTTGGTTTTACCCATATGAACCATTGTTCCACACACTGCATGTTAGGCGACTAATTTTGTTGCTGCTGTAAGGGGAACGGGGTGGGAGGGAGGGCTGGGCAGTTTTACTGTTCTAGAAATATGTCTCATCACCTCGATTTGATGGAACTGCCCATTATAATGGAAATGTATTAATAAAGCTTAAATTGTAAAAAAAAAAAAAGGAAAACCCTTTAGTCTTTTATTGTAGCAACTTTTGTACAGCTTTGTGACATGGAGGTCAAGTGTGGAAGACAGCATTGATGGACTGGATGACATCTGGGCTGGATATGTGGGATTAGTTTAAACCTAGGACACTGATGTCGATGAAGAATTTACCAGGATATGGGAAGATAGCTTTTTAAGTGTTTTTTTTTTTTAAGTGGGAAATTCCATATGATGAAACACAAACAGTAACTACAAAGGGTTTATATGAAAAAACAAAATATGGACAAAGTGTTTACAGGAGAGGTTAGATTTCCTTAGTGCCTAGTCAATTAATCAATCAAAACTTTTATTGTATGACAAACAATATTGTCATGACAATTTAAAAATAAAATCTGATTCACAATGTGATACAATTAGATTTTAAAAAAAAGTAATCCTTATAAGTACGCGTTTCTTACAATAATCAACACTACAATCAATAATTTTACATCACTTGATCTTGGCAAGGCAAGGCAAGGCAAATTGTATTTAAAAGACTCCCATCACAGAGGCTCTGGGTGCCAAACATAACAAAAATACATACTGCACATCATGATAAATACATAGCAACATACGGTTAAACATGAACATACAATAATTCAACAATTAAATAAACTTTAAATAATACCCTAAAAATGACAGCTACTACTTAGAAAACCAAAACTAACCTAAACATATGCAAGGACTATAAGATACAGCCTGGGAAGGCCTGATTATATAAGAAGGCCTTGAGGAGGGCTTTAAAAACTTCCACAGAAGGGGCCTCCCTAACAGCTGGAGAAAGTGAATTCCATAAGATGGGAGCAGCGACACTAAATGCTCTGTCACCAGCTGTTTTTAACCTCATCCTGGGAATCGCAAGAAGTCCCATAGAGGAAGAGCAGAGGAAGCGGACTGAGACAGCAGGTGTAAGGAGGTCCTTCAGGTAACCAGGGCCCAGACCATGTAGGGCCTTAAAGGTGAACAAGCCCACCTTAAAGAGGACCCTCCACCTCACTGGCAGCCAATGCAGTTGACACAGCACCGAAGTAATATGACAAAACTTAGACTGTCCAGTCAGCAGCATCGCTGCCGTGTTCTGCACCAGCTGCAGTCAGCATAGGGTACCCTCAGAGACCCCAAGATAGAGCACATTACAGTAGTCAAGCCTGGACATCACGAAGGCATGCACCAAGGTGGGGAGGTCCTGTGGCAGAACTAGGGGCTTTATCCTGGTGACATTCCTCAAATGGTAAAAACTAGTATGGACAATGGACGCCACCCGAGACTCAAGTGTCAGTCTGCTGTCAAGAATGACGCCTAGATCCCGCACCCTACAGGAGGCCTTCAAGGGTACAGAGAGAAGAAAAATCACAGTCTCTGCACCAGAGGCCAACCTATCATGCTCTCTGTTTGACTCCACCACCAGTACCTCTGTCTTATTGGGGTTCAGTCGCAACCAGCCGGAGGCCATCCAGTCATTGATCTCAGCAGGGCAGCTATTCAGAACTTCCACCGTGCAAGATTTTCCCAGGGCAAAGGAAAAATACAACTGGGTATCATCAGCATAACAATGAAAACCCAGACTGTACTTTCTAATGAGCTCTCCCAAGGGCAGCATATACACGGGAAACAGCATCGGCGACAAGACCGAACCCTTGGGAACTCCACAAGACAGGTGACCAGAGGAGGAGGAGAAATTCCCCATCACTACCCTCTGCCTGCAGCTAGATAGAAAAGACTCAAACCAGCAGATGACAGTGCCGGCGAGTCCGCAGAATTCCCTTAGGTGGTCAAGTAACACTTGATGGTCCACTTTGTCAAACGCTGAGGAGAGATCAAGGAGAACAAGAATTGTCCCATCCCCTCAATCTCTAGCCCTAAGGAGGTCATAATGCACCTGAACTAGTGCAGTTTCTGTGCTATGCCTTGCACGAAACACAGACTGGAGTGGATCGTATAAATTATGGGTCACGAGATGTTCCTCAAGCTGAAGCACCACCACTTTCTCCACAGTCTTACCCAAAAATCTTATTGCTCATCATATTTAACTCATGGCAATTAGTTTAAATTGTCCTATTTAACATATCTCTCACTATTCCCTTACCCTCAATCTCTTTTAGTCATTTTAAATTAATCGACCCCGGTCGGTTCTACCTTCCTAGTGCCAGGATACCCAGATTCATAATTTTTACAAAATCAAATATTGTCAACTTGTGCTCTAACAATCTATATTTTTTCCTTTCCACATCATAGAAAAAATGTGCCAATTTATTTAATTGGTCCCCCTCTACACTTTTCAATATACTATTCATTTGATATCTGGGATCCATAACCAGATTTGCTAGGATATTCCCAATCTACAAATTACATTCAAAATGATATAATGGGCATAGTATCAGAATATGAAGTAGATCATCCAATCCCATTTTGCATCCACATGTTCCTTCCTTCTGCTTGGCATAGATTCCCCTTCAATTCTGTGAATCAAAATATTCAAACCTAAATTTGGTTACACGTTTCCTTTTTTAGGATCTTTTATCACAGTAAAATATGTTTCCAGAGCCAGATTTCATTTTTTGTTGGAAGCCAACCACTTACTAATTTTTGCCATATGGCTTCTCTCCATTTCTAATTGGACAAAAATGTCTCTAATGCTACTTTTTATATATATTTGTAACTCTCTGAAAGGTGTAACAAGAATAATTGCCAAGCTATCAAGGAGGCCATAAGGTCTAATAATATTTTCTACAGTGAATAATCCGGGGCACTTAAACCCCATATCCATGTATGTTATAGCTTCCTCTAAACACATACAATGTAATCTTTCTTCATTCATAGAAAAATGTTTAACCATTTCAATGCTAGTCTCTGTTCGATATAACATCTTATTGGCAGCAGTCCCAATTCCATCCTGGTTAATGAGGACGAAGCTCCACAAGGTAAACCCAAGATTTGCTTGTAAAATGTGTTCATTATTACCTACAAACCCTTAGTGTCACTTTTTAATTTAGCATTCAAGACTCCCAAAAAACCCTTTATAGACTGTCCCCCATACTGATAAGCAAATCTTTCCAACAAAGGTATAAATTTCTTTGCTTTATTAATTATGTATTTCTTATGTTCATTACATTTTAAGTTAAATGAGAAAATTATCCCCAAACAGCAAAAACTCTGTATATTCTCAATATTATTAGTCTCAAATTTAAGTTTTAAATCTTTCCCTCCCAATATTCGTGTTCTGTTACAGACCATATATTTAGTTTTTCCATAATTTATTCCCAATGTAACTTTTTGGCATCCCATAGCAATTTTTTTTAAACTTCTTTTAATTCCCAGGTAGCTTGTTGAAATTAAAACAACGCCATTGGCAAATGCCAAATAGGGGCAGTGCCTTCCACCTATTTTTGGCATATGGAATTCCTGATCATATAATTCCAACAGTATTTTGTTTAAATATAGATTAAATAAAACTGGTGAGAGTACACACCCTTGCCTTAAGCCCATATTGGTTTTGAATTTCTCAGTTTTATCTCCTTCTTTATTTTAGATTGTATCTCCTTTTTTATTTACATTTTTCAAAATTTTATTTGTGATGCGCTTTTCAAAATATCAAAGCGCAGATACATAACAAAATAACAGCCATCACAATAAATATAAATATAAAAACAATTAAAAGGCAACAGGATGACCTATTCAAAGGCTTGTTCAAATAAATAACTCTTATATTGTATATTATATGTGTTACATTTTCTGTATAGTGTTTTATCAAATTAATCAAAGCTTGTTCCATCCCATAATCCTCGAGTGTTGTCCACAATTTGTCCCTTCTTACTTTATCGAAGGCCGCTCTTAACTCTACGAACACACATTATAAGTTTTGTTTTTTTATATTAATATATTTGTTAATTAAATGTGTTAAAACATAGCATTAGCATTAATCAATTGTTGAATGTCCTTACATAAAACCTGCCTGTGCCTCATCAATTGCTTTGTGTTCTAGTAGCCATCGCACAATTCTTTTCTGTAACACTTTTGTAAAAATCTTCTGGGAATTATCTAGCAGGTTGATCGGTCTGTAATCTTTTGGGTTGCTTTTATCACTTTTCTTAAAAGTAGGAATCACTATATTCTCTTTCCAAGTTGGTATTATCTCTCCTGTTTTGACTATATAATCAAATAGCTTTTTTAAGCATAACATCCACAGATCAATATCATATTTTATAATATCTACCAGGATGCCATCCGGTGAGGGTGCTTTATGTCTTTTGGCCTCCCAAAGTGCCTTTATGATTTCTATTTCTACTATTCCTTCCTTAAGAGAGACACAAGTATTTTCTCTATTTGCTTGATCACTGATTGCTGGATCAAAGAAGAGTGTTCTGTAGTAGTCTTCCAATACATAGGGTTCTATGTCATTCTCTACATCCTCCTTATATACACTACAACCCTTTGCTACCATCCTCCAATACCTTTTTTGATCTTTTTGCCTAACTACTTTTTCAAACTCTTTCCACATTGCCTTTCTGTATTTATCCCTTTTATCAACCAACAATATCCTATGTTCATTCCTAATTTTTGTTAATTGTGTTCTAAGCCCTCCACTCAGTTTTTTCCTTACCCTCCTTGCCAATTTATTAATTTGTTTTCTCTTGGCTTTTCACTCCTTATCCTACCACCTACTCCCGTTAATGTTCTTATGTATGATGCTTTTGTTATTAATTGTGCTAGATGTTTCACGATCTCTCCAAACTCTTGGATAATATTTTCGTCCTCTTCCCTCACCACCATCTCTAATATTTGTTCCCTTATACCATTTTCTACTAATATCTGATTAGATGCTAAATTGTCAAACAATTCTCACTTAATTCCCATTTTCGTCCTTATTTGATTGTTTTCTCTTTCTTTTTTATTCATCTTTTCCCATACTGCTAACTTTATCTATATGGGGTTATGCTCACATTCTTCTGTATCCCTTACCTGTAGATCATTAATCTGGAGTATCAGATTCATGTTTGCAACTCCCTTTCCTCCCACATATGTATATTCCCCCAAATTATCACTTTTTGACCTACCATTACTCAATGTAAAATTTATTTCCTCCATCATAGACAAAATCACCTTACCCCTAGCAGTGGTTTTAATATCTTTCCTATTTCTAGTTTCAGATAAGTAGCTGTTATTCATTGCCATACAGAGTTCCCTTATATCTGCTGGCAAATTTCTGCTTTGACCTACCCTTACATTAAAATCACCTACTATAATTATCCCCACATCTGATATTTTTTGTGTCCAGGAATCTAATAGTTTTTCTAATGTCAATAATATATTTTGATCTTTATATCTTGAATTTACCTGAGCCATAGATACATTAAAGATTAACAATGCAGAAACTTTAGTCTTAATTTTATTACACAAAATATTTTCTGTGTCTATGAAGACCTCTTTAACTTTATATTTTTTTGGATATTTTCATCCATATAATGTATGGGGAGTCCTTATTATTAACTGAAATCAAGCAGATTACAACCTTGTTATGCTATTGTTATGACATCACTCTGTTGTTAACCCTTCTTGAGCATGTCATATCAATGGTATAACAAAATGGACTACTCACAACAATCAATGTTCTAACAAAATGTAATGCTCACAACAATCAATGTTCTATAAAGTAATTCAGTAAAGTAATTCAATCTGCAGTTACACAATCTTGGTAGCCCATACACTATAAAATATAATGTATGGTCTTTGGTTAACAACCACACTGAAAACACTTCTTGAGATTGCCATGACATCTGAAAACCTCTCAAGCTGTGCTCTCGAGGTTTACAATAATGTCATGGCAGCCTCTTGAAGTGTTTACAGCATTGTTATCCTATCCTATCTAAAGACCATACATTATCCTCTATATAATCAATCCCCCAGCTAATCTACCATAGTTCTTCTCTTTCTTAGCATTTTTGCCAAAATATTTGTAACTATTAATATTTATAGTCTGAGCACTCCAAGTTTCTTGCAAGCATATGCAGTCATATTTAGTCATAAAGTCATGGATAGAGGGGTCCACTAATTTGTCTTTAACTCCTGACACATTCCAGGAAATAATGTCACCATCTTTATTTCCTGGTGTCTCTACTGTTTGTCTCTCAGTTGTTTTATAGCCTTTATTGTTTTTTTTGTGTTGTCATCCCTGATTCAAGTCATACAAAACTTGAAATCAATTTGCTGATTGAATCAAATTCAACCAATGATCTGATTCACAATTCCTTATTTCTATTTCTTCAATTATTGTTTCCCCCTTTATATTTATGTTCATCCTATCCAAGAATCATGCTTTAGACAGTATTAGTTGGTAGTCAGATAGATTATCTACCCACAGTGTCAATTGTCTGTTGTCTTCCCATCTAACTGCTTTCCTCATTTTCTTATTTAGATCACTTAGTTTAACAAGTTCTGAAGTAACTCAACTACTTTTATGTTTAAGTTCCTTTGAGTTTGATTTAGAAATTGTTTATTCCAAGTTTCGAAATTATGAAGTCCTTGCCGTTATTATTTGATTTTATATTTTCATAATATTCTGGAAACAGTACCTTAATATTAACCGTGCTTTCCGTTCCAAAACCCAAATTCCTTATTTTAAGTTTTGGATTTCCATTTGCCTTTAATATATAATACTGATCCTAGATCAAAAATATCAGCTCCGTATCATCTATTGGTCGAATAACACTCAAATGTCTTAACATTGTAAAATTTGATTCTTGCTCTTGTAGAACCATTTGCAAACAATACTTCATATGTGTATCCAATTTTACCTCTGATTCATCAAGAATTATACCAAACTTATAAATTGGAAGCACATAATCAGACTCAATTGTTCGCTTCAATATATATTCCAATTTAGTACTCTAGCTCTCTTTCTCCTCCTTATTTCCTACCTTTGTTTTTTTTTAAACTTCTTGATTAGAGTTTAATGTTTTCCAACAGTAAGACATACACACATATATCTCAGGATACATACCCGGGCCATATCCCCAAACTGGATATGGATACTATATACATCCCCAAAACTATTTACATACACAGTTATAATGTATTATAACCAAAGATTTAAGTCCATTTTTATTGATGTACCACTTATTTTAGTCCTTCAGAGTTGGCACTAATCTTGTCTGTTTCCAAATCAGTCTGCTCTCAATATTGTTCTCTCAACTTTGAAGTAATTATAACTTTTCAGGACTAAACTTTAATAACTGTGTCCCTGGGAGAGAGAGAGAATCCATCCTGACCTTATGAATATAAAATACCTTCTAAGTCAGCTAAAAACAATCTCAAGAGAGTATTATGCCTCACTAGGTAGAGAACCTACCCTAAACAAAATCATATACCTCCATAAAATCATAATCCCTTCTCACATTCTCTTAAGAGAACATTACTAGCTAATCCCCTTCAGACAGACAGATCTGGGCCTGGGCACTCTTTCGTTTTATTGAGTACACTGCATCTAACACCCTCCATCTTTTATCATATATTTTCTTTTTCTCCTCTATTATCATTTGTCTTTTAAGTCTACCCAGGACTTGTAGCAGATCACTGACCCATTGATCATAATTATAAGTATGATAATTTTTCCAGTATCTTAGGATGAATGCCTTAACCAGAGCGGACATCAAAGACACATGTTGCTTAGCTGAGTCCCTCACAACCATTTGCATGTCCCCCAAAAGACAAATTTCTGGTTTAATATACTCTGAGTAGTTTAATAACGGATCAATTTTTGACCAATTTGAACCCATAATGAATAAATTTTGGGACAGCTCCACATCGCATGTACCAGGTTCCCCAGTTTCATTCCACATCTAGAACACAGGTCTGTCTGAGTTTTCTAGAACATAGTTTAACAGGGGTGTAACAAATGTTTGAACAAATAAAGTATTGCATAGTTCTATACTTTGGTATAGGCAGAAGTTTAACATTTTTCCATATCTCTTTCCAGTCAGGCCTCAGGGGGTTAGGATTTTTTCCCAGTACGCTATCTGAGCCTTAGATTCTAAGTTCACAAAATCTAACAGCACCCTGTAAACTTTTGAAAGGAGGTATTGTGAGTAATCAATCTCCTTCAGATGGTCCCAAGTAAATTAATTTTGTCCCATTTCTTTATTATCTCGTATAAATTTCTGTACCAGATTTGTAATTTGGATCTTTTTGAAAAAGTCCCATTTCCTAGTCTGCACTGGTAAATTCACTCGATCTTCTAATATAACATCTGTCAAGTTCAAGTCAGATAGTTGTGATGCCCATGGTTGATTAATTATTTGTCCCCCCAGCCTAACGTTAGGATTTCCTACTATAGGTTGATCCCTAGCTCCCCTTTGTGCCCTCCTCTGTGTCGGACTTAATAAATACCACCACACCTTCAGTGATTTAAAAATTGGTGACTGCTTTCCCTTATCAGGTAAAGCCTCCAGATCTATAAACAACAATACAGTAGGGGAAAGTTTTAGGTCCTTTAAAATACGCTGCTCAATTTGGAGCCAAGTTGGGATATATCCCTCTTCTCAACAACTCCTGGACTACTGCCCTATCAGGTAAAGCTGAACTGCTGCATAATATAAAAATAGGTCCAGAAGCTCAATACCTCCCTTAAGATGAGAAAGGTGTAAGACAACATGTTTCCTCTTTGGAGGCTTAGAATTCCACAAAAATTCTGAGATTACCCGTTGAATATTAATGAACCTTCCCTTCAGAATGTTATAGGATAGTAACTAAATCGGGTATAACAATCTAGGCAGGAGATTCATTTTAATCAATCCCAGTCTAGCAGTGAAGTTCAGTGGGAGTTTATTCCACCTTAAAATGTCATTTTAATTGTGGCCAGTAAATTACCCAAATTTTCCTCCACCTCATCTTCTGTTCTAGCCATTATCCAAATTCCCAAATATTCAAGTTTTTTAAGGGCCCAGTTAAGTTGCAAGTGCTCGGAATCTGCTCTGTAGGTATACTCGGTAACTGGAAGAACTTGAGTTTTACTTAAATTTAATTTATAGTTAGATACCCCCGAGAATTTCCTGATAACTTCCAGGGCTTCTTGGAAACTATCGGCCAGATTATATAAATGCAACAAAATATCATCGGCAAAAACCAAGAATTTAAGCTCCAACCCTTGAACCTCAATTCCCTGAACCATGGGCTCCATATTAAGTGCCCTTAATAAAGGTTCCAAATAAATATTAAACAAAATTGGTGACAAGGGGCAGCCCTGTCTTGTCCCATTTCTCAGCAGGAACTCTTTAGAAAGATAACCGTTACATAGGACCCTAGATGTAGGGGCTTTATACAGATTTTTAAGGCATCTGAGAAAACCCTTTGGAAAACCCATTTTCTCCATTGTCTAAAATAGAAAATTATGGGAAACCCAATCGAATGCCTTCTTGGCATCGAGTGCAATCAGTGCCATAGCAGACTTAGAGTTGGAAGCCCTATGGAGAATATGGTGCCACTTCCTTAATGCATTGTGTGCCCCTCATCCTGGCATGAACCCAACTTGGTCCTGGCTAATTAATAGAGGAGCAACTTTTAGAACCCTGTTAGCCAAAATCTTTATAGATAGTTTAATATCCCGGTTTATTAAAGCAATGGGTCTATAATTACCAGGTAAGTCCCTGGGTTTATCCAGTTTTGGAATCAAAGTAATGTAGGCCTGGTATAAAGGAGGGTGGGGAACTCCATCTTTCATAATATTCAAGAATAATTCTTTCAAAAGAGGCATTATTGTCAATAAATGGACTTTGTAAAATTTGACCGACAGGCCATCCGGCCCTGGTGTCTTATCATTTGGCAATTCTTTAATTGCCTTTATAATCTCTAGATCGGAGATTGGGGCAGCTAATGCCTGGGCATGCTCTATGTCCAATTTGGCAAATGTATTTTGTCAAAGAACCCTCTGATTTCTTCATCTGAACTGGTACCCCCCTCTTGATAGATCCCAGCATAGTAGTCTGCAAAGGCATCAGCCATTCCCTGAGGATCTGTAATAATTTTTCCTCCAAAATTCACTGCCATAATCATTCTTTCTGCCTCCCACTCCCTAATTCTAGAGGCTAATAAGCAATCCGGCACATCCACCTGTATCAAGTATCTAGCATTTAATCTTTCAAGCCAGTGATCAAGCCTGAGATTCATTATACTTCTAAATTTTTCCCTTAAGTCCCTTAGCTCATCATTCACTTCATTGGAGCAACCCTCTAAGGGTAATAATGACCTAATAGCCCCAGTTAGAAATTCTTCCTTTGCTCTATTCAATTTATTCCTCCTAATGGTATATTCCTGCACTATTCCTGCATATAATACCTTGCAAGTAGGCCAAGCAAGTTTCTTATCCACCAATGTCGGAATTTGAGTTTGAATAATCTCCTTCAGTGTATCTTCTAGTTTAGTCACCATGTTATCAACTGCTAATATCCCTTCATCCAACCATCATCAATATGGTTTAGGGGGAATATTATCTATCTCCCATAGCATCTGGATCGGGGAGTGGTCAGATAGTACCCTATTAAAGGTATTCAATTCTTTAATACCCCTTAATGATTCTCTATTGACCAAAAAAAAATCAATCCTGGTATGTGTCTTATGGACCCCGGAAAAAAAAGTAATCTCAGAATCCCCTTTTTTATACATTCTATATGGCTCTACTAGTGCTGTAACTTCCAGGAATCTATTTAAAGCTATCTCTGGTGCACTTGGTAGTCTATCAGAAGGAAGGTTACTATCCACCCCATTATCAAACCAGAGATTCCAATCACCTGCCATAATAAGTGGGCTAGATGGGAGCATAGCAATATCAACTTCCAGTGAAGCAAAAAATTCTGATTTAGCTGGAGTAGGGCCATAAATTGAGGCACATGAAAATGAGCTTCCCAGAATTGAACCCGACACATATATCCCCCCCCGCCATCTTCTCATGACTTAATTTGATCTATTACATATGGGCAAGCCTTCCTTATTAATATCGCCACACCCCCGATGCTTTCGCAGTCCCAACTCCTATTACTTTTCCCACCCACCCTTTCTTGAGTAAATATAATTCCTCATTCAGTAAATGGATTTCTTGGAGTGCAGCAAAATGAACCTCAAACTGATTTATATATTGTAGTATAACCAGTCTTTTCTTCCTCCCCCTGAGGCCTTTTACATTCCATGAAAGAAATTTAATTAGTACCATATTCTGTACCACTACCCTGATGTTAACTCTCATACATTCTATCTTCCTTATTTCATATATCATGGATTCTCTCTCTCCCCTTTCCCCCCAGTAAATCCCCCTTCTTCACCCCAATCCTCCGATCGCCCTCATCAATCCTCATGAGACGTGTATGAGTCAGCCCCAAGGTGTCTCTGATCCCCCTGAGCTTTGGCGTATCACCAACTATGAACAGAAGACCCCCAACCTATTCCCCATCCCCACAGTAAATTCTTAGATAACCTACTACCCTCTAGAGCTTTAAATTAATGAAAGGAGAAAAAAAAGTTAGTGGTCCAGCATCATAGCAGCTGTCTCCTTCTCCCCATACATGGGCACCACGACTATAGCAACAACTTAATATCAAATTTATTTTAGGAGGAGCCCCTAGCCCCTCTGGGAAGGAACAACCCATTCTCCCTAACATATTTCCTCTTTAGCATATATGGAGCAGAACTCCCCCCTTTCCCCTAACTTTTTGTCCCATTGCATTCTTGAGCCCCATTAGCCTGCCCTACTCTTATACCATTTCAGACTCTTCAATGACCAATCCGCTTCACACTACTAAACTGTAATTATCTGGTGTAAGCAAAGGAAAAGAAAGTAATACCACAAACATACATAGGCGGCTGCAAACACCACAGAGATGGGGCCAAAACCAGATCCAAAAGGTACTCACAAACTGTCCAAAATAGGTTGGCACCTCATAACCATCTGCTCTTTGATATAAAATCCACATACGATGTATCAGGATAAAAGCCTTTTATTATCGAAATAGGCAAACAGGTCAGCAGGCATACAAGATGTGAGCTCGATACACCTTGCCCCTCCCCACGGAACCAAATGTTTTCGCGTCACAGCTACGCTTTCTCAAGGCTGTGGCAATAAGGGATAGCACACCTTATATACCTTCTTTAAAGGTGAAGTTTAATGGTAACATTATATTCCCATAAATTTATCCCATGTAAACAAAATGCCACAAAAAGACAGGTTTTGAATAGTTATGTCCAATACTAAAAAGCCTACCTAAATGTCGATACAAAATACATTACCAAAAAATACAAAATATTGTTAAAAACAGCAGAAACTAAAGAATACTACTATAACCTTTATAATACATCTAAAAGGTATATAATTTATTCCCACAAAACAGTAACAATCTATAAATCACCTATAAAAAGGGGGGAAAGCTGAAAAAAATCATTTAGACCAGGAGCAATATATGATTTCAAAACATATTGCCAGTAAGTTTCTCTTTGTCATAATTTTAAATCTAAATCTCCCCCTCTGGGACCTATAATAACTTTCTCAATGATTTGAAAGCTAAAATGATGTTCTTCTCCCTTGAAATTAACATGTTGAGAAAGAGCACTAACACCATCAGCATGTGCAATACTTCTGACATGCTGTCCTATCCTTTCTTTTAGTTTTTGGGTTGTTTTACCCACATAAAAACCAGTACATTTATTGAAACATGCCAAATATACCACATTCAGAGTATTACAATTTGCAAAAGTCATGATTTTATATTGTTCCCCAGTGACTGGTTGTTTAAACATATTACCAGTTTTTATAAATTTACAAAAATGGCAATTTCCACATCGGAAGGTTCCATTAGGCAAAGTACTTATTTTATTCACATTTTGTGTCTCCCCACTATAGTAACTATGACACAATTGATCCCGCAACTGTGGCCTTTTATACAATTTAGAAGTTTTTACCAAATCTTTAAACTTGTGATCTACTGATAGTATGTGCCAATGTTTTTTAATTATGTGAATAAACAAATGTGCCTGTGGACTAAAAGTGGGAACAAATTTTGGAACATCATTTTTATGTACAATTTCCTTCTTTTCTTGTTGATCTTGAACATATCTTTTGATATTCCACTTATACTCAGCTTTTCAATGTCCCGCTTGTATACATTTCATGTTGTAACCACATTGTAAAAATCTATTTGTTAACTCCTCAGCACCTTTTTCATAATCCCCTTCATGAGAGCAATTACGCTTATATCGCAAAAACTGTCCAACAGGTATATTTTCTTTGACATGTTTAGGGTGACAGCTCTGAAAATGTAATATACTATTTCTGTCAGTACTTTTTCTAAACAACTTTGTACTAATGTCCCCATTATTTTCTTTTTTTACCATTAAGTCCAAAAAACTGATTTCATCAGGATCCACTTTTAGTTCAAATTTAAGGTTACAATTCGATTTTTCTAAATAAGCTTTAAACCACCCCAATTCTCCTACAGAACCCTTCCAGATGAAAAATAAATCATCTATGTAACGTTTATAAAAATCAATTTTGTCCAAAAAAGGATTCTCATCACCAAAGATGAATTTTTCTTCCCATTTTGATAGATATATAATCACATAGTTGGGGGCCATGGCTGCCCCCATAGCTGTTCCTTTTTTCTGCAAAAACATCTTTCCATCAAAAATGAAAGTATTACAAGTTAGAACATTTTCTGTCAGAAATTCCACAAACACATGTGAATGTGAGGTCTTTTCATACAAACTCTCTCTTAAACTTTCCAGCCCTTCATTATGTGGAATATTGGTATATAGGGAACAAACATCCAAAGTTGCAAAACTCGACTGTAGACTCATATCAATATCTGCAAGAAGATCCATGAATTGTGCTGTGTCCTTTAAATATGACCGAGTATTTTGTGCAATAGGTTTAATGAAATAATCCACAAAATGTGCAATATTGTCAGTCAGAGATCCAATGCTGGCCACTATCGGTCTGTATGGCGGATTCTTTAAACATTTATGAATTTTAGGAAGTCCATATAAAGCAGATTTTATTGGATATTTTATAAACAAAAATTTGTATGTATCACTACTGATTAGACCTTCCAATAATGCTTCATGCAGAATATTATCAATCTCCCATTTAAACTTGTTCACGGGATCACAAGACAAGCTTTCATAAAAATCTGTATTTTTAAGTTGGTGTAACATTCCCAATTCATATTCTTTGGTGTTTATAACTACCACAGATCCTCCTTTGCCATCTGGCTTTATAGCAATCATTTTATTATGTTTTAAAGCATGAATAGCTGCATTTTCTTCCATTGTGCAATTATAATATCTCGATGGTGGTACCAATAAATTTTCTAAATCCTGAATACACGCCTTCTCAAACACCGTAACTGCAGTGTTTTGTGGAGGAAAAAAAGTTGATCTATTTTTAAAGGTAGGAACAGTTTCAAAAAGATCTGCTGTCTCTCTGCCTTTTTCCAGCACATTACATTCCCGTTTCTCTTCATAAAAAAATGCTTTCAAGTTCAATTTTCAAGTGAATTTGTAAAAATCCACAACTGTTACAAATTTGTTCAAGCTAGATGTTGGAACAAACGAAAGTCCCTTTTCCAGAACTTTTAATTCTGATTCAGTCAAAACATGGTCAGAAATGTTGATCACCACTTTTTCTTTACCATCTAATAGTTTCGTTTGTATCTGTGGTAGGACCCTCTCCCCCGTCGCTGATACATTCTCCTGCCACCTCCATTTTCTTTCATTCTTCCTCCCCCTCCTTCGTGTACCCCTTCATACTGTTCTTCTTGAAACCTGGTAAATCTTGGACTGCGTCTCAATTGTCTCTCCGAAGCCTCCTGTATAGGTACAGACCTCAATCGGCTGTGTGAAGGGTACAACTGGGAATGGGGGTGGGGGTGCGGATGCGGGGTAGAGGTTTTGTTCTGCATCTCCCAATCCACACTGCAAACTGCTTTTAAAGTTAATTTTTCTTGCTGTGCCCTGTACGCTTCTTGATTTGGAGGGACACTCTCTTGACTGTAATCCAAAAAAGGACTTGTCACTTCAAATTCAGATCCACTTGTATAAACGTCTGAATGTGATGATTTATCATTTACAAATGTAGTTTGCTTCTTTAATATGGATTTTACCAGGTTCATGATTTTATTCCACTCAAAAATCCTTCCACATTCAGAATCTCTCTTATCTCGTTCAAACTTGCTGATCTTCACTTTCTCAATTCTATAGTCTTGTTTTTTAATTGTATCTTCCAATTGTCTACGATATTGAAAGTACTCCACATGATCAGCAAAAGAAAGTACCACCCTTTCCCTTTCAATTAATTCTGATTTAATTTCCTGTTCCACCATTTCTGCATCTTTTAAAATATATTCAATCAGCCCAGCAGTAGATTTTAGAAGATGTTGTTGCCAACCCGTAATAAATGACTCTCTATTGCCACCAAATGCTGGCTTAATTGTCCAACATAAGTCCAGTGGTGTATTGAGCTCACATCTTGTATGCCTGCTGACCTGTTTGCCTATTTCAATAATAAAAGGCTTTTATCCTGATACATTGTATGTGGATTTTATATCAAAGAGCAGATGGTTATGAAGTGCTGACCTATTTTGGACAGTCTGAAAGGAAAAGAGAGGAACATTTAACAGCTAGCAGAAAGAAAAGATCCCAAAGGTCCAGGACTGTTGATATTTTCAGGCCAGCTATGCCCTGGAGAGAGAAAAAAAGAAAAACCAAAAAGACAAACATCGAGGTCGGCAAAAGGACTTCATTTCACAGTCCCGTGGAACCTTTAACTACAGTAGTCTCAGTCAAAAGAAAAGCAGATCTCTTCTCCCAAGTCTGGAGTTTGGAAGTTGGCCAATAACTAACACCTCCATCACAGCACTTCCCAATCATTACTGATCGCACCTGCCACTATACTGCCTGCAATCTCGCAAGTCCCTCATTCCTTCAGGTTACAGACTTAAACAAATCTGGTAGCTCCATCCTGACGCTTTCCATGACATCACACGCCATAGCATATCTTTTGTCTCCTTTTGGTAACTTCACTACCAGCATAGCTGGGTACTGTATTCTGAATTTCAGACCTGCCAAGTACAGCTTCTTCTTTATCTCTGTATACTCCTTCTACTTCTCTCTCACCGAGAGTATTAAATCTTGAAAGAGCCAAATAGAAGCCCCATTCCACTGCAAATTTCTATTTGCTTTGGCTTTATTTAGCACATGCGTCTTCTCCTTAAAATTCAAAAATCTCATAATAAGAACTCGGGGACGAGCTCCAGGTTGGGGGATTTCTCTCAATGAGCGATGAGCACTCTCAAGGTTGTAAGATTCGCCAAACAGCGTCGGACCAAACATTTTCAGGAGGAGATCCTGCATGAAAGCAACACAGTCTAACCCTTCCGATTTCTCAGAAAGGCCCGCCATAATTAAGTTGTTCCTCCGATTACGTGATTCTTGATCCTCCAGGCGATCCTCTAGTTTTTTGACTTGCCTTTTAAGACCAATTACCTCTTGGTCCATGGCTCCCGTTTTCCTTTCCTGTGAAGCAACTGTGGCCTCCACATCCCCCACCCTTTTTGTTAAAGCATGTAAAGCCAGCTTCAGTATAGTAAAATCAGCCACCAGCCCTTGAAAGAGCTGCAGCTGCTTAATCTCAATAATATTTTCTGAGTCTGAGTGCCCCCCTCGATCTTCTACTCTTGGATCCTCATTCTCTTCTGGAGCCGGGGAATGGGATTTTGAGTGCTTCCACTTTCCATCTTGGCCATTCTGCCTTCCAGGCCCACTTCTACTTCTGTTGGATATACTCCTTTTTAACTTAACTTGAGTCACTCGCCAAAGTCCAGCACTTTGCTAACAATCAGAGCTCCTCACTGAATCAAAAGTGGGGTCTTAAAATGCTAAAATGATATATTTTTTTCACCAAAACCTGGGAGCAGTCTCGGAGATGTCTTTTCCCCACTAGTTCATCACGTGATCGACCTCATTTCCTACCTTTGTAAACTCTATTTCCAGGACTAATTTTCCCTTTTCTTTGAACTGTTTGATTCTTTCTGCATCCCTTATTATTTCATGCTTCTCTAGTGAATAATTCTCTTGTCTCCCTACTTTACCTTTTGTTTTTATATTTTTATTTTTATTCAAGTATTTTGCCTTTGCTGTTTTTTTTATTGTTGTTTTTTTTTGTTTTTAAGGCCATATTTCTCTTACCCTTTCTCTCTATATTACCTCTCCCCTTGTCTTTATTTTTTTGCTCATCTTCTCTCTCCTCTCTCTGATCCCTTATTCCTATCTTTTTCCTTTTCTTCTCATCATGTTCCCTCTTCTTATTCTCTCTATCCTTACTTCTATTTCTCTCTTTCACACTTCCATCAATCTCTATATGCATCTTATTCATTTCATGGGTTTTCCCCCTTTCTGAGTGAATTTATGTGCATAAGTGCCTAGTAAACAGTATGGAAGCAGTAATGACGCAATTTACAAATAGCAGATTTCCGACCTATGCATGGGACATTCTGTGTTAAGCTGCCACAGGAGACTGGTAGTAAGAAATAATCGTATACATAAGCAGTTAGAGGAGAGGGTCTGCACCAGAATTAGTTGCACCCACTTATTAGAAAATCAAGAACACTTATTTTGAGTATGCATATATTGTAAATTTTGTGAAACAGGTTGCCAGAGAGTGGCAGGAACCTCTGTATGCAGAATTAACTTACAAATAATTAATTCTGATGCTTTTTTCAGACTCCTGGAGAATATATAAATCAGAGACACTACAAATAATTTTTGCAATCTTGAAATATATCATATGACATGCGTGATGCCCATGGGCTTTATTGCAGAAAACTGCAAACTCATCAAGAATTAATAAGGAATATTGTCTTTTCTACACAACAAGTCAGGGAGCAGGATGAATCAATGCTTTACAAACAGCTAGCCATAATCCTATAGAAGCACTGTATCTTTGTGTACAGGTAAGAGGAGTAGAGAGAATGTGACTCTTCCAAACCAAATCAAACCAAACTTTATTTCTAGAATGCTATTCCAAAAATAGATCATAACAATTTACACAATATAATTAAACAATTTAAAAATAGAACTCAATTCTAAAAACTCAGCAGGAGTTTAAATTTCAGTATAAGCCAGTTCAAATAAATATGTTTTTAAGGCTGATTTAAAGGCCTCAACGGATGGGCATTCCCTTACTCAATGAGGTAGAGAATTCCACAGGGTTGGAGCAGCAAAAGCAAAGGACCTAGCTCCCGATGTTGTCAAACAGACCATGTGACTCTCCAGCAATCCCTTGTCAGTGGAGCAGAGAGGGTGAAGGGGGTGGTAGGGACAAAGGAGCTCTTGCAGGTACTGCAGTCCCTGTCTGTGTAGGGCCTTATAGGTCAGTAATCCAATTTTGAAGGTGATCCTCCACTGCATTGGTAGTCAGTACAGGGTGTGGAGCACAGGTGTGACATGGTCAGTTCTATGTGAACCTGTCAACCGTCTGACAGCCACATTCTGCAACAGCTGCAAGTGGTGGAGGTCCACCACCAGTAGCCCAAGGTATAAGGCATTACAGTAATCAAGGCACGAGGTCAACAAAGCATAGACCAACATTGGAAGATCATTGGGTGGTACCAATGATTGAATAATGATTGACTGTAAAGAAACAAACCTTTTATTGTATGCATCACAAATAGTGTTTTGGGGTTTGGGGGTTATTTAACTGTTGCTTGATCTGTTGTTTTTTTTTTTGCATCAATATGATTTTTGTATGGTTTTGTATATTGTGATAAGCTTTCTGTACTATGTTGATTGCTGTCATTTATTCTAAATAAAATACTACTGCTTTCCTTTGATAAGTACCATGAGATCTTTTTCTTTCACCTGGACAATGACCAGAGATTGGCAGAAGGGACCTCGGTTTAAGGTCTCATCTGAAGGATGGCACCTCACCAGTGCAGTAACCCCTCATACTGAACTACAATGTCAGTTATGGGTATTACTTGAAGTATCTGGTGTAAGGCTAGAACCTTCAACCTTCTGATCTTATGGTCAGAGAAGTGAGTGTGCCACCTACTGAGCCACTGACACTGATATAGCAGGATTTATTTATTTGCTGTAGGTGGGCTGGTCTAAGGCACCTTTTCCAGTTCCAATCTAATGTAGGCTCAGGGAGGCAATACATCAAGCTGAAGATGGAATCGCTAGTACAGATATGATTAGAACAGCATCATGCGTGCAACATGGGTGACAATTTGAGCATTAATTATACAATAATATAACCCTCCATCAGACTCCAACTTCATAATGCACAGGGCTCTATCCCCTGGTTTCCAGAATCAGGCTCTTGAAGAGAAACTGGATTTATTACCTACTGTAGTAATACAACACACGACCCCAGTGCAAGCCTGATCTTCTATCTCCATTTTGAATTAAATGACATTACGGAAGCAATTCCAACCAACTGGTTATTTCCAAGGGATTAGTGATGGGTCGAGGTGCCATCTCCCTCCAGATGGTTGATAATCAAAAGAAATAACTCATTTTGAGGCTGTTATTGTGATCATATGTCTACATACAATAACAAGCTATATTTTGCAGTTTTATAACTTACAGTATTTTGCCCATTTTGTTTTGCCGTAGAGTGGTGTTTAATGAGCAGTTCAGCATACTGTAACTCTTACATTGAAGATGTTGCATGTCACACATTGTCAGCTGGCAACTGGACTGGTTATTTCTAAGGCATTAATGACCTGTCCAATTAGGAGCCTCAATAGGAACATGAATATCTAAATGGACTTAAAATGCAAAAGGAGGTCTTCAAACAGTAGACCAAGATTGGGATGTTTGAAGCTTGCTTGCACAAAACAGGTTCGGTCATTGCTAATACCAATAATTCCCTGAAAAGCTGGGGCCTCACTAATTGTGCCTTATTAAAAGGCACAGATAGCAAGGAACTAACCCCCTTGAAAGTTCACATACTGATTCCAGAGTGCCTATGCAAAGCAGCCGGCCTCACTAGCATATAGGCACACTGGTTTGTCCAATGGTTTAGAGAAGTATTAAATCATATTGCATGCCAGGATACCTGGCAGGCTTTATGCCTACCTAAACCTGATTGTAGGGTCACTGTGCATCCTACCAATAAGTTGTGTGTATAATATTCCCTGGAGCTAGTGGTTTCCCCAGCCTCATTTGAACACCTATTAAGGGTTAATGTTCTTGTCACCAATAATGTGATAATGAGATGGAGGATTCTGACACACCTCCCAAAAATTTGTGCAAAATCAGCCCAAGGATGGCAGAGTTATGGGCAAAGTTGACCCTTCCCACTTGATTGGCATCCACATACTATCCCATTAAAAAGTTGTCCATAAATGCATATTTCCTCAGTCCAAGAAGAACTGGGACTATACTCAATGCACATCCAGTAGCAATACTGTAATGCTACAGGATATGTGGCAAAGTACTCAAATTCAGGCTATGGATATGTAATGTGGATTACTACTGGCCACCAAGTAAAAGGGGTCATGGGGTGGTACACAACTCAGTCACTACTGGAGGAGGAAGTAAGATGGCGGCAGTCCTGTGCTGCAGTTTGCATTCCTCTCTCTAAGGGAGCATTCTCCCTCCTAATTTACATTTTTACTGCCTGTAATTTGGCATATGTGTTCTCAGGTAGTGTGGACTGACCTACAGAACCTAAAAGAATCAGCCATTGTATCCAGCTAGGTGTTAGTTGGATGTTAGTTAGGGTTTTAGCATAAGCAGGGCTGGGGAATGATGAAATCTTGGTTAATAATCTTTCTTGTTTTCGAGTTAGTTTCAGCTCCCCTTGCTGCATGCATCATTCTTGGGAGTCCTGGTGCCAGTGTGTTGGTATCCTTCTGGGTTTCATTTCACCATCACCTGATTGAGCTGCCACTTGGGTCCATCATGGCACCTCATGGAAGGTGGTCCTGCAATTTTTGGAAAGGCCAACCCTGAGGAAACCCACCAGTAGCTCCATAGGGTAGAGGTGGAACTACCTCATGCAAACTGTGATTGTGGCAATCTGCCGGTGAGAACTGTGCACTTCACTGGTGCTTCTTTTTCCAACACACAAGAGGGCCATCGATGTGGGATCAGTTTTTCCAGGTTAGAGGGGCTGCATTCCCAGGGGCACGTGGTTGCAGAGGGTGCATCCACATTAGTGCTCTCGGGGCAAAGTTTGCTACTGAGGTATTTTCTGCCAGTGTCTCCGTGAGGTTTCTTGGACTTTCGGGCAGCTCTGTGAACTGTTGCGGCTACCTGTGGACTAAGGTGGAGGTACATCTTTCGGGATTCAGGACTGGTGTTGGTTGCCCCGTGGATCTATCGCTAAAGGGGGCCAAAGGTCTTCAGACATGGTTAGCTGTTTTTGGAGTCCCAGTAGCCAACGAGAGCAGCTCTGGGGCACACACTGGATTCCCAGGTATGATTACATGCAATTCACCTGTTTGCTGCTGAATCATCTAACTGTAAAGAGACAGGGGCAGTGAGAAAGCCCTTGCCTTGAAGTGGTGGGCAGTAAAAAACTGGTTTTCTGTGAAATGAAATTGGCTTTCCTACACTCTAAAGCTTGTATATCAGATTTCCTTCTGGTTTTGGCAGTGGGTGGGGTTATTTTTGATTGTGTGTGGGGGATTGTTGGGTGTAGGGTTTGGGTCTTAGTTAACTATATGTGTGTGTGTGTGTGTGTGTGTGTGTGTTGAGTGTGTGGTATAGGATTTTCTGTTTTAGTGTATGTCTGTATTTTGTATGCTTGGTTAATTAGTATTCTGTGGGCTTAGGACTATGTAGTAAGAAAGGATGTGTCCAGGAAGGTATGAAGGCCTGGGATGGGCTAGGATAGTGTAAGGGATATCCCAGTTGCTTGATCTATGGCCTTTATCCAGTCTCCCAGTTTCCGCCACTAGAACAAGATGCTGTAGGGAGGTTGGAATAAAGAGGAACTGCATCGTTCGGTAGGGTTGGGGTGCCCCATGTAGTGCAGTAGGTGGTAGGATCGATATAGTTGGGTATAGAAGATGCCCTGGGGTTAGACGGGTCTTAGGGAGAGGCCAGACATGCTTAATTCCTATCACCAGGGTTCCCACCAGACCGAGTGGGCAGGTAGCCAGAGTGGCTGAACTGTCCACCAATCCCCTGAGGGCAGTGCTTTGTAATGCCAGATCGATCAGAAACAAGACCACAATTATTGCTGACTTGATTTCTTTAGTCGATCTGGCTTGCATCATGGAGACATGGATTTGTGATGATGCCAGCCCAGTTTTAGAGGCCACCATCCCACCCGGGTATACTATAGTGCACTGTCCAAGAATGGAATGCAGGGCAGAGGGTAGCCATCTGCCTTACATCCAAGGCTTCACCTTGTACCCAATGAGAGTACCTGGTTCATTTGAGTGTGTGGCTGTTCATGGGGGTCTGGGCACAGGCTACAGGAGTCTCCTGATTTACCGCCCCCCGGGGCAGCAGGTGGATTTCTCCAGGAGGTAGCCAACTTTGTCATCTTTGAAACATTGGAGGCCCCCAAGTGTTTGGTGCTAGGAGACTTCAATGTTTTGGCAGATGATGAATCTTCTTGGCTTAGTTACAACTTCCTCCAGATGATGTAATCTCTGGGCCTGACACAAGAAGTCTCTTTCGTGACCCAACAGGGTGGCCACATGTTGGATCTGTTCTTCTCACTGGGCTTGAGATAAATAATCTCAGGACTGATCGGGTCATTTAGTCTGATCCCTGTACAAGAGCCTTCCCCCTGCTGAGATGGTTAGATACCGCCCTTTGAGGGGTTTGACCCCTGAGGGTTTCTTGGCGGTGGCTGATCTAGCTAGTGTGGACAGTGCATGTGTTGGGTGTGTGTGTGTGCACAGCAGTTGCTGCCTATAACAAGTCAATGTCTGATACACTCAACTCCCTCGCACTGGTCCATGTATGACCCAAATCTTCTGAGGTCCCCTTGGTATTATGAAGTGCTCAACATAATGAAGATTTTGGGTCAGAAATTAGAGCACTGCTGATGGAAGACTGGTCTGGAGGTGGAAAGACTGGCCCTGTTTACACACTATGGTGTGTACCAAGGAGCAATCAACCATAAAAAGGCAGAATTGCTGTCCAGGGAGATTGCTGCTAGGAAGAACTGACCAACTGTGATCTCTTAGACTGTTGACAGGCTTCTCCATCCTTCTTTTCTGCAGCTGAAAAAAGCCTTTTCAAATGCTTTATGATAAGAGTTTGCTCATTTTTTCTCAGATAGGATGTCTGCCATCAGGCAGAAGATTCCACCAGTGAGCCATATTGTGGCAGACAGTGGTTGCCATGGCCATCTGGAGAGCACTCCGTCTGGTTGGGGCATGTTTACAATGGTGGAGGTGGTTGGGGTCATTGAGGTTGTTTCCAACCTGCTGCACACCTTTTGTGAACTGGACCCAGTGCCAACTCATTTCTTAATGGGATGTATTGACTCCATTGGCCCAGTGTTTGCCTTAATTGTCCAGTGTTCCTTGTCAGAGGGGGTCCTTCCTGATGTCTTGAAGGAGGCACTGGTGAGACCCCTTCTGAAGAAACCATCTTTGGACTCTGACATCAAGGCAAATTACCATCCCATCTCCAGTCTTCCATTTTTGAGTAAGAATGTTGAGAACGTGGTGCTGCTTCAGCTTGAGGAACACCTCATGGCTCTTGATCTACATAATCCTCTCCAGTCTGGGTTTTGTATGAGTCATAGTACAGAAAATGCATTAGTTCGGATGCATAATGACCTTCTTAGGGTGAGAGATCAATGGGAGGGGACAATTCAAGTTCTCCTCAATTTCTCTTCAGCATTTGACAGGGTAGACCATTGTGTGTTACTTGACCATTGAAGGGAATTCTGCAGTCTCACTGGCACCATCATCTGCTGGTTTGAGTCCTTTCTTATCAGCAGGAGGCAAAGGGTTGTGATGGGGAATTTCTCCTCCTCCTCCCCTAGCGTCCTGTCTTGTGGAGTTCCCCAGGATTTGGTCTTGTCACTGATGTTGTTTGGTGTGTACATGCTTCCCCTGGGAGAGCTGATTAGTAAGTACAGTCTGTGTTTTCATTGCTATGCTGATGATACCCAGCTGTATCTTTCCTTTGCCCTGGGGACATCCAATGCAGTGGAAGTACTAAACACCTGCCTTGCTGAGATCAATGACTGGATGGCCTCCAACTGGTTGTAACTGAACTCTGATAAGACAGAGGTACTGGTGGTGTAGTCGAACAAAAGGTGTGACAGGTTGGCCTCTGGTGCAGAAATGGGGCTTTTTCTTGGGTCTGTACCATTGAAAGCCTCCTCTAGGGTGCATGATCTGGGCAAAAGAACAAGGGGGCACTGTTTGAAGATAGAGGGGGGACGGCTCAGGGGCAACGTCAGAAAGTATTTTTTCATGAAGAGGGTGGTGGACACATGGAACCACCTGCCTGAGAAGGTTGTGGAGTCAAAAACAGTGGGGGAATTCAAGAATGCATGGGACAGACATAAGGCAATTATAGTGAAAGGTAGGAGGAAGTAGGCTGTTGGTTAACTAGAATCTGCAGTTTATCCAATTTGTAGGGAATGGGCAGACTAGGTGGGCCAAGTGGTCCTTATCTGCCATCAAAGTCTATGTTTCTATGTATTATTCTCGACAATGGAGTGATGCTTGAGTCTCAGGTGTTTTCCATTGTTCATACCAGTTTCTATCATCTGAGGAATATCACCAGGATAAAGCTCCAAGTTTTGCCCCTGGAATACCCCAACCTGGTTCATGCCTTTGTGACATCTAGGCCTTACTACTAAAATGCAGTCTATCTTGGGGTCTCTGGAAGCACCCTCTGCTGGCTGCAATTAGTGCAGAACGCAGCTGCCAGATTGTTGATGGGGCAGTCTAAGTGCTGTGACATCACTCTGGTAATGCTTGAACTACACTGGCTGCCAGTCAGGTGGAGGGTGTGCTTTAAGGTGGGCTTGCTCACTCTTAACATGCTATGTGACCTGGGCCCTGGTTACCTGAAGGACCTTCTCACACCTGCTGTCTCAGTCTGCTCCATCCGCTCCTCCTTCTCTAAGGGACTCCTTGCAATTCCCAGAATGAGGTTAAAAATGGAAGGTGACAGAGCATTTAGTGTCACCACTCCCATCCTGTGGAATTTGCTGTCTCCACCTGTAAGAGAGGCCTTTTCAGTTGAGGTTATCAGAGTTCACCTCAAGGTCTTCCTGTATAATCAGGCCTTCCAGGACTTTAAGTTATAATTTTTATCTGATGCCTGACTTTCGTGCTTCTGTCTGTCCCTGGCTATATATTTAGATTAAGTATCTATTGCTGAGCATATTATTTATAAAATTTTATAACAATGAGTTTTAGTGTAGAATATTTATTATAAGATTTTATATTGTAGTGTCATTTTATGTAGTTTCATATTGTTGGTCATTTGTAGTTGATTCTAGTTGTTCAGCACTGAGATCCTCCGGGATTGGGCTTCTTTTTAAATAAAATTTGCCTTGCCTTGCATAAGTGAGGGAAGGGACAACTAGATGCCAGGGACAGTATTTTAATATGATGATGGGGAGCCATTAGTCATAGAGTGTGTCCTGTTCAGTCAACCTTGGAAAAAAACAGACAATTTATTGAAGCAGCAGCCCATACCAATCAAGGCATAGCAACAGCAGAAACAGATTAGTATAAATAAACCCACTCACACAGTAATCAATCTCAAAAATACATATTTGTTATTTTTAATTTTATGTACTTCTGTACTTCAGACACAATGTATTAACTCATACGTTTCAGATGGGCAGTATTCATCAGTGAAACACTGTATCGGTTTTCTATACAACAAATACACAAATTATCCATGGGCATTCAAATATCTTTCTTGTTTCCCAAAATAAATAAAACAGAGTGAACTGGGTGCTCTCACCAGAAAAGTTTAAATTGTTGCTCTTAAAGTCATGTGATCTATTTGTGAAATAACTTACATTTTAAGTGCATACATTTTAAGCAAATTTGCCATTCAAATTTTATTATAAATATATCAAAATAAATACTTAATTGTGGCTTACATTAGTCAATCTCTTAATTCATTTATGAAGCAGTGCTGCAATTTATTCTCCAATGTGTGTTGTTTTGGAACACAGATATATTTTTCCATTTAGTTTCCATATAACCAAGTACTCAGATTATGAGAATTTATTGTCTCACATCCTATTCCGTATGCTCAAACTTCAAATAAATCATAGCTTCAATAGGTTTATGTTTTAAAACATCAGTAAGAATCTATAGTGTTGGCAAGAAGGTCCTTTCATTAACATCATGTTGCTTGCATTACAACATAGGAATATTAATGTCATCAAATAGTCTGCATTTAAAAACAGTAAAAGGAAATCATTTCTTTAGCATGCTGTTTTAATTTCTTAGACTTAAACCACAGCGTTCCATAGCTACCTGCACTGTACAGTCTGTTCAAAGAGTTCCATTTCTAAAAGCAAGCAAATTGTAACTGTTTTGATTATTTATATTCTTGCACCAGGTTCATGTATTTTAAAATGTTGCTTTGATTTTTGCCAGGTTTTAAACGTTTTACTTACTTTATTGTGATGCAGAGTGATGTGTGACCTCCTGCTTTCTCTGTTAATGGAGGTACACTGCCCTCTTTACCCACTTCTTTCGTAGTCAGAGCTGGAGGGGAATCAATCATTTGGCAAAGCGAGTCACGTGATCAAAACAAAACCATGTGATATTCACAATTACCCGTGGCGCCTGACTTACATGTAGCAGGTCCTAGCAAATGCAAGGCATCCTCTGAGTTGAATTTAAACTTTGTATTATAATGCATATAGTAACATGACATGTATTAGTAAGGATTACAGGTTTTAAGAAAGTATTCTTCCTATTGCAAAGGCATGGCCTCCGTAGAAACAGATATGATGGTACACCTCCCACGGAGGTCAGGGAGGTCAGGAGTCCTGACTAGGGATCCTATTTTGTCAAAGAGGACTGAAAATTCTATAACAAAGATTAAAAAATTTATATAAAATGAACTCCACTGTCAGTGATTAGACATGGGGAACTTTATTCCATAACCCCTTCCAACCCCCCCATATAACATTTACTCTTGTACATATCGCCTTGCTGCAGCTCCCCATCCCTAATTGCTAATAGTGAAATTTATTTTATATATAAATTTCCTTTGCTATCTTTGTTATAGAATTTTCACTCCTCCATGACGAAACTGTATCCCTAGTCAGGTGGACCATGATGTCTGTTTCTACAGAGGCAATGCATTTGAAATAAGAATACTTTCTTAAAAGCTGTATGCCTTATGAATGCACATGCTCATTCATTAAAAGGGTTCACTCAGGCTCATTTGTAAAAGGGCTCAGTTGGGCTGCTGGCCATGGAGATGAGTGCAGGGATGTGTTGGTGCCCCACTGGGGTCCTAGATGGGGGCAGGGTGTGGGGTGTGGTGAGTTTACTACTGGACAGGGTGGGGGTGAACTAGACACCAGGGAAAGGTGTTTTTTTTTAATTACATTAAGATGCGACAGTACAGATGATTGATGAAGGCCCCAGTGTTGGCGGCAGCACTTTAGTTACTGACAACAGGGAGGACAGGTGTGAATCTCAGGGGGGTCATTCTTTATTTTTCTAATGATCGGCCAGTGGGGTGGGACCACTAGACACCTGGGAATTTTTTTTTTATTGCAAATTCTGGAATTGGATGGGGGACTGGGCTGAATCTTGGTTGGGGGATTCTTCATATTGGGTAGGCAATTGGACAGGTGGGTGGGACCACTAGACACAAGGGATGTGGGGTTTTAAAGTTGGCCTGGACATGAGGGAGGGGGAAAAACCTTTTTTTACATTTTTTATAGCTCTAAGCTGTGTACTGGAATTTCACACTTGAAAAATATTCCACAAAATGCACAAATTTTGCAAAATATTTCACTGGGTGAAAGTCCGAGTTTTGCCAGAATTTTGCCAGAGAAATTAAATGTCATCGTATCCTTATATGCAAATGAATAATAATAATAATTTTATTTATAAGGTGCCTTTCAATTGCCAAGGCGCCGTACATAAATAACAGATTAAAACAATAAAAATCATTAAAAGAAATTCAGCTGGATCAGAACAATTAATTCAATCAATATTCTAAAAATGAGGTTTCCCACAAAAAAGTCTTCAAACCTCTCTTGAAGCCCTCCACAGAAGTACACTCTCGCAACCGATGGGGTACAGAGTTCCAAAGGGTGGGGGCCACATACGCAAAAGCCCGAGCGCCCGAAGATTTCAAATTCACCCTTGTAACCTCTAGCAACCCCTCCTCAGCCAAGCAGAGTGATTGATTTGGGTGATAAGGAACCAGAAGTTCTTTCAGATAGACTGGGCCCAGATAGTGTAGGCTTTGAAAGTCAACAAACTGACTTTAAAGGTGATCCACCACCGAATTGGCAGCCAGTGCAGTTCGCGCAGCACCGTAGAAATGTAACAGGATCTACTAGAACCTGTCAAAAGCTGGGCCGCAGTGTTCTGCACTAGCTGCAGGTGACGGATTTCAACCCCAGAAAGCCCTAGATAAAGGGAGTTGCAATAATCCAAGCGCGAGGACACGAAGGCATGGACTAACATTGGCAGGTCGGCAGACGGAACAAGATGCTGAATCCTGGCGATGTTCCTAAGATGATAAAAGGAAGTCTTGGTGACTGCTGACACCTGCGAATGCAGTGTCAGCCTGTCATCAAGAACTACCCCAGGTTTTGCACCCGTTCAGAGGTCGGAGAAATGCTCTGCAAAAAATTCCGGAAGACGCAACATCACCCGACCCCCCTATCTGTCGACCTGGGTCCACAACCAGTACCTCAGTCTTATCAGAGTTCAACTTCAGCCAGCTAGAATTCATCTACTCCTGGATTTCTTTTAGATAGCTATTAAAGACCGAGACAGCTCCCTCCTGGTCGGGGGCCAAAGAAAGGCAGAGCTGGGTATCATCTGTGTAACAGTGAAACCTCAGAGACATTGATTGATTTGAGTCTTGCATGTCAGAAACTAAATCTCAGAGCATATTTTGATAAAAAGCCCCTGACAATACAATACCAGACATCAATGAAATGAACTTTAAGAAAAAATTGACCTTTTGTTTCCCCTATTGCTATACTGTAACAGTTTTTCAAGAATTAGTTGAGAGATTTGCAGTAATTGTTTAATGACTTACCTAAAGTTTCATACCATAACATTACCAAGAAAGAAAATGAAGCTACATTAATTCTGCAAAATGATGTAAATCTGATCATTAAACAAGCCAACAAAGTGTTGCACTACAGAGCAGAGAAAAATATATTACAGAAGCTTTAAGACAACTAGAGAATCCTGTTTTCTACCAACATTTGATCTCTAATTTAACAGTTGATTTTCAGTTTGCAATAAGAGAGATAGTTACTGAGGCATTTAATAAAAATAGATTGATGCAAAGACCATGACATTTTTGTTAACTGAACATCCAACCATGGCCACTTTCTATACTTTGCCCAAAGTACATAAAAATATTGTGAATCCTCCAGGATTCCCCATCATAAGTGGCATAGGATCATTAACTGAGCACCTATCAAAATATTTGGACTATGACTTAAGACCACATACAGAAAGTTTTTTTTAACTTATATCAAGGACACGGAAAATGCACTCAGAATGTGTGAAAATTTGATGGTGGATGAGAACATAAAACTAGTAACACTGCATATAGAATCTCTTTATTCAAACATCCCTCATGAGGGGGGCTTGATGCAGCAGCCATGGTTTAAAGCTAAGGTGATCAGGACATTGGCCTGCCGTCTTTAATTTCTTGTCAATCTACTTGAATGTGTATTAAAATTTAATGTTTTTATTTTTGAAAAAAAAACTATACTTACAAATTAAAGGGACTGTGATAGGGGCCACCTGTACCCCTTCTATTGCTAATATCTATGTGACTCAGTAGGAGAATGAGCAACCATTTCCACAGTAAAATGCAGCACTGGGGTAGGTACACTGACAATATACTACTCCCGTGGAAAGGTACAGAAGCAGAACTTAGGGATTTTATAGAATTTATGTATTACACTAACCAATATTTAAGATTCAACATAAAACTGATCCTAAAAACATAGAATTCTTGGATTTCACACTAAGCAAAGATGGAACCTGGTGGGGGGGGGTAAAAAATGCTCTATACTGGAAAGAAGTGGATGGCAACAGTATGCTGTTTGCGTCAAGTTGCCGTCCAAGGCACACCATTCTTAATATTCCCAAAGGACAGTTCCTCAGGTCCAGGAAGAATTGTAGTACAGGGAAGTCTTTTCATGCAAAACAAGAAGTACTGAGAGGAAGGCAACAGCATTGAGGCTATAATAAACAAAGCATTGCTTCTGCCAGTACCTATGCATATAGTAGAGAATGAAATAGTCACTTGGAAGACAAAACCTGTAAAAGGAAACAAGTAAAAAGATTCCATTTTCTTACCACATATTCCTGCCATGCAACTAAATTTGGTGATATTGGGCCCACTGCATGACACCAACTTGGCATGCATAGGATGCATCCACGCTGTGCAGGTGCACATTCACACTGGTTGCATGCATGCAACCCTGCAGCAGCATGCACTATGTGCACACAATACACTGCATAGGTCCACAGAGTGTAGCTGTGCAGGCTGCCAGTGAGCCATGTACACTGGGGCATGGCCACATAGATGGCACAGACAGACCCACTGAGCACATGCATGAATGTGTAGACTGCACCCATATGCATTCCACAGAGTGCACACATATACATGTGCCCAATGGCTACTGTAAGCAGCTGCATAAGCAAGGGAGAGTGCCAACAGCCATAACAGTCGGTGCCTAAGGGGGCAGTGTGTCACAGGTGAGGCAGCATACACAATTGGTGTGCTGCCAATGGCCATGTAGTGACCCTGCATCATGGGTGGCACTGCAGGCACCCAATCTCTGCATGTTCTGGCCTGAACATATCACCCCAGGTGAGTCATACATGACAACACTGCCCATGGCCATGCAGGTGACACACAGGCATGTGCACCATCACACACACATGTGGTAAGCCCATACAGTGATGCCTCAACATGCCAGAACTGTGGCTGTGGACAAAATGAATGCCATAGAATGGTGCCAAGGGCACCACACACACCCCAGGGCCACCACTCAGGCCCAACATCCGTACAGCAGACCTACTGCCACAGGCTAACCAGCATGTCCCCTGCACTGGAACTGTAGCCTGGACAGGACTGGGCCACCCCCAAACACCAGGGCATAGCCCTGCACCACCACCCCACCACCCCTACATGCACTCTAACACACACACACACACACACATATACACACACATCTTGGAAGTGCTAACTGTGTATGACATGGGTGAGGGCTAGGGTACTTTGCACCATGGGATTCAATAACTGGTTGAAAAATTGGTGTGGAGCTCAGGGATTTGGCATCATTGGGGACTGGGGGTCCACCTGGAGGGATACAGGCCTATACTGGTATGATGGTCTGCATCTGTCCGGGAGGGGAACCAGGATCCTAAGTGATAGGTTTAAATGCTTCATTGGCAAGCATTTAGACTATCCAAGGTAGGAGGCACTGAAGGAAAGCAAGGAATTCCCAGCCCCCCTCCCAAAACATGGTAGTTAGCAAAGTAGACACAAAGGCAGAGAAGTTGATTGGGAGCAGGACATGGGTAAATCCAGAAAAAGGCATAGGCAGTAAGGACAGGGATGGGTCTAAAAGGGGTAAGACCATCTAAACATGGAGGGCAATGGGTAACAATGCCCATAGTCTGGGTAACAAGCTCCCTGAACTAGTGGCCTTGATGGAAGAGGGACACCTGGATATTGTGGCAGTCACAGAAGCATGGTACACAGAGAACCATGACTGAGATGTCAACATGCCAGGGTACACAATCTACAGGAGGGACAGGTAGGGTAAAGGAGGAGGAGGAGTAGCTGTGTACATAAGGGAAGGAATCAAAGCAACAGAACTAAATGGTAAGCAGGGAAGGGAGGAGGCACTGTGGGTCACCCTGTAGACAGGAAATTACACCACAATCCAAAAAGGGGATGTTTACAGACCTCTGTCTCAGGAGGAGGCAATGGACAAGAAAATGACAGAAGGAATCCTTAGAATAGCAGCAAAAGGAGAGATACTGTTGAAGAGGGACCTGAATATGCCAGATGTTAACTAGAGCACCTCTACTGCAGCCACATCCAAGAGCAGGGTCATTCTCGATGCTCAACAGGGGGCATGCCTCAAACAGCTAGTGTTAGAACCCACTCAGGAGGGAGCAGTCTTAGACATGGTATTCTCAAACAAGGATGAAGAAAGGATCTCAGATTTAGAAGTGGGTAGCCATCTGGAAATGAGCAACCATGAAACAGTGTGGTTTACAATAAACACAGTTGTAGAGTCAAGCCATACAAAAGCAAGGGTGTTGGACTTTAGGAGGACTGACTTTGGTAAAATGGGTGAGTGCCTCAGAAAACTACTAACAAATTGGCAAGAAGGACAGGTGAAGGAACAATGGGGAAACATCAAAACTGCCATCACAGAGAAAACAAGTTTTTGTATAAAGCAAATCAACAAAACAAAACAAAGTAAAAAGCCACTATGGTTCTCAAAAGAGGTAGCAGGGAAGGTTAAGGAGTGAAAAGGATAGCATTCAGAAAATATATGGAAACACAGAAGGAGCAGGGCAGAGAATTACCTGTATATCAATTAAAGCAGAAGGAGGCATGGAAGGCAGTCAGAATAGCAAAGGCCCAAATTGAGGAAAAGCCAGCCAACTTTGTTAAGAAGTTAGGGAGTGAAGAAAGACCAAGGGAGAGATAATGAGGCTTAATAAAGGGGAGGGAATATGGGAAGAGGGTGACAGTGAAAAAGCAGGGATATTGAACGAATACAGAATTTAAAAAAGGAGAGAAGGGGGAGGTACCGAAATCAAACAATAGAAACACTCTGGATAAGGTGGTTGATACCAGTCCATTCACAAAAGAAAGGATTCTGAAAGAACTTTTAAACTGAAGGTGGACAAATCAATGGGGCCTGATGGGATTCTAAAAGAACTAAGGGTAGAACTAGTGACACAACTGACTACACTCTTTAACAAATCATGGGAGGATGGGGTGGTACCTGAGGACTGGAGGAGGGTGGATGTGATTCCACTTCACAAAAGTGGGAGCATGGCAGAGGAAGGAAACTACAGACAGGTTAGTTTGACCTCATTGGTAGGGAACATGATGGAATCACTTCTCAAGGAAAGAATTGTTGCCTACCTAGAGGCCAGCGAGGTACAGGACCCAAGGCAGCATGGATTCACAGTGGGAAGGTCATGTCAGATGAATCTAATGGATTTCTTGACTGGGTGACCAAAGTAGTAGACCAAGGAGGGGCTGTGAACATGGTCTACTTAGACTTTGGCAAGCCATTTGACAGTCCCACACAAAAGATTAATATACAAGTTAGCCAGCATTGGAGTGGGTCCCAAGGTGGTAGCCTGGGTAAAAAATTGGCTGGACAAAAGGACGCAGAGGGTAATAGTAAACAGATTGCAGTCTGAAGAAATGGGGGGTTACTATCGGGGTACCACAGGGTTCAGTACTCGGACCAGTCCTCTTTAATTTCTTTATAAGTCACATTGTGGAGGGACTGGAAGGAAAAGACAACACAAAGATCTGCAACAGGGTTGATACACAAGGTGGAGTGAAAAGGATGAGTAGGGACTTGGCAAGGTTGGAGGAATGGTCAAATGTATGGCAGCTTAAATTCAAGACAAAGAAGTGCAAAGTAATGCACATGGGGAAGAAAAAACCCAGTGGAAGAGTACACAATGGGGGGTGAGATACTAACAACAACAAAAATGGAAAGGGACCTGGAGGATAGTCATATTGGATGACCTAAAGGTGGGCAAGCAATGTGAGGAGACAGTAAGGAGGGCTGGGGGATACTGGAATGCATAGGGAGAGGCATCACCAGTAGAAAACAGGAAGTTGTTATCCCTCTGTACAGACAGTTGGTGAGACCCCATCGGGAGTACTGCATGCAGTTCTAGAGACCCCATCTCTGCAAGGACATAGACAGTATGGAGGTTGTCAAGAGCAGGGCAACTAAAATGGTGCAGGGTCTGCACCAGAAGACATATGAAGAGAGACAGAAAAAGAGATGTGCAAGAACAAGGGGTGACAATTTGAGATAATGGGGGGATGGCTCAGAGGTAATGTGAGGAAGTATTTTTTCATGGAGATGGTTTTGGATGCATTGGACAGCCTTCTTAAGGAGGTCATGGAGTCAAAAACAGTGGGGGAATTCAGGGAATGCATGGAACAGACATAAGACAATTCTAATGGGGGGTAGGAGGAATTAGGCTGTTGGTTAACTAGGATCTGCAGCTTATCTATTAGGTAGGGAAATGGACAAACTAGGTGGGCCAAGCAGTCCTTACCTGATGTTAAATTCTATGTTTCTGTGTTGCTAATGACCACACAGTGGAGCACAAAAATTAACTTTAATACAAAGACTGCAATAAGGTAGACAGAAAGGCATGTGTCAAAGGCAGTACCCACCAATATCCTACAGGTAAACAAACCCAGACCCCCATCCAAAACAACTGCCCCCCCACCTCCCTCATGTTGCCGAGGCTGACATGGTACCCCCTGCCTGGTGCGTGACTCCCTCTCCTGTAACAGACGCCCCCTGCTTCCTCTTCTTTGAGGGCCAGTCCACTTCACTGCTGCTATCTGCCTCCTCCTCCTGCTCCTTTTGTGGCCAGGCAATGCACCTCAGGACCATCCTCCACTCCAGTCCCCTGTAGCAATGTGGAGAGAAAGGGGGCAGTAAGGTCATTGTGCAGAGCCATACTCCTCCAACACACAAATGGCCAGACACACAGCATGGCGTGAGGTACAGCCCTCCCCCCCAGATCTGTCATGCAGGCAGCATGCTTGTGACCTACCCTAACCTGTACTGGGAAGAGCAGACATGTGCCATGATGCCTGTGCTGTCCCACTGCAGTCACTGTGGGCACGGCACTCAACCATGCACACACCTGGATGTTGGCATGCTAGTGGAGGGCTCTGACACAGTCCAACATGTATCCCCCCCCAAACCCAGAGTCATCGGTGCACTACTGCCACCACACGCTTACCCTGGATGGCACAGTGAGATGCCACAGCATCCACGGCTCTGTAACGTCCTTTTTCCCCTCATAATGTGGCTCACCATCCATGGTCACCCTCCAGAAGTATGGGGCATGGGCCTCCTTCAATGCCTTCTGAAGATCCCCCTCGAGTGAGCCACCATCACAGCCACCCTGTCCTGCTGCTCCTGTCACCATAGCTCAATGATCATTGGCATGCCCACGTCATCTTGCATAGGGATGGGGAAGGGGACACAAGAGGAACGCGGACATTAATTAACAGTGGCTGACAAGGGTCCCCCCCAAACACACATACATACACACACACACATTCTGAGAGTGTTACTCACTGGCTGATGGTTCTGTGCCCATCACAGTGTCCCATAGCCCCCTTGTCACATAACTCCTCCTCTGAAACCCTCCAGAGCTGCTATGGGAACCATTCCATCGTGCAATACTGCATGTGCGCAGCTGATATTCTTATACAGTGTCGCTGGGCACACTACACATGCCATGCGGTCTCGCACATGCCACACCACCATTAGCAATACAGTAGCATAAAAGGTCAGAGCCAAAAGGCTGGCCTTCAGGAAATATAAGGGAACACAGCGGGATGAAGATAGGGAGGCATACCAAACTGCCCTAAGAGAAGCAGGGAAGGCAGTAAGGCAGGCAAAGTCCCAAACTGAGGAAAAACTAGCACGAACAGTAAAAGAAGGTGACAAGACTTTCTATAGATACATTAGTGAAGGAAAAAGTCCAGAGGGGTATTGCTAAGCAATGAGAAAAGGGAGCATGTGAGGAGGAGGACCCTGTAAAGGCATCTATCCTAAATAGATACTTTTGCTCAGTATCTACTGAAGAGAAGGTAAGGCAGGGCCCACAGCTCAGCATCATGGACACAGGGGGGGAAGGAAGTGAGCACTACTCCCGTCACAAAAGAAGGGGTCCTACAAGAGCTTGCTAAGCTCAGGGTGGACAAGGCAATGGGACCTGATGGCATACATCCCAGGGTACTTAAGGAGCTAAAGGTGGAACCAGCACAGCCATTAGCAGAACTGTTTAGTGAGTCTCTGAGCACAGGAGAGGTCCCAGAAGACTGGAGAAGGGCTAATGTGATCCCGCTCCACAAGAGTGGTAGCAGGGAGGAGGCGGGGAACTACAGACCAGTCAGTCTTACCTCAGTAGTGGGCAAGATTATGGAGGCACTCCTTAAGGAAAGGATAGCATGGGTTTACAAAAAGGAAGGTCCTGTCAAACTAATCTCATAGATTTCTTTGACTGGGTAACCAGAGTGGTGGACCAAGGGGGAGCAGTTGATGTCGCCTACCTTGACTTCAGCAAAGCTTTTTGACACTGTTCCACATAGAAGATTGATAAATAAGCTGGGTAGGCTCGGGGTGGGTCAGAAGTTGGTCAACTGGGTGGCAAACTGGTTGATGGGCAGAAAACAGAGAGTGGTGGTAAATGGTATACAGTCAGAAGAGATGCAAGTCACAAGTGGGGTACCTCAGGGATCAGTCCTGGGGCCAGTCCTCTTCAACATCTTCATTAGTGACCTTGCAGATGGACTAGAGGGTAAGGCTTGTCTGTTTGCAGATGACACCAAGATCTGTAACAGAGTAGATGATCCAGATGGGGTGGGCAGAATGAGAAGAGATCTGGATAAACTAGCAAAATGGTCAGAAGAGTGGCAACTGGGATTTAATGCAAAGAAGTGCAAGATCATGCACATAGGGAAGAGAAACCGTGAAGCCACCTATAGGCTGGTAGGGAGTTGCTAGCAGTCACAAAGGAAGAAAGAGACTTGGGCATCATCATCACTGATGACCTGAAATCATCCAAGCAGACCTCTAAAGCAGTAGGTAAAAGCAAGGGGTTGTTAGGGTGTATTAGTAGGAGTATCACAAGCCGTAAGAGGAGGTAATAATCCCTCTTTACAAGACACTAGTTAGGCCCCATCTGGAGTACTGCATCAGTATTGAGCCACACCTTCACAAGGACATTAACCAAATTGAGGCAGTCCAGAGAAGGGCAACCAAAATGGTGCAGGGACTGCATCAGAAGACATATGAGGACAGATTAACAGAGCTCAATATGTATACCCTTGAGCAAAGGAGGAGAGAGGTGATATGATAGAGGCATTCAAACACCTTAAGGGCATTAACAAGGTGAAAGAGTCTAACATGTTTAAATATAAGAAAAACAGCAGGACAAGAGGACACAGCATGAGATTAGAGGGGGTCCGATTAAGGGGGAAATGTGAGGAAATTCTTTTTCACAGAAAGGGTGGTGGATGCATGGAATGGCTTACCACAAGAAGTGGTGGCTATGAATACAGTGCAGGGCTTCAAACAGGCATGGGATCGGCATAAGGGAGCAATACAAATGACTATGAATAGTTAGACCACTGACAGAGCAAAGGCCGATGGCACATTTATAAGGTAGAAAAAGAAATGGGCAGACTGGATGGGCCTTGTGGTCCTTATCTGCCGTCAACTTCTATGTTTCTATGTTTCTATGTAATGCCCCGAACAGTGGCACACATGCATGCACATCCGTTGCTTTGTTCCACCGCTGTTATGCATGGCAAACAGGCATGTGTCTATATCAGTCCCCACTACCTCAATACGGTACTGCATGGGCCACCTGCCAACGCAGACTGGTGGTGGTGTGTGTGTGGGGAGGGTATGTGTACTTGCAGAGAATGTCCATTGCAGTGTGTATGCACCTATGGGCCTGTGGCTGTGGGCCGTACACAAACAGGCCCTGAATACAACAGGGAATCCAGTGATGTACAGGACAAACAAGCCCAGTATGAGACACATGTGGCCATGGGTATACAGTGGTTGCACATGAACATGGCATCCCATGATATACAGTACATTGGGGATACAGTACTGTACAGGTGATGTTGAATGCATGTCTTGCTGTAGTGGGCATGCTGGCATGGCACACATTGTGCACTGTCACTGTCCCACTGCACACACTGTTGGCTGTACTGCCCAAAGACTGGGACACGTGATGTGTCTTCATTGTGCAGCACACATACCACAGTGCCAAACTCTGTATGCAGCATGGTGGCATGGCTGCACATTGCCATGTGCCACCCATGGTACAGTCACCTCATGTGGCAGGGCGTGCCACATATGGCACCACACAGGCACACCGTAGGCTGCTCGCCAGATGTTTAACACAGCTGAACCATTTGGCTGTGCAGTTCCACGTCCGGGGTATATGCTGTGCAATGGTGAGATGTGCCTGGGACTACTCTTCAATCTATACCTGCAGGATGCAGTGCATGCCAGGGCCAGGTGACAGCAGCCATGGAAGCACATGTTCAAGCCACACCTGTTAGGCAGCAAGCTCATGGACATGCATTGCATTAAGCAGTTCCACCTGCTGTGGGTAATGGTGGAACAGATCTACCACCTTGTCCGCAACCGCATTGCCCCCTGGACTCGACACTCCCTGGCCATGACCATTGAGACCAATGTCATGTGCGTGCAGGCCTACTATGTGACAGGATCATTCCAACATGTAACAGCTGATGGCATCTGCATCAATCAGTCAGTCATCAGTGTTGCATGCATTGGCACAGATTACCAATGCACTGCTGGCACACACACCAGGGATCACATACGTCTCCCACAGACAGACGCAGAGTTCCATGCCACAAAGCAGGCATTCTAAGCCCTGCACAGAATGCCAAATGTCATCAGTGTGGTGGATGGCACACACATTGCCATCTTCATGCCCTCCATCGTGGAGAAGGCTATCAGAACAAGAAGGGGCTCCATAGCTTGAACTGCCAGGAACTGTGCAATGCAGCCGGCCTGTTCACAGACACCTGTGCAAAATACCCAGGGTCAAGGAGGCAGTATAGCGCAGTGGGTTAAGACTCTGAGCTGCAAATCTGGAGACCTGGGTTTTGAATCCCACAGTTGCCTAGGTCCATACTGTGTGATCCTGAGCAAGTCAGTTAACGTCCTTGTGCTTCCAAACTGCATCAGCAAACAAGCTTAGGCTTAGTGTGCTACTCCTGGTTAAACAATGTTCTCTTTCCCCTTTTCTTCCAAGATGCTTATATCCTGGAGGCCTCTGGGATGAGTGCATTGCTCCATTCTGGATGGATGGGATGCTGGCTGTTGGGTTGAGTGTAGTGCATATGGGGGGGGTCATTCACCTTGGCATTCACTGTCTGTCTTGTCTCCCATTCCTCACAGATGACAGCGGATATCCTTCATGACCATACCTGATGACGCCCTTCCTGGCACCAGTGACTGCCGCAGAGGAGGACTACAACACGGCACACTGGCAGACACCGTCCATTGTGGAGAAGACCATTGGTATGTTGAAGATGTAGTTTTGGTGCCTGGACCTCAAAGGGGGCACCATCATTCTGGTGCCATGCCATGTGCCATGTCCTGGTCATGTGCATGATGCTGCACAGTATGGCCATGTGTCACAGGCTACCAATGCTGGACTACCAGTCACCGGACATGCCACTGGGTCATCAGGGTGATATGCAGTGCCACGGTCAGATGATTGCTGCGGGCTGTGCTGCCCATTCTGTGCTCATTCACAGGACATTCAGTTGCTAGACACGGTGTGTGCTTTGCGCATCGATGCCCATCAATAGCATTGAATGTGCCCCCGGTGATGTTCCTCTGTACAGCACCCCTCCCTGTAATGCTATTCAATACCCTGCCTGCACCCCACGATAACACACGACTGAGGGCAAATGGTGGCAGTGGTGCCACGGTGCTGTGTGCACATGCACACCACAGCCCATGGCTGGTGTTTGGTGTCTGGGCATACGTAACGCTGTTTCAATCCATGGTAGCATGGCAAGGTAGCCAGCTAGACAGGGGTCCGCCATCCCTGTCATTCCACCATCCTTCCCATCTGCGTTATCATCTGCCGCAGTGCCACCATTGTGTGTAGCCCATTCACACCAAGGAGAATGTGCACACGTGTGTATGTGCATGTGTGTGTGTGTGCACGTACCTGTGACTGTGTTTGTGTGTGCTGCCCTCACACCCCACTGACACGCCACTGCCATGCTGTGCCACCATACCTGTCCATTATGATGGGGGTGGGCCACACGGAGTTGCCTGCACCCTCACCATGGACAATGTCTCACATAGATGTAATGGTCCCAGGGCAATCCCGCCTTGGCCCCTGCAATAGTGGACCTACGGAATTGCAGTTCCTGCTGCTGGCTGTCTGTCCGCAGCCATGTCAGATGATGACCTCTTGCCATGCATATCCTCTGTCTGGCTGATCATGGCATATATGTCCTGTGTGCCACTGCACACTATGCCCTCCATTGTGCCACTGTTGTTTGCCGTGTCTTGCATGCCCACCATGCCCTCAGTCAGGCTGCCCCATCCATTGGTGATTCCCCTTATTCATATGTGCCATCATCATCTGCGATGTCCTGCAGGATCACTGTACCCTCATTCAGGCTGTCCCCAGCCATTGGTGATTCCCCTTGTGCACACATGCTGCTGGCAGTGTGCCCCTGTGTGCCCGTGCATTGGTCACACATCAGCTAGGTATTGTTGTGCCATGGCAGTACACCCCAAGTGGTTAGGATCTCCACTGTGCATTTCTGCACATGGGCCATCCATGCCACATCACAGCTCATGGCACAGGCAATGCTAGTGAGCTCTACTATTGATCCTGTGTGCTGCTGCTGTGCCTCCAGTCTTTCAAGCTCCAGCTGTAGGAGCTTGACGTACTGTGGGTCAGTATTATGGTGACGCACACTGACCGGCCATGACCAGTGGGTCTATGGGATGAACCCTCTTCACCGCTGTCCATGGCTGTGTGTTGTGCGGTCTCCAACACCACACTGTGTGGCTGCACAAGGTGGCCAGGTGCGGATGGTGTGCCCCGGATGTCATGGTCCTGCGACCATGGTGCTGGTTGCCCATTCTGCAGGCAGGTGCGTGTGGCCTCCTCCACATCATCCATCTGCAAGTCTGCCACTGTGTCCTCATCATCAGTGTCATCACCGAGGGTCATTTCATCGGGCTCCAGCCATACCTCCTCAGCTGCCTGTGTTGGACCTGTCAGGAGGCAAGTGGAGGTTGTTTATTGTACTGCAACTTGTCCCCTGGTGGTGTCCCTGCTGTGCATCCCCCCATACTTACCTGTGCTGTCATCATCCTGATCATGTCTACTCTGTGTTTTGCTGACTGTGTGTGGCTAACACCCTTGCAGTGCACTACACATCTGTCTGCCATCCCTGGTGTGCTCCGTTGGCACAAAGCAAGGCCATTAGGCCATCCACCATCTGGGCACTACATTGGCAGAGCGTGGTGTGTATATGTGCCCTACTTACGGGCCAATGTATCCATGCTCGCAATCTCACCGTGTTTGCTGATGGCGGTGAGGGTGTCTGCCACCATGTGTTCCATGGGGGTCAGCTGGCTGTCTGGGGAGGTTGACCCACATCCCATGCCCCTCTGTGGCCATTCTTCCACTGCCACCTTTCACTTCATGGATGTGTGTAGGTCCCTCCTTTTGTGCTTTATAGCTGTCAGGGTCTGGTCATCCAACCCTGCGGCATTCACAGCAGCCTGTATCTCTAGCCGTAGCCACGACTTCACCTCTGTGAAGGTGGCTGGAGCCAGCACACTGCATAACCGTGCATGGTTGGTGCTGATCTCACTCATAATGGTCACCACCTGTGCCCCTGTGAAGTCATAGGACCATGAGTGGCCACCATGGCCTGTGCCAGGGGCCTGCCCTGCTGCGTGCCACTTGGTTTTGGGTGCCACATTGCTCAATTTGCCTGCCCTGCATTCCACATTCACATCCATGTGTGTGTGGGGGTGGCATATTTGCCCATATATGGTGGGGTCAATGGGCTGGGTTGCATAGCAGGGGCAGACCTGTGCTGCCTTTGCATGATGCTCCCCACCTGCTGCAGGAATGCCCACTGCCCCTGCATGGTGCATGGTTCACTCTGTGCATGCCACGCTGTTGACTGGTACTGCACGCCATGCACATCTGCACCGCATATACAATGATCCGTCATGTACTTTGTGCCCATACGTGAATAGGGCCCATTGTGCATAAACACTGGGGGGTTTTAGCAGGTGAACCAGCTCTAAGAGAACTAGCATCTACTAACATAGAAAAATAGAAGTTGTCAGCAGATAAGGACTGCAAGGCCCATCCAGTCTGCCCATTTTTTCTACCTTATGAATGCACCTTTGCACCTGGGAAACAAGAACCCAGGGGAAGAATACACAATGGGTGGGGAGGTAGTAACAACAACAAAACAGGAAAGGGACCTGGGGGTAATCATATCAGATGACCTTAAGGTTAGCAAGCAATGTGAGAAGGCAGTAGGGAGGGCCGGGGGTATACTGGGATGTATAGGGAGAGGCATCAGCAGCAGAAAACAGGAAGTTGTTATCCCTCTGTACAGACAGTTGGTGAGACCCCATCTGGAATACTGTGTTCAGTTCTGGAGACCCCATCTCCGCAGGACATAGACAGGATAGAGGCAGTCCAGAGGAGGGCAACTAAATGGTGCAGGGTCTGCAAGAGAAGCCAGTATGGAGAGACTAAAGGAGCTTAATATGTATACGCTTGAGGAAAGAAGGAGAGGGGGACATGATAGAAACTTTCAAGTACCTCAAGGGAATCAACAAAGTCCAAGAGGTAGCATCTTTCAGAAAAAAGACTTGCAAGAACAAGGGGACACAATTTAAAGATAGAAGGAGGGCGGTTCAGGGGCAATGTGAGGAAGTATTATTTCACAGAGAGGGTAGTGGATGCATGGAACAGCCTTCCTGAGGAAGTTGGGGTCTAAAACTGTGGGAGAATTCAAGAATGCATGGGACAGACATAAGGCAATTCTTGTGGGGTGCAGGAAGATATAGGCTGTTGGTTAACTAGGATCTGCGGCCTATCCTGTAGTTAGGGAAATGGGCAGACTAGATGGGCCTAGCGGTCCTTATCTGCCATCAAAGTCTATGTTTCTATGTTAATGTGCCATAGGCCTGTACTCTGTTAGTGGCCTATCTAGTCATATGCATCTTTATTGCACCCTTATAACCTTACTAGACAATGCATGTCCTACAGAAAGGCATCCATGTTACAGGATAAGTTAGCACACAGTCACTAAGTAGATACAAAAGTAACTACTTGGCTACAGCAGAAGAAATGAGGAGTATGCTGTAAGAATTGTCTCTCCTGTGATAGTGTAAACTCCTGTAATCCTTTTACTAGTGCTAGTGTTGAAAAAGAATTTGAAATAAGACAGTTCTGCACCTGCAGTACTCCTGGTGTCATTTACTTAGTGGAATGCTGTTGTAAAGCATTTTACATGGGTAAAACCATGCACACCTTTAAACAAAGATTACAGGGAACATCATAGAGTGATAGAAAGGAAAGATCCAATATATGCAACTGCTACCCACATTGCTGATTCTCCACGGGGCACAACCCATAGTTTCAAATTCATGTTTATAGACAAGGTGAGCCGAGACCCAAGAGATGGTAATTTTAACAACCTGCTCCTCAAGAGAGAAACCTTTTGGGTTCTAACCTAAAGAGCTACACAGAAACCAAGTCTTAACACAGGATATGACCTGAAACCATATTTGGAAGATAAAAATGGTAGCTTAAGTAATATTTGCTAGAATATGCTCCTTCTTGTATTTTTTTTTGAATAACAATATTTTTCTGAGATAGAGAAATCTATTTATACCTTCAAATGTGTGGTATTTTTGCTATGTTATAGACATGGATTCAAATTTTAACAGCTTTTCTACATATTTGTTATATGTAAATAACGTTTCAACTTGAATCCCACACTTCCATTTCCTAACAAAGGATTTTACATCACACACTGTTTACCTCCTGGTAACTTATGACTCTGTAATTATTTATTGAAAACATAAGGGTGTCTGTGTGTTTTTTAATTAGTTTTATAATTAGTTTATTGGTTCTGTGTTTGTGACCAATGAATTTGAAACATACTGTATTGTGATATCATAAGGTGTCGGTATTTATGCTGGCAGTTGGCATTGTGTGTTTGCTTTTGATAAAGGGTTACTTAATCCGATAAGCATATGTAGGTGTGTGACATGCAGTTTGTTTACACACCCAAGGTGTGTGATAATATATAAATCTTGAGAACAAATCTCAAGAGGTTTATATATTGTCACACACCAAGAGTGTGTAAAAAAAATTGCAGATCACACACCTACATATGTGTTATTTTTTATAATAACTGGTGCTAAGTAAACAAAGTTCAGAGTCTTAGCATTACATGCTTACTGCATTGCTGATTCGACTGCTGTATGGTCTCTATGGCATGCTGGTTGTTATAACAACAAGGTGACGGTTCAACAGTTTCTTCATTTTTCAAAGTTAAAAAAACTGAACAGTTCGATTTTCTGAGTCAGTAAGTACCTTAGCATGGTACACACAACCTGACACAAGACAGTGAAAGCCATATCAACTCACAAGTTGATATGACTTTACCATATCAACTCACAGGTTGATATGACTTTTTACAAGTCTCAAAAACAGGTTGATATTGGGGGTCACCAGTTATTATAGCTACTTTATTTTGCATTTTTGAAGCCTTGGAGTCCTTTTTGGAAAGAGCTGATGTTGTGCCCATCCTTGTGAATGTTGCATCTCCCTCTCTTCACTTCCAGCCCCACTTCTACCCCCCACCTCTCATTTTTTAAACACAAATATGAATAATACATACTGTAACAATCATTATGGATTTATTAAGGAAAGATATTTAGGAACCTGTATCCAATGCACCATTAATCTAGTGGATACATTTAAATTACATAACTACTCCTGCTTGTCATTAGATGCAGAGAAAGCTTTTGATCATATAGAATGGAACTGCTTAACAGTATCATTAGAGAAATTTGATTTTCAGCCTGAATTTAGAACCTGGATTGAGACTTTGTATTCAGAACTATATGTCAAAATACAGACAAATAAAAAACTATCTAAGTCAATAAGGCTCTATCAAGGAACTTGACAAGTATATCCACTCTCAGTTGTGATCTTTGCTTTAGCAATAGATCCTCTGAAAATAACTATTAGAGACAGTAAAGATGTAAAAGGCTAAAGGGTTAATAATATCGAGCATACGATTAGCCTTTATGCTGACGATGCACTGATATATATTAATATGAATCAGAGCTTCCTGGCATTAATCAATATCACAACAAGGTTTGGTAAAGTTACAAGTTGTAAGATAAATTGGACAAGTCTGAGTTAATGCACTCTAAGTATCATGAAGATTCATATAAAAACAATATTAATATCGAAATTAATAAGGTCACACTAAATTAAAATATTTGGGCATTTACATAGCCCAAGATCTATCACACGTGCATGAGATACATTTTCTCCCTTTACTAAATAAAATCCAAAAAGAGAACAGTGGCAGTCTTAGCCACTTACTCTTACAGGAAGAGCTAATGCAAAAATGAATACAGTATGCTTCCTAGGTTCCTCATTCTATTTCAAAATATCCCTATCATTCAGAAAAAAAACATTTTTCAGACAAATTGAGAAGATGACAAGGCAATTTTTATGGAAAAATAGCAAATCAAGGATAAAATTATAACATCTCTATGGTACAAAACAAAAAGGGCAATTTTCACATCTTCACTTTTACATAGAAACATAGAAACATAGAATTTGACATAGAAACATAGAATTTGAATTTGATGGCAGATAAGGACCGCTTGGCCCACCTAGTCGGCCCATTTCCCTACCTAACAGATAAGCTACAGATCCTAGTTAACCAACAGCTTACTTCCTCCTACCCACCACTATGACTGCCTTATGTCTGTCCCATATATTCTTGAATTCCCCCACTGTTCTTGACTTCACAACCTCCTCAGGGAGGCTGTTCCATGCATCCACAGCCATCTCCATGAAAAAATACTTCCTCACATTACCACTGAGCCATCCCCCCTCTATCTTCAAATTGTGCCCCATAGAAACATAGAAACATTTTACTGATACATTCTATCAGTCAATGTGGACTCCATCAATGCATGGTTCCATAATGATCTACAATGTCCATAATGTCCACCATGTCAGGTGGAGACTTCCTCACATCCATACAAAATTATTAAACCTTTATTATATGCAGGACCATATAGGAAAAAAATTAACACTGTCTGTTTAAGCACAGCAATGGCGATTGAATCATGGGAAAAATACTACACCTTCTAGCTGTCACTGATCAATTAGCTCAGAATTCACCAACATACCTCAATGGGTATTTTTGGCCATCAACTGCTGACTCACATTTCAAGAAGTGGTATGATAAAGACCTAAAAGAAATGTGTGATCTATTTATTGAACACAATATTATGTGTGAATTTCAGGCCTTAAGCAATACATACAATCTTCCCAATATTTTTTTCTTTATTTAGTAAGTACATAAGTAAGTAAAACTGATTTATTAGTGTCCAGTCCCAAGGGTTCTGGGCGCTTTACATAAAAATGCAGCAACAGGATACAGCATTTCAGTGAACACAATAATTTAAATAGTCAGCTATACTAACATCTAAATAATAAGCTAAAATTCTAAACCCTTATATCAAACACTGCTTAAACTCAAAGATTAAAAGCTCACTTAGCCAGCCCTGTGGCACTGAGGGTTGAGGTGCTGGATGCTACACCTCACACCACGCTGATGACCTGGGTTCGGACTCGAGGCTGGGCCATCAGGGGTCAGCAAAGGAGGGATAGGATTGAGCATCCAGAGGACCGCACTCCTATCCTGGGGAGGAATCCTGGGAACCACCGCTCAGTAGCGGCCCCTGGTGATGATCGGGGGCACTACCAGAGGGGTGCCAGCAAGGGGGTGGAGTGCGGCAGACATTGGCATGCTGTGCCTGACATCATTGCATGCCCGCACTCCAAGGGCAAAAACCAGAGGAAAAACGGGGGGGGGCCATCTCTGTGGCTTATGGCCATGCACTGTGCCTCCAGGACCCAAGAGAGGTGTCTAACCAGGGTACAGCGTGATGTTGGCCTGGCCCTTTGTGTGTGGGTTCATGTGGCCTGCACGGACGACTAAGTCCAGGGTTGCAGGCAATGGCACCCGGAGATTGCGGGGGTCTGATCCGCTGAGGCAGAAAAACAGAAGTAACAAAAAAAGGAAAAAAGGCTCGCTTAAACAGATGGGTCTTGAGTGATTGCTTAAAACTCTCCAGAGAGGATGTCTCCCTTAATTAATGTGGTAATGCATTCCATAGGACTGGTCCAGCAACCTCAAAAGCCTGGTCACCAGATGCTTTGAGCCAAGCCCAAGAAATGACAAGGAAGTTCTCTGTGGATGAGTGGAGTGAGCGTACCAGGTGGGCTGGTGTCAGAAGGTCAGACAGATAAACAGGATCCAGTCCATATAGGACCATATAGGTGAGCAAGCCCACTTTGAAAGCAATTCTCCACCTGACTGGCAGCCAGTGCAGTTTGCACAGAACCAGAGTTATTTGAATGGACCTAGGAAGACCAGATAACAATCTGGTCAAAGTGTTCTGCACCAGCTGCAGCTAGCAGAGGTTACACCCACTGACCCTGACGTATAGAGCATTGCAGCTATGAGTACGGATGTCACAAAAGCATGTACCAGTTCTGGCACGTCATCAGGTGGTATTAAGGGTTTGATCCAGGTGATATTCCTCAGATGGTAGAAACTATTTCAGATGATGGAAGACACCTGGGCCTCCAATGTCTATCCATCATCAAGGATGATGACCAGATTTCTCACCTTATTGGATGCCACCAGTGAGGTGGTACCCAGGAATAATCCTGTCCCTGCTCCAGTGGTGACCCTATCCCATCATCGACCTAGCTCAAACACCTAGTACCTACATCTTGTCCAGGTTGAACCTCTGCCAGTCAGAGGACATGCATTTCTGGATCTCAGATAGGCATTCATTTAGCAGGTCTACAGCGCACAATGTTCTGGGTGCATCAGATATATACAGCTCAGTATCAGCTGTGTAGCAGTGAAAACTCAAGCCGTAACACATAATGATATCATCCAGTGATAGCATGCAAACTACAAACAACATGGGTGACAAGATCAAATCCTGAGGGTCTCCACAGGACAAAGGCTTCAGGCAGGATGAAACATATCCCAACACTACCTGCTGCTTCTTACCTGTCAAAAAGGACTTGGAAGCAGCAGATGACTATGCCAGTGAGTCCACAGAGCCCCCTAAGGTAATCAAGTAGCACCATGTGGTGTACGGTATCAAAAGCTGAGAAAAGATCTAGGAGAATGAGAATTGACCATTCCCCTCTATCCCTCACCCTGAGGAGATCATTTTGTACTCTAATGCTGTTTCAGTGCTATGCTTTCTCCTAAATCCCAACTGGAGTGGCTTGTAGATCTCAAAGGTCATCAGGTGGGCCTCAAGCTGCAAAGCCACCACATTTCTCCATAACCTTCCCCAAGAACTGAAGATTGGAGACTGGACAGTAATTCACCAAGATGTCTGGCTTGCCAGCCCAATAGTGCTGAGGGATGAGGCGCTGGATGCCACACCTCGCACCAAGCCAGCGACCCAGATTCAGGATGGAGCCCCTAGGCCATTGGGGGTCAGCGGGGGAGAGGAATTGAGCATCTGTAGGACTGCTCTCCCTTCCCTGAGGAGGGATCAGGACTCATGCCACTCTAAAGGATCCTGGGGGAGCTCGGGAGCAAGACAAGGAAGCGGTCCAACAAATGCAGGGGAGCAGCATAGGCAGATGTTGGTAAGTTGTGCTATGATGTCATGGCATGCCCACTCTCCAGTGGAACAACATAAGAGGAAAATCCCTGGAGGACTGAGGAGGTGATGAGGGCTTAGGAACCATGCCGCACATCCCCTTCACAGGAATGCTGCTTCAGTGATCCACAGGCACCACCTGCAGAGATGGATCCTCTAAAACTCAGAGAGACGCCACCAAGGTAAGAGTGGTGGGTGATCTGAGGGGCAGGAAAGTCTCTGTAGAAGGGGTCCACTGGGGGGGGGAGTCTCAGCAGGGAGTAGCAGAGCTGAGATGAGTAGGCACTTCAGAGAGATGCCTCAGACCAATGGAGCATAAAAATAGTTGAAAAAAAAAAGATGTCCAGATCAAGCAATGGTTTCTTCAGAAGAAGCTTCACCAACATCTCCTTCAAGACATTGGGGAATAGCCCATCCAAGAGCAAGCTCTGTACAGTCTCAGTGAACACTGGATGAACGAACTTCATGCATTCCACTAGTAAATGTGTTGGGCCCAGGTCCAGTTCACAAAAAGTAGGTCACAGCTTCGAAATTACCTCAATGACTTCAGCCATTCCCACCGGCCAAAACTCCTCCCAGACAAACAGACTGCTTATGTGAATATCAGACTCCATACTGCAGGGTTGGTCATGTCGCACCGGAGAGAACCCAGACTTAATGGAGGGCACCCCACCAGAAAAGAACTGAGTGAACTCCTCACATCCAGTGGTTGAAACTGCCCCTAGGCCCTGCACAGGCTAGGCCCTGGTTACCTGGTTGAGCTCCTAACACTCCACACCTTGGCACACTCCCTCTTCTCCTCAATCAGGGGCCTTCTTGAGGTTCCCAAATCCAGACTGAGAACCTCCAGTGACAGGACTTTTAGCATCGCTGGCCTCATCCTGTGGAATGCTCTACCTCATCTCTTGGGTAGGCCCTATCGGTCAAGGCTTTCAAATGAGTCTCAAGGCTTGTCTTTTAGCCAAGTGAAGAAGTCTGACCACTGCTGTATTAATATTCTGTTGATCGAATTTTATGTTATTTGTGTATTTACTATGATATGCTTTCCTACCTATTTTATTTACTTTGTTATATCTGTTTTAATGTGAAGCGCTCAGAGCATCTGGGATTGGGTACTCTACAAATAAAACGTGCCTTGCCTTGCCTTGTCCCTTTTCAGCTGCAGAAAGACAGACTGGATGTAATAACATGTCTACAGTCCAAAAGAGCAAAACCAATCTGTTCCTTCCTTCAGTAATCTCCCTTGACAGGAACTCTGCCATCTTACAGTTGAGTGCCCTTTGATACTCAACGTAGTGAGATCTCAAAGCCAGTTTGTCATCCAATCCAGTCTTCTGGGACCTCTCCTGTGCTCAGAGACTCACTAAACAGTTCTGATAATGGCTTTGCTCATTCCACCCTTAGCTCCTTTAGTACCCTGGAATGTGTGCCATCAGGTCCCATTGCTTTGTCCACCCTGAGCTTAGCGAGTTCTTGTAGGACACTTTCTTTTGTGAAGGGACTAGTGCAGACCTCCCCCCCCCCTTGTCCATGGTACTGAGCTTTGGGCCCTGCCCTACCTTCTCTTCAGTAAATACTGAGCAGAAGTATCTATTTAGTATAGATGCTTTTACACGGTCTTCCTCCTCACATGCCCCCTTATCCCCTTTGATCTTAGCAATACCCCTTCTGGACTTTCTCCTTTCACTAATGTATCTATAGAAAGTCTTGCCACATTCTTTTACTTTTCGTGCTAGTGTTTCCTCAGTTTGAGCATTTGCCTGCCTTACTGCCTTCCCTGCCTCCCTTAGGGAAGTTTGGTATGCCTCCCTATCTTCATCCCGCTGCGTTCCCTTATATTTCCTGAAGGCCAGCCTTTTGACTCTGACCTGTTCTGCTACTGTTTTTGAGAATCAAAGTGCTTTCCTTCATCTTTTACTCTTGCTTTTCTCTCTAACACAATGGGATGTTGCTTCAAGTATTGCATACCATTATCCCATTGTGTTAGAGAAAAAAGCAGTAGCAGAACAGGTCAGAGTCAAAAGGCTAGACATATAGTGGATTCCCTGCAGGGGAGGGCCTCAAACAATTGGTAGAACAACCCACAAGAGACAGGGCTACCCTAGATCTAGTACTGACTAACAGGGAATGGATCACCAATCTCCAAGTAGAAGGTCACCTGAGAGCCAGTGACCATCATATGGTATGGTTTAGTTTGGCCACTAGAATTAAATCATGCCATTCCAAGGCAAAAATATGGGACTTTAAAGGAGCTGACTTTAATAAGATGGCCAACACAGTTAAGCTAGCCCTGGCAAGAAGAAACACAGGTGAGGGGGTACGGCAAAGTGGGCAACCATACCATGTGATGTATAATATGATTCATTCCAAAATCTCCAGTGTTTGGCCAAGATGTCCTGGCTCATTCAGTACATTGGCACACATTATGGTAACCTGTCCAAACATTGATACATTTATATAGTCAGCTTTTATCAGATCTTAAAATATAAATTGCAAGAAAAAGCCAACATACACATATCCAATTCCAAATGCTTAAAAGTAATCAGTTACACATCAAGGGGCATAATATCATCTAACATAAGACAAATATATTTTGGTGCAATTAGTTGGATGTATTATACCCCACACCATATAAATATGATTCATTCCAAAATCTCCAGTGTTTGGCCAAGATGTCCTGGCTCATTCAGTACATTGGCACATATTATGGTAACCTGTCCAAACATTGATACATTTTGGTCCAAAATTCTAACAACTTTAAAATTAGTTATGGGACTACCACTGGTGAAGACCACTTAATGTATCCATTTACACACTGGACAAACATATCAGTTTGCTACAGTATACCAACATACGTAGGTTATGTTGGGATTTATAACCACAATCAAATGCATATTGTTACAGTGGAAAGATTGTCATCCTCCACACTATTGGGTATGAATGATCTTTATGGTAGCAATTTATAAGATAGAAAAAAAAACTCTAGATCTTTATAAAGCAGACTAACAAATTTGAACAAATCTGGTCCACATTTCACAGTATGTTAAACATAACGGAAGTTAAAGATATGTTGGATTATTGAAACAAAATCATGTGTACAAGGTTACATAGAAACAGGGGAGGGGAATATGGGAACATGAATACAATCAGAGGGAATTGCATTAAAAATTTAATAGAAACAAAGATATGTATTATGTCTAGTAGACTTCATCCATAACCCAGTAGAACATACCAAAAAGAGACTTAGTAGTAATCAAAATTAATGCATATATAAGTAATTAGGTTAATAATTAATGAATCATGTATGTCAGGTCTTTGCCTTACATATACTGTATGGTTTGAACACAAGAAATAAAATAGAAGAAGTAAACAGATAAACATATGTACAGTGCACCTTTGTAACTACAGGGCATTCACATCGCAATAAGAATTACATGCTTTCCTTCCCTACCCTGGCTGAATTAAAACTTTATGTATTTATTTATTTATTTATTAGCTTTTGTTGACCAGGTAAGTGCATTAGGCAAAACCCTGCCTATTTTAAAGCACAACCTGGGAGAGTTCAATGAACAGAATACAATAACAAAACAATGGTGAAGTACAAAAGCAGCAGATAATACAGAACCAGTGCATATCCTCACAGGGATAGTCATAGAAACAAAAACAATACAGTGTAGCAGTAGCCATCTATGAAGGGGATGGAGGGAACCAAGTATGGGAAATAAGACAGAGCAGTAAATAATTACAGTGACGGCGGTAAGCTGGCTTAAGGGAAGCAAGAGGAGAGGTGGGGTTAGGTACAGTCACAGGAATCAAGTACATGTAGGTGGGAGAAAAGTGCAGTTTTGAAGGAGTATGAGATAGAGATCATTTAAGACTAGGAGGTAGAGAGTTCCAGAATTTGAGGGCAAAGTAAGAGAAAGCTTGTTCCCCCCATTTTAGTGGAACAGCGCGCGGGATGGATAGTGAGGAGGAATTAGAGAATCTCAGTTATATAATTGTAAATAGTTTATATTTCATCATCAGGATGTCTACTCCCCTGCCCCCATCAGTCACTAAGAAGCAGGGTGATTGCACACAGTGGTGAAATATAAAATGAATTCCATGTCAAACACTTGTCATGGAAAAATATGATTCCTGCTACAGTATGTTGGAAAAAACATTCAGGATTCTGAGCATTGCAAATATAAAAAAAATGAATACAAAGTCTTTTCTACTGGAGTTGATAAGAAACAATTAAATACAAGGTTCATAATTAGGAAAAAAATATGAACCAGTAGAATAATACAGTAGGAATGTGCAGTAAACAAAGAAAGTAAAAAAGACAGAACAAAGTCAAATTATAAATAGGTAAACAAGAATGAAACAAACAAGAGTTTATGTAAAAAGAAGTAAAAGAAAATATAGATATAAATGGAGATGGTTAAAACTACAATATAAACTGCTTCAGATAAAGGCTACAAATAAAAAAAATCTAGAAACATCTGCATAAAAGAAAAATCAAAGGTCAACACAGAGAAACCTGAAAAAGCCTATTTTAAAATGCTAGTTGAGAAGCTCAAAAATCAAGCAGAACTGTCTTCTTCCACTAATTCACAGAGACTTCAAAAATTAATGTGAATAACACTCTGTACACACAGCTGTACCATGTGACCTGCAAGAGCTGTTCTATGTGACCTAAAGGCATTTGTTTACCAATAGCCTTGGTCCGAGAAAACTTTACCAACATTTGCATTAAAAGCAAAGTGATAGGTAAAGTGAAGGCAAAGTAAAAAAAAAATATGTGAAACTTGGCATTCAACAGAATAGATCTGAAAAGTGATTCACAAATGAGAAGTCTGCAGCTTTGCTATAACCTTACCAGTGAAGTAAAAATTTGCAGTATCTCTAATTAGAACATGCCCTTAGTGCTTTTGCCATCATTCAACATTCCAGTAGTTTGAACCAGGCACTAATTTGCACCTGGAGCAAACTGTTTGGGAGTGCATACCAATATTCTTTCAATTTCTGGCCCAAAGTCCATTAGGAATTTATACAAAAAGGTTGGGGCACTTGTGGCTGTGGAGAATAAAGGGAAATACAGTATATTTGAGTTAGACAGAATTATAAGAGGTATAAAAACATAACCATTTAGTAGAATTCAGGATGGGAAAGCCAAGAGAAACAGAATATGCTAATGGAGGAAACTGTTAGGAGGGACATCAGAAAAAACATTAATTCAATTATCTTCCAATAGGTTTGTGAAACTAAGTTCCATGAGAGGTGATGAACTGAGACACTGTTTTGAGATTTTAAACTTAGTTCAATCGACACCTTAAGGGAAAATGACTGGCATGTTATTCTTTTTTTTTTCTTTGCAGTATGCTTTTTAACCCTCCTTACACTCCAGCATCCCCCACTCCTTCAGACCTCCAAGGCCCCCCATTTACCCCGGCTATTTTCTTCCAAAGTTCTCTTCTCCTGTCCTCTCCACTGCACATTATAGCCATTCTCTGTGTTATCCCGGTGTATCCCTTCACTGCATGGGTCCATCTCCTTGGGGGGGGGGCACCAGGGGCAGGGGATCCCAACACACTCACTACTAGGACCCAAGGGTGCTGCTGAAGTGGAGATAGCTCCTCGGAGGTTCCAGTGGTGTAGTGGACCAGAGGCCATCATCCGGCAGATGCCAGAGCTGTTTTCTTGTTTTCTAGGTTCCTGTCAGTGCATCGGGAGGTAGTGCACCCAGTCTCTACTGGGGGCCGCTACAGTGTGATGCTTCTTGCTCCCCCACCCCAGGAGAGAAGAGAAGTCCTATGGATGCTCAATCCTCTCCACACCCTGTCGACCCTCCAGCACCTCAGTCTGTTCCCGAACCCAGGTCACTGGTGTGGAGTGAGGTAAGGCACCAGCACCTCAACTCTCTATGCCACCAGGCTGGCCAGTATGTTATTCTGTTAACAAGGAGACAAATATGGTAGATAACTCAGTCTCAGTATGTTGACTGTATTTACTTGGTTTACCTATACCACTGCAACAACTAACTTCCCGACAGTGACAGACACAATGCCAAGTGTCGGCATTGTACTGTCTGGGATGTTGGTATGTTTTCTTAGGGGGGCTGCCCCCCCCAAACCCCCATTGTTCCCACACCCCCAGTCTCTAATTATACAACTCCGAGTTGGAGTTGTCTTAGGGAGGGGGAAAAACACCGGGAGATGCACCCACCAGTGTCTGCAGGGACCATCACAGTGACTCAACGCTTTTCATTGAATTCTGTCACTGTGATGGTCTTCACTGTGGTGGTGTCGACGTGTGGTCAGCATACCTATTTACCTACAGTATGTAATAGCATGTAATATTTATTTTTATTTATTTATTTTGCTTTTGATAACCAGTTGGGTGCACCAAAATTACTAGGGAAGAGAAATGAAGTAAAGTTGAAGAATAATAAAATGAATACATCCCCTGGCCCGAACTCTCTTCACCCTAGGCTCTTGAAAGTGATTGAATCCTGGTTACTAGAATCTATGTAGAAACTATTTAACATCTCTGTACATACCAGCATAGTACTTAAGGGTTGGAGGTCAGCAATAGTTGTCCCTATCTACAACAAGATCTAGCCAGAGCCGATGGGGCTGTGAAGAGTTACCAAGTGACCAAAGTTACACATGTAAGTAGGAATTTTTCAATGCCCAGGTGTAACTTGGCCATTTTTTGGAGGTGGTGCAATACATTTTCAACATGCACTCTTTGGGACCCCTCCTCATGAAGAGTGTGCCAGTGTCATTTTGTTCACATGTCCTGAAAGGTGATTTCATAGAGCGAACTTGCTATTCTGTGCAACAGAGGAGGAAAAAACATCTTATTTTATTTATTTATTTAATTTTTGTTGACCGGGTAAGTGCACTAGACAAATCCTGCCTATTTTCAGGCACGACCTGGAGGAAGTGGATGCAGATGAATGCCAACTGACCTTGAACCAGATTAAGCTGTTGGTGGTATTTTTAGTGAATGAGGGAAATTTGGCCAGGACACCGGGGAAATTCTCCTACTCTGCAGTAGGGGGAACCTCTGGTTGTTTCTGGATGGCCGAGTCAGTCTCTGGACTGCTGTGTGAGAAGAAGGTCGTGCAACAAGTTGGGGAGTTGCTCTCCTCATCCGTGATGGGGTTTATGGAGACTGAAGTTTTTTTTGATGCCGCTACAAATGTGCCAGTAACTGAAGTCATGGATTCAGCTCATAAGGAAATGACTACTGCAGTAGCTACATCGGATTTAAATGTAAATGACCGGAATATGGATGGCAAAAAATGGATGCTGAACTTACTTTGCAACAGCTTTTGTCGAGAGAAGAAACATTGTTTCAGCAGAGAAAGCAAGACTTGTTGAGGAGCTTCTCTCCTGTGACCGAGCAATAGGACTGTGACTCGAACTTGCATACGGAACCACAGCTGCCAGAGGTAGTCATGGCAACAGTCCCTTCTGAAACACAGAGCGAACTGAGCATTGCTTACTGTGGGAAGGACGGCGATCAAACAAAGGCAACAACCTTTACGTTTTCAGCTTCTAAAGAAACTCGCCCAACAGAACGACAACTATCAAAAGAGAAATCAAGTAAGTTACATTGGGTGGATGAACTGCCAATTACTGAAAGTGCATGGTCAACTGAGGATTCCTTAAGGACGGCAGGGTGGGTGCGCTCGCCTGATTCCAATAAATGGATTTCTGGTTTTGCTCCTATTAAGATTACAGGGGTGTCGACACCGTAACAAAAATCTTCTACCCTAGTGAGTAATCAGCAGGTTTCCCAAACTGTTACTGTTAATGAAGCTTCCGACGTATTAATAACTGAGGGCATGGACTCTGTTTCCCCTCTACCCCTGCCTAAAGAATTGAAACTCACACAACACCCAGTTTTAGGTGCTGTGCAAAAGGTAGTAGAAGACACTGCTATACAGGACATTCCAGAGGACCGTATGAGTGATTTTTCAGATGTTTCTGATATTCCTAGAAATATAACTGCTGAAATTAGGAACTGGTCTGGACCTCTAGAAACAGAGGGTTTTTTTGTCCTCCTTCGGAACAATCAAAGAAATCTTATGCTTCTTTTTTTTCTATTACAGTCTATCCAGCCAAAAGACATAATGCAGTAAGACTTATTTACAAGGAAGGTCTTGATAATTTTCCAGATAGAACCTATGTAGGAAGAACATTGTTAAAAGAAAACATGCATTTTTCTGTTACAGAATTATATGCCCTTATACATGTCTCTGGAGAGAATATATTTGATGTTAGTTTTAAATTAGGGAGTGGCCTGGATAAATTTTGGGCCCAGTATCACCAGGCCAGGATTTCTCCTCTATGGGCCCCCTTTGAAGTTATTCCTTTGTCTAGGCCTACACACAAAACTGTCACTGTTTTGTTCAGAAATGAGGGAGTTAGTGTTGCTGACTTGCTCTTTTGGTTGAAACAAAGATGTTCTGTGACAAATACTCCTAAAGTTATATTTGATACAGAAGGGATTTGGACTGGAGGGTGGAAAATATGTGTTATTATAAGAACTGAAGAGGAGGAGGTCCAACATCTACCTAATTTTTTTTCTTAGGAAGAGATAGAGGAATCTTGTTTTACTCAGGGCAGCAGAAATCCTGCTATAAATGTGATCAAATAGGTCACTTAAGTAATGTGTGTGATAGAATTAAATATACCTTGTGTCAGGAAGTGGAGCATACTAGTAGTCAGTGCAGGAATACTGTGATATGTAATTTATGTGGGATTAAAGGTCATTCTTTCATAGCCTGTCCAGAAGCTACACATAGCAAACACTTCTCCACAGATAGTTAGGAACAAAGACTTCTGGTAACTACTGCCCAGAGAGCACACAACAAAAGGATTTTAGAGCACACTTTAGCATCCTCATCACAACCGAAAGTATTGACAAGCCTATCATGGAACTAGTCGGGGACGAGAACACAAATGCTTCAATAGAGGGGATGAGTGAGGTTTCCACTCCACTAGTGTAATCTAAAGAGAATGCTTATGGGGTGTTACAGGTAGATAGCTGTCTAGAGGAAGACTTGATTTCCACAGCTTCTATTCCTCCCCCAAACAGGATGAGGGTAAGGAGAAAAGGATGCCTACTAGGAGACGTCAATCTTGGTCCCAACCAGTTTCCAAAGTCCCTAAAACTGCACCAATTGAAATTTCTACCAGATAGCAAGCCCTTTTTGATGCTGAGGCCTCAGATAGTGAATCTGTGGGCTCCTCCATTGATTCTCATAAACAAGAGATTCTAGTAGAAAGAGACAAGACAGGAGAAACACATGTGGAACCTGAGGGTAAGAATCAAAAAGGGAAAGTTAAAAAGAGAAGGAGAAGGTAGAATGACCTCAATTTTTCTAAAATGTGCTTCACCGCTTCAATTTTATACTTCCAACGTTAATAGTATAAAAAATAACTACAAAAGAGGGGCAGTTTTTCATCATCTACAATCATACCCCCCTGGAGTTTTTTTTTTATTCAGGATATCAGGTTCCACACTATTCCTGAGATAGCAGTAGCTACTAAAGAATGGTACACTGGAGTCTCTTCCTGGTATTCTGTACTGAAAGATGCACAGGGATTGGTATTCTTTTTCATCACATACAAACTACTATTGTCAAACTAATAGATTTGCTACCAGGGAGGGTGTTATTAATTGATTTTAGATTACAGAAAGTATCTTTCCAGCTAGTGAATATTTATGCCCCTCAATCAATGGCTGATCATACCACTGTCTTCCATCTAATTAGTCCTTACTTACATACAGCTCAAAAAGTGGTTTTTGGAGGTGATTTTAATTCTGGGTTGAGTAAGCAAGCCAGGAGTGAGGGTACCAAAACAACAAAAATATTTGGAGAATGACAGCCTTATATAATGTAGTGCATACTGCTAATCTAAATGCTGCTATGCTCACACATAGGTGTGTGAGGATGACACAATTTTCAAAGGGATTCTATCCACAAGAATTGATTTTTTTATCTCTAAATCCATACATATTCTGACCTCCTCAGTCACTTTGGTAGAATACTCTGACCATAAACCATTATCAATAAATTGTGGTTCTTTAGAAGTAAAAATTGGTCCAGGGTACTGGAAACATAACCCTAAAGTTTTGTTAGAGACTGCATGTTTGCAAAATATCACGTATTTCCTTACATGTAAAAAATCCTTATTTGATCTGTATGATGATCCAGTTACTTGGTGGCTGGAAACTAAAGCTGAGATTAGGGCCCTACTGATACAGAACTGTAAACAACTAAAAATAATGATTACATGGGATATTTACAAGACAGGAAACAATTACAGTACATATATACACTTTCTCAGACAACAATACATAATTTTTCTGACCAAATAAATTTGAAACAAAAAATGATGCATTGTCATGGGAAATTAACAGAAAACCTTAAACATCAGCAACAATTTGGGGTGCAAGGCACGTTTGAGAATATCTGCTCCCTTATTAGGAATCAGGACCGGATTTAAAAAAAAGTAATTGAGGCACTATACAATACACAAATACACAAATGATGAGTCAAACTTCTAAATTGAAAATTTTACATATTGTATCCAATTATTCAGAATCTTTGTTTAAAAAATCTGAAACCACCTGTTTTGATTTTCAACCTTTATTTCAAAAGCTAGACATACCTATTGTTCCTCAAGACCTGATAGATGGCTTAATCCAACCCTTTACTACAGTAGAGGTCTTGGAAGCCATTACATCACTTACAAAAGGGAAATCTCCAGGATATGATGGGTTAACTGCAGAACTTTACAATATTTTGGGACAAGAAATCTTACAAGAACTTATGGAAATTTATAATACTATTGTACAACAAAACATGGTACCATTAGAGATAGCTTCTGGTATACTTATTTTTTTACATAGAAAGAGAGATAGAAAATAGTTAACCAATTGGTGGCCAATTAGTCTATTGAATAATGATTTTAACATTTTGACTAAAACGTTAAACAAATGACTATTGGCTATTTCTAAATTTGTACTATCACCCGCACAGTCATGTACAGTACCAGGTGCTAGTATCACAGATCAGCTAATCTTATTAAGAGAACTATTTGACTGACACAATCTAACTACTCTAAAAGGCAATATATTGTCATTAGATCAAAAACAAGCCTTTGACAATGTTAATCACAATTTTCGAAGGCAAACCTTTCTGTATTATGGCATACCAGTAACTTTTGTGATTTGGTTGCAAGCTTTACACAGAACAGCTACAGTTAGGCCTTGTGTTAATGGTTTTCTTGGACTATATATTCACATACAAAAAGGAGTTAGACAGAGATGTCCAATAAGCCCCTGCTTTATGTTTTCAGTATTGACCCACTTCTAAGGATACTTAATACAACAACTAATATTTGGCCATTGCAATTACCAAATGCAGAATTCCCATTCAAAGCTATGGCCTATGCAGATGATGTAGTAATATTAGTAGGAGATAGTTACTCTGCAGAAAAAGCAGTAAAGTCATGCCATGGATATGGAACCTATTCAGGAACAAGTTTGAATCTCTTTAAAAGCAGTGGAATGCTTTTTAGTGATGAAGGTAGTTCTCCAGGGGAGCACGACAATTCGCTCCCTACAGATTCAATCCCAACAACTCTCTCCAATGAAAGTTCGCCCCTGCAACAATTCAATGTACCTGGAACCTTTTGCTTGCAGGGTTAGCCATGCTTACCACGCACCCCGCTCCTATTCAAATGTGCACAGGTAGTGAAAACTGTTTTGGAGAGTGCTTTAATTGCTTTTTTTTTCCAAAACCAGTGACACGATGGACTGCAAGGTTTGAAAAAGTGGTTCTATACTCAAATTACTACACCAGTAGCTACACTGACTGAGGTTTGTGATTTCAGTTCAGAATTTGGACATACTCTTTCTGCCATCAAACAAGGGAAGAGGTTAACATTGGAGGTTTTGTGCAGCTAGACAGACTGCTTAAAAATAAGGTGCTGAAACACAAACAAGAGGTCCTAGACAGGAAATAAAGTAAGCTGCTGAGGGACAGCAGGAATTACGAGGCAAGTAATGCTTTCACCATACAAAACAAGACAGAGAGATCGAGGTCACATAGAGCAAGCAGAAGATGGAGTGGAAGACTTGGAAGGAGGGGCAATAGGGGAGGATGCACAATATTACCAAGCTGTCAGTAGCTTTTAGTTCTGTGGCTGTCAGATGAGTGTAAGCTGTCAGTAGCTTTTAGTTCAGTGGCTGTCAGTAGTGAAACAGATTGGAGCGAGATAACAACAGTAGCTGTCAGTAGCAGGAGTAAATTGATTGGAGCGAGATAACAACGGAGCGAAAGTTCGTCGGAGTGAATTGTCAGGAGTTAATATAGCAGGAGCGAATTGTCGGGAGTGTATTGTCATGTACCCATTCTCCGGATAACATAGCTGGAATCTCTCTTACATCAGAAAAGGTGAAAATCCTAGGGATAAATTTGGGGGAACACAAGTGGATATAGATAATTGGGACGCTAAACTGCAAAGTGGAACTCAGATGGTGCAGAGCTGGAATCAGAAAAAAGTGAGTTTTCAGAAATGAGTATATCTTATTAAAACATATCTCATTCCAATTTTTACATATATAAGTGCAATATTTCCAGTTCCTAAAACAAGAGAGGTCAGGCTTTATAGTTTTTTTTTCAATTTTTTGGGGGAAGTAGACTAAATCCCATCAAACCTAACATACTTTACTTACCAATTAAACAAGAGGGATAAAACATGATTAATCCTATTATCTTTTTTCTGTCAGTTTTTATACATCAATCTCAAACCTTTACTAGTACAGACTATGAAATGTTGGGGTCCTCTCCTATGACAAACATTGTCACCTTGGTATCTAGACTGGTAAATGGATCAGTTGAAAGTACTTAAAATCTCACCCTGGACACCATCATATTTAAGAGATAGTTTTCAAGCTCAGATTATGGGGGATAAAAATGGATTATTGCAATCCAAAAAACAACTATATGGGTTCATATGTGAAACGTATTTCAGAGAACAAGACACCTTTCCTAAATGTCTTCTTAATAATAAGGATGTCCTTTTGGAATTTTTCACAGAAAAAAGAATCCCTGTAAAATTCAGGGATATACATTGTCTGACATGTCATCAGCGACTAAATGTTAAAGATAACCAAAAACATAAAAATTAGAAGAAAGAAGTTGTTCTAGACAAAACTGCTTTAACTTGTTGGAAACAATAACGCATGTGTTTTTTATTTGTACTTACATTGAAAAGTTTTGGGATTTTATGTATCAGAAAACTAAAGTGATAATGTTTCAGCAATTATCTTATAATTCGTTGATGTATCGGGAGTATCCGCACTACTGGGTGAAATGGGATAAAAGTACATTGAGAATCAGTTTTGTAGTAATTAAATGGCATATCTGGAATTCAAGGTGTTTATTTACCCTACAACAAATTGAGTTTTCTTATGGTGATTTGTATAATAAAATTCTTAAAGACCTAGAAGGTATTTATTTTACAGAAACAAACCAAATGGATAACAGAAGACTGCAAAATTGTTGGAGAAATTTATTATGGATTACAGATACTGATGTGCCAATAACATAATATGGGTTAAGAAGAGTTTTTTTATGTTAATTGTATATGGATTGTATGTTTTTTCTATTTTTTATGTATCAGATTATTTGTGTGATTTCAAAATAAAAAATTCCCCTACTCTTTTCGATAAGTGCCATGGGATCTTTAACATCCACCTGAACTACCACCAGTCCAGGCAGATGGGTCCTCGGTTTAACATCTCATCCAAAAGATGGCACCTCAGAAGTGCAGCACCCCTCTCAAGCTGCGCTACAGTGTCAGTACTGGGATATTAACCCAAGTGCCAGATGTGGGAACTAAACCCACAGCCCTCTGATCTCCCAGCCTCAGAGGTGAGTGTGCTACCTACTGAGCCACTGACACTGCTGGCTACTTCCAAAAGTCCAATGGAAGGTTTCATGATTGACCATTTTGTAGAGCTACTGAGTGAACGCAATAGTGCTGTACGCTCTGTCCACAGCCCTAAATAGGGTGATCATGGGACTACAATTAACTATAGACCAATTAGCATAACCAGCATATTGGGTATGGTAATGGAATCTAATATTAAGGAGAGAATGGAACATGAAATTAAAACAAAAAATGTAATTGATAACTCGTGTCTTACAGCCAATCTGTTTTTTTTTTTGACAAAATAAGTGCTCTCTTAGAGATAAAAAAAATGGTTGATGTCATCTACCTCGATCTCTATATGTTAAAGTTTATTGTTCGATTATAGACCATTACAATTTTACATTTTTACACTTAAAAGTCAGCATATATTATATAATAATAAGCTAAGCATACAGCCTGTATAATAAAACACATCATTATACAAACTATATTTATAATCATTTATAAATAAATAATATGTGCAAAACTGCATTAAACTTAGCATAAACCTGATAATTCTAATGACTGGCAGGCAGATTAATTACTTGTATAGTTGTTCAGTGCTTGTTATATTTCATATGAATTCCAGTTATAGCCACTAAATAATTGGTGACATTTCTAATAATTAATTCATCATTGGTAGTAAACAATATATTAATAATCTGTCATCATTTTTCTGTATAGAATTCACAATTGGTTGTAACCATTTTGTTCTAGATTTACAATACCTGTCACAGTTCAGAATAATATGTTCAAGATCTTCCCTTTCTGAACCCTTACAAGCACAAGAGCATGTCAGGAGATTTGAATTATTACTGTATCTGGCACTCAGGACATTCAGTCTTTTTTTTTTTTTGGTAACCAGGTAAGGCCTACTAGGCACAAGTGCCTGTTTTCAGGAGTGACCTGGGAGCACTGGGTGGTTAATTGACTTGCTCAGAGTCACACAGTATGCAAGTGGAGGTTGTGAGAATCAAACTCAGGTCTGGTCTGCTGGATGTAGCAAGCTCGTTCACTCCTCATTCCTCTAACCTCTAGGCTATACTACCAGCCCAAATTGCTTTGGAATAATTCCATATGGTACTTGGTAAATAACTTTCTTTGGTTATTATCTGACAAGACAACAAGATAATAACTATAATGATATGCAATATCATTTTGTACCAGCCAATGGGATATGTGCAACCTTTGGATACAGCTCAAAACATAGGCATTATCAGCCCTCAACATTTTTGTGTAACATATTTTTGATATTCTGAACTTTTACCAATGCCTTTATTATAATAATCTGGTGGAAATTCAAACTTGTTTGCCTTAAGAAAATGAAAAACATTTGTTAGCCAATCAGATTGCAATAATTTCCATTGGTTCCACTGATATTTTTCCATTAGGCACATATGGGGGATACATCAATTGTCAAGGTGTAACAATTTGATCCAATAGTTGACCTTTCTTGCACAGGCCAGTGCCACAATGCTCATTGTACCTAGTTCGGCTCTAACCAAGGAGTTGGGGACCTAAAATCCTAGCCCCAAACTTATTTTTAAAAGTTTCATGAGGGGAATTTGTTGGAATCCCATATCTCAATATTATAATGATGTTACGCATTATATTTAGCTTTAGTGGCTAATAAGGTTTTGTTGTGTTACCACCATACTTCTTGTTGAACATACTTAGAGAATGGGCTGTTTGTTTGACCTTCATTCTAAGACTATCTACATGGTTATGCCAGTTTCCATTTGCTGAAAAGTTAAGTTCAAGATAGTTATGCTGCTTACCAGTTCTAATTATTTAGTGCCAATGTGCCAAATTTTGGAGACATTTGTTGAGACCAATACTTGGCTTTTTGTTTCATTGATTCTTAACTCATGTTTAGTGGCATATTTATCAAAATGTCACATTTTTTAAGCAAGCCGGACTGTGAAAGTGACAATATGATTAGATCATCTGTGTATGCTAATGCAGCACAATCTTTAGTGAGAATTTTCAGGGAATCTGTACATGAATTTTCAAGCAGAATTAATCATTTATTTATATAAAAACAGAATAGACTAGGGGCTAAGACACACCCCTGTCTGACTACTTTGTTAGTAGAAAACCTTGAAGAAATTTGACCGTTAGAATTTAACCTGATTTGTGATTAGGACCCTGTATATAATTTCCTAATGATATTTATTAAATCTGATGAAATCCCCAGTCTGCCAAGTTTTGCCATAGAATTTGACATGAAATAGTGTCAAACGCAGAGCTAGAATCTATGAATGCTATGTATATTTTTTTGTCTCCTAAGTTTGAAATATTTCTCAAACAGGTGTCTCAGCACAAAGCAGTTATCTGTGATGCTATAGCCCCCCCCCCCAGAAACCTGACTGAAATTCTGAAAGCCTTCCCATTGCTGAAATGTTTTCTTTTAATCTGTATAGTATAATTCTTGTAAAAATGTTACCCATAGTGTCCAATAATGAAATTGGTCTTTACATTGCTGGTTGTTCTTATCCCCTTTCTTATATATTGATACAATGGTTGCTCCCTTCCATGATACTGGAAATCTAAGGCTTACACAGCAAGAGCATTGAAGTAATTGGTAAGTATGTTTGCCCACAGAGAAGGAATAATCAAATAAATGTCTGCCAAAATATCATCTGGTCCAGGTTCTTTATAAGGTTCTAAACTAGTAATAGCAAAATAAATGTCTGCATTAGTTATTGGCTTAAATGCAGCCATATAATCAATGGCTTTATCATGATTTTCAATAATATTGCTATCATAGAATATCTTCTTATAATAATCTACCCAGCTGTTCAGTGTAATATTGGAGTCAATTTCATATTTGAGATTTTGTGTCCCATTGGCTACTAACAGTCAGTAGGATTGCTAATCTTTATTATTTATAACCTCAAGCATTCTGGCCCATTGTTTACTGCAGAATTATTTTTATTTATCCAAAAGAAGCATTTTATAATTCTCCCTCTCTTTAATCAGAAATGTCCTATTTTTCTTTAGATCTGTAAATTTTATAGATTTGATTATCTGATTTAAATTTTTCTTAGCTCTTTTACAATCCAGATCAAACCAGGTTTTATTATATTTCCTTGTTGTTATCTGTAGCATGGAAGTTTTTAATGTGTTCTTTATTTTCTGCAGATAAAGAGAATAATGGCTTGTGATTGGTTGATAACCACGCTGTAATCACCTTGAGTGGTTGCTAGGTCAACATGGTAAACCTCGAGAGTGCAGCTCGAGAGATTTACTGTAGCCCTAGCAACCACAAGAGGTGATTTCAGAGTGGTTGTTGCCCGATCCCCAGCCATCATCTTTTATAGTGTATGGTCAAAAAAACACTGTTTGCATTCTATGTGTGAGAATTATGGAGCTCTGGTGCAATTGTCTTTGTTATGCCACTGTTTGGAAGTTCCAAAGTGTGGTTAGCAACTTTTAAAATTCTAAACAGTGAATAACAAAGTTGTGTGACTGCTGATTATGGTGGCTAATAGGCACCTACCATACATTATAATCTGATATTGTATTACACTTAGAACCACTTCTCTGATTATTTTTTAAGAGCACATGAGAGAGTTTGTACTAATTCTATTGTTTATTCCCCCACAGGAACTGTGCCATCAAATTTTATTTTGATTTCTAAACTCCAAGTTAGTTTTAACAAAACTTGGTTTATTATTCCTTGTTTGGTTGTTGGGTATAACAGTAAATGGAAAATGACCACTGTCTACCCTCTTAATAACTGTACATTGTGACCAAGACTGAAATGGCTGATAACCATTCAAGGTTACATCACTATCCTTTGAATGCCATGTGTCCTGTAGGTATATAATATAAAAATTTTGTATGTAATTTGTCCAATCTTCATCTGGGAATTTGGCCATTATACCCGAGATATCCATGCTAATAAAATTGTTCTGTGTTCATGAGATTATTTTTATCAGCTTCTTTTTTAACTGACTGTCAGTTGTATACGTTTAATGGGTCATATCTATTATTAATTGTGTTTAAACTCAGTGTCTGGTATCAATTTCATGTTGTTTTTGTTAGTCTGTTCTTCATACAATCTGTTGCCTTGTGTATGATCTGAAGGGACGCCATAAAGTCCCAAGGATTCTAGTAACTCTGTGTTGTTCATGACTTTATCATACAAACCTTGGAAATGTATTTTTAGTTGTACTTGATTGAAGTCTAAATTTGGTCCCATTCTCATGGCTGAAATGGCTCCTTGGTCCTCAATGGATGCATTCAATAACTGATCTAATAGGTCAGTGATGAATACCATTAGTTTAATATTGGTTTCATTTTTAGACCTATTTAGACCATATAATAGGAGTGAATGAGTTACTTTGTCCTCCTCCACCTTTTGGTCTGTCTGTCTAGTTTTGGTTAACAATGAACTTCTGGAGTCACGTGATGCACTCTGGAGAGTAGCAGCTCGTTTGTGGGCTCTCCCTTTCCCGGAGTTACAAGCTTGCGTTTGTACAAAATTGTGACTTGTGAACCGAATCATATTAACAGACTGAGTAATAAGATCGTCTGCTGCTCGTCTTGTTTTTGGCTTGGTTATCGGGTAAACGATGGAGGAGCCAGCCCAGGAGCTTGAGGCCAAGCGGCCCCACCGCAGATCTTCGCCTACGGAACTGCAAGAGGATCTAACACCCTCCCGAGTCTATACTGAACTCTCGACGATTAAGGAGGCTTTATTCAAATTGATCGAGGAAGTTGCATATTTTAAACCTGCCTTAACTCAACTGGCTCGCCGAGTGACAGATACGGAAGCGAGGATATCCTCTGTCGAAAGGAACTTGGAAAAAAGTGTTCCCTTCCTGGTAGAGTGCAAGAAGGCTATCACTAAGCTCGAAGACCGCCTGGAAGACTTAGAAGGGAGGAACAGGCGCAACAATTTAGTTTTACTGGGACTCCCTGAGGGGGATGAGGGCCCTAATACGATATCTTTCCTCCAGAAATTCCTTAAGAAGACTGTGGGGCCCTTCCCAAATGGCCCGGAATTCATTATCGAAAGAGGCCATCGGGCCCTGAGAGCTAAGCCACCAGCGACAGAACCTCCTAGACCAGTCATCTTCAAGCTCCTTAATTATTTGGATCGGGAGTTCATATTAAAAGAGGCCAGGAAGCTGTCGGCTATTTTATGGGAGGGGAAAAGGCTCAGAATTGTTCCGGATTTAACCCTGAAGACCCGCCTGATCAGATCGAGCTTTCGCCCCATTACAGCTAAACTCTGGGCGGCAGGCATCAAGCATCGAATGTTGTACTCAGCAAGATTAGAGGTCGCATTGAAAGACGGAGCTAAGCATTTCGATTCACCTGAAGAAGCTCTAAAAGTTTTGAAAGGCTACTATCCAGACCTTTATTCAAAAGGCTGAAGAAGCAGTGCTTTTGTGAGACCTAGTTGCTGCTCTCTGGAGGGTTCGAGTTTGGTATATATCTCTAGCTCCTAGGTCTAACTTAAATAAACGGGAGGAGGACAGTTGGGATCTGGAATGAAGTTAACATTGTCCTCTCACATACCGGGTGCTGCTTGAACTCTTTATTGAGACTGTTGGTGTATTGATGGGTTACATTGAGCTCTTTGAGCCCACCATACTAAGTGTTTTATTTTTGGTTCCCTCCCTGTTTTTCTAATGGGACGATAAGCAATACTGTTAAGAGTCCACTAGAGGGAGCCTGGGGTCTGTGATAATTGCTTGTTATTTACTAGTAAGGCTCAGTTGTGTTAGTATCCAATACACACTTTGTTAGTTACCTCCATGGGCATGGGGATAAAATCTGCTTATTTTAGTTCAGTTGAGGCTAGAGATTTAGCAGATAGCTAAAGGCTCGAATTAACCCAAAATTTCTGGGTTTTTACTCCATCCGTTATTAATTTAATGGGCGGGTCACCTTTTGGTTAGGTATAACATGGGAGCCTACAGTTTCTATGCATTCTTAATTGTTTTAAATATGCAGTCATTTTTTTCTTTTTATTTTCTATTTTGGCTCAGGATTAATTTGGAGGAATGGATGAGAGGGTAATGACCAGGCCTTTCTAGTGGCTAGGCATCTTCTGATTTCTCCTTCCTCCAGCTCTTTTTTTTTTTCTTCTCTATAATATGATAGGCTTTAGATGTTGGGCCTGGCTCAGGGCACTTATGACGAGCAGTTTGTTCTTTTTTCCTTTCGAGGTGCCAGGTTTAGCTCTGAGAGGGGCCCTGTCTGGGGAGATATCGTTCGTAAAGCTTAGGAATGTTAGTTACAAAGAATATGGGTTGTAGGGAAGCTACTCGTAAGCTTGTGCTATTCGAACGTTTACTCAAGTTGTTTTGGGGGGGTGTAACCCACCTTTAGCACGTATCATGGGCCAAAGGATTGGGAGCAGGCATAGTGCCGGGACATTAGTAGTTTGGTTGAGGTGGGGGAGTGTGGTGGGAGGTAGTATGAGGGGGGGAGGGATAGTGGCTGGGTCTATGTCCTTATGTTTTTTTTTTTTTGTTTGGGGGGTGGCAGCCATTTAAAGTCGGGCCTACAAAGGTTACGGGGATCTCTACATGGCTGGTAGCTTGAATATTCTATCTTGGAATGTAAAGGGGGGAGAGACAATAAAAAGAAATATATCATACTAAACCATTTGGCAAAATTTGACCCCCTCAACTGTGCTCCTTCAGGAAACCCACATGCTTCCTGAACAGCTGCACTACTTTCGGAAAAGATGGGTTGGACTGGTATTTGGCTCAGGATTTTCGCCGAGCAAACGGGGAGTAGCTATTCTGGTGGCTAGAGGGATCCCATTCTTGCCAACAGAAATTATTTCTGACCCGGAAGGTAGATATATCTTAGTAGTGGGCAAAATGGGTAGCTTAAATCTGGTGCTGGGTTCTATTTATGGTCCTAATTTAGATTTCCCCCCTTTTTTCACACAGTTGGCTATGGTTATAGCCCCTTTCTCAGGTCTACCTATAATTTTGGGGGGTGACTGGAATCTGGTACAATCTAATCGGCTGGATCGTACTTACCACAGGGGGATACAAAACTCCCCAGCACAGAGAGCGTTGTCAGAATTTGCAACCTCGTTGGGCCTTTTGGATCCTTGGAGAATTAGTAACCCTTTAACCAGGGAATTCACATTTTTCTCTCCTGTCCACAAAAGTTATTCCCAGCTTGATTACTTTTTGGTTAGTCAACAGGTTTTACCATCTATAGTGGAAGCTTCCATTCTGGCTTGGGTAATTTCAGACCATTCTCCTATTAGAGTGCAGTATTCCTTGCCAACCACCCCATTAAGATCCTACTCCTGGGCACTGAATAATAGTTTATTAGCCGATACCCAATTAGTAGGTCATTTCCAAACGTTTTTATCAAACTCAATTGCAACGAATTGGGGTTCAATCACAGCAACAGACCAGGCATGGTCTGCGTTGAAGGTTACTTGGAGGGGTGAGCTGATACGTATAGCATCGGTATGTAAAAAGAAAAGAAACCACTTTTTAACTAGCTGCTTAAATAAAATTAAAGATTTGGACAGCAAGGGGAGCGACACATTGTCCCAAGTGCAAGAACAGGAACTTGCTACTCTTAGGGCCTTATATGCTGGCGCCCTAAGGGAATCGGTGGAGAGATCGGCTTCTAAATTGAAAGCCTCGTATATAGGCCAAGGCAGTAAAGCAGGCAAGCTACTAGCCTGGCAATTGAAGCAATGTGCATCTGCTAAACGGGTGGCGGCTTTAAGGCATCCCCAAACGAAAGATTTAATTGTAGATCCAGAAGGTATATTGGACCTGTTCCTAGACTTTTATAAAAAATTATATTCTAGTGATTCTTACACCCCGGAGAATGACAGTCAAATGTGGGAATTTCTGGAGAACATCCCCTTTCCGACAATGTCAGAAGAATTTAAGCAATTGCTAGAGGCCCCTATTACAAGTGAGGAAATATCTAAGACTATTGACTCTTTAAAGCCAGATAAAGCGCCTGGCCCAGATGGTTTTACGGCACCTTTCTATAAAACTTTTAAAAAATGTTTAACACCCTTGCTGCAGCAAGTTTATGCGTTTTGGCATGTCTCTGGTGTTAAAGACAAGTCTTTGTTTGAAGCAAGAATAATTCTGCTGCCGAAACCGGAGAAGCCTTCAGATGAAGTGGGTAATTATAGGCCTATCTCCCTTCTTAATATTGATGTCAAAATATATGCCAAGATCTTAGCTAATAGAATGAAATTATCATGGGAAGGGCTGCTCAGCCTGGAGCAGGCTGGGTTTGTGGCTGGTCGTTCGTCTACGGATCATTTCAGGAAGTTATTTTATCTAATTTCCGCGTCTGAGGACCCAGACTTGGAAGCATCTCTGGTTTCTTTAGATGTGGAAAAGGCGTTTGATAGAGTAGAATGGAGCTTTATGTTTTTCAGTGTTAAACAAATTCGATATTCCCCAACGATTCCTAGACTATATCCGAGTCCTTTATTCGTGTCTGTCTGCCAGGATCCAATGTAACAACCTCATCTCGAAAGCCTTCCCTCTCTCCTGTGGCACTCGCCAGGGCTGTCCACTTTCTCCACTTTTATTTAATTTATATATTGAGCCTTTAATTAGAGCTTTAAAGTTGGACAATCAAATCCAGGGAATTTGTATTGGCGAACTTGAGTGTAAATTATCAGCTTTCGCAGATGACTTGCTTATACATGTTAGAAATAGTAGAAACTTGCTTCCCCAACTGCTTCAAGTAATTTCCTGTTTTAGTGGCTTCTCGGGGTATAAACTAAATAAGAACAAAACTATGGTCTATCCGTTATCTCCTTTCTTACAGAAGAGCTGGTGCTCTTCCTTAGGCCTACAATGGCAGAGTAATTCTTTGGTTTATTTGGGCATCAAAATATCGAAGGATCTTTCCAGCTTGGCTAATCTTAACTTAAGGCCCTTATTTAAATCTATTAAAGAGGATTTAGAAAGGTGGACTAGGCTACCCCTATCTTTCTGGGGCAGAGCCAATACTATAAAAATGATGGTCTTACCTAAAATCTTTTATCCCCTTTCTAACCTCAATGTGCACTTACCTAAATCCTTCTTTAAATCACTCTATAAAAGTTGTTTGGACTTTTTATGGAAAGGTAAGCCACCGCGCCGGGCATATTCAAAACTTACCTGACCTAGGAAAGTAGGGGGGTTGCAGTTGCCTGACTTTCATGCTTATTATTTAGCTATCCATGCGGCAAGGTGTTCGCAGTGGGTGACGGAAACTGAGGTAACTTCCCTTGGGCTTACCCTGGATCGTTTGGTATCCAAAAATCTTAATCTGGATCTTGAATCCTTTTTATATACTCCCTGGGCTAAGTTACCTCACAAGGTTAAAATTACTCCACTGGGGTAGGATGTCAAGGCCTTGCACCAACTTTGTTCATTGTTACACATTCCTTTTGTAAAGGACTTGTCACAACCTCTCCTGGGGAATCTTAATCTACTGATAGGAAATTGGCCTATTAGGAGGTTTATAGGGAGTTCATGCCCCAAACCTTGCCTAGCTGACTTTGTTTCAGCCAACTCTGTAAGTTCATCTACTGAGCTGAGAGGGAAATTTGGGGTCGACCACAGTAACTTGATGCGATTGTACCAGATTCGAAGATGTGTAAGGCTCTTCTTGAGGGGATGTTCATGGAGTGAAGGGGCTGGGGTCTTTCTGAGAAAGGTGAGAGATTTGGCAACATCCCGCAATGCAGTTTCTAAAATTTATAAGTTTATACTAACAAAAGCAATGCCCAAGGTTACTTCCTGTAGCCTATTACTGGGAGGCTAACCTAGCCAAAGGATGGTCTGTGGAAACCTGGGAAAGGATCTGGGTGGAAACGTACACATATAGCAAACAAGATAGGCCGAGGAATATTCAGTTCAATATATTACATAATCTTTATCTTTCCCCTGCTAAGCTCTCCCAGATTTATAGGTCCTTTTCGCCTGTATGTGTCAATTGTGGTGACTCTCTGACCACAACTTACCATAAACTTTGGGCTTGTCCTAAGGTGACTAAGGTTTGGGACTCAGTTAGACAGTGGATGGGCCCATATTGCAACATTTCTGCTTTTTTTAATGCAGATGTTTGTGTACTAGGGATGCACGCTCAAATTCCAACTTGGTCCCAAAAATGGCAAATGGCAATAGTAGCCCTAGTTACTAAACTAATAATTCTTCGACACTGGCAGAGTAGTTGGGTACCTTCATTTAAAGAATGGTGGGATGAATTTTTAAATGCCTTAAATGCTGAAAGGTCGGTTACTAGCCACTTTAACTTGGCTGAGAAATTCCAGAAATGCTGGGGGGGTTTCTTTTTAGTCTAAAGAGCAGGTATGGTTATTAGCAGGTAGTAATCTAGGTAAAAAGGGTTAGATTTTGCTAGGTTTCCTACTTTATGGAGGTAGGGTTTCCTCTCTAATTACCCTTAGTCCATGATTATCTAGTACCCAGGCTTGGGCATCACATTTTCTTGTCTCTCCCCCCCCCCTTTCCCTCCTCTGGAGGATTATGTAAGGGGTATCCCTAGACTCTCCCCTTTTGTATGTTGTAGGTTGTTAGGCCAATGCAGTAGAAGATTGTAATTTGAACTGATAGAAAGATACATTAATTTTTAAATTATATGTTCGCTGCCAGGGGTCCTTTTTTTTTTTTTTTTTTCCTTTTTTCACTCTGTGACTATGACATGTATATGACACTACGGTACTTTATATGGTTTGGGGGGTTTGCTTATTTGTATAGTAGGGGTGTATTAATTTTGTGTATTATGAGATTGTAGAAAATAAAATGAAGTTATTTGCAAAAAAAAAACAATGAACTTCTGTAACGCTTTTGACAAGGTCTCTAATTCCATCTTGATTGAAAAAAATGAAACAACTCAATAAAAATCAACTAACAGTTAACTGGGTTAACTCTTGGATAAGTGACAGAGTACAAGTGGTCAGAATAAGAGGGCATGTATGAAGCAACGGATTAGTTGTTTAACCAGGACTAGCACACTAAGCTGAAAGCTTTTTTACAGGTGTGACCAGTAGAGTGCCTCAGGGTTCAGTGTTGGGACCGGCCTTATTTTTCCTTTTCGTTTCTGATATTAACACAAATCTCAAAAGTTTTTCCATAAAATTTGCAGATGATACCAAGATCACTAATGTGGTTAGCTCAGAGCAAGACATCCACACCATCAGAGAGGACCTTACTTACTTGGAACTATAGGCCAAAAATAATGGCATGGAATTCAGTACTGACAAATGTGTTGTGATGCATCTGTGTGAAAACAATACATGTAACACTTATTCCGTAGCTAGCAAAACACTTAAGTCAGTTGACAGTACCATAGACTAGACATCCTTATTACAAAGGACTTAAGGTTTAGCAACCACTGTATGAATGTGATTTCAAGGGAAAATAGGATCATTGGATGCATTAATAAATCCGTCACATTTAGAAATAGGGCAAGTATAATTCCGCTATACCAAGTTTATGTTAGACCATACCTTGGTTGCTGCTTCTCATTGTGGAGTCCACAACTGCACAGGGATGTGGATGATCGACTGGAGGGTGTTCAGAGAAGAATAACAAGGATGGTAGATGGCCTTTCTAATGAACATTATGAGCAAAGACTGGTAGAGTTAAACTTATATTCATTAGAATTAAGAAGAACTAGGGAGGACCTCTTATAAACGTTCAGAATCTCTAGAGATCCTGACTTGATGGCTAATCTATGATTAATATTTAACCACAGCAAAATTACCCTTAGAATCCACGATTTCCAGTTTATGCTTACATACACTAGAGGTAATGATAGGAGAAATTATTTCACACAGAGAATAATTGCCTGGTAGAATTCTCTCCCGAGAGAGATAGCAGAAGTAAATAACTTCAATCTCTTCAAAAGGAAATTACTGTAGATACTGTAAGTTCCTGTTAAAAAGGGAAAAGGGTTAAACAATGCCCGTTTTCAATGGGGATGTACTTAAATGGGCTCTGTGCCTTCTGTATATCTAATCTTTCTGAGTATGACTACAAGTATGACTAGACATAAAATGTCTATTTTCAGGCATGCCCTGGGAGGGTACAAGTTAAAATCAAACACATTAGCAGTGGTTAGAAATACAAGGTGATACATACAGTATACAGGTCCAAACTAGGAAATTAAACAGGAAATATACTGCAGGGTGACTCATGAATAAATTGTCATTCCTTACCTGCTAGTTCTTTCATTTTTTGCTTTATCTATGTAGAAAATAGAATGGAATAAGACATCGATTTTATTTTCTGATTATCTAAATAAACTGCTTTTGTCATTCTGAGATACGAGACATATGACTGAACTCTGCTTTTACATGTTGCATTGAGAATACCATTCTTTGCTCTGTATGAAAGTAAGCATTTCACACACTATTTGCAGTGTGTCTGAGTCTCCATTACAGAATTGTCATTCATTTCAAAGAACAGATAAATTGACACTGTGTTGACAATTACAATTAATTGTATTGACTATATACAAAGATGTTACAGGCCATTTAGTTGAAGCTCATTTTTAATGGTCTCCATTCAGTACAAAATATATAGCTAACTCATGGTTAACCTCTATTACCAACATATTTCCTGTTTACAAGAATTCATATGAAGGCAGAATTTCACTGTTCGCTGATGACACAAAACTCTGTAACAGAGTAGACACACCAGAGGGTGTAGACAGAATGAGAAGGGACCTGCAGAAACTTGAAGAATGGTCAGGGGGTTGGCAGTTGAAATTGAATGCAAAGAAGTGCAAAATAATGCATATGGGGCACAAAAACCCTGGAACAATATATCATTTGGGGGATGAGGATATAGCATGCACCAAGCAGGAAAAGGATCTTGGGGTTATCATCTCGATGACCTCAAGGTAGAAACAGTGTGACAGCAGCAGGTAAAGCAAATATGATGCTGGGATGCATAGGCAGGGGCATCACCAGCAGGAAAAGGGAGGTTATAATTCCACTATACAAGACACTAGTGAGGCCCCACCTGGAGTACAGTGTACAGTTCTGAGACCTTACCATGTAAGGACATAGACAGGGTAGAGAAGGTTCAGAGGAGGGCAACAAAGATGGTACATGGATTGCATCACAAGTCCTATGAGGACAGGTTGAAGGAATGGAATATGTACTCCCTGGAGGAGAGGAGGGAGAGCGGGGACATGATAGAGACATACAAGTATCTTACAGGGAGGAACAGGGTGCAGGAAAACACCATTTTTAATCGAAAAAGATGTTCCAGGACTAGAGGGCATGGGATGAAGTTGGAGGGAGGACGATTCAGAGGAAATGTGAGGAAGAATTTCTTCACAGAACGAGTGGTGGACAAGTGGAAAACCCTGCCAGAGGAAGTGGTGGGGGCTGAAACAATCATGGGACTTAAGAATGCATGGGATAGACACAAAGGAATTCTGGAAGTCAGGGGTAAGGGGCAACAGAGTTCTAGGAAAACAAACTGAAGTTGCAAACTCAAATGGGCAGACTGGGTGGGCCATAGGCCCTTATCTGCTGACACTGTCTATGTATCTATGTATCTATGTACCTGTCAATTTTATCCAGGACTCAGGATGCAGTGAAGGTGCTTCAATATTGATGGCAAAAATATAACTATAAATTGAATAATTATAATTCAATCCATTTTGGGATTTGTTTAATAAATTAAGGCTTCCTTAAACCATCCTATGTTGTCTCCTGTTTTATTTTCACTCCATCCTACAAAACAAGCAAAGATGTCACTGAAAGAGTCTGGAATTTTGTTTATGCTCTCATCTGAGCACTGTTTGCCACTGACGTCACTCAAGGACAGACTTCAATGGTAATAGTGTGTGAGTCCTCTGGTCACAATAGCTGTTCTGATGTCTGGAGACCATTGTTGTCTTCTTCCTAGTAAAAATTCACATCGTTTAATGATTCATGAAAACATTTAAATGATTCCAATAGCTAACATAAATACATACATAAAAAAAATCTTACAGCACTCCTAGGCCTGTCAGTGTATCCAACCCTGATGTCCTGGCGAATTACCATCCAATCACCAACCTACCATTTTTGGGTAAGCTTGTCAAGACATTGGTGACACAGCAGCTCGAGGACTGCCTCATGTCCTTCGACATCTATGAGCCATTTTCACTCGTTTTTTGGGTGAGGCACAGCACAGAAATAGCTCTAGTTATGGTGCATATGATCTGCTCAAGGCCAGAGATAGAGGAGACAGGTCAGTTCTTGTGCTCTTTGATCTGTCATCAGCATTTGACATGGTGGTCCACGTCGTGCTTCTTGATCGGCTCTGTGAGTTTTATGGACTCGCCAGTACTGTCATCAGATGTTTTGAGTCCTACCTTTCTGAAAGGGTGCAGCAGGTAGTGATGGGAATTTCTCCCCTATGCCTCTGTCATGTGGAGTACCACAGGCCTTGATCCTGTTGCCGATGCTGTTCGCAGTGTACATGCTGCCTCTGGATGAGATCATTCGGCAATATAACATGGAGTTTCACTGCTATGCAGATGACACCCAGCTGTATTTGACATTTGGACCCAGAACATCCAGTGCTGTTGATGTGCTTAACAACTGTCTGGCTAAAATCATTGGCTGGATGACTTCCAGCTGGCTGAGACTTAACCCATACAAAACGGAGGTGCTGGTGATCGAGCCGGGTTGCAAGCATGATGGGTTGTCTCCTGGAGCGACCATAGCTTCTTCTGTGGTCTGCTCTGTTGGTAGCTTCCACAAGGGTGCGTAATCTTGATGTGATCCTGGATTGCAGGCTGACCTTTGAGGATCAGGTATCGTATGTAATGAAGAGTGGTTTTTACCACCTGCGGAACATCACCAGGATTAAGCCTCTCAATCTGCCAACCCTGGTAAATGCCTTTGCGACCTCTAGGCTCGACTACTATAACTCTCTATACTTTGCGGTCATAGGAGGGACCCTCTGCAGGCTGCAGCTAGTACAGAATGCAGCAGCCCGGTTCCTGACAGGCCAATCCAGGTCCCACCATGTGACCCCAGTCCTGCATGCTCTGCCCTGGCTGTCAGTCAGGTGGAGGACCCTTTTCAAGGAGGGCTTGCTCATCTATAAAGCCCTATATGGACTGGGTCCTGACTACCTATGGCAGATCCTGCTACCTGTGACCTCTGCTGGCTCCCTCCACTCCTCTTCAAGAGGCCTCCTTAACATTCCCAGGTTTTGGCTCAAGACATTGGGTGACAGTGCTTTCAGTGTCTCTGAGCTGATCCTGTTGGACTCACTTCCATCTGCAGTCCGAGAGGCTGCCTTAATTAGTGTTTTTTAAACTGAGGCTAAAAGTCCCTCTCTTCGACCTGGCTTTTATGGAATGATCTTCCAAACCAACTGCTTCAGCTAGTACTGTATATGACAATTTAAATGGCTGTTTTTCTGATTTTATTATCTTGTTAATTTGTACTGTCTTGTAAATTTTTACTGCTGTTTTTATAAGTGTTTTATATGCTTGTAAGGTGCCCAGAGCACCAGGGATTGGGAGCTCTAGAAATAAAGTTGCCTTGCCTGATGATTACAAAGGAGAAAAGCATGCACTGGTTCTGGCACTTATCTATGTTAAAAATTGCTAATTGTCTGTTTCTAACAAAAATGTCTGCACTACTGCTGTAATATCTTGTGATGTGCTACATGCTGCAATGTGTGTTTCCTATACACTATGTAAGCTTTGCTGTAGTGTATGTATCAAAGCATTGCTTTTCTTTTCCCCTTAGGTACATGTAACTAATCCAGGGTCACCCCTGAAAAAGGGATCTTGTGGGTCTACCCTACCTCAGTGGGCCTACCTGGTTACCAAACTTTAAATAAATAAATGATGATAACCTGTCTCTGAAGCGTGGATTGCTGTTTCAGACTAACAACTCACATCTCTTGTAATATTCAGCTCTATGTGAAACAAAACTGAAGAGAAAATCAGAATAATAATTAAGCAATAAGGCACGACAGGGTGCATGTTGTTATGTAATAACATCACTCCTGGGGTGGATTGAAGCATGAGGTGAAGTCGAGTGCTTCCACCACCCCAGGAGAGACGATATTACACAATAACACATATACCTGGAGTGCCTTATTGCTATTAAAAAATGTCTCCTTTGCTGAAAAGTAAAAATAAAATGCGAGAATAATATGTTTAAAATGTTTTTCCCCCCAGTTTTCATTAGGGTAGGTATACATATTGAAAAAATAGTGCAGTTTCCCTTTTCCTCCAACTGGTGGAGCTACTGCTACGTGTTTACCCAGTATCTTTGTTTGGTCTCTCTTTGCCTGTTTGTGTAAGCCTCCCACTGTTTTCATTTGTTGCTTCCTGCCTTTTTGCTCCACCAGGTACGCAGGTAAATTATTAAAATTGTGTACTGTGCTGTTTTTTTTTTTTTCTGTTGTGTTGCTGTGGCTATGATTTGCAGATACCACTTAGCTTTTCAAATATGGTACCGCTCACTTAGCTTACGCGATTTGTATGTAGTGAGCCTGACCGAGCGGGAGTGGTAAAAGCCATGTGCGGTTTCTTTCAAATTATGGTCTTTTGTTGACTAGAAGGCAGTACGAGTTAAGGCTTTTAAAGTAAACCTTCAAGTACAGTGACTAAAATGATGATTTCTGAGTGACTGCGATCTGTAGCATAAACTGACAGCCACTCACTTTCTTTAAAGAACGGCTCGCTCGCTCACTCGCTCCTTTCCTTACACAAGCTCAGTGTCACAAAAGAAAAAGAGTAGTGCTTCAAACAATGTAACTGTTAAAACAGAAGGAAGAGTAGGAGGACCAAGGGATGGAGTGTGTGTGTGTGTGTGTGTGAGAGAGAGAGAGAGTGTGTGTGTGGGTGGGGGGGGGTGTGATGGCTCACTAGATGATGTGCTTCACTTTCGACAAATTGAGGAGGGAGTTATTCTTTTTTTTTTTTTTTTTACTTAGCACTTTTTGTGTGCCCCCAAGCCGTCATTGTCCGACCTGGTCACGGACCCCCTTGCCTCCACCTCTGCCAAATGCTTGCACTCCCCAGTCACCCTTGGCTTACCCCCCAGAGGGCAGGGGTCTCGGCGCTGTGGGCCTTCCAGTGCCGAGACGCTAGTAACTAGTCGGAGAGCCAGCAGCGGAGGCAATTCGAGGACTGGGGGCAGGTCTTCATGGAGACGGCTGGGGACATGGAACATTTTTCCCCTGTAGGCAGGGGCGGGGACGTGCAATGATGCCAGCATCTGCCCTGCCCCTGATGGTTTTACTTGGCATCAGTGCATAGTGGAACACCCAGCCTCTGTCGGGTATCAACACTGCACTGAACACTCAGTCCCTCCTCCCCCAGAGAAAGACAGCAGTCCAAGGATGCTTGATCCTTCTCCCCCGGCCGGCCCTCCGACGACCCGGATCCATTCTCGAACCCGGGTTGCCGGTGTCATAAGTGGAAATCCTACCACTGCGCTGACGGCCTGGGCCAGAAGGAGTAATTCTTAAGTGGTAATGTGGTCTTTTCTGTGTCTGTTCTAGATACAGTGATGTTATTGTCAGATAACATCACTGTGACTGGAAAATTTTTTCTTGACATTGTATAATATAAGTTAGTCTGACTATAGCAGTGTAGATTTTAAAATGGGAAATAGTACTGACAGTGTGATTTTCTGATAACACACTTGGGATATTTGCATGTTGCCATAACTGACATATAGCGCTATCGCAGTACTGTTTCTCATCTAAAAGTGATTGCAAAAGCAAACAATGAATAATGGAAACAATCAGTTTTTTTTCCCCGATGTAGGCCCTGGATGGCACTATCCCAAGAGCTACTACCCCTGCCTGCGTGGCTAGCTGCAGGTTAAGGGGCCTGGGTACTGAAATAGATGCCTCCACCCGGAGGACAGGGTTGTTAATAACAAGGCTAACCAGGGTACAGCACTCTGGGACACTGTAACCCCCCTCTTTTCCCTCTATTGGCCTAGACAATATGCAACAAACACTTTCACAGTAGTCCCTATTCAGCATACAATTCCCCACACTGTTTGCACTTACCACCAGGGTTGGTTCCACCAGTTTGACCCTGGAGACCCCCTGTAAAACAAGGTTAGGCACAGCAAATAACAATACAGTGCTTTTGTTACAAACTGGAATCACAGTCAGATTAAATGCAAAAAAATTTAGATCTGATTTATTCAAAGGAATTGAACAAGGGAGGTGTGTAATCAGGTTGATTGATTTGAAAACTGATCTAGTCAGGCAATTATGCATGCACTTTTAGTCCCTACACAGTCACGCACTCTTGGTACCCAGTTGGAAGTAAGGTGGGCTAGCCTGGAACATTGCCTGAGGTAGGCAGGCGTTGCAGCTGGTCGGGGCCCTGTGATGAAAAGAAAAGGCATGCACAACCACACAAATTTGTAATCGAGAGCCTGAGGGCTCAGTTCATGAAAGGAAAAACAACAATGCAATCAGATGACAACACTTGAGATTTAGCTGTTGTTGCAGGGAGCTACCCTGATTGTTACTCACGCTGCCCAATATGAGATACAGGCTAGACGAAATGGAGACTTCAAGTTGATGACTGGTTTGCCAGGAGAAGCAGGGCACACACGAATCACCGAGGTGTCATTCGTGTTTGAGATGGTTGTGCAGGGGGCTGATCCCCGGGCTAGTCTCTCGTTGATGATGGTTTCTGTGCCTGAAGTAGCTGACTGGGCAAGGTGGCAAGGCCCAGGCCAGGTGGAACAGTTTGGATTTTGAGTCCGGTAGTGCTGAATATAGCTTCCAGCAAGCGTGGCACTTTTACATAGTGGGGAACTAAATCGCAACCCACTAACAGCACACACCACATTCATAGTAAAGCAATCACCATACCACAATACGGAAGGCAGTCCGGCCACAATATCAGTGTCTCTGAGCATAATCGGGAATTCAGTGGTAAATGGATGTTCTGACAGACCAGTCAAATACAACAAATATTCGGTCTTCTTCAGGTTCAAATCTGGTCACTCTTCAGTGGTTTTGTCACACTCCAGTTTGGATACAGTCCGATTACTAAGCCTTTCAAAGGATTCCCTCTCGAGGGACTATAGACAGACAGGCTAAAAAGCAGTTGCTTGTATCACTCAAGCTGTTTAGTCTTCAAACTCTAACTCCAGACTGACTGACTGCAGCAGGCAGCTTGGAAATTTCCCTTCAGATCAAAAGATTATGGTTGGTTGATCCATCAATCTGTCAAAGCAAGGGCTCCCCCTCCAGGTCTGTTTTGGTGCCAAAATGCAAAAACTACAATTCCTACAGAAATTTGCTTCCACAAGACCTCTAGGGACAGGCTCCATTTTAGAGTCCCCAAAGGTACCATCTGGTGCTGACTAGCAGTCCAAAATGGTGGTGATAGACAGAACTGTCTATGCTGCAAAGAAGGCAGGTTGATAAACTACATATCATTACTATGCTAATAGATAATCAGCAAATAAGTATAGCTTTTAAGAGTGCTCCCTCTGTGCAAATAGCGGTGGCAGAACAGTGCAATTATCTGGCAGCCTGGGCGGGACTTGAGCATAGAAACACTCAGCCCCCTCCAAGATTAAATAAGCACCATGTTATAGGCAGCTCTTAAAGAGACAGAGCACAGAGGCATTAAGGCACTCTCATAAACACTTTTAAAATGCTAAGACACAGGATACCAGCCTCACAGTGGTCATTTAGGCACACCCAAGGAAGACTTTTGGGAACCCCATTGGTTATGGGGTTACACCCTTCTCTGCCTGGAAACATCTGGAGTCTGTGTCAAGTCTACACCATCACAATATTGAAGAAGCAACATGTACAAGACATACATGACATTAGTATACTATGGCAATATCTGATACATCAGTTAACATAAATGTATCACATTATTATACATTTCACTGTACAATATCTTCATCGACAATACTTATGCATTTTTCATACACTCTATACTGACTCTATTATGATTAACATACTATGAACAGTTACCTATGGCTTCACTTTATAACTTCTTATACAGTAAGCAATGTAGAAGGGGGCCCTTCCCTACCTGCTAACCTGGGGCTAGATGGGACAGGGACACCATGTTCTGAAGGAAGAACAATTAATCGGGAGGTGGCAGTCAAGCTCAGTTTGGGCAGTGAGCTCTTGGAAACATAAACACCTTTATGGACCACATTGAGAGGCAAGTCCACAGGCCTGCCAGGGGAATCATACGGTAACTAAAATGGAGCACTGGTTTAACAGGTCACCCAGATTTTCTGGGGGGAATAGGCACAGGCTCTGGGCAGTCAACACTGGCACTAATGTCTACTCCTGTAGTGAGGGATGCCTCTGCATTGGTTGAAATGTCCATATTTGGAACACTATCAGCTCCTGGCTCTGCAGACTCTGTTTCCACAACACTTTGCTCATTATTATCTTCTGATGAGGGCTAATTTTGCTCATTCTGAGGAGACTCTGGCGCAATTAGGCTTTGCAGTACTGAAGGGTGCTGTCAACACTTTCATATTGTTCTTCAAGTTCTGGTATGTCACCAGGGAGACTCAGACCATCAGCCCCTTCTTCGAGCAAGTCAAACAGTTCTACAAGACACAGAGAGTCTGCAACCTCAGACGTGATACTTTTCACCTCACTTTCAGGGGGCAGTGGGTCCAGGGAAGAAACTGGGGGGTTAGGCAGTTCTGAAGGCCCAGCTTCACCCCATGATTCTGCAGAGGATTGCCTCGAAACAAATGACTCAGTTCATATGAGGGATAATAGGCATTATCACAGTCACTTTCATCAGAGACAGACAAACAGTCATCACCATCACTCTGGGCCTGCTGAGGGGAAGGCCTTAGTTCTGGAACAACACAGACAGGTTGGCTCTGTTTCCTCTTAGCAGCAGCACGAGTCACTGTCCCACGAGAAGTCTCAGGTGTTGGTTCAGCATCAATAATAACTTGGTCGATAGGCAGTAAGTGATTATGGTGCATGGTCTTAACAGCTTTGGAATTATTTTCTGGGCGGACTTTGTACACCGGCAGATCATCCAATTTACCATCTACTACATAGGGAAGATGGTGCCATCTATCAGCAATTTTGTGTTTTCTATGCAGTCCCAAACTGCGTAGTAGCACCCTATCTCTGTGCAACAACTCCTTGGCTTTTACTCGTTGATCACGTCTTTCTTTTTTGGTGAGATTCCACTTAGCAGCCATAGTTTGAGCTAGTTGATAAGCATGATTCAACTGATCTTTCAATTTCTGTACATTCTGCAAGTAGTTTTCAGCTCAGAAACCATCTGGAGAGACCCCAAAGCAGACATCAACTGGCAGTCAGGCCTCCCTCCTGAACATGTGATCGTAGGGGGAGAACCCAGTAGCATCACTTTTGGTGCAATTGTATGCGTGTACCAAGGTGCTAATCTGCTGGCTCCACTTATGCTTGTCTTTTGGATGGAGGGTGCCCAACATGTCCAGAAGAGTGCAGTTAAAGCATTCTGGTTGAGGGTCCGCCTGCGGATGATAGGGGGTGGTTCTTGACTTCTGCACCCCCCACAGAGAAAGCATTTCTTTGATTAACCTACTTTCAGAGTCTCTGCCTTGAATGTATCAGAATGGATCTGCTGGGGGGGCACCATGGCACCATAGTGGACAAAGAACTTTTCTACTAGTACCTTGGCCACGGTAGAGGCCTTTTGATCTTTAGTTGGGAAGGCTTGTGCATACTGTGTAAAATGATCAGTAACTACCAATACATTGCCAATGTTCTTTTGGTCAGGTTCTAAGCACAAGAAGTCTATGCAGATCAGTTTCATGGGGGCACTGGTAGTGATATTGACAAGGGGGCAGCCTTCTGAGGCAGGGCTTTCCATTGGAGGCAAAGACTGCAGGTCTTTACATGGTGCTCAACATCTGCCCCCATCTTTAGCCAGTAGAATTGGGATTGTACCAAGTCAAGAGTTCTGTCAATACCGAGGTGCCCCATGTGATTGTGGAGGGACCTCAGTAACAGCTGTTTAAAGGCTGTGGGTAAGACCAACTGTTGCTTGTTTATTTGACCATGATGATCCACTGTCTCTCTGTATAACAACTGATCATGCAACTTTAACCTGGGGCCTTACTTGAACAACAGAGCAGCTCACAAATCAGGGAAATGCAACTTGGACACATCATTCCAGCATGCAGGGCATCAAGTGCTGGTTGAATCTTGGGATCTTGGGATTAAGCCCAATGAATACTGTCATTATCAAACCAAGGTAGTGCACTAATATCTAATGAAGAGAAATGGCAGTAGGCAGCCAGTATACAGGTATCAGGAGGGCCCAAGCAATCTACTAAGCAGTACACTGTGTCCGCAGACATTTGTTCATCTTTATCAAACTTTTGACATAATGCTTTGATGTTAGGTTCAGACAATTTGACCCAATTGTCCTTGGAGTCTGGCCTTCCTGACAGGGCATCAGCATCGATGTGGTTTAATCCCGGTCTATATTCAACAGCATAATCATAAGTTGATAAGGCATAAAGCCAATGGTGCCCAGTGGCGTCCAATTTAGCTGAAGTCTGCACATAGGTCAGTGGGTTATTGTCGGTCTTCACTAATATCTTTGCCCAATACAGGTATTCATGAAACTGGTCAACTATGGTCCTTTTTAGAGTAAGGAATCCCAGCTTGTGGACTGGATAGTTCCTCTCTGATGGGGTCAAGCTCCTACTGGCAAAAGCTAAAGGTCTCAAGCCATCTTGGTAGTTTTGCTTTAGCACAGCCCCAATGCCCTGCAAACTAGCATCCATTTTCAGAACATAGGGCTTGGTAGGATCAGCATAGGCAAGGACTGGGGCATGGGTGAGATGGTATATGACTTCAAAGAAAACTGCTTCACATTTGGGTGTCCACTGAGTCCCAAAAGGCTCACCTGTTTGAAAATACATTTTCTCTTGGTCTTTGATAGCCCCCTTTTTGTATTTGTGGCTGGTAGTGGGGTAGCCTTGGGTAAGATTAAGGAGTGGTTGAATCACCTTTGAATAGTCTTTGATGAACCTGCAGTAGTAGCTGCAGAACCCCAGGAAATGCTGTAGCTCTTTTAGGTTATTGGGCTGGAGCCAAGTGGTCAAAGCTTCAATTTTACTGGGATCTGTCTGTATCCTTTCCACAGACATTATGTGTCCCACATATGTCACAGATGTTTGAAAAAACTGGCACTTGTCTATGGATAACTGGAGGTTGAATTCTTCCAAATGATCAAGGACTTTGAACAGTCTGGTCTCATATTCCTCCAGTGTGCATCCCAAAAAATGACATCATCCAAGTACACTTAACATTCCAGCATATTCATGTCTCCCATCGCAAGTTCTATCAATCTCTGGAACATGGCAAGGTCACCCAAAATCCCCTGTGGCATCCTCAGGAATTCGTAGAACCCCAAAGGACAGATGAAGACTGTTTTCTCATGGTCCTCGGGGTCATCGGAATCTGATACTATCCGCTGTGGAGATGCAGTGCTGACAACTACTGACCCCCATTCAGGCAATCCAGAGCATCCTGTATGCGTGGCATGGTATATTGCTCTAGGATAGTCCATCAGTTGAGAGTGCAATAATCCACACACATCCTCATGGATCTGTTCTTTTTATGCACCACTACTATGGGGGATGCATATGGGCTTCTTGATTGCTGAATAATGCTAGCAGTGAGCATTTCCTGTAGGTGCCTCCTCACATCGTCTATGTCTGCTGGGGCAAGGTGTCGGGACCTCTCTCAAAATTGTCGGTCATCATGCAGGCGTTTATTATGCTCGGCACCATGGACACACCCCACGTCTCACTCTTCTGGTGAGAACACTTGGTATTTCTGAGCAAGTTTCCATCTAATTTGGGTCTTCCATTTGGTGGACAAGGAGGAATCACCAAAGTCAAATAAGTCTGGAGTCACTCTCTCCCTTTCGTCAGAGTACTTGTTATTGGGTAATACTGCAATGTCTGCACAGTGTACTGTTGCTAGTGTGTATCCCCCGTTCACATGAGCTTCCCTGTCCGACATGTTTCTCACTTGCACCATCACTCGGTGAGCATAAGCATGGGCACATGCAGGTAATGTTCTGGGCTTAACTATCCACCCCTCTGGCAGCTTCCCTTCACCAGGGCCGTCTATCATCAATATTTTGTTGTTTACATCTCTCCTTAGGCAGACATCTTCATGAATCATACACTCGGCGTTGGGGGACAACACCAAAGAGTCAGGATCCTTTTTCCACACTATCTCCACTGGTTCATCTCAGTCCACTTCATCAAGTTTCTGCTGCAGGTCATAAGCCCTTTTGATTAATGTTGGAATTCTTAGGGCCAATCCAGTCCATTGCCCTTGTTTCTCATGACACATTTGTGCTAGTCTCCCAAACATGTGTGCGCTTGTTCCAATTAACAGGGGAACTTTATCATACAGTCCAGTGGGGGACACACTAGGGTGAGTGTATCAACTTGTTCATCTACCCCAACCATGGTGGTAGGGAATGACAGCCAGATCCGAATATATACCCCTAGTACAGATAGGACTTCTCACTCAACCCCCACACGTGCAGACTTTCCAAGGGTTATAGGGGCACATCAGGCAGATCCTTCTGGTACCAGTCTTGAAATACTATGGTCACTTGAGATCCACTGTCAAGCACAGCCCTGGTAGACACACCGTTCACTGTCACTGTAGTTTCCATTGAGGGACCCACCACCTCAGACCACTCAGGTGACTTGGGCTTGGACATTAGCTTTACAGCAGCCTTGGATGAATAGCTTTTCTGGGCAGCTCCACCTTGCTGCCATATGTTGCTCCATCGAATCAATGCCAGCAGTCTAGTGGAAACTTTTCTCAGATTCTCAGGAGAATGGCAGGTGAATTGGGTGTGCCCATCCTCTACACAGTGGTAGCAGAAAACAGGTTCTTTAGAGTCTCTAGGGGAAGAGGAGCTGTTCCCCTGCTTGAACATAGTTGGGGACTCTCTGGGTCTCTCTCTGGTTGGGGGTTTTCTCTCAAGACTCTCTGAGCTCCCCCAAGGGTCAGTGTGTTGGGTAGCTCAGAGCAGGTCTCCCACCAAAGCTCTCAGTTCTTGTAACTCTTCCAGCAGGCTGTCTTCAGGCCAAGTTTCAGAAGAAACAATGTGTACCCCTCCACCCTTCCCGGCAGGACTTCCAACTTTTTCTCTGGGGGGACTGGACAGGAATTAGCATCTTTTGCTGCCTTGACAGCTTGTTGAGTGACTCTCAACTCAGTTAACTCCTTGATCAGTTCTCTCATCTGTTGCAGTTCGGCCTCCTTGCCTCTCTCAGGGGCCTGGCAGGCGTAGGCAACCCCAGCATAGGGCTCCCATCCTTCTTCGTTATTCTCAGTCTCATGGATCTCTCTCATTAGGTCACAATATTGGGGGGATTGCCCCTTCTATCTTGCAGTTTGAGCTTCAACATCATCATGCTTGAGTATCTTGCTGGTTTTAAGATGTGATATAGCCTGACCCTGTTCAGTTCACTAGCTGGCAACCCACCTTTCTGGTGGGCCTGCTGTGAAGCTGGCTCAATTTCAGTAATAAACATTGACAATTTTTCATTCTTACACTGTTTTGAGGATTTAAACTTCCTCATCAGGTCATGTCCCGACTCGGTGCTACCAAATACCCCTTCCAGGGCAGTGAGGTTCTCGGCAACTGTGGCCTCTGGGCTGGTGGATCACAGGAAATGAATGGCCTCCAGTGCAAGACCTCTCAACCTATCCAAGAGTCTCTTCCTCTTTTCCCTCTCAGTACACTGATACTCCTGGACCAAAGGGGTGACATAGTCCACCCATGTTTCCAGATCGTTCTCTCCCACGGGCACTGGGACCGTGCCCAAAAAGAGCCTAAGTCTGCGGTATGAGTCCAAATGTACAATAGGTATCACTATGGGGGAAGCAACTGTAGAGGTGGCAGGAGAGGCTATGGGGACTACATGGGAGTGATCTCATCAGAAAGCTTTAACATTTGTACTTGCTCTGTAGCAGAGCGCCCCTCAGAGGCTAACAGTTTAGACAGCTTATCTTTAAACTCTTCCACATAGGGGAACCCTCCAGTAGCAGCAAAGTCACTTTGTAAGTGAATGACCCTTGACCCCTTTTGGGATCCGTCAGGCAAAATGACAGGGGGTACCTTCTCTGGTTCAATGGGCAGGCTGCAGGAGAGAAGGGCCACCATAGTTTGATCAAACAGGTCAGAATCCCTTCCCCTTACTTCAACCTTCCCCAAACACTTAATTTGTTCAACCACTTCCACAATAGTGGCATTATCGGTCCCCAAGGGGACGTCTATTAATAGCAGAGCTTGCAGGGGGTCCACCCCATCATACGGTGCACTAGCAGCTTGTGGGGAGCAAGTTTAAACTTGGGCGTAGTGACTGCCTCCATTTTACCACAATTGTTGTGTGTGAGGTTGTAGTACCAACTTCTGACCACTAGAAGGTGCAAATCCCAGCATTGGTGCCTCCAAGATGTAGCCCTTAGGTGTTGCCATCACAAGGGCTACTAGCCCTGCCTGCATGGCTAGCTGCAGGTTAAGGGGCCTGGGTACTGAAACGGATTCACCCGGAGGACAGGGTTGTTAGTAACAAGGCTAACCTGGATACAGCCCTCCGGGACACTGTAACACCCCTGTTTCCCCTCTAGTGGCCTAGACATTATGCAACAAACACTTTCACAGTAGCCCCTATTTGGCATACACTTCCCCACACTGTTTGCACTTACCACCAGGGCTGGTTCCACTAGTTCGACCCTGGAGACCCCCTGTAGGCACAGTAAATAACAGCGGTACAGTGCTTTGGGTACAAACTGGAACAACAGTCAGATTGAATGCAAAAAAGTTAGATCTGATTTATTCAGGTGAATTGAACAAGGGAGGGGCATAATCAGGTTGATTGATTCGAAAATTGATCTAGTCAGGCAATTATGCACACACTTTTAGTCCCTACACAGTCACACACTCTGAGTACCAAGCTGGAAGTAAGGTGGGCTAGCCTGGAACATTGCCCGGCGTAGGCAGGCGTCGCAGCTGGTGGGGGCCCTGTGACAAAAAGAAAAGGCATACCCAACCACATACAATTTGTAATCCAGAGCCTGAAGGCTGAGTTCGTGAAAGGAAAAGCAACAATGCAATCAGATGACAACACTTGAGATTTAGCTGTTACTCACGTTACCCAATACGAGACACAGGCTAGATGAAACAGAGATTGCACATTGATGATTGGTCTGCCAGAAGAAGCAAGGCCCACATGAATCACTGAGGTGTGTTCCTGTTCGGGATGGTTGTGCAGGGGGCTGATTCCCAGGAGAGTCTCTCATCGATGATGGTTTCTGTGCCTGAAGTAGCTGGCTGGGCCAGGTGGCAAGGCCCAGGCCAGGTAGAACAGTTCGTATTTTGAGTCCGGCAGTGCTGGATGTAGCTTCCAGGAAGTGTTGCACATTTACATAGTGGGAAACCAAATCGCGACCCACTAACAGCACACACCACATTTATAGTAAAGCAATCACCATACCACATTGCGGAATGCAGTCCAGCCACAATGTCAGTGTCTCTGAGCAAAACCAGGAATTCTGTGGTAAATGGATGTCCTGACAGGCTGATCACGTATAGCAAATCTTCAGTCTTCTTCAGGTTCAAATCTGGTCACTTTTCAGTAGCTTTTGTCATGCTCCAATTCGGATACAGTCTGATTGCTAAGCCTTTCAGAGGATTACCTCTCAAGGGACTGCAGGCAGACAGGCCAAAAAGCAGCTGATTGAATCACTCAAGCTGTTTACTCTTCAAACTCTATCTCCAGACTGACTGTCTGCAGCAGGCAGCTTGAGAATTTTCCTTCAGTCCAAAAGGTTCTGGTTGGTTGATCCATCAGTCTGTCAAAGCAAGGGTTCCTCCTCCAGGTCTGTTTTGGTGCCAAAATGCAAAAACTACAATTCCTACAGAAATGTGCTCCCACAAGACCTCTGGGGATGGGCTCCATTTTAGAGTCCCCAAAAGTACTGATTGGTGCTGACTAGCAGTCCAAAACTAAAATGGTGGTGATAAACAGAACTGCCCATGCTGCAAAGAAGGCAGGTTAGACAAACTACAATATCATTACTATGCTAATAGATACTCAGCAAATAAGTACAGCTTCTAACAGAGCTCCCGCTGTGCAAATAGCAATGGCAGAACGGAGCAATTATCTGCCAGCCCAGGTGGGACTCGAGCATAGAAACACTCAGCCCCCTCCGAGATTAAATAAGCACCATGTTATAGGCAGCTCTTAAACAGACAGAGAACAGAGGCATTAAGGCACCCTCATAAACAGTTTTAAAACGTTAAGACATAGGATACCAGCCTGGCATTGGGCATTTAGGCACATCCAAGGAAGACTTTTGGGAACCCCCATTTGTAATGGGGTTACACCTATGTTTGGTGATTGTCAATACGGGCTAAGAAAGTTTGCTTTTTAACTTCTGCCATGCCATTGTCTCAGGTTCTGGACCAGCTTGAATCCTTGATTAATGAAATAAAATTTATGCATGTTCTGGGGTTTATGGACTAATGTCCTCTCCAGCCCCAACCTTTGGAACATACAGTAGTTCATGAGTGGCTGTTGCAGGTCAAATATAAGCAAATAAGAAAGAGCATGAAGGATGCCTGTAAAACTCCTTTTAATTTCAAAACATTAAAGAACGGGTTCCTCACCAGGATTTCCAAGACAGTTGCACAAAAATTGATACCACCAGAGTTGTTGATTAATTTTGATGAGACCGGTGTTAATCTGGCCTGGTCTCATAATGGACTATGGCCAAGACTGGCTCGAGAAAAGTTGGTTTGACAGGTCTGGACGACAAACATCCAAGTGTCGGTTGTTCTCGCCTGTACCCTGTCTGGGGATCTGCTACCCCCCCCCCCCAAGTCATTTATTGTGGGAAAAGTGTTGCATGCCACCCTAACTACAAATTCCCTAAGAAGGGGTTGGTTACCCATTCCCCTAACCACTGGGCAAATGCAGTGACAACACAAGAGTACATTTCCTCAGTTTTAATGCCACACCTTGAGAAAATGAAGCAGTCTCTTGCACTGCCAAAGGAACAAAAGGGACTTTTAATTTTGGATTTATTTCAGGCACACTCTGCAGCCTCAGTGACTGAGCAGCTGGAAGAGGCAGGGTACATTCCAGTCTCTGTACCTGCTTCCTGTAAGACCTCCTCCAGCCACTGGACATTTCATTTAACATGCTGTTCAAGAACGAGATAAAACAGTGCTTCAGAGACTGGTATTCTGGTCAAATATTGGAGCAGATTTCAAAAGGTGTGGCAAATGTCAAATTCGATTTAAAAATGAAGGCTCTGAACAAAAAGCATGCACGCTGGCTGGAGTGCAGCTTCAATAAACTGAAACAGGAGAGGGATGCCTGTGTCCGCAGTTTCCTTCAAGAGGGAATACAACAAGCACATGATCATTACCTAGATGTTCCGATTGGTAAGTAGGCGTATGCTGTATAATGAATAGATACTGGTACTGTATTTCAAAATGTCACTATAATGTCATTTCAATGTCCTGAGTGCAGGTACTTTTCTGCTTTTTGTTTTTTAGATACACAGTCTGCAGAGCAGTCAAACGAGTAATACTCTACTGAACAGACTCTAGTTTTCAGTTCTTTGGTTGCAGTAACATTTTGATTGTCTTTGAGTTGCTGTATTGATTGATGCACTTAATTAACTTGTACTTAACTTTACTTCAATAAAGCATGAAAATAAAACCACTACTGTAGAATAGGCTTCTTTTGTCTGGCTAATGAAATCCAATGGCACTGACCGAAAATATTCACCATTCTTTTATATTAGCACATATTGCAAAACTGCAAACACAGTGAATATAAAAGGATTGTGAATATTTTCTGTTATACAGTAGTTCATGAGTGGCTGCTGCAGGTCAAATATAAGCATAGAAACACAGAATTTGATTGCAGATAAGCACCACTTGGCCTACCCAGTCTGCTCATTTCTATTTATCTACAGTTGTTTCTCCTTCCCCCTTTCCTTTCCCCTGTGATTCCTTTGTACTAATCCCACATTATTGAACCCTACCACTGTTCTTGCCCCATCTACCTCTGCTGGAAGTCTGTTCCAAGAATCCAACACTTTTCTTTGAAGAAGTATTTCATCACATCTCTCCCGAATCTAACCCTCTTTAGCTTTATAGCATGTCCCCTTGTTTTTTAGCACATTTTCTGCTGAGGAATACTTCCCTCCTGTGGCTTATTAACCTTAATGTAACCCCCCTACAAATGGGGGGACCTGAAAGTCTTCATTGAGTTTTCCTAAATGCTCACTGCCAGACTGGTGTCCTGCATTTTAGCAGTTTAAATGTGATTGCCAGAGAGTGCCTATATAGCCTCTGTGTACTGTCTCTTTAAGAGCTGCCTGGATTGCAGTCATAATTAATCTGAGAGGGAGCTCTGTTAGAAGATGTACTTGTTTGCTGATCATTTGTTAGAGTAATAAAAATATTGCAGTTTGTTCTAACCTGCCTTCTTTGCAGCATGGGCAGTTCTGTTTGTTTCCATCATCTTGGACCTGGACTGCAGAATGGACCAATCAGTACATTTGGGACTCTAAAATGGAGCCTGCCTACAGGGGCTTGGTGAGGCCAAACTTGTAGGAATTGCAGTTTTGGGCTTTGGTACCTAAAATACCCTGGAGGGGGAGCCCTTGTTGAGACTGACAGACAGATCAGCCAACCGAACCTTTTGGATTTTGGGGAAAGTCCCACAATGCTTGCAGTTTCAGTTAGATCTGAGTTGGAAGTGAGGAAGTAACAGCTTGATATAGTTTGAGCAGCAATCAATAGTGGATTCTCGCAGGAGAACTGTGGAAAGGCCTGAGTTTGGCCTGCATGCCTGCCTGCTGTTCCTGAGAGGGAACTTGTGTTTTTTTTTTGGACTGAATCTGTACTTGGAGAGCAAATTAAACCACTGAATTGTGACCAGGCTTTAATCTGAAGAAGACCGAAGATTTGCTGAATGCGATCAGCCAGTCAGGACTTCCAGCTACCTCTGAACTCCCGCATTGTGCAGAGACTCTGCAATTGCGACTGGAAAGCCATTTGCCTGGTACAGTGGAATTTCCTTACATGTGAATGCGCTGTGTGCTTATAGTGGGTTGTGATTTGGTCCCCCACTGTGTGTCTGAACTGTGTTTTGATTCGTGGAGGCTGTATTCAGCTCCATGGACTGAATCCGTATCCATTTCCATTTGCCTAGGCCCTGCTACACTGGCCCAGCCAGAACACCTGCTACGCAGAGAAAGTCATCGACGAGAGACCGGCCTGTTGATCAGCCCCCTGATCAATGCCTTGAACAGGAATGACGCCTCTGTGATTTGTGCAGGCCCTGCTTCTCTGGGCACTCCAGCTCAACAGCCTGCAGTCTCAGTTTCATCCTGCCTGTGTCCAGAATTGCTTATCATTTGTAAATATCAAGGTAGCTCCCTGCAACAATAGTTAAATCTAAAAGTGTTGTCATCTAATTGTCTTGTTGCCTTTTCTTTTACTAATGGAGACCTCCAGCTCCAGATTAGAAATAGTGTGTGTTGTGCATGTTGTTTTCTTCCATAACAGGGCCCTAACCAGCTGCAATGTTCCTGGCTAGCCCACCATTTTCCTACCTGGGTACCCAGAGTGTGTGACTGTGCAGGGACTCTGAACTGCATGCATAACTGTCTAATTAATATAACTTTTAAGCAAATCAACCTAATTACACCCCTCCCTTGTTCAAGTCACCTGAATAAATCAGATTTAACTGTTTGCATTTAACCTGACTGTGGTTCCAGTTTGTGCCAAGAGTATTGTACTGTTGTTATTTTCTCTGCTTAACCTTGTTTTACAGGGGGTCTCCAGGGTGAAGCTAGAGGAACCAGCCCTGGCAGTAAGTGCAAACAGTGTGGGTAATTTCCTGGTGAATAAGGATCATTGTGAAAGTGATTGCTGTGTACTGTTCAGACCCCTAGAAGGAGAAAAGGGGGTTACAGTGTTCTGGAGGGCTGTGCCCAGGTCAGCTTGACCACTACCAACCCTGACTTCCAGGTGGAGGCACCTGTATGACAACCTAGGCCCCTTAACCTGCAACTAACCAAGCAGGCAGGAGTAGTAGCTCTTGGGATAGCATCACCTAGGGGGTTATATCTTGGAGGCTCACTGCTGGGATTTTGTGCCTTCAAGTGGCCAAAAATGATGAATTATTGTTAAAGACTAATGGCTACCCCAGTAGAAATGTCTGTACACCAGTTGATGGGGTGGTGTGCTGGGCAGGAGATCAACCCCCAAAGTGCTCTGCTTATACTGGATATTCCCCTGGGAACCAGTAAGGACACTGTAGTGGGAGCACTTTCCAAAGTTGAATGTTTAAAAAACCCTGTGGTGGTGGTAGATCGACAGGATGATTTGGTCACCCAAACTTTCATAGCCTTGGTAGAGTGTAGTGACCTCGTGGACAGCTCTAAAGTGCCACAGACTATTGCCTCAGAAGGGGTCCTAGCCAACTGAAGAGTGATAACAAAAGACAGTAAAGACCCTGGGGAGGATGAACTCCCATTTTCTGAGACTTTTGAAGAGAAATTTGCTAAGTTGATGCTGGAGGAAGGGAAAACCATATACGACTTTAAGAAACTATTCCTGCCACCTGGGGGGTGTTCCTTCCCCAACACTCCCTCCCACTCCAGCACCTGTTACTGCCCTGCCTTCTGTGCCCATGCCAATGCTGGCCCCTATATCTGTACCCGCCATTAGTTGACATAGAAACATAGAAGTTGACGGCAGATAAGGACCGCAAGGCCCATCCAGTCTGCCCATTTCTTTTTCCACCTTATAAATGTGCCATCGGCCTTTGCTCTGTCAGTGACCTATCTATTCATAGTCATTTGTATTGCTCCCTTATGCCTATCCCATGCCTGTTTGAAGCCCTGCACTGTATTCATAGCCACCACTTCTTGTGGTAAGCCATTCCATGCATCCACCACCCTTTCTGTGAAAAAGAATTTCCTCACATTGCCCCTTAATCGGCCTCCCTCTAATCTCATGCTGTGTCCTCTTGTCCTGCTATTTTTCTTATATTTAAACATGTTAGACTCTTTCACCTTGTTTATGCCCTTAAGGTGTTTGAATGCCTCGATCATATCACCTCTCTTCCTCTTTGCTCAAGGGTATACATATTGAGCTCCGTTAATCTGTCCTCATATGTCTTCTGATGCAGTCCCTGCACCATTTTGGCTGCCCTTCTCTGGACTGCCTCAATTTGAGTTAATGTCCTTGTGAAGGTGTGGCTCCAATACTGCAGGCGAGTACTCCAGATGGGGCCTAACTAATGTCTTGTACAGAGGATTATTACACTCCTCTTACAACTTGTGATACCCCTACTAATACACCCTAACACCCCCTAGCCTTACCTACTGCTTTAGAGGTCTGCTTGATGATTTTAGGTCATCAGTGATGATGATGCCCAAGTCTCTTTCTTCCTTTGTGACTGCTAGCAACTCCTCCCAGCCTATAAGTGGCTTCAGGGTTTCTCTCCCTATGTGCATGATTTTGCACTTCTTTGCATTAAATCCCAGTTGCCACTCTTCTGACCATTCTGCTAGTTTATCCAGATCTCTCTTCATTCTGCCCACCCCATCTGGCTCATCTACTCTGTTGCAGATCTTGGTGCCATCTGCAAACAGACAACCTTACCCTCTAGTCCATCTGCAAGGTCACTAATGAAGATGTTGAATAGGACTGGCCCCAGGACTGATCCTGAGGTACCCACTTGTGACTTGCATCTCTTCTGACTATATACCATTTACCACCACTCTCTGTTTTCTGCCAGTCAACCAGTTTGCCACCCAGTTGACCAACTTCTGACCCACCCCGAGCCTACCCAGCTTATTTATCAATCTTCTATGTGGAACAGTGTCAAAAGCTTTGCTGAAGTCAAGGTAGGCGACATCAAGTGCTCCCCCTTGGTCCACCACTCTGGTTACCCAGTCAAAGAAATCTATGAGATTAGTATGACAGGACCTTCCTTTTGTAAACCCATGCTGTCTTGGATCCTGTGCCCTATAGGATTCCAGGTGTTGCACTATCCTTTCCTTAAGGAGTGCCTCCATAATCTTGCCCACTACTGAGGTAAGACTGCCCGGTCTGTAGTTCCCCGCCTCCTCCCTGCTACCACTCTTGTGGAGCGGGATCACATGAGCCCTTCTCCAGTCTTCTGGGACCTCTCCTGTGCTCAGAGACTCACTAAACAATTCTGCTAATGGCTCTGCTAGTTTCTCCTTTAGCTCCTTAAGTACCCTGGGATGTATGCCATCAGGTCCCATTGCCTTATCCACTCTGAGCTTAGCAAGCTCTTGTAGGACCCTTTCTTTTGTGAAGGGAGTAGTGCTCACCTCCCTCCCCCCTGTGTCCATGATGCTGAGCTGTGGGCCCTGCCCTACCTTCTCTTCAGTAAATACTGAGCAAAAGTATCTATTTAGGATAGATGCCTTTACAGGGTCCTCCTCCTCACATGCTCCCTTTTCTCCAATAAGCTTAGCAATACCCCCTCTGGACTTTCTCCTTTCACTAATGTATCTATAGAAAGTCTTGTCACCTTCTTTTACTGTTCGTGCTAGTGTTTCCTCAGTTTGGGACTTTGCCTGCCTTACTGCCTTACCTGCTTCCCTTAGGGCAGTTTGGTATGCCTCCTATCTTCATCCGCTGTGTTCCTTTATATTTCCTGAAGGCCAGCCTTTTTGGCTGACCTTTTCTGCCACTGTATTTGAGAACAAAGTGGTTTCCTTCTTCTTTTGCACTTCCTTTTCTGTCTAACACAATGGGATGTTGCTTCAAGTATTGCATCCTAATGCTTGCCCACTTTGCCTGTACCCCTCACCTGTGTTTCTTTTTGCCAGGGCTAGCTTAACTCTGTTGGCCATCTTATCAAAGTCAGCTCCTCTGAAGTCCCATATTTTTGCCTTGGAATGGGATGGTTTAGATGTAGTAGCCAAATTGAACCATACCATGTGATGGTCACTGCCCCCAGGTGACCTTCTACCTGGAGATCTGTGATCCCTTCTTTGTTAGTCAGTACTAGATCTAGGATAGACCTGTCTCTTGTGGGTTGCTGTACCAGTTGTTTGAGGCCCTCCCCCTGCAGGAAATCCACTATGAGTCTAGTTCTGGCAGATGTTCCTGCTGGTATTGACCAATCTGTATCTGGCATGTTGAAGTCTCCCATTATCAGAACCTCCCTTTAGCTGTCATGTTTTGTATATCTTCTAACAGTAATGTGTCTATGTCCTCCCTCTGGTCTGGGGCCTGTAGACAACCCCAGTTCTTATGGCTGTCCCATTTCCTGTTTCAGGGTGACCCACAGTTCTTCTGGCTCCTTATGTGTATTCTGAATTTCTGTAGCTTTGATATTTTCATTAACATACAGGGCCACTCCTCCCCCTTTCACCTCGGTCTCTTCTGAACAATACATAGCCAGGTACTGAAGTCTCCCAAGTGTGGTTACTGGTAAACCACGTCTCACTAATTGCTACTATGTCCAGTTTAGTCTCTGACATTATTGCCTGCAGGTCTGGGATCTTATTTCCCAGGCTGTGAGCATTTGTGTACATGATTTTCCATTGGCCAGATTTTGGTGTGTTAGTTGTTGTTAGTCATGACTCCTATCAAAGGCTGAGAATCTTCTCGGGCACTCTCTCCACCCCCCATGGGGAGGATGACTGGGAAACCTGGATTGACTATGTTGCCCCCTTGGTACCCAAATGGCAGTGTGCAGAGGCTGAGAAGCAGAAAAGAATCATAGAACGTTTGAGGGGCCTCGTCCTTGAATCCATTACATTTTTGTGGTCCACGAACCCTGATGCATCTGCTCAGAAGTACCTATCTGTACTTGAAGGCAATTTTGGGAGCATTTAGTCAGGGGAGACTTTGATGTGGAAATTCCAAGGTACCAAACAATGGAATGGGGAAAGTTTGTTTGTGTATGTTACTCACCTAGAAAGAGCTCTGAAAAAAGCTTACCGGAAAGGTGGGGTAGTCACCAGTGATTTGAACCATGTGAGATTGGGGCACATACTGCAACGTGCCAAGCATTCTAAACTGCAGATCATCCAGTTAAGGCTCCAGGATAGGAGAGGTAACCCACCTGACTACTGTGACTTGATAAAAGAACTCAGGGAGGTAGAAGGTGAAAAGAGAGAATGTAATTAAGAGGTGAGTGCAGCCAAAGTGATCATGGCACTGGAAGGTCATTCTGAAATGGAGACCACTATGAGTGTCCCACTGTGGGCTAAACAGTGGGGGGAGGAGTTGCTGAAGGAAGTCAGAAAAGTAAAACTTGGTGCATTCGCTGAGGTATCCTCTGCTGACAGAGACCCTGGCCCCTGTCAAGATGTGACTGTTATGGGGGTGGTGGTGCACCCTCAGGCATTCATTACTAAGGGTGGCTTCTCCGCTGAGCTCAAGAAATTGACTGACACCCTAAAGGAACTTTTGAGACATGGTACACTACCAGCAGAAGTCAGATCACAATCTCCCATCGATGCTTCAGCATCCCCTGCTATGTTTTCCCCAAGGATGCCCTGGGAGCGTGTCATTCATCACAATTGCAGCAAGGATTGCCATATGAAGAGGGAATGCCAGTTCTCAGTAGGACTTAAAGAAAGTGGTGAGCCAGCTTCAAGGAGTGCTTCGGAAAACGAGTCAGTGGTTAAGGGGTACACGAAATGACTGCAGTGAAGGCTTAGGCCATGCTAACTCAAACCCCTCTGTGGCTAAATCATCTGTCCAGGCCCCTGTTGTTGTCCCTCCATACTGGTCCAAATTAGTGGGCCCTTCAATGAAGACTACTGTGGCGGTGAATGGTATTCCTACTCGGACTGTGCTTGATAGTGGGTCGTAAGTGACCATTGTATTTCAGGACTGGTATGTCAAACACTTATCTGATGTGCCATTACAATCCATGGAAGGCCTACATGTGTAGGAGCTGAGTGACAAGTCTTATCCCTACATAGGATATGTCCGCCTCTGGTTGTCCCTTCCTGCAACTGTAACTGGTGTATAGGAGCAAATAGAGACACTGGCCCTACTGTGTCCCCCCACTGCACTGTATGATGGGGTTCCCCTTTTAATTGGAACAAACACCCACATGTTTGGGAGACTATCACAACTCTGCCATGAGAAACAAGGGAAACTGACTGGATGGGCCCTAAGAATTCCAGCCTTAGTAAAAAGGGCATATGACTTACAACAGAAACCCAATGAAGGGGACTCAGATGAGCCAGTGGGGATAGTGTGGAAAAAGGAACCTGACTCCTTGGTATTGGCCCCCAACACCAAGTGCACAATCCATGGAGAAGTCCACCTAAAGAGAAATGTAAAGAACAAAATATTAATGTTGGATGCACCAGATGTTGGAAAGTTGACAGAAGGATTATTGGTTAAACCCAGCATCTTGCCTGCTAGTGCCCATGTCTATGCATGATGAATGATAGTCCAGATTCGAAATGTGTCAGATCAGGAGGTCCAGATGAACAGAGGGTGCACTCTAGCTACAGTACACTGCACATACACTGCAGTATTACCCAATAACAAGTACTCTGGACAAAAGGAGAGAGTGACCCTGGACTTATTTGACTTTGGTGATTCCCTGCTACCAGCTGAATGGAAGGCTATGATTAGCAAAAAACTCGCCCAGAGAGACCAAGTGTTTTCATTAAAAGAATGGGATGTGGGGTGTGTCCAGGGTGCAGACCATCATATATGCCTGCATGAAGGCTGGTCATTTTGAGAGAGATTCCGATGCTTTACCCCAGCAGACATAGATGATGTGAGGAGAGACACCTGCAGGAAATGCTCGCTGCTGGCGTGATACAGGAATCTAGGAGCCCATATGCCTCTCCCATTGTGGTTGTGCATAAGAAGAATGGTTGATGAGGATGTGTGTTGATTATTGAACCCTGAACTGGCAGACCATCTCAGATCAATACACCGTGCTCTGTATACAAGATGCCCTGTATTGCTTGAATGGAAGCAAATGGTTCTCAGTATTGGATCTTCGCAGCGGATATTACCAGATTCCAATGGCCACAGAGGACCATGAGAAAACCATCTTCATCTGTCCTTTGGGCTTCTATGAATACCTAAGAATGCCACAAGGGATTTCGGGTGTCCTGGCCAACTTTCGGCAACTGATGGAACCTGCGGTGGGAGATATGAACTTGCTGGAATGCCTAGTGTATCTAGATGATGTCACTGTGTTTGGACGCACATTAGAGGAGTATGAGACCCAAGTGTTTAAAGTCCTAGACCGATTGGAAGATTCAGCCTCAAGCTGTCCATTGACAAGTGCCATTTTTCAAACCTCTGTGACGTGTGTGGGGCACATAGTATCTGCAGAAGTGATAGAGATCGATCCCAGTAAGGTCTAGTCACTGACTACTTGACCTCAGCCCCAGAACTTGAAAGTACTACTATGTTTCCTGGTGTTCTGTGGCTACTACCACAGGTTCATAAAAGACTATTCCAAGGTGATTCGCCTGCTCCTGAATCTTACCCAGGGTTACCCCCCTACCAACCATAAATACAAGAAAGGGGCTGTCAAAGAACCTGAGAAAGTATACTTACAAACAGGTGAACCTTTTGGGCCCCACGGACACCCGAATGTGAAGCAGCCTTCCACAAAGTCATATACCAGCTCACCCAGGCCCCCATCCTCACCCATGCTGATCCTACCAAGCACTATGTGCTGCATATGTGCACCAGTCTGCAGGGCCTAGGAGCTGTGCTGTATCAAGACCATGAGAGTGGTTTGAGACCAGTGGCTTTTGCCAGCAGGAGCTCGACCCCATCAGAATGAAACTATACTGTGCACAAGCTGGAGTTCCTTGCCCTAAAATGGGCCATTGTTGACCAGTTTCATGAGTACCTCTATGGGGCAAAGATATTGGTGAAGACCGACAATAACCCAGAAACCTATGTACAGACTTCAGCTAAGTTGGACACCACTGGGCACCGGTGGCTCTCTGCTTTATCAACCTATGATTATGCTGTCGAATATAGGCCAGGACTGAACCATATTGATGCTAACGCCCTGTCATGAAGGCCAATCTCCAAGAGTGATTGGGTCAGGTTGTCTGAACCTGACATCCGAGCATTGTGCCAAAAGTTTGACGGAAATGAACAGATGTCTGCGGACACAGTGGTGTGTCTAGTAGATTGCTTGGTCCCTCCTGATACCTGCATAATGGCTGCCTAGTGCCATGTCTCTGCTCTAGATATTAGTGCCCTACCTCAACTTGACAATGACAGTATTCAGTGGGCCCAATCCCAAGATACTATGATTCAACCTGCACTTCATGCCCTGCATGCGGGGAAGATGTGTCTAAGTTGCGTTCCCCTGACGTGCGAACTGCCCTGTTGTTAAAGAAGGCCCCAGGTTGAAGTTACTCAATCAGTTGTTATACAGAGAGACAGTGGATTGTAGTGGTCAAGTAGATAAGCAACAATTGGTCCTGTCCATGGCCTTTAAAGACTTGGTACTGAGGTCCCGCCACAATCACGAGGCACCTCGATATTGACAGGACTCTCAAGCTGGTACAATCTTGATTCTACTGGCCCAAGATGGAGGCTGATGTTGAGCACCATGTAAATATCTGTAGTCATTGCCTCCAAAGAAAAGCCCTGCCTCAGAGGGCTGCCCTCCTTGTCAATATCACCACCAGCGCACACATGGAACTGGTCTGCATAAATTTTTTTGTGTTTAGAACCTAATCAATGGAATATTGGCAATGTGTTAGTGGCTATGGACCATTTCACATGGTATGCACACGATTTTCCAACTAAAGATCAAAAAGCCTCTACCATGGCCAAGGTGCTAGCTAGTGGAAAAATTCTTTGTCCACTATGGTGACCCCCAGCGGATCCATTCTGACCAAGGCAGAGACTTTGAAAGTAGGCTAATCAAAGAAATGCTTTCTCTGTGGGGGGTGCAGAAGTTAAGAACCACCCCTTATCACCCACAATGGGACCCTCAACCAGAATGTTTTAACTGCACCCTTCTAGACATACTGGGCACCCTCCACCCAAAAGACAAGCATAAGTGGAAGCAGCATATTAGCACCTTGGTACATGCGTACAATTGTACCAAAAATGATGCTACTGGGTTCTCCTCCTACCGCCTCATGTTTGGGAGGGAGTCCCACCTGCCAGTTGATGTCTGTTTTGGGGTCTCTCCAGATGGAGTCCAAGCTGAAAACTACCTGCAGTATGTACAGAAACTGAAAGCTCAATTGAACCATGCATATCAACTGGCCCAGACAATGGCTGCTAAAAGAAATCTCGCCAACAAAGAGAGGCACGACAAGAAAGTAAAGGCTCAAGAGCTACGTCCCGGAGACCGTGTATTGTTATGCAATTTGGGACTACATGGTAAGCACCAAATTGCTGATAGGTGGCATCATCTTCCTCATGTTGTAGTTGGAAAGTCAGATGATCTACCGGTATACAAGGTACTCCCAAGGAATAACTCCAAAGTTGTCAAGATCATGCACCGTACCACTTGCTGCCTATCGGCCAAGTTATTATTGAAGCTGAGCCAGCAGACATTGTCTCCCCTGGGCTGGTGACTCATGCTGCTGCAAAAAAGAGACAGAGTCAACCTATCCCAGTAGTTACAGAGTTAAGGTTTCCCCCACAGCAGGCCCAGAATGATAGTGACTGTCAGTCCACCTCTGACAATAGTGAGTGTGACAATGCCTATTACCCCTCCTATGAATTGAATCAGCTGTTTTGAGGTAACCCTATGACTAATTGTGGGGATGAAGCTGGGCCTTCTGAACTGACTAACCCCTCAGCTTCGACCTTGGAGCCAATGCTCCCTGAAAGAGAGGTGCAAAGCATCACATCTGAGGTTGTGGACACTGTGTTTTGTGGAACTGTGTGAATTGCCTGAAGAAGGGGCTGATGGTCTGAGTCTCCCTGGTGACACACCATAACTTGAAGAACAGTATGAGAGTGCTGGCAGCCCCATTTCAGTGCCACAAAGCCTAATTGTGCCTAAACCTTCTCAAAATGAGCCAGCTGGGCCCTCGTCAGAAGATGGTAATGAGCAAAGTGTTGTGGAACAAGAGCCTACAGAGCAAGAAGCTGACAGTGCTCCAACTTTGGACATTCCCATCCATGCAGAGGTACCCCTCACAAGTGATGAAAGCTCCAAAGTTAGTGCTGAAAGCACAGAGGCTGTGGCTGCTTCCCCCAGAAAGACTGGCTGAGCTGTCAAGCCAGTACTACGCTTTAGTTATGATTCCCGGGAGGCCAGTGGATATGCCTCTCAGAGTGGTTCACAAAGGGGTTTATGTCTCACCAAGCTCACTGCCCAAATTGAGCTTGATGGCCAATTCCAGGTTACTTGTTTTTCCGTCTCACCATGGTGCCCCTTCCCCATCTGGCCCCAAGTTAGCTAATAGGGAAGGGACCCCTTTTACATTGTTTAATGTGTAAAAAGTTATTACCTGAAGCAGTACTGTGATGTTACTAATATGTTAATCATAGTGGAATCAGCATTACCTGTATGAAACATGCATAAATATTGTCAATATGGATGTAGTAATGCAAAGTATATTTAAATGCATAGTGATGTAACAAGCTAATGATATATATGCCTCAATTATATTGCATTTTTAATATTGTGATGGTACAGACTTGATGCAGATGCCAAGTTTTCTCCAGGCAGGGAAGGATGTAACCCCCCTTCAAATGGGGTTTCCTGAAAAGTCTTCTTTGAGCTTGCCTAAATGCTCATTGCCAGGCTGGTGTCCTGCATTGTAGCAGTTTAAATGTGATTGCCAAAGAGTGCCTGTATAGCCTCTGTGTACTGTCTCTTTAAGAGCTGCCTGGATTGCAGTCATAATTAATCTGAGAAGGAGCTCTGTTAGAAGATGTACTTGTTTGCTGATCATTTGATAGAGTAGTAAAAATATTGTAGTTTGTTCTAACCTGCCTTCTTTGCATCGTGGACAGTTCTGTTTGTTTCCATCATCTTGGTCCTGGACTGCAGAATGGCCAGAATCAGTACATTTGGGACTCTAAAATGGAGCCTACCTACAGGGGCTTGGTGGGTCCAAACTTGTAGGAATTGCAGTTTGGGTCTTTTTGCTCCTAAAATAATCTGGAGGGGGGGCCCTTGTTGTGACTGACAGATCAGGCAACCAAACCTTTTGGATCTTGGGGAAAGTCCCACACTGCCTGCAGTTTCAGTTAGATCTGAGTTGGGAAGTGAGGAAGTAACAGCTCAAGATAGTTCGAGCAGCAATCCATAGTGGATTCACGCAGGAGAACTGTGGAAAGGCCTGAGTTTGGCCTGCATACCTGCCTGCTGTTCCTGAGAGGGAACTTGTGCTTTTTTAAGACTGAATCCAAACTTGGAGAGCGAATTAAGCCACTGAATTGTGACCAGGCTTTAACCTGAAGAATACCAAAGATTTGCTAAATGCGAACTCCCGGATTGTGCAGAGACTCTGTAATTGTGACTGGAAAGCCATTTGCCTGGTACAGTGGAATTTCCTTACATGTGAATGTGCTGTGTGCTTATAGTGGGACGTGATTTGGTCCCCCACTGTGTCTGAACTGTGTTTTGCTTGCTGGAGGCTGTATCCAGCTCCATGGACTGAATCCGTATGCATTTCCATTTGCCTAGGCCCTGCTACACTGGCCCAGCCAGATTACCTGCTACGCAGAGAAAGTCATCGACTAGAGACTGGCCTGTTGATCAGCCTCCTGCTCAATGCCTTGAACAGAAATGATGCCTCAGTGATTTGTGCGGGCCCTGCTTCTCTGGGCACTCCAGCTCAACAGCCTGCAGTCTGAATTTCATCCTGCCTTTGTCCAGTGTTGGTTATCATTTGTAAATATCAAGGTAACTCCTTGCAACAATAGGTAAATCTAAAAGTGTTGTCATCTGATTGTCTTGTTGCCTTTTCTTTCATGAACTGAGCCCTCCGGCTCCGGATTACAAATAGTGTGTATTGCGCATGTTGCTTTCTTCCATCACAGGGCCCCGACCAGCTGCAATGTTCCTGGCTAGCCCACCATTTTCCTACCTGGGTACCCTGAGTGTGTGACTGTGCAGGGACCCTGAATTGCATGCATAACTGTCTGATTAATATAGCTTTTAAGCAAATCAACCTGATTACGCCCCTCCCCTTGTTCAAGTCCACTGAATAAATAAGAGTTAACTTTGCATTTAACCTGACTGTGGTTCCAGTTTGTGCCAAGAGTATTGTACTGTTGTTATTTGCTGTGCTTGACCTTGTTTTACAGGGGGTCTCCAGGGTGAAGCTAGAGGAACCAGCCCTAGTGGTAAGTGCAAACAGTGTGGGTAATTTCCTGGTGAATAAGGGTCATTGTGAAAGTGATTGTTGTGGACTGTTCAGGCCACTAGAAGGAGAAAAGGGGGTTACAGTGTCCCGGAGGGCTGTGCCCAAGTCAGCTTGACCACTACCAACCCCGACCTCTGGATGGAGGCACCCGTATGAGAACCTAGGCCCCTTAACCTGCAACTAGCCAAGCAGGCAGGGGTAGTTGCCTTTGGGATAGTACCACCTAGGGGTTACATTAATGAGGTATTTAAAAGTCTCTATCATATCAACCCTCTCCCTTCTCTTTTTTCAAGGTGTACATATCAAAATCCTTTAATGTCTGCTCATAGGGCTTTTGATGCTGACCCTGCACCATTGTTGTTGCCCCCCTCTAGATTGCATCCACTCTGGCTATATCCTTCCAGAGGTGTGATCTCCAGAACAGGACACAATATTCTAGGAGGGAGTTTAACCAGCAATTATACAGAGGCAACATCACCTCTCTCTTTCAACTGGTGATATCTCTTCCTATGAACTTCAACATTCCACTTGTCCTCCCTACTGCCATGTTGCACTGCCTTGCCAGCTTTAGGTCATCCGATATTATCATCCCCCAGGTCTCTTTCCTGCTTGGTGGTCATCAATCACTCCCTTCATTTTGATTTCTGCCCCTGAGTTTCTTTGCCCTAAGTGCATTATTAAGCATTTTTGCATTGAAACTCAGCTGTCATACCTGTATCCACTCCTCTAGTTTTCTCAGGTCTCAGATCCTCTGGAGATTTATTTATTTATTTTATTTACTTAAAATTTGGTAACTGGGAAAAGCATCATGAGCAGAAGCTCATTTCCAGGTGTGACCCGGGAAACATTGCGAAGTAAAACTATACGGGTGAAGTTTGGTCGAAGAGACACAAATTTGTACTTCGCAGAGTTTCGGAAAGATTCCCCACTCCTGGGAAATTTTTACTTCACCAGAACTGTGAATTTTTTGCCATGAAATGTGGAATTTTCCCTGCAAATTGTGGAATTCTAAAGAGAAATTGCACACTTTGTGGTGAATTTCTGTACTTTGTGATGCGGGAATTTCATGGATTTTGTGAGTTTGCACTTTGCGAATTCTGCAAAATTCACAAATTAATTTGCAGAGTGAATTTTGTGGCATTCCCCTTTCTCTATGTTAATCCTTTCCACCATCACCCAGAGTGTCCATCCTATTGCAGATTTTGGTGTCATCAGCAAAAAGGCAGATCTTCCCTTCCAGCTCCTCTGCAATGTCACTTATAAAGACATTAAAGAGGATCAGTCCCAGTTCTGTCCCTGAAGCACCCCCTTGATCATCCTCCCTTCCTTGGAGTGAACTCTGTTTACCAGCACCATCTGTCACCTATCCCCTAACCAATCTCCTATCCAGTTCACCACTTTTGGATCCACTCCTAAGCTACCCTATGTGTTTACTAGTCTCTTTACCAGACTCTGTAGGCAGAAAAATGCTATAGTTTATGGCACTGAGCTACAAAGCGGGAGACCTGGATTTGCTTTGTCCACCTTCAGATCAGCAAGTTCCTTCAGGACTCTCATCTTCAAAAAAGGACTAACGTCCACCTCCCTTCCTCCAAAGCTTTTGGTACTTTTTGTGGCCTCTTCCCTTCACCTTCCTCTGTGATCAATGAACAAAAGTATTTGCATATCATATCTGCCTTTTCCTGGCCTCCTCTTTTCACTTACATATCTAAAATATGTATTTTTTTTTCATATATTCACAGAAGTAGTCTGCAGAAAGGGACCATGTGGCCCACCAAGTCTGTCCATGGAAACTCCCAAGCAGTGTCCATATACTGGGGGGCCCCAAAACCAGCCCCTCCCTTTCTCAGTATACCCATGTACTTATCTCATGCATGCTTGAACTGCATGATCATTGCCACTCCCACCACCTCCTCTGGCAAACTAGTCCAGTCATTCACAACCATCTCAATGATGAACTTCCTCACATTACCCAGGCTCTAGCTCCCAACAACTACATACTGTGTCCCCTAGTGTTAGAAGCTCTGCTCCCTTGAAACATACTCTCCACTTGTGTCTTTATAATCCCCTGTAAATCTTTAAATATTTAAATGTCCCAGTCATATCCCCCCTTTTTCTTCTGTCCTCCATGTAGTACAGGTTTAGTTCTCTAAACACTCCTCGTAGGACATCTCCTGCATAGAGAGCATCATTCTGATAGTCCTCTTCTGTACTTCCTCCAATCTGTCTTTTTCCCTGTGGAGATAGATCCTCCAAAACTGCACACAGTACTCATGCAGTTGAACTGGTAATACATATAGAGGGAGATTCACCTCTCTCTTTCTGCTGGTGATCCCCCTTCTTATGCATCCAAACAGCTGATTCGGTTTTTCTACTACTTTCCCACACTGTTTTGTCACATAGGGAGGCAAAAGTGCAGTGGTTTAAGGCTCTGAGCTGCAAATCTGGAGACCTGGGTTTGAATCTCACAGCCCCAACTTGCATACTGTGTGACCCTGAGCAAGTCACTTAACTTCCCTATGCTCCCAGGTCGCACCTGTAAACAAGCTTTCAGCTAAGTGTGACTCTCCTGGTTAAACAATTGAAAAAAAAAAAAAACTTTAAGGTCATCAATAATAATTATTCCCAGGTCTCTCTCCTCCCCTGTGACCTCCAGCACCTCATCTCAATTGTGTATTTCACACCTGGGTTCCTGTGACCCAAGTGCATGATTCTGCATTTCATAGTATTCAGTCTCAGTCGCCACCTCTTGGACCACTCCTCCAGTTTCCCAAGACTGCCCTCATCTTGTCCCCTTTTGTTACCTCCTTAGCTATTCTCAATTCAGTTTTTGCCTTTGTGCTCCATACTGTTTTCTCTGCATCCATCTAGTTTGTTTCCCTGATACACTCCCTATCCTGCTCACTCTGCATCACCATTCACCTTCTCAATGCTATCCTTTTAGCTTTTACCTTTTCAGTCACCTCTTTTGAGAAACATAGTGGTCTCTTTTTCCTCTTGCTTTTGCTCATTTGTTTGCAGAGGTTTATTGCCTCCAATATGCTCCATTCTATCTTCACCTACTGTTCCTGCACCCCACAAAGGTCACCCACCCCTGCAAGGTCATCCCTGATGCATTCACCCATCATTTCAAAATCTGCCCTCCTGAAGTGCAGGACTTTTGCCTTTGTGTGGTTTGATTCCACAGCTGTCCTTATACTGAATCACACTGTATGGTGATCCTTGGTTCCCAAGTGGCCTCCCATCATGACATTTGCAACACTGTCCTTGTTAGTGAGTTCCTGGTCCAGCAATGCCCCACGACAAGTGGGTTCACTGATTAGTTGCCTGAGGAATTCATGCTGAAGAAAGTCTAGGATATCCCTACCTCTAGCCGAAGCTGCTGGTCCTGGCAAGTTCCAACTCAAATCAGGCAGGTTGATGTCCCCCACCAGCAGCACCCTCCCCTTTTCTGCTATCTTGACAATGGCTTTCAGTAGTCCCTTCTCTAAATCCTCCCTCTGTACTGTAGGTCTGTAGATCACTCCGTTGTGAACAGTAGCTCCATTCCCTGTCTCCAGGGTGACCCACAGTACTTCTGACTCCCCTTAAATATTCCCTGTATCTCTGTGGCTTTTATGCTATCCATTACACAAAGCACCACACCTTTCCCAGTCTTCTACTGGTTATCCCTCTCCCTATGCATGCCAGAATTCTGTTCACTTTACCCACCACCTTCCTGCATTGGGTCCCTACCTTAAGTTTGTTTGCGAATGTGATTCCTAGGTCCTTTTCCTACTCAGATTGCTTTATTTTCTCTCCTCCCAGTGTGTATATCACACATGGATTATTTCTCCCTATGTGCACCACTGTGCATTTCCTGGTGTTGAATTTCAGTTGCCATGTTTCCAACCACTCCTTCAGCAATCTTTATCAAAGTAACATTTAAATCATCCACAGAAGACTGTGTTTCCTGTCCTGGATGGCTATAGGCCATGACCCCTGTATAGGCCCTTATCCTCCTAGGTGGGTCAGCAGCACCCAATGTCGCTTAACCCTTCCTCTCTGCATTATTCCTTTAGAAAGCAGGATTCAGAGGAGTAAGAATGGAGTCTCTGGGAATCTTTGAATCCTGCTTATATTGGACCTACAACAACCACTGATAAACTATATTCCAAAGGCAGGGAATGGGGGATTTGGCGTCAGTGGATAATCCCAGGAATATGCATTCATTTTATTTCATTTATAAGGGATTCAAGTTGATCTAGAAACAAAGACAATTACCAAAGTTATGAGCCTTCATTAGCAAAATGTAAAGTAGGCTCCTACATTTGTTTTTATGTAATATTTGTACACCAAATTTTCAACACAGCCTTGTTATGACACTGTCTTATGAAGAAGGGCAGAGCAAATGTTCAAATCTTTGCCTGAAAGTTGATTTCATGCAGGTACTGTGAAATCAATTTTTGTTATGCAAGTTCACATTTTGGGCAGAAGTTGAAAAATGACAGCTTTCCCATTCATGAGGTACTGTAAAGAATTGACTATGGTGAAAATTTGGGTTAGAAATATTGAATATTACTGAACTTACAAGTGAGCCTGCATTTGCAAAATTCCACATAGCCTGATAATTTTTTTGTTTTTAAATATTTTTACATCAAATTGAGAGAGCACCAAACTGGTTAAATAATCTCAACAGCGACATCTCCTCCATTCCCAAGCTTGGCCCTCTCAAATCTAAGCTCCGCCTCTCGCTCTCTGCCTCCAGTACCTGCGACTGCCGCATCTAGCCAGCATCCCTATCTACCCTCTCAAAGCTGCCTCAACACCCAAGCTAGTGCTTTACTACACTTACCCCTGACTTTCTCCTCCCCATGTCCCCTTCACCACCCCACCACCCCCTCTAACCCCCTCTCATGCACTTCTCCATGTTCTGTGACAATGCCCCAGGCAGCTCATATCCCTTCCCTTGTCCTACCTTTGTCTTGTAATGATGTTGCAAACCCTCATTTGCCCTTGACCTGTGTTACCAATATTGTTTGCATCTTCCTCTGGGAATTGTTTGTAACTTACTTTATCCTGTTTATACTGCCTTTTAATTGCTGTATATTGCTGTATTATCTTGCATTGCCCAGGTTAGTTGTACTGTCTTCAAACTGACTTGGAACCTTTGTAAAAGAGCCTTGGCTCAAAGGTATTTGTAATCCTAGACATAAATAAATAAATAAAGTAAAGAACATAGCTTTATTATGACCCCACCTCATGAACAATGGCATAGAAAATGTTCAACTGCTGGCCAAAAGGTGATTCCGCACAGGTACTGCAAGCACTCATTTTGGGATGTGAAAAAACAACATTTTGGCCAGATTTTGAAAAATGACTGTTGCCACATTCATGAAGTACTCTAAAGATATGGTGATGTTGTAAATTTGGGGTAAAAATATCAAACACCACTAAAGTTACGAGCCTGCATTTGCAACATTCAATGTAGGCTTATAATTTTATTGTTCTTTTATTATTTCTACACCATCTATAGCCTAGAGGTTAGAGTAATGAGCTGTGAATGAATTTGGTACATCGAGCAGACAAGCCTAGGTTTGATTCCCACAACCTCCAGTTGCATACTGTGTGACTCTTAGCAAGTCACTTAACCTACTGAGTGTTCCTGGGTCACCCCTGAAAACAGGCACCTATGCCTATGGGCCTTACCTGGGTACCAAAGAATAAAAAAAAAATCAGCTTAGCCTTTTTATTACCCCATCTCATGAACAAGGGCAGAGAAAATTTGCAACTCTTGCCAAAAGGTAATTTTGCATAGGGAGTGCAAAATCACCTTTTGGAATGTAAAAAAATTAAAATATTTTGGTCAGGATTTGAAAAAATGACAGCTGTCACACTCATGAGGTGCTGTAAAGATATAGTTATGTTGTGAATTTTTGGGGGAAATATTAAAATGACCAAAGTTACCAACCTAAATTTGCAAAATTTGACATAGGCTCATAACATTGTAGTTTTGTAATATTTTTATACCAAATTTTTAACATAGCCTACCTATGACCCCATTTTATAAACAAGGGCAGAGAACATTTTCAACTTCTGTCGGAAATGTGATTTTGTGCATGGATCACAAAATTACCTTTCAGGATGTAAAAAAAAAACCAAAAACATTTTGGCCAGGATTTGAAAAATGACAGCTGTCACACTGATGAGGTGCTGCACAGACATCTTTATTTTGTTAATTTGGGTGAAAAATATTGAGAATTACTAAAGTTACCAGCCTGCATCTGCAAAATGCATTGTAGGCTCATAACTTTATTTTTTACTATTTTTACACCAAATTTTCAACATAGCTTTCCTATGACCCAACTTCATGAAAAAGGGCAGATAAAATGTTCAACTCCTGCCCAAAAGGTGATTTTGTGTAGGGGCTATGAAATAACCTTTCAGAGCAGATCTGCCTAATGACACTGCAATTGTTCATGAGGTAGGGTCCCAAAGAAGGCATGTTGGAAAATTTGGGCAAAAATATGCACAAATGCACAAGTTATGCCATTAAGTTCAAAACTGCATTGAAACACATTGAACTGAATATCTGTTTCTTCAGTCTGCAGTCCAGCTTCGAAGAGTAAAGACATTTCTGCAGTCCAGAGAGGATTATGGCATTGAACTCCCAATTGGTAAGTAAGGGCTTGGGGGCGTGGTGAGTGCTGAGTGGGAGGATAAGAGCGTGGGGATCTAACAGCAATAAAAGATATTGATAGACTTTTTTACATGGTTTTATTTAAAAAAATGAAACCTAAGGATTTTGGATTACAACAATGGGGGATTGGGCACCCCCAATATCAATTTTCTGTTTCTGGGGCAGTGGGTGGTGGACACTGAGTGGGAGGGTCAGGTGGGGAATATGGGGAAACAAAATAAAAAGAAGTCCTGATCAGGACACTGGGATTAGGCACCAATAGTATTACTGTTATGTTTCTGGGGGGGGTGCATAAAGGGAAGGTCAGGTAGGGGGCATATTTCTAATTAAAATAAAATAAGAAAAACGGTGGTCTCGGTGGAGTGCAACATGTGCAATATAGTGTGATGGCCATTTTGGAAATGACAAAGTGTGCCGTGTTGCACTGTGACTGCCATTTTTTTTTAATTAGGAATACGCATCCCCCACCCAACCCTCGCTGTCAGCACCCACCACCCTACACCTCCTCAGAAGTATAACAGTGACACTTGGGGTGCCCAATCCCCCAGTGTCCAAATTAGGATGGCCCAACAAGTAAAAATACTGCAGTGTGACCGGAGTGCTCTACAGACACGAAGACAACTGTGGTGGAACTCCAACATGTTGTTCGGTTGCAAAGGATGTAAGGAATGCAGGTCCTTTTTTGAAAGCAATAGGTCTGCAAGGCTAAACGCAAATGGTATAAACCCTTATTGATGTTCACCAAACATCATTTGCTCTTGCAGTATTGTTCAGATGTGAAAACAGTACCGCAACAGCTCTGTATGTCATTGCCGTTGATCTGCAAAATTGCCTAAGTGAGTTATTTGTGAATCACATTCTCACTACCCTTTTCTGCTATTTTAGAATCTGCACTGCTAAATGCAGGTTATTTAAGCAATAAGCCACGAGGGGGTGTGGGTTATCGGGGGATTTACCACGGCTGGTGTGATTTGCCCAAGAGGCGCAGCTGAGTGGGTAAATCCTCGCCAGCTGCAGTAACTCATAACCCACACACCCCGAAAGTGTTATTGCTATTATACTATGGGTCAATTATTAAAATAGAGAAACATTTTTTTTAAAAAAGTTGTATTTAAATGTTTGTTAATGTTTTGCTAGAAATATTCTTCCACCATACATAAAATAGTGCCTCGTTGCTAAGTAGAATATGATGGAGTAAGCTCTCTCATGTCTTTTTGAACTCTTTTTTGTCTTTTGTTCTGTTACCCTTCTGCGGGTTTCTTTTTTTGTTTGTGTGTTTTATTATTGAAAGAGAGGGCCACCTGTGAGAAGTTGAGAGCAGTGTGTGAAAGTGAATTTGTCTTTCGTGTTTCAGCTCACAGAATGAGCGCGAGACTGCGAGGCTTCATTTAAAAAATTCTCTCCCTCAAGGGAGATGGAGAGGCGCAGTGTGTGTGCCTGAAATCGAGCTGCCACCAGATGGTGCCCACTGTGGCTCAAGGACAGAGAGAGAGAGGCAGAGACTTCATGTTGCGAGCACTGAGAGGCTTACACAGGCAGAGCAGAATGTCATAGCGCCGAGACTGGGACATTAGAAATTGCGGTTTCCAGTGTTACTGTATTTTATTTTTTTTTTCAGTTGGTAGGTAGTGACGTAGATGTAGTGAAGTAGACTGACACTAAAAAGAAGCGGAAAGTGAGACCTGCAGTGCCGTAGAAATGGCTGCCGTAAACTGTCGCCGCTCTGAAAATATTACGTGAAGGTGAGGTGTGTTGCGTGTGTGTGAGGTGACAGGGAGGGAGTAAACACTGTTGGGCATATCTTTGTCGGCAAAATGTTTTGTTCTGTATAGAACCTGATGTTCAAGGGTTCAGAGTGTGAATGGTGGCACTGTCAATTGTGGGGTTCTGGAGCTTCCCACTGCCCGTTGCCTTTCCTGGCTTTCTGGTGCTCACAGTGATCTTGGGGGAGTTTGTCATGCGGCTTACCGGTGGTTGGCACCTTTTCCCGTTGGTATATCGTAGGATTTACAACGGTGGTAAGGTGCCAGCCTGCCATTTTCATTGGTCGGTGTCCGAGGTCCATGGTATAATTAATATTATACCATGGACATAAGTGAACAGCCAATAAAATCATCAGACTGGCAGTTTACCACCAGTATAAATCCTTTGATAACGAACGGCTGTTGATGAGTATATCCAATATATCCTCTGCAGCATAGGAATAAATGCTATAAAAATAAAGAAACAAAGCAACCTCTTTAATATTTGTATTTTATTATAGTAAAAAATGAACCCTGATATAATCACAATAAGCCACTCGGGGATGTGGGTTATCAGGGGAATTACCATGGCTGGCGAGGATTTACCCACTCGGCTGCTCCTCATGGGCAAACCACTCCAGCCATGGTAAATCCCCTGATAACCCACACCCCCGATGGCTTATTGATCAATTATTATGTTGATTTTATCTTCAGATTTTTTGTTTACTTTGAGTTGATTATTACAAGAGCTGTGAGCGGTTAGTTTGAAACAAAATTCCATGTGGCAGAGACATGTTGGCATCAATGAAGATCAATGACACTGACAGACCAATGACTGCATTCAGATTTTTTTTTATGCACAGTATGTGTTTATATTGGGCTATGGGAATCATCGAAAAGTTTTCACAAATCAGTGAACATTCTTTTGCCAGGAAAAATACACTAATGGTCTGAAGACATCATTTACAACAGCCGAGTAGGTTATGGGGCTGAGGCTCATGTCTTTGAAGCATAAGGCCTCCAAGCAGGTGAAAATCAGAGGGTTATACTAGCTGACAAGCTGTCATTTGAGGCTCAGGTGTGGAATATGGTTACATATTGTCACTGGTTGATAGAATCACCTAAAGGTATGGAGAAATGTTGTTTGCAGGGCTAACTGTTGGGCCAGAGGGCAGCATGTTGTGTTCTCATGCTAGCAATTCAGGTTCAGAGATGAACTCTGGGAGCTGGCTGGGCAGCACTATGACTGGGGGAACACATCACTGCTCTGAGCCTGGGAAGGTATGGCACAGTGCTCGGTCACACGGAGGATACATTGTGATGGGCTGGAGAGCTTTATCTCTCAATGGGTTCATATGCATGTCATGGCCTGATGGTGTTATGTAGTGTGTCAGGGGAAGAAGGTTGGCTTGAAAAATTAGTTTTGCAATATCTCCTTTATTCTGTTTATTCCATGATTTCCAAAGGGACCTGTATGAATGAGGATACAATTTCATGGAAATTTAAAAATAATAAAATAATATACATACACACAGACATACATACATACATACATACATACACACAGTACTGCTCTCTCACTACATTCGCACACACAAGCATATTTGTATGTACTGTATGTTACAGATTACATATAAATATATGTGATATGCAGTGGGGACCTCATGAGTGGTATAGACAGCACATATAAATATATAAGTAATGCACAGTGGGGACCTCATGAGTGGTATAGATAGCATAAGTATAGAAATACCTTATTTATCTCATAAGGTCACTTCTGTGTATTTCATTTTTGCAGTAGGCTAGGACCTTAAGGGATAGATTTTTTTGTTTGCTTTTTTGGGCATAAAATTATTTTTACTGTGCTTTCCCCCATCCTGACTGCAATAACCACTGCCATGAAAGTGAAGTCAGGATGACAAGATAACACTGTGATGTGGTAGTTCGCTAGTGCCACATAACGTCCACAGAAATTACAAACCACCGCCGCAAAAGTTCTGTGGCAAATGGTAGTTTTGCCACAGAACTCGGTCCCAATGTGCTGCAGAAAAGTAGAGGCCTTGGGTATCAACATTAAATAAATACGGTATATGCAAAATGAAAAATGCTCACAAACTATCCCATTTCCTTTATGCACATCTCACCACTCACTTTTTACATCCTTACACTCTTAACCACTGGGGTCCAGAGATCACAATCCATGTGGTATGAACTGGCAATTGTGAACACATCCCTCTCCCTTGAAGGCAGTTCAGTTATTCTGAATCTCATGTGAGCATATTTTTGCCAGAGATGGGGTATAGTTAGAGAAGCTCAATGGGTATAGATCAGATCAATAGAGTACAGGAAAAGTGGAGAAAGATCAAGGGTGCAATTCTGTAGGTGAACAACTCTTGTACAAAAGAAAGATCACTAAAAGAACAAGAAGAAAGGGCAGATCTGGTTCTTAAAGTAAGTAAGGGAGGCTGTGAGGGTAAAACAAATGGGCCTTCATCAGGTGCAAAGAGAATTAGTGAGAGGAATAATTGGAGAAATACCTAACCAGCCAGAAAGGGGTGGGGATGATATCCAGGATAGCAAAAGCAGATATGGAGATGTGATTGCTTGTATGTAGGAAGGAGAAAATAAAGTTTTGGTATATTAGGGAGAAAAGGAAAGCAATAGTAGATTGTCAGGGTATATGCTGGGGACAGCAATAGAAAATGATGAGTAGATGGCAAACGTACTACACAATTATTCTGCTTAGTACTCACAGTCAAGGATGATCAGCCTCTACCAGGGAGTGCAATCATGGCAGACACATGAAGAGTGTAAGAAATGGAGAGGGTAGTGATCACGGCTGAATGGGTGAAAAAAAGTGATGGAGGCCCTCAGGATGGATAATGCACTGGCCCACATTGACCTACACCAAGGGTGCTATGGGAGCTAGACTGAGAAATTATGGAAACCTTGACCCAGCTATTTAATGACCCACTGGTGTGGAGAGTAGTTCATGGAGATGGAAGGTCTAGTGTGTACTTCTTCACAAGGGTGGGGACAGGGAGGATCTGGACAATTGTAGACCAGTCAGTTTTCTATCTGTTACAGGTAAGTTGATGTGGACTATAGTTAAGGAATGTCTAGTGGCCTATTTGGAAGACAAGAAACTGCAAGATGGCAAATGGCATGTGTTTGTATCAGGGAGGTCAAGCCAGACCAAAATTATACTGTTTTCTATTGGATCACTAAAGCAATAGAGAGAGGGCAGGAGAGAGACTTGCTTCACTTCCATTTCTGAAAAGCCTTTGATTTGTGTCATAGAGGATACTGCTGAAAAAGCTATAGAACATGAGAGTAGAAAAGGGTTTAGTCAGGTGGGAGAGAATTAGTTTTGAAAGTATAAACATGCCAACAGATAAAGGCCTTACAGTCTATCTAGTCTGCTTGATTGTGTAGCTCCCTATGTGTTTACAAAGGGAACTGCCCTGGTCTCCCTTTTACATCCCTCTACATCTCCCTCTCCCCTACTTGCCCCCTTCTACCAGTAATTTTTGACCTCACACTGCCCCAGTTCCTCTTAAATCTGTCCACCATTTTTAGGGACACCATCTTCTCTGGCAGCTAGTTCCAATTGTCCACCACCTTCTTGGTGAAAAGTGCATCCTCATCTCCCTCCTGAACCCTCCCTCCATCAGCTTTAGGCTGTGTCCCGTATTGGTCTTGTTCTCACTATGGCTGAAGAGACCCTCAGTGCTCACACCATTAATACCCTTAAAGTACTTGGACGCTTCAGTCACATTTCCCCTCACCTGTTTTTCCTAAAGAGAGTACATGTTGAGCTTCCAGAGTCTCTCCTCATAGGTGTTGCCCTGCTTTCTCTGGATCACCTTGGTTGCCTTTCTCTGAACCGTTTTAAGCAACTTGATATCCTTCTAAAATAAAGGCACCAAATCTGCACATTGTACTCCATGTGTGGTCTTACCAGTGACCTGTACAGCAGCAGAATGACCTCCACCTTTCTGGTAATAATTTATCTTGCTGTGCAGCCCAGTATGTGATTTCCTTTTGTTGTTGCTCTCTTGCAGCATGCAGAGTGTTTCAGGTTACTTGTGATTATTACTCTTAGGTCCTTGTCTTCCTCTGACCTGCTTACCTGCACTCTGCCCAAACAGTATTTTGTCCATGGATTCTTTACCTGTAAGTGCATAACTTTGCATGTTTTAGCAATAAAACCCAGCTGCTAAAGTTCAGATCACATTTCTAACTTAGCCAGGTCCTCCCTGGGTTCATGTCTTTCCTTCTCCAGGTCTACCCTTCCACACAACTTGGTGTCATCCTTGAGCAGGCAGATTTTACCCTTAATCCCATTTGTGATGCAACTCAAGATACTGTTAACTAACATTAGACTGAGTACCAAGCCCTGTGAGACCCCACTGGTTGGAGGCCTCACTTCTGAGAATTCCCTCCAAATTACCACACATTGGCTTTTATCCTATAACCAGCTTCTGACCCATCCCATGAGTTTAGTCCCCAACCCCCAGTTCCTCCAGCTTCCTGAATAGTCTCCAATGAGGCACTAAGTTGAAGGCCTTGCAGAAGTCCAGATACAGGAAATCAACCATCTGGGCCTTGTCCACTGTCCTAGTGACCCAAACAAAGAAGTCAATTAGGTTAGTTTGACAGGATCTTCCCAACAAAAACCCATGCTGCCTCTCCTCAAGGAGCCCATTCTCCTCCAGAAAGCTGACCGGTCTCTCTCTTTCAGGATGATTTCCATCAGCGTACCCACTATTGGTACCACTTCAATGTGTTGAAGGAATAACTGCATGGAATAAACCACAGCTAAAACAGCTAAAGAAATAATAACTACAGGGACAATGTAGCAAAAGTAAATTGCCTCTATCCCTGCAGCTATATTGCCATTGGGGAATAGGTGAAAGGCTCTGGCTGGCAATGTGCTGGCTGAGTAGCTGCCATGGCTCAGTGGGTAGAGCCACAAGCAGTTGAGGGTGGTGGAGCGGTGATGGACCAGGGCTTGATTCCAGTCTTGGGGAGATTTTTTTTATGTTTCTTTTTTCTCCCCTTGAGTTTTTGCCCTTTCTCCAAGTTTAGTCCACCCTGGAGTTAGATATTTTATTTATTTATCTAGCTTCTGTTAACCGGTTAAGTGCACTAGCCATAAAATGACTATTTTCAGGCACGACCCGTGAGAGTACAGACACGCAGAAACTTAACAGGATAACAATTTATAAGTGCTTTACATACAATGAGTTAAAGTGGATACAATATATCAGAGACATACAGAGTAGACCATTCATAAGTTCATAGGTGCCTTCCTATGCAATGAATAGACAGGACCTTGGACAATAGATTATCAGGTGACATATCATATGAACAGAACAAGGTACACAAAAAGACGTAATACAAAAGGAAGAAATAACCATTGAGAGCAGGGGGTGTCATTAAGGAAAAGGTCAGTAAGTGAGGAAGAGGGGAGCAAGCCATGAAATTAGATTATATGAGTGTATGTAAGTGTAAGGTGTGGGTGTTCAGGGGGCATGGGGTGCAGAGCCTCCTCCTCCTCCACAAATATGTAATTAATGTGTTTTCATTCCTTGATGATAGTGCTTACTATTTTGCAAAGCACTACTTCTGTTTCAGTCAATACACCTGTGTGGTTGTTTACCACATTATTCTTTTTCACAGCATATTGACCCTGTGCTTCCATTATAGAGGTCAGGCTGATAGGTCTGTAGCTCTCTGGTTCATCCCTAAGCCCATTTTTATGGAGAGGAACCAGATGCACCATTGTCCTGTCCTGGGGCATATCCTTCCCCTTCCCAACAGAAGCACCAATCTGAAAATCCTACCCATCAACATCCTACTGGACACTCACAACAAGGCGCTTATGATCCTTACAGTCTACATCCCACCTGAAACAACAATTCCTGGTGCTAGCGACCTCATGGACTTTATTACCACTCTGCACCATAACTCTGAGATCATTCTTCTCTGGGATTTCAACGCCAATTAGCCCTCTCCAGTAGCTGCCATGGTGAGAGACGCCCTAGCAACTATCCACTTTTCCCAGGTGGTGGCAACCCCAACTAGGGTCAACTACAAAACTGGTACTAGTACACTGCTGGACTGGATCCTCTCTAACTGACCAGTCCACATCACCAACATCACTGTCTTCCTGACTCACTGAGTGATCATTCACCTGTTACCTGCACCTGGCAATACAATTTCAGCAAGCCCCCGCCCAGAACCATAACCAGCCGTGTACTCCTCAAAGGGCACCTACCAAAACTTAAGGCAGACCTTCAAGGTCTAGACTGGTCTGACCTACATGAAACAAACAACATAGACATCACACTCGGATGCTTTATCACAAGATTTAATGCCACTTGTGATAAACATGCCCCCCTGAAAACAAGAAAATCCAAAGCTCCCTGCAACCTCTGGATAATGCCAGAACTCCAGCTACAACTCAATGCTCAGGACCAACTCCTGATAAAGGCATGGGCACACGGTACAGCTGCCAATATCCAACTATACAAAAAAGCTAGAAATAAGCGCACAAAGGCTATCCACCTAGTAAAATGTTCCTACTATAAGGAAGCTCTCTCCAACTCCTGGAACTGCAGCAAATCCTTCTGGGCCAATTTCAGTGGTATTACTGGCATGGATCCCAAAACAGCCCCTTCCATGCCCCTGGTCAATGATGTACCAACAGAGGATCCACTCCAAATTGCAAATGCCCTAAATACTGCCTTCATGGACCTAAATGGAGTACTCCCAGCAGACTACTTTGACCCTACAGTCCAGAAGCACCCAGTGGGTGATCAATCCCCTATGGGAAACCATCCACTTTTTTACTTTAAAGAAGTCAGCACTACTGAGGATAGAAAGTACCTTGGGAAGGTGCTGGGAAAATTGAGGCACTGTGGAGACACCCTGAACCTTAAGTTCATCACTATGGCACTTGCGGAAGTACTAAGCCCCCTGACCACCATCATCAATCTATCCCTCCACCACTCTCAGTTCCCCTAGCTCTGGAAGTTGGCTTCTGTAACACCAGTTCACAAAAGTGGAGACCAGGCACTACAGAACAACTACAGACCAATCTCCATACTCCTGCCCCTCTCCAAAGCACTTGAACAGATAGTGGCAGATCAGCTTGTAGAATACCTAAACATGCACCAACTTCAATGCCCAGAACAAGATGGGTTCTGAACAGGACACAGCACTATCACAGCCCTGTTGGAATTCATTGGTTATATCCACCAAGCCCTGGATCAAGGCAGCTAGTGGGGGCTACCTTCATTGACCTTTCGAAAGCTTTTGATACAGTTCACCACATACTCCTTGAACAGCTAGCTGACTCTGGTCTCTCTTCTGATGCAGTTCTATGGTTTAAAAGCTATCTCAGCAATCACTCACAGTAGGTCAGGATTGGAGACATTGTCTTAGATAGCAAACCTGTTTGCTCAGGGATCACTACTGGGGCCCATTCTCTCCAGTATCTTCTTAAATAAACTTCCAGGCTCTTGCACCGGTCACATGCCATTGTATGCTGATGATGCTGTCATTTTCATCTGCAGTCCCAACACTGAACTACTTCAAAATGACCTCCAAGTAGGATTTACTGCTGCCAAAACATGGTTTAAGGAGCACAGACTAATCCTTAACTACAAGAAAACTAAGACTATGATCTACTTCAGCACCCACAGCAAACACAAGACCTTCCCACTATCCATCCTGAACAACAGTAGTGATATGCTGGACCTCATACAGTACTTTAAGTACCTGGGTATCACCCTTGACTCCACCCTGTCCTATGCACATCATATAGACAACACAGCCAAGGCCATCAGTTCCAGAATCAGGATACTCCACTGCCACAAGCACAATCTTACATATAAAGCACTTAACATGACCATTGCCAGCTCACTTGTTACCCTCGTTGAATATGACCTAGCAGTTTCTGATTCTGCACAAGACTCAGTCATGCATTGCATCTCTCTGGCCCTTAATAAGGCCTGCCGACTCCTCACAGGTGCTGCAAGGCTTACGCACACCTGTGAGCTCTATTCACAGCCAGGGTGGCTCCAGATAAAGAGCAGAGTTAAGTACCATACCTGTCTAATAATTGCACTAAATCTGATGCCACCAGGAGTCCAGAATCTGTTCACGTGCCATGTAAGTGCCAGGCTGACCAGAAGCACTCACAGCCAAATTTTCAGTGAACCTAGATGCCGCACTGCATAGGGTCAACGTGCAGTCTACTACCGCGCACCACACTGGACCAACACTCTTTCGTCAGACATCTCGGATACCACAGCCATTAGTGCTTTCAAGCAAAAGCTCTGGCAGCACCTTGCCACAGATGACAATTGCAACTCTGTTAGCCATTCATGACCAGAACAACTCTCCTACATTTGGACTACCATAAAGCAGTAACACTTAGTTTTCCACCTAATCCTAGGGGCACTTACCTTTATAGCACTTCATTGTCCCACCACCCTGTCTACCTCATCCCCTCCCCTCCTCACTGCTCACCCATTCCACTTTCTGTCCCACCTTCATGCCCCCCTGCCTGCTGCTCTCCTAGCCCCACTGTCTCCAACCTTCCTTAAATCTGTTCTTAACCCCTTACGCAGACATACACTTCACTATGCCACAGCTGTGCCTGTTCTCCTCTCTGTTTCTCCCCCCACAAGTAGGCTTAACTCTCTGACACAGGCACCTTCTCACCAATGCTAAAGCAATGTATAAATGTTATACCTTAAGCTAAATGCTATCCCAATCTTGTAATCCACACCGATGTATTGTCTACCTAGCTTTTAATGTCTTGTTTTGTACCAATTTAATTTTGTACTTGCTTGTAATGTAATGCCTTGTATGCAATGCTATGCACCTGTTCACTTTCTTCTTGTAACTGACATGGAACCTACAAATTAGCATCCACTCACAGGTGTTTTCCAAGATATCATTAAAAAAAGAGGTGTTAAACAGGTCTTCCAGCTGACCTGCCAGAAACTCTGCCAGTTCACTAAGTACCCTCAGGTGCATGTCATCTAGTCCTGATGATTTGTCCACCTTTGGATCCCTCAGACCCTTGAGTACCCTGTTGGCTTGAATTGTGTCATCTGTGACTTCCTCCTCCCCCCTATTCCCTTGTGGTACTGTTCCATCCTTCTCCAGAGTGAAGACTGAAGTACCTGTTAAGCACCTTTGCCCTTTCTTTACTACCCTCTGACCAATCCCCCTCCTTCTTTGGCCTTACAATCTCATCCTTTATGTATATTTTCTTCCTAATATACCTGAAGGCCTTGTCAACCACTTTTACCCCTTGGGCTAGCTGTTCCTCTCTTGTAGCCTTTGCCCCTATACCACCCTTTTTGCCAGTCTAAACTAAGCAACATAATCCACCACATCCTCCTCCTTCTGAGCATGCTTGTACGAACATACGAACATACGAAATTTGCCAGCAGATAAAGGCCTAGAGGTCTATCAAGTCTGCTCGAATGTGCAGCTAGCACCCCTTATTCTGCAGCTGCCCCTCCCTTCCACCCTTCCCCTTCATTAACCCTCCCCCTTGTCCTGTCCCATCCTCGTTTGAAGCAGTCCACTGTTCTACTGCATACCACTTCTGCAGGTAACGCATTCCACCCAGCCACCCCTCTCTGTAAAAAGTGTCTCCTCATCTCCTCCTGAACCTTCCTCGCCTCCAGTCTCATATCATGGCCCTGGTGGCCCTCCCTCCCTTACTTTGAACAGCCCTCTGTACCTGTCTTGTTTATTCCTTTCATGTATTTAAAGGTTTCAATCATGTCCCCTGTCTCTCCTCTCCTCCAGTGAGTACATGTTCAACTCCTTCAACCTCCTCTCATATGATAAGTCCCCAGACCCTTGATCATCTTTGTCGCCCTGCGCTGCACTCCCTCCAGTAACTTAATGTCCCTTTTCAGATACGGACGCCAGAACTGCATGCAGTACTCCAGGTGTGGTCTAACTAATGACCTATACAGTGGCAGAATCACCTCCTCCCTCCTTGAGGATATACCCCTTGCAATACAACCCAGCATTTTGTTGGCCTTTGCAGCTGCCTTCCACACTGTGCCGAGTTGTTCATTGACCCTGTGATGAGCACACCCAGATCCTTCTCCTCCTCTGTCTGGGCTAGCTGCGCCCCCTAGCTGGTAAGTCCTCCTTGGGTTCTTCATCCCAAAATGCATCACCTTGCACTTTTGGCATTAAAGCTCAGTTGCCAGGTGTCTGACCAGGTTTCAAGCTTTGCCAGATCATCCTGCAACCCTGCCATCCCCTAGGTCATCCACCACTGCGCCAACCTTGGTATCATCAGCAAACAGACTGATCTTGCTCTTGATGTCCCATGATATGTCTGCAATGAATATCTCAAACAACACTGGTCCCAACACCCGAGCCCTGTGGGACACCACTCTCACTGCCTTGGGTGTGAGAGCTCCCCACCCACCACCACCCTCTGTTGCCTTCCCTGCAGCCAGTTTCCTACCCATCTCACCAGCATTGCACCTGCCCCTGTGCCTACTAACTCTTCCCAGCCTTCCATGTGGCACTGGAGTTGAATGCTCACTGAAGTCCAGATACAGGACATCCACTGCATGTCCCCGTCCAGTTGCCTAGTTACCCAGTCATAGAACCCGACCAGGTTGGTTTGGCAGGATCGGCCACATATGAAGCCATGCTGTCTGCTGTCCTGTAGTCCTTTGGCCTCTAAGAGGGCCACCAGCCTCTCCTTCAGGATAGTCTCCATTAGCTTACCCACGATGGATGTGAGGCTCACTGGTCTGTAGTCTGTTGTACTTTCTAAAGGCTTCCCTCTTCACCCTAGCTGCTTTTGCCTTTAGCTTACCCACGATGGATGTGAGGCTCACTGGTCTGTAGTCTGTTGTACTTTCTAAAGGCTTCCCTCTTCACCCTAGCTGCTTTTGCCATGTCCTTGGGTTTGTTTTTTGTTTGCCTTAAATTTCTTGCTTTTGAATTTGGCACACTCAATAATAGCTTTCATCAATCCTTCTTTATTATAGCCCTTTTCTGTTCCTCATCCATCCCCATACTGATCCCAGCAAGGTGTCATTGCAGAACTTCTCCCATCCAACCAAAGTCATCCCTCTGAACATTGAAGACCCTTGTATTGGTTATGATTATCTCTCTGACCATACCCAGGTGAAATCACTCTGTGTGGTGGTCACTTACTGCAAGCGGTGCAACCACCTTCACATCTTGAACATGTGCACAGCTGGATATAACCAGACCTAGGAGAGCCCTCTTCCTAGTGAGCTCCATGACAACATAGGTGTAAGGAATGCATTCTGGAAAACAGCCAGTGGTACATGTTCCCTGTTGCAGAAGGTAGCAGAGATTTTCTAGTCCACCCCAGGCAGATTGAAATCCTCCATTATTTCTACTTCTTCCCTGCTGGACATTTCTATGATCTGGGACCCCAATGCCCTATCCAAATTCTCATGCTGGGAAGGTGGTCTGTATCACCTAGGGTAAGTCAACAAATTGTAGTAGTATATGGGGTCAAATCAGAAGACAATGGAGTCATCAGTTGGGTGCTGCAGGAATTAGTCCTGGGACTGATCCTTTTCAATATGTCCATTAGTGACATAGTGGTGGGTACCCAGTAATGACAGATCTCTTTTCTGATGACACAAAGCAAGGTAGATAGTGAAGAGGGGGACAGGGGGCTTTAGAATAACCTGTAAAAGCTGGAACATTATCAACTATCTGCCAATTAAGATTTAATGCCAGGAAGTGAAAGGTGATGCACTTATTGGAATGGAGAGGTAAGGCTTGCTACTAACTGCTACTTCTACTACTCCTACAGAGGAGAATGATCTGGGGTACTCATCAGTTACTCCCTCAAGCAATCCAGCCAGTGAAATAATACATACAGTAAGGCACTAGTGATGCAGGGATGTACTATTAGGGATTCTGAAAGCATGAGAGAGAAGTTATCTTGTCCCTATACAGCTCACTGTAAAGGTTTAGTGTTCACCTGGAATACTGTTGTCCAGACCCAGAGCCCTCACCTGAGAAAGGACATAGACAGGATGGAATCAGTACAGAGAAGGATCACCAAAAGGATCCAGGGACAGCAAGGCATGTCCTAGGAGGAAACATGTTGGCACAGAACATGTACTTATTGGAGGCCAGACATGGGGAAAGGACACCATAGAAACATACGTTTCTTGGGGCAGAAATAGGGTGAATATGGAAAGCCTGTTTATTAGAAAGAGGGATGCAGTCACAATAGGGCTTGACTGAAGGATGATGAGGGAAGGGATAAATTCAGGAATGATATGAGGAATTTCTACTTCACTAAGATGGTGGTGGAGCTATGGAACAGACTAACAATGGAAGTGGTAGAGGAAAGTACCCTAAATGGGTTCAAACATGGTAAGGAAAGAACAAGAGGAATTCTAGTTCCATGAGGGTGTATGAAGGAGGAGGGTCATTAGTAGGGAGTCAGAGGAGAACAGCCCCTAGGACACTAGGTCATGAGACAAGGCACAGTAGTATAATACTGTATCAGCAGACTTGATGGACCATCAGTCTCTTTCTACCAATATGCAGTGTTAACTGTTTCCGTATTAACCATTCCTTCAGTTCCTATCTGTCTCTGTCTCAGTCACTCTTGTACCCTCTGACTCTCTCTGTCATTACATCCTGTAGGCACTTCATGATGGATAGTTTTGAATACTCTGAAAACAGAATCACTTCCAAAGTGTTTCATGTGCTGTTTATCCCAAACAATTACTTACTGTGTTTTAATATCCAAAGTAGTCCCAATAAGATAAGAACTGTGAGAATCATAACAGTGCACACCACAGCTATTATTATGTGTGTATATCCACCTGTGGAAAAAAGAAAAAACAACTATTATTCATTTATGCAGCTACTACGTACAAAGATATTTTCAAATGTATTCATTGATATGTGCAAAAGAGTCAAATACAGTAGTTCGTGTAACAAACAAGTCAGTTTCTGATCTTTACTGTATGAAGTGTAAATTACTAAGCAGAAAGAGGAGTGAAACCCTTCACCCTGAGACCCTCTTATTCTGATTGCTCTGCTTAGAGCATCAATACAGCGGGTTAGACACCCTGATGTCAGTGGGTGAAGCTCTGGTCCTCTCTGCTTAAGAGTTATGTTAGATGAGAAGCATCCCTCACAGCAAACCTATTTATTTTTAATCTGGTTAGTGGCTTTCTTTATTTTAGTTTTAGTTATTCATGTATTTATTTGTTTGGTTGGTTTATTTTTATGTATTTATTCTACAAGTTTTGGCCCTGAAAGACCCACTAAGCCCAAGGAGTATTTTCAGGTGTGTCCTGGGATCACAGGTAAGTTAAATTACTTTCTCATGGCCACACAGTATAGAAGTAGTGGCTATGGGATTAAAACCCAGTTCTCTATGTTTGCTGCTCAATTATGTTAACTACTATGCTATACTGCCTCCCCAAGATGTGCTGGCATTAGTAATTCCACTTTACTACCCAATAATAGAGGACACCAGAGACAATAGTGGAGCCAGTAAGTGACTTTACTAATGATCTGTTTAAGTTCATACAATATTTACAGCAAGGTCAGGGAACAAACTCATAAATACAAGTACTGGAGTTTGCTCACATCTGGGATGGTGACTATACCAACTCAACTTGTCTAAACCTCATTGTTGATGTCTATACCAGCTCAGCTGCTGAGGGCACATTCTTTGACTAGGGCTTATCCAGCTCTGCTCCATGGAACACAAACTTTGGTGAGGGGATCTATTCGGTTCAGCTCATCAGCATACCATTATTAAGTGTAGCTCCACCAGCCAGTTCCTACACAATTTTTTTAATGGGCGAGCCCTTGAAACCAGTAATATCCAGGGCATAGGAATCATGTTGAGCATATCTCCTTCTTACCCCATACTGTTAAATATGAATGGAGAAGCATTGCTTCAGCATGTCTCTCAGCCAGTGACCTCCAGGCTTTTTGTATTTCTCATAGCTACAAATCAGACTGCAGAGGTCTCCTGTTTCTCTGGCAAACCCCATTCAGTGCTTTTTGGCAGTGAAAGCCAGATATAACAATCATTATCATCATCATCATCATTTTGTTTCTAGAGAGCGCCCTTCCAGAGTTCAGTGTGCCCTTGCAATTTAAAAGATAAATAACATATACATAAAACACATATTATACAGTAGTTTATACACAATTAAAATCTTCATCATTTTTAAACTACCTAACAAAGGCCTATCATATTATAGGCCAGAAAAAGCCTGGGTGAATAAGTGGGTTTTTAGAGCTGCTTTAAAGCTCTCTACAGTAAGGCTAGCTCATATCCAATGAGGTAGAGAATTCCACAGGGTTGGAGCCATAAAAGCAAAAGCTCTTCCTCCTGATGTCTTCAAATGGACCCTGGCAACCTCCAGCAATCCCTCGTCAGAGGATTGAAGTGGACGAGAGGGGCAGTAGGGGAGCAGGAGATCTTGCAGGTATTTTGGTCCCCGGTCGTGTAGGGCTTTGTAGGTCAGCAATGTGACCTTGAAGGTTATCCGCCACTGTACCAGTAGCCAGTGCAGTTCACGCAGCACAGGTGTTATATGCCTGGATCTAGGAGCTCCAGTTAATAACCTCGTTGTCGCATTCTGCATTAGCTGCGAGTGACAAATATCAGCCCCCAGTAGCCCTAGGTAGAGTGCATTACAGTAATTAAGATGAGTGGTGACAAAGGCGTGGACCAGAGTGGGAAGATCTTCGGTGGGAACCAGGTGCCTCACCCTAGCTATATTCCTAAGATGGTAAAAGGAAGATTTGACTACGGCCAACACCTGAGCCTTCAAGGTCAGGCCTTCATCAAACATTACACCAAGGCTATGCACCTGGTCCGAAACAGTTAGAGGTACCCCTCCCCCCCAGCACCACACCAGAGGGCTATCCCACCAATGTCTCAGTTGATCTATGATCTGGGTCCATGACCAGCACCTCTGTTTTTTCTGGGTTTAGCCTCAGCCAACTAGTACTCATTCAGTCCTGAATCTCAGCCAGACATCTATTAAACACTGATACAGTAAATTCCTTCTAGGTGGGCACAAAAGACATGTACAGCTGAGAGTCTTCTGCATAGCAGTGAAAACTCAGACCATACTGTCTTATGATGTCTCCCAATGGTAGCATATATACTGCAAACAACATGGGGGACAACACCAAGCCCTGCGGCACCCCACAGGCAGTTCATGGGGAGCTGAGGAATAAATCCCTGACACCACCCTCTGAAACCTGCCATCAAGGAATGATTAAAACCAACTGAGGGCTGCCCCCCAAGTCCACAGAAGAGCCACGGGCACTCAAGGAGTACACCATGGTCTGCAGTATCAAATGCTGCTGAGAGATAAAGGAGAACCAGAATGGTAGGGGATCTCTGATCTCTGGCCATTAGGAGATCATTTAGTACCTTAACCAGGGCCGTCTCAGTGCTGTGTCTTTTCCTGAAACCCGACTGGAGAGGGTCATAGATATTGTAGCTTGTTAAAGGGTCCTCCACCTGCAGGGCAACCACCTTCTCAATAACTTTACCTGTAAAAGGCAAGTTAGAGACTGGTCTGTAGTTGGCCGGGGACTCAGGGTCTAAGAAGCATTTTTTCAGGAAGGGTTGAATGACAGCCTTCTTTAAGGGGTCTGGGAACATCCCTCTCTACAGAGAACTCCTCACTATCCCAGTCAGAACCGGTCCAATGATCTCAACACACCCTACAAGAAGGTGAGTTGTGCCCCGGTCCAGACTACAGCAAGTTGGTTGCAAAGTCTGGATGATCTTCACAATATCAATGACTGCCAGTAGGCTGAAGATAGACCAGGACACCTAGATAACTGTACCACTTGGTTGATTACAGTAAGGACCAACTGGGAGGCACTGGATGATCTCAGTCCTGATGGAGGCCATCTTATCAGTGAAAAACTGAGCAAACTCATTACACTTTCCTAGTGACAAAGCTTGACCAGACTGCAAACAGACTGGATTACACAGTTTGTCTATGGTGTGGAAAAGCTGAGCTGGCCTGTTTTTGGCTACAGCAATCTCCTTGGACAGGAACTCTGCCTTCTTATTGGAGATTGCTGATTGGTATATTTTATATTAATCTAGCAATCTAAGCCTGTCCTCCTCCAGGTGAGTTTTCCACCAGTGTCTCTCCAACCTTCATCCCTGTCTCTTTAACTCCCTAAGAGACCCATCATACCAAGGTGCCCCAGGTTGAAGAGTCAAGGGACAAACATGAACCAGAGTGATGATATCCAGAGCTCCCTCTACTGTCTTGTTATATGTAAGAACAAGGGAGCCTAGATCCTCGCTAGGAGTCAGGATTCCCGAAAGGTCCAGCACCACCATTAGGCCCACTGAGGTAACTCCCCTTAATGGGCGGTACTGAGCCATTTCCTTTGGGGCAGGCCTAATAAGGAGAGTCACAAAACTGAATCTCAGGGCAGGATGGTCAGACCATCTGATAGGATCCTCCATCACGTCGGTGATCTCCATCACCAGGAGAAACACCAAATCCAAAGAGTGCCCCCAACCCTTTTGGGTGGCTGTGATAACTACCCATGTCAGGCCAGTGATTTCATCAACTGGAGGAGGTTTTGACCAAAAGACGAGAGCATGTCGGCCACCCAAGCATTGAAGTCCCCCAGGATCAACCACCTGGAGGACTCCAAAACTAGTCTGATGACAAGCTCTGCTACTGTACATTCTGCAGGAAACTTCTCTCATCACCTGGTGGATGGTAGATAAGAAGAATCCTGCAACCTGCACCAGTCCCCACAATACACTCAAAGGAATTGGAAGATCCCACTGGGAACTCCCTGAGATCTAGTTCTGATCTAAAACAGATCTCAACTCCCCCTCCCCAATGGTCCACTCTAGGGTGGTGTTAAACCGAGAACCAGGCTGGAATAGCAGACACCAAAATGGGTCCTGCGTTTTTATCCAGCCAGCTATCGGTAATGCAAGCCAGATCAGCAGAGGCTACCAAATCGGCCACCAATGCGGAATTATTTTTAATTGACCTGGCATTGCACAACACCGCCCTAGAGGGACGAGAATCTGCCGATAACTTCACTACCTGCCTGCACAAGTCAGAGCCCTTGGGTATGGGCACAAGGCAAGGGGGAACCCTGTCCTGTACCCATTTCATCCCAGGGTGTCTCCTGGCCCCTACTGTCTCTATCCGTCCACTCTTCTCCCACCCCCTCCTAGGCTAAGGGACCCCCATCTCCTCGCTATACCTAATGCAAGGCATCTTTTATATACTTCTGAGAAAAGCAGAAGGACCTCAAATGGGTGGAGGTCCCTAAGTCTGGAGGAGGAGTACTGCCTGACTGCATTAATCTTCCCCAAACACATGGTAACACCATTCACACCTTTTTCACAGTATATCATACTAACCTCCCCAATCTATTCCAATTCCTATTCCACCCTACCCCTTATTAATAAACAACAATTTTACTCCCCTCCAACTCACAGACACACACACAAACACACCAAATACAGACAACAACAGTAAAACCCTCTCTCAGTCTGAGCAGCAGCAGCAGAGATTTAGAATGCTACAGAGACAGTCCTTAAAAGTAACTTCAATGATTTTGCATTGCAGAGCTCCCACCTCTGCATTTAGAATTATACACACCGAGCAGATTCCTCTCACCAGTCCGCCCGGGTTCACAGTTAGAATTTGAAACAGTATTTTATCTAATGTCCTACTTCGAACTTCCCAATCAAGTTCTTCTCCTAAAATATCAAAATGTGAGCTTTATAAATGCCAATTTCACAGTACCTTCTTGCAGATAGGAGTCAGGACCACCAACCTTCTCACCAGTTCTTACAGCTGGCTAGCTGGAGTCACATTTCTTCAATTCTGAGAAAATCCACCCAAGCCTTCCCTTTTGAGGACCTAGGTAGCCCATCCTCCAACCTGCTCCTGGCTCCTTTCGAGGATCATGACAAAGACCCCTCCTTTGTGAGCACCTGCCCCCACCTCCAGTCTGGCTCGAGCAATTGACTACTAGGTTCATAACCTTAAGGCCATGGATGCATTGCAAATGTGAATGCCTACCTCCCAGCCTTAATACATTTGAACTACAGTACTTTTGATATCATTAGCAACTGAGTGATCAATAGTTTTGAAGTGCCCAAACATATGACTGCATAAACACACTCATGGCTTGGAGACTAGGGTCGTGTCCCTCTGCACTTTCTTCTTATATCATCTTCTTTGGCAAAGGCACCACCCACAGGCTAACCTAGGTGGACTCTCCCAAACTGGTTGTTCATCAGAGCACTGACTTAGAGAAAAAAATATCCCATGATCCTCATACCTCCTAGAGGGTCCCAATGGGTTGATAAGAGATCTCTGTTAAGGTCTGAGGTCTACAGCCCCAAAAATCTTTTTTCTTGTGAGATCTGATTGCTTCTAAATGCTTTAGACTAAGCTGTACTAAGACTCACATCATTATTACTAATAACCCCTGCCAGACTAAAGCATGCCTAGCAGTCATAGCATGGTATTACTAGTATGTGCCCACATCCCCCTACTGGTGGGAGGGTGTTGTTACACATGAAAGGGTGTAATTTATCATACTCCACACCACCAAGCTGTGGAAACGGGTTAAAACAGGACCTCATTGAAAAATAGATGCTGCATCTCAGATGAACTATAATGGTGAATAACTGAATAACTGGTTAAACAAAGCTTGGGAACCAACATGAAGGAGGTCAAAGTGATCATTTAGCTAATTTTAGCTGTCAGTAAAGGAACCAGGCTCAGTTATTCATCCAACTTGCTAGCAGTTGTAAGATAAGTTTTTGGAAATGTCATTAAAAATATTTTAATTTATTTTCTATTTCTTTGGAATTATATGTACTGGGGAGATATCCAAGTTTTGCCTCATGTCTAGTTTTCAAAAGGGTTGCATGGCACACTTACAGCAACAGGCATTCTATTTTTGAATCTTTGTTTTGGGGGGGGACGTCATAATGGTACAGGTATACAGTCTTACATTTTAGTTTCTTACTATAAATGCATTAATTCATTTTCACCTGTATTTTATTTATTTATTTCCATCTAGGATTATAATACCTTTTAGCACAAGGCACTCTTTTACAAAGGTTCCACGTCAGTAGGTGAGGGTAACAAATAGACAAAGGAATACTAAACAGAGGTACTCTAAAATAAATTTGCTTATATGTCCTGCTATATTTACTTATTTATTATCAATATTAAGTGCAATATATTCCAGTCAATATCCATGAAATTTGGACCATACCATTCACCCTTCCGGATTCTGAGTTTCTGATTTTTCACTGTGTTGATCTTTTTCCTTCACTTTTCCACTTGGGGGTCAGGCACGTGATCAATTGTCGAACATTGTAGACCAATGCACAGTTTACACTCTTCAACCATTTTGGCAACTTTAACTAGACTGTCTACTTTCCTGCCTTATCTTTGTCAATATGAATTGAAATTCGTTACATGTATAACCATTAGTTGATATGTCCTACGTATTATTAAGATTTACCTATATTTCCTTATCCTAGCTCTGCTTTTAAGTTGCTTATAGGTCATGAAAGACTGTTTCAACAGACATTTTCCCCAGAAGGATTTGAGGGCACCTACCACTGCTACTCTGCTTATTGTTCTCCATTCCATAACCTGTGCAGTAAATCATAAGCATCAGTTTTATTATTATAGATCAAGAGAGAGCTCCTGAACAATTGGAGCTCTCCTTTCCCCAGAGTGTGAGACACTCTTATTCTGTGAAGAGCATCTCATGTTCAGATGCTCTGAAAACAGGCACATACTTGGAAAAGTTTTTTTTTTAAATATAATATTGCTCGCTCTCAATCAATAATATATTAATACGTCCCCTGTCACCACTCATTCATGTATTAGAGTGGTTTCACTTGCTTTCAGCTTGAGCCAGAACAACTCAGCTTCCCTTCACTTCACTGCTCTCGCTCCAGTCAAAGGCACATGAAGCCACTCTCATACAGCAATGAGTGGCTCCAGGGGACTTATTAACATGTAATACTTATAGCAGAAAGATAAATAAAGGTAGCTCCAGCTGCACTGGTGCATCATTATAACTTCACAAGTTAATTGCAAAACAAATAAACTGCACTCAGGAGTCATAAATTGCAAACTTACTAAAAATATTTAATGTGCAATGTAGCCCATTAACAAGCCATGGTCCCCCCACAAAAAGGGCTCAGCTTCAATTCACTGTTCTCACTTCAGCCAAAGGTGCATGGAGCCACTCTTATACAGCAATCTTCCAGCCTGCTGCCCGAGTGAGTAGATCTGCTGCCTCAGACCACGGCAGCCTAATCCCAACTCCCTGCTTACTGGCCCTGCCTGCATCTACCCCGCTTCAAGTGTGGGGTAGCACCACCACCCAGAAATCTCTGGCAGCCATCCTTGGTCTCCAGCCCACCAACCCAATACTTCTCAGCCTACTGCCCGAGCGGGTAGCTCTGCCACATCAGACCCCGGAGGCCGCATTCCAACTCCATGCTCACTAGCTCTACCTGCATCTAGCCTGCCTCAAGTGCAGGGTAGCACTGCCACCCAGAAACCTACAGTAGCCTTTCTTGGTCTCCTGCCCACCAGCCTAACACTGCTCAGCCTCCTGCCTGAGTGGGAGGTTCCACCGCCTCAGACACCAGTGGCTGCATTCCAACTCCCTGCTTACCAGCCCTGCCTGCATCTAGCCTGCTTCAAGCATGGGGTAGCGCCACTGCCCAGAAACCTCTGGCAGCCTTCCTTGGTCTCTTGTCTGCCAGTCCAACATTTCTCAGGTATGCTCGACCTCCGAGGAGCAGTGGCTTGTATGCCATTGATCTGATTGGCTTCGCCAGCCTGGAGTAGGCCCATGAGTGAATGCTTTCCATCCCAGACAGCTTGCCATTGGTCAGGACTGTCTTGGCACCTTTTTTGGACCTTACAGAGCTTGCTTTTACACTAGTAACTGCAATTTAAGCTCTATATTTCTGGAAATATCACATAAATTTGGGGAAATAGCTGGCAGTGTCTGTGGCTGCTACTGTAGTTTCAGTGTGGATTGAAGTCGGTTCCAAATAGTTGGAAGAGCATGAGATATGGCGCGTTTGCCAAAGGTGGTGTGAAACCTAGGCACAACAAGGAAGATAAAGTCAGATTTCCTAAGTGAATAAGCACTGTGGGAATGCAAATGAGAGATGTTAGGTAGCTCGGGACTTTATTCAGGAGTAACTTAAGAGTGCAGATACCAGCATGGAGCAAACTTCTAGTGGTAAGTGATGTCCAGCCAACAGCTGCGTAAAGATCACATTGATGGGTTTGCTACGGGGAGTTGGTAATGAACCCCAGGGCAAGGTGATAGAGGATGTCCAACTTACTTAGGCTTGAGATTGCAAAGGAGGTGTAGATTAGATCCCCATAATCAAGTAGGGGAAGGAATGTGGCCTGAACAAGCCTGGTTCAAGACTCTAGCAGGAAGAGTGACCTATTTCTGAAGAAGAACCCTAACCTGGCTTTGAGCCCCCTAGATAGGTCCTCAATATGGTCATTAAAAGAGAGCTTGTTATCTAACCAAATAACAAAATATTTAAATTTGGAGATGACTTCCAAGAGTTCACCTAGAGAGGTAACAACAAAGTATTTCGGTAGGTCGGGGAGGGTGGTAGATGAGGTACTAAGAAGATCACTGCCTTAGTTTTCTTAACATTGAGGAGAAGCTTAGCATTAATAAGATTAGTTTCAAGCTAAGCAAAGTCAGCTTGTAACATGTCCCTTACTTCAGACAATGTTGAGCCAGACATGTACAGTACTGTGTTGTCCACAGAGAAATGCAATTTGGAATTGGTTATGTGAGAATCAAGATTGTTGATGTACAAGGAAAAAAGGATAGGCCTAGGATGGAGCCTTGTTGGACTCCCCTGGCATTCGGCAAGGAAGCTGAGAATGACATCAGCTTTGATTTTCTGAGTCCTCCCTGCTAAGTAACTGGTAAATCACTGAGCAGTTGAAAGAGTGACACCTAAATTAGTATGGCTAGTAACTAGTAGGTTGTGGTCAATGGTGTCAAATGCTTTACTAAGGTCTATGAAGACTGCACCAGTGATCTTCTTAGCATCCATAGCAGAGACCCAGTCATTAGTGACTTCAGCTAGTGCTGCGATAGTGCTGTGATTAGGCCAGAAACCGGATTGTGCTGGGTTTAGAAGTGAGAAACATTCGATATGAAGTTTTAATTGTTTGTAAATCAATTTTTCCAAAACCTTAGAGAGAATAGGCGGGATAGAGATAGGCCTGTGATTATTTAGATCGCATGGGTCACCTGAGTTGAATAGGGGAAGGATGTGGACAGATTTCCAGCAAGATGGAATTGTGGCAGAAGTGATGGAGAGATTGAAACTATGAAGAATGGGGGGGGGTGAGATGGGTGTAGCCTAATTTTAAGGAAAAAGGTTCAAGTCCTTTGTCCCCAGAGGTTTTCTTGGTATCTAGGTTAAGGAGTGAATCTTCCACTTCTTTGTAGTTAAGTGTATGCAGCTGGAAGGGACAAGTCAAGGTATGGGGAGTGGGGATAGTACTAGCTTGATTATTCCCATGGCCCGCGTAGGGTGAGCAGTCAAAGGCTAGGCCAGCAGTGACAAAATGGGAGTTAAGTTCTTCAAGGATTTGAGAATTAAATTCAACAACCCTACCGTTGGTGAGGATCTTAGTTGGAATGGAGGGTGCAGTAGGCTGTCCTTCGATAGATTTAAGTGTCCTCCAAATTTTATGAGAATTCCTGTTTTACCTGTTCTAGGGTAGTAACATGGAAGTTTGCTTTGGCAGAGTGAATGCTTTTTACACCGGCATTCCTAGCTGCTCTAAAAGTCTTACAATCTGCAGGGCTCTTGGGATGCCTAGCCTGAGCCCAGATCTTGTCGCTGTTTGTAAGTACAGCCTTAAGATGTGGAGTAAATCAGGGGTGAGAGGTGTTGCGCACCCGAGCCTTGATAATGTGGGCATGTTTGTTTGCCAGAGTGACAAGGTTGTGGTTGAGGACAGAGACAGCCTCATCGGATGTTTGGCAAGGTAGAGATCTTGCCATCTAACCTTGTCTAAGTCAGACAGGTAATTTGCTATGTTGAACTTATGAAAAGACTTTTTGTTATGAGCTTGGGCTGGTATCAGGCCTGGGGCTTGTGATCTTATGCATACAACAATCCCATGGTCACTCATGTCATTGTAGAAAACAGCAGAGTGTAAAATTGTATGAGGATGAGTGGTTAATATAACATCCAGGAGTGAACTGTTGAAAATGTTCAAAGTATTGTTTCTAGTGGGTTCACTAACTAGCTGTACAAGGCTGAGCTCATCACAGAGAGATTTCAGGCTGTGTGATTTGGGGGTAAGCCATTCCATACTGAAATCCCCAAGGATAATTGTTTCAGTATTGGCAGCAGAGGTTAGAGATTTTAGTATATTAAGGATGTCAGTACCACCAGCCGGGGTCTATAACCACCTATAATAGTAATGCATTCCATGGAAGGAAGGTGGAGTTTCAGAGATGCAATCTCATATTCCTTCAGTTTAGATTTATAGAAGATATCATTAACTGTATACTTGGTTTTAGAAAAGACAACCACCCCCCGGGATTCCCTATCTGCCATGTATAGTTTGTAGCCGGAAGGGTAATTTGTTGGTCAGTAGTGACCACTTGACCACTCTTACTTGACACACCTTCATACCCCCACTCCCCACTACCTCCAGTTGAATTGCCATCATCTGCACTAGCCTAAAGCCCTGCCTTCCCCTCAAACCTGCTCCTACCTCAATTTCCCTCTCCATCTCAACTGTCTACTCTTGGCTAACTTCTCTCTGCTCCCCCTGGGCTTGGCCTAGCACTGAGTCACCTTGACGACTCTGCAGCCTGCTCCCTACTAGTCCTCCTTAACTCACCTCTGTGCACTTCCCTGGGGCTGCAGCTGAGGCATTATCTGCTCAGCCAAGCTTCCCCCAATATAACCGCTGCCCCACCTATCAGTTTGAGGACCGCCAGCAATACAGAAGCTGGGAGATCACTATTGACTCCCAATATTCTGCCACTACATCTCAGGCTTTATGGTAAAAGACCTACTTCCTGCATACCCCCAATTATGTTGTCAGTTGTAAAAATTGGGTTATTAATCCTCCCTATCCGCTGCCTCATGCACGAAGCAGGATGGACACCTTCTGGACTTGGAACAAACACTGTCTCCAGTCCTTGCCTCACCCCCCCCATCAGACTTCAATCTAGAAGTACAGATTCTGAGGCATGTCTTAAACGGGATTTCTAAACTCCACTTAAAAGCTACACACCCCCAGCACTACACAAATTCCATATAGCAGCCCTCCTATGCTGCTGTACCACCATGGTTGCCCCCAATACCCATGATCCACATCGGGTGAAAGCAAAAAAACTCTGCTGGGTACACTAGGTACTCATACTCACAAAATTGCTACTTTTGCTACTACTAATCTCTGGAGACGTCCACCTGAACTCTGGGCCACAATGTGCCAGACCACACCCAAGACTGGGTCACCTCAAGAAAGTATCACTAAACATACATAGCCACCTTATCAAACTGCCACAGTTCCAGGCCTGAGTTGAGTTACTACAACCTGATATAATACTGTAGCTCTCACCAAAACCTGGCTATCACCAAAGGTCAGTGATGCCTCAGTTGTACTAGACAGCTTCACAGTGTTCCATCAGGACAGATTGTCCAAGCAGGGTGGAGGCTGCTTAGTCTATCTAAAAAAATGAGATTAAAGCTCAGTTTCTGCCTAGTAGTTTTCAAACCAAAGAAGTGCAAACCCTCAGCCTAAAACTCGCCCTGGGTAAGAAACACAAAGTGTTACCACTATCCATTGTGTACATCCCCTCTGGGACTCTTAAAACTGGCTTCCAACAGGTAATAAGCAACCTGGAGCAGCTCAAAAACAACTGGGAGCATATTATTGATGGTGATTTTAACAACTGGCTGGCCAATAACTCCCAAGCAGTTCATGACCAGGTATCCAGGCCCTACCTCACACATCTAGTCTCAACAGTTACCAGATTTAATTACAAAACTGGCACAAGCACGCTAATTGATTGGCTACTGGCAAGCTGCCCAGAACACATCTCTGAGGTCACAGTCCTTCCTGACACCCTCAGTGATCATTCTCCAGTAATGTGCACATGGTCGAATAAGGCCAAAGGTAGTGCTCCCCAGGTCTCATGAAACCACTCCCTGAGAACTTGGCTGCTGGACTCCTTTAGGCAATGTCTGAAGCTGGTAGACTGGACACCTCTTGACAGAGTCGAGGACAGGAACCAAGTCCTCAACTTCTTCCTCGCAATCCTTACTAAAGCCTGTGATATCTTTGCCCCATATAAAACCAAAAAACTTGTGGGGTACCAACCCCTGGCTCACAGGTTCCATTCTTGAGCTTATGCTGGAAAACGATAACATGTGGCATAGGGCCAAAGCCTCTTGTAGTGAAACTGATCTCATTAAGTATAAGTCTGCAAGGAACAATTGTACCAAGCTCATCCATCAAGCTAAGGCAGACTACTACAATGACCTACTAAAAAGGAGCTGGGGGCGACGTACGGAGTTCTGGGACTCGGTTAAATCACTCACCGGCAAACCCCCTAAAACCCAACTGGGCCTAATATTCACTGCAGCTGGGACACTACAGGAGCCAGTAAACATTGCAAATGTTTTCAATTGGGCCTTCACCGATCTAAGCACTGTACTGCCCAGTGACTACCTGACCCCCCATCCCCAATTCACAATAACAACCCCCAAGAATCAAAGGCAGTTCCCCCCTTTTTACTTTAAGCAACTGACTAGAAACGACACCATCAAGTATGTAAAGCATGTTCTAGGGTAGACAAGAATAGGGAGTGACCTTGTAGACATGAAAATGGTGGCACTTACTGTAAATGAACTGACTGAACTGCTAACCAAAGTCTTTAATGCCTCACTTAGTTCAGGAGTATTCCCTGGCAAATGGAAGAAGGCCCTTGCATTCACAGTGCCCAAAACAGGTGATGCTACCAATCTGACTACAGGCCCATTTCCATTCTCCCTTCCCTGTCCAAAGCACTTGAATTAATTGTCTCTGACCAGCTCTGACAGTACCTTCTGAAGTACAACATACTTTGTGCTCAGCAACATGGGTTCTGGAAAAAACAGTCCACCGTTACAGCCTTGGTTGACTTCACCACCCAAATTTACAATGCCTTTGATGATTGTCTTGCAGTGGGGTCTATCTTTATTGACCTCACAAAGGCATTTGACACTGTCAGTCATCAAATTCTCCTCAATACCTGAGCTCTTTAGGCCTGTCCATGGATATGGTCACCTGGTTCAAAAAGTTACTTTTCCTGCAGGATGCAATGCATCAGAATCAATGGCACACTATCTGAACCCATGAAGATAACTCTTAGAATCCCCAAAGGCTCTGTATTGGGCCTGCTCATAGAAACATAGAAACATAGACCTTGACAGCAGATAAGGACCGCTTGGCCCACCTAGTCTGCCTGTTTCCCTACCTACTGGATAAGTTGCAGATCCTAGTTAACCAACAGCCTATTTCTTCCTACCCTATCTTGAATTGCCTCATGTCTGTCAAATGCATTCTTGAATTCTCGCACCATTTTAGACTCTACAACCTCCTCAGGAAGGTGGTTCCATGCGTTCACCACCCTCTCCGTGAAAAATTACATTGTCACATTTCCCCTGAGCTATTACCCCTAATCTTCAGATTGTGTCCCCTTGTTCTTGCACATCTCTTTTTCTGAAAGATGCTACACTCTTGAACTTTGTTGATTCCACTGCTAAAAAGTTTCTATCATGTCCCCCCTCTCCCTCCTTTCCTCAAGGGTATACATATTAAGCTCCTTTAATCTCTCCTCATATGGCTTTTCTTGCAGACCTTGCACCATTTTAGTTGCCCTCCTCTGGACTGCCTCCATCCTGTCTATGTCCTTGCAGAGATGTGGTCTTCAGAACTGGAAGCAGTACTCCAGCTGGGGTCTCACCAACTGTCTGTACAGAGGGATAACAACTTCCTGTTTACTGCTGGTGATGCCTCTCCCTATACATCCCAGAATCCCCCCAGCCCTCCCTCCTGCCTTCGCACATTGCTTGCTAACATTAAAGTCATCTGATATGATTATCCCCAGGTCCCTTTACATTTTTGTTGTTGTTACTACCCCCCCCCCACTGTGTACTCTTCCCCTGGATTTTTGTTTCTCATGTGCATTATTTTGCACTTCTTTGCATTGAATCCAAGCTGCCATACTGTTGACCATTCCTCCAACCTTGCCAAGTCCCTTCTCATCCTTTCCACCCCTCCTTGTGTATCAACCCTGTTGCAGATCTTTATGTCATCTGCAAAGAGGCATACTTTTCCTTCAAGGCCCTCTGCAATATCACTTATGAAGACATTAAAAAGGACTGGACCCAGTACTGAACCCTGCGGTACCCCACTAGTAACCCCCTTACTTCAGAGTGGACTCCATTTACTATTACCTTCTATGTCCTGTTGTCTAGCCAATGTTTTACCCAGGCTACCACCCTGGGACCCACTCCCAGTCTGGCTTATTTGTTTATTAATCTTTTGTGTGAGACTGTGTCAAATGCCTTGCTAAAGTCTAGGTAGGCCATGTCCACAGCCCCTTCCTGGTCTACTACTTTGGTCACCCGGTCAAAGAAATCAATTAGATTCATCTGACATGACCTTCCCACTCTGAATCCATGCTACCTTGGGTCCTGTGAAAAATTCTTTCCTTCAGAAGTGATTCCATCATTTTTTGTACCACAGAGGTCAAATTGACAGGTCTGTAGTTTCCTGCCTCTGTCTTGCTCCCACTTTTGTGAAAAGGAATCACATCTGCCCTCCTCCAGTCCTCAGATACCACACCATCCTCCCATGATTTGTTAAAGAGGGTAGTCAGTGGTGTCACTAGTTCTCCCATTAATTCTTTTAGAATTCTGGTGTGAATCCCATCAGGCCCCATTGCTTTGTTCACCTTCAGTTTTAGGAGTTCTTTTAGAACCGTTTCTTCTGTGAAAGGACTGGGATCGACCCCCCCTTTCCAGAGTGCTTCTGTTAATTGGATTAGATACCTCCCCTTCCTTCTCTTTTGTGAATACTGAGCAGAAGTATTCATTCAGTATCCCTGCTTTTTCACTGTCCCTCTCTGCCACCCACCATCCATTCTATTCAGCCTCACTATCCCTCCCTTTGTCTTTCTACGCTTTCTAATGTACCTATAAAATGATTTATTCCCCTTCTTAACTGAGTTGGCTAGCTTTTCCTCAGTTTGGGCCTTTGCTATTCTGACTGCCTTCCCTGCTTTTTTCTGCCTTAACTGGTACAGTTCTCTGTCCTGCTCGTTCTGTGTTTCCGTATACTTTCTAAATACTATATTTTTCTCCCTAACCTTCTCTGCCACCTCTTTTGAGAACCATAGTGGCTTTTTCTTTTGTTTTGATTTGTTTATTTGCTTCACAAAAAGGCTTGTTGCCTCTGTGATGGTAATTTTGATGTTTCCCCATTGTTGCTTCACCCCTCCTTCTTTCCTGTTTGCTAGTGCTTTTCTGAGGCACTCTCCCATTTTGACAAAGTCAGCCTTCCTGAAGTCCAGTACCTTAACTTTTGTATGGCTTGACTCTGCAGCTGAGTTTATTGTGAACCACACTGATGGTCACTTGTTCCCAGATGGCAACCCACTTCTAGATCTGAGATCCTCTAACTGTCCCCATTTGAGAGAATGAGGTCTAACATTGCTCCTTCCTGAGTGGGTTCCAACACTAGCTGTCTGAGGCATGCCCCCTGTAGGGTATCAAGAATGTCCCTGCTCCTAGGTGTGGCTACAGCATTTAACATCTGGCATATTCAGGTCCCCCATCAACAGTATCTCCCCTTTCTCTGCCATCCTAAGGATGCCTTCTATCATATCCTTGTCCATTCCATCCCTCAGAGATGAGGGTCTGTACATAACCCCTGTGTGGATTGTGGTGCCATTTCCAGTCTCTAAGGTGACCCATAGTGCCTCATCTCCTCCCTGTTTACTCTTCTGTTCTGCTGCTTTTATCCCTTCCATTATATAGAGAGCTACTCCTCCCCCTCTTCAACCCTCCCTGTCTCTCCTGTTGGTTGTGTACCCTGGTATGTTAACATCCCAGTCATGGTTCTCTGTGTACCATGTTTCTGTGACTGCCACAATATCCAGGCATCCCTCTTCCATCAAGGCCACCAGTTCAGGGAGCTTGTTGTCCAGACTACGAGCTTTGGTACTCATTACCCTCCATTTCTTGATGGCCTTACCCCTTTTTGTCCCATCCCTGTTCTTACTGCCTCTGTCATTTTCTCCATTTACCCCTGCCCTTCTCCCTATTGACATCTCTATCTTGGTGTTTTTCTCATTAACTACCCTGATTTTCAGGGGAGAGGCTAGGATTTCCCTGCTCCTTTCCAGTGCGTCCCCCCTTGGCTAGTTTAAATGCTTGCCAATGAAGCATTTAAACCTATCACCTAGGATCCTGGTTCCCCTCCTGGACAGATGCAGACCATCGCACAAGTATAGCCCTGCATCACTCCAAGTGGTCCCATGGTCCCCAATGAAGCCAAACGCCTGAGCTCTGCACCAGGAGCTCTACTCCTTTTTAGCCTCTTCATTAACCCTATGGCTTCAGTCTGCTAACCCCATATTGTGCTTTATGCAGATGATGCAGTCATCTTTGTAAGTGGAAAATTAACTACCTGCCATCACCAGTAAACTTGAAGCTAACTTCCACAAGCTGGAGGCATGGTTCTCTGCCAATGAACTACTGTTCAACAATAAAAAAAATGAAGGGCATGCTTTTCTCGCTTCCGCAAAACAGAAAAAAACTCAGAGAAACTCCTGATTCTGGGTCACAATGGGTACACTCTGGAACAGGTCGACACCTTTAAATGCCTTGGGATTCACCTGGATAATGCCCTCTCCTACACTACTCATGTAGACCATGTTATCAAATCAGCCAATGCAAAATTAGTTGTTCTATAATGACACCACCACTACATGTCCTCAGAGGCCCTAAAACTTGTCACCTCCTGTTCGATGCTGTCTACCATACACAACAGCCTTATAATCCACAGTGCAGGTGCCAACTCTGCCCTAAAAAGGGTAAAAACCCTTCTAAATAAAGTGTGCAGGCTGGTCCTGGGAGCAGATCACTGGACACACATACATGCGACCTCTATGAAGCAACAGGATGGCTACCCCTTCACCCCATGCCAAAGTTCAGGCCTGCCTATTGACAAAGAAAGCCTTACTCAGGCTAACTCCTTATTCACCTTGCTTCTTTTCAAAATACACCAACCAATAATCAATACTCAGAGGGCTACCAGGTGGGGGCTTGTGGTACCCTTCAAGCATACCTCAACTGCCCAAAGATCCCTTTATTTTAGGGACCCAAGTGGACAAATTACCTTCCACCTGACCTCTTTGAATGCAATAAGACAGGCAAATTCAAAGCTGGACTTTTTTTTCTTCAAATTGTTTAACCAGGAGTAGCACACTAAGCTGAAAACTCGTTTACAGGTGCGACTTGGGAGCACAGGGAAGTTAAATGACTTGCTCAGGGTCACACAGAATTCAAGTGGGGGCTCTGGGATTCAAACCCAGGTCTCCAGATTTGGAGCTCAGAGCCTTAAACCACCACACTATACTGCCTCCCTTCAACTTCAGTCGCATCTAGCTCTCTTTCAGATATTTGAGTGCCCTAGCATAACCTGACCACACTTCATACTTTAGAATCACCCTGAATACCCAAACTATCTCCTTAGGAAGGACTTGCTTGTGATAATTTCCTCTACCCCATTTTACTCCACCCCCTTTTCTCCAACCCCTGCTTACTGCCCCTTCCTACTTCCTCACCCTCTCATGCCCCCTTTTAACAGTCCCTCCTCTCCCTGCCCTCCCCACTTTATGCTCACCCACCACCCTTGTCTCCTCCTCCTCTCCTTCTCAACCCCCTTCTCCTCTCTCCACCCACCCCTTCCCCACTACTTCCTTCCCTCATTTTTTCCCTCAGCATTGACCCCCTTCTCTCCTTCTCCTCCTACCCTCTCAGCCACCCCTCCCTTTTCTCCTTATCCTCCTTTCTTTCTCTATTAACCCCCCTCCCCTCTGGACTAAGCTTCTTCAGGCTGCCACTCTTGCACATCCTGTACAAAGCTTCTCTCTGGCTTCTTACTCAACCCAACCCCTTGTTCATGACATCCTTGGCATTCAGGTTGCCAGAGCACCTAGCCCTGAGCTGCCTATTTCTGCATCCATCCTATATTACCTTCCATCTTGTTAAGATGACAATGAAATCTCCTAGTGAATTTCTTGCAGATGGTGATATTGAGCAATCTAACTTGTACCGAGGTATTATCCTCCATCAAATAATCTGATCAACATCAAACCTTTGGAATCCTGCTGTATCTAAATGTTATTTCTGTATTTTCAATGTTTATATGTTTTGTACCCATGTATTCTATTGTTGTTTGGTTATGTTTGTACTGTACTATGGCTGACATGGAAACTTTGTAAATGAGCCTTGGCTCAAAGGTATTTAATTCCAAACTAAAATAAATACAAAAATTAATAAATAAAAACCTATGAGTGGCTCCGGGGGACATAGTAACATATAATACTTATACTTCAGGTGGAAAATGCTACATAACCTCTCCTACTATAACATTGCTTGCTTGCCATCAAGAGCTACTAGAATAAAAAATAGCAGACAACAAGGCTGCCCAGTGGCGCAGAGGGCTGAGGTGCTGGATGTCTTGCCTTGTGCCAAGCCGGCAACCTGGGTTCAAGAATGGACTCAGGTCATTGGGGAGCTGGCCTGGGAGAGGGTGGGAGCAGGATTGAGCTGCATAACTGTGATGTTCTTCTCCTGGGGGATTCACCCTCCTGCTGCCTTGGGTGGAGGTTCAGTGGCGGCACAGGCAGGTAACGGGTGACCAGTAGGGTGGGGTGTACCACAGTGCATGACTCCTGCATGCCTCCACATGTGCGTGCTCATGCCCAGTACGTGACTGAGGGTGGGCGAAAATGAGGAAAAAAGTGACTTAACAAATAATAGAAAAAAATAGCAGACAGCAAAATGCTACAAATCTTAAGTAGTCAGCTGTAACTTCTTATTTCTTAAGTATTTTTCCTTTTCTGTTTGCTCATTAGAATGTATGTTTTCTGTGTGACAGTATAACACTAGATGTGTAAAATAGCACTCGGCCAGTCAGCAGACATATCTAATTCTATTCCCTCCATTACATCATTCAGCACTTGTGACCTCACTGTCCGTGACATGAGAGGTGACTGACCTGGAAGCTACTGAGTGACTTTTCCTGAGCAGCTGTGATGCCACAGTAATTGAGGTCACAGTGCTGATGATTTAGTGGAGGGAATAAAACTAGGTATGGCAGTTGCCAAGCAGAGTACTGGTCCACAGACCACACCTACTAACCTCAGGTAAGACATCTTCTATACTACCCAAAGAGAAAAGGGAAAGCACCTCAGATACAAAAGGTGAGAGTTGACTGCTTTTAAAAACTAATATTTATTTTAGGCAGTACACTAGCTATTCAAGGTTTTTATCAGTGCCATTTTCCACTAGACTCTAAATCCCTATCCCCCACCAACTATTTCTAACTCTAACTTTGGTTAGACTTTAATCACTGTAGTGGTGTCTTGGTGATGTGAACCAGTACCTATTTGATTCTAAAGGGCTCATAAATAGTGCTGTGTGAAATTAACAAATTTCATAAAGTGAAATATTTTGTGAAATTCATGCATTTCACAAAATATTTCACTGCTGTGAAATGTGAAATTTCACCCTCGGAGAGTGGAATTTCACCAACAGAGTGTAACATTTTGCCTGCAAAATTGGGAGTTTGACTCACACGGGTGAAATTTCACCATTTCCATGCAAGATTTTGCATTTTGCAGTGAAATTTTGCAAGTTTTCACCCCGTGAAATATTTCACAGAATGGCAGAATTTCTGAAAATGTTTTGCACAGCGAAATTGCCATTTTTGCCAGTGAAATTTTATTTTGCAACATCTCTACTTATAAAAGTCGTTGTAGAATTGATGTCCCTGTCTTCCTTCTCTTCTATAATGTGATAATGGGGAAGCCATCTCAAGTTATGGTTTTCTTTTTGAAGTTTCAGCAGGGTTGTTATTCCTTCCATCTCCCTTATCTCATTGCAGATGCACAGTCAGTGATCTACTTCAGGTGCTGTGTCTGTCACCATTTGTGTAGTTGCCTTCCCTGTTGCAGGCACCCAGGTGTTGAATATTTATTTGTTGTCCCCTCCTTGTGTACCCATTGGGTGCACCCCTTATACAGTATGTCAATAAACTCTAAGGGACTCTGAATATTAAGTGGTTTCTGCCACATCTGCTTCAGGCATACTAAGGAGGTTTGAAATATTGGGCATTCCTAAAATATGTGTAATGGTATCCCATTTCGTCCCCATTTTTGCCAGCATAAGTCTATGAAAATGTTCCCAAAATGTTTAGACTTGTCTGATATAATGAATGAATGAATGAATGCTTTATTTTTAACAAGCGCCTTTCCAAAACCAAGGTGCTTTTACAATAGATCAATACATAAAATTAAAACAAATTCCTAAAATCAATCCATAAATATATTTTAAAAGTCTGGATATGCCAGATTAAACAAATAAGTCTTTAGGGCCAACTTGAAACTTTAGACAGTCAGGCAATCTCTCACCCGATGAGGTAAAGAATTCCACAGGGTTAGGGCCATAAAACTAAATGATCTTGCCCCTGATGTCTTTAAATGAACCCTGGGAATCTCTAGCAATCCCTCATAGGTGGATCGGAGCCGATGGGAAGGACAGTAGGCACGAAGAAGATCCTGCAGGTAACTAGGTCCCTGATCGTGTAGGGCCTTATAGGTCAGAAGACAGACCTTGAAGGTAATCTGCCATTGAATTGGCAGCCAGTGCAGTCCACAGAGGACAGGCGTTATATGACTGGTCCTTGATGTACCAGTCAAAAGCCTGGCCATCGCATTCTGCACCAGCTGCAAACAGCGGATATCTACCCCTAGTAGCCTTAGGTACAGGGTGTTGCAGTAGTCCAAGCAGGAAGTAACGAAGGCGTGGACCAATGTTGGAAGGTCACCACAGGCACCAAATGCTTCACTTGGGCTATATTCCTCAGATGGTAAAATTAAGTATTGACAGTGGCTGACACCTGATGCTTAAGAGTCAGACAGTCATCAAATATAACACCCAAGTTCTGCACCAGGTCTGAGGTCGCCAACTGGGTCCCCCCAAGACAAAGACCTGAAGGTGACCCAGTCAGCAAACCCGCCCCTCGATGGCCTGGGTCCACAACCAACACCTCAGTTTTTTCCGGGTTTAACTGCAACCAGTTCACAGTCATCCAGTCCTGAATCTTGGTAAGACAGTTATCAAAGACCAAGACAGCATCACACTGGTCGGGCATGAAGGACATGTGCAGCTGAGTATCATTTGCATAGCAGTGAAAACTCAAGCCGTACCACCTAATGATCGCTCCCAATGGCAGCATACATACTGCAAATAACATGCGTGCTAAAATAGAGCCCTGTGGCACCCCAGAGGATAGGGGGAGTGATGCCGAGGAAAAAATCCCAGACACCACCTTCTGAGTTCTATCCTCAAGGAATGATTGAAACCAACTGAGAACTGAAACAGATAGTCCACAGATAAACCGCAGGTGCTCCAAAAGCACTCCATGATCAACGGTATCAAATGCCGCAGAGAGATCAAAAAGGACCAAGATGGAACGAGTCTTTCGATCTCTCACTATTAGTAGGTCATTTAGTACTCTAACAAGGGCTGTCTCGGTACTATGTCTTTTCCTAAATCCAGACTAGAGAGAATCATAGACATTGTGGGTGGTCAAATGACCATCCAGATGCAATGCAACCGCCTTCTCAATAACCTTACCCACAAAAGGCAGGTTAGTTAGCCAGACATTCCAGGTCTAAGGAGGGTTTTTTGAGAAGGGGACTGATCACAGCTTCATTCAAGGGGTCAGGAAAGATCCCCTTCTCCAATGACAACCAGACTATCTCAGCAAGGATCGGGCCAATTTTATCCACACATCCGACTAAGAAGTGGGTGGGGTCCGGATCCAGACTACAGTTGATCGGTCGCAGTGATTGGATGATCATCACTATGTCATTGATTGTGGGCCGGTCAAAGTCAGACCACACAAACTGGGTGTCCGACATCTCCTGCTGACCACCACAACTCCTGTTTGAAAGAGTTAGAAGGAGATCGGACCTGATTGCGCCAACCTTATCCGCAAAGAATCGAGCAAACTCCTCACACCGTTCCTGTTAAAATGCTCTCTCAGGCTGAAGACAGAGTGGATTGCACAGTCTATCCATGGTCTGAAAGAGCTGGACTGGTCGATTCTGCGCAGCAGCAATTTCCCTGGACTGGAATTCTTCCTTCTTATGGGTAATTGCTGATTAATAAACACAATAGTGGTCCATCAAACTAAACCTGTCACATTCCAGACCCAACCTCCGCCAACATCTTTCAAGCCTTCTTCCCACTCTCCTCAATTCCCTCAAAGTCTCATCAAACCAAGGAGACTTGGGGCGAAGGGTGAAGGGTCGAACACGTACAGGAGCTATGGAATACAGGGCCCCTAATATTGCCTTGTTATAGGCAAGAACCAGGTCCCCAGGATCTATGCATTCACTTGGCAAACTCGATAGATCCATCACCGCCATCAGGTCTTCTGGGGTAGCACCCCTCAAAGGGCGGTACCTGACCATCTCTGTAGAGACCGACCTGCCGGGGGGGCCAAGAAACTGAACCCAATGGTATGATGGTCAGACCATCCGACTGGCTCCACACCAAGTCAGATATCTCCATCCCCAGGAGGAATATCAGGTCCAATGAATGACCATCTATATGGGTCGAGGAGGAAATAACCTGTGTGAAGCCCAGCGAATTCATCAGCTGGAGAAAGTCTTGACCAAACCGCGAGAGTTCATCGTCAACCCAGGCATTGAAATCCCCCAGGATCAGCCATCTAGAGGATCCCAATGTCATATCGACCATGAAGTCTGCAACTTCCCGCAGGAAAACATTCCCATTACTTGGTGGATGGTAAATGAGAAGAATCCTGTACCCCACACCTTCACCCAAGATACATTCAAAGGAATTGGTAATTCCTACTGGTACCTCCATCAGATTCAGTTCCATTCTAAAACAGATTGCCACCCCCCTCCTACCTCTATGATCCAGTCTCAGACGGTGTATCACTGAGTACCCGACTGGTACAGCTGAAGCCAAAACAGGGCCAGCATTATCATCCAGCCAGGTCTCAGTGATGCATGCCAGGTCCGATGATCCGACAAGATCACCTATTATAGCAGTCTTGTTTTTAATGGACCTGGCATCACATAACACCGTCCGAGTTGGATGAGTTGCCGGTGAAGACCGAGCCACCTGCCTGCTGCAAGCAGAGCCCTTGGGTATGGGAATCAGGCAAGGGGAACCTCTCTCCTGAACCCATTTAGCCCCAAGGCATCTTCTTGTCCCCATTATCCCAATCCGTCTTCTCTTTTCCATTGCCCCTCCAGGCCCGTTCTCCACCTTCCTCCTCCTCACAATCCCCAGAGCCCTACAGCATCTATATACCTCCAGGGACAATGGGGTACAATTAAAAGGGCAGAGGTCCTTAAGCCGGGAGGGGGAATAATGCCTGACCGTCTGAATAACTCCCCAACACATCTTCACACAAAAATGCACACACTAAATTCAGACCAATAACACAACACCATGCATCCAAACACTCAGCTCTCAATCATACACCACAAAACAAACATAGAATAAATAAAAGCAAAACAATTGTTATGGCAAGGTTATATGGGGAAGTTACCACAATTCTCTCCTAAACAGTTTATAACTTCTGGGAGCTCTCACCTCACCAGAAACAAATATCCCCCCACCAAACTCTCACTTCAGCAGTACAATTCGGGATATAATATATAAATAATCTTTTAAAAGAAAGCAAAACACTTTCAATATTCCCAATATGTCATTAAACTGTCTGTAAGAGAGACAACATTCATATTGTCCTCCAGGCAGGGAGTAAAAATAAATCCTTTAAACTGTCTAAAAAAGAAACTGTCCATCAGGCAGGAGAATAAAAGAAACATTCTTACTGGGCTGTAGGGATCTCACCAGCTCACTTTCTGATATTACTTTCAGCAAATTTAGAGGTCGATGGGCCTCCACATCAAATGCTGCTTCTTTTTTCCAGTTCTTATCCTCTCTAATACCAAACTGCAAACCATCCCCCAAAAGGATCACCAGCAGGGATCTAAATGAATCAGATCTGGGTGAGAGACAAGATCTTCAGCTCCTCCCAAGACCCACAAGGCTCCTGCACCCTCTACTCATCCTCCGACAACAGCGGGTCCAGTCCTCACACCAAATCCCACCAGTGGCACCCCCCAGGTTCTGGTTTAAAGTAACCAAATCAGAAAAAGTCAGTGATCTTCTTGACTGCACAAACTTGTCTTTAGGGAGAAGGTCTTTATCCACAATCCAGATTTTCAGGCTAAATCGCACACACTTGACTGTCAGTACACAAACTGAGAGGGAAAAGGGCACAGTCACAGACACAGTAACCAGGAAGCCAATGCTCTGTTTTGACAGGTTCTTCACCCGGCAAATCAGGCATCTATCACAGTACAGGCACTCAAATTGCTAGGTAAACAACCAGGTGCTAAAAGAGTCTCACCCAGCCCCAGACCTCTCCCCAGACCCATTCGATACCATGGCAGCCCACCAGCTACCAAGCAAGTGAGTTGAAGTAGTGTAGAGACAGCCACCCAACAGCAGCAGACCTTCAATACACCACACGGTTTGGGCCAGGGCCGGGAAAAAACTCCTCCCCAGCAATTTACCCAGCAGCTGCTACGGGACAGGATCTCTTCCAATTTCACCTCTTCACTCCTACAGCCCACAGCAGAACTGGCTGCAGACTCCTTCACCTCCTTATGACAGCCTTTACTCCGCCTTCAAACTCCAATTCTTACTCGACACGGTCCCATCTGCTGCTGGACTCCAAAATGCCTCAGGTAAAAAGTTTTGCCATGTTTCAGCTCGTTCTCTGAGCAAATGCTCAATAGGTGTGGAAAAAAGGTCAGCAGATTATAGCCAGGATAATAGAATCCACCAGATTTTAACCAGGAATGGTAAAAATGGCGTTAAAAACCAGTGTGCATTCATCTTTCCTCTAGATGGCCAGCAATTATCCATCCTTTATTCTCTGACTTCCTGACAAAGTTTCTAATCTGAAAATACCTAACGAGATCTCTGTTAATCCATATTCTTCTACAACTACCTAAATGATTTCCTCTCCCTCTGCATATAGCATTGTGTGAAATATTGTATCTCATCCCATTTCTTTCCCGTCTCACAGATGCTTTGCCTATACTTCCTGGCTGAATGTCTGGGCATTGTGTTACTGGGAATCATCTCAACAGCCGTTCCTGTGTCCCACATTGCTTTTTAATTTTTACCCAGTGTGAAAGCAAATGTTTTGTCCATCTGAGAACTGAATTACTTCATGTGTTTATGCCAAGATCCAAGGCAGCACCTTCACTAGGAGGGTGGTATGCACCCTCCTTTCCAAGTTTACCCAATCTCCGCAAAGACATAGACAGAATAGAAGCTGTCCAGAGGAGGGCAACTAAAATGGTGCAGGGTCTGCACTGGAACACAAATGAAGAGAGACTAAAGGAGCTTAATATGTATAGCCTCAAGGAAAGGAGGGAGAGGGGGACATGACAGAAACTTTCAAGTACCTCAAGGAATCAACAAAGTCCAAAAGGTAGCATCTTTCAAAAAGTGTGCAAGAACAAGGGGCACAATTTGAAGATAGAGAGGGTAGCTCAGAGGTAATTCACGAATAATTTTTCACAGAGAGGGTTGTGGATGCATGGAACGGCCTTCCGAAGGAGGTTGTGGAGTCAAAAACAGTGGTGGAATTCAAGCATGCATGAGACAGTCATAAGGCCATTCTAGGGGTTGGGGGTAGGAAGAAGTAGGCTGCTGGTTAACTAGGATCTGCGGCTTATCCAGTAGGTAGGGAAATGGGCAGACTGGGTGGGCCAAGCGCTCCTTATCTGCCATCAAATTCTATGTTTCTATGTTTCTATGTCCATCTCCTTTTTGTCTCTTATCAAATGTATTGTCTGTGCTATTTGTGCTGCATTATATTTTTATGTATTTATTTTATTTATTGAAATGTTTCCCTAGCAAGGCACACTGAACAACAAGTTGCTCATCTCCCAGTGCAACCTGGGGGTAGGGGAACATGGGGAGTGAGTACAGAGCTCTGGTACCATACCATGATATAGCTAAAATTACACCTATTTCATCCTTCCTTCTGCTCACCACCCCACCTCTGATGACTCTGTAACTGTTAGATTCCTACTTCCCTCCCATCCTCCATTCCTCCCCTTTCTTGCCCTTGTTTGTCCTCTGAACCAGGACCCCCTGTATCCTTCCCCCATCTTTCAGCTCCTTCCCCTCTCTTTTTGATCTGTCCTCTCTCCTCAGTTATCCTCCTTCCCTCCCAGGCTGCTGAGCTGTCCTCTATTGCAAGCACTCATTTCCCTCCTAAGCACCATTTGTAAACAGCTGATCTTATTCCTAAACTGCCTTATTTGTCTGCACACCAAACACACTGCCACTCTCCACACAATTTTTAGGAAGATTGCCATTCTACAGTTGTTGCAGCCTACCACCCTTCCCATCTCACTTTTCCCCCACCAGCATCTCCCCTCATTTTCAGTAGAAGGATGCACATACTACCCCAATGACAACTCCCATCCACTTTTTCCAGTTCTGCCCATGGTTTACCCAGCTCTCTGATACCTTAACCTCATGTAAAAGTTAGCCAGCCAACAAAGCTTGCCCCACCAATAAGTGCAGTCTGTCCCCTAGGCACAACCAAAAGCAATCTGCCATTTAAACCTTGGTTACACTTCAGTAGTACAGTAAATCCTAACCTGTAATCACTATGCCAAACATATCAATGCTGGGGTTTCTAGACATGCCCTGCTAGCACAAACAGTATAGGAAGTATTTGTAGTCAATAATCCCTGTGCCAAATATTTCAACATCGGTGCTAACCTCACCTAGTAAGATACAATGCAACAACTGTATAGCATCTGTTATATAACATTATCATCTACCTTGCATATTAGTCTTGTCCTGTATATTCTTCCTAGTTACCACATGTGCTATGAATCATATCCTTTAATATAACAGGATATGACGTGGGGTAAATGGAAATAAAGGGGAGCTGAGCCTTGTGGTGGGAGAGTGCAGGGTAGGGTGGTAGGATTAGACATGGCCTCCTCAAGAAACAATCAGGCCAACAGTGCTCAGAGCACTAGAGCACTGTATGGTTCCCTGAGAAAGTAGCAGTATTTAGATATTTGTACCTCAGTTGTCCCTCAGTTGCTAACTGCTTCTGGGGGGGCAAGTTTGCTTAACAATCTCTCACAAATCCCCTGAGTTGCCCTGAAGTTAGGCACAAATGCTGCTGTTTTTAACTAATATCTGACTTTACAACTACACTGTGTACCTGCAATAAATGAAAGCAAATAAAGAAAGCAAGATAAGTCTAGCAAGAAATCCAAAACTCTGTTAACTTAGAGCAGCATATTCCATTCCTCTATCCATCAAAAAATGTGTCCCAACACACCATAAAATACTATAACAGAATACCTAGACAAAAAAGCTAATAATCCTAACACCTGGAAGAACAACAAAATATGTATATACAGTGAAGCCCACAGGATGAAGTGTAATTTCAGTTTTTCTGCATTACAAATTGGATTAACTCCCATTTCAAACTGTATTGTTTACTGCAGTAATTCTAGTGCAGAATTCTGCAGAATTGGGCTTTATGCTGTTGGGCTTCCCTGTATATATAAATATAAAAGAACAGCATTAATAAGGTACTTTCCTTTCCTGCCAAAGTGCTCTGCTGCACCTGGCTTCCTCCCTTCCCTGTAGCCCTATGCTATTTGTGAAACTGAATGGTTGTTCTGATCATCTTTCAGGTCTGAGTACATCTTTTGTTTTAGTTTGCCATAGTTGGCTTTGTACAATTGAGCCATATTTGTTGGAATCTGAACCCCCCAAATACTTTGCTGCTGTACTCATGCATTAGGACCAATAATTATTTTAGCCTCTCTGATATTTCCCACTAATTCTTATCACTTCTGTTTTTTTCTCTGTTAATTTTAAACCTAGCTAGCCTGCTTAATATATCCAGGAGATTCTGAAGTGGTGGGAAAGAGGTTTCCAGATTTTCATCTGCATAGAAGGAAATTTTATTTTCTAGCCCTGCTGCCTTCATTCCCTCAATGTTTTGTACTTCCCTTATGACCTCCTCCAGTGGTTCCATATTTAATGCAAATAACAGTTGGGATAGTGGACATCTGTCCAGGTGCCTCTTTCAGTTACTGATGAATTTGGAAGGGTGTCATTCTTCTTCATCCTAAGTATTTGGGCACGGTATAACTGCCTATCCATCTTCTGAATCACTCCCCCAAGCCCATTTTCACCAGTATGGCTTTTGGATACATCCAATTCAGGTGATCAAATGCATTCTCAGCATCAATAAACAGTCCAATCTGTGGGAAAGATGAATTAGTAGCTGTGCTCACCATACGAACATACAAATAAGCTAGCAAAAGAAGGCCATTTGATCTATCTAGTCTGCTTGTATTGCAGGGTACACAGCTTGAGCTACTGTCCCTGCCCTCCCTCCCCACACCTCCAATCCTCCCTACCTATGATCCTTACCTTCTCCCATGCCTATCCCAGCCTCTCATAAAGCTGCCCACTGTCTTCAATGAGATCACCTCTTCCGTCAGTGCATTCCAAGTGTCCACCACCCTCTCTGTGAAGAAGTGCTTCCTGACCTCCCTCCGAAACCTCCCACTCTCCAGCTGAAGACTGTACCCCCTCGTGTTATGGTTGCCACTCAGCTTAAATAGACTCTCCTTATCCACCTTATTTATCCCTTTCAAGTACTTGAAGGTCCCACTCATGTCCCCTCTCTCTCTCTCTCTCTCCTGTCTTCCAGGGAGTATATGTTCAGCGCCCTCAACCTCTCCTCATATGCCTTACCCTGCTGACCTACTATCATCTTTGTACCCCATCTCTGGACCTTCTCTAGCAGGTGAATGTCCTTTCTGAGGTGTGGACACCAGTACTGAACCCCATGCTCTAGATGAGGCCTTACCAGGGACCTGTACAAGGGCAGTATAACCTCCTCTCTCCTACTACTGATCCCCCTAGCTATGCATCCCAGCATCTTGTTTGCCTTTGTTGCTGCTTTCTTGCACTGCATTGAGTGCTTCAGATAACTAGTAATTATCAGTTCCAAGTCCTTCTCCTCCTCTGATGCAGATATTCTGACTCCACCCAGGTAGTACTCTGTCCTGGGATACTTGGCTCCAATATGCGTAACTTTGCATTTCTTGGCATTGAAGCCAACCTGCCAGATCCTGGACCACTTCCATAGCTTTTCCAGATCATCCTGTAGGTCCTGTATCCATTCAGCTGTATCCATCCTCCTGCAGAGCTTGGTGTCATCCATGAATAGGCACATTTTGGCCTTAATGCCATCCCCAATGTCATTGATGAAGACAATGAACAACACCGGCCCCAGCACTGAGCCCTGCGGGACCCTGATGGTTATCTCTCTGGTGCCAGATAATTATCCCCCTACAACCACCCTCTGGGTTCTGTCCTTCAGCCAGTTTTCCACCCATCTGGCCATCTTTTCACCACCCCTGAGACCCACCAACTTCCTGATCAACCTTTTATGGGGCACAGAGTCAAAGGCCTTGCTGAAATCAAGATAGAGAATGTCTTCCACTTGGCCCTGTCTACTGTATTAGTGGCAGAGTCAAAGAAGTCAATCAGATTCATTTGACATGGTCTCCCCCCCCCATGAACCCATGCTGCCTTGTATCCTGGAGACCATGCTTCTCTAGATATTCCACCAACCTTTCTTTTAGTATGGTCTCCATGAGAGTGCTCACAATGGAGGTCAGACTGACTGGTCTGTAACTCCCTGGGTCATCCTTGAGACCACTTTTGTGAAGGGGCACTACATGTGCTGTTCTCCAGTCCTGCGGTACCACACCTGACTCTAGTGAACTATTAAATAGGGCTGCCAGTAGCCCTGTCAGCTCCTCAGGCAGTTCCTTTAGTACCCTTTGATGTACTCTGTCTGGGCCTGGTGATTTGTCCACCTTCAATGCCAGCAGCTCCTCCCTCACTCTATCCTCCTCTATCACTGCATCTGTGTTCCCCTCCCCCCCCCGCTCCTCTTTTTCCCTCCGGAAGGCACTGGTCCATCCCTCTCCCTGGTGAAGACAGAACAGAAGCATTCATTTAGAATCTCTACTTTTTCCCCATTATCTTCAACTCACTCCTTCCCTTTCTTAAGTCTAACAATCTCTTCCTTCTTGTCCCTTTTCTCACTTATATAGTGAAAGAAAACCTTTGCTCCCTTCTTAATTCCTTCAGCTATCTCCAGCTACTTCTGTGCCTTTGCTCACTGGACTTCCTTACTTGCCTCACTTGCCAGCATTAGGTAATTTTCCCTATCCACCTCTCTCGGTCTTCCTGAATTTTTTATAGACCGACCTCTTTTCCCTTACTGCCTGAGCAACCCCAGAACTGAACCAGCTGGGTGCTTTGGCCCTTGCATTCTTCTTCCTGAGCCTAATGCACTCATCTGTGGCAACCAGTATTCCTTCCTTAGTGATGTACCACCTTTTGTCCACCCCCATATCTACTCTGATGCCAGCCAGGTGGTTCCTTAGCTCTTTGTCCATTTTTCTCTAGTCAACCCTCCTGAAATCCAAGACTTTGGTCTTAGTCAGGATGCTTTCCCTGCCCATATCCATCTGGAACCATACTGTGCAATGGTCACTTCCTTCCAGTGGCTCCCTGACCATTATTTCCTCTACATGCTCCCCATTTGTGAGCACCAGATCAAGAATTACCTCAGCTCTTTGTTCTCTGACACCCTGAGTCAGGAACCCACTCCACAGTCCTTCCAGGATTACCTGACTCCTAGCACATGTTATGGATGTTATGCTTCAGTCCACCTCGAGCAGGTTGAAGTCCCCCACAATTACCACCTCTCCTTTCCTGGCAGCTTTCAATATTTGTGAGCTCAGTACCCTGTCCTTCTCCTCATCCTGATTCAGTGGTCTGTAAACCACCCCCAACCTCACCTTTCTCCCTCTATTGGACCTTAATTGAACCCTTAATGCCTCCACCTCCCCTTCTTCTAACTCCTCCATTGTGCAAGTTATTGCCTCCCTGATATAAATTGCCACCTCTCCCCCCTTACCAACTACCCTGTCCTTCCTGTATAGTTTATATCCAGGTATCGTAAGGTCCCGATCATGGTGTGATGATGCCCAAGTCTCAGTTACTGCTGTTATGTCCACCCTGCTGTCTGTTAATAGTGCCTGCAGGTCATCCATCTTGTTTCCAAGACTCCGCGCATTCAGAAACACCACCTTCCATCTAGAATATGACTTTTCTTCTCTTCCCAGTATTCTTCTGTTCACATTTATTCCCTCTGTGTGCACTCCTCCTCATACCCTTGTTATGTGCTCCTCACTGCCTCCGCCCTTTGCTAACTGAGTTATCACCCCTTCGACCTTTTCCTTCAGACCTCTTCCATCACTGTGGGGGGGGTGGAGTACACTGACCGCCTCTTCTTAGAGTCGGTTAGGCTGCACACCCCCACTGCCCCTACCCAGCAGTTTAAACTAATCATGTTCAGAGTCCTCCTAATGTTGCTGCTTATCTTTCTGTTATGGATAAATACAGTCTGATTGTGATGTATTAGAGTTTCTATAACTCTCTAATCTGTTAGCTAGAATTTTAGTAAAACTTTTAGATTTTTATTGAGTAGGGATATTGGACTGTAGGCTGAAGATTACTCTCTGGATTTCCCTGGCTTTGGAAGCACCATTATAATTGTGCTACTCCAATATGGGGGCAAACGTAGATGGTAACTCCCTACACAGCTTTAAAAATAACTTATTTATATATGGAGAACAGCAGTAACCTCATCCACTGAGCCAGTGGCAACAAACTTGAGGGGCCTTGGCCTATATCTTGTCTATAAATGCTTTGACACTACAGTATAAAGTTCCCCTCTTTCTGACAGGATCAGAACACCTTCAGCAAAATTGGACTTAACTATGTTTTAAATTTCTTATAAAAGTCCACATCAAACCCATGTGGCCCTGGTACCATATTGGTTCGGGCTTTTTATTTACTTTATCAATTTTTTCTATTGTTATTGTAGCTTCAGGTATCTCTATATGCTCTTTCAACAGGACCAGCAGTGCAATGGAATCTAAAAATTCTTCTCACCGTCTCTATACCTGCTGTTTCTCTGCTGTAAGTCTTCTTTGAATAAGTCTTTATTGAAATCCTTAAAGCTATCTGCTATTCCCTGTGGGGTAATTCTGTTAATGTTAGGTCTTCTGCTTGGAGGATTTGAGCTTGGCTTCTTCCTTTCTGTTAAGAGGCTTTGTGAGTTATTTCCTGTTTCATTCAGTTTTGCCTATGTAGCCATCACTCTGTTTTTTTGTGTGTCTGATGCAATTGTTTTTTTTCCCATTTTTAATGCTTCCTGTGCTGCCATCTGTTTTTTTTTCCACTGCTGCAACTAGGTTGATTATTTTGCCACTGAGCATCACGTTTAATGTATCCCACATTATGTGCTCTCAGACTCCACAATTCTGATATAATCTATAGATTAATCTGATCTCCTCTCCAACTGTCCTGCAGAATTGTGTCATTTAGCAGGGAGGCATTTAACCTCAACATGTTGGTTTTGCTAAGCTGACCAGTATGAATATGAGGTATATCGGCACATGATCTGATTGAGTAATTGAGTATAGAAACATAGAAACATAGAATCTGATGGCAGATAAGGATTGCTTGGCTCACCAAGTCTGCCCATTTCCATATCTAATGGATAAGCTGCAGATCCTACAGTAATTAATCAATGGTCTACTTTCTCCTACCCCCCCACTAGAAGTTCTTAATGTTTGCCCCATGCATTCTTGAATTCCACCACTGATTTTGACTCAACTACCTCCTTAGGAAAGCTGTTCCATGTATCCACAACTATCTCCATGAAAAAAATACTTCCTCACATTACCTCTGAGCCATCCCCCTTCTATCTTCAAATTGTGCCCCCTTGTTCTTGCGCATCTCTTTTTCTGAAAGATGCGACCCTGTTGGACTTTGTTGATTCCCTTGAGGTATTTTAAAGTTTCTATCATGTCCCCCCGAGGGTATACATATTAAACTATATGTCTTCTGTTGGCACCCTTTGCAAACTGTGTGAGAGGCCTTTCGGCAAAATGCATTTCTGCTTAAAGCTGAACCAGCATAATAGTCTGTGGTGATTTTCATATGCAGCCTATGATGCTTTGCATTGTGTGGGCATGTGTGATTTTGTATTTTCTTGAAACTTGGCTTCCTGGCCAAATGCCCTTTGGGGTAACCATTGCCTCAGTGCTTGCACACACAGAGGTTCTTTGTCCTTTAATCTCTGTTCAAATGTATTTTGGTTAGACCCTGCACCATTTTAGTTGCCCTCCTCTGGACAGCCTCCATCCTGTCTATGTCCTTGCAGAGATGGGGTCTCCAGAACTGCACGCAGTACTCCAGATGGGGTCTCAGCAACTGTCTGTACAGAAGGATAACAACTTTCTGTTTTCTACTGGTGATGCCTCTCCCTATGCACCCCAGTATCCACCAGCCCTCCTTACTGCCTTCTCACTTTGCTTGCCCACCTTAAGTTCATCTGATATGACTACCCCCAGGTCCCTTTCCATTTTTGTTGTTGTTAGCATCTCACTCTCCATTGTGTACTATTCCCCTGGGTTTTTGTTTCCCAAATGCATTACTTTGCACTTCTTTGCATTGAATCTAAGCTGCCATACATTTGACCATTCCTCCAACCTTCCCAAGTCCCTTCACTTCCTTTCCATCTCACCTTCTGTACCGACCCTGTTGCAGATCTTGGTGTCATTTGCAAAGACACATACTTTTCCTTCCAATTTGTCTGCAATGTCACTTATAAAAACATTAAAGAGGACTGGTCCCAGTACTGAACCCTATGGTACTTCACTAGTAACCCCCCTTTCTTCAGAGTGGACTCCATTTACTATTACCCTCTATGTCCTGTTGTCCAGCCAATATTTTACCCAGGCTACCACCTTGGGACCCAATCCAAGGCTGGCTAACTTGTATATTAATCTTTTGTGAGGGACTGTGTCAAATGCCTTGCTAAAGTCTAGGTAGGCCGTGTCCACAGCCCCTCTCTGGTCTATTACTTTAGTCACCCAGTTAAAGAAATCTATTAGAGTCATCTGACATGACCTTCCTGCTGTGAATCCATGCTGCCTTGGGTCCTGTGCCCAACTGGCCTCTGGGAACTCAACAATTATTTCCTTCAGAAGTAATTTCATCATTTTCCCTACCACTGAGGTCAAAGTAACAGGTCTATAGTTTCCTGTCTCTGTCTTGCTCCCACTTTTGTGAAAGGGAATCACATCCACCCTCTTCCAGTCCTCAGGTACCACACCATCCTCCCATGATTTTTTAAAAAGGGTAGTCAGTGGTGTTACTTGTAAAGGAATAAACAAGACAGGTACAGATGGACTGTTCAAAATAAAGGAGGGGAGGGACACCGAGGGCCATGATATGAGACTGGCGGGAGAAAGGTTCAGGAGGGAGATGAGGAGACACTTTTTTACAGAGAGGATTGTAGCTGGGTGGAGTGTGTTACCAGCAGAAGTGATATCCAGTAGAACCGTGGACTGCTTCAAAAGGGGCTGGGATAGGGCAAGGGAGAGTGTCAATGGAGGGGATGAGTGGAAGGGAGGGGCAGCTGCAGAATAAGGGGTGCTAGCTGCACATTCAAGCAGACTTAATAGACCTCTAGGCCTTTATGTGGTAGCAAATTTAATTTGTTCATATGTTCTTACTAATTCTACCGTTAGTTATTTTAGAATTCTTGCGTGAATACCATCAGGCCCCATTGCTTTATCTACCTTCAGTTTTAAGAGTTCTTTTGGAACACTTTCTTCTGTGACTGGACTGGTATCAATCTCCCTATCCAGATGGCTTCTATTGTTTGGTTTAGGTACCTCCCCCTTCTCTTCTTTTGTGAATACTGAACAGAAGTATTCATTCAGTATCCCTGTTTTTTTGCTGTCCCTAATTTTTCTGTTTTGTGGAGTAGACCCTTAGAAATAAGGAACATATCTATCCTGGAACCTCCATGTCTTGCATGTGAAAAGAAAGTATAGTCCCTCTCCTTCTCATGCGGTGCCTTCCATAGATTCATTATCCCCATCTTTTCCATTAGGGCTATAAGTGTTCTGGTGATCTGTCTGTTGGTGTCTCCATTTTGTGAGGATCTGTCGTCCTGTTGGGATATTGCACAACTGAAATCCCCTTCCACCTTTAATTTTACTGTTCTGCAGGAAGGCTGCCTTGCACATGATTCCTATGAGAAAGTCCCCTGCTTCTGTGTTTGGAGCCTATATGTTGACCAGACTTATGTGTTCCCATGAATGTTCCTCTCAGTGATGACCATCCTTCCTTCCATCCCCACTTCTGCACTGATGATTTCTTGTGGGACTGTTTTTGTAGTAAGTATAGCTATGCTTACTTTTTTGGCCTCTAGGTGTGCTACTAATGCCACTTGAACCACCAATCCCATCTTTAATTGTTTATGTTCTCTTTCTGATAAATGTCTTTCCTGTGGAAAACACATCACAATTTTTCTGTTTAAGTTCCATTAGAATTTAGGAATGCTTCACAACTGAATTCAGCCCTTTCACATTATAAGATACTACCTTTAGGCTACAATGGTCCACCCTTAAGCGTACATGATTATCTGTCATTCCACCGAGCTTTATTATTAAAATTGTCAGCTTCTCCATGCCTAGTTTAACCTCCTCACCTCTAAACTTTACCACATTTAACTTAAACAATTAAAAGAAGCACTACAACCATCAAGTAATAATAAAAACAAAAATAGGTAAAGCAGGCAACAGCTGTTTTCCAAGAGAATAATTTTCTTCTTTCTATAGTCATGAGTATTTCAAGGTGATTCAAGGTTTGTTCTTCTGCCCCACTTTGTGTGTGAGTTCTAAGTGTCTGAGTTGTATCCCAGACTTGCCTCCCACCCCTACAAGTGTTTGGAGCCAAGTAATCCCTTAACCTCCAATAGTTGAGTGTCTTCTTGGAGGTTATTCTTGGATGCCAAACCCCCTTTCTGGTACTGGTGTTAGCAGTACTACTTAAAAATAATCTTTGTAACCCCTCTCAGCCTCTCTGCCAGCTCATAGACTCTATGCCATTCCCAACTATATGGTTTCTTTGATGTGATGGTGATGTGATAATTTGGCCTCCATTTTTGTTGCTGCATATTCTAATGGAAGGCAACAGGCATTCTTAACAGTTACAATACAGACATCGCATTTAGCCACTACATAGAAGACAAACTGTTACAACACTTATAGTATATGCAAATGTACAGCTTTATATGGCAGACAATAAAGAGTGTCTAGAAGTCAAGGGCAGATGGCTAGGAGGCTGGAAAATCAGAGGAACTGGAGAGTGGTATAAGGTACAAAAAACTGTATTCCTCAGCTACAAGCCTTTACAATTTCATTAAAAACAACATATTACATGTGTGGCTTATAAGCCTACTAAAACCAGTGTGTGATAACATGGGTCATATATAAAAAATACTAAAAGTGACATCAGTTCAGAAATCTTATTCATTACTTATACTGTATGTTAAAACAACCTCTAATACTGAACATGCCAAAACTAATTGGATTGCTAGATTATAGCCTTCCCGATATTACACTATACCTATACAAAAATATGTCATATACCTGTATATCTAATATAATTATACATCAAGAAGCCCAGTTTTATTTTAACATTTCCTTCTACAAAGTCCTCTTTCATTGTATATTGTCCTAATTACAAATGTACTGTGGTTAAGAAACACAGATCCTATGTAACACCTCAGGGTTCTGTGGAATGGGAACGTAAACAATTGCATGGGGTACTAAGGTATATTAATGTGACTAGTTTGAAAGCTTCTGTACTTGTGATTTCCTGAACATGTCTAAATAGGACATTCCATGTGGTAAAAAATGACTGCCAAAAGGCATTTGTCAGTCCAGTGGCTTGCATACAATGGGTATACAATAGGAAGCAAGTCCTTATGACTGAGGTTCATAGGACTGAAAAGACGTGGTCAGGAGATTATTAAAGTGTGCTGGGTATTGCTGAAGGAGGGAATGGGAAAGGAAAGGGCAAACTGTTTAACCAAGAAAGGCACACTAAGTCACAGCTTGTTTCCTGGTATGACCTGGCAGCACAAGATAGTTAAGTGTTAAGCTTAGGGGTCACACAGTATTCAAGTAGGGGCTGATGGAATTCAGACCCATGTCTCCAGATCTGTATATTAATGCCCTCAACCACTACATGATACTGTCTCCAGTAGGCTGTGTATTTTGTGGTGATCCACTTCATGTCATGTTTCTTCTCTTGGAACAAGAGGCTTAGAGTGTCATGTCACAAACCTACTCAGCAGGTCAGCCCTCTACTCCCAAAGTGCCAACCTCTGAGTGCAGTCTTGTGAACAGTTAACAGAAACAGGGTAACCCTCCTGTCTGTTTTGTGGGTTCAAATCAACCTTTGGTCTCAAGTCTTGGAGGGATTCAAACTGTAAACCTCTTGCTAGCGTACCCAATGCACAGGCTCAGATAATTCTGTCTTCAGTTGGCCAGATATCTTTGTGTATGGGCACCTAACCAGGTGTACAGAAATGAACCCTTAAAAACTCTAAAAAAAGACCTCAGATTAAACTCTCACCTTTTCCCGTTTGGTATCACCATTCAAGCTTATGCACAGTGTCTGCTTTAACCATAAAGAAAAGAAATTCAAAGACAGATCAAGTAGGCTGTAAAAATAGAGTTTTACTAAAATAGATAAAAATATGTAAAACATAAAATACTGAACCATTATATCACAAGAACCATACAATCTTTTAAAAGAACAAGGTTTTAATAGTGCAATTCCTACTACAGTACTTAGATTTTGTCTCTCTCTACCTGTATACTTGCTTAAAGTGCTCAAAGATGTTTCTTTGTCAGAGTGTAGTTAAAAGTGTCTCTGAAGGAAAACAGAATCTGTTTAAAAAACTGTCTTTGCCTACCCTTTGTTTGCGGTCAGCTTGCTCCTCCTCTGTTTATGAAAAATCATACACCCAGGATATTTTATCATATTAGAAGGTAAGATAATTAAGGTGACATCAGAAGAAACTCCTTTCCCCATGTGACTTCCCCAATCAAGTCTGTAAATTTCCTTTCATCTATAACCAGTATCCTCTCTCATACAGACATCAAAGCATTTATGATTTTGCACCAGTGTGCCGAACCTGGTTTCCTCCTCGAAATGTCATAAAATGAATATTGATTTCCCTCTTAGCAGTTCAAGCTATATTTAACTTAGAAAAACAGGACATTCTTGATTAAGGCCTGTCCTAGTCTGTAATTAGCTTCTGGCCTTCCAGGTAACACCTTGTATCTAAAACCTGTGTGTGTGTGATTCACATGCTGTCTCATCATCTCTCATGAGACACAGTCCATAACACATTTTTATATTACAAAAAATCATAGTGTATTCAGAACTGGCTGTCCACATGTCACATGTCATATAGTAAACATTGATGTGTTCTTTTGCCACAATCCAATACAAATTTGCTGACACATTTTAATACCATTTTTTTTGTATAAGAACAATTTTATTAAGTTTTTCAAAAACAAGTCCAGAGAAAACGTTCTTCACAGAAACAAAAAGAACTTGTCATGACAACCAAGAAACAAACAGTAGTATTACAACATGTATCCTCCCATCCCCTTAGATCAACTGACTCCTGCACCCTGGAAGTCCCCTGCAGATCCACCCTAATTGGCCAGTCCTGTTACTCTCACTGCCTCTCACAAATTTGGAATTCCCTCCCCTCAGATCTAGCACCCATCCTCTGTCTACTCCATCAGCTCTTCCCTCAATAATTACCTTGCACCTAGCTGCTCCTGCCACTTCTCTCCTCAATTTCCTCCTCTAAGCACTGGATAAACCCTACCCCTCTACTGTCACCTTCATTTTACCCTGTGCACCCACCCCCCAAATTTCTAGCTTTCCTCCCCTTCCCCCAAAATGCTTCCCATTACTGGCCTCCCTTGTTGTCTCACAGACTGTAAGGGACCCTCAATGCTCCCCATGGGTCCATGTATCCTGATGGACTATTGATTAGATCCCATCCCCTTCAGAGGTGTGAATCCTCTCCCCTCAAGGGTTCAAGTCTCACTGTCTTCTTCTCCTATCACTGTCTTAATCCCTGTCTACTGACCTTTCCCAAACCCCTGACAGGGTACCCCAAATCATGATGGGTCCTCTCTTGGGTTAGGTCCTAATCCCCCTCCTAGCATTTAAGTCACACCTTCCCCTTCTCTTCCTCCTCCCTCTTTAAATCCTTACAGCATTATCCCCATTTTTGTCTAACCCATAGCCCCCTTGCAGAGTTCCCAAAAATCCTGAAGGGGTCTCTCTGGGACACTGCCTATCCCTTTCTCTCTGGTCCCCCCGTCCCCTTGCAGGGTTCCTCGCATTCTGAAGGGGTCTCCAGGGACATGACTCTTCCCCCTTCCCCACCTCGCCCTTTCCTCTCTTTTTCCACCTTTTCTTTCATGCAAACTCTTGTTTATTCATTAACCCGGCACTTATTATTGCCCACTCTTTCTACATAGTATGTGCAATACTGTTTTAACACTGTTTGCAACACCTGCCTTACAGCTGTATGTTAATGTTGATCTTGTAACTCGACTGTAACTTAAACATGACTCTTCTCCCTCCGTCCACTTCACCACTCCCTCTCCTTTCTCCCTTTTCTTTCATGTAAGCACTTGTTTACTCATTAATCCAGCACTTTTTACTATACACTCTTTCTACATATTATGCACAACAGTGTTGTAACACTGCTTGTAACACCTGCTTTACAATTGTATGTTAATGTTGATTTTGTAACGTGAATGTTTAATGTCTCACTCATATTGTACCTCTTCCCCCCAGGTCGCACCGGGAGATGAGTGACTTGTCACGTAGTGTAACTTCCTGGTGAAATATTTCAATAAATAAATAAAATGTAGGTCATTATCCTGTTATATGGGAAATGCTCTGGGGAGAACTCTATAGGATTACAACTCATAATGTATAGTTGCATGCAAAAAAAATGTTACAACAATAAGAGAAAGGGCAAAAAGAGAAGAAAATGATTAATCATATAAGACAGTGATCATAAAAAATTGTATTAAAAAAGAGCAGTAGTCACAATGGCAACACCCTGACAAAAATAAGATACTAGCTTAAACATCCACCCACCATCTGTTCAACCATAGCACCAGCTTCTAGTAAATTTAGGTAATGCCTCCCTTCACCAATATAAAACTTGTTGGTAGGATGCCGCTGTAGAGATCGCCTGGGTCTTCTGTGCCATTGAGATAAGCTGGGCGAATGCCAGTTCAACAAAATTAAACATTTGGCTTCCAATGTCACAGTGTAAACCAGGGGCTTTTACTTCAATGCTTCTATGGGAAACATACTGTATTTGAATCCTCCCAGAAGCCAAAATATTGCTGATCAAGGTAAGGAAAGAGATAAGGCTTGCTCCAATGTGTAATGATATTTTGCCACTACTTCTTGAGCAGTGTACACCCCCATAGGATATAAAAAAGGGTACCAGTTTCTTATTTACATCTCCAGCATTCACTGGAGGCATCCAGACCCATCTGGTGCAATTTATCTGGTATTCTGTACCTCTTACTGAAAATCTTCTTCTGAAGTAACTGGAGTTTAGGGTCCAAGGAAGCTCTGTGAGCTTCAGATGAGCCCTTAGACCAAGTGCTTTCATCAAAAAGTTCTTGTATTGCTACCTCCCATTTTCACTTCTGTGACTCTCAGTTTAGAAGCCGAGAAATTATCAAAACTAAATAGAAAATACTCGTATGCACCCTAGGAAGTGAAAGCCACTTTTGTAAACTCTTTGTGAGATCAGTGTGCTGCAAATAATGTTCCTTTGTAAACCAAAGGGACAGAGCATGTAGAATCTGAAAACATTTCTACAAGTCCTGAGAAGATATCCAAAAGTCAGTTCTCAACTGATGAAAAGATTTAAGTAAACCTTAATCTTGTTCGGTCAGAATACCTATGTTTACAATCCCCTTGGTTTCTCAGGAAGTCGACTTCACCTGCCCAGTGCCGTCCTCCTATCTGAATTCTTGGGTTGTGCCACAAAGGCTCAAAGGGACCAAGGCAGTTTCCATTCCAGAGAAGCAACCTCATTGTGCCATTCTAGGCCTTATATGGTAAATAAAACAGGGAGAGTAAGATGGCACTTTCCAGGCAAGGGATTCCTTAAAGCTACCGCTAGCAGGACATCTTCCAGTAGGGATTGACCCAGAGAGGGGCTGATGCTGAGGATGGATGTAGCCATTGTAAGGATTGCTTAATACCAAAGCTGATATGGTAAGCCTATGGCCATGGCAAGTTCCAGTCCCCTCTCACTAAAGGTGCCTGAAGAGTCCTTCTTTTGATAAGAGGCATTTTTCCCTCCCATAAGAAAACTAAACAGTAATCAGTTGATTTTATTCCAAAGACCAGGAGGAATAGGTAGGGCAAGGCTACTTAGACAAGAGAAAAGCATGGGGAATGCCATTAACTTAACAGCAACTGGCTTCCCTGGAATAGTGAAGTGGAATTTGGCCCATCTAGTCATGCCCATCTCCAATGAATTTAAAAAACCTTATATATTATGGTCACACATAGTCTGAGACTACTAGATAAGTATATGCTGAGATATCAAATACCTGAGGGAGACCATTTAATTTGTGTACCAACCAAAAATGCCCTGCTAGGGTCACCTTTGTAAAGATGCAGTAGTTTAGTCTTATTCCAATGGAACCTCTACCCAGATATAGCACTAAAGGCCTCTAAGACTTCCCAACCTACAAGCAAAGAGGACTCTACCTGCAATAGAGTAATGAGAAGAACATCCTCATAAAATAAATTCAGGATATAGGAGAATTATACATGTACATCAAGTAATGTGGTCTGTTTTGTCCAATGCAAGAAATGTTCTCGCACAGGTTATGTGGGGGAGACAAGCCAACAACTCCGCACTAGAATTAATTCACACAGACATTCTATTAATCACAAGAAGACTGAGAAACCAGTAGCCCAGCACTTCTCCCAGGATGGCCACTCAATCTGAGATATGTCTGTGATGGTCTTAAAAGGACAGTTCAACAGACCACAACAGAGACGGGCTTCTGAAATTAGACTTATTTTACTTCTCAATATGGCTGCGGATGGAATGAATATTGGTGTTAGTTATATGACACATTATTCCACTTAAACTTACACAGACCTTTACTTTAAAAGATGGACATAAATACTTTAATTCTTCAGCAGGCCTTTGATTTTGTAAGTTTATGGTTATCTACATGTTGACTTCTCACCTTAACACTGTGGTGAGTGCGTGTGTGTGTGCGTATACTGATGTATGTATGTATGTGTGTGTTTGTGTGTGTTTTGTATGTGTTGTGTTTTTGTGTGTTGTGTGTATGGTGTGTGTGTGTGTTTTGTTTGTGTGTGTGCGGTGTGGTGTGGTGTGTGTGGATTGTGTCTGTTATATTTGTTGCATGTTGTGGTTGTGTGGGGTGTGCAGGGGTGTGTGTGTGTGGTGTGGTGTGGTGTATGTACACACATATGTGTGGGGGGTGTGGCATAGGGCAATTGTTATGTGGATAGGACACTTCGTTTTCACATATAGTGTACATGTACTTCCTTCTACTAGTTGTCAGTGGTTGGATTACACACTCTCACATTTTTAAATCTGCTCATATTAAGATGTATATCTCATTTACTTGGGGGTTCATAAAAGGTGTAATTCCTTTGGGTTTTCATTTAGATTCCTTAGACTGTTTCTGTGCATTTTTGTTATACACTGACTCTGGGTTGAAATCTGCACTTATCAGGCTCATGGTATCATTTTCTTGGGGGTCCTTGACAAGTATTTTTTTATTTGGTACTTACACTTACAGGTGATACTATCATGCATCATGAATATATGTGTATGTTAAATTGTGGCTTGTTTTCAACTTGCAGTTATACATAGTTTCAGGATTTTGCCTCTCATTATCTATTCTTTAATACACCAGGACAATTGGAATGTAAGTGGTAAGCGCATCTTACATGGATTAGAGAGAATGCCACCCCAAGGTTTTTTTTATCACTAGAATGCTTTCTTAGCACACTGAGACATTTTAAAATTTATTTGAGAAGAACTCTCTGGCTGTTGAGAATTCTTGATAACCTTTGCCCTTTTGAGGCTCCTCAGTTAAAAGCATACTGGTGTTAATTAGCTTCTCTGACGTAATCTTCTGTTATGTTTTAAATGTATATGTTAAAAAAATGAGAATTATTTCTGTTTTTTCAATATAATCTGGTGTTAATAGTATGGGATATTCAAAATAACTGCCATAAAGCTTCTGAAGAAGGACCTGGTTGGTTCGAAAGCTAGAGCACTTTGTTCTTTTCTGTAACGTCCATGTTGGTCCAATAAAAGGTATCAAATCATTTGTTTCTGGATCTGTTCATAAAATAAAGTCATGAATGACCTATCCCCTACTTTATGCAAGAGATATCCAGATGTTGTTGCAGTGCCTTGTCTAAGGGTTCTATGATCAGCAAAAACAAAAGGGAGCTAAGCAGGCAACCCTGTCTAGTGCCACAGAACACAGAAAAAGCATCTGATAAAATACCATTAGCCAGCACATACGCTTTGGGGGAAGAATATAGAACATTGATTCACTCTTGAAATATAGACCACACACCCAATTCTGTAAGGACGCAGAACAGGTAGTTCTACTTTATCTATTCAAATGCCTTCTTGGCATCTATGGCTACTAAAGAAGCAGTCTGAGGATATCTAGTAGCACACTGAATTAAATTCAGGATTGCCCAAATATTGTCACTACTTTACTGACCTGTTTGAGATTTAGGAATTAAAATGGGAAGGACTTTCTCCAGTTGAGTTGCCAATATTTTAGCCAATGTTTCTGAGTCCACATTTAATAATGATATGGGCCTATATTTAGTACAGTTTCGTAAGGTCTTTATTTGGCTTGGGATGGACAACAATAGTGGCCTCCTGCATCATAGGTGGAAAACTACCTGATTCCTTAATGGACCTTTCTAAGTCCAATAGCCCGGGGCTGATAAAAATGGGAACTCAGCCCATCTGGGAAAAGAGGCTCAACTCTTAATAGCTGCTGTTACTTCAGCCAAGGTAAAGTCCTCATCTAGCACCTCTGCTATTTCTGGTTGAAGTTTAAAAGAGACAGCCAGGAAAAGAAGGAGATGTAGGCCTCCCAGGAGGAAGACAGGGAGGACCTGTAAAGACAGGAGTAATTAATCCATCAATCTTTATTTTACCAGGCAAAATAATCTTAAAACATGTCACTCATCCAGACAGAATCTGTAATGACTTCATTGGTCTCTGGCTTAGGAAAATAAATTTGAGCCTCTACGGATTTATGCTTCAGCTTCACAAAGACCTCTGGCTTTTTCTCCAGATTCGTAATAACTCTGTTTTATCAAAAATAATGCCCTGACCACTCACTGGTGGTAAATATTAGATAAACAATATTTAAATGCCATGATCTGATGTACTCTGGAATGATGGTCCACCGATTCTTGATATATGGTTTCTTTGAGCCACTTAATCGTGTGGTGAGGTCAGCAATTTCTTGCTTCCTAAGTTTGTTCACTCTGGAGGCATAGGAAATAATATGACCTCAGATAACAGCATTGAAAGCCTCCCAAATCATCATGGAAGAGACATTTAGAGTAGAATTTACCTCAAAATAACAAGTTATCTGCAATGTGATGCAATTTTTAAAATCATCCATACGGAGCACGGCAGGATTAGATCGCCAGTGAGGGGACTTGGCAATATTTCCCTGGGGTACCCAAACTAAACTAACTGGAGCATGGTCTGATAATGTAATAGGCAGAATAACAATGTCCATTATATCCACAAGCATACAGGAACTACATAATATGGTTCTATGTGATAACAGTGATCGCAAAACAGCAATCGCTGTTATAGCGAGTGAATAATGCAGAAAGGCAAATTGGCGGTATACACTTGTGGGCGAACAGACATCAAGCATCGAGCAAGTGCACTTAATGTTTATGCGAGGGGCTGTGCTCCCCCATACACACACCCCTTGCTTAAATATAACAAACTCCAAGGAGTTGCATGTTGGGGAGGGGGAGACACTCTGAAGTAAAAAAAAAGGATAGCAGTATAAAAAATGTCCTCTGTCCTCTGTCCCCAGCCCCAAACCCAATACCTGCTGCACCAATGCTGGCCACCCTCACCAACACACCACACAGCTAGCTTGGCTATAGCAAGTACACTGCCCTACACAACCCTTTCTTCCCAGCTGGTCCATTCCACTGGGGTGTCAAACAGACGAGGCATACTGATGAGTCCTGGTAGGACGAAACACGTGTCTATGTTTTCTGTTAGCACCCTTTGCAAACTGTGTGAGAGGCCTTTCGGCACCATGCAATTCTGCTTAAAGTTGGACCAGCATAACATTCTGTGGTGATTTGCATATGCAGCCCATGATGCATTGCATTGTGGGGGCATGTGTGATTTTGTATTTTCTTGAAACTTGGCTTCCCAGCCAAATGCCCTTTGGGGTAACCCTTGCCTCAGTGTTTGCACAGAGGTTCTTTGTCTATTACTAACAACCTCCTTGCTCTGGGACCCTAGACGCCTGCACTGGTCCAAGCCGCATAAGCCTCAGAAGTGTAATTCTATTGACTACGAAGTACGGCAACTGTCTCTTAAACTCCTACTCCTCCTCCTCTGATTTACAGGGACACTAGTAATTTAACTTGTTATAACAAGTTAAACATAACACAATCAAACCATTACTTGCATTTTTTTTCCTTCTAATTACTCTGACTAAGTTATAAACCCAGCAACTTATCCAGAATGGATATCATTAACTGCAGGTATTGTGGAACAATTTTCAGAAGGACAGTCTTACAGGATTTAGGACACTGTCCTACATGCTGGGCCTTTGGAGATCTTAGGGCTCAGCTCCGGGCAGCATGGGCAGAGATTGCACACCTCAAATTTCATATTCAAGAGGAAATATATTATAAGAACCACCCGCCATTTTCCCAGCATCCAACAGAAAAACCTTGACTGCAGAGGGTAGTTGGTCCAGGAGGTTGGCAGGTGGTTAGGAGGGGCAAATCGGGTGCCCCATCACTCTCTGCTCTCCAACATATTACCTCCAAAAACCATATAAACACTACCAACAGGAATCTGCCTCTATCTCTGAAATCAAACAAAGAGGCAGAAGACACTGCAGAGCAGGACACTGCAGCACAGGAGCTAGCACAACAAAACTCACCCAAATCAGGAACCAAAACAAAAAAATCAAAAAAAATCCAAAAAACTTCTGATCATAGGAGACTCCATGATTCGGGGAGTTGATACCAATCTCCAGCCAGGGGTAATGGTCAGATGTCTCCCAGGTACATCAGCATGGAGAGACACTGACCACATTACTAAAATTGTTCACAAAGTAGGAGAAAACATTGATGTCCTAGTACACATAGGGACTAATGATCTCGCCAGCCTGTCAGTTGTGGAGACCAAGGAACACCTGACAAGGCTGGGTGACAAACTATCATCCATTTCATCTGCATCTCCTTCTCTGAGATCCTGCCAGTCTGGGAGAGGGAGCAGATGGACGGAAGGTCAGAGAAGGGGAGATAGGGGAGCTAAACACGTGGCTCAAGGGCTGGTGCCAGGAAAAAGGACACAGATTTGTAGGGAACTGGCAACAGTTCTGGGAGCGAAAGTTCTTTAAATTTGATGGACTGCATCTGACTAAGGAGGGAGTCAGTGCATTAGGGCAGAAGTTTGACGTCTTTGCAGAATATTTAAACTAGCAAATGGGGAGAGGGGTGCAGCACCCCATACGTCGAATGGGAAGAACAACCCTCCCCCTCAGCTAGTGGTCAAACAGGGATTCAGCATGTTTGCAGTTCATTTGCATCACCAGGTAAGAAAAAAGGTTTTTCTCCCCATACGATGCACAGGGGTAATGCCAAACCTCACCCAACAACTAACACATTGAAATCTGGCCAATGGAAAATCATGTACACAAATACTCTCAGCTTGGGAAATAAGATCCCAGACCTGTAGGCAATAATGTCAGAGGCTAAACTGGACATAGTAGCAATTAGTGAGACGTGGTTTACCAGTAACCATACTTGGGAGACTTCAGTACCTGGCTATGTATTGTTCAGAAGAGACAGAGGTGCAAAAAGGGGTGGAGGAGTGGCCCTGTATGTCAATGAAAATATCAAAGCTACAGAAATTCAGAATACACATAAGGAGCCAGAAGAACTGTGGGTCACCCTGAAAACAGGAAATGGGACAGCCATAAGAACTGGGGTTGTCTACAGACCCCCAGACCAGGGGGAGGACATAGACACATTACTGTTAGAAGATATACCAAACATGACAGCTAAAGGGGAGGTTCTGATAATGGGAGACTTCAACATGCCAGATACAGATTGGTCAATACCAGCAGGAACATCTGCCAGAACTAGACACATAGTGGATTCCCTGCAGGGGGAGGGTCTCAAACAACTGGTACAGCAACCCACAAGAGACAGGGATATCCTAGATCTAGTACTGACTAACAAGGAAGGGATCACAGATCTCCAGGTAGAAGGTCACCTGGGGCCAGTGACCATCACATGGTATGGTTCAATTTGGCTACTACATCTAAATCATCCCATTCCAAGGCAAAAATATGGGACTTCAGAGGAGCTGACTTTGATAAGATGGCCAACAGAGTTAAGCTAGCCCTGGCAAAAAGAAACACAGGTGAGGGGTACAGGCAAAGTGGGCAAGCATTAAGGATGCAATACTTGAAGCAACATCCCATTGTGTTAGACAGAAAAGGAAGTGCAAAAGAAGAAGGAAACCACTTTGGTTCTCAAATACAGTAGCAGAAAAGGTCAGAGCCAAAAGCCTGGCCTTCAGGAAATTTAAGGGAACACAGCGGGATGAAGATAGGGGAGGCATACCAAACTGCCCTAAGGGAAGCAGGAAGGCAGTAAGGCAGGCAAAGTCCCAAACTGAGGAAACACTAGCACGGAACAGTAAAAGAAGGTGACAAGACTTTCTATAGATACATTAGTGAAAGGAGAAAGTCCAGAGGGGTATTGCTAAGCTTAATGGAGAAAAGGGAGCATGTGAGGAGGAGGACCCTGTAAAGGCATCTATCCTAAATAGATACTTTTGTTCAGTATTTACTGAAGAGAATGTAGGGCAGGGCCCACAGCTCAGCATCATGGACACAGGGGGGAGGGAGGTGAGCACTACTCCCTTCACAAAAGAAAGGGTCCTACAAGAGCTTGCTAAGCTCAGGGTGGATAAGGCAATGGGACCTGATGGCATACATCCCAGGGTACTTAAGGAGCTAAAGGTGGAACTCAGAGCCATTAGCAGAACTGTTTAGTGAGTCTCTGAGCACAGGAGAGGACCCAGAAGACTGGAGAAGGGCTCATGTGATCCCGCTCCACAAGAGTGGTAGCAGGAAGGAGGGGGGGAACTACAGACCAGTCAGTCTTACCTCAGTAGTGGGCAAGATTATGGAGGCACTCCTTAAGGAAAGGATAGTGCAACACCTGGAATCCATAGGGGCACAGGATCCAAGACAGCATGGGTTTACAAAAGGAAGGTCCTGTCAAACTAATCTCATAGATTTCCTTGACTGGGTAACCAGAGTGGTGGACCAAGGGGGAGCAGTTGATGTCACCTACCTTGACTTCAGCAAAGCTTTTGACACTGTTCCACATAGAAGATTGATAAATAAGCTGGGTAGGCTCAGGGTGGGTCAGAAGTTGGTCAACAGGGTGGCAAACTGGTTGACGGGCAGAAAACAGAGAGTGGTGGTAAATGGTATACAGTCAGAAGAGATACAAGTCACAATGGGGTACCTCAGGGATCAGTTCTGGGGCCAGTCCTCTTTAACATCTTCATTAGTGACCTTGCAGATGGACTAGAGGGTAAGGCTTGTCTGTTTGCAGATGACACCAAGATCTGCAACAGAGTAAATGATCCAGATGGGGTGGGCAGAATGAGAAGAGATCTGGATAAACTAGAAAATGGTCAGAAGAGTGGCAACTGGGATTTAATGCAAAGAAGTGCAAAATCATGCACATAGGGAAGAGAAACCCTGAAGCCACCTATAGGCTGGGAGGGGAGTTGCTAGCAGTCACAAAGGAAGAAAGAGACTTGGGCATCATCATCACCACTGATTACCTGAAATCATCCAAGCAGACCTCTAAAGCAGTAGGTAAGGCTAGGGTGGTGTTAGGGTGTATTAGTAGGGGTATCACAAGTCGTAAGAGGGAGGTAATAATCCCTCTTTACTAGACACTGGTTAGGCCCCATCTGGAGTACTGTGTGCAGTATTGGAGGCCACACCTTCACAAGGACATTAACCAAATTGAGGAAGTCCAGAGAAGGGCAACCAAAATGGTGCAGGGACTGCATCAGAAGACATATGAGGACAGATTAACAGAGCTCAATATGTATACCCTTGAGCAAAGGAGAGAGAGTGATATGATCGAGGCATTCAAACACCTTAAGGGCATTAACAAGGTGAAAGAGTCTAACATGTTTAAATATAAGAAAAATAGCAGGACAAGAGGACACAGCATGAGATTAGAGGGGCAGATTAAGGGGAATGTGGGGAAATTCTTTTCACAGAAAGGGTGGTGGATGCATGGAATGGCTTACCACAAGAAGTGGTGGCTATGAATACAGTGCAGGGCTTCAAACAGGCATGGGATAGGCATAAGGGAGCATTACAAACGACTATAAATAGATAGGCCACTGAAAGAGCAAAGGCCGATGGCACATTTATAAGGTAGAAAAAGAAATGGGCAGACTGGATGGGCCTTGCGGTCCTTATCTGTCATCAACGTCTATGTTTCTATGTTTCTATATCAGGAAGTGTCCACTCAAATCCTGGCCCTGTCTCCTACAGTACAACAAAGCCTGCCAAAATGGAGGGGGGGGGGCTCAAAATTGCTTCCTTAAACATCTGCAGTCTTCTCCCAAAACTGGCCTCCCTTCAAATCTTTGCCAGCCAACACAACCCGGATATCCTTGCCATCGTCGAAACTTGGCTGACACCTAATACTCCGGATCATGCCATCTCTATACAAGGCTACAAGATATTCAGGCTGGATAGGACCTCGAAAAGGGGTGGTGTGTATGCAATCTACATAAAGGACTACTTCACCTGTCTCCCTGGTTCTTACTCCACCACAGAAACCTCAGTGCAACTCCTCCCCTATCAAGTTACTACTTGGTGCCCAAAACAAAGTCCTCATGATTGCTGCTGTCTATATCCTACCAAAAGATCCTGATTCTGGCCTACAGGCTGTCCTTGAGTTCGTAATTACACAATCTTCTGACAACGAACTCCTTCTCCTTGGGGACTTTAATATAAATTGGCTTGCTCCTGATGCAGGGTCAACAAAGATGCTACCCTAGCAGCAAATTTAACACAAGTGGTAAACTCCCCTACCAGGAAAAACTACAAATCAGGGACCAGCACCCTCATTGACTGGATCCTTACCAGCCACCCTACCCGTATAACCAATGTAAGTGTTCTTCCTGACTCGCTAGTGATCAGTCTCCAATAATATGTACCTGGACAAATAAGTTTTGTAAGCCGCCTCCAAAAACCATCTATAGCAGAGTCCTACCTTATGGCAACCTTACTCATCTCAAGACCTGTCTTAGACAGATAGACTGGTCCTTGATTTACAAAACTCAAGATGTTGACCTAGCCCTTGATTACTTTATTACTACTTTCAACACTGCCTGTGACACCTATGCATCAGTAAGTAAAAAAGCGCAAAATCAAAGCACTCACAAATCCCTGGCTCATGGCGAAGCTATTGGCACAACTCAAAAGTAGGGATCACCTCTGGGCCACTGCAAGAGCTACTGGAACTCTGTCAGACATCCAAAAATATAAACAGGCTCGCAACCACTGTACTAAACAGATCCACTTGATGAAGAGCTCCTACTTCAAGAATGCCCTCTCCAACTCCTGGGGTGAAGGGGAAATCCTTCTGGGATAACATAAGACATATCATGTGTCAGCAGTCCAAATCCTCTCCTACAGTAATGAATGTGTATGGAACCACTACATTAGACTCAGAGATCATTGCAAACACCCTAAATGATACCTTCACGGACCTTAGTGGTGTCCTCTCATCTGATTTCTTCACTGATGCTGACCCTCCAATTTCTACTTCTACTACTGCCTCTCCAACCAAACCACCCTTCCATTTCAAACTAGTAAAGGCACATGAAGTCTATAAATATGTAAAGAAGGCCATTTCTAAGTCCTGAGCAAGCAGCGACACTATTGACCTTAACTTCTGTCCCTCACTCTGGAGGAAGTACTGCTCCCCCTCACAAAAATGTTCAATCTCTCCCTCTGCTACAGCCAATTCCCTAGGAAATGGAAGGCTGCAGTTTTCACTCCAGTGCACAAAAATGGTGATAAGTCACTGCCTGGTAACTATTGCCCGATATCAATACTACCACCTCTCTCTAAGGCCCTTGAACGCTTGGTGGCGGACCAACTTTCAGACTACCTGGAAAAGCACAACATCCTATGCACTCAGCAGCATGGATTTAGGAAAGGGCACACCACGTCGACTGCCCTACTTGAATTCTCAGGAGCAATTCACAATGCCATGGACAAAGGAAACCTAACTGGAGCAGTCTACATTGACTTAACCAAGGCATTTGATACAGTACACCATGGCCTACTTATCAAACAACTACTATCCCTAGGGCTCTCACAGGGTCCTGGTGACTGGGTAAAAAATTACCTTGCTCAGTGCTCTCAGTCTGTAAAAGTAGCTGGAGTTCTCTCAGACTCAAAACTGGTTGGCTCAGGAGTTCCCCATGGATCCATCCTGGGCCCCCTCCTTTTCAGCCTTTTCCTAAACTCCCTCCCCAAATCCTGCCCTGAACAAATAATCCTTTATGCCAATGATGCCGTGATTTTAGCCACTCATAAAGATCCAAACCTCTTACGCCTCAACCTTCAGCATGCTTTTTCCAAAGTTGAGATGTGGTTCCTTGAACATAAGCTGGTTCTAAACCACAAAAAAACTAAATCCATGCTCTTCTCTAACCCGCAAAACAAGAAATGGCAAGTCCACTCACCATTAATACATACCTGGGAAATACCCTTGAACAAGTGCCAATCTTTAAATATCTTGGAATCAACTTTGATCAAGGCCTAACTTTGCAACTCACATTGATAGTACAGCAAAACTATTAATCAGCTAATTGGGATTCTGTATCGAACCGACAGCCCTTACCCATTCTGCACTGAGGATTGCCATCCAATCCTCTATCATCTCAGTCGTTGACTATGGCTTAGTTATATATGGACCTGCCACTACTACAGCACTTAGCCCATTACAACATCCTCAAATAAAGCCTGTCGGCTTCTCACTGGTGCACATCGACGTACTCCACACATGTGAACTCTATGCTGACTCCAGGTTGGTTGCAACTCTCAAATCGTATAAAAAGTACCTTACCTGCCTGATGGCGAAAAATCCACTGGGCCTCACTTCACCTTGTATCCAAGACCTGTTATGCCCTGAAATGGCTAGCACCCATTTTACTAGAAGATCAGAACACAGCCTCCAAGTCCCCCTCATGCTGGACTTCTCAGGGACAAAGATCATTTGCCTATCGTGCCCTAGCTGGCTAAATGCCTCAGCACTCATATTACTGCCTCCACCTCTCTAGGTATTTTCAAATCAAGGCTGTTCTCTCACCTTGCCACCTCCAGCTCCTGTGACTGCCCTGATTAAACCTCCTATTTTCTCACTACCCACCCTGTTCTGTTATTTGACCAAGACATGTATGGGAAACCTTTTCTCCTGCTATTGTCTGCTCCCCACACCTTTCACTTACCTTCTCTGTTCTGGACGTTTTCCCTATTTGTTTCTCCTAATCTGGCATGACCTCTTTCTTGTAATAATAATGTGATTATTGATATCTCATGTCCTTTTGCACAAATGATTTGATATATATTTGTATATGTTTTCTCGCTCTTGACACAGCACAAATTGTTGTGTTATCTATGTAACCTTTTTTGTACTGTACCTAATTGAAGTGGAACCTTTGTAAAAGAGCCTCTGGCTCAAAGGTAGTAATTCCTAGAACAATAAACTAAACTAAACTAAGTTAATGAAGGAAAGGGTAGTAGTAAGCCTAGAAGTGGGGCGAGGGAGAGTGATGGAACAGAAGAGTGAAAGGAGGGAGGAAGGAGGCCTAGGCAAAGCTGAGGGCAGGTATGATCAGAGAAGTACAGGATGGGGCTGAGTAAGTGACAATGTTGTAACATGTGTGAGGAGGGGAACTTTAAGGTGGATTAAAGCATATACAAGGGCTGATTTATTAAGGTGATTCCAGTGTTCCTTTTTAAAGAGAGAATGACTTTGGGCCAGTCGGTTGCCTAAGGGAAGAGAGTTCCAGTATTGTGGGGCAGTGTGGGAGAATGCACATACACCAATGGAAGTTTTACACCTTGTTATGCAGAGGGGAGTTTGATGAATGGATCTAACGTCATATGAAGAGGTCTGTGTGTGTAACATGGACTCTACAGATATGGGGGGGGTCTACATCTGATGATGCCATCAATTAGAGACCCAATGTAGAAAAGTCGGTGGGTGGTGGAGGAGGGCCATTTTAGGTCAACATAAAGCTGGCAGTTATGCTTGCAGCAAGGGGATGATGAGGCGTAGAGCAAGATATTATTGTATGTGATGTTCCACTTGTGAAGAGTGGCTTTTGATGCATCTACATACATGACTGCTCTTGAGGTGTTCAATCTAAAAAGGGATCTAAAACAAAATTAAAATCCCCACTAATTATAATAAACATGAATGGATTATAGCAATCTGCTTGAGCTATCTGGGGAACAAAATTGACATGTCCACAATGGGGGCATACAGGTTTACAAAGAGGAGCTGCATGCCTACCAATTTCCATAAAAGGAGAATCCAGCATCCATCACTGTTCCTAGTAACTTTCTTCACTATCAGAGGCAGCCTTTCCTAACCAACACTCACACACACCCATATCTTGGTGGTCTAAGTGCTGGAGAAAGTCTGACCAACCCACCCTCCAAGCAGTTTACCTGCTTCTTTTTAAGTAGGTGGGTTTCTTGAAATAAAATCACATTTACATGAAACTAAATACAAGCATTTTTTTTCCTTTTTGCCTAGGTGATTCATATCTTGAATATTATAAGTGACTATCTTTAGGCTAGCCTTTTATGTCTTAGCAAACTTACTTACTGAATAAACTCAATCTAAGCAGAGAAAAGGTGACTATCTGTGTAGCACTGACAGGGTGACACCATAGTGTATACAGCATGAACATAATACTAAGAGAACCATACACATTTTGTTCAAAATTGCTAACAGAAATACCCCCCAAAAAATCCCCACACGCAACATGTCCCATGTATCTCCCAAGCAAATCTCCCTAAAGAAAACAAAAATCTTGAGAGTGCTACATTGAGAACTGCAATACTAACTCTTAAACAAAAACCTAAATCAGCCACTCCCTGAACATTATCTTTAACTAGCAAATGGAAGAGAAAAAAGAAAATGTTCAAAACCTCATCGTAGAGAGCAACAAAATCTCCCAGATAAGACCCCTACAGAGTCCCAAATAACTTCAGCTTTTGTAAATCTCTGGAGGGGAAACCAGCAGTCAAAGTGCTTATCTACCCTGACAGACAGCCTTCATAGGATCAACAAACCACAGTAAAGAGTCCGTTGATCAGTTAGCCACCCTTCTGAACAGCATCCATTGAAACCACTAACAATTCCAGGTCCACAAGACAGGAAGATTCCATAGGCACTGTCATCGGTGTTGGATCTGCTGAGGTGCTACCAGGATTTTTAGGATCCTCTGGAACCAATGCCAGTAGCTCCTTCTCCTTGAAATCAGCTCAGTCCATCCCTGCAGATTGAGAAGGCTCATCCATGAGGGACAACAATCTTCTGTGGTATTTTGGACCATCCCGCTGGGTTGGGAGGAGTGAAGACAGCTGTGAGGTGTCAATGCCATGACAAAATCCCATCTGTCAGTCTCATTAAAACATAGGGAGCGGTTAGGTCCCATATAGTGAGAGGTGTCTCTAATGTTTTGGTTTTGGTGGTATTCTGCAGCTACATTTTGTTGATTAGAGGGATGCACTTGGGAGATGGGATGTAAAACATTCCCTGAGGGGCCACACTGAGGAGAGCGATGACTGATCACATTTTCTGACTTACTATGTTGTATAGGAGGTGTAGCATACAGAAAACAAAATGAATCTATAGTAGTTGGAGCACCACCCCCTCTTCATACCCTGGATGAATGTCTGAGACATTTGAGAACAGTCAAATTTAGACTATTGACCATCCCGCAGTATAGACAGAGTCGCTGGGTACTTCATAACATATCACATTTTGCACTGGGCCAGTTCCTTCCTGACATGGACAAAACATTTTCAACATGCAGCCACCTCCTTCAAGAAAACTTGAAAAATATGAATAGTATGCCCATTTATGGTGCCCCTTTCTCAAGAGATTCATAAGATTTGTTCCTTAACAGAGAACCAAAGAAAACATGCCAGGATTGGACATGGTGGCATTGCATGAGCTGGTCTCAGTCCCAGAGACCTATGGTCCTGCTCAATTTCAAGAGTAGTGTTGCAGTAAAAATCCAAGACTTGCCAGATCAATTGTTGCAGAAACTCCACCATGTTGGCCCCCTCAGATACTTCCGGAATGCCAACAGTCCTCAAGTTGTTTCATCTTCCTCGATTCTCGCGGTCATCTACCTTTGCCCAATGTGCTTGTACTTATGTTTCTAAATGGTTAATTTTATCTGTGTGAGATGCCAAGTCTGACTATAAGCATGAATAGCTCAGAGTCTACTATGCATAACTCCACAGCATCCTTTCTTTCTCTGAATTGTGATACTGTGGTTTTAATATTGGGAATATCCATTGTGAGTGCTTGCAACATATTTTTTTAACTCTGTAATTTCAGCCCAATCAACTGCCATATGTGTCTCAGTCAGATGTGGTCTTGGTTGCCATTGAGGAAAAAAAGTTGTGCAGCCTTTTTCAAAAGCCAGAAACTCTCTTTCCAGCTGCTGGTCTTTACCCCAAAAGGGAGCATAGGTTAGTCACAAATTAGTACAGGCTGAAAATGAATGAAAAGAGGCCAAAATAATGTGTAAAATAACAGAGAATATTGTGGCTTAATGGAGCTCTCAGGCTAGGCAGCCATTAAGCAAGCTGGTCGTATGTGCACTACCATTTAATACCATTATGATTTTCTTGGTTTAATGTCTCATGTGAAGGACAGCACTCCCCAACAGTACCACACAGCACCCCCTAATACTGCACTCAGGTGCCAGTGTTTTTTTAGGAACAAGTCCAATCCTGCTGTGGGAGGAGAACCCACAAGCTTCTGGTCCAGAGGAGGATGTGCTACCAACTGAGAAATGCTGCACACCCCAGAGATATTTTTTGAGTATGTTTTTACTCTTCTAATCCAATATAGAAAGAATATATACCAAGATATAGCTTCTTAGAGGCTGATGAAGAAACTCGTGGTCTGACCTGGTCACTTAACTATCCATTATTAGGCCCCAGGGTTTTGAAAGGTGATGGGGAACAATGTTTGCAATCTGAGATGCCCTCCAGTGGTCTCTTCAGTATATATCCAATATTCTAATATGTGTGTGAGCTGTTTTGGAAAATTAATAATCTAACTGGGTTGCCTTTGTAACTACACTGAATCCCTCTCTCCTCACCAGTTGGTGCTTTCTCTTTTCATACTGCCTGAACATTCTATGACAGCAATCATACCAAGCCAGGCCATTCAGATTAATAGCATGGAATGATGTTACTGATGTCATAGAATGTTTTAAAAATATGAAAAGGAAAAGCAGTAGTCACTGAGGGTAGCCACTGAGGAGGGCTGAACTCGGATCTGCGGTACCACAGCTAGAGTGTGTATCAAAAATGGTCAAAGCATATTAGAATACACAACTGGCATGGAAAAGAAGATGGAAGGGCAAGAAACAACTTACTAATGTAAAAGAAAACATTTCCCAGCTTCTGTGAGTGAGTTATGATAACAACTTACCCTGAAGACTTTAGCACTGCCGGTAGCATAGCCACCAGTTAAGATTTTAAAGCAATCTGTATAAAGAATAGATACTAATGGTTGGATTCTTATCAGGTGATTTAGAAACAAAAGATGTGACCTGGTGATCTAAACATCCACTCTCAGGTCCCAGGGTTCTTAAATGAGTTGTGGTAAAATACCATGAAGACTTTAGCAGTTGCAGTAGCATGGCCCATAGTTTGAGCAGTTAAGATTTAAAGCAATGTGTGAAAAGAATAGATACTAATGGGCTGCTTCTTATAAGGTGATTAAGAAACAAAAGATTTGGCCTGGACAGTTAAATATCCCATTATTAGGCCCCTGAGTTCTTAAGTGAGTGCTGATAAAATATCATGAAGACTTTGGTGTCAGCAGTTACATTTTAAGTCAGATACACTGTGTGTGTTTTTACTTGATTATGGAAAGGTAATCCTGGCCAAGGAAGTATCCGCTAACTTCAGGAGTTTTGCTGTGGCACTGAGCTCATCACATAGATGAAAAGCACCAGATACATTACAGTATTTCAATTTTTTTGAATGAAAAATGAAAGGCACTTTTAGGTTTTAAATGAGTTTGTCCTTTTTCTGTACTTCTCACAATATCAACAAAGCAAGGAACAAATGCCCCCCGCCATACACACACAAACAAACAAAACACTACACTACACTGTGGTACAGCTATGTTTAGAAATGTAACATACTTGTGAACTGATTTTCATTTTTTTAAGACGTGCCTTAGATGAGTTGGCCATGGGCCATTTCTCTCTCACATATGTTGAAGTGGATGATGCAGCACCACAAGAGATGCATGACATCCCACTTTCTGAATCTGGTGGTAAGCTTGTTTTGGCCAACTTCACCATGGCAGAGTTGCAGAAAATGCCCCCCCCAACCCCCAGCAGGGAGCAGATTTTCCTTCACTTACCTGAAGGGATTTCTTCTGAGGCAGACAGCAGTGCCAGTGCATCAACCCCATCCCTCATCAGGTGAGAGGAAAATGGGGTGCCTTTACTACATGGCAGCACTTGACCCCCAGCCTGACTGCAGGTTCCCTATTGAGTTTGCTCCAGCCTCCTGTCCTGAACCAGAGACTGAGTGCATGCACAAACATTCCAGGCCAGTCACTGTGCAACTCAGGGCCTGCTCCACTGTGGTTTGCTTGCCTTCCCACACAATAAATGCTAGACAACAACTACAGGCCTACTCTGATAATTTGTTTCCCATACAGTATGTAGAATGCATAATATAACACACCATACTAATTGGTGAGCCAGCCTTACAGCAAGCATCCCTGTTAAATTAAGTGCTTTTCAAAAGCTGTAAAATTCGTTTATCATAAAACATAATTTCTGGTTGCCATTTTTGTTACTGAAGTTCTTTTTGGTTAGCCCTGAAACTAGTCTGTAGACAGTTTCAAGTCCAGTCAAAAAGAACTTCAGTAACAAAAGTGGCAAATAGAAATTATGTTTCATGATGACAGAATTTTATAACTTTTGAAAATACAATATAAATAACACACAAGACTATTTAATTTGGTGAGCTAGCCTTACAGCATCCCTATTAAAATTAAGTACAGTACTTTCAAGTCCAGCCAAAATGAACTGTTCAGTAACAAAAAGGGCAAACCCAAATTATGTTGCGTGGTAAAAGAATTTGATAATTTTTGAAAATACAACATTTTATATTCAAATAATATAACACACACCAGACTATTCAAATTGGTGAGCCAGCTGACCCTTGGGCCCCTACATCAAACATTCCATCCTCTTAAAACTAAGTACTGTAATTTTTAAAGCCTGTCCACAGTCCATTCCAGCCAAAAAGTACTGCAGTACTTGTTATGATATATAAATTCATAATTTATAGTTCTGAGCATACACTATAGTGATGGGATTCAGAATTTAATTATAATCTCATACTGCACCCCCCCCCAGTAAACAAAAAACATGAACACAATGGTAGGACATTCAAGAAGCAGCCTAATCTGGGAGGCCTGGAAATTCACTGAAATTATTAATTTAATCCACTTTAAAACAGGACAAGCCTACCTTACAAAATGAAATAATATAACCCACACAAAACTATTCAAATTGGTGAACCAGCTGGCCCTTGGGCCCCTACAACAAGCATTCAATCCTGTTAAAACTAAGTACTGTAATTTTTCAAGCCTGTCCACAGTCCACTCCAGCCAAAAAGACCTACAGTTCTTGTTATGATATATAAATTCATAATTTATAGTTTTGAATTTAATTCTAACCACATACTGTAGCCCCCCCAGTACAAAAAAACAAACAAACATGAACACAACGATGGCAGGACACTCAAGAAACAGCCTAATCTGGGAGCCCTGGAATTGGAAATTCACTGTTAAAGTATTAGTTTAATCCACTTCAAAACAGGGCAAGGCTTAGCCTACCTTACAAAGTTGATCCTAGTTGGAACAAAATGTTCTCCATCTGTCTCCAGTCTCTTCTCTGGTAAGCAGGAGTGGTGGTGGGTGCAGCTCTTCTCGACGATAGCTCTTCTTCACCCAAAGTTTTTTTCTTCTGTCCTATAGTGGTGGCCTCTTGAGATCAGGTTAGGTAGCAGCAGCAGATTTGCAGTGGTGGTCGTCGAGGATTGATGCAAAGTCAGTCAGCCAGCCAGCAGAGGTTGTCCGAGGACAGATAAGGCAGTTAAAAGCTAGGGTATTTATAGCCAGGAATAGCGGTGCCCTTCTTTTGTTTTTTCCCGCTACATATTCATATTTTCCAGGGCCAGACAGCAGAAGAAAATGATTGGTCCCTTTTTAAGGACCAATAAAAATCTATGAATTCCAGTGGGTGGGTACTGCCAGTCGGACAGCAACTCGACTGGTAGAAAATTAGCTAGTCAGTAATGGAAGCAACTGATTGGTGTGGCTTTCAATACTGACTGCTACTGTGAAAAACAGACTGAACTCCTGGAAGTCTAGCTGGGCAGGAAACGAGACCAGAAAGTGGCGGGGTCCCAGACAGTTGGAGTGGAGTGGAAGGGTGGAAGAGAGTGAAGACTGTAGGATTCTCAGCACTGCGCATTGGCTGCAGCTCCGCTCGGTCCTCCAGTCCTCAGGCTTCTGCATCTTCAGTCAGAGCATACATACTTAACTTTACTTTACTCAACGCGACAGCCAGGTAACATTATTTAAGACTTTGCTAATTTCTGCACTTCGCTACCTAACTGTGCCTGCCTTTTAATGAATAATCTGGGGCCCAGAAAAGAACAATTTGTCTGTTTTTCTTCTGATCTCAGTCAGACCGAACTCGTAGGCAGCGTGGCATTATAGACCAATCCCAGAGGCAACGTTTACATTTTTTTTTCTAGGTTGTTGTGTCTAGAGTGTGAACAAACCTAATTTTTATGCTGCTCATTGTGGGGGGGGGGTGCAAGAATGATTTAAGTGGGGATGGAACACCGCGTCAGTGCAGCATCATCCATGATCTGTAGCCCTGTGGTGGAAAACTGGAGCAGATGGGGAGGAAACCGGAGAACTGGACAAACAAGTAAAAAACCGGGCGATCCGGTCAAAAACCGGACAGGTGGCAACTTTATGCATAAATGTAAATAGGTGTGGTTGCTATAAAGGGCACTAAGGGGGTTACATATCTGTGGGATTTTATAAATGAAAAATGTACTTCTTCAGGCTGCACCGGTACCATAAACTTGGGACTAGTATGAACTGCAAGGGGACTTTATATGTTAGCTGCCATCTTTGCAGTCAGCCAATCAACAGCTAGTATTTGTCAAAAGGACTCCTGGGACTTTAAGAGACTGTTATGGGAAAAAGAAGGAATACATCTTGGTTCCTAAAATCAAGCTAGTTAAGGGACTTACACTGTTTTAGACAGCTTGGGCAGCCAATCAGATTGCTGGAACTTTGTTCCTTATTTGTAGAGGGACAGTTTGAACTTGATGAGAGTTGGGGAGTCTGTGGTCAAAGTCAGAAAGCTTCCTGCAGCTCGTGGAAACTTAGAGAGGAGCCTGCTTTGCTCTTCCTTGGGATGAACTCCTTGTGACTCTTTGACACTGCCAAGTCTGCAGATTGAGCTGCACTTCTCCAGAATAGGAGAAAAAGAAACGATTTTCCTGAAGCTAAATATCAGACTGAAGGTGGGATCAGAGCTTGAGTTCTACAACTTACATCTCGGTGGGAAACTGTTTTGCCTCAGAGACTATGGCCTAATTCACAAGCCTGGGGTCAACAGAATTGTCTCCATCCAACTTACCAGTGGGAGATCTGAGCTCTGTATTGCCAGCCTACATTTTCAGGACTGCAGATTGCAAGCAAGTCAGCTCTGCAGCCTAGGCTGGAGCTGTACCAAAGCTGAGCCTGTGATGCCAAATAAAGTGCTTAAGAGACTGTTGTGCTTGTGAGACCAAAGCTGCTTGATAACCAGAGAAGGGAGTCAGCTCCTGTGATGAAGATCATCACAGGTTGCAGCCATCCTTTTGAGGAATGCCTTAAAGTTGGGGGGAGTCATGCCAGTCCAGGTCCCTGGTCCCTGTGTCCTTGTATTTGTTGAAAAGGACTAAGTCATGCAGCCTGGAGCTACCAGCCAGACAGCTGAATCCTGCCTTAAGGGAAATCAGCATGGAAGTCATCCCAGATCCTGAAGTTCATGGTTCCAGAATAAAAGGGCCTGTCCCTGCAACCAATTTAAATTGTTTTTTCCATCTGATTTGCCTATCAGTTTCAAAATGCTGTTTGAACTGTCTTTGCAGGCCATCGGGCCTGAGGATTACAATTTTGTGGTAGTCAAAGGTTATTTAATTTGCTACAGCCACGGATAAAAAGAATTACTAATCAATATTTTATTTAAGGGCTCCAATTAGCTGCAAAGCCAGCCAACATGCAGTAATGCATCAGGCCTGCACCTAATTAAACTTTGTGCAATCACCAGCAAAAAGAGCTATTTTATATAGGGTCAAAAGTATTTTTTGCAAATTGCTTCAGATTCAAAAACAATGCCTTAGTCGTTTAACTAAATTGGCACCCTGTCCCTTGTTCAATTCCCCTAAATGAATCTGATTTACTGTTTGAAGGTTAATCTGGCTAATGAGCATATTCTTACTGGAGCTGGATGGATTGTTCTGTGTGAGATCGGGACCCCAGGATCAAACCTGCAATCCATGGACCAGGATAAATACGGACTTTGCCATTGAAGTGCAGTTCCGGGTCAGTGGAGATGCCATTTCCTCAATGTTGCTGTCTGCTGCCATGGGGGGTGGCATTGGCATGTACAGGTGGTTGGCATCATCCAATTAGGCAACAGATTTCGGGTGATGTACTTACGGTATACAACCATGCTCAATGCATAACGTGGCCCACATGAGAGAAGGAATTTTGGAGGAGCACCTCAAGCAAGCAGCAGCGACTGAGAGCCAAAAGAAGTTTATTTATTTATTTATTTATTTAATTTTGTTGACCTGGTAGGCCCACTGAGACTAGAAGTCCCTTTTTCAGGGGGTGACTGGAGGGAGAGGGGTTACAGATGGCAGCCAACTGAAACTGAACCAGATAAAGCTATTGGTGGTAATTTTAGTGAATGGGAGAAATTTGACTAGGACACCAGGAAAATTCCCCTACACTACCGTAGAGGGAGTTGCTGCTGTTTGAGCAGGCTACTGTCAGTCACAGACTGGCGACTGAGGAGAATGGTCATCAGTTGCAGTTGGAGTCACTGCCTGTGGCTCCGAAAGTGAGCATGGAGGAGTCTTGCGAATGGACTGAAATTATAATAGGAGATACTGGATATAAGGTGGATGATTTACCTGAAGGTGTAATCCCTGCACCTAGCATTCCTATAAGGGAGCATCAGCATGGAGAAATAGGGCCTGACGTGGAGCATTCCGGTAAGCTACGGGCTCGAGGCGCCAAATGGGAGCAATTAGCTGGTTCAGCTATGCCAGGACCTGATGTGGAAATTTTACTATTAAACAGAGCTCCAACTAATGTCAACCCGCAGTAGCACCTCAGCTGAGTCAGGCTGACGTAGGCCCTACCACGGCAGAAAGAATGCGGAAATCATTTTGGCTGCCAGATACGGATGCTCCCTTTCATGCAGAGACCTGGTCATGGGAAGATTTTTTTGCAAAGTTCTGGATAGAGTCAAATGGAAGAAGGGAGATAGGTGCCTTATCAGGACTGGACTTCTTTCACACAAGGTGAGCTACTGGAGTCACACAGTCCTGTACAACAAACAGCGGGACCTGAGCAGCATGTTAATATTGAAACTGCACCACATTCTCCTGATGTTACTAATGGATATTCTGTAGGGGAAACTGAAGTACCATTGACTAACAATCCACAGTCTGGCAGTAGTCCTCCCTCTCCTAGGCAAGAGAGGAGACAAACTGGCTCAATATTTTCAGAGTTATTTAAAAATAATAAAGTGGATCAGGCACTGAGGAGAAATGCAGTATGCTTGAGATACAGGGGTGGGTTGCAGGACCATCTGGACAGACAATATGTAGCAAAAATACTTTTAAAAGACTCTATGGGTTTTTCTGCCTTGGACATATATGCTTTAATTAATATCCGAGGCAAAGATACTTCTGTCATCAGTTTTAAAGCCTTTACTGGGCTTGGGAGGCAGTATAACACAGTGGTTTAAGGCTCTGAGCTGCAAATCTGGAGACCTGGGTTTGAATCCCACAGCCCCCACTTGCATAACCCTGAGCAAGTCAATTAACTTCCTTGTGCTCCCGGGTCGCACCTGTAAACAAGCTTTCAGCTTAGTGTGTCTCTCCTGGTTAAACAATTGGAAAAAATGACACATTCTGGAGAAAGTATGAAACATTGAGAAATTCACCATTATGGGTTCCTTTCTGGGCCATTCCACTCACAAAACCCCTTTATAAAATGGTTAATGTTATGTTCAGAAATGAAGGGCTAAACAGTCGGGTCATTTATTTTTGGTTAGAGAAAAAATGTCAAGTTTTGAGACCCCGTTGCAATAATTGATACTGAGGGAATATGGAGTTGGAGGTTCAAAGTAAAGTTACAGATGATTGGGGATGAAATTTTGCATATTCCCAACAGCTTTTTTCTGGGAAGGATAGAGGGGTAGTTTTCTATCCCAGGCAACCCAAAGCATGCTACAAATGTCGTAGTAGCAGACATTTGAGCAGCATTTGTGATAGGCTAAAATGTGCTCTTTGTGGGGATTATGACCATGACAGTTCAGTATGCAGAAATGTGTATAAATGTAATCTTTGTGAGGAGCAGGGCCATGCATGCCAGCAGTGTTCCTGGGCTGGATGTAACAGACAGGGAGGCCTAAATAAAAATGACCTAGTAAATGAGGCTGAGGAAAGGCACAGGCCTGCTAGGCCGGAACCACCAAGCCTTCAAGGCCCCCCACCTTTCCCCCTCAGATGGGGGTGTGGACAGGCAGGTGACAAACAAGGGGGATTCAGATTCTGAGCACCCTGAGTGTATGCAGCCAGGGGCCCCTAGCACATCAGGGGAAGACAGTAGAGAGCCAAACTTGCCCCCCCCCCTTGCTCGAACAGGAGTACTTCCAAAAAGAGTCACAAGATCTTCCAGCAAGGTTTCTGTTTCTGCACCCCTGCTACTTACAAAAAAATATTTTCAAGAGTTACAAGAGGTTGATGGAGGATTAGAATCTGATGCATCCTCTTTTTCCGGAGCCGTATCAGAAATGAAGTGTGAGGAAGACTTAGCAGGGATAAAGGAAACAAAGAAAAAGAAAGGAAAGATAAGAAAAGGAAAAAAGATAAAGAAGTTGTTTAGTTTGCATTAAACATATCATAACTGGCATCCCTAAATTTGGTCACTTGTAATACATGCAGGATTAAAAATACTAAGAAGAGATTGGCATGTTTAGGGTATTTTAAAACATTTTGATCAGATATTGCTTTTTTACAAGAAACCAGGTTTAATTCAGTACAAGATATTGTACAAACTAAAAGATTATGGCCTTGGGACCCTCTTTTTGGTCATTTGAGGAGAATGTGGCTGATGGGTTGGGTATACTTTTTAGGCATCCTGAGGTATAGGCATCCCGCTTAGTGGACCTTGTACCTGGCAGAGCCATGACACTCAATTGTTCATTTAAAGGTTTCACATTGAGACTTATAAATACATATTCGCCACAAAGTAAAAGTTACAGGATGGACTTGTTTAACCAGATCAAACCATTTCTCTTCACAAACAAGTCAGTGATATGGAGGGGGGATATATGAATTTCAGTTTGGACATTAAGATAAAGGATAATGTACAAAAAAGATCTATTGTGATTCTCATGTTTTAAGGGAGATATTAGAAATAACGATGATGCGAGATGCACCCAGGAAATTAGATAAAGAATGGGGAACGACATATAGGAGAAGTGCTTTCTCTACTAGGATAGATTATTTTTTTATTTCAAAACTCTTGACATTGTGAAAGGCAAAATGAGGAAATACCAACATGATAGGGCTACATCATTATATGCAGAATTTAAATATTGGCTCTTAACCAACCTTTTTCAGACCCCTTTGAGGCCTGTAAATACAAAACAGAGCATAAAGTAATGGCGGGCTTATTTGATGATAAGGGAGGTTTTAAACATACAGAGGTTGAACTCTTAGCAATTTTGAAGGGCTCTTTGGAAGAAACTTTAGGCACAGATTTTGTTCCTGGGTACACATGGGAACGTTTAGTAACATATCAAACTCCAGTGCTGTCAGACCAAACATTTAACGAAATTGATGGCCTAATTACACTTAAGGAGGTCCAGGATGCCATTGCAAATCTTAAAGCTGGCATATCACCAGGGGAGGATGATCTGACAAACAGATTTTTCAAAATATTCAAGGACAAACTTAATGAGATATAGGTAGACACATTTAATGAGGTTTTAGCAACTGGGAGAGTCCCACTGGATTTTACAAAAGCCATCATAATCTATTTGTATAAAGGGGAAGATAAGAAATACCTTAAAATTGGAGGCCTATAAGCCTCCTGAATACTGATTATAAAATCATATCATATATATTATGCAAAATAATGCAGAAAGCCACTAGGGAGCTTGTACACCCAGTACAGACATGTTCTGTTCCGGGGAGAAACATCCAGCAGAATTTAAGATTATTAAGGGATGTTTTTGAATATGGGAAACAGGGTAGGTTGCAAGGATTTGCAATGGCACTTGATCAAGCCAAAACCTTTGATAACATATCACATGGTTTTCAAATGGAATTTTTAAATAAATATAAGATACCAATTATGCTACAAAACTGGATTAAGCTTTTATATGAAAATGCAATTGATGTTCCTTCAGTTAATAATTTATTAGGGGATCCTGTGGCACTAAAAAGGCGGGGGCTAGACAGGGGTGTCCCCTTAGCCCCTTGTTATATATTGTTTGCCTAGATCCAATAATAAGAGTCATTCTAGATGACACCGAGATTAAAGGGTTAATGCTTGATATGGCTATATCAGCACAGAAAATCTCTGTTTATGCAGATGATGTATGTCTCTTAGTCAAATATGTCCAGTCTGGCACAAAGGCTTTAAAGAATTTTGAGGATTTTACCAAAATATCAGGGGAAGTTTTGAATTAAGACAAAAGCAAAGCATTACTAATAGGAGGTGGAGTAAAAATAGAGACTATAGCAGGAATACAGCAGGCTGTTGGTTAACTAGGATCTGCAGCTTATCCGTTAGGTAGGGAAATGGGCAGACTAGGTGGGTCAAGCGGTCCTTATCTGCCATCAAATTCAATGTTTCTGTGTTTCTAGGTGATGGATCAACAACTTAAAATCTTGGTAGTTTTTTGGGGGAAAGGGGATGTGGGATTAAAACACTGGAAAGAAAAACTTATGTTAGGGGAACGAAAAGTGTCATGATGGAAAACCTGGGCATTTGGAAAATTAAAAAGAGTCCATACAGTGAAGAAATGTTTACTTCCTATATTTTTGTATACAGCTCATATTTTCCCTATTCCAGCTCCTTTGGAAACAAAGCTTTTTAGTTGTTTTTTTTTTTCAACTGATTTGGGGAAGCAGGTTGACTCCTGTTAAAAGGGATTTTACATACCTTCTGGTCAAGCAGGGGGGGTTAGAGCTGGTGAATCCTTTAGTGTTCTTTCATTCTTTTTTATATTCTCCTCCTTGAGCCAGAGTATAGGGCCACAACAAATATGGGATCAGTGGACTAGAGACCTATTTAAGGATGTTATAGAAAATTGCATAACGGAAGTCCCTAAAATAAGAGGGAACAATTTAGTTCCATAATTTGCAGTTTTAACTACTAAGGAATTGAAAATGTGGGGCTTCAATAAAACTGATTTACTCAGCACACAAAGGAAAGCTTTATATATTAAGGTTATGGAAAAAGTCCATGCTCCTCGAGTGGATTTCCCTAGATGCCTTCCCACTAAGTTGGAGTATGCATTGCAACTTTTATGAAATAAAAGAATACCAGAATATGTGTGGGATATACAGTGGTTGAGCTGCCATGGCAGACTGGGAGTAAAAAGAAATTGGAAACATAAGCCTCTTTCAAATAGAATGTGTTTGCGACTAGAACGTAGAGAGCAGGAAGAAACATTGGAGCAATTTTATATTCTTTCCTTCTTCGCAAAGAAATTTTGGGCAGATTTGTCAACTAAATGGAAATGGGGCCCAGCAAAGTATATTCAGTACGAATGTCTTGTTTTGGGGGAATATACAGGTTTTATAGGAGATGCCATCCGAGCACGTTGCATGCTATTTTCTCATGTATAAAACATCACATGTGGCAGGTTAGGTGCACATTTTCTTTACAGCCTATAAATACACCAATGACTGTACTTTTGGCAAACATTGAGGCCATTTTGAATCAGATCAAGTAAAGGGAGAATGCACAATCTGATAGAGGAAAGTTTAATGATTTATGGAGCCGTATTTTGGTTAGAGTAAAAAGATGTAGTAATAGGGGAAAGGAGTCTGATTTTCTTGGGTTTGTGTAAAAGTTTCTTTTGTTTTGCATGTTTCTTTTCTGTATAGGATTTCTGTTTGTATTATTTTGATGTTGTTTAGAGTCTTCCCTGAGTTTTGAAACTGATGTTACGTTACTTATGCAAATAACAATTCCCCAACTCTTGTGGTAGGGGGCGCTGTTGCTGCTAGTCATGGCAGCAGTCAGTGAGAGCCTGGAGAAGGAGCTGGACGTAGAGGAGGAAGGAGGGTTCTTTCCTCCTCCTCCTTCTCTAAGGCCTGGAATGCAGCAGGTGGGAGACCTGCATTTGGAAGGCATTAATGGAAATGCTGCTTTGAAGAAGTCTATACAGGATGAGTAAGTTGATGATTTTTTGTGGCTAGACTGCAAGAGGAGGCAATTGCTTGAGGTAGTAGCACATCAAGAGGCTTTGCTGGTAAAACACAATGCACATGAACTTTCATAACAGTCAAAAGAAGGACACCACAGATTAACTTGGGTGGAGGAAGCAACTTCTGAAGATGGGCAATTGGCAAGCCAAATGGAACTGGGAGCTTTAGAACAAGTGTTTCCTTGCATAATCCCTAGCGATTCTACTGCAATGAGAACTGACAAGCAGAATTTACCGATGACAGGCACTGACATTCAGCTGACTCTGCTGAAGTGGCAACATCAAAGGCTTTAACTGCCACATCAGCTGCAATGCTACATGCCCAGATGTCGACTCAGGGACTGCACTACAGACCTCTGACCCACCCACACCTAAAGACAGCACTGAAACATGGTCAGTAGATGTAGTGCTATATGTCACTGGATGGGAGAAAATGACAGATGGTAAGCAGTGGGCCTCAGGCATGTCTCCTATTATGGTGCCTTTAGCAGCTCAACAAAAAACGATAGACTTAGCAGAGACTTTTTCCTCATTGCACCTGACATAGGAGTTAGCTTTGGTAGGACAACCTGAACTAAATTTAACTAAGCAAAGAACTCCTGATGCTCCTCTAAATCAAAAACCAGAGACTGCACGTAAATATTTTGCATCATTATTTCATCTGCCTGTTGCTCCAGCTAAACACCACAATGCGGTATGGCTGTTATATAAAGGGGGACTGAAAAATGTACCTGACAGGGTATATGTTGGGAAAACTTTAATTAAAGACTCTTTAAGATTTTATGCAGCAGAGATTTATGCTCTCATACATGTCTCAGGAGGGCATACCTATGACATCAGCTTTAAAACATCTAACAGCTTGGAGAGATTTTGGAGGAAATATAATGAACTGAAAAACACTCCACTATGGGCCCCTTTTGAAGCCATACCCCTTACTAAGCAGGCAATTAAACACATAACAATACTTTTCAGGAATGAGGGAGTGAGTGTGTGTCATGGACTTGACTTACTGGATAAAGCAGAGGTGTAGAATTTTGGAAGGACCAACAGCGATTTTTGACAGTGAGCAGTATTGGGTAGAGGGCTGGAAATACAAAATAATGCTTAAATCAATCTGAGAAGGTCTGCAACACTTAGCAAACTTTTTCTTTCTAGGGCATGATAGAGGGGTATTATTTTATGCAGACCAACCAAAGGCCTGCTACAAATGTGGGTCTGAGGGTCACATAAGTAGCTTTTGTGACAAAGTGAGATGTTCTTTATGCATTGAGCTAGGTCTTGTCAGTACACAATGTCTGAATGAGTCAGTCTCTAGCCTGTGTGATGAAAAATGGCATTTATATCAACGTTGCAATGGGCAGTGCATAATACTAACCTGGGGCAGACAGTGAGGAACAAAGATTCCTAATTGCTGTAGCACAGAGACAGCAAACAGCAAATGTACATACTTCCACTCCACTAGCTCCACTTGTGTAAACAGCAGAATGCCATACTCACCTTATGGTGGAGGTATGTTTTTTTTTTCTGCTGTGATGTCTTCTTGTTTGGTGGTGGTGGTATGAGGGAGGGGGGTGGGCAGAAAGAGGGAGAGGAGGCCATTCCATTGTACAAAACAATGGGTGTGGGGGCTTACTGTGAGTGATGACATTGCAGTCTTTTTTTCTGCTGAGGAGCTGGAAGCAGTGTGGGAGGAGGATAAATGTGTAATAATCAGAGTACAATATTTCTTGGCTTGCATTGTTTCCTATACAAGTGATCAAAATTTGCCATTATAATTGAGGGCTAGTGCAACTATCTGCGGCTAGTGCAATTTTGAATCAACTTGCCCTGCTGGCTAATGCAAAAAAAGGTTAAGATTGACCCCTGTTCCTAAGTATTTGAAAGACTGAACAGTTTCAAGGGTTTCCCCTGATGAAGACCGAATAAGAAGTGAATCACTAGGAACTGCTTTCAGAGAGAGGTTGCTATAAAGCATTGCCTTTGTTTTTTTTGGTATTAAAGACTAAGTGGTTCTTAAGAAATCATTTTTCTAGTGAATGGAATTCCAATTCCAGGTTCTGATTTAATCATTGGACATCACCAGAGGATCAGTATAAAATGGCATTGTCCACATAAAGTTGCACAGAGGACCCACCACAGTGCTGTGGTAAATTATTTATAAATTACGAGAACAAGTGGGGCCCCAGGATAGATCCCTGGGGTATGCCGTGAGATATGGAATTAAATGAAAAGAGAGCACCAGGCCATTTTACTCCTTGGGATTGGCTGGACAGATATTTATTGAACCAGGAGAGTGCCTGTTGGTCCAGGCCTAGGGAGTGTAGCTTGTGCAACAGGAGATTATGATTTACTAGATCAAAGGCCTTCGTAAGAGCTACAGATATGACCCTGGTACACAGCTGTTTGTCAAGAGCATCAAGGATATCTGTGGATACCTTGGTAAGGGCTGTGGTGGTGCTGTAATTTTTTCTGAAGCCACGCTGGTAATCGGTTAGGATGTGGTGATGTTCCAGGTAAGATTGAAGCTGGTTGAAGAGTATGTATTCTTGTATCTTGACAGGTGGGCAGAGGATTGATATGGGCCTGTAATTTTTTACTGTGTGCAGGCATCCCTTGTGCAGCGGAATGACAATGGCTACTTTCCATTTTGCCGGAATACTTCCACTGATGAGACACTTGTTTATTAGGTCACGTATGGAAACTGCAAGGACTGGGGCTCCAAGGTTTAGAAAATAAGGTTCTAAGGAATCAAAACCAGGGGAACCATCTTCCTTTAGTTTTAGAAGTAATTGCAGCACTTCTCTACGAGTAGCAAGCTTGAGGTGAAACTTAGGGCGAGAAGGAAGCTCCCTGCTTGGGAGGTTGGTGAGGTCGAAGTCTGAGGAGGGAGTAAAGTGCGCGGTGTAGCTAGTGAGATTTGTGAAGAGATTATTTAAACCAAGAATGCATTGGACAGTCACAAGGCAATTCTGGTGGGGGGGTAGGAGGAAGTAGGCTGTTGTTTAACTAGGATCTGCAGCTTATCCATTAGGTAGGGAAATAGGCAGACTAGGTGGACCAAGCAGTCCTTATCTGCCGTCAAATTCTATGTTTCTATGTTTCTAGGTACCCCTCCCCCCTTTTGGATCAGCCTCACACAGAAATGAGCAATGTGGAGGTAGTGACAACCCCTTTAGAAGAAGCTGTCGAAGTTATGCCCCCCTCCATGATCAAAGCTACTAGAAAAGGCACATTAGCCTGAAAATAGCCTGATAAAGCCATACCAGCATCCAAGCTAAGAAAAGCCCATACAACCCCACTGCAGAACAGATATCAAAACATCCCTAGAGATGATAGTGATTCTGAGGAGATTTCAGATTCCTCCTCTATGGTATCCATGAGAGAAGTAGTTTCTGGTATAGAAGAAGGACCCCCATGAAGCAGCAAATTGAAAATCAGGTGAAGAAACAAAAGCCAAATGTTAAATATAAAACTAGATTTGGCACTAGAAGTGAGGTTAGGAGAAAATGAATGTTGTTTTCAAAATGTGTTGTGTTCCTTTCTTACTTCTTATGTCCCTTTTCTGTCACTCGATTAATGTAAATAGCATTAAGAGCCTAAAGAAGAGGTTAGTCATTGTTTCAGCTTTACTTATGCACCAGCCAGCCATTCATGTTTTACAGGATACTAGGTTGCATATGATATCTGATATCCAGAAGGCAAAAGCTACTTGGTATGTAGGGTCATCATACTGGTCAAAAGGTACAAACCAATGTTAAGGAGTAGAGATTTTGTTTCATAGTTTGAACTTTAACTGTATCAAATTGCTGGATCTGGTACCTGGAAAGGCATTATTACTGGATACAGTATCTGTTACCAAGGGAAATTGTTTTGCTTAATTATTATACATGCTATTAAGTCTAAGGCAGAAAGAGTATCCTTTTTTAAGCGTATACAGCCATATTTGCATACAGTGCAGGCAGTAATTTGGGGAGGGGGACTTCAACTGTGGTTTGGAAAAAAGGGCTAGGGGATCACAAACTAAAACAATGAAGGTCTTTTGTGACATGAATTGCCTAAATGAGGTTATAAAGAAAGCAGATTTACTTGATGAATTACTTTCGCAGTTAGGAGCAGTAATTCCCACATTTCACAAAGGTCCTCTGTCTACAAGAATTGATTTTTTTCTTTATATCTAGAAACCTGCAAATTTCAAGTGTGGCTATGACAGTAATGGACTTTTCAGACCATTCATTACTCTCAATAGGGATAGGGGCAGGAATTACAATAGGACGGGGTATGTGGAAATTGAACTCCTCCTTATTAACTAATGAGAAATGCTGTACACCAATCCAACATTTCCTTTTTGCAAAAAAAACTATATTCTTTCTGTATGATTCTCCTATTCAATGGTGGGAGGATGTGAAGCAGGAACTCACTGTCTTATTAAAAAACCTAAGTTAAAAAGACAAAGGTGAGCAGTATCTACAACATTTACAAGATAGAAAACAACTTCAAAATGTAGTCTCTTTATCACATATTTCAATGCATAATTACCAAGAACAAATTTTGCACATAAAAGAAACAATGTTAAAATATCATCAAAAAAAGCAGATGCTTTGAAATTCAGCAAAATTTTGGTTTGCATGGCACAATTTCAACAATATGCCATATGATATCTGTAAACAAACGGTGCAACAAAAACAAATGGAAAGTTTGCAGGATCATACAGGGCAGGTCCACAATGACCCAGGTAAAATTAATGAAATTGTAACTACATACACCACAGCTTTTTTTTCAGAAAAATAAATAAATATTGAGAAAATGCGACATTTTTTGCAAGATGTTGACGTTTCTGATTATCCTGTAACTCTTGCACATGAAATACTCACATATATTGATTCAGGAGAGGTCTTAGAAGCAGTTAGGACACTCCCAGTAAACAAATCCCCGGGCATAGATAGCTTGACTACCGAAATTTATAAATATATAATAGAGACATTATCGGCACAGCTTGCTCAAGTTTTTACTTTTGTGCTTCAGAATACACTACCACTCAATAAGGCACAGGGGTCATTAGTCTACATACATAAATCAGGTAACAGGCAATTATGAAACAATTGGAGGCCTATTTGTCTGTTAAATATGGACTTTAAGCTAGTAGCTACAATTTTAATTACTAGATTACTACGTATAGCAGAACATGTGATTAGCCAAGCTCAAGCATGTTCTGCTAAAAATTCCACTATTCTTGAGCATTTGTTATTGCTTAGAGAAATCATCACTAGACACAATAAAAATGAAGTATCAGGGTTTTTGTGTTCATTAGACCAAAGCAAGGCATTTGATTCGATCAGCCACATGTACTTTTGGGAAGTACTAAGTTCTTATAAAATTCCACAGAAATCTATAAAATGGATACAAGTTCTAAAAAAAAAAACATGGGACAGCAATAGTAACACCACTAATTAATGGGCAGTGAGGGCCAATAATACCTACAGAAAGGGGGAGGTCAGACAAGGCTGTCCCCTCAGCCCACTCCCATATGTATTTTGTATCGACCCTTTATTAAGGAGAAGTAATGCCCCTACAGGTATCAGGTCTTTGCAACTGGATACACTTCAGAGCCCAAGTAAACGTCTTGCCTACTCGGATGATTTATGTCTTCTGCTGCCGGAAGAGACTTCAATAGTAACAGCTATAGAAACTTGGGAGCTTTCCTCTTCAGTGTCCGGTACAAGTTTAAACAAAGTGTCATGGTGTACAGCTAGGGGCGCAGCGACAGGAGGTAACAGTGATATCTGGAATTCCTATTCCTTAACAACTGATAAAGATTTTAGGTTTATACTGGGCAAAAGGAGAATTAGATGTATTAAACTGGACACCAAAATCTGAAGTAGGAAATACTATGGTGTCTAAGTGGAACGGTTAGAAACTTAATGAAAATAAATGTATAGTATTGATTAAAACAAAGTTATTACCACAATTCTTATATGTGAGTAAAGTTTACCCGCCTTCTAGGAAGCTGGAAGTAAGTCTGCTGAGCTTTTTTTTTCGTGCAGTGTGGGGAAGCAGACTAAATCCCATTAAAAGGAATATAACATATTTACCATTTAAATTAGGAGTTTTAAATGTGGTTAACCTTATTGTGTTTTATTATGTTGGCTCGCACATGCACAGCCAACATATTGGGGTAGTAGCACATTTGGAGGCACGGTCACTATTGGGCGAATGCAGGTCACACATCAGTAGGTGTGTTCCTCATTCCCCAATCAGCCTGCATGCCGGTGCCACACCATGTGGGTGAGCACATCTAAGAAAAGGTCTGCTGCAATTTGAGCAAAGCTCGTCACACACAGTGGACCTCCTGACGTGCTTACCCTGCTGAGACAGAAAAAAAACATGGCATCACACTGCCAGACATAATGCCAACTTCGGGGGTGCCCATTCCCCCTGTTGGCATGCCCTGCCCCCAGTGTATATGCCAATGGGGGAGCCCACTCCCTGTCAGCATACTGCACTCCCTCCCATTTGTTATATGCTGAGGAGGGTGCCCAATCCCCTCTGCTCTTGCCCCCACTTTCCTTGTGTGCCGACGGGGTATCCAATCCCCCGTCGGCTAAAGCACCCCCCAAAAAAAAACACTTAGGTGGCATGCTGGGAGCCCACCCCAGCATGCCAAATTCCCTGAAAAATAAAAACAGTCCTGCAATGGTTTGTTTTACCTGTGAAGAAAGAAAACAGTCCTTCGCTGTCTCCTTGCTCCCCTCCCATAACCTGCGCTCACCCTCTGTGCACCCTGCATCCCCACACCCCCACACCCAATACTTACCTCCAGAGTCCGGTGTGATGATCTTCGGTGGACTGGGAACACATCTGCACTCTTCAAAGCCGACCAAGAACTGAAGAAATGTCGGTAAACTGTATAATGGCATAAATAGTTTTTTTTCAACTTTGGTGCATATCTCAGGCATTTTTTGGATTTTTTGAACCAAATTTTCAACATGGGGTTATTGCAACCCCTCCTCATGAATTCAGTCACTGTTATGGCATTATTCAGTCCCAAAAGGTGATTTTGCGGTCACTGCGCGGAATCACCTTTCAGGACCGAGTAATGAAATGACAGTGCCACTGTTCATGAGGGGGGCTCTCAAAAAGCCTATGTTGCAAATTTGGTGGAAAAAATTCCCAAAATGGCAGTTTTACGAGCGTGTGTTGTGCTGTTTCCATGCACGCTCGTAACTTCATGCATTTGTAATATTTTCTCTCCAGATTTTCATAATTGGCATTTTTCCACACCTCCTGATGAACAGTACAGCTGTCATTTTACAAATCCTGGATGAAATGTGTTTTCGCACATCCGGCGCAGAATAGCATGGTCGCTGTGCGAAATCAGTTTTCAGGACAGTTTGAGGAAATGTCGGTGACACTGTTCATGAACAGAGGTACAAAAACGCCTGTGTTGAAAATTTGGTGCCAGAAGTCCATAAAATGACTGTGTTACAAGCATGCATTGCACAGCTTCCACGAACCCTTGTAACTTCGCAAATTTGCAATATTTCCATGCCAGATTTTCAACACCTCCTTCTGAACAGTACAACTGTCATTTTTGACATCCTGCCCAAAATATGTTTCTGCACCTGTGACGCACAATGGCGTGGTCGCTGTTGGAAATCAAATTTTGGGATAGATTAACAAAATCACAGTGCCACTGTTCATGAGGGGTGGTCCAAAAATGCCTATGTTAAAAATGTGCCTAACAAACTCCCCAAACTAATTGGGTTACGGATGTGTGTTGTGCAGTTTCAATGCATGCTCATGACTTTACCAATTTTTCATATTTTCACTCCAGATTTTCAGTTTTGCCATTTTTTTTTGCCTCCTCATGAACAATACAGTTGTCATTTTCCACATCCTGCCCAAAATGTGTTTTCATCCCTGTGTCACCAAATGGCATAGCCACTGTGCAAAACCACCTTTTAGCTAACAAACTGATTGTGACGCTTTTCATGAGGTGGGCTTGCAAAAATCCCATGTTGGAAAATTGGAGTGAAAATACCAACACACTCCTATGGTGTTAGGGTTCCCAACTGTAGCACCCCACCCTGTAGAGACTGACAGGATTCAGGGGTGTGACTTGGGAACATCGGCTGTAATGCTTACGCCATTCCAACCCCACCCCCACCCTGCAGCCAGTGACAGGCATCGTGGTGTGCCTTGCACTGTTTGGCCACCCAGTTCACCCCATTCTCCTATACTGCTCCTACTTCAATGTATTTCCTTATGAAATGGGGTAAGTACAATGCCCAAAGACCCCAAAGCACACCACAACACTTGTCAGTGTCTACAGGGTAGGGTGAGGTACAATGGCATGAGCGTTATAGCTGATGACCCAAAGGCACACCCCAATGTCTGTCAGTCTCCACCTGGTGGAGATGGGGTTGGCATCACTTCAACACTTCACTGCCATTCTTATTATGCATCTCTAACTCCAGCACTGCCATTGCCAATGCCAGCAAGACAACATTCGGCATTGACAAATGCTTGTTATTGTATGTTTTTTTATACAAATATTAGGCCTTTATTAATAAATCAGGATAATATATGGGTCCCATATATGTATAATGCTGACCAATCATGGTTTCAAAGCTGGGAGGGGTCCAAAGCAATAAAGCTTAGACAAGATTCCACCCTCCCAAACTTTTATAGAGAAATTTTTCTTAAATTAAGAACTTGGAATATCACAAGTCAGATGATAATTGGTAATAGTAGAACACAATTGTATAGAAGTATTATTGGTGCCAGCTTTACAGAACCTGTGACTTTTTCCTTATGACCAATACATTTGCAGAATGCACAATTAGCTTTATTAACGAATAACAGGGACCATACAAAAATGTAGGACTTCCACTGGCTTAGTTGCCATGGAAAGATTAATGTAAAAAGTAATCAGAAGTATAAGCAACTTACAGAAACATATTGCATACAAAAGGACTGTGTGCAATGGAAGGAAACTATAGAACACTTATTTTTCACTTGGTACTTTTATCCAAGCATTTTGGGCCGATTTAGCAGAACATTGGTCTGTCTCTAATTTTTCTGCAATGACATATCCTGAACTCATGCATGACATCTTCCATAGAGGTTGGCAGAAATTTCATGAAAGTACATTGAATATAATTTGCTTAGTGATAAAATGGTATATTTGGACTGCAAGGTGTGGGTTTATGTTGCAGCAGAAAGACAGACCAATTAATGTAATAATAATGAATATCACTAGAGAATTGCAGTTAATATTCTGAGAAGAATGTAAAAATTATCCAAGACATGTACTGGAAACACATTGTTGAAATTTACCTTGGATAACTACTTCTGATGTTACTATAACATGAATGCATTTGTTGTAGAAATGTCCTTAACTGTTGTTATAAAGCTGAAGTAAGCTTGTAAATAATTTTCCTTTTACTCAAACGTATTTGTATATTTTATTTGTATGATTTATTTCTCTAATAAACTCCCCTACTCTTTTCGAGAAGTGCCTTGGAATGTTTTATAGCCATCTGAACTACCGTCAGAACAGGCAGCTGGGACCTCAGTTTAACATCTCATCCGAAAGACAGCACCTCAAGAGTGCAGCACCCCCCCTCATGCTGCACTGCAGTGTCAGTATTGGGATATTAACCCAAGTGCCTGGTGTGGGGATATAACCCACAGCCTTCTGATCTCCCAGCCTCAGAGGTGAGTGAGCTACCTGCTGAGCCACTGAAGTTGCCCAAAAGAAAAAAAAATACTTTTTGAGGGGAGGAAAAAGAAACTAGAAAGGAGACCTACTGGAGCAAGGTGGGGGGAGAGAAATTGATTGTCAAGGTAGGGTGATAGCGGGAATGGACTGAGACTGGAGAAAGGAGGAATCCAGAGGGACTGGTGTGATAATGGTGGCCTGGGTGGCTGCTGGTGGGGGGGGCAAAAGGCAAGCAGTGTGACTGTGTGTACATGTGCCAGGGCAGGCTGGCAAAATATTTTACTTGGCCATTCCAGATCAGGAGGAGAGAGGGAGAGACTACTTGGGGCCCAAGATAATTTTTACAGTTACAGAAAATCCCAAATGAAAGTTTTTTCTTTATTTTCTTGGCCTCAGACAGTGTGGCTGTGTACATAAGCAAGGGCCAACTGGAAAAATAATTGACTTTTGCCTTTCCAGATCCAGAGGAGAGAGGGAGAGAGTACTGGGGGCCCAAGAAAAATTTTACAGTTACAGAAAATCCCAAATCCCAAAATGAAAGCTTTTTTCTCTTTTCTTGGCCTCAAACAGTGTAGTTGACTATGTATATGAGAAAGCACAGGCTGGAAAAATCTTTAACTTGTACCATTCCTGATCCAGAGGAGAAATGCAGAGACTATAGTGGATCCAAGAGAAATTTTACAGTTATATAAAATCCCATTTTTTTCCTGGCTTCAATGTGGCTGTGTGTACAGGGCAAGGGCAGCAGGGTGCCAAAATAAATCTTTAACTTGTGCCATCCAATCATGAGTCACAATCACTAATTAACATTCACCAATCAATCAACCAATCAATCAATCAATCAATCAATTGTGCTTGTTTGCTGAAAGGCATGTGAGCAAATATATCCATTTTCACAAAGGTCTAGTGGGGGAATACAACATAAAGATAATCAAAACATAACAAAGTACAGCAAAAATTGGTCAACAAATTCACATGGGTCACAATGTCATGTAATACAAAAAGGCAAAGCAACATAAATGAAGGATTCAAAAAAAAGAATATTAGGCCAAAAGGTCCAGAAGAAGATCACAAGATTAATCTAGAATTAATAGGCATCCGCAACTTGTATATCACGTAGGTAGTCAGTTTTTGCCACTCTAATGGCAGATTTGCACTTACTGTATTACAGAGAGACCTGTACAGGGACAGTTGGGAAGGCTCTTTGTGCATCGAATAATGGGCCCAGGCTTTCTCCTTAGTTCCCATCAACTTAATAAAATCAGGGGTGACCCATTCATTAATTTTACTCCTTGTTGTAATTTTTTTTTTTTGAGTGGAGCATGTTTTTTCATAGATACTGACAAAAATGCTGGAGAATGTCTGGAGAATGTAGGATACAGTCAGAGTCTCCTGGCCCCACGGTAAAGGATCAGTCAACAAGACTGAGATCTCAGGTTATGAGATCAATCTTCTGATCAGTCAGTCTCCTGGTAAATATAAAAGTAGGTGAGTGCTTGGGTAGTCAGGCTGACCAAAGGCAAAATATTGCACAATGATCACTGATAAAGTAGGACAAAACTCCAGAGTTAGGGATGTGGGTGGGATGTGAGACAATAATCCAATCAATAAGTGTTTGGGTGCCTGTTTCATAGTTCGATCTCATGGATGAGGTGATGAGTTGGTGGGGATCTAAATTTGCGATAAAAGATTTGGTGGAGTCAGCTTGGCTGGAGATCCAGTTAATGTTAAACTCCCCAAGGAGGATCCACTCTCTATTGAGTGGGAAGGTGTGTTTGAGGGCTAGTACTGACTCAAGATCAGAGAGCAGGGTACCCAGGGGAAGAAAGGCAGTGGTGCGGGTTTTGTTTGGGCTTAGGAAGAGGTGGATGGAAAGAGTTTCCAGAACATAAAATTCAGTTCTTCGAATGTGTTCAGTGAAGGAGAAGTTGTTGGATACATAGAACATGCATCCCCCTTCTTTTTCTCAGCCCATCTTTCCTGAGTGGGGTGTAGCCACTGAGATCAGTCTCTCCATCAGAAATATTGAGGGAAAACCTCATTTCAGAGAGAGAGATCACAATAAAAAGGTCATGATCTCATCCAGCAGGGAGAGAGAGAGAGACTACAGGGAGGCTAACGATAAATGTAACAGTCCCATAAATCCAAAATAAAATGTCTTTTCCTGGCTTTTGTGTGACTGTGTGTACAGGGCAAGGGCAGCAGGGTGGCAAAATAAATCTTTGACTTGTGACGTCCAGATGAGAGAGAGAGAGAGAGAGAGAGAGAGAGACTGTTGGGGGAAGGGCCACAATAAATGTAACAGTCTCAGAAATCCCAAATAAAATTTATTTTCCTGGCTTCACTGTTGCTGTGTGTACAGGGCAAGGGTGGCAGGTTGGCAAAATAAATCTTAACTTGTAATGTCCAGAGGGGAGAGAAAGAGAGAGAGAGAGAGAGAGAGAGAGAGAGACACCATGGGGGGCCCAGAATAAATGTAACAATCCCAGAAATCCCAAATCAAATTTATTTTCCCAGCTTCAATGTTTTCCGTGCGTACAGGGCAAGGGCAGCAGGGAGGCAAAAAAATCTTTCACTTGGGCCATCCAATCATGAATTACAATTACTTGTTAACGTTCATTCATTATCTCATCGGGGAGAGAGAGAAAGAGACTGCAGGGGGGCTGATGATAAATGTAACAGTACCAGAAATCCCAAATAAAATGTATTTTCCTGACTTCAGTGTGGCTGTGTGTACAGGGCAAGGGTAGCAGTGTGGCAAAATAAATCTTTGATTTGTGATGTCAAAGGGGGGGGAGAGAGAGAGAGAGAGAGAGAGAGAGAGAGAGAGAGAGAGAGAGAGAGAGGGTGTCCCAGGATGAATGTAAAAGCCACTGAAATCCCAAATATTTGTTTTTCCTGACTTCAGTGTGGCTGTGTGTACAGGGCAAGGGCAGCAGGGTGGAATAATAAATCCTTGCCTCGTGCAATCTAATCACAAATCACGATGACTTGTTAATGTTCATTCATGATTTTTTGTTTAAAAAAATAAATACTGTTCAGATAAACAACATACAAGTTGAGGCATCTGTGCTGTTTGTGACTTGTAGCAGGTTGTTTTCAGTATAACACAAGTAAAGTACAAGTACCGTACACACGTGTCATCATCATCATAATCATCACTCATTCCCCATTATTCCTCATTATCATTAGTTTTATAGTATATCGTGTTACATCACATATGAGCATTAACCAACCCCTAGTGTGGGACTGTGCTGCATGCGGCTATATGCACCAGATGTATCTGCATCTCCAATTCAAGTTCTGAGGCACACTTAACAGTTGCTGAATTTGGTCACTTAACAGTAACTAACTGTACTGTAGGAGTCAGTCCAGTAGTCTTGGAAGGAAGTGGTGGTGGACTGCTGTGCTGTCGGTGGCCCGTGAACAGTCATGTGTCATGACAGTAAATTTGTCCCTGTCCTGTGAGTGCAAGTCATCAGAAGGATATCATGTTAGTTAGAGGGATCTTTTGTTAAAGGTTGGAACACTGAGAAAAAATGGATCAAAGTGTTGATGAGGGGCATTCTATTTCTTAGGTAGGCAGTGGCACTGCAAAAGACAGAAATCAGCCTGAAAAGGGAAAACAAAATCAACCCCTCAAAAAAGAATTTATTAACGTCTAACGTTTTGTCTTCTAAGCAAATGACTGAATCCAAAAAAGGTGAATGTCTTGGATTATTGTCAGTCCCAAGTAAAAAAAATGCTGTCTAGTTAAAAAACTAAAGGCGTGGTGGGTACTACCCACAAAGAAACCCGACGGTATGGAAAAATTGCATACAGTACTATACTACTGCCAGTCCCTCATCCGATTCTTCTGAGGTCAAACCCAACAAGGGTAATAATAAAGATGAAGAGAATGATCAGGCAGAACAAGCTTTACTAGAGGGAATGGAAACTGCAGATAAGGAAGAAACAGGCAGAATTGTTTTGATTGTGGAGGAGGCAGTGGGAGTAAACCACAAGAGGAACATGCCCAAGAAAAATACGGGGGGGGGAGTGAGAAGTTGACCAAGGAGTCATGCCTTCCTGGGAAAAAAATAAACAAATATCTTTTGTTTGGTCATACTTCTACATTAGTGCTTCCATTGAATTGATAGCAACGTGCACGGTTTGTAAATGGACAATCAGTGGGGTAAAAAGAAAGGAGCATTGAGAACTTCAGCACTGAGAAGGCACCTAGACATATGTCCTAACAGTATTGAGAAGTCCAGTTGTGGGTCTCAGAGTGAAAGTGACAGTGATAGCTCACTACACTCAGGGGTAACTCCCATAGATGAAAGCAGTGGCAGCCCCCAAGGCACTAATGAAACACCTCCACCACCACTTCCTTTCATTCGATGGACTCCTCTGACTGATACTGAAAGTGACCACATGTACAGAAGCCCTTTTCCTTTAAGGAGACAGCTTACCATCTCCGAAACATATGAGCATAAAGCCAAATATGACTCAACTCACCCTGTTGCTTTTACAATAATCAAAATTTTTTTTTAGAAACGATAGCTGTTGATTTTCTACCATATAACATGGCTGAACATGTAGGATTCAGGCAACTGCTTGAGTACCTTGAACCTCAATACAGAATGCCGTCATGAAAATACTTCTTGATAACAGTGATTCCAGATCTTTACAATGCGTATGTGAAAAATGAAGACCCATGTTGTGCAGTGCTGTTGAGAGGGTGGTGCATCTCAATAGATATCTGGACAAGCACTGTCAGCCTGACCCCTCATGTCTGTCATGGCACATTGGGCATGTTTCAATAATTCACATGGGACCGGGGACAGTGAAGCATCGCAGTTTCCTGTTTTAAGAATGTTTTATTGTCCATCTGAACATGCCTCATACAACATCAGTGAAGAGCTCCAAAAACCAATACAGCAATGGTTCACTTCACAGGGACTGTCAGTTGGCTTTATGTATTTATTTTATTTATTGAATTTTGGTAACCGGGTAGACCCTCTGAGACATGACAATCCCTTTTTCAAGGGTGACCCGGGAAATGCAGTAAATTGCTAGTGCATTCATTGATACAAGAAATTAGACAAGGAATAGTCATACAATAAGAGAGGACATCAGTTACATTTAGTTACGCATAAAAAGCAAGGTAAAGCAATGTAGGCTTTATAGCTGCAGATAATGTGCCAAAATATGGAAGGCCTTGGAGAAGGGGGGCTTTGTTCATATCTGCTGTTTTATGCATTGCTTAAATTTAATAATTCATGGTTTTCTTGATGATGACAGAGAGATTAAGGCTCTTGTTAGCACTGCAAAAAGAATATGCACTCATTTCAGTCACTCAAGCAAAGCCTGTCATTTGTTTGAAAAAATACAGCAGGAGCACAGTTTACCTTTTCACAGACTAATCCAAGACATTTCTACTCATTGGAATTTGATCTTTTACAGTATATGTTCCAAAAGCTGGTGGAACAAAAGAATGTGGTCAGGTAATACACCTTAGAAATATAGAATAGTGTATGGATAATCATACACAACAAGGCTATGTTTCCATCGAGGGGTTGAGATGACATCACTGGGTCCTCGAGAGCGAAGCCAGCCCCGATGTCATCTCAGCCCCAAGATGGAAACACAGCCTTGTCTGTGTATGATTGTCCATATACTGTTTTATATAGTATATGGTTCCAAAGTGCAGGACACAAGAGGCTTTCTGTTTTTTCTCCTTACTGGTTCACTCGTCCACTCGCCGGCTCCATTGTTGCTTTGCTTTAGCTGTTGCTGCTCACGCTAACATCAACTTCTCCCTGATCCCACTTCTCGCTGAGTCACTCTGTCCTTCATTTCTTCTTTGGGTTTTGGTGGTGAGGTTTTAAAAATGAAATAAAAAAATTAACTTTTGGGGCATGGAGCGGTATGAGGCTCTTTCCGTCAACTGTCTCGGGGTCGGAGGTTCTCGCTAAGCGTTGCCGCCATGTTTCTGCCAGTTTTCTTGATGGATCTGGAATGATGATCCTTTGAAATTAAAGTGAGAATGCCGAGTTTGAGAAATGTGAGGCGCTCAGCATTTTCTGGTGTCAATCAGGATCTTGTGTCAGTAATGATGTTACCAGATAAACTAAACAATTGTTCTGAACATGTGCTAGTCAGAGGGCAGTTCATGTACTTCATTGCAATGTTTAATAAAGCAAGTCACATATTTTGTTTGGATTTCCAGTATTTCAAAGGATCATCATTCCAGATGAAATTGAGCTCTGTCATGTATATTTCAACAATGATCTTTGCTGAGGCTGTGTTACAAGAGGCAGATGAAGATGTTACTATTACATATTCTAAGTAACTCCAGAGACATGAAGCTGAACCAAGTGACTCTGAGACAGTGCTAAATTTGACTGGTGGGGAAGAAGAAGATTCAGCTGCAGTGGCTAAGGAGGAAGAGGGAGAAAATGCCGTAACATTTCAGGATGGGCCACCTAATGCTGTCCTGTATCATGAAGAAGATTCTGAATGTGGTGCTGCTGTTTTAATCTGTTCCATAACAGCATGCATCTCATCAATTATTTCTTTTTTGTTTACCTCAAAACAAGTGTCATCATCATCATCAGTCGATAGTTTCTTCGATTTGTATCAAGGGTCCAAGATTGTTGCTTTAATGTGGTATTCAGAATGAAGCATTGTACACAGTTTGTCATCGTTTTCAACTTTCTTGATTATATGTCTCATTAGATCTTGTCGTATTCTGGGGGGCAACCTGCATATGTCACAGCACCACTGGTAGTCTGTGTGAAAATGGAACTGTCTTGCTTCTCTAATATTTCCTTACTCAGATTCAATCTGAATTTTAAAATTTTTATTAAGGGTATCACCTGGCTCAGAGTTGTGTTTGCACTAACCACCCTGGTGATTTCCTCAAATGGCTGGAGCAGAAAAATTAGGAATTCCAGCATGGCCCACTTTGATGGGGTAATATAGGCTTTTGTATCACCAACTGTATTTTCTAAGGTATATCGCCTGACCACTTTCTTTTGTTCCACCAGCTTTTGGAGCATATAAAAGACCAAATTGCAATGAGTAGAAATGTCTTGGATTAGTCTGTGCAAAGGTATACTGTGCTCCTGCTGTATTTTTTCAAACAAATGACAGGCTTTGCTTGAGTGACTGAAATGAGTACATATTCTTTTAGCAGTGCTAACAAGAGCTTAATCTCCCAGTCATCATCGAGAAAACCATGAACTATTACATTTGAGCAATGCACAAAACAGCGGATGTGAACAAAGCCCCCCTTCTCCAAGGCCTTCCTTATTTTGGCACATTATCTGCAGCTATAAAGCCTACATTGCTTTACATTGCTGTTTTGCATAACTGAAAGTAATTGATGTACTCTTTTATTGTGTGACTACTCCTTGTCTAATTTCTTGTATCAATGAATGCACTACTAATGTACTGCATTTCCCAGGTCACCAGTGAAAAAGGGTCTGTCATGTCTCAGTGGGCCTACCCAGTTACCAATATTCAATAAATAAAATAAATACATAAAGCCAACTGACAGTCCCTGTGAAGTGAGCCATTGCTGTATTGGTTTTTGGAGCTCTTCACTGATGTTATATGAGGCTCATTCGGATGGAAAATAAAACTTTCTTAAAACAGCAAACTGCGATGTTTCACTGCCCCCAGTCCCAAGTGAATTATTGAAATATGCCCAATGTGCTGTGGCAGTCATGGGGGTTCAGGCTGACAGTGCTTGTCCAGATATCTATTGAGATGCACCACCCTCTCAACAGCATTGCATAAGATGGATCTTAATTTTTTACATAAGGCATTGTAAAGATCTGCAATCCCTGTTATCAAGAAGTATTTTCATGATGGCATATTGAATTGAGGTTTGAAGTACTCAAGAAGGGGCCTGAATCCTACATGTTCAGCCATGTTATATGGTAGAAAATTAACAGCTATCATTTCTAAACAAAATGTTGATTGTTGTAAAAGCAACAGAGTGAGTTGAGGCATATTTGGTTTTATGTTCATATGTTTCTGAGATGGTAAGCTGTCTCCTTAAAGGAAGAGGGATTTTGGCCACATGGCCACTTTCAGTAACAGTCAGAGTAGTCCACTGAATGAAAGGAAGTGGTGGTGGAGGTGTTTCAATAGTGCTGTGGGGGCTGCCACTGCTTTCATCTATGGGAGTTACCCCTGAGTGTAGTGAGCTATCACTGTCACTTTCACTCTGAGACTCACAACTGGACTTCTCAATACTGTTAAGACATATGTCTAGGTGCCTTCTCAGTGCTGAAGTTCTCAATGCTCCTTTCTTTTTACCCCACTGATTGTCCATTTACAAACCGTGCACATTGCTATCAATTCATTGGAAGAACTAATGTAGAAGTATAACCAAACAAAAGATGATATTTTTTTAGTTTATTCCCAGGAAGGCATGACACCTCGGTCAACTTCTCAGGCCCTCCCTAGATTTTTCTTGGGCCTCTTCCTCTTGTGGTTTACTCCCACTGCCCCCTCTACAATCAAAACAATTCTGCCGGGTTCTTCCTTATCTGCAGTTTCCATCTCCTCTAGTAAACCTTGTTCTGCCTGATCATTCTCTTCATCTTTATTATTATTACCCTTGTTGAGTTCGATCTCAGAAGAATCGGATGAGGGACTGGAAGTAGTATAGTACTGTATGCAATTGTTCCATACTGTTGGGTGTCTTTGTGGTTGGTACCCACCACGCCTTTAGTTTTTTTAACTACACAACTTTTTTTTTACTTGGAACTGACAATGATCCAAGACATTCACCTTTTTTGGATTCAAACATTTGCTTAGAAGACAAAACGTTAGACATAAAAAAAATCATTTTTTGGGGGTTTGATTTTGTTTTCCCTTTTCAGGCTGATTTCTACCTTTTGCAGTGCCACTGCCTACCTAAGAAATAGAATGCCCTTCTCAACAGTTTGATCCATTTTTTCTCAGTGTTCCAACCTTTAACAAAAGATCCCTCTAACTAACATGATATTGTTCTGATGACTCGCACTCACAGGCCAGGGACAAATTTACTGTCGTGACCCATGACTGTTCATGGCCCACTGACAGCACAGCAGTCCACCACCACTTCCTTCCAAGATTACTGGACTGACTCCTACAGTACAGTTAGCTACTGTTAAGTGACCAAATTCAGCAACTGTTAAGTGTGCCTCAGAACTTGAATTGGAGATGCAGATACATCTGGTGCATATAGCCGCATGCAGCACAGTCCCACAATGGGGGTTGGTTAATGCTCATACGTGATGTAACACGATATACTATAAAACTAATGATAATGAGGAATAATGGGGAATGAGTGATGATGATGATGATGATGATGATGACACGTGTGAACAGTACTTGTACTTTACTTGTGTTATACTGAAAACAACCTGCTACAAGTCACAAACAGCACAGGCGCATCAACTTGTATGTTGTTTATCTGAACAGTATTTTTTTTTAAACTTAAAATCATGAATAAACATTAACAAGTGATCGTGATTTGTGATTGGATGGAATGAGGCAAGGATTTATTATGCCACCCTGCTGCCCTTGCCCTGTACACACAGCCACACGGAAGTCAGGAAAAACAAATATTTTGGATTTCTGGGGCTTTTACTTTCATCCTGGGACACCCTTCAGTCTCTTTCTCTCTCTCTCTCTCTCTCTCTCTCTCCTCCCCCTGACATCAAAAATCAAAGATTTATTTTGCCACACTGTTACCCTTGCCCTGTACACATGTCCATACTGAAGTCAGGAAAATAAATTTTATTTGGGATTTCTGGTACTGTTACATATATCGTCAGCCCCCCTGCAGTCTCTTTCTCTTTCTCTCTCCTCTCTCTCTCTCTCTCTCTCTCTGTCCCCCCGGATGAGATAATGAATCAACGTTAACAAGTAATTGTGATTCATGATTGGATGGCACAAGTGAAAGATTTATTTTGCCTCCCTGCTGCCCTTGCCCTGTACACACAGAAACAATGATGCTGGGAAAAGAAATTTGATTTGGGATTTCTGGGATCGTTACATTTATCCTGGGCCTCCTTGCAGTCTCTCTCTCTCTTTCTCTCCCCCCTCTGGACATCACAAGTTAAGATTTATTTTGCCAATCCACTGTCCCTGTCCTGTACACACAGCCACAGTGAAGCCAGTAAAATACATTTTATTTGGGATTTCTGAGACTGTTATATTTATCGTGGCCCACCAGCAGTTTCTTTCTCTCTCTCCCATCTGGACGTCACAAGTCAAAGATTTATTTTGCCTCCCTGCTGCCCTTGCCCTATACACATAGCCACACAAAAGCCAGGAAAAGACAATTTATTTTGGATTTCTGGGACTGTTACATTTATCGTCAGTCTCCCTGCAGTCTCTCTCTCTCTCTCCCTGCTGGATGAGATCATGAAATTTTTATTGTGATCGCTCTCTCTGAAACGTTGTTTTCCCCCAATATTTCAAGTGGAGGTACTGATCTCAGTGGCTACACCCCAGTCATAAAAGATAGACTGAGAAAAAAGAAGGGGGATGCATGTTCTATATCTCCTACAACTTCTACTTTACTGAACACATTTGAAGAACTGAATTTTCCCTTCTGGAAACCCTTTCCATCCACTTCTTCCTAGGCTCAAACAAAACCCGCACCACTGACTGTCTTCCCCTGGGTAACCTGCTCTCTGATCTTGAGTCACTACTAGCCCTCAAACACACCCTCCCACTCAATAGAGAGTTGATCCTCCTTGGGGAGTTTAACATTAACTGGATCTCCAGCCAAGCTGACTCCGCCAAATCTTTTATCACAAATTTAGGTCCCCACCAGCTCGTCACCTCATCCATGAGATCTAACTATGAAACAGGCACCCAAACACTTATTGATTGGATTATTGTCTCACATCCCACCCACATCACCAACTCTGGAGTTTTGTCCTACTTTATCAGTGATCATTGTGCAATATTTTGCCTTTGGTCAGCCCGACTACCCAAGCACTCACCTACTTTTATATTTACCAGGAGACTGACTGATCAGAAGACTGATCTCATAACCTGTGATCTCAGTCTTGTTGACTGGTCCTTTACCGTGGGGCCAGGAGACTGTGACTGTGACTGTATCCTACATTCTCCAGACATTCTCCAGCATTTTTGTCAGTATCTATGAACAAACATGCTCCACTCAAAAAAATTACAAGGGGTAAAATTAATGAATGGGTCACCCCTGATTTTATTAAGTTGGTGAGAACTATGGACAATGCCTGGCATTATTCGAAACACAAAGAGCCTTCCCAGCTGTCCCTCTGCAGGTCTCTCTATAATACAGTAAGTGCAAATCTGCCATTAGAAAGGCAAAAATTGACTATATCATAACATTATCAAATTTCTGAGGGACTATCAAGCTCAGGAAGATGGCCTTAGGTTCTACTATTGGGATCAAGCTCTCCCGACCAATAATCCTACTTGGAACTGGCCCGAAATATGGAAACACCTATGTAAGCATACCAAATGGGATAGATACCAGTTTATGAAATTCCAGATTTTACATAAACTGTATTACACTCCAGTCAAATTACAAAGAATGGGTAGGCTATTCACCAACACTTGTTCCAGATGTAGTAAGGAACCGGGTTCCTTGTTTCATATCCTCTGCTCTTGTGAAATGGTGGTCCTTTTCTGGAGGACAATCCAAGCACATCCAGACCCATTGCTTGGATTATCTGAGGTGTTTTGTCCTGAAATATGCCTTTTGGAACATCTTTGCACCTTGATTGGCAACCAAAGACCACATATGGCCTTGATTTCGACCTGTGTAGAAAAGGTCATCCTTAGGCACTGGCGAGATCAGAGCTCTCCTCAGTTTCTTGAATGGTATAGGAAGGTGCTGTTTGCCCTACAAGCAGAACATGTTATAGCCAATATGATGGGCAAAAGTCATAAATATAAATATATTTGAGAACCCTTGTATGTCTTCTTAACAGTATGAGTAGGGGACCCTGCCTTTTTGGTAGGGTCCCTACCAACAACTAGGCAGGTCAGCCTGCTTGGGTTCTCCTCCATGGGTATTACATGTATTTTGGTCCAGTTCATGTCAGGAGGTGAGTCGAAGGGGGGTTGGTGAGGTGTTTGGGGGGGGGGTTACATAAAATGTTCTATATTCTAGAATTTGTTGTTCCTTTTTTCGGATTTGTATATCCAGATTGGTAAGCTATATACAACTTGTTGTTTAAGTTTCATTTTCTCAATAAAGTTTATTCAATATGAAAAAAATAAATAAATCAGAACTTCACCATGTTCTGGTTCTTATTTAATAAGGGTCAGAACATCACTGAATTCTCCTAGCCCTAATTATTAATGAGCATCAAGTCATTGTGTCAACTGAAAGGTATACTGTTATTGCTGGTAAACTGTTTCTTTGCAGGGCACAGGGTGCATGCAAGAGTTGCAGACCCTGTTGGTAAGTGTGGTCATGTGAGCATATTAGCACTCTCTATTAATTGTAAATTGAATGCAAAGTAAAAAGTTTTATGGTCATTGATGTGTAAGGTCACTAGGTGGGGCTGTGGGTGGGCACAACTTCCCAGAGGGATGTGCTAGCTTAACATCTAACCACTTAAGCAATTCTCTAAGTGGTGGCACCATGCAAATGGCAGTACAGTTAAGAAAGAGCCCCTGGTAACAGCTGAACTCGAAGACAGGCCCCTCAGCCTTCATCTAGCTAGGCAGGCAGGGGTAGCTCCCGGGTTACACTCTGATCCCAGGACCTAACCCCTCTTCTGCTTTATACTGCTAGCTGCTCCCATTGCTTTTGATTGCACTTTAGTCCTATCACAACTGAGCTAGAAAAATGGCATGGACTTTGCTTCCACCACCTCTGCTGGCAGCCCTTTTCCATAGTTCCACGACTCTTTCTGTAAAATAATGTTTCCTAAGCTCCCTCCTGAAGCTCTCCCCTTAACGTCTACTCATGCCCTTTAGTGTTAGAGTCAGTGACTCTATTTAACTGGTCAGTGGAGGGCACTTCATTTATTTCTCTCAGGAACTTGTATGTTTCAGTTAGTCTCCTGTCTCCTTCCTTGTCTTCAGTGAGAATATATTCAAATATTCTAGTCATTCCTTGTACGACTGCACTTGGAGACCATGAATCATCTTGATCACCCCGTCTAGATGGCCTCCAACCTGTCCTTTTCCTTCTTAAAATGTGGCCTCCAAAACAGGACACAATACTTCAAATGGAGCTTTACTAGGGACTTGTACAGAGGCAGTTTTACCTCTCTTCTCCTGCTGTAATATCCCCTCCCAATGCACACCAACATTCTTCTGGCCTTACTGTAAGCTATGTTGCATTGGCTCGTAAGTTTAAGGGTATGACTTATGATGACATCTAGGTCCCATTCTTCCTTGGCTACATCAAGCTGGACTCCGTTGAGACAGTACTTTGTCCTTGGTTTCCCCTTACCTAACTTCATCACCTTGCATTTTTGTGCATTGAACTTCAGCTGCCAGATGTTAGACCATCTCTTCAGCCGCTTACACATGACACTCCCTCAGTTGTAGCACACCAAGCGACTTCTCAGTTCTCAATCCAACAACCACTTTTCTGGGTAAATGTTATCCAATCCCCACAGCAGTAACAGCCAGACTTGGCATGGACTGGCAGACAAGACCTGAAACGAGAAAGGATTTTGTTGCCCCCACTGCACATTGACTCTGTAAAGTAGGGCTGTGCAAATACCTTTCTATGACTATTTGGTAGAATATTTGTTATTCAATGCCAAAATATTCAGTGTTTGGTATTTGTTATTTGGGGGGATAAACAGATGCCTCATTCTCCCTCTTGGACACCATTCTAGCTGTTTATAACATTCAGATCCGCCTCCCATGTGTCTTAGGCATTACTGGAGCTGACAATGTCGGACAGACACCGGCCATCAGTTCAGCTTAATTCCCCCACCCTATCCCAAAGCCTCACATTACTGAAAAAATACCCTCCCTCCCATTTGCCAAGACTGATGAACTGGGGGGGGGGGGCTCAGGTCTAGTATACTTTAACCCCAGCTAGCTCAGTCAAAACCCCAACTACCCATAGTATGGACTTAGTTTTCTTTTGCTGCTGTGCACACTTAGAGTTTCTTGCGCTATATGCTAGCCAGACTGCCAGTGTAGCATGAGCAGGAGATCTGTGATCACGAGAGAGGGGGTGGTCAGTATCATCATAGTGATGCTTGCAAACATCATTATGGTGCCACTAACTTACCCCCTCCCTTGTGATCACGGACGTCCCACTTACTCTACTTTGGCAATGTGGCTGGCAGACAGCACTAAATACTGTGAGTGAGTGTGCAGCATCAAGAGAAGACTAAGTCCATGCTACAGGGGTTAGGGGGGTCCAACTGAGCTAGATGGGAGTTGAAGTATACCAGACCTGAGATCCCCCTCCCCAGTACATCAGTTTTGGCAAATGGGGGGGGGGTGGGCATTTGATTTCAGTAATATAAGGCTTTGGGCTATGGTGGGGGAATTAAACTGAATTGAAATGACGACCGCCTGTTGTTAGTGTCAGCTCCTGGTGTAGCTGTTCTTTTTTTTTTCAAATTAGACAGAGAAATGGGGATCTGAAGTTAAAAACAGCAAGCATGGTGGCCTGGTACACCTTGCAAACAGGGCGTAAATTGTACTAATTGTGTTATACTGTATAAATAAATGTTATTACTACTACTACTAGTAGGGGAAAGAAGCTTTTTTAACAACCCCAGCCAAATACCGAGTACCACTCGAATTATGGTCTCCTCAGTCCAGAATATTCAGAAAGCCCATTGTTCGTGGTATTCCAAAAATAATATTCAGCCCTTGCACAACCCTACTATAAAGTGACTTTAAGATTTTACCTCAGTGTGGACTTTAATTTTGCTATCCAGCCTCTGTGGCTCATACAGGTAAAACTTGATGTGCTCACCTTGAAGTATGTTTAGTTAGTAATGCAGTGGTTTTGTTAATGTGTTCCAATCTCAACTGACTGACACTGTCAGAAGAGAGGAGCAACCATTTCAAAATGTTCCAGCCATCAGCCTGGCACCTCTGTTCTGCCCCCACAAAGTGCAGAAGCACAGCTCAGCATGGTGGAGTACAGCAGCTTTAGTTGTCTGGCACTGCTCCTGAGACTGTCCCTCTCACTGTTAATTTCTAGTACCTGAGCCAGCACAGCAACATCAGTAGTTGGTGCCCTTAGTGGCAGACAGATTTTGGACTCTGGGCAACAATGGCCCAATATGTTACCTGACTAAATGTTCCCTCAAATGTTTTCCTTCATACTGTGATTGAGATACACCAACTCTCCCTGACAAGGCACAGTCTGTACCCAACCATTATAACCAAGTCCCCTACCTTTCTGCGGCACAGTGGGACCAAGTTCTGCTGCAAGACTACAATTTGCCACAGAACTTCTGTGGTGGTGGTTTGTAATTTCTACAGAAGTTCTGTGGCACTAACAAGCTACCACATCACAGTATCAGCTTGTCATCCTGATTTCACTTTCATGGCAGTGGTTATAGCAATCAGGATTGGGGAAAGCAAAGTAACACTAGTTAAAAAAATAACAGACTTATAGAAATCATTTTATGCCTAAACAAGCAAACTAAATATCTATTCCTTAAGGTCCTAGCCTATTGGATAAATTAAATATGCAGAGGGGACCTTATGTGATAAATAAGGTATTTCTATATTCATGCTGTCTCTACCATTCATGAGGACCCCACAGTGTATCACTCATATGACAGAGTTGAATTGGGATAATGGGGCTGGCTCTGGAATGAGTAAATGTTCAACCCACAGATATTAACATTTTTTTTAACATCACCAGATCCTAAAAGATGAAGGCCCAAATGCAGTGGGGTAGCTCTGTCCTTCTCACCCCTATCAAGATGGCTCCCTCTCGCCTAGGGCCATAGCATCCTAACTGCAGCTACAGTGCACTTCAAGAACCTCCACTACCAACCTCTCAGCGAAGGGGTCAGCAATTGCTCAAGACTGAAAGCATCCTCTACTCCTAGCTCCTCTCTGTGGACATCTTCCTCCCGCCACTTTCACTTTTCACTGATCATAGTACTGTCTTCAGTCAGGCAGCTACCCACATTGCTGGGACCTCATCCCAGTGCCTACATATAATAGCCCCAATGTGGAGCTATAGCGAACAATAGTCACCCTGCCCCACACCTAACACAGTCCAATATGAACTACCCATGACTTCCAAATTAATGTTTTGAGATAACTCTCCAACTGACTGACCAACCTTTATCTTCCACCTGCAGACTAATAATTGCAGTTTGCAGAGGAGCTAGAGTACCTCTTCCCTCCCCCCTCATACTTTTGCAAACATACAAAATTGCCAGCAGATACTGGTCTATCAGTCTATCTAGTCTGCTCGAGTGTGCAGCACATCAATCTTTCAGGCTGCAGCTGCCCCCCCTTCCCTTGTCACTCCCCTCATTGACTTTGCCCATGTATTCTTCACTCCCATCCACTGTCTCCCCATGGTTTGAACCCTGCCTCTGAACCTGCCCTCCCTTTTGAAGCTGCCTACCATCTGCAGTGCTAGCATCTCCTCCAGCAGCACATTCTATCCTGCCACCACCCTTTCGGTGAAATAGTGCCTCCACATTTCCTTCCTGAATCTGCCTCTTTCCAACTTCAAAATGTGCCCCCTGGTTTTCCTGCCACCTTTTTTTTAACAGTTATTTCTTTTTTCCCCCCAGAGTCCTCTGCTACCCCTCTGTCATCCTCCTGTCCAGGCATCAAGGATGACACCCCCTCCCCTTAACCCCCATGACTTATCCTTCATGGCAGGAGGTGGGGAGCATCTCGACACACCAGACCGGATTCAGTATTTGGGGATGTGCCCTCCCGGGCCATTGCGGTTGGGGACCTTCGTCATCCTTGCAGAGGACTCCCTTTTCCATGTTTTTCTTGCTTTCCACTGAGGGCTGCAGCATGCAATGGTGCCAGCGGCGGCAGCGCGCACACTTCTGTGCACATCCCAGCCAAGCATCTGCCACAGTCCCTCGCCCACAGTCTCCAGCACTGGCTTACCACCTCCCAGCCTCCGGCAGGAGGCAGGCAATCACCATGTGCTGTTAAACACACCTCCCCAGAGAAAGAGAGCAGTCCAAGGGATGCTCAATCCTTCTCATCCCTGCCAAACCCCGGCAGCCCATGCTCATTCCCTAACCCGGGTCACTGACACAATGTGAGGAAAGGCATTCAGTGCCTCAGCTCTCAGTGCCACCAGGCAGGGCCCCCTGCCACCTTTTAATTTGGAAATACTTACTCTGTTCATACCCTTTAGGTACTTGAAGATCTCAGTCATATCTCCTCTCTCCCTTCTATTCTCCAGGGAATACATATTGAGCTCTCACAGTCTTTCCTCATAGGGTTTATCACCATATAATAGGATCATTTTCTTTGCCTGGCACTGTACCCCGTCCAATAGCTTGATCTCCTTTTTCAAGTTGGGGCACCAGTACTGCATGCAGTACTTCAAGTCTGGCCTCACCAAGGACCTGTACAGGGGCAGGATGACTTCCTCTCTCCTAGAGGTAATTCCACTTGTGATGTACCCTAGCATACTGTTGGTCTTTGCTGCTACCTTTCTGCACTGGGCTGTGTGATCATTTCCCTTGTCACTAGTACACCCAGATCCTTCTCCTCCTTTGACTTGGATAACTGCACCCCCCCCCAACCAGTAACTTTTTTCCAGGGTTTCTGGCTCCCACATGCATGACTTTGCACTTCTTGGCACTGAATCCAAGTTGTCATGTGTTACACCATTCCTCTAGTTTTGCCAATTCCTCCTGGGGTACTGTACTGTCTGCCCTTCCATCAACCTCCACACGGATCTTGGTGTCATCAGCAAAGAGACTGATCTTATTCTTTATCCCTTCTGTGCTATAAGCAATAAAAACATTAAACAGCACTGGTCCCAGCACTGAGCCCTGTGGGGCTCCAATTGTTACCATCCTGGGCTCAGATACCTCACCCCCACTACTACCTTCTGCTGTCTATCCTGCAAACAGCTCCTGACCCATCTAACTAGTTTCTGCCCCACTCACAGGTTACTTTGTTTACTGGTCAGCCTATCATGAGGCACTGAATCAAATACCTTGCTGAAGTCCAGGTATTGGACATCCACCGCATGACTCTTGTCCAGTGCCCACGTCATTCAATTTTGAAAAGTTCACCAGTTTTATCTGGCAGGATCTGCCAGAGACAAACCCATGCTGTCTGCAGTCCTGGAGATCATTATCCTCCAGAAATGTTACCAGCCTTTTGATGAAGATAGTATCCATTAGCTTTCCCACGATTGAGGTTAGAATGACTTGTATTTAGTTCTCTGGTTCATTCTTTGGCCCACTCTTATGGAGAGGCACCACATGCACCACTCCCCAATTCCTTGGTAGGCATCCCATTTCAAGAAATGTGTTGACCATGTCTGCCAACGACCCTGACTGGACTACTGCCAACTCTCTCAGTACTCCAGGAGGAATTCCATCCAGCCTAGGTGCCTTATCAACCCTCAGGGACTTACTGTGAAGCCCTTCAACACCCTACCCTCTGTGATTTCCCGATCTGTGATCACCTTCATCCCCTACCCCCACCCTGCCCTTCCTTTAGGAAGGGCCCTTACCTCTCCTTGGTGAATACTAAACAGAGTTTGTTGAGTATTTCTGCCTGCTCTACCCCCTTTTCTGCCCACCCATTGCCATTTTTGATCCTAACAACCTGATCATTACTCGTTCTCTTGTCCCTTATATACCTGAAGAAATCCTTTTCAAATTCTTTGATCCCTTGAGCCAACCTCAGTTCTCTTGTCACCATGCTGTTCTACTCACTTCCCTGGATTTCCTCACATAATCCTCCCAGTCCTCTTCCCTGTTGGATCTTTTGAAGGTTCTAAATGCAGCTCTTTTCCCTCACCTTCTCCCCTACCTCCTTGTTCATCCTGCTCGATTTCTTGGTCCTGGATTTCTTGCTCTGGCTCTTGACATGTGCTAGTCGATTTAGCCAGGCCCCTCTTGATGACTGACCATTTTTGTTTGGTGTCCATGTTTGGGCAGATGCTAACTATGTACCTTTTCAGTATACTACCCATTTTGCCAAAGACTGCCCTTCTGAAATCCAGGGCCTTTGTCCTTGAGTGCCAACCTCCTTACCTAGATTGATTGAGAACCACATTGTGTAGTTTTGTGCCTGACAGGGGTTCCTCTACTCCAGCATCCCTGACTTGCTCCCCATCCTCCAGCACCTTTTCCAGGATGTTCCCCTCCCTAGTTGGCTCTACTACCTTCTGTGTCAGGAAGCTATGCTGGAAGGCTTCCAGGAGGATCTGCTCCCAGGCAGATGAGGTAGCCAGGATGCTCCAATCCACCACTGGTAGATTAAAGTCCCCCACCACCACAGTGCTCTCTTTGCCACTAAGCCTTTTTAGCTGTTCCCCCAGCTGCTTATCAATCTACTCATTCTGTACCAGAGGTCAATAAACTATCCACAGTCTAATCTTGCTACCCCTGGTTTGGGATCAGTACGAATTCCCGACAACTGTCCGCCCGACAGTACTTAGTCCGACTCCAATTGCCTGTGTTGTACTAGATGCCGACCATAAAATTCCCTTCTCTGATTTACCAACATAAGATCTTAAACAAAGCATTGGACAGTATTTGCTGAAAAGCTGAGAATGGAAACAACTGAAACAACCTTGATGAACTAATTGCTGAGATAATGAAATAACAACTTTGATCCTCTCTGCCAGCATTTTAAATGGACGAACTAATTGCTGAAAAGCTAAGACCTGAAACAAACAAAATCGGTAGTCAATAGAATGAGCAACATGCCGTATCCTCTCCGCCAGCATTTTAACTGGGCATGAGTGTGGTGAATGTTGTGGGACAATGAGATAATGAAATAACGACATAACTTGACGAACTAAATGCTGAAAAGCTTTGATCCTCTCTGCCAGTATTTTAAACGGACGAACTATGGACGAACTAAAATCTGAAAAGCTTAGATCCATAGTCAATAGAATGAGAATGGGAAAATGAAACAACAACATAAAGAGCAACATACCTTCATGTTGGAGCATGTATCCTGGCATTTCTGTATGAAACTCCTGTAGTCTGTTTAAATTCAATAAATGTTATTAAATTAAAGTATTAAAACCTGAGATTGTGAGCACTGTAGAAGCTCTTCCTCTACATCCCTCCTTCCTGTGCTGACAACACCAGTAATACAAATCAGCATGATGTCATTCTTGCACATATAAGAAGCCATCAACACTTAGTTTCATGTGCCCACATTGTGAAGGCACAACTACGCACACGTGAGGAACCAAATCAGACATTGCAGCAAGAACAAACACCAGGAAAGGTCGGCATTCAATTATCGATTTATTATGTAGTGAGTTGCTAATTGACAATTACGGGCGAAATTACCATGTTGTAGGTTACATCAGCACACAGTACATATTAGGGCACTAGTTGTTGGTACAATACAATTGCAGGCAAAATAACCATTCGGGGCTAATTGAAGTCGGTAAATCAGAGACGGGAATTTACAAGTCGGGAGAATTAGAGTCGGAAATTCGTAATAGACCCCCTGGTTTGTATAGTTGCACCCATGTAGCCTCCACACTGCCTTCCTCCCCCTCCTCACTATTACACCTTATCCCTTCCCTAAAGTAGATGGCCATCCCACCCCCATTCCCCTTTTCCCAATACTTTTCCTGCTTCTGTTTCAGTGTTTGGGAAGATGGTGGCCACACTGGGCCGGCCATCACATTATCTTAATGCTCTGTGATTACTAGTTTAGTTTAGTAATAATTTAGTAAGCATTTTGTTATTTTACTTATATATTTAGTTTTTGTGGCATTATCTGGATCATGAGTTGTGCCAAGTGCCGCTGAGTGTTTTGTGAAATCATTTAAAGCGCATTAGTGAACTGTGGTCATTTTGAAAATTTAATCTATTTTGATCCAACCATCTCTTTTTTGGACGTCAGTCGCTCACTGTTGTGATCTATAGTGAGATTTAGTTTTACCTCATTATTTACACAAGATGAACATTACCTGCTGGTCCAGGTGCCAGGGTTTTGTTCATTGGTTTTGTCTGCTGATCTATCTCTGCAAAACTTGAGTGGCCACTGTTTCTGTTATCAGAGAGCGACTTGAGGAACCAGCCTTGTGTTCGGTGGTGGGAGTTGAACATTGGACCATAAATCGTGCCCTGTGGTGGGAAACAGGCATGGAGTAGTGATTGGAGGAGTGCTCTTTACTATGGCTGAAGGAGTTTGAAGGAGCCAGGCAGGAGATAGTGTGGAGTCACTGGTCCTTCTGTAATCATTGGATTATTTATTGGAACTGTGTGTGGACACTGCCTGATTTTCGATAATCTGTTTAGGAAAGATCGAAAGATCTTGGGGGAAGGATCTTGGTCCCCTTCTGGGGGGTAGCTACTACCTGACTGCCTGGGACAGGGGCAGGAATGCCTGCTCCTGGCCACCAGTAAACCGGTGGAGGAGCTTTGTGCTTTTCTAAGCCATCTGGGGGGGGTCAGCCTGGTGGTTGATCCTTCTGGGCTTCTGTAGCTACTGGTCTCGGATTGGAAGGGAAATGGTGGGGCCCACAGTGGGGTGGTAGAAAGCCAATGGATTTTCCCCACTCTGCCTGCCCTCTAGCCTGTCACTACTAGCTCTACCCTGCAGGATGGGGTGCCATCTTGGGGGTAGTTTTAGCCAGTGTGGAAAGTCCGGGGTGTGAAGAAAAACTCGACTGAGGATCTTGAGCTTTTTCAGATGGTGGTTGCTTCACGGGAAACTGTTCCTTTTTTCCATCTAAAGGACCTGAAGGCCTTTTGCTTAGCTCCCTTATCATTTGGTTGTGTATTTTCTAATAACTGTGGCCTTGGTTCCTGTCGCCTATCTCCTACCTCGATCTTACAGGCTCTGAAGGGTTGGTGGGAGCAACCTGTATTTTATTGTATTCAAATTTATAGTGACTAAAATTTATTTTCCCACTACGTGAGAGGTGGTGTTGGGATTAAAGTTCAGCTGACCATCTATCCAGAGTGGTGGGAGCTCTCTGGGTTTTAGACTGTATTTTATCCTACAAAAACTGTGACTGATCCTCTCCTCAACCTGCTTCCACTAACTGTTTACTGGCTGTGTTAATTGAATATTAGATATTTAAAGGTTACTATATATTTAATTTTTGTGGTTGTGTGAATGTTGTTTGGGTGTAAGAAGTGTGAAAGGTGTGTGGTTGGTTAATTATAGAAGGTGTATAGTTTTGGGTGGGGGGTGGATGTAAATATTTGAGGAGAATATTTTATTGCGTGGGCTGTTTTGTATCAAGAGATGTGTTGGGGTTTGGGGCCCGTAAGGCACAGCAACTTGTGCGATGACCTCCGGGGCCTTTGTCCCTTCCAGTTTCTAGCACTGTTGGGTAATACCTACTTTAGATGTAGGGCATTAGGGATAGCTCGGGGGGGGCTAACCCGGAGGCATGTCTCCCGAATGGCTGCTGGAGAGTCCAAGATCTGAGTTGTGAGGCCAAGGAGATGCCATGGGGCAAAATGGGGGCTTGAATGAGGTCCACCTTGTCTGGTTCCCATACCCAAGGGCCACCTTAGAGTGTGGCAGAGGGTTGGTCCGGCTGCTCCACCCCATCCTACTTGGCTGTGTTGTACAATGCCAGATTGATAAGGAATAAGCTGGCTATAATACCGTACTTGATATCCTCTGTTGATCTGGCTTGTATCATGGAGACATGGCTGGGTGAAAATGCCACCCCAGTTTTGGAGGTGGTGGTACCAGCTGGGTACTCCATGATAGATATCCTGAGGAAGGATAATAGGGGTGGAGGGGTGGCTGTTTTTTTTAATTCTAGCCTGAACCTCGTTGTGCTGTCTATGGGTCCAATGTGGTACTTTGAATGTGTGGCGGCCCGAGGGGTTGCTGGTGTGGGTTTTAGTGTCCTCCTGCTCTACCGCCCCTCAGGTAGTGGTGGGGATTTGTTACGAGAGGTCAAGGAGCTAGTCGCGGGCCTGGTGTTGAAGTCTCCCAGGCAGTTGATCCTGGGAGACTTCAATGCCTGGGTCGACGGGGGCTGTCAACATTTGGGATAGACCTTCTTGAGAGCATGGGGCGCTAAGCCTGAGACAAAAAGTAATGACAGTGACACACTTGGGCAGCCACACATTGGACCTGTTTTTTTCCTCAGAGTTAGATATTTTGGACCTTAATGTAGATCCGGTGGTTTAGTCTGATCATAGCACCATGGGGTTCATGTTTAGGCCCCCCCAGATGGTCCGGTCCCTATAGAGATGATCCAGTACCGGTCATTAAGGGGAGTATCCTCAGAGGACCTTTTGGCGGTGCTGAACCTATCGGGTGTTGGGGTAGCTTGTGCGATTGGGTCAGAGGAGGCAGTAGCAGTCTGCAATGAGGTGGTTGGTGCAGCCTTAGACTCAGTCGCACCTTTGCATGTCCGACCCCTGTCTACTCATCAGAGATCTCCTTGGTATGATGAGAATCTCTGAGGTTTAAAGACTAGGGGTCAGAGGTTAAAGAGACGCTGGAGGAGATCTGGTCTGGTGGAGGACAAATTGGCCCTGAGGTCTCATATGGACTATCAGGGGGCAATCTCCCATAAAAAGGCAGAGTTTCTGTCTAGGGAGATTGCTACAATGAGAAACAGACCAGCTGAGTTCTTCCACACTGTGGATAGACTTTTACATCCAGATTGTCTACGTGCTGGAGAGGCACGTTTGAGCACAAGGTGCGAGGAGCTGGCTCTGTTTTTTTGCTGACAAGGGGTCCTCCATCAGAACTGAGGACTCATTGAACACCTCTCAAAAGGGCTTCTGGGTATGGCCTGAGTTGAGTCAGTGCACTCCTCCTGTCTGGGATGAGTTTGAGCTGATTGGGGTCAGGAAGGTGGTAGATAATCTCTAAGCTGAGGCCGACACATTGTGATTTAGATCCAGGCCCAACTCGCCTTTTGGCTGAATGTTTGGACCTGATTGGTCTGGTGGTTGCCGAAGTAGTCTGTAGTTCATTAAGGAGTGGGATCTTTCCTTTAGCCTTGAAAGATGCTTTGGTTAGACTGCTCCTGAAAAGAACATCTTTGGACCCGAACTGCCTCGGCAGCTACAGACCTGTTTCTAACCTCCTATTTTTAGAGAAGGTTATAGAAAAGGTGGTGTCCATTCAGCTGGAGAGATATCTTGCTGCCTGCACTGTCTATGAGCCATTCTAGTCTGGAGTCCATGTGGGGCATACTATAGAGACAGCCCTGATGAGGGTACTTAATGACCCCCTGATGGTGAGGGATAGAAGGGACCATACCATCTTGGTTCTTCTAGACCTCTCTGTGGTGTTTGATACCGTGGATCATTAGGTATTACTTGACCATCAGCTGTGGGGGAGGGCAGACTTCAGGATGGCCCTCGCAACCTCTGACATCCCAGGACAGCTGCTGTAGTGCTGTTTTCAGCTGTGGGAGAAGGGCAGACTTCAGGATGGCCCTTGCGACCTCCGACATCCTGGGACAGCTGCTGTAGCACTGTTTTCAGCTGCAGGGGAGGGCAGACTTCAGGATGGCCTTCCTGACCTCTGACATCCCGGGACAGCTACTGTAGTACTGTTTTCAGCTGTGGGGGAGGACAGACTTCATTTGCCACTTTGTGCTATCTGCCCCGTATTCAGCTCACCTCTGTGATCTCTACCACTCTCTGTGCTGGCTCTCCTTGCCTAGTCAATTGAACTTTGTCCAGGGATGCTTGGTTGACTCTGTCATTAGATGCGGCACTACTTTCCCCTTCAAACAACATGAAGTCTTGCTGTATTCTGGCATTATGCAGTTAGCCCCAGCACTTGAACTGCCCCGGAGAGGAAAGAGTTAACTCTATGCAGCAGCATAGAATGTTGAGCTCAAGCTCGGTTTTCAGACCTCTGTCTCTGGTATTTACCAGTGTAACCGTCAGATTCTTTACTCCGCCTAACAGTGAAGTCGCTCTGGAGATTTACTCTGCTCAGTTCGGTAAAGTTTTAAAAAGCATTTGGTTTAAACCGATCTATTTGTTATTTTTTCTGATTTACAGCCTCTATCTACAGTACAGGTAGTGTGATAGATTTGTAGTGACTGTTGTTTATATATTGAAATTGTGGAAATTGTTTTTTTCCTTCAGTTTCTCATCGGTCGGTCCAGTTAGGAACCGACCATGTTTTCTGAATTGTTTATTTTTGTATTTTCTGGGAATTAGTGTGGTGTTCAGATACCAGTCAATTTCAAAAGAACCAGACTTTTTCTGGTTCTTTTTCAGAACCAGTGACACGGTTTTTAAACGATCGGTTGATTATTACCTGGCTTGAAAGCTGTTAAGGTTAATTTGGTAGGTTGGCCATGTCTGAGAAACCCAAGAAGAAAACAGGTCCCACTGGGTTTCAAATCTGAACTGAGTGTGGGGATGCCTTTGCCAAGGCCAACCCCCACCTCATCTGTGTTTATTGTCTGGGGTTTGACCACCTCAAATCAGACTGCCAAATATGCAAAAACTTCCCCAAAGTCACTCTAGAAAAAAGGTTGAGTAGTCTGAAGGAAAGGGAGGCCGAGAAGTCCGTAGATCCGGATGGCCAGCCCGGTTTGGTTACGGCCAAACCTGAGGAGGTGCCTACTGACCTAGGCAACACCTCCTTGGGCAAAAGGAGATCTGACTCTGAGGGTCCGGTTCCGTCAAAGAGAAAGTGTAAGCCTGCCAGTTCGGATCCAAAACTGCATACTCCAACCACGGACGAGATAGCCAAAGCGATTAGCATTGTTCAATCGCTTCACCCAGTTCCATCTGAACCGATAGCGCCGGTTAGGCAGTCTGTTCAGTCAGATCTGTCTCCTTCAAATTACGATCCAGATGCTTTCTATGAGGAGTGGGAGGGAGATGAAGACTATCCCAATGATGAGGATGAAGATGACGACCTTAGGGTCTAGTTGTGCCCATTGAACCAGACATCTCCCCAGACAGGCCCTCCAATGTCTCCCTCCTGGGCATTCTGAGTTTTCTTCACACTTCTTGTTTTACAGGAAGGTGGCTGAAACCCTCCAGCTTCCTATGGTTGAAGCTGCTGAGGAGGAGGAAGAGCCTCATTTCCTGATTTTGTAGAAATGATGGACATCCCAGAGTCCAAGAGACTGTATATCCCTCTTCACAAGTCCTTGGGGAAACAGACACAAAAATGTTTACAAACTCCTAACTCCTTACCTCCTGTGGATAAAGGAATGGACAGGAGGTATATGTTATCAGGCTCAGGTATGGAGTTCCTTTACACTCATTGCAGCCATGTTGGGGTAGTGCAGGCTGCAGCTTGTGACAGGGCTAACATTCCTTTGGCTTCACACCCCCGGACAAGGACTCCAGGAAAGTTGATGCCATGGCCAAGAAACAATATTTGGCATCCTCTTTGGGACTCAGGCAGGCAAAGTATATGGCCTACACAGCCAGGTACCAGAAGTCCAGGTGGGATACTGTTCTGGAACTGGCCAAACAGGCCTCCCCACAGCTAGCCAAGGAGCTGGATGAGGTGGCTGTGAATGGAACTGAGGCATCTAAAGTGCAATTTCATGCTGCTGCTGTGGACTCCAATGATGTGGCATTGAGAGTCATGGCTACATCTGTGTCCCTCAGAAGACATGCTTGGCTCAGATGTACTAGCCTTTCATGGGATACCCAGGCCAAGGCTATGGATTTTTCTGTAGTGGGTAACTCTCTGTTTGGGGAGCAGACACAGGCTTACATGAAGAAAATGGATGAATACAGGACCACTTATAGGAGTGCACAGGCTAAGGAATGGCTGGCCACTCCACAAAAGCAGCAGTCTAGGGGCAGGGGCAGGCCTTTTCTCATGCCTTTTTACCAAGCCCAGGCCTCCACTCCCTTCCCAGAGAGGTGTTTTTTCCATGGGAGGGGCAGGAGGGGGATGAGCAGGGCTGCTCCCTACTCTAAGGCTCCTGCCAAGCAGACACCCTGATGTGTCAGCACAGGTCGACTCCCCAATCCTAGTAGGAGGCAGGCTGGCTTACTACTTTCAAGCCTGGAAGTCTGTTACCTCAGGCAAGTGGGTCCTGGAAGTAGTAAGCCGGGGACTGGCCCTAAGCTTCAAAATGTTTCCAAAAAAGAGGGACAGGCTTTTTCCATCTGCATCAATCTCAGAGACCCTTGCCCTAGAGGCAGAAGTTTCCTCTCTTCTGGCTCTCGGAGCTGTAGAGAAGGTTCCTACTCAACACAGGGGAAAAGGCCTGTACTCCAGGTACTTCCTTATCCCAAAGAAGACAGGGGAGTGGCGACCCATCCTAGACCGAAGGTATTTGAACAAACACATTTCAAAACCCAAATTCAAAATGGTGACTCTGGGAATAATCCTTCCCTCCTTAAGGCCAGGGGATTGGCTAGCATCCCTGGACCTCAAGGATTCCTACTTCCATATTCCTATCAGGAGCTCCCACAGAAAGTACCTCAGGTTCGAGTTGCCTTCAGGCCACTACCAGTTCAGAGACATGCCATTCGGCCTAACATCAGCTCCAAGGGTGTTCACAAAGTGCCTTGCAGTAGTAGTAGCTCACCTCAGAAGACTAGGTATTTCCATTTTCCCATATCTGGACGACTGGCTAATTGTAGGTCAGTCATCAGACCAGGTCAAGTCAGCTCTGCAAACCACTCATGACTTGCTCAGTTCTCAGGGTGTTTCTTCTCAATCTTTCAAAGTCTGTCCTCGAACCAGTACAACTTCTTACTTTCATAGGAATAGAATTGGATACCGTCCAAGCAAAAGGTTTCTTTCCCCTAGCAAGGGTGAAGACCTTAATAGATCTTGCTTCCTCTTTTCGACCTCTGGTCTTTCATCCAGCAAGACAGTTTCTCCAACTCCTGGGCCACATGGCAGCTTCCACTGTGGTGGTACAGGGAACCAGATTTCAGATGAGGGACATTCTGTTTCACCTGAAGTCTTTTGGTCTCAGAGAAGAGAATCTCTCTCCAAACTGATTCCAGTGACTCAGACTCTGGTCCAAGCTATCCAGTGGTGGCTGGACCAGAACAACCTCAGACAAGGAGTTCCATTTCTCTCTCAAGCCCCCTCAGTAGTCTTAACTACAGATGCTTCTCTCCTAGGGTGGGGAGCCCATTTGGGAGCCATCACGGCTCAAGGTGTCTGGTCTCCACAGGCGTCTCTCCTTCATATCAATTTTATGGAACTCAGGGCAATTTTCCTTGCCCTTCAGGTCTTCTTGGACTGAGTCAGGAGCAAGGTGGTCTAAGTCAGAACAGACAACAACACCACAATGTGGTACTTCAACAAGCAGTGAGGCATGCGGTCCATGGCCTTATGCACAGAAGCCATGAAGTTGTGGTCTCTAACTTATTCTCTTCAGACTTCCCTCATAGCAGTTCACCTTCCAGGGAAGGACAATGTACTAGCAGATGCTCTGAGCAGAATCTCCCAGGGACATCACGAATGGTCCCTGGACCCTCACATTCTACAGGTCATCTTCTCCAGGTGGGGCACCCCAGAGATAGATCTCTTTGCAGCACTGGACAATCACCAACTTCCTCTGTTCTGTTGCAGACCTCCAGTTCTGGGGACTGTGCCTCTGGATGCTGTCATTCTGGATTGGAAGGACAGGTTTCTCTATGCCTTCTTTCCCTTCCTTCTGCTGTTCAGAGTCCTGATCAAAATCAGAACTCAACCCTTCACAGTGATATTAGTGGCTCCAGATTGGGCCAGACAGCCTTGGTATCCTCTTCTGCTGTCTCTGGCAGTGTCACGTGCCCTGTCTATTCCCAAGAGATACAATCTCCTGTCCTCCTCCCAGGAGAAGATCTGGTGCCCCAGTCTCCAGTCTCTCAACCTCAAGGCCTGGCTCTTGAAGAGTTAGAATATGCAGGACTGCACCTTTCTCAGGGAGTTCTGTATATTTTGAAGGTCTCCATGAAACCTTCCACTACAAAAACTTATAATTCCAAATGGAAGAGGTTCAGCATTTGGGTGTTTTCAGAAAGGCATTGTGCCTGATTCTGCAGACATCTCCACAGCCTTAGATTATCTGGTTCGTCTTAATGGTCCAGGCCTTAGGCCTGCAACTCTGAAGGTTCACCTAGCAGCTGTCTCTGCATTCCTTTCAGCAGGGAAGGGCTCTTCCCTGGCATCTCATCCTGTTTTCAGTAAGTTTTTTAAATGTCTGGTTCATATTAACCCTTCCTTTAGAAAGCCTACTCCAGCTTGGGATCTTAATGTCTGCATTGCTCAGCTTATGCAGCCACCCTTTGAACCTCTGGCTTTGGCCGAGCTGAAGTACTTGACCTGGAAAACTGTGCTCCTGGTAGCTACTACTTCTGCCAGACGGATTAGTGAATTACAGGCCCTGTCAAATGAACCTGACTTCATTTTCTTCCATTGGGATAAAGTGGTCCTACGAACCAATAGGAGGTTCCTGCCCAAAGTGGTATCAGACTTTCATCTGAACCAGTCTATGTCTCTCTCTGTGTTTTTCACTGACCATTCTTCTTCATTAGAAAGTCGATTACACAGTTTGGATGTTAAAAGGGCTCTTAGCTACTACATAGAGCATACTAAGGCACACAGAAATGACTGTCTTTAATTGTTTCTCATTTATGGTGAAGTGGGGAAAGGTAAGCCTGCAACTAAAAGCACTATTGCGAGGTGGATTTTCTCTTGTATACAATTCTGCTATGACAGATTGGGCAAAACACCCCTTCCAGGCCTGAGGACTCACTCAACTAGCGGTACAGCTGCTACTCTGGCTGCGGCCAGATATATATCCTTGCTAGAAATCTGTAAAGCAGCCACCTGTAAAACAGTCCATACATTCACCAAGCATTACTCTCTGGACATCCAGGCTAGAGGTGATGCTAGGTTTGACACAGCAGTACTACAGATCCTGTTCCCAAAGTAGGTTCAGCATTTCCTCCTCCAGTGGGAACTGCTTGGTAGTCTGCATAATGTCAGAATACAGCAAGACTTCATGTTGTTTGAAGAAAAAATTACTCACCTTAGTAATGTTGTTTCTTCTAATGGAGTCTTGCTGCATCCTGACCTCCCTCACTGCCTTCCTCCCCTCTCAGAACCTAGTTTTTGGGAAGTGGACTGGCTGGTACAGTGTTGCACCTCAGGGTTGTACCTTATACCCTCCATCTTAAGGGTGAGATAGTTGTGTTATTATTATTGTGTAACCCCCCTCCAAATCGGGGTTCCCGAAAGGTCTTTCTCGAGCTTTCCTAATTGCTCGTTGCCCGGTAGGTGTTTGGCATTATTAGCATTTAAATGTATTGCCAGTGAGGGCCTGTGTGGCCTCTGTGTACTGTCTCTTTAAAAGCTGCATGATTGCAGATATAATTAATCTGGGAGGGGACTGAGTATTTCCATGCTCAGGTCCTGCCAGGCTGCTGACTAATTGCTCCGTTTCTGCCATTGCTAATTGGGCAGATGGAGCCTTGCTGACAGATGTAACTAACTGCATGTAATCTTTTATACTAATAGTGGTAATGTAGTTTGTTCTAACCTGCTTAATTTGCAGTGAGGACTGTTCTGCTTAGCTCCACCATTTTTGTCCCAAACTGCCAAATTGGACCAATCCGTACTTGAGAACTCTAAAATGGAGCCTGTTGAAGTGGGACTGTGTTGCTTACCAGTGTGGGATTTGTAGTTCTGGACTGTTGTCTTCTTTTGCACCAAAAGAGGGAGCTCTTACTATGACTGACAGCTGAACCAACCGGACCATTTGGATCCAAGGGAAATCCCCCAAGCTGTCTGCTGGCAAGCCAGATTGAAGCTGACAGCTGAGGGAGAAGGACTGCTCGTGATAGGCGAGCAAGCGTGTCGTAGTTCGAGTGGGAGAACTCTGCAAAGGCCTAGTTAGTGGCCTGTAGTTTGGATCATGGTGTGAAGAGAGAGGAAGGAGAAGAGTGCTTTTTGGTCTGAATCCGAGGCTGGAGAAACTCAGCGAGTAACTGAAAAAGGATCAGGCTTAATCTGTAGAAGACCGAAGATTTTGCTAAATGCGATCGGCCTGTCAGGAACTTTAGCTACCTTTGAGTTCCCGGGTTTGAGCAGTGACTTTGCGATCGGGATTGGGGAACAGTTTGCCTGGTACAGTAATCCTTTCTTACATATAAATGTGCTGTGAACTGGAGGTGGGTCGCAACCTGTTTTTTTCACCCGAGTTAAGCTGTGTGCTGAGAGCTGGAAACTGTACCCAGCTTGAAATGGACTGAATCCGCTGCTATCCAATGCAGCTAGGCCCTGCCACGAGGGCTCTGTCACCCTACCCTGCTGCACAGACAAGATTCATCGATGAGAGACCTACCAGGGGATCAAACCCCCTGCTCCATGCCTTAACAGGAACGATGCTGTAGCAAATCGTGTGGGCACTGCTTCTTCTGGAAATCCAGAAACTCCAACTACTGTCTCATCCCTCGTCCCTCCTGTCTCCAGATTGGGGGTATCATGAGTAGCCATCAGAATAGCTCCCTGCAACTATCCTTAAATCTAAGTGTGTCATCTAATTGTTGTTTCTTTTCTTCACAAACTGAGCCATCTGGCTCTGGATTACAAATACTGTGTTGTGCAAGTGTTTTTCCATCACAGGACCCCTACCAGCTGCAATGCCGGCCTTCCCTGGGCAACGGTCCTGGCTAGCCCACCCTCCATTCACCTGGGTACCCAGAAGTGTGACAGTGCTAGAGAGTCTGATTGCTTGCATAACTGTATGAATAGTAGAGTAAGCTAATTAACCTGTCGCCCCTATCCTTGTTAAAACCCCACTAAATAAATCAGATCTACTTGTTCTGCCTCTTAAACAGTCTGTGGATTCTGTTTATGCCTGAAGTATTGCATTGCATGCCATTTGCTCTGTTTAACCTTGTTTTCCAGTGGATCCTGAGGGTCGAGTTGGAGAAACCCATCCTGGTGGTAAGTGCCAAAAGTGTGGATACGAGTAAAGCATATCAGGGGTATTGTGAAGGTCATTGTTGTCTTCTGTGTGGGCCACTAGCAGGAACTGAGGGGGGTTACAGGGTCCCAGAGGGCTGTTCCCAAGTTAGTACGACCACTAATAACCCTGACCTCTGGGTGGAGGCACCCGTTTCAGAACTCAGGCCCCTTAACCTATTGGTTGCCCAGCAGGCAGGGGTAGTAGCCCTTGGGGTAGCATCATCTAGGGGTTACATCTTGGAGGCACCACTGGGATTAGCGTCCTCTAGTGGCCAACGGTGGGAATTACCCCGATATGTTCAACTTTGGAGGGAAAATGGAGGAACTTGCCACACCTAAGCTCAAACTCGCCCCCCCATAAACTGTTAGTGCACCAAATGATGGGGTGGAGCGAGGCTGAGGGGTTAGACTCCCGACAGACCCTGTTGTTACTGGACATCCCATTAGGGACCACTAATGCTGTTACTACAGAAACTGTGGAACATGTTAAATGTTTGGGAAAAGTTGAAGTGAAGGGGAAGGATTCATACCTGTTTAAACAGACCATGGTGGTGTTACTCTCCTGCAGTAGTCCCATAGATCCAGAGAAGGGGCCCCTGGTTATTTTCCCCGAATTGACCTATAAGTGGTGGACGGTCATCCATTTGCATAGTGATCCAGTTACCCCTGGCGGGTCCCCCAGTATAGATGGGTTTAAGGACAAGCTGCTCAAGTTATTAGCATCTGAAGGACGAACCACTCAGGAATTAGTAAAGGTGCTAGACCTTTCAGAGGAACACACGCCCTTACAGTCCCCGGTCACATCTCCTGCTTCCCCTAAAAGCTCCCCTGTAGTTCTCTCCCCCATAATAATTCCATCTGTACAGTTGGACTCATACCGTAAACTCAGACTTTTCTCAGGCACAGTCCCAGTGTCCACATTGGAGTAGGACCTGGAAACACGGATGGACTATGCTACCCCCTTAGTACAGGAATGGCAGTGCTCTGAGGAGGAAAAGAGAAAGAGACTTATGGAGAGCTTATGGGGCCCTGCACTTGAGACTATCTGCTTCTTGCGAGCCACTAGCCCAGAGCCTACTGTGGCTGAATACATCTCTGCACTGGAAGGAGTGTTTGGCAGCACAGAATTGGGGGATGATTTACAGTGGAAATTCAATCCTGCTAAGCAATGGAAAAATGAGAAGTTGTCCGCATTTGTCACAAGAATTGAGAGGGCTCTGCAGAGGTCCCACAGGAAAGGAGGAGTACCCGCGAAGGAACTGAACTGAGACAGATTGAAACATATTCTAAAGTCAGCCAGGTATTCAAGTGTGATGCTATTGAAACTCAAGTTACAAGACAGGAAGGCTAATCCTCCCAAGTACTGTCATATTATGAAAGAGATTCGTGAAACCGAGACCGATGAAGAGGGCTGGGAGCCCTATGCAGGGACTGTTGGTACCTGCCAGACCCCGGAGAGCAGTGACCCAGATGAGGCGCAGCAGTTGAGAGAGCTGATCAAAGAATTGACAGAGGCGGCCAGAGAACCTGACCTGTATCAGGCACACCAAACACTAAAAGTGGGGTGGGGGTGCATGTTGTTACTTCAGAACCCCGGACTGAGGGTAACATATTGGAAGAAGTACGAGAGTTGAGAGCCCTGGTAGGGGAACTACTAAGAACCACACAAACCTACAAGTGTGGTGAAAGTCCAGGGGGTCAAGAATGCCTGTAACAAGCTCAAGAAGAACAGTGACATGCCCCTGAGATACCAAGACCAGACGATGGCTCGTGACTCCCCAGAGATATTAGAGCATCCACTTTTTGCTACCATTGTGGGGAGGATGGACACACCTGGTTCTATTGTCACTCACCAGAGAATCTGAGGAGAGTCAAGGCTAGACTATTAGCCTTGATTCGACTGAACAATAATCGGACACCGGGGGTCTGTTTGAAAAAGTTACTCTTCAAAGGCCACCGCCAGATTGACACCTAAGTCCGTGCCACCTGAGTGGTCTGAGGTGGTGGATCTGTCCATGGAGACAACAGTAAAGGTGAATGGAGTATCCACTTGGGCTTTGCTGAACAGTGGCTATCAAGTGACTATAATTGTTAAAGATTGGTATTGGAAGCACTTGCCTGATGTACCCTTACATCCTTTGGAAGGTTTGCATGTCTGGGGGTTGAGCGAAAAGTCTTATCCATTCTCTGGGTATATCCGGATCTGGCTGTCTTTCCCTACTTCGGTGGCTGGAGTGGCGGAAGAAGTAGAGACCTTGGCCTTGGTGTTTCCCCCTACTGGACTGTATGATGGGGTTCCCCTACTAACTGGGACCAATGCCCATATGTTCGGGAGACTGGCACAATTATGCTATGAGAAACAGGGGCACTGGACTGGTAGGGCCCTGAGAATTCTTCATTGATTAAGAAAGCCTATGAGTTGCAGCATAATGCCGTGGAGGTGGATCCGGATGAGCCGGTAGGGGTTGCATGGAAGAATGATCCCGAGTCGCTGGTGCTAGCCCCCAATGCCCAGTGTACTTTACAAGGGGAGGTCCGATTGCAGAAGAATGTCAAGAACAGGATACTGATGCTGGATGCGCCAGGCGATGGAAAATTGCCAGAAGGATTGTTGGTCAGGCCCAGCATCTTGCCAGCTCGTGCTCATGCCTATGCATGATGGGTGATGGCACAGGTCCACAATATGTCAGATTGGGAGGTTCGGGTGAACAGAGGCTGCACTATAGCTACCATACACTGTGCAGATACTGCAGTGTTACTCAGTAACAACCACTCTGGAGCAACTGATAAAGTGACCCCTGACTTGTTTGACTTTGGTGACTCCCGTTGCCAGCTGAATGAAAGGCTAGAATCAGTAAGATACTTGCCCAGAAAGACCAGGTGTTTTCAATGAAAGAGTGGAATGTGGGATGTGTCCAGGGAGCTGAGCATCACATACGTCTGTACGATGAGCAGCCATTTAGCAAGAGGTCTTGGCGCCTAGCTCCCGCTGTTATACATGATGTGAGGAGACACCTACAGGAGATGCTTTTGACTGGTGTGATACAAGAATCCAGAAGCCCCTATGCTTCACCTATTGTGGTGGTGCAGAAAAAGAATGGGACAATAAGACTGTGTGAAGATTTTCGAACCCTTAACCAGCGGACCATCCCAGATTAATATGCCTTGCCCTGTATACAAGATGTTTTAGACTGTCTGAATGGGATCAAGTTGTTCTCGGTGTTGGATATTTGCAGTGGGTACTACCAGATCCCCATGGCACTGGAAAACCATGAGAAAACAGCCTTCATATATCCACTAGGGTTCTATGAGTTTATGAGGATGCCTCAAGGGATATCGGGTGCTCTGGCCACTTTTCAGCGACTGATGGAACGCGCAGTGGGGGATATGAATCTACTGAAATGTCTGGTGTACTGGGACAATGTTATTGTGTTTGGAAGCACTTTGGAGGAGCATGAGAGCAGACTATTTAAAGTGTTAGACTGACTGGAGGATTTCGGCCTTAAGGTGTCCATCGACAAATGCCAATTTTTTCAGACATCTGTGAAATATGTGGGCCATACACTATCCACTGAGGAGATAGAGACTGATCCTAGTAAAGTTGAGGCCTTGACCACCTGACCTCAGCCCCACAATCTGAAAGAATTACAGCGCTTCCTAGGATTCTGTGGCTACTACCGGTGGTTCATAAAGGACTACTCCAGGGTGATTCGCCCACTCCTGAACCTTACCCAGGGTTACCCACCCACGAACAGTAAATACAAGAAAGGGGCATTCTCTGAAACAGAAAGAGTATACTTCCACCCAGGTGAACTTTTTGGGTCCCACTGGACACCCGACTGTGAAGCTGCATTCCATGAAATAATATATCAGCTCACCCATGCTCCCATCCTCACCTGTGCTCACCCTACTAGACCCTATGTGTTGCATACCGATGCTAACCTACAAGGTTTGGGAGCTGTACTGTATCAAGAACATGGCAATGGTTTGAGACATGTGGCATTTGATAGTAGAAATCTGACCTCATCAAAAACTACCCTATGCATAAACTGGAGTTCCTGGTGTTAAAGTGGGCCATCGTTGACCAGTTCCATAAATACCTACAGTATATGGGGCAGAGATACTGTTAAAGACTGACCTATGTGCAGACTTCAGCTAAGTTAGACACCACTGGGCATCGGTTCCTTTCTGCGTTGTCTACCTATGATTATGCTGTTGAATACAGATCAGGCCTAAATCACATAGATGTTGATGCCCTATCCTGGAGGCCCACTTCCAAAGGTGATTGGGTCAGGCTGTCCGAACCTGACATTTAAGCACTTTGTCAAAAGTTTGATAAAGATGTACAGATGTCTACGAACACAGTGGACTGCTTAGTAGACTTCTTGGGCCCCTCTGATACCTGCATACCAGCTGCGTACTGTCACGTTTCGGCTCTAGACATTAGTGCACTACCTCAGTTTGACAATGACTACATTCAGTGGGATGAATCCCATGATCCTATGATCCGGTCAGCACTTGAAGCCCTCTATGCAGGGAAAGATGTGTCCAAGTTGTGCTCCTCTGATTTGCGAAATGCGTTATTGTACAAAGAAGGCCCTAAGTTGAAGCCAATTAATCAGTTGCTGTACAGAGAGACAGTGGATGGGGGGGTGTCATGTAGACAAGCAACAGTTGGTCTTGCCCACGGCATTCAGAGATTTGGTGCTGAGGTCCCTGCACAACCACATGGGCCACCTCGGTATTGATCGAACGTTTGACCAAGTGCGGTCTCGATTATCCTGTCCTAAGATGGGGGCCGATGTCGAGCATCATGTAAGGACTTGTAGTCACTGCCTGCAGAGGAATGGCCCACCCCAGAGGGCTGCCCTCCTTGTCAATATAACCACCAGCACACCAATGGATTTAGTTTCCATAGACTTTTTGAGTTTGGAGCCTGTCCAGTGGAACCTCAGTAATGAGTTAGTAGTCACTGATCATTTTACAAGGTACGCTCAAGCTTTCCCAACCAAAGATCAAAAGGCCTCCACTGTGGCCAAGGTTCTAATACAGAATTTCTTTGTCTACTATGGGGCCCCCCAGAGAATTTATTCCAATCAAGGCAGAGACTTTGATAGTTGCTTAATTAAAAACATGCTCTCCCTATGGGGAGTGTGGAAGTCAAGAACCACCCCTTATCACCCGCAGGGGGACCCACAGCCAGAACGCTTTAATCGCACACTGTTTGACATGCTAGGCACTCTCCACCCAACAGTCAAGCCCAAATGAAGCCAGCAGATTAGCATCTTGGTACACTCTCATAATTGCACAAGAAATTATGCTACCGGGTTCTCTCCCTTTCACCTCATGTTTGGGAGAGAGGCTCGACAGCCAGTGGATGTTTGTTTCGGGGTCTCTCCTGATGGGGTCCAAGCTGAAAATTATCTATAGTACGTGTAAAAACCAACTAGACCAGACAATGGCTGCAAAGAGAAGCCTAGCCAATAAAGAAAGATATGATAAAAAAGTGAAGGCCCAAGAACTTCGAGCTGGAGACTGTGTGTTGTTGCGAAATCTAGGATTGCATGGTAAACATAAAATTGCTGACTGATGGCACCATCTTCCCCACATAGTAGTAGGCAAGTTGGATGATTTGCCTGTGCACAAAGTGCAGCCTGAAAACAACTCAAAAGCTGTCAAGACCATGCACCGTAACCATTTGCTGCCTATTGGCCAAGTCGTGATTGAGGCTGAACCCCCAGAGATTGTTCCCTCCGGACCGGTGACTCATGCTGCTGCCAAACAAAAACAGAATTAACCTACTCCAGTGGTCACAGACTTAAGGTTTTCTCCACAGCAAACCCAAAATGATAATGGCTGTCCATCCACTTCTGATGAGAGTGAGTACAACTATGCTTATTACCCCTCTTATGAAATGAGTCAGCTGTTTCAAGGAAACCCCATGGTCAATTGTGGGGATGAAGCTGGGCCTTCTGGACTGCCTAAACCCCCAGCTTTGTCCTTGGAGCCAATGCTCCCTGAGAGTGAAGTTCGAAGTGTCAAGTCTGATGATATTGAGTCCTTCTGTATGGTGGAACTGTGCGAATTACATGAGGAAGAGGCAGATGATCTGAGTCAAACTGATGACATGCCAGAAACTGAAGAATACTTTGAGTGTAATGATAATTCCCTTTCAGTGTCAGACTGCTTTCCAAATGAGCAGAGTGTTGTAGAACCTGAATCCACAGAGCCAGGGGCCGACAGTGCTCCAAGTCCAAACTTTTCCACCCAGGCAGAGGTCCACCTTGCAAGTAATGAAAGTGCAGAGATTGAGGTGAAAGGTACAGAGACTGTGGCTGTTCCCCCCAGGAAGACTGGCTGAACTGTCAAACCCATAGTACGCCTCAGCTATGATTCTCCTGGGAGGCAAGTAGATTTGCCCCTCAATGTGGTCCACAAGAGAGTTTATGTGTCCCAGAGTTTCCTGCCTAAACTGAGATTAAGTGCCAATTCCAGGTTGATTGTTCTGCCCTCTAGGTATGGTGCCCCCGCTCCATCTAGCCCCAAGGTAGCTGATAGGCAAGGGCACCCTTTCTTGTTGTTCAATGTACAGGAAGTAATTACATGAAGTGTATAGCAGTATGAGTAGATTGCCTGTTTGAAATATGGCAATGTAGTTCAACATGGATATAATGATGTGAAACATAGAGAATGTGTATAGCAAAAGTTGAATATGTTGACTGTTGCTTTAGAAGTTATAGGCCTAATCTGTTAATGGTTTGATGTGTAGTGTAATTTGCATTTGAAGTTATTGTGATGGTACCGACTAAACGCGGACACCAAGATTTTCCAGGCAAGGAAGGGTGTAACCCCCCTCCAAATGGGGGTTCCGGAAAGGTCTTCCTTGAGCTTGCCTAATAGCTCGTTGCCTGGTTGGTGTTCGGCATTATTGCCACTTAAATGTATTGCCAGTGAGTGCCTGCGTGACCTCCGTGTACTGTCTCTTTAAAAGCTGCATGATTGCAGATATAATTAGTAGGGGAAGGGACTGAGTATTTCCATGCTCAGGTCCTGCCCGGGCTGCCGACTAATCGCTCCGTTTCTGCCATCACTAATTGGGCAGATGGAGCCTTGCTGACAGATGTAACTAACTGCGTGTAATCTTTTAGAGTAATAGTGGTAATGTAGTTTGTTCTAACCTGCTTTATTTGCAGTGAGGAGTGTTCTGCTTAGCTCCACCATTTTGGTCCCGAACTGCCGAATTGGACCAATCCATACTTGAGAACTCTAAAATGGAGCCTGTTGAAGTGGGACTGTGTGGCTTACCAGTGTGGGATTTGTAGTTCTGGACTGTTGTCTCCTTTTGCATGAAAAGGGGGAGCTCTTACTCTAATTGACAGCTGAACCAACCAACGGACCTTTTGGATCCAAGGGAAACTCCCCAAGCTGTCTGCTGGCAAGCCAAATTGTAGCTGAGAGCTGAGGGAGAAGGACTGCTCATGATAGGCGAGCAAGCGTGTCATAGTTCGAGTGGGAGAACTGTGCGAAGCCCTAGTAAGCGGACTGTAGTTCAGATCATGGTGTGAGGAGAGAGGAAGGAGAAGAGTGCTTTTCGGACTGAATCCGAGGCTGGGGAAACTCAGTGAGCAACTGAAAAAAGATCAGTCTTAACCTGTAGAAGACAGAAGATTTTGCTAAATGCGATCGGCCTGTCAGGAACTTCAGCTACCTTTGAGCTCCTGGGTTTGAGCAGTGACTTTGCAATCAGGATCAGGGAACAGTTTGCCTGGTACAGTAATCCTTTCTTACATATAAATGTGCTGTGAACTGGAGGGGGGGTCGCAACCTGTTTTTTTCACCCAAGTTAAGCTGTGTGCTGAAAGCTGGAAACTGTACCCAGCTTGAGACGGACTGAATCCGCTGCTATCCAATGCAGCTAGGCCCTGCCATGAGGGCTCTGCCACCCTACCCTGCTGCACAGACAAGATCCATCGATGAGAGACCTACCAGGGATCAGTCCCCCTGCTCCAAGCCTTAACAGAAATGACGCTGTAGCAAATCGTGTGGGCTCTGCTTCTTCTGGAAATCCAGAAACTCATGTCTCATCCCTCGTCCCTCCTGTGTCCAGATTGGGGGTATCGTGAGTAGCCATCAGGATAGCTCCCTGCAACTATCCTTAGATCTAAGTGTGTCATCTAATTGTTGTTTCTTTTCTTCACAAACTGAGCCATCTGGCTCTGGATTACAAATACTGTGTTGTGCAAGTGTTTTTTCCATCACAGGGCCCCTACCAACTGCAACACCGGCCTACCCTGGGCAACGGTCCTGGCTAGCCCACCCCCCATTCATCTGGGTACCCAGAAGTGTGACAGTGCTAGAGAGTCTGATTGCTTGCATAACTGTATGATTATTAGAGTAAACTAATTAACCTGATTGCCCCTATCCTTGTTAAAACCCCCCTGAAAAAATCAGATCTACCTTTTCTGCTTCTTAAACAGTCTGTGGATCCTGTTTATGCCTGAAGTATTGTGTTGCATGCCATTTGCTCTGTTTAACCTTGTTCTCCAGTGGATCCTCAAGGTCAAGTTGGAGAAACCCATCCTGGTGGTAAGTGCCAAAAGTGAGGCTATGAGTAAAGCATATCAGGGGTATTGTGAAGGTCATTGTTGTATTCTGCGTGGGCCACTAGCAGGAACTGAGGGGGGTTACAGGGTCCCAGAGGGCTGTTCCCAAGTTAGTACGACCACTTATAACCCTGACCGCTGGGTGGAGGCACCCGTTTCAGAACTCAGGCCCCTTAACCTATTGGTTTCCCAGCAGGCAGGGTTAGTAGCCCTTGGGGTAGCATCATCTAGAGGTTACATCTTGGAGGCATCACTGGGATTAGCGTCCTTTAGTGGCCAAAGGTGGGAATTACCCTGCCATATTCAACTTTGGTGGGAAAATGGAGGAGCTTGCCACACCTAAGCTCAAACTCGCCCCCCATAAGCTGTTAGCACACCAAATGATGTGGTGGAGCAAGGCTGAGGGGTTAGACTCCGGACAGACCATGTTGTTACTGGACGTCCCGTTAGGGACCACTAATGCTATAATTACAGAAACTGTGGAACATGTTAAATGTTTGGGAAAAGTTGAAGTGAAGGGGAAGGATTCATACCTGTTTAAACAGACCATGGTGGTGTTACTCTCCTGCAGTAGTCCCATAGATCCAGAGAAGGTGCCCCTGGTTATTTTCCCCGAATTGACCTATAAGTGGTGGATGGTCATCCATTTGCATAGTGATCCGGTTACCCCTGGCGGGTCCCCCAGTATAGAGGGGTTTAAGGACAAGCTGCTCAAGTTATTAGCATCTGAAGGACGAACCGCTCAGGAATTAGTAAAGGTGCTAGACCTTTCAGAGGAACACACGCCCTTTCAGTCCTCAGTCACGTCTCCTGTTTCCCCTAAGAGCTCCCCTGTAGTTCCCTCCCCCATAATAATTCCATCTGTACAGTTGGACTCATACCGAAAACTCAGACTTTTCTCAGGCACAGTCCCAGTGTCCACGGGGGAGTAGGACCTGGAAACATGGATGGACTATGCTACCCCCTTAGTAAAGGAATGGCAGTGCTCTGAGGGGGAAAAGAGAAAGAGACTTCTGGAGAGCTTATGGGGCTCTGCACTTGAGACCATCCGCTTCTTGTGTGCCACTAGCCCAGAGGCAACTGCGGCTGAATACCTCTCTGCACTGGAAGGAGTGTTTGGCGGCACAGAATTGGGGGATGATTTACTGTGGAAATTCAATTCTGCTAAGCAATGGAAAAATGAGAAGTTGTCTGCATTTGTCACAAGAATTGAGAGGGCTCTGCAGAGGTCCCACAGGAAAGGAGGAGTACCCGCAAAGGAACTGAACCGAGTCAGATTGAAACATATTCTAAAGTCAGTCAATTATTCCAGTATGATAATATTGAAACTCAAGTTACAAGACAGGAAGGCTAATCCTCCCAAGTACTGTCATCTTATGAAAGAGATTCTTGAAACCGAGACCGATGAAGAGGGCTGGGAGCCCTATTCAGGGATTGTTGGTACCTGCCAGATCCCAGAGAGCAGTGACCCAAATGAGGCACAGCAGTTGAGAGAGCTGATCAAAGAATTGACAAGGTGGCCAGAGAACCTGACCTGTATCAGGCACCCCCAGAGACTAAATGTGGGGTGGGGGTGCATGTTATTTCTTCAGAACCCCGGACTGAGGGTAACATATTGGAAGAAGTATGAGATTTGAGAGCCCTGGTAGGGGAACTACTATGAACCACACAAGCCTCCAAGTGTGGTGAAAGTCTAGGGGGGTCAAAAATGCCAGTAACAAGCCCAAGAAGAACAGTGATGTGCCCCTGAGGTACCAACACCAGATGATGGCCCGTGACCCCCCAAAGACCCTAGAGAACCCAAATTTTGCTACCATTGTGGGGATGATGGACACACCCGGTTCTATTGTCACTCACCAGAGAATCTGAGGAGAGTCAAGGCTAGACTATTAGCACTGATTCGACAGAACAATAATCGGCCACCGGGGGTCTGCTCGAAAAAGTTACTCTTCAAAGGCCACCACCAGATTGACACCTAAGTCCATGCCACCTGAGTTGTCCGAGTTGGTGGGTCTGTCCATGGAGGCAACAGTAAAGGTGAATGGAGTATCCACCTGGGCTGTGCTGGACAGTGGCTCTCAAGTGACTATAATGTTTCAAGATTGGTATCGGAAGCACTTACCTGATGTACCCTTACATCCTTTGGAAGGTTTGCATTTCTGGGGGTTGAGCGAAAAGTCTTATCCATTCTCTGGGTATATCCGGATCTGGCTGTCTTTCCATACTTCGGTGGCTGGAGTGGTGGAACAAGTATAGATCTTGGCCTTGGTGTTTCCCCCTACTGGACTGTATGATGGGGTTCCCCTACTAATTGGGACCAACGCCCATATGTTCGGGAGACTGGCACAATTATGCTATGAGAAACAGGGGCACCGGACTGGTAGCGCCCTGAGAATTCCCGTGTTGATTAAGAAGGCCTATCAGTTGCAGCATAATGCCATGGAGGCGGATCTGGATGAGCCAGTCGGGGTTGTATGGAAGAAGGATCCTGAGTCGCTGGTGCTAGCCCCCAATGCCCAGTGTACTCTACAAGGGGAGGTCCGATTACGGAAGAATGTCAAGAATAGGATACTGATGCTGGATGCGCCAGGCAATGGAAAATTGCCAGAAGGATTGTTGGTCAGGCCCAGCATCTTGCCTGCTCATGCTTATGCCTATGCACGACAGGTGATGACACAGGTCCACAATGTGTCAGATTGGGAGGTTCGGGTGAACAGAGGCTGCACTCTAGCTACCATACACTGTACAGATACTGCAGTGTTACTCAGTAACAAGCACTCTGGAGCAACTGATAGAGTGACCCCTGACTTGTTTGACTTTGGTGACTCCCCGTTGCCAGCTGAATGAAAGGCTAGAATCAGTATGAGACTTTCCCAGAAAGACCAGGTGTTTTCATTGAAAGAGTGGAAGGTGGGATGTGTCCACACAGCTGAGCCTCACATAGATCTGTACGATGAGCGGCTAGTTAGCGAGAGGTCTCGGCGCCTAGTTCCCGCTGATATAGATGAAGTGAGGAGACACCTACAGGAGATGCTTTTGGCTGGTGTGGTACAAGAATCCAGAAGCACCTGTGCTTCACCTATTGTGGTGGTGCAGAAAAATAATGGGACAGTAAGACTGTGTATAGATTATCGAACCCTTAACTGGCGGACCATCCCAGATCAATATACCATGCCCCTTATACAAGATGCTTTAGACTGTCTGAATGGGATCAAGTTGTTGTCGGTGTTGGTTCTTTGCAGTGGGTACTACCAGATCCCCATGGCACTGGTAAACCATGAGAAAACAGCCTTCATATGTTCACTAGGGTTCTATGAGTTTATGAGGATGCCTCAAGGGATATCGGGTGCTCTGACCACTTTTCAGCTATTGATGGAACGTGCAGTGGGAGATATGAATATACTGGAATGTCTGGTGTACTTGGACAATGTTATTGTGTTTGGTTGCACTTTAGAGGAGCATGAGAGCAGACTATTTAAAGTGTTAGACCGACTGGAGGATTTCGGCCTTAAGGTGTCCTTCGACAAATGCCAGTTTTTCAGACATCTGTGAAGTATGTGGGCCATTTAGTATTCACTGAGGGGATAGAGACTGATCCTAGTAAAGTTGAGGCCTTGACCACCTGGCCTCAGCCCCACAATCTGAAAGAATTACAGCACTTCCTAGGATTCTGTGGCTACTACTGGCGGTTCAAAAAGGACTACTCCAGGGTGATTTGCCTACTCCTGAACCTTACCCAGGGATACCCTCCCATGAACCGTAAATACAAGAAAGGGGCCTTCTCTGAAACAGAAAGAGTATACTTCCACCCAGGTGAAATTTTTGGGTCCCACTGGACACCCGACTGTGAAGCTGTGTTCCATGAAATAATATATCAGCTCACCCGTGCTCCCATCCTCGCCTATGCTGACCCTACTAGACCCTATGTGTTGCATACCGATGCTAGCCTACAAGGTTTGGGAGCTGTACTGTATCAAGAACATGACAATGGTTTGAGACCTGTGGCATTTGCTAGTAGAAATCTGACCTCATCATAGAAAAATTACCCTATGCATAAACTGGAGTTCCTGGCGTTAAAATGGGCCAACATTGACCAGTTCCATAAATACCTATATGGGACAAAGATACTTGTAAAGACTGACAATAATCCACTGACCTATGTGCAAACTTCAGCTAAGTTAGATGCCACTGGACATTGGCGGCTTTCTGCATTGTCTACCTATGATTATGCTGTTGAATACAGATCAGGCCTAAATCACATAGATGTTGATGCCCTATCCTGGAGGCCCACTTCCAAAGGTGATTGGGTCAGGCTGTCCGAACCTGACATTTGAGCACTGTGTCAAAAGTTTGATAAAGATGAACAGATGTCTACGAACACAATGGACTGCTTAGTAGACTTCTTGGGCCCCTCTGATACCTGCATACCAGCTGCGTACTGTCGCATTTCGGCACTAGAAATTAGTGCACTACCTCAGTTTGACAATGACCACATTCAGTGGGATGAATCCCAAGATCCTATGATCCGGTCAGCACTTGAAGCCCTCTATGCAGGGAAAGATGTGTCCAAGTTGTGCTCCTCTGATTTGCGAACAGCGTTATTGTCCAAAGAAGGCCCTAAGTTGAAGCTAATTAGTCAGTTGCTGTACAGAGAGACAGTGGATGGGGGGGTCAAGTAGACAAGCAACAGTTGGTCTTGCCCACAGCTTTCAGAGACTTGTTGCTGAGGCCCCTGCACAACCACATGGGCAACCTTGGTATCGATCGAACCCTTGACTTAGTGCGGTCTCGATTCTTCTGGCCTAAGATGGGGGCTGATGTTAAGCATCATGTAAGGACTTGTAGTCACTGCCTGCAGAGGAAGGCCCCACTCAGAAGGGCTGCCCTCCTTGTCAATATAACCACCAGCACACCAAGGGAGTTAGTTTGCATAGATTTTTTGAGTTTGGAGCCTGACCAGCGGAACATCATTAATGTGTTGGTAGTCACTGATCATTTTACAAGGTACACTCAAGCTTTCCCAACCAAAGATAAAAGACCTCCACTGTGGCCAAGGTTCTAATAGAGAATTACTTTGTCAACTGTGGGGCCCCCCAGAGAATTCATTCCAATCAAGGTAGAGACTTTGATAGTCGCTTAATTAAAGAGATGCGCTCCATAGGGGGAGTGCGGAAGTCAAGAACCACCCCTTATCACCCGCAAGGGGACCCACAGCCAGAAAGCTTTAATCGCACCCTGTTTGACATGCTAGGCACTCTCAATCCAAAAGACAAACCCAAATGGAGCCAGCAGATTAGCACCTTGGTACACTCTTATAATTGTACAAGAAATGATGCTACCGGGTTCTCTCCCTATCACCTCATGTTTGGTAGAGAGGCTCGGCTGCCAGTGGATGTATGTTTTGGGGTCTCTCCTGATGGGGTCCGAGCTGAGAATTATCAATAGTATGTGCAAAAACCAACTAGACCAGACAATGGCTGCAAAGAGAAACCAAGCCAATAAAGAAAGATATGATAAAAAAGTGAAGGCCCAAGAGCTTTGAGCTGGGGACTGTGTGTTGTTGCGAAATCTAGGATTGCATGGTAAACATAAAATTGCTGACAGATGGCACTATCTTCCCCACATAGTAGTAGGCAAGTAGGATGATTTGCCTGTGTACAAAGTGTGGCCTGAAAACAACTCAAAAGCTTTCAAGACCATGCACTATAACCATTTGCTGCCTATTGGCCAAGTCATGATTGAGGCTGAACCCCCAGACATTGTTCCCTATGGACCGGTGACTCATGCTGTGAAACAAAGACAGAGTCAACCTACCCCAGTGGTCACTGACTTAAGGTTTTCTCCACAGCAAGCCCAAATTGATAATGGCCGTCCATCCACTTCTGAAGAGAGTGAGTACAACTATGCTTATTACCCCTCTTATGAACTGAGTCAGCTGTTTCAAGGCAACTCATGGTCAATCGTGGGGATGAAGCTGGGCCTTCTGGACTTTTCTACCCAGGCAGAGGTCCCTCTTGCAAGTAATGAAAGTGCAGAGACTGAGGTGAAAGGTTCAGAGACTTTGGCTGTTCCCCCCAGGAAGACTGGCCAAACTGTCAAACCCATAGTATGCCTCAGCTATGATTCCCCTGGGAGGCCAGTAGATTTGCCCCTCAATGTGGCCCACAAGGGAGTTTATGTGTCCCAGAGTTTCCTGCCTGAACTGAGATTAAGTGCCAATTCCAGGTTGATTGTTCTGCCCTCTAGGTATGGTGCCCCCACTCCATCTAGCCCCAAGGTAGCTGATAGGCAAGGGCCCCTTCCCTTGTTATTCAATGTACAGGAAGTAATAACATGACGTGTATAGCAGTATGTGTAGATTGCCTGTGTGAAATATGGCAATGTAGTTCAACATGGATATAGTGATGTGAAACATAGAGAATGTGTATAGCAAAAGTTGAATATGTTGACTGATGCTTTAGAAGTTATAGGCCTAATCTGTTAATGATATGGATGTGTAATGTAATTTGCATTTGAAGTTATTGTGATGGTACCCACTTGATGCAGACGCCAAGTTTTTCCAGGCAAGGAAGGGTGTAACCTCCCTCCAAATGGGGGTTCCCGAAAGGTCTTGCCTGAGCTTGCCTAATTGCTCGTTACCTAGTAGGTGTTTGGCATTATTGCCATTTAAATGTATTGCCAGTGAGTGCCTGCGTGACTTCCGTGTACTGTCTCTTTAAAAGCTGCATGATTGCAGATATAATTAGTCTGGGAGGGAACTGAGTATTTTCATGCTTAGGTCCTGCCCGGGCTGCCGACTAATCGCTCCGTTTCTGCCATCGCTAATTGGGCAGATGGAGCCTTGCTGACAGATGTAACTAACTGCGTGTAATCTTTTAGAGTAATAGTGGTAATGTAGTTTGTTCTAACCTGCTTTATTTGCAGTGATGACTGTTCTGTTTAGCTCCACCATTTTGGTCTCGAACTGCCGAATTGAACCAATCCGTACTTGAGGACTCTAAAATGGATCCTGTCGAAGTGGGACTGTGTGGCTTACCAGTGTGGGATTTGTAGTTCTGGATTGTTGGTGCTTTTTGCACCAAAAGGGGGAGCTCTTACTGTAATTGACAGCTGAACCTACCAACCGGACCTTTTGGATCCAAGGGAAACCCCCCAAGCTGTCTGCTGGCAAGCCAAATTGAAGCTGAGAGCTGAGGGAGAAGGACTGCTCGTGATAGGCGAGCAAGCGTGTCATAGTTCAAGCGGGAAAACTGTGTGAAGGCCTAGTTAGCGGCCTGTAGTTTGGATCATGGTTTGAGGAGAGAGGAAGGTGAAGAGTGCTTTTCGGACTGAATTTGAGGCTGGAGAAACTCAGCGAGTAACTGAAAAAGGATCAGGCTTAACCTGCAGAAGACCAAAGATTTTGTTAAATGCGATTGGCCTGCCAGGAACTTCAGCTACCTTTGAGCTCCCGGGTTTGAGCAGTGACTTTGTGATCATGATCGGGGAGCAGTTTGCCTGGTACCATAATCCTTTCTTACATATAAATGTACTGTGAACTGGAGAGGGGTTGTGACCTGTTTTTTTCCCCCACGGTAAGCTGTGTGCTGAGAGCTGGAAACTGTACCAAGCTTGAGACGGACTAAATCTGCTGCTATCCAATGCAGCTAGGCCCTGCCATGAGGGATCTGTCACCCTACCCTGCTGCACAGACAAGATCCATCAATGATAGACCTGCCAGAGGATCAGCCCCCCTGCTTCAGCCTTAACAGGAATAACACTGTAGCGAATCGTGTGGGCCCTGCTTCTTCTGGAAATCCAGAAACTCTAACTACTGTCTCGTCCCTCATCCCTCCTGTGTCCAGTTTGGGGGTATCATGAGTAGCCATCAGGGTAGCTCCCTGCAACTATCCTTAAATCTAAATGTGTCATATAATTGTTGTTGTTTCTTTTCTTCACAATCTGAGCCATCTGGCTCCGGATTACAAATACTGTGTTGTGCAAGTGTTTTTTCCATCTCAGGGCCCCTACCAGCTGGAACACCAGCCTACCTCGGGCAACTGTCCTGGCTAGCCCACCCCCCATTCACCTGGGTACCCAGAAGTATGACAGTGCTAGGGAATCTGATTGCTTGAATAACTGTATGATTATTAGAGAGAGTAAGCTAATTAACCTGATCTCCCCGATCCTTGTTAAAACCCCCTTGAATAAATTAGATCTACTTTTTCTGTCTCTTAAACAGTCTGCGGATCCTGTTTATGCCTGAAGTATTCCACTGCATGCCATTTGCTCTGTTTAACCTTGTTCTACAAGGGGTCCTAAGGGTCAAGTTGGAGAAACCCATCCTGGTGGTAAGTGCCAAAAGTGTGGATACGAGTAAAGCATATCAGGGGTATTGTGAAGGTCATTGTTGTATTCTGTGTGGGCCACTAGCAGGAACTGAGGGGGGCTACAGGGTCCCAGAGGGCTGTGCCCAAGTTGGTGCGATCACTAATAACCCTGACCTCTGGGTGGAGGCACCCATTTCAGAACTCAGGCCTCTTAACCTACTGATTGCCCAGCAGGCAGGGGTAGTAGCCCTTTTGGTAGCACCACCTGGGGGATTTAATTGTTATTACTGTTGGGTTTAATATATATATATATATATACATACATATATTGTCACTACCTTTTTTCTTGGGTTTTCGACTTGAGTCTTTTGGGACCCAAAATTGTTGCCCTTTGGCTATAGAGTAAACAATTTCCATAGTTAGTAGTTAGTTAGTTTGCTCGTAAGAATCTGATGGTTACACTGGTAAGTACCAGAGACAGAGGTTTGAAAACCGAGCTGGGAGCTCAATGTTCTATGCTGCTGCATAGAGTTTACTCTTTCCTCTCTGGGGCAGTTCAAGTGCTGGATCTAACTGCATAATATCAGAATACAGCAAGATTCCATTAGATGAAACAACATTACTAAGGTGAGTAATTTTTTCTTCTCCGTCATCTGCAAGCACCGACCCACACTGAGGTGTCTTCCGTCTTCAACTGACCCTCCCCTTGATACCCCCAGAGCCTCTACAAAAATGGGTGGGAACACCCTATCCATAGCTGACCCTGCTCTCTGGAATACGCTTCCAGCTGCCCTCAGATCCTCTGGCACACACCACTCCTTTAAGCATAACCTCAACTCTTGGATCCTCTCCCTTGACACCTGCACCTGTCTGCACAGGTAATTTCTACCCCCCCCCCCCATCTGTCTCACATGCTATGTTTTGATCCTTTGCATCTGAACTGCACTTCCTCTCAGTTTCATCAGGATCAGGTATACTAACAGTGAATGTGGGTGGGGGGGATCCATTGTTATTCCTGTTTCATTGGATTATATATTGCTACTTGTGAATGTTACTTACATTTTTTTCTCCCTACTGTTGGGCTAATTTGTTTGCCTGTGCTATTATTATTTGGTTACTTCTACTGCCTGCTTACTGTATGTACCTCTTGTTTAATGTATTGTACATCACTTGTTGACTCATTGGCCCGCGTCATGCCTGAAAACGGTCCATTGGATCAGTGCACTTACCCGGGTAAACAAAGTCATAAATAAATAAACACACCTTTGCTGGATGTACTAAGTTCATTCCTAGCTCATTACTCTAACCTTTTGGCTATACTGCCAGCCCAAATACTACTGGGTGGAGAGTTTAATGAGGTATTGTTCCCATTGATAGACATGCACAGGGCAACAAAGATGCTTTAAACATGGAATACATGAACCCTACACCGGCTTGTGTAAGTATTTGCATTAATAGACCTTCTGAGAGACCTCTGAACCATTCAGGCAGGGAGTTTACATTTCACTGTACCTGACATGATATGAGCAGCTGGTAAGATTTCTTTCTAATTCTAGCCTTACAGATAAGTACTATATCAGGAGCCAAGATATGACTAATAGTTATCTCAGAGCACACGTGTTTCAATAACATTTGCAGGGAGGCTCACACCCTCATCCTGCCCCAGATTGCAATCCCATGCACTTCTGCTACAGGCCCCCTACTTTAACCATGTTTTGAAACAGAGATTGACACATATTTTTCCACCAATGACTTGCCAGAGACATCTAGAACAAATCTGTGATATGCATGCAAAACATTTTTCCTAGGAATTATCAGTTACAAGACCTACGCAAAGATAAAATATCTTCACCTAATGTCTCAATTAGAAACATTTCTCAAAAAGGAAGAATAGCAATACAATAATCAGAGACCACCCCACTTCTCAATCCAGATGGGACCGCCTTCAGTTTTAGTACAAAATGAATACTTTCACCGATATGACAGCCCAAAGATCACTGCAAAGCACTTCATACAAACACTGAGAGTACAGAGATAAATCAGAAAGCTGTTGGGATAGTATTAAAATGAAGCAAGAGGCAAAACACTTGGCTATTATCAAGGCATCCTTGGTGATTCTGTAACAGAAGAAAAGCAATCAACAAGTCGTTCTGAGACTTTTATGAAAATCTCTACACTGACAACCTTTGCACTTCACTAGCCTCCCTTCTGGGATTGACTACCCTCTCTGCCCTTATGGAGGCAAACATCTAAACTTGATATTCCAATAACCATACCAGAGATTAGAACTGCCAGCAGCACTCGTTGTAATGGCAACACCCCTAGTCCAGATAGCTTGCCAGCCAAATTCCACCAAACATTTTTGGGTCAAAGGGAAATATGGTTGTTGAACACTTTCAACTCTGTGTATAATCAGTGACCCCCCCCACACCCCATTGTCAGAGGCTCTAATTACAGGCTTTCTGAAGCCAGACAGAGACATACAACCTAATTACCATCTTATCTTGTTGCTCAATACAGATGCCAGGGTGCTGGCAGAGGAACTGACCCTATGGCTACAAACCTTTATTCCTCAACCAATAGAGAATGGGGTTTGCGAAAGATAAAATGGCAATGGACAGTCTCCAGGCACTTTTCTCAACTACAATGTCTGCTGCTAGACAACAGAGCTGGTGATTCTCATCACCATCACTGACAGAGAGACCGGACTTTACTGTTCAATGGACACACCTGTAGGAGGCCATAGCGGTGATAGGGATTGGCACATCTTTTCTTGATTGGGTCCAACTTTTATTCGACATCACTTGTACCAGAATTCTATTAATGGTTTCCACTCTGACAGTTTTACACTGAAGGGGGGGATGAGGCAAGTAGGTCCCTAGTCTTACATTTTATACCTAATTACCATGGAATCATTGCTTTGGATGACCAGGCAGTAGAATGAATTCCAAGGTATTATCATTGGTACAACCTCAATTAAAATGATATCATATGTGGACAACCTCTTTAATGTCATCTCAAACCATGTCTTCCCTCTGCCTTGAGTCCTGACAACCCTGGCAGACTCCATAGCTCTTTCTGGATTGAAGGTTAATTGGGGAAAAGCTGCTCAATGTTGGCTGCCCAGCTGGCCAAGTGATGGAGTGGAAGTTTTAATGGTCCCCAAAACACCTCAACTATCTTGTAATTATAATTACCCATAAAGTATACCAGATGGTAAACCTCAACATATCACACTTGATTAAAACTCTAGAAACTGATTTCTGTGGGTGGGAAAAGACCAGTCTTACTTTTGAAGGCAAAAATAACTGCATTTTAAACTACAGTTTTCCCAAAGATCCTGTTCTACCTCAATAACCTCCCATTATCCACACCTAAATATATGTTCCAAGGACTGGAGATATCGTTCTGCTCTTGTTTGTACAATGGTACTAAACCTCCCCAGTCAGTACTGCAGCGCCAGGTACTGGGTTGACAAGAGGGATGGGAACTCACTTAGCTTTGGGCCTGTCATCAAGCAGTGGGTATAAAACAACATCTTCACTGAGTATAGCCAATGATTCCTTCTGCCCCTTTATTGCTATCCTTGAGCATGCACTGGATGTGGCCCCCTTGGTGCCAAGGCAAAATTCAAGATCGCCTCCAGCTGCAGATTCTGCCATTTGCCATTGCCTTACGTGGACAGCATGGAAAACATTAACTAATACCCACCACTGAGTAATAATCACCTTTGTAAATGGGCACTTCTCTGGAGTGACACATGTATCACCACTGAATGAACCTCCCTTCATTGGACCCAAATGATTCAGAGAGGTATATTAATAACTAGCCACTTTCAAGCCTGTCCCTAGGCATGCCTGCCCCTTCCAATATAAATAGGATACATTCCATAATCCAAAAACCAGCTTCTGTTGATACCTGCAAATTTAACTGGCAATTACCATGTGAGCCAATGTGGTGAATAACGATCAGTCTCCTCCCTTAACCTTTCAGCTTTCACAATGGATGAAAGCTCCCATCAGACCAGGAGGCAGGATATACAGCTGTCTCTTTTCCCTGCACTGCCCATACCTTCTGAAGCAAAAATGTACTGGGAATAGGAGTTATTCACTGACATTTCCATGTCAAGCATGGACACACTTTTGCCATAGGTGTACAGAAGCTTAAGAGATGTGTATTACCAACTAATTCAAAAGTAAAGAGTACACTGATGGTATCAGACTCCAGCACTTCTCCACAAAATGGGCCCGATCGTCATTAATCTACTCTGGCGATGCCACTCAGCCACTGGGAAATAAGAGCACACATGATCATGTCACAAACTACAGCCCTATTGGTCAGGTATGATCGAGCATTACAAAAGCACAATGCTCTGCTGTGTACTAAAAGATCACAGGCTATGACTACTGGGTGACACCTCCACACTGCACAGATTAGCAAAGCAGCATCAGAAATGGATTGTTACAGCTACACTAGAAGCAAAAAGACACATATTACTTAAAAAGAGAACACCAGCTCCTCCATCCGTGGCTGAGTGGAATGCAGCAATGTTCAAGTTAGCAGGGTATCAATGAATTTCTCATATTTCTAGCCAGAACCTTCTACAATTGGACAGATTCTGGGGCTCCTTTCTATTGCACACAGCATTCCTCATAGGTATCATTGTAACATGTCCATCTCATGTTTCACATGTTACAGAATGAGAGATAATTGCAACTGTAAAGCTCATGAACAGGTAGACAATTTGACATTTATAACTTGTATCCTTGTTCGTTTACACATTAGACTATTATCCCTCATCTCTTCGACACTTATTTTATAAGGATTTTCAGTTTTCAAACATATTTCATTGTGTTTTGGATGAAAGAGTTTATTTTCATTATCCAATCTATCCCATTGTATGGGTTTATTTCATGATATCTGTATCTGTTCAAACTGTATTTCTGCAGCTATTGTAATTCTGTCTGGAAAATCAATAAAAAAATTTTAAAAAAGAAACCCTGATTTGTGAATATTCAAAATTTGCTATAATAGTTTTAGGATCCTGGGACCTGATATTCAAACATTTGCATGGGTGTTAATGTGTCTTTACCTATGCAAACTGCGATTTGCACCAAATCCCTATATTTGCACCAAATCCCTATATTCAAATCCGCTCCACAAGAGTGGTAGCAGGGAGGAGGCGGGGAACTACAGACCAGTCAGTCTTACCTCAGTAGTGGGCAAGATTATGGAGGCACTCCTTAAGGAAAGGATAGTGCAACACCTGGAATCCATAGGGGCACAGGATCCAAGACAGCATGGGTTTACAAAAGGAAGGTCCGTCAAACTAATCTCATAGATTTCTTTGACTGGGTAACCAGAGTGGTGGACCAAGGGGAGCAGTTGATGTCGCCTACCTTGACTTCAGCAAAGCTTTTGACACTGTTCCACATAGAAGATTGATAAATAAGCTAGGTAGGCTCGGGGTGGGTCAGAAGTTGGTCAACTGGGTGGCAAACTGGTTGACTGGCAGAAAACAGAGAGTGGTGGTAAATGGTATACAGTCAGAAGAGATGCAAGTCACAAGTGGGGTACCTCAGGATCAGTCCTGGGGCCAGTCCTATTCAACATCTTCATTAGTGACCTCGAGATGGACTAGAGGGTAAGGCTTGTCTGTTTGCAGATGACACCAAGATCTGCAACAGAGTAGATGATCCAGATGGGGTGGGCAGAATGAGAAGAGATCTGGATAAACTAGCAAAATGGTCAGAAGAGTGGCAACTGGGATTTAATGCAAAGAAGTGCAAAATCATGCACATAGGGAAGAGAAACCCTGAAGCCACTTATAGGCTGGGAGGAGTTGCTAGCAGTCACAAAGGAAGAAAGAGACTTGGGCATCATCATCACTGATGACCTAAAATCATCCAAGCAGACCTCTAAAGCAGTAGGTAAGGCTAGGGGTGTTAGGGTGTATTAGTAGAGGTATCACAAGTCGTAAGAGGAGGTAATAATCCTCTGTACAAGACATTGGTTAGGCCCCATCTGGAGTACTGTGTGCAGTATTGAGGCCACACCTTCACAAGGACATTAACCAAATTGAGGCAGTCCAGAGAAGGGCAACCAAAATGGTGCAGGGACTGCATCAGAAGACATATGAGGACAGATTAACGGAGCTCAATATGTATACCCTTGAGCAAAGGAGGAGAGAGGTGATATGATCGAGACATTTAAACACCTTAGGGGCATAAACAAGGTGAAAGAGTCTAACATGTTTAAATATAAGAAAAATAGCAGGACAAGAGGACACAGCATGAGATTAGAGGGAGGCCGATTAAGGGGGAATATGAGGAAATTCTTTTTCACAGAAAGGGTGGTAGATGCATGGAATAGCTTACCACAAGAAGTGGTGGCTATGAATACAGTGCAGGGCTTCAAACAGGCATGGGATAGGCATAAGGGAGCAATACAAATGACTATGAATAGATAGGTCACTGACAGAGCAAAGGCCGATGGCACATTTATAAGGTAGAAAAAGAAATGGGCAGACTGGATGGGCCTTGCGGTCCTTATCTGCCGTCAAATTCTATGTTTCTATGTTTCTATGTTTCAAAAGGAGCTGCTGTGTGGGCAAAGAAGGTTAGCAACTGTGCAAAACATAATGTACAGTATGTGGGCAGGCAAAGGGAGAGGCATGGCTCTGAATATCTGTGCTACCCCATATTCAGTTTCTTTGTCCTGTACAAAAGGTTTTAGCATTGTCCTTTTGCACAGTAGAAATACTGCCTTACAAAATGCTGCCTTGATTAAAGCAACCCTAGTGGCTGCCGGAGGCAATACAGCCCCCTAGCTGGTTGGCCGCTGGGGAGCACACTTGCCTTATATGGTCCCTAGCACTGCCCGTCCAATTGCCAGTCAGTACCATCTCTGAAATAAATCCCTGCTGGTATTGGCCACCCCACTGACTGCCAGCACCCAAAGTAACATAATATTCCTTGGTGCTAGTTGTCCCCCTCCTTCCGATCACCAGCACCCAATCTAAGAAAATAAGCCCAGATGGTAATGGCCTCCCGACCTTCGGCCTGTACCATATCTGAAATAAATTCCTGGGGCTACTGTGCCCCCCGTTCACCAGCCCCAAATGTAAAAAATGTATCCCTGGTGCTAGTTAGCAGCCATTCTCCCTCCCATCGCCAATACCCAATGTAAGGAAATACATCTTGGTGGCTGTGGTCCCCTCTCACTAATCACATACCCTCAGGGCAAAAAAATCCCAGGTGCTAGTTGTTCTCTCTCCTGCCAATCATCAGCCTGACAGTACAAAACACAACCTCCCTGGTGTCTGGACGTTCTCCCCAATGACACAAGTTATATTCCCCCACTCCCCTCAGCATTATCCATGGTGCCATGGGAGCAGACTGGCACAGCTCTCCTCACAACTCCATGGCCAGCTGCTGTATATTCAGATGGGGAGCATGCCTCTTATTTATTATACTGGGTGTGTCACCCTGTCCTGTAAAACAAGAGGCACCCTCCCTGCCTGAACAAACAGCAGCCAGCTGAGGAGGTGTGAGGAGGGCTATGTCAGTAGTCATATGTTACCACGGCACCATGGGTAATGCTAAGGTGAGTTGGGAGTATGCCCAATGCTGTGTTGTGGTGGGTGAGGAACCACTGGATGACAAGGAGGATTATTTTTGCTCTTCTGGGTTAGGTATCTGTGGGAGAGGGGTACAACTGGCACAAGGGATTCTTTTTATCATCAAGGGGATGGCAATCAGTGGCGGGAACCATTACTACAAGGGGTTATTTCCTTACATTGGGGGTTGGCGATCAATGGGTGGGGGGACCATTACCGCCAGGAATATCTTCACATCCTGGGACCAGGCAATTGGGAGTGTGGTGCCACACTAACCTGCCTCACTACCAATGCAAACGTGTCTATGTTGGGCATGCAAAAGGCCCTTTAGCACCTTGGATGCCCAATAATCTCTTTGTATGGGTCCCTTTGAATATTATAGATAGTGCTCTAATGCTATCCATTCTGGCAGCATACTTTAGGAGCTCTTTCCGGGTATGGCATGGCCCTATATTTAGTCAAAATAGTGCCAGCGTACTACTTGCCTGAATGCAGCATCTTCAGGCACCCAAGCAATTGTAATGCGCAATGCAAATTTTTGTGCTCCGCTTTGTGCAAATTTGAATATTGGGCCACTGGTCCCTGAACAGTGTGCTGATTCCTGCATATTTACTTATTATTTCTCAAATATTGATAACTGGGACTGGGACAGTGAGCTGCAGGTGTGACTGGGTTGGGGGGGGAGTAGAGAGACAACTATGCAACCTTTAGAAAAATATGTAAACAAATAAACAAGGTGGTATTGTGCAGCAAATTCAAATGGAGATAGACAGATATCAAATGTTGCGGCATACAATATACAAGCCATACAGATAACTAAAAGAATACACAGGATGGTAACAATGCAGCAATTTACAAAAAGTGACATTGTATAAGCTATGATTGAAATCACACGGCACTCAAATAGATTGTGTAGGCTAAGGATGTTGAGAGAACATGTCAGCTAGGCATATAGCAGCAATGGCTATAGTGCCCATTACTGACACATATTGAAGCCTGGTCAGTGATTACTCACCATTTCTTCTTTCAGGATCAGAACTATTTTGTGTCCAGCGTGGTGCTTCACTACTAGTATAACACAGACAGCTAAAATGATCCTCATCTCCAATAGGAATATCAATGAATGAGAACTCAGCACTGGATCTGGGTTGGCGAACAAGCATTGTTCCAGTATCCTGTATTTGTTGACCATTTTTATGCAGAATACACAATTGATATTTATAGCTGCTGTTGTTGCTGCTGCACACGACTTTATTCTCCTCCTTCTTCATCTCGATGTTTGGCTTCTCCACGCGTTCTGCAAGAAGAAAGTAAATGATCAGCTGTTGGTGAACTACACAACAACTAACCTATAGGATCAATGATGGGAACTCAACATTGTTTGTGGTTTTTTGTTAATGTTGTCTTTAGTATCCTGTGTTTGTGATCATTTTTATACAAAATATATAATCGGTTTGAATCTCTCATGTTGCTGTGCACAGATGCCCTCTCCATATTTATCTCTGTGTTTGGTTTCTCCACTGTTTCAGAAAGAATGGAATATACAGTATGTTCCAACTACTAATGAAAAAAATAATCCTTCTGCTATATATATATATATAATTATTTTCTTCTCTTGTGTATTTTTTATACATGGTTGGTTCATTTCTATAAGATGTGGGGATCCTTTTTAGGTCAGCTCCTTATTTTTGGGCTAGCTGTTGCTGTTATTGTTTTGAATATTTCCAATACAATGCAAAAGGGTGTAATTTATATACTTGTGTAAGGACTGGGTCGCCCATCTGCTTCTGGGGGTATATGATGGCATGTCATCCAGGAGAGTGCACACCTCACATCATGTACACAAGTTCTGAACTATTACCATTTACCTTGTGATCTCAGGTCATGCGTGATGGGGAGCAGGTGTTCCTTCACCCTACTCTGAACATCATTTATATGAGATTATACACACACTACAATGTCCATACAGGAGCTGAGACCAAGCATGATGTATTTTATTGTGAGGCAGTATAGCATAGTGGCTAAGGCACTCTCATGCAAACCTAGAGACTTGGGTATGAATCCTATCAGCCCCCACATGCATACTTTGTGACCCAAAGCACGTTATTTTACTTCCTTGTGCTTCCAGAAACAAGATCTGGCTTAGTGTGCCTTTTCTTTTTTTAAGTTTCCCATTTTTCTTTCCCCTAGCTGCCTAGGTGGCACATACTGTAGCTCTGTGAGCATTTCTTTGGCCACATTCCTTCAAGGTGTTCCATTGTCCACCGTGTACATTTCATTTTTCTATGGGCCATGCCGTACATTCAGGTGCATGCCCATTTTACTCCATGAACACTAGTTCTGCACCACCACCAGTTACATTCCCATCTTGGACCAGTGGTGATGATGGGAACCAGGGGTCCCTTCACTACACTCTGGGCACAACCAACATGACACCACACAAACTGCAATGCCCATACAGGACCCCAGACCGAGTATGGTGTATTCTTATTATCTCCGTATAGAAAAGTCAAATGCAGGATACCTCAAATTCTTTTCACTTAATTAAATTTGTTTGTTCCATCCACTGGATTTAAGAATCAGAGTAAAACAAACAAACAAACAAACAAACAAACCAATGGAACCAATTATTCTTTCAAATTCTTTTGTGTGCATAGCCTTTTACACCTGAAATTAGAAAAGGTAACAGTGAGTTTGATTCACTACCCATTACAAATTACTGTGATTATTATATTTATCCATACATAAAAGAAAGTTTATTTTAGGATTTTGAAGTAAATCGTATATGATATTAATGTGTGCACATTCAATAAATTACAAACAATCCCTGAATAAGAGACCAGTTGTAAGTCTTGAAACAGAATCTGTATAGATATTGGGCAAATGAAAATAATAGGCTATGCATACAAAACAATTTAAAAGAATACTTGGTTCATTTTGTTTTGTTATTCTGTATTTTTATTAAGTGCCTAGGTGACACAACTTTCTGGACATTGCCCTTGCCAGTTGCCACATTCCTTCATGATTTTTCACTAGTCACACTACCTTTCATTTCTCCATGGGTCATGCCCTACATTAGTGTTCCTCCAAATTGTACTCCAAGGGATTTTATGTACAACCCATATCTCTAGTATAGTATTGCTTTGACTGCTATCTTTCCTCACTGTTCTATTTAGTCTACAGGTCTTTAACCTCACGTTTTTGGGATCCCTGGAGCCCTGGCACTCAAAAGACTATGTGTGCAGTGACATTATCCCAGGTAGGGCAAAAGCAACCCTGGGAGAAAGCTGTGCCAGCACATGTCTCTAAATGCCCATGAAGTACAATAAATATGACAGTAAGCAAGTTAGCAAGCAAAGCAAACAAAACTTTATTTGTAAAAAGTGCCTTTCTCACAACCAAGGCAATTGTACAATACAAGAAATAAGCAAAACAAATCAATAAAACAAATCCAGCAATTTAAAATTCAATAAATGCAGCAGCGGCCTAAAAGTCAGAATAAGCTAGGTTAAATAAATATGTTTTCAGTGCAGATTTAAAACTTTGGATGGTCAAGCAATCTTGCAACCAATGAGGTAGAGAATTCCACAGGGACAGGGACATAAAACTAAATGACCAAGCCCCAGATGTCTTCAGGCAGATCCTGGGAATCTCTAGCAATCCCTTGTCAGTGGATCAGATGGAGTGGGTGGGGCAGCAGGGGTAAAGGAGATCTTTCTGGTAACTAAGTCCTTGATTGTGGAGGGCCTTATAGGTCAGCAGACTGACCTTGAAGGTGATCCTCCACTGTATTGGCAGCCAGTGCAGTCCGGGGTGGACAGGCATTATATGGCTGGTCCTGGAAGTGCCAGTCAGTAGCCTAGCTGTAGCATTCTGCACTAGCTGCAAGCAGTGGATATCAACCCCCGGTAGCTCTAGGTAAAGGGCATTGCAGTAGTCAAGGCAGGAGGTAATGAAGGCGTGGACCAATGTTGGAAGATCATCGGGAGTAACAAGGTGTTTTACCTGGACGATATTCCTCAGATGGTAGAATGAGGTTTTGACAAACGCTGACACCTGAGATTTAAGGGTCAGGCAGTCATCCAAAATCACACCCAGGTTCTGTACCTGGTCTGAGGTAGTTAGCTGAGCACCCCCAAGTCATAAGCCAGAGGGTGTTCCTGCCAACAAACCTGTGTCTCAATGGCCTGGGTCCACCACCAACACATTAGTTTTCTCTGGATTTAACCATAGCCAACTCATATTCATCCAATTCAGAATCTTGTCCAGACCATTGTTAAAAACCGAGACAACATCATCATGACCGGGCACAAAGGATGTCTACAGCCGAGTATCATCTGCATAGCAGTGAAAACTCAAGCCGTACCACCTAATAATCACTCCTAATGGCAGTATGTGCACTGCAAACAACTTTGGTGACAATATGGAGCCCTGTGGCACTCTGCAGGATGGGGGAATGGTGCTGAGGAAAAAATCCCCACCACCACCCTCTGAATCCATACGAGACAGTCCACAGATAAATTGCAAGCACTCCAACAGCACAGCATGGTCTACAGTGTCAAATGCCACAGAAAGATCTAGAAGGATCAAATGGAAATGGTATTTCAATCTCTCACTATTAGGAGGTCTTTTAGTTCCTGGAAAAGGGCTGTCTTGGTACTATGTCACTTCCTAAATCCAGACTGGAGAGAATCATAGGCTTTGTGGCTGGTCAAATGATCATCCAGCTGCAATGCAACCACCTTCTCTATAACCTTACCCACAAAAGGCAGTTTAGGGACCAGTCTGTAGTTTGCCAGACAGTCTGGGTCCAAAGAGGACTTTTTAAGGAGGGGCTGAACCACAGCTTCCTTCAGGGGATTTGGAAAAATTCCCCTCTCCAAAGACCTCCAGACTATCTCGGAAAGGACCTGGAGGATTTTATCCATGCAATCTATTAAGAGGCATGTAGGACCCAGATCCAAACTACAGTTTGTTGGTCACAATCACTAGATGACCATCACAATGTCATTGATTGTGGGAAGGCAAAAGTCACATCAGGCAAACTGGATGCCCGTCGTCTCCTGCTGACCACCACAATTCCTATTAGAGGGAGTCGCACAGATGCCAGACCTGACTGTGGCAACCTTATCTGTGAAGAACAGAGCAAACTCCTCATACCGTTCTTGTGAAAAGGCACTCCCAGGCTGGAGACAGATTAGATTGCACAGTCTGTCCACAGTCTGGAAGTGCTGGGCTGGCTGATTCTGCATAGCAGCAATTTTCCTGGACAGGAATTCTGCCTTCTTATGGGTAATTGCGAATTGATAGTCCCCATTGTGGTCCATCAATCTAAGCAGATCAACTTATGACTTTATTATTACATGCTTACAAACTATAGTCAGTCCAACTTTGTATGCCTCCCATCCAACGTCACCCTGATATCTCTGTCACCCCCACTTTAATCATTCCTTCCTCTCTCCTCTCTTATCCCACACCTAGGCATCCTCCCCTCACCCCCCCTTAAAACCTCTCTCCTTCCTGCGCTCCCATCTTCATCCCTTTAGAGACCCATACTAAAGCTGTGTAGAATATAGAAATCTGCCTGCAGAATGACCATTTTGATTCTGCAGAATTTTGCAAAATTTTTAATTTCAGTAATTTCACTATAATTTTAAAAGTACATGTTCAAATAACACCACATTTGGAAGGTTAATAGTACTCAGCGGCTTCCATGAGTGTACCAAATAATTTCAGAGCTATAGATTTAAAGGGTGGGGATTACGGGTGGCCAAACATTCAATCAAAATTTAAATTTCTGTTATTTTGAGATCATTTTAAAACTTCTTATCAAAATTTCTCCACAATGTCAGGATTTACAGAGGCACTTAAAATGCATGTATGCACTTTGTTTTAAGTCTCAGGCTTCTATGGGAGTCAAGTTATAGGAAGCCATTTTTTTTTTCCAAAATTTGGATTTCTGTAATTTGGTATAATTTTGATAGTATTTATTGAAATGTTACAAAAATTAAGAGGTATACAGGTTATCATTACATTTGTATATACACATAGTTTTAGATTTCTGGCCTTAAAAGGGACTGAGTTTTAGCCTGCCAAACATGTTGCCAAAGTTTAAACTTTGGTTAGTTCCCTCTAATTTAGAAACTACATATCCAAATTTAACCAATGTGGAAACATTTATACTACCATACCACATGATCATTTATGAAAAAGTTCATAATTTCAACTTTAAACTGGTTTGAATTAAAAGTAGCCAGACTTTCACATTTAAAAACACAATTTTCCAAAAATGTAAACTACAGATTTATAAACTCTGAAACTTTAAAACTATAGAATGTAATACCATTAAATTTTGCAGGTTCTTAGACCTTACAAGGAGTCTGTGTATGCCAAATTTATTAGTTGCTTGTTGTGAGAAATTTCAAAATAGCATGTGTACTTAAAGTCAAATCTGATGAGTCTGTGAAAATTGTGGAATTTCATGAAAAATTCCAGAAAACTTGAACTTTCTAGTTTCACTCAGCCTTGTCCATGGGGTTCTAATTAAAGGATAGGGGTATTAGATGCAGGTAGCACAAGGGGTCACTGGGTTCTAGAATTAAATGCACAGTTTCACCAAGAAATGGACAGCTGAACTGGGCAGCACAACACAAGAGTGGTAAATCCCCATGTTGGAGCAAGAAAGCACAGAGTGTCAACAATTCCAACCTAAATGCAGGTTATTTAAGGATCACATCCAGCAAATTTACAATTCAGGGAGCCTGGTATACATTCAAGTCTAAAACTTAGAGGTACAAAAAAGATGTAGTGAATGGAAGACAATGTCTTGAGCAGCAGGAAGAAAGAGTTCTGGGTATTCCAACAGGGTACATTGATAGGAAAAGGTGTAGATGACTCACATTTTAAGGGAGTTTGTCACTGCAAAGAACAAAGAGGATATCAATGGGATTAGCAGTTCTACCAAGTCAATCTGGCTATGCCAAAAAAGAAGGGGGGTAGTCACCCAGACAGGAACAGCAAGATTGCAAAAAGCTCAGCCCAGCTTATCAGATGAAGTAGTGATATGTGCATTGTTAATGTTAAATTCCACCAAAAAAATCTGGATACTTCATCTACAGTAAATGCTAACAAAAATATGTGAGAAAATGTTACTAATTATTTTTTTTTCTTCTACAAAATTAAACTGCTTAACCAATTTATCCAGTTGTGTTAGACACCAGGATACACTGACTATGGATATGCATGTCAAATGTTTACTCTATGCATGCAAGAGCAGAGAAGTTACAAACATCAACATTTTTGATAGTTTTCACAACATCTTGCAAACATGTACATAGTAAAGTTTTGAACCCTTGTAATTTAAAAATCTCTTATCTAATTCTGTTCATATTTAGGTCATTCTATAAGCATTACAAAAATTTATCTGTACTAATTTATACATGCCTAGTTCCAAAGGTGCCTGAGTTATGTGCAGATGAATTTTGTTCATGAAATTTCCTGAAAAAATTAAAATTACAGATTTTGAGCACATAAAATTTTGAGACAACACATCGTATTGTCAGGAAATCTGGTAAATTGTTAGAACACTTATCATTAAGAATTCATGCCAAATCTAAGATCCCTGAGCCAATAGACAGTTAAGGTATATGCAGATAAAAATGTTCATGAAATTTTGCACAAACAATAAAATGACAACATGTGAGTGCCTATAATTTTTAAACTATCCATACAAATTTCGTGATGTTTAACGGGTTAGTGGCCATTGACACAAAAAGTAAACATTCCAAATGTCAGAGCTCTAGATTCAACAGTGGCTGAAATATAGCCACATTACAAAATTTTAAAAAGTATGAGAAATTCTAATGAAATTCCATGAACTTTTGTGGGATGCTTCGAAATGTCATCAAAGTGTCACAAATTCAGAATTTTCACATTCTGCACAGCTCTACCTCCTTCTCTCTATACCTCACCTTTTTCCACAGGAAACACCTCCTACCTTCCATTCTTCTACTCTTTCCCCGCAGCAACCCCATCTCCCCACCAAGGTCAGTGCATCTTTCACATTTGTGCACACAGTCTCCTCCCCAAACTGGGCTCCTTGAAAGTCTGGCCATCCCAAAATCCCTTAGATGTTCTCTGTATTTCAGAATCCTGGCTCTCCTCTCAGACCCCCTACTCAGAGACACAATCTTGCATCAGGACAGGGGCAAGAGAGGAGGTGGTGTTGCAATCTACATTGGAAGTTCCATTCCCTGTACTATCACTTATGAAGAAGTAGCCCCAGATCCTATGAAGTCCTCCTTTCAAACCTCTCCTTCACATCCACTGCCCCATCAACATCAGCACCCTTTTTGTCACCCCAACACCCCCGTCAACACTATTATTTCCTGTATAAGTTCAATCAGTGATGCAAATATAACACAACAAGTGAACGACAAGATAAGCAGAAAAATAACTGTGAGCAATGGGACACAATTAATAGAAGAGATTTCTTAGAAAATCTAGAAATACATGGGATTATAACAGATGTCTGGAAAAGTATGGAGAGTGAAGCTGAAGACACTCATTTTATAAAAATAGAAAATATATTAACTAAAATAGTTAATATAATAAAGAAAAACACATTTAAAATAAGAAAAGGATCTTGCTGGTTTGATAATAGTAAATGAAACAAGGCTAGGCCCTTTCAAAGCTAGACTGAGGGAATTGCTCCAAAACTCTAACGTATGTGATTGCACCTGACTCTCTCCTACATCTTCCTGTCCCACCATCCCCCATAATTATCCCTGTTCCTGGTGCTAACTCTCCCAAACCCGCTACCAACAATTAGCCAGGTACAGACCTTTTTGCAACTGTTTGGCTGTGCTTGACTGGGACCCCTCTACTATTCTGAACTAATTACTCCCCTGATCTACCTTGTATCTCATGTTTTGAATTGTAATGTAATCCCTCGTTATCTACTAATCCTGTACTGCCATTCTATGTTTTATCAATTGTTTGTATTGTACCTTGATGTATGATGTGGAACCTTTGTAAATGAGTCTCTGACTCAAAGGTCTTTCTGAATATTTCACAGTAAACAATAAACAATAATGAATGTTGAGCTGCAAAAAAAAAATGAATAAACATTTAAGGATAATAAAGCAGAACTCCAATAAGAATAATATAAATATTCTTAACAACCCAAGGAAAGAATATAATAATATAATTAAAGATAAGAGAACAAAGTATGGAGATAAAATTTGGAGAGAATTTAAACAAACTGCAATAAAAAAATAACATCAAATTTTGGAGAATGGTGTCAAAAGGTATATACAATTATATGGAAGACATAGAGAATTATATTGAACCAGAGACATGGGTACAATATTATAAAAACTTGCTATGGGAAAATAACACAGAAAATTATATTGATAGAAGTAATGAAATATACAATTATGTAACAGGAAATTGAAGAAGCCATAAAGCCATTCCCAAATAGGAAAGCACAAGGCCTTGACAAGGTACTGATGGATGTATTTAAAAAAGGAACAGAAATGTGTTTGGAATATTTACAAAAAAACATACAAATACACAATTAAAACAGAAAAAAAATCCCCAAATCGAGATGGGAAAATATAATAATACCATTATAAAAGAAGGGAGACAGAAGCAATCCCAGTTGTTACTTGCCAATAAATTTGCTAGATAACATGTACACCATTTTCTCAAGGATTATAAACAATAGGATTATGAAATGGGTTAAAGAAAATAAAAATATTGATTAAGCACAGTCTGGCTACTTGATAGCACACTCTACAATAGACCAGTGTTTCACACTAGCACACATATTACACAAATATAATAAAATTAAAGAAACAGAAACTATTCTATATATGTGTTGATCTTAAACTGGCTTTTGGCAAAGTACTGTACAGTCTCTGGAACCCCCTGAAAGTCTCATGGGAAATGAACTACTCATTATTGCCTGATGCAGCCTCCCCAATGTGAACATCCAACCAATAAGTCCTCTGAATCTGAGGAAGTGTAGAGGGTGCAATAAAAGTTCTGTAGACAGCTCTTGTATAAAAATATTCATAAAACTTCTACTTTCTTTCTAGATGGCACAAAATCTCAACCTTTCACTTACGCAGTAGGCTTAATCAGGAGATGCCTTTTATTTACCTAATAAATATATAAATATGACATTAAGTATTGCTGTCCACCTGCTCAATCAAAAAATAGCCAAAACATTCTGTTGCTTACAGTTTCGACAAAGTAAACAGAAACAAACTATAGAAAGTATTAAAAACCTATGGATTAGAGGAAGTGTTGATCAACATCATAATGACACTATATCAGAACAACATGACTAGTGTAAGATATAGTAAGGATGGTAATAAAAGTAATACATTTGGCACAAACAGAGGCATGAAACAAGGATGCATATAATTTCCCAATATTATTCAATTTATTCATAAACAGGATACTTAAAAACTTTACAATGCAGATTTCCATATGCTGAGGATGAGAATAAGGAGTTGTCTGTACTTCGCATAGGCGGAGGATATTGTACTCATATCAACTTCCTTCCTGGGAATAAAAAGAAGCATCACTACTTTTACAAAAAGAAATGGAAAGCATGTATCTAAAAATAAATTATAATAAGACAAAACTCACACCCTGTGGCAATATAGGGAAAAAAAATGTTAGGAAATTATAAAATAAAAATGAATAATAAACAAATTGAGAGAGTAACAAATTACTGTTACTTGGGATGGAAATGAGAAAGGAAAATGTGGGCACACCGGGATTTGAACTCCAGATCTCTGGTATGCCGTTCCAGCACTCTAACCATTAAGCTACAGGCCCACTGGTTACAGCGTCCGAAGAACTTCCTGTTTCACAGTCACACATTCCTTTCTCTCTAGTGTTGCTTAATCTGCAACCAGAAACCAATTTAGAAATACCACTACTTCTCAGTGCAGTTTAACCCCTGCAAGGTATATAGTTTTTTAAACCAAGGATGGAAATGAGAAAGGAAAATGTGGGCACACCGGGATTTGAACTCCGGATCTCTGGTATGCCGTTCCAGCACTCTAACCATTAAGCTACAGGCCCACTGGTTACAGCGTCTGAAGAACTTCCTGTTTCACAGTCACACATTCCTTTCTCTCTAGTGTTGCTTAATCTGCAACCAGAAACCAATTTAGAAATACCACTACTTCTCAGTGCAGTTTAACCCCTGCAAGGTATATAGTTTTTTAAAAGTGGTATTTCTAAATTGGTTTCTGGTTGCAGATTACAACACTAGAGAGAAAGGAATGTGACTGTGAAACAGGAAGTTCTTCGGATGCTGTAACCAGTGGGCCTGTAGCTTAATGGTTAGAATGCTGGAACGGCATACCAGAGATACGGAGTTCAAATCCCGGTGCGCACACATTTTCCTTTCTCATTTCCATCCTTGGTTTAAAAAACTATATACCTTGCAGGGGTTAAACTGCACTGAGAAGTAGTGGTATTTCTGTTACTTGGGAGTACAGTTCAATAGTAGATTAAAATGGGGCAAACAGAAGAAAGAAGTAGAGACAAAGGTTAGAAAGTTCTCAACTGCAGTGAAGGGTTTTGTAAATAAAACATGGGAAGATCAATAAAAGGATATATTAAGATAAATACAAAAATAAGGAATCACATTTTATATACAGAGCTGAGATCTGGAGCTGGGAATTAAGAGAGGTTTTAGAACCCCTGATACATATGTATTATAAAAACATTTTGTGGCAATCGAATACCTTGCTAAAGCATTTTCAAGCTTTTATTACTTCTTTATTAGAACTTAACTCCCATTCCAAAAATCATTTAAAAACTCCTGGTATAATGCAGAATGTCTGCGGGACAAGAAATCATTTGGAAAAATGTTAAGACTACATAAGAATAAAAGAAACAACACAGCAGCAGATTATAAACTGCTGAAAAAAGAAAGAAAACTATAGGATAACTTTTGAAAGTGTAAGGAATAAATATACTCAGGGACTTTGGAAAAAACTAAGGTGGGCAGTCTTGGATAACGATGGTAGGTGTTTTTGGAAAATTGTGTCTCAGGGATATAACATGTACTCCAACAAGCTCGAAGCTCATATTGCACCTGAAGTATGACTTTCATATTCCTCAGATCTATAGTACTGTCAAGCAGAGATGGAAATGCCTGATGATTATAAATTTCAGGGAGACATAACTTTTCCGCTGCCTATTTTGATTACAGAAGAGGAAATGTGATTGGCCCTAAATTCATTTAAATCTAATAAATCTCCAGGCCCGGATGGAATCTCAGGTGATCTGTGTAAAGCTTTCCCTACCTGGTGATCCCCCCTTTTCTTTCCTTTATATAATAGGCTGGTTCAAGGGTTACAATGCCCCCCCCCAGTTGGGCAGGCAGTATTATATACCCCATTTTTAAAAAAGAGGATCCCAATAATCCTAAAATGTATAGGCCTATCAGTCTGATAGATGTGTCTCAGAAAGTTTTTTCCAGAATAATCTTGGGCAGATTACTTGTGTGGGCTGAAGAAAATTCAGTGCTGAATGAGTCACAGAATGGGTTCCGGAAGAACCATTCCAGAGTCCAACACTGTTATGTATTACAGTACTTGATTTGGAAGAAAGTTAAATTCAGGAAATACAGTTTATTTTGCTGTTTTGTGGACTTTTCTTCAGCTTTTGATAGCATTAGTAGAAAAATTTTGTGGGCTACGCTTAAGGACCTGAAGCTGGAGAACTCTTTGCTTAATATTATTATTAGACTTTATGAAAACACCTGGGCAAGAGTCCAATACAATCAGTATGGACATGTTACCAAAAGAATTTCCACAAATGTGGGGGTTAGGCAGGGGTGTATCCTGGCACCTACTTTGTTTAGTACATATGTGTGTGTGTGTACATATATATATATACATATACTGTATATTATATATATATATATATATATATATATATAGATATATATATCTATATATATATAGATATATATATCTATATATCTATATATATATAGATATATATATATATATATATATATAGATATATATATACACATATCAACTCAATTCAGGATCAGATTAGCAACCCTGACTTCCATGCCCCCAAAGTTAATGACTGTAGGATTGATAGTCTTGCTTATGCAGATGATTTAGTCCTGCTTTCTACCTTAGCCCTTGGCCTTAAAAGGAAAGTGACCCTGCTTGAATCTCTTTGTGCCCAACAGAAGGTGAAGGTCAATCTCAGTAAAACAAACGTTGTGTTTGGAAACCAAATTAAAAATATCCCAAGTTTTAAGATCAATGCTGTATGCATAGATAAGGCCATGTACTATGATTATCTAGAGTTACGATTTGCCCAAAGTTTATCCTGGACAAAACATCTGGACACTATTCAAAATAAAGAGAGATCTTCGAGAAATGTTTTAAAAATCTTTAATAATAACATGGGGAAATCCTCAGTTAAAGGAATCGTGAATGTGCTTAACGCCAAAATAAGAACGAGTAATCTTTATGCTTCCTAAATATGGGGCATATTGAGGTTAGAAGATTAGAAACAATATTAAACAAACTCTATAGATACATTCTTATGCCACCACAAGGAACCCCAAATTGTATTCTAGCACTGGAGTTAGGTCAGCGCTCCCTGTTCTCTCTTATACAAAAACAACAAATCCTATTTTTCTTAAAACTCTTTCTTCTACCAGAAAATAGATACCCAAGAATGTGTCTAGAGTAAAGTATCAGACTGGCCAGTCTGGGATATATATAGCCCTGTATTCAGCTAATTAAGGAAGCAATAATGCCAGTGGGTTTGGGACATCCTCTTTATGAAATTTATTTTAGACCCTTTGAAGAAATTAGGCATAATGTTAAATTGAGACTCAGTGACTTTGATAAAAAACATCTTTTTTCCCAAACTTTCTATGCTCAAGCTCCATGACTTCTATAAACAACTTAAAACTTTATGGGGCTTTGAGTCATATCTTTCTCCTTGAACATGTCCCAAACTCAGGAGAATTTACACAAGATTTAGAATTGAAAGCTATACTGCTCATTACATACATTTTAGACAAATGTGGACTGGGCTCCATAGAGGACTTAAAACATGTGCTTGTTTTTTTTCCCCCTCTATGAACCAACTCAGAACTAATGGTTGGGTTGGTTGCTAGGGGATCTCAGCCTCCCCCTTCTGATCTTTTGGATTACTTGTTTAAAGCCAAAGATCAGAGAACGGTTGAGACTTTGGCAACATTTCTTTTTTCAACCCATCTGTAGAATACAGGCTTGCATTTCTTTTTGGATTGAATATGTCATTTTTAAGAGGTTATGTATTGTTACATGTGCTTTGATAACATTTTTATCATATCTTGCTATTGAATTGTATAGATGAGACTTATTTATGAAGATGTATAAGTCAGATATTTTTATGTATTTATGTATTTTTGTACCTTGTGAAAGTCCCTTTTATATTGTAACAGTTATATGCTGATCCGTAAAATGTATCTGAATCTGTATCTGTCCCAATCTGTATCCTCCTTAGATCTCTTATGGGGAGCTTTAAAATGTGACCTCCAGGGGGAAATGATACTTGTGGCTGTTAAGAAGAAAAGACAAAATTTGGCTCAAATATATTCCTTGCTCTGTCAAATTCAGATTTCCCAGGCTTCTTCCCAGTTAGACTGGGAATGGCTAGAGAGTCTTTACTTTTGGTACAATGCCCTATTAGGAGAAAAGGTAGAACAACTTCTCCGCTCGAAAGTGTAGTATTTTGATCAGGGTGAAAAGGTATGGAAGTTGCTAGCCCTCCACCTAAGGTCTCAAGCTATAGATAACATTGTCCCTACTATCCATACAGATGTGGGCTCTATTTTTACTTCCCCATGTGATATTGTTCATTCTTTTAAAGTTTTCTATCAACAGTTGTATGGGCCGTCTTCTTCTCCCTTTAACTTGACTTTATTCAAGGACTTGTTATAGGATATTTCTCTCCCTCAATTAACAGACAGACAGGTCAATATCTTACAAGCTCTACTATCCCTTGTGGAGATAACTCAACCTATTGAATCCTTAGCATCTGATAAGTCTCCAGGCCCAAATGGGTTCACTAACAACTTTTATAAAGCCTGCAAAGATCAGTTGGCCCCCATTTTACTAGATACCTACAATCACATATTTAAAGAGGACCTTTCTGATCTTTCACTCACTGCAACCACTATTGTAGTCCTCCCTAAACCAGGTAGAGACACACTGCTAGTCTCCAACTACAGGCCCATATCACTAATTAATGTTGATATTAAAATATTAGCCAAGATACTGGTGTGTAGATTGGGGTCAGTTTGGGGTCAGTTTGGGAATCTCTTGGAAGCAGAAAGCAAGTAGATTTTGTTCAGGGTAGACTTTCAGCAGACCACCTTAGAAAATTGTTTTACCTTTACTTGGCTTCCATGGACTCATCGGTTCCTGCAGCTCTGGTCTAACTGGATGCTGAGAAAGCCTTTGATAGAGTTTCATGGGATTTTTTTTTTGCTTTACTTCCTAAATTTCATATCCCCCCAGTGTTTATACAATGGGTTAAAGTACTTTACTCTTCCCATCTGCTTGAACTCTTTGTAACGGAGTCCTATCTACATCCTTTCCCCTTTATCAGGGCACCAGACAGGGATGCCCTCTCCCTCCATACTTGTTTAAACTTTTTTAGAATCTCTTATTCTCAAGCTTAATTACTCCCCCTTGATTTCTGGTGTCTCAAAGGATGCACCCAGTATAAGTTATCTGCATATATAGATGATATACACATTATTTCACCTGCTACATCCTTACCAGCTGCCCTGCAGATTACTTCTCAATTTGGTGCCATTTCTAATTATAAAATGAACTTGACCAAAAGCAAAGTTATGCCACTTAATAGTGTCACCTATAAAACTGAAATTGAACATCTTTTCCTGATCTGGATAAAAGACAGGTTGAAATATCTGGGACTCTACTTTAGTACTTTACTCTCTAAACTGAAACAATGTAACCTAGATTCAATAGTATTCCACCTCAGTATTGACCTAGATCAATGGTCCATGCTGCTGTTAATGCTTTGGGGCTGACTACAAAATCAATATTGTCCACATATTTTTATATCCCCTACAGATGTATAACTATATATTTATCCCAAACCTTAGTTTATTCAGATTCACAGGATCATCTCTTCATTTCTGTGGCAAGGGAAAACAGCGTGTAAAGCCTTATCTAAGCTAATGTGGGCCAAACAGGACAGAGAACTGCAAGTCCCCAACTTTTTATACACTGTCTAGCCCTAAACCTTAACAGACCCTCTCATTGGTCAAGTCTGGTAAGGGGTTATACCCCAGGGTCTTATATACCCCTCTGGGTAGATATTGAATTCTCCATATGCGCTGATCATGGCCTTGACCCTCTACACTTCCTTGTCTTCCCAGGAAGAGAATACCTAAGTTCTTGTGGGGCACTCCATTGGAAGCTTCCCTTCAAATATAATCACAACTTTGCTCTTTCCTCAGAATAAATCCTCATAAAGATATAGCCCAGCCCTTTTTTAACAATCCAAATTGTTGCATAGCAGCTAGACCAATCTGAAGAAGTTTTTGGCTGGGTATGGGGGTTGATACAATCAGTGACCTTATTGTTAACAATAAACTGCTGCACTTTCAGAATGTCTACATCAAATACCACTGGCCCATCTTCACATGTTTCTGATACCTCCAAATATCCCACCTGCTCACTCAAACATTTTGGCAACAGGCCCTGGCATAGCCGTTTTGGTAGGTTGATTATTCCTGTCATTCAAAAAGCTCCCAATTCCCACTGAGAGTCATATTACTATTGTGCACTGAAAGATTTCTTAGTTGCTCGTGAGTGCCCAAGGTTCTATTATTAGGACCAATCTCTTCCGACTTCCAATTTCCCCAGGGATTGGTCAGTTATTTGGAAACATCTATACACCTTTATTAAATGGGATAGATATGGGTTAATGCAATTTAAAATAATACATAATCTTTACTACACACCAGTTAAACTGCATAAAAATGGGAAAACTATCTGCAAATCTCTATTCTAGATGCAGTAAAGAGCTGTGCACGCTCCTCCAGATTTTGTCGTCCTGTGAAAAAGTGACCCCACCTCTGGAAGGTGATTAGTTTACATCTAGATCCCTTATTGGGGCTTTCAGAGGTTCTATGTGATGTTGGCAACCGCAAAAGGGTGACCCGCAGAACAGTTATGTCAGGGCGGCAAAAACAATTTCGCCACCCTGACAACCTCGGTGCATGGAAAAATGGCGCTGGGGACTAAAAATACTTGCTTTCTGAGGGAGGGCTGTGTCCGCCCTTCGCCCCCCCCTGCACCAAACTACTTAAGGATTCTCAACTCCAGGGGGGGCATGTCGGGGGGGGTGCAAAAGCAAAAAAAATAAGATTTGGGGCCGGGCACAAGAAAAGCACAGTAGCGCCCAGACCCAAAACCCAAACCCCAGCACCACAAGTGGAGGCCAACCCCTGATGCCATGATGCAGCTCGTCAGCTGACCACAGCACCACCCCTACATCCCCTCCGCCCTCTCCCAGGCCACTCTCACCATGCTCGCTCTCTCCCCCCAAAGTGTGTGTACACATAGCGACATCCTGTCGCTAAAGTTGCCCACCCCACCACATGCGGTTGCCATCCCTTCCCCCTCATCTTTTGGGTTTTCACCCCATATCCCATCGCCGTTTCAGACAGCGCCGTGATTTAGGTGCCCAAATCATGTGCTACACTTTCAGATGCTTTTTCCCCTGAAGTTTGTATTTTGGGGGGTTATTCTAATGTTTTAATGGGAAACCAGAGATTTCATATGGCTCTGATCTCAATATGTGCAAAACAGGTGATTCTCCAGCACTAGTTGTATCAAGATGTGCCTCAATTTATAGAGTGGTACAGGGAGATCCTGCTTGCTTTGCAGGCTGAGAGTATTATAACCAGCATGACTGGCAGACTAACAAATTTTACCCAGGTTTGGAAGCCTTTACAAGTGTTACCGATGCTTTGAATACTTTGACCAATGTTTAAATAATCTCTCCCTCAGATACTGGTACACTATGTTAGGTGTTTCAGGCCAGTTTCTTCTTTTATCCTTTCTCTTTTCTCTTTTCTTTTTATTTCCTGTTTTTTCTCTGCTTTTCCCATAGCATTATACTATTTCCTTTATGGTGGGGTGGGGGAGGGGCAGGTTGTTATAATATGATGCAAAATTGTATACCCTCTCTTTCTTTTACAAGGGGGAGGGTAGTGGGGGTGGGGTGTAGACTATATGTACTAAAAGCACTGCACACCATCTGGGATCATTTTCATTATTCTAATTAATAGTTCTGTGTATGGTCTCTACTGTTTATGGTGCTTTTTGTACTCTGTTTTTCTTTCTTGGTGTGCCTCATGAAAGTTTATTACATTTGCAAAAAAAGTTGTGTCTTCCAAAGAGTGCACCAACTGCCCTTGTGAGGATGGAAATTGGTTAGTTACCAATCCAATATAACAGAATTAAACAATGATAAAATACTGGCAGAAGGATTAGAAGATGGAGGAGACCAGACTCCCACGTAAATGTAAAGAGGAGGCAATCAGCTATGCAAAGCAGTCTGAAACATTACCACTTATGCAGACGACTGAGAAAAATATAAAATCTTTTGATTTATTGCACTGTATTGCAGACATAAATAAAAACACACTGGAAGAAGTATACAGTATAATAAAAGAAAGGATAAGAGATATATACATACCAAGAGATATGGGACTAAGTAAAAACTACAAAATTAGCAAATGGTATGCAACTAATAAATGGAAATTTGAATTGGAAAGGTACTTGAATGTTATAAAAGAGTCAAGAAGAAGGAAGATATTCATGAAATATAGATTTGAGTATTATGATAGCTAAAGATTAAGAACAGTTTATGGCCAGGCTGGGGGGAGCAACTGTAGATGTCAGATGGGGAAGACGACATAGTACACTTCTTAGTATTATGCCAACTTTATAAAAAAAAAAGAGAGAGACAGGTTTTTGGGCAAAATTCTGGCTACATTAGAAACAGCCAAAACAGATGGATTTGTATTTACTAAGATATAGTTCAGCAAACATGTTGGAAAATGTAGCTACATTGTGTAAAATAATAGAACAAAAAAGATGCACATTGTTTAAAAGAACTGAGCCTCTAGACTCAAGTACAATGTAAACATGTAAGCACTTTAGTAAGAAATATAACATTTTGTATATTTATATTGTTATATTTTTGAGTTTACGCACATGCATTGAACTCCTTGGGAGAGTAGGCTTTGAGGAGTGTGAGACTGTCTGTCCAATGCAGAGTGCTCTGCATGGGGCTGGACAGCATCGCACCAATACTTAGTCAGGCTGGACCTGATGCTGTTTTGCCTTCAGTGGTCTGCACATGAAAAGAAAAAGCCGCACCAATAAGGAGCCATTTTTTTCCTTTCATTTGCAGGTCACCGCAGAGCAAATGGCTGATTGTGTTGTGACGTCTCCTGTAAGCACTATTTTGATCGTGCTGGCCAGAAGGAGGTGCTTTCCTGCCTGCCTCCTCCACACTGCTATGTCTTTCCAACACCTAGATGCCCACTCTCAGTGTTGGATGTGTCCCACCCCACACACATAACCTCTGACCTCGGGATGACCAATCCTCAGGTCAGCATTTAATCCATTTTTCCCGACACTGAGATGACCATTCCTGGTGTGGGATATGTCTCCACCCCCCATAACCATTGCCTCAGGGTGCCTAATCCCCAGGTCAACATTGAAGCCCCCAGTACTCTGGCACACTGGGAGTCCACTCCAGTGTGCCAAAATCTATTGTTTCTCTGCAAATAAACAAAACAGACCTACAACATCTTTTGTTTTAAACCTGAAAAGACAGAAAACAGTCCCTCGTAGTTGCACCAGCCCCCTCCTCCAACCTGCACCCTCCCTTTGTGCACCTGACCTCCCTGTACCCCACCACCCATACTTACCTCTGGAGGTTGGGAGCAGTGATTTTCAGTGGACCAGGAACACATCTGCACTCTTCAAAAGCCAACCGCAAACTGAAGAAAAGCTGGTAAGTTCTATAATGGCAGTGAAAGGGGGGATCAATTTAGGTTGATATCTCAGCAATCTTTGGGAGTTGTGGACCCAAATTTTCAACATGGGGTTCTTGGATCCCCACCTCATAAACACAAACACTGTCATTTTGTTTCTCAGTCCAGAAAGGTGATTTTGCTGTCACTGCATGGAATTGCCTTTTGTGGCCAGTTAACGAAATGACAGTGCTACTGTTCATGAGGCTGGTTCTCATAAAGCCCTTGTTGCAAATTTGGTGAAAAAACTCTTAAAAATGACTGCGTTATGTGCATCCACTGAGAAGTTTCTACACACACTTGTAACGTCATCAATTTTTAAGATTTTCACTCCATATTTCCAACATTTCCATTTTTCACACCCCCTTATGAACAGTACATCTGTTTTATTTGTATCCTTCTCAAAATGTGTTTTTCACCTGTGGCACAGATTGACATGGTTGCTATGTGAAATCAACTTTCAGGACAGACTTACATAATTCCAGTGCCATTGTTCATGAGGGAAGTCCCAAAAAGGCCATGTTGAAAATTTGGTGAAAACATTCAAAAAATGACTACATTACAAGCGTGCATTGCATAGTTTCTACACATCCTTGTAACTTTGCCATTTTTTTCATATTTTTACACCAGATTTTCAACATAGCCATTTCTTCACACATCCTCATGAACAGTATGGCTGTAATTTTTCACATCCTGCCCAAAATGTGTTTTCAGTCCTGTGGCACCGACTGGAATACTCACTGTACAAAATCACCTTCTGGGACTGAGTAACAAAATGATACTGGCGCTGTCCATGAGGTGATGTCCCAAAAAGCCTATATTGGAAATTTTGAGCAAAAATACCAACAAATGCCCAGAGTATTAGGGTTTACAACTGTAACACCCACCCTTAAAATGCAAATCAGAGGACTATAAAGAGAAACATATGGAAGGCAGCAACGAGAGCAATGCCAACAGTGAACTCTCAGCATTGACACATTTATTTATTTATTTATTTATTTATTGCAATTGTTTCACCAGGAAAGGCACACTGAGCAACAAGATGCTCATCTCCCGGTGCGACCTGGGGGGGTGTACACATGGATATGATAACATGCAGGTTATCATGTGAACAGTTAACAGAAGCAAATAAAAAGCAGCATAAGGATACACGATTGCATGAATATACAAGCTGTACACATTGAATGCTTAGGATATTATAGTATCAAATGACAATTTTTGTGACAAGAAGCAGCAGACAAGGTAAATTAGCACAGTAGTAACATCTGTAAACAACAGAAGACGTATATCACAGTTATACATAGTACATAGGGCAAAATAGGCCCAGGACATAAGTGCAAGGTTAGGGTTATATGCCAACTTCTGCAGCAAGGCTAAGGCCACTGGTCAGGCATTGGGGAGGGGATAGTGGGGCATGGCAGGTTCAGGGACAGAAGCAATTTGTAGTAAGGAAGTTTGCTAGGGTGGTAGACAGAGAATAGGAAGAGGAGGTGTGCCAAATTTGTGGTAGGAGGGCATTCCAGAGCTTGGGTAGTCGGTGTGAGAAGGCAGCTTGATCGGCAGAGGTCTTCCGCCTTGGGACTGAAAGTTGGCGGGAGTCACTGGATCTAAGATGATGGCGGGGGGTGGGGCATCTGTGAGTACAGTGGCAAGGTAGGAGGGGATGGACCTGAGCCATAGGTTGCAGACAAATTTAGCACAATGAGAGATATAGTGTTTTTTGAGAGACGGTAGTGCCAAGGCTTGGTAGAGGTCGCAGTGGTGGGTGAGGGGAGAGGCATTGAGAGCAAAGTGACAGAAGTCATTATAAAGTGTGTCCAGTTTAGATAGGGTGGACTTATGGGCTGCACTGTATACAATGTCGTAGTAGTCAATGGAAGGCAGTATCATCTTCAGGACCAGTTCACGTCAGACTCAGGGAGGGAGGCTGCTACAGTTCCTATATAGTGCACTGAGCATGGGGCATAGTTTTTTTGAGATAGCATCGATCTGGTCTGAGAAGGAGAGATGGCTGTCAAGCCAGACCCCCAAGTAATGGAACAAGGAGACAGCTTCAAGTTTTGGTCATCCAGGGTGGTGAAGTAGGGAAGGGAGGGCAGTCTGGCCAGGTGTTGTATTGTGCTGAAGGTCATAGTGACAGTTTTTTTTTGCGTTTAGGGAGAGCTGGTGTGAGCTAAACCATTGTTGTACCTTAATGAAGTCAGCTTGGAGGTTTGATTGTACCACATCAGGGGTGGAGCCCGAGTAATAGAGTACAGTATCATCGGCATACATGTGGATTGAGGAAGTAGAGCAGATGAGTGGCAGGTCATTTAGGAATATAGAAAACAGAATGGGACCAAGAACCAACCCCTGTGGGACACCGGTAGTTAAGGGAAGGGGGGTGGAGATTGCATTTGAGACTCTAACGGACTGAGTTCTATCAGAGAGGTATGATCTGAACCAGTTTGTGGCTGCAACAGAGAGGCCTGATTCAGCAAGACTCAAAAGCAATATGGGGTGGGAGACGGAGTCGAAGACTTTTGCTAGGTCGACAAAAATGGCTGAGGTGATCAGTCCACTGTCCATGCCTGTCAGGATAGTGTATGTAAGCCTTATCAAGGAGACAACACCTGGCTAGACTCCCCTCCCTTCCCTACTTCGCCACCCTGACTTGGATCTTCATGAGATTAGAGCAGTGCAGGAGGACTTTGTAGAGTTGGGGAGGGGCCTAAGACAAGTAGCACACACAGTATCCTTCTCAGAAGTGCTGCCTGTCAATGGCATGGGTGAGGTGAGGGTACTTTGCACCATGTAGTTTAATGAATGGTTGAAAAAATGGTGTGGAGCACAGGGGTTTGGCTTCACTGGGGACTGGGGTTCCACCTGGAGGGACACCAGCCTATATTAGCAGGATGGTCTGCATCTGTCCAGGAAGGGAACAAGTCTTTTGAGCAATCGGTTTAAATGCTTCATTGGCAAGCTTTTAAACTAGTCAAGGGGGGAGGCACTGATAAGCAGCAGAAAAATCCCAGCCTCTCCCTACAAAACAGGGTAGTAAATGAGAAAAAGACTAAGGTAGAAAGGTCAGTGGGGGATGCTGCAACAGAAGGTAAAGCCATCAAAAAATGGAGAGCAATGAGTACCAATTCCCGTAGTCTGAGTAACAAGCTTCCTGAATTAGTGGCCTTGATGGAGGAGGAACATCTGGATGTTGTGGCAGTCACAGAAACATGGTACACACAAAACCATGACTGGGACTTAAACATACCAGGATACACTATCTACAGGAAGGACAGGGAGGGTAAAAGAGGAGAAGAAGTAACTATCTACATATGGGAAGGAAACAAAGCAACAGAACAAAAGGGTAAACAGGGAGGAGAAGAAGCACTCTGGGTAAATTTGGAGACAGGCAATGGCACCACAATCCGCACAGGGGTTGTATACAGACCCCCTTCTCAGGGGGAGGAAGTGGACAAGGAAATGATAGAAAGTATACTTAGAATGGCAGAAAAAGGGGAGATATTGCTGATGGGTGATCTGAATATGCCAGATGTTAACTGGAGTGCAGTTGCAGCAGCCACTTCGAAGAGTCGGGTTATTCTAGATGCCCTACAGGGGGCATGCCTTAGACAACTAGTATTGGAGCCCACTCGAGAGGGAGCAATCCTATACCTGGTTCTCTCAAATGGAGATGGAGAGAGGATCACAGATGTAGAAAAAGGGTAGCCATCTGGGAACTAGTGACCATCGAACAGTATGGTTCACAATAAACACAACAATAGAGTCAAGCCATACCAAGGCAAAAGTACTGGACTTTAGGAGGGCTGACTTTGCCAAAATGGGTGAGTGCCTAAGGAATGCACTAGCAAATGGGCAAGAAGGAGGGGTGGAAGAACAATGGGGAATAATAAAAACTGCCATCACATAGGTAACAAGCCTTTGTGTGAAGCAAATAAACAAAACAAATGATGTAAGAAACCACTATGGTTCTCAAAGGAGGTGGCAGTGAAGGTTCAAGAGAAAAAGAAAGCATTCAGGAAGTACAAGGAATCACAGAAGGAGCAGGACAGAGAACTGTATCAGTTAAAGCAAAAGAAAGCTGGGAAGGCAGTCAGAACAGCAAAGGCCCAAACCAAGGAAAAGATAGCCAACTCAGTTAAGAAGGGGGATAAAACCTTTTATAGGTACATCAGGGAGTGAAGGAAGACCTAGGGAGGGATAGTGAGGCTTAATAAAGGGGAGGGAGGGTGGGCAGAGGGTGACTGTGAAAAGGCAGAGATATGAAACAAATATTTTTGCTCAGTATTTACAAATGAAGAGGAGGAGGTACCTAAAACAAACAGTAGAAACACTCTGGATACAGAAGTTGATACCAGCCCATTTACAGAAGAAAGGGTTCTGAAAGAACTCTTAAAACTGAAGGTGGACAAAGCAATGGAGCCTGATGGGATTCATCCCAGAATTCTAAAAGAACTAAGGGTAGAACTAGTGACACCACTGACTACCCTCTTTAACAAATCATGGGAGGATGGGGAGGTACCCGAGGACTGGAGGAGGGCAGATGTGATTCCCCTTCACAAAAGTAGGAGCAAGGCAGAAGCAGGAAACTACAGACCTGTTTGTTTAACCTCAGTGATAGTGAAAATGATGGAATCACTTCTGAAGGAAAGAATTGTCAAGTATCTAGAGGCCATGGGGCACAGGACCCAAGGCAGCATGGATTCACAGCGGGAAGGTCATGCCAGACTAATCTGATAGATTTCTTTGACTGGGTGACCAAAGTAGTAGATCAGGGAGGGGCTGTGGACATGGCCTACCTAGACTTTAGCAAGGCATTTGACACAGTCCCACACAAAAGATTAATATACAAGTTAGCCAGCCTGGGAGTGGGTCCCAAGATGACAGCCTGGGTAAAGAACTGGCTGGAGAATAGGACACAGAGAGTAACAGTAAATGGAGTCCACTCTGAAGAAAGGGGGGTTACTAGTGGGGTACCGCAGGGTTCAGTATTAGGACTGGTCCTCTTCAATTTCTTTATAAGCGACATTGCAGAGGGACTAGAAGGAAAAGTATGTCTCTTTGCAGACGACACAAAGATCTGCAACAGAGTTGATGCACAAGGTGGGGTGGAAAGGATGAGAAGGGACTTGGCAAGGTTAGAGGAATGGTCAAATGTATGGCAGCTTAGATTCAATGCTAAGAAGTGCAAGGTAATGCACCTGGGAAACAAAAACCCAGGGGAAGAGTACACAATGGGGGGTGAGATACTAACAACAACAAAAATGAAAAGGGACCTGGAGTTAGTCATATCAGATGACCTAAAGGTGGGCAAGCAATGTGAGAGGGCAGCAAGGAGGGTTGGGGGATACTGGGATGCATAGGGAGAGGCATCACCAGTAGAAAACAGGAAGTTATTATCCCTCTGTACAGACAGCTGGTCAGACCCCATCTGGAGTACTACGTGCAGTTCTGGAGACCCAGTCTCCGCAAAGACATAGACAGGATGTAAGCTGTCCAGAGGAGGGCAACTAAAATGGTGCAGGGTCTGCACCGGAAGACATATAAAAAGAGACTTAAGGAGCTTAATATGTATAGGCTCGAGGAAAGGAGGGAGAGGGGGGACATGATAGAAACTTTCAAGTACCTCAAGGGAATCAACAAAGTCCAAGAGGGTAGCATCTTTCAAAAAAAGAGGTGTGCAAGAACAAGGGGGCACAATTTGAAGATGGCGGAGGTGGCTCAGAGGTAATTAAAGAAGTATTTTTTCACAGAGAGGGTTGTGGATGCATGGAACGGCCTTCCGGAGGAGGTTGTGGAGTCAAAAACAGTGGTGGAATTCAAGCATGCATGGGACAGTCATAAGGCAATTCTAGGGGGTGGGGGTAGGAAGAAGTAGGCTGCTGGTTAACTAGGATCTGCAGCTTATCCATTAGTTAGGGAAATGGGCAGACTGGGTGGGCCAAGCAGTCCTTATCTGCCATCAAATTCTATGTTTCTTTGTTTCTATGTTTAAAGCCAGACTTGAATGGCGTGAAGAATTTGGAGTCAGTGAGGAAAGTGGTAAGTTGGGTGAGCACAAGGTGCTCTTGTAGTTTTGCTAGTGCTGGGAGGAGTGAGATAGGGCGGTAGTTAGAGGGGGAGGTAGGGGCACCTCCTTTTGGCAGAGGGATGACAATGGCATGCTCTCATGCATGGGGGATGGCAGCGGCAGCAAAGGATTGGTTTAGGAGTTTGGCAAGCAGAGTTGCTATAGTGGGGGCAGAGAGGTATAGAAGTTTGGGATCTAATCCATCCAGGGATTTGCCTTTTGAAGGGTTTCGAGAAAGTAATGCATCTAGGGCCTCAGTTGCAGAGATGTCTTTGAAGGAAAAGGAGCGAAGCCTAGTCTGGGTCTTTATGTCTGTAGGCGGTTTGAGAGGTGTAGTGTTGAGCACGGAAGAGAGGAGAGTGGCACCACAAGTGGAGAAGTACACATTGAACTCACTGGCGACTGCTGTGGGCTCTGATAGGAAAGAATTATTAACATTTAGCATTGGAGTAGGATTGTCAGCCAGTGGGGTGAAAAGGGAGTGAATGACCTTCCAGAATTTTGATGACTTATTTAGATTTGACTGGAGGGAGCTGCTGAAGTACTCTGCTTTTGCAAGAGGAGTGGCTCTGGTGCACTTGTTATGGAGCATGCAGTATGTGGAGAGGTGCTGTGGGAGGCATGAAGATTTCTGCATTTTCCAGGCTTTGTCCCATGCGATTTGACATGCAGTCAGTTCTTGGGTGAACCAAGGTAGGTGGTAACCTCATACTCTTGTATGATGCAGTGGGGCGTATGTGTTCCAGATGCTGAGGAATGTGTTTTTAAAGTGTAGGAAGGCATCATCAATGGAGATCGTAGGAGGGACAGGGGCCCAGTTTGCTAGGGCAAGGTCATCTAATAAAGGGGCTAGATTGAGGGATTTATAGGAACATTGGACTACAATTTAATGGGGGATTTTGGGCGTTGGATTATACACACTAAGAAGATTTTGTGGTGGTCGCTGAGGGAGTCAGGAAGAATACCGTCTTGTTTGAGCCAGAAGGGGGATGTAGTAAGGACTCAGTCGATGAGCGAGTGGTTGCCAGATTTTAGGTTAAGCCGGGTGGGCTTAGTGATGATTTGTGAGTGGTTTAGGGTGGAAATTTCAGTCCTGCTTTTGCTGAGGGCAGGAGCTAGCCAACTGTGGTTAAGATCGCCCATAAAGTAGAGTTTCCCTGTCATGGATAGGCAGGAGATTTGCTTGAGGAGTTTGGTGACAGTAGAAGCTGGTGTACCAGGTTGGCAGTATATCCCAGCAATGTAGATTTGTAGTGAGAAGGGAAGGACAAGCTGAATTAGTATTACTTCAAAGACTTTTGGTTCGGACTTGGTCAGGACCACTGAATATTGCAAGTCCGAGTTTACGTAGATGGCTATTCTGCTGCCTTTAAAGGATCTATCCTGGCGGCCATAGTATAGCCTGGGATAGCGACAGAGGAGTCGTTGATGTTTTTGTTGAGCCAGGTTTTGGACAGGGTGAGGATATCTGGAGCATAGTGCATGGCAAGAACCTGAAGGGAGTCAAGCTTGTGGAAAAGGCTTCTTATATTTAGGTGAAGGAGGTGTAGGCTACGTGGGAGAAGATCCCCACAGTGAGGTGAAGAAGAGGCAAATATTGGAGAGGGGTATGAGGGGGGTAGTATTGGGGCCAGGGTTAGGGTGGATGTCACCTGCTGCCAGGAGCAGGAGAGTGAGAGTTAGGTAGTGAGTGAATAGCTGTATATGACCGACTGCGAGCAGACGTCTGTTAGATTGATGGCATGTATGAGCTGGGCAAAGGGGAATAATTTGAAAAATGATCAAGGGGAGCGATGGGTTGAAATGAAAAGGGCTGGGTCGTGTGGCAGAGTGTGTCCATGCTTGGGTGAAAGGGGAGGTGGACGCCAGGCTGGAGGGGTGGGAGAGCTCAACGAAGTTTGGCAGGATTTGGGAGGGGGCATGGGAGAGGTAGGTGGCATGTTGGAAAGGAAGGGAGGGAGAAGAGAATAGGGATGAGCAGGGTCAGGTGGCCTGGTAGATGGATCATGGCATGGATCAGGTGCTAGGAGGACCCTACTGCTGTGGTTACTTAGCGGGGAAGGCAGGTGCTGTAGTTACTTAGTGGAGAAGGTGGAGGGCTGGGATGAGGGGGCAGGGAAATGATAGGGACCTGTAAGGACTAGAAACCAATAGGGGAGCAGTGGGAATGAGGGTTTTAGGTAGTCAGTGAGGGAGCGAGCAATGCTGCTAGGCTTATTAGCCAATGAGGAAGTGAGTGCTGCTAGGCTTACTAACCAATGATGGAGCGAGAGGGAATGTGGATGGGCAATAGGTGTATTTAATCAGTGGAGGAGGTGGGGGTGCGTGGGAGGGCCAACAATCCTTCTATGAGACACTTGTATTTTGCTTAGTTGCAGCTAAATCTATTTGTAAAAAGCGCCAGGTGGCAAAAGCAGGGGAAAAAGTCCTGGCCAATTGGAGCGGGTTTGCTGGAAGCGACTGTGTTTCAATTGGCTGCGCTGTCACTGTACCTTCCAAGGAGCTGCAGGCAGGCATCCTGATCTTGGTCAGCTGGGTGCTGTCCGACCATGGGGGAGCTGAAGCAGCCCCATTCAAGGGAAGGCAACTTCCAAGGAGCTGCAAGCTGGTGTCCTGGTCAAGGGTGTAAGCAGGCATACTCCCTGTACACATTTGTGTATAGTTTTGTTGAGTGCGTGTCACAAACCATATGCCTTTCTGTTAACATTTTCATTCTAATCTGTACTATTTGGGTTAGTGTAGGCCACTGAGGAGTGTCTCTGTTTAAACTTCTGTTGTTTAGGAGACAGATTCATGTATTACCTCTTTAGAGATTAGAGGAATCATCTGACAACAATCTGACTTGTTTGGAAGGGGAGATCATTTGGAGAGAATGTGTACATTTTTTAATGGGGGGTGTAACTGTTCGAGATTGTGTGTACAAAAAAGAAATTTCTGGCTACACCCCTGGTCCTGATCTCAGTCAGCTGGGTGCCGTCCGACCGTGGGGGAGCTGAATCAGCCCTGTTGAAGGGCAGGCAGCTTCCAAGGAGCTGCAGGCGGGCATCCTGTTCTCGGTCAGCTGGGTGCCGTCTTACTGTGGGGGAACTGAAGCAGCCCTGTTCAAAGGCAGGTAGCTTCCAAGGAGCTCCAGGCGGGCATCCTGGTCTCGGTCGGCTGGGTGCCATCTGACCATGGGGAGCTGAAGCAGCCTTTCAAGGCATTCACAAATGCTTATTATTATGTCTTTTGTGCTTTTTTTAAGAATTGTGAATATTGTAAGAAACTGAAGTAACATAAATTGTTGATCAATAAATGATGAAATGAAAAATAAGTTCAATCAGCACCCTCTTATTCAGCAGAGAACTATTTCTGCTGGGTGATTTCAACATCAACTGGCTCTCCTGCTCCTCCTCCCCCCTTGCTTTGCAACCGGTAAAATCCTTGAACCTCTCCCAACTAATCACCAACCGCACTCGATATAACCCCCTTAACTCCAACCACAGCCTACTTGACTGGGTCCTAACTTCCCATCCCCACTGAATCATTTCTGCAGAAGTCTCTCCGGATACCATCAGTGACCACTGCTTCACCTACCGTGTCAGGAACTCACCTCACCTACTCACCTCCAAGTTTTTTACCTTTCACTCACTCAAAAATCTCTCCCCCAATGCCCTTCATGCTGACTTTCAGTCGACTGACTTGTCCCCAGTCTACTTGACTAAAGACATAAATCTATGTCTTGAGCACTTCTGTTCCATTCTCAACTAGATCTGGGACTCTCACGCCCCGCCCACATCTCCAGGTAAGAAATCATCTCCCCTGGTCATCCCTGAAATTATATTCCTCTTCAGAACTCAGAACCACTCCTGGTCCTCCTATAAATCCACTAACTCACCATCCAACCTCCTACACTATCATTCCGTAAGAAACAAATGTAATAAAGCAATTAGCAGAGCCAAATCTAAATATTTTAAAACTCAGCTGTTCTCTAATTCCAAACCCTCATCCTTCTGGTCTACAATCAAGACCCTTCTAAATCCCTTCTCCAAAATGTCCATCCCACCTCTTATAGTCAATAAGTCACCTGTCTCTGACCCAGTCAAGGTGGCTACCATCTTCAATAAATTCTTCACAACGTGCGCCCTCCCCGACTCCCCTTCACCTCACTACTCCCCCCCCATCCCCTTCCCCTGGATTTAACCTTCCATCTATCCTCCCATCTGAAAGCTACCAAGCTCTAACATCGCTAAACACTAGCATGTCCAGCCCCGATGGCCTCCACTCCAAGGTCTTACGCATCTCTGCCCCTGCTATCACCAGTCCCCTTGTCCACATTCACAAGCTCTCCTTCTCTTCCCACACTGTCCCCGATCTCTGGACACTGGCCAAAGTAATCCATCTCTGAAAGGTGGTTACCTCTCCTCTGCTAACAACTATTGCCCCATTTCATTTCTCCCCTCTCTGACTAAATTCTAGGAATACTTCATGCTGTCTAGGCATTCTGACTTTCTATCATCTTGCAATTTCTTCTCAGACTATCAGTCTGATTTCGACAAAAAATTACTCCACAATAACCTCCCTCCTTCATGTCAACAACTTGATCTTGTTGGCAGTGGACAATTGTTACATCACTGCAGCTATATTCATTGACCTAGCCAAGGCCTTCGACTCCATCTCACACTCTCTGTTCCTTCACAAACTCCATACCACTGGCCTAGCTTCACAGTCAGTCAAATGGGTCAGTTTGTACCTCTGTGACAGACAGCAATCTGTCACTGTGGGTAAATCTACCTCCCTTCCTCTTCCCATCTTTGCTGGAGTCCTGCAAGCCTCAGTCCTTAGCCCCATCCTTTTCTTTGTTTTCACAAATGATCTCCCCAACTCTTGCTGACTGTCAGACATCCATCTCTGTGCAGAAGACACCATTGTCTATGCATTAGGTCCCTCAAAAGACACTGTTTCCTCTGCCCTTTAGTCCAATTTCAACCTTGTCCAACAGTGGTTCCAACTTAACTGCTTTTAACTCAACACTAATGAAGCCGTTTCTATGGTTTTTGGAATCCCCCAGAAACTCACGATCCTTTTAACACCCTGGATGGCTCTACATTTGGCTCTGTCTCTGCCTATAAATACCGCACCCTGTGGCTTAATCAGCATCTCATCTTCACTAAGCACATCAACTACATTTGCACCAAAATTTGCTCCAAGCTTGGTGCGCTCTACCATATCCAAGATTCAATCCCCCTACACCTGCGGCATTCCTTTTAAACTAAAACTGTTCTTCTGCTTTTTGACTATGGTGACATAGTATACTGTATGCCTCAGCTGCTTTCTCTTCTCTCTCTCTCTCTCACCTTAATAGGGCCCTTATTGCATTCTGTCATTTTGCTACCATCTGCCCCCCTGCTCCCATCATTGCTCCCCTTCTCTCCTCCCTAAACCTCCCTACTGTTTTCCACAGAAAACTCGTTCACTTCTTAACTTTCATTGTCAAATACTGATTTAAATTCCTCCCCCAATATCTCTCCTCCGTCCTCATGCCTGCTTAGCCCCCCACTCCCTGAGATCCAACCACCCTCACACCTTCTCTACTCCTCATCATAGAACCTCTACAGGCTCCTCTGCCTTCTCCTCCCTCTTCCCCGTATCTGGAATGCAAAGTCCTTTCATCTCTGTAGTGAGCCCTCCTTTCTGGCTATCAAAAGAGCCATAAATGCATCCATCCTCCACCCTGCCACTGCCACCACATGCCTTACCCCTCTCCAACCAAAGTCCCCTCCCAGTAACACCCTCTTCTGTGACCTCCGATCCTCTTGCCTACCACATGTATGAACCGCCTCAGTCATTGCTACCCCCTCCTTGGTCTCTCCTGCCTCCCTTTATCGGCCTCTACCCCCTCCTCTCCTAACTTCCTCTTCCTCTTCTCGAAAAATGTCATTTTATCCTTTTTGTATACTGTGGCACTTGTATAATAATTTATACAATTCTACTAACTTTTTAATTTGTACATTTACTCTGTAATATTGGAACAAGCCTTTTGTTTGTTATTGATTGTCTCACCTGCACCCTTCCTCCAGGTCACAGCTGAAAACAAGCCTTGACTCAGTGTGCCTTTCCCTGTTATCAACTTTTAATTAATAAATAAATAAACAAATAAATAAATAAATAAACAGTACTCAAAGAACTGACTCACATTACTTGTCCCACTCCATGGAGTTACTTGAGCCCAACTCTTGCCAGGTTTCCTCCGACTGATGTCTACACTTTGGCTACACTGCCAGAGGTTCACTATTCATTCTGCCTTAAACTTTTCTAAGACACACACACACACACACACACACACACACACACACACACACACACTTTATTAAGCAAGTTCACCTTGTACTTTGTCCTTTCTACTGGTCTTCTCTCCTTTCCTCCTACTGGTAGTGAACATGCAGGTGTTCTGGTGACCTCCTTTGAGGGGTGACCTACAACTCTCTCAATGTGCCTGTCAGGTGCTGATGGTGTCTGCTCCACTCAAGGCTAGCTCTTTGGGTCTCAACACCTCCTAGCAGCTCCTGTAGTTCTTTTATGTAGACCAGTAGTGAGAGGTCCAGTGCAACCTGATCCAGGGGACCCTCTCAATGTCCCTGGGACCACAGCCCCCTTTGAATCAGCTCAGTTACAGCCATAGAGTTTGCTCTCTCCTCCTTATGTTTCTGGACCCAGATTCCCCGATCCTCATACTTTCCTCTCTTATAGGTCTTTGGAGAAATCAAGAACCATGGATATTCATACTTTAGTTTCTTGCTCATATCAGAGTAAGTGCACTTACAACACAGATTCTCAGACATCCTTTTCTGGGCCAAACTCCTTGGAGAACATCTCATGGGGTTTGAATTAACCCTTTGAGTACTCAGTTGTAATCTGCCTTTAGCTGGTGGGAGAGATAGGAAGATTACACTGTCTCCTACAAACAAATCCTTGCGTCCCTACAAAGATGACCCAAAGCAGGTGTTATTTCCTTTACTTGGTGGCTGTGTCCTCCTGACTCCCTGACAAATGTGATAACATACAGTATATTATCTCCCTTTATGTGTGACTGGCAGAGGATGGAACATTCAGGAGGCCTTACAAATATACCATGCAACCCTCCATGCAGTAAATCCTAAATTGTAGCAGAGGCATGCACATCCTAAATATTTCCTATCCCTACATTACATTAGCTGCTTTTGATTACAAGTAAACTAAGAAAAAAAAACAGAAGATAAGTGCTTAAGGGCTGGAACCTATCCAGACACCCATCATCTGTCTTCATTTTCATGACATCAACCTCTCTACCCCTGACCTTTCATCCTCCATTCCTTCAGCTTTATCCAATGACATGATGATGACCACCTCCACCTGCCAGAACACAAAACAAAAAGAAACCACACACACTACAATACCCCAAAATACCCTCTTATTTTTCTTATCACAATAGAAAGCTGTTAGTGTAAAACTGGGTGAACAAGGAACTTCATTATCACAATCCATGTGGGAGCAGTATTATACCTCAGAACATCTTGTCCATATGAGATTAAGTTTTTTGTTAACTAGGCACAACATGAGGTAGTTCAAAGGTGACCTTCTGCACTGTATTTTCGGTGCAAGAGGCAAGCCACAGCTCCTTGGAACTAAAGGCCACATGCTGCTCCCATTTGGAGTAGCAAATTCTTTCTCCCCTACTTTTTGAATGAAAGAAGGCACAACAGGTAAACTTTGTAACCATTGCAATAAGGGTGCTCCTCAAGCAAAATCTAGAACCCTCTGAGTTTGGTTGACCTGTTACTTCACAGTTCAGTGGCTATCTTTCACAAAAGTTCAGTGTCAGTGGTTCAGTAGGTAGCACACTCACCTCTGAGGCCAAGAGATCAGAAGGCTGTAGGTTCAGTTCCCACAACTGGCACTTGGGTTAATATGCCAGTACTGACACTGTAGTGCAGCATGAGGAGGTGTGTCGCACTTCTGAGGTGCCGTCTTTCAGATGACACATTAAACTGAGGTCCCATCTGCCTGGATTGGTGGTAGTCAGGTTGATGTTAAAGATTGCATGACACTTATCAAAAGAGAGTAGGGGAGTTTTATTGAATAACCACAGACAAAATATACATAATTGAGAACATAAAATAAAGCAAATATAAATCACATAACGATGGAGAAATACAATAACAATGTGTTTCCCATGTGGTACTAAAAAACAGAATGCTATAACTAACACAAAAAACATAATTCATGCCCGTCCACTCCTAGCAGTACAAAGGAAAATACAAAACTCTGTTTTAAGTAACATTTATAAAAAAAAGTAAAGCCCCTCCACCACATCATTATTTTAGACTTTGGTTGCATCTTCTTTTCTTTCACATATATATCCAGCAATGCAGACTCACAAATTTTGTTAATATAACATAGAACATTCGTTGTTGTCAAATTAGAAATTGACATCTGCTTTGCCATAGGTAATACTTAAGACAAGGAAAAAACACTATCACTGTACCAGTATGACAGTTTCTTAGAAAAAGTGGGGAAATTCCCCCAAAATCAAACTTTCATAAGTTAGCTGAGCCAGCCAAGGCAATTGCTATTTATTTGCCAAAAAAGGCCACAAACCAGAGGCATATGATTTGAAGAAAAAGTGATCCTACATTTCCAGTTGTAAAGAGCAACCTGGATACAAACAATTCCTTTCATCTAGTGCCTTATGTTTACTGTTGTCTTGCACCCCGAATCACCCATGTGTGCACAACCATTGCACATCTCACATCTTCTTTGGAACCCTTTATTGAGTTTTAAGCACCAATTTATTTGCAGAAGGAGGGCAGTTCTTAAATTCTGGACCTGATGGGCCTATGCATTCTAGGATCCAAGCGTATATGGCCTTCCTGGCACCCTGAATAACCATCTGTTTTGTCACTTTCCATTTTAATAATTTTTGAAAGGTACTAACATAAAATACTGGGATTCTGGATGCTTTCATGACCTTGGGAGCAATGTTGGCCCATTTACATAATAGTGACTCTAGAGAATTCCATCCCCATTTAGCTACTAAGGATTGTTGTTGTTGAAATAAATGTGTTAAATTATTTGACCAAAAATAAGTATGGAAAAATATTACCAGGTTTTGTTAGGCAGTTAAATTGATTGATTTTGAATGAATGCCATGTTTTGTGGGGTGCACTGGATGTCACACACCAGCAGCACCCTCTCCAGAAATGTGAACTGCATTTTGAGCAATGCAAAGATTTTGAGCATGCTATTTGGTTGTTTTCAGAGTTGGGAGTTTTGGTACTCCCCTTAGCATGCTCCCTGCCACCACTTTTGGAAATTCCTGGGTGGAATCACACTTAAAGGAGCCAATAAGGCCATGTGTCTTAAGCCAATTTAGGCAGCACTCTATATTTATAAGTAGCCACTGCAGGCATGTCAGAGCTGAGAAGCTAGTGTAGGGACTATACCGAAAGGGTCCCACCGTGAAGGGGTGGTATAGCTTGCTCACTTTGGAATTCCAATCTGAAAACTAAGAGGACCCCCTTTTTTCATGGAGTTTAAAGTAAGAAAAGCCATTAGGCAGTTAAATTGATTGATTTTTGAATGAAGGCCATGTTTTGTGGGGGGGGGGAGTGCACTGGATGTCACACACCAGCAGCACCCCTCTCATGAAATGTGAATTGCATTTTGAGCAATGCAAAGGTTTTGAGCATGCTATTTGGTTGTTTTTAGAGTTTTGGGAGTTGTGGTACTCCCCTTAACATGCTCTCTGCCACCACTTTTGGAAATTCCTGGGTGGAATCAAATTTAAAGGAGCCAATAAGGCCATGTGACTTAAGCCAATTTAGGCAGCACTCTATATTTATGAGCAGCCACTGCAGGCATTTCAGAGCTGAGAAGCTAGTGTAGGGACTATACCGAAAGGGTCCCACCATGAAGGGGTGGTATAGCTTGCTCACTTTGGAATTCCAATCTGAAAACTAAGAGGATCCCTTTTTCATGGAGTTTAAAGTAAGAAAAGCCATTAGGCAGTTAAATTGATTGATTTTTGAATGAATGCCATGTTTTGTGGGGTGCACTGGATGTCACACACCAGCAGCACCCCTCTCCAGAAATGTGAATTGCATTTTGAGCAATGCAAAGGTTTTGAGCATGCTATTTGGTTGTTTTTACCATGGTAAGGCCCCCTTTCCTTAATGGTATATAAGTCACCTCCCTTTTTATGGTGTTCAGCCCACTTCTTCATAAAAGCTGGAAAAAAAGGCTATAAAGCTTAGTATCGAAAGCAACAGGTAAAAGAAATACAGTTCGAACATATATAAAAATTGGTATAAAAATTGTTTGATTATAAAAATCCTTCAGTTGTGACCCAGAAACCCTAGAGAAGGCTTCATTTTCCAACAGTACTTTCTCCAAACTATTGCTATCCCTAAGAAAAAAACACTAATCATCTGCTTAAGCCAATATAGTAACTATGTCACCCAGTTGAGACCCTGAAATGCCTCTGATACTTACATTAACTGCCACTTTCTGGATAAAAGGGTCAGTAGCAAAAAAATACAACAGGGAATTTTTAAAGAACACCCCTGACATTCCCCCATATGAATCTGAATATACTTCCCACCCCTACCCACTATTTCTGGGGTAATATTAGCGTTTTGCTATAAAAGCTGAAGCCACTTAATAAAATCCTGGGGTATCCCATAGTGATTTAAAATTGTAAACAAAAAAACATGATTTACGCTATTGAAAGCCTTGATAATAAGCAGCCATCTTCTAGTTCCCTGTTACAAAATGCTGTGACCTCCTTTAATAGTGCAAAAGTGTCATGTATGTTCCTCCCAGGGATTGAACAAGTCTGTGCTGGATGAATGATCCCTGGGGCCACCACTTTCAACTGATTCTGTAAAACATGAGCTATAATTTTAAAATCAGAATTTAAGAAACTAATAGGTCTCCAGTTACCCATATCAGATACCTCCCCAGATTAATATTGTAAAATTACTAAGCCTAGAGTGAATTAAGCTGGTATGTTATTCGTTTCTAACTAAAAATTATTATACAGTTTTGTGAAAAATGCCATCATTATGGATAAGAAAGTTCTGCAAAATTCATTTGGAACTCCATCTGGCCCAGGAGTAATACCCAATTTCAAAGTATTGATAACCTGTAGAACTTCTTGCTCTGCAATTGGGACCAATAATTTCTGTTAGAAGAACCCAGCACCTGTGCCAAAATATCATCCAAGTAATTATCCAACTCCTGATCACTACAAGAATCTAGGATGGCATAGAAATCCAGATGATTCTCAGCAATGTGCCCGATTCCTTCAGTCTGAGACACCTTCTCCCCTTTCTCAGCCCTCGGGCATATGAACCTAGACCTGGCATGGGTCCAAGTATGGTGTTTTATTTGTACCAAAGCATAATTCTTTTTTCAAGGAGAGAGACCTATCGTACTGCACCTGTTTCATTTCAGTTTTTATCCTAGTAATCTGATCAGATAAATCTGTGTGAAAGACATAAGAAGAAGTTAAAAGCCTGTATATTTGGTTCTGTAACCCTAAGTATTGAATCAGCTTTCTTCTGGCCCTACATTTCCCATACCCTTGCAAATACTGACACACTTCTTTCTTTGTGTCCAACCACCAAGAGTGAAAATCCTCGTACAGAGATACCACGGATGCCCTGGCTATAGAAATCGACAATAGCTCTAATTGTAACTCTAGGTACTTCTAACTAGAGCAATTCATTTTCCAATGGAGAGAAGGCTGTACTTCCCCAACTTCAATGTTAACAGTGTTTTTTATTAAAAGGTGATCTAAATATTCTAAAGGTAGAACAGCAGTTGAAATTAGTTGTGTTCTCTGAGACACAAAAACATAATCTATTTTAGTGTCAATGAACCCTCTGACAAATGTGTTCTGTACTGGAAAGGAAGCATTCAAAAAACATTCGTTCAGTTCAGCTGAATCTATGCATTGCATCAAAGCATGGGTGTCACAATAAACTTTTATTTTGCAGAGTGTGGGCCTTAGTGTCTAGCGTACAATTAAAATCCCCACCTAGATAAACTTTCCTGATTGTAGCTAGATAAGGTTGTACTGCTTGCCATAGTTGTACTCTCTCTGCCTTGCTCTGAGGGCCATTATCAAAAATCTAGTGTACTGATTATGTATTACCTCATCAATAAGTAGTGCTCTTCCTGGCAGAATGTCTACAATTTTTTGAAATTTAAACCCACCAGCTTTAAACAAAAGTTCCACCCTGACTGCTCTCTCAGGTCCAAATGACCAATAGGAAGGTCCCCATACCCAAGCGCATTTAGCCTGTGACACTACTGTAGTCGAATTTAGCCAGGTTTCTTGTAAAAAAAATCACCTCGCAAGCTAAATCCTTTATTTTTTTTTATAGTTGTTATTTTCTCTCCTGAACTGCTGGCTTGTCCTCAGGAGGGCACCCTCAGCCCCGTCCCCCGGCATCTACCAGCTGACACTGACCCAAACCCCAGAGTTTGCCTCCCCAACAGGATCAGTGGGGGTCCCCAACCCCCCACCGAAGACTGGATTTAGTGGGCCAGCACTGTGGCTAGTCTGCAGCAGTCTGCAAGGCACCCTCCACCATTGTGCATGGCAGTGCTGCTTTTCCCTCCTTGTTCTCCCCAGGAGTCAGAACCATGCAGTGACACCAGCGGAGGGGAGCATGCACGCGTCCGCAGACGCTACCTCCAGGTGTCTGGCCCGACTCCTCCCCAGCTTGTGGTATGGTGCCCTGTCCCCCAGTCTCCACTGGGGGGGCGAACAAGCACTGAGCACAGGAAACCCCCTCCCCAGAGAAGGAGAGCAGTCCATTGAATGCTCAATCCTTCTCCTCCCCTGCTGACCCCCGGCAGCCCGTGCTTGTTCCTGAACACGGGTCACTGGCATAGTGCGAGGTAGCATCTCAGTCCTCAGCGCCACTGGGCTGGCAGCTAAATCCTTTATTAAAGAAAAAACAGCATCCTGCCTCCAATTATTCAACAAACTGCACACATTTGCTGAGGCAATAGAAAATAACACCATTTATAACATCAGAGTGCTTTTGTTTTTTATGTTAAATGTTTTTCTTCTCTTTCTTTTCATCAAGAATTTTTTTTCTTCTCAGTGTCAAGTTGAGTTGAAGTGGATGAAGAAACATTCGAGTCCAGATCCTCTGTTCCAACTCTCCTCTCCTTTTGGGGAGTCAGAACCTTAAAAGGGTTTGAGGTGACCACCTCACACTGGCATGATTTTTGACTCTGCAGGCTCCATCGACATTCAGTGACACCTGACTCTGTAGGTACCGGGGGCAGGGAGGCATCTGAGAGCTCACCTTCTCAGGGAGTGAGGACATGTCAGGGGCTCCTCCTCTGGGTTCCACCTCCATTTGGGCATCCACCTCTACTGGGGTATCCTCAACTTCAACAGGCTGGGCAATGTCCTGATCTTGATTATCCATAGGGATAGTTGTTGTAGGCAGGTTCTGCCTAGGAGCAGGCCTGGATGTGGAATGGTTAGCCTGTGTTTCTGTATACTGAGCTTTTTTTTATCAAATCATCAGGATTTACACTTCTTGCATTATTCTTGGAAGCTCAGGGACAATCCTGGAACATGTGCCCATAGTCATCACAGAGGTTGTATTTGACACAATTATTACATTGGGAGCTTACATGCCCACATTCTCCACATAGCTGACATCTCATGACATCACAGACATTTGACAGGTGTGACCGAGCCCCACACCTGTAACATGCCTTAGGTTGCCCTTAGTAGAAGCACAACCCTTTGTACTGGCCTAGAAAAAAACTGTTCAGGATATGAAATACCCCCTCCTCAGTGTGTCTTAATTTGAACTTGAACCTCCACCCCTCTGTCCATAAAAATTCAGTCAGTAATGGCTTCTGGGGCCCTCAGCATGTTGCATCTTTGGTTCAACCACAGGGCTACAGTACGTCCCCCACATGAACTGTTTCATTGTGGAATATAATAGTGATATTTTTGATCATGGGCTTAGTTCATGGAATTGCCACAAAGGGCATCTATAGGGGAGACAATTTAAACTGATTGTATTTATTCCAGAAACTCTCCAGGCCTTGCATGGACCTGAAGCTGATGTCAAAGTTGTCCTCACCCATGATTTGAATCAGAGCATATATTTCCGAGACCATAAAATGTAATGATTATTTCAATAGTGTTCTTCCCACATGCAATCTAACTAGCCTAACATCCATTCCTCCTCTGTATCTGAAGCAGACCGCATTCTACCTAGGAGATGGTTCAGCCCTTTCAGAGAAGTCATTAAACCTGGTGTTGCCTCGTGGAGAGGGGGGAGGTAAGCCCAGGTCCACCCCTAGATGTGGCCTGTCTCTGTGACTCAGGCCTAGCAGACTGACTGACAACCTCTGAAAATGTTCTCAGTCCAGCAGTAGTGGATGTGCTAGGACCTGCCCTTAAGTCATCTGCCTCAAGATCTCCCCACAACATTATCAAAAACTTGGGCAACTGAAGGAACCATAGTAGTAATAGGGGCACCAGCCTTGGATGAAGACGTGCTCTGAAGGTGGGTTGAGAGCTCATTACACTGAGCTTTACTCCCCCCATCAGGTCTAACCTCTCCCTTGTTGCTGCCAATGTCCTCTTTTAAAAGTATGTCAGAAACTTCCTGGTTTTCATCCAGGTTTACCTGACTCTGGGCTGGCTCTCTCTGTTGTTTCTTCTCCTGGTCAGGACCGTCTGGCATTTCAAAGGATACCCAGTCTGGATCTGGCTCCTAGATCCCTTTTTTGGATAATCTCCAGCCTGCACCGCCGAGCGCCATCTCCGGTGTCCACTCCGGCTGACTGAATCCAAGTCCAACTGTAAAGCAAAAGCTGCAGCCACTACATCCCTCATAGATTTACTACTCGTGGCTGGCCCCTGAGCCATGTCTGTGTCCGAAATACCACAGAGAGCTCCAATCAGTACACTGCCTGCACTACAACCCATTGTTTCCAGCCTGCTGTTCGCTTCCTGACACTCACTACATTTAGGTGCTTCCTTGCGTTTAGCATACCTCTGATCATCCTCTTCCAAAAGATGGTGCACCTGGTGTCTCTTTTCCTCCAAAACCTGCTCCAAGTGCTCAGATGCCTTGCCAATGTCCATATCTGAAGTATGCAGATAATCATCATCCACATTTATATCTGATTCCATGAGTGTCTCTGCCTCTGAAGCATTGCTCAAATCCTCTGTGACTACAGCCGATGCTGTGGAACAAAACAGTTCCTCATCTTTTGTAAGGGCTCCAGTCAGGACCTCAGGGCTTAGTGTTTGTCACCCATGTTGTTTGCGGTGTACATGCTACCCCTTGGAGACATTGTAAGAAAGTATGGGCTAAGGGTTTCACTGCTATGCAGATGATACCCAGCTCTACCTTTCTTTTGCATCAACCACGATGGAGCTCTCTCAGTCTTTAACAACTGTCTGAAAGAAATCCAGGAGTGGATGGATTCCAGTTGGCTGAAGTTGAACTCAGAAAAAACTGAGGTGCTGGTAGTAGACCCAGGTCACTGGATAGGGGAGTCGGGGGTTGGTTCATACTTGGGAATTTTTCTTGGTGGCGTTTCTCTCCCGACCTCTGAACAGGTGTGTAATCTGTGGGTAATTTTTGATGATGGGCTGACCCTGCATTCGCAAGTGTCGGCTGTAGTCAAATCTTCCTTTTATCATCTTAGGAATATCACCAGGATTAGGCATCTGGTTCCATCTAATGACCTTCCCACTCTGGTCCACGCCTTTGTGTCCTCTCACTTGGATTATTACAACACCCTCTATCTAGGGCTACCTGGGGTAGAAATCTGCCGCCTGCAGCTGGTGCAGAATGCTGCAGCCCGGCTTTTGACGGGATCTGTCCAATCCTGTCATATTACAATGGTGCTGCATGAACAGCACTGGCTGTCAGTACAGTGGCGGATCACCTTTAAAGTTGGTTTACTGACTTTTAAAGCCCTACATGGACTGAGCTCGGACTATCTGAAAGAGATCCTGGTCCCTAACTGCCCTGGTTGATCACTCTGCTCAGCTGACGAGGAGTTGCTAGAGATTCCATGGGTGTATTTGAAATCATCTGGTGCAATAGCATTTGTGTATGCAGCCCCCACCCTTTGGAATTCTCTACCCCGTCAGCTATGGGAGTGCACTACTGTGGAGGGATTGAAGCATGGCTTGAAAACATTTTTGTGGCACCAAGCATTTTCAGATAATTGATTGATTTTTCTTTTGATGTACTGTATTTGATTTTAATTGAATTGCTGTCTGTTTGATTTTATATTGTTAGGCGCCTTGGTTTTAGATAAGGCACCCTATAAATAAAATGTATTATTATTATTATTATTTTTGTAGACAGGTTTAGTCAGTGGTATAGCTATGAAGGGAGTCTATAAAAGTTTTTTTTTAAGGCATGATATTTGGACCAAAATCGCTCTAGGCTCCAAATGGTTTTGAAGCTTACATCAAAGTTTGTTTCACCTGATATATGTATCAGGGCATACAGTTTGTAGGAAAAAACTTCATGGAATCTTTCAACAGAGTCCTGGCAACATATACATGATCAGGGGTTTCAGGCAGTCCACCTACATACTGGAGCCTTACGGCATTATGCCTTTTAGCTGGCAGGACAGGCAGACGAAACAAGGAGGAGAACGTTTTTTTCTGCCTGTCAGGCATCAAGTTCAGCCGGGCCTCCAACTGTATATTTTGATCATTATTCTCCAATAATGCCTCTGGTGTGAGAATTATTAAGAAAGGATTCTGAGTTAAAATCAAATCCTCTGGGATAGCGAGAGAATCACCCTCTGAAATATCCATGTCTTGAGGAGCATTTGGGATCTCAACAGCAGTGGTCAAAAAATACTCCGGCAAGGGCATTCTTATCGGTTAATCATCTGAGCTCCACCGAGAGGCTCCACTGGGTTTTTCCTAGCCAGCTCCCTGCAGGGCCTTCTCGACAGTCCAGGGCCCTGTCCCTGGAGTAGCAGTGTGTTGCAACTCACTGAATTCATCAGTAGCATTATCAGAAGTAGATTTAGAAGGCTTAGCACTCATGCTTGTAGTTTTCTGTGCAATAGAGACACTCACAGGCATTTTTTTAGGTTTGGCAGGCAGCAGGTCCTTTAAATCTTCTGGTACATTACTCAACTGGTTCAGTTTGACAGCGTCAGACAGGCTGTCAATTTGGCTCCACCGAATCTTCTGCATTAGCGAGGATTTTCTCGCATGAAATCTATGCTTTTCCAGCTCGTGCTACCACTGAAGTTCCCGTGTCTCTTCACTCGTTTTTTTTTACTTTTTGTCTGGACATTCATTCACCCAATGCATTGGAACTTAAATTCCCATTCATGCCATCTTCACCCCCTGAGATCCCATCCACATCTTCAGTTTGGGCTATGTCAGGTTCAGACAAATTATCTTCCTCTGCAAAATCTTCACAATTTCCAAGAATCAACACATTTCCGGTCTCTAACATGGCTGAGATGTGGGAGGAGACCAACTCCCTCACCTCCACAGTAACCATCTTCTCCCCTTGACTCGCGTCCACCATCTTGGTTGGCCAGAGATCCCCCCTGTGGTGAGTAGGGTAATTTCTCTGGTGTCCTGGCCACATTTCCTTCCATTCACTGGAAATACCACATACAGCTTAATCTGGTTCAATCTCACTGGGCATTCATCTGTGTGTGGGGGGAGGGGCAGCTGCAAAGTGATGTGCTAGCTGCACACTCGAGCAGACTTAATAGACCATGTGACCTGTATCTGCTGGCAAGTAGTAAGTAAGTAAATAAGTTAAGCAATTGTTTCTAAACCTAATGAAGTGGATGAGGTTTCCAAACTCATTCTTCATCGGGTCTAACTAAGCAGACAAAGTAGCCAGTTTTGCTGCTCATCCATTTCTGTGTAGGTCACTTCATGCATTAAAATTCTCCTTCTGTTGTCCTGTATGGAAATGTTAGCCTGAGCTATGTGGTCTATTTGTTCCTAGTGTTGCAGGTAGCACATGTGAGCCTCTCGAGCAATGTCTTTCTTACCTATAGTCAGGAGGGTTCTTACACAGTGAGCCACCATGATCTCCCAGATCCAGGGAGGTATAAATTGAAATCTATGGCAATACTTTGCCTAACCCCATCTTTTGGTGGCTCTGTCTGCTTGACATAGTCTACCTAGTTTTCTCATATCTCTATAACCCAGTGCCAATCAGGATCCATGCCACCATTTTTTTTTCGTTTCCTCTTCTAGAGCCAACTGCTACTTGGCTTTGTGCATTGCCAGGGGTTATGGGGGCACAACCTTTGGGACAGGCATAGATGGTGTTGTGGAGGCCTCTGGTGTGGCAGTACTTGGCAGAGGTGCAGGAGAGTACATATAATGAATGATTTGTACAGGGTGGCTTGAGTTCTTCCTCCTGACTTAAGGCTTCCAATATGACATCTGATTCTTCCATGACAGCCTGATTGCTGACCTGCTTCTTCATCTTCTCAGTCATGGTGTCAACTTGGGACCATCCTCTTCATCACTTGCAGAGATGGTAGTTGCACCTGAGGGCACAGCCATGACATCAGAGGGCATTATTAAGCCCTCTAATTTCATGGCTTCGCCTCTGACCATGATTGACTGACGCAAGTAAACCCATCACGCTCTGATTCCAGTGCAGCATCGACCAGGGTGGAGACTCCTGACAACTCCATTACTGTACCCAGTGGTGGCTACTCATACATATGTTGTCAGCAAGTGTAGAACATAAGAAAGAAAGAAGAGGAGACAGGAATGATGGGAGAGGAAAGATGCAGATAAAGGTTATATCATTAAAGTTCCACAATGCACAGGAGTTCAAGTGGTGGTAGAGGTTGATTAGGTTCAAGTGGACAAGAACTTGGCATCATAGTTGGGGTCTGTGAGGAGAAGAGCTGAGCATGTGACAGTATGACAAAATAAACCATAAATCCCAAGATGCCCACTGGTTCCATATACATTCCAGATGATCATTAAGTGTATCTGGTGATTAAACTACCCTAAGAAATCCAAAACCTCACTGTTTTCCCCCTTTTCCTCTATCTAGTTCTTCCAAAGTTCCTTTCTTGTGGTCCTCCCAAGGACAAAGGTCCTATGAATATCATGTGCCACTTTGGCTCAAAACTCAATAAAGACATTCTGCAGTAAGTAAAACTTGGACCATTTAAAGCAAACATGTGCGTGTTTGAAGCCTCAGTCACCAGCTGCAACTGTGGCACCTACAGTAATCATACTCCCTCTTACTCCGAGACCCTCTATCTCTCGTTTCTCTACCCTTGTGTCTAACTTTCTTCTCTGCTCCTCCTCTCTGCCCTCCCATCCATCCAGCCCTCCCTCTTCTCTCTTCAGTAATATTTCTGACCCTCCTTTCCATGTGGAAGGACTCCCCTCTGCTCCTTCCCTCCTCGACATAGGGCCCCTTCATGTCTCCTATTAAAATCTCGCACTTCTGACAAAAGACCTGTTACCTAGAACATGTCTGGTTGCATTGTAATGTACTTCACAGGCACAAATGCTATGCTTGTATGATGAGTTTGTTTTTATTGTACATAGTTCTCATTGTCTTGTACCTATGGCCCTATTTCTCATCCTGTATATAACGTAATCTGTAAATTTGCTTTATTAAAAAAGGCCACTTGAGGCATTTCAGAGACTTCCTCTTAAATTGTGACTGGCCCCCCATAGACACTGTCACCATCATTGATAGTGCCTTACATACTTCATTTCTACTTTCAACTCAGTATGTGACATCTTTGCCCCTTATACTAAGCACATTACCAAAGGCCTGGTCACTCCCTGGATTTTCCCAGCACTCCCAGACTTATGTACTATCGAGACAGTCTATGGCATAAGGTACTGGCATCTAGCCTCCCCGCTGATAGGTAGAAGTATAGGGCTGCCAGAAGTGTATGTGCCCAGGAAATCCACTTCAAAGATTGCCCCCCTTCCACCTGGGGTCAAGGGAGAAAATGTTGGGATAACATTAAGGATATCATGGGTAAACCCAACTCCTCCACCCCTTCTTTGCTTAATATCAATGGTGTCACAACACAGGATCCTCATTTGATCACTGATAGCTTTAATACTGCATTCTCTGACCTCAGTAGTGTCCTCCCCATTGACATTTTTAATCAAACCTCTAGTTCCCTCCTACCCCCCCCCATAGGCATTCCTCCTTTTTGCTTCAGGATTGTCTCTCTTCATGAAGCAAAAAAGTGCCTAACTTGGGTCCTGGGTAAATCCAGATTCTGTGGAGACTCTCTTGATCTAAAACTTCTGAACCTAGCCCTTGGTGTAGTCCTTGCCCCTCTTACCAAACTCATTAGCCTCTCCCTTTGTCTGGGTCAGTTCCCCTCACAGTGGAAGATGGCTCTGGTTACCCCTATTCTTAAGGGTTGTGACAGTACCTTATCCATTAATTACTGCCCCATCTCTATCCTCCGCCCTGTCTCTAAAGCCCTTGAGCAGATAGTCTCTGACCAACTCTACGACTGTCTTTCAAAACACAACATACACTGTCAACAGCAGCACGGTCTCTAGAAGGGTCAAAGCACCACCACTCCCCTTCTGGAAAATACTGATTACATACATATGGCCCTCTACAATGGCCATCTTGTTGGATAAGTGTATATAGACCTAAAAAAAGCATTTGACATGTAAACCACACTATCCTGATAGACTCCCTTCCATCGTTAGGCCTGTTCCCATGAAGCCAACTCCTGGTTCACTAACTACCTCTGCGGTAGATCCTAGTGGGTTAAGATTCAAGATACTCTCTTCTGCACCCTACTGGTTCATTCTGGAGTACCACAAGCCTCAATCCTGGGCCCCCTCCTTTTCAGTTTCTTCCTTAACACCCTTCCCCTTGCCTGCTCTGGTCAGCTGTTACTCTATGCAGATGATGCAGTTATCTTTTCCAGCATTCTGACCCCTCCCCCTTGAATGCAATCTCCAGTGGTTCTTTTCTGAGACCGAATTGTGGTTCACTTGACACAAACTAATACTAAATTATAAGAAAACCAAAGTCATGCTGTTTGCAAATACTCACAACAAACATAAAGGTCAGCCCCTGCATATTCTGAATAATCAACAACAACCTCTTGAGCAAGTATACAGCTTCAAGTATCTTGGCATCACCCTTGACTCCATCCTTTCTTTTCATGACCACATCAATCTGGTTTGCAAGGCAGTAAATATCAGGATTGGCCTTCTCTACTGCCACCGGAATTGCCTAACTCTCAACGCTCTCCACCTAGCTGTTACATGCGCAGTCCTTTTCACAGTTGACTATGGCATAGCAATCTATGGCTCTGCAGTTGACACCGCACTAATACGCATCAACGTTGCCATGAGCAAAGCCTGCTGCCTTGTGGTTGGTGGCGACAGGCTCACACACATGTGATTTATACAAACATGCAAATTGGTTAAACTTTGCAGGTAGACTTACTTATCAGACCTGCCTCCTAGCCAAAAAGATAGCCTCTGGTCTCTCCCCTACTGCCACCCTCCGTCTTTTAAAGCCTTCTCCCAATTCCCAATCTACCAGAAGCTCCTCAAAAGCCATTTTTCATGTCCCTTTCTACAGGACTTCCATGGGACAGAAGGACTTCATGTACAGGGTGCCTAACTGGTTAAATAGCCTGCCCTTTGAAATCTCCTCTATAAAAATACATAGCCCTTTCAAACTCTCACTTTGGCAACATCTCCTGGCTACATAGAAACATAGAAACATAGAAACATAGACTTTGACAGCAGATAAGGACCGCTTGGCCCACCTAGTCTGCCCATTTCACTACCCACAGGATAAGCTGCAGATCCTAGTTAACCAACAGCCTATTTCTTCTTACCCCCCACAAGAATTGCTTTATGTCAGTCCCATGTATTCTTGAATTCTCCCATAGTTTCAGACCCCACAACCTCCTCAGGAAGGCTGTTCCATGCATCCACCACCCCGTCTGTGAAAAAATACTTCCTTACATTGCCCCTGAACCGCCCCCCTCTATCTTTAAATTGTGTCCCTTTGTTCTTGCACATCTCTTTTTATGAAAGATGCTACCCTCTTGGACTTTGTTGATTTCACTGAGGTACTTAAAAGTTTCTATCATATCCCGTTTCTCCCTCCTTTCCTCAAGGGTATACATATTAAGCTCCTTTAGTCTCTCTTTGTATGGCTTCTCTTGCAGACTCTGCACCATTTTAGTTGCCCTCCTCTGGACTGCCTCTATCCTGTCTATGTCCTTGTGGAGATGGGGTCTCCAGAACTGGACGCAGTACTCCAGATGGGGTCTTACCAACTGTCTGTACAGAGGGATAACAATTTCCTGTTTTCTGCTAGTGATGCCTCTCCCTATACATCCCAGTATACCCCCAGGCCTCCCTACTGCCTTTTTACATTGCTTGCTAACCTTAAGGTCATCTGATATGATTACCCCCAGGTCCCTTTCTATTTTTGTTGTTGTTACTACCTTCTCCCCCATTGTGTAATCTTCCCCTGGGTTTTTGTTTCCCAACAGGTTGGATTAGGGAAAGGGAATGTTGTTTAACCAGGCATAGCACACTAAGCTGAAGCTTGTTTCCAGATGTGACCTGGGAGCACAAGGAAGTTAAGTGACTTGTTCAGGATCACACAGTAAAGGCAAAGGCAAAGGCAAATTTATTTAAAAGATGCCCAATCCCAGAGGCTCTGGGCACCGTACACATTTTTTATAACATTACATACAGCATAGGCATTTAAAATTAAGATAAAAACATCCTATAAATAATCAACATTAAACACCAAATGCTTGCAAAAATAAGAGTGTCTTCAGGTGGACTTTAAAAGTGGCTACGGTGGGGGCCTCCCTGACTGCAGTTGGTAATGAGTTCCAAAGAGCAGGAGCAGCAACACTAAAAGCTCGGTCACCTGCAGATTTTAACCTCACTCTAGGAACAGTCAGGAAGCCACCGCTAGAAGATCGGAGATGGTGGGTAGAGGAAGTAGGTACCAGGAGCACTGACAGGTAACCAGGGCCCTGCCCATGTAGGGCCTTATAGGTGAGAAGACCCACCTTAAAGAGGATTCTCCACCTGACAGGCAGCCAGTGCAATTCACGCAATACAGGTGTAATATAACAAAATTTGTTTTGCCCGGTCAAAAGCCGGGCAGCAGCATTTTTCCACCAGCTGCAGTCTACAAAGAGAACCCTCAGAGACCCCGAGATAGAGCGCATTACAGTAGTCAAGCCTAGATGTGACTAAGGCATGTATCAAGGTAGGGAGGTCCAGAGGCGGAACAAAGGGCTTAATCCTGGCAATGTTTATGAGATGGAAAAAACAGTTACATACCACGGAAGATATTTGAGCCTCCATGGTCAAGTTCCTGTCCAGAATCACTCCAAGATTTCGCACCCAAGAGGAGGCCATCAATGACGCAGCTCCCAGCACAAGTCCAGTTGCTGAGTCAGAGGCCATCCTATCACGAACTCTGTTCGACTCCACTACCAATACTTCAGTCTTGTCAGGGTTCAGTCGCAGCCAGCTGGAGGCCATCCAGTTGTTAATCTCGGCCAGACAGATATTTAACACATCCACTGCGTTGGATGTTCCTGGGGCAAAGGACAGGTATAGCTGAATATCATCAGCATAGCAATGAAAACTCAGACCATACTTCCTAATGATCCCCCCCCAAGGGCAGCATATACACTGCGAACAACATTGGGGCCAGTACCGAACCCTGAGGGACTCCGCATGAAAGGAGACAGGGTGTAGATGAGAAATTTCCCATCACAACCTGTTGCCTCCTGTTGGTAAGAAAGGACTCAACCCAGTTGATGACAGTACCAGTGAGTCCACACAGCTCCCTAAGGTGGACAAGCAACACACAATGGTCCACAGTGTCAAATGCTGAAGAGAGATCAAGGAGAACAAGAATTGTCCTGTCCCCCCGGTCTCTAGCCCTGAGGAGATCATTCTGCACCGGAACAAGCGCAGTTTCCATGCTATGTCTAGCCCGAAAAGCCAACTGGAAGGGATCATACAACTCGTGAGTCACGAGGTGTTCTTCCAATTGAAGCGATACCATCTTCTCAACAATCTTCCCCAAAAATGGGAGATTGGAGATAGGACGGTAATTTGCCTTGATCTCCAGGTCCAAAGACGGTTTCTTTAAAAGGGGTCTCACCAGAGCTTCCTTCAAGGCATCTGGAAAGACACCCTGAAGCAAGGAACACCATACAACCAAGGCAAACACCGGGCCAACGGAATAAATACATCTCATTAAGAAACACGTTGGCACTGGGTCCAGCTCACAAAAGGTATGCTTCAAATTGACTGACACCTCAGTAACCTCATGAACCTCCACTGGCCTAAACTCCCCCCAACTAGGCGGAGTGCACTCAGAAGACATCTGGCGACCACTGTCAGCAATGGTATTGCTGGCTGAAGAAACCTCCCGCCGGATCAAGGACACCCTGTCCGAGAAAAACCGAGCAAACTCCTCACAGTCTTCATTAGAAGAAACCCTCCCAGGCTGCAGACAGACAGGATGGAGAAGTCTATCAACAGTCCGGAAGAGTGAGGCTGGTCGGTTTCTCCAGGCAGCAATCTCCCTAGACAGAAACGCTGGCTTCTTACGGTTGATTGCCTCCTGATATGCACAATAATGTGCACGCAGGACCAGTTTGTCCGTCTCCAGGCGGGACTTCCTCCAGCAGTGCTCTAATCTCCAACCCATCTTCTTCATCTCCCTGAGGTCTCCATCAAACCATGGGGACCTCAGGTATGAAGTCCTGGGTCGTACATGGATAGGTGCGAGGGAGTTGATGGTGTCAGATAACACCCTATTATAGGTGTCAACCCCGACATCAACACCTCCAATGCATGCAGCACCCACACTAGACAATTCAGCTGCCGCCAAAAAACCCTCAGGGGCAAGATCCCGAAAAGGGCGGCAGCGAATCATCTCTGCAGGGGAAGAACTTATGGAGGGAGCCCCAAGAGTGAATTTCACCGTGCAATGATCAGACCAAGATACCTGATCAATCCCGAGATCAATAATCTCAAGCCCCAGTGAGAACACCAAGTCCAGTGTGTGGCCGTCCCGATAAGTTGGTGCAGCAACGACCTGCGTCAGTCCCAACAAGGACATGCTCTGCAGGAAATCATTACTGCATCTTTGATCTTTATCATCGGCCCAGACATTGAAATCCCCCAGAAAAACACGTCTGGGGGAACCCAATGTTTTGCCAGCAGCAAACTCGGCAAATTCTTGCAGGAAACTCCCCATCGGGCCAGAAGAGCGATAGAGGAGGAGGATCCTGCAGCCCGCACCGAATCCTGCACGAACGGCCACACACTCAAAAGAACTTGGAGTTCCCACCGGGTGCACGGTGAAGGTCAGGCTAGATCTAAAACAAATAGCTACACCGCCACCCCTGCGATTTACTCTGGGGCAGTGCACCACGGTATACCCTGGAGGGACTGCAGCCTCAAAAATGGGGCCAGCATCATCTCCCACCCAGGTCTCCATAATGCAAGCCAGATTGACCTATGAAATTAAGGTGGCAATAATTGCTGTCTTGTTTCTGATCGACCTTGCATTGCACAGCACTGCCGTCAGAGAAGTAGAGGGTGATGCAGCCCCTCGGGTTACCTGACCACTCGGTCTGGTGGTCTCCCTGGGAATGGGCACCAACCACATCTGGCCTCTCCCAGATGCCCGACATAACCCAGGGCTCCTCCTGGACCTAACAACCTCTATCCTTCCATCAACCAAACCCAGGTCATCCCACTGCCAACATGCAGCATGACCCCTTACAATCCCCACTTCCCTACAGCATCTAACAGTAATATCAGACACTGAGAGAGGGATAAAGGGACACAAAGCATGTAGCTGTGAGCTCCTATAGGTGATCCTAGCCCCAACAAGTCCTCCCGTATACCCCCTACACATTTCCAATGATAAACCCAAACTATTATTAACACACTAAAATGACACCAAAATAAGTAATTATCCTACATAACTAAGTAAACTAATAGACAGCTAAATCATTAATACAAAACAAAAAATCATAACAATAAATGAATTAAACATACCTAACACAAACTATTTTATTATACACACAATTAAAACCCTATCATGGACTAACCCGTTTCCCTCCTCTAATTCCAGACAGAAATTTCCAACACCGAGTGGTGCTCGCGCCACTCACATGCTCGAACTTGAGAGCGGCGCTTTAATTTAAGCAGCACAGTCCCCATCCCCTCGGCAGCAGTCTCTGCTCCCCCTACTCACACCTCCAGCCGATAAACAAGGCAGTCCAGGTGAGCTTCAGCACGGGCTCTCACGCCGTGCGACTCAGCGCTCAGGAGGGCAAATGGGCAATCAACCCATGAGCAGGAGAGCAAGTACCAAAACAGAAATTGGTCCAAAACATCCAGCCGCTAACGAGCGGTGTTTCAAAATGACAGTTCGATTCCACACATGTAGAGCTGCCGCTTGCGAGCGGCGCTTTAATTTAAGCAGTACAGTCCCCACCCCCTCGGCAGCAGTCCCCACTCCCCCTACTCACACCTCCAGCCGATAAACAAGGCAGTCCAGGTGAGCTTCAGCACGGCCTCTCACGCCGTGCGACTCAGCACTCAGGAGGGCAAATGGGCAATCGACCCGCGAGCAGGAGAGCAAGTACCAAAACAGAAATTGGAAGTCCAAAACATCTAGCCACTAACAAGCAGCGTTTCAAAACTACAGTTCGATTCCACACATACTGTTGTGATTTGAGAGATATTGTTGGCACAGGCATAACAGTTGGATTCACACCCAATGTATCAGACTGATAAACTGTAAACAGTCCACACACAATCAAGACAAAGATTTTTTTTTTATTAATTATTTGGTTACAGTATAAAGTTCAGTTCCGTGTTTTTGTTTTTTTCTCAGATGTAAAGTTAGTGTAGTTGTTTTTGGGGAAGAAGATGGATTCCATCTTCAGCGAATACACTGCAGACTACCTAAAGCAGTTGTGTCAGCAAAGAGAGGTCCAGAGCAAGAGGCAAACCAAAAAGTGGAGGCTCTTGTGGCAGTCTGTGAGCAAGTGACTGCATAGAAACATAGAATCTGACAGCAGATAAGAACCACTTGGCCCACCTAGTCTGCCCATTTCCCTACCTAATGGATAAGCTGCTGATCCTAGTTAACCAACAGCCTACTTCCTCTTACCCCCCAACTAGAATTGCCTTATGTCAGTCGCATGAATTCTTGGATTCCCCCACTTTTTTTGACTCCACTATCTCCTCAGGAAGGCTATTCCATGTATCCATAACCATCTCCATGAAAAAAATACTTCTTTACATTACCTCTGAGCCATCCCCCCTATATCTTCAAACTGTGTCCAAGACCTTGAGTCACAGCTGGGGACAGGACCTTAGGCTTGGGTGTGCCAATGGATGTCACACAGAAACAGTGTAAAAAGCTTTGGCTAGGTTGACAAAGATGGCTGAGGTGATCAGGCCATCATCCATCCCTGAAAGGATGGAGTCAGTAAGCCTGAGGAGAGAGGTGGTTGTTGAGTGGTTCTTCCGAAAACCAAATTGGAAGGGGGTGAAGAAGGAGGAATCAGAGAGGAAGGGTGATAGTTGAGAGAGAACTAAATGTTCTTGAAGTTTGGCAAGGGTAGGAAGGAGGGAAATGGGGTGATAGTTGCCAGGAGTGGATGTGTCACCACCCTTGGGGAGAGGAAGGGCTACAGCATGTTTCCAGGATGAGGGTACTTGGACGGAAATAAAGGAGAGGTTAAGGATTAGGGAGATAGGATAAGCAATTGCAGGAGCAGAAAGTTAGAGAAATTTAGGATCAAGCTCATCTGGTGAGGAGCCTTTAGAGGGGTTGAGGGATAGGAGGGCACTAAGAGCTATGTTAGAGGAAATAGTAGAATAGGAAAAAGGAGAGGGGTAGGCACTGGCTGAGGCAAAGGGCTGAAGTTAGTAGGTGGCAAGGGGGAGAGGGAATTTAGAAGAGACGTGGTGCATGAGGTGTAGTAGGCATTAAATTCATTGGCCACAGAGCCAGCGTCGGAAACTAGGGAGTTATTTGTTTTGAGAACTGGAGGGGGGGGCAGGGGGGATAGAATAGGGCATGAACTACCCTCCAGAATTTAGATGAACAGTTACACTATTTCCCATCCCCTGCTTCTTGATTCCCTCTCCTCAGCTGGCCTTGGTCTGTCAGCCACCAACTGGTTTAAATCTTACCTCACTGGTAGGACCCAATTGGTGAGAATTCTTGATTCCATCTCCCCTGCACTCCCCATCAACACTGATGTCCCGCAGGGCTCAGTGCATGGTCCCCTACTCATCTCCATTTTCCTTAATGATATTTTCACAGCCTGCTCATCCTAGTCTATCCACATGTATGCTGACAATACTGTTTTATACAGTTCTGGCAAAAACCCTGCTGCTGTGGAAACCAGCTTACAGCATGACTTCAACCAAGTTCATCTCTGGTTTGCTTCTCAGCTTTTTCTAAATGCCAAGAAGACAGTCTCAATGACCTTTGGCACCAGGCAGAGACTTTCTAGGCTCCCGGCCCTACCCATCTTCCACACCCTTGATGGAACCATCCTGGAGGACACCTCCTCATTTAGATATCTGGGGGTTTGGCTGAACCACCACCTCAACTTCTCTGTGCATATCAATGCTATCCTGAAGAAACTGCACCCCAAGCTTGGTGCTCTGTACAGGAACTGTAGTTGCATCCCGCTGACTGCAAGGCATGAAATTGTCCAGAAGATGATACTACCCATCTTTGACTGCTGTGACGTAGTCTATGGTGCTACTCCCAAATCTTCCCTGACCAAGTTGGACACTCTCTTTTTTTTTTTAATTCAATATATTTTATTTATTTATTTAATTAATATCCTTGACAACACACAGATTTTACAGTATTGCAACAACACAATGCAAACTAAGTGTGCTGTAGACATAATAACATTCTTGCTGGCCACTTACTACTAATTTCTACTGGACTAAATAAGGACAAAACAATTTAACCAGCCTAATACTTTTCTCCTTCCTCCCCCCAACCCCTTCCCCTACCTTCCATAGCATCCACACCCTATTTGCAGTGACCCTAGGATTCTGCATAACAGAGGAATCGACAGGAACGCTGTACATCAGACCACGAGGTGGCCCCTATTACTAGGTAGTTTTGCTTTGCCACGATGATAAAATGGTATTCAGCACCCCCCATATGGAGTCATACAAGTGAGCCCTGCTATTCATTTTAGCAATATGTAACTCCACTTGTAAAGCAAGGACCATCTCTCTGTACCATTCTATAACTGGTGGAGGATTTAGGTCCTTCCAGTGCCTTAAAAGCACCGCCTTTGCTGCCGCTGATATAATGCCCATATACAATTTATCTCTTAGTCATGCTCGGTTGATAACTATTCAGCAAGCAAATTTCTGGTGTAAACAGGTCGGCTATGCCGGAAATTTGTGACAGGGAGGCCCTGATTGTTTGCCAGAAAGATTGAACCTGAACACACTCCCATAATACATGATACAGGTCTCCTTCCTTGATCCCACACCTGCTACATAAGGGTGACATCAGCTTACCCATCCTGTAAAGTTTAGCAGGAGTGCAATACAAGTTATACATTATATTAAATTGCTGTAACTTATTTGTCTTGTCTAATGCACTTGTGATTACTAGCCCATATCTGTTTCCAAATGCCCTGTTCTTCTACCATCCCTAATTTTTGCGTCCAATAATAACAGACACCAAAAGGAGACTTTCATCTATGTTTTGCAATAGATTATAGACTCTGGAAATAGAATGGGCTGATCAGCTGCCTTGAATAGTAAGGACAATTCGACTCTATTTTGTACCCATCTTGCCCCTTTAAGGTAGGTCTTTACCGCATCACTAACTTGTCGAAATTTAAAACATGACCCTTTAGTTCTGGAAATTTAGTACAAGCATGTTCATATGATATAACCTTCCTTGGGGAGCCAAATCTCTAATTTTAGCCTCCTAATGGATCCAAAAACCAGATGGAATCGGGTCTGTTGAATTAGAGAGTGCATATTCTGTGTCACTTTTGTTCTGGTGAGTTGCGCCAGTCAACCTTAAGGAGCTTTTGAACCTGTTGTAGAACTTTGAGTGACCATCCGATAGGGGTGTCCCTCAGCAATTTAGGAAGAAGTTTAATATTAGTGTAGGCAATTGAACTCAGGTCAATTGAATATTTAAGTGCTAGTTCTCTCTCGATGTTTAACCAGGAAGGCACATAAGAACCTAAGGTTGATGGGAAAGTCGACTTGCGCCATTGTGCTATTTTACTAATATGCGAGGCGATGTAATATTTATAAAGAGAGGGTAGCGCAAGGCCTCCCGACTCCTTTGGACTCATGAGTTTCAAGTAGGCACGCCTGACCGATTTCCCCTTCCACAAGTAAGCATTAATTTCTTTTTGTATGGTCTCAAACCACGCCTTAGATAGGTAGCATCCCAGCATGTTTATGGGGTAAAAGATTCTGGGTAAAATATTCATTTTAACCATTTCTATTCTGGCCCATCACGATAATGGCATTACATTCCATCTTGTTAGGTCCTGCTTCACAACTTTAACAAGACTATGGAGGTTATCCCTGATCATTGAGGTTAATCATCTGGTAATCTTGACACCCAGATATGTCATCACTTTTGGTTCCCATGTCAAGCCATGTTCTCTCGCTATACCAGGGTAGCATTTAACATTAAGTGGGAAGAGCTTAGTTTTGGAAACATTCATCTTATAATTGGAGACTCTTGAAAATTTTAAAATCTCCCTAAATATTACCGGGATGCCCTTTTCTGGATCTTCCAGGTGTATAAGCAGGTCATCTGCATAGGCCGAAACTAGGTATCGATTACTGCCCAGCTTGATTCCCTTTAGCTCCTGTGATGTTATTAGTCTATGTATCAGGGGCTTGAGATATAAATTGAACAAAAGTGGGGACAACGGGCATCCTTGCCATGTACCACATGCGATTGTAAAGGGAGCTGATAGTGTACCATTGCACCATATCCATGTGGATGGTGCACTGTATAGTATCCGGACCCAATTTAGGAATTCTTTAGGTAACCCCAAATTATTGAGTACTATGAATAAAAATTCCCAGGACACTCGATCGAATGCTTTTTCAGCATCAAGTGTGAGTAGCGCCATGGGAGAACATGCGTTTTGTGCGTGTATAATTATATGGTGAAGTTTACGCAGATGATCACTTGACAATCTGCCGCTCATGAAACCCAGCTGCTCGTTGCTAATTAAACTGCTCATTAGAGGACCAAGTCAATTAGCTAAAATTTTTGCCAGAATTTTGATATCAACATTCAGAAGCAATATAGGACGATAATTACTCGTAAAACAGGATCCCGTCCCTGCTTTTAGGAATAAGAGTAATAAGAGCCTCAAGGAAGGAAGTTCCGAGCCCTCCTTAAACCAGAAATTGAATACCTTGGTTATAATAGGGTAATTATGGGTTCATATGTCTTATAGAAATTAGTAGTTAGACCATCGGGCCCCGGGGATTTGTCCCCAGCAAGTTGGGAGATCGCTAGTTTCACTTCAATCTCCTGTATTGGTGATCCTAGCCTCTCTGCCTCGAGGAGTGCACTCTTACCCATAGGTATCGGGTCCAGAAATTCCTGAATTTCTGCAGCGGATACCCCTTCTAATGTCCCAGTGGAGTATACCCATTGGAAGTGTTCTCTGAATGTGTCAACAATTTCTTTGGGGTTCCTTACCACAGTATCTCCACTGTCCTTTGTACTGCAGCTATGTCGACTGGAAACTATCTGCTTTAATCTAAGCGCGAGAAGTTTACCAGCCCTTTCCCCGGATTCCAAGTATCTTATTTAAGTTCTACGGAGGGCTAGTTCCACCTTTTGCATCATAATTGCTGAGTATTGGGCCTGGAGTTGTTGCAGTTTCACCCACTCTGCCTCATTAGAATACCGCGTGATGTTATTTTCAATACACTTTATGGCATTCAAAATCTCATTCAAGTGCTCCCTGGATTTCCTGGCCTTGATAGAGGCTAGCCTAATGCACTCCCCTCTGAGCGCGCATTTTAGGGCTGCCCAAATAATGTCTATCTTAGGGGTAGAGCTAAGATTAAAACTAAGGAAATTAGATATAAAGTTCCTCAGATGTCCTTGGGTAAAGTGTTCCTGTAGCAACTGATTGTTAAATCTCCACATAAAATCCCTTTTGATATTATGCCCTGGCTCAAACAATATAGAAACTGGGGAATGGTCCGATATGACCCTGGGACTAATACTAGCCTCTAAAACCGAGGAAATCTCACTAATGCTAACTAGAAAATAGTCTATTCTGGAGAGGGATTTGTGTGGGGTAGAGAAAAAGGTATACTGTCTAACTTTCCCATTGAGCAACCTCCATATATCTACAAGTGCCAAACATTCCATCATCTCTTTCAGTGCCCTTTGAGAGGGGAAGAGTCCCACTCGCTTATTATCAGACCTATCCAGGTACAAGTGTGGCATCAGGTTCCAGTCTCCTCCTATAAGCAATTTTAGAGATACATAGTTATTTAATACGTCTAGTAGCTGTAGAAAAAAAAGTGGGGAGTCTAAGTTAGGACCATAAACTGATCCAATAACCACTTGTTCAGACGCTAAGGTCCCAACTATAAAAATGTACCGGCCTTGTGTATCCAAATTTCCTTTCAAGTAAAAATGGGACCCTCTTATGAATTAAGATGGCTACTCCACCTTTTACTTGTAGAGGTGCCCGTCCCAAACGCTTGACCCACCCAATACCTGACAAAAAACTTGGCATCCTCCCTATGTAAATGTGTTTCTTACAAACAGACTACATCACAGTTGAAGGTTGATAAGTGTTTCAAGACAATCTGTCTTTTGCACCTGTCCCGAGCCCCCTTAACATTCCAACTCATAAGGTTAATGCCTCCTTTCCTCATTTTCTCAGTATGCACCTTACAATTAGGATCATTCTCCATGTTACCACCCTACATAGGGTGTGGATGCTAAACCCCTCAAGTCCCCTAACCCTCCTATAAGCCCAACCCTTCCCTCCCCTAACACCCCAGTTCTAACAACTGCATACTCACTACGAACCGCCTATGATGAGCCTATCAGCCTAGTAACAAACCAACCCATTCCCCAGCCCAGTTCCCAAGCTTATTTTTAACAACAGCCCTATTATTTCTGCCACTCACTAGCTCCTTTGAGTGAGAGAGGAGAGAAGAAATGAGAAGAGACAGATGAAAGAAAAAAAAAAAAGAGACCCTCCTTACTCTAAACTAAGAACCTCCTCAATATGTATGGAAGTTTATATCCTTCTTCCCTTCATCAGTATCATCTCAAATGAATTAGTACAATTCTCCATTCTATTAACTGTTAAAACAAACTTTTTGCCAGTCCATATCTCCCACTAATAAAGAAATGGGTAAACTACATATGACAAAAGTTCCTGGAAGAAACTTTATACTTCAACAATTAAATTGCACAATAAATGATCTTTGCATCATTGGTTTAGCAAGGTCGATACAACTCAATTTTCCATCTGCTCTTAAAGTTCAGGTAACAAATAATATATCGAGATCGTTCTCCCTTTTCTTTTTTTTCCTTTCCCTTCCCTTTCTCTTCCTCTTCCTTCCCCTCTCTCCCTTCCTTTCTATTTCTGAAAACAAGATTATCTGAATTGTTCAGCGTGTTAGCAGGTTTCCAAAAGTGGGCAGTGCTAGCGATCTTCTTACTGTTCAACGGTCCAGAAGGGACAACTGGTGACTTTTAAAATGTTCACCGTCGTTAATGCAGGTGACTGTTATGGGCACCACTGCTACTAGCCCTCCTATGCGATAGCCCTCGAAACTTAACATTTGGGCTCAGTAATCGATCTCCGGGAATCAAAAAAGGTGCTGCCCAGGTTAAACTAGCTGCCTTAGTCGTTGATTACCCCTTCTGTACTGCAACTTGCTGCTCGATAATTACCAGTCGGGTGCCAACTTAGACCCCTTAGGAAGTCACATAGCTGTACCATAGTGAGTACAACCTGGGTGTCACAACATAAAAGAAAAACTGAAGTTGGTTGTGAATCACCTCCGGCAACAAGGTCTATTTCACACTTGCCAGTCGCTATCTTGGTCTCGCACCACTTCTTTAGACTATCTCTGGCTTAACAGTATTTTGGCATTAAGCGCCACTCGCCTCATCCCATACATCGTCAAACTCCAACACAAAAGTCACTTTAGGGGCCATTTTTGCATTGATTCCATATCGACACCTGCTCACCAGTATAATTAACTAAAGCTTTAAAACAGCTCTGCAAACTTGAGGGATGAAATTATTGTCTCTTTTCCGCCTCCATTTACTTAGTATTACTAAACTTCTGGCTTGGTCTTGTCCCTTATAACACAAAGGAGCAATTAGTAAGTGATTTACGAGCCATCGATTGAAAATCACTCTACCACTCGAAAACCATCTTTCCCTTTACACACATCCATCATTGTACAGGCTCACCTGCGAGCTGTAGAAGTTAACTGTGCTCTCATACTTTACTTAAACAGATCTGGAAGTGCTCTTCTGAGTTCAGCTTGTGCAATCTCCGCTGTTTCATAGGAATACCATTGATCCTTAATTTAACCTGGAGTGAAGCTGGATACCGAACTCTAAATTGAAAGCCATGACAATTAATTTTGAAATAATGATTGCAGCTCTTGCCTTTTGATCCGCGCAGAGTGAGGTAGATCGTTGGCAATTCTGAACTTTCTGCCTTCCCAAGTAATCTCCTGCAATCCCTTGACTTTACTCATGATATGGTATTTGTCTAGGTAATTTAGAAGCTTGCATATGATCTGCCTCGGTGGAGCATTCGGGGGAAGGGGTGGGCGCAGCGACCTGTGTGCCCTTTCCACCACGTAACTGCCATTTGGGGGTGGACCTGCAATCCTTTCAAAAAGCTTCTGAACGAATTGTATAGCAGCTGTGCCTTCCTCTTTTTCTGGAATACCGATTATGACTAAATTGTTTCTCCTACTCCGCCCCTCCAAGTCCTCAAGCTTCTCCTCCATTTTTTTGATTCGTTTGTTCAGGGAGGCTCACTCTAGATCTTGCTTATCTACTCTCATTTCTAACGATTTAATTCTGACTTCGTTGTCCCCTACCCTTGTATTTAGGGCTTCCAACGCTCCCTTGAAGCACTGTATCTCAGCAGAGATCTCTTGGATAGACGATTGCAATGGGGCAAAAAACTCCAGGAATCTTTCCTCCGTTAACGCAGAAGGCCCCGGAGATGATTTACTGGATCCCTGGTGGGGGCGCTTAGCGGCCTGTTCTTTCTCAGGGGAAGGCGGCAGCGTATGTTTCGCCGATTGTTTTTTAATAAACGCTTCCATTTTAGCGCTTTAAACTGCAATAGTCTACCACTCCAGCACAATATCGGTAGTTTCAGCTCAGAAAAACAAAAGTTACTTAAAATTGAGAGCGGTTAATCTGGGCTGCGAACTGAGCTGTTCAAATGTGCTGCTCTCCCTAGGCTGCCATCACGTGGTCTCCCGGACACTCTCTTTAACTCCTTCTGCCATTTTGCTCTTGACTCCCCTTCCTGCTCCCACCACTGTGAACTCTATCACTCTCTAACCTTCCTTCCACTATCTCACAGATGCATCTCACACTCTGTCAAACTAACCTCAAAATTCTGGTTCAGAGTGCTCCCTTCCTATCTCTCATCCTCTCTCTCCACTCCACCACCCCCCACCCACTCTCTCAGATCTAATAACTGCTGCACCTTGATGGCCCCTCACCACTCCACCCTCATCAGTCAGACTGGTTTCGCGCATCATTTCCCTAAAATCTGGAATTCACACCCCCCTGAAATATGACACTCCTCCTCCTCCAACTAATCCCTTACCTCTGCCCTACACAATTACCCTCCTTAATACTTATCCCCAATTTCTGCTTTCCTATCCTGACCTCCCAGCAGGGTTCTCAACATCCTGAAAGGGGAATAAAGAAATAGCTACCCCTACTCCTCTCCCCCTCTCTTCTCCACCTGCCCTTCTGGGTCACCAGTGTGCACAACCTACCCATCCTTTTTACTCCAACAGCACTTGCATACTACCTCGAGCCTGCTCCTTGTACACCCATGCACTATAATGGTTCTGTTGCATTATTACTGTTTTGTACATTTATATGTTCTTGTGTTTGATTTTGGACATGTATTGTAATTTACCCAACGTTCCTCTACTGTTTATTGTACAATACCTTGTTTTCCAGTTGTTGCATAATCTTATAATGTTGTAATGTTTGTACTACCCACATACTATTGTAAATGATCATCCTTCACAACTCTATTTACCCCCTTCTCCCAGGTCGTACCATGAGATGAGCATCTTGTTGTTCAGTGTGCCCTCATGGTGAAACATTTCAATAAATAAATGCATAAATAAAAATGTTATCTTTCAGATGCCAACTGTCTACAGGGGATGTCAAAGGTCTTCAACTCTGACTGTCATTTTATGAGTCAGGATTTAATTTTTGGAAACTGCAGCACAGTAGCAACTCCTGGCCAAAAGGAGCAGTTGCTCTGAACAGGAAAATTGATGATACTGCAGATTACAGCCTGGTACAGCCATTTTTACAAAAAGCCCCAGCTCAGGGCATTTATACACACATTTTCATCTGGACTCTGCTTAACACACGCAAGGAGTCAAACTGTGGTTACTCAATGGCTGCCAGCATATTTTTCCTCTGGACATCTTCCTGACCAGGATCAAGGAAACTGAACATCTTCACCCACTATTTCTGGACCTCAATTCACCGCAAATATAAGGTAGACATTTTAGCTAATAGTTTTAGTGTGGTTCACTGTAGATTTTTCTATTTTTTTATGTATACTGTGACCCAAATTAGTGTATGTTCTTTTTAGTTGTAACTGTATTTATTTAAGTATTTTATTAAAGATGTTGTTTTCCTAAAGAATTCTACCTGTGTGAGATCTTTATATTTCAGTGTGACTGTGTAAGGTTTATTAATAATCTGTGACAACTGTTATTTGCTTTGAGCGGCCACCATAAGTAACCAAATTGAGAAAAGGTTCTGTAAGGGATCTGGTAGGATAGAGAGAAGCCCGAAATATCAGGGATGAGTCTACAGGGATTGTTAACCAGGCCATTGCATGTCCTGTGTGGAGAAAGCCAAATCAGGTTTACACCGCTACCCTGAAGAGAGTGTGACACCAGGGTCTTTCTCCTTTGTGCAATAGCCAAGGAAGGGTTCATATTTGACCACAAGAGTCAAGACTGCTATTGTGCCCTGATACAGTATTAGAGAGATGCCCTGGGTCCTCATGGCAGAGGTGCAGTCGTGACCTTGGCAAGCAGTCTAAAAAGACATTAGGAGGGCAGCCCTGTTCCCCTCCTTTGTCACAGATTGCATTTAAGGGTGGGCACTGTGAATTCAGTGGGCCTGACCCCCAGGAGTGGATTCTTGACATCCCTGACATGAAGTCTGAATTTATAGAACATCTTCTGTGTGAGCAGCATGTTTTTCATGAGGGATGGATGAGGGACAGAGCAGTTTTCAGGGGTACAATGAGGGCTGTCTCTTACAATCATGGACAGCTGAGTAGTATGGTATGAATAGACTACTGGAGCCCCACTATAGTCAGGCTTCTGCCCCACCCACCCCAATGTAGCTGATCTCCACATCCCCACACTCAGAACATTATGACATGAGACAAGGGAGTGTGCAGGGGCATGCCTCATTGAATTACGTGTTTTTTTTTTATTTTATACATTATGATGGTGTACTGGAGATTAATGAAGGCAACCACTTGACTAGCAAGGGCCTTGTTAGTAGAATGGTGGCCTTCATTAATCTCCAACTCATCATCATCATCATGTTAAAATAGTAATAAAAAAATAACTGCTTTCATTTTAAAGGGGCATACTCCAACAGTCTTTCCTGTGGACATCCTCTCTTAAAATCTTCTGCCTCTGGCTTGCTAGTAGTCAAGTAAGAGACTCTCAACTTATACCTATACTTGGTGGGTTGTCTGGAGCAGTGTGGTCGCACCTGCTACAGTGCATATGTGTGTGTGTGCCCATGTGTGCCCATGTGTGTGTGGCATCTGTGGAGGGGAACTGGCCATGTGGGTCAGTGCCAAATTATTGCTATTTTTGTGTTTTCCCTCTAAAGTCTGTTTGCATGAAAGCATTTAAATTACAGAGAGAAAATACTAAGGATACAGGCCAGGCAGAAGAGATTATGTTGTTCTGTGGTTAAGTGTGTGTATGGGAGGTTGGAAGAACCAAGTGTGTTTCTGATGGTATGTGTGCTATGGTGCAGCTGTGCAGCTGAGGTGAGGGGACAAGAAACCTAAAATGTACATCAGTGGCTATAAACATGCCATATGCTTGCAGATATGTGCATATTTGTATTGACATTCAAGCAAGCTATATGTATGCGGGCAGTATAGGGTAGTGGTTCTATTTATGGAGTTATCAGTGAGCACTTGCTTTTTGCACACATGCCACATGCATGCAATCTATTGCAAATGATTTATTATTTTATATATTTAGTTTTTGATTACCGGGGTAGGGTGTGCTAGCCTTAGACATGACTATTTTCAGGCATGACCCAAGAGTTTATAATGTAGTGAAACAATACAACAAAATGTTACACAGCAGGGATACAAGACAGTGGTGCTGTCATCGAGGTACATAACAGCAGGAGATAAGATAGACAATAACAGGCATATATGTCAAGTGCAGGTACAATTCATAACATGAAGCAAGGGTAGCTATAACATAACAAAACAAGTAAATGCAACAAGTGCAATTAATCTAAAACATAAATCAGGGATAACCAGTAAGGAGGTGGGAACAGGACAGACAGGTGAGTAATAATTAAGTGGCTATGGATAGACTTGCAGAGGTATATGTGAAAAATATGGGGAGAACTGAGATAACCTGGGGGGACCTAACTTATGGAAATGGGGATGGCCATAGTCCATTTGCATGGGGATGAAAAGGGAGTCATGTCAGGGGGAGACAGGAAGTGAGATATAGGGGATGTATGAGTAGGGTTGGGCAGAAAGAGGCAACATAGAAAGAGCCGGGGGACTGGTGGGAATAATTGAGTCAGTTGGGGGGTGGTAGCCTCATTTGAGGGTAGCGACAAGCAGGTGAGAAAAATAGGAAAGTGGAGGTTAAGGCAGAAGAAGGAGAGGCTAGAAATAGGATAGAGGGAGAAGAAGCAGTAAGGAGGGTGGCAGGGAAGTAAGACACTGGAAGGATGTGCCTGGACTATGGAGGATTAAAACATGTGCATTCATTGAAGGAGATAAGTTGGCTGTGCACTGCTTTTTTAAAGGCTGTATGAGAGGGAGCTTGGCAAATAGCTAGAGGGTGGGTGTTCCAAGACTGGTGATCTTGATGGGCAAAGGCACAGGCACCTTTTGATGTGTTGCACTTAGGGACTTGCATGAGGGATTTGTTGACCAAGTGCAGGCTGTAGGTGGATTTAAGTGGGACTAGCAAATCAGCTAAAGTTTTAGGATTCTGAGACTGTACTATGGTATTGACAAGGGAGCTAAGAGGGAATTGTCTGGTGGCGAAAGGTGATAGCCAGTTCAGATCAGCATAGAGGTGGCAGTGGTGTGTAAACCAGTTTGAGGCAGAAGCAAAGCGACAGATATTGTTGTATGTGATGTCCCAGCAGTTGAAGGTTGACTTAGGAATGGCAGCATGCAATGACTCCATAGGTCAAGGTGGGCAGAAGAATGCTACAAGCAATGGCCAGCCTAGCCACTTGAGTAAGTACATGGCTTATCTGGTAGGCCACACCCAGTTTGGAATTCACAGATTTTCATGTGTCCTGTATGTGCTGATTGAAATTAAGTGATTGGTCCAATGTTATTCTGAGGTACCTAACGGATGTCACCACACCAATAGGTGAGCCTCATGAGAAGGAAATTCTGAAATTGGCCTGATAGGACTTAAGTTTTGAGTTTGTCCCAAATAGTATGGCTTGTGTTTTGGTCACATTCAGGATAAGCTTATGATTTAGGAGCCAAGTTTGAATATTTTGAAAGGCAGTAGAGAGTCACAGGTTAATTTCTGATATGGTTTTAGAACTAGCATAGAGGACTACATCGACAACATACAGGAGGGAGGAGGTGGAGGTAAGATTATCCATGATATTATTTATGAATATTGAAAACAGACGTGGTCCCAGAATGGACCCGTGGGGTACCCCAACATTTACAGTGGCCTGGTCTGAGAAGTGTGAATTGGAATTTACAACCAACTTGTATTCTGTTTGATAGGTAACTGCTGAATGAAATAAAGACACTGGGTATGAATCCCATGGTTCACAGGATGTGAAGGTGAATGGCTTGGTTTGCCTGATCAAGGGCCTTTGTCATATCTATAAGCACAGCTCCAGTGAGAAAACCCAAGTCCATGGTGGAAAGAGTGTTCATGGTGAACATAAGTAGGGCAGTGGAGGTGCTGTGACCTTTGCAGAATCCATGCTGTACAGAAGTGAGGAGGTCATTGTTGAGGAGGAGTTCAGTAATTTGAGTGGTGACTAGTTTCTCAAGAATTTTACTCAGAACTGATAAGATGGCAATAGGTCTGTAGTTTGAGTGGTCTTTGGAATTGCCTTTTTTGAAGATATGAGTTACTCTGGCTATTTTTCAGATGTCAGGGACATGACATTGACATAAGGAGAGTGTGACCATTTTTGCTAGTGGAGTACTTACAAGCGGGACAGCAATCTTCAGGAGCCTAAGCTTGGTATTGTCAGAGCCAGTGGCTATGTAGTCACAGATGGAGCTAAGGAATTTCAAAACCTCCAAACGAGTGATGGCCTTGAAGTGGAATGAGGGGACTGTGGTATAATAGCTAGAAGAATCAGAAGATCCGGTATGCGTCATCGCCTTGAAGGAGGAAGTGTATTTCATTAGGTTAGAGAATTGGTTGTTAAAAAAGTTAGCAATGGTCTGTGGGTTGTTGCAGTAAGTTCCATTTAGGATCATACCATTGGGTGTCGAAGAGTGGTTGGCTCCCATAAAGGTTTTAATGTAAGGCCAGAATTTATTTGGGTGTTCTGAGGCATTGACTAGCAGATTTCTACAGTAGCAGCTTTTAGCATGTCTTACAGCCTTTTTGCAAGTGCTCCTCTGTGCTCTGTAGACGTGATAGTCAGTTTGAAGGCCGGAAGATTTAAAACAACTCCAGTTTTTGTCCTTCTCCTTTATCTTGGTGAGTAGGTTCTTTTTTATCCACCTCATTTGTTTGCCTTTGACTCAACACGTTATAAGTGGGGAGTGTTCATCCTGAAGTTCCATAAATTTTACAAGGAAAAAGTCAAGAGCAGCCTGCATATTAAGAAAGTGTGCCAGCAGCCAAGATGTGTTCAGAGCAATTTGCTAGTACACAGTCTATGATAGTGCTAAAGCTGGACTGAGGAGCAATCCTGGTGGATTCAGAGATTAGCTGATGTAAGATGTGGCTCTGAATCTTTGAGAGAGATGAGGTTTGGCATTTCCATTGCCAGTTTATGTTAATGTCCCCAAGAATAAGCACTTCATTTTTACCAGATATTGTAGACATTTGCTTTAGGAGTTTGTCTAGGCTAATTAGGCCACTGTTTAGTGGGTCATAAGCACACCCTATATTTAACCTTTCCCCCCAAGGGTAAGGTGTGCAAGTAGGGATTAGAGATTGGTGAAGTGGCTGAAATTTGCTCCTCGGAGTGATTCGCAGAGTAACGCGGAATCCGCAAAGTGCTTCGCAACGCGAAGCGGAGTACTTCGCATCATAATGTGGAATGCAAAGTCCATTGAAACCAATGACTTTGCATTATTCCACCTTCTCCAAACCACTTCTCCACTAATTTCAAGGTAAAGTATATTGAATTCAATGTACTTTGCATCACTTCACCTTGTTATTGAGCTCCAAGGTGAATTTGCAGTGCTTCATGGGGGATTGCAGGTCACATAGGCTCTATATTGTTCTGCACAGCCTCAGTTCTGTGTAGTGTGTGTGTAGTGGAATATGGAGACAGCTTCCTCTCAGAGCTCTGGGATTCAAATCCTCTAAAAGTTGTTAAAAAGCCTTTTTGAGCCTTTTTTTTTTTGCTCAAAATTTAGTGCATTGATTGTAGGAAACCCTCCTGTGCTCATATCATCGAGTGTTTATTGCTTGTGTGTGTATTTTGAATGCTAATTTAGAACAGTCGGTCTGTGTACTGTGAAGTGTGCTTTGGGGGAGGGGCGTATCTGTGGTGTAGGTAGAATAAGTGGGAGAAAAAAGGCAGTCTTTCCATTTTGGCTATGTTTTTCTTGTATAACTGTTAATGTACACACAGTAATATTTTCAGTAATTTGTGACATTTTCTTGCTGATTGTAGTGGTGCAGCAGTGTATAATTTCAGTTTGTTTAATTCATTTGGTTATATTGCTAAAGGTTTTCAATTTGCTACACAATACATGTAGTGTGTGTGAGTGTGTGTGTGATGCGTACCATTAAATCAGACCACTTTTACTGTGCCAGAGTAATTGCTGCAGTGTGAACTTGCTATCCACTGCACCTGCATGAATTTTTTATACTGCTTTGTAGTATCTTTACTAGTAGTGGACTGTTACAGCCGTGCACTACCTCCCAACTGGCAAAAGATATTCTTTTCCAGATTTGGATTTGTGACTTGTGAGCACTGCTTAGGTGTTTTTGTGCCTTTGCTTCTGACTCTGCATCTCTTGAGTGTGCAGCGCAATCTTAATCTGTCTGTGCATTCGCAGTACACCATTAATTCTGGAAGACTTTGCATTTTTTGTTACCCTCTCATTTCACTTCGTCAGCACTGGGGAATTTTCTGGACTCAAGACAGTAGCATTTTGGGGATGCAAATTAATTATGGTGACTATGTGTGGCCACTGCTCACATGACGGAGTGCACCATTAATTCTGGGAGACTTTGCATTTTTTGTTAATCTCTCATTTAACTTCACCAGCACTGGGGAATTTTCTGGACACAAGACAGTAGCATTTTGGGGATGCACATTAATTCTGGTGACTGTGTGTGGTCACTGCTCGCATGACGGAGTGCACCATTAATTCTGGGAGACTTTGCATTTTTTGATACCCTCTCATTTTGCTTCACCAGCACTGGGGAATTTTCTGGACACAAGACAGTAGCATTTTGGGGATGCACAAATTAATTCTGATGTCTGTATGTGGCTACTGCTCACATGACGGAATGCACCATTAACTCTGGGAGACTTCGCATTTCTTGTTATGCTCTCATTTCACTTTGTCAGCACTGTGGAATTTTCTGAACACAAGACAGTAGCATTTTGGGGATGCACATTCATTTTGGTGTCTGTATGTGATGTAATCACATCCCTGCACACATGACTGAGTGTGCCATTAATTCTGGGAGACTTAGTATTTCTTGTTGTGCTCTCATTTCACTTTGTCATCACTGGGGAGTTTTCTGGACACAAGACAGTAGCATTTTGAGGATGCACATTAATTCTGGTGACCGTGTGTGTGTGTGTGGGGGCACTGGGGGGCTGCCAATATTGTTGCCACTCTGTCTTACTTCGTGTTAAGGTGGAATGACAATGCAAAGTAATAATTACTAGGCAAAGTGAGCATTTTCTATTGGCCACTTCACATAGCGGAGTGACAATGCGAAGTGGCCACTTCGCATTCACTTCCCCAGTGGAATTTAATTTTGCTGCATCTCTAGTAGGGATTCACAATAGGGCAGGGAAGTCGTGTTAATGGCAGTGAAGTGAATGTGTTTTTTTTTTTTTTATGCTTATGCTTTTTGCCTCCTCTGTGTACCTTGGCTGCTCCCATGTTCTGGCAGTCACCTTGGGATTCTAGCCGCCATCCAGGTTCCCGCACTCCCTTGAGGTCATGCCCTATTCCCCTGTGGCTTGCCCCCCACAGCAGGGTGGTGGGGAGCCCTGAAACTCAGCTGTCCTAATTGATCCAGTTAGGCACCCTCCAGAGCTGGCACCCATGGATGGCCATCAAGCTAGTTCTCCCCAGACCCGCAGTCCTTCTATATTTTGATGTTTGCTCCCCAGAGCTGAGTGCATGCAATGATGCCGGCAGAAGGGAGTGCACATGCATCTGCAGGTGCTCCTTCCTGGTGTCCACTCCAGACTCCACCCCAAGGAACAGCGCAGTGCCTTTTCCCCCAGCTTCCACCAGGGGGCAACCAGGTGCAGACTATTGTGGACCCCCTCCCAGAGAAGGAGAGCACTCCAACAGATGCTCAATCCTTCTCCTCCCCTGCTGACCCCCGGTGTCCCGTGCTCATTCCCCAACATAGATCACAGGCATGGTGCTAGGTAAGATGATCAGTGCCTCAGTCCTCAGCACCACTGGGCTGAGCTCTGCATGTTTTTTTTTTTTAACTATATGGCTATCCTGCCACCTTTTTTGGTAGACAGTCTATCCCTCCTAAGTAGGTCACAGGGAGTTTAGGGTACAAAATTAGTCTGGAGTGGAGGGTTTGAGTTAGGTTTCTGATGGACAGAGTATGTCCTGATTGTATAGACTCACCCACACATCAAGTTCATTGAGATTGTGCTAAAGGCTTCTAATACTATGTGCGATAAGAAGGCATTTTGTGCTTCTTATCAACGTGTGAGTATGAGAGAGGTGATTTGTAGGGCCCGGATTTTCTCAATATCGCCGGAGAGTAGCAGGGCAAATAGTAGGATATACCATAGTTTCTGGTGCTCGGTGGATAAATGGGGAGAGGGTGAGTTTATGAAGCAGGCATTTGTTAGGGTCATCTAGTGCTAGGTAGATGAAGCCTTCGTTAGTTAGCAGGGGGTGAGGTTCATGTGATGTAGAGGAGATTATGAGTACGTTAGAGAAATAAAAGTCATCTAAGGGCAGTGAATAAGAAAAACAGCCCGTGGTAGAGGGTAAGTTAATAGCAGAGAAAAGGATCATTAGAAAGAGTTGCGTCACCAGTGCCAGAGACTTTAGACAATTCATGAATAAAGCTAATCAATGCAAGAGCAGTGAAGCAACTTGACTAAGATTGTAGGGTTTATGGTAGGTACTTGTCCTGTGGGAGTGTCCGGGAACTTGATTCAAGTTTGCTCGTTTTCAAACATCAAGGTCCAGAATGATAGTAGCCCCTAGAAGTTGAATCCAATAATGGAACAATGGAGAATTAGACACTTAGTCACCTGATCCTCCTGTGCCTATATAAAGAAATGTCCACCCAGGATAGGTGAGGGGGGGGGATGGGGAGCTGGCATGCAGTGCCGGCGGGAACAAATACTGAACCCTCAGAGTGGCTCGAAGTTGCTGTCCCTCTTTTGGCACTTGCTTGGTGGCATCTCTTTGCCCAGATTCACCAGCGTAGGTCAGGCTAGGGCAGGCATCTTTTCCTGTAGTGGCTTTTAGGGTGGAGCGTGGCCCGATCTATAGATCAGGTGGGAACCACGTCTCTCATCCTGTGGAAGGTCTCCCTGTAAGAGAGGGGTCCCAGGTCTGCCTCAAGCGGATGGAGCGGCAGCTGGCCAATGGTCCAGAAGAGCTCAGCACTCAGAGAGCCTGGGGAGAGAGGGAGGGAGATTAAGTAGATGAAGGCTGGAGAAGTGATTCAGGGAGAACAATAACTTAGGGTGTTAACTCTGGGAGAGAGGCATAGCTTACGATAGCCAGAGAGGGAAGGAGTGATCAGATTCAGGGATAGATCAGATTTTACATTAGAAGCAGGGTAAATTAGTAGACTAATGCAGTAGAAGGGCCGTAATTCACTTATAAACTCTAAATAGTAAAACTGTGTAAATTAACAGACTAAGGCAGGAAAAGAGCTGTACATCACTGATAAATTCTAATAGTGACATTTTGGAAATTAGAAGAGAGCAGTAATTCACTTATAAATGCTTAAGCTTATAAGGCTATAGGTAGGGAGTACAGAGGTTGTTCTAGGTACTAAGCATAAAAATCACTGATTAAAGAATAGCACTGCATAAACCTTAACACTGTAAATCACAGATTAAAAAATAGTGCTATGTTAACCTTAACACTGTAAATCAGAATTCAGGTAAAAAAAAAACTCTGAAAACTGCAGTCTGAAATTAGATAAGGTCCATCTGGGAGCTGTACAGGGCCTTAGACAGCAGAACCTAGTTCCAGCCAATCCGGATAAGGCAACTGGGAGTCCTGGCCAATCAGCAGCAGGGTGTCAACAATTCAAACAGTTCTTTGTTTGCTAGCCTAGGTGAACTGGCACTTTCAACGTACCTGAGGAGTTTCTGCATCTGCAACCGAACCCTCAGAGTGGCTCACGGTTGCTGTCCTTCTTTTCAATCAATCAATCAAACTTTATTTAACCAGGCATAAACACCATTGAGAAAGCTCATTTTCAAAATGGTCCTGGACATCAATACAATTCAAAGTCGCAAATAAGATAGACAAAAAACAAAACATTGTACATGTGAAGGATAGTTTAGGCCTATTCATACTGTACAGAGCTAACATAGGTGAACTCAGTTATAATTCATATCAAAATGAAGGAAGGGGAAAGAAGAGAGAGTATGTGAGATGGAGGGGATGGGATAGGACAGTGAGGGCCGGGAGAAGCGGAGGTGGGCTAATAAATGCTGGGTACCCCCTACTGGGGCTATGAGTTGAGCAAGACTCTGTGACAAATGATTTGTTGCAGATACCAGAGGCTAAGGGCACATAGTCACCTAAAAAAGCTGCAGGTTTCCTTCAGGTACTCAGCTATTAGTGCTTTGAATGTGAATGGACCTGGAAGGGATGAGAGCTTTAGAGAACTTTGCATGGCATTCCATAGGGATGGGAATGAGAAGTTGATTGCAGCCGAGCCATGGGTTGTATTTACTCTGGGAATCTGGAAGCAGAGTATGGAGTAGCGTCTCAAACCATAAGATCCCTCGGCACATTCAAAGAATCTCAAGATGGATGCAGGAAATTTATCAGACAGCACTCTAAAGAACCAGAGAAGAGCATTTCTTTTCCTCCTAGTTGAGAGTGAGGGCCATCCCATCTCTTGGTAGAGTAGGCAGTGGTGGGTGTGAGAGGGCAAATTAAGGATTAACCTTAAGGCCCAGTGATAAAGAGTGTCGAGTTTGTTGAGCACTGTTGAGGGGCAATGGTTGTAGAGAAAGTCAGCATAGTCTAGTAAGGGTATGAATGTGGTTTGTACTAGTCTCTTTCTAGCTTCTTTGGTGAGCAGATGCTTAATGCGGTAGAATAAGCCTAAACGCTGCCTTAGTTTTTTCAAGACCTCATTCAGGTGGCACAGAAAGTTAAGTTTGTTATCCAGCCAGAACCCTACAGTAGGCATTTAAAGGTAGCAACTATTCCAAGGGGTTCTCCCAAAAGCGTTAGAATATTGGGATAATGTGTTGGTCCTGAGGCTGCCATTGGTGAGAGGATCATGGCTTTAGTCTTTTTGGCGTTGAGTAGAAGCTTGTGTTTGATAAGGTAGTATTAGAGAGAGATAAAGTCTCACTGTAAATCGTCATGGGCCAGGTCCAGCGATGAGTTTGAGGTGTAGAGTACAGTATCGACTGCAAATAAGTGCATATTAGCTGTGTGCAGGTGTGAGTCAAACTTATTGATAAAGATTGCAAATAGGATGGGCCCATGATGAAGCCTTGGGGGACACCTCGTGGAAGAGATTTTAGTGAAGACAATTCACCTGCAGCTTTAACTTGTTGTAACCTGTTAGTAAGGTACCTGGAAAGCCATTTGATGGCAGAACTATTGAGACCGATATTGCTCAGTGCATTAAGCATAATATTGTGATCCACAGTATCAAATGCCTTACTAAGATCAAGGAAGAGGGCAAACACATGCTTCTTAGAATCCAAGGCAATTTGCCAATCAGTGGTTACTTTTGCAAGGGTAGATACTGTGCTATCTTTGTCTCTAAAGCCGGACTGTGCAGGGTTTTGCAGTTTCTGCGAGTCCAGATGCTCTCTAACTTGGGTGTTGACAATTTTTTTCAGTAGTTTTGATAGGGTAGATAGTATGGAAATGGGTCAGTAAATGTTCAGGTCACTCGGATCCCCAGACTTGAACAAAGATATGATGTATGCAGTTTTACAGGACACAGGGAGCGCACCCTGCATCAGGGAGGTGTTGAATATATGGGTGATGGGGGTGGTCAAGTAGTAATGGTCTAATTTTAGGAAGCAGGGTTCAATATTGTCGGCAAAGGCACTCTTTTTTGTATCCAGTGACAATAGGAGGTCCTCTACTTGTTTAAACGTGACTGTGTGGAAGCTGAAGGAGGAGGAATGAGGTTGGTGAGGGCTGAAATTAACATTAGAGTCAGCAGTGGAGTCCCTAATGGGCTGAGCTTGTTGATAGGCGAGGTTTCAAAGGCCAGTCCTGCAGTGGCAAACTGTTTGTTGAGCTGTTCTAATAGAGCAGCTCTGTCTGTGAAGGTAGATCCATTGGACACTATTTTAACTGGAAGGGAGGCGTCAGTAGTATGACCTTCAACCTCTCTGAAGATGCTCCAAAATTTAGCAGAGTTGTTCTTGTTGTCTTCTAGTGCTGCTTGAAAATATCTAGCTTTTTCAGACCTAATTTGTTAGGTGCAGGCATTTCCAGAGGTACGAAATGCTAGCCAATCAGCCTCCAGGTGAGATTTCCTCGCTCTTTTCCACCAGAAGTCTCTGTCCTTGAGTGCTTTCCTCAGGATAGGAAAGAACCAGTCGGGAGATCTTTTTTTAGACTTGATCAGCCTTAGAGGGACGGGTTTGTTTATTAGACCCTCTAGGAGGCTATGAAAGATATTAAATGTCTTGTTGAGGGAAGGGGCTAGATAGAAGTCCTGCCATCTGATGTTACCCAGGTCTTTCAGGAAGGCATTCTGGCAAAACTTTTTCAGACATCTTTTCAGTCTGAATTTAGGGGCCAACTTTATTTGGGGAGAATTTGTGATGCAGGCAGTGGCACAATGATCACTTAGGTCATTAGAGAACACTCCAGTATGCGAGATGTTATGAGGTTTGTTTACTAACATGAGGTCCAGTAGGGAGCTTCGATCAGGGTTTTTTCTGTTGGGTCTGGTGACTGCGGGTGCCATTTGTGCCAGTCCATTCACATCACAGAAATCTTTAAGCTTCTTGGAGCTGTCAGCATTCCAGTTATAGTTGAGATCCCCCATTAGAATACACTCGGTGACAGCCGAGTCGAATAGGCTTTGGAGATGTGGTAGGAGGGCCATGCCACCAGAGGGCGGTCTGTAGCATGCAGCAATAAGGAATGCCTTGTCAATGGAGAGGGATCATTTCAGTGCCAGGCATTCAAATCCTTTAGCCTTAGAGGTGCAATCAATGACTGTGACAGCGAATTTGCTCTTAACATATATTACAACCCCTCCCCGGTCGATCTATCACATCTGTGGGTGCTGTATCCCGGTATGTTGATAGATTTGTCAGGGGTCGAGGGCGTAAGCCAGGATTCCGATATCATAAAGAAATCAGGGGATGCATGTAGAGCCCAAGTCTGTATTAGGTCAAGCTTCTTTAGTAAACTACAGACATTCACGTGCTGGAAGCTGATACCTTTGTATTGTGGGAGGTCCACAGGGGTGTTCAGAGAAGCAGGTAGGCCTGGGTTAAGTTTGACATTTCCAGAACAGAGTAAAAGAAGCAGAAGTAGTTTCTTGAGGTAATGTCTTAGCCTGCTGAGTAGTCTCTTGTTGCTCCATCTGGCATGGGAAGGTTTAGTGGTGGCTGGTTTATGGACATCAACATGATTTGTTAGGAATAAGGCATAAATGACTGTTTTAGCCGATAGGTTCAGGGGCGCTCTCACGTATTCTCTGGTCAACGCCTGATGTGAGGATGGGCAAGACCATAGAGGAGTTGTCCCCACAGTGTGTTGCCATAGTCTATCAGGAGATGGCATAGCTTGGTAGTCATTAAAGGAGAAGCTTTGGCCTTGGTGCAGGTTGGTAACTGGAATTCTGACTGTGACATAGGTTAGCAGGATGAGGCAGCTAAACAAGAGAAAATCCTCATGTACCATTTTTAATGGGGAGTTATCTCCTAGAAAAGGTAGTATGTGTGAGGTTAATAGGACCGATCTGTATGAAGCTACTTTAAGAAGGCAGGGCTAGCTGGGGGTGGGGGCTATAAGATAGGCGTGACTAACAGTGCTTGATCCAGTAGGCATGTAAAAGTTTGGCATTGCTCTCAAGGGAAGAGCATTTAATAGAGGCCGGAGTTGGGGTGAGTGGTGTGGGAACAAAATTCAGAGGAGGCTTGTGCAGAGTGAGCAGAGGTGCCCAAAGTGAGGGAGAAGTTGGAAAAGAACAGCAGAGAGCAGAATCTCTAGGCGGTCAATCACAGGAAAAGCCGTACAGTGGCAGCCAATCAGAAGGATTCCCAGAAAGTCGTTGACCAATCAAGGCTCCAAGGCTGTTCCCCGAGGCTGTGTGCTAGCTTACCAAGCTTATAGGGCTCCCAGGTGGGCAGGTGAAGGGCACACGGCCAGCTGGCTTCTCCAGTCACGGCCACAGGAGCGTGGAGGCAGTAGCCCGATCAAGGGCTCTCAGAGCTGCAAGAGACCAGAGTTGGAGGTTTATTTATGGGCAGGCAGAACAAAGAGACTGTGAAGAACAAAAAAAGGAAATCAGGGGTTGGGATCGAGTTTGCAAAGAAAGGAGGCAGACTGGGGGGGGGTGAATGGGCAAGGTTCCAGATGGCTATGCAATTTGGAGCGGCTCAGCTTTAGCCCAGGGATATGCAAAACTGAAAGGAATTTAAGGGTTGAGTGGAAGGAAGAGAGAGAGAGATATAGTATCTACAAGAGGGTTAGGAAGAGGAAGACAGAGAAGCAGTCTAGGTTAAAACAAATTAAACAATATTGCTGTCCCAGAAGTTTAACAGTTCTACAACACTGTATGATCCCCCAATAAAAACATTCACATTACAAATTCAGAGGAGGCTTGTGCAGAGTGAGCGGAGGTGCCCAAAGTGAGAGAGAAGTTGGAAAAGAGCTGCGGAGAGCAGAATCTCCAGGTGGCCAATCACAGGAAAAGCTGTACAGCAGCAGCCAATCGGAAGGATTCCCAGAGAGTCATTGACCAATCAAGGCTCCAAGGCTGTTCCCCGAGGCTGTGAGCTAGCTTATCCAGCTTGTAGGGTTCCCAGGCTTGCTTGGTGGTGTTTCTTTGCCAAGATCCACTGGTGTGGTTGGGCTAGGGCAGGCATCTTTTCTTGTAATGTTTTTTTGAGTGGCAAGTAGCTCGACCTGTAGATCAGGCTGGACCCACATCTCTCATCCCGGGAAAGGTCTCTCTCTCTCTTTCTGGGGGGTCTCAGGTCTGCCTGTAGTGAATGAGGTGGCGGCAGTTTAACAACCCAGAAGGGCTCAGTACTGAGAGAGTCTGGGGAGTTTCAACATCTGCAAATGAACCCACAGGCTAGGGCAGGCAGAAAACGCTTGCTGCAGGCATGATACATGCATGCAATTTGTTTCAATTTAACATAAAATGCATGCTTGTTATACATGCTTTCTGCAAGCTTGACACATGCATTTAATCAGTTCCAATTATACTGGCCTGTCAGGGCCAGTATAGTTAGGGTTGGAGGGCCACTTTAATGTTAAATCCCAAAGTTCGCACTTCAATAACATTGCAACCGTTTGTCCAATTTGCCTGAAATTATGCATGCACATGTATGGTTGCAGAACCATACAGCATCCAAAAAGTGAAAATCACCCAACTTTTGTTCATTTTTTGGTCAGGCTTAAACGACTGAAGAATGCATCTGAGTGGATTCAAATTTGCATGTTTATATGTGGCCTGGGTTAAACTGGTGCCTTTTAAAAATTTGGTGAAAAAATATGAAACCATTTAAAAGTTATGCAAGTATTATACAGTATGTCCCATTGAAGCCTAAGGGAAAATTTATATGTGCATGGCAAAATCTTACACAATCTCATTTTTGTTGTGCTCCCGGATTTTGTTTTTGTGGTGCCATCATCTTGTTTTCAGTTAGCGAGAGACAAAAAATGTTGTAACTTGAAAAATAATGCCCTTTGGTAAATATCAACATTAGAAACATGACCATGGCATTAGTTTTCCAGCAGGTGGTATGGAAACATGTTTTTCAAAGTTTGTCCACCATTCTGTCATTTTATTGTTGTGACATTTTTTTGTTGTCGCAGCAATACCTGCGATCAAAAAAAAGGAACCTCTGCAACATTTTTCTGTGCTTGACAACATTCCCATTATAGAGATAGGAGCGCTGCAAACACATTAAAGTTATTTCGAAAACACTGCTTGAACACATTTTCCCATGTCTTGTTTACTTTGTCAGTTCATTTTGCCGAGGTGGATTGTGCTTTTGGGCTGAAATTTGCAGGGTGGTAAGCCCTGGTCCCACGGATATGTCTTTTTATGATTTGGTCCCAAAACATTCAATGGGCCCATAGTTACAGCATTCTGAAATTGAGAAATTTCCCATAGGATAACAGTGTGGCCCCCGCAGCACCTTTTGATGACCTGTGACTCAAACATGATTCAAGATACAGATTTTGTGCTACCCGCAACTTTGTCCAACTTTAGGACTACGCACAACTGGAGGTTTGGAAGTCATGATTATAACTGCAGTGGAATTTTTTTTATAGGTTGTATGCTACTGAGATATTGGCAAATTTGTGTTACAAGGGTTCCTTTTCAGGCCTATAGGGCTACTGTATGGCTCCTTTCTTATGTTTAAGTGAGAGCACAGGGCCTGGAGGGCCTGCACTCCCACAGAACATATCATGCACAAATGGCTAGTTTGGTGGGAGCGTGGGGCCCTTCACATACCATTTATTAGCTACATTACACTTTTTTGAAAAGTAAGGAAATTTATTGCAGAAAACTTCATTAATGAATCCATTAGGATTGATGTCTCTTGTCGAGGCACAGGTCAGAAAGCATAGGGAATACCAGGCGCAGTTGTAGAATTCACCGGAAATATTTATTTACAGTAGCAGTAGCAGAAAAAAATAAACTTGCTCATAATAACTATGTACAAAGCATAAATGAAATAGTTTTTCTTTCAGCCTCTGTGTCCCTTTTTCTTCTACTCTTTCAGCTGCAGCTTAGCTCTTATAAGTCTTTTCAACTGGCACTCTTAGGAATCATCCTGTCTTTGTAAATATCAGGCAGGGCTGGTAGAACACAATGTGCTTCTTGATTTGAGGCCTCCTTTGCACAGCTTTTGTAAAAGGCCTAAAATGTGAATTCTGGTAACCTCTGAAGTTCCTAATACCTTTTTTTCAGTCATGTCAAAATACAATTATATACATTTCAACAGTAACACTATATATTTTTCAAACACAAGGGATCCCAATAACAGTTACATTTCCTACAATGATTTGCATATATCTTTATACTAGGAGATCTAGATATTCAAGGGAGGAAAAACAGACAGCAAGAGAAAACTGAGAGACAGTGAGAGGTAAAGACCTGCAAGCCTGTCGGGTTGATCAAGTCCAAAGTCTAACAGGAAAATGTGATTGCACAACCAGACAGAGAAGAAGCAGAAAAGGAAAGATCTTTGCATTTAAACACTTTCTCCAGAACTAATGGGACATGATTCTATTCTACCCTGTCACATACACCCCCCCCCCAAGAGTGAACCTGCTTTATTAAACAGGTTTCCAAAACATTCTGTTCTCTACTAACATTTTCTACTTTCAGAAATGATGCACATTCGCATTATCAGTTTTTGTATAACATGACAGCAAACAATAATGTTTAAACTCATACCTTGGTTTTCAGCCTTCAGAACCCTCAATTCCTGATCCATATCTTGACAGAAAATCAGCATCATTATTCTATTCACAAGATTTGTGTATCACAGTGAATTTAAATGTCTGTAGTGCCAGGTACCACCGTGTGATTCTAGAATTTTTATCTTTCAGAGAGGATTGTGATCTGTTACAAGAATAAAATCAGTTCCTAGCAAATACAGTGTAACGGACTCCATGGCCCACTTTGCTGCTAAACACTTGTGGAGTACCTTTTCTCCTTCTTAAGCAATTTCTTACTCTTGTACAGAATAGGGTGTTCTGTCCCACCTACTGTACATTATATCTTAGGGCTGCACCTGGGCTTACCTCGGATTCATCTCTTTGTAGCAGAAATGGTTTCTCAAAGTCTGGGCTTCTTAAAACAGGGGCTGGACATAAGTAAGCATTAAGTCATGATGAAGGTGGCATCTAATGGTGGATTAATGCATGGCTGGGAGGGTTGTGGCCCGAGGCCACAGGCCGAGGGTGTATAATGGCCCAACCATGCATTAATACCATTAGATGCCACCTTTGGAGTGGCTTAATGTGCTTGTAACATGGGATGCACGAGTATAGAGGTCCCATACTTGTATCTGACATAGTCTGAACAACATAACGCAGTCACTCTGTATGTTTTCATTTAGTTTTTACTGCACTTCGGAAAACTGTTACACACAAGCATTGATATGGTGATGCGTTCAAAACATTATCTAGTCCTATATGTGCACAACAGTGCCTTTCACATGTTACAACAATTTATTTGGACTTCTACACAGGTATTCTTTTCATACCGGGCGTAGGAGGTCCACCATTCACTCTTTTCTGTGCCGCTCTCTGCACTTCCGCTACGGATTTGCATGCTGCATCACTCACCTCTGTATGCTGCTGTAAGATACCTCCGATGTGCTGCACTCTGTGTGTTGCTCAGTGTGCTACTACTTCTTGTGCTGTGCTTCTTGTTCTGACGTCATCTCGTTCCTGATATCTGCTTCCCCGTTCCTGATGCATAATTGAAATTCACCGTGCCATGCACAGTGAATGTATGGCATTGAAACACCAGAGAGATATATCCCTCCCACAGATTCACAGCTCTCTCTATTGGTGCTGTTTTCTTCGGAGCGTGACCTACATGATCCTGTCTGTCAGCAGTTGTTCCTGTGTCCGATTCCTGGATATCTCTTCTTCCTGTGCCACACACTGCACCTGCTTCTTTGACAGTTCTCTGTCTCTTCACGCTCTCTTGCCCTGCTTCATATCATCGTGCACTTGTTGTTCTATCTGGCACCGTACATGTCATTTCCCTGCTCCTGCACCTCCCTTCGTCAGTACAGGATAGAATCTGTGACCACTTTTTCCTATCCTGAACACTTGGAGCCCAGTAATTCTGGAGGCTGGTCTCGCACCTGTGTCCCGTTACAGACATTATTTCTCTCGATGCGCGACTAGCCTCTGTCAACATCTGGACTGCAGTACTTCTAACGCTGTGATTCGTGTACTGCTTTGTGAGCTCTGCATCCTCTGATATTTGAGACATCATGTCTCCTAAGTAATTCCGGCCCATTTTCTGCATAGAATACCACACTTCTCTCTTCTCCAGCTCATGCTGAGGTAATCGCAGTGGGTGAAGATAGAATGACGATGCTCCTGCCGGACATCTAGTGACATACTCCTTGTACAATGCAAAAGCACACAGAGCACTCCCACTTTGAGTATACAGCACTCCTCTTAGACTTTCTTTATTTCCCTCACTGACACACGAATGTTTTTTTGTGGCCTCGTAAAAAGCTAGCGCTAAATACTCTGTGCCACTTCCATCTTTCTGCACAATGAATGAGTCCTGGTTTAGTTGCCTAAGCTCCTCTCGCCCTCTTCTGGCTAAACCCAGTTGAATTTCAAACCAGAGATGCCTCACAAGTCCATAGGCAGTCTCTGGATTGAGCTTCCGTCAGTGTTTGATTCTATGTAGGTCCTCTGTGCTGATAGTGGGATAGTGTGCAGCTACGTCTTTGCCAGCTCTACGATATTTTTTCAACACTGCTAGAAACACATTGTTAGCTGTTGTGAACTCGGTATCGCTCATTATATTAATATTTCGTCTTACCTCCACACTGTTGATATACTGATTCAACCCAGCTCTTGTTCCCATAAACGAGCTGATGCTATACTCCTCTCCACCTTCTGCTCTTACACTGCCATAGAATTGCCTCAATTTATCAGCAAGCACTCCGACAGGTACAGTTGCTATATCTACGGACATGCTCTTCTCTTACAACCAATCCAAGAAGACATTACATGCCTATGAAGTGCATTTGCGTGTGTTTCTCTCCACCTTGCTACATTCTAGCTCATCCAGCTCTTTTGAGGACAAGTACACATGCCTACTGCTCTCCATGTGTCTCTCTTTCTGGGTCACCTCCTCTATTTGTGCTCACTATGTCACTTTTCATATGCTGCTTCTTTTCTGTGTGTTTCTGTCCTATCTCGTTATTTCTCCTAGCAATACTGTGCTCTGTTTGACTCATATCTACATCTGTCTCCTCCATCTCGTTGCTGCTATATTCTACACGTCCCTTTTCACTCTTGTCCTGTGTTTTTGATACTGTGCTACTGTTTTCGTCTTCTGCTCTATTTTCATTCGTACCTCTTTCTTTAGTTACTCTTTCATTACTTCTTTTGTTTCTATATCTTGCTGCTGTTCCTCTACCTCCGAACTTCAACTCAACCCACTGCTCCACCGCAGTACTTCCTGTCAGCAATAATAGTACACCATTTGCCTGCATCTTATTATTCTTTCCAGCACTCCTTGCTATTCCTCACCTTCCCGACACTCAGCACCTTCTCGGTCCCTGCCTAGTCAAGAGCAGTGTCACTGTTATACTTCTTTCTTACCTCTGCCCAGTGCTGCTTTTCTGACTATCTGGATACTCATGGTAGTTCAGTTTGGGGACGGCATTACTGCTGGATTAATGCCCGCTCCAAACTATTTCACCTGATGCATTTGAGCCAATCAATGATCCCCATTTCCTCATTCACTCCAATCCCATTTTACAATGCAGCCTTAGTGGCTTGAAAAGCTTCATCACATTCTGGGGATCATTTCACATTATTTGGGTACCGTTTTTTTTGTGAGCTCAGTGAGGGGAGTAGCTAATTCAGCAAAGTTGGGAACAAATTTCCAATAGTAACCAGCCAGCCCTAAAAATGACCTGACGTGTTTCTTTGTTTTAGGGAACAGGGCTGTTAGCAACAGCTTCTATTTTAGAAACCTGTAGCTTAACTTCTCCATTTCCCAAAACATAGCCCAAATATCTGGTTTCCTGCATGCCCAATGCACATTTGGTAGGCTTAATAGTCAGACCTACATTTTTGATAGCTTGGATAACTGCTAATAGGTGTTACAGGTGGCTTTTCCAGAATGGACTGTACACCAAAACGTCATTCAAGTATGCAGCACAATAACCAGGATGAGGGGATACAATTACATCCATGTACCACTGGAATGTAGCTGGTGCACCATGTAAAACAAAGGGTATGGTGGGGAACTGATAGAATCTTATAGGGGTGGGCAAATGCAGTTTTATGTCTGGATTCTTTAGTTAAAGGGTACTGATATACTTTGCACTCCCCAGTCTGTCCACTAAATCATCTATTCTGGGCACAGGATAACTGCCAAATTCTGACACTTGATTAAGTTTCCTAAAATCAAGGCAGATTCTAACACCAGCTTCTTTTTTGTTTACAGTCTCCATGGGAAATGAACAAGCACTCCTCGACTCCTCTGTGATACCCAATTCTTTCATTTTTTTGTATTTCCTTAACCATATCAGCTCTTAACCACTCTGGCAACCTGTGTCTTTTGCCTAATAGGGTAAGCATTCTTTGTCACTATTATGTATCCAACACCATTTGCTCGGCCAGGTACTGTGGTAAAAGTACTGTTAAATGTCTTAAGCACATTACGAATATCTGCAGTTTGTTTTGATGTTAAGGAAACATTCACCTTTACAGCATCAACATTTACAGTTTGTTCCAGTCTATCATAAGCTACATCAATATCTTCTTTATCAGTTTCTGGTAAAACTAGCAAGGCAGCTTTAGGCATTTTTCAACCCATTTCTTGAGGAGGTTAGCATGGTATATCTTAATAGAATTTTTCCTGTCAGGGGTCTCAGTCTTGTAGTTAACAGTGCCAGTATGTCTAAGAACTTTCTAAGGCCCTGGGGGATCACGTAATGCAGGGTACTGGGTAGAATCTCCTCTGTACAGCTCCAGCCTCCTAACCAAAAAGTTTTGTATTTTGGGTGACTGTATTTGCCTAAAACCCAGAAAAGCTGCTTAATATCGCCTTCCTAGAACCCTGTGCTCCTGCTGGCTTGATTTCAGCTGCTATGGAGGTGTACATGAAAAAAGCACCACAGAAGCACACCCCGCCAGTCATCCCCGAGAAGGCCCCGAAGAAATCACTGGCCTCGAGTGTAGCGGATAAGCCAGAGCCTTTGAACCTGATCGCTGAACAAGAACCGCTAACACTGAGCAGATTCTTGGAGGAGTTTAAACCCTTCTGTGAAGAAGTAAAAGAAATCTCAGCTGAACTCAAATCCCTTTCCAAAAAGCTTGAAGAGGTGTCAATGGCAACTTCAGACAATGCAGCCTGAATCTCCTCCATTGAGAAACATGTGGAAAAAATTGACCCCGGTCTTGTGGCTATGTGGCAGAAATTCTCTCGATTGGAAGCTAAATTAGAAGATTTAGAGGGCCGCAGCCGAAGGAATAATATAGTTATTTTGGGGCTCCCATAAGGAGAAGAGGACCAGAATGAAATTACCTTTGTGCAGAAATTGGTGGAAAAGATCGCCAGTCCCTCTCCCTTCGGGGCCAAGTATATTACAGAGAGGGCACATAGGTCTTTGCGACCCAAACCTTCCCCAGGAGCAACGCCACGTCCCATTATATGCCACTTTTTGAACTACTTGGAGCGGCAACATTTCCTGGCAAAAGTGAAAGAGTTGCAAGAAGTCAAATGGGAGTGTGCCAGGCTCAGAATTGTGCAAGATTTACCAGGGTCAGTTAGATTAAAACGCACAGCGTCCCATCCCATTGTCTCAAAGATCATAGCAGCAGGCCTTCGGTTTAAAATGGGCTACCCAGCTAGATTGCAGATACAGGTGGCTGGTACCTGGTCAACCTACGAGACCGAAGCTGCTCTTATGCTAAAGTCTGCCTTTGCCTGACTTGTTTCATGACACCTGATCTGCTTTCTCGGTGTTATTCAAACCAGCATTGGAAGGGAGAAGTTCTTCTCGAGTCACTATCAAAAATGGGAAAAGAATTTTCGTCTGATCCTGTGTGTTCCTGAGAGTTACAGCCGAAGGGACTATTCTCATTGGGATCATGTTATTCTCATAACATACTCTATTGCTTAGTATTACGAGGCAATTGCATATGCCAAGAGACTGTTCAATAGGGGTATATTTTGTCTGGGGAGAGGGTTCTCTCTCTGTATGGATTGTGTTTGATAATTATTTACAGGGGCACCAGAGTGCTTCCTTTTGTTTAAATGTCAGAATGAAGCCTTATGACTTGATATTTCATTTTGCTATGGCAATATTCAGGAGAGTGACCCCTTTGTATAATTGTGGATGGTCATGGGTTTTCGAGCTTGTATCGACAGAGGGCACCCTAGCTATTAATTTGGAGGTTCAGCTCCACTAGATAATTCGGGAGTCTATTTTCTCCTGATAGAGTTTTCTGGTGGAGACTTGGAAATATATTGAGATTCTTTACTTGGGAGCATTTAGACCTGCTGCTGGCTTGGAATGGCTTTAAAATGGCTTTATTGTCGCTGGTAGCAACAATTATGATAGCGAGCTCAGCTATCACATGATATGTTACCGCTTTCCCATTCCAGTATTCTGGTTCATTAGTTAGCTTCCAAACAGAGAATGCTCTCCTCTGGCTATCAGGAGCTTAATGTTTGAGTGATGTTACTTACAACATTATTTCCTTTGCATAGATATTAACAGTTATCAGTTTTTATAGGAAGGTGTTGCATAATTAGGCAGGGTTTTGGGGTGCACGCTGGGGAGGCTGGAGGGGGAGGAAGAAAATGGTATTTTGCTGAATGTTGCTCGTGATAGTTGGGGTGGGGGTGGGTGGGTTAAGGTTAAATTCAAGACTTTGGTTTACTCAATTTTTGGGATGTTGGGGGTATCTTAGTGGGGGGTTTGTGGGGGACTAGAGCGGGGGAGGAGGGTGCTGAGTTGGGAGGGGGATACAGCAGTAATCAGGGGCTCTGAACATTTAATTATTGTTGTAGCAATTTACGAATGTTATATAAGGGACTTATTTTTTCCTACTTAGATGGCTAGTAGTATCAATCTGGCTACTTGGAATGTAAAGGGGATAAGGAAAAAAGTTAAACAATATCAAGCGTTAAAACATCTAAATTTATTGTCTTCTCAGATTACGTTCTTGCAAGAATCTCCTTTACTAGAGTGTGAAACTCTGCAACTTAGGAGGCAACAGATTGGACAGGTGTTTAATGCTTCGGGGTCCACCAACAGTTGCAGGGTTGTGGTTCTGGTCAATAGAGGCATTCCCTTTGTCTCTAAGCAAGTCCTTAGGGACCCCGGTGGTAGATACATCCTGGTTCAGGGGAATCTTTGGTCCTTGCTAATTTTACTTTGCAGTATATATGGGCCAAATGCAGACGACCCGGGCTTCTTTATGAAGCTTAGTTCCATCATTCTTCCTATGCTTCCCATTGCTATAATTATGGGCGGAGACTTTAACCTGGTTTTGGATCCTGAAGTGGACAGGTCTGGCAGTGGGTCGAGGAGTTTGTCTCCTGGGCAGAGAGCATTCAGGGACTTATTGGATCAGTGAGGACTGTGTAATGTGTGGTGTGTATTACATCCCAAGGTCAGGGAGTATGCTTTTAACTTGCCTGTGCACAGAACCCAGTCTCACATCGACTATCTTCTAATTTCCCAGGCATTCTTACCGGGGGTCTTAGCAGCCTTGATTCAGCCAGGTCCAGTGTCTGATCACTTTTTGGTGGTTTGCAATCTGGCTTTCCTTAATATTCCCAAAAAAGAAACCCGATGGAAATTAAATGAACAATTATTGAAAGATGTTAAATATTTTAAATTAATAAAAGAACAGATCGATTTCTTTTTTTCTACCAACTTTTCGGAAGGTATGGCACCTGATATTTTATGAGGTGCCTTTAAGGCCTATATGACAGGGATTATTATTAGCCTAGCTACAAAGAGGAAAAGGTCTCGAGAGGCTGAATTATTATCCGCATTATCACTAGTAAGGTCTCTGGAAGCTAATTCATCCTCCAGCACCTCGGATGAGGACATGAGGAGGCTCTTGGTCACTAAAGATAAATATTTAGACTTGTTGAGAGAAAAGGCAGAGATATCCATTATCTGCACTAAAGCGAGCTACACTGACCAGGGGGAAAAAGCAGGTCCCTTGCTTGCTCTAAGATTAAAACAGCAGGAATCTGCTAGGTTTATTCCTCCAATCAGGGCCCAGGCAGATGGATCCCTGAAGGTATCCCCTTCAGAGATTGTACAGGAATTTGCCTCGTACTACGAGCAATTATATAGGGATATGGATAGTCCTCCTTCTTTGGAGGCACTAGAGGCTTACCTGAGGGATTCTTCTCTCCCTTCCCTGTCATTCACAGAGGAAGTTGTTATCTTCCCCAATATCTCTTGAGGAAATATCAGAGGTCATCAGGACTTTGCCCTGGGACAAAGTCCCGGGGCCTGACGGTTTTTCTGCATTATTCTATAAAACTTTTTGAACACAATTATTACTGGCACTTCACCAGTTGTACCGTCATATTCTTTCTGGGGTAAGGGTAGACGTACATTTGTTTGAAGCCCTGATTGTTCTTCTTCCCAAACCTGACAAAGACCCTGAGTTAGTTCAAAGTTACAGGCCCATTTCTTTTTTGAATCCGGATGTTAAAATTATTTTGAAGATACTGGCCGACAGGATAACCCGGGTCCTCCCGGACCTGATTAGTATGTCTCAGGTGGGATTCATGAGGGAACGTTCATCGTCAGACCATTTACGCACTCTTTTGCATGTCTTCTCGGTGGCCAGGGACGCCACCTTTCCTGCGGGATTGGTTTCCCTGGATGCCGAGAAGGCATTTGATCGTGTCAACTGGAACTTCTTGTTTCAGGTTTTGAAGGTATTCGACTTTCCTACCATGTTTATAGATTGGATTCGGGCTCTATATTGGACCCCCTCAGCCAGAGTTTCTGGCAATGGAGCATTTTTCAAACCCTTTTCTTTATTTTCCGGCACCAGTCAGGGTTGCCCCCTTTCCCCTCTTTTATTTAATTTATACTTAGAGCCCCTTATCTGAAATATTCTTAATAATCCGGAGATACGAGGCATACCAATAGGGAGCAACGTGGTGAAGATCACGGCTTATGCTGATGATCTTCTCCTCCATCTGTCTCACCCAACAACATCTATCCCTGCTATGTTAGGAGAAATAGCTAAGTTCAGTGCTTTCTCAAATTATAAATTGAATCCCAACAAATCGCCCATTTTTCCTCTTAACCACATGGTTTTTAACAGTGATATTACCCCTTTTGGTCTTTGTTGGTCACCCCGCATTCTTAGATACCTGGGTATCAATTTAACACGTAACCCCTCTTTATGGTTCAAAGAGAACTTGGAGCCCCTTTCCCAAGCGATTGTCCAGGCCCTCAATAGATGGTCTAAGCTTCCTGTCTCCCTTTGTGGTCACATTAATATAATTAAAATGAATGTTTACCCTCGTTTGTTTTATCCCCTCTCGCTCCTTAACTCCTTTATTCCTTTGTCTTGGTTTCAGAGAATGCACAGAACATTTATTAACTTTATCTGGTCCAATAAGTAATCCAGGTTGGCATATAATAAACTGGCCGTTCTGAAAACAGATGGAGGGTTGCGAATCCCACATCTGGCACTCTATTACTGGGCTAGTCACATGGCAAAATACATGCGCTGGGTGAGTCCGGGTCCTGAGCACCTAAGACCGGTCTGGCTCAAAATTGAGTTAGACTTTATCCAGACTGAGAATATGGATCTCTTGACTATGCTCCATGTCAAAATTGCATCCCTTCAAGACATTTGCAGATGTCCCACCCTTTGGACGCCATCAAAAGTTCATGTACAGCTTTGTTCGTTTTTGCGGTACACCCCACACTTGGACCTGTCCCAGTCCATTTGGAACTCCCTGTCCTTCACAATAAATAAACAGAGGCTCTCTCGTATGTGGTTGCCCCAAATTGGGGATGGGATAGTTTCTATTTTTCTGGATGATGAAGGGGAATGGCTCTCAGTTTCTAATATAATTCATAAATTTGACATTCCAGTAGCTCACTATTTCAGAGTGGTCCAATTAAAGCACCTGCTTTCCACAGTGTTTGGTAATACCCCTCCTCGCCCGCCTGCCTTTTCATTGGTATCTGAGCGTTCCTCCCTGATGGGTTCATCAAGTGTTATTTCTAAAATATATCAAGTTTTATTCCACTGGAAGTACGGGAGACCCGAAGATCCCAACAAGCTCTGGGTTTCCTTTTTCCCCCCAATACACTCCCAATTGGCCGGTTTTATGGTAGTTTTGTCACAGATATGTATCTCAGGACAGATTACGGCTTATGCAATATCATATTATGCACAATATGTATTACACCCCAGTAAAGTTGATGAAATGGGGCCTTATAGGGTCAGGGACTTGTACCAGAGGATGTCAGGAAGATGGTACACTTCTTCACATCTTCTGGTCATGCCCCAAGATAAGGCCATTGTGGGTGGCTATCCTGACTAACTCAGTTCCTATTCTGGGTGTGCAGGATTGCTTTACCCCAGACATATGTTTTTTAGAAGATTTGTCCTCTATCAAAGTTAAAATCCGGAGATTTCACATTTCCATGATTGCATTATCCGTTAAAAAAATTGTACTTCGGCATTGGAAGGATGCGGTAAGTCCAACATATCAAGAATGGATCAATGAAATTCTGGCTAACCTTCACACACAGAAAGCTATAGCGAGCCTCCATAATAAGTTGCAGAGATAGAAGAGTATTTGGGATCCCCTTCATACCCTAATCATGATTAGTATGGATAAATGAGTCATTGTAATAGTGAACTTTAATTTATTCTAGCACATTGTAATGCTTTTTATACTACAACATGGATTCTTACTGCAGTATGGGGTGGGGGGAAGGGAAGGGGGATGGGGCAGATCAGGTACCATTCTGTACATATGCAGTGTACGTTGTGATTTTCTGTTCCCTGTATTGTGGAAAATCTGTTAATAAAGTTGGAATTGAAAAAAAAAAAAAGAACTTTCTAAGGCCCTTGCCGTTTCATTAACAGCTTATTTTCTGTTGTGGGTAACAGTAGCAAAACCTTTTCACCTGTCTCGAAATCTTTTTCTTTTACCCCATGGTCATAATACACCTTCTGTTGATTTTGGGCCTCTTCCTGATTACTCTGGGCAATTTCAACTTATTTTACTAGCTTCTTTCTTAAGGCACACATATAAGATGTTGTAGATTGTTTCTGGTGGGGTTATCTTCCCACATTTCTTTTATCGCATCAGAGGCCCTCTTGGCTGCCTACTATACAATACAGCATTCCAAATGGTGAAAACCCTGTTGATGCCTGTGGTACCTGCCTGTAAGCAAAAAGTAGGTAAGGCAAGTATTGGTCCCAATCTTTCCCTTCCCCTTTTACAGACCTTTTTAACATGCAATTGAGTGTTTGGTTAACATGCTCTACAAGACCATCTGTCTGAGGGTGATAGGGGGAGGTTCTTATGGCAGTGACACCTAGTAGTCTGCACAGCTCCTTAAGCAATGCAGCACCAAAATTACTAACCTAATCAGTAATAATTTCCTTAGGTATGCCCACTCTGCTGAACATTTTAGCAAGCTCAGCTGCCACTTTTGGGGCTGTAACATGACACATCAGAACAGCTTCTGGGTATTGAGTAGCATAGTCACATTCTACCAGGATAAATCTATTACCCTTTTTACTTTTGTCTAAAGGACCAACCACATCCATTGCAATTCTTTCAAAAGGTACATCTATCAAGGGTAGGGGGACCAGGGGCACCTTGTCTTTTCTAGTGACTGGGGCTACTTTCTGACACTCAGCACAGAAATTACAATAGGTAGTAACATCTTCATGAATTCCAGGCCAGTAAAATCTATACAGGAATCTGGCAAGGGTAGGATCCGTCCCTTAGTGACCAGCCATAGGATTATCATGTGCTATCTGTAATAACTCTGTTCTATACTTCTGTGGTATAACTAATTGTTCTGTCTGTTCCTGTGTCTGAGGTTTAACCCAAACTCTGTACAGTAACCCATTACATTTTTTAAACATTGGTCCTCCCTGTTTTGGTTTCACAGAAACACAGAAACATAGAACATAGACTTTGATGGCAGATAAGGACCGCTTGACCCACCTAGTCTGCCTATTTTCTATGTGTTGGATAAGCTGCACATTCTAGACAACCAACAGCCTGCTTCTGCCTACCCTTCACTATAATTGCCTGATGTCTGTCCCATGCATTCTTGAATTCTCCCACTGTTTCCAGGGTTTTAAATAATTGATTAGCAGTTTTTTTTCTTGGGACAATACTAACTGTACAGAAAGCATTTATATAGGTTTCCTAGAAGTGTTATGTTTGTTAAACACAGTGAGGCAAGTGCTATGCATTTTCACAATGTTTTAGAACTTTTATGAGCAAAACACTAATCAATTTTTAGAGTTAAATAAAACCCTGGTTTCTGACCCCACAATCTCCTCAGAAAGGTGGTTCTATGCGTCCACCACCCTCTCCATGAAAAAATACTTTCTGACAATGTCCCTGAGCCGTCCTCCCTCTATCTTCAAACTGTACCCCCTTGTTCTTTCACATCTCTTTCTTGGAAAGATGCTCCTATCTTGGACTTCATTGATTCCCTTGAGGTACTTGAAAGTTTCTATCATGTCTCCCACCGTCCCTCCTTTCCTCAATGGTATGCATATTTAGCTCTTTCAGTCTCTTCTCATACGGCTTCTGTTGCAGTCCCTGCACCATTTTAGTTGTCCTCTTCTGGACCACCTCAATCCTGTCTATGTCCTTACTGGGAAGGGGTCTCCAGAACTGCACGCAGTACTCTAAATGGGGTCTCACCAACAGTCTGTATAGAGAAATAACAACTTCCTGTTTTCTACTGGTGATGCCTCTCCCTATGCATCGAAATATCCCTCTAGCCCTCCTTACTGCCTTCTCACATTCTTTACCTACTTTAAGGTCATCTGATATGACTACCCAAGGTTCCTTTCTATTTTTGTTGTTGTTAGTGCCTCACCCCCTCCCCCATTGGGTACTCTTCCTCTGAGTTTTTGTTTTCCAGGTGCATTACTTTATACTTTTTTGCACTGAATCTATGTTTTACCCTCAGCTGCTTAAAATAACCCTGAAGAGAAAAATTGTTGTCTTGTTCTGAAAGAAAATCCCAATCAGTTATCAATTTAGTTTCAGCATGTTCATATTTTAACCCTTCATGTCCATCAGTCATTTGCTGCCACAGTTTCTTCAGGCTTCGTCTTTCTTTCCTGGATTTCCAAATCTTGGAGCTATGGTCAAACGAGTCTGAATCAAAATCATTGAAAGGAAGAGTGTCTCCACCATCAGAAATTTTCTTTGCCTGAGCTCTTGTCACCACAACTGCTAAAAAAAAAGGGTTTACTCCCTCTTTGATCAGGTTAGTAAATCCTGGAATGTCATTTCCAATAATCACAGGTAACTTAGGTACTACCCCCACTTTTATTTGGTGCCACACACCCTTAATGGTCAGATTCACTTGGGTAGTGGGGTAGTATCAAGTGTCCCCATGGATGCAGATGACACGAGTACCTGGTCCCTTTGCACAGTGTTTTCCCAGCACTTTAACATGCACTAGGGACTGTCTGCTTCCCAAATCAATGAGTCCCTTCACAGTCTTATTCCCCACTTTCACATCTGTTAAGTACTTGTTGCAATTTGCCAAGGACAAATGTGCTCCAGTGCCACTGTCCTTACTATGGCAGTTTCTTGCAAAATGGCCTGGCTTATTACAGTTATAGCAGATAACGTCTTTGGGCACAGATTTGTTACCCACACCAGAGTTCTTAACAGGCTTGGAGTTTAAATGGGAAAAAGTGTGTTACCTTGCTGCTGTGGTGTCTGTCTCGCCATTTGATAGTCGTTAGCCAAAGAAATAGCCTTTTACCCACTCTCTGGTTGGTGTTCCTTTACCCAGAGCTGCACATCTTTTTTTTTCCCCAGTTGTTTAACCAGTTGAGACACACTAAGCTGAAAGCTTATTTACAGCTGCAACCTGCGAGAAAAGGAAAGTTAAGCAGTTAGCAGTGTCAGTGGCTCAGTAGGTAGCACACTCGCCTCTGAGGCCGGGAGATCAGAGGGCTGTGGGTTCAGTTCCCACATCTGGCACTTGGGTTAATATCCCAGTACTGACACTGTAGTGCAGCATGAGAGGGGTGCTGCACTTCTGAGGTGCCGTCTTTCGGATGAGATGTTAAACCGAGGTCCCATCTGCCTGGATTGGTGGTAGTTCAGGTGGATGTTAAAGATCCCATGGCACTTATCAAAAAGAGTAGGGGAATTTCCCCGGTGTCCTGGCCAAATTTCCCTCATTCACTAAAAATACCACCAACAGCTTAATCTGGTTCAAGGTCAGTTGGCATTCATCTGTATCCCCCTTCCCCGGGTCATGCCTGAAAATAGGCAGGATTTGTCTAGTGCACTTACCCGGTCAACAAAAGCTAAATAAATAAATAAAATAAATAAGTGACTTGCTCAGGGTCACACAATATGCATGTGGTGGGTGTGGGATTCAAACCCAGGTCTCCAGATTTACAGCTCAGAGCCTTAAACCTTTGCGCTATACTGCCTCCCTAACATCCTATCAGCAAGATGTTAATGAATTGCTCCATGGCAAACATGTTGCTGATCTGTGGGACTGTTTTGCTCACTGGTCGGATCAATTTTATCAGAAGTTCTCTTAGCCAAGTGAAGGCTTCTCGAGGATTGTTCACTGAGCTGTACCTCGGATATCGAAATCTCTGCCTGTAGGTCTCTCTGGAGATGTCGTACCTTTTCAGGATTTCGCTTTTCCACAGGTCATAGTTTTCTGACTGTGCAGTGTCCATACTGCTTTAGCCAAGTCGGGTTTTTCCTGTCAGATAGGGTACCAGTTTGATTGTCCATTGCTGCTTCAGCCACTGGCAGGCTGTGGCAACTCTTTCAAAAGTTGCCAGGTATGCCTCAATATCATCTGAGGGACACAACTTTGTAAGTTTAATGGCTTTTAAGTTGCTTGCATTTTGTTGCTCATCTGGATCTGTGCCAAATCCTCTGCCTTTGATGGCTTGCAAGGCATCCAGCCATTGCTGCTCCTGTCACTGCATCTCTTCTCTCATCTGCTGCTTCTGTCACTGCATCTCTTGTTCTCTCTGTTCTCAGTCTCTTTTTGTTGTATAGCACACCATTTGAAAAAGCCCATCAGGCTTTCAGGATCTGTCACTGCCTGTTCTTTTTCCATAACTTTTGCTGGCTGTAGAATCCCAGACTGGACTTCTGTTGCTGCTAGTTTGGCTGCCATTCTCCTGGTAACCACTCCTGGACTTGCTGCTGCAGAATCCATACCTTCCTCTGTGCTTCCCTGGTACTTGGTCTAGTACCCATGCACAAATCTCCTGTCTTAGGGTATGCACGGCTTAAATCCCACTTAGGCTGACACCATCTGTCAAGTGAGGCACTGGTCAGGAAGCACAGTGAAAACCAGCAGCATTTGTAGAATTCACCAAAAATATTTATTTACAGTAGCAGTAACAAAAAAAATAAACTTGTTCATAATAATTATCTACAAAGGAGAAATGAAATAGTATTTCTTTCAGTCTCTGTGTTTCTTTTTCCTTCTACTCTTGCAGATGCAGTATAACTCTTATAAATCTTTTCAACCCCGATCTTAGCAAGTATCCTGTTTTTTGTAATTATCAGGCAGGGCTGCTAGAACACAATGTCCTTCAGGAGTTGAGCCTCCCCCTCCCCACACAGCTTTTGCAAAAGGCCTTAAATGTGAACTCTGGTAACCTCTGAAGTTCCTAATACCTTTTTTCAATCATGTCAAAATTCAATTATATACATTTCAACAGTAACACTATATATTTTCCAAACACAAGGGATCCCAATAACAGTTACATCTTCATACAATCAATAATTTGCACATATCTTTATACTAGGAGATCTAGATATGCAAGGGAGCAAAAACTGACAGCAAGAGATAACTGAGAGACAGTGAGAGACAGTGAGAGACAAAGAAATGCAGCCTGTTGGGTTGATCAAGTCTGAAGTCTCACAGGAAAATTTGGTTGCGCAACCAGAGAAGAGACAGAAAAGGAAAGAACTTGCATTTAAACACTTTCTCCATAACAAATGGCACAGGGTCCTATTCTACCCTGTCACAATGTTACAGCAACAAAAGTCTGGAAATTCAATGTTATGGATACCTCCCCCTACCACCCCACACCCTCCCCCATCCTCCACACAACAACAGATGTCTGGGTGTGCCATGGGTTTATCAATCCTAACTGTTACCTCATTCCCCTATACTGTAGCATGTCAGCTTGCTTACTCATGAAATGGGGTGAGAGTTGAGCCTGATGACCCCATGGCACACCCTGATGTCCGTTGGTATGTAGAGGATTGGGGGGGTGCTGGTGGGGGTGGTTGGTAGGAGGGTAACCCTAACATCGAATTTCCAAACTTTTGTTGCTGTGACATCAACCCTAACTGATGCATTAACAATGTTTTTTTTGCAATGAATTTAACATATAAATCATGCTTCTAGGATGCATGTCAAGTGGGTAGTTCTTAGTGTGCAGCATGCAAACATTTCATATAATTATTTCTGTAAGTTACAGTAGTAGAAACATATGATCTACTTGAATAGAATATGGGACAGGAGGAATAAGAAGCAGAAAAATGTAGTATCTGAAGGAATAAGCACACGAGGGAGAGGTGCATATGAAAACAGAAGGAAGAACTTGAAAGTTTGAAGTAATTTATAGAAACAGCAGGTAATGATGACTCTAAGTATGCTGCGGAGGAGTGGAGGTTGTCTTGGGATGAAGCACAGTGGTGCAAACCCTATGTGGTTCATTTAATCACTGACAGACAGTACTGTAATCCATTCATTACAACTGGCTATATAATATATATAGGCCTTGGGACCCCCAGCCCCACACAAACACCTAGCCTGCAAACAGGGCACCGGTGAACTTGAGAAGCCCTTAAAGATAATGCTTCTCTCCTTGCACAGTTTGGAGGGGTGTTAGCCCTTCGACACTTCATGTCAACTGCCCCACCCGCCCCAGTAACCCTCCCACCCAGGGATGTCCCTTAATTTATAGGCCCTCCCCATCACATGACTAAGTGTCCACATCCCCATTAGCAACTTATACTCTTAAACCACTAGAGGTCTCACCACCTCTTCTTTTATACTCCCCTTTGCCTCCTGTTCTCCTCTCCTCCTTACCAGTGCCCTCTGCTTGCTATTGCACCACCTGGCCACTAGGATGTGGTATTTCACCCTTAGTTACTTCTCTTCTCTAGGCTCCACCTCTCCCTCTTGGTATTACATTGTATGAAAGAACAGAAGAAGGCCAGAGCCCATCAAGACTGTTCCCCACACTATGTGGGACATTATTTATCTAGTATCCCTCAACCAAACGTCTAATTTGTTTTTAAAGACAGTGGCACTAGTTACCTCTACCAATTCTTGTGGCAAGGTATTCCATACAATGGATGCTCTAATTGGAAAAAAGTTTCCCCTTTTGCTGGTTTTATAAGTTTTTACTTCAAGCTGTTTATTATGCAGTCTCAGAGCATGTCTCCTTTTGGAGAGTGTTAGACCACATTTTTCCATTAGATCTGGTGAATTTATTAAATTAAAAACCATACGCATATCACCTCTTAATCTTCTAGTCTGAAGAGAGAAGAGACCAGTAGCTTTTACTCTGTTCTGATAATCCAAGTTTGTTAATCGTGGAATCATTCTAGTTACTCTCCTTTGAACCTGTTCAAGAATTGCTATGTCTTTTTTTTGGTTTGGATTCCAGAAAGGGGAGCCATAGTCTAGATACGGTCTAATGTATGCCCTATACAAATAGAATAATAGATAGGTTACAGTGAATTAAAAGGCTGTAATTCCATTGAGAGGTTCTGGGGATATAGATAACCTCGAGAGCGAAGCTCGAGATGTTTCTATGTCCCCAGAACCTCGAGATGGAATTTCAGCCGAGTAATTTACTGTAACCTATTTTTTATTTTTTGTAATATATGGATCCGATTCAGAAAATGTGCTGCTTTTTTCACATTTTGTGAAATGGGCTGGCCATCTGTTGCTCTGAAGATGCACTCGCTCTCGGCCACCCGCCTGCACTATTGAAGTACTGCCTGACCCAGGTATATGTTGATAATTTTTATTTTAATTTAGCAGGCCTACCTTTTACATTTTTTCATCATTTGCCAGGTAATTCACTGTATGTTTTTAGAAGAAATAAAACCGATAAAATGAACTGCCCTCAACCTGCATTCCTCTCACTAAGCGAGAGTAAACGTCCGCCATGTTTTTGAAGTAGATTTGCCCGCCTACAGAGAAACTGCTCCAATGGGTGAACTGGATGAATTGTGGCACCATGGCAACAGTGTCTGTGTGGCAGCCAGGCTGGCGCTTGTGTGGTGAAGAAAGTGGCTCATGGTGGGGGCGAGGTTGAAGGGTGCGCTTGCGCTGTAGCGCTGCAGTGATAATACTATCGTTCGTTGGAATGATAGTATTATTGGCAGTGAAGTGTAGTATTATTGAGAGTGCCGTGTTCTGTGCTATGTATTACAACAATTTATTTGCATCGTTTTCAGTAGTATTATTATCAATATCCATATATTACAATGGAATAAGGCATTGTTCAGTGCGATTAACAAAAGTGTGTTTTATTTGCCTCAAAAGTCTGTTGGTCATGCAAGCAGTTCTAACACAGTGATCAACTGATGTAAGTTTATTATTAACATATATCCCTAAATCTTTTTCACAATTTGATGAGTGAAGTGGTAGTCCATTTATATAATATATTGTTTTTGGGTTATTTACACTGAAATGCACTACTAAACATTTGTCTTGATTAAACTGCATATGATTTTCATTTGCCCAAAGTGTTAATTTTTCCAAATCCTTCTTTAATGCAGAAATATTTTCTTGATTATTAACTTTGCCCCCCAATTTAGTATTGTCTGCAAATTTAACCATGAAGTTATTTGGCCCTGTTTGTAAATCACTGATAAAGAGATTAAACAATGTTGGTCCCAAGACCGACCCCTGTGGTACACCACTTGTCACACTACCCGAATCAGACAAGATATCATTAATTCTGACTCTCTGAGAATGATTTGTCAACCAGTTTAAAGTCCAGTTGACAATATCAGGTGACAAACCTAGATTGTGCATTTTAGAAATGAGTTTTTCATGTGAGACTTTATCGAAAGCTGTACTAAAATCCAAAATAATTACATCAGTAGGGATACCGATATCTAGTAGAGTACTTATATTATTGTAAAAATATATCAGATTGGTGGTGCAGAAATACTTGGGAGTAAACCCATGCTGATTTGAATCATAAATTCCTAATTTTTTACAATCTTGATCTATTAGAGACTTCATTACTCTTCCATTAATTTACCAGCCACTGAGGTCAGGCAAATTTTGCACAGAACCTCTATTGCCTTTTTTAAATAAGGCAGTAACTATTGCCGAACGCCAATCATTTGGTACAATGCTTTCTTGTAAGGATTTGTTGAAGATAACTGACAAAGGTATAGAAATATTTAAAGAGGTTTTGATCAGAAACCATGTATGAGTACCATCTGGGCCCGGACTAGTATTTTTTTTTGGTTTTTTGATAGCCTGTATAATGTCAGTTGGATAGAACCTATGATAACCTACATGGTGAACTTCAGATGTACTAATAGGTGATTTTTGAGAGAAGACAGAACAAAAGTACTTAGTAAGGAGATTCGAGGTTTCTATATCAGATAGAGAAGAGCCATTGGTTATAATGGGGCCGATAGTCCTTGATACACCTTTTTTACTATTTATATAGGAGAAAAGAGATTTGTGACATTCTTTTGTGTGAGCTAGTTTAAATTCTAGCTTATTTTTTGCCAATTTAATAGAATTTTTTAAGTTTTTCACAGATAGTCTGTATATATGTAATAGAGTAGTTTTAAATGGAACAGAACTATTCTTAAGTTTCCTAAAAAGTTTAATTTTTGTTTTAATCTGATTTTTAATTGTCTTGTTGAACCAAGGGGGAATTTTTCCTTTATTATTAAATTTCCTCTTAGATGGAATAAAGGTATTTTCCAAATAATGTACAATGTTTTTAATTTCCTCTGAGTCTGTTCCATTCTCCTCCCAACCTCTTTCCTCCCCATGCCCCTGTCACCATGATCTGCCTCCTCCACCTCCTTGTACACATTACTTTGCTCTGCATCACCCCATCCCACCCCCTTTTACCACCACACACACCCTGATCATCCAGTCAAATCATACTATGTATCAGCATGACAGAAAATCCTACCTTCCCTGTATGCACATTACTCCCACTCACCCTCATTTTCTACTCCCCGGTCTCTGACCTTAGGTATCTTCCCTTCCTCCTAGCCTCCTCTACACTCTGCTCCCTACCCATCCCATCATCACCCCCTGTCCCACTAATACACGTAACAACAAATCCACCCAGACAAAAGCCCTATGTCAGCTAAAACTTAGGACTCTCTCTCTCCATTTAATCCTATCTAGCAACATACACTCTAACCCTTGCCCCACCACCTCAGCAACCCAAATCCAGCCAAATAACCATGGCCTATGTATCACATCCAACAATATCTGTAGTCTGCCAAAAAAGTGAAATGAGATCCAGGTATGGGTAGTCCAGCAAAACCCTGATATTATTGCCCTTGAGGAAACCTAGCTTTCTAAATCCACCCCTGACTCTTACATTGCCCTCCCTGGCTACACCCTGCTCCACCTTGACACAACTGGCAAGCACGGGGGTGGCTGTGTCATCTACCTTTGCGACTACCTTCAGGCCCTTTCTCTCCCCTCCCAACTTGAAAATGGCACTCAAGCCCTATCCATTAACATCACCCAAGTCCCCTCCAGGGCTCCACTCATCCTCATTGTAGTTTATATACCCCCCATGGGCATCAGCCTGCCTTCTAGTCCCTTATAGACTATCTCGCCACCCTTCCCCCAAAAACTGAAACTATCACAATCAATGACTTTAACATAAACTGGCTCTCCTCCTCCTCCTCTCACTACAAAGATGCCCTGGCAGCCATGGACATCTCACAACTTGTCTCTTGCCCTACATGCCTCAGTCAGAACACTGGGACAGCCACATTGCTGGACCTAGTCCTCTCCAACCATCCCCAAAAAATCTTGGATATCTCAGTCCTACCAAATGCCCTCAGTGACTACTCTCTCATCATATTCACCTGGCCTTTCCTTGCACATAACTCCCCCCCCCAAAAGTTTATTCACACAAGAATTTTTAAGCCCAGTAAGCTAAATGAACTCATATCCTACCTTATGCACTATAACTGGACCCCTACACCTCTGTCAGGATCTGGATAAAGCATTACATTTTTTATAAATGCTTTTAATGACACTTGCAATAGATTTGCTCCCCTCACCAAAAAAATTGTCAAAGGCCTCAACACACCATGGATCACCCCTCACCTGCTTGGTCTTATGAAACATCATGACGACCTGTGGAGCAAGGCCCTTGACTCCAGCAACCCGCTGGATAGGCAACTCCACTGTGCTGCCAGAAATAGCTGCACCTGGGCCATATGAAAAGTGAAGGCTGATCACTTTAAAGCTGCCCTGTCTGCTACATGGGGAAATGGGTGCAAATTCTGGGATAACCTGAAACCCCTAAATGGCAAGCAAGTTCCCCCCAACCAACTGAACATGGGTCCATCATGAATAACCTGGTCCTGGTGGCTGAAACACTCAACTTCATCTTCTCTGACCTCAGTGCTACCCTTACCCAAAATTTCTTCAGCCCTGCCCCATCCTCCCACCAAACCCCCGTGGCCCACCATCTTTCCATTTCTGCACTCTCATAAGTCAGGATGCCAAACCATATATTGTCAAGGCCATTGGTAACATGCATTCCAGTAGTGACACCCTCGACCTCTGGCTTCTGCACATGACACAAGATGAGTTCATCTCCCCCTATCCTCCCTCCTTAACCTTTCTCTCCACCTGGGTAAGTTACCTGCACTGTGGAAGTTGGCCCTCATCACCCCATTCACAAATCTGGTGACTGCCTTATCTCCAACAACTATCGGCCTATATCTACCCTTCCCCCTGTTTCCAAGGCCCTTGAATGCATGGAAGTTGACCAACTTATCGAACAACTCACTAAATACAATCTACCATCCCCTGAGCAACATGGTTTCAGGCAGGGTCACAGTACTTCCTCAGCCCTTTTGGATTTCTCCAGTTTTATTCACTCTGCCTTGACAATGGCAGACTAGCTGGAGTGGTATTCCTTGACCTGTCCAAGGCCTTCGATACTGTTAATCACCCTCTCCTACTCTCCACTCTATCACACCTTGACCTGTTTGAGGAAATCATAGCTTGGTACACTGACTATTTGTCAAACTGCTCACAGAAAGAAAAAATCCTTGCCTCACTGTCCAAACCTCTCCCAGTTCTCTCTCAGGAGTTCCACAAGGCTCCATATGAGGTCCCCTCTTCAGTATTCATCTTAATTCACTCCCAAAAGCCTGCTCATGTAAAATCCTTCTTTATGTGGACGATGCCATCCTATTTGCCTCCCACTCCAACTCAGCCCAATTGAAACTCTCCCTGCAAACTGCCTTCACCAAGGCAGAATCCTGGTTTGTAGACCACAAACTGGTGCTCAACCAGAAAAAATCCAAGATTATGCTCTTCATGCACCATCAAAACAAACAAAAAAAATACTCCCCTGTGCATCAACACCTCCCTCGCACTCCCACTTGAATAAGTTCAATCTTTTAAATACCTAGATATTATATTTGACCCGGCTGTCACTTTTCATGGCCACATACATCAACTATACTCCACTCTCAATTCCTGCCTCACCCCAGAAGCACTCCAGATTGCCATCTCCTCCTCTGTCCTATCTATCCTAGACTACGGCATTACTATATATGGGGCTGTAGATAACTCTGCCCTTCTCAGTGTCAAAGTGGCCCTAAATAAAGCCTGCCATCTCTCCCTAGGATGCCTGAGGAACACCCACACCTGCACCCTCTATAATCTAACAAATTGGCTGGATTCCAATAACAGGCTCCTATATCACATATGCCTATTTGCCAGAAAAATCTCTTTGGGAAACCCTGCGCCCAGCCTGTCCTCAGTATTACAACCTTCTCTACCTTCAAGATCCATGAAGAGCTCCCTCAAGCCCACCTACACAGTGCCATGGCATAGAACTTCACTTGGTCAATGCTCTTTCGCCTACCATGCCCCCCCATTGGTTAAATGCCCTCCCATCCCACATCTCCATGGAACCCAAGCTAGGCCTATTTAAGTACCGCCTCAGTGCTCACCTTCTTTCCTCCTGCTCCTGTAACTGTCCATAATTTCTTGGTAGCTGACCATGGTCTCTGCCCTGCCTTATCTTCTCCCTACTGCTCCAATTCCTGCCTTGCTCTCAAACTCAGACAATGGACTATGTCCTGCTGTCCAGCTCCTCCCACTCCTTTTCCCCATACCATTGAGTCATACTATCTATCTCTGTTACTGGCTCCACCCACCCCCTCTACTCTTATAACTGGCAACAGTTGCTTACAACCGAAACTGAGTTCTTACCCAAGGTCTATACCCAACCTAGTTTGAACTATGACTTATATGTACCAACCCAGTATATAACATGTACTTATGTCTTATATACTGGGTTTCATACTGGGTGATAGAACTGAAGAAGGCACATATGCTCCTTATACCATTTCCCCTCATATCGGGCTCATTTTATCTCCTTAGACATACTATTTGGTCTATCTCCCTTTTAAATTCATCTAATGTATTACTCAGAATATTATGCTCTGGAAGGGCATTCCATACTCTGGCTGTTCCATATAAAAACGAAAAATATCTTACATTTGTTTTTATAGTCTTTAGTTTTATTTGAATTCTGTGTGCTCTTAAACCTTCTGGATTCTCTACCAGTTCTATCCCCATTTCTTTTACTAACTCATAGATACATAGATACATAGATACATAGACAGTGTATAAGCAGATAAGGGCCTACGGCCCACCCAGTCTGCTCATTTGAGCTTGTAAGTTCACTTTATGTTTTCCTACAAGTCTGTTGCCCCTTACCCCTGACCTACAGAATTCCTTTATGTCTATCCCATGCATTCTTAAATCCTGTGAATGTTTCAGCCCCCACCACTTCCTCTGGCAGGGTGTTCCACTTGTCCACCACCTGTTCTGTGAAGAAATTCTTCCTCAAGTTTCCTCTGAATCAATCTCCCTCCAACTTCATCCCATGCCCTCTAGTCCTGGAACATCTTTTTCTACTTACAAATAGTGTATTCCTGCATCCTATTCCTCCTTGTAAGATACTTATATGTCTCTATCATATCCCCTTTGTCCCTCCTCTCCTCCAGGGAGTACATATTCAAGTCCTTCAACCTGTCCTCATAGGACTTGTGATGCAATCCATGTACCATCTTTGTTGCCCTCTTCTGAACCTTTCTCTATCCTGTCTATGTCCTTAAGTAGGTAAGGTCTCCAGAACTGTACACTGTACTCTGGATCCCTCATAATTTTAAATAACTGTAGGAGATTCCCTCTTTTCCTTCAAACAACATGAAGTCTTGCTGTATTCTGACAATCTGCAGTTAGCTCCAGCCTTTAAACTGCCCGGGAGAGTATAGGGTTAATTTTCTATGCAGTGCATAGAACGTTGAGCTTGAGCTCGGTTGAGGTCTCTGTCTGCAGCACTTTGAATTCCAACCGTCAGATTATTTACTCTGCCTCACTGAACAGTTGCTCCGGAGATTTCTCCTTCAGCTCGGTTCAAAAGTTGGTTAAAGTGTCGGGTTTTAAGCTGAAATTATTCCGCTTTGTCGGTTCAGGCTCTGTCTGTGGTACCGTGAGTACTAGATAGTTTTCTGATTTGCTTTGTGGAAATTGTAAGCTTTTTCGATCTGTTCGGCTGAACCGATCCTTTATATTTGAATTTCTTACTTTGCTTTAGTGTGTGGTTACTGGTCCTTATCGGTTCTAAAAAAAATGTGTTTTAAACATTTTTTTTCCCAATACCCGTGACACGGTTAGGAACCGATAAGGGACTCTTGCCTGGCGGTTGCCAAAAAAAGTGTAAGTTTGGTTAGGTTGGCCATGTCTGAGAAACCCAAGAAAAAAACCAGGCCCACTGGGTTTCAACACTGCAGTGAGTGTGGGGAAGTCTTTGCTAAGGCCGATCCCCACACCACCTGTGTTTATTGTCTGGGGTTTGAACACCTCGATACAGACTGCCAAATTTGTAAAAATTTTCCTAAATCAACCCTGGAAAAGAGATTAGGTAGACTTAGGGAAAAGGAGGCTGAGAAGTCCGCTGACCCGGATGGCCAGCCCATTTCAGTTCCGACCGAACCAGAAGGAGTGCCCTCTGACCAGGGCGATACTTCTTCGGGCAAGAGGAGAGCCGATCCTGAGGGATCGGTTCCTACAAAAAGGAAAATGAAAGACAAATCAGCCAGTTCGGATCCAGAGGTTCATGTTCCAACCGCTGATGAGATTGCCTGAGCGATTCGGATTGTTGAATCACTTTGCCCAGTTCCTTCCGATCCGGCTCCATTGGCTAGGTGCTAAGTTCGGTCGGTTCTACCGGTTCAGGAATATGCCCCTGAAGATTTTTATGAACCAGAATTTCAGGGGGAAGGGGATTATGAACAGGATGAAGACTATGATGGAGCAGAAAGTCTGGATGTGCCCATTGAACTGGACATCTCCCCAGACAGGCCTTCTGGTGTTTCTCCTCCTAGGCTCTCTGAGTCCCCTTCCCACTACATGTTTTACAGGAAAGTGGCTGAAACTCTTCAGCTCCCTATGGAGGAAGCTCCAGAGGATCAAGAGGAGCCTGATTTTGTAGAGATGATGGACATCCCAGAGTCCAGGAGACTGTTTATTCCCTTGCACAAATCATTTGGGAAACAGACACAAAAAATTTTAAAGTCTCCTAATTCTGTACCTCCTGTTGATAGAAGAATGGATAAGAGGTACACTTTATCAGGCTCAGACACAGAGTTTTTCTGCCAGCAATGCAGCCATGTTGGGGTCGTGCAGGCTGCAGCCTGTGACAGGGCTAATGTTTCCTTGGCTTCACACCCTCAGATAAAGACTCCAGGAGGATGGATGCCTTGGCAAAGAAGCAATACATGGCATCCTCTTTGGGAGTCAGGCAGGCTAATTATATGGCCTATACAGCCAGGTACCAGAAGTCCAGATGGGACACTGTACTGGCACTGGCTAAACAGGCCTACACCCAGCTGGCCAAGGAGCTGGAGGAGGTGGCTGTGGATGGGATTGAGGCATCTAAGGTACAGTTTCATGCTGCTGTGGACTCTAGTGATGTGTCATCAAGAGTCATGGCTACATCTGTGGCTCTTTGGAGAATGACTTGGCTCAGATGTACTAGCCTCTCACAGGACACCCAGGCTAAGGCCATGGATTTTCCTGTGGAAGGTAATTCTCTGTTTGGGGAGCAGACAGGGAATTACATGAAGAAGATGGAGGAATATAGGACCACTTATAGGAGTGCGCAGGCCAAGGAGAGGCAGGCAACTCCTCAAAGGCAGCATTCTAGGGACAGGGGCAGACCTTTTCATAGGCCTTTCTAACAAGCACATGCCTCTTCTCTCTTTTCACAGAGGGGGTTCTTCAGAGGGAGAGGCAGCAGGCGGATGAGCAGGGCTGCATCCACTCCTCAACCTAAGGCCCTTGCCAAGCAGACACCCTGATGGATCTGCCCGGGTCAACTCTCCTATCCCTGTAGGGGCAGGCTGGCTTACTTTATCCAGACTGGGTGTCTGTTACTTCAGACAAGTGGGTCCTGGAAGTAGTAAGCTAGGGACTGGTTCTCAGCTTCAAAAAATTTCCAAAGATGAGAGCCAGATCTTTTCCACCTTCAAATCTCTCCAAAACCCTTGCCCTAGAGGCAGAGGTTTCATCTCTTCTGGCCTTAGAAGCCATAAAGAGAGTTCCTACCCTACAATGGGGCAAAGGTCTGTACTCCAGGTACTTCCTTACCCCAAAAAAGACAGGGGAGTGGCGACCCATCCTAGATCTAAGATACCTGAACAAACATCTTTTAAAACCAAGGTTCAAGATGGTGACTCTGGGAATAATTCTTCCCTCTCTAGGCCAGGGGACTGGCTAGCCTCCCTGGACCTCAAAGATGCCTACTCACATCCCCATCAGGTGCTCCCACAGAAAGTACCTCAGGTTCAAGTTGCCTCAGGCCATTACCAGTTCAAAGCAATACCCTTTGGCCTAACATCAGCTCCAAGGGTTTTTGCAAAATGCCTGGCAGTAGTAGTGGCCTTTTTAAGAAGGCAAAATATTTCCATTTTTCCATATCTGGACGACTGGCTCATAGTGGATCAGTCCTCAGGCCAAGTCAAGTCAGACCTGCAAGTCACCCAGCAAGTGCTCACTTCCCTGGGATTTCTTCTCAACCTTCCCAAATCAGTTCTTGAACCAGTGCAGCTTCTTACCTTTATAGGGGCAGAGCTAGACACTGTCAAAGCAAGAGCCTTTCTTCCCCTGGAAAGGGCAAGAGTTCTTATGGAACTGGCTTCTTCCTTCAGCCTTCAGGTGTCCTGACCAGCAAGGCATTTCCTTCAGTTCTTGAGCCACATGGCAGCTTCTACAGCAGTAGTCCAAGGGGCAAGATTTCAGATGAGAGACATTCAGTTCCATCTGAGGGTCTTTTGGTCCCAAAGGAAGGACCCTCTTACCAAACTGATTCCAGTGACTAGGACACTGATCCGAGCTCTTCAATGGTGGCAGGATCAGGACAATTTAATGCAAGAGGTCCCACTTGTCATTCAATCTCATTCAGTAGTTCTTACCACGGATGCTTCCCTTTTGGGGTGGGGAGCTTATCTGGGGGCTCTCACAGCCCAGGGACTGTGGTCCCCTCAAGAGTCCCTTCTCCATATCAATCTCCTGGACCTCAGGGCAGTTTTTCTGGCCCTGCAAGCCTTCTCTCAGTCTGTGCAGAACAAGGTGGTTCAGGTCAGAACAGACAACCCCACTACCATGTGGTACATCAACAAGCAGGGAGGCACTCGGTCTACTGCCTTGTGTACTGAAGCCATGAAATTGTGGTCCCTGGCTTATTCCCTGCAGACCTCTCTGATAGCAGTCCACCTTCCAGGAAAGGACAATGTGCTGGCAGATGCACTGAGCAGAATCTCCTAGGGCCATCACAAATGGTCCCTGGACCCCCTGGTGTTGAAAGTGATTTTTTCAAGGTGGGGCACTCCAGAGATAGATCTCTTTGCAGCCCCAGACAATCACCAACTTCCTCTGTTTTGTTGCAGACCCCAAGTCTTGGGTTCAGTCCCTCTGGATGCTCTGATTTTGAACTGGGAAGGGAAATTTCTGTATGCCTTCCCTCCTTTTCCTCTACTTTTCAGGGTTCTAGTCAAGGTAAGGTCACAACCTTGCAAAGTGATTCTGATTGCTTCAGACTGGGTCAGACAGCCTTGGTACCCTCTGTTGGTGTCTCTAGCAGTCCATCTTCCCTTGTCTCTTCCCAGGAATTACAACCTGTTATCCTCCTCTCAGGGGAGAATTTGGTACCCCAATCTTTGGTCTCTCAATCTCAAGACATGGCTCTTGAAGAGTTAGAGTATGCAGATTTACATCTGTCTCAGGGGGTTCTGGATATTCTCAAAACCTCTTGAAAGCCCTCCACCAGAAAACCCTATGACTCCAAATGGAAAAGATTCAGCATTTGGTGTTCCAAGAAGCATATCTCTCCAGCCACTGCTGAATTGCTGAATTGCCTAAAGTTATGGATTATATGGTCCAACTTAATGGCCTAGGCCTCAGACCAGCTACTCTCAAGGTTCACTTGTCAGCTGTTTCTGCTTTTCTGTCAGTGGGGAAGCCTTCCTTACTATCATCTCATCCTGTGTTCTGCAAATTTTTCAAGGGTTTGCTTCATACCAATCCTCATTTCAGGGACCCTGCCCCTGCCTGGGACTTAAATGTTTGCATTGCTCAACTTATGCAACCTCCTTTTGAGCCTATGTCCTCAGCAGAGCTTAAGTACTTGACTTGGAAAATGGTGTTTTTAGTAGCCATTACCTCTGCCAGAAATATCAGTGAATTGCAAGCCCTGTCAGTGGAACCTGATTTTATCTCCTTTCATAGAGATAAAGTGGTCCTTAGAACCAATAGGAGGTTCTTGCCCAAAGTGGTTTCAGACTTCCATTTAAATCAGTCCATGTCTCTCCCTGTCTTCTTCACTGATCATTCTTCCTCAGGAGAGAGGAGGCTACACAGTTTAGATGTTAAAAGAGCCCTTAGCTACCACATAGATTGTACCAAGGGTCACAGGTTTGATTCCCTCCAGTTGTTCCTCACTTATGGGGAAGTGGGAAAGGCAAACCTGCTACCAAGAGATCTATTGCCAGGTGGATCATGTCTTGTATAAAATTCTGTTATGAGAAACTGGGAAAAATTCCACCCTCAAGCCTGAGGGCTCACTCTACAAGAGGTACAGCTGCTTCCCTGGCTGCTGCCAGGGATATTCCTCTGTTAGAAAGTTGTCAAGCAGCCACCTGGAAAACAGTCTATACCTTTACCAAGCATTACTCTCTGGATATCCAGGCTAGGAGTGATGCTCAGTTTGGCACAGCAGTACTTCAGAGCCTATTCCCAAAGCAGGTTCTCGCCCTTCTCCATGGAGGTACTGCTTGGTAGTCTGCAGATTGTCAGAATACAGCAAGACTTCATGTTGTTGGAAGAAAAAATTACTCACCTTAGTAATTGTGTTTCTTCTTGCTGTATTCTGACCTCCCTCCCTGCCTCCCCTCTCAGAACCTGTTGTTGGGAAGTGGTGGGCAGGTGCAATGTTGCATCCCAGAGGTGTCTTCAGCACACCCTTCATGTTTCTGGGTGCTTTGTACTATAATTTTTATTTTGGATAGGTTTTGGTTTTGGATTTCCTGACTTGAGTCTTCCTTGGGAATCCAAAACATTCTATTGCCAGTTGGCTAGTTAAACATTTTACAATTTCCACATAGTATAGTTAGTGAGTGTTTACTCGTAAGAATCTGATGGTTGGGTTTCAAAGTGCTGCAAACAGAGATCTCAACTGAGCTCGAGCTCAACGTTCTATGCACTGCATAGAAAATTAACCCTATACTCTCTGGGGCAGTTTAAAGGCTGGAGCTAACTGCAGATTGTCAGAATACAGCAAGACTCCATTAGAAGAAACACAATTACTAAGGTAAGCTAATTTTTTCTTCTGCCCTCTAGTCTATACAGGTTAATTTTCCTCAATCTATCTTCATAAGTATCATTCTTGTGGACCATATCATCTTAGTGTATGTCCTTTTAATTTTTTCTCTCTTATTTATTTTCCCTTTTGCATGTGGGCTCCACAGAGGTAATCCATAATTTATATGAGGTCTAACAAATGCTTTGTACAGTGGGATTAGGCATTGTTCAGATCTATTTATAAAGTTTAATTTGATGTTTCTAGTCATATAGTTCGTTTTTCTAATTATCTCCAACCTCTGTGCCCTAAAGGTCATACTATCATCTATTGTGATCCCACAATCCTTCTCCTTGTCTGATGCATTCATTTTTATACCATTTAACCAATATTCATGTCTGGGATTCTTTTTCCCCATGTGCATCACTCTACATTTCTTGGTATCAAATGTCATTTTATTTTCTATTGCCCAAGCTTCCAATAGTTTTAGGTCATTCTCTAGTGCCTGAATACCTTCTGCTGTTTTTACTTGCCCTCCCAACTTTATATAATCTGCAAATGTTACCATTAAATTTCCCATACCATATTGAATGTCCCCTATTTACAATGAGGAAAGTGCTGGGCCCATCACCGACCCCTGCAGCACCCCACTAGTCACACTTGCCAGATTTGAGTGCACTGCCCTCATTCTAACTCTCTGTTTTCTTTCCCCCAACCAACTCTGCACCCAACCCACCAACCTACTGTCCACTCCTAAGTTTTATCCATTTTTGCAATTAGCTGATTATGCAGTACCTTATCGAATGCTTTCTGGAAATCCAGAAAGAAAACATCTACTGGAGTATTATCATGTATATTTTTCTAAATTTGTTCATAAAAGACAAGCTGGTTAGTCAGGCACAACCTGTTTTTTTTTTTAAATCCATGCTGCCTCACATTTTTAAATTTTATCATCTTCAGGTTTTCTTCCAGCTTGCCCTTCAGAAAGCCCTCTGCTACCTTACACAGGATGGCAGTCAAGCTAACCAGCCTATAGTTAGTCATGGATGTTTTTAACCCTTTCTTTTTATATAGTGGGATCACTGTAGCACATCTCCAATCCTCAGACACCTCTCCTGAGAAAAAAGGCCCACTCAGTAAGTATGCTAACGGTGCTGCTATACTGTATGTGCCCTTACTTCTTTCAACAGTCTGGGGTACAGCAGGTCAGGCCCTGGTGATTTATGGGGTTTCAGTTTGTTCAGCAGCTGTTCTATATGACTAGCTCTAATCTCAAGATCTAGATTCCTATTTATATTCTGCTTAAGCATAACCCAGTCTTGTATTTTCTTGTCATAAACTGAACTGAAATACTGGAATAACTGTTTTGTCATATCTGCTGTTTCTATCACTTCATTGCCATTTATTAGCAGGGGCCCTATCTGGTATGACTTTTTCCTATTATTGTAAATATAGGAATATAGTCCTTTTCCATTGTCTTTTCTAAATACTAAGTTTGTTTCTAATCTAACTCTTTCTTGCCTTATTTTTGCTTTTAACATCTTTAGTATTTTTTAATATTCCATGCTTGCCTGTATGTTCCCTTGCTTTATCATTCCATTATATGCATTTATTTTCTCTTTACATAACCTAATAATTTTGTTTGTATATCCACATAGGTTTTTTTCCCTTTCTTTGTATACATTTTATTCTTAGGGATATGTTTTTCTTCCAGCTTATGGAGTTTATTTTTAAATATATTGCACATTTCTTCTACTGTTCTCTCTTTAAATAAATCCTCCAATTCCAGTCTGTCAATTGCATCTTAATTTTATGAAACTCTGCCTTATTATAGTTTCTAATTACAGTAGCCCCTTTATCAAGCACTAATTTTCTTTTGATGTAGAACTGAACAATGCTATGGTCACTATTACTCAAATTATCTATAATACTTATCTTTGTTATTATATCTTCTCTATTAGTGACAATCCAGTCTAAAATGTTTTCCCCTCTGGTAGGCTTGTATACTAATTGATTCAACCCCACCTCTTCCATCAGTTCCAAATACTTATTGTGAGTTGTGTTATACGCAATTTTTGTCAACCAATTAATATCCGGTAAATTGAAATCTCTTGTTGTAAGCATGTCCCCTTACATAGCTACTTGACTAATTTCTGCCTCTAGATGTTCATCTTGGATTTTATTGATATTGGGTGGACGATAATATAGATCCAATGGGAGTTTTTCATGAGTTTGTGAATCTTGTATTGATACCCATATAGATTCCTTCTCTTCTTTTTGATTGGATTTGTTATATATTGAGGTATTAATATCTTGTTTTATATAAATTGCAATACCTCCTCCTTTCTTGTTTTCTCTCTCTTTCGAGAATAGATCATAACCTTCAATCTCTCTATTCCATAAGACATCCTTCTCCCACTATGTCTCAGTAATAAAGCAAATATCGATATACTCTGCTTTTAGCCTAGCCTCTAACTTTGATTTCTTCAGCATATTGAGGCTCCTGGCATTTAATGACCAGACTTTTAAGCATTTATAATGTTTTTTATTGTTATTTTTTTATCATCTATCTGCTTTCTATCTCTATTTAGTTTTCTTCTGCTTTTAATATCTTTTTTATCCCCTCTTCCCTGATTTGTCAGTTTAAATGAGTATTCAGTACTTGTTTAATTTCCACCCCTAGCTTTCTACTTCCTTTTTTACTTAAATGCAGCCTGTCTTTACAAAAGTACCCTGACTCATTCACAAACTGTTCCCAATGGGTTATACACCCCAGCCCCTCCTGCAATGTCCAACACTGTAGCTAGTTATTTAGTTCCCTTATTTTCTTTTGAGTACCCTCACTTTCTCTTGGTACAGGAAGGATTTCGGGAAAATACATTTTTATCCTAGACTTCTGGATTCATCTCTTATATTTTTGTATTCCTGTTTTATTTTATTAATATTTTGCTTTTTTATATTGTTAACTCCCAAATGCAGAACTAGCGCATTATTCCCCTTCTTATCTTCAATTATATTTGGCAACATTTCTTGGATGTCCCTTACTTTTTCTCCTGAGAAGTAGCTTGTTGTTATGCTTTCCTTATTCCCATATGATGTATACCTATCTGTGTACTTTAAAACTGAGTCTTCCAGTATTTTCTTTACTGTCATTTGATGTATTTCCTGTATTTCCTGTTTCCATATCCTCAACCCTATTGGTCTGCCCTCTATATCCATGTGGGTCCTGTGTCTCAGTTTCGGTATGATTTTTTCTATACTCATGTATTAGTAACTACAGTCTCTTCTCCTATATCTAGATCAATCCTATTGTCCAAAATGTGGCTTTCAGAGTTCCCTTCTATTTCCTGTTCTGGCATTGTACGTATTAGTACACAGTTGTTATTTCCTTGCATTCTAATGTCCCTTACATCCTGTTCATTTTCTGCCTTACAATCGGCATTTTCTACTGCTATTGTAGCACCTGTATCTTGATTTATATCAACTTCCAAATCAATCAACTGTTCAAATCTGTTAGTGGTTTCCAAGCTAAACCCCATGGCTCTTCTTCCTTTTTTATATTTCCTTGTTTCCACTTGCTATTCATCTCCTTCTGCGTCTCTGTCTCTTTTTCTACTAATTAGATGTTCAATACTTGTGTGAACATCCTTACTTTCTCCTTCTAAAGAGTGCTCTGGATTGGGCAGCATAACTTTTGCTGCTGCATTGATATTAATTTCATTTCCAATGCTAGATTTATTTGTCATAATTCCTTGATAAGGATATTTTTTTTTACAGGTATAGACCAAAACTTCATTCACCACCTTAGTGGAAAATGTATTACGTATAATGCATCTTATACCTAGCTCTCTCCATTCTAACCTTACCACATTTGTATCCATTATCCCTGTCTATCATAATAACTGCAATGATGCTTTCTTGATTAATCCTTAACTGGAACAACAAGTTAATAATACCTATACGTTGCTTTAGCCAACAATCCTTTCCTTCTACAGCAGTACAAGATGTCTCCTTATCTTCCTCTTTATACCATTGATCCCCTAATTGCACTCTGTTAGTTACTATATCCTTTCCCCTTATGTTTTTTCTCTCAATCTCTCTCAATCTCTTGTAGTACACTCTACCTCTGATTCTTTATCTTGGTCATAGATGCCCCAACTTCAATTTATATCTTACCTGCTTGGTGTAATCAGGTTATGTTTCTACATCCTTCCTGGATATGTACCTCCTTATCCTTCCCTTCCTCACCTGACATGCTAGACATGAGTTTAGATGCATGTGTGTTTGCATGCTTCTCAGTGCACGGTGATGTACAAGGTACTGCGCATGCTCGTGCTGCTTGCTAGACCCCTGCCTTTAAGTACAGCCATGACCTGGAAGTGCTGTGCGGTCGCAGTCTACTTTTCAGCCCTTCAGCATTCAAGTTCTGCTAAAAACAAGCAGCTCTCAGCTGTACTAGCTAATAAAAGCACCTGAGATAGTGCACCTTAAAAATTACAAAAGGTTATCAAGGCTGTAGTTCCAACTATAACACTGTGGAACTACCAGCCTCAGAAAGCACTTCCTGGAGCTCTACCCCTCTATCCTCAGCAGCAAGTTACCCAAGATAGTGCTATTTAACACACTTTCACCAGCAGTGGATTCAAGCTAATGACTAAACTCAGCTTTAGTCCCCTGTCTCACCACTTTTGGCGTTCCCGGAGGTTTGCTATCACCTTGCTATGTACCAACTCTGCATATAATATGTTCTTATGTCTTACAAACTGTACTATATCTACAATGTTGTTATTGTCTAGTCTCTGTTAATTGATGTGGAGCATTTGTAAGGGAGTCTGTGACTCAAAGGTTGTATTTCCGAAAATCCTAATAGATAAATAAATAAACATAAATGGTGTTACTCACTTTCTTTAATAGATAATAGTGAATGTATCATAGGTGAGATACTATTGAGAAACATAAAAGTCTTTATTTGTGTACAATGTTTGTAACCTTCTTCTGTGACTAACCCTTCATTTGATGAAATTTTGGACTGCCTAGGAGAACTAGCTCTGAGTGACATAATTATACTAGGCGACATCAGTCTATACTGTGCTTGTGCACTGAGGTTCTTTGTCTTTAAACTTGTTTTTTGTGTTTTATTGGGTTCACCATAACATGATCCAGATATACCATCTTAGGGTAGCTGGTTCATTCCACTGGGCTGTCACACAGATGAGACACACTGATGAGTCCTGGTAGGATGAAACACATGTATGTGTCTTCTGTTGGCACCCTTTGCAGACTGTATGAGAGGCCTTTTGGCACAATGCACTTTTGCTTAAAGTTGAACCAGCATAATATTCCGTGGTGCTTTCTATATACAGACCATGATGCTTTTCATTATGGGGTATGTGTGATTTTGTATTTCTTTGAAACATGGCTTCCTGGCCAATGCCTTTTGAGGTAACCATTGCCTCAGTGCTTGTGCACTGAGGTTCTTTGTCCATCAACCTAAACTGGTCTGGTGGGGGCTCCTGTTGTTTTAGAAAGGCACTTTCAGATGCTTATCTCTGCCAAACTATAGAAGTGTCCACATCTAAACAATAAAACAAGAAATCCCACCTTGTTAGACTAGAGTCTAGTTGATGAGTCTGACAGGATAGATGCTGCTGACATCCATACAGACTCCATAAGTGATCAAAAACAATACACTGCATATGGAGCAACTGCCTATCTATGACCCCTTTAGAAGCATAACAACTAGTGACTACTCCAGACTTAACATTGATGCTTTTCCTGAGGATCTTGCTTGGGGCAGAACCCATTTAATTATGCAGTGGAACCCCTCATGGTTAAAACAGCTCACTAAGCAGACACCTCAAAAGCATGTGGGTCAAAAACTACACTAAAATAAATAGACTAACTCCAAACCAGGCATACTGTTTTGACCATGCAGTTTTCAACCAGGTGTCTCTTTCTTCATGATCATGATGGGATATCTTGCCAGGGTATACTGGGAGGACAATGGAAGGTCTAAAAATATTAACCTAACTAGACTTTCTTTTTAGTAGCTTCCTTTTGTTGTGTTAATAAGTTTACCTCTCTGGTGTAGAGAAGAGTAAAGGATTTCTGTTCTTAATGGCTAAATCATGATCTTCACAAATTACTGAAGTGGAGGGACAAGGCCTTGAGTGCTCATAGTAGGAGGAGCTCACAAAACTGAAGGTGGACAAAGCAATGGGGCCAGATGGTATATACCCAAGAAAACTAAAGGAACTTTGAAGGGAGCTGTCAGTGCCTCTGGCAATCATGTTCACAGAGTCACTCAACACAGGAGTGTTTCCAGAGGACTGAAGAAGGGTACATGCAGTCTCTCTTCACAAAAATGGTAGCAGGGAGGAGGCAGGAAACTATAGGTCAGTCAGCCTCACTTCAGTAGTGGATAAACTCATGGAGGCACTACTTGAAGAAAGAATGGTGGGTCACATGTAAGCCAACAGTACCCAAGACCTGAGGCAGCATGGATTCACAGCAGGTAGGTTATGTCAAATGAACTTGATAGATTTTTTGACTGGGTATCAAAAGAGGTGAATTTGGGGGGGATGGATGTCGTCTACCTTGATTTCAGCAAGGCCTTTGACACTTCCCACATATAAGGCTGGTTAACAAGATGAGCAGTCTGGGGGTTAGCTACAAAGTGGGAAATTGGGTTAAAAACTTGTTAATGGACAGGAGAGCGAGAGGGTGGTGGTAAATGGGATCCAATTTGGGGAGAGCTGGGTAACCAATTGGGTACCTCAGGGATCAGTTCTTGGGCCAGTTCTGTGTAATGTCTACACTAGTGACATAGTAGTAGGGCAGGAGGGCAAGGTTTGCCATTTTGCAGATGACACTAAGATCTGCAACAGGGTAGATACTCCTGATGGGATGGAGAACATGAGGAGGGACCTAAGGAAGCTGGAAAAATGGAATTAGGTGTGGCAATTGAGGTTCATTTCTAAGAAGTGCAAAATAATGTACCTGGGATGCAGGAATCCAGGAGAGCTACAGGATGTGGGGGGGGCTGCTGACAGTCACCAAGGAAGAAAGGGATCTAGGGGTTATCATTTCTGACACTAGCTCTCCCAATTGCCTTGTCACACTGTCTGGCCACCTTTAGGTAATCAGATATCATTAGCCCAGGCCCCTTTCCTCTATGATGGTCACAAGTACCCCCACCAATTTGTTCTCTGACACTGAGTTTCTGTGCCCCAAGTGCATGATTTTACACTTCTTTGCACTGAAACTTAGGTGCCACACCTCTGACCACTCCTCTAGTTTTTGTAGATCTCAAATCGTGTTTCCACACACACACGCTGGAGTGTCTACCATATTGCAGATTTTAGTGTCATCAGCAAAACGTCATAGATACTTGTATTTGGAAAGAGGCTACAGCATTGATGCCATCAAGTTATCCAGGGCCACTACTGATCAGCTCAGCAGAAAATCCATACTGAAGGAAAAAACAAAGGACATTGATGTTGATGTTGATAGAAGGTTCAGCTATTTACACCATTTTTCCCACGTACAAAAGAAGACCAAAATGTGGTTTTCCAGAACTGGCATTTGCTTTTAGCAAATGAGGATTAAATGAGATTTCATCACAATCCTCTAGGACAGTTTAAATTTTCATGATGCCGTGGTTCACAGTAACCAACCAATCCTTCAGCAAAATATTTGGCTGCAGTATCCATGGGATCCTTCCCTTCCAGTAAGGGCAAGTCTTGTAAAGTGATACCAGTGACTGAAAGTCTGTCAAATCCAATAAATGATAAACAGCTAGAAATTAAAAGTTTGATTACATCTGACTTTGAAAGGGTAATTTACATGACTGTGTGCAAATGTGGTGCCCTCTATGTGGGGAAAACAGGAAACAATTCTGAGTGAAAGTGGGTGAAGATGTCAGGGCCATAAGGAATGGGAACACATATAATGAAATTCATATGAAAAATGTAGGGATTTGCTTGACATAGGCCCTTGAAACCATCTGCTGTTATCCCAGTGCAACAGCATTGGAAGAATATCTGAGTCCTCTATACCCTGTCTAGACACTGGGATACCACTGCCCAACTGCCCTGACTGCCACTGGCTCCTACTCTGAGACAGTAAACTACCCAATCAATGGCTGCCACCAACCGTGGCTCCTCATGGCATTTTCTCCTGCTTCTAGACACCATGCTGACAAAATGAAGCCACTCAGCTCCTCGTACTTTCTTTGTCTTTTACAGCCCATCGTGTTGTAAAACAGAAACCATTCAGCTCTCTGCAGTCTCTTTGTGCAGATTTAATTATTTTGGCTTCAGAAATCTGAACTTTCTGGAAAGCAATGGCATGGCAATAAGATGACTTTTGACCCAATTTTGACAACCTGTATTTAACAAGATGGCAGAGTGAATTTGTATGCCGTGCTGATACTAATTCTTTCTTTCCTCAGTGAGAGCTTTATTGCTGCTTTATAGATGATGTGCAGATTGTGTGGCTGGGGGATGAGGCCAGTTTGAAGGAATTAGTTGATAATGTAAACTTCTGTGTCATTTATCACGACATGCTTTGAGTTTCTGAATGTTAAGATGTTAGTGGACAAAAATGCTAACAATGTTCAGAGTGATATCTACCATAGGTGGCAGGACAGAAATGCAGTCTTCCTGGCTAGTAGTTGTCACCATTAGTGATGCAGTGAATTTAAATTTGGCCCGAGGAGTGCTGGCAAAGTGGTAAAATCTGCATCGTGGAACATTTTGCAAAATTTTCCCGCAGAAGGCTGAAATTTGCCTTCCAACAAAATTTAGCCTTCTGTCCATGGGCAACATTTTGTATCAATAAAAACAACTAAAAAAGTCATAAAACTAGATCCCTGGTGGCTAGTTATCCCTCCCCCCCACCTGTCCCACATGTAATATTATCCATGGTGGCTAGTGGTCCCTCCTCTCCACACGGTAATCCGCCCGTCGCCGAAATGTACAATAACCCCCAATCCCTCTGACCATATCTTTTTCTCCGATTCCTGTAAAAAAAAAATCTGGCCCCAGCAGCCAGATGTCCTGGCCATCATTCCAGCTCTCCATTCTAAATCCAGCCAGCAGTGGCAGACCACACAGCCTCCTCTTTCCTCCATGGCCGGCTCGCTGACAGAGCTGTCAATGAACCCCTCATTCATTGACAGCTCAGTCAGCGGCCTGCTGTGGAGGGGAGAGATGGGTCAGCCAGCTTGCTGCTGCTGGATGGATTTGAATGGGGTGGGAGGTTGTGCAGGGACATCTGGTTGCTGGGTGGGGCTGGGGGGATCACTGGATCACCAGGAATTTATTTTGAATTGGGGAGAGGATCAGGATTGGGAAGGGGTTTAATTACCAAAATCACTAGACCACCAAAGATTTTTTTTTAACAGGAATCGGAGAAGGAGATATGGTTGGAGGGATGCGGGTGGGGGGGTATACTGTACATTTACACAGCGGGCGGATTACCGGGTGGAGGAAAGGGACCACTAGCCACCATGGATAATTATTATTACATGTGGGACAGGTGGTGGGGAGGTACCACTAGCCACCAGAGATTTTCTATACATGTGAGACAGGTGGGGGGGGACCGCTAGCCACCAGGGATCTAGTTTTAACTTTACAATATAAATTTCGCCAGTCGATGGAAGGCAAAATGTCATCATGGAAAGCAAAATTTTGCTGGGAAAGTGAAATTTTGCGTTCCACCAGGTGAAATTTCACCACTCCGCCAAGCTAAATTTTGCACATGGCTACTCGAAGTGGGTGGAATTTCACGGATTTCTCCATGAAGTGAATTCTGCCCACTTTGCCCACCACTAGCCACCATCACCAGACAATCGGAAGCATCACTAAAGGCTAATTTTTCTGAGCCAAGCACAACTGTAGTTCTGAACATTTTTTTAGGAGAAAGCAGCAGGCATAGAGTATAGATATTCTGAAATAGGTTACAACATTTATAAAATCAAGTCAGCCAAAGCCACTACTGATCAGATCACCAGAAATTCCTTATTGGAGGAAAAACACATGAACATACGAAATTGCCAGCAGAAGCAGGCCTCACGGCCTATCAAGTCTACTCAAGTGTGCAGCTAGCACCTCCTCTTGTAGCTGCTGCTCCCACCCTCTTCTTCCCAGTATTACAGTACAGAGAGGGCAGAGGGTGACAGTGAAAAAGGAGAGATACTGAACAAATGCTTCTGCTCAGTATTCATGAAAGAAGAGAAGGGGGAAGTACATAAACCAAACAAGAGAAACACTCTGGAGAGGGGGGGTCTATACTAGTCAAATCTCAGAAGAAAGGGTTCTGAAAGAACTCTTAAAACTGAAGGTGGACAGAGCAGTGTGGCAGACAGGATTCACCCAAGAATTCTAAAGGAATTTAGGGTAGAACTAGTGACACCGCTGACTACCCTCTTTAACAAATCATGGGAAGATGGGGTGGTACCTGAGGACTGGAGGAGAGCAGATGTGATTCCACTTCACAAAAGTGGGAGCAGGGCAGAGTCAGGAAACAACAGACCAGTTAATTTGACCTCAGTGATAGGACAAATGATGGAATCACTTCTGAAGGAAAGAACTGTTAAGTAATAAGAGACCGGGGGGTACAGGACCCAAGGCAGCATGGACTGACAGCAGGGAGGTCATGTCAGACAAATCTAATAAATTTCTTTGATTGGGTGACCAAAGTAGCAAACCAGGGAGGGGCTGTGGACATGGCCTACCTAGACTTTAGTAAGTTATTTGACACAGTCCCACACAAAAGATTAATATACAAGTTAGCCAGCCTTGGAGTGGTTTCCAAGGTGGTAGCCTAGGTACAAAATTGGTTGGGCAACAGGACATAGAGGGTAATAGTAAATGGAGTCCACTCAGAAGAAAAGGGGGTTACTAGTGGGGTACCACAATGTTCAGTTCTGGAACCAGTCCTCTTTAATGTCTTTGTAAGTGACATTGCAGAGTGACTGGAAGGAAAAGTATGCCTCTTCGCAGATGAAACAAAGATCTTCAATGAGGTTGATACACTAGGTGAGGTGGAAAGTATGAGATGGGACTCGGCAAGGTTGGAGGAATGATCAAACTTATGGCAGCTTAGTTTCAATGCAAAGCAGTGCAAAGTAATGCACCTGGGAAATAAAATTCCTGGGAAAGAGTACACAATGGGGGGTGACATACTAATAACAACAAAAATGGAAAGGTTCCTGGTTGGGGGTAATTATATCAGATGATCTAAAGGTGGGCAAGCAATGTGAGAAGGCAGTAAGGAGGGCTGGGGGATATTGGCATGCATAGGGAGAGGAATCACCAGTAAAAAACAGGAAGTTGTTATCCCTCTGTACAGACTGTTGGTGAGACCTCATCTGAGTACTGCATGCAGTTCTGGAGACCCCATCTCAGCAAGGACGTAGACAGGATAGAAGCTGTCCAGAGGAGGGCAACCAAAATGGTGCAGGGTCTGCACCAGAAGACATACAAACAGAGACTAAAGAAGCTTAATATGTATACCCTCGAGCAAAGGAGGGAGGGGGGGGGACATGATAGAAATGTTCAAGTACCTCAAGGTAATCAACTAATTCCAAGAGGGTAGTATCTTTCAGAAAAAGAGATGTGCTAAAACAAGGGGGCAGAATTTTAAGATAGAGGGGGAATGGTTCAGAGGTAATGTGAGGAAGTATTGCTTCACAAAGAGGGTGCTGGATGCATGGAACAGCCTTTCTGATGAGGTTGTGGAGTCAAAAACAGTGGGGGAGCTCAAGAATGCATGGGACAGACACAAGGCAATTCTAGTGGGGGATAGGCGGAAGCAGGCTGTTGGTTAAATAAGATCTGCAGTTTATCCATTAGGTAGGCAAATGGGTAGACTAGGTGGGCCAAGCGGTCCTTATTTGCCATCAAATTCTATGTTCCTCTGTGATGGTAGTTTTGATGTTTCCCATACAAACAAGGGTGAAAAAGAACAAGTCCCTAAGCTGCCGATTTGAATCCAGGCAGCCCAGAGGAACGTTCCGATTGTGTTGCCATTGAGTTGTGCATTTGAGAAAGAGTAATGTGCCCAGGGACTTCCCAGGTTACAGTTGTCTCAGTGGCACAGCTGGTTAGCACAATCAAAATGGTATTCTGGGCAGCCTGGGTTTAAATCCCAGCTGAGGCACTTATTCTTTCTCACCCTTGTCTGTATGTTTCATAAAATATGCACACCACACTCCTGTGTGTTTGTTAGAAGTAAATGTTTGTGTTGCCATTGGGTTGTGCATTTGAGAAAGAGTAAAATGCCCAGGGACATCCTAGGTTCCAGTTGTCTCAGTGGCACAGCTGGTTAGCATGATTGGAACGATATTCTGAGTGGCCTGGGTTCAAGTCCCAGCAGAGGCACTTATCCTTTTTCACCCTTGTTTGTATGTGTTCCATAAAATATGCACACCACACTCCTATGTGATTGTTAGAAGTTTTTATGTTTCCCTATTGTTGCTCCACCCCTCCTTCTTGCCTGTTTGCTAGTGCAATTCTGAGGCACTCTCCCATTTTGACAAAATCAGCCCTCCTGAAGTCCAATGCCTTCACTTTTGTATGGCTTGACTCTATAGCTGAGTTTATCATGAACCACACTGTCTGGTGGTCACTTGTTCCTAGATAGCTAACCACTTCTAGATCAGAGATCCTCTCTCTGTCCTCATATGAGAGTACCAGGTGTAAGATTGTTCCCTCCCAAGTGGGTTCCAACACTAGCAGTCTGAGGCATGCCCCCTGCAGGGCATTGAGAATAGCCCTTCTCTTGGATGTGGCTGCAGCAAAGGTGCTCCAGTTAACATCTGGCATATTCAGGTACCACATCAGCAATATCTCCCCTTTCTCTGCCATCTGAAGGATGCCTTCTATCATTTCCTTGTCCAATTCCTCCCCCTGAGACCGAGGTCTGTATACAACCTCGTACGGATTGTAGTGACATTTCCAGTCTCGAGGGTGACCCACAGGGCCTCCTCTCCTCCCTGTTTACTCTTTAGTTCCATTGCTTTAGATTGATAAATAGATAGATAGATAGATAGATAGATAGATAGATAGATAGATAGATACATACATACATACATACATACATACATACATACATACATACATAAAAATATTTATTTTTTGACAGGAGTTAACTATTAGGCCTGTTAGGCCATATTTACAATGTTGTCCTGTGTAGAGAGTGGTTTCAAAGTATAAATCTTAACAAGGTTTCATACAAATATACATATAACATGTACAACAGAACAAACAAGTAACATCAATTACAAACTGCAAAAAAATTGCTTTAGTATTAAAATAATACTGTATGAGCTGAAATAAAACACACAGAAATATGTAACAAAATACAAGCTGACTGCAAATGGTAATTTCGCAGAGTACACAAGCATTTGTTCTATGGCCCTGAATACTGGCAATTTGCTCTTCACATTGGAATCAATCTTCTCTTAAAATGGCCCAGACTACTGGCATTTCTAGCTTCCAATTTTAGTTCATTCCAGATCTTAAGTAGGTAATACCTCCTTTGCATCTGCCTCTATCGATTTTTCACTAATGGTATCTTCAAACCACTGTTTTGAATAATCCTCAGAGGATATTTATTTACAGACATAAGGACATATGGTGTTACGTTTCCTTCCCTAAATTTCATAAATGCTCTTTGCCTCAACCTTTTCTTTCTCCGTGTCTCCATTGTCTCCCAATTTAATTTCTGTAATATGATGCAGTGATGAGTATTTATATGACATTGTAAAACATACCTAGCTATCTTGTAATATACTTTGTTTAAGTTCTCCGTGGTTGTTTTAGTCATGTGATGGTAAATCAAGCTCCCATATTCCAGTACTGGCATTAAAAGTTGTATCGCGACTTCATTCCTGTCCTCTTTTGCCAAAAATGAGGTCTTTCTTCTGATGATCCCCAATCTAATATTCACTTTCTTTACTGTACTTTCTACATGGTTGCCAAAGATTAAATTACAATCCAAGAGTACCCCCAAGTATTTATATTGGGAAAAAAACTCCACTTTGGTTCTATCTGATGTGATTATGTGTAGTTCCAAACTTTGTGATTTTTACATTTTTTGATTCAAACAGCATAACTTGATTTTTTTTTCTTACTTAAAACAATTTTAGAAGTAAGCAACCAGTACTGCAAACAATCAACATCTGATTGCAATTTATATTGCAGTTCTGTTATGGTATGGGCTCTGGCAATCAGAGCCTTATCATCAGCGTACAAAAATATTTGTGATTGATCAATCACTCGTAGAATTGGATTTACATAAATTAGGAACATAAGGGGGCCCAGGATCGAGCCCTGGGGTACACCCCTATATGTTCCTTCCTTCTCAGACAAAAAGTCCCCCACACTAACTTGCTGTGTGCGCACCATCAAATATGACAATATCCAAGTGTTAACAGATTGTGACATTCCTGCTCAAGTAAACCTATCCAACAGGACACTGTAATGTACCAGGTGTCAGCGTGGCTCAGTTGGTAGCACATCCGTCTCTGGACCAGAAGGTCATGGGTTCTCGTCTCACACCGGGATTGGACTTGCACCTAAAAATTGCTGTCATCCAAGTGCAGTATTGGGGTGTGCCGTCCTTCGTATGAGATGTTAAACTGAGGTCCCTTCTGCCCATCCTGCTGTTGTCCTGGTGGGTGTCCAGGCGGAAGTAAAAGAACCCAGGGCACTCTTCGCAAAGAGCAGGGAACATTCCTGGTGTCCTGGCCAACATTCCCCTTTCCATAAACTGGTTCATGCAATTATCCAGGCTGTGTGTGGGTGATGATGTGCGATATGGCTGCCACCACACATTCAGTCACTTCACTACCAGTCTAGCATTGCTTGTACAGTGCTTTGTGATACTGTGTATGAAAACACTATATAAATGCTAATTCTTCTTCTTCTACCACATCAAAGGCTTTGGAGAGGTTGATGAACACTGCTCCCAGAGACTCCTCTGCTCCAGTCCACTAGAAAAATGTATCGAGGAAGTCTGCGAGAGTGAAGTCCATTGACCACCTCGCTCTAAACAGTGCCTGACAATCCGATAGCAAATTGTAGTTGTTTAGAAAGTCTCGTATTTGGTTTGAAACCAGTTTCTTAAAAAACTTTTGAAAGTATGGACAACAAAGCAATCGGCTGATAGTTTGTCAGAATGTCTTGGTCACCCCCTTGAAACATAGGTATTATTTTGGAATTTTTCAACACTCTGGGTAAACGTTTTGCTGTAGGCTAAGGTTAAATAAGTTAGTCAAGATTGGGGTTATCTGCTTAACAGTATCATTAAGGAACTGAGATTCTACCTGGTCCAATCCAGTGGCTTTTCGTGTATTTAGTTTATATATTTGTTTTTGAACCTCCTTGTGTTTAATTTTCCTAAAATAAAACTATGGTGCTTTCCCTCTGTCTTTACCAAGAATAGTTTGAGGAGCAACAAAGGCCTCCTTTTTAATTGTAACATCCAGATCACGAAGTGTGCAAAACTAATGATTTAAATTTCTTGCAATTTGATGCCATTTAAATTCTGTACCATCTGTACACTATGTTAATATATCCAGGTCCTGATTTAGCTTCCCTTCTAGTTGCTTTATTAACTTCCAATAATGAGCAGGATTTTCTGTTTGTTCTATTTTTTTTTTTTTGAAGTACCTTTTCCTGGCTTTTTTAATCAGGCTTTTGCACTTATTTCTTGCTGTTTTAAACATTTCCCAGTCTGAGGGTCTTAGGGTATGATTTGACCTTTTCCATAATCTATCTGTCCATCTAATCTGTTTTTGTATTTTATCATCTATTTGCGGATGATTAATTTTTCTTTCCTTTATTTGTTTAAAAGGAGCATTTACATTGCAAATATCTGTAAAGATGTCAGTGAATTCTCTAACAGCCAAATCAACATCGGGAATGAGATTTATTCGGTCCCAATTTACATTTTCCAGATGATGTTGAAACCTTGTCCAATTAAACTTTTTATAATCCCTAATATATTTTACTTTTGGTGGATCTGGTTGTCTATATTTCCCCTCTATCTCATGCTCAATGTAGCAATGATCCCCTAAATTAGGAGCACCCACCTTAACATTTTGTGGGTGTAAACCTGCAGTCACAAATATTAGGTCTAAAATATTCCCATAACTCTGATGCTGACTTTTCCACATAGGTGTTTCTATAATCTGTGTTAGTCCCAAAGGTTGCAGTTCCATATTCAGTTTTGGCCCCTTGCTGCACCCCAGGTGCAACTGAAATTGCCTAAGAGCACTATGTCCTGTTGTTCTGATATAGCTGTTAGTTTTAATGCTAACTGTTCAAATGCTTTAAGTTTAACTTTGGAATGTGAATAGATGACTCCAACACATAATTTTAACCTAAGAACATCTACCAAAACTAGCTCTATACCCTCTATATTACCAGAAATCTTTTGTTTTGTTTGCCCCAAACTATCCTTAATACACACAACCACCCCCCCCACCTCCATGTGATCTATCATAACATTATAACGTGTAGTCTTTAACAGCTATCTCAGAGTCTGGATGATTTTTTGTAAGCCATGTTTCCAGAATACCAACCACATCGTAAACACCTGTATGAATCTAATGTTTAAAGAGGGCCTGTTTACCTACCAAACTTCTCGCATTATCATGTGCTAGTCAAATAATGTTTGATTGTTGAATGGGGCCTGGATTTAATTCAATTTCTCCACTTACCATTATTAAAATTACAATAAGTGACATACCCCTGTTAAGATCAATACCTGCAGGCCCACAACCCAAATGTGTCCAATTAGTACTCCTAAGTGGTCCTAACTGATGTTTATTCCACCTACTTAATTTATTTATTTATTCTCTTATTTATATTTTCCACTTTACTAAGTAGATTGGATTTTAGGCCTGCAAGTAGAGATGACAGCAGGCAACATCCACTTCCACTGTATTCTTTGTTTGACAGATTACACCCTTTAGTAATAAGAAAGATTGGTAATCCAAACCAAAAGCAAGGATTGCACATTCTGGTCACCAAGATGCAGATATCAGCTCACTAAACCACAAATAAGTTTACTAAAATTACCCCAAAAATAAATGTAATAAACAAAACCCAATGTAAGCCTAAAAAAAAGCTTGCAAGAAGACTATTTAATTCATTATCTAGAATTATTATATATTAGAATACACCAGAAACAAGTAAGAGCTTTCTAAGCTAGCTATTTAATTCACTACCTAAATGCTGGTTCCTGACCAATAACCTAACCGTTTTTTTGATACATTATAAAACAGCTACTAGGTTTACTACTTGTGCACTGAAGTAATCATTAAAAAAAGCCACAATTTTTATTTGACACAATCAACTAGAATACATTTGAAACAATCTTATAAAACTGTTCCAATTTATTCATACTACAGTCAACTGTAGTAGATATAAATTCATCAACACAGACTTAAAAAAACTGAAAATTCAGGATGTTATCTATTAGAGAGGACTAAGTAGCTAATGCAATTTAAATAAACCCATTTCAAAAACAGCAGCAAAGTTAAGATAGCATTTTAAAACTAACAATTTGCATCTATCATAGAGTGTTCACACCCATTAATGCAAATTTTACAGACCATACACAGGCAGAGGCTTCCATGAACATTGGGAGGGGAGTGCATGTTTCTCTCTTAAGTTTATTACTATGAGTGGCGAATTGTGCCACTCATGCGTGGGTGCTAATGCTTGTGCATAGCAAGTGGCATGGAGTTTAAATAGCAGGCAATCCAGCCTACATTGCTCCTGAATGGCTATGCCCAAACCTGTCCCATATCTCACTCTTTTCACTGGGAAATGTCAATTGTTTTGATCCCTTCCCTTATACAAAGAGCCGCTCCTCCTCTTCTGTCCTCCTGTCCTCCTGTCCCTCCTGTAAATTGTGTACCCAGGTATGATGACACCCCAGTTGTGGTTCTCTGTGTACCATGTTTCTGTGACTGCCACAATCTCCAGGTGTCCCTTTTCCATCAAGGCCACCAGTTCAGGGAGCTTGTTACCTTGACTACAGGCATTGGTACTCATTACCTTCCAATTTTTGATGGTCTTACCCCTTTTTGCCCCATCCCAGTCCTTACTGTCTTTGTCTTTTTCTCTATTTACCCCTGCCCTTCTCCCTATTGACTTCTCTATCTTGTTATTTACCTCACTAACTGCCCTGATTTTCTTTTTGGGGGGGGCTAGGATTTCCCTTCTCCTTTGTAATTTCTTCCCTCTTGACTTGTTTAAATGCTTGCCAATGAAGCATTTAAACCTATCACCTAGGATCCCGGTTCCCCTCCAGGACAGACGCAGACCATTGCACCAGTTTAAGCTTGCATCCCTCCAGGTGGACCCCCAGTCCCCAGTGAAGCCAAAACCCTGAGCTCTGCACCAGTTTTTCAACCACTGATTGAATCCCATGGTGCAGAATACCCTAGAATGACCCATACCATAGACAGTCAGCACCTCCGAGAAGGTTACCGTGTGTGCGCTACTTGTCCAAGGCCCCTCCCCAACTCCACAAACTCCTCCTGCACTGCTCTGATCCCTTTCCCAGGTAGGTAATTTGTCCCTAGGTGGACAATTACACTCAGCTCCCTCCCCTGTGTACCTGCTCCCACAATCCTGAGGATTCACTCCCTATCCCTCCAAGGCATGGTGCCACACAGGCACCTTACTTCCTTCTCACCTTTGTCCCCCAGTTCTACCCTCCTAACAATGGAGTCCCCCACCAGGAGTTGTTTCCTTCCCCTTTGGGGTCCCATGCCACCCTCCTGTGGGTCTTCTTTGTGGAGGTTCCCAACATCCTCCTTGGTCTCCACTGCAGGTGTCTCCATAGAGGAACCACACTGTGCCAGAATGGCATATGAATTGTGAAGAGGTACAACTGGAGGGATGTACCTCTGTTCCACCACCCTCATCCTCCCTGAGCCCACTGTGGTCCAATCACACCTCTTTCTTGGCAACCTCTGAGGCAGTGGTAGTGGTCCTGGTGGCCCTTGAGTGGGAAAGGAGGTCCCCTGAATCCTGGCCAACTCAGCCTGGAGATGAGCAATCTCCTTCCTCAGTCCAGAGAGGTGCCTGCAGATGGGACAACTCTGCATCCTCCAGAACATTTCCTGGAAGATTGCTGCTCCACAGCCACTGTACCACTCCCATCATGTCTTATTTGTGGCCCCTTAACTGTTGTTTTGCATACTTACTCTTTCCTCTCTCTGTTTATTTTATTTATTTTTTTATATTTTTTTTTTCCTACTTTCCTACTGACTCCGTGCCCTTAAAGTTCCTGATCTTCCTTTTCAGGGGCAGTAAGTTCCTATATTCCTCAGTAGTGTCCTTACTTGTTCAGAGTCAGACCTCCAGCAGCTGGGGGGGATGGACAACTACTCTTTTCCATCTAGGATGGTGAGTCTTTTGTGCCTCTGTGATCACTCCCTTCCTGCTCCCACACAGGAAGTTCCTGTTGTCAATCAAATCCTATGCCTATAAAAGTAGATGCAAGTCTCTCACTTAAAGATGGGGTGGGAGGGCGCAAACACACAACAGCTGTAGACAGATTCTTTCTGTGTATAAAAAGTGTATTCTTTATTTACATTCAGCCCATAACCTCGACGTTTCACCAAACAAAGTTGGCTTAGCCGGCCTGGTGGCACTGAGGGTTGAGGCGTTGGACACCACACCTCGTACCACGCCGGCGACCCGGGTTCGGGAGCGAGCCCGGGTCGACGGGGGTTGGCAGGGAGGAAGAAGGATCAAGAGCCCAACGGCCGTTTCTGTTGATACCACCACCTGTTGGGGAAGCTCAGGGTGGTCGGTGTGAAGGAGAGTCGGTTGTGAAAAAGGGAGAAGATGTTGGCAGAGGGCTGGCTTCAATGTGCACTTCCACGCACGCTGGCAGCCTTGCGCCTCATTGCACACTGACGTCAGGGTAAGCAGGAGGAAAAAAAGTCCCTCAGCCTGCCTGGATGACGTCTCTTGGGGGGCCAGTCTCACCACCCGCCGACAGAATAGGGCAGACTCCACTGTACAGCTCGCTGAAAGGACAAGAGGAAGGTAAGGGGGGACCTCTCCTCGCCCCGCCTGGGGGGTAATCTGAACCATCAAGGTGGTCTGATGGCAGTGGGTGTGGTACTCTAGGGGCAGACCCAGGGGTCGGTCGGGAAGGGGGGGTGGTACTCCATGGGGGACCGAAGGAGTGGAAGGATGAGGGAAGGAAAAATAGGAGGGGAAAATAATAAGTAGAAAACAAAGTTGGCTTCATCAAGAGACACCTTTAAATCCCTTAAAAGCATGCAAAACTACAAATACCAGTGATCTGTACTCATAAATAGTTTATGACAGCAATATGTGATAAATCTCCTGTTTAAGACACTATCTGCCACTCACTTTGCATAAAGCAAACCAAACTTAGTGTGCTGGAACGTGCAGAACATGGAATGTCCCCTCCCTTCTAGCTGGCCTGCCCTCAAGGACACACTCTCCAGAGGGGCTCCGAGCCGCCAGCGGGCGGGCGGCCACCAAATAGCCGAAAAGGGAACCAGGAGGCCGGGGGAGAAAGCCAGAAAGGTATGGGAAAGCCGCAAAATTTTTGCCCGCCCTCCCACCTCCCCTTCAGGGTGTTTTTATACACACCTTCCCGCCAAATCTCATCCCTGCCCATAGCTATTCTCCCAGCCAATTCCCGAGCTCATTTTTCACATCATCTTACTTTCTTTAACCCTCCCACCCTCCACCATGCTACTGCACCTACTACTGCTGCTTTGCTTCTCACCTTCCTTAGATCCAGATGAGATAACTGTTGAACCCATACTAAGGTGCTTAGGTGACCACTCAACACTGCCCCCTCACTGTCCCCAGTGGATACCCTAAACTATACATACTTATAATACCGCTTCTGCAATAATCCTTGGGGAATCCCAAAAAAGGCTCACAACCAGTTTGGAACTCCTTTATCCCCTGCTACCATACTGGCACTACAATTACCCCTACGCCTGTCCATTAAGCTGGCAATCTATGATAATCTCGATAACCATGCAGCAGGATCATCAGCCACTATATATTGGATCCCAAGAAAGAAGAAAACTGCCTGACTGCCCACTACTCCTATCACTTGGTGCCCCTCATCAGTTAATCTTCTTCTGCTGGTCTGTGTTGGCACTGTGGAAATCAACCCTGGACCCACTGAAAGCTCGATCTCTCCAACTGACCTAACCTCCATAAATGGACTGAGTTTCTTCACTTCAATGCCTGCAGCCTCCTAAAAGTTCTCTCAATACAGGCCTGGTTGCACACACCCTACCGGACTGTCTGGTTATATCTGAAACATGGCTCAAATCTGCAACAAAGATAGTGAAATAAACCTTCCCAACTATCAGCTCTTCAGATCTGACCGCTCATCCAGGGGCGGTGGGTAGCCATCTATGTCAAAGCAAATATCTCGCATCCTGCCTCAATTCTACATCTCAACCAAAGGAATTCGAATGCTTGTCTATTAAAATAACCCTTCCCACACATCTTCCTTTCTCAACTGGTTGGTTGCTATAGGCCCCCTCTGCAGGCCTCAAACTCCTATCCCATTTAGGATCCATACTAATCTGGGTCCTGAAGACACCATCATCTTAGGAGACATGAACTTAAATTGGCTGACTAATGCATCTGCACCCTGGTAACCTTCTGTGACACCTATGGTTTCTCTCAATTAATCAAAGAACCAACAAGGATCAACCAAAGAATACTTCAACAGCACACTCTGGATATTATATTGGTAAATAAACCTCATCATTATCCCTATGCAGGAGTACTTCTCAGTGACATAAGTGACCACTGTCCCATAGCTGCCATTAGATCAACAATCAAGCCACCCAATCCTGCAAAATTCCTCCCACGAAGGTCAAAAAAGAACTTTAATATTACAGGATATCTCCATGATCTGTGCCACACCACACGTTGGCAAGAATTCTATCTCACAGCCTCAATAGAGTCAGCTCTTCAAATCTTAAATGATATAATCATAAGTGCCCTCAATTACATGCACCCCTCACCAGTGTCAGAACCAAACTCAAATCCTGTCGCTGGTTCTCTGCCGACCTTAAATCCGACTGCTTGCCAGAGACAAACTCTGGAAAAGGGCAAGAAAGACAAAGGACCCAAAATGACTGGCTCCAATTCAGAAAAGCCAGAAACTCCTGCACAAAACAAGTAAGAAAAGCCAAGGCAACCTTCTACATAGCTGAACTAGATGCCTCTATAACAACCCTTCCAGGTTCTGGGGTACCATAAAGGGCATCCTAGGTCAAACCTCTACCCCTGTCTTACCATCCAAAATTCAATTAAATAATATTGAAATCACCGACAAGCAAAATATCTTGAATGCCTTCAATGACCATTTCACTACAGCTGGCCTGGCTTTCGACTCCTCTCCTGCAAACCTATTAAGATCATCTCTAAACCTACAATCTACTGAGAATCAAAAGGTTGCTTCCACATTCTCATTCAAACCAATATTGTTCAAAGATGTAGAAGACCTCCTACTCCAACTAGATACCACCAAAAGCGCAGGTGCAGACTCCTGGATCCCTACTTTAAAAGTAGCACTGTATGCCTTAACCGCCTCACCCATCTCTTCAATCTATCACTTGTCACTTGTACGATCCCTCAATATGGAAAAACAGCTCAAGTGTTTCCACTACTTAAGGCAGGTGATCCCATGGACCTCAATAATTATAGGCCCATCTCCATCTTACCAATACTATCCAAGATGCTTGAGAAGCTGGTAAACTCTCAGTTAACTGCCTACCTTGATACCAACAATCTCCTAAATCCAGCTCAATCTGGGTTTAGATCTATGCATAGCACCATCTCTGCTCTAGCAAAAGTCACAAATGACTGGCAGACTGCCCTAGACAAAAGAATAATACCTGTGCTGTGTTTCTGGATCTAAGCAAAGCCTTTGACACTGTGGATCATGATCTCAATCACCTCACTAAACTCCATAGGCCTTGACTCACTCTCCATTAAATGGTTCAGATGCTATCTCTCTGGAAGGCTACAACTGGTAAAGAATGATGGTGATCTATCTACCCTAAGCCACTCCTAAGAGGTGTACCACAAGGCTCCATCCTGGGTCCCATCCTTTTGCCATCTACATCAACAATATTGACTCCAATCTCTCTTTCTAATATCCACCTTTTGCAGATGACACTGTACTTTATGTGAGCGATCCTCACCATCAAAAGCCTCTGAGCTCCTACAGTCTCAATTCTCCTCCTCCAGCATAACCTATTAAAAAGAAATTATTACTAAATGCTAAGAAAACTAAGCTATGTTCTTTGCCCACAAGAACTGTTCTTCCACTATCCCATCATTCACCCTCCACAACTCTCTACCATCCTTGGTGAAAATCTGAAATATGTTGACAAATTCAAATACCTAGGAGTATGGATAGACAATAAACTAGACTATACTACCCACGTTGAAGAGCTCCTGAAAAAGCTAAGACAAAGACTTGATCTATTCTACAGAATCAAACACTACCTGACCAAAGATTCCAAACAAAGATTAATCCTTGCATCATTCATGTCCCTCATTGATTATGCTGACTTCCTCTATGGTCATTGCTCCCTCTCCCATCTAAACAAACTAGACACCCTGTATCATAGAGCTATTAGATTCATTACTGACCTTCCTCTAGCACCCATCATTGCTCTCTACAATGCAGTCAGCTGGACATCCCTGCAACATAGAAGAAGAAAAATGCTGCTATCTGGATCTACAAAGCTCTGACAAACAAACTCCTTCCTACATCTCAGATTGCTTCAGCCAGATCACATCCAGGCCTCTACACCTTGAGGATCAACAAACTGATCCTGCTGAAGATTCCTATCACCTGCACCCGATATGGAAGAGCTGCAATCAGTTATTCCTGGCACTTATCTGGAATTCTATCCAAAAGACCCTGAAATGGAAACACTGATCCCCTTACATCCTTCAAAAGCTGTACACCAGCCTAATCCCTGATTCTTGCAATTGCTTCCACAAGGCCTAGTCCTCCCACATCCCCACCCCCACACCCTCTCACTCCCTCATCCCCCTTCTAAATCTCCTCCCTATTCTTCTATCATTGCCTGGTCCTTTCCACATCAAACCTCAAACATATATGCCCACCCATGTACCATTATCCAAGCCTTATCCCACCAGACTGTTTGTTTCTCACCTTTAATAGGTTTTTGGTTTACTGTCCTTTGCCTTGTATATATGTAAATAATTGTACATCTATCTCACTCATAAATGTTTGTATTTGTGCTATTTCAATATCATGTTTTTGTATACACTCTGTAACCTTTTTTGTTATGACCACTCAGGTCCATCTTGTAAATGAGCTATGCTCAATGATGTTCGCCTGAATAAATAAAGATTTTGATTGATTTTGATTGATTGAATTTGGGAGAATATTTAAACCTTTTATGTAGTTTTCTGATTAGAGCAGTATGTGAACAATTAGCAGGATTTTTATGTGTGAAGGAACTGGATTGGTTTAAGCAAGTAACCACGGGGGTGGGGCAAGTGGAACAGAATATTAGTTGTAACTTAAAGAGAGTAGTAAAAGAAAAGAAATGAAACATATCAGGACACATGTTGGTGCCTGAGCTGCAGGGTAAATGAAATCCTGTACTAGTCATATATTTACAGGTACTTAAAGCTATATTTTATCCGCACAGCAACCATTTTGAGGGGCTAAAGAATAAGCAGGCATTTTTATGCAAACAGCACTTTGGAGCTGAAATAAACAACTTGAAAGAACATAAGGTAATTTAGAATGTTAAAATTAAAACAAAACATAATGGCTAATTTGGAAACACTGCTAGTATAAGGAAACCAGGGAGGTTTTAAATAGTAATGTATGGGGTGTGTTTTGACAAATGCATTTCACGTAGAGATGATATTTAATTAACAAGGAGAGGGGTGGGGGTGATTTTATTAATTGAAATTTAAGTAACTACTTAGCACATATAGGGCATGATGGGATTTATCAAACCTGGTTATGATTTCATAAGTGTCTTAATATCATTAATGTGCATAGAGGTGAACTGAAAAATGTATAAGAATTCAGCAAATAATCTATTTTTATATGTCTGCTTGAAGGAATAAAAGAAATTTCTGGATTGTGAAAGGAAGCAGAAGAGCACTTTGGTTTGCCTTATGCAAAGTGAGTGGCAGATAGTGTCTTAAACAGAGGAGATTTATCACATATTGCTGTCATAAACAATGTATGTGTACAGATCACTGATATTTGCATTTTTGTATGCGTGTAAGGATTTAATGGCATCTCCTGATGAAATCAACTTTGTTAGGTGAAACTTTGAGGTTATGGGCTGAATGTAAATAAAGAATAAACTTTTTATACACAAAAAGAATCTCTTCTACAGGTGTTGTGTGTTTGCGCCCTCCCACCCCGTCTTTAAGTGAAAGACTTGCGTTTAATTGAACACATCAGGAGTGGCTGCAGTACTGATTTATTCATACAAGAATCATTACCCATGGACCTTCTGGATATTTCTGGAACTCTTGTGGTCCCTATAAAAGTAGAACCGGCTATGGGTGGAGGGGCGGGATGGAGGGCAATATAGTCCCAATAAAGTTCTAACAGCAGCTCCTTCCTCTTGCTGTTCTCTGTCACAGTCTATCTAGGTCAGTTTTTAAATGCAAACACCTGGCTTCCTTCTCTCTAAGCCACTCCCCCTAAATCACAGTTTCTTTTTTACCTAGTTAACTGTACAGATAACAATCCCTTCACCCAACTCAAACACACTTTTTTTTTGGTTTTACCCTTAATTGAAGTTCCCAGTAGAAGAGTTCTAGTTCTTTAGTCCAGTAGAGTAGTAAAGTTCTAACAGCAGCTCCTTCCTCTTGCTGTTCTCCCCCTATCCCTCCTCTCCTCCAGTGAATACATATTCATCTCTCCCAGCCTGTCTGTGTAGGACTTGCTCTCGAATCCCTGGATCATCTTTGTGCCTCTTTGCTGCACCCCTCCAACAATCTGATGTCCTTCTTCAGGAATGGGTGCCAGTACTGCATGCAGTACTACTGGTGGCACCTGACCAATGACCTATACAGGGGAAAGATAACCTTCCTCCTTCTGTAGGAGATCCCGTTTGCATTATACCCCAGCATTTAATTGTCTTTTGCTGCCGCCTTCCTGCACAAAGCAGTTGTTCATGCTCCCTGTAATGATCACTCTGAGGTCCTTCTCCTCTGTGGAGCTCCCCAATTGTACCCCGTTCAAGTTATAATCCCTCCCCTGATTCCTGGCTCCAAAGTGATGAACCTTGCACTTCTTGGCACTCAACCCCAACTGCCATGTTTCACCCACTCTTGCAACTTAGTGAGGACCTCCTGCAACCTCTTCCACTCCTCTGCATCAGCAACCACAGCTCCATCTTGGTATTATCAGTAAACAGACCTATCTTGCTCCAGATCCATGTGAGATACCTGCAATAAAAATCTCAAACAGCACCATTAGTCCCAGTACCGATTCCTGTGGTACTACACTCGTCACCAGTCTCAGTGACAAGAGATCCCCCCACCATCCTTTACTGCCTTCCCTTTAGCCAGTGTGTGATTCATTTCACCATTTTTGGTCCTGTCCCCCTGAGGAAGACAATACTATTGGTGGAAGCGCTGGTGGAGATAACTTGATTGTGGGCTTGCCGCATTATAGGAGCAAAACGATTTGTTAAAATTGAAGCCTTTTCAAAATAAAACCTTGGATTGAATTGATATTGCCTTTGGTTTCAATTGCACTTGGAGTGCAGGACTATCTTTGTTTATTGATTTTGTATGCAGTAGGGATTAGCAACCCCTTCAGTCCTGCACCCAGCTCTACTTTTGCTGAGCACATGGCATTTTGGAGCTTGGATTCAGCTCCCTTAATGCCTTGGTCACCCTGACCAGTCTGGCAACCTCCCTGGACTTCTCCATGTATGTATCCCTATCTTCACCCCTCCCTGATTTCCTGTACTTTCAAAATGCTGCCCTCTTGGCCCTCACCACTTCCATAACCTCCTGTGTCAGACAGCTGGGTTTCTTTGCCCTTCCCTTCTTACTTTTCTTCTTAGTGCAAGACTCCATAGCCTCCACCACCCCTTCATTTATAATGTTCCATTTCTGGTCTGCATCCATGTGAGGTTGTATACCTGCCAGGTACCTGCCCCAAATTTTCCCCATCTTCTTAAAGTCTGCCCCCACTGAACTCAATCACTCTTGAACCTGTGCTCCCCATTTCCCTCCCCATGTTGAGTGTGAACTACACTGAATAGTGACCACTCCCAGCTAGTGGTTCCTCCACTTCAAGATTCCTTATAGCTTCCCCGTTATCTAGTACAAGTTTTAGAGTCCTTTCTATCCAAGTCAGACCTGGACCAGCTGTGTCAGGAAGCTGCCTTGAAATGCTTCTAACAGGATCCACTCTCTTGCACTCATGGTGGATGGGGTGCATCACTCCTCCCCAATAGGTTGAAGTCCCCCAACACCACTGTGCTCCCCTTCCTGCAGATCTTCCTAATTTGCTCAGCTAATTCCCTATCCAGGTCACTCCCCTGAGCTGGTGGCCGGTACACCACCCCCATTCTCAGTGTCCTATTCTTTGCACCTTGGAATTGCATCCGTTATGCTTCTGTTCTCCCCTCCTCCCCTTCCTCCCTTACGCACTCTATCACCTCCATTACATAGATTGCCACTCCCCCTACAATTTCCCTTTGCCCTGTCTTTTTTGACTAACCTGAACCCTAGTATCATCATATGCCATTCCTGGTACTGGGTGGCCCACGTTTCCATGATGGCTGCAACGTCTACACCCTCCACTACCAAGAGATCCTATAACTCTGTTGTTCTATTCCTTATGCTTCTTGCATTCAGTAACACCACCTTCCAGCCTGCCTCATCCCTTTCTCTACTCCTATTTGTCTCCCATATATCCCTTCCTGTGCCCATTCCCCACTGTCTTTACCCATAACTAGGGAGGTGAGCTCACTAGGCTCCCTTTTCTGGACCCCTTTCCCATCAGCAGTCCTCTTGCCACCCCCTTTCCTTGTTTAAATCCACCTTTGTTGATATATACCCCTCTGTTCCCCATTTTAGTACTCTCTTCCCTGCTCAAATGTAACCTGTGCCCTGCATATACTGTAGGTCACTATAGCCCCAGATCCTGTCCCAGTCTGACACTAATCAATACTCCCTTATATAGCACCAATCCGTCAGCAACTCATTGAACTCTTCTATCATTTTTTCCTCATTGTACTCGCACATGGTACCTAGAATACCTCAGAGAATGCCACCGACCCCCCCACACCTCCTCACATTGCCAGCCCAAATCCTTGAACTTCACATTTACCACCTCTAGCATCGCCCCCACCAAGTCATTAGTACCCACATGCATCACTACATGAGGTTTTGTCCTCCCTTTCCATGAGCACTTGAGAAGTGCCTGACCCACCTTGCCCACAGTCAGCCCCGGAATAGCCTCAACCAAGATATGACTGTGCCTTTCTCCATTTCTGCCCCATCTGACCCCTTTCAGTAAAGAATTCCCTAGCACTAGTTACCACATCTTCTTGTTCTGCACCCCCACCTTCTGTTTTCACTGTCCACAATTCCAGAGTATTCACTGCCCTGCTCCTTACTTCTTTTATTTTACCAGGAGAGACACACTAAGCTGACGCTTGCTTACAAGTGTGAACTGGGAGCACAAGGAAGGTAAGTGACTGCCTCAGGGTCACACAGTATGCAAGTGAGGACTGTGGGATTCAAACCTAGGTCTCCAGGATTGCAGTTCAGAGCCATAAACCACTGCACTATGCTGCTGCTTCCTTATACCCTCCTTATGCTAATTACCTCTAGCCACACCATTTGTGATTCTTACATCTCCCCCATATCCACCTCTCCCTTCACTTCTACTCTGCTCTTCCCTTCCGCCTTCTTCCTTTCCCAGCCTGACTTCTGACTCCTGAGCCTTCGCTACCCTTCTCCTCCCCCCCAGTCTTTGACACCTCCCCAACCACCTCCGATGCCAACACTGCAAACTTATTACTTGCTACCCCCGCAGTGGTGCCCATCTCCTCCTTCCCCTGTCCTGAGCCTTCCCTCCACTTACTGCCCCTCTGTTCACCTTACCCTAATCCCTCCTTCCTACATTCTCACAGGATTTAGCCCTGCTGTTCCTCTTCTGCTTCACCCAGCTACTCCTCTTTGGGACTCCTCCTGCCCCAGCCCCATCCCCCCTCCCTCACCCTGCCCAGTTCCTTCCAGAACAACTGTACCTCCTCTTCCAGTCTGCTCAGCCTGTAAAAAATTGTACAACCCCCCAGTTTCCATAGTATATTCATCCTAACAGCCACCCCACAACCATTGCACCCCACTACCCTCCCTGTGCCTGCTACCCTCACTCCATGGTTCCCCCTATTCCAACCACTATCCCAATGTATCCAGCCACCCTTATTCATGCCCCTCCACCCCAGTGCAATCCCCCCATAATGCCACATTTTTCTTCTCTCAATTATTCACACTTAACTTAAACAATAGCCTCTTTCATATTGCACAGTCTGTACAGCAGCAGCTGGATACCATATGTGACCCTACTAGCTTGCTTCTGAGTCCTTCTTTACCCTATTGATTCCAAGCTTGCTATCTCAATAACTCTAGTTAACACATTTATACATGGCCTTGTTAGTTTGGACTTTAAACTTTCAACTTTAAATAGACAGTTATCCCTCCTTAACTCAAACTTGTCAGTTTCACTTTCCAACTTGCAATTTTAAAACATTTAAACCTTAAAATTCAACTAGTAAAAACTGAGTATCTGAACTTTTCACCACCTATTAGCTTTAAGAGTTAGCTCATATGGAAAGTTAGCAGCTCCCCAAGCTCCTCCCTCACAGTCTTCAAGCCCAACCAGCAGTGACTTTCAGTATTTAAGAAAGGCTGGAGAAGGGGGTGGGTGGGCAGCTTTTTTCAATCCATCTAGCCACAATCCCCAGAGAAGCCAGCAACTGTTAAAGAAAGATTTAAACTAGATTCAAAATCCACTAACAAAACTTACAAAAAAAAAAGCTCAGAGATAAATAAATTTACAGAGACAAATTCACCTCATATTCAGACTCCCCTCTTACCTCTTCCCACATCAATTAGAACGAACAGACAATGCCTCTGTGAACTTTTAAACAGAGATTCAGACTAAAATCCAAAGAAACTGGATTGGCTGCTCTGTTACTGGGCAAATAATCCCCTTCCCCAGCTGCAGACAAGCCAGCAACTCTTAAAGATTTAATCTAAATAGGTTCCATCCAGTCACAGTCTCCAGACAAGACAGCAACTGTTAAAGGAAAACTGCACCCTCATATCTTCTAAATATTATTTGTTTCCATGTCAACAGACAACTCTTTTCATGTAGTTGTAAAAGATGTATGCAGCTGCTTCAATTAGTTTTCTGACTTTATACTTGGCCCTGTCACACTCCTGGGAAGATCCATTTCGTAATTGTTGAAATCTCATTGTCCCTGAGAGCTGCATTAGCATATGAGAACATGTCAGATCAACTATTTATATCATGTATCTCTATGCTAAAATAACAAATACCCTGCAGAAACTTTTGGGAACGTTATAAACCGAATGGAGTTTAAAGGGAAAAACCACTGCATTACAATTCAGTTATCTTGTAAAATTCTCTGAAGGTAAATGTGGTATTTCACATCTTCTTGCAGCTTGGTTCTTTTAAAACTACTTAAGCAGACAGGCATACTGGGGATTTTAAAGGTCGATTACACATCACATTCTCACATGCTAATGCAGCTCTCAAGGACAATGAGATTTCAACTACCATGAAATGGACCCTCCCAGGAGAGTGACAGGGCCTAGTATGAAATTTGAAAACTAACTGAAGCAGTTGCATACATCTTTAACAGCTACATGAAAAGAGCTGTCTGTTGACATGGAAGCAAATGACATTTAGAAGATATGAGGGTGTAGTTTTCCTTTAAAGAAAGATTTAATTTAAAGTCAAAAACCACCAGCAAAACTTACAAAAAAACTCAGAAATAAACTGTCAGAGACAATTCACCTCATATTCAAACTCCCGTCTTACCTCTTCCCACAGCAAATGTCGATGTTGCTAGGAGGTTCAGCTTTGTTACAACATTTTCTCCATTTGCAAAAGAAGTCCAAAATGTGGTTTGCCAAAACTGGCATTTTCATTTCATTTCATTTTTATTTTTATACTTGTAAATCTGATGAGCAAAATGCCCGTTTTCACAGATGACAGGTTAGATCAGAATTTAAATGAACATTCAGTGCAACTCCCTAGGACAGTTTACAGGCATGGTGCTAATATACTTGTTATTCTCTATCAAAGTAGTCAAGCAATCTCACAGCAACATTCTTGTTTACCTGCCCCATCCAAGAGATTTTTCCCTTATGGTAGGAGCAAATCTTGTAAGGAAATACCCACTATCAAAAGCCTGTTAAAGCAGCAGTACTGGATATCAGGAAGGGATTAGTAAAATCCTGCTTTTTGGCTGGAAGCATGCAGCCATAGTTCCAGTTTCCATATCTGTAAATATTTTTTTTCTATTGATTGTCAGTTTTTTAGATATTTAAAATACATTTTAATTGTTGTGGAGCCACTACAACTATGGCTGGTGCCTAATTTGCAGTCGACCCCCCAATACATTGCATCATGTATTTTGTTTATTTCTGTGGGACCCTGTAATGCACATTCCTACATTCCCATTTTCCCTGTGTTGTGCTGTGAGTCAGGTGCATGCACGGATTGCAGCAAAGGGTTACAGCTCAACATGGTGAGTGGGAGGAATGTAAACAAAAACAAGGAAAAACAGAGAACATAACAGGGTGATAGTACAGTGAAAATGAAAGATTACCAGCAAGTGCTCAAGCTGGCTAAGGGAACAAACTGCTGCAAAAGTTCAGATTTTTTTCATCTAGTACAGTGCAGCCTGCTTATTGCAGAAACCTCTGTGCACAACCAGTTTCTCTAGTATAGCCACTGTCTGACTCATCATTAATAGTGAAATGTTTATTTGCAGTAGCACTGTTAGCCTCTTTTGAGCTCCGTGTATGAAGGCAGTACACAGGCACACTGGTTAGTAAGCACAGTACTGTACTGTATTGACATATGTACTTATTTATTGTTGCTGTTTCTTTAATAGTGGCAGTCTTTTTATATTTAATATTTTTTTTGTTTACATTAGCGGCACCCAAGTGAACTCAACTGTTGAAGGCTAAATGCTGTGCTTGTACAACCAGCAGGTTGGGACAGGATGGGATGCATTGCTTGTGCTTTATTGAACATTTTTTATGATGTAATCTTTTATGCTTGCTTGCTGGGAGTTTGTTGTGCTGTATTGCACCCATTTCATTTTTTCAGTCAAGGACCAGTCAGGGGTTAAGTCCTTGCATTGCTCCATTGATCGACGAAGTGTCAGCAGTGCCACTCGGATGTCCTGTGCAGTTACTTTTGGCTCGTTGGTCATTTCCACATTGTCAGCATCCTCTTCCTCTCCATCCACTGTTGCAATCAAAAGTGAAGAGACCACATATACAATGTCAACCTCCTCGGGTTCGATGGAAATGTTGTCAACTGAGGTGCCATAGCTTCTGAAACTCCTCATCAGTCAGTCAAAGTGGGATGAATTCTTCAATCTCCATTACTAAGGCACTATCTGACATTGCATGACTTAGGTGGGTAAAACCAGTTTAGGCAAAGCAGTGCACAATGGTGTCAGGGGTCACTGAGTCCCAGGCCATACCCACCTGACTAATGGTATTCAGTAAGTTGATTCATTTGACACCTTCGGCAGTTGAGATTTCAGAACTATCAAGGAGCTCAATGGTTTGTGACCTCATAGCCCTAATGTAGAGCTTTTAAATGCATAGATTATGCCTAGGTCTAAAAGCTGAATTAGGCACATAGTGCTGGCAAGCAGAAACAGGAACTCTATGTGTTTAAGCCTGGCACTTATGGATGACCAGAGAAATTGTCAAGCAGCAGGATAATCTTTCTTGGGTGCAGTTTACTATCCCACATTTTTAGCCATTCTTTGAAAGGATAACCGGTCATTCATGCAGACTGGTTGGACTGATACATCACAGGGAGGTGCCATATCCCCCAAAGCAGCATAGCTGGACTGATTTTCCAATCACCATTAACTGGAGTTTGTCAGTTCTAGCCGTGTTGCAGCAGCACAAAACACTGAGCCTCTCTTTTGCCTTCATTGCCCTCAATGGCATCTCATCTTTTTTACTGTCCCTGAACCTACCCTGAAAAAAATAACCCTGTTTCGTAGCAGTTGTAAATGTCCTGGGGTTTGTATTCTGCCAGCAGACTTGGTAGCACTTCTGACAACTACAGCTCTGCACTGGCTAGATCAGCACTTTGTTTTTCTCTGTGGGCTCATATAAATCCAATGTGATGCAACACGTTTCACCTGTGCAGCCAGACCATGGAGGGAACAAAGTCTGTCTTTCCTGATGGAGTGGCAATCTGATCAGATTTCTCTAGGAAAAGTAATCCACTTATTAAAGCATCATGACATCTGGCATTGGCAAACCACCTGAGAAATGGATCTTCAATTTCGCTGTCCTTACCCTCATGCTTTCTCTTCCTCTCAGGATTGTGTTGCTGTGCCATGCCTCAAACACCTTACCATGATTCCTCTGGAGATCAGACAGTGTAGACTTTTGAATGCTGAAACAAACTGACAGCTCACATAAACTGAATTTTAGCATGCTTTGAATTTGATTCATAATCCCCAATTTATGAGCAATGCTCTGGGCACTTCATTTCGGAGGCATAATGTCTAAGTGTCTGTGTGAGTGAGAAGCTACATACACTGAATGCAAACAATAGGATCATGAAATCCTTTTGTCTGCTGTTGTCGCTCCCCTGACAAGAGGCGTAATTAACACCTTGTCATAGGGACAAGTGACGTGGAATGACCGTGAGTAACCTGAGACTTGTCTGTCATGCTGACTCACAGCACTGCTAGAGCTGTCAGCTGTTCAATATAAACAGGTGCCTTAAATAGCAATATCTAGAACTGTTAACATTGATGTTAATGTCAATGGCTTTTGGCAAACAGGAAACGACTAGTAAAAGCAAGTTTCTGGCCTATTGCTATCTGCTGTACATGGGCAGCACTGTACTGCTGCTTTAAGTCTAAGAAAAAGTTAACAACTAGAAATTAAAAGTTTTGTAACTTATGAATCTGAAAGGGTCATTTAGTTTAGTTAGTTTTTGTTGACCGGGTTAGTGCACTAGACAAATCCTGCCTATTTTCAGGCACGACCCAGGGGCAGGGGATACAGATGAATGCCAACTGACCTTGAACCAGATTAAGCTGTTGGTGGTATTTTTAGTGAATGAGGGACATTTGGCCAGGACACCGGGGAATTCCACCTGAACTACCACCAATCCAGGCAGATGGGACCTCGGTTTAACATCTCATCCGAAAGACGGCACCTCAGAAGTGCAGCACCCCTCTCATGCTGCACTACAGTGTCAGTACTGGGATATTAACCCAAGTGCCAGATGTGGGAACTGAACCCACAGCCCTATGATCCTCCAGCCTCAGAGGCGAGTGTGCTACCTACTGAGCCACTAACACTGCTTGCATGGCTGTTGCCAAATGTGGCACCCGCTCCGTGGGGAAAAAGAAGAGCCACTTCCAAATGAGAGTGGATGAACCTGTCAGGGATGTTAAGGATGAGAATAAATATTATAATATAGGAAGGGAAAGTGCAGGGATATGATGGGCTGAGGACCTCAGAATCCCCTGCTATTATCTCAAAACAACAGCACAAGAAGAATGTCCAAGTCCTCTTAACCCTGTCTACTGTAGCTGCATGGATATCATTACCTCACTGATGTAACTTCCAAATCATGCTGAGTTAAAATACCATTTCAAGAATAGCACAGTGAAAACTGCACTTCAAAAACACCATATGCCTTGACAGTGGCACAGGTAGGATAGTACATGTCAGCTACCACTACCCCTGTAGCTGTCAAGGCAGAGTGGAAGATGGAGTCAAGTAGTTGAAAGCAGGGTCAGTCTTTGGGATGTGCCTCCAGGACTAGACCACTAAACATTTTGTCCAGAGCCCCAAACCTTTATTGTGCTGTCTGTGCTGCCCATTTTTGTGCTTCTGCCCAACCCCTCACACTGCCTGTTTATCTCTTTGTCTCCTCTCCCTCTTCTCCAAGCCACTCAGCTCATCTTTGTGGTCCTGAGTCTCCCAGCTCAGTCTGTGACTCCTCTAGTTCCTGATCTCTTTGGTCCTGCTGTTCACTGCCACACTTCTGTCCAGCACCAATCCTGACCAACAGAGGAGCTTTATTTTCCTGATGCTTTCGCTCCTCATACCGTCACCTTGGCAACCATCAACTACAGATTCGGCCAACTTGGAAATAGTGTCTATGGATGATTGAGGGTTTCTGGTTGCCCTAGAGATGGTGGAGTGATACAAGTTACCCAGCAATGAACTAGGAGAATGGAGATGTCTGAGACAGAGAAAGAGAGAGAGAGAGAGAGAAAGAGTGAAAGAGAGTGAGAGAGAGGAGTGCGGGAGTACCTGAAGAAGAGTTGAAGTATCCAGGATTTAGAGGTTCTTCTGGCCAGCCTGCTTGGGTTAGTGAAGACTTTACTAGTGGTGGAGAGTCAGTCGGGACTTGGGAGGAGTCACAGAGTGGGGCTAGGAATGAGGAGGAGTAGAGTACTGGGCCTGGCTCTCTCAGTTAGCAGCAGGGAAGCTCTGTGTGTGTGGTGCCTGTTGTGGTGAGAGTGAGAAAGAGCAATGTTGTTTTTCTGGCCTGGCACTGCAAAGATAGCAGAGCACATGGGGATGAAAGTCACCTAATGGGAGGGAACCAGGGAGGTGGTTTGATGATGGTCTCTTGAGGTCTCAGGAGTGGACTCAACTGGACTCAGGAGAGAGGAGGACTCTTCAAGTTGCAAGGAAGGGAAGGGACAATGTATGAGCCGTGCAGTGGGGTCTCGTCTCTTAGTCAGAGACTGGACTCTTCCATGTTGCATAGCATGGATGGCAGGAGGAAGCAGCTCAGAGGGAGCCCAGATCAGTAAAGCACACAATCACACCATTAATTATGATGGGGATTAGCAAATCATGGCATTGGCACTGTTGTGTGTGTGCCTGTTTGGACTGTCTGCAGCACCTGCACTGTGGTGATTGCTGAGCTGACTGCCAGCTGAGAGTTTCTGTCTCTCTGTTGAGTTTAGGATGCCGGAATTAATATTTCATGCTATGCTGCTAGTTCCACATGACACAGTCACTCTTATGATGTGTCATGTGCATTGTGGGATACTTTGTTGTTTATGCTGCTTAATAGTCACATGACTTAAGCAGCATGGACTACAGAGTGTCATCATGAGCAACATAGCTATGTGAGTGGCCAGTGAGTGGCATGTGAGTAGGGTAGTAGGTGTGGCTTTTTCAGTCTGAGAGAGAGAGATAGATAGAGAGAGTGAAAGCAAAAGCACTGCAGTTCAGTGTACAGTTCATCACTGTGCTAACTAGAAGGAATCTGAAAAACTGAGAGACAGATTACAGAAAGAGAGTGTTATACTACTTCATTTTGACTTTTTGGCAAAAAAGTCATCTTCTGGTTTGCAGCAATTGCTGCTAACTTCGTGGCTTTTTTTGTCACGTTATAGTAGACAAGCATAGAAATGTCTATTGTTCAATGTACTGTAGGCCTACTAGGCCAGTAGGCCACAGAGAAACATACTATAGTAGTCTGTAGCTTGTGTGACTAAGAGCTGAGTGAGCCTCATTAGTTCAGTCATCAACTCAACACAATCTAGGTGGGCACAGTGAGGGGGTCAATTTTTTGATTGTGATCTATTGCATCATGAGTGACCCAGAGCACCTGATATTTTTTTTTTGCCAGTACCAGGCTTGTTGTGGGAGGGCTGAGGGCAGCGTGTGTCACTGAACTCTGTTAAAACAAATTGTAGTTGTTGCAGTTTTAATCAGAGCAGCCTCTGATCCACCCCATCGGTGACCCAGAGTACATCAGACTAAAGTTCTTCTTGCCAGTGCCTGATTTGCTTTGAGGGTGGCAGCACTGGCAACGTGCATCTCAGAATTCTGTTGAAAACATTATAGTGTTAGTTGGAGGTGCTAAGGCCAGACTGTGATTCACAGCAGTGATGCATTGAACTTTAGTTGGCATTGTAGTGCCAGCCAGTTCCTTACATGTGGAGGGCACAGGGCAGCATGCAGCTCAGTCAGTATTCACACAAGAGTAAAGGAAATCATTTAGATTGTATCTCTAGGGCTGTAATCCACAGCAGTGAGTGATGCAGTAAACCTCATTGGGCCAGTGCCACTGCCTTGTTGTGAGGTGGCACTGTGTGGTTCAGTAGTTGTACTGGAATAAATTATTGGAACAGAACTTGCTGGTTTTCACTGTTTTATAAAACTGGATGTCCAACATGTCTTTAAGTCCAAAGAAAAGAATACACATGAAGAAACAGGAGTAATCACCAATGCAGACAGTAATGATAATGTTGCACTCCCTAATTCCAGTGCATCATGTTCCACAGTGCACGAGGATGCTGAGCCAAGCACAAGCAGCCAGAAAAGTCGCAGTTGTATTGATGCTGACACTGAAAGTATGAAAAATGTGAATAGTAAACTCATAAATGTACAAAATGTAACATATTTGGCAACACTTGAGATAGGGCATATTCAGAGTCAGCTGCCTCATTACCCACAATGCATATTTGGAAGGAAAAACAAGGTCATTCCATTGCCACTGGTTTTAAAATTACAACAGGTTAGAATATTCTGTTACTCTGGATGTTGCCTTTTGCTATCCTTATAGATGCTTTGGACTGAAATGTGAAGCCACTCACCCTAATTATAATTCTTTAAGTACAGGTTTTGTTAATTGGAAAAGGGCACTTGACTCATTTAGAGAGCATGAAAAGACTTCATAGGCAAATGCAAATGTCTTATGGGCTAGATTTACAGTGCCCAAAAATACTGGTAGTACTGTCCACAAATTACAAGCAGCAACCATTAAAGAAGTAAATGAAAGGTGATGATATCGTGAGCACAACAATCCTGTCACATTATTTCTGTGTTAGCAAGGGCTCTCTTTCAGGGGTCATGATTAAATGGATGGCATTTTAAATAAGGAAAACTTTCTGGAATGCTTGGCTCTATTAAAACAATATGAGCCTTTTCTACAAACGTATAAAACACCTTCAAATGTAATTTATATTTCTTCACAAACTCAAAATGAGGTGTTTGCATGTTGCACAGAAGAGGTCATTTCAAAGATAGTTGGTGAACTTAACAGCTTAGGAATGTTTGCTATTATGGTAGATGAAGCAAAAGACAAACATAAAAAGCAGCTGGTTGTTAGCATAAGGTATATTGTACCTGGAACAAGTAGCATTACTAATCATTTTATAGGATTCACAGAACTGAAATCTTTCAATGCTGATTCCACTGTGGAATCACTGAAGAAATGTTTCAAAGTCAGTGGAATTACAGGTGTCAAATGTGTGCCACATGCATATGACGGTGCCTCTGTTATGAGTTAAGTTCCGAAAGCATCATCCAAAGGCTATGTATGTGCACTGCTATACACATAAGCTGAATCTTGTACTTTGCCGTACATGCAAATGTATTACTGAAGCAAAATAATTTTTCTGCCCTATGGAATGTGTATGAGTTTTTTAGCACTTCTCTTGTTCATCATCATGAGTTTGTCAGTATACATTGTCAGTAAGGCTTGAGCCCTTCAGAGTTGGTCAAGTTGTTAGATATTCATTGGTCTTGTCAGATCCAATCAATGAAGGCCTTGATGAACTGCTATGCAGCTGTACTTCAGTGTCTCACTAATATTCACACTCCAAAAGCCATTGGGCTGTTAGCATTCTTGCAAAAGTCAACCACAATTCAATCCTAGTCATTTTCCATTGTCTTCTAAAGGTAACAGAAGGTATTCACAAAGTTTTACAAAAAGAAGATACAAGGCTCATTCACACTACACCTTGCTGCAGCGGCTAGTTTCTAATCATTCTTTGGAAGCACAAGAGAGACGCGTTCACACGGCATTGGTGTTGCCACTGCCATTTTCCCTTCAGGTGATTCAAGTGTTGTCCCTGTCAGTGTTGGGTAGGTGGGGAATTGTGGTTTTGCAGGTGGTTTAGCAGTTGACACAGCACAGGCAACCATCAACAAGGCACTGCAAACCCAGGGAAAGAGGGATTGTGACAGCAATGCCACGCAATGGAAAATCAGTAAAACAGTAAGGTTCATATGTGGGCAGGGGCACCAACCTTGCTGTTGTGAGCCACTGACAACAGTTCAGTCAGCCATGTGAATGAGCCTATAGATCTATTTACTGCAGTAGATTTTGTGGGCTCAGTTCATCGTAATCTTGAAGAGATGCTGAGTGAGAACAATAGCAATGAACTGTTTGAGGAAGTTGTTATTTTTTGTACCATGAATATTGTAGAAATAAGTGACATGAACAGAAGAAAAAACAAACACAAGTGGATGATTCTATTGTTGAGGCATCGGTGGGAATGAGGGACCAAACTTCTTTTCAAATGGACTTTCGAAACAAGCTTTATTATCTGGGCCTTGATAGAATCTCTGTTGAACTAAAGCAAAGATTCTCCAGTGATGCAGTTGAGAAAATAAATGACATTCCTGCATGCAACCCATCCCCTACAACATTCCTTTCCTCTGACTCTCTAGCTCCTCTAGTTCATCACTATGGAACTGAATTGACAAAATAGGAATTCTGTTGCAAAAATGACCTGAAACGGAAAATGGAAGAAAAATAAATTAATACATATGAAGTGTATAGGCTACTAGATCCTCTTATGTTTCCAGAACCCCAAGCAGTTGGTCCAGGCAGTATTAACTATTCCAGTGACACGCTGTAGCTTTGAGCGCTCCTTTAGTGCACTGGGAAGGGTACATACAGTACATGGCTCAGAGGCACCATGACTCAAAACAGATTAAATGATCATGCAGTTCTAGCAACTGAGAAGAAATGTGCTCTGCGTTGTCATCAGATCAAGTGATTACATGGTTTGCCAAGAAAAGTAACAGAAGGCATCAATTGTTATTACCAGAGAGAGACAGAGAACAACAAGGAGTAGAAAAAGAGAATGCACGAAAATGAAAATGATTTTGCAGTATAATTGGATGCCCTTTGTTGTTATTGTGTGCTTCTTAACCGTAACACGCCCATGTGATGTGAGTATAAAATATCATGCCACTTTCATATGCCTATGGTTCACGTTTTCCAGGTTTGGTTAGCACTGCGCTTAGTTCAGATAGGATAGACAGGCAGTGTTGCTGCATATTTACAGAAGTATTAAAGAGCAGCTGATACCTTTGGGAAAACTTTGAAAAACTTTAAAACAACATTAAAGTTGGACACCAACTAGATTTCTTCTGTACTTTATTTATGATTGAATACATTCCCACAAAAAACATGATATTTATCCCTTTGTGCTCATCTACCTCTATAGCGTATTCCTTACTTCATATTAATATTTTCTGTTGTGACATCACAGCTGTTTTCTAAAATTATCCTTTGGGTGTCAGTGGCTCTTTAAATTCAATGTTCCTGTACTTTGCTTAGTGCATCAAGTATCATATCTGAGCATGATTATTTTGCCAAGATATGGACTTGTGTTAGTGTGTGGACAATAATTTCATAATGTTCACCCTCACTCAGGCCCTCAGGGAGGCCACCAGCCAGCACCAGATGCCCAGCCTACCTCCATGCCCAGTGTACTTCTTAAATAGCAGTAGATTTAGCCCAGATTTACTGATATTTAAAAAGTACACTATTGATTATGACTTTTAATCCACCACATGAAGTTTTTACTAGACAACAGACAAGCCAACCAGAAAAAAGGATACAAAATAATGGGACAGGAGAGGGGGAAAAAACAAGGCTGAAGTAGCAGAAAATGTGGTATTTTGCATGAGAGAGCATCAGCATTTCTGCACCTTCTGAGAGCGTTGGCAGCCTCCATACCCCTGACCTTTTGGTTGGGCCCGGCCCTGAATAATATCTCACACTAGCAATGCCTCTGGTTGAAAGCAAGGTTCATGGTTGAGCCACTCCCATATTGTGGAGGCTAAGGCATAGCAAAGAGAGAAGAGGAGAGCTGGAGAGCTGGGTTCTGTTCCTGGTCTCCCGATTTTGTCTGTACTCCCTGATTTTTATATTGTATATGTTTTCTGCCATCCACTGATATTTCTATTCCCTGATTGTTGTGTTTTGCTTCTCCACTCCCAAGGTTCTCCTCATCCCAGCATCCCTCCCCGCAAGGAGTTGGTTATTTAAATACTGGTAGGTGTGAGGGGCGAAGCCCTGGCAACAATACAAGATCCCTTTTGTTTCTTCACCATGGTAGCAGTCCTCCAGGTGTTTTTGGATCACTACCATTGGTACTATTGTTGAATGTGGCACTTTTAATGCACGCTCTTTGTGTCTGCACCATTTCTACTGCACAGTTCTTGACCGTGCTTTTCTTGCATGTGGCATGTTGACCTAGTGTCCTGCCCACTCACTCCCACTCTGATATGTTAAACTAACATGTCTTCTGATGTTACCTACTGTGGTTCCTTACGGGGTCTTCTTCCACTACTGGTCACCATGCTGACAAAACAATAATTCTCTGCTCCTCATGGTCTCCTCTTTTGCTGTTGTCCGCAATGTTCCAGTACTGTAACTGCTCATGTTATTGTGGTCTGTTTGCTTGCTCTCACCAAACCGTACTGAGACATGAACACTACTTCATAAACTGCCTGATCTACCTTTCAAAAACAAAACCTGCTCCCAGAGTTCCAAAGGCCCCTTTCATGATCCCATTACCACTACTAAACCATCACCATAATGCTTGATGTAAAGTTGACTTCTGATACCTGCAGCTGGTCTATACTGAACCTGTTGCTTTCAAGTCATACAGCAAACACCATGCAGCATGGGTGCCAACTGCTGGGCAATCTAAACATTCAAACTGAAAGGGACTCTTATATTTAGCATTTTTTTACAGGCATAAACAAGGTGCAGGTGGGGACTTTTTCCAATGTAGAAAAAGTACTAGGATGAGGGGGCACGATATAAAATTTGAGGGAGGTAGATTTAGAGGAAATGTGAGGAAGATTTTCTTTTCTTTTCAGAAAGGGTAGTAGATGCTTGGAATAGTCTGTCACAAGAGGTACTGGGGACAAGCACAGTGGAGAGTTTCAATCATGCTTGGGATAGGCACAAGGGATCCTTGAGAGGGGAAGGAGTGATGAAAAGTCATTAAGCACATACGGTCAGTTGGCATATACATGTATAGGGTACACAGGCAGACTGGATGGGCTTAGCTTTATCTGCTGACTGTTTCTATGTTTCTGTGATACTTTGTTATTTTAAATAAATTCTAATTTAAAAACAGAACTTTAAAAATCTTATTTAGTATCAGTACGGAACCCATTTCATAATCGCAGTAAGGCACTCCTCAGTGTGTACTGTGTAGAGATAACAACACTTCCTGGATGGTAGAAACACTCAGCCTTTGGCCTCATACATCAACCCTCCAGAAGCATGCCTTATCCTAACACAATGCACACCCTGTCACACCTTATTGCTTAATTGCACTACAGTATTTCACATCTCTCAGAGCAGACAGGAGGAAATTATTGCGTTTCGATGGGGGGTATGCTAGATATGATTAAATACCTCACAGGGGTAAATAAAGAAAGGGAAGGAAGTATTATACACACAAGAAGGAGCTCAAGAACAAAGGGCCATGTGATGAAGCTGGAAGGTGGTAGATTCAGGAGAGATATAGAGTAATCCTTGAGGAAGGGATTTCAATAATCTAGTCTCAAAATAAAAATCCTTCTAAATCTACATAACAGGGGCCTGAAGCTGGTCAGGATTGAATAGAGAACTTCATTTAACCCTGTTCTTGAAACAAGACTGTTACTGATTGTTATTTTTATGCTTTTCTATTGCAATTTTGTTTGAACCAGGGTAGACATAATAATGTGTTGCAAGGTTGATTGTTCTAATTCTGTCTCTAGAGTACACATCCTTCTTATGGTTGTCTGCATGCACAGCAAACAAGAAACATACTGTATTGAGGTTAGTAGAGCATTGCATAGGTGAGGCAGTGTCATGGCCAATGCAGGGGATGCGTTAATGGGCACATCCCTCAGCTACCAATCAACAGGGGAGCTGCTGATGATGGCAGTTTCAGAGCAAGCACCACACTTGAAAGAAATCTGCCACTCCAATCAGGAAAAATTTTATCACTGCAGCTGCAGATCTCTCCCCCCCCCCCCTTCCTGGCAACCAGGGACATTCCAGCCATGTGCACTATAGTGCACAGTAATGAGCATGGCTGGAGTTATGAGCAACTCATTTGCTCAGTGTGCCTTTCCCAGTGAAACATATTAATATATAAACATAATAAATGAGCCCCACCATGACTTTGCATAAATGGTGGCTCCTGACACCCACCAAACACTCCCCCCAAAGTTGACATTGGGGTTCCCAATCCCCATGTCAGCATGTATCCCCTCTTTCCCCCATTGATGTAACACATTTGAAGCCCACTCCAGTGTGCTAAACTAATTATATATCCGACACCAGGATGCCCAATCCTGGTGTTGGATGACTCCGCCTCAAGCCCAAGTATATCTTTTTCTGACAATGGGGTGCCCACCCCAGTGTGCCAAAGTAATTTTTTTCCAACACTGGAATTCCCAGTCCTGGTGTGGGATGAGCCTCCGCCATGCCCCCTTTTTTCGGACTACCTCAGGGTGCTCAATCATTGGGTCAGCATAGATCCACCTTCCACTAGTCTGGCATGCTGGAAGCCCACCCAGTGTGCCGAAATTATTTTTCATACTATTTCACCAGTAAAAAGAAAACCGTCCCCAGAGGTCTTTTTTTTTTTAACCTAAAGCAAATGGTCCCTCATCATACTCGCTGTCTCCTCCCCATCCCAACCCTCCCTCTGTGCATCTCACCACCCCGCACCCCCCTCAGCCATACTTACCTCCAGAGGTCTGGCATTGCAATCTTCTGTGGGCCAGAAACACGTCTGCACACTTCAAAAGCCAACCGCAAATTGAAGAAAATCACAGTAAGCCCTATAATTGCAATCAAAGGGGGGTTTAAACTAAGGTTGGTATTGCAGCCATTTTTGGGAGTTTTGGTCACAAATTCTCAACATGGGGTTCTTGGAACTCCACCTCATGAACACTGACACAGCCATTTAATTTCTCAGTTCTAAAACACGATTTTGCGGTTGCTGTTTGGAATGTGATTTTCCTAGACTTTGAAAGGCATTTGACAAAGTCCCCCATGAGGAGCTTGTGAAATCACTTTTTGAATTAAGTCTCCCAGTTTGGGTACCACAATGGGTTAAGGCATAGCTTAAAAATAGAAGCCAGAAGGTCTGTGTTAAAGGGAAATTTTCTGGCCAAGCTAGAGTGACTAGTGGTATCCCCATTGTTCGGTATTGGGACCATGTCTGTTTCATTCATACATATCTACCATGCAGGTCCACTCAGGGGTTTGGTCTTCTAAATTTGCAGATGGCACTAGGATTGGGTGTCCGGTAAATAATATAGAGGAACAGTTCATCTTACAAACAGCCTTAAATAACTTGGATATGTGGGCTTCCCAGAATCAATCTATCTTTAATATTGACAAGTGCACAGTTACGCACTTTGGAAAGAAAAAATAATCAGTTTCAATATACCTTGGGTGGTTCTGTACTAAAGGCAGTAGGTGCAGAAAAAGATCTGGGGATCATTATTAACAGTGATCTTAGTTTTAGTTTACAGTGTAACACAGCTCTAAAAAAGGCTTGCAGTATAACACACTGTATACAGAGACACATCAAATGTAGAGACAAGGAGGTTGTGATGCCATTGCATACTGCACTAGTGCACCCTCATGTGGAGTACTGTGTGAAGTTCTGGGCCCCATATAAAAGGGGTGATGTTGGAATGATGGAGAGGGTGCAGAGGAGAGCCACCAAAAGGATCAAAGGGACAGAGGGACTAAGTTACGAGCAGAAGCTGCAGTATTTGAAGATGTACTCATTGCAGTACTGTAGAATGACTGGAGATATGTGTTTGATTTTTAGGGCCCTGACCAATACCAATCTGTGGGATCTCTTAGGTCTGGTACAAAGGGACCAACCACACAATACCAGAGCCCATTGTCACCGATTGATCAAGGATAGATATAGAACAAATAAAAGGAAATATTGGTTAAACAATAGGGTAAAAGAAATTTGGAATATACTGCCTTGTGAGGTTGTGGAGAGCAAGACATTGTTGGAATTTAAAACAAATTTAGAAAAATTTCTTTTAAGTAAAAATATTAATGCGTATACATAAATTATGATTGGCAAGCTCATGGACTAATGTCTTTCATACTCTGTATTATCTATGTAATCTATGTAATCACCTTTGGGACCGATTAATGAAATGACAGTGCCACTGTTGATGAGGTGAGCCCCAAAAAGCCCATGTTGCAAGTTTGGTGAAAAAAATCCAAAAAATGACTGTGTTTTGAGCATGCATAGTAACTTTGCCAATTTTTAATATTTTCATTCCAGATTTTCAACATTGCTATTTTTTTCACACCTCCTCATGAACAGTACATATGTCAATTTTCATATCCTGGCCAAAATGTCTTTTTGCACATGTTGCGTGAAATGGCTTATTTGCTCTGCAAAATCACCTTTCAGGATTGGGTAATGAAATGATAGTGCCGCTGTTCATGAGGTGGGGTCCCAAAAAGCCCATGTAGAAAATTTGGAGTATACCAACAACCTCCTGCGGTGTTAGGGTTTCCAACCATAATGCCACACCCGGTACAGACTGAGAGGCATTGGGAGTGTAGCTTGGGGTTATTGGCAATAATGCTCACATCATTCCACTCACACCCCTACCCTGCAGCCACTAACAGGCATTGAGGTGTTCCTTGGGGTCTTCGGCCCTAACGTTCACTCCATTCTCCTATACTGTACCCATCTAATAGAAACACAGGAACACAGACTTTTGATGGCAGATAAGGACCACTTGGTCCACCTAGTCTGCTCATTTCCTACTTATTGGATAAGCTGCAGATTCCAGATACACAACACCAACTTCCTACCCCCACTAAAATTGTCTAATGTATCACCCATGCATTCTTGAATTCCCCCATGGTTTTTGACCCAACAACCTCCTCAGGAAGGTGGCTCCATTCATCCACCACCCTCTCTGAAACAAAGTATTTCCTCACATTGCCCCGAGCCATCCCCCCTCTATCTTCAAATTGTGCCCTCATAGATAGAAACACAGAAACATAGAAGTTGATGGCAGATAAGGACCGCAAGGCCAATCCAGTCTGCCCATTTTTTCTACCTTATGAATGTGCCATAGGCCTGTACTCTGTCAATGACCAAGCTATTTACACTCACCTGTATTGCTCCCTTATGCCTATCCCATGCCTCCTTGTTGTTGTACATCTCTTTTTCTTAAAGATGCTCCCATCTTGGGCTTTGTTGATTCCCTTGCAGTACTTGAAAGTTTCTATCATGTCCCCACTCTTCCTTCTTTCCTCAATGGTGTACATATTAAGCACTTTTAGTCTCTCATCATAAGGCTTCTGTTGCAGACCTTGCACCATGTTAGTTGCCCTCCTCTGGACTGCCTCCATTCTGTCTATGTCCCTGTAGAGATGGGGTCTCCAGAACTGTACGCCATACTCCAAATGTGGTCTCACCAACTGTCTGTTCAGAGGGATAACAGCTTCCAGTTTTCTGCTGGTGATGCCTCTCCCTATACATCCTAGCATCCCGCTAGCCCTCCTTACTGCTTCTTCTCACATTGCTTATCTACCTCAACGTCATCTGATGTGACTACATGCAGGTCCCTTTCCATTTCTGTTGTTGTTAGTACCCCCCATTGTGTACTCTTCCCCCGGGTTTTTGTTTCCCAGGTGCATGACTTTGCCCTTTTTTTGCACTGAATCTTAGCAGCCATATTTTTGACCATTCTTCCAATCTTGCCAAATCCCATTTCATTCTTTCCACTCCTTCTTGTGTATTAACCCTGTTGCAGATGTGTGTGTGTCTTCTGCAAAGAGGTAAGCTTTGCCTTCCAGCCCCTCTGCAATGTCACCTATAAAGATATTAAAGAGGACCCATCCCAGTACTGAACTCTATGATACCCCACTAGTAACCCCCCTTTCTTCAGAGCATACTCCATTTGCTATTGCCCTCTGGGTCCCATTGTCCATCCAGCTTGTTACCCAGGCTACCACCCTGGGACCTACTCCCAGGCTAGCAAACTTGTTTATTAATCTTTTGTGTGGGACTGTGTCAATGCCTTGCTAAATTCTAGGTAGACCATATCTGCAGCCCCTCCTTGGTCTATTACTTTAGTTACTCAGTCAAATTAATCTATTAGATTCATCTGACATGATCTTCCTGCTGTGAATCCATGCTGTGTTAGGTAATGTGACCTGCTGGCCTCTAGGTACTCAACAATTGTTTCTTTCAGAAGTGATTCCATCAATTTCTCTAGCACTGAGGACAAGCTAACATGTCTGTAGTTTCCTGCCTTTGCCTTGTTCCCACTTTTGTGAAGAGGAATCACATCCACCTTCCTCCAGTTCTCAGGTACCACTCCATCCTCCCATGATTTGTTAAAAAGGGTAGACAGTGGTATCATTAGTTCTCCCCTTAGTTCTTTCAGAATTCTAGGGTGCATCCCATCAGGTCCCTCTGCTTTGTCCACATTGAGTTTTAGGAGTTTCTTCATGACCCTTTCTTCTATGAATTAACTGGTATTGACATCCCTGTCCAAAGTTCATTTAAAGTTTGCTTTAGGTACCTCTGCCTCTTCTTCTTTTGTGAATACTGAGCAAAAATATTTGTTCAGTATCTGCCTTTTCACAGTCACCCTTGCCCACCCCAGCCCCTTTTTAAGCCTTATTATCCCTCCCTTGGTCTTTCTTCGCTCCCTGATGTACCTATAAAAGGGTTTATTCCCCTTCTTAACTGAGTTGGCTGTCTTTTCCTTGGTTTGGGGCTTCACTATTCAGACTGCCTTCCCTGCTTCCTTCTACTTTAACTGATACAGTTGTCTGCCCTGCTCCTTCTGTGATTCCTTATAGGTTCTGAATGCTTTCTTTTTCTTCCTAACCTTTCCTTGCCATCTCCTTTGAGAACCATAGTGTTTTTTTACTTCATTTTGTTTATTTGCTTCACACAAAGGCTTGTTGCCTCTGTGATGGCAGTTTTGATTATTCCCCATGAAAAACATTAAAAGAGGGCAGTAGACACTTGGATAGTAATTATAAATGGCAGTAAATCTTCATAACTGTATTCAAAGATTTTTATGCCAGCAAGAAAAAAAAAAAGATAAACACATTTCAGCTTATTTCCTTATGGAATGGTATGAGCATTATATCTGATAACCCAAAGGCACACCCCAATGCCTGTCCATCTCTGCAGGGTGGGGATGGGGGTTGGCATTAGTTCAATACTTCACTGCCATTCCTATTATGCATCTCTTTAACTCCTGCACTACCAATGCCAATACCATCAAGCAAACATTCGAAACTGTCAAATGCTTGTGTCTCTTTCTTCCTCTCTGGAATCCCACCCCAAACCCCACCCATATTCCTCCTTCTCTTGGCATGATATTGCTTATTGTAGTTAAAAATGCAATAGAGATTGCCAAGTCTTTCTCTCCTTCCCCTTCCCCATCTATGTTCTTTCTTGTGTGTGTGTGTGTCTATATATATATATATATATATATATATACAACACACACACACATGTATTGTAACTCAGATTTATTGAACCAACATCAATATACAACAATATTTGGTCATTTATATGATATTTGGAATAATTAAAACCATTAATACATATTTTAAAGTAACTTATTTTTGTCTATATGACACCTTATAAGCTTTAATTTAACCTTCTGATTCCATTTTAGAATTTAAAACTATTTACAATAATAAAAGAAAAAACAAATTCCAACAATAACATCGGGGGGAGAAATAGAGAGATAAATCGTCACCCTAGAGTCCATCATATACCATATATTGCAGCCTTGAAACATTTGTCCTTGAGAAAGTTGGGGGGGGGGTATAAAAAGGGAAAAGGCATATCAATCAAGAGGTTTTCTCTTAGATGGTATGCAATGTCATTTTTTGATCAATCTAGTGGGCTACCCATTGCAGGCTTTTTGGGACATGTTATGGGCTCATAGCGAGTTTTGGGTGTGCTGCTTCCCAGGCAATCCACAGGCCCCAAAACATTCTAAATTTCTCTTCCCCGAGATGCAGTCTAGCTGTAATAGATTCCATGTCCATAATTTTATTAACTCTAGAGACCCATTCACCCACTGTTGGGGAAGCCTGATGTAGCCAATGTGCTGACAGACATTTTAGGGCTGCAGCCACCAATGCCAGTGCTAACTTCCGCTTTAGCGGGGAAAGGTTCACTATCATGGGGAAGCCCAACACCCAGTCTGTGAAGGTGTCTGGTATTGAGTCCAACAACACCTCTTGTATTGCCTTTTTAATGTCTTGCCAGAAATGGACAATATTTTGACAGCCCCAGTATATGTGCCAGTGCGTAGCCACTGATCCACAGGCCCTCCAGCATTGATTCGTTTTGTTATTTTTATAGTGTTTGGTCTCCACTGGGACTAAAAATATCTAACTAAGATTCTCCAAAAAAACTCCCTCCAGGTAGGGAAAGATGTTACCTGCCAACCCTTTTTCAATCTTTGGAGCCATACCTCCTCTGGGATGTTATCTGATATTCCCTGCTCCCAGGCAAGTTTTATGTCCCTAAGAGGACACTGTTCCCCAGGGCCTATGAGTTTATATAACTGGGAAGTCCAACATGCTTTATCTTTTGATTGCTGTACCAGGAGTACAACATTTTCCCAAAGATTCGGTGGACGTGAGAACTCCCCCAGATTGCTCAAGGTGTTAATAAAGTGTTGTACCTGCAAATATCTGTGAAAATCCAAATCCTGCAAATTAAATTGTTCCTTTAGTGGGACAAATGCAATACAACCCCCCTCCCACATCATCTGAGAGAATCTCTCCAGTCCTTTCAATTCCTACCTGGTGTAGCCCCTGTCTAGACGGGGAGGAAGAAAGTCAATGTGCTGATGGATCAGAGAAAGGGGACCCAGAGTCTCTCCTGAGGTCAGCATCTGCCTAACCCTTTTGAGAATTCTTAAAGTGTGTTGTGTCCATGGGTTAGATGACAGCCCAGAGACCGGTGCCACTGATAGTGACCGGGCTAATGAGCCCAGGGAGACTGCCATCACCCCCTGCTCCTCCATATCCAGCCATCCCAAGGAACTCCTCCCTGAGATTCAGGTTTTGACTACTTGTAGTTGGCAGGCCAAATAGTATAAATGAAAATCAGGCAGCTCCATCCTACCCCCATCTCGCTGCAGGGACAGTATCCATCTGGATATGAGTGGATGGTGACCCTCCCATATAAACCTAGAGAGACCAGCTGTAATTTCTTGCCAGAATGATGGGGGGATCAGTATGTGGAGGTTCCTCTTGACAACCTAAACTTTCTCCAGGGATTCTGACACACAGCCAAACACACTGCAAATAATATGGGGGACAAGGGGTAGCCTTGCCTCATTCCTCTTGATAACGTACACTTTCTTGAATTCACCCCATTTACCTTGACTTGGGCCTGTGGCAGGGTATACAAATTCTGGAATGTTTTTTTAAATTTAGAGCTGAATTGCATTTTCTCCATGGTGAGTTTTAGAAATTGCCAATTAACCCAATCAAAAGCCTTTTCAGCATCCATGGAGATAGCCACCTGAAAGCCCAATTTATTTTTCTGAGAAGTAAATACATTAAATAGCCTTCATATATTATAAGACAGATATTTCCCTGCCACAAAACCAGTCTGGTCTGGGTGAATTACCTCACCTACAACCTTTTGCAGCCTATCCGCCAGGATACCCATAAATATCTTCATATCTACGTTCAGTAATGAGATGGGCTGGTAGGAAGAACGGTGCTGCAGGTCCTTACCCTCTTGGGGAGCACCACAATCTGTGAATGACTCCTGGACACTGGAACCTCCCCCATGCCTGTATATGATGAAAACACTTCAGCATACTGGGTAGCAGGTCCTTCCCAAAAGATTTATAAAATTTGTTCCGTAGACCATCCAGTCCAGGAGACTTTACTGATTTAATTTGTGCAATTTTACTCAATATTTCCTGGGCCATGATGTCTCTATCCAATATAGCCCTATGAGAAGCATTTAGAGAAGGAAGTATAATGTTATTCAAGAAGGACACCAGCTTCATTTCATAATTTCAATAATCTCCTGGTTATACAGGGCTGCATTGAAATCTGCAAAGCTGACAGATATGTTTAGGGGGTCCGATCGCACCTCTCCTTCCTTCCCAGGATTTTTAATTTTAAGAACTGCTCTGGAAACTGTCTGCTTTCATGAAGCAAGGGCCAGGAGATGTCTGGCCCTGATACCCCTTCATAGTATTTCTGTGCTGTGCACCTAAGCAGACTCTCAGTCTGGGAAGCTAATAATGATTCAAGCCACTTCTTTTTGGCCAACCATTGCGTTTTGTCCTCTGGATGCAAAGTGAGCTTATAATGGAAGTCAGCCTCCCGCAATTCTGCTTCTATCTGATTCTGCAGTTGTTATTTTGTTTTTTTTTTGTTGTGAACTGCACTGAATGAATGTCCCCTGCAACACTGCCTTCAATGCATCCCAACAAATTGAAGGAGTTGCATCAGAAGGCAAATTGGTGGCCAGATATTCCTGAATGGAGTTGGCTATTTTTTGTTTGATCTCTGTTTGATTTAATTATCGTATGTTTAGGCACCAGGTTCTGTTCCTTGGACTGGAAGAAAACTCCATCTTTACCAAAACTGGTGTATGGTCAGACCAAGTCATGGGAAGAATTTCACAGGTCTCCAACATATGAGCCCGCTCTCCAAGAATCAAGAATTATCTATCCTGGAGAAGCTGGCATGCCTATGTGAGTAGTAAGTATAACTGGCCGTTGAGGGATGGGCATGTCTCCAGGCATCCAGGAGCCCTGTTTCTCCCAGCAGGTGTTTTAGGTATTTATCTTGACAGTTACTTCCCACATTGCTTGTAAAGTGCTTTGGGATACTGTGTATGAAAAGCGCTATATAAATGTTAATTCTTCTTCTTCTTCTTCACGTGAGTCTGCAAGCCTCTCCTGTCTCTTCTGGTCAATAGGATAGTATTAAAATCCCCACCAATTACTTGCATGGTATCTGGATCCCCTATGGTGTTAAGGAATGTTTTTTTTTTATGTTTTATTCTCTCCCTGATCGTTTGGGGCATATATATTCAAAAAAAACACATTTTGTGTTAAAGGTCATGGCTTGAAGTTTAACATATCGCCCCTCAGGGTCTAGCTGAACACTCTCTACTTGAATTGGGGTGTTTTTCCAAATTAAAATCGCTGTGCCCCATCTGTGAGGATGTTTTGGCCATGAGGCAGTGTGCACCTCTCCCACCCACAGTCTTCACAGTTTAGCATGCTCAGTTTTTGGACAGGTGTATCTCCTCTAAAAAAATTAGGGAAGCCCCTGACCTACCCAATTCTTGAGGTACTCTTGCCCTCTTAATTGGGCTATTTAGGCCCTTAACATTATAAGTAAGAATTCCTAAGTCCATCAATGCCATTGATACACTCCATTACTCCTTTTTATTAGCTCTATCCATGCCCTCTCCCCCTCGAGTTCCCCCTCCCCCCCAGCCTTCCGTGGCGTAATAAGTGTATTCTCCCAGTACAAACCGTAAAGTGAACAGACAACTTAAGCAGTGCAACTTTCTATGATCAGATTTAAACAGTGCAAATTGAACTTTAACTTGAAATGTCCAACCATGCCACTGTAACCCCACCTCCATGTATGGAGGTAGAAAGGTGTGATTAGCCATTATCACACCCAATCATGCGCCTAAATCCAGGACCCCATCCCAGGTGGTGGATCTCATCACCCAACACATAACATTCCCTACTCCCATAACTCCCCCAGCCAAATATTTATTCAGAACTTAAAAATAATACATTAAAGCAGGAAGAAGAGTAGACGCAAAGAGGGAACCTCCTCGAGCCACCCCTCCACCTTAACAGGAGAGAGAAGCCAGCTATCTTTCTCCACTATTTTAATGTAGTTATATTGAGTAAGGGGCATAAATGAGTGCCAAACCACATAGAGATAGCAAATAAATGTAAGGTCCCATATGGAACTCCTTTCTCCCCTGTGAACCATACTCTGATTAATCAAGCAGCAGGTCTGGCCACTGTGCCCCAAGAAAAGAAAAAAAAGTTGAGGAGAAAATAAAACTTTTTACTCTGCACTCTAAATCTTGTTATGTACTTATCATAGATCATAGATTTACCATCTCCCTCAGTAGTCCCCATAGTCTCCGCACTTTGACCCTGAGATTCTCATTTAACTCGTTGACATTATAAAGAAAAGGCAGGTCAGATAAACGTCGTTCCCAATCAGAATTTAAGATTGTCCCAACCATTTGCTGTGTCCTTAGATGAGCAGGGGAGTAACCAAAGGACTAAACATCCTATAATGTGCGAATAATGGATCACTCACCCCAAACTTAAATTCAGTGTCCCGGCAAAAAGGCCTTTGTGGTGTGGAGAAGGATCCAAATGCCACCATGTCGCCTCCGCTATACGGCTCAGATCAGTTACCGGATGCCTCCAATTTTCTTCCTCTGTTGCGATTACGCTTTCTGCCACCCTCCCTCTGTTGTAATGGGCTGGTTGATGGGCCTCCTTGAGCATTAGAAAGAAACTCCAGAGGATCTGCAGAGGTCGAACCAGATCCCACTGTTTGCTTCCTGACAAAGGTCGGGTTTTTTGCAACATACCATCTGCGTCGGTCCAACTCTTTTAAAGTGTCAGGGTCAAACACTTCATCCACGGATATATTTCAATGCTGCAAAAAGGTTTTTGCCTCCAATACAGTAGGAAAAAGGTGAGTGCCCTTGTCGGTGATAGTGCACAGGGTGGAGCGGTAATCGATTTTGACTTTGAAACCCTTTTCTTTCAAGAGCTTTAATATGAGTAACATTTTCCTTCTGCGGTCCATGGTCATGGGAGCATAATCATGCCCAAAGAAGAGCCTCATATCCCCAAAAAAACAGTTATTTTCTCTGCCAAGCTTTCTGCAGGATCTCTGACTTAGTCTAGTAATCAAGGAAGGCTATAATTACGGATCTTGGGTGAGCTTTTGTGTCGACAGGTCTGGGGCCTAATGAGCGATGAGCTCTGATGATGTTTAGTGTGTAGTCAGACTCTAGGTTTAAAATGTTACTGAATGAAGCTTTCCATGAATTTATTCATATCACCCAAGTCAGTGCCTTCTGGAATGCCATGTATGCATATGTTTATTCTTCTAGATCTGTTCTCTAGATCTTCCACTTTCTGCTGAGCCATATCTCCCTGTCATGAAACTGAAGGAGAGCTCCGTTGTGTAAATCCACCAAATTAGAGATTTCAGTAATAGTTTTGCAAGTTCCAAGATTTGATTCTGGTGGTGCATTTGTTCCTTTTGCAGGTCCAGTAATTGCTGTTGGAAATCTCCAATTTTGTTCCCCAGTCACCGGAGCTCATGGCATGATTGTCTGGAGGAAATCATTGTGTTCTCCTTGTCCTCAGAGCTAGACCCCGTCTCCATATCAGCCCTTGTGCTCCTCGGAGATGCAAAATCTTTCAATTTGCTCCTCGTATTGGCCATGAGAATTGCTAATCTGCTTTTTTTTATAATGTAGCCAGTCTCTCTCTCGATGATTTGGCTGGATTGTAGTAGGAGGGTCGGGAGAGCCTAAGAAGCTAGTCCGCCATGCTGGGTGACATCACCGGAAGTCCCTCGTAGATATATTTTTGTGTGTTATTTCTTTATGCTCCTCCCCAATGCTACCCTCGTCCTCCCACTCCTTCGGATCTCAAAGCACCCACTGCCCCATGACCCCTGCTACCATCTACCAACCCCTATAGCAGCCTTACCTGGGTGATCCGGCATATCCCGATGCTGGGTGGGTCCCTCTTCTTTGAGGGCAAAGTGCCTTATGGTGGATGACGCATCCCAGGGCTGCGAGGTTGGTCCGGGATGACTCCAGGGCTTCGCAGCAGCTAGTAGCCAGAGGTTGTCATCTGGCAGGATGGGGGACCTGTTTTTCTGCACTGCCCTATGCTGTTCTTGACCCTGCATGAGCTCGGACAGTCCTGTCGAGGGGACATGGAGGGGGCGTGTCGAGGCTCATGTCCCCAGAGGCACATCGCAAATCTACCCACAGGTGCCCAGGTGAGTTCCACTCCCCAGGAGGGAAGCATCCAATGGATGATTGTGAACCCCCTCCCTGCCTGTCTCTGTTCCTGGTACCTGGGCTTGGGGCGGGAACCCTGGTTGGCAGAATGTCAAGTGTACCCCTTGACTCATCGCCACGGAGCTGGCCCTTCTTATATATTTTAAAAGAAATGAGTTTATCTTTTTTTTCTTGCTAGCATAATGATCTTTGAATACAGTTGTAAAGAATTACTGCCATTTATAATTACTATCCAAGTGTTTACTGCCCTCTTTTAAGGTTTTTCTTGTTTTTAATATTAATATGAGCACTTGCACCTTGTTCTTACTTTCCAAGTAGTCTTGCCTCCTATTTAGTCCATAGGGCTGCTAAATATAAGTATGCATGGGTCCTACATGTGGGGCCTTTGATAAAGTCCAACACGGATGCAAGGAATGTTAGGTTCTACCTGGTGTGGGCCTGCCCGAGTTCCTGCGCTTTTATTCATGTATTTTGCACTCTCTAATTGAAGTGAATGAAACAGTCAGCAACACATGCTCTTCTCTAAAGTATAAGGCTTGTCAAAATGTACACTTTATGTGCAATAATATGCTAGTTTACTTACTGTTTACTGTAGTGCAGTAGTAGACTGTATCAGATTAATTTAGTTTACTTCTAGGCTGACATCTTTTAATATTTTATTATTGTTTTATCATTAAACTGTTTTAATGTATGATAGAATTTATCGATCTCTGCATTATGTTTTTTTGAAGTCTGTTGTGTGTTACATATAGGACAGTGGGGAGCTTTAAGCAGGCACTAAAGACTTTTTTATGGGAGAAGGCGTTTCCTTCTTTGTTTTAATTTTATATTGCAGCATTGTAATACCTGTTTATAGTTGTTTTATTATATGTATTGAATATGTTTCTGTTTTTCTTGATGTACAGCACTTTGAAAATCTTGAAAGGCGCTTAATCAAATACATTTTATTATTATTATTATTATTATTATTATTATTATTATTATATGTCCTGTTTTTGACTATTGTGAAGTGATCTGAGCTTCCGGGTAATGGGCATTGTATAAATAAAGTTGCTATCTATTTGGCTGTCTGCTTGTCTGTCTGTCTGTCCATCCATCATCCATCCATCCATCAGTCTGTCTGTCTGTCTTTCTATCTATCTATGTTCTGTAACAAAAAATCCCAGAATCCCCAGCAGCTCACATCAGAGTAATGCTGTAGCAGTGGGAGATGCAATAGCCTGCAGTATGTTTTAGAACTTTTATTATCTCTGATCAGATATTTTCAAATTCTGCTTTTCCAAACGGGCTAAGCACAGTCCAATTGAGAGTGATGGGTTCTGGATTATTATTATATTTTTATATTGTAATCACCTCTACCCTTCTATTTGCAGAATAATGGCAAATACTTTAGCAATTAAATTAAAAAAATATATAACCAAAGGGTTATATTACGGTGTCTGGAAAAAACAAGGTAGAGAACAGGGGAAGCAAGGGAGTAAATATTCAAAAATCCATTTATAATAAACAGTCCAATCACACAGATGAAAATAACTCATTAACATATTACAGTCCAGTATTTCACCTGTCCCACTTCCTCTCTCCCCACTGGTGTACCAGGTATCCCCACAGTGCCCGATTCCAGTACAGTTACGGCTGGCATAACAGCACTTGCACCATGTAGAATGGCGCATGTAGCAACTTATGCCAGCAGTTGCGCCATGCGCAATTCTACAAAGTGGCCTGCGACATGACACTGGCCACTTGCGCCAAACAGCAGTTACACTCCCATTTGCGCCATAAACCCCCTGAGACATGGCGCTAGGTGGTTTACAGCAGCAGTTGTGCCCCATTCCAGAAGGGCAGCAGCAAAGTCCCCAATGTTGGGATTCTACAAGAACCTCAGAAGAAGAACCAGCAACGTAAGTTACACCAGCATTTAGCTGGTGTAACATACGGCCACCCCAGAGGGTCTTGTAGACCCAACTGCAGACATGCCCCATGTCCACCCCCCCATGCCAGCATACCCCAGTGGGATCCCGAAGGGCTACCCACACCCCCATCCCCCCGAAACACCCATTGGCACAAGCCCCGCAGGGTGGCACAGCCATCCCCCCACCCGTGCCCTGAACCCCATCGCCGGCCACAAATGTGGCAATTACTCCTCCCTGGCAGTCTAGTGGCCTCCCTGATCATTTTAATATTAAGTACACTCACCAATTCCCTGGTAGTCTAGTGGCCCCCCCTCCCGATCAGTCTAATAAAAAGCAATTTCACCGATTCCCTGGTAGTCTAGCGGCCCCCCAGATCATTTTAATATTATGGACACACGCCGATACCCTGGTAGTCTAGCGGCCCCGATCATTGTAAAAGTAAGTAATATCACCAAGTCCCTGGTAGGATAGTGGCCCTCCACCCAGCCCCCCCACCAACCATCCCCAGCCGGTGACTGGCACAGCCCACCTCTCACCTCCACGACCAGCCACCGACTGTGTGCAGTATGAGTGCTACTGGAAAGATGCGCTCTGAAATTAATACCTGAGCACTTTTCCAAGGTGCATTACTTTGCACTTCTTTGCATTGAATCTAAGCTGCCATAGGAAGTATTTTTTCATGGAGATGGTTGTGGATGCATGGAACAGCCTTCCTGAGGAGGTAGTGGAGTCAAAAACAGTGGAGGAATTCAAGAATGCATGGGACAGACATATGGCAATTCTAGTGGAGGTAGGAGGAAGTAGGCAGTTGGTTAGCTAGGATCTGCAGCTTATCCATTAGGTGGGGAAATGGACAGACTAGGTGGGCCAAGCAGTCCTTATCTGCTGTCAAATTCTATGTTTCTGTGTCTACACAGACAGATCGTGGGTTAAACTGTCAACCCTAGAATGTTAGTTTTGAATACACAATGTCCTGTTTATTAAAAGGAGTCTCGAGATCCACTTCCTGATTGGACTACTGCAGCTACCAATAGGGTTTCTCACTGTTTTCAGGCTGACCACATCCAATATTGCCACGTCATACAGTACTTTTTCAACTCAGTCAAATATAATAAAATGTAGAAAGTGTTGGCAGCATCTGTCTGCATGGAGAGGACTTTCTTGGTCTCATCTGGTGGTCACTAGGGCCTGGGGACACACTGGGGGGACAGGAGCTCTGTTTTGTGAACTCCCCAGAAGGAGCTGCTTCAAGAAAGGTGCCCAGGCTGCAGAGGCTCATGGGACTTGTAGTTCCATTGCCATTTTGTCCCCAATTACTTCCTGACCCACTGGAGGTATGGATTGGATTGGAGATCCATGTAAAAGTTACTTTTTTGTTTAGTGTAGTTCCCCAGCCCCCTTTGCTGTCTTATGGGGCTGCGGAGAGGAGTTGCAAGCAGTGCTTCTGCTGCAGCATCCCCAGTGGGTGCACTGGGATGCTGAAACAATCTTCAGCCTTCTTAAATGCTTTTTGACTCACTGTGCAGCATTTCTTTTTTTTTAATATTCTCTGTTTATACCCCCTTACTCACTGGTCCGGATCCTAGGGAAACCCTAGGACATGCATGCTCCCATTGGTCCTCACCAGGTAACTCCTTCAGGTCCCAACAGCACTACTCCCATCCGGTCTCGGTTTACCCCCCAGGCAGGGTGGAGACGGACCCCGTAGTCCACTCCAGTCCATGAGTCTGCATTGGGTATGCTGCTCAGTCCCCACCTGGACCATGGCTATGGATTTCTCTCTGGCAGCTGGATCCCATCTCCAGCATCCATTGTGGGGCTTTTCTTATTTTCTGGTCCCAGCCCTCAGGACTTTGGCATGCTATGGAAGCCTAGGGGTGGAGCACATCACGACATGCAGGCGGCTCTGGTTCCAGGCCAACGTCCTCCCACCCAGCTGCATTCTGTCTCACTGCACCTCCACCCATGGTCACCCGGGTGGTGGTATAGCAGTGGGACATGCATCCCAACCTTCCCAGAGGAAGACAGCAGCCACTTGGTGCTCAATCCTCCTTCCCACAGCCGGCCCTCCAGCCACCCGAGTCCCAAACCTGGGTCATTGGTGCCATGAGTAGAAGCACTAGAACTGTGCTGGCAGGCTGGCTACTGTGCAGCATTTCTAGGGTTCAGGAAGTGAAACCCACTGGCAGCTCACTAGACGTACTAATGATTGGGCACTTGAGGCTATGAAAGCAATTAAATGTGCTTCCCTGCCCTGGCTGCAGTCCAGGAATTTGCTTGGGGAGAGAAGTCAAAGTGGTGCACTGGCTGCAAGAAGCAGAAGGCAGGGTGAGGCACATCATGGACCTAGGCAAGCTTCTGACTTGGGATGGGGAGGATTATATCCTCCCCCCCCCACACTGAAATCCGTGGCATCTTTATCAAGGCCCGAAATGTCAAACATTGCAATATGATAAAGCACAGGCTATCTAATACACCTTATACCTGTCTAAATATTTCTGCCTAATATACTTGTATTCCATCTGACCAACATTAGCATTGTATTTCTCAAAACACAGGGCATATACTGGTATAATTACTTTCCCACCATGGTTTACAAGCACACCTCCCTATTAGGACTTGAAGGCAGCACAAGGAGGGCAGCAATAGTGGGTTTGGCAGCAGAGTAACCTTTTTACGCACCACAATGATGGGGAGATCAGAGGGGACACCAGGGACATTGTAATTGAGTTTTACTTGGTGCTTGACTTCTCTTCCAGAGCTGCAGGGGACCAAACGTTCCTTGATAATGATTTGATCAGGATCACTGATGGGTTCTGCATATTCTGCCACAGTGGGTTCAAATCTTTCCATGCCCCTGGATTGGTTCCATTACTGAATTCTCAACATTCTCTGCATTTGGAACATAGTACATGACTGTGGGCCTGTATTCAGTCAGAACAAAGGGTACTGCAGCCAGATTCAATGGCCTGGAATGACTCACTTTATTCCTTTCAGGTGCTGAAAAGGGAAAACCCATGGGGAATGGTGCAGGCTAATACTGACATGATATTGGACAAATGTGAGGTTCTTCATCCTCAGAACTATTATTGAACACATTAGACTGAGTCACTGGGGGATGACAGGTACTTGTGGTTGAACTTCAGTGCTTCTTCTCTGCCTTGTCTCATTTCTATTGACTAGTCTCCATGGTGGTGAGAGAGATACTGAATTAGCAAGTTCAGATAACAGTTCACCAGTTGGAAAGATGTGGTTCTGATGCAGCATTTTAACCACTATTTTTTCCTCTTTCCATTCTTAGTTAGTATACAGGCAAGATTCAAAGCTGTTCCACAAGTACATATGGATCAGGTTTCCATCAGTTTCCAATCTTGTGTTTGCCTGGGATACCCAAGTTCCGGATTAATACTCAGACTCCTGGCTAAGAGCTTGTTCTCGGACTCTCTTGTCATATCTAGTTTTGTTAGTGAGGCCAGACTTCACTGCTGCTCTTGGGCCACCCATTAGGTTTCTGTCCGTTATTCATGCAGCCTCTTGATATTCTGCAAGTGCGTTTCTGGTAGGGTGCGAACTGCAGGTGCCCAAAAACACAAGTCCACTGGAAGCCTGGCTTCTCACCGGAATATTAGAAAACAGGGTGAGAATCCAAATGAGTCCTTTTTATGTTGGCTAGCACGTGCGCGCCAGCCAACATACTGCATTAGTAGCAGATCTGGAGGTGCAGTCACTGTTGGGAGAATGCAGAGCACGTATCAGTAGGTGCGTCCCTCATTCCACAGTGAGCCTGCATGCTGGCACCACACCAGAAATACATAATTTGGCAATCACATCTAAGGAAAGGTCCACTGCAATGTGAGCAAAGCTCGTCATACGCAGCGGCACCTCCCAACGTGCCTTCCCTGGTGAAAGTAGTAAGAGACTTCTTGATGCCCAAATGCTTGTGAGTTCTTTGATAAGGTGACTCACAAAGTCTTTCCCTTCATCAAAGTGCAGATATTTGGGGAATCCATAATGTACGAAATATTTTTCACACAAAACTTGAGCCACAGAGGTTGCTTTTTGGTCTTTTGTGGGGAAAGCCTGAGCATAGCATGTGCTGTGGTCAGTTACTACTAGAATGTTACTGGCTCCTTTCAATCAGGCTGAAGGATAATGCCTAGATTTCTCAGCATAGAGAATGCCATCAACTGGAGCGTCCCCAGGACCATGCCTGTTGTCATCCCAGAAGCAACCCCTTTATGCCCATGACACAGCTCAATCACCAGTACCCCAGGGTTTTCTTCCAACAGTTGTGAATAGGGAAACGTGCTCTATATTTAGCAATGGGGTGGGGGCCTGGATTAAGTTCAGCATCCCTCAACAATAGTAGCAGGAGGAATGGTAATATGTTACAGATGTTCTGGAAGCACAGTGGGCGTGGGTAGGCTGCATGGTCCACCAGGAAGGCAGCCCACTTATAGAAAGTTCTGTCATTATAGAATCCTAACAGTATGATTAAAGTGAGATCACACAGAGCTGTATAATTTGGAAATATCAGCAGAGGTGAGGGATCCAGCTTTTGGTATTCAGTGCTTTCATTGAGGGGGAGGAATTGGTCAGTACCCCAAAATGATCAATATATAGGCAAGTGCAGCAGCCATGCCCTGGGCCACACTGCGGATGTAGAAGGGCTTTGCCAAGATGGAGGGCAGGTATGTGAATTCAGGTGTGTTAATTCAGCCAGGTTATTAGATTATATAAGTGAACACTCCTGGGGCAGTTTCAGTATCATGTAAGCAAACAGACTGCTAATATGGTAGCTAAGTTACAAGTCATCAGGAACAGCACCTTGGGTAGAATTAGCAGTGAACGCAACCACTACGAGACTGCAGTTCAGCATACAGTAATTAGCATTGCTTTAAGCTAGGTAATGAAGAGATAAAATGCCAGCACTAAGATGGTGTTTAATGCTGCATTGAACAAACAAGTAAAACGTTGAGGTATTACTAGTGCAACAAACATTAAGGTCAGTATTTGGGGGGATTATTAAACTTAATATAGAATCTAGGTAGATAAAAGTCACCTCTTCAGTAAAGGTAGGTTCAGCAAACTAGGTGCAACACTAGCCACGACAGAAAAGGAGTAATATGCCTGCAATGCAAAGTAAAACCACTCAAACTGTAACAGAAGAGTCAGTGGCAGGAATCAAGTCCACGTGTGCAGCAAGAAGGGTGGACTGAAAGGGGTAGCATGGCTGGCTGATGGCTGACTCTCATAGCTGACACACTCAGTGTGACACCCTTTGCGCTACAGCAATAAGTGCTCTGGACTGCTAGCAGGGAGGACTGCTTAAAGGAGGCAGAAAAGCAATACCCACATGTGTCCTCAGGGATAGTCCAGAAGGCAGCTGGAGGAAGGTCATCAGCTTAGTTATGTGCTCCTATTAGAATAGTTCTATGCCAGTTTAACAGTCCTATAATAGTCATTACAGCCATTAAAGGTCTACCAATGTCTTACAAACTTAAACCCTTCTTAAGGTGCAATGCCTATAGCCATTGGTCATATCTAAAAATCACATTCTTTGTCTCAATGGCCCTCTCTCTGAGTGTGTATGACTTCAGAATAAATAGCCTTACATTTTAATTCTCTATGAATTGTACCTATGGTTATAATTTCTTTAACCATCTCATGCTTGGCTGTTTTTCCTAAATCATTTATACCAGCATGTATGATGACTAGGGGTGGGGGCTCCTGATTTCTTATCAGTCTATTCAGGTTTTGCTTAATATTTCTTAAGCATGCTCCTGGTAAGCACGTGACTTTTGTGTTCTCTTTATCCTCTTTGCAAATTATAGAGCTTGTATATTTCAGGAGGGAATCTCCTACTATTAATATCTGTTGTTTCTTACAGTGACTAGAAATCTCTGCCATGACTGGGGTCTATCTCGTTCTTGTGTAAGAGTTTAACTAGCCATGTAGGCCATACAGTGCTTTGTATTGACATGCCCCTCATTGAAGTTTATCATACATAGATACATAGACAGTGTCGGCAGATAAGGGCCTATGGCCCACCCAGTCTGCCCATTTAAGTTTGTAAGTTCAGTTTATGTTTTCCAGGAAGTCTGTTGCCCCTTACCCCTGACCTCCAGAATTCCTTTATGTCTATCCCATGCATTCTTAAATCCCGTGATTGTTTCAGCCCCCACCAATTCCTCTGGCAGGGTGTTCCACCTGTCCACCACCCGTTCTGTGAAGAAATTCTTCCTCACGTTTCCTCTGAATCGTCCTCCCTCAACTTCATCCCATGCCCTCTAGTCCTGGAACATCTTTTCGCTTAAAATAGTGCATTCCTGCACCCTGTTCCTCCTGTAAGATGCTTGTATGTCTCTATCATATCCCCTCTCTCCTCCTCTCCTCCAGGGAGTACATGTTCAGTGCTTTCAACCTGTCCTCATAGGACTTGTGATGCAATCCATGCACCATCTTTGTTGCCCTCCTCTGAACCTTCTCTACCCTGTCTATGTCCTTATGTAGGTAAGGTCTCCAGAACTGCACAGTGACTCCAGGTGCAGCCTCACTAGTGTCTTGTTAGTGGAATTATGACCTCCTTTTCCTGCTGGTGATGCCCTGCCTATGCATCCCAGCATCCTATTTGCTTTACCTGCTGCCTTGTCACACTGTTTCCCTACCTTGAGGTCATCAGAGATGATAACTCAAGATCCCTTTCCTGCTTGGTGCATGCTATATCCTCACCCCCAACTGATATATTGTGCCAGGGTTTTGTGCCCCATATGCATTATCTTGCACTTCCTTGCATTGAATTTCAACTGCCAAACCCTGACCATTCTTCAAGTTTCTGCAGGTCCTTCTCATTCTGTCTACACCCTCTGGTGTGTCTACTCTGTTACAGAGCTTTGTGTCATCAGCGAACAGTGAAATTCTGCCTTCTAGGTCCTGCGCAATGTCACTGATGAAGATATTGAATAGTACGGTCCCAGCACTGATCCTGTGTACCACTGGTCACTCTTCCCTCTGTGGAGTGACAGCCATTTACCACCACCCTCTGTGTCCTGCTGCCCAGCCAGTTACCTACCCACCGCACTACTGTCCTGCCCACCCATATTCCCCAGTTTGTGCAATAGTCTTCTATGTGGCACAGTGTCAAAGGCCTTGCTGAAGTCCAGATAGGCCATGTCACTGCCCTCCTGATCCACTTCCTAGTCACCCAGTCAAAAATTCAATGAGGTTGGTCTGACATGACCTTCCCTGGTGAAACCATGCTGCCTTGGGTCCTGTGGTCCATTGACAACAGATGTTCCACCAATCTCTCCTTCAGTAGTGCTTCCATGATCTTCCCCACTACCGAGGTGAGGCTGACTGGTCTGTAGTTCCCGCTTCCTCTTTGTTCCCACTTTTGTATAAGGGACTACATCTGCTATCCTCCAGTCTTTGGGTACCTCCCTGTTTCTAGTGATCGGCTAAACAGGATAGCAAGAGGTTCAGCCACCACCTCTCTTAGTTCTTTAAGGACCCTGGGGTGCACCCATCTGGCCCCATTGCTTTATCAACTCTTATTACTTCCAGTTCCTTCAGGACCCTTTCTCGTGTAAAGGGACTTGTGTCCATTTCTGCACTATTCTCACCCCTTGTACTCCATTCAGACCCATTACCCTCCTCTTCCTCAGTAAAGACTGAGCAGAAATACCTGTTCAATATGTCAGCTTTACTGTTGTCATCCTCCACACAGCCCCCATCCTCCCCTTCAGTCTCACTATCCCTCCCTTTGCCTTTCTTTTTTCACTTATGTACCTGTAAAAGGTTTTGTCCCCTCTACCCACTGATTTTGCAATGTGTTCTTCTGTCTGAGCTTTGGCTTCCCTTACTGACCTCCCTGCCTCCCTTTGCTTCTCCTGGTACTTCTCCCTATCCCCTTCTGCCTGTGTCTTTTTGTATTGCCTGAATGCAATCTTTTTGGCTTTCACTTTCTTTGCTACCTCTTTGGAAAACCATAATGGTCTCCTCTTCCTTTTCCTCTTGCTAACCTGCTTAATACATAATTCTGTTGCTCTTGTAATCCCCATTTTAAATACTTCCCACTGTTCCTCAACCCCTGATTCCTGCCCCATTCCCTTAATGCCTCTTTCAAGTATCTCCCCATTTCTCAAAGTTTGCCCCCTAAAATCCAGGATACTGTTTTTGTGTGGTTGGTTCTGCTCTTTCTGTGATTTCAAACCACAGTGACTGGTGGTCACTGTTCCCCAGGTGCTCCCCCTCTTACCCCATCACACTGTCTCTGTTTGTGAGCACAAGGTCCAGTATTGCCTTCTGCCGAGATGGTTCCATGACCAGTTGCTTGAGGAAGGCACCTTGAAGGAGTCAGGATAAATCTGCTCTAGTTGATGCTGCTGCTGGGATGCTCCAGTCCACGTCTGGAATATTGAAGTCTCCAACCAGTACTACCTCACCCTTGTCTGCCATCCTCTGGATGGCTAGCATCAGCTCCCTATCTGTTTCTTCCTCCTGGGCTGGTGGTCTATAGAATACACCTGTGCGGATGGCTGGCCCCATTTTCTTTTCCAGCTTAACCCACAGTATCTCTCCCCCATTTTGTTCCTCCTGGATCTCTGTGGCCCTTATGTCATTTTTCACATACAGTGCCACTCCTCCTCCTTCCTGCCTGCCCTGTCTCTTCTGAATATGTTGTAGCCAGGTATGGCCAACTCCCAGTCGTGGTTATCATTACACCAGGTTTCAGTGATGTCACAATGTCCAGGTCTGACTGCACCATGACAGCCTCCAGATCTTCCATCTTGTTGCTAAGGCTCCTGGCATTTGCACACATGACTTTCCATGATTTGACCTCCCTAGACTGTTTCACTGTTCTACTCCAGCCCCTTCCTTGGTTGTCCTTTATCCCTGGTTCACCCTGCTGTCTGCCCTTCTGCTGAATTTTGCCCCTATTCTGCCTATCCACCTCCTGGGTGCTAATCTCCATCTTTTGCACTTGGCTAACCTCCATATCCTTTCCTTCCATTTCTCTGGGTACCTCTATTTGGCTGTCCCTGTTTGGCAGTGTGGCATATGAGTTCTTGAGTGGAATAGGATCTGGGATGTGCCTCTGCCTGACTGGTCTAACCCTCCCTGAGCCCACTGTCATCCAAGTACTCCTCGTTCTCTGCATCCTTTGAGGCAGCTGCATTGGACTGAGTGGTCTCTGGATAGGGGTGATGGTACTCCTGACCCAGTTTACTTCTGCTCTGAGTCTGGCTACCTCATCCCGCAGTCCAGAAAGATGCATGCAGATAGGGCAGCACCTCAGTGTCCAGAAGATCTGCCTGAATATGGCTGCCCCACAGCCACTGCATTGCACCACTCCCCACATTATACTGCAATTATACTGCTATTCCACTACTTGTCTGCTACTGAAGTTCTCCTAGTTCCCTTTTCATTAATTTACTGTCCTAAAAATCCTGCCACTGTTCCTCTATAATGTTTGAAAATACATACACTTCTATCTCACCTCTTTATCCTTACCATCAAAAGGTAACTACAATCACAATAATCTACCTTCTACTAATACAGATTATATCACAGAATCAGAGCACAATGCAAAAACATCTGCTACTTAGCAACAACAAACAGGTGACAACAAACCAAGTTGATGTAGCTTTTTTTAAAATAGAAAAAAAAATGCAGTCGTTTAAACCAATAGAAATCAGCAGTTCCAAAAGCACCTTGAACTACAAGAAAGAACACAGTACCACACCTCTGCCACAATAACTAAACAGTTCTAAAACATTGGAGAAAGAAGAGAAAAATCAGATCATGATTCTGAAAAAAAATCATGATCTCAGTACTAGAGATGTGGTGAAGTTAAAATTTGCCATCAAAGTTCACACAAAGTGGCAAAAATTCTCACTTCATGAAGCCTTGCAAAGTTTTCCTTGACCTGAGAAAGTTCGACTTTGCCAAAATCGTGAAGTTTTCATCATGAAGTAGAAAGATTTTGCCCCCCGAGTGCAGAATTTAACCAGTGAAATTCTGCACTTCATGGCAAAACTTTGCACTTTGCTGATCAATCTTTGCTCTGCAAATGGCACATAATTTGTGAATTAACTCACAGAGCAAAGTTTGCCAACTCTGCCCATCTCATACATTTTGTCCTATTTCCTGATCAGGTAAGCCTGTTGGTTTATTAACACTAAGCAATGAAAAGCAATAGCTAATTTCCAGATTTTCAGGGGGCTCCACTGCAGCCTCTTTCTTTTTCTTCTAGTTGTTGGAACTGTGCACCAATCATTATTTAGTTGCTCATCATCTTATTAATGCTTTCTTTTACCTCGCAGTTCATTTGGATCACTAGTGTCAGCGTTTAAGCTAATCTGATCTGAGTTATTTTTAGTCTTAATTTTTTGGGCCATTTCCACCTGACATTGTTCCAACAAGTTCAATTTGTAATTTGTTATTAGCAATGCATTTCTCACAAATAAATTCCCTCGTTATGATTTGGTTGCCAATAACCTTACACACTGAGAAAAAGATACAGTACATCTAAACTCCACTTCTCCATCAGATGTTATTATAGTATCAGCCTTAGCATTGTGAGATCTGAAGCACAGTGATGGAACCTTGTTCACAGAAGAAACAAAAGCTAGCCTATCATGCCCATGACTTGGAAGTTAAATTCTTAACTTTCCAGCCCCGTCTGCCCTGGCTGACATCAGCTGACACACGAAAACTGCACGCTTGTGTCTATGTGTGTTTCCTCCTTTTGCCATTAGATTTCATTGGTCCTGTTTCACAGCTAACTGATGTATCATAAATGCCTCTTTATCAATGTATTCATGTGGCCCTTTTGAAATGTATATATCATGCATCATTTTATGTCATCCCTGATACTGTTTGTGACTGTTAAACTGCTATGTATTGACTTTACTTATCTCTTTGTACTCATGGGCCGGGATATTCAGACTGCACCAGGCAGTGGCACAAGCCTGGGAGCAGCGCAACTGTGATGCATAGGGGCCAGGTCCAGGTTATATTCAACGATGCTGTGCCATGATACAGTACCATTGAATATGGCATGGGCAGCATACAAACTGTGCATGATGCAGTGGCACTGCACCAGTGCAAGCCACTGATAGGGAGCACGGGGATGCGCCTGCGCAAGTGCAGTTGTACTAGGCGCATCACCCGCAATATTAGACTGTAGACTGTTGTTTGTTCTAGCTGCCAAAATATATGTATTGCACACACCAGTCATCATGTTTCATTTATCAGTATGCAACCTGTAAGTCGCTTCCCTGTCTCATATCAATGTTTACCACCTGCGGTCACCCTATGTGGTACCCTTGTATGTATATCCAGCCAGTATCATGTAACGTGCATTTCATGTATATACTGTTATTACCTATCTGTGTTTGTACTTTAAGTGTTTATGTCACAGGACCTCCTTGTGAATGAGCTTGCTCAATGGAGTTTTCCTGCAATAAACTTGAACTTGAACTTGAACTTGAATATTCAGCAGGGGCATGCAAATGAGGCCATAATATATGCAAGGCACAAATTGGGCCATTTGCATGTCATTATGGCCCCGGTTGCATGCCTTGCATAGGGCAGGCTGGTGACTTGCACCTGGCGCCCTGCACAGCATGATGTGTGCTGTGGGGATCCCGGGGCATCCCCCGTCCCATAGCCATGATTGTGTGGTATATGTTAATACAGTAAACCCTGGTAGTCTAGTGGCCTCCCAGTCCCCGATACACTAATGCATTTGAAACAAGCCCATCCCTGGTGGTCTAGTGGTCCACCCTCCCACCCGAGTCCCAGAGTCCCCAAAAAATGGCAATATGGTTCCCTGGTGGTCTAGTGGACCCCCCACCTGTTGCTGCAATCAAAGTGAAAACCCTTATCATAATGCCCTGGTGATCCAGTGGCATCCCCACCCCACCCACCCACACAGAAGCCCATGCCCCCCGCCCCCAGTCATTGGCGGGCTGCTGCATCCACCCACCACTCGCCCGCTGAATGACAGAAACAGTATGGACTGTAAGCCCATTGGTCTCCAGTGTGGACCAATGGGCTTGAGAAGCATACTATACTAGACAACCCCAAAGTTTGAATGGAGTCATTTGCATTTTTGGGACTGTCTGGTACAGTATGCCCTGTAAGCCCTTTGGTCACACTGAGGACTAATGGGCTTACAGTATACTAACCTGTCGTCCCGTGGTGGCGCTAAGCGGGAATGGTGGGATGTAGCCTCCCGATGATGACAGGGAGAGATTGGATGGCACAGGGTTCTGTGTGGGTGGGTGGGGTGAGGTGCTACTGGATCAACAGGGCGCACGATACAGGCCTTCATCGGTGATCACCGGCAATGGGTTGGGGTGTTCCACTAGAACCCTACTAGGGACGTCATATTGCCCTATTTTGGAGAATCGGAGACTCAGAGGGAAGGGGGATCACTAGACCATCAGGGCTGGGCTTGTTTCATACACGTCGGTGTATCTGGGACTGGGGGGGCCACTAGACTACCAGAGATATCTTTATTATCATATACCACATGATTGCAGCTATGGGCAGGGGGTTCCACTAGACCACCAGGGTTGTGAGTGCTTGCAAATGGTGTTCTGGGCAGGCGAGTGGCCACCCACGGCTGGGCTGTTGTGTTGTACCCTGCAATACAGCATCCCACCTGTGGGTGGCCGGGAGTTGCTCCTACTCTGCAGGGCCTCAACTTTGAGCGCCCCCATGTGGTGCAGTGCAGGGGTGCACCGTCATATGCGCCGCACATCCCGAGCTGAATATCAGGATGTTCTGTATATGCACGGACATGCCCCCTGCATCTGCGCCACATACATTATCATTGCTCCCCGGCACACTGGGATTTGCACTGTGTCAGGCAGCCTTCTTAATATCCCACTGGGGCACAATGTAGGGTTGCACCAGCACAACCCCATTACGCCAGGTGCAGCCCCTTTGAATATGCAGCCAATGGTGCATTGCAATACTTTATTGTCATTTGGTTGCAATTTTTTGGTAATGCCACAAAATAGGCAGTTGATTGCCTGGTGCACATACAAAAAGTAAATACATAAATACAATGAAAACATACCGAGAATAAATTCATTAATAAGCAATTTGTAGCACAAAGTTCTATACAGAACTGCATATCATTTCAGCGTATTTCTTCTTGAACAATAAAAACACATCTTATTACTGTTATCCTTTATGATGGTATAAAGAAGGACTAAAATACCTAAACACACATTCTAACAGCATAAATACTGCCATGGTTGTCCAGTGGCACTCCCAACCCCGATCACCTGTTGAATCCCTTTACAATATCTGTCTGGTGGTTCTCCCTTCTAAACAACCACCCCACCTAACCAGCCAACTCACAATACACCACACCACCCCACCTCCCCTTACCCAGTAGTCCAGTGCCTTGATAGTTCCATGTGGCAGCTGGCACAGGCCTCCTCTTGTCTACATTGCTTACCACCATGTGAGCTGCCAGTATGCACACATATAGTACACACCCTCACTGACAGTTTATATGGTGTCCAGCTACAGAGGTGAGAGGAGTGCTGTGTCAGTCAATGTATAGTGCTGCTGGGACACTAGACTCACTGCTAAGGTGGGTAGGCTGTGAGTGGGTAGGTCAGGTGGGGGGCTGTTCAGAGGGGACCACCAAACTGATATTGTAATTGGACCAAATGGGTGATTGGGGGTAAAGGTATCACTAGACAGCTGGGACAGTATTTACATTTACTTGCAGCAAACACAATGGCTAATTTCAAGGAAGGCTGGGATAGGGTGAAGATTAAAATCTTGACTGCATGAATCATTACTGGGAAGTGGAAGGTGGATGGTACTTAAAGGGGAAATGGTAGACTCCAGCAAGAGTGTGTGAGGACTGGCAGCTCCAGGGAATTAGTCTGAACTGCACAATCAAGCCAAATTGATAGACCATTAGGGCCTGCTTTTGCTGCCACAGCTATACCTGTTCTCCTCTCTGCTTCTCCCCACACAAGTATACCTAGCTCCCTAACACAGGAGCCTTCTCACTAGCAATGTGGTTGTCAAAATGTTGTTCCTTAACTAAATGCTGTTCCAATCTTGTAATCCCACTGACTTATTGCCCACCAAGCTTGTTAATGTATTGTATTGTACTAGTGCTATTATTCCTATACTCCATAGACAGAATGTTTACTATGGATGGAATACAAGAATTAAAATCTCTTTTAGGTTCTACTGGCAGAATGTTCACCCCTCACTCACACAACAGTAAGGTGCCAATAATGGTGCAATGGGATCTGCTTGTTTGGTAATCCTTCAACCAGAGGCAGACCTCAGGTGAGAAACAGAGGCCATCCAAGGTACGGAGGAGGACTTCATGATCAGTGAGGTCAACGGCTTTGGTGAGGTCTATGAATGCAGCACCAGTGTAGAGGCCTTCGTTGTTAGCTTTGTCTATGGAGTGGGTGAACTTGATGAGCGCAGTTTCAGTATTGTATTGCCTGGTAAATCTCTTAAATAAATAAATAAATAATTGTGTTGAGCACGGAACCCATCCTGGGCCTCTGTGAGCAGGTTGTATTTGGAGAGGAATTCCTAGGTTTGCCTATGGTCCACTTTCTCTAAAGTTTTTGAGAGAGGGGCAAGGAGGGAGCTGGGACAATAGTTGGATACTAGATCCTTGCACCCAGATTTGTGAAGAAGTTGAATAATGGTGCACTTCCAAGCTTTTGAGAAGGACCCCATGCAAAGGGAGTGGTTCAGGATGTTAGTAAGAGGGATGGTCAGGGAGTCACAGACAAGACAGAGAACTCCGAAGTCAATGTTGTCAGCGCCCTTGGAAGGTCTTGGGTCATTTGTTTTGATTAACTTGACCACTTCAGCAGGGGTTAGGTACATGAAATGGAATTTAGGGTGGGAAAATGGGAGGATTGTGGTGGTAAAAGAGGGGGGAGTGGAGTTGTGCTTGTACTGGTCTAAGTCACTGAGGTATTTATTGAAAAGGGAGGCTATTTTGCTTGGCTTATGGTGGTTGCCCCTTTGGAGGTAAGACAAATATGATCTTCCAGAATTCCCCTATCTGTATGTATATTGATTGTTTTGAGAAAAACAAGAATGGGTGATGGAGGGGTACTAGCAGGCAGTGTTGTGTATCTTGTGTAGGAGGTGCTAATGGGCTGCTGACTCCAATGCAAATGAGTCCATAATGGACATGCAAATGACCCCATAGCGCCTTGTATGCTAAATGAACCGCTTTGCACATTTTGGCTGAAAATAGCCTACAGGGATACTAACATACGAAGAAGCCAACAGATTAGGCCCTCTGTTCTATCAAGTTTGCTTGTTGATCAGTGCCTTCCAAGTGCACTGTTTTAAACTCCCCCACCTCTCTACAAGGTCCTTCATTCCCCGGCTGGGCTCTGGGATGCACTGTCCCCCTATACCTTTCCCAGCCTTTCTTGAATCCCTCCACAGTTGTAGCAGCCACCAACTCTAGAGGCAGCTCATTACAGGGCTCCACCACCCTCTCAGTGAAGTAGCATCTCCTTGTTTCCCCCCTCAGCCTCCCCCCATCCAGCTTCATTGATTGTCCCCTGGTGGCCCCTACCTCCCACAGCTGAAGCATTACCCTCAAGGCTAACCCTATTCATTCCTTTGAGGGAGGTGGTATAGCGCAGTGGTTTAAGGCTCTGAGCTGCAAATCTGGTGACATCCAGCAGACCAGACCTGGGTTTGAATCCCACAGCTTCCACTTGCATACTGTGTGACCCTGAGCAAGTCACTTAACTTCCCTGTGCTCCAGGTAGCACCTGTAAAAAAGATTTCAGCTTAGTGTGCTACTCCTGGTTAAAAACAACTAAATAAAAAAAAAAATATTTGAAGACCTCTATCATATCCCCACATTCCTCCTCTCATCCAGTGAGTACAGGTTGAGTTCCTCTAGTCTCTCTTTATAGGGCATTTCCCCTAGCCCCAGTATCATCCTGGTTGCCTTCCTCTGCACCCACTCCAGCAGAGCAATGTCCTTCTTTAAGTAGGAACACCAAAACTGCATGCAGTATTCAATGTGTGGTCTAACCAGGCAATTGTATACTGGAAGGAGCACCCCTCGGCTCCTTGAGGACATCCCCCTGGCTATGCAACCCAGCATTTTATTTGTTTGGGCCACAGCCCTTCTATACTGCTCTGAGTTATTCATTTTGGCATCCACCACCACCCTCATGTCCTTCTCCCGCATAGAAACCTGCAGTGTGCCCCCTCCCAGGTGTATACATGAGTCAGATTTTTGGCCCCAGATACAGAACCCTACATTTCCCAGCATTAAACTTTAGCTTCCAGGCTTGTGACCACCTCCCCAGAGTCTCCAGGTCCTCCTGGAGAGCCAGCTTCCCCTCCTCCCCTTCTCCCACCACCCACAGCTTCGAGTCACAGGCAAAGAGGCTCATCCTGCTCCTGATACTGCTTCTGATGTCTGAGAAATAGGCGTTAAACAGGAGTGAGCCCAGTACCGACCCCTGTGGGACCCTGCTAATGACTTCTCTGGAGGATGAGACCTCCCCTCCACCCTCACCCTCTGTACATGCCCTGCTAGCCAGTTTCCTATCCACCTGACCGTCTGCCCCCCACCTCAATATCCTCCAGCTTCCCCAGTAGCCCAGGATGTGGCACCAAGTCAAATGTCCCACTGAAGGCCAGAAAGGGGACATCCACTCTCCTGTCCTGATCCAGCACACTTGTCACCCCCTCATAAAACTCCACCAGTTTGGTCTGACATGATCTGCCTTAACAAAGCCATGCTGGTGATCATCTAGGTGACGCCATACCTTCAGAACCCCTTCCAGCCTCTCCCTCAGGATGACCTCCATCACTTTGCCCACTACTGATGTCAGGATAACCAGCCTATAGTTTCCCGGCTCCTCTCATGAGCCACCCTTGTGTATAGGCACACTATGGGCCATCCTCCAGTTATGAGGCATCCACACCAACTGCAGGGAGGAGTTACAAAGGTCCACCGGGGTGTGGGCAGGGTATCGGCCAACTCCTTAACACCTTGGGATGATTCCACTAACAGGGCCTTGAGGGCTTCCCACACCCTCCAACTGGAGATTTCAACATCCATTTCTCCCACTTCATCAGCTGGCCTCCCTTTCCTCTCCCATTGCTGTGTCACTCCCCCATCCTCCTTGGTAAAGACCGAGGCAAAAAAGTAATTTAGTACCTCTGCCTTCTCCCCCACTCCTCCTCCTCCCACCCACTCCCCATCCTCAGCCTACTAATCTGACCCTTCCCTTTTCTTGTTTCCCGGATAAACCTCAAGAATGTTGACAGAGACCCGTTTCGGGCAATGCTATTTCTGATGTGTTATATTTATTTTGTTTTGTTAATTTTTTATTTACCAGGTAAGCACACTAAAAAATTAAATGCCTATTTTCAGAATGATCTGGTGCTCACAATATGTAAATACAAACAAATGAATTACAGTACATAAAATAACCACAGGAACAAATAATAGGAATGCAAAGAAGCAACACTGAGGTGCATAATATAAGTACTTATAAAATGGGCAAAGGATTTCAAGCAATCTGATTGGTTGTTAGCCGTGCATTAGATGTGTCTAATGCACAGCTAAAACTAGAACCCCATTTAGAATACACAGGCCCATTTTATAAGCGCAATAAGCCACTCCGGGGATGTGCATTAGACAGTTCTAATGCTGCGGCTGGCTGAGAGACTGGGCGCTGCTAGAAGCCTTTGGCCTCGTGCGTCCCCTAGCCATGCATTAGAACTGTCTAATGCACACCTCATCGTGTCTTATTGCTTACATATGACTACAACAGGAACACAATAAATATACAGCACAAATCCATGTCGGGGCAGTGCAGTTTCACTTAGCATTGTGCAGACATGGCCAGATATTCGGTCAGATAGTGCTGACTGAATATCACAGCAGCCTGAAGTACAATACAAAAATTTGCACTGCACTTGTGTAGTTTTCTGAATGAAGGACTCACACCTTTTTGCATTCTATGCAGTGTAAATGTATATTGTATTTTTATGTAATTTCATATTTTAAATTTTGTAAACATAGAAACATAGAATTTGATGGCAGATAAGGACAGCTTGGCCCGCCCAGTCTGCCCATTTCCCTACCTAATGGATAAGCTGCAGATCCTAGTTAACCAGCAGCCTACTTCTTTCTATCCCCAACCCCTAGAATTGCCTTATGACTGTCCCATGCATGCTTGAATTCAACCACTGTTTTTGACTGCACAACCTCCTCGGAAGAGCCGTTCCATGCATCCACAATCCTCTCTGTGAAAAAATACTTCCTTACATTACCTCTGAGCCACCCCCCTGTCTTCAAATTGTGCCCCCTTGTTCTTGCATACCTCTTTTTTTGAAAGATGCTACCCTCTTGGACTTTTTTGATTCCCATGAGGTACTTGAAAGTTTCTATCATGTCCCCCCTCTCCCTCCTTTCCTCGAGGCTATACATAAAGACTGAAAATATTGATTAAAAAAAAAACTGCATTGATTTTTTCTTGTGTTTCTTGCTACAATGGTATTCCCACCACTATAAATTAATATTCCTTCATGGCTTAGTGCGCTGATTATGGTTTTGGCCATAATTAAGCAGCATCTCTCTCACAAAGAACAAATATAAGGCCACCAACATTTAAATGTGTACCATTCTTCTTTGTTCTGTACTTAGCCATGGATTTTTCTGGGTGGGCTGCTGAGCACACAAAATAAACTTTTTTTTCATTTAAAGTTTTATTAAATTTTCCACAATAATACATAAAGCATATCTACGTCCAGATCATTGTAACTTTAACAAATAAAAACATGGGAAAAACATTAAACAGTCTTCACAGTGACAACAAGCGGAAGCAAATAAACAAATCAAAACAAAAAGAAAAAAACACTATGGTTTTCAAAAGAGGCGGCGGGGGAGATTAGGGAGAAAAATATAGCATTCAGGAAGTATAATGAAACACAGAAGGAGAGTGATAGAAATTGTACCATTTAAAGCAGAAGGAAGCGGGGAAGGCAGCCAGAATAGCAAAGGACCAAGCCAAGGAAAAGGTAGCCAGCTCAGTTAAGAAGGAGGATAAAACCTTTTATAAGTACTGTACATTAGGGAGCAAAGAAAGACAAAGGGAGGGATACTGAGGCTTAATAAAGAGAAGGGTGCATGGGCAGAGAGGGACAGTGAAAAAGCTGGGATACTGAACAAATACTTCTGCTCAGTATTCACAAAAGAAGGGGGGGGTACTTAATCCAGTCAGTTGAAGCATTCTGGATGGGGGTGTTGATATCAGTCTTTTCACAGAAGAAAGGGTTCTGAAAGAACTCCTAAAATGGGTTTATGTGATAATGGCAACTGCCGATGGACGATTGCCGTTAGGGCGATGACAGCATTGCTGAAAAAATATTTTGGCAATGTGGTCTCCGGTGCAGAGCACAAGGGCACTGGGACTTAGGTTTTACATGTAAATGTGTGAGGCTGCACCCTGCACCCATCTATAGGATTCTCAACTCCAGGGGGTACGTAGCCGGGGGTGAAAATCCTCCCAAAAATAATCGCCCTGGACGCAACAAAAGGCACCCGTGCCGGGGCTGAACCCAGCACCATAAATGCCCTAGCCCTGGACCCACCCACCATGGTTCAGGAGCAGCTTAGCAGCTCACTGTGGTGCCACCCCTCACAATTACTCCCATCTGTCCTACCCCACGCGGAGCATGCTCACTCCATGTAGCAACAGGATGTCACTACATTTGTGCACCCCCCCATCCAGTTGCCCTCCCTCCCTAGTTGTTGTGATCTAAAGGGCCACGACTGAGTTGCCATTTCAATAGGAGCTCAGTTGCAGTCACTAAAGTTACAGGCTACCCCTAAAACTGAAGGTGGACAAAGCAATAGGGCCTGATGGGATTCACCCCAAAATTCCAAAAGAACTAAGGGGAGAACTTGTAACACCACTGACTACCCTTTTTAACAAATCATGGGAAGATGGTGTGGTACCTGAGGACTGATGTGATTCCCCTTCACAAAACTGGGAGCAAGAGAGAGGCAGGAAACTACAGACCTGTCAGTTAGGCTTCAATGGTAGGGAAAATGATGGAATCACTTCTGAAGGAAAGAATTAATGAGTACCTTGAGGCCCTTGGGGCATAGGACCCAAGGCAGCATGGATTCACAGCAGGAAGGTCATGTCAGAAAAATCGAATCAATTTCTTTGACTGGGTGACCAAAGAAGTAGACCAGGGAGGGGCTGTGGACATGGCCCACCTAGACTTTAGCAAGGCATTTAACACAGTCCCACACAGAAGATAACTTATAAATAAATAAATTATTTAACAATAAATTAGTGAGCCTGGAAGTGGGTCCCAGGGTGGTAGCCAGAGTAAAACATTGGCTGGACAACAGGACACAGAGGTAATAGTAAACAGAGGGGGGCTACTACTGGGGTACCGCAGGGTTCAGTACTGGGGCTGGTCCTTTTTAATATCTTTATAAGTGACATTGCAGAGGGACTGGAAGGAAAAGTATATTTCTTTGCAGATGACACAAAGATCTGCAACATGGTTGATAAACAAAGTGGGGTGGAAAGGAAGGATGAGAAGTGACTTGGCAAGGTTGGAGGAATGGTCAAATGTATGGCAGGTTAGATTCAATGCAAAGAATTGCAAAGTAATGCACCTGGGAATCAAAAACCCAAGGGAAGAGTACACAATGGGGGTGAGATACTGACAACAACAAAAATGGACAGGAACTTGGGGGTAGTTATATGAGATGACCTAAAGGTGGGCAAGCAATGTGAGAAGGCAGTAAGGAGGGCTGGGGGAATACTGGGATGCACAGGGAGAGGCATCACCCATAGAAAACAAAAAGTTGTTATCCCTCTGTACAGACAGTTTGTGAGACCCCATCTGGAGTACTGTGTGCAGTTCTGGAGACCCCTTCTCTACAAAGACATAAACAGGGTGGAGGCTGTCCAGAGGAGGGTAACCAAAATGCTGCAGGGTCTGCACCAGGAGACATATGAAGAGAGACTAAAGGAGCTTAATATGTATACCTTCGAGGAAAGGGTGGGGGGGACATGATAGAAACTTTCAAGTGCCTCAAGGGAATCAACAAAGTCCAAGAGGGTAGAATCTTTCAGGAAAAGAGACATACAAGAACAAGGGGGCACAATTTGAAGGTGGGGGGTGGCTCAGAGGTAATGTGAGGAAGCATGTTTTCATGGAGAGGGTTGTGGATGCATTAAACAGGCTTTTAGAGGAGGTCGTGGAGTCAAAAACAGTAGTGGAATTCAAGAATACATAGGACTGACATACAGCAATTCTAGTGAGGGATAGGAGGAAGAAGGCTGTTGGTTAACTAGGATCTGCAGCTTATCCATTATAGGTAGGGAAATTGGCAGACTATGGGCCAAGCAGTCCTTATCTGCTATCAAATTCTATGTTTCTATGTAATGTGAACACTGTCTTAAATTTTCCAACAACTACAGTTACAAAGAACATATTTTCAAGTTCCTAATAACCTTACTAAGAAACGCAGAGTACCAACAATAAGTCCAGAATATATTAATGTTTATATTACATAAGCATGATCATATGCTAAACAAAAGAAATAGCTTACGAATGATCAAGTACTGTATGAGCAGTACTCTAAGAAAATCTGTGTTTGTTCACAAATGTGTTCAATGTGCCTAGAACTCCCCCCAAAAATAATGCTCCTGACCAAATATGGAGCAAAGAATACTAAAAGTACAATGGTTTGGCAGGCCATAGGATTGTGGACTGAGTAGAGTTATGTGTTCCACTAGTAACATAGGCTCAAAATAATCACCAAAAATGAAAATACTTTATTAGCAACCTGGTATCAGACACACATGGGCAAGCTGTATAAAACTTTACCAAACTACAATATACCTCAGCAAGCTAATACAAAACAAATCAAAATACAGAGCCCCCTTCAAACACCAAAATATCACACCGTTCAAAATACTGTACAAAAACACCAAAATAATGGTGTTTAGATGCATTTTGGGAACCCCAAACGTGCCTGACTCAAGGAAAGGGTTCTGGTTTAAGGGACACTAGTGAAAACAAAAAGCCAAACACATCATTGTTAATGAGCAATGAAAGCAAAATGAAAGCTCTGCAGTGCTCAGTGGCACAGCAGACAATGACTTATAAGGCTTCCGAGGCAGGAAGTTGCAAACAAAGATTTACTGTGGTGGAATCTGAACAGGGACATAAATAGTTTTACTGTCCCTAAGATATGTGACAGAAAAGAAACTTCTGGTATGTCTCATGCATTGTTTTTTTTTTATCTTCTCTTGCATCTTGCTTTATTTGGTTTTCATCAATATAGGACAAGTATGTCTAAGTTTATTATACCCTTACATTACAGACTGTCTGGTAATATGATTTCTACAGAATTTGTATAAGCCTTTGCTTTTGCATGTGGCAAAGCCTACTACACACTTGTTCATAGCTACTACATTCATTTCATCTCATTGCACTGTGCTTTCAATAAGCCATTGAGTGTGGCCACAAAGCCTTAACACACCACCTTCCCTTCTAGAGCTGGCATGCACTGCCCTTGGGCATGGCTCTTCTCTACCTGTACCAAGACTATCTACTTCCTTGGTCTACTCTCAAACTCATGTTTCCAGCTACTCAGTGCACTGTGTTGCCTAGGAATCATCAGGTGTTAGTGGTGCTGCTGGAACACACCACCTGCCACTCTTGACTAGTCTTCCTAGACTTCACCATGACTGACATCCTCCCAGGTATGCCCCTGACCCCATTGGAAAGCATGTCAGTGCACTATTTTGTAAGATCCATCAGGTGTTACAGTAGTAATGAAACACACACTTTCACATACTGAGCTGGGACACCCTGCCTAGGCCATGACTCTTACCAACATGCACTGTGATTGTCAGCATCCTAGGGTTGCTCTTGAACCTAGGTTTCCAAGTTATCAGTGCACTCTGTTGCCAGAGATCCATAGGGTATTGCTGCAGTGGTGATGGAAACACCATGTTCCCTTTCTGAGCTGTGACTTGCTGCCTCATGCATGGCTCTTCCCAGCATGCACCATGACCATCGCCATCCTGAGTTCACTCTTTAGGTTTCCAGCACCTCAGTGCACTGTGTTACTACTGAGCAATTAGGTGCTGAAATGGGGGAATACTCCAACTCCCCCACATGAGATCAGACCTATGGCCTGGTTCATAGCTCTTCCCAGCATGCAACATGACTGCCAGTTTCCAAAGTGAACTTTTGAACCAAGATCTCCAGCATCTTGGTGCGCTGTGTTACCAATGAGCCATCAAGTGTTACAGAGGGAACACTCAATTTTCCTCTTCTGAGCTGTGCTTCACAACCTGGGTAATGCACCATGACTGTCAGCCTACCATGTTTATTCCTGAATCCAGGTCTTTAATACCTCGCTGCACTGTGTTACTACTAGTTAGCCACGATGTGGCCAGTCCGAGTTTGTACTGAGAGATGTACTGCTGAAGAAGTTATTTATTTATTTTAGTCTTTTGTAACCGGTTCAGGCCCACTAGGCACAACTGCCTATTTTCAGGGGTAACCTGGGAGCACTGGGCAGATAAGTGACTTGCTCAGAGTCACACAGTATGCAAGCAGAGGTTGTGAGAATCAAACCCAGGTTTGGTCTGCTGGACGTACCAAGCTCATTCACAGCTCATTACGCTAACCTCCAGGCTATACTGCCAGTTCAGTTTATATGTATGACTTTTGCAGTATGTACTTTCCAGCATCTCAGTGTACTGTGTTTGCCAAAGATCTATCATGTCTTACAGTGAGGTGACACTGCACCTTTCCCTCCTGAGCTGTATTTCATAACCTGGTTAATGGCTCATTCCTGACTACCATGTCCATGATTGGCAGCCTAGCAGGTCTACTCTTGAATCCAGGATTCCAGTATCTCAGTGCATTGTGTTACCAATATGCCATCAGGTGTTACAGTGGGGGAACGCTCCACCCTGCCCTCCGAGCTGTATTTCATAACGCAGATAAAGCATTGTGATTGTCAGCCAGCCAGGTCTACTCTTATTTATTTTATTTATTTATTTCAGTTTTGGATTAATACCCTTGAGCAGAGAGCTCATTTTCAAAGGTTCCAATTCAGACAAACACAATACAAACGTTACATATCAGATACATGTAGTCACTGTAGGACACAACATAAAAGACAGCAGATACATAGTCAACATATAAGTTACTAAAGTAACATCCAAGGAAGTGCCAAGTTTAACAACACTACTGTATATGAGTGCATTTCAGGTCTTTGGGGAGTGCAGAGTATAATCAATGTGCTGGTAAAAATCCATGGCTACAGAGGTTAGTGGAGGGGCAGTAAAGCAGCCAGAGTTGGCTTTGTCAAGGGTGAAAACAAAGGGAAAAGATACGAAGGGGTGTAGGTAGACTATATAAGAAGGGAGGGGAGAAGGGGTATAAAGAGGCAGGAGCGCGGGGAAGATGAAGCAATAGTATGGAGTGGGAGAGCGAATGATGGGGTAGGTTTTGCTAGGCCAGGATTACACAGGGCAACAGTAGACAGGTTGGCAGGAAGATCATTAATCCATTTTGGTCCATGGCAAGAAAGGAAGTGCTGAGCAAGTGACGTGCACTTAAAAAGCACCACCCCCCTACTTAGTCGCATTTCTAATGTTCAAGGTAAGTTGTGAGTTTATAAATAACCTAGTGGTGAATGCAGGCATAAGCCCTAGCAGCCCTTTTTTCCCAGAAGGCAGGTCTGGTATTGTACCCTGAGGAGGAGCGGAGCCAACCAGTCTCTTCATACAGTGCACATGTATGGGTCAGATAGTAGATGCCAAGGACCAGATGATAGACTTTGTTAAGGAAGGTTCTGACTCTTTATAGCGCAGTTTCCAAATTAGCCCCATAGGTCACCCGCCCGTAATCGATGGTAGATAACACTGAGCTACACCTGTCCAATTTCAAAGCATCAGGTGTAATTGAATGCCTGTGATGGAAGAGTACATCTAGTTTTGTATTAGCAGATGTCACAGCCTGGTCAACATGCATTGTGAAGGTGAGGGTGTCATCCAGGTGTACACTTAGGTATTGAAAAGTGTTGACTTGCTCCAGAATATGTAACAACAGTGGGACATTCTTTTTCTTGGAGTGCAGCCCCATGAAGAGCATGCATTTAGTTTTTTTTTTTTTTCTAGTTGAGAAGTAGTTTATTCTGAGTAAACCACATTTCAAGATTTTAAAAGTTGGCCTGCAGTTCAGATGTGAGTTTAGCCAAATCTTTGCTGGGTACTGAAATGACTGCATCATCCACATAGAGCACCATGCGTGCTGGGCAGAAGGATGCTAGGGAATTAATGAAAAGGCTAAATAATAGTAGCCCTACTGTTGATCCTTGAGGGACTCCCAAGCTCACTTCCCTTGGCTTAGAGAGGCTACTGCTAATTTCATACACTGTGTCCTCTGGAAGAGGTAACTTTCAAGCCAGGATACAGTATTAACAGACAGGTCCATAGATTAGAGACAGTTAAGCAGATGTTGGTGGTTAACAATGTTAAGCACCTTAGTTTGGTCAATGAAGATAGACCCCACAGCCAACACATTGTCCAAGGTGCCATAGAGCTGAGTAGTGTAGTCTACCAAGGCAGTTTGGGTGGATTGATTTTTTTGAAATCCATGCTGCTGTGCACAAAGGAAATTGTACTTCTCCAGATACTGAGTAAATTGATCAGAGACAACTTATTCACAGAAACATAGAAATATAGAAGTTGACTGCAGATAAGGACCACAAGGCCCATCCAGTCTGCTCATTTATTTTTCTACTTTATGAATGTGCCATTGGCATTTTCTCTGTCAATGACCTGTCTATTCATACTTATCTGTATTGCTCCCTTATGCCTAACTAATGCCTGTTTGAAGCCCTGCACTGTATTTATATCCACCACTTCCTGAGGTAGCCCGTTCCATGCATCTACAACTCTTTCTGTGAAAAAGAACTTCCTCACATTACCCCTTAATCGGCCTCCCTCTAATCTCATGCTGTGTCCTCTTGTTCTGCTATTTTTCTTATCTAGAAACTTGTTAGGCATTTTCACCTTGTTATTGCCCTTAAGGTATTTGAATGTTTCAATTATACCATATCTGTCCCTCCTTTGCTCTAGGGTATACATACTGAGTTCTGTTAATCTGTCCTCATATGTTTTCTGATGCAGTCCCTGCACAATTTTGGTTGCCCCACTCTGGACTGCCTCAATTTGGTTAATGTCCTTGTAAAGGTGTGGCCTCCAGTACTGCACTCAGTACTCCAGATGGGGCCTAACCAGTGTCTTGTAAATAGGGATTATTATCTCCATTTTACGACTTGTGATACCCTACTAATACACCTCAACATCCACCTAACCTTACCTACTGTCTTAGTGGTCTGCTTGGATGATTTAAGGTCATCTATGATGATGATGCCCAAGTGTCTTTCTTCTATTGTGGCTGCCAGCAACTCCCCTTCCAATCTATAGGTGGCTTCAGGGTTTCTCTTCTCTATATGCATGATCTTGCACTTCTTTGCGTTAAACCCCAGTTGCCACTGTTCCAACCATTTTGCCAGTTTATCCAGATCTCTTCTCATTCTGCCCACTCCATTTGGATCATCTACTCTGTTGCAGATCTTGGTGTCATCTACAAACAGGCAAACCTTACCCTCCAGTCATCTGCAATGTCACCGATGAGGATATTGAAGAGGACTGGCCCCAGGACTGATTCCTGAGGTACCCCACTTGTGACTTGCATCTCTTCTGACTGTATACCGTTTACCACCACTTTCTGTTTTCTGCCCGTCAACCAGTTTGCCATCCAGTTGACCAACTTCTGACCCAACCCAAGCCTACCCAGCTTATTAATCAATCTTCCATGTGGAACAGTATTGAAAACTTTGCTGAAGTCAAGGTAGGTGACATCAACTGCTCCCCCTTGGTCCACCACTCTGGTTACCCGGTCAAAGAAATCTATGAAATTAGTTTTGACAGGACCTTCCTGTTGTAAACCCATGCTGTCTTGGATCCTGTGCCCCTATGGATTCCTGGTGTTGCACTATCCTTTCCTTAACGAATGCCTCCATAATCTTGCCCACTACTGAGGCAAGACTAACTGATCTGTAGTTCCCTGCCTCCTCCACTCTTGTGGAGCGGGATCACATGAGCCCATCTCCAGTCTTTTGGGACCTCGCCTGTGCACAGAGACTCACTAAACAATTCTGATAATGGCTCTGCTATTTCCACCCTTCACTCCTTTAGTACCCTGGGATGTATGCCATCCGGCCCCGTTGCTGTGTCAATCCTGAGCTTATCAAACTCTTGTAGGACCCTTTCAATTGTGAAGGGACTAGTGCACACCTCCCTCCCCCCTGTGTCCATGGTGCTGACCTGTCGGTCCTGCCCTACCTTTTTCTCAGTAAATACTGAGTAGAAGTATCTATTTAGGATAGATGCTTTTACATGGTCCTCCTCCCATGCCCCCTTATCCCCTTTGATCTTAGCAATATCCCCTCTGGACTTTCTCCTTTCACTAATGTAGATATAGAAAGTCTTGTCACCTTCTTTTACTGTTCGTGCTAGTGTTTCCTCGGTTTGGGCCTTTGCCTCCTTACTGCCTTCCTTGCTTCCCTCGGGGAAGTTTGGTATGCCTCCCTGTCTTCATCCCACTGCATTCCCATACATTTTCTGAAGGCCAACCTTTTGGCTCTGACCTTTTCTGCTACTGTTTTTGTGAACCAGAGTGGTTTCCTTCTTCCTTCTTCTTTTGAACTTCCTTTTCTCTGTAACACAATGGGATGTTGCTTCAAGTATTGCATCCTTAATACTTGCCCACTTTGCCTGTAGCCCCTCACCTGTATTTCTTCTTGCCAGGACTTGCTTAACTCTGCTGACCATCTTATAAAAGTCAGCTCCTCTGAAGTCCAATTTTTTTTTTTGCCTTGGAATGGGATGATTTATTTCTAGTGGCCAAAATGAACCATACCATATGATGGTCACTGGCCCACAGGGGACCTTCTGCCTGGAGATCTGTGATCATTTCCCATTTAGTCAGTACTAGATCTAGGATATATCTGTCTCTTGTAGGTTGTTGTACCAGTTGTTTGTCACCCTCCCCATGTAGGGAATTCACTATGTGTCTAGTTCTGGCAGATGTTTCTGCTGGTATTGACCAATCTGTGTCTGGCAAGTTGAACCCTCCCATTATCAGAACCTCCCCCTTAGCTGTCATGTTTTGCATATCTTCTAACAGTAATGTGTCTCAGTCCTTTCCCTGGGATGGATGCCTGTAGACAACCCCAGTTCATATGGTTGTCCCATTTTCTGTTTCCATGGTGACCCACAGTTCTTCTGGCTCCTTACGTGTATTCTGAATTTTTGTAGCTTTAATATTTTCATTGACATAAAGGACCACTCCACCCCCCCCTTTTGCACCTAGGTCTTTTCTGAACAGTACATAGCTGGGTACTGAAGTCTCCCAAGTGTGGTTACTGGTGAACCATGTCTCGCTAATGGCTACTATGCCCAGTTTAGCCTTTGTCATTATTGCCTGCAGGTCTGGGATCTTGTTTCCCACACAGATAGCCACCGCACTTGGACCTTAAAAAATACTGAGGAAGACTCATTAGTGAGTCGAAGCGCTGGGGAACACATTGTGTTATTTTTGCCATGACCATTTGTGCCAAGTGGGCGTTAATAAATTCATTCACTTTGAATTTTCTCTTGGTACTAGTATTTTTTAGGGTCCGAGTGCAGTGACCATCTGTGTGTTTTCATTATTGTGCTTGGAGCTTGCTGCTCCTGGTTCACTGCACCAGTTAATAAAAAGGGTTGATCTGATTATAGCGCCAATATTTTGGTTTGACCTTGTTTCCCAGACTGTGAGCATTTGTGTACATGATTTTCCACTGGCCAGATTTTGTTGTGTTGGTTGTTGGGCGAGGTCTGGTGTTTCCCCAGTGCACTGTATGGAGAACCAGACCTTTTTTCTTACCTGGTGATGCAAACGAACTACAAACATGCTGAACTCCTGTTTGAGCTCTATCTGGGTGGGGAGGTTCTTCCCATTCGACATATCGGGTGCTGAACCCCTCTCCCCATTTGCAAGTTTAAATATTCTGCAAAGACATCAAACTTCTGCCCCAATGCACTGACTCTCTCCTTAGTCAGATGCAGTCCATCAAATTTAAAGGATTTTCACTCCCCAAACTGTTGCTAGTTACCTACAAATTTGTGTCCTTTTTCTTGGCACCAGCCCTTGAGCCACATGTTCAGCTTCCCTATCTTTCCTTCTCTGACTTTCTGTCCATCTGCCCCCCTTCTCCCAGACTGGCAGGATCTCAGAGAAGGAGATGCTGGTCAAAAAGGATGATAGTTTGTCACCCAGCCTGGTCAATGTTCCTTGGTCTCCACAACTGCCCAGCTGGTGAGATCATTAGTCCCTATGTGTACCAGGACATTGATGTTTCTCCTGCTTTCTGTACAGTTTTAACAGTGCGGTCAGTGTCTGTCCACATTGATGTGCCTGGGAGACATCTGGCCATTACCCCTGGCTGGAGAAATGTATCAACTCCCTGAATCATGGAGTCTCCAATGATCAGAAGTGTTTTGGATTTCCTTTTTGCTGTTTTTGTTTTGGTTCCTGTTTGGGGGGGGGGTTTGTTGTGCTAGCTCCTGTGCTGCAGTATTCTGCTCTGCAGTGTCCTCTGCCCCTTTGTTTGGTTTTGGAGATAGAGGCAGATACTTGTTTGTAGTTTTTTATAAAGTTTGTGGAGGTGGTATGTTGTAGAGCACTTCATGATGGAGCACCCCATTTGCCCCTCCTAACCACCTGCCAGCCTCCCAGACCAACTACCTTCTGCAGTCGAGGTGCTTCAATTGGATGTTGGAGAAATGTCAGGTGGTTATTATATATTTCCTCCTGAATTTGCAATTTGAGGCTCGCAATCTCTGCCATAGCTGCCTGGAGCTGAGCCCTTAGCTCTCCAATGGCCCAGCATGTAGGACAGTGTCTTAAATCATCTACAACTGCCCTTTTGAAAAGTGTCTTGCAGTACCTGCAGTTGAAAATATCCATTCCAGATAAGTTGCTGGGTTTATCACCTGGTCAGAGTAATTAGAAGGAGGAAAATTAAAGCAAAAGTTTGATTTTGTGCCTTGTTTGTTTTTTTATCACTTGTTCTAACAAGTTAAATTATTTGTGCCCCTATAAATGAGGTCACTGTGTGGATACCCCTCTGATCCACCCCTTCCTGTTTTGATACAGGAACTGTCACAACTGTGCCACCCTGTAAAAGGAGTGTAGTGTGGGGTGGTTAGGGATGGGGGTGGATGGCTGGGCCCTTCCCCTGCTGAAAAGGAAGAATCACAGACAAAAGAAACAAGGAGGTAAGAGCAAAGACAATCAGTCAGCAACAAATGCAGTAGCACTGAAAGTTTATCCTAATGCTAGATAAAACTGTAAAGCCTGTAAAACAACACCTAAAATAATTTCACAGAAGCTATACTCTGTAAGAAACATTTTGCTACAGAGAAAAATAATGCAATAACAGAAGATATACCTTGCAAAAGACAATTTGAATCAGAAGATTACAACAGTAATCTGTAAGCATACACCTGTAGGCACACCCTGTAATAATGCAGCAGAAGGTATACCCAGCAACAACAATATGAATCAGAGAAAAATAAAGCAATAAAATGTTATCACCAAACAATAAAGATCCCTGTGAATAGAAAAGAAAATAATAACACACAGTAAAGCTGCCTAGCCAAAATAAACCTTAATCCTTTTCCTTGCTCTGGTAGGGTTCTTTACTCTGTCCTTACAAGCAACCAGGAGGAAAAGAGGTCCAGTGAAGCTAGGTGCCTTTGCCAGCAAACCTAGTCTTCCAAGGCTCTTGAAATGGGTGGTAGTCTTGAGATCAGCCTGTATTTTTACAGGTTAGTTCTGTCCCTGCCTTTGAAGACAGGGGTGATGAGAGCTGCCTTCCATTTGTCTGGAAACACTCCTGTCCTCAATGAGGCATTGAAGACTTTTCTGAGTGGATGCAGAAGTTCACTTGTGAGGGCTATCATCTTCATGTCGATTAAGTCATTCCCCATCCTTAATTTTATCCAGGACCCACTTGACATACTTTAAGGTCTCAGCCCTGGTTATCAACCTGAAGAAAAATGGTGGCCTACTGTTTGGGGGTGGTGGAGAACTTGTGTGGGGAAGCTGAGCCAGTGGCAGAGTGGTGGGGTAGTCACTGGGTAGAACAGCGCTGAGGTCTGTGAAGGCTAGGTTAATAGCATTCACAATATCACTGGGCTCCTGGAGTGTTACAGATGTTGTTACTATCAGGTCAGCTGGTGCCTTGGAGACCCTACCCATAAGGGATTTAACTGAGTTCCAGAAATCCCTACCATGATCCCAGCTCCTTCTTAGAAGATGATGATAGTAGGTGGCGGCTTTGGCCATTTGAATGAGTTTCATACAATTATTTCTGGCTGCCTTGTAAGAAATGAGGTCAGCCTGTCTTACTGTTGTCTTGGCTTTTTGCCATAGGTTGTCTCTTTGGTGCATAAGTTCAATGAGAGGTCCTGAGAGCTTGGGGTTAGCAAATCCTCTTACTTTTTTAGACTTTTAAGGGGCAATGAAATTAGAGGCATTTGTGAAGATCATACAGAAGTGGCCAAAAGCTTGGTTGCCATCCTTAGCTCTGTCAATTGGGGACCAGTTGGCCAGCCTCAGGTACAGCTTGAAATTCGAATCCTGGTTTCCAGTATCTGTTTCCGTGAACTGTGTTACTAGTTAGACACCAAGTGGACAGTCTTAGTTTGTACCGAGAAGCATGTGCTGACAATTAGAACGTGATTAACATGCATGACTGTTGCAGTATGTACTTACCATTTAGGATCAAAGGGACACGGAAACTTGTGTCTGTATGACTTTCACCTTCTGTGACACATTCACAGGTGTAAAATCCTTCTTGCTCTGATGTAGCACTGAAGATGTTATATTGGATACTAGACTGTTTAGAGGAAGGTCTCACTGGACAGGGTTTGTCTTCATTTCTGTAAAATATGCAAGAGGTGTAATGGTACCGGCTGCTGCTGCACTCAATAGCCACATTACTGCCAATGAAATTCACACTGTGAGGTTTCACTTGTATATCCGGCTTCTCCACGTTTCCTAGATGTAAAACAAAACAAATTACACAATAGTAATTTGATTAAACAGTAACTCCTGATTCTATATATTGTAACACTGCTATGACCTTGGTAGTTAACAGTACTGTATGATCTGTGCCTCCATTTCTGCCCACATCCATCCAGCTGGATACATACAGGACACCTAAATTGTACCTCCCTAACTAAACGGCTGCAGGATCCTGAGAGAGTGAGAAGTGCTGCACCAGACTGACCCAGAAGACTCTCAAGAATATGAGACTCTGACAACTTAAAAGAGGACTCTGACACTTGCTCATGTGAAACATAAAGGATAGTGCATGGGTAACAGTTAACAACAGGGCTATTGTTTCACCGAGTTGGTACTATGATGATGGATTACCTCGAGAGTGCAGCTCGAGAGGTAATCCACCGTCATAGTACCAATAAGGTGAAAGAACAGACCTGCTGTTAAATGTTACGCATGCACTGTTCTTTATAGTGTATTGTAAATTTTTTTATTTTTTTATTTTAGCTTTTGTTGACCGGTAAGTGCACTAGACAAATCCTGCCTATTTTCAGGCACGACCGGGAGAGGATACAGATGAATGCCAACTGACCTTGAACCAGATTAAGCTGTTGGTGGTATTTTTTAGTGAATGAGGAAATTTGGCCAGGACACGGAAATTCCCTACTCTTTCGATAAGTGCCATGGGATCTTTAACATCCACCTGAACTACCACCAATCCAGGCAGATGGGACCTCGATTTAACGTCTCATCCGAAAGACGGCACCTCAGAAATGCAGCACCCCTCTCATGCTGCATTACAGTGTCAGTACTCGGATATTAACCCAAGTGCCAGATGTGGGAACTGAACCCACAGCCCTCTGATCTCCCGGCCCCAGAGGCGAGTGTGCTACCTACTGAGCCACTGACACTGTCAGTCACTGAGAATGTCCTCACCTGGAAAAAAAAAATATTACCACATCTTTCTTTTCAAATCATTTTTACTGAGGCCGTGTGTGTGCCCTGTCAGTATGCCCTAACTGTCAGATTGCTGCTCGAGGACACAATGTGTGACATCCCCACTGCAGCACAAGGAAAAGTCATTCTGCTGTCCTACGGATGTCACTTTTTGGTTCTGCTGCACTGCAGATGTCACTAGTGCAGCAGAACAACATTTTGAGGCAGATGGATTTCGATGAACAATGTTCCACAATACACTGTAATAAGACAAGATTTACTGAGTAGAAAAAAACAACTTACAAGCACCGTTAGCATACAAAGAATAATAGTTTAGCAGATGCACTGTATGTACAGTAGTTACTAATTAACTGGTATCAACAAACATTCAAATTACAAAACCTTCTTTCTTTCTTTGTTCCCACCTGGGGTTCCCACTGGTTAAATCTAACCCAGAAAAACACCCTGAAGTCTGCAGGCTATATCCCACCCACCAGCCCTCCAGCTATCTAAACTGCACCCAGCACAAAACCACACCTCGGGTCTTAGTCTCTGCACATGTAAAATAGTTCTGCCTTAATCTCATGAAGTGGCTACTAGGTCTTTAGCCTTTACTCACCTCATTCATCCCACTTACCTCTTTCACCACCAGATGTCTTCCCTGTTGTCAAACACAATATTTTAGCTTCAAAATTCACTTAAACATTCGGGTCCTGAGGTGGAAGACCAGAGTTTGCTGAAAAAGTGGAGTGAAAGCACCAAGCTTTACTTTAAAAGTATATTACCATTTATATATATATATATATATTTCTCTTCTTTTTGAAAATAACAGGGTGAGTGGGGAGAAAAGATATGTAATCAGTGGCTGGGCCACTCTGAAACTAGGTAGGCATTGATTGGATATCCTTGAAACTTGGGTTTTAAATTGTAACAAGTGGTGTAGGGGAAACTAGGTCAGGAATTTATTCTTAGGGTGAGTAGATTCAGGAAGTTATGTGATCTGCACATCTTGAGCAGTAGGAGGGAGTCCATGTGGTTCATTTTAACAGTTAATTTAATGTTTTATTTAAATGTAATGCTACTTTTTAAGAATTGAACTATTCTCACAACTTGCTAATATGAAAGTAAAAATGCACACGTGTGACCACTAATACGTGGTGAATGGATAAGCTGGCACTAGTACCCCCCCTCCACTAGGACCTAGGCTGCAGTAAATTTTCAGATGCCAGCCTGTGACGGCCAATCAGCATTCTCTGTGACTTTTTTTTAATGCTATTTATTACCACCACTGTAAATATGACCACTTTGTGCAGACTTGTCTCATCAGGCTTGGAGTTTCCACAGCCAGTTTTCTTTCTGCGTTCATCATGACCCCCCAACCTTCTCTCTGCAGGAATGATGACATGGTCTTTCATTAGTAGAATAAGAATTGGTTGGGAGAGTTCATGCCAGAGAAGAAGCAAAGCAGAGGTCCTTCTTGCTGCAGTTATCATCATGCTTGATGGTGCTCTTGAAGCAGCAGTATTTGTTAGTAATCATATAGTGTTTTTTTTTTTTAACATCAAACGTTTTTATTGACATTTTTCTAATACAAACATCATTAGAAAAAAAAATCATATCAGGTTTTCAGGTAAATAACGATTGCAAATAATAACACACACAAATGAAAACAGTAAACAATTAAGTACTTAGTTTCCCAAATCTTTACATACATTTCCTGTACAGAATATAAAACTTCATATGCCCTTGGTCTATCGATAAAAAGAAAAAATGATTACCACCAGACTTTTTGAGCCCAACTGTGAATTATTCTCATGGGTTTTCATTAAGAAAGGGTGTCCAGATTCTATGAAATAGATCCAATGTATCTATAATACTATAATTTATACTTTCATTGTTAGCTAGGAGTGCCACGTTGTCATACCATTCACCTAGTTGGGGGATTTTGTGAGACTTATAGTTCCTTAGTAGGATCATTTTAAGTGTTAGAGATACCAGGCAGAAACATGTTTGTTTACAACAGTCTAGCTCACAACCTTCATGGAGGCTATCTAATAGGACTAGAGTAAGTACCAGGGGCTACAGCCTCTGATCTGGGTGCAGCAGGCTGGTGGATCTGGCCATTCTCTACTGCTGGCTGAGCCTCATCGCCTGCCCCCCCTGCCAACAATACCAACTCCCAGACCCTGGCCAGGCTCCAGCAGACTGGCAGATCCATCTGTTCTCCACCGCCAGCTGTGCCTCACCACCCACCCACTTGCCAGCAGGACCAGCTCCAAGTCCTTGACTGGGCTCCAGCAGACTGGCAGATCTGGCCATTCTCCACCGCCGGACACACCTCACCCCCCCACCCTCCTGCCAGCAAGACCAGATCCAATCCTGTGACCAGGCTCCAGTAGACTGGCAAATCCGGCCATTCTCCACCACTGGCCATACCTCACCACCCACCTGCCTGCCAGCAAGACCAGGTATGCAGCCACCTGGGACTTGAAACCCTGCAATATCATTGGCCTCAGCAACATTGGTTTAGCTTGCTATTGGTCATTACATAAACTGCTTCTTCTTGGCTTCTACTGCCACAGTTTTCCTCATTCCCTAGCTTAACATAACTTGATTTTGAATTTTAGAACTTTTGCTTTAACCTCTGTATTTGTGAACTAGGGCATTACCTCTGCATATTTTTAATCCAGGATTGTACTGCAATGTACTTAATGTGCTTGACAGAATCAAGCTTTTACTTCTGCTCTCCCTACTGTTATCTCCCAAACTCCTGTCCCCTTCTACCTACCTTAACTGTGATCACTTTTTTAGCTTATCTCTACTAGCTGATCCTTATTATCCCCTCACCCCCTTGGCACTTCAGCTCAGACACACCGAGGCACTCCCTGCCTGCTCTCAACCCCCATTGATTCTACCTCCTCTGCCCTATTGTTCTCACTGCCTGACCCTCCCTCCATTTAAACCATCAGACAAACTCATGGCCACTTTAATTCTGCCTTTCTGTTTCTCCCCCTTTTAGCTCCCATCCTGTGACTCTGGTCTCCAGAAGATCAGTAGATCTGGCCATTCTCCACTGCCAACTGCACCTGAGCACCCATCCGCCTGCCAGCAAGACCAGGTACGCAATCACCTGTGACCCGAAATCCTGAAAAACCATTGGCCGCAGCAACGCTGGCTCAGCTTGCTACTAGCTGCTACACAAACTGCTTCCTCTTGACTTCTACTGTGGCAGTTTTCCTCATTCCTTAGATTAACATAACTTGATTTAGAATGTTTTCACACCTCCCACCCCACCCCAACACTCTTTAAATAGGCTGTCTTCCCAGCAACCCCTCCTGCCCCTGCTGTCTTTCTCATTGGTGGTTCTATTTTCATGTACTCAGTTCTTTAGAGATTGCCCAGAACAGAACTTTATCTTGCTCTTCACTGATTCTTAACTCTCATAACCCTACCAATTCAATTACAATAACCAGCTTAGTTAGCTTCTCCACTTTGGACTACTCCCACCCTTGACCAATAGATCCTACCTGATTCCCCCTATTTAGCCCTCAGTATTGGCACTGTCCCCCCTTTCTTGGCACTGTGCTGCTTGCAGTCCTGGTGCTTCTGGATAGGTCATATACAATGAGGTTTTCAATAATCACTGTTCCCCTAATCATCCTAGTTCTGCATCATTGCATACTAAATGGTCACTATAGTATAAATTCTGATAATGACGACCCACTCCACTCTGCCAAAAAGGTCCTACTTATTAACCCCATTGGAGGGACATCAGTACCAGGTAGCAAACCCACTGTAGCAAAGTGGCCTGGCTGGGCGGCAGGACACAGAGGGTGGTGGTAAATGGCTGTCACTCCACAGAGGGAAGAGTGACCAGTGGGGTACCACAGGGATCAGTGCTGGGACTGGTCCTATTCAACATCTTCATCAGTGACATTGCGCAGGACCTAGAAGGCAGAATTTCACTGTTTGCTGATGACACAAAGCTCTGTAACAGAGTAGACACACCAGAGGGTGTAGACAGAATGAGAAGGACCCACAGAAACTTGAAGAATGGTCAGGGGTTTGGCAATTGAAATTCAATGCAAAGAAGTGCAAGATAATGCATATAGGGCACAAAAACCCTGGCACAATATATCAGATGGGGATGAGGATATAGCATGCACCAAGCAGGAAAGGGATCTTGGGGTTATCATCTCTGATGACCTCAAGGTAGGAAACAGTGTGACAAGGCAGCAGGTAAAGCAAATAGGATGCTGGGATGCATAGGCAGGGGCATCACCAGCAGGAAAGGAGGTCATAATTCCACTATACAAGACACTAGTGAGGCCCACCTGGGTACAGTGTACAGTTCTGGAGACCTTTCTCGTAAGGACATAGACAGGGTAGAGAGGTTCAGAGGAGGGCAACAAAGATGGTACATGGATTGCATCACAAGTCCTATGAGGACAGGTTGAAGGAACTGAATATGTTCTCCTTGGAGGAGAGGAGGGAGAGAGGGGATATGATAGAGACATACAAGTATCTTACAGGGGGGAATAGGGTGCAGGAATACACTATTTTTAAGCGAAAAAGATGTTCCAGAACTAGAGGGCATGGGATGAAGTTGGAGGGAGGATGATTCAGATTAAACGTGAGGAAGAATTTCTTCACAGAACGGGTGGTGTACAAGTGGAACACCCTGCCAGAGGAAGTGGTGGGGGCTGAAACAATCACGGGATTTAAGAATGAATGGGATACACATAAAGGAATTCTGGAGGTCAGGGGTAAGGGGCAACACACTTCTAGGAAAACATAAACTGAACTTACAAGCTCAAATGGGCAGACTGGGTGGGCCATAGACCCTTATCTGCTGACACTCTCTATGTATCTATGTATCTATGTACAATAGTTTAACAACCCTTACCCCCTCCCATCACCACAACTAAATATGCGCATGCTCACATGCAAACCTGTCAAACTTGGAGACATAGCCAGCTCATGCCTGCAGATCCTAAAATGACCTAAATGGCACACAGTCAGGCTAGCCTGGCTGCTCCCAATGTTGTTTGGAAATATCCACTGTAACCTTGGACACTAGCCTAAAACTGTCACTTCCACAAAGAAAATTGGGGCATTAACGATTGTCTCCATTAATATCTAACAATGTCTTCATTAGTGACATTGCAGAGGGGCTGGAAGGAAAGGTCTGCCTGTCTGCAGATGACACTGAGATCTGCAACCCTAAAGGGGTGCAGAAAAGGAAGAGGGACCTCTAGAAGCTTGAAAGATGGTCAGAGATGTGGCCATTGAGTTTCAATATAAAGAAGTGAAAAATAATGCACCTGGGTAGATGGAACTCTGGGGAGAGCTACAGGTTGGGGGCGAGGAGCTGACTGTCACCAATGAGGAAAGGGACCTCGGGGTTATCATTTCTGATGACCTTAAGTTATCAAAGCAGTGCACTTAGGCAGCAGGGAGGGCCAATGGGATGCTGGGGTGCATAGACAGGGGTATCACAAGCAGGAGGAGGGAGGTGGTGATGTCATTGTATAAAACATTGGTAAGACTGCACCTGGAGTACTGCATGCAGTTCTGGAGGCCACACCTGCACAAGGACATAGATAAGGTGGAGAATATCCGGAGAAGGGCAGCAAAGATGGTGCAGGGCTTGCACCCCAAAACATATGAGGAGAGACTAAGGGACCTCAATATGTAGTCACTGAAGGAGAGAAGACAGAGAGGGGACATGATTGAAACTTTCAAGTACCTAAAGGGCATAAACAAGGTACAGGTAGAGGACCTTTTCCATTGTAGAAAAACTACTAGAACAAGGGAACACAATGTGAAATTGGAAGGGGGTAGATTAAGAGGTATTGTGAGGAAAAGTTTCTACACAGAAAGGGTAATTGATGCTTGAAATAGTCTGCCGCAGGAGATAGTGGGGGCAAACACAGTGGAGGGTTTTAAGCATGCCTGGGACAGGCACAAGGGAAGCTTAAGAGGGAGGGAGTGATGAAATGTCATTGATCACATAGGGTCAGTGGCCACATACAATGTATAGGGCCTAAGGGCAGACTGGATGGGCCTAGCAGTCCTTATCTGCTGACAATCTTTATGTTTCTATGTAGCCTCATGGCTAAATATGACTCTCCCCAAGTATGGGCTTCCCAGCATAAACCAGATGTCCTGTCCGTAGTAGAGACCTGGCTTACCCCTTGGATCCCAGACCAGACCACTCAACTAGATGACTACTGTTTCTTTAGGCTGGATAGAACTAGCAAGCATGGTGGAGGCTGCATCATCTATCTTGGGGACACCCTCCAGGGCCATGCCCTACCAGGACCTGCTAATGGGAATAATACCCAGCTGCTTGCAGTAAAGGTGCAACCAAGATCGAGTGGAAAATCACTCATACTGGTATCACTGTACATACCTCCCAAAGAACAGGCCACAAGCTATAAGACTGCCTTGGGTTATCTCTCTGAACTCTGTATCAACTCTGAGGTCTTGATAGTTGGAAATTTCAATATTAATTGTCTATCCCCAGATGTGGCACCCTACAAAGATGCCATCTCCTCCATTAGTATGTCCCAACTAGTTGAATCCCTCACCTGTGTAAATTCCCGAACTGGCACTAGCATACTAATTGACTGGCTAATAACCAATCACCCAGACAGAGTAACCAGTGAGGCTGCTCTGCCAGATGTCATCAGTGATCACTCTCCAGTTCTCAGCACTTATACCAACAAATCTCCCAGAATCTCTCCTAAGCATGTAACCACAAGAGTTCTAAGAAAAGGGCAGCTTGGCTTACTCAAAGCTCACCTCAGTCAACTAGACTGATCAGACATCAGTAACACCTCAGATGTTGGTACTGCATTTGAGCTGTTTGTTGACTCATTCAACACAGCTTGCAAATTATTGCACTCCTTAAAAAAAGGAAAGTTAGGGGACAACTATTTCCTGGGTCACACCATCACTCCTCACTCAAATGGATTATGTTTCTATGTAGCCTCATGGCTAAATATGACTTTCTGCAGGTATGGGCTTCCCAACATAAACCAGATATCCTGTATGTAGTAGAGACCTGGCTTTCCCCATGGACCATGAAAATGTAACTGGCACCATCTTTGTTGACCTCTCCAAAGCCTTCGAGCTGATCAATCACTCACTCCTCCTTTCCAAATTGCATCGCCTTGGCTGCTTTCCAGAGGTCACCACCTGGTTTGGAAGCTACCAGTTTGTGCACATTGGCCTGGCCCACTTGCTCACCCTGCCTGTCCCTACTGGGATCCCCCAAGGCTGTATCTTGTGACACCTCCTTTTCTCCTTATTCATTAACGCCCTTCCATTGGATAGTCTCAACTACCACTCAGTCCTTTACGCCGATGACCTCGTGCGCTTCTTCAGTGGAAAATCTCCTACCCTCATCTCTATAGCCCTCTCACAAAACTACACTGCAGCCCACAACTGGTTCTCTGACAACCTCCTTTCAGTCAATGCCAAAAAAACAAAAACGATGTTGTTCAGATCTTAGCCCTTCCTAATTAAATGCAAATCTAATTTACCCCTAATCATCACATCCCCTGATGGCCATGCCCTAGAGGACTTCAATCACTTCAAATATCTAGGAGTTGTGCTTGACCCCTCCCTTTTCTTTACAGAGCAGATAAACTCCCTGGTTCTAAGATTTCACCAAAAACTGGGGGCTGCCTACAGATCCTGGCAATACCTCACCCCTGAGGCCCACCATGTCATCATCCAGGGAAACCTTCTACCTGTTCTGGACTACTGCTCTCCCATCTACTCCAGGAGCTCCGCATTCATCATGCAAAACTATCAGTAGTATACAACAGTGCCTGCTGCTTCTTCCTGCTGGCCACTGTACACTTTACATTACATTGGGATGGCTCCCACTACAAGCCCGCTTTGACCTTGCACTGTAGTTTTATTGATTCTGCCATCTGTATTGGCCAAAAATTCCCTCTTGCTCCCCTTCTCACACCGCTGCCTACGCTCCTCCATTATCCCCCCCTGAAAATCCCAAGGTAGCCATGAACAGGGGCACTAGAGCCCTGTTTGTAGCAGCCCCAACACTATGGAACAAGCTGCCCACTGAACTGTGAACCATAACCACTAACCACCAGTTTAATACTCACCTGAAAGCCTGGCTCCAGTTGGCATCCACCTGCCACTGCTTTAATGACTAGCCCCCCCTTATAGGTTCCAGGGTTAGGGCCAAATAGGTTCTCTTATTTACTGAAACTGTACCACCATGAGCCTTACTTTGCTTTGTTATTTGTTGTCCCTCAACTACTGCCATCATGTATTGCCAAATGTAACAACTGTAACCTTTCACTGTGTATTGCCTGCTTCTGTTATGATCTTGTTATTTTGATGTTTCTACTCTGTGCTAACTTACGTGGCCTGGGTTGTGCCTAAAAATGGTCCCTGGGATCAATGCACCTACCCGGTTAACAAAGTCATAAATAAATAAATAAATAACAATGAGGGAGAGAGATATTCTCACCCCAGGAATTTTTTAGCAACTATTGACAGAAGCAGTATGCCAGCTGGGTTCAGCTGCCCCAGAGAGGAGGAGTCAATGCAAGTGAGAAAGGCATTGGCCAGTCAGGATAGAGATAGAGTAGAGTGCTGCCTGCAATAGCCTGAGAGCCCTCAGAACTTTTTCTCCACTGAACTGGCAACGCTGCCCCGGAGCTCTCCTCTTCAGAGACCTTCCTGTGCCATTTTCTTCCTTTTTGAGTGCTGCTTTCAAGGTATTTTGTATATTTTAATTTTCCTATTTTAAGCATATTCGCTAGGGTTCACACAGTCGTGGGTTTTTAATATTTTTCTGCCTCTGCAGTTTTCTGAAGTAAAAGTCACTTACGTGCATGATAAATTAATGTCGTTTTTATTTAAATAGTTAGTTTTAGTATTTTGTGGGTTTTTTTACCGCTTTTGTGTTAAAATCCTCGAATTGGTTTTTCGCGTGCGTGCGCTAATTTCCTTTGCGCACCTGCGTGAATTTCTGGAACCCTCTTTTTTCTTCCTTATGTACGTTTTATATATATTTGAAGGGTAGTTCCCCCTTTTTTCTGGGGAGATACCTTTTGTGTGACTGTGCAGTGGGCTTCTGCTGACAAGAGGTGTGGAGGTGGTTTCTGTTCTTTTCCACTGTTGTGAAAAAAAAAAAAACTTTTACCTCTAGTAAGGTTAATTTTGATTTGGTTAGCTTTGGCCTGTCCCTTTACCATGGCCTCTCAGTCTACCTCCTCCTCCTCCTCTAAAAGCGCTGAGGAGGGTACCTCAAGTCAACACAAAAGTAATGACAAGTCCTGTAGGGACTCCAGTGAAACTAAGTCTGGTAGAAGTAAAAATTCTAGCCAAGCCTCTAAAAGAGCTTCAGAGCAGCAGGTTTCTGAGCCTGTCCCTACAAAAAAGACTAAGAAAGATAATAACACTACTGTCCCTCCTCCTGAAAGGCATTCGGAGACAACAGTAGCTGATAAAAATGTATCCTCTGCAGATGATTTAGCAAAAGCTTGGCATTTATATCAGACTTTACAATCTATGGGCGATATTTTCTCAGCTCCTGTGGGACCGAGTGATTCTCTCCTTGAGGACCCCTATGCCCGAGGTTTTTATTTTGATGAGGGAGAGGATCATGGTGGTGAATCACCTCATGGGGACCCTCTTATTCCTGACGGCCACCCTGGGGTTGGTGTTAATGATGATACTGATACAGGTGAAGAAGTCTCTTTCTTTTTTACATTTTTAAAACAGATGGTGGACACCCTGGACCTTCCTCACCAGGATGATACTGATCAGGAGATGAAAGATGACTACGTAGAGGTGTTGGCATTTCTCCTCCTAAAAGGCTTATCCTCCCTATCCTCAACACTTTGAAGAGAAGTACGTTTAAGGTTCTGGAAACCCCCTCAACCTCTATCGGGGTAGACAGAGGGATTGAGAAGAAATACCAGCTCGGTAAGTCTACTGCTGATTTTCTTTATACACATCCAGACCACAGAGGGGTAGTTCAGACAGCGGCCTGTGACAAAGCTAATGTGTCGCTGTCTGTGCTTCCACCAGAGAAAGATTCTAGATAAATAGATCTTATGGGAAAGAAATCTTATGCTACCGCCTCTCTCTTTCTGCACATGTCTTCTTTCATGGCATACACAGCCAGATATCAGAGGGCTATGTTAAAAACTGTACTGACCATAGTGCAACATGGGGGGGACACTATGCTCAAGGATGTTTCTGAAACTGTTAAACGAGCCATGGAAGCCACAAAGTACCAGTTTCACATGGACGTAGATAATAATGATACAGCCTCAAGGGTCATGGCTCAGGCTATTTCTCTCAGACATTTTGCTTGGTTGAGAACTACTAGTCTTACCCAGGATGTTCAAGCCCAGGCATTAGACTCCCCCTTTGAGAATAACTCTCTCTTCGGGGATCATACTGAAGTCTATATGAAAAGAATGGATGAGTTCAAACACACGTACAAGAGTAATTCAGCAAAAGAAAAGCCCCCTCCCTCTCAGAAAGCTCACCATAGAGGGGGTAGGGGCAAGGGTTATTTCCCTAGGACATTCTTCCCCATGCCATATAAAATTGATTTCTCCCAGATGAGAGTTTTTTTCAGAGGTAGGGGCAGCAGGGGTCAAAGATGAGCTAACCCCACTCCTGTTACTTCTACTCAGTCTAGACAGCAGTCTTCCTGACTCCTTGCTGGTTACCTCCCCTTCCCCCATGGGGGAAGGCTCTCACACTACCTCCATTGTAGGCGTCAGATCACTTCAGACAAGTGGATTTTGGAGGTAGTGGAGCAGGGCCTATCCCTTCTGTTTGAACGATTCCCCTTTCTCCACAGGCCCTCACAACCAAGACCTTCCTCCCCTGCAGCACGATTACTGCTGGAGGTAGAGGTTAAGAATCTCATGAGGGCCAAAGCCATGGAAGGAGTGCCACTTTCCCAATGGGAAAAGGGTCTTTATTCCAGATATTTCCTGACCCTAAAGAAAATGGGGGAATGTGACCTATTCTGGACCTATGGTACCTGAACAAGCACCTGACTAAACCAAAGTTCAAAATGGTTACCTTGACTCAGGTTATACACTCACTGAAGCAAGGGTACTGGCTAGTCTTCCTGGATCTGAAGGATGCCTATTTTCATGTGCCAATAAGGCAATCCCACAGAAAGTTCCTCAGATTCCGTCTGCCCTCCGGGCATTATCAGTTCACAGCCATGCCTTTTGGGCTCACTTCCGCTCCCAGAGTATTCACCAAGTGCCTGGCAGTGGTTGCAGCTCATCTCAGAAGAGAGGGAATCTCAGTCTATTCCTATCTGGACGATTGGCTGATTGTGGCCAACTCGTCCCAGTCTGTTTCAGAGGCCTTACTTCGGACAAGGCGTATCCTAGAGTCCCTGGGCTTCCTTATCAACGAAAAAAAGTCACATTTTCAGCCTGCCCAAATTCTACACTTCATAGGGGCAGAGCTCAACACCCTGCAGGGCAAGGCCTTCCTACCTTCGGACAGGGTCGCCTCTTTCCTTTCTCTGCTAAACTCATTCAGCCCAGGCCAACCAAGACCAGCCAGACATTTCCTCAAACTACTCAGTCATATGGCCTAATGATCACTGTAGTGCCAGGGGCCAAATTCCAGATGAGGGACATTCAGTTTTACCTCAGATCTCATTGGTCCCAGAGAAGAGACCCCTTTACAAAACTTGTCCCAGTCACAGAGACGGTTTCTTCAATCCATGGACTGGTGGAAAGACGCAGACAATCTCAGGGTCGGGGTATCTTTTTTAACTCCCCACCCCTCCCAAATTTTGACTACCGATTCTTCCCTTCTTGGATGGGGGCCCATCTGGGGGACTTATCCATAAGCGGGACTTGGACTCCAGGGGAATCCTCCCTTCACATCAATCTTCTGGAACTCAGAGCTGTGGTCCTCGCCATCAAGGCCTTCGCTTCTCAGCTTAGGGGTCAGTCTGTGCAAGTAAGGACAGACAACACAATGGTCATGTTCTACATCAACAAACAGGGAGGGACTCAATCAACCAAACTCTGCACGGAAGCCATGAGGATTTGGTCCCTTGCCTATTCCCTGGACATGTCTCTGTCAGCCATCCATCTCCTAGGCAAGGACAACATTTTGGCTGATGCCCTAAGCTGCATCAGTCATGGCCACCACAAGTGGACCCTCAACAAGCAAGTCCTTCACACTGTGTTCAGAAGATGGGGCATCCCAGATCTAGATCTGTTCACATCCAGTCTGAACCATCAATTACCTCTGTATTGTTGCAGGCTCCCAATTCTGGGGATGATCCCTACAGATGAGTTGACCTTAGATTGGATGGGGAGGTTCCTCTATACATCCTCCCCCTCTTTCATCTGCTGTACGGAGTACTTCTCAAGTTAAGGGAACAACCAGCCACCATGATTTTAGTGGCCCCCGACTGGGCGAGACAGCCATGGTATTCCCTGCTCCTCTCCTTGTTGGTCAAGAAACCCATCAGACTTCCTTCATGTCTCAACCCTCTGATTCTTCCTCAGATTGGAGTGGTGTTTCCCAACATCTGGTCTCTTCACCTCAAAGCCTGGTACTTGAGGAGTTAGAATTCCCAGACTCTTTGTATTCAGAGCAAGTACTGAATGTTTTATGGATGGCCAAAAAGCCCAGCACAAGGAAAACGTATGCTTCCAAGTGGAGATGTTTTTCTTTCTGGTGTAGTGATAAGGGCTTGACCCTTTACAGGCCTCTCTTCCTTCCTTATCAGATTACTTGGTTCATCTTCAGGCGGGAGGTCTAAAGGCATCTTCCTTAAGAGTTCACTTAACGGCCATTTCGGCCTACCTTTCTGCAGGTAAAGAGAAGTCACTTATTTCTCAACCTATTTTCAAGAAGTTTTTCAAGGGACTTCTCCACTTGCACCCCCTATAAGGGAACTGGTTCCCCCATGGGATCTTAACCTCTGTATAGCCAAGCTCAAGGATCCTCCTTTTGAGCCTATGGCTACAGCTGACTTGAAATAAGTTACCTGGAAGACTGTCTTCTAGTGGCCATTACCTCTGCCAGATGGATTTCAGAGTTGCAGGCCCTGTGTACAGATCCTAACTACATTATTCCCCATAAGGACAAGGTTATTCTGAGGACGAATAGTAAATTCCTTCCCAAGGTGGTTCCACCTTAATCTGTCACTCTCTCTGCCAGTGTTGTTCTCAGATAAGTTCTCCCCAGGTGAGCGCAAATTGCACAGCCTGGATGTGAAGAGAGCCCTTTCTTTCTACTTGGAGTGAACCAAGCAGTTCCGAGAGGCACAATCCCAGATTTTCTCACCTTCGGTGATGTGGACAGGGGAAAACTGGCGACCAAGAGAACCATTTCCCATTGGATCATGTCCTGTATTCAGTTCTGTTACAACAAGGAGGGCAGACAGCCCCCTGTTGGGCTCAGAGCTCACTCTACCAGAGGAACAGCAGCTTCAGTGGCAGCTTCTAGGGATGTCCCTTTGCTGTAAGTTTGCAGAGCAGCTACTTGGAAATTGGTCCACACTTTCACAAAGCATTATTGCTTGGATGTGCAGTCCCATTCAGATGCGAAGTTCAGTAGGGCGGTGCTACAGAGCCTTTTTCCTAAATAGGTTTCTGCGCCCTCCTCCCAGCTGCACTGCTTTGAAGTCTGCTTCTGTCAATAGATGCTAAAGAATTCCTGGGGTGAGAAGAAACAATTACTCACCGAAGTAATATTACTTCTTCCAGGGTATTCTTTAGCATTATTGACATTCCCACCCTTCCTCCCTCCCCTGGAAACCTTGTTTAAAGGGCTCTTTTGGGGGATTTAGCCAAACTTGCTAACTGGTATTGATCTGAGTGATAAAATGTTTTCACAATAGTGGATTAGAATAGATAGTTTGTGTATTGTTGACAGTTTTTGGCCCTGTTGGGCACAGTTTTTGCTCTTTTTCAGCTCTGAAATTCATTCTGAAGTCCCTCAGGCTATTGCAGGCAGCACTCTACTCTATCTGTATCTTGATTGGCCAATGCCTTTCTCACTTGCATTGACTCCTCCTCCTCTCCAGGGCAGCTGAACCCAGCTGGTATACTGCTTCTGTCAATAATGTTAAAGAATACCCTGGAAGAAGTAATATTACTTCGGTGAGTAATTGTTTCATCTGTGGCACAAAGACAAGTGCACAGGGTCCCTAATCAATGTTCAAAATTATAAAAAAGGTCACAATAAATGTACAGAGGCCATCAGCAATGCAGAAAGTATTTTCTTCAGAACTGAACTAAACAAATCATGGGCTGACTATGGGAAATTCTGACATAACATTAAATCCCTAAGTGGTAAGTCTCCTAAAACCCCATCCTCAATGTTCAGTGTCAATGGGATCATCACTAAGGGCTGCAAAGTAATTGCTAAGACCCTCATACCAGACTTTTACTGACCTCAGTGATGTGCTTCCCCTGACTACCTTTGCCCTCCAAACACTTCCACTCTTTGTTGCAACTCCCACCTCTAAGCAACTCATCTCCACCTTTTTATTTCAAGATTGTTACCAAATCTTGTTACCTGATGGCCTCCAATATGTGCAATTATAACACTTAGCTTCTGTTCCTCCCTTACCTAAGGCAGCATCCCCCTCCTAAGGTAGCATCCCCCCTCCTAGGACAACATTCCCCTTCCTCCCGTGGCAATGTCCAACATAACACTTAGTCTCCTACCTTTCTGCCTAGCCCCTCACATCATCCTTCCCTCTCCCCTTCTCTATTCCCCTCCCCCCTCACTAGCATGATCATCAGTTGGTTTGAGTTCCATCTCACAAACAGGAGGTAAAGGGTAGTGATGGGGAATTTCTTCTCCTCCCCTAGCCTCTTGTCTTGTGGAGTTCCTCAAGGACTGGTCTTGTCGCCGATGTTGTTTGCCATGTACATGTTACCCTTGGGAGGTCTCATTAAGAAGTATGGCTTGGGTTTTCTTTGCTATGCTGCTGATTCCCAGATATACCTTTCCTTTGCCTCTGGAACACCCAACACAGTGAACATGCTAAATAATTGCCTTGCTGAAATCATTGACTGGATGGCCTCCAGCTGGTTGTGACTGAACCCTGATAAGACAGAGGTACTAGTTGTGGAGTCAAACTGAGGGCATGATAGGCTGGTCTCAGGTGCAGAGACAGGATTATTTCTGGGATCTGTGCCACTGAAGGCCTCCTCTAGGGTGTGGAACCTGGACATTATTTTGAATAGTGGACTGAAGACTGAGGATCAGGTGTCGGCCACAGTCCATGTCAGTTTGTACCACCTGAGGAACATCGCTAGGTTTAGGCCCCTAGTTCCATCCAGGAACCTCCCAACTTTGGTACATGGCTTCATGATAACAAAGCTCGATTACTGTAATGCGCTATACCTGGGGGTCTCTGGGTGTACCCTCCGCCATCCTCAGCTGGTGCAAAGCACAGCTGCCAGGTTGATGATGGGGCAGTCTAAGTACTGTCACATTACCCCAGTGCTGCGGGAATTACACTGGCTGCCAGTCAGGTAGGAGGGTCCTCGGGTTTGCTCACCTTTAAGGCCCTACATGGATTGGGCCCTTGCTACCTGGTAGATCTTCTCCTACCAGTCACTTCATTCCGCTCCCTACATTTCTCCTCTAAGGGCCACCTTTCAATTCCCAAGATGAGGTTAAAAATAGCCAGCTACAGAGCCTTTATGTCACCAGCCCTGTCCTATGGAACTCGCTTCTACCATCTGTAAGGGATGCCCCTACAGTCGAGGTATTTAAGGCCTGTCTCAAGGCCTTCCTGTTCACTCAGGTGTTCCCTGATTTTGCTGTATGACATCTTTTGCCTGATCACCATGATATTATGTTTCTGACTTTTTGGTTTTAGTTAGTTGTATTTCTAATTTATTTATTATTTTTGATATTTATTTATTGTTGTATTACTGTTGATGCTGTGTTCTTTGTATGGTGCCCAAAGCCTCAGGAATTGGGCATCTTTTAAATACAATTTGCCTTGCCTTGCCTCCACCTCATACCTCCCTTCCCCCCCTCTATATCCCTCTCTTTTTGGTACCTCTTGCTTTATCTCTACCCCGCCGAGTGACCAATCCCCTACCCTTCCTGAGGCCACCAGCCAGCACCAGCACTTTGTCACTTACCTTACTGTCACAGCATGTGGGAATAAACTTCAGACAAGGCAAATTTACAGGTTTAACACACCATGGTGTGATAGTTATTTTTCAAAAGTTCAAAAAACAATAAATGAAAACAAAAGAATTGCAGAGAAAATCACTACTTAACATCAGTAGTTTCTCACAAAATACAGTCCTGGATCTTAGAGCGCCTAAGACCCTTCTCATCTGCATTCAACAGCTTATCTGCCTCTCTTCTCCCTCTCCTAGGGCTGAGCCCCTCTGGGCTGAACTGAAGTAAACTCTGTGAAGAGGTATTTATATAGTTTGGTGGGGGGTCACCTGACTAAGTCCTTACTATTTACAGGTTTGGAAATGCTGTTTCATGTCTGAACATGTTTCAAAACCAAAGGGAGGTTTTGTCCCAGCTGACTTCCTGGTTCAGTTAAAGGTACAGTGTATATGTATATATATATATATATATATATATATATATCTCACAGATATTGACTCTCTATATCTCTGATCCACAGTGACTAAGCACTTTTATACACATAACCTTATACAGTAATAGGTTTATAGTGTGAATTTAAGAAAATACCTTGAGGATTTCTTTTAACTGTACTGATCATGAAATTATTATTGTTTTATATGACTTCTGAATCTTTTTTTATTTAAAAAGGCTTTACTAACTGTATTCATTCCTATTTAAAACAACATTCATGCTTTTGTACACAAAATGCACTTATGCACTTTTCAGAACACCTCTCTGGGTGTTTGGCATTATTTTAGGGACTGGATGGATGGAAATAGAAAAAGAATGAAAAGAGAGAAGTAGTATTTATTTATTTTTAATTTTTTTATTTATGGCAATTTCGGATAACAGCTTTGAACAAACAGTGCTCTTTTACAAAAGTTCCTCGTCTTGGACATTGGACAAGAATAGACAAGAATAGGCAGGTAGATAACAGTTAATACAATTACAGTACATGTGCTGCCAGTGGCTTTGTCAAGATAAGACAAAAGTATTAGAAACAGGTAAAACATTACAGAATGCATGAGCTGCCAAAAGCTTTGTCAGGTGATCTAACAAGTGCATGAGAGGGCCAGAGGCAGTTGGTGAGAGGATAAGGTAGTAGGGGACAGGCAAGAACTGAGGGGGTGGGGCACTGGAGAGATGAGGTAGGTGGTGAAAGACAGGAGTAGGTGTTGATGGAGGGGAAGGGATAAGGGATGGGAGTAGTAAATGGGGTAACAGGATGGGTGGAGAAAGGAGAAAAGATTTAGAATGGGCAAGGAGGAGAAAGGAGAGAGAAATGAGAATGAGAAGGGAGTTAAGGAGTGCTAGAGGAGAAAGGAGAGAGAGAATATAAAAGCTAGGAGGTGCAGGGGGTAAGAGGTGAGGGGAGGGACAAGGATGTGAGAGGGACTGGAGAGAGGGAGGAATGAAATCGGGGGAGTAAGACTGAAGTCCTCTGACAGCACAGATGGGTACTGTGCTGAACTGTATGGCAGTCCCAGGGTAATGTTGTGAAAGTATTGTCGTATTTCAGTAATTTTGTATGGTGGACAATAGTAGGATGTTTAGTAGGGATAGTAAAGAGCTGTGATAGGTGGCCAACCTACGATAGGGGGGAAAAGAAGAAAAGCAAAGAGAAAAGCATTAACTGTTGTGCACAGATGTTTTGGTAGTTAGGAAATAAGGTGATAAAAAAGTGGTCCATCAGTCACAGCCAAGGATGTAGCCTATCTCTGCCACACACCTCCCACCTTAAGAAAAAAACAGTTCTCAAAACTATACTGTTTTTTCAAGAACTCCCTCTCAGTCAAAATATTCTACCAAAACAGTAGAATGGGGTTGGTTGAAACTTTCTCTCACCCACTATGAGAGCTTCACCCCAGGGTCCCTTAATTCAGCTATTTTTAGTATTGTCCACCATACCAAGTTACTGCAATATGACAATACTTTCAGCAACATTACCTTGGGGCTGTCATACAGTTCAGCACAGTAGCCATCTGTGCTGTCAGAGGACTTCAGTCTGTATTGACTGTCTATCCCCTAACTATTTCACTCTGGTTACTACGACTGAGACACTTCATGTGTAATATCAGGCACTCATCACTTGACATCATTTCAGAACCCATCACTTAGCATCTTTTCAGAATCCATCACTTGGCATCGTTTCAACACCAATCACTTGGCATCTTTTCAGAGTCCAGAATTTGGCATCATTTCAAAACCCTGAGCACCAACTATCATACCTTCATCAGTACATTAAAAAAGAGGAAGCAATACACAGCAGTTTTTATGCTGACTTTGAGCTTCCTCCATACCCATCACTTGGCATTGTTTCTACACAGGAGCCCAATCGTAAGTTCCACCCCATACCTAAATCCTCCATGACCCTAGGTTCCTCATTTTATATTGTACAGAATAGATATTTCTTTTATGTTATACATTTCTTGTAATCATTTCGTACATCTCATTTATCAATTTCCCTTTCATGTATTTTGTGGTAGACAAGGAACCTTCTCATGCTAAACATCAACCAGCCAGTTCCAAACTCCTAAACCCTTTGGGGTTTCCTTTCAACCCTTATTTGTAACATAACAGGGGTTTTCTTTCAACCCTTACACCGCTCTTGTACCCTCAACTGACTGTACTCAGCACCAGCCTTAACGCTATACTCATTTTAAACATAATATGTTTCATACATTTCATACCAAATCACATGGGGTTCAAAACATGGGAAAGTCCATCCAACCACCATGGTGTCTTCCCTGTTGCTTGTAGTCTTCACCACAGTATGCAAATGTCCTGGAACAGTCTTACCTGGGGCCTTCATCTCAATGTCCTTCAAGTAGCAACAGCCAAGAAAAATGGGCAATAATGGGATTTCAAAAGGGACTGGCAAAAAAGGTTCAATCAGAAGATCCTTCTCCTCTAGAACCCATGGATCCTGGTCCTCTGCCTCGGCCATGAAATCCTCCAGTTGGGAACTCTCCATCAGCACCTAGCAGTGGTGCTCCGCCTCTCTCTGGTGCCGATCTGCCTCTGTGTTCCATCGAACTCCAGTCCGGTTAGTAATTCCCTTTATGGTCCTCCGCACCTGGACTCTGGTATGCACATTGGGAAGCCCTTCCTCCTTCAACAGATCCTTGGCATCCACAAGATCCTGGAAGTACACCATCCTGCTCTTTGCCCCCTATGTCTGGATACCAGAGCTGGTACCTGGGTACTGGTCTCCCACTGTTTCTCTGGACAACCGGTACTATCCCACTCTGACACCAAGTTTGTCACAGCATGTGGGAATAAACTTCAGATGAGGCAAATTTATAGGTTTAACACACCATGGTGTGATATTTATTTTCCAAAGTTTGAAAAATAATAAATGAAAACAAAAAAATTGCAGAGAAAATCATTACTTAACATCAGTAGTTTCTCATAAAATACAGTCCTGGATCTTAGAGCTCCTAAGACCCTTCTCATCTGCATTCAACAGCTTGTCTGCCTCTCTTCTTCTCCCTCTCCTAGGGCTGAGCCCCTCTGGGCTGAACTGAAGTAAACTCTGTGAAGAGGTATTTATATATTTTGGTGGGGGGGTCACCTGACTAAGCCCTTTCTATTTACAAGTCTGGACATACTGTTTCAGATCTGAACATGCTGTTTCAAAACCAAAGGGTGTTTTTGTTCCAGGGGACTTCCTGGTTTAGTTAATGGTACAGTGTATATATAAACACAGATATTGACTCTCTATATCTCTGATCCACAGTAACTAAGTACTTTTATACACAGTACCTTATACAGTAACAGGTTTATAGTGTGAATTTAAAAAAAATACCTTGAGGATTTCTTATAACTGTACTAATCATGACGTTAGATATTGTTTTATATGACTTCTGAATTATTTTTATTTAAAAAAGGCTTTACTAATTGTATTCATTCCAATTTAAAATAGCCTTCATGCTTTGTACACAAAATGCACTTATGCACTTTTCAGAACACCTTTCTGGGTGTTTGGCATTATTTTAGGGACTGGATGGATGGAAACAGAAAAAGAATGAAAAGAGAGAACCTAGGAGGAAGTTTAGTAGGGACAGTAAAGAGCTACGATAGGTGGCCAACCTAGGGCGGGGGCGGGGAAGAAGAAAAGCAAAGAGAAAAGTATTAACTGTTGCACACAGACATTTTGATAGCTAGGAAATAAGGAGATAGAAAAGTGGTCCATCAGTCACAGCCAAGGGTGTAGCCTAACTCCACCACACTTACTTTCCATCTTCCACCTTTCCCCGCCCTCTCTTCACACGATCCCCCCTTTTCTTAACTCTTATGACAACCATGCTCCTGTGTTACCAATCATGTACCTCATCCCTTCCCCTCATACTTTCCCACCTCCCATAGGCTTTTCTAACCCCTCACCCCCCTGTGCCTCTCCTCTTACCCCAACCTATTGTCTCCCTTGCCCACCTCTTGGCCCCCTTTCAACTTTCTACCCTACTCAGACAAGGCCCCCTAAGGATGGTTCTTCCCTCATCCATTCTCAATTAGCCACATATTTCTTTTCCTCCCTCTTGCTACTATCTACTACCCAGTTCTGGCCTTTCCTACCTCTGCCTACCTCTCTCCCTATTCACCCTATCTCCTTACCTCCTACTTATACTCCTAGTGTGGCATGTTTAACATAGCATTATAAATCTGTTAGCCTTATAATGTATAATTTGTGTAACTTTGTTGGAATAATTATGAAATTTTGCATAACTCCCTATGTGTGTGTGTGTGTGTGTGTGTGTGTATATATATATATATATATATATATATATATATATATATATATATATATATATATATATATTATATTACAGTAGTTACTATAGTTAGGAATTGAGGACCCATTTCTATATTAAACCCAAAATTTGCACCTTAATAACTTTACAGCCATTTGATGGATTTATCTGAAATTTGGAATACCTGATCAAGAACCATAGACCTTGGGATCTGCCAAGTTTTGTACTGGTCGGATATACAGCTGTGGAGTTATTAATTTGATTCAGCACGCGACGCTTTTTTCTGAATTCATGTTCGCACCCCAGGTCGTACGGTTTGCGCGACCAGCCTGAAATCTTCAGGGAACGTGTGGCCGGGGTCCCCAATGTGCTTTTTGAAGATTTGGTGAAATAATATTAAACGGTTCAAAAGTTATTCAAAAAACAGTTTCCTATTATAAGTCAAAGGGAAAAGTTAAAAAGTTCAACACTTTCGCAAATGCATTTTTACTTTCACAAATGGGCCTGTTACTTTCGAAAATCAGCCATTTTGTTTTCAGTTGGTGATCAGAAAAATGGTTGGCATTTAAATTTGAGACCCTCTAGCAAACTAATTCTTTTTGTATTCACCTAGTCGGGCCCTGAGGATGCTTGCCATGTCTTTATTTTGTGGTAAAACACCCCAGAAATATGTTTTTCAAATTTCTGGAAAAAGTACTTTCACAAATTACTTTCGTGCTCACGAAAGTGTCAAACTTCCCTGCAGCTTTTAGCAAGTGCGACCAATAGTTTTCCATCTGTGGGACAGTGACAGCGATTCTTTGGCACTGCGCTGCAAAAGAACCGTTGGGAGTTTGGGGCTGAAATTTGGAGGGAACGGAGCTGACACCTCACAGATGTGCTTTTCAGTGTTGTATTAAAAACATATTACATGGCAGCAAAGTTACAGCACTCTAAAGTTGACAGTTTTTCCCATAGGATAACATTACAGCGCCCGACGCATTACAGAAATCCTTTGGCACCCTGCTGCAAAATAACAGTTTGGTCTTTTTTCCTGAAATTTAGAGGGAAGACAGCCAACAGCCCACCGATGTGCCTTTCAGTAGCTTGGTGAAAAAATATAGTACAGCGACAAAGTTACGACACTCCAAAGTTGGTGGTTTTTTCCCATAGGATAACATTACGGCGCCCGACGCATAACAAAAATCCTTTGGATCCCTGCTGCAAAGTAACGGTTTGGTCTTTTTTCCTGAAATTTGGAGGGAAGACAGCCAACAGCCCACAGATGTGCCTTTCAGTTGTTTGGTGAAAAAACATTACAGGGAGGCAAAGTTATGGTGCTCTGAACTTTTCCTTTTTTCCCATAGGATAACATTATGGCGTTCGCCATGCCTTTCAGGGCCTGTATCTCAGAAACGGTGCGAGATACGGACTTTTAGTTGGAAAATTTCTTAGCCCCCATACCAAATTAGCCAGGACAGTTGTAAATAATATGACTTTTAAATTTTATTTCTACGTCGTACGGTTCCTGAGATATAATGTATTTAGTATTCCAAGGTCTCATTTTCTGCGCCGATACTTAATATTTTGCATACATTATTTGTACTCACTGTCTTTCTCTATGCAGGTTTTGGGGAAAACCAGCCTGTGCGCTTACATTACTGTTACTGTTGCCCTTTCCGCTTGCGGTTCCGTACCCGTTTCACTTACAGTTGACGTCTGCGCCACCATGTGAGTTATCCTTTGCGTTTTCATTTGCGCTTGCATTTCTGTTATTTTTTGCCATTTCTGTCTACAGTACTGTTTACCTTTCTGTTTCACTTTACATCACCCTGCCCATTGACATTTCTGTTTGCAGGCACCATGTTACTATGTGACAACACATCACGTGGCAGACCATTCCCGTCTACGCCACCATGTGCGTTACCCTTTCTGTTCTCATTCGTGCTTGTGTTACCATGTGCGCCACTGTTAGCATTTCTGTTTGCGTTGCTGTCCCTGTTAGTATGCCACAAGACATCATGTGGCGGGAGCGTGGGTCCCGCCGCTGCATTACATTCACTATTTCTTGTTATCATTCTCAAAAAGAAGGGAAATTAGAGGCAAAAAACTCAGTTTAATGCATTAGTTAGGGTTGTCCCACAGCGACAAAAGTGATGAAATTCGCTGTTAGTGTTGAAAACCCTTACTCCGAATTCACCCCCCAGCACCACACACACACACAGACACACACACACATTCAAGTACGGGGAGGACCAAGTCAACACAACCAATGACAGACATCCAGCAGCAGGTGACAGAAATAACAAACAATTGTCTAAATGTACTACGAGACATCCCCACCCACCTGACCAGGTACTGCATGCTCAGTGGAGATCAACAGCAAAACTGAGGCCATGTACACCAAACATACACATCCCTGATTGCAGCTGCACACAACATACCACACTTAGTAGTTGCATGGCCTTACCTACCGATGCCCCACACCACACCACAACTGGTACTGTTCCGTTATTCAATATAAATGCTGAAGGTGCATGATGACAGTTGTAGAAAGGTTTTAACACTACTGAGTATACATTAATTAAGAGAAGCACATAAATTAACTACAAGACACTAGCATGCTCAAGATAAAAGTAGTGATACATTTAGTAGGTGATTTACATAGTAGTACATTTACTGCAATAGTTTACTCAACAAAGAGAGGCTGATGTAAACGTATGGAAAAGCATTGCCTGTTCAACGCTGTGAAATTGGTACTGCCAGTATCACATGCATTCTTACTGATGAAGGTGTACTGCTGATGTACATACATAGACCTTCAGTGTGTTTCAATATTAAAGATGCAGTAAGTATTCTTTGTAAGAAACATTGTAATTACATGGATCAGGCCAAGCAACTTCTAAATATCTAGCACTACTGAGCCAACAATGATGTACCTGTATCGGACATGTATATAGGATAGATTTTCCTGTAGGCACTTACTGAGTATGTTGTACCTGATAAAGACAATCTCATTGCATCTGTGATGACTAACTTATTCAAATAGTAATACATTTACTATTGTTGCAATGAGTGATCTATGCCACTTATGGACACAGTGTGATTTTTAACAGTTGTTTCATACTCAGGCTGTATGGGTACTGTTTGGGTTTCACACTTCTGTCACTGATGCTATCAAAGTGATAACTATGTTAATTGTGCTACAACAGGAATCAAGTAGGTATGGTGTAGATATAAACAGAATGTCTTTAGTATTGATTTAACTCACAATGGGGTAAGTGTACTAGGACAGCAGGGTTATCCTCATCACTGAGTCTGTCAGTTATAATCACACTAGGGTTTCATGACTGTAATGATCAAGTTACACTGTTCATCTTCATGAGTTCATATTCACAGCCATTCTCCAGTAACTAGACAGTGTATGGTGTAACTGGGTGGGACACTGTTTCAAAGCTGCTGCAGTGCCTAGCAGAGGAGATTATCTACTCATAAAGACAATTAAGCAATAAGGCATGACCAACAGTTATGTTAAATGGTCTGTTAATCACCCTGTAGGGGTTTAATGTTGAATGAGGCATAGCCGAGTGCCACATGTCGCTAGACAGTGATAAACTGACCATTAACATAATACCTGGGAGTGGCTTATTGCTATCATAATAAAACTGTTTTTTAAACAACATTAAACCATGTTCATCATATGGTTAGGCTCTACATGTTAATAAAAACTAAACATAAGGGTGTTACAATGTTTACAGTCAATTAGAAAGCTGCATTTCTCAAACCCTTGTTATAATCAGAGATATTATACCTGTACAACTCCTTGGTTTTGCTTAACTCTCTATTGCTCAGGTGGCCACCACAAGTGGGTGTGGTCTGGTGTGGGGCATCGGTAGGTAAGGTCATGCAACTACTAAGTGTGGTACGTTGTGTGCAGCTGCAATCAGGGATGTGTACGTTTGGTGTACATGGCCTCAGTTTTGCTGTTGATCTCCACTGAGCATGCAGTACCTGGTCAGGTGGGTGGGGATGTCTCGTAGTACATTTAGACAATTGTTTGTTATTTCTGTCACCTGCTGCTGGATGTCTATTGTTGGTTGTGTTGACTTGGTCCTCCCCCATACTTGAATGTGTGTGTGTCTGTGTGTGTGTGTGGTGCTGGGGGGGGTGAATTCGGAGTAAGGGTTTTCAACCCTAACAGCGAATTTCCTCACTTTTGTCACTGTGGAACAACCCTAACTGCTGCATTAAACATAGTTTTTTGCCTCTAATATATATATATATATATATATTTAGTATTTAATGATGTGGAACCTTTGTAAATGAGCTTTTATCTCAAAGGTGACAATCCAAGATGCAAATAAATAAATAAATAAAAATACATTTGAGGCCAAAAAATTTCTCCTGTGTATCCAAGATCAATCAATCAATCAATCAATCTTTATTTAACCAAATGGAACACCGTTGAGCAAGCTCACTTACAAGGCGGGCCTGGGCAGTTTCACAAATAGCACATAACAATGAGTACAATTTTTTTTATTTAACATGAAAAATTTTATTGTTTTCCAAATTTTCACATAACACATCCCAGGACTGTATACCAACATGACAGTACAAAAAAAAATAAGTCATAATATCAAACAGTGAGCTTTCTGCCACCTCAAAAAAGGGAGCAGTACCCTTAAAAACAAAGATTAAAAATAAAACTAATCAGATAACACAGCATGCTCCAAGTCTATAGCACAGAGTAGTCTGTAACAGTGTCATATTAAATAGGAAGCAATACAGTGCAGTGGTTTAAGGCTCTGAGCTGCAAACCTGGAGACCTGGGTTTGATTCCCACAGCCTCCACTTATGTACTGTGTGCCCCTGAGCAAGTCACTTAACTTCCTTGTGCTCCCAGGTCGCACCTGTAAACAAGCTTTCAGCTTAGTGTCTCTCTCCTGGTAAAATAACAAAAATAAAATAATGCACTTCTACAAGGGACTACTAACACAGATGAGTGCTTCACCATGTATTTGAACAATTGGATTGAATAGAGCAGTAAAAGCATTATCTATGCAGGCAAAGTGGGATGTGAAGCCAGGCCATAGCCAATGCCATCCAGGGGACCCAAGAATTGTGGGAGGCCCAGATTTATTTGTCAGTGTCCTGCTCCATACCACAAGAAGGTATGCATCTGACTAACTCTCAGAGCCAGGGGGCAGTAGAGGAGGAGGTCTAAATGCCCTTAAACAGGAGGGTTTTCAGGCAGTGTAGATGGAGCCCAGCATAAATGTGAATGTAGGTAAGCATCCCATTTCTTGTAAAATCTTGGGATTTGGTTCAGACCCGAAAAAGACAGCCTTTCAAAAATAGCTAGCCTGGCCAGTGCAGAGTGCCAGGTCATAATCGAGGGGGTGGGCTGTCTCCACGGCATCAGGATGACTCACTTGGCCTCCAACAAGGCAGACAGAACCCAGTTCTTGAGAGAAACAGACAAATGGTCAAGAGAGGAAGAATCCTCCAACAAGAGTAGAGAAGATGTCTGGTCGATTTTCATACCCAACACACAGAAGAAGTCCTCCAGCACTGAGGTCCAGAATGGTATCAACTGCGGACACTGCCACAACATGTGAAGCAGATGGGCCAGGCTCTGTTGACACCTCCAACATTGTCCATAGAGTGGAGAACTGCAGGGGTTCTGTATCATCTCAACAGGATCTTTAACTGTATGATTTGGCTCTGAGTGTCCCTATATGCTGATTGGACTGCCTGGATACAGCGGTTTCATGTTTCATAGGGAATATTGTTGCTGGGTATCAGCCTCCCAAAGCTGTCTGCACTTCTCCGTGCAGTCCAGCTGGGAATCATGCAGGGCCCAATAAACTTTCCCTGACAGGCCTTTATGCATCTCAGGTTTATGGAGTGAATCCATCCAGTCCCATTTAGCATCTGTGACATACCGAACCTGTAGGGCATGAACGGAACTCCATATTTGAAGAAACCTCCAAAAATCTTGGGCAGACAAATCACACCGAGTTTTCAGTTGTTCAAAGGAAATCAGTACCTTGGTATTCAGTATGAAAAGGTCCCTGACTGTCCTGATGCCTTTACCTTTCCACATGGGCCAGGAGAGAGGTTTATTATCAACAGAAATGCATTGATTATTCGAAAGGTGGATACATTTGAAGGGTGGATTCCAGGCCACTGGGGGCATGTGAGAGGTGGCCATGGTGGACTGACAGGCTTTCCCTGTTTCCAGCATAACAAGAGTGACCTGTGGAAATTACGGAAGTTTAGAGGAGAGAAGGGAACACAAGGAGTGCCCCACCCCATCAAGGAGGCCTCCTAGTCTACTCACAGAGGCAGATGAGAGGGGAGAGGAGCAAGCCACTTAGTTGCCTGTGCTAGTCTGTAAGCCATCTGGGACCCCTGAAACCAGTGGAGTCCAAGGTCCCCTCTCAACTAATACACTCTAAGTTTGGATCGCCCTCTGTGAGCAGCTTTACTCTCCCAGAGCAAAAGAGAGACTAACTTATTCAAAGTTTGGAACAGCTTAGGGGACAGTCAGATGGGAAGATTGTGGAAAAGAGAAGAGACGTTTGGGAGGAGAAGGATCCGCACCACCTCCATCCTGCCTTTCAAGGAAAGGTTTAGTTTGTGCCAGTGGTCAACCTCTGCAGTCAGAGAGGTGAGTAACAGTGTGAAGTCAGCAATGTCCTACTCTTTCCATCTGGTGGTCATAAAGACTCCACGTTAGGAAAAGCCTTGGGGGCCCAGGAAATAACAGTACCCCGTAGACAGTCTTTGGAGCAGGCCAAGTTTGGGGGGGAAGAGACATTTTTTTCTGGTTCACCAGTAGCCCTGACAGCCTTGCAATGTCTTGAAAAATGGCCAGAACTATCGTTAGGGATTGTTCAGGGTTGGATTTGGTAAGAAGAAGATTGTTGGCATATAAGTTGACTAGATAAGACTGACCACCCACTGAAATCCCTGAGATGTCAGCAGAGGCAATGAGTCTCCTAGCTAGAGGATCAAGGGCAAGCAAGAAAAGCAAAGGGATAAGAGGGCATCCCTGGCTGGTGCCCCATTGGAGAAAGAAGGAAGGAGAGATGTCTTGTTGGTCAGAATCTTAGCTGTGGGTGAGTTGTATAGAACAGAGATCCATCCCCAGAAGTAAAGACCAAAACCATACCTACCCAGGACCCCATGAAGGTAATTCCGCTCTGCCGAGACAAACACCTTGGAGAAGTCTACAGCCAGGGCTGCCATGGGCAAAGAGTATTGTAGCGCCAACTATTTAAAATTCAGTACCACCCTTAATTTGTCTGTCCCAGATTTACCTTTGGAAAAGCCAGTCTGGGAAGGGTGGATCAAAGAGGGCAAGATGTTCACCAATCTGTTGGCCAACACCTTCCCCACAATTTTTGTATCTATGGACAGTAAAGAAATGGGGCAAATGTTAATGCAGTCTAACGGGTCCGAAGACTTCTTGGGGAGGAGAGTAAGCAGCACCTCCTTCATGGTCTCGCAGTCTGGGAAACAAGATCCCAGACTTACAGGCAACAATGACAGAGGCTAAACTGGACACAGTAGCCATTAACAACACATGGTTCACCAGTAACCACACTTCGGAGACTTCAGTACCTGGATATGTACTGTTCAGAAGAGACTGAGGTGCAAAAAGAGAGGGTGGAGTGGCTCTTTATTTCAATGAAAATGTCAAAGCTACAGAAATTGAGAATACACAGAAGGAGCCAGAAGAACTGTGGGTCACCCTGGAAACAGGAAATGGCATAGCCATACGAACTAGGGTTGTCTACAGGCCTCCAGAGGAGGAGAAGGACATAGACACATTACTAGTAGAAGATATTCAAAACAAGACAGTTAAAGGGGAGGTTCTGATAATGGGAGACTTCAACATGCCAGATACAGATTGGTCAATACCAACAGGAACATCTGCTAGAACTAGACACATAGTAGATTCCCTGCATGGGGCAGGCCTCAAGCAACTTGTAGAACAACTCACAAGAGACAGAGCTATCCCAGATCTAGTACTGACTATCGGGGAAACAAGCACAGATCTCCAGGTAGAAAGTCACCTTGGGGCCAGTGACCATCTCATGGTATGGTTCAATTTGGCCACTAGAAAAAAATCATCCCATTCCAATGCAAAAATATGGGACTTCACAGAAGCTGACTTTGATAAGATGGCCAGTAGAGTTAAGCTACCCCTGGCTAGAAGAAATACAAGTGAGGGGGTACAGGCAAAGTGGGCAAGCATTAAGGATGCAATACTTGAAGCAACATCCCATTATGTTAGAGAGAAAAGCAAGAGCAAAAGGAAAAGGAAACCACTTTGGTTCTCAAAAACAGTAGCAGAAGAAGTCAGAGCCAAAAGTCTGGCCTTCAGGAAATACAAGGGAATGCAGCAGGATAAAGACAGGGAGGCATACCAAACTTCCCTAAGGGAAGCAGCCAAAACAGTAAGGCAGGCGAAGGCCCAAACTGAGGAAACACTAGCACAAACAGTAAAAGAAGGCGACAAGACTTTCTATAGATACATTAGTGAATGGAGAAAGTCCAGAGCGGGTATTGTTAAGATCAAAGCGGTTAATGGGGGAAATTGAGGAGGAGGACCAAGGAAAAGCATCTGTCCTAAATAGATACTTCTGCTCAGTATTTACTGAGAAGAAGGTAGGGCAGAGCCCACAGCTCAGCATCATGGACACAGGGGGAAGGGTGGTGTGCACTAGTCCCTTCACAAAAGAAAGGGGTCCTACAAGAGCTCGCTAAGCTCAGGGTGGGCAAAGCAATGGGACCTGATGGCATACATCCCAGGGTATTAAAGGAGCTTAGGGTGGAACTAGCAGAGCCAATATCAGAACTGTTTAGTGAGTTTCTGAGCTCAGGAGAGGTCCCAGAAGACTGGAGAAGGGCTCATGTGATCCTGCTCAACAAGAGTGGTAGCATGGAGGAGGCAGGGAACTATAGACCAGTCAGTCTTACCTCAGTAGTGGGCAAGATTATGGATTCACTTATTAAGGAAAGGATAGTGCAACACCTGAAATCCATAGAAGCACAGGATCCAAGACAGCATGGGTTTACAACAGGAAGGTCCTGTCAGACTAATCTCATAGATTTCTTTGACTGGGTAATCAGAGTGGTGGACCAAGGGGGAGCAGTGTATGTCTCCTACCTTGACTTCAGCAGAGCTTTCAATACTGTTCCACATAGACAATTGATTAATAAGCTGGGTAGGCTTGGGGTGGGTCAGAAGTTGGTCAACTGGGTGGCAAACTGGTTGACAGGCAGAAAACAGAGAGTGGTGGTAAACGGTATGTAGTCAGAAGAGATGCAAGTCACAAGTGGGGTACCTTAGGGATCAGTTCTGGGGCCAGTGCTCTTCAATATCTTCATCAGTGACATTGCAGATGGACTGGAGGTAAGGTTTGTCTGTTTACAGATGACACCAAGATCTGCAACAGAGTAGATGATCCAGATGGGGTGGGTAGAATGAGAAGAGATCTGGATAAACTGGCAAAATGGTCCGAAGAGTGGCAAATGGGGTTTAACTCAAAGAAGTGCAAGGTCATGCACATAGGGAAGAGAAACCCTGAAGTCACCTATAGGTTCAGAGCGGAATTGCTGGCAATCACAAAGGAAGAAAGAGACTTGGGCATCATCATCACAGATGACCTAAAATCATCCAAGAAGACTACTAAAGCAGTAGGTAAGGCTAGGTGGATGTTGGGGTGTATTAGTAGGAGTATCGCAAGTCATAAGAGGGAGGTAATAATCCCTCTTTACAAGACACCAGTTAGGCCCTATCTGGAGTACTGTATGCAGCACTGGAGGACACACCTGCACAAGGACATTAACAAAATAGAGGCAGTCCAGAGAAGGGCAACCAAAATGGTGCAGGGACTGGATTAGAAAACATACAAGGACAGAGTAACAGTGCTCAATATGTATACCCTAGAGCAAAGGAGGGAGATAGGTGATGTGATCGAAGCATCTTAAGGGCATTAACAAGGTGAAAGATTCTAACATGTTTCAGTATAAGAAAAATAGCAGGACAAGAGGACACAGCATGAGATTAGAGTGAGGCCGATTAAGGAGAAACGTGAGGAAGTTATTTTTCACAGAAAGGTGGTGGATGCATGGAAAGGCCTACCTCAGGAAGTGGTGGATACAAAATACAGTGCAGGGCTTCAAGCAGGCATGAAATAGGCATAAGGAAGCAATAAAGATGAGTATGAATAGATAGGCCATTGATAGAGTACAGGCCTATGGCACATTTGTAAGGTAGAAGAAATGGGCAGACTGGATGGGCCTTGTAGTCCTTATCTGTTGTCAACTTTTATGATTCTATGTTGCTATGGTTGGGGTAGGAAAGCCATTACTATGAGCTTCCAGGATGGCTTGGGAAAGTGGGGTGGAAATTTCGGCCTGTAGAAGCTGGTAGAGCTCCACTTCCATGCCGTCCAGCCCTGGCACTTTCCCTTTGACCAGCTGGGAGAAAGCAACTCAGAGCTCATCTGCTGTGATGGGGATCTCCAGTCTTTGATAGAGCTCAGGGGAGATATGAGGAATATGTATGGACTTACAAAAGTCTTCTAGCTCCTGTGCCATGTCCAAACCATCCAGGCTGGATTTAAACTGATATAGGGGCCGATAAAAAAGTCTCATCACTTCATTAATGCCCCTAGGGTCCAAAACCATCTTTCCTGAGGAATTCTGTAAGGCATGGATCCTAGAGGCAGCCTGCTGCTTCTTAAGATGATAGGGCAGCAGTCTACCACCCTTGTCTCTGCCCTCCCAGAACATATGTTTGGTTCTAAGGATCTGACATTCTGCACTACGTTGCAGGAGAGTGTTAATGTGTTTCTTAAGCCCAAGAATGAAGTCAGAAAAGCATTATCTTTCTGCAAGGAACTGAATTTAAATCTAGCCTCCAGAGTGGTGAGTTCCGCTTGCAGTTTAATGATCCCCTTCCCTGTGGGCCTTGTTTTTTTGCAGCCACGTGTGATATATTATTATATTATACACCCTCACACTACTGCCGTAAAGGCCTCCCAAACAGTGCTGGGTGCCACCTCACACCCAGAATTGGTGAGAAAAAAGGACCTTGCCTCCTCAATTACAACAGAGCAGAATTCCATATTCTGGAGAAGTAGGGGATTGCATCTCCACCTAGTGGAGGATAATTCTTGGCCAGGTGGGAGGTAGGTACATGTGATCAGTGTGTGATCAGAAATTAGAATGTTGCCTATTCTGATATCATTTATATCCATCGCTGCTTCCTGGTTAGCCAACCAACAGTCGATACGACTGTAAGTGTTGTGATCTGGAGAAAAGAATGTATAATCCCCTACCTGTGGGGTTATCTCTTCTCCATGGGTCCGTCAGCCCCCATTCCTCTGTCAACTCCTGTAAAGTCATGCTTGCTTTGGGGTGGGCTTGGGGAGTAGGTTGGGACTTGTCTAGAAAGATATCAAGGACCAAATTGAAGTTCCCCCCCCAAGGATGATTGGAGTGCCTTTGTGCTCATCCGACAGAGACGTAAGGGCCAGACTGATATCTGCCAGAAAGTTGGATGAATCTGTGTTGGGGCCATAAGCATTCATAACTATGACTCTACCCCCCAGGTAAGAGAAGCGGGTCGCAACCCAGCAGCCATGGGAGTCCATCTTGGTGGCCTCCTCAGTCCAAGGGGAGGTTTTGTGAATCAGGATCAAGGTGCCCTTGGACTTAGTAGGGGCAGAGCTCGCCAAAACTTTCCCCACACAAGATTTTTTAAGCTTTTGCACCATCCTGGCTGAGAGGTGCATCTCCTGGAAGAGGGCAACTTCTGGCCCCAGCAAGCAAAGATGTTGCAAGACTTTAGTGTATTTCACTGGGCGACTGAGTCCCTTAATGTTTCAGGAGATGCATCTCAACCCCTGTTTGAAATTTCCTGTCATGATTACTCAAAGACAGGGACCAGAATCCACTTACCTCCAGGCCATGGGATTACGTAAGGTCAGTTGATACCAGGGTACCTGAGAGGCTCCAGGAGTGTGTGCGCCTCTGTGGCATCAGTAAGGGCGGAAGGAAGTGGATACAGCTCAATTATACAGAAGGAATAAGTAACACAGATTCAGCAGTCCCGAGTGTACAAAAGGAAACAATATAAATTTTAAAGGGAGTACTAAAACAGTAAATAGAAACAAAGGACAATGAGTTTCTCAATCCCCTTAGTAAAGGCTACCAAAAATCGAACCCTGCTATGATCAGAAGAGGTAGGATATATGCAGTAGGTGGAGTGACTCACCAAAAACTGGTGAGATCAAAAGTCTTTATGTGGGAGTGTGAGAGGGGGAGCCTCAATCAGCCTCTATCTAAGACAGGTAAATATTGTCAAGAGATACACCCACCAACCAGAGTCCAATAGAAGTAGGAAACTCTTGCAACACTGACAAGTCAGCAAAGAGTACGTATGCAAACACTAAAGGTGTGGAGTTAACTGTGGAGGGCTTCTGGATCTAGGCCTTGGTCAGCTAGGTTGACTGGGTTTCACATTTAAGTTAACTGTGTACAGAAGACTCTGCAACAGATCCCCTTAGCTACACTGACTCACACACCTAAATGGGGTAAAGGATAGGTCGACCGCTATCAGCAGCCCATTCTAACCTGGGCACTACACCACCAATAGACGATCCTGGACACGGGGTAGGAGGGACTCTAAATCTAGGGTCCAGGGATGGAATAAGAGGGGGGAAGACATCCCATCCCATCCCCTCACTGCTTGCTTGAACTAACACCATAACACAGTTAAGTAACATTAAATCTGTAGTTAGGATAATAACATTAACCTCATGCAGAACAGTTAACTTAGCCAACATCCAGTGACTGAAAGAGAAATGAATATCAGACAGCTATTCTGGATGATCCCTAGGGGGTCCCTGCCCATACCACCCCCCCCCCGCTAGTGAAAAAGTGAACTTAGACTGCAAGAGGGAATCCTGGTGGGGGGTGCCACTAGGTCCGCCCCAAAAGGGGAGGACACAGGGAGGAGAGGGTCAGAGCATCCCAAAAGGTGGCTCCTGCTGCTCCTTACATGCATTTAACAGTGTAACAACATATGACAAGGCTTGTGGCATCTCTTTTGATGTCATCACCCTGGCGCCCAGTTGTCTAGGGCGCTGCAATGCAGGATGTGGGGTGTTCCCCTGATGAGCACCTATAACGCCATATCTTCTCCCACCTGAAATATGCCCCATTGGCCCCTAAGGTAGGTGGACCATAAAAGGGAGCATATGGGATGCAAGGAGCCAGGGCTATGAGAATTGACAAAGATATAGAACAGCAAAGAGGTCCATAGCTTAGCCTTCATGAGATAGAGCAATCTCAGCAAAAGAAGAGTCTTCTTGCTTCAGTCCTCCTTCCCTGGTACAGTAACACTGTCGGGGTGGCCTGCTGGTTCTCTGCATGGCTGCGGACCTTCTGCTACTACCATAGCAAATGACTTCAGTCCTGGTTTGACCAGGTAATCATAACCTGTGGCTTCATCTTTTAGATCAGGGGCATCCACCTCCCAATCCAGAGGAGCAGCAGTATCCATTTGGTCAGGTTCCTCGCTAGTGGAGTCTTCCCTGGGAAACTTTACTGGGGAAGTGGAGAAAAATTGAGGACCTAGTTGGAGCTGAGGGCTTCTGGATCTAGGCCTTGGTCAGCTAGGTTGACTGGGTTTCACATTTAAGTTGACCAATGTGAGATTGTTCAGTTCAGTACCTAAAACTCTGGGTACTGTAGGCATGATAGCAAGGAGATCTTTCTTTGCTCTTGATCTGGTCTTGGGGGACTTAGTGACTGTGGGACTGGTCCATCTCAAAATATGATCTCTAGGAAATGGCTTCCCCTTACCTCCATTCCATTTGGACAGGTCTCGTGCTCCTGGGAACCAGAGCATCTGGGAGATGTTGTGTTCTTGAATATGGCAGGCCAGTAGGAGTTGAGCCAGGCCTCGGTCTCCTGTGGGTATTCTGCAACAAAGTCCTTGACCTTCTTAGAAATAAGTAGAGATGTCAGCCCTTTAAATCTGTATTTAAAGCCATTGGCCAAGAGGATTTTGTTTTCAGGGGAACAAAGGCCTTTGGTCATGCTTCTACTTTGTGGGAGTAGTCCCTATAGAAAGAGATGCGGGCTCCTTTCCAGCTGATGTTCCTGAGGTCCCGAGCTACCCACAGGACCTGTCCCTTTACTGAGTAACGCAGGAGGTAAGTATTAATAGGCCTAGGGGGAGAGTTTGTTGTCTTAGCATTACCAGATATTCTAAGAGCTTGCTCCACATCGACAGGGCCTCTCCAGCACTCCCCAAATAGCTGGGGAATATAATCATTTAGAAACCACTCCATATTCTTGCCTTCTGCCCCCTCTGGAATACCAAGATACAGATCTAATTGGGGTGCCCTCTGTTTTCTTGGTCTTCTGTATGTTCCCACAGCTTAGTTTAACTTCATGTTCATGCAATTTTTGCCAAGTTAGCCCCTGTTGTCTCTCAAACTCCCCCCTACATTGCTCTGCCATGTTAAGTTTATCTTCCAGTTGTCGATCATCTGCCACATTGCCCATGAGCACTGCACTAATGCCATCTACTTGAACAAGCAGAGCTTCCAACATTTTTGTTATATAGGAGAGGGAATCATCCACTGGAGCTTGCTGTTTCATAAGTCCCTGTGCACCAGTCAGTTACTGCAGTAGGTGAAGGAGAGGTGGATGCAGCCATTGCATGGCCCCAACCCCATGTAGATGCTTCGCCTGGCCCCAAGAAGTGCTGGCCTTTTAATCGGTGCTGCAAAGTTATAACTTCCTAGCAGGAATGCCATTTAGGGTGTAGCAGTTCAATGTTCAGAAGATAGGGCAGCTCCAAAATACAGTCTGAGGTCTAGTTCACACAACACGGAGAGACATTGAGATGGACTTCTCTGCTAAATTGTTGGTTGTATGCAGAAAGGTCATGTTCAGCAAGCAGTGGGGGTTCAAGGGGCTTCACTCTAAGACTGAAGTCAATTCAGCCCTGGATTACATTGATGCACTTCAGATTTGATCCAGGGAAGGACAGAGCAGGCAATTGAGGCAGCCATCATCTCAGTGCTCAAGCCATGCCTCCCAAATGAGTACAATATTGACAAAGAAAGGCTTCTAGGAGTGTACAAGGAGTAAATGGCACATATCCTGTATACAACAATAGGATACAATTTGGTCTGTGTACAAGGAAACAAAGAAGTATATACACAAAACTACAGGAGAGACATAGACCATGTAAGGGTACCACAGTATATATAATATGTACAATTCAAAGTATAGGAGCAATGCATACATCAAAGATTGTGTGCAGGAACCACAGTGTATACAAGTACATTTCACAGAGCAGGAACAATGGGATGCATGCCGTATCACCAGTTTGGCTAAAAAACAGTGACGGCCTGAGATGGGTAAAAAACAGTTAAGAGTACTGGTTCTCACTGAAAATATAGCTAAAAGATGTAGAAGAAGGGAGGAACGGTGATAAGTATGAGGGTAGAGGCCCCACTATGGTAGACCAGAAAAGGTAAGAGAAAGGAGGGACGATGTTAGGTATGAGTGTGGGTGATGAAGAGGGATGGGAGAGTAAGCATAGGGTGTTACTGGGCTACAATTCAGAAAGAGAGGTGGTGGCGATAGTGGGCATCTTAAAGAAAGGGTTTAGGTGAAGCAACTACAGGAGTCATGAGGTGATTGCCTAAGTAAGGTTTTGAAGATAGGTAGTCTGCCAAGGCTTGCAAGTTTGAGGGTCTTTTGAAGGTTGTTCCATGGAGTGGGGAAAAAGTAATTTATAGAGTAGAAAAGTCTGCTGTGGATACAAGCTCGATCTTAGGCTAGTTTTACTCACTCCTGACTAGCTTCTCTCCCTCCCAACCAGAATCCTTAATCTATCACTTATTACCACTAAATTCCCTCATATCTGGAAAAAAGTGGTGATAACCCATGTATTCAAAAGCATGGACAGAACCTTGCACTCCAGTTACCGGCCTTTCTCTATATTCCCTCCTCTCTCTAAAGTACTAGAGAGGATTGACTATGATAACTCTAGACTATCTCACTATGAACATGCTTCTAAGTCAACATCAACACGGCTTCAGGAAACGACACAGCACAACGGCATTAGTGGAGTTCCCCAGCTTTATCCACGAGGTGCTAGATGAAGGGTTCTTGGTGGGGCCAACCTCTGTAGACCTCATCAAGGCCTTTGATACAGTCAACCACAACCTTCTCCTTGGTCATCTGGCCAGTAGAGGTCAATCCTTAGTGCCCCGGGATGGTTCCAGAGCTGCCTCATTGGGCGTGTACAACAAGTAAAAATACTTGATGCTCAAGCTCAGACCAACACAGTGTTATCTCTGGGATACCCCAAGGTTTAGTTATGGGCCCACTGCTATTTAGTTTTTCAGTAATCTCAAGACATGTCTTGACAATATCCTTTTGTGTGCAGATAACGCTGTGTGTTTCACGAGTCATCCTAAGCCATTCGGCCTGGAACAGAAATAGTAGGCAAACCTCCAGTGGCAGAGGCCTGGTTTTGTGTTGCTAAGCTTCTCATAAACTACAAGAAAACTAAGGTCATGATGTTTGCCTCACCTCACAATAGACACAAGTCATATCACCTCAAGATCTTAAGCAATAGTGGATTGACCCTAGATACAGGCTATAGCTTTAATACCTTGGTGTGACTCTAGACTGTTCCCTCATTTATGCCCTACACATGGACCAGGTAGCCACGGCTGAAAAATCACATATTAGTCAACTATATTGACATAGATATTGCCTCATGGATGATGCCCTAAAGCTCTGAGCCACCAGCTCTGTCCTGTCAATAATTGGGTTCCACCATCGGAACACACCCATTCAAGTTCGCCTGTCAGTAGGCACCAGTATTTTTAATTCACCACCCAGTATTTATGCTGGGGGATGTGCCCCCTGTACCCCCCATTGCCCCCCAACTAAATAATCTAACTCTGGGGTGGCAGACCTAGGGGAAGAGGTGGCAAATTTTGAATTATGGCACCTTGTTGATGGGCACAATCTGACTGGTGCACTGATGGCTGGAAAGGTAATAATTGACTATGCCTCAGTAGTCTATGGGTCAAGTACTGAGACAGCTTTCAATAGAATCAAACTGGCCTTAAATAAAGCCTGTCACCTCAGTTTAGGTGTGCACCATCTAACAAATACCTGCGAGCTCTATGCCTGCTCGGGATTGCTCAATCTGCAAAATGGGATCCAGTATGAGGTTTGCCTGCTAGCCAAAAAATCTACCTTAGGCCTTATTCCTGCAGGGATTCAAGGCCTCCTCTGTTCCCCTGCAATCCACAGGCCTACCAGAGGTACAAGTTGGAATTTACCTGAAGTCCCTTTCCACCGAACATCAGAAGGACAACAATCCTATGCCTACACAGCCCCTAAATTGTTGAACAACTTGCTGAACTATGATCTCCAACTTGAACCCAAACTTGGACACTTCAAAACCAAACTACGCTCCTATCTTTCTACAATCAGCTTCTGCAACAGTTATAGCTAATTTTCTCACAGAACATTCTGCCTTCCTAGACTACCAGTCCTCTACAGTACTTACTTACCCGGTTACCAAAAGCTAATAATAAATAAATAAATAAATAAATAATATACCATCCCCCCAAAAAAACCTATTGCCCATCATGGTAATCCTTGCTCTTCCTCTTTCCCTTCTGCCTTCTTCTGTTCTGTTAAGGAGTGTGGCCCTCCTCTCCTACATTGGGTTACCCCCTCCTTGACTTTCTCCCTCTCTCTGTTGTTCATTCAAACAAGGCCTCCTGGGCTTTTCCTGTCTCCTACTTGTTAAATCTCCCCACTTTATACTTTGTTCTTGTATTCCCGACTAATCTGGTCTTTTCTACATTCCTACTCTCCCCAGTTCTTCTCACTCACCTCTTTGTACCTTCCCTGTCCCCTAATCCCCACTGCTTCTCCCACCTCTATAGGGGTGCTCCTTAGTCTCTCAACAGATGCTCTGTTCATAGCACTGTTAAATTGTGATATCAAAATGTTCACACTTCACCTGATTAAATGTTAACCTTTTTAACTGTTTTTATAAATATTGCCCTCCATATGAGAAGCAGCATGAGTTCATGGGGGGAGAGGGGGATCTTGTCAAACAAATCTGATTGACTTCTTTGACTATGTCACACAGACAGTAGACAGGGGCCAAGCAGGAGACACCCTCTATCTTGATTTCAGCAAGGCCTTAGACTCTGTGCCCCACAAAAGGTTGATCAGGAAGTTGGTGGATCTTGGAGTTGGGGAAATGATGCCTAGATGGGTGGAAAACTGGCTGAGGGACAGAACCCAGAGGGTGGTTGTGTGCTGAAAGTTATCTGGCACCAGAGAGGTAACCAGTGGGGTCCCACAGGGCTCCATGCTGGGGCCACTGTTGTTTAATTAATTAATTAATTTATTTATTTTTTTTATTTATTTTATTTAAACAGCAGTTTGGAAAACCTTTGAGCCATAGGCTCATTTACAAAGGTATTTAATGTCCAGTACTAGGTAAGTTACTTTTTCTATTACTTTCTATTAATTTTGGAAACTTGTTCCAGGGAGCGCTCTGCAGTCACTAGCAAGGATGGACAAGTACTAGAAAAAGTAATACACCTTACAGTTAGTTACTTATTTCTTTTTGTGCAAAAATAATAAATAATTATAACAGATTACATTTATTGCAGAGTAATAGGTTACTTACTAGTTAGTTTTAAATAAACATAATCAGTTACAGTTACATATTACTTTTGTATAAAAAGACATACGTAACTGCAACTGTGAGGTGTATTACTTTTTCCAGTACTTCTCCCACCTTGCTAGAGGCACTGAGCTTCCTGGAACAAGTTTCCAAAAGTAATAGAAAGTAATAGAAAAAGTAACTTACCAAGCACTTTCAATGTCTTCATCAATGACATTGGGGATGGTATTAAAGGCAAAATGTGCCTATTCGCAGATGACCCCAAGCTCTGTGGGAGAGTGAACATAGCTGAAGGGATACAGGACCTACAGTAAGATCTGGAAAAGCTGGGGAGGTGGTCCAGGATCTGGCAGCTTGGCTTCAATGCCAAGAAATGCAAAGTTATGCATATTGAAGAATCCCAGGACAGAGTACTACCTGGGTGGAGTCCGAGTATCAGCATCAGAGGAGGAGAAAGATTTGGGAGTGATGATCACTAGTGACCTGAAACACACCATGCAGTGCAAGAAAGCAACAGGAAAGGCAAACAAGATGCTGGGATACATAGCTAGAGGGATCAGTAGTAGGAGAGAGGAGGTTATACTGTCCTTCTACAGGTCACTTTGTAAGGCCGCATTTAGAGTATGGAGTTCAGTACTGGTGCCCACACCTCAAAAAGGAAATTAACCTGTTGGAGAAGGTCCAAAGGAGAGCTACAAAGATGATAGCCAGTCAGCAGGGCAAAGTATATGAGGCGAGCGTAAGGGCACTAAACATGTACTCCCTGAAAGACAGGAGAGAGAGAGAGGGGACATGATTGGAACCTTCAGGTACTTGAAAGGGATCAATAAGGTTGATAAGAAGAGTCTCTTTAAGCTGAGTGGCAACCATAATATGAGGGGCCACAGTCTTAAGCTCAAGGGTGGGAGGTTTAGGAAGGAGATCAGGAAGCACTTCTTTACAGAGAGGGTGGTGGGCACTTGGAATGCGCTGCTGGAAGAGGTCATCTCATTGAAGACAGTAGGTAGCTTTAAGAAAGGCTGGGATAGGCATAGGGGGAAGGAAAGGATCATGAGTAGGGAGGATGGGAGGAGTGGGGAGGGAGGGCAGGGACATTAGCTCAAGCTGTGGACCTTGCAATACGAGCAATCTTGATAGACCAAATCGCCTTCGTCTGCTGTCTTCTTCTTATGTTCGTATGTTCGTATAACACTGCATATTTAATGAAAGCTATGCATATTGCATTGACTGACTGTATTTGTCTATACCCACTGTTTGATATAACATTTGATCCACTTCTTGTCATCCTTTATTATGCTTTGTTAATTGTTTATTAACTTGGAACTTTTGTAAATGAGCTTTTAGTTCAAAGGTGTTAACCCGAGACTTCAATAAATAAATAGAATATGAAAATGTAGTGCATTTTAAAATCACTTTAAGTCATTTAAGTCATTTTTAAGTTCATGCATGTGCATCAAACTTCTTGCAATGAGTGACTTTTGAGGGGTGTGACACTGTCTGTCCAATGCAGAGTGCACTGCAGGGTGCTCAACAGTATCACACCAGTCATCAGCCAGGCAGATTGTGATGCTGTTTTGCCTGAAGTGTTCTGCACTTGAAAAGAAAAAAATCGCACCAATCATGAGGCAGCTTTTTCCTTTCATCTGCAGGTCACCACCCAGCAAACAGCTGTTTGTGTCCCGATCAACCTGGCTGACATCTCAAACCCCCCTCACCACCCCACCGGTCCCTTCCCTCTACAGCCCCTTGAGCCCTTGGTTGACACCTTAAGCCCTGTAGGGCATGAATAAATTTACAATTGTGTCTCCAGAGCAGCGATTCGGGAAGATGGGAGGGGCACTTTCCTCCACTGCCTCCTCCAGCTCCTGCTGACTCCTTTGGCTCCTCTTCTCCCACCCATGTGGGGTAGACCACAGGCAATGCTCCATACAGGCTGGGATTTTACAGTGCCCCAAGGCACTTTCACTATGAGTGATTGCACTAGTGGATTCCCCCTGTCATCGGGGTGGTCAGTCCCCATGTCAGCATGTATCCCCCCATCACTGTAGCACACTGGGAGCACACCCCAGTATGCCAAAAAACTACTTCTTTGATGTTTCCGACACCGGGATGCCCACTTCCTGTGTCGGATGCACCACCTTCCCACACCCCTATGTTTTCAGTTGAGCTTGGGGTGTCCAATCCCTGGGTCAGCATTGATCCACCCCAGTACTCTGGAACACTGGGAGCCCACCCCAGTGTGTTGAAATCAATGTTATTAATATTTCACCTGTAAAAAAGGAAACCGTCCCATGAGGTCTTTTTTTTAAACCTGAAAAAAAAAGAAAACAGTCCATCATCATTCCCTATGGCCCCCTTCCTCCAGCTCGCACTGTCCCTCTGCATACCCCACCTTCCCGCAGCCTCCCACCTGTATTTACCTCTGGAGGTTGGGAACAGTGATCTTATTGTATTTGAACCAGGAACATGTCTGCACTCTTCAAACACCAACAGAGAACTGAAGAAATGACGGTAATCCCTATAATGGGAGTCAATGGGGGGGTTAACTTAGCTTAGCCAATTTTTGGAGTTGTGGTCCCAAGTTTTCAACATAGGGTTCTTGGGACTCCACCTCGTAAACACTGTTACTATAATTTCATTTCTCATCCCAAGAGGTGATTTCACAGTTGCTGTGTGGAATCACCTTTCAGGATCAATTAATGAAACAACAGTGCCCCTGTTCATGAGGCAGGGTCCAAAAAAGCCCTTGTTGCAAACTGGTGAAAAAACCCCAGGAAATTATTGTGTTACGAGCATCTGTTGAGCAGTTTCTATGCATGCTAGTAACTTCATAATTTTTTTAGATTTTCACTTCAAATTTCCATCATTGCCATGTTTTCACAGCCCTTTATAAACAGTACAGCTGTCATTTTTTACAACCTTCCCAGAATATGTTTTTCCACCTGTGGCACAGAATGGCTTAGGCACTGTGCCAAATCAACTTCTGGGTCAGATTAATGAAATCCCAGTGCCACTGTTCATAAGAGGAGGTCCCAAAAAGGCCATGTTGAAAATTTGGTGAAAACGTTCCAAAAAATGACTGCGTTACGTGAGTGCATTGCACAGTTTCTGCGTACACTCATAACTTCACCATTTTTCAGATTTTCATTTCAGATTTTCAACATTGCCATTTCTTCACACCTCCTTATGAGCAGTACAGCTGTCATTTTTCGCATCCTGCCCAAAATGCGTTTTCAAACCTGTGGCGCCTAATGGCACACTCGCTGGGTGAAATCACCTTTGGGATTAAGTAACAAAATTATATTGCCACTGTTCATGAGGTGGGGTCCCAAAAAGCCCATGTTGAAAATCTGAAGTGAAAGTACCAGCAAATGCCCAGGGTATTAGGGTTCCCAGCTGTAATGCCCACTCTGTACAGACTGACAGGTGTCAGGGGTGTGACTTGGGGTCGTCGGCCATAATGCTCACCCTATTCCACCCCCACCCACACCCTGCAGCCACTGATAGGCACTGAGGTGTGCACTGGGGTCTTCAGCCCTAATGTTAACCCCTTCTCCCATACTGCACCCATCTCTGCTTATCTCCTTATGGAATAGGGTGAGTGTAAGAGCCGAAGACCTCAAGGTACACTGCAACACCTGTCAGTGTCTGCAGGGTGTGGTGAGGTGGAATGGCATGAGTGTTATGGCTAGTGACCCAAAGGCACTCCCCCAGTGCCTGTCAGTTTCTGGAGGGTGAAGGTGGAGGTTGGCATTACTTCAATACTTCACCTCCTTTCCTATTATGCATCTCTCTCTAACTCCTGCACTACCAATGCCAATACCAGCAAGCAATCATTTGGCATTGACAAATGCTTGTTTTTCTAAAGATGGGAACCAGTGATGGAAGAACATAAGAAATTTGTGCACAAAGTGATGCCCTAAAATGCAAGGCAGAGGAATATACACAGAATAATATAGGAGGCATGTACAACAGCAATACCAACAGTGTACGTTCAGCATTGACAAATGCTTGTTTAAGTCTTTTTAAGTCATTCTTATTTTGTTTCTTACTATTGCCTTACTACTTTGTTTCAATAGTTTCTGTTACTATTAAGTACTAAGACGAGGTGTTGGGGGCGCGTGTTAGTAAGGTCAATGAGTGAAGTAGCAATAGGAGTCAAATCTGTCATTTTTAGTGAGGACTATGAAGACTGTGGTGTCCAAGATGGAGAGACGAAAGTAAAAATCTAACAGAGCTGAAGTCCACTCACTGGACATGATGTTTTGCCGCAAGGAGTAGCTGAGATGTGATGGTGATGCTCTGCTGACACTACAGCTGGGGTTTGGAGGTTGAAGGAGGAGGAGAATGGCAAAGAAATTCAACTGAGCAGGTTGCTTCACCAGGAGTTGGGAACCAAGAGCAGCTGGAGGAGAACAGGCCCACTTGGAGATTTTGACAACAGGCCCCAGAATGAGCTGCTGGAGTCAGAGAGAGAGAGAGAGAGAGAGAGAGAGAGAGAGCCAGGAGCTGAAAGTTCTGACTTGTGACAGTGTGCTGGTGGTGTAAGGACTATCATAGGAGGACAGGCAGAGTGCTGAAGAGTGGGGACTCAAGCATTCTGATAATAACTGGAGACTTTTACTTGGAGGTGAGCATGGACCATAAGACAGTCAAAAATGCAACCTTTTTTCTGAATTGAGGAGTGCATTTAGAGGTCAGAGACCCCTGTGCTCCTAAAGTTAAACAGAGCATGGCCAGTCAGATTTCTTTGTGTTAGTGGCCATCTGTTGGATTCGAGGTGGACCCCAAAGTGTCTGTTGACTGGCTGGAAGCCAGATAAGGACACCTCAAGTGAGAGTGGTGATGTTCATCCAGATTGTGAGTGGTTAAAACAGCTGCTATGGATATCGGATGCTACTTTTTGGGCACTGGACTCCCTCATTGTCTGATATTTATTTTTTAGACTTTAAGAGCTGTTGTGGGAATATTAAGATGGGAGAGGGATTGGTAATTTGAGGATTGCTGAGTGAAAAGGTTTGGAGGGAGTGTTGGGAGGGGTGGGTAAATTTAAAGTATTGTGTGTGCCATAGCTGGGATAGGGAGGGGGAAGTTGTTTGTGTGGGAGATTTTACTGTTGCTGGTTGGATGGGTTGGGGGTGATATATTGAAGTTTAAATGTTTAACCCCACTGCAGGGGCTTACCTTTTTAGCCCCTTTGGGCTGCCCTTCCCCATTTCCCTTGTAGTGTCCCAACTCCCAGCAAGGTCCTGTGCTGTTTCCGAGTCTCCATCCAGTCCCTGAGCTGTGTTTGTATTAAAAACAGGTCTGGAGGAGCTGAAGCGCGGTAGCTGGCAATGCTGTTTTGCATTCCTGTGCTCTTTGACTCTCCGTTCATGTGAAGTAGCTCTCTGGGATGCCACTGGAACCGCAGCTGTCTTAAATGCCTTCCAGGTGCTCTTGACCCCTTTCTTCAGCTGACCGGGTGTCAGACACCTAGGGTAGACTGCTAAAGTACATATGAACATACGAATGTTCCAGCAGAAACAGACCTCCTGGTCTATCTAAGTCTGTTCTAGTGTGCAGCTAGCACACCTAGTTTGCAGCTGCCCCACCCCCCTTCCCTTTCTCATCCCACTGCCACCCCACACCTCCCCCACCCTCACTCTCCCTATTCCCTGTCCCATGCCCTTTGAAGCTGTTCACAGCTTTATATGATACCACCCATTCTGGTAGGGTGTTCCATTTTGCTACCACCCTCTCTGTGAAATAGTGTATCCTTATTTCCTTCCAAAATCTTTCCCCTCTATTCTTAGCCCATGCCCTCTGGTGACTTTCCCCCTTCTTAACCTAAAGACCCCAACTGCCCCGTCCTTATTGATTCCCCTCATATACTTGAATGCATCTATCATACCCCCCCATCCCTTCTATTCTCCAAGGTGTACATATTCAGGTCTCCCAGCTTGCTGTCATAGTCTCCCCACCATTCAACATATCATCTTTGTTGTTCCCCTCTGCACCTCCTCCAGTAGCCTGATACCATGCTTTAGGTATGGCCTTCAAAACTGCACACAATACTCTTAGTGCGGCATTACCAGCAACCTGTAGAGGGGCAAGATCACCTTTCTTCCTCTGGATGAAACCCCCCTCGCTATGCACCCCAGCATTTTGTTCAATTTTGCAGCCACTCTCCTGCACTGGGCAGTGTTGTTCATGGTCCCTGTTATCATTACCCCTAGGTCCTTCTCCTCCTTAGTGATCCCCAGCTTAACCCCTCCCAGCCAGTATTCTTTCCTTGGGTTCTTTACCCCAAAGTGCATAACCTTACACTTCTTTGCATTGAACCCCAGCTGCCACCTCTCTGACCACTCCTCTAGCTTGCTTAGGTCCCCCTGCAGCTGCTTCCATCCCTCCTCTCCATCCACCACTGCTCTGATTATGGTGTTGTCAGTGAACAGACTTATCTTGCTCACCACCCCATGTGCAATGTCTGATATGAAGAGCCCCAACAATACTGGCCCCAACACAGAGCCCTGTGGCACCCCACTCATCACTGGCCTTGGAGTTGAGAGCTCCCCTCTCACCATTACCCGTTGCAGCCTCTCACTCAGCCAGCTTGTAATCCATTTCATCATTTTTGCCCCTACCCCTACACTGGTTAGCTTCCCCCTCCCAAGCTGCCCTTGAGGCACAGAATCAAAAGCCTTGCTGAAGTCCTAGTAAAGAACATCCACCGCATGACTGTTTTCCAGCTCACCTGTCACCCAGTCATAATATTGTATCAGGTTGATTTGACAAGACTTCCCTGAAACGAACCCATGCTGCCTCACATCCTGGAGGCCGTTATCCTCCAGGTATGACACCAGTCTTTCCTTTAGTATTGTTTCCATGAGTTTGCACACTTTGGATGTGAGACTTACTGGGTGATAATTACCTTGTTTATCCCTTGGTCCGCTCTTGTGTAATGGTACTACATGTGCCATCCTCCAGTCCAGTGGCACACATCCTGACTCCAGTGAAGTGCTGTACAGATCTGCCAGCTGCTCACCAACACCTCCGCCATCTCCCTCAGCACCCTGGGATGGATACTATCCAGCCCTGGTGCCTTGTCTACCTTCAGTGCCCTCAGACCCTCTAGGACTCTACTTGCCTCAGTTCTTCCATCTGTTGCCTCCTCTCCCCCTGTCCTCACCCTCCTAGCCCATGGTGGTAGCGGTCTCCCCTTTTCTTCCGTGAACACTGAGCAAAAATATTCATTCAGTGCTTCTGCCTGCTCCTCACTCTTTTCCGTCCACTCCCCACTGCTTTTTATCCTTACTATTGTCTCCTCGCACTTCCTTTTCTCCCTGATGTATCTGAAAAAGTCTTTCCCCCCCACATTAATTCCCTATGCTAATCTCAGCTCCCTCTGGGCCTTGGCTTCTCTCACTTTTCTGGTCACCTCCCTGGACCATCTTGCATACTCCTCCCTGTCCACTTCCTTTCCCGTCCTCCTATAACTCTGGTGCACCTCTCATTTTGCTCTCACCACCTCCACTACCTCTCTGTTCAACCAGCATGGTTTTCTTGCTGTACTCCTCTTACTCTGTGAATTGGTGCAGGATTCTGTTGCCTCTGTAATCCCCCATTTAATAGTATCCCATTTCTGTTCTGCATCCATCTCCTGCCTTATGCCCTCTAATTTCCCTTTCAGTACTTCCTGCATCCTCCCAAAGTCTTCCCCTCTGAAGTTTACCACATGAGTAACTGATTTCTCTGGCTTTCTGCACATCATGATATTAAACCACACCATTTGGTGATCGCTGTCGGCTAGTGGGTCCTCCACCTTTATTTCTTTTACTGCCTCCCCATTCCACAACATCAGATCTAAAGTGTTGTTTAGCCTAGTGGGTACACTAACCAACTGTGTCAGGAGACCACCCTGGATCGCATCCAACAGCACTTGCTCCCTAGCATTGGTGGTGACCAGAATGCTCCAATTAACCCCCGACAAGTTGAAATCCCCCACGATGACCACTTTCTCTTTTCTATATACCTTTCTGATTTGTCCTGCTAATTCCCTGTCAAGCTTCTCAGACTGGGATAGTGGCCTGTATACCACCCGAAACCTCAGTTTCCTACCCCTTGAATCTAGGAACTGCAGCCAGATTGCCTCTGTTCTCCTTTCTTCCCCCTCATCCCTTGTGCATTTGATCCCGCCCCTCACAAAGGCTGCCACCCACCACCCCTCCCTTCTGTATGGTCCTTCCTGTATACTTTGTATCCTGGGATTGATAGATCCCAGACCTGGTGCTCAGTTGCACACATTTCTATGGCAGCTGCAATATCCACCCTCCACACTGCTAAGAGTGCCTGTAGCTCAGCTGATTTGTTGCCTAAGCTTCTTGCATTTAACGAGAAAGTGCACCAATTTCAATTACAATAGCATCTTAGAGCACTATATTGGGGGGTTTGAATATAAATGCTTGGATCTATGAATGTTAATGAGCTGGTTTGCTGCCAGAGGGTACTAAACATAATGAAGACAGTGAGCAGTGAGTGAGAGGAGACAAATGTCTGTTTGAGCATTCAGATGATGGGAGGCTAAGGCTGCTTTGGGACAATGGGGTAAATGGTCATAGATGCTGCTTATGTTTGCTGGAAAGGCACTCAGAAGTGAGGACTGCCATTTACTCTGCAAAAAGACTGTGTGATAGCAGCTTGTTATAATCCTTTGACCCCTAATGAATAGCCAGTCAGCTATCTAGGTACCCAAAACTGTTTGTAAAGACTCATAGGAGAAGGTGTGAACTAAATTCAGGCACCAAGAGACTTTTTCAATGAGTAATCAAAGAGGGTTCACGGCTGGTGATTGATGACTGGAATCAACCAATGAGAAGGGCAGGATTCTCAGAAGAAATCCCAGAGGTGTTGGACAGTTGAAGTAGTTTAATCTAGGCTCTGATCGAGTGATGAAGGGCTCAGTGCTGTGTATGAGAGACACTCTAAAGGCCTGTCACAGGACTTAAAGTGAAGTTTGTCTGAGGATTGTAGTTGGTGGATTCTTCTGTTTAAAGGAACTGAGCAGCTTTCCTGAGTGCTCCAGGCATCTGGTTAATATCTCTGGCTTTAAGGAAAATTATTGGCTGCAGAGATCCTGCACCAGAGGGACTGAGAGAAACCCTTGAGCTGTGAAAGAGACTTGCTGGAAACTGAATGTGAGCAAGAGCAAAGGTGGATGTTGTTTTGGATAGGAGAAACTGTAAGAGGAAAGAGGTGAGCTGGTGTCCTATGCTTCAGGAACCTATTGATGAAACCCAAGTCTGGGAAGGAGTGGCTAATCTGGATTTTGTGTAATCTGTTGCCAAAAGGCACTGGAAAGTCTATGAAAATATCTGGTTGCACTCCAGAGCAGTTCTTTTCTGAGAAGAAAAGGCGGATCCAGGAAATTTCCAGCTGCTCTTCAGAGCCAGTTAGTGAACTTGCAAACCCCTACTGAGTGGGGTCTGCTGGCTACAGGGGTCCACTGACGCATGCTGGAGGAGCTAGGGCACCCATGACCTGTGAGAGAACTGGGCTGTGGAACCACTCCTAGATCTGGGTCCTCTGTGGTCTGTGGATTCTGCGTGGGAGTTATGCAATGGGTTTGAATAGGCTGAAATGGACAAGCTGCAAGATCTTCAATAAAGGTCACAAGTGGCCAGACCTTTGATCAAGCCCAAGCCTTTCATCAGTTACTGCTGCCAATATGTTGCTGCCCTCATTGAACTGAATGTGCCTACCCCCTGAACTGTTCGGCATCCCCCCTCTCCAGAGACCTCAGAAAACTCCAGAACCATAAGTAATTCAGGACGTGCATTGAATATGAGAACTGGGGGAACTGAAATAACAATTGAAGGCTTAGCTTAATTTTCAGAGTTTTATTCTTCAACAATAACCAACAGGGGCCCCAATGCCAGCCAACCAATGGCTCTGACCACTCCTGCAACCTTCAAGGGTACCCTTAGAGACTATATTCAGTTTACACTGGTACCAGTGGGTATGGGCTCTGGGTGGACTAGCCTACAGGCCCTGTCATTATTAACTGTTCTATTTCTAACCATTTTTACTTCTACGGCTATTCCTTTTTCCAGGTACCCCTACCTTAGCCCTTACCCATAATAAAGCTGTGTTTTGTTGTTTAAAATTGTTGTGTGAAGGGTGCTTTGTGGAAATTAACTGTAATGTGTATGTGGTATATGTTATTGAGAAACTGGTGTTAGTGTATGGGGTGGTTAGAAGGGTAGGTGGATAGATACAGCATTCCAGGGGGTTGTGCCAAGCATATACCTGGCCCACTGCAATTTGCACTTGGTGGAGGCACAGCACTATTTTATTCATCTCTTTGTGATAGAACCCCGGATCACCATGGTAGCAGGACCCAAGACCCTTAATCTGTGGGAAGGTCAACATGTAGGAATAGTATCCCACTGGAACATGGCCCCTGGGCTACATGTTTGGAAGCACCACTGGGATCTCCTGTCCATCAGTCATGCCCGCCATGGATAACCAAAGTGTAAAGACCTCAGTTGCTTCTCCCACCTCCAGCTTCACCCCCACAGGCCTAAAGTTAGGTCTAGAGAGAAGGATAAGGTAAAGTTAGTGGAATGAAGTGGAGTTATGAAAGTGGATCCCCAGAAATCCCTTTTACTCTTAGGGTAACCCCCAAGATGGAAGAGAGTATATGGAAGGGAACACAGGAGAGAGAGTGAGGACATGATTGGGATCTTCAAGTACTTGAAAGGGATAAATAAGGTTGATAAGGAGAGTTTCTTTAAGCTGAATGGCAACCATAACATGAGGAGACACAGTCTTAAGCTGGAGGGTGGGAAGTTTAGGAGGGAGGTCAGGAAGCACTTCTTCACAGAGAGGGTGGTGGACACTTGGAAAGTGCTGCCATTGAAGATAGTGGTCAACTGTAAGAGAGGCTGGGATAGGCATGGGGGTATACTTCCCCGACAGTGACACCAACACAGTGACCTATGTCACTGTTGACAAAATCGACAGTTCGTCGACAGGTCACTGTGTTGGTGCACCTGAGACAGGGGCACACTGTCTTCTGGTTCTGCACCTCCTTCCAAAATCAACTTTGACTCAGAGTTGATTATAATTAGTATGGGGGTGTGGGGACAGATACCCTCACATGGAGGGTTCGGGCAGTGAAGCCCCCTCAATAGAAAAACAGACTGGGAGATAATTGGGATTTATGTCAACCGCAACTTGCAGTCAACATAAATCCTGTCACTGTGATGCAGGTCGACAAAAGTGTTGTTGAAATGACATCGTAGATCCATAGGGGGTAGGTAAGAATCATGGGTAGTGAGGATGGAAGGAGTGTGGAGGGAGGGCAGAGACATTAGCTCAAACTGTGGACCCTACAATATGAGCAGACTTGACAGACGGCATGGCCTTTTTCTGTTGGCTTCTTCATATGTTTGCATGTGTCCACAGTAACAAGGCTCAGTCAGGTAAAAGTGTGAGGAAGAATGTTTGACTCTATTTCAGGGACTTTCACTGTGCTGATAGAATGTAAAAATGCTATTGAAGCATCCTGGGAACCTGAGGCCTTAGTGTCAGAGGGACTGTCAGATGCCCGGATCATTGCTACTATGTTCAGTATAGTTTCCCAGGGCGAGGGAGTGTCCAAGCCCTCACTGACCACCCCTCAAAATGTGATGCCTCCTCTTGGACCTGGGCCTGCCCTTTTGGAGTCATATAGAAAGCTGAGAATGTTTTCAGGGGTGAAGCCCACCCTGTATGGGAAGAGGACTATGAGTCATAACTAAGTGATACCACTGCTCCAGGACCTGCAGTATAGTGAGGGAGATAAATGCAAAAGGATAACTGAGAGTTTGTGAGGCCCTGCCCATGATGCTATCTGGTCTCTATGGACCACTAACCCCAAGGCTAGTGTGGAAAATTACATAGCTGCACTAAACAATGCTTTTTGTAGCACTGAAACCTGTGAAGATTTGTAGCGGGGGTTCAGGGCAACTTGCCAGCAAAGATGGGAACTCTTATCGGAACATGTGCAGAGATTGGAGAAAGCTCTTCAAAAAGTGTATCACAAAGGGGGAATACAGGTTATAGATTTAAATAAAACAAGATTGGAGCTGGTACTGAGGGGTGCCAAGTACTCAGAACTATCATTTTTAGAACTGGCAGATAAAGAATGTGCGGCACTCAGGCAGTATAGTTAATAAGTAAGTGCTATTTATCAGCAAAGAGCCTGTGTCCAGAACCAGTTGCCCCAGGGACTGCCTGAGTGCCATGTTTTCTTTATCTGTGAATTTATTTGAGCTGGCAGCTCTGCACAAGCACTGCCACCTCCAGTGTGCACACAACCTTTTTCTTTATCGTTAGAGTTGGGCCTCAATGATAAGCTGGCTAATCCCTCCTCCCTCCATGTCCTCCTTAGGAAAGTTTGGGAGGCGGAGGAAAGGGACACTCAGTGTGGACCTCATCCTGTAGTAGTGGCTGCAACCTAGGTTCATGAATTCACTCTCCCCGAGGCCTCTGAGCTTAAAGTGTTGGTAAAGAAGTGTAGAAGACACAGGAAACATTCAATGCAGATTTTGTTAGGTCTACTGAAGTTTCCCCTAGATATCCTATTCAGTCAGCTTCAGCCATCCTTCCAGTAATGAGCCTGGGGGTACAGGCCCAGGTACCTCTCATGGTTTCCCAGATAGAAACTTGCCTTCAAGAACTGTGGCACACTGTCAGTGAGTTGAAGAAGCAGGGGATGCTGAGGCAGAGACCACAAGTGAAGTGTCATTTTAGCCCATGCAATTGTTCCTGTCTCAGCTCCAGCTCCATTAGTGTACCCAGAGCCCCCAAGTAATCCAGAGCCCCGGCCATCCCATGCAGCCCATTACCCAGCCCAAACCAGGAGAGGAGATAAGTTCTGCTACAGGTGTGGGAGGGATGGACATTTCCAGAGAGAGCGTGCCAGTCCAAGGAAGATCCCTCCTTAGTGAGAGAACAGTTGTAGGGGAGAGAACCAAAGCAGCAGGGAAACTTCAATGGGGCCTAGTAAAGGAGCATACTGGGGCCCCCAACAAGTCCAGCTCCTCAGTTTAGCTGAGGAAATCTTCAGCCAAAGCCAGTTTCTGCACCCCCATATGGTCAAGCTGGTGGGGCCATCAACAGAGACCACTGTCACCATAAACAGAGTGGCCACATGTGTTATTTTAGATAGTGACTCCCAGGTAACAATTATCTTCAAGTCCTGGTATGACAAACATCTGTCTCACTTGGAACTGCAGCCATTGGAGGGGTTACATGTTTGGGTACTCAGTGAAAAATTCTACCACTTTCTGGGTTATGTGAAAGTTTGGATGGCTTTCACGACCAAGGTGGCTGGAGTTGGAGATACGGTTGAGACCTTGGCTCTAATTTTACTTATTTATTTACTTATGTATTTATTTGAATTTTGTTAACTGAGTTGGCTCCCTTTTTCAGGGGTGACATAAGACAAGGGTGCAATGCAATAGCAACAAGCGGCAAACATAGACTAAGAGTGACAAAAACATAATATATACAGCAGATTAAAATACATCAATACAATGTAAGCAATTCCAATATATACAGCAAGTATACATCAGTACATTGAGTATAAAGAATGCAAGTGAAATATACATAAATATATGCAAGTGCTAGAAAGTATAACCACAGTATCTTAGAGCATTTCTTTACATGAACTCTGTAATTCTATAGCAGGAGATGAACTCTGTAATTCTATAGCTGGAGAACCAATGCTAGAACATAAACCATTCCAGTGTCAATTGACAATAGATGGTGCAGGTTTGTAATGAGATACTACAGAGGTTGCAAGTTGCAGGGAGGGAAAAAGACTACAGATGCAGACACCCAAAGTTGAGCTAAGAGGATTAGACAAAGCAGGTGCAAGACCTGGACCATAATAGGTGCATGAAGGGGGGGCACTTGAACAAAGCAGAAGAGGAGAAGAAGAGTGAGGTTAAGGGAAGTGAATTCCAAGTGGAAGGTGCAGAGTAGGCAATAGATCACTTGCTAGTTGCCAGACGGGGACAAGGAGTATTAAGCAGAGGGGACGCAGATGATCTAAGTAAATGTGGAGAGGATTTACACTTGAGTAGGTCACACAGGCATCAGGGGAGGACAGGAAGTTAAGTCTGCAGAAAAAGCAGAGGGAGGAGAACTGCAGTCATTGATCATAGTCAGGCCAGCCAAGTGATACTAATACCTCACAGTGATAATGGTGTGAGTTGGCTCTTAGAGCAAATCATTCTACCCTCTAGTATAGCATTCTCAGACAGGAGAGTATGGTGGTCTTGGCAGAGAGAAGTATGGGGGTGCACCAATAGTAAAGCATCTCAGTCCTTTAAAGTTGCATTCCTGCTTTGGATTCCTGGTTGCGCGTTCACACTGCTATAGCTTACAGCAGTGTGAATGCGCTGAGCCCAGGCCTTCCTCACACAGTTAAAAAAAAAAAACAACAGGGGTGCCCAATCCCCCTGTCAGCATGCCCCCTTCAGTTCAATTTGCCAACAGGGGAGCCCACTCCCCTTTCGGCATAATGATTTCCCCTACCCCCAAGCTCAATCCCCTGTTCTAGTCCCCAGCACTTGGTATGTGCCGACAGTGGTGCCCACCCTCTGTCAGCTATAGCCCCCCAAAACACTCAGGTGGCATGCTGGGAGCTCACCCCAGCGTGCCAACTGTCCCTGCAAAAAAGAAAACCTTGCCGTGAGGTTTTTTGTTTTCTAAAACAAACCTGTAAACTAGAAAATGGTCCCTCATTTATTCCGGTTGTCCCTTCCCCAACCCACCCCCATCCTCTGCACACCCACCTCTCCACACCCCCCTCACCTCATACTTACCTCCGTAGCATGGCACAATGATCTTTGCTGGACCAGGAACATGTCTGCACTCTTCAAAGCCGACCGCAAACTGAAGAAATGCTAGAAAGCTGTATAAAGGCATAAATAGGGTTTTTTCAGCTTTGGTGCATATCTCAGCCATTTTGGGGAATTTTGGCACCAACTTTTCAACATGGTGTTCTTGGGACCCCACCTCATGATTTCAGTCACTGCCATCTGGTTAATCAGTCCAGAAAGATGATTTCACAGTCACTGCATGGAATCACCTTTTGGGACTGTTTACCAAAATGACAGTGTCACTGTTCATGAGGTAGGCTCCCAAAAAGCCTATGTTGAAAGTTTGGATACAAAATTAAAAAAAAATTACTGTTTTTTTTCCAATTGCTTAACCAGGTGAGACACACTAAGCTGAAAGCTTGTTTACAAGTGCAGCCTGGGAGCACAGAGAAGTTAAGTGACTTGCTTAGGGTCACACAGTATGCAAGTGGGGGCTGTGGATTCAAACCCAGGTCTCCAGATTTACAACTTAGAGCCTTAAACCAGTGCACTATACTGCCTCCTCGTGTTTTACGAGCATGAATTGTGCAGTTTCCACGCATTCTCATAACTTCACAAATTTGTAACATTTTCACTCCAGATTTTCAACACTGATATTTTTTTTACACCTTGTCATGAACACTATAGCTGTCATTTTCAACATCCTGGCTGAAATGCATTTTTGCACTTCTGGCTCAGAATAACCCGGTTGCTGTGGGAAATTAGTGTTTGGGACAGATTACAAAAATCACAGTGACACTGTTCATGAGCGGAGGTCTTAAAATACCTATACTGAGAATTTGGTGGCAAAAGTCCATATAATGACTGTGTTACAAGTGCATTGCACAGTTTCCATGCACACACAAAACTTTGTGAATCTGCAATATTTTCACACCAGAGTTTCAACATTGGTATTTTTTTACACCTCCTTATGAACAGTACTGCTATCATTTTTCACATCCTGGCCGAAACGTGTTTTTGCACTTAGGGTTAAGAATAACTCAGTTGCTGTGGGAAATCAGTGTTCAGGACAGATTACGAAAATCACAGTGACACTGTTCATGAGCAGAGATCTCAAAATACCCTGTAGTGAAAATTTGGTGACAAAAGTCCATATAATGACTGTGTTACGAGCGTGCATTGTGCAGTTTCCATGCACACACGTAACATGATTTTGTAATATTTTCACTCCAGATTTTTAACATTGGCATTTTGTTACCCCTCCTTATGAACAGTACAGGTGTCATTTTTCACATCCTGGCCAAAACGTGTTTTTGCACTTCTGGCACCAAATAGCATGACTGCTGACGGAAGTCAGTATTCAGGACAGATTAAGAAAATCACAGTGATGCTGTTCATGAACAGAGGTCCCAAAATACCTATGTTGAAAATTTGTGACAAAAGTCCATAAAATGACTATTTTATGGGCATGCATTGCGCAGTTTCCATTCACACTCATAACGTTGAGGATTTGTAATATTTTCACTCACGAGTTTCAACATTGTCAGTTTTGCACACCTTCTTATGAACAGTACAGCTGTCATTTTTCACATCCTGCTCGAAATAGGTTTTCGCACAAAGGCGTGGTCACTGTGGGAAATCAACATTCATGACAGAGTAAGAAAATCATAGTGACAGTGTTCATGAGTAGAGGTCACAAAATGCCTACGTTGAAATTTTGGTGAAATTATTCCACTAAATGACTGTTATGAGCGTGCGTTGTACAGTTTCCACATCTGCTCGTACATTCAAGCATTTTTAATATTTTCACTCCAGATGTTCAACACTGCCTTCTCTTCACACCTCCCTATGAATGGTACAGCTGTAATTTCACATCCTTCCCAAACTGCGTTTTCACACATCTGGTGCAGAATGATGTTGTTGCTGTGAGAAATCAACAAGGTATTTGATTGATTGTACTGACTCGAGGGTATCCCCCGACAAGGACAAAATCCAAAGTGTTCCATGGGGGTCACTTTTGTGTAGGGATTGAAAAACAGCATTGATTTCTTTTTTTGGTAGTGTTAAGGACTAAATGATTCTTAAGGAATCATTTCTCAAGTGTATGGAATCCAGATTCCAAGTTATGTTTAAGCTGTTGGCTATCACATGAGGAACAGTATAAAACAGCATCATCAACATAAAGTTGTACCTATGACCAAGGCCACTGTTTTTCGGTTTTTACCGGAAAATCCGGTAAAATTCTGGAATTAGGGCTGCCTGAAAACCGGTTAAAAAGAAGATTTCATAGAATCTGGCATTTTCTATCAGATCAGTAAATCTATAAAAAAGTCTGTTTTTCTTTTAATTCCTTCCTGTACTATTTTCAGCTTGCTTTATTTAATGCTCTGTATACTAAGCCTTCTTTAATTCTGATTATTTTTGCACATACTAAAAGAATGATAACACAATCCCAGTAAAATCCAGAAATTAGAGTAACAATCACCGGTGAAATTCCGGAATCTAAAGTCTTGAAAATGGAATTTAATTGTTTTATTCACTGTAAATCAGTGGCCTTGCCTATGACTCACCACAATGCAAGGGTAAGCTATTTGTAAACAGAGAGAACAAAAGGGGCCCCAGGATTGAACCCTGATGTACACCGTGGGTTATAGTACTAAAACAAGAGAGTGCCAATGATTATTTTACTCCTTGGGAGAGCCAGCTAGGTGATTCTTGAACCAGGAAAGTAATAGTTGTTTCATGCCCAAGAAGTGTAATTTGTGTAATAGGAGGTTGTGATTTACCAAATTGAAGGCCTTAGTTTGATCAACAAGTATGGCCCTGGTATAAAGCCCATTATCAAATGAGCTAAAGATATCTGAGGTTACCTTATTAAGATCCGTGAGGGTGCTATAGTTCTTTCTGAAACCATGACAACAATCAGATTGGAGGTGATGACATTCCAAATAGGATTGGAGCTGGTTGAAAATAAGTCTTTCTTTTATCTTTGCAAGTGGGCAGAGGATTGAAATGGGTCTGAAGTTTTCAACATCGAATGTGTCATCTTTGTGTACAGGAATGACTATTGTGACCTTCCATTTAGTTGGCATGCATCCAGTCATAAGGGACTTATTTACCAGGACATGAATGGGAATATCAAGGGCTGGAGTACCCATTTTTAGAAACTGAGGTTCTAAGGAGTCAAAGCCTGGTGAACTATCTTCCTTTAACTTTAGTAACAGCTGCAGTACTTCTTTGTGGGTAGCTAACTTGAGGTGAAACTCTAGATGAGTAGAAGGCTGCCTATGAGGGAGGGAGGAGGGATCAAAATTTGGAGAGGGGGCCAAATGCTAGGTATAGCTAGTGAGATCAGTAAAAAAAGTGGTTTTAAACCATATGCAATAGTTAGGGGGTCAGATAGGATAATAGCTCCAGCTGGTAATATGCTGAGGGAGAATGGGGAGTTACCTTTTATTAAAGTGTTGAATTGCTTACAGAATGCCTTAGAGTTTCTGAGACTTTCTGTCTGTAGCATGCTATAATACTTGCACTTTGTGCTGCAGAGCTTACTCTTACATGAGTTTCGGAGTTGCCTAAAGGTCTGCCAATCGGATGGGTTTACAGCTTTTCTTAAAGTTTTTCCATGCATCTCAATGGAACATGAAACGCCTCAGGTCCTTGCTTAACCAAGGTGCTTTTAAGTTTTTCGACCTCCTATTTTGTGAGGGGAGCATGTCGATTAAGTATAACATTTAGCGTATTAACAAATAATTCTAAGGCCTGATCAACATCTGGCAAAGCTTTAATTGGGCCCCAGTCTGCATTAGAGAGAGATGACGGGAAGGCAAATGGGTCAAAAAAAGAGACATATTTCAAGATTCTATGGTTTTGGGGGGGGGGGATGTTTGTTACTCCACAGACAGAGAACAGGAGAGTGATCACTGATACAATCAGAAAATAGACTTGCAGACTACACCTTATGTGTGCAATTTGAGATTACCCTGTCCAGTAAAGAGTGATTTCCTAACTTTGTGTTCAATCTAGTAGGTTCAGAGATGTACAGGGTAAGGTTGGAGTAAGCTAAAGTTGAATGGGCTTTGTTCTTATTTTGGTTCAGCCAGTCAATATTAAAATCTCTACAGAGAATGAAATCATGACCAGGGAAGTCAGAAAGGGAAGTTATTTATGAGGGAAGGATGCTATTGGCTTCCTTAGAGAGTAAGTAGACAAATCCTATGATACATTTTTTGACATTACACAGTGTAAAGCAAATGAAGTTGCATTCCACAAGGGGAGGGAGAGTGAAGGGATAAGCCATCTCAGAGGCTGCACAGCTGGATCTAACACAGACGAGAATGTCGCCCCTCTTTAACCTGACCTGTCTCACCTGAAGAAGAAGTTGCCATCCAGAGCTAATTCATGTAGCATGATGATAGATTTAAACCAACTGTGACAGGATAGCTAGAATAGGACCCTGTCCCATTTGTTTTGGGCAAAAGTGTGTAAATGTAAGGATTTGTATTCTTTCCTTTTCTCTGTCTTCTGTCTGGTTATAGAAACATAGAAACATAGATTTTGACGGCAGATAAGGACCGCTTGGCCCACCCAGTCTGCCCATTTCCCTACCTAATGGATAAGCTGCAGATCCTAGTTAACCAGCAGCCTACTTCTTCCTACCCCCACACCCTAGAATTGCCTTATGACTGTCCCATGCATACTTGAATTCCACCACTGTTTTTGACTCCACAACCTCCTCCAGAAGACCGTTCCATGCATCCACAACCCTGTCTGTGAAAAAATACTTCCTTAAATTACCTTTAAGCCGCCCCCCTTCTATCTTCAAATTGTGCCCCCTTGTTCTTGCACACCTCTTTTTTTGAAAGATGCTACCCACTTGGACTTTGTTGATTCCCTTGAGGTACTTGAACGTTTCTATCATATCCCCCCTCTCCCTCCTTTCCTCAAGGCTATATATATTCAGCTCCTTAAGTCTCTCTTCATATGTCTTCCGGTGCAGACCCTGCATCATTTTAGTTGCCCTCCTCTGGACAGCCTCCATCCTGTCTATGTCTTTGCGGAGATTGGGTCTCCAGAACTGCACGCAGTACTCAGATGGGGTCTCACCAACTGTCTGTACAGAGGGATAATAACTTCCTGTTTTCTACTGGTGATGCCTCTCCCTATGCATCCCAGTATCCCCTCAGCCCTCCTTGCTGCCCTCTCACATTGCTTGCCCACCTTTAGGTCATCTTATATGACTGCCCTCAGGTCCCTTTCCATTTTTGTTGTTGTTAGTATCTCACCCCCCCATTGTGTACTCTTCCCCTGGGTTTTTGTTTCCTAGGTGCATTACCTTGCACTTCTTAGCATTGAATCTAAGCTGCCATACATTTGACCATTCCTCTAACCTTGCCAAGTCCCTTCTCATCCTTTCCACCCCACCTTGGTTGCGCAACCAAATCTTCCTGTGAGACCTTCGGATTTGATCAACCCGAACAATCTCGCAATTCTTTGCCTCGTTCTCTGTCCCACTGTTTTCTCTTGCTGTCTTTCCTCCCTTGCCTATCTTGTTGGTAATATAAAATAAATGGGAATCAATGTGTGTAAATATAGCTGATAATGAGATCACTTTTATTTAGAGAATTGTGTTACTGTTGAAATGTATATAATTATAATATAAGATAAATGTAGAGAGCTAGAGGTCATTTGAACTCAAATGACCTCTAGCTCTCTACAGTTATCTTAAATTATAAATATTCTGGTCTTTTAGCTGGTCTTCAGGTTTCCATGTCTCCTGGTTTGCAGTTCAGTGCCTTTAACCACTAAGCTATACTGACTACATACATATGGCTCACTTGTACTTCAGTACAAATCTGCTTACATCTGCATGCATGTGGCATGCTTGTAGTCACTGATATACTTTTTAGTTTTCTTGTTCCTCCTAAACTTAGCTGCACTGCTGAACTGTAGCACACATACCAATGGAAACACATGTGGTTCTTCCAACTCCCAATATTCACACTTACCCACAAAACTACTTAAAACTATTTAATTACTTCTGTCTGGCCTTTAATCCTACTATTTTATCTCCATAATGTTGAATGCCTTCATGCAAACAGACTTTAAGAGGCAAACAAAAAAGTAGCAATAACTTGACACCCCCCACCCACATGGCCAGTCCTCCCCATGCACATGCACTGTAGCCGGTGTGGCCACACTGCTAGAGACAACCCACCAAGTTTAGATATGTCAAGAGTCTCTTACCTGAGTACTGAGTACAAGGGAACCAGAGGTAGGAGTCTTCAAGACATGATGTCCATGGATCAGAGTGCTGGGGCATACCTCTTGAAACAATTGGAGTTATTTTTTATTACTGTTTTATACATTATCATGGTGTTGGAGAATAATGAAGGCCACTGTTTTACAAACATGACCCTTGTTAAATGAGCAGTGGCTTTCATTAATCTCCAATTCTCCATCAATAATGTGTAAAATAGTAATAAAAAACACCCTCATTCATTTCAGTGGGGCACACCCTGCACTCTCTCTTGCCCTATGTTATAACATGCATGAGCATAGGGATGTGGAGGTCAGTTTCAATGGGAGGGTGGGTATAAGCCTGACTATAGTGGGCTCCAATAGTTTGTGCATACCATGCTGATCAACTGCCTTGAATGCAAGAGAGAGCCCTCATTTTTCCCCTGAAAACTGTTCTGCTCCTCGTCCATCCCTCATGGAAAACATGCTGCTCACATAGAGAATGTCCTGTAAAGTTAGACTTTAGGGCAGGGGCATAATTTCATACTTCAGCAGGGAGGAGCCAGCAACCAGTGGAGGCCAGGTGCAGGTTAGCCCCAGGGGGCAAGCTCTGGAATGTCTTGAAAGTCTCCAAAGGTAAAACATATTTGTTGTGACTGAAATGTGATATTCAAATCATGAAAAATGTAAATGTACTGTCTAAGATTCATCTGTCTATACCCCAGAACAGTGCATCAGAATTTGGCTTAAACCTCTAAATTACTAATCAATTTGTTTCTGGCTAAAGTTCTGACCCCCCCCCCAAAAAAAACTGCATCCAATTTCAATCCCCAACTCTATTCCATTCAGTACCCATTCCATATGAGTCAAGAAGCCACCCAAAGGTGCAGAAACATGAAAAGAAAATCAATATTTCAGTCCTTCTTCCTTCTCTAATCCCCCTGTAAAAAAATATTTACTTTTACTTACCTGGCCATCTGGCCAGAACCTGCAGCCTAGCACAGTGTGTCACCAACCCAATTTTCTGTCCGCTCCTCCTCCATCCTTCTGCCAGAACCTTGATGCCAGACCCAACCATCCCAGGTACCTAACATGGTCCATGACCAAGTCACCTCAACAACTAAACCCACCCAACCAGTATTGCTTGCTTCTTGCTTAGCTGCTGCTGTGGATGCCACCTCACTGCACTAATCAAGGCCTATGAAGGCCACCCACACTGCTGCTGTGAAGCCTAGCTTGCTGCTGGAGGGAGGGCTGCACTTTTTGTTTTGTAAGGCCAACCTAGTAGAGTAAGTAGGTAGCCGGGTCATGAGTTAGCTTCCAGCTCAGTCCCAGCCCCATAGCCACCAAGGGAGACAGAGGCTCACTAAGAGTAGACCAACAAAAAAATTCCACCACAACACTGCTATTGAGAGTTCAGTGCTCACTGACTCATCCAAGCTGTAGTGTGCAGCCTGTCTATTCTTTGGTTGGAAAGACAATGCCCCACTCATGTAACTCGTGTGCTCATGTTTGGCTGGAGCTCCTCCACATCACATGTAAAGGTGCTGTCACTAATAGGTGGAGAGTGTGGACTATGCAATACAGTCACAGTCAAGTCAGGAGTGCACCTGCAGCATGAGAGCAGACAAAGCCAGGGGGCAGTTATTACACAAAAGATGAAATACAAATGTAATGCCATTATAACCATACCATAGGCACAAATGTGAGAGGGGGGCTGCCCCCTCTGCCCTACCTAAATGGCACCCCTGCTTTATGATAGAAATTAATTCTTGGGGGCTAACATCAGTACAAGCAAATACAATGGTTTCCACTGTGTTCTGAGGTATTGAATCTCCATATTTTAGGATGGGTCCTAATCATCTTGAAAGTGTATGTCTCCCATTGTTCCTCATTTTGAGTGTCCATGTCTCTCATTTCAGTAACAACCTGTGTGGTATGGTGCATTCTTCCAAGACCCCACTCAGCACAAAGGGTGCTGAATATGGCCCTAGTGTATATGCTCCATAGAGACTGACAAAGGGAAAGTAAGTGAGCCATAACAGTCATGGAGAAACACATTTGTAGCACTAAATATGCATAAGGGATTTGCAAGGCCCAAAACAAAACGGTCAGGGTTCACAACACAGGGCCCTCTTTTTGCACATCTGGAATGGGGGATGTTGGCTGACTATATCCTAGGCATTTAATGCAATAAGTAAACAATACTTTACAAATTAATGGTAATTTTATGACAAAAATCAAAAGCTATTAAATAAGTTACAAAAGGATCAGAATTAATGAGCTTACCTAATTTTAATGGAAAAGCTATGAAAATGGTATTTTTATGGCTCTAATTGTTAGCAGTAGTATGAGACATAGAAACCGATGTGTTTTTTTGATGAGATTTGCACCAGCTTAGTTGCTGCAAACATGGCAAGCGTGCAATATGTGAACCTGATGTGACTTTTTAATGATGTTCACACCAGCTTAACTGCTGCACTCATGTTAAGCGAAGCATGCAACATGCGAACCTGATGTGATTTTTAGAAGATTTTCACACCAGCATACTGTACCTGCTGCACACATGTCAAACTTTAGAAACTGATGTACTTTTTACACATGGTTTGCAAAGGTTCACTTTGTGTATACGAACCGCATGCAAACATTGCACAATTATGCACATAGCATGCATTCTGTATGTGTGCAGCACACTTGTATTTCTGTAAGGTAAGTCTCAATAATACCTAAAATATTAGGGTTGTGGAGTGCAACCCAGGCCTCTATCTCAGCCATTTTTGGGCGTAGACTCTTGGCATTTATGTGGGGTATCTTTAGATCCTTGCTGGAGGGACGGATGTGGACTAATGGGGTGGATGGGCAAACTGTTGTTCAGTGGGTCTAGGATTCAGCTCAACATTGCCAGCTAGCAAAAGCAGCAGGAATAAGGAAACAGTTTTACGAGTGACCGTAGAGATGAGGTGTGTTTATTGGAAAGTAAAGGAATAGGCAGGAGGACTGGCAGAGGTTTGGGGGAATTCCAAACATGGAGGTGGAAATGCAGTGCCAGTAGGTGTAGAGGCAGTACCTTGTGCTACTAATTGATCAGCATGAAGGAATGAAATAATTATGGAGTAAGGCTATGAGATTTTCAGTGTTTCACGTGATAGGAAAGAGGTAAAGTGGATTAGACCAGCAAGATAGGTAAAAAGGAATGAACTGTTATAGTGAAAAAGTTGCTAATTAAGTCATACAAAAAGAAATTGAAGTTAATTATGAGGCAAGCCTGTAGACTGATTGAAGAAATGACTCCAAGTCAAAGCAACTGTCAGAAAAAGTAAAAAGAGATGCATTAGGATAGGACTATAATACCTGGCTCCCCATTTTTCCCATAGGGAAACCATGGCGTAATTTGCTGTTATAAAGGAGCGTTTATAACGGCAAACACATGCATGATTTCTCTCACTCTGAACATGTGCCTGCTACAGTTCGCTGTTTTCCAAACACACCACTTGCCTGCTCGCCGAAAAGTGAAATTTCATCCACCACAGTAACTCGGTGGTAAATTAAATAATTTTTTAAAAATTTACAGGGGCAAATGAACACCACGGACCCTTTTTTAAATCTGGCACCATCACCCAACAAGAAAATGAAAATGGAGCGCGGTCCCCTGCCAGAACCACTGCTATTTTATATAATTGCTGTGGTGAAAATGGGGAGCCAGCAATTATATAAAATAAAATATGGGGTGTTGTATGTAAACTCAACGTTTACACACACCCTCGGGGTTAGAATCTTGCACAAACCCTTTGAGCTTCGCTCTCGGGGTTTATGTAGCATCTAACCCCTCGGGTGTGTGTAAACTTCTCATTAAACACACCACTCCATACTTTATTCTCTATGTTAAAATAGTGTAATCTCCATACAATATGCACATAGATCCAATCAATCTAAAGTGTTTTGTCAGGCTTATAATAAAATGGGAGAGATTATGCTGAAAAAGGAAATGAATAATTGAGACTGGTACAAAAACTATCAGAGGTATTTGAAAATTGTCACCTAACACCGGAATACTTTTCTTATTTAATTATATTCTCATTCAGAAATTAAGCTTAAGGTTCCTCAGTTAGAAATGCAGAGGTGTCTATTGTCAGCTTAGTATACTGTGCCAATGGGAGACTGGGGAGATAATAAACATCATACTCCCTTCAACTGCCATGCCTATATAAGAAAGGGCAGCCAAGGGTGGGCTTGGTGGGGTGCAGGTTGGGCAACATAATGCAGTGGTGTCGGGAAGCACATCAAATTCACACAAAATAAAAACATTTAAAGTTTGACTGTGATTAAATAAGGCTGTGTTAAATCAGTGTTTTGATCCATAAGCTTAGACTTTATGACTATGTTTTGACTTTGACTGTGATTAAATAAGCATGTGTTAAATAAACAGCTTTTAAATGAAAAATCAGTTACTGAGGTCATGTGATGGCAGCTTAGAGTGAAGCAGCAGGGTTGAGTTACTCCGTCCTACCTCGGTCAGAAATACGTTTTTTTTTTGCCTCACCACATAATTGATTATATTGGAACATAGAGCTAAATCTTCTGATAACATCAAGATACTTACCACAGGCTTGGAAATGGAAGTATATATGCTCAAGGCACCACCTAAACACACTCCACCACAGTGACAGGAGAAAGAGCAGGCCCTGAAAAAGCCTAGGCAAGCCACACTAAATCTACCCCGGGACCCACAGCATTGATGGAAGAAAGATTCTTGGAAATCATCATACCTCTACAAAGTTTAGTGGCCTATATCTTGACTGAACTACATAATATCAAAACCTCTATTGACTCTCTTAATCTTAGAGTTGGAGATTCAGAGGCTAGAGTTGTTTCAGTGGAGAAGAAAATTGATCAAATGGAACTAGACCGGACCAGTGCTACAAAACGTATTAGGAAACTAAAGGAAAAAATGGAGGACCTAGAGGGAAGGAGTAGACAAAATAATATTGTTATCATGGGGATCCCAGAACAAGAAGAGGGATCCTCCCCAATATCCTTCGTTCAGAAACTTTGTGAAAAAATTGCTGGTCCCTCCCCGAATGGTGCAACATACATTATTTAGAGAGCTCACCGTGAGCTTCGCCCCCTACCCCCACCTGGATCGCCACCTAGACCGATCATCTGTAGGCTTTTGAACAACCTTGACAAGCTGCACATATTGTTCAAGGTAAAGTCTGTGCAAGAGATTCTATGGGAAGGTAGGAAAATTAGAACATCTCAAGATCTACCTCATTCTATCAGGGTCAAGCGTCAAGAATTGCACCCTTTGGTTGTAAAACTAATCACCGTGGGAAAGCAATTTAGGGTGAAGTATCCTGCCCTTTTGAGGGTTAAGCTCAATGATAAATGGTTAACATTTGACAGCGTGGAGCAGGCTAGAACTGAGCTCAAGAAACTGTTGCCGGATCTCTCCAAATGACTGCGTCTGCCCCTATTGTTTATGTGTGGCTGCTAGAAGTTTTCTTTTTTTTACTCTCTGGTGTTGATGCAGGATTTGAGAGACAGATCATAAATATCATATAGTTAACCATCTCCTGATATGGTCAGCTAGGATCTGATAATCATTTCATTTCAATAAGATCCCTGGAGCATCATCGATCTGGAGAAGTAAAATAGTAAGAGGAACTCAGTCCACTGAGCCATGTTTTAGACTTTTGCTTAATTTAGAGGTATTGGGAATTACAGTTGCTCGAATGTGGCAAGAAGTCATTCGATGTGCATAAGTGATCATTCTTTCTTCCTTCCTCTGCTGTTTGGACAGATTATGAAGAATGACACAAGTATACTGATAGTAGACCCTTTCTTTTCTTCTCCTAACGAATATCAAACACTGAACCCCCCTTTTTATAACTGGCATGTAGATGCCAGGATTGTTGAATTTGTAACTGCTTCATTTTGTTGAAGTTTAGTCTACTGGAATGATTATTTCTAATGGTTTAGAAAATAGGGTTTAACAGTGGTTTTCTCCTTCTTTAAAACTGTTGCAGTGTGCTTGTACTATACTTTTTTCTTCCTTTGGGTTTGAAACTAAACTTGGTCTATAGGAAATAATCTTTTGCTCTGGGCTTTGATTGTATTCTGGGCTTACATTTGTGTTATATTTTTTCACCGCTAGATGGTAGCATCGTATTGGAAATGGAATGCCTGTATTTTAACTAAGCCTACATGAGTAAACTGTATGTTAGTGCTATGTTCAGTGTGTTTAAGCTCCTGTTTTCTCATTCCAGGTTTACATAACTAGCAAATATGCATTCATATAAGTTAAGCAGAGACTAATTTACATGGGTAAATAAGTGGTGAAGTAATAAATAATCATAATTTTCTGTTTGTTGATACAATTTTAGTTAATGTTGAATTAAGACACAATTTAGAATGTTTTCTCTGACCGGGGGGAAGGGACGGTGGAGGTTTTACTCAGAACTGCATAAAGACATCATCTGACAAAAATAATATGTCAGTGCGGTTTGTAGAACTAGGGGTAGTTAGTAAGGGTGTGAACAGTTATTTTGATTGGTTAGAACAGTGTTGGAAGGGGGAATGGGGTATAGGGGACTTGGTTAATTTGTTGTTGATTATGTTTAGAGGGAACCGAGCATTAGAAATACGAAATGAGAGGTGCTTCCTATGTTCACTTTCATCTTTATTTCTAATATACTGCCTCATTAATGACTGGTATTTTTAATATTATCAGTTGGAATACCAAAGGAGTGCGAGACAGATGTAAGAAACAGGTAGTTTTGAAGCATTTATTCTCACTTAAAGCAGATATAGCTTGTTTGCAAGAAACCCACCTTAGGAGAGAAGATATTCCCATACTTTGCAAACAATGGGTTGGACAGGCATTCGGAGCCGAGGTTTCAACTAATAAAGGGGAGTGGCTATATTAATTAACAAAAATATTCCCTTTAAACTAGATCAAGAAATTTGGGACACTAATGGGCGATTTATATTACTTAGAGGGACCCTTGCTTCACAGCAAATATTGCTTGGTTCTATCTATGGCCCTAATCTGGACTCACCATGTTTCTTTGCACATCTTCTGACTTTGATACTTACAAATTCTTCCCGAACAATTTTATTAGGAGGGGACTGGAACATCACACCTCAATTACAACCAGACAAGTCTGATAACAGAAGAGCTGGTTTATCTTCAGCTCAAAGGGCACTCAAGGATCTTATGGAAAGTGTGGGATTGATAGATGTGTGGAGGATATTAAATACAGATTCCCATCAATATTCCTTCTTTTCCTCCCTACATCAAACTTGGTCAAGAATTGACTACTTTTTAGTTAGCTCACATGCTTTACCAAATATTATTGATGCAGGTATTCATTCCCGTGTAATATCGGATCACTCCCCCGTCTACTTTGTCTATTTGACTGGAGTAAGAACAAAGAGAGACTCTCTCTGGTGTCTTAATAATCAACTCCTCCAAGATTCAGACACATGCGATCACCATAAACAATTCATTTCACATTTTTTCACCATAAACAAAGGGCCGACTACCAAGACAGACATAATTTGGGCAACCCTAAAATGTACAATAAGGGGTGAATGTATTCGGTTAGCAACAACTAGACTCAAAAAGTTTAATGCCCAGGCTCAGGATATCCTAGATTCTATAAAGGTTATAGAAAATAGTGTTGGATGTTATTCAACAGAGAAGGTCTGGATTCAATTATATAAATTGCAGGCTTAATATACAGCCCTTAAGCTTCAAAAAGCAGAGCTCTAAAGAGGACCAAACTCAAATATCTAGAATCTGGAGAGAGAGCAGGTAAGCTACTGGCTATTAGACTCAAGCAAATAGAATCCAAAAAATGTATCTCAGCAATAAGAATTAAACAGAGAAATTTTACAGCTACTGACCCGAGGGAAATTGCCCTTGCTTTTCGGCAGTTTTTCCAAATACTTTATACAATTCTGCTAGCAGAAATAATTATGTCTGAAGACATTGAGAGTTTTCTGGATCTGGTTACCTTACCCAAATTACAGCCAAATGACTCTTGTCTATTGGACTTCCCCATTCAAGAGTGGGAAGTCAAGCAGGCAATTACACAACTTTCTCCTGACAAATCTCCAAGACCAGATGGCCTCTCGACTAATTTATATAAAATTCTTATTAAGAAACTTACACCCTTCTTAACAGAAGTGTTTAACTCTTGGTATAAGTATGTTTTTTCTGAAAATAACTTTCTTGAAGCAATCATTACTTTAATTCCTAAACCAGACAGGGACCCCTTATATCCAGAGAATTACCACACCATATCATTACTTAATGTTGACATTAAAATATTGACCAAAATAATAGCAATGCGTATAGGACCATTGATGGGTAAACTCATTAGTAATGAACAAGTTGGCTTTATGGCTGTTAGAGATTCCAGTGACCATCTGCATAGACTACTCCATTTAATAGATTATATTAAAAATTAATCTATCCCAGCTGCTCTACTGGCACTTGATGCAGAGAAAGCTTTTGATGGAGTTTCCTGGGATTTTCTTTATGCTACGCTGACATGTTTTATTTTTTCCTCAGGCTTCATAAAGTGGATTAAATTATTATATTCAGCACCGACTGCTCGGGTCTGGTGTAATGGTGTTCTGTCTGAACCATTCCCTTTGTATAGTGGTACCAGACAGGGCTGCCCCCTCTTCCCCCTTTTATTTTTACATTTACCTGGAGCTGTTAATTCAAAAATTACTATTTTCATGTCAAAACCAGGGTATTCTAATAGGTAATAACCAACACCTCATCTCGGCTTATGCTGATGATCTATTACTTCATGTTGTGAACCCGACAGATAACATTCCTATATTACTGCAAGAAATTGAGCTTTTTGCTAAGGTGTCTCATTATAAACTCAATCTTTCCAAAACAGAACTTTTTCCACTAAATGGGAAATGCTTGCAGACTGATTTTTTAGAATATGATCTGACATGGGAACCTCAGTCTCTGAAGTATTTAGGTATCAAAATCTTGAAAGAAATACCAAGGATGTTGAAATAAAACCTCACTAAATTATTAAATATAATAAAACATGACTTAGAAAGAGGAGGAACTTTACCTCTATCCCTATGGGCCAGGATTCATGCACTCAAAATGAATATACTGCACTGGATTCTCTATCCCTTGACTATGCCGGGATTCTGTTTGCCTAAATCATGGTTCGCCAACCTACAAAAGTTATTAAACCAATTTATATGGAAAGGGAAAGGAGTCAGAAGAGACTATTTTAAGCTCTGAAAATTTGTTGTGGTCTCTCCCTACCGTCTTTCTTTAAATATTATGCAGCAGCTCATATTAGTAAGCTAGCATGCTGGGTCCACCCTTTAGGTGCAGCAGAATCTAACTCATACAGGCCCCTTTGGATATCAGTTGAAGAAACTCTAGTGGCTCTAAATTCTTGTACTTTCTCAGCTTTGGTTTATTCTTCTCCAAACAGAATCCCTAAAAAACTGAGAAATAATCCTATTGGATGGTCCCTCAAAGCTTACATTAGCTTCAAACCGCTTTACATTTAGATTGGCACAAATCTATGGAGCAGCCTTTGGTACATAATCCACAGCTGCAAATTCAAAATTCTCCCATCCCCTCCTCATTTTGGGCCCCCTTGGTAGGGCTCAGGTTAGGAGATATTGTTTTACATGGCAGAGTTTTACCTTATCTACAACTATGCCAGAACATCCCATCTGCTGAAGGGAATGCTTTACAATATTGGCAAGTCAGACAAGTGGTAATAGCATTCTTACAAAAATTAACAGATACGGAACCTACCAAAGTGCAATTATCCTCTCTTTTAAAAATAGCGGATCAGCAGCACTCCATTTCCAAAGTTTATCAAGAACTCCAATACTAGATCCTGTGTTACCCCAGGGCACATGTTATTACTGGGCACAAAAATTATCTGTTAGTGATGATCTGAGATATTGGCAAAGGATTTGGTTTAATACTTATAAATTCATAAAACAAGACAGACTTAGATTGCAACAATATAATATCATGCATAACCCTTACTATACCCCAGCAAAATTAAATAAGATTGGGAAGCTTCCCTCTTCACAATGCCAATGGTGCAAGGAAGGTTAGGGAGATCTTTATCACATGATATGGTCATGTCCTAAAATTCAGATATTCTGGAAAAATATACAGAAGTCGATTGACCCTCAGTTAGAGTTAGGCTCTCTTTTCATACCTGAAATCTGTTTACATAATCATTTTCCCTCACAGATGATGAGACAACAGAAAAGAAATATAGCTATTATATTGGCTGTGGCTAAGTTGACGATCATGAGACATTGGATAGGTGACTCTATTCCATCTGTTCTAGAGTGGCATGAAGAGATTCTATTAGCTCTACAACTAGAAAAACACATAGCAAAAATGAATGACAGTTTGCAAAATTATCTAAATAAATGGGGTGTGCTAGATGCATTCCTTATGGTTTGGGTACCTTAATAGAGACTGTTTTGTGCATAAGGAATAAATGATTAGTGCCTTTTGTGGGCTATAACCTGTTATTACCTTTTATTTTATTTAGATCTCAGTGCTCGGTTTGGGGGGGGAGGTGTTATGGAGTAGTGTGTTTTAAGATATGTTAAAAAATGTAAACACCGAAAGTTAATGATGTGTATATTCCAATACTAACTGATATTGTATTAATGATATTTTCTTTATTATGCTTGTCACTGTGGTACTGAGGTGTTACAATAAAACATATTGAATTAAAAAAGAAAAATCAGTTACTGAGTGCAAAAGTAAACAGCCTTTGGTAAGAGAGGTCCTAGAAGCTGTGGCATATCAGGATCACTGGAAACAAAGGAGGTACCCAAAGATTGGAGGACAGTAGATGTAGTCCCCTTATACAAAGGTGGGAACAAAGAGGAAGCAGAGAACTACAGACCAGTCAGCCTCACCTCAGTAGTGGGGAAGATCATGGAAGCACTACTGAAGGAGAGATTGGTAGAACATCTGGTTGTCAATGGACTGCAGCACCCAAGGCAGCATGGTTTCACCAGGGGGAGGTCATGTCAGACCAATTTCATTGAAGTTTTTGACTGGGTGACTAGGGAGGTGGATCAGGGGAGGGCAGTGGACATGGCCTATCTGGACTTGAGCAAGGCCTTTGACACTGTGCCACATAGAAGACTATTACACAAACTAGGGAATATGGGTGTGGGCAGGACAGTAGTGTGGTGGGTAGGTAACTGGCTGGACGGCAGGACACAGAGGGTGGTGATAAATGGCTGTCACTCCACAGAGGGAAGAGTGACCAGTGGGGTACCACAAGGATCAGTGCTGGGACCAGTTCTATTCAACATCTTCATCAGTGACATTGCGCTGGACCTAGAAGGCAGAATTTCACTGTTTGCTGATGACACAAAGCTCTGTAACAGAGTAGACACACCAAAGGGTGTAGAAAGAATGAGAAGGGACCTTCAGAAACTTGAAAAATGGTCAGGGGTTTGGCAGTTGAAATTCAATGCAAAGAAGTGCAAGATAATGCATATGGGGCACAAAAGCCCTGGCACAATATATCAGTTGGGGGGTGAGGATATAGCATGCACCAAGCAGGAAAGGGATTTTGGGGTTATCATCTCTGATGACCTCAAGGTAGGGAAACAGTGTGACAAGGCAGCAGGTAAAGCAAATAGGATGCTGGGATGCATAGGCAGGGGCATCACCAGCAGGAAAAGGGAGGTCATAATTACACTATACAAGACACTAGTGAGTCCCCACCTGGAGTACAGCGTACAGTTCTAGAGACCTTGCCTATGTAAGGACATAGACAGGGTAGAGAAGGTTCAGAGGAGGGCAACAAAGATACATGGATTTGCATCACAAGTCCTATGAAGACAGGTTGAAGGAATTGAATATGTACTCCCTGCAGGAGAGGAGGGAGAGAGGGGATATGATAGAGACATACAAGCATCTTACAGGGAGAAACAGGGTGCAAGAATACAATATTTTTAAGTGAAAAAGATGTTCCAGGACTAGATGGCATGGGATGAAGTTGGAGGGAGGACGATTCAGAGGAAATGTGATGAAGAATTTCTTCACAGAATGGGTGGTGGACAAGTGGAACACCCTGCCAGAGGAAGTGGTGGGGGCTGAAACAATCATGGGGTTTAAGAATACATGGGAAAGACATAAAGGAATTCTGGAGGTCAGGGGAAACAGAATTCTAGAAAAACATAAACTGAAGTTACAAACTCAAATGGGCAGACTGGGTGGGCCATAGACCCTTATCTGCCGACACTGTCTATGTATCTATGTAGCACAGACAAAAGAAAAGGTGCCAAGATTCCAATGTACTCTGGAGAGCAGCAGAGGGATTGAGCACTGCAGCAGGCATACCTTGATGGTGGCCGCTGGTTCTTGTGGCATGATTGTTTGGATTATCCCAGTCATGGGCTGTAGGTCAGCAGGAGCCTTCAGGTAGAGGGAGAGATGGAGGGATTAGTTTACCTTATCATATCAGTGAGGAAGTGAAAAGGTAGCCAGAGAAGGGGGAGGGGGGATCTCAATAGTGGGTGTTTAGGAGGGAGGAGTACAATGGTAGCCAGACTCACAGCAAAGTTACTTAATGAAACTGTGTGAGAGAGAGAGAGAGAGAGAGCCAGAACAGGCTTAGGATTAGTTGGGGGGCAGTGAGTGGAGAAAGAGAGATAAGAGGATTTACAAAATAAGATGGAGGAGGAAGGGGCAGTTGATTAAAGCAATGGGGGGGTCAGTGAAAAAAGTAAGGGCAGAGGTTGCTGAAAGCACAACAGTTTAACAAACAAAAATCCACATAGAATGAAAAAAGCTAATTAAAAATCAATTTCACAGAATTAAGTGCATTAAATTCACACAAAGTAAAAATACAGTATATAAAGTTTGACTGTGATTAAATAAGCCTGTGTTAAATAAACGACTTTGTCAATAAGCTTAGACTGTATGACTGTGTTAAATTAACTTTGACTGTGATTAAATAATCCTGTGTTAAATCAGTCAGTCAATCTTCATTTAACCAAGCAAGACACCATTGGCAAGTTCATTTACAAGAAGGTTCTGGAAAGACACAAGATTGTTATAAAGAACAATAAAATGAAATAAAACAGAAAATGCTGGAGAAGTACCATGAGGGCCTATGTGCTGCACTTAGATTTACACAAAAGGCAAGGCACACGTGGATGCACATATGAATACACATACACAAAGGTATATACACACATTAGAAATTAGAGGGCATGCAAAGTGGGCAAGCAAAGTCTAGAATAATAGTCATACCACCTAAGATCATGCTATAAGATGTTACAAAATTACAGAGCTGTTACATCTCAAACTAGTACAGTAGATCCATTAAGAGGGGAGACAGAAGGTAGGAAAGTAAGTGATTAGGTAAAGAAATAAATAGGAGAGGTATTAGGAATGGATAGCAGAAAGGGGAAGGGAGGACAAAGGGTGGTGGAAAGGAAGGAAGACAGCAGAAGGATAAGAGGATGTAGTGGTAACTGAGTGATATGGGGTGGACAGGGAAGTGCTAGATGCCGGAGAAGCTTGCACAAAGTTACCATACCATAATGGATGACACTGGTAAGAACGGCAGGTCCTTGCTTCACTTAGTGAACAATTTTGCAGGGGATTTAAAAGTGGAGAGCCCAGGTATTTGAGTAAGTCTTAATGACTTTTGAAGGGCATTCCATAGAGAGGGGAGGGTAAAGCTTATGGCTGAGGTACTGTGATGTGTTCTGACCTTAGGGATGTAATATATGACAAACGAGGGGCTCCTCAAGCCATAGGACCCCTGTGTGCATAAGAAGAGCTCAGCTATATAAGGGGGGAGTCTATTTGTGATGTCTCAATGGATCCATAGCGTGTCAGTTCTTGTCCTTCTAACACTGAGAGAGGGCCAATCTAACATTGCATAAAGAGAACAGTGGTGTGTATTAAAAGGAGAATTGGTAATAAATATATTTCAAAAAAGGACAACTTGCTGTGCAGGGAGCTAAAGCTTTTGAGCTGAAAGAATTCACTTGACCAGTTGAAGATACTTCATTTTCTTTTATTTTCAATACTCCCCTACGTTTCACTACTCAGAGCTTGTTCATCAGGATTAAACATCTGTTTAAACATAAAATATATATTGTTTATCATACTTCAATATTTAATTTTCCAAAAATCTTAGGACATTTTTTGTTATTTTTTTCTTATTAAGGAACTGAATTCGATTTACCCCGAATCATTCTGTTGCCTGTTATTTTTAAACATCAAAAAGTATCAAAACTTCTACGGTGCCTTTGCACTTCCTGAAAATATACAAAAACCAGACAACTATTTACAAGTGATGGCAGCATAAACATGTGCTAGGTTAAAGTGCTGAATATTTCACTTCTGTATTTGAAACTTGAGACCCCATAACTGCTCACATATCTCAACAATAAGCAAAGTCTGGGTTTATACCCTTTTCTTCTATATGAATTTCCACAAGCCAATAATTCTTATTAATCTTTGTTGTTCTCTCTTAACACTTATTACCTTAAATAAAAAAGATCTTATTTAGTAACTTATTTAAACCATTGTGGCCCAATTTTAGTGTCTTTATGTAAAAGCTTTGTACCTTCGGTAAAAGCGCTTACCGCACTGTACCCCACACAGTGCTTTCTTATATTGCAGACTGTAAAGATCCCTTTTGTATGAATTTCCAAGCATCAAGGTTCTTTTAAATCTTATTGTTCTCTCTTGCCGCTTGTTACCATAAATACAAAGATTTTATTTAGTAACTTATTTAAAACATTATAGCCCAATTTAGTATCTTTTTATCAAAACATTGTACCTTCAGTAAAAGCGCTAACTGCGCTGTGCCCCACACTATGCTTACTCACGTTGCAGGCTGTGAAGCTCCCAAGCAATGGTGTTCCCGACGCTGACTAGGCTTAATGAGGTGTGGCTTTCCTCTTGAGCCTGCTCAGATTTACTGCCAAAGTGATGTACCACTTTGAGTACCTCTCAAAAAATGAGAGTGTTGCTAAGCAATTGTACACTCTCCCCCACTTGGAAGGAGACAGGGTTTGTCCGAGCAGGCTCTAATGCATCTTTTAACCAAGTCTGCGCTTTGCTGCCAAACCGCTTTATGTACTACTATGATATTATTTTCAGAATCAACCAGGTTCAAAAAGACCCATACACACAAATAACAATTTCTTCATTATGTACTAAAAAATTCTATGCATTTAACATGGAATTTGTAACTTATTCATTTTGAATTTATATCAAGCAAGACAGGAGTTGTGCAATGAAATACAAGCTTAGTGACAACTATCAACTCAATTATTTTTACATAAGCCATACTGTTTGTTAGCAATTAATATTCACTTTTTAAAAGCACCCATTTTTCACTACCCTTAAAGCACTCCAACATTTCCAAAAATATTGACTGTCAGTCCTAAACTTATTTAAATGCATGCTTGCCAATTACTTTCTATATTCATTCTGATTCTTGGATCTAATGTGTTTAATAAAAAAATCCATTTAATTTCTGCCTTATCCAATAACTGTTTATAATCACCCCCTCCAAGGGGAGGTTGTATACTTTCTAGTCCCCAAAACCTTAACGATGCTCCTGTGTGTGCCTCTCTATTGAAATACAGTGCGACTGGTAAATATTCATCCCTATTCCTAATGTCTCCCTTATACTCTAAAATTCTCTTTTTTAAAGCTCTTTTTGTTTGAGCCACATACAGTCTGTCACACGGACACTCTATGACATAAATAACACCTTCTGTATTGCAGTCTATGTGGTCCTTGATCTTAAATTCCTTATTTCTCCACCTATCGGAAAAAAAAAATGGGATAGAAACTTTCTGTACCACAGTTGAAAAATAAATTACGCTGTTATTTAAAAATAAAGAACAGCGCTTGCCCAGACAAAGAAATTTAACACAGGGTCAGAGACAGGCCATCATTGATTTGAATGAAGACAACACCATAGTGATTAAACAAGCTGACAATGGAGGGGAAATAGTAATACAGGATAGGGAACACTATAGTACCATGTGTGAGATTACTAGAAAATGTACAAAATTATTCGTGCTTTTAGAAGACCCAACTTTATTACTTCAAGGAAAGTTAAGCGAAATGCTAGCTGAATATGTTGATTTAAATTGGTTGAAGGAATGGGAAACAAGAATATTAATTAAAGAGCACCCAAAGATCCCTACATTTTATAGCATTCCTAAAATGTATAAGAATATATCTGATCCACCAGGTAGACCCATTGTGTCAGGGATAGATTCCCTGTTTGACCCAATATGGAAGTACATCAATTTTCATTTGCAACCTCTGATTGAAAAAGTAAAACATACATACAAGATTCAATGGGTATCATGCAACAATTAGAAAGATTATCAACAATGAAAGATTTTAGCAATACAATATTAGTAACTTGGGGTGTAATTGATTCATACACATCAATACCACATGCAGAAGGGGTGCTTAATATGGGTAAAATACTAAACAAAAGGACAAGTGATGAAGGACCAAAAACAGAAATGCTAGAGGAATTAGCCTTGTTTATATTATAACATAATTATTTTGAGTTTAATGGACAATTTTACCAGCAAGACAGAGGGACAGCAATGGGAAGTACAATGGACCCCGCATATGAGAATGCCTTCATGACTAATTTTGAGGAGGAAAAGATGTTTAATGATCAAATAAATCTATCTAAGACTAGAATCGTATTTTGGAAATGATTTATTGATGATGTACTTTGTTTATGGGGTGGAACAGAACAAGAATTGCAAGAATTTCATCAGGCTTTGAATAGTTGGGACAGAAATTTAAAGTTTACTATGAATAGTAGCTGTGACAGTATCCCTTACCTAGATTTGTTAATAACAAAGGAAGGAAATTAGATTAGCACTTCTATTTTTAGAAAAGAGACTGATAGAAATATTATATTACATAGCACAAGTTATCATGAGCCAAAGTTAAAGAATAGTATACCATACTCACAAATGGTAAGAGTCAAGAGAAATTGTCAGAGAATTGAGGACTATCAAAAACATAAAGAGGAAATGGTTAAAAGATTCACTAATAGGGGTTATAAACATGGGGTCTTAAAACGAGCTTGTTATAAAATAGAACACAAAACTAGAGAAGAGTTATTACAGAAAAAAAAAACAAAAGAAAAATAAATCTGATAGAACAGTTTTGGCACTTAAATACAACCATAAAATGATAGATATGCATAGAATCATAAATAAACATTGGCACATGGTAGCTTAAGATAATGTGCAAAACACTTCTTTGCAGCAGAAACCAATCATAGTGGCAAAAATGTGTCAAATTTGAAAGATAGGTTAGTGCACTCCCTGTTTGCAGTGCCTGATAGGGAGGGACCTCAGCTGGTGCTAAATCCTTTACAGCTGGGCATGGTGAGCTGTGGTTGATGCACAGTCTGTAATAATACAAGCAAAAAGGATTTATTTAAACATTGTTTTGTTAATAAGGAATTTCAGATCAAGGACCACATAGACTGCAATACAGAAGGTGTTATTTATGTCATACAGTGTCCGTGTGACAGACTGTATGTGGATCAAACGAAAAGAGCTTTAAAAAAGAGAATTTTAGAGCATAAGGGAGACATTAGGAATAGGGACAAATATTCACCAATCACATTACATTTCAATAGACAGGCACATACAGGCGCATCGTTAAGGTTTTGGGGACTAGAAATTATATGACCTCCTCTTGGGGTGTGTGATTATAAACAGTTATTGGATAGGGCAGAAATGAAATGGATTTTTTTTATTAAACACATTAGAGCCAACAATCGGAATGAATATAGAAATTAATTGGCACACATGCATTTAAATAAGTTTAGGACTGAAAGTCAATATTTTTGGAAAAGTTGGAGTGCTTTAAGGGTAGTGAAAAATTGGTGCTTTTAAAAAGTGAATATTAATTTCTAACAAACAGTATGACTTATGTAAAAATTATAGAGTTGATGGTTGTCACTAAGCTTGTCTTTCATTGCACAACTCCTGTTTTGCTTGATATAAATTCAAAATGAATAAGTTACAAATTCCACGTTAAATGCATAGAATTATTTAGTACCTAATGAAGAAATTGTTATTTGTGTGTATGGGTCTTTTTGAACCTGGTTGGTTCTGAAAATAAAATCATAGTAGTGCATAAAGTGGTTTCACAGCAAAGCACAGACTTGGTTAAAAGATGCATTAGAGCCTGCTCGGACAAACCATGTCTCCTTCCAAGTGAGGGAGAGTGTACAGTTGCTTAGCAACACTCTCATTTTTTGAGAGGTACTCAAAGTGCTACATCACTTTGGCAGTAAATCCGAGCAGGCTCAAGAGGAAAGCCACACCTCATTGAGCCTAGTCAGCATCGGGAACACCATTGCTTGGGAGCTTCACAGCCTGCAACGTGAGTAAGCATAGTGTGGGGCACAGCAGTTAGCCTTTACTGAAGGTACAAGGTTTTGATAAAAAGATACTAAATTGGACTATAATGTTTTAAATAAGTTACTAAATAAAATCTTTGTATTTAAGGTAACAAGCAGCAAGAGAGAACAATAAGATTTAAAAGAACCTTGGTGCTTGGAAATTCATACAAAGGATCTTACAGCCTGCACAGCAAGAAAGCACCATGTGGTATAGTACTTGCAAGCGCGATCAAGGTACAACGCTTACATAAAGACACTCAAATTGGGCCACAATGGTTTAAATAGGTTACTAAATAAGATATTTTTTATTTAAGGTAACAAGTGTTAAGGGAGAACAACAAAGATTTATAAGAATTATTGTCTAGTGGAAATTCATACAGAAGAAAATGGTATAAAAACAGACTTTGCTTATTGTTGAGGTATGTGAGAAGTTATGAGGTCTCAAGTTTCAAATACAGAAGTAAAATATTCAGCACTTTAACCTGACACACATTTATGCTGCCACCGCATGTAAATAGTTGTCTGATTTTTTTTATATTTTCAGGAAGTGCAAAGTCACAAGAGAAGTTTTTATACTTTTTGATGTTTAAAACTAACAGGCAACAGAATGATTCAGGGTAAATCGAATTCAGTTCCTTAATAAGAAAAAATAACATAAAATGTCGTAAGATTTTTGGAAAATTAAATATTTAAGTATGATAAACAATATGTGTTTTGTGTTTAAACAGATGATTAACCCCCATGAACAAGCTCTGAGAAGCAAAACATAGGGGAGTATAGAAAATATAAGAAAATAAAAGAAAATGAAGTATCTTCAGCTGGTCAAGTGAATTCTTTTAGCTCAAAAGCTTTAACTCCCTACACGGCAAGTTGTCCTTTTTTTGAAAAATGGTAATTCACCTTCAAGGGAGCTTTTTTAACAAAAGTTCAACCATTTCTCAATTGTTGTGTATTTTTGTTAGAATTGGTAATAAATCTCAGTGTGCGATGATACCGTCTATCGAGTTTAGATAGGATGGTTTTTGGACAACGACTACAGAGAATGTCAGCATAGTCAATCAGTGGCAGAAGGGTGGTTTGCACCATCTTTATTTTAGCTTCATAGCTGAGGAGGTGTCTAATGCGGTAGAAGGTGCCCAATCTCAGGCATAACTTTTTCACTAACTCTTCTATGTGTGATAAGAAGGTGAGTTTATTGTCAAGCTAGAAGCCAAGGTATTTAAATGTATCTACTACTTCAAATGGCTCCCTAAGCATGGCCCAGATCAGTAAACCGTAATTAAGTGAATTAATAGTTGTTTGTGTGTGGTGTGGAGATAAAGATAGCCTTTGATTTTTAGGCATTAAGTACTAGTTTCAGATGTAATAGATTATGTTGTAGTATATCAAAGTTTCTCCATACTTCAGTGCAAGCTAGCTCAAGAGAGGGTCTGGCAGTGCAAATAATTGTATCATCTGCAAAAAGATGCACTCTTACCACATTAATTTTGGAATCTATGCTATTTATGCTGGGTCCTGTGCATGATACCAATGTGCCACATAAACCGGGCCAATTGGCATCACTAAGACTGAATGCCAAGAAGTGTGATCCCACAGACCCCACACAGCATTCACAGATGGGACGTGCAGCAGTTATGCACCTGAACCCCCAGCCTTGCAGACAGCAATGCACCAGAGGTGGGCAGGGGGTGTGTCTGCACTACATGCCATGCACATAGGCGCAGAGTGTGGTCCACAGGTGGGCATAGTGGTGCACAGCTCATGGTAGCTAAAACCCTGCCATAAGCTACTATGCACCCACATGTACTGCACCCATCAGTCTTGGCACCACTTGTAGATGGGCCACCCTGATGTTATAGGCCACCAGCTGATGGGGAGGGCTGGGCAGCAAGTCAGGTGAGTGTCTTCACAGCCATGGCAGTAGCCTCTTGGTGCCAACTCCAAATGACAGCCCCATGCCCAGGAGCTACACATGCACAATCCCCAACTACCCGATGGTGCCCCAGTTCCTGGTGACTAAGGACTGCTCCCCAACATACACACTTCTGTGTCCTGTCCAAGTGCTGCTACCCCTCTCATGCCACACAACACCACCCCAACCCCATATCTGTGCAGTAACCCCCACCCAAAACCCATCACCCCACCTTGCATTGGTGTCCAGTGGTTCCCACCCCCCCACAGAACCAACGCCGTCCAGACCTCCCTACCTTCCCATCAGGGCCACTGCTCAGGGCTGACAGCAGCACAGCCCTCCTCATACCACCTCAGACACTGGCTATCTGAGTGCTGCCAGGAGTGTGCCCACCTATACATAGAGGCATGCTCCTAGCATTACTTAGATGGCCGGCGGCTAAGGAGGTGTGGGGAGGGCTGTGCTGCTGGATGATCTGAGTTGTGAATCTGATGGGCAAATAGGGGTGGGGTGTCACTGTTGTCAGGGGGTGGGAACCACTGGACACCAAATGGGGTTGGACACTGGGATGGGGCTTCTGTGGTGTGGACAGGGCATCTGTGTGTGTGAGGGGGCAGCTGGTGCTTGCTATCACTGACCGGGATGGGTGGGCATGTGTTTGGGGTGGGGGGCCTATATACAGCACACAGGGGGACCTGGCTGCATCATGGCAGGGAGAAGTGGGTATGCATCGTGCATGCAGGAGGGCAGCCCATGGTGGGGTGTGTGTGTGTACTGCCATGTTGAAGCCAGCTGCCATTGTGTTTGGGGGTGTCGACAGCATTACGGGGATGGGGCCACACTGGGTTGTGGGTGTATGCTTAGCCACATGGGGATGGGATGGATGTGTGCAGGGGGACAGCAGTGTGATGGGTATGTGCTGTTGGCTATATGGGCAGTGCTGCACAGATCTTGGTGCCTTTGGGGCTATTTATGCCCCTGGATCAATGCCTGCCCATGTAAGGGTTCCACTTTGAGACCCATGCCGGGCATCCGATTGGATGCTTGGCTGGTTCTGCGACTTTGCCTGCACCTGCCCTGTGCAGATCTGCACACGGGGGGGGGCAGGGTCATTGACAGGTAGAGGCTTAGTGAAAAATGGCTGGTGTGCACCTGTCCACAGGTGCAGAGCTGTGTGGGCTGGTTACATGCTTTTGGTCCATGAATTGCACCCATTAGTGCATAGGGCCCATAGATTGCAAAGAGAATGGGTCCCAGGATAGATCCTTGTGGCACCCCTCTTTTGAGAGTTTTAAGCGGGTTAACTTGTTGTTTTCTATCAGTAAGATAACAGTCAAACCACTTCATAGCCAGCCATGGAGGAGAGAGGAGGGCTGTGCCAGTCTGCCGGCAATGCTGCTGGGATTTAGGATTGGGGTGGGAGCGGGGTTGTGGCGGGGACATCTGGCTGCTGGGGAGGCTGGGTGGGGAGGCACTGGATCACCAGGGAATCAGATTTATGGGAACTGGGTAGGGGATTGGATTAAGGAGGGAGTTTAAAATTTACAAAAACACCGCTACACCACCAGAGATTTTTTTTTCTTTTAACAGGATAATATTAAGGACTACAGGAGGAGATACAGAGGGATGCGGGTGGTGGGGGTTACTCCACATTTCCATAGTGGGCGACTGGGTGGGTTATTACTAGATGGAGGGGAGGGACCACTAGCCACCATGGATAATTTTATTATATACAATTAATTACATGTGGGACTGGTGGGGGGAGGGACCGCTAGCCACCAGGGATCTACTAATTTATAACTTATTACTAAGTTATACCCACTCTAGGTGAAATTTCACCCATGGTGGGAAGGCAAATATTTCTTGGTAAAAATACAAGTTCTCTAAATTTGATGGACTGCATCTGACTAAGGAGGGAGTCAGTGCATTGGGGCAAAAGTATGACATCTTTGCAGAATATTTAAAATAGCAAATGGGGAGAGGGGTGCAGCACCCCATACATCGAATGGGAAGAACACCCCTCCCCCCTCAGCTAGTGGTCAAACAGGAGTTCAGCATGTTAGTAGCTCATTTGCATCACCGGGTAAGGAAAACAGTCCGGCTCCCCATACGACGCACAGGGGAAATGCCAGACCTCGCCCAGCAACTAACACACTGAAATCTGGCCAAAGAAGAATCATGCGCACAAATGCTCGCAGTCTGGGAAACAAGATCTCAGACCTGCAGACAATAATGACAGAGGCTAAACGGGACATAGTAGTCATTAGCGAGACATGGTTTACCAGTAACCACACTTGTGAGACTTCAATACCTGGCTATGTACTGTTCAGAAGAGACCGAGGTGCATAAAGGGGGTGGGGTGGAGTGGCCCTTTAGGTCAATGAAAATATCAAAGCTACAGAAATTCAGAGTACACATAAGGAGCTAGAAGAACTGTGGGTCACCCTGGAAACAGGAAATGGGACAACCATATGAACTGGGGTTGTGTACAGGCCTCCAGACCAAGGGGATGACATAGACACATTACTGTTAGAAAATATACAAAACATGACAGCTAAAAGGGAGGTTCTGATAATGGTAGACTTCAACATGCCAGATACAGATTGGTCAATACCAGCAGGAGCATCTGACAGAATTAGACACATGGTGGATTCCCTGCATGGGCACAGCCTCAAACAACTGGTACAACAACCCACAAGAGACAGAGCTATCCTATATCTAGTACTGATTAACAGAGAAAGGATCATAGATTTCCAGGTAGAAGGTCACCTGGGGCCAGTGACCATCTCATGGTATGGTTCAATTTGGGCACTAGAACTAAATCATCCCATTCCAAGGCAAAAATATGGGACTTCAGAGGAGCTGACTTTGATAAGATGGCCAGCAGAGTTAAGCTAGCCCTGGCAAAAAGAAATACAGGTGAGGGGGTACAGGCAAAGTGGGCAAGCATTAAGGATGCAATACTTGAAGCAACATCCCATTGTGTTAGAGAAAAGAAAGTGCAAAGAAAAGGAAACCACTTTGGTTCTCAAAAACAGTAGCAGAAAAGGTCAGAGCCAAAAGGCTGGCCTTCAGGAAATATAAGGGAACACAGGGATGAAGATAGGAGGCATACCAAACTGCCCTAAGGGAAGCAGGTAAGGCAATAAGGCAGGCAAAGTCCCAAACTGAGGAAACACTAGCATGAACAGTAAAGAAGGTGACAAGACTTTCTATAGATACATTAGTGAAAGGAGAAAGTCCAGAGGGATATTGCTAAGCTTAATGGAGAAAAGGGAGCATGTGAGGAGGAGGACCCTGTAAAGGCATCTATCCTAAATAGATACTTTTCTCAGTATTTACTGAAGAGAAGGTAGGACAGGGCCACAGCTCAGCATCATGGACACAGGGGAGGAGGTGAGCACTACTCCCTTCATAAAAGAAAGGGTCCTACAAGAGCTTGCTAAGCTCAGGGTGGATAAGGCAATGGGACCTGATGGCATACATCCCAGGGTACTTAAGGAGGTAAAGGAGGAATTAGCAGAGCCATTAGCAGAATTGTTTAGTGAGTCTCTAAGACAGGAGAGTCCCAGAAGACTGGAGAAGGGCTCATGTGATCCCGCTCCACAAGAGTGGTAGCAGGAGAGGCGGGAACTACAGACCGGTCAGTCTTACCTCAGTAGTGGGCAAGATTATGGAGGCACTCCTTAAGGAAAGGATAGTGCAACACCTGGAATCCATAGGGCACAGGATCCAAGACAGCATGGGTTTACAAAAGGAAGGTCCTGTCAAACTAATCTCATAGATTTCTTTGACTGGGTAACCAGAGTGGTGGACCAAGGGGGAGCAGTTGATGTTGCCTACCTTGACTTCAGCAAAGCTTTTGACACTGTTCCACATAGAAGATTGATAAATAAGCTGGGTAGGCTCGGGGTGGGTCAGAAGTTGGTTAACTGGGTGGCAAACTGGTTGACGGGCAGAAAACAGAGAGTGGTGGTAAATGGTATACAGTCAGAAGAGATGCAAGTCACAAGTGGGGTACCTCAGGGATCAGTCCTGGGGCCAGTCCTCTTCAACATCTTCATTAGTGACCTTGCAGATGGACTAGAGGGTAAGACTTGTCTGTTTGCAGATGACACCAAGATCTGCAACAGAGTAGATGATCCAGATGGGTGGGCAGAATGAGAAGAGATCTGGATAAACTAGCAGAATGGTCAGAAGAGTGGCAACTGGGATTTAATGCAAAGAAGTGCAAAATCATGCACATAGGGAAGAGAAACCCTGAAGCCACCTATAGGCTGGGAGGAGTTGCTAGCAGTCACAAGGAAGAAAGAGACTTGGGCATCATCATCACTGATGACCTAAAATCATCAAGCAGACCTCTAAAGCAGTAGGTAAGGCTAGGGGGTGTTAGAGTGTATTAGTAGGGGTATCATAAGTCGTAAGAGGGAGTAATAATCCCTCTGTACAAGACACTAGTTAGGCCCCATCTGGAGTACTGCGTGCAGTATTGAGGCCACACCTTCACAAGGACATTAACCAAATTGAGGCAGTCCAGAGAAGGGCAACCAAAATGGTGCAGGACTGCATCAGAAGACATATGAGGACAGATTAATGGAGCTCAATATGTATACCCTTGAGCAAAGGAGGAGAGAGGTGATATGATCGAGGCATTCAAACACCTTAAGGGCATAAACAAGGTGAAAGAGTCTAACATGTTTAAATATAAGAAAATAGCAGGACAAGAGGACACAGCATGAGATTAGAGGGAGGCCGATTAAGGGGAATGTGAGGAAATTCTGTTTCACAGAAGGGTGGTGGATGCATGGAATGGCTTACCACAAGAAGTGGTGGCTATGAATACAGTGCAGGGCTTCAAACAGGCATGGGATAGGCATAAGGGAGCAATACAAATGACTATGAATAGATAGGTCACTGACAGAGCAAAGGCCGAAGGGACATTTATAAGGTAGAAAAAGAAATGGGCAGACTGGATGGGCCTTGCGGTCCTTATCTGCCGTCAACTTCTATGTTTCTATGTTTTAAATTTCAGGTGGCTAAGGAGTTGAAAAAGAGACTTGCAAACTCTGCTTATCTTGGAAGTAACCTCATAAGTGTTTGAATACTGCATTCTGGTTGTCCCTTGGGGGTAGCTGGATTGACTACTAGGCTTTTGGGACTGAAACTATTTTTAAATAATTTACTGGTGCGTAGGAGTTTGTGACAGTTAAACTCTTTTTAAATAGAGTTACTGGGGTTAAGGAGTGGTCACAGAAAAACCTGCAGTGTGAAACAGGAAAAGACAGTCTTTCAAGCAACAGAGGGTGGTGGATTAAGGTTTACGTTGTTTATTACAATTCTTAAGATTTTCAGTGCAGGAAGAGATTAAAGCACAGCTGACTTATTTTGGGCGGACAGCTCTCAGAGCACAAACCACCAGGCCTGTTTTGGGGCTGGGAAGGTTTACCTGTGTCTGACTTGGATGTGTGGATTTTCTCTGATTGATTAGCAGGGTATTTCTCTATAAAATTGTTGTGTAGGGCATCTTGCTGACAGGAAGGCACTCATTGCAGCAGTGGGTCAGAGCTTCTAGCTGATTGTTTTGCTGAGGGCACAGTTTAGGCCCAACCCCTTCCCACCCTCACCCCACCCACCCCTGAAATAGTTCCTTTATACCTGGGGTTCTGACATCAGTTCTCAAGAGTGCAAGGTGCATGTCACTGTCATATCCTCTCTAGCACACTGCACGGACAATATAAGCATAAACATTGTATAATATAAATATATATTTCTACATTACAAACCAATCACACACAAAAAACAAAACAAAAAAAAATGTGGGAGTAGTAATGTAATGGCTGTGGGCAGCAGTCTTCCGGGAGTCTTTCTGGAGGCTGAGATGCTGCCCTATTTGCAGACAACTGTCTGCCCTGAGGGAGGAAGTTGCCGCCTTCAGGCCACACTGGACAGTAGTACGGGGACCTTCCCCCAGGCCACAATGGACAGTAGAAAGGGAACCTCCCCCATCCAGGGAGCACCAGAACCACCACCACTACCTCAGAGGTTGCAAAGAAAGCACAGCAGTTGGACCACAGTGGGCTCAGGGAGGATGGGATGGTGGAACAGAGGCACACCCAGACAGATGTTACACACCACAATCCATATGCCATTCTGGGGGAGCATAGCTCCCCTATGGATACACCCACAGAGGAGACTAAGGAGGCTGAGGACAACTGTCACAAGGGAGGCCCACAGGAAGGAGGCAGAGGACACCACAAGGAAAGGAAGCAGCTCCTGGTGGGGGACTCAATTATTAGGGGGATAGAACTGGGAGGGCTGGGAAATCTGAGTAAGGTGCCTGCCTGGTGCCATGGCTTGGAGGGACAGGAAGCACATCCTCAGGATCACGACAACAGCTGCAAGGATTCTGAGCTGGACGTATTGTCCACCTAGGGACAAAATGACTTGGCTCATCATGAGGTTAGAGCAGTGCAGGAGGACATTGCAGAGTTGGGGAGGGCCTAAGACAAGTAGCACACACAGTATCCTTCTCAGAGGTGCTGCCTGTCAAAGGCATGGGAGGCGAGATAGTGGCACCATGCAATTTAATGAATGGTTGAAAAAATGGTGTGGAGCACAGGGGTTTGGCTTCATTGGGGACTGGGATTCCACCTGAGGGACACCAGCCTATACTGGCAGGATGGTCTGCATCTCTCCAGGAAGGAACAAGTTCTTTGAGCAATCGATTTAAATGCTTCATTGGCAAGCTTTAAACTAGTCAATGGGGAGGCACTGACAAGCAGCAGAAAAATCCCAGCCTCCCTACAAAACAGGGTACTAAATGAGAAAAGACCAAGGTAGAACGGTCAGTGGGGATGCTGCAACAGAAGGTAAGGCCATCAAAAATGGAGAGCAATGAGTACCAATGCCCGTAGTCTAGGTAACAAGCTTCCTGAATTAGTGGCCTTGATGGAGGAGGAACATCTGGATATCGTGGCAGTCACAGAAACATGGTACACACAAAACCATGACTGGGACATAAACATACCAGGATACACTATCTACAGGAGGACAGGGAGGGTAAAAAGAGGGGAGGAGTAGTTCTTTACATAAGGGAAGGAATAAAAGCAACAGAACAAAAGGGTAAACAGGGAGGAGAAGAAGCATTGTGGGTAAATTTGGAGACAGGCAATGGCACCACAATCCGCACAGGGGTTATATACAGACCCCCTTCTCAGGGGGAGGAAATGGACAAGGAAATGATAGAAAGTATACTTAGAATGGCAGAAAAAGGGGAGATATTGCTGATGGGTGATCTGAATATGCCAGATGTTAACTGGAGTGCAGTTGCAGCTGCCACTTCGAAGAGTGCAGTTATTCTAGATGCCCTACAGGGGGCATGCCTTAGACAACTAGTACTGGAGCCCACTCGAGAGGAGCAATATTAGACTTGATACTCTCAAATGGAGATGGAGAGAGGATCACAGATGTAGAAGTGGGTAGCCATCTGGGAACTAGTGACCATCGAACAGTATGGTTCACAATAAACACAGCAATAGAGTCAAGCCATACAAAGACAAAAGTACTGGACTTTAGGAGGGCTGACTTTGCCAAAATGGGTGAGTGCTAAGGAATGCACTAGCAAATGGGCGGGAAGGAGGGGTGGAAGAACAATGGGGAATAATAAACTGCCATCACAGAGGTACGAGCCTTGTGTGAAGCCAATAAACAAACAAGACGATGTAAGAAACCACTATGGTTCTCAAAGGACGGGCAGTGAAGGTTCAAGAGAAAAGAAAGCATTCAGGAAGTACAAGGAATCGAGCAGGAGCAGGACAGAGAACTGTATCAGTTAAAGCAAAAGGAGGCTGGGAAGGCAGTCAGAACAGCAAAGGCCCAAACTGAGGAAAAGATAGCCAACTCAGTTAAGAAGGGATAAAACCTTTTATAGGTACATCAGGAGCAAAGGAAGACCAAGGGAGGGATAGTGAGGCTAATAAAGGGGAGGGAGGGTGGGCAGAGGAGACTGTGAAAAGGCAGAGATACTAAAAATATTTTGCTCAGTATTTACAAAGGAAGAGGGGAGTACATAAAACAAACAGTAGTAACACTCTGGATACAGAAGTTGATACCAGCCCATTTACAGAAGAAAGGGTTCTGAAAGAACTCTTAAAACTGAAGCGGACAAAGCAATGGGGCCTGATGGGATTCATCCCAGAATTCTAAAAGAATTAAGGGTAGAACTAGTGACATCACTGACTACCCTCTTAACAAATCATGGGAGGATGGGTGGTACCGGGGACTGGAGGAGGGCAGATGTGATTCCCTTCACAAAGTGGGAGCAAGGCAGATGCAGGAAACTATAGACCTGTTAGTTTTACCTCAGTGATAGGGAAAATGATGGAATCACTTCTAAAGGAAAGAATTGTCGAGTATCTAGAGGCCAGAGGGCACAGTACCCTAGGCAGCATGGATTCACAGCGGAAGGTCATGCCAGATGAATCTGATAGATTTCTTTGACTGGTTGACCAAAGTAGTAGATCAGGAGGGCTGTGGACATGGCCTACCTAGACTTTAGCAAGGCATTTGACACAGTCCCACACAAAGATTAATATATAAGTTAGCCAGCCTGGGAGTGGGTCCCAAGATGACAGCCTGGGTAAAGAATTGGCTGGAGAATAGGACACAGAGAGTAATAGTAAATGGAGTCCACTCCAGAAGAAAGGAGGGTTACTAGCGAGAACCGCGGGGTTCAGTATTAGGACCAGTCCTCTTCAATGTCTTTATAAGCGACATTGCAGAAGGACTGGCAGGAAAAGTATGTCTCTTTGCAGATGACACTAAGATCTGCAACAGAGTTGATGCACAGGGTGGGGTGGAAAGGATGAGAAGGGACTTGGCAAGGTTAGAGGAATGGTCAAATGTATGGCAGCTTAGATTCAATGCTGAGAAGTGCAAGGTAATGCACCTGGGAAACAAAAACCCAGGGGAAGAGTACACAATGGGGGGTGAGATACTAACAACAACAAAAATGGAAAGGGACCTGGGGGTAGTCATATCAGATGACCTAAAGGTGGGCAAGCAATGTGAGAAGGCAGCAAGGAGGGCTGGGGGATACTGGGATGCATAGGGAGAGGCATCACCAGTAGAAAACAGGAAGTTATTATCCCTCTGTACAGACAGCTGGTGAGACCCCATCTGGAGTACTGTGTGCAGTTCTGAGACCCAATCTCCATAAAGACATAGACAGGATGGAAGCTGTCCAGAGGAGGCAACTAAAATGGTGCAGGGTCTGCACGGAGGACATATGAAGAGAGACTTGGGAGCTTAATATGTATAGCCTCGAGAAAGGAGGGAGAGGGGGACATGATAGAATCTTTCAAGTACCTCAGGGAATCAACAAAGTCCAAGAGGGTAGCATCTTTCAAAAAGAGGTGTGCAAGAACAAGAGGCACAATTTGAAGATGAGGGGCTGCCAGAGGTAATTTAAGGAAGCATTTTTCACAAAGAGGGCTGTGGATGGCTGAAATGGCCTTCCGAGGAGGTTGTGGAATCAAAATCAGTGGTGGAATTCAAGCATGCATGGGATAGTCATAAGGCAATTCTGTGGGGTGGAGTAGGAAGAAGTAGGCTGCTGGTTAACTAGGATCTGCAGCTTATCCAGTAGGTAGTGAAATGGGCAGACTGGGTGGGCCAGCGGTCCTTATCTGCTGTCAAATTCTATGTTTCTATGTTTCTATGTTTCTATGGGATCATCCAGTTAGGGTCCTGTCTGGATCTAAGTCTGCAGTTGCTATGAAGTGTGCAGAGGCTACTGGCTAAGTGCCACACCACTCAGGAGAGGGAAGCATCCGTTTAGGGCCTGTGGAACACCCTGTCAGGGTCCTTCTTTAAATGAAAAATCAGTCACTGAGTGTGAAACTAAACAGCCTTTAATAAGAGAGGTCCTAGAGGGCTGTGGTGTATCATCACAGAGAAAAGAAAAGGTGCAAGAATTCAAATGCTGTCTGGAGAGCAGCAGAGGGTTTCAGCACTGTAGCGGGCATACCTTGGTTGCAACTGTTGGTTCCTGCAGTGGGATTGCTTGGATTAGCCCAGTCATGGGCAGTAAGTCAGCAGGAGCCTTCACAGAGAGGGGAATCTGCCAAGAGACTGGTATATATGATGGGGTGGCTGTGCTGGTGGGTACCAATACCCACATGTTTGGATCATTGTCCCAGCTTTACCAGGACAAGAAGGAGTTGCCAATCCACTTAGTAATCAAAGAGGTGTACAGGAAGCAGGGGCAGCCCCCAGCAGAAGAGCCAGATGAGTTAGTGGGTATAGTCTGCAGGCAGGATGCAGAAGAAATAGTGCTGCCACCCAATGCAGAGTGTTTTATCAGTGGAGTTGTATGGCTGAAGGAGGAGGTGGCAAACCAGACCTCAATGCTGGATGCACCAGAGGAACTGGTCTGCCAGCCAGCCTGCTCATAAAATCCAGTGTCTTACTGGCACAGGCACATGCTTACGTCAGGAGATTCATGGTGCGTGTAAAGAATGTGATGGACAAGGAAGTGGTCATCAGGAAGGGCTGAACTTTATCTCATGTCCACTGTGCTAACTCAGCAGTATAGCCAGCAGCTCCAGGAAGGGGTGTCCCACTTGGCATTGACCCCAGTCTAATTGATCTAAGTGTTTCCCCCATCCCTGAAGAGTGGAAGACCCATGTTCAACAAAAGCTGTCAACCACAACCAAAGTGTTTCCCTACATGAATGGGATGTCAGGTGTGTGACAGGGAAAAACATCACATAAGGCTTACAGATCAATGCCCTTTAGAGAGTGATCCACATGGCTCACCCCAGCTAATATATAAGGTGTGAGGTGGCACCATCAAGAAATGCTGGCTTCTGGCATAGTCCAGGAGTCTAGAAGCCCATATGCCTTACCCATAGTAGTAGTAAGGAAGAAAAGTGGGGCCATTAGGATGTGCGTGGATTACTGCACTCAGAATAAACAAACTGCTCCCAACCAGTATACGATGCTGTAGATTCAAGATGCCTTGGATTGCTTGAACATCAGCTAGTGGTTTTCAGTTTTGTACTTGAGAAGTGAATACTGTCAAATTTATATGCCTCCCCAGTACTGGGAGGAGACTGCTTTTATTTGCCCACTGGGGTTTTATGAGTATATGAGGATGCCCCAGGGCATTTCAGGCACCCCTACTATGCTCCATCACCTCATGGAGAAGGCCAATGGGGACACAATCTGCTGGAGTGCTTAAAGTATCTTGACAATAGAATTGTATTTGGCAAGACTCTAGAGAAACACAGAGCCAAGCTGTTAAAAATATTCAATTGTCTGGAGGAATTTGGCCTAAAACCCTCGATCAATAAGTGCCAGTTCTTCAAGGCTTCTGATAAATATGTCAGGTACATCTAAATTAAAGCAACACATTCAACTACTAGTTAACAACATACACAAAAAACTAGGAGCATTATACTGGGAAAAACAGTATCTGAATAGAGATCTTCAACTAAAATTAATTAACAATGCAGTTTTGTTTTTATGGAGTCATAGTTTCTTACAGTACATATGAGCTCAATAGGCTGAATGCCCTTTAAAGAACTTGCCACCTTATTATGGGTGGTATACATATTTTGTCTCCCACATATAAGTCTCTCTAACCTTAAAAATATCCAGAGTTGGACTTGACACTACCTGTGCTGGCAGACTATTCCATACTCCCACAATCCTCTGTGTGAAGAAGTTACTTCTTCTAGATATCAATCCCCCTGTAATTTTGTGTCCATTATTTCTAGTTTAAGCTTTGACATTGCTCAGTGTCAGACCTATAGTAGCCCTTAGGTAGTCATCTTTTAATGCCTTATATGTAAGGCATAGATCCCCATGGATATGTCTGTAACCTGCTGAGTATAGCTTTACATTTCTAAGTCTTTCACTGTAGTCAATCATTTCCAGATGTTTTATCTTTCTAGTGTATTTTGTCTGGACACCTTCTATCAGTTTACAGCCTCCTATGGTATGAGGTTTATTAAACTGGGAGCAATGCTCCAGATATGGATGCACCAAGCTAGAATACAATGGCATTAATACCTCCTCCTCTGCTTTTATGTTAGCCAGTGTGGATCCAATTATCTTATGACACTTCTTAACCATTAAATAGTGTTCTTCTCAAGTTGAGCTCCTTTGTTACTATTGTGCCATGGTCTTTCTCTTCACAGACTGACTGCAGTATAGTAGATCCAAGGTTGAAACTATAAATTGGGTTGTTCTTTTCGAGATGAATGACTTTACATTTATCTAAGTTAAATTACGCATGCATAACTTTTCCCCAGTCTATAAATATATCCACTGTTTTGTATATTTTATTGTCATTTATAGATGTTACAAGCCCCCAATCTTGCAGTCATCTGTGTATTTGGCTAACCATACCCTATACCGGAACTGGCATTGTTCTACTAAAATATTAAAGAATGTTCGTCCCAGAACTGATCCTTGAGGGACACCACTTGTCACACTACCCCACATGAAGTAGTTTCCCTTAACTGCAACCTTTTAGTATCTGTCATTTAACCAGGAGCTGATCCGGCTTACAATATTGGGGGACGGTTTTATCCTCTACGAACATATGAAATTGGCAGCAGATACATGCCATATGGTCTATCTAGTCTGCTCGAGTGTGCAGCACTTCGGCCCATTAGACTGCAGCTTCCCCCCTGCCATTAATGTTTCCCTCCCCCAACTGCCCCCCTGATATGTACTTCCCCTTGAATTTGTCCCACCCCCTCTTGAAGCACCCCACAGTCTGCACTGATATGAGTTGCTCAGGCAGTTCATTTCATCCTGTTGCCACTCTTTCAGTAAAGTTGTGCCTCCTCCTTTCCCTTCTGAATCTGCCCCCCTTTAACTTCAGGGAGTGCCCTCTGGTATCTCTTCCATTCTGGAGAGTGAACCCACCCTGGAAGCCTACTCTGTTCATCTCCTTCAGGTACTTGAAGGTCTTGATTATGTCCCCTCTCTCTCTTCTATCCTCCAGGGTATACATGTTGAGCTCTTATAGCCTTTCCTTATAAGTTCTATCCCCAACCCCTGGATCATCTTTGTTGCTCTTTGCTGTACTGCCTCCAGTAGTTTGATATCCCTTTTCAAGTACGCTCACCAGAGCTGCATGCAGTACTTAAAGTGTGGCCTCACCAGGGACCTGTACAGGGGCAATATGACTTTGGTACATCTGGATGTAATCTCCCTTGCAATGCACCCTAGCATCTTTTTAGGCTTAGCCACTGCCTTTCTACACTGGGTCGAGTGGTTTAATTCCATGGTCACCAGCTCCCCCAGATTCTTCTCCTCGATGGATGTGGACAGTTTGATACCATCCATCCAGTAGCTGTATCTTGGGTTTTTGGCTCCGAAATGCATCACCTTGCACTTCTTGGCATTGAACCCAAGCTGCCAGGTATGTGACCACTCCTCGAGTCTCGTCAAGTCCTCCTGCAATAATTTGCCACCCTCCCCCCATCTACCTCAGCACAGATCTTGGTGTCATCGGCAAAGAAGCTGATCTTGTTCTTGATCCCAATAGCTATGTCTGCAATTGAAATATATAACAGGACTGGTCCCAGTACTGATCCCCGTGGGACACCACTTGTCATTGCCCTGGGATCTGATGCTTCTCCCCCCACAACTACGCTCTGTTGCTTGTCCCTCAGCCAGTTTCTTACCCATCGGGCTAGCTTCTACCCTATACCAAGACTCCTCAACTTTCAGGTCAGCCTTCTATGTGGTATTGAATCGAAGGCCTTGCTGAAATCCAGGTAGACTACATCTACCGCATGGCCCTCATCAAGTGCCCTTGTGACCCAGTCAAAAAAATCAACCAAGTTTGTCTGACAGGATCTGCCAGGATATGTAGTTCTTTTATTAATATATGATGTGATACCGTGTCAAAAGCTTTTGAAAAATCGAGATATATTATGTCACTGGGAATGCCTTTGTCTAGTGCCTGACTTATGTGCTCAAAGAAATGAAATTGATTTGTCAGGCATGATCTTCCAGAAACAAAACCATGCAGGCTATGATCCATTAAACCCATATTATTCAAGTGTTCATTTACTAGCCTTTGCAGTAATTTCGCCATGATTTTACTGATTACAGAAGTTAGGCTAATGGGTCTATAATTCCTAGATTCATCTCTTTTACAACCTTTATGAATCACAGTAACAGTTGCTACCCACCAGTCTTTCACAGTTCTACCATCCTGGATAGATTTATTATAAAGGTAAGTGAGTGGTGTGGTGATTTCTGAGGCCAATACTTGAAGTAGTTTAGGGAATATACCATCTGGTCCTGGGGAACTGTTAGCTTTGAGTGAATAGATAATAGTGTTAACTTCAGTACTACTAATGCTTAATGAACAGTTATTAGTCAAATCAATGAAATCAATCTGAGGGACTTTTTGTTCACAGACACTGAGGAAGTACCTATTTATTTACTTATTTATTAAATTTTGGTGACCGGGTAGGCCCACTGAGCCCCGAAGGTCCTTTTTTCAGGGGCGACCCGGATGTTAAATGTTTCTGCTATTTCTTCCTCACCAGTTATTATTTCTTCTTCAGTTTTGAGGGGCCTATAGTATGTTGTTTGCCCTTCAATGTACCGATATAATTGTAGAATTGTTTTTGTTATCTTTAACCTTTGTCACTAACTTTAATTCCAGATTTTTCTTGGCCCTTTTTATCATGCCTTTTGTTTTTTTATTATCCAATTTAAGTTTGTTTAGTAGTACAGGAGTGTTTACTGTCTTATATAATTGAAATATTTCTTTTTCTTTTTCTGAATCTGTTTCTTGACTTTCTTATTCCACCATGGGGGAATGCATCTATTTTTATTATATTTAAACCATATGAGAACATATTCATCTATACAATCCACAAGCTGTTGTTTAATTGACTTCCAAATGTGTTCTAAATTTTTATCAGCAAGAGTTTTCTTCCAATTCCATTTTCCTAATTGCATCCTCATTTTCTGGTAGTCGGCTTTGTGGAAATCTCTTACCACTGTGCTTCCTTTTGTATATTCAATTTTCTTTTTATAATGAACAGTTACCATATTGTAGTCTGAATCACCGAGTGGTGGAAGTAATTTAATATTATGATATGTCTCTTCACAATTTGTTAAGAATAAGTCAAGTGTATTTTTTCCCCTGGTTGATAAGTGAACCAATTGCTCAATATTTAATTGAATAAATAAGTCAATGAACTTATTTTCCAATGCAACCTTTCTATTCAAGGTGGCCCAATCAATATTAGGAAGGTTAAAATCCCCCATAAGCTCATAGTCACCTGTAATGTTCCTTGTTTTGAGTGTTCTTAATAGATTATTATTCTGTTCAGTTGTCAAATTAGGTGGTCGGTAAACCAAGCCCACAGTCAAATTATTGTTGTTTTTTTTTTGTTTTATAATTTTATTTTTTAAAATTATCTCATATCATTTTACAGACAGTTTTACCATATTTAGGACATACCATAAGCATTGATACAGATCAAAGAGAGAGAACTAGACTCCCTCATTAATTAAAGGAAGATTCCCAAATATTTTGATACCACATAGGGGGGTAATCAAGCATTTCACTTACAAATAGATTAACATATTAGAGCTGTCTAAATGAGCCCATGAGCAGTGTGGCTACTTCGCTCTATAAAGAATTAAATTAAAGTCCAGCCAAACAGGCATCCCTATTCAGGGACTATTATTGTCACACTGTGAACCTAAAAGTCCAAATACAGCTAAATAATACAGGCAGCACCCCCCTCAGCCTCCTCTAATCAAACTACTACCCCCCTTAAAAAAAGGAAACAGGTGGGTGAAAGAGGCATTGTTGCCTACAGCATCGATTATGCTGTGTAGAGTACAAAGGCTATATAAAGTAAAAGAAAAGGACGCTTGTCCCCATCCAATATAGTTGTTATAAGGGCTAACATAAGCCTTGCATTTCTGGCTGTCACTTCCGAGTTTGAACTGGGGAACCGTTGAGAGAATTGTCTATTGGAGCGCAAATAAATTGTCATTAAAAAATAAAATCAGAGTCTGGCCTGTCTATGCACTCTTCAAGTGTCCTCATGGTCTTCTGACTTGCTGGACTCCTCGTCACGATCTCTCCGTCGCTTCCGACTGGATTCAGCAAAACGTGCGGCCCACTTGCCAGCCTCAGTAGGATCTGAAAAAACCCATATTTTCCCTCTGTGTACTATTCTCAACCGAGCAGGGAACACCAGTGAGTGGGTAATGTTCGCTTGCTTGAGCCGTTTTCTGATCCCATCGAACCTTTTCCATCTAAGGCGGGTAGCATAGCTAATATCTGGGAATAGGTAGATCGTTCGGTCATCTTGTAGGATGAGGTCCTGCTTGGCGGGCATATCGAGGATTTGGTCTCTTGTGCCCATTCCATCCGTTACAATTAAGAGAACTGAGGGTTTCTGTGTCTTCTCGGTACCCTCGAGGGTGATTGTAGACTTTCTGTATGCCAAATGAGGTGTTGTGAGCTTCTGAGGTTAGTTTTTCAACAGCCATTCCTTATAAACATTAAGGGTGATCCCCTCGATTCCCTCTGGCAAGCCTAAAACTCGAATGTCTGAGGAGGCGGGTCTGATTTCGAGATTCTCAAGCCTGGCCCTCAAGTCGTATTTTCCTTCACCAGCAGTGATGTTGCCGCCGGCGCTGCCTCCGTTTGCTTCTTGATGTCCTGTGTTTCGATCCGCATATCTTCCATGGCCGATTCGATAGCTGTAACTCTCGGTCCGAAAGAGTCTATCTTATTGTTCAGGTCAGCCATAGATGAAATCAACCTGTTCAATTTGAGGCCTAAAGAAGCCATGGTTTCTTCGGGGTCCTGCAGTGGTGCGGCCTGCGTCTCAGTTAGATTCCTCATGTGTTGTGATGTAGCGGGTGTTTTAACGCCTGAGCCTCCACCTCTGTCCTTATGAGGATTGCCCATTTTATGTTTAGAGGGATCCTCTTTCGAATGGTATCGTTATTTAGGGTCAATTCCCAACGGTTAAGGGTTTTTTTGATGATAAATATGAATCAAAGCAGGAGCTATTGTTAGATGCTGCCGTTCTGCTCAGGCTCCACAGCGCCCCCCAAATTATTGTTGTTTAACATTAATTTAACATAGATGCCATCACTCTCATGTTCCCTGTTATTAGAAATCTCAAAGGCCTTGACATCTTCCCTTATCTATAGGGCTACTCCACCTCCCTTCCGATCTGTCCTGTTTTTATAAAACCTGTTGTAGCCATTAATTTCCATGTTCCAATCATTTTGTGTGGACCAAGTCTCAGTTATTGCACAAATTAGTATAGTATTATCCATAAGTATATATTGTAACTCTTCTATTTTGGAGTGCAGACTTCAAGCATTCAATAATCGTATAACCAAAATATGATCCTGCTCAACACTATTATTATTCATATTATATGTGATTTTATTTTGTCCATCTGATGGTATTATTATGTTTTTTATAGTTTTATGTTTCTTTTAAGAGAGACGTTTACACAACACCTCTTCTCCCCAGTCCTTTAATTTAAAGTTTTAGATATAATTGTTTCTAAGTGTTCCACAGCACCTTATTGCCCCTTCTACTTAGGTGTAGACCATCATAAGAGTACAGATTTAATACCCCATAAAATTCTTCCCAATGTGTGATACATTTTATACTCTGGGTCATACATCATTTACATAGCCAGTTATTTATGTCTCTGATTTTTATTTGACGTTGTCTTGACACTGTAAGTATAGGGAGAATTTCTGAAACAACTACCTCACAGTCCTTTTCAATACATTTATTTGTAATTGCTATGAAGTCCTGTTTGTTTGTATTGTTGCATGCCATTAATCATTGGATCCTCCATGTATAACCAGAGGATTGGTGCCAGTACCTTTCAATACATAATCTGACATCTCAGAAGTATCACTTAGTATGGTGCCACTGAAACTTGAGACAGTTCTTGTTGATGTTGACTATCAGGGTTACAAATTATTCAATCTAATTTTTTTTATGATTGAATCTCCTAAGACTGCTACTTCCTTATTAGTCTGTGACTCCTCAATCTGCATAAGTGCAGTTTCCCAATTGCCCTCTTCATTGAGCTCTATTAAAGGCTCACCAGTAAATATTATATTCTCTTCATTATGTGAATTAATGTTAGTAAGTTGTTTCTTATGTTTGTTTGGCCCCACTGATAGTGGTTCTTCTGGTTCATAACTTACTGCAGAAACAAAGAATGCACCCATCACATGGACTGAAAAACACCAAAATCACTGTTAAAGTTTATTGAGTACATGCAGAGGCACACCACCCCAAAAAAGGTTGGTAAGGCTTGCTGACAAAACTTACGTTTCACCCAACAAACTGCTGGGCTTCCTCAGGGTAGTTCCATTACCTTCTTTTGTTCACATTTATATATCCACACCACGTGCAAATCTAGCAATTGACCAATAATCTCATTAAACAATTTGTAACATTGCTTCACCATAAAAAAGTCAATACTCTATTCAATTTAGAGCTTCAGCTAAAACCAGAAGACACAAGTGATCCTGTTAATCAATTTTCATCAGCATCACGTTATTGATAGATTATATCAAAACTACATTTTAAACTTTAATTCTGCAAGCTGAAAACAATATATATAAGACACAATGAACATAAAAAACTGCTATGCATAAAAATATTCATAAATAGATGGTACAAAACAGGATCTAACTGAAAGATACACACATATTGACGCTAGCCATGTGCACTCAGGATTATAAACTGACTCCAGCCGTGTGCACTCAGGAGTATAAAATGAGTGCACTGCAAGGAGAAGGAGCACACCAATCTGAAAATAAACAGTTATGTCCCTATAACATGCATTTACTGAAACGAAATACAGAACAGCCTCCCAAACTGGAAATAATTTTACCAGAAAACATATTCCTATAGGCCAAAGGAATTTTTAGCAGCAAAATTTATTAAAAGCTGCCAAATCAATACTATCATTAAGACCATTGTATTTTCTGGAACCCAGTTCACAAATCCAAAAACTTTCCCTCTGCCAGATGTATTTCTTAAAATCACTTCCCCTGGGACCAAGCTGAACTAATTCTAGATCAAAGAAATAGAATGAATATTCAGCTTGGGGGTAGAGTGAGATGTTTTACAATGGCATAATTTGTATCCATTCTTTGTACCACCAGTATATGTACACCCACCCTAATCCTGAACTGCCTAATGGTGCATCCGACATAGTATGAGCCACATCTGCACTGCAGCAAGTACACCACCCCACAACTATTGCAGGAGATAAAATCTCTGGTGATAATCTCCCTGTTTGTAATGGGGTGCCTAAAAGACCTGCAGGTCTTAATGTAGTTGCAATATGAGCATCTGCCACACCTATGTGTGCCAATAGGAGGGGGAGCAAGAGTGATCTGTTTCATAGGTGCCAATTTAGAAACTTGGTTACAAACTACCAAATCTTTGATATTTTTGGCTCATCTAAAAACCATTTGGGGCCCAGAATCTACCATTTGAGCCAATCTGGGTTCCATTTCCAAAAGGGATCAATTTTTTAAAATAATTTCTCTAACCTCATTAGCTCTAGCAGAAAAAGTAGTGACAAAGGGGCAATTTACCTCCCTTGTGACTCTTTCTTTTTTATCTGAGAGGGACTCCTCTCTATTCATTTCATTTGTTTTATTTATTGCTGTAGCTAAACTAGCTGTACTATGTCAGCTATAGCCTCTAACCATAAATCTCTTTATTTGCAAAGCTCTTTTCTTTTCAAACTGTTCTTTATTTGTGCAATTTCATAAGGTCCTAATTAGTTGGCTCTTTGGGATGTTAAACTTCATACATAAGGGATGACAGCTGTTATACCTTAAAAGGCTGTTCCTTTTAGTGACTTTTTGAAAGAGAGTGGTGCACACATCTCCATTCTCATTTTTGTATATATGTAGGTCCAAAAAGTTAATACTACTGCTGCTGACAGTCCACTTAAACCAAAGGCAAGTGCTGGTACTTTCAAGCCACTCCACAAAGGCTGTAAACTGAGATTCACTACCTTTCCATATAACTATGATGTCATCAATAAAGCGACGACACAAATCCAACTTAGAAAAAAATGAATTTGTGGTGGCACTGTACAGACAATGACATTCCCAACTGCCAGCATATAGGTTGGCATAACTTGGGGCCATAGTGGCACTCATGTCCATTCCACGGACCTGTAAATATAACTGGTCCTGGAAAAAAAATACATTTTTAGTTAATACAATTTGAGCTGATTCAACTAAAAAGGAGGTAGGAGTAAAAACCAATTCCTCCCCTGAGAGTGTATTAAGGAAGTGTGCCACAGTCTCCAGACCTTCCTGATGGGGAATGACTGTATATAATGAAGTGACATCAATGGTTGCAAAAAAACATTCTGAATCCATATATAAATTCTCCATGATGTTAATCACGTCAACAGAATCCTTAATATAGGACTTGAGCTGTGTTACAATTGGTTGCAAAATGCCATCTAAATACACCAAAAGGGGTTCTGTCAACCAACCATAACCAGAAATGATTGGTCGACTGGGTGTCGGATCCAACCCCTTATGGATCTTGGGCAGAGTATAAATAATAGGTATAACTGGATAGTTGACCATCAAAGTATTTATATTCCACATCAGAAATAAACCCCTTGATAAAGGCCTTATTCAAAATTTCATCCCCTTCTGTCTTGAAACTATCATCCTAGGGGACCTTAATTTCGACTGGTTATCAAAGACTGCTACACCCTTAAACACTTTCTGCGAGTCCCGTGGGTTGGTACAACTAATTCATGAACCCACATGTCCAAACAAAAAGAACATGAGCAACAGCACACTGCTAGATGTTATTTTAGTTGATAAGCCTCCTCTCTTCTCACATGCTGGAACCTACTTTGCTGATGTCAGTGACCATTGCTTCATTGCTGCAGTCAGATCACTGCATCATACAGGATCTACAGCTAAATTTCTTAGAAAAAGGTCCCATCATAACTTTGATGTGGCTGCTTATGTCTATGAGTTGGAACACTCGCCAAGTTGGCAAGACTTCTACTTAGCTAACACAGCTAACTCGGCATATGATATTTTCCATGATATACTTGTTGGGGCCCTAAATATGTATGCACCTATGGTAAAAATTTGTGTAAAAAAAACACAACATAGAAACATAGAATTTGATGGCAGATAAGGACCGTTTGGCCCACCTAGTCTGCCCATATTCATACCTAACAGATAAGCTGCATTTCCTAGTTAACCAACAGCTTACTTCCTCCTACCCCCCACTAGGACTGCCTTATGTCTGTCCCATGCATTCTTGAATTCCCCCACTGTTCTTGACTCCACGACCTCCTCAGGGAGGCTGTTCAATGCATCCACAACCCTCTCTGTGAAAAAATACTTCCTTACATTACCTCTGAGCCGCCCCTCTATCTTCAAATTATGCCCCTTGTTCTTGCACACCTCTTTTTCTGAAAGATGCTACCCTCTTGAACTTTGTTGATTCCCTTGAGGTACTTGAGTTTCTATCATGTACCCTCTCTCCCTTCTTTCTTCAAGGGATACATGTTAAGCTCCTTTAGTCTTTCTTCATATATCTTCCGGTGCAGACCCTGCACCATTTTGGTTGCCCTCCTCGGACAGCCCCACTCTGTCTATGTCTTTATGAGATGGGGTCTCCAGAACTGCACACAGTACTCAGATGGGGTCTCACCAACTGTCTGTACAGAGGGATAACAACTTCCTGTTTTCTACTATTGATGCCTCTCCCTATGCATCCCAGTATCCCCCAGCCTTCCTTACTGCCTTCTCACATTGCTTGCCCACCTTAAGGTCATCTGATAAAATTACCCCCAGGTCCCTTTCCATTTTTACTGTTGTCAGTATCTCACCCCCCATTGGGTACTCTTCCCCTGGGCTTTTGTTTCCCAGGTGCACTACCTTGCACTTCTTTGCTTGAATCTAAGCTACCCTGTTGTCCAGCCAATTTTTTATCAGGCTACCACCTTGGGACCACTCCAAGGCTGGCTAACTTGTATATTAATCTTCTGTGTGGGACTGTATCAAATACCTTGCTATAATCTAGGTAGGCCATGTCCACATCCCCTCCCTGGTCTACTACGTTGTTCACCCAGTCAAAGAAATCTATTAGATTCGTCTGACACAACCTTCCCATCGAGAATCCATGCTGTCTTGGGTCCTGTGCCCCACTGGCTTCTAGGTACTCAACAATTCTTTCCTTCAGAAGTGATTCCATCATTTTCCCTACCACCAAGGTCAAACTAACTGGTCTGTAGTTTCCTGCCTCTGTCCTGCTCCCACTTTTGTGAAGAGGAATCACATCCACCCTCCTCCAGTCCTCAAGTACCACCCCATCCTCCCATGATTTGTGAAAGAGAGTACTCAGCGGTGTCACTAGTTCAACCCTTAGTTCTTTCAGAATTCTTGGGTGAATTCCATCAGGCCCCATTGCTTTGTCCACCTTCAATTTTATTAGTTCTTTCAGAATCCTTTCTTCGGTAAATGGACTGGTGTTGACCCCCGTCTTCAGAGTGTTTCTCTTGTTTGGTTTAGGTACCTCCCCTTCCTCTTCCTTTGTGAATACTGATCAAAAATATTCATTCAGTATTCCTGCTTTTTGACTGTCACTCTCTGCCCACATTCCCTCCCCTTTATTAAGCCTCAGTATCCCTCCTTTGGTCTTTCTTCGCTCCCTAATGTACCTATAAAAGGTTGTATCCCCCTTCTTAACCAAGTTGGCTATCCTTTCCTTAGTTTGGGCTTTTGCCATGCTGACTGCCTTCCCTGCCTCTTTCTGCTTTAACTGATAACGTTCTCTGTCCTGCTCCTTCTGTGTTTTCTTATATTTCCTGAAGGCTATCCTGTTCTCCGTAACCTTCCCTGCCACATAGAAACATAGAAACATAGAATTTGACAGCAGATAAGGACCACTTGGCCCACCCAGTCTGCCCATTTCCCTACCTAATGGATGAGCTGCAGATCCTAGTTAACCAGCAGCCTACTTTTTCCTACTCCCAACCCCTAGAATTGCCTTATGACTGTCCATGCATGCCTTGAATTCCCACCACTGTTTTGACTCCACAACCTCCTCCGGAAGGATGTTCATGCATCCACAACCCTCTCTGTGAAAAATACTTCCTTACATTACCTCTGAGCTGTCCCCTCTATCTTTAATTGTGCCCCTTGTTCTTGCACCTCTTTTTCTGAAAGATGCTACCCTCTTGGACTTTGTTGATTCCTTGAGGTACTTGAAAGTTTCTATCATGTAACCGCACCCAGAGGGTTTGAGTAAATGGTACCTTGTCAGACTTGGGAAGGGTGACAAGCGGGGTTCCATCTTGGGGCCCATTCTCTTTAATGTTTTTATCAGTGATATGAAAATTTGTTCTTCAAATATACTTGTGAAATTTGCAGATGACACCAAATTAGGTGGCACTGTTAACAATGCTGAAAATATACAAACTCTACTAACAGACCTTGCATCTATTGAACATTGGGCCTCCAAAAATAAAATGCACTTCAATGTAAAAAAAATGTGCAGTCCTACACATGGGTAAAAACAACCCTAGACAGGCCTACACCCTAAATAATATAACTATTAGAGTTTCTTCTCTAGAAAAAGATCTCAGGGTATTAGTAAATAATAAACTTTCCTCATCTTCTCATTGCAATAAAATGGCAAATCAAACCAATGCTCTCTTCGTAGAATAAACAGTACATTTGTTTCAAAGTCAGAACTGTGTATTGTTACTTTGTATAGATCTCATGTTAGACCCTACATGGATTATGGTTCATCTTTTTGGAGTCCTTATTTAGCATCAGACATTAATAGAATTGAACAAATTCAATGTAGGGCAACAAAACATATTTCATATTATGCCCATTTGGATTATGACACCAGATTACAGAAGACTGTCTTATATTCACTCAAATAGAGATGAACAAGAGGTGACCTTTTACAGTTATTTAAAGTTATGAAATCCCCTATTCTAATGGAACAATGTGGCTTAACATTATCCAACAGAAAAACTGTTGCTAAGATACATAATAAACAAATTGACATTAAAAAATGTAATACAAACAAAAGACAAAACTTTTTTACTATTAGAACTCCAATGTTATGGAACACATTACCACAGGATATTGTTGATTCTCCTACTATTATGATTTTCAAAAACAAAATAGATAAATGATTATTAGAATAGCACCATATACAATGATCCACACATGTAGAGTAAGGGAATTTCCCCGGTGTCCTGGCCAAATTTCCCTCATTCACTAAAAATACCACCAACAGCTTAATCTAGTTCAAGGTCAGTTGGCATTCATCTGTATCCCCCTCCCCCGGGTCGTGCCTGAAAATAGGCAGGATTTGTCTAGTGCACTTACCCGGTCAACAAAAGCTAAATAAATAAATAAATAAACATGTGGAGGACAATCTGGATGGGCTACAGCCTTCTTTTGTCCAACTAACCAAGTAACCCCCATCTTCCTCCTTTCCTCGAGGCTATACATATTAAGCTCCTTAAGTCTCTCTTCATATGTCTTCTGCTGCAGACCTTGCACCATTTTAGTTGCCAACCTCTGGACAGCTTCCATCCAGTCTATGTCCTTGCGGAGATTGGGTCTCCAGAACTGCACACAGTAGTCCAGATGGGGTCTCACCATCTGTCTGTACAGAGGGATAACAACTTCCTGTTTTCTATTGGTGATGCCTCTCCCTATGCATCCCAGTATACCACCAGCCCGCTTTACTGCCCTCTCACATTGCTTGCCCACCTTTAGGTCATCTGATATGACTACTCCCAGGTCCCTTTCCATTTTTGTTGTTGTTAGTATCTCACCCCCCATTGTGTACTCTTCCCCATGGTTTTTGTTTCCTAGGTGCATTACCTTGCACTGCTTAGCATTGAATCTAAGCTGCCATACATTTGACCATTCCTTTAACCTTGCCAAGTATCTTCTCATCCTTTCCACCCCACCTTGTGCATCAACTCTGTTGCAGATCCTAGTGTCATCTGCAAAGAGACCTCTTTTGAGAACCATAGTGTTTTTTCCTACGTTGTGTTTTGTTGATTTACTTTGCACAAAGGCTTGTTGCCTCTGTGATGGCTGTTTTGATCACTCCCCATTGTTCCTCCACCCCTCCTTCTTGCCTGTTTGCTAGTGCTTTTCTGAGGCACTCTCTCATTTTCCTAAAGTCAGCCCTCCTAAGGTCCAATACTCTTGCATTTGTATGGCTTGATTGTATGGCAGTGTTTATCGTGAACCACACTGTTTGGTGGTCGCTTGTTCCCAGATGGCTACCCAATTCTAAATCTGAGATTCTTTCTCTGTCCCCATTTAGGAGTACCAGGTCTAAGATTGCTCCCTCCTGAGTGGGTTCCAATACTAGCTGTCTGAGGCATGCCCCTTGTAGGGCATCAAGAATGACCCTGCTCTTGAATGTGCCTGCAGCAAAGGTGCTCCAGTTAACATCTGGCATATTCAGGTCCCCCATCAACAATATCTCCCCTTTTTCTGCCATTCTAAGGATGCCTTCTATCATTTCCTTGTCCATTCCTCCCCAGAGATGGGGGTCTGTATACAACCCTCATGCAGATTGTGGTGCCATTTTCTGTCTCCAGGGTGACCCAGAGTGCCTCATCTGCTCCCTGTTTACTCTTTAGTTCTGTTGCTTTTTTTTATTTAGTTGTTTAACCAGGTATAGCACACTAAGCTGGAAGCTTTTTTACAGGAGTGACCTGGGAGCACAAGGAAGTTAAGTGGCTTGCTCAGGGCCACACAGTATACAAGTGGAAGCTGTGGGATTCAAACCCAGGTCTGATCTGCTGGATGTCACCAGATTTGCAGCTCAGAGCCTTAGACCACTGCGCTATACTGCCTCCTGCTTTGATCCCTTCCATTCATAGAGAGCTACTCCTCCTCCTCTTCTTCCCTTCCTGTCCCTCCTATAGATTGTGTATCCTGGTATGTTGACATCCCAGTCGTGGTTCTCTGTGTACCATGTTTCTGTGACTGCCACAATATCCAGAATATCTTCTGGTTAAAAGCAGCCTACCTACTCCTAACAGTTCCTCCCTACCAGGTACCAAACCTTGCAACAGGACTCGCTGCTACACCTGCAAATTTGTTTCCAGTGTGACTAAAATTCTGGGCCCTACAGGTCTTTTTCACATCACTAAGGTGTCCTCATGCACCTCCACTAATGTTGTATAATGTATTCATTGCAGGAAGTATACAGCTATTTACATCAGAAAGACTGGTAGGCGCCTTGCTGACTGTTTCAGGGAACATTACAGAGCAGTCAGGAATGGTGACACTGCTAAACCCATTGTATCCCACTTTATCTCCAGGAACCACAGTGTTAATGACCTTTCTGTTTGTGTCCTTCAGCAGAGCATCTGGGTTTCTACCATAGAAAAAGCATGGAAACCAAGCTGATCATCTGCCTTGGCTCCCAGCAGCCCTCTGATTTAAATGATAGACTTATTTTCCACTAACATCTTTCAGCCACCCCTTATTTTCCCTAAAGTCTGTTTGTATCTGTACACATTTTGTTTCTTTTTCATTTACACCACGAGTCGCCATCTCTGTCTTCTTCCCCCACATTTGTCACCTTTCAGCCTTCTTACTAGACCCTGTTAATTAGTCCCCACCTGTGGACTTCTTTAGCTCTTTCACTCCTATTTTGCTTTTATCTTTCCCATCATCACTTTTTTGTTTCACAGATTCTCTCTTAATCCTGCCATTTATCATTTCTTCTCCCTGAGCCTCCCCTTTTTTCTTCCCCCACATATATACAGTATATCCCTCATTTTATCTCCCCTCTACACTAACTTTGTTTTTTCCTCTTTTAGATATTTCCTGAAGAAGATCCAAGGTCAAAACGTAGATTTTTATCTCTATTTTCTATTTTCAGCATGAATTTAATATAACCATTTTGTTTTGCTTTTAGACCACATGCTGACTCCATGCCTTGTTTTTGTTAATACTTATTGTTATGCTTAAATGTTTTTTGTCTTCCCTATTTATGTCAAAGACCTTTCTACTGCAATGTTATTTAATTTCTTGTTAAAATGTACTACATTTTCATGTAATTTTGATAGAGTGTATGGCAACTGAATGACTGTCTGCAGGACCTCCTTTGAAATGAACTTTGCTCAATGGAGTGTTTCCATTCCAAGATTTAAATAAAATATGTTAGTACTACTACATGGGGTCAGAAAAGGGCATTCAGATGGACCCCTGCAAAGTTGAGGCACTTACCACCTTGCCAAAACCTAAGAATCTGAAAGACCTTCTGTGGCTATTTAAATTCTGTTGGTACTAAAGGAGGTTTGTGAAGGATTACACCCAGGTGGTCAAACCCCTCCTGAACTTGCTACAGGCTTACCCCCCCATAAAACAAGAGTAAAAAAACAAACAACCTGGAGTCTCCACTGAGTCACTGCAATACTCCAAACCTTTCAAGACATTCGGCATCAGGTGGACTGAGGAATCTGGCTGGCATTTGAGGATATCATTTACTGCCTGACTCATGCCACAGTTTTTGCTTATGCAGATCCACAGAAGCCCAATTTTTTGCACACTGACATTAGTTTCAGTGGCCTGGGGGCTGTCTTACATCAAGAATACTCTGATAGATTGCATCCACTGGCCTACGCAAGTAGTAGTCTGAATCCTACAGAAAGAAACCAACCACTGCACAAGCTCAAATTCCTTGCTCTGAAATGGGCCATTGTGGATCAATTTCATGATTACTTATACGGGGCAAAAATAACAGCAAAACCTGATAACAACCTTCTAATGTACATACAGACTACAGCCTAGTTGGATGCAGCTGGCTGTCCGCCCTTCGCACATATGACTACTGCGTCAAGGTTTTATGTGAAAAGGGTAAGTCCCTTATTGCACCACTCACAAAGAGAGACACAGATTCTCCCATGCTAAAAAGGGAGACTTGGATTAAGAGAGACTGCTGCAAACAGTGATGGTCCTCTAAAACAACTGCTTCTTTAGGATTTTTTATGGAGGCTATGCACACCCCACCCCAAAATAAATATTCTCAACTCCAGGGAGGCTGACTTAGGCAAAAAAAGAAATTCCCATTGGAAGCAAAACATTTGCCCTCCCTGGGATCTGATCCCAGCACTATAGTCTATAGGGGTACTTGCTCAAGCCACTACACTACATGGCCAGCTCGGCATGGCTTGGCCAAACAAATTGTTGTATCCCCTTTCTCATGAGTGCAGAGCATATCCTTCAGCACAACACTCACTGTACCTATTCTGTGCTCTTTTTCCCTACTCTCTCTCTATATATGAGCGATATTATTGAGTGGCTCATATTGAGCCACTCAATAATACTCTCCCATATAGGCTGCTACCCTGTGTCAAGCATCACACTGAGCTAAACCATAGAGACACTGATGCCTTGTCCCCACACCCACCGACTCATCAGGAAGAGCTCTCCAGGTGGGTTAAGATACCTGAGTAAGTTGTAAAGGCACTGTGCAAAAAGTTTGACACCAAAGAGTCCCCATCTTCTGAGGCTGTCCCGTGCCTGGCAGACAGTTTGTGAGCCTCTGGAAGCTGTCTCCCAACAGCATACTGCCACTTAACTGCTCTGGACATGAGGCCCTTTCAACAGCTAGTCACTCAAGATCTGATACGAGAGCAGTGGTCCAGCCCTGTAATTTGAGAAATTGTTTAAGATTTACAGAGAAGGGGTAATCTGGCGTAATTAACACCAGAGCCCCCGATGCTCGACTGATGCTGCAAAAGTGGTCAAAGCTTAGCATAAGGAATGGTTTGTTGTACAGAATGGTACAAGATCAGCTGGGGGTGCCAAGAGTACAATTGGTGCTGCCTGACCAATTCCATCAAACTGTATTGAAGGCTCTCCATGATGACATGGGCCTCATGGGTAGTGAATGCGCACTAGACCTGATTTTTACTAGATTCTATTGTTCCAAAATTGGACAGAAAGTGCAGCAATATTGCAAGACGTGTCACTGATTCATCCAAAGGAAATCCCTTCCCCAACAGGCTGCCCTGCTAGTCAACATTGTCACAAATGACCCTATGGAGTTGGTGTGCATCATCTTCGATAGTTTTGAACCAGACTCCAGAAACATCTCATGCATAATAGTGGTCACAGATCATTTTACTCTGTATGCTCAAGCCTACCCCATCAAAGATCAGAAGGCATCTACTGTGGCCAAGGTGCTGGTCGAGAAGTTATTTGTGTATTATGGGGCCTACAGAGAGTCATCTCGATCAAGGCCATGATTTAAAAAGTAGACTAATAAAAGAACTATTGGCTCTGTGGGGAGTCAGAGAATCCCAAAAAATACCTTACTATCCCCAGTGTGACCCCCAGCTGGAAAGATTCAACTGGTCCCTGTTAGACATACTGGGTACCCTGAACCCCAGAGACAAGTGTACCTGGAGTCAGCAAGCTAGCACCCTGTTTCATGCGTATAACTGTACCAATAATAATAATATATAATAATAATAATAACTTTATTTTGCACAAGTGCCTTTCAAAACATCAAGGTGCTTTACAACAAGATACAATTAAATAAGATAAAAGAACAATAATAAAATCAGTAAACAATGATATAAGAACAGTATGATACCACAGGGTTCTCTCCATACAGCCTCATGTTTGGGAGGGAGGCCTTCCTGCTAGCTGACCTTACTTTGGGGTATCAGTAGATGGCCTTATATAGGGTGATTACCTACAGTATGTGCACATGGTGAAACAACAGCTGAATGACACCTATTGTCTAGCCTCAGAGATGGCCAACAAAAGGAACCAATCCAACAAGAGGAGATATGATAAGAAAGCCAGAGAACAAGACTTGATAGCAGGTGACAGGGTCCTACTGAAGGGTTTGGGCATTCCTGGAAAGCATAGGATAGTTGATTGCTGATGAAGCACACCATATATAGTATCAGAGAAGCTGAAGGAGTTGCCGGTATATAAGATTCAATCAGAAGGGGAAACTCAAGGATACAAAGTGTACTATAGGAATCATCTACTACCCATTGGAGACAAGATGGTAGGCTCAATTCCTGACACAGTAGATCTTCTTACACCTCCAACCACTGAAGCTGCTGCACTCAGATGACAAAGGAAAGAAAATGGTGACCTTGCAGGGGCTGGTCCTGCTCTAATAGAAGAAGTGTCTAAGGGGAAGAGTCAGTCGATGAGTCAGAAAGAGGCTTTGATTATCCACCTGCATGTTTCTATTCCACCCATGAACTGTCCAGATTGTTTCATGGCACACCTCTGACATTAGAGACTGTATCTGAGAAAGAGGGGGCCACTACTAGAGAGACTGATATCCTAGATGAGGATGAACCTGGGGAAGTGAACTCAGCTGTACCTGTGGAACAAGGTGCTGAACAGGAAGCTGATTTCATTACAGCCCTTGAAGGGACCGCCCTGAACTTGCACACTAGTCCAGCTGAGCCGACTGAGTGGTTGCAGAGCAGCTCCCCCCAGTCAATGCCTTTTGGAGAGCCTACTTTGAACTTGCATAGTGGTCTGACTGGGCTATCTGAGTTGTCATACGAAAGTACCACTGACTAGAGTGCTGAATGTGATATAGTAACAGAATACACTGCAACTGGAGAAGGAGAAACTGGCACAGGGGCAAGCAACATTGACTTCCTTCATGAACATGAGGTTACCACTAGGACTGAGAAGGAAGAACTCCCCAGTAGGTCAGGGAGGACTGTAAAACCCTTACTCAGGGGATGTGGCCCTGGCCTTAAACAAATATGGATGTCTGAACTCTGGGCTCTGCATGTACTCCTGTAATCTATAACCATCCACAGCCATCTATGCTAATATAGAATCCGACTTATGAAACTCAGCTAAGTACAAGCTGTTACATCAGTTATTTTGTGGTTCTTTTTTTCTACCCTTTTTATCTGGGCTGTTTTTTAACCAAAGTTCTTCCAGCCCTGCTACCACTAGGCCTCTCATCATGGCTGAATCTGCTAAACATCTTATTTATTTATTGAATTTTGTTGACCGGGTGAGCCCGCTGGGCCCCGGAGGTCCCTTTTTCAGTGGCGACCCGGAGGTACAATGTTACATACAGTGGTGTGAAAAAGTATTTGCCCCCTTCCTGATTTCCTCTATTATTGCATATTTGTCACACTGGATGTTTTCAGGTCTTTAGACAAAATGTAATATTAGATAAAGGGAACCTGAGTGAACAAATAACACTTGTTTTTTTTTTATTTCACTTATTTAATGAAAAAAGTTAACCAACACCAATTGGCACTGTGTGAAAAAGTAATTGCCCCTTACACTTAATAACTGGTTCATACATTTAGCTGCAATGACTGCAACCAAACACTTCCTATAATTCAATATCAGTCTTTCACATCGCTGTGGAGGAATTTTAACCCACTCTTCCTCGCAGAACTGCTTTAATTCAGTAACATTTGGTAGGTTTTCAAGCACGAACTGCTCGTTTCAGGTCCTGCCACAGCATCTCTATTGGGTTTAGTCTGGACTTTGACTAGGCCACTCCAAAACTTTAATTTTACTTCTTTTTCACCATTCTGATGTGGACTTGCTTTTGTGTTTTGGATCATTGTCTTGCTGCATGACCCAACTACGCTTCAGCTTCAGCTGACGGAAGGATGACTGGACATTCTCCTTAAGAATTTTCTGGTACAGAGCAGAATTCATGGTTCCTTTAATTATGGCAAGTCATCCAGGTCCTAAGCAGCAAAGCATCCCCACACCATCACACTACCACCACCATGTTTGACTGTTGGTATGGTGTTCTTACTGTGGAATGCTGTGTTTGCTTTACGCGAGACATTATGGGATCATGTTGTTCAAAAGTTCCACTTGGACTCATCTGTCCATAGAACATTTTCCCAAAAGGCTTGTGGATCATCCAGGTGCTTCTTGGCAAATGAGATACCAGCATTTAAGTTCTTCTTGGTTAGCAGTGGTTTCCGCCTTGCTACTCTCACATGAAGCCCATTTTTGCCCAGTCTCTTTCTGATTGTGGAGTCATGAACACTGACCTTAGCTGAGGCAAGAGAAGCCTGCAGTTCTTTGGATGTTGTTTAGGATCCTTTGAGACTTCTTGGATGATTTTACACTGCGCCCTTGGAGTAATTTTGGCAGGCCGCCCATCCTGGGAAGGTTCACTACTGTTCCAAGTGTTCTCCATTTGGAGATTATGGCTCTCACTGTGGTTTGATGGAGTCCCAGAGCCTTAGAAATAGCTTTGTAACCCTTTCCAGACTGATAGAGGGCAACAAAATGTTTTTCTGATCTTTCAGGAACTTCCTTTGATCATGGCATAATGTGCTTGTTGAATCTTTGTGCTGGCAATGTGACTCTGATGGTAAGGGCCAAAATAAGTGAGGTTTATATTGAGCAGGGCTGGCTGTAATCAAGCCTGGCTGTGTTCAATCAGCTGACTCTAATTATCCCTTTAATGGGTTGATTTAACTAGGGGCAATTACTTTTTCACACAGTGCCAGTTGGTGTTGGTTAACTTTTTTCATTAAATAAATGAAATAAGTAAAAAAAAAAGTGTTATTTGTCCACTCAGGTTCCCTTTATCTAATATTATATTTTGTCTAAAGACCTGAAAACATCCAGTGTGACAAATATGCAATAATAGAGAAAATCAGGAAGGGGGCAAATACTTTTTCACGCCACTGTACATGTAAACAGAACAGGACAAACTGAAACATGACATGATGTTAGACAGTTAAATATTCCATAGGGTTACAATCAGGTGGGAGGTGAGGGAACATACAGTCCATGGGACATCTAGATTAGATATCGCACCCCTGGAAAAGGTAGAAGCCATGTTTCAAAAATTAATAACTGATATGAATGATCTTAAAATAATCACTCAGCAGAACACGACAACACTACAAACTATTGACCTGCGTTTGGTGACTACTGAAAATAAAACTCAACAAAATGAAGTGCAGTGCAGGAATTACAAGCTACAGTAAGAGACCAAGACCGTACTATAAAGGAGCTTCAAGGTAAACTTGATGAGATTGAAAATAGCAGCTGTAGATACAATCAGCATTTTTTTTGCTTCCCTGAGAATGTAGAACTTAAAAATACCATCACTTTTCTTCTCCATGTCTTGCCTCAAATACCATATCTGCTGATGGGCCAAGGCCTAATCATCAAGCACTCACATTGCTCACATAGTCCCAAGCCTTCCCTGACCAAAGATCTAGGCCAGTTCTGGCTAAATTTCTAAATTTAGCACACATGGGACTCATTCTGCAAAAATCCAGAGGGATTGACATCCTAACCTGGCAAGATCATTGTATATTTATCTACAGAGATTTTTCTAAAGATGTTTCTGCAGAAAGAAAAGCATTTACCCCTGCCAGACATATGATGTATCAAATGGGTTTAAGATTATCCATGCGGTACCCTGAGATTATATGAGTTTTCCTTGGCAATGAATTTAAGGACTTTAATACCCCTGAGTCACTGATATTATTCCTAAACAGTGCTAAACTGCAAGACTGCCAAGACCTCGGGGCTAACACATCGCTCACGATTACAGCAAACTTAACAACTGAAATTTTCAAAGATGGTAGTAATACTAAAGTCTCTCTCTGCTTCCAAACATGCTGTAGTCAACCCCAATTCCTCTAATGAGCTGCCCAAAAGGCAATCCATTTGCCTCCAGGAAAAGACTTCTATGAGCACAGTCTTTAGTAGGAATCATTGCTGCAGCAACAATGTTGTACACAGTAGAGTTGCAAATAAGATTCTGTCAACTGATGTGATTTCACCTATTCCACTAAGAAACAAATACTCTCCAGTACAAGATGACCCAGCCATGTCACAAAACTCCACGTACCTGGAATATCTTCCTATGGAAGACTAGTCTTCCAAAGTAGCAGAAACTTACTGCATTTTGATCAATTCCTCCTGGGCAGATGTCGTGGCTAGCTCACCTCAGAAATCCTTTGAGCCCCCACCAAAAAAGTGCTGAGGTAAGGGGGAAAAATAAACTGGTCCTCAACACTGGGAAACACTTTCAAGTCTGAACTTCCACAGCTTCAGGTACTTGACTTAATTCTAACTGCACCGGTAATTCTTATATAATGTTGCCAAATCCCTCCTTGGTTTTAGCCATTAGAAGAGTAAGTTCTACGTTATTGGTTCTATTGTATCTTTAAAGAGGCACTGCTGCATATTCGCTATTTGAGCAGAGGTTGCATGGCACTCTCAATTAACCTCATTGCATGGTGGGCTGGTAATGTTTATAAAATGTATTTTAGGAACGTTTTTATAATTTTTGCAAATGTTTGTGCATTTTGTGTATCCTAAGCAATGCCTGAAGCTTTTTGAAGGTTATTTTCAGGCTTGCCACATGTACTTTTGAAAGCCTTTAGGTTTTACTTTCAATAACTCTATTGTGATACCTTGCATGTTGTTAATTAATTCTGTAATATTCCTCAGTAGGCTATATTTGAGTAACTAAGGCGCATTAACTTTTGTGTAGCATTACATATTATTATATTAGTATATCTTTTCTTAGTACTGTGCACCTGTTCTGCTTGAAGCCTATTTGTTAGACTTTGTTTTTGATGCATTCAATCAATAGCTTTAATTGTACAGAGTAAGTCTAAGCTGTGCTGCTCATTTTTAATTAAGCTTGGGTTGCCTTACTCCTCTGAACACCTATAGGCACTGTTTGAAGTTTTTCAGACGGTGTTTTTTGAATTTACAACAAATGTTTTCAGAGTTTTTCTTGAAAGTATTTTTGTATGAATTTTAATTGGAACATACCACTTAACTGCAGGGTAATATTTCTAGTCAACCCATATTCACCCCTGCATTCATGAATGTCATTGACTGAGCTGTTATAGTGCATATCTCATATATAAAACTTTATAACGGTACTATGCCAGGGGCTTTGATGCACCTAGTTGGTGCTCAAAACTTGAATATGGGTACTAGTATAGGAGCATGCTCATTCGCCTTTAAGTATGTGTTGCTTTTCTTTTTTTTTCTTTTCTTATAATAGCTTCAGCAGTTTCTAGTTGTCATCTTTCTTTGTAATACTCATGGTGGAGGATTGCTGGAGAGCACTTGGCTATCTCCCTAACACTCCATAGAGTATAGAGACTATATTGTGTCACAGTGCTGTAAGTGTTACAGTTTTTTGTTTTCTATTACTGTGTTTTGTAAGGAGTGATGGCTTAATTATATCCACACTCCTGAATGCTCTTTTTCAATCATTTCACATCATAATACCATTGTAATTTGCTGTGTTATTTGAGAGTAGTAGATTCTGTTATTTCTATGCTCTTTAAATCTTTTTTCCATGTCCCAACATGTAGGTGGGTTGGGCCAAAATTAACAAATTGTATCACAAATTGGCTGAGAGGGAAGCAGTATAGGGTGGTATTGGGAGGGGGGAACTCTTGTCATCGAGAGAGGTGACAAGCAGGGTACCACAGGGATCTGTACTGGGACTGGTGCTGTTTGGGGCATATATAGCCAATATTTCACATAGGATCAGGAGCAAGATCAGCCTGTTCACAGATGATATCAAAATGGGAGCAATGGTTGATGACAGTGAGGGGTAGAATGGGTTGCAGGAGGACCTGACTAAACTGCAGGAGTGGGCAGAAACATGGCAGCTGGGTTTCAATGCCAAGAAGTAAAAGGTGTTGCACTTTGGAGCAAAGAACCAGAGGAGGGACTATCACTTACATGGAATGCAGTTGGGAAATACCACAGAAGAAAAGGACCTAGGAGTAATCATAACAGGGGCATGAACAACTCAGCCCAGTGCAAGAAGGCGGCAGCATAGGCCAGCAAAATGCTGGGGTGTATAGCAAGGGGGTTTTCTTCCAGAAGGAGTGAGGTTATACTGCCCCTATGCAGATCAATGGTCAGGCCCCACCTAAAATAGGGCATGCAATTCTGGTGCCCATTCCTGAAATGGGACATGAGGTTATTGGAGGAGGTGCAACACAGGGCCATGAAGATGATACAGGGTTTGAGGGACTGGCCTTATGAGGACAGATTGATGGAGTTGAAAATGTACCTGCTGGAAGACAGGAGGGATGGGAGGGATATGATAGAGACCTTTAAGTATTTGAAAGGGATTAACAAGACTAACTCAGAAGATTCTTTCAGCTGAGGAGAGGGAGAGACACAAGAGGGCATGGCCTGATATTTGATGGGCGAAGGTTTAGGAGGGAGGTAAGGAGACACTTTTTCATAGAAAGAGTAGTGGACAAGTGGAATACCCTACCAGAAGATTTGACATCTTGTAAGACAATGAGCAGTTTCAAAAGGGGGTGGGACAGAGTTAGGAGAAAGGATACAGTGATGGGTTGGGGGGACGGTTGCAAGATGAAGTGTTAGCTGCACACTTGGGCAGACTTGATAGACCATGTGGCCTGCTTTTACTGGTGATTTTGTATGTTGGTATGTTCGTAAGAGCCTGGCCAGTTTTTGGCTGGTTCTGAATGTCATAGACACTGTCTTCTTGGTTTTGACCTTCAGATGTTTGGCATGGAGCAAGTGCAGTACATTATAGAAGTCATGCCATAGTGGACCTTCCTCAGTGAAAGCACAGCGACACAGGTGTAAATGACCATGTCATCTGCATGCATATTTTATACAAAGAGACACAAACAGAGGTACGGTCATTTAGGAACATTAAAAATATGGAAATGACCCAGAATGGAGCCTAGGCAGTCCATTGCTAGAATGGGGTGGGGAGGAGAGTGGACACCTTCCACCTGTACTTTCTGTTGTCAGCCTGTGAGGTATGATTGTAACCAATCAACAGCAGGAGCTGAGAGGCCAGCAGAGCTCAGCTAATCAGGTGGAGAGGGCGGGGTACAAAGTTAAAGCCTTTGGCCAGATCAATGAAGATACCTGCAGTAATATGCCCCTGATCCATACCAGAAAGGATAGTCAGCTACTTACAGCAAAGGGGAGATGATGGAGTGGTACTTCATAAAACCAGCCTGGAAGAGGGAGAGGAAATCTGAGGAGTGAAGATGTCAAAGTCAGCAAGACTGGAGTAGGCAATACTCTCTTGTAGTTTTGCAAGAAAGGGGAGGAGCAAGATCAGCTGGAAGTTGCCAGAGATGGAGAGGTCACCCCCTTTTTGCACAGGCTGAAATATTGGAGCCCTCCTGTCCTATGGGAGAACACTGAGTGAGAAGGAGAGGTTCAGGATTTAAGAGAGTGGAGAGGCAATGACCAGTGCTGAGATAAGTAAGAGTCTGGAGTCTGGCCCATCAGGTGTAGACTTAGAAGGATTTAGTGAGGAGCGGGCAAGAAGGACTTCATGTGAGGAAACAGGATAGAATTGGATGGCTACTGATGAGTGGGAAAAGGAAGATGCAGCAGGGGACAGTGGGGCAGAGTGATAATGAGAAGGAGGAGAGAGAAGTGCTCAGGTGGTGAAGTCATTAAAATGAGCAACAGCTGAGGGAAGGTCAGAGACCAGTGAGTCATCACCAAGAGAACAAGGGGAGTGGACTGTCCCTGGGGATTAATAACCTTACAGAATCTTTATGGGGAGCTATGGTTGGACTGGAAGTTAGATTTGAAGTTGAGAGCCTTGACAGTGTGGACAGCCTCTGTGCAGGAGTTTCTAACTGACATGTAGGATAAGAGGTCAGACAGAGAACAGGAGGATTCAAAGCAAGCCTATGCTTGATCCCAGGACTTGAACAAATCAATAAGGTGTAGCAATGGGTGAAAGTTTCAATTTCTGCCATCTCAGAAGTTCTGCAAAATTCTGAAGCTTTTGCAGAATTTTCACTTTTCCACCTGTGGCGAAATTCTTAAATTTTGCCAATTTACGGCAGGTTTTTGCCTTATACTGTATTTCCTGTTTTTTGTAAACTGCGGATATTTTGTTATGGAATGCAGAAATAAAGTGTCTTGCCAAGTATGTCACTGTATCATGTGATTATCTATGTTTTTTAAAGTGATTCTGCAGATTTTGTTTCCGTCAGCAATGTTTGCTCAGATTTCTTTTTTTAATGGGTGGTATTGCAAATGTTAAGGTCACGTACTGAATTTTAGCACTCATCCTGATGAGCGCCTTAACTGTGATGTCAGCGAGTTACCCATTCTGTGATTTTTAATTGCTGTTTTTATCGCCTTCCCTGGTTGTATTTCGCATTTTATTCTGATGAATTCTCTCAGACCCAAAAATTCCATTCTTGTTAATTCTGCGCTACTTGTGAAATCATGCAGTTTAGAACCAAAATTCTGTGAAAAGGTCCATTTACACAACATGAAGGTGTAATCACATGCATAGCAGCCCTGAAGTCATGTGAGGTGTAGAGGGAAGCATCATAATGTGGTATTTATAGTATAACTTCATACGTTCACTTATAAAGGGCAGAAAATAAAGTGCCTTCCCTGTCTTGTCACTTGTGTTGCTGTATCATGTAATTATCCATGTTTTTCAATGTAATTCTGCAGATTTTTTCTGCTAGCTATGTATGACTATATTTGTTTTTCTGCAAGTGCTATTGTAAATCTTAAGCTCACATATTGAAAGTAAACACCCAGCTGTCGAGCACCTTAAGTGTGGTGTCATCAATCAACCAATTCTGTGTTTTTTAAATAGCTTTGTTTTTTTCTCCTTTCCTGGTTTTATTTTGTGTTTCTTTCATGTGAATTCCTCAGAAGCCAAGAACTGTGCTTTTTTTAGTCTGCTATATATAAACAATTCTGCGGTTCAGGACAGAAATTCCACTGAAATGTCAAATTAAACTGCATGTAGCTCTAATCACATGCTTTGCCACTCTGCAGCCACATGATGTGTAGAGGGGAGAGGGCTGCATCAGGTGATAGCACACATTTCTCACTGCATAGCCACAGTACTCACTTCTGAAGAGTTTTCTGAAGAGGGAAGAGCTCTGTTTGTTGCTGTACTCCACAGAATTGGCTTTCTGAGTGACCATCTGTCCCCCCCCCCAATTTTAGGAGAAGAACCACGTTGCTGGTATCTGTATTTGGAGTGCTGGGGCAAAGATATTTCATTTTTATTTATTTATTTGTACAATCAGATTTGCAACCTTTGAGTCAGAGGCTTGTTTACTAAGGTACCTCGTCACAGAGAGGACAACAGTGTTACAATATTACAGAAGACTGACAAGCAGATTTACACAGATTTTACACAGTTGTATACAGACATTTTTATTGTTCTGTTTGAATCATATGTTGTGTTACTCTGTCTTTTCTGCAGTCTGTAGTAGTGTTGCATTGTTTCTGAATACTTGTAGCTGGTATTAAAGACTTTAGTGAAGCACAGAAAAAAGTACATGTCAGGTAAAGGCAAGGGGAAGCATGGAGGATGTTGAAAACGTGCCATTGGTACTAGATCACTCATAAGGGTGCCATGAGGAAATGGACAGAGTGCTGGGGAAGGTGTTTTTAGGCACAACACTGTTCCCGGTAGTGCACATTTTGGTGGCAGTCAATGCCAGTTGTGACACACACTGGTCTCAATTCTAAAATTGGTTACGCATGTCACAAGGTGACTTGCGCCAAACCCAATGGTGCAAGTCACACATTGCGACATGTTACACCATTTGCAATTCCAAGAGGCAGCCTGCTCCATGGCATGGTTGGCCTTCTTCCAAGGGGCCTTCCATCGGCCATAGCCCCTATGGCATGGTGGAAGGGGGGATTACGGCAGCAACTGTGCCCTATTCTGAAAGGGCAGCTGCTGTAACCCTCTCATGCTATTCCAAGTCACACTTCTCCACTGTGGGGTTAAACCAGCTGTTAGCTGGCCTATGGGGCATCCGTCCTGGCCAAATAGTGGTTGCCCAACCTGCAGTGCTGCAACATGCACACAGCTGTGCCCCATGGACCACCCTATCTCTGTAAGGCCCCCCAAAATGGGGTGTCACCCGCTGGCAGTTGGGACCATTTTTTCTGGTACCACCCATGTGCCTCTGCCACACTGCTGACTCCCATGGCCCATTAGGGCTTGTGAGAATTTTTTAGTGGCTGGTGGTGTTAAGGGGTGCTGTTCTTTGTGGCTGGCAGCTTGTGGCACCCAGGTCCATTGTGCCACTCCCATGGCTCAACTCTGTGGCTGCTACAATTTACAAGACATAAGTGCTAGGAACCCTGCCTGTTTTGGAAAAGGGAGCAGGGTTCCTGGCATAGCAGTTCATGTCTCAGGTCAAGTTGCGACATGCATCTTAGAATTGGGCCCACAGTGCCAGTGTCAGCAACAGTGGGAAACAAAACTTCCAGCTTCTTTGTCATGCAGCGCAGTATAACTACTTCCAGCACATTTGTTGCTCATCATGCAAAAGAGTGTTAAAAGGCTGCCATGGATGTTGCTGGTTTACTGTGTGAGTCCCTAGGGTAACAGGATAAGCAGGAATGTAGTGAACAGTCTCAGTCACAGGAGACCCATGAATTAAGTCTGAAACTGCTAAGGAATGAGAGCGAAGAGTGTCTAGGTCCAGTGTAAGGCATTAACAGAGACGATGGCAGTAAGGGTAGTGCAGCAAGACCAGCTACTGTGGGATGAGTACTAGAGAAGGAGAAACAGCATAGACAACAACTTCAAAAGGTGTCTGAGAAGCAGAAACCTACTCAGAGTGAACATGCTGTTAGTGCCACTGTTCATGTGGCAGAGAAGGCTAGTGCGGAAGAGGAGGTGGGGTACAGTCAGCCCTTACTGTCACAGATGGAAATGTCAGAAATCAGTGAGGGTACTAGTGCTGATGGTGTGGGTGATGATGACAACCCAGTAATACACCCTAAATGGCAGCCTGTGCCACACCTTCCACGGTCAGCAACCACCCCGCCCCAACCCAGGACACTTCTGGAAACAAGTTGTTTACAGCTCATGTTGTCTTTCCTGGTGAAACATTTTCCAAATAAATAAAATTCCCCCCACCCTTCTGTCCCTGTCCCCATCTGTCCCACTCAGAAAAATCTGGCTGTTGGTGGACATTTACTTGTGTGGGATTTCTTTGTTATCAATGAGTTTGATGACAGTGTGACTGTGTGAAACATCTGTCATTCCAAAATTCGCAGGCATAAGCCAGGATCACACTACGGGATGACTGGTATGCACAGTCACATGCAAAGTAAGCACCCCATTAAGTGGACACAGCATAAGTGGTTGGCATCCATGCCCACATCTGATAGTTCAGCACACTCTGAAAGAGAGGGTCCCCACCGTTCTGATTATGTTGAAACATTTGACCCATTATTGTGTTCCACCCCCACATGTGCCAATATAAGTGGAGATACTGAAGCTGATCCATCCACGGCATAGACAGAGATCTATTTCCAGCATGTCTCAGCTGACGGACAAGGCAGTCAAAGCTGCAAGACTATACCTGGCAAAGGAAAAATGCCCCACAGAGCTCAGCACACTGTGATATTTAAGAAGCCAGATATCAGATCGGCATTTACCAAGCACACCAAATATCATCGTAAACACCCAGTGACAAGAGCTGAACACAGCTGTTGCTGAGATGCTGGCAACAGACCTACTACCATTCTTATTTGCCAAGAATCAGGGTTTCTGAGAACTCATGGAGAAGGCTGCACCTAAATATAAATTGGCCAGTCGTACTTATTTCAGCACTAAGGCTCTTCCAGCAAAGTATAACAATCTTGCATGCATGTTGTCAAATGCCCTGTCTCACTCAGCAGTAGCCAGCATTCACCTCACCACTGACATCTGGACCAGTGGCCTATCTTCGGGTGTTAGTTATATGTGTATTACTGCACACTGGGCCTATTTTCCTTGGATGTATGCTGTTCACCTCTGCCCCTCATCTACTTGTCCTGTGACTATTGGCAGCAGTACAAGTGGTGGTCCATGACAGCATGCCACAATGAGTCTGCAGAATATACATAGGTCACATACATCTGAGAGAATTCTCAACCACACTAATGAGGCCATCAGACATTGGCTAAAGCTACATGGATTCCAGGCTGCATATATTGCCAGTGACAATGCCTGGAAGGACATCAAAGCAATCTCTGATCGCTGATTTATCATGTCACCTGCTTTACTCATGTGTTGAATCTCACTGTGAGGTCCATTCTGGAGCTTGAAGCAATGACTACCATGTTGACAGTCAGCCACAAAATCTGCAGCCATTTCAGTCACTCTGCACTGTCTAGAGCAACGCTCAGGGCTCTACAGAAAGCCAATAATGTACCACAGCACTGCTTGAAGCCTGATGTGCCAACCCAATGGAATTCCACTTTGTATATGCTTGAGTGGCTGTATAAACAGTACAAGCCACTCCATGAGTATGTAACACACATATGTGATTGGGAAGCACAGGCAGCCATGTCACTCACTCCATCCAAATGGTTTTTGATGGATGGCATTATACAATCCCTCTGTTCACTCAAACAGGTGACAGAGTTTGTGAGCACTGACAATGCATGTTTGTGCCAGGTGATACCCCTGCTGCTTGTACTTTACTAGGCACTGGTCAAGGTAAGGGGGCAGTTTGAAGTGGCTGCAGAGTCTGCTGGAGTAGAGCTGGCTGACCACATGATGCAGCTGTGTGAGGATGATCCCAGGGTAATTCACATTAACGACTCAGTGGCATACATTCTGGCAACCCTGCTTGATCCCAGGTACAAGCATGGCATGATTGCACTTCTTCCAGGTGGGGAGGCTGATCTTGATCACTATGTGGTCATCTTGCATGGCAAGGTCGAAAACTGGATGACTCCCTCAGAGGTAAGGGTGGAAAAATCTGTCACAAAACCTGAATCAGCAACAGCCTCTAACCCAGTGTCCTCCTCCTCCTCCACTAGTATTGAGTCTGCACCCTCACCTTCATTATCATGTGGTACCACTGGTACAAAAAAAAAACTGTGGTCCATGTTGAAGGACATTGGTGTCTCTATACATCACCCACTGGAGGGAAACACAGAACTGTGGCTGTCTGCATGCCATATGGTGCAGACATATATGGATGACCCACAGCAGCTAAGCATTCATGGTGAGCCCCTGGACTATTGATGAAACATGCTTGAAATCTGGCCTGCACTTATAGCTAATGCCATGGAGTACCTCATGTGCCCCATGCCTGTGTAAGCTTAAAAAGTGTTTTCAGTACCTCAGATGCTATTGTGACTGACCACCAAAGCAGCCTGTCTGATCAGAATGTTGAGTATCTAATATTTATCAAAATGAACTCCCATTTCTTCCCCAAGCAGTGTGTTGTGTCAACAACAGCAACATTCTATGATCTTGCTGAAGAAGGCAGTGAGCAGCAGAATTCATGAGAGGATGAGGAGAGTGACGATGCCATCTGATGAAAACACAGCTGAGGGATTTTAGTTCTACTTAGTAGGAGACAGAACGTGTCATGTGGGTGGTATGAATAGAAATTGTTCTGTGAGGTACCCTGATACCTGTTTGCATCATAAATTTCAGTATCAGAGCAAAGAAACAGAGCAGGGCATCTGAAGTCAGTGTGTGCATTGCATATGGCATCAATTGCTGTGTTACAAAAAAAAAAAGTTTGTGATAACTAAATGAATGTTACATCATGAGCAATACTGAAAATTCACACTGAGATTATCTACATTTATTTGGATATAAAACTGCAGTCTTTACAAATATTCCAGTTGGCTGTTGTTCACCCCTCCCCAAAAAAAAAATTCTGTGGTCAGTGTTCTTGTCCTGAAATGTTGAGTATTTACAAGTATTCCAGTTGGCGATTTTCAGGCCCTGCCTCCCAAAAAAAAAAAAAATTGTTGCAGGACGGTGTTCTTGTACTGAAATGTTGAGTGTTAACAAGTATCCCAGTTGGCCAAGGTTCAAACCCTCCATCCCCAAAAATAGAAATAACAAAAGTTGTTGCAGACATGGTTCTTTGCTCAGCCTTAACTTTTATTAAAATGTGTCAGAGCACTACCTGCTGCAGAAAGTACTCAGCTTCCTTTTTCTCTCCCAGATGCCTGCTGCTCAGGGCAACATCCCCCTAAAGAAAACTGCAGTGCCATAAAATTACTGACCCCAGACTGACTTCTGTTGGGACTTAGGAGCAAATAGCAAAATCATTGACTTACGTGGTTATACCTATTACAAGAATGAGGATCAAGGCATTATTATGCTCTAGAATACCAACATAGTCACCCATCACATCTCACACTGTATCTCCCCCCACCTAATTTGCAATATTTCATACTGTACCTAAGAACCAGACTCCACAATGAGATGAGAACATGTAGCATGTCATGCACTGTCTGCATAAATAATCTTGATACTGTGGCCTGTGGCACCCATGTTCAGCAGTATCTTCTCCTAGGCTAGACAGTGTGGTGTTGATGTTGATGTACAAAAGCAGAACAAGATTTGTTTACTCAGTCATGCTCTTTCTGAATGAACTGTTAACAGCTTGGATTGTAAAAATGAAATAGAAGCAAATTTACATACAGAAAGGGAAATGAAAGGGGATATTTTTAATATTTTAATTATATATTCTTTATTGAAAATTCAACCAGAATGCAATGAAGTGAAACAACACAAGATGAGAGCAGTACAGTATTTGACAAAATAACAATGCAATCATAAAACAAACATAATTTCTTTTCCCTCTATCTTTCCCTCCTATACCCCCCATAGTGAAGATTTAAAACATCTTTATAGTTAAATCTGAGACCAAAATAGAATCTAAGTAAAATAAATAGAAAATAAGTCAGGCTTGATGAAATAAAATAGATGTAAAGATTAGTAAAAGATTAATGACATTAGACTCAGAATTCAGGAGCTAAGTTTGAGTAAAGTTTTCTATTAATTCATAAAGCTTACCAATTTAAGGTTATAACCCCCTAAATGATGTTTCAGACTGGCTTATAACCTTTCAGACCTTAAACTTAAAAATATCCCATTCCTCCATTCAATTAGAGAAGGAATTTGTTGGTCTTTCCAGTGGGTTAAAATCACTTTTTTCATGGTCATTGCTATCATGGCTATGTAATATTTTTGAATGGAACATGGAATATTTGTAAAATCACCAATCAAACATATCTGAGGGGTAAAGAATTGAATCAGGCCACGTTTACTTCTAATCCTCTTTTTAAGGTCAGACCAGAAAGTAGAGACTAATGGGCAATCCCAAAAAATATGGAAAAGACAACCCACTCCAGACCTGCATCTAAAACAATTCTTTGTAGATAATACACCAAATGTAAATAGTTTTAATAGTGAATAATAAGCATTATGAAGTATTTTAATTTGTATCAATTTTAATCTGTCATTAAAAATGTATTTGTGAATTTCTCTCCATATTGGGGGCCAGTCCAGATTAGCATAAAGCTGTTTGTCAATCCAGTATTTAGAAATAGAAGTTATTAAGGTAGAGATTCTAGACAAAAAAAATTGTTGATACAGTTTAGAAATAACATGAGATTTTTTTTTATGATTTTGGCAATACCTTCTCTTAGTTGACTATAATTTTCTAGCCATGCTGGTGTCCCAAAGTGAGCTGTGAGAGCAAGTTTTTAAATGAATAATTTTTGGTAATCACCTTTACTTATTGAAAATCTTGAATTTATATCTTTGAAAGATAACAGATTCAAACTGAGTAAAGGGTGTTTCAACAAACAATATTTAAGTTGGGGAAACCACTTAATATCCAAAGGTTTACTATTTAAGTGGACATTATGATTATTTAAGAATGGCTGCCCAATATAATTTGGCAAGGATATTTGAAGAAAACTACTCAACTGATTTAATCACCTAAATAAGGTGCCAATAACAGAATTGTTCAATTTCCCAGGGACTGATTTAAAGGTCAGGTAAAATATAGCATTAACATAAATATTTTTCTTTCTTAACATTTCTCTTTCAGTAGTTAGCCATATGGGATAACATACATTCACATTCACATTACTGTTTGAAAGATACAATTTAGAAAGTTTACTTGAGTGGTTGGTCAAACAGTAAAGAAAGAAATTTGATAACTTAAAGCATCCTTGGATTTTAGAAAGGGGCATTTTATGGTAGGCTATTCTAGTGGGATTGCTAAGCCAGATAAAAATGATAAGCATAAACTGGAGTTTTTTTAAACCAAGAAATAGGCAAATAACAGTTTAAGGTGCTTAATGGATAAAATATTCTAGGGGAATTATTAATTTTAATAATATTAATTCTCCTTAAAATGGCAATGGGTGATTTACCACATCATTCTAGATCTGTTTTAATAGTTGCTAATTAACCTGTAAGATTAAGAACTATTAGACGTTTGGATCATATGTTAAAAATAACCCTAAATATTTAATATATTCTGGAGACCAAGAAAAAACATATTTACTAATTTGTTCCATTGAAGTGCCACTATTTAGAGGTAAGACAGTCATTTTTGATGTATTGATTATACATTTTGAAAAACAAATAAATTATTATTTAATAGAAATAATGGTGGGAAGTGAAATATCTGGGTTTATGACATGTAGTATAACATCATCAGCAAAAGCTGAAAGTGTAAGTATGCATGACCCTACTTTAATACCCATTATAGTTGGGTTAAAGTTAATAAAACAGAGCAAGGGTTCTATATAAAAGTTAGAAAGAATCAGAGAGAGAGAGAGAGAGAGAGAGAGAGAGAGAGGGCAGCCTTGCCTTGTACTACTTTTGGGCAAAATTTGAATATTTTGCCAGGCAAAATATGTCACATAATTAGCGCATTTTGTGAAATATTTCACTGGGTGAAATGCAATAGTTTGCACTCAGTTGTGAGCTAAATTTCACCCCCAAGCAGGCAAAATTTCACCTGTGGGTGAAATTCCACCACTGCTGGTGGAATTTTTCCACCCTAGAGCGAAATTTCACCATTATTGATGGACTGCTCAGAGGGCCAAAATGTGGGCAAAATCTGGCCTCATTTTCACAAAACATTTCACATGGCGATATTGCAGATTTCGCCACAATTTCTCTGGCGAAATTTAATACAAGAGTACAAGTACAAGAACTGAGTGTAATAGATGAAGAGAGAAACCACATTAATAAAAAGTTTAGCAGTAGGATGAGAGTATAACATTTTTAACCAGTCTAAACATTTAGAGGGAAGCTAAACTTAGCTAAAGTTTCAAAAAGAAAAAAAAATGTTTGCCCTATCAAATGCTTTCTCTGCTTCTAGAGAGACCAAGATTGCAAGGGTCTTGGTCTATCCAGACACAGAAAACATATGACACAATTTCTTCTTACCCTCTTTCTATCTACCCTATCATATTGTCTGAGGCAGATCTCCCTGCAGTAAACCCCACTTGGTCACTTGAAATCAGTACATCCCAGAAAAATGTAATTCTTGTTGCCAAAATTTTAGCTTAGTTTTCATATCATTGTTAATGATATTGATCTACAGTCTGACACAATATCTTTAGGTTTATCTGGTTTTGGGATCAGGACTATAACTGCCTCTAAGAGGGGGTGATCTTAAATCCCTTCAGTCAAAATGTAATTAAAAAAAGGCTACAAATAAAGGAGTTACATCCTCTTTGAAAATGTTATAACAATTAGAGGATAGACTGTCAGTGCCAGGAGACATATCCATTTGTAAAGAATTTATAACATCCAGTATTTCTTTACTAGTGATGCTGTAGGTGATATTAAGATATCAGCTAAATAGCTGGGTAAAGTGGGAAATTTGAAATGCTCTAGATAGGATCTACATTCCTTCTGATTAAATGGCACAGATTTCAGGTTATATAAATTTGAAAAATAATGTTCAGATTCAGACATTGACCCAATTAAGGGTTTTCACTGAGACATCCTTGTCTGATTTAATAGAAACGATATGCCTGTTTAGATCAAGATTTCTGAGGCTATTGACTAGAAGCTGACAGGGCTTTTCTTCATGGTCTAAACATTTGCTCTTGTTTTTAACAAGTCAAATTCTACTTGTTCCCCAGATAATTCAGTATATACATGTCTCAACTCCTGTAACTCATGTATCTTCATTTTTAAAACAGGTTCAAGAAAATAAAGCAAAGTTCCTTAGAAGCTGTATCAGAGTTCAGTCAATCAAACATTTATTTGTACAGCATAAAGCCATTACTGTAATATTACAATAAATAAAGCAATAACATATGGAAATACATACATTAAAACAGACAAGTTTCTGTGTCAATAAATACAAAATCTATATACAGGACACAGATTAGACACTGTCCTATAACTTTATAGATTTAAAATAAAATGTGCAAGTCTTGTCAACACCTGTACATCATTAGATATAAACAATTTCATAAGTATTTGGTTGGTGGGGAGTCCAAGGTCCCTCAGAATAGGCCCTAGCCGGAAAGATCTGTGTTTCTGTTATAGTGGACATATCAAGGTAACATGTTTTAGATCGTCCACCATATTTAAGTTGCACACACATTTGTCATTTTCCACTCCCTTTTCTGAGCAAAATATACACAATGTGAGTAATAGAGCTCTATTCTAAATCTAGTTCTAATTCTTTTAAGATCAGGGCAAGCCAATATCAATAGATATGGTTCAACAATATGACATAGCTTCGATTTTTTGTACCACATAAAGTTCTTGTAGGACTGGATCTGCTCCAAGTCCTTACTATTGAAGGTATTCCTGACTCTTTCCTTAACCTGAAATTTTCTGTCTCTAAAAGAGAGGGAGTGAATTTGATGTAATACGTGACCCAACCCCAATGAGTATAGCCAGGTTACTATACAATCTATATTTGAAAATCTGTACCCCAAGGATGTGTATTCGATCTCCTCCTCCAAACACATCCTCAGTATCCTATACTCTGAGCACAGAAACAAACAATTTGAGTAAAAATATAATCCTCCTCTCCACAGTATATGCTTCAATTGGAAACTGTCCTAATTCTGCTCTTACTATTGGTGCAGGCACCGATTGTGGTATTTTAAGAATATACCTGAATAATTTATTTAGTTGTACTTCTAGTTGTTTTGAGACTGCTGCTGCCCACACTTATAAACATAAAGTAGACTTGAGTGCACTTTGGCCTCCACAACCCTCAAAATCCCTTCACAGAACCCTAACCCATCTGAGTTGAGAATCTTTTTAAAGGCAGTAATTGTCTTGTGCTTTACATAATCTTGGTGGATATTCCATTGAATAGATTGAGAAAACTTTTCACCTAGGTATGAATAGGTTTTGACTGTTTCAATTTTTGTTTTATTAATAAAAAGTGTGGGTGTTCTCCTTTGTTTATTTCCCAAAATCAGCATTTGGGTTTTGCTTGTATTAATAACTAATTTGTTTTCCCTGCAAAGTAAAATCTTCCTCCTCATTAGTTTTCTCCACCTGAATATGTGCAGCCTACTCAGGAAGTTTGACCTGATTCAGACATAGTTTCTACATGCTTCCCCAGACTTTCTAATGATATCAGAATCATGGCTAATGCCTCTGACCCCTGACAAAGCCATCAACCTTCCGATGTGATTGGCCAGTTGGGGTGGGCATAATATACGCTAAGAACAAATTCTCTCTGACAATCATTGATTGTACCTCTAAAGCCAAGGAATTTGAATGTCTAGCATTAAAGCTGTCACTTACCAATGATAAGGATCTCTTCATTGCTGCTTGCTACCAACCACCCTCTGGCGGCATGACCCTCCTGCCCCATCTTCAAAGTCTAATCGATACAGCTAACTTAGAATGCATTCTGATGGGCACTTCAACCTAAATTGGAATGATGAGACCTCCAAGAAACTCAAAGATCTCTGTGATCTGTGCTGGTTGACCAAATGACCCCTGCAATCACCAGACCTAACAGAAAAAACCCAGACATAAGCTCCCTCCTGGACCTAATGTTAGTCAACAAACCCCACAATATTTTGAATGCTGGGTGTTCTTCAGTGACCTTAGTGACCATTGTGCCTTGCCTGCATCAGGCATGCTCCCAATTAAAATCAGTCCCTAAATACACACTGAAAAGATGCCTGAAAAGTTTTGCCAACATGCCTTCCTGAATGACTAGAGCAATATTAGATGACAAGACTCCTACCTGGCCTCTCCCCTCAATGAAGCATTCTGCATATTTCATAACCTCCTAGTGGACCTTCTAGACAAGCATGCCCCCTTAAGAATGATCAAATCCAAGGTAAGATCTCCTGGATAGTTCTCACCCATCATAAAAAAAGCCCTCAAAGACAGAGACTACTGGTGGAAAAGAGCTAGGAAGACACTCACTGACGCTGATTGTCTTGCCTTCTGCGTATCCCGAAATGCCTGTACCAAACTTGTTAGGACCAAAAAGGCTAGATTCTTCCAATCAGCCCTGGAAGTCAACAAAAATGATGCCTCCAAATTCTGGAGTATTCTCAAAGAGGCTGAGGGCCATACCTCAGATGCCTCTCTCCCAACTAAACTACAGTTAAGGGACACCACTTACACAGACAGAGTGGATGTACTCAATCAACTGAATGAACACTTTGCCATAGTGGGGCTGGCATTTGATGCCTCTCCCTTAAGAAAGATCATCCAACAGGGGGCTGACACTGATATCACTAGAGCTAGCACCTTCACCAAACAGAGTTACCCTGACCTTAAGCTTCCATTCTTTATCTTTTAAGCAAGTAGAGACCCTCCTACTATCCTTAGATACTAAAAAGATGCTGGTGCTGATCTTATCAAAGCTTTTTCCTAAAACTTGGTCATCACTTTCTTAGTGCCACCATCACCCATTTATTAAACATCTCCTCTCTCAGGAGCTACCCTTATCATGGAAAACTGCTCACATCATCCTTTGATCAAATCTGAGGACCCCAGTGACCTGAACAACTATGGGCCCATTTCTATATTATCCTCCCTTTCAAAATTATTGGAAAAACTTGTCAACACCCAAATCCTGGAGCATCTGGACTACATAAATGGTTAAATGCTGCTCAGTTGGGTTTCAGAGTCAAGCATAGCACAGTGTCCGCCCTTGCAAAGTAACCACCAACTGGCAAACTGCCCTGGACACCAAGAAGCATTTATCCGACTCTTCCTCGACCTTAGTAAGGCATTCAACACTGTGGACCACAACATTATGCTTACTGCACTAGGTAATATAGGTCTCAACAATCATGCCATTAAGTGGTTCACCAGCTACCTTACTAATAGACAACAATGAGTCAAAGCTGTGGGAGACCTGTCCCCTCTGAAAATATTACCAAGAGGCGACCCTCAAGGCTCATCTTGGGCCAAATCCTATTTGCTAGCTATATCAATAACCCCGACTCACATCTGCACACAGCCAAAGCGCACTTATTTGCAGATGATACAGTCCTCTACACTGCTAATTCCTCTCCATGCAGGGCCCATGAGGACCTACAGCAAGATTTCATCTCCCTCCAACATAATCTTCTGAAACACAACCTACTGCTTAATGCCAAAAAAACTAAAGCTATGGTCCTCTCTCGGAGCATCGCCTCAGGGTCTACATGCAACCTGTAGATTCTAACTTGGCTAGGTGAACCCTTGGAAACCGTTGTCACCTTTAAATACTTAGGATTCTGGCTTGGCAATAAGCTTAATTTCCTTTGCCATCTGAACGATTTATTGAAAAAACTAAGACAACGCTTAGGTATTCTCTTCTGCTTTAAACACCTTCTAACCTCTGATGCCAAATCAAAAAAACAATAGTACAATCAACATTCTTACCCCTATTCGACTATGCTGATTTCCTGTACATCAACTGATCTTCTACTGTATTCCTGAACCTTGACAGTCTCTATCACAGGGCCCTTCAGTTCATTCTTAACCTACCTCTTCGTACCCATCATTGTCTGCTGTACCAAGAACTGGGATGGACCTCTCTTACTGTAAGGAGGAAAAAGAAATGCCCTCCTTTGGATACATAGGGCCTTGTCCGACAAGTTACCAGCGTACATATTGAGCCTATTTGAGCATGCCAAGGGGCCGTATGGGCTGAGAAGGTTCTCATTAATCTGCTTTCAAACACCTAAAGCATGGTCATCCGTGGATTATCTGCTATCAGCTTCTCACCATCCATCTGGAACACTATTCAAAAGTCATTGAAGCTCACGACCCTTCCCAGCCCATTCACCTTCAAGGCATTGATTACAAAATACCGTAAAGAAATCTGCATCTGTTAGAGATGATCAGTGTGACACTATTTGCCTGCCGTACACTTTGACTCTCCAGAAACTAGCTCCCTCCCAGTGAACCTCAACTCTTCTCGCACCCTCTTCCCTCTATCATATCATACCACCCATTCCTAAATATCCTCACTGCCTATGCACCCCTCACTCATGCTCCAGTGGTGAATCACCAACTATTTGAAGTAACCGTCCATCTTACCACAACCACCATCCTGTCCTCCTTACCTCTCCTCTGTACCACTACTTCTCTCAAGCCTCATTTGTGTACAACCACCAATTAACACTGACAGCACTAGACATAGTATCTTTGGGCATAGTTTTACTCACTAATAGGCCACAAATATGTAAGCTCTATTAGTTTAAGGCCTTTGTTAGCTTTGCCTATGTTTATTGTCTACTGTTTGTTTTTTTGGTTTTCTTCCTTCGTTTTGTATACTGTATTGTACTGTACCCTCATATGAATCACTTTCATAAGTCCAGGACCACATTGAAAATGAGCTTGCTCAATGGTGTTATGCCTCGTTAAATAAAGTTATTGATTGATTGAAGTGCACAAAATAAAGTCACTTTCTGCAGTAAGCCCAGAAGTGATGTTGCTAGGAGTACAAGGTCATCTGCAAACACTAGTAGTGGAACATTTTGGTTCCTAATCACTGGAGAATGGAAGTCAGAATGTTCCATCTGTTAGTATTATAATGTTGATATTTATATTAAATAATAAAGGGGCCAAAAGGCAGCCTTGTCTGTCTCAAGGTTGGTTTTAATATCTGGAGTAAAATCACCACTTTGATTCATTTAACCCTTTGCCAGGTGTCTTCATGCAACCTCATCAAGCGTATCAGAAGGATAGGATCTATATTATGTGATTGTAGCTACTCCCATAACAATATACTGCTAACCAGGTCAAAGTCAGATTTCAGATCCTAGCAGCAAAATAAATGTGATTTCTTAACTTTAACATATTTCCAAATTATATGGGTCAGAACCTAACAATGCAGGACTATGGATCTGTGTGCTGTGAATCCATTTGATATTCGCTCATAAAGCCTGATTCCTCAGCCCAGGTCTGAAGCCTGTCTAGTAGAATACTGCAAAATGTTTTTGCAAAGTGTCAGTCAGACTTATGGGTCTGTACATTGAGGGGTCTGCTGGGCTTCCTTCTTTTGTATATTGGGCCAACTAGGTGGAATATCTCATCCCTGTAGGATTTTATTGAAAAGATATGTAGCAGTGGAATCCACCATTCAATGTTATATTAGTATAACTCTGCCACTATATAATCTGGTCCAGCGACCTTATTGTCCTTTTAAATGTGATAAGGCATTAAATAGTTCTTCCTTGGTTACATAGATTGGCCTAGGATAGTACTGGGGCAACTCATACCTCACTTCTGATACTTCACTGGGCAAATAAAACAAGGACTCAAAATAAGCTGTCCATAAGTCAGATGTCATATGTGCCCCTATGCCAAAAGTGGATTGGTGATATCCTTGGCTCCCAAGAAGCCAAAATTTTTTGCTATCCTTTTCTTAGATTGACTGTCTTAATTTGTCCCCGTTATATGTCTGACATTTACTTTTTTCGTTCTCTTTGTATTTTTTCCTATCATTATTTAGTTGCTTAACATTATGTTTGTTTGGATATTGTTTAACTTGATGAACCAGTTTACTTAACTGTTTTTTTGCACTTTTACAAGTATTACTAAACAAGGATCTTTGTCTAATAGGTCTTGTTACTTGATATAACAAAGGCTTTGTATAATTGAGTATTGTGGTTAAACGAGCATTTTGTTCAGAATAGCTATCTGGTTCTATAATACTGAGTCTCCAGTCTTTAAGTCTATCATATTTCAGTATTTCTGCCAATGTAATACTTAATCTAGGTGATCACTTTATCCTACGGGTATTCCTAATTTCACATCCCACTGCAAGAGCGGCATCTATACTAGAGTTATTAGACCTTGCCACCATATCATATTCTAGAGATAACGGAAAATGAGCAGATTCTGGGTGTCCAAGGATTTTGAGTGTTTTAACATTCTCTACTGCAATTAGATTTGCCCAAAGCAGATCTATAGTAGATGAGCCCAAAGGGCCAGTATGTATATAGACACCATTTATAAGGCAAAAATTCATTTCAGACATAACCAGAATTAGATCCCTTCCTTGTCTATTTGACTTCCTGTCCTTTGAATGTCTTTCCAGTCTCAGATTGCAGTTTGTGGAAGCCTGAATCAGAGACAGCAATGGATGCTCGTGTTATTCTATGTTTTATGGGCCAGTCTTAGCATTAAAATCACCAATGGCTATAGATAAGTACATTATATACCTGTTAGTAAGTTCATCCAAAAGGTCCACAAAGCCTCCCTAATCATGGGGATCAGAATTCTTTCTAGAGTACGGTGGAATATAAATATTAAAGATGAGAATTTTACAATCCTTTTTCTCAATCAAAATGGGAAGAACAGTTTTTAAATTACAGGGTATCTGTATGATTTTAAAATTGAGGGCTGTTTTGACATATACTGCTAAACCAGACTTATATCGTTTGTAGTTTGCCAGGCGGTGGCTGGTTTAAAGTAACCTGCAAATCCTGGAATAAGTGGAATTTTTGCTGCCCACACTATGTCTGCTGTAGGCATAATAAATTGTAGGTCTCAGGAATGTCCTACATTCTGGATCAACTAGCTTAGTGTCAGTGTTTCAATATTCCAGGAGAGGATCGGAATAGAGGTCCTCCCGGAGTTTTTAGCTGTGTCTGGGGTGATAATTGTCAATTCTGTGAAAGGTCCTGCAGATGCTATAGAATACCGTGTCATTTATTTTCACATAATGTGAATGGGTTGGTGGTCCCAGTAAAATGACAGAACACTGGCAGCCTTGAAGAAGTCCAGACCAGATTTATTGCTCTTGCAAGAGACTCACTTATCTCAGGTTGAACATCAAAACTGTTAAAATGTGTTTTATCTCAGGTAATTGAAACCTCTTAAAGAACAAGGCAGAAAAGATGAGTGGTAATTTTAAGTCCCAAACATTCCCAGTTTTAGATTTTAAGTCAGTATTCAGATCCTGCAGGAAGGCTGGCTTTGGTGATGGGAACCTACCAGGAACACAAATTGACAGTGTGCAGTCTTTATAGTCCCTGGGGATGGATGCTTCTGCTATCCAGCAGCTGTTTGATGTAACAATGACCCATAAAGGGTAACATTGATTATAGGAGGCAATTTCAATTGTCTAACAAATCATTCAATAGATTCTTCAATCTCTAGACCCATCCAACATCCTCAGGCCAAAAACACCTTTGGTGCGTCCTTCGTGAACTAGATCTGGTGGATGCCTGGCAACATTTACATCCTGGGCAAAGCTGCTCCATGTTTCTGTCCTTTCCTCATCATCACTATTCTAGGCTGGACTATTTCTGGATTGATAGTGAATATCAGGATTTAATACAGCAGGTGGATATTCATAATACACTTCTTTCTGATCATGCCTCGATCTCTCTAGAACTATCCCTGACTTGACATCCAAAGAATACTCTCTGGTGATTCAACAATTCTCTACTTTGAGACCTGGCCTTCTTAGACTTCTTAAAAGAGAAAACCTTAGAAATTATACAGAGTAATTCTACTTTGGGTGTCACATCTCAGGTACTGTGGGACACCTATAAATCGGGATTAACGGGTCATATAATAGCTTATGCCATTCATAAAAAGTGACAGAGTCCCATCTTCACGAGTTGCAGGAAAAATTACAATTTGTTCAATCCACATGCAGGTGGACCAATCGTTTAAGACCCTTGTTGCAAATCCAGTATGAAATTCAGAAATTAATGATGGCTCACACAGAACAGTCATTACTCTGGCTCCATCAGCTATAATATGGGGGGCATGAGCATCTCAGTTACTGGCCTGTCACCTTTGCAGGCAGACACAGTTAATAACCAAGTCATGGGACCCAAAATAGAAGGAAAAGAACTACAAAAGAACCCCAGAGCATATGTCCTGAGTCATGGGTTATCAAGAAAGGACATTGGCCATGCAACCATACAGCCAAGTTTTAAGGAAACACAATTGCACATACCCCAATATTGCAAACCATCATGGGAAACATGAAAATCCCCATGAGAGAATTTGCGGTGGCTCTACTTTCCTTCTCTATTTTGGGTCCCCATGACCCAAACATATAATTTCCCATAAAGGGGTGGCTGGCTCACTCTCCTGTGCTAAGACACAGTTATGGCACACTGATGAGTCCAAATGAGGATGAAACACGTGTATGCATCTGCTGTTCTTAGCCTTTGCTGAATGCACTGTGAGGCCTTCTGGCACCATGCAATTCTACTAAACGTAGAGCCAATCCCAAATTCTGTCATGGGGATTGGCATTTGTTTCCCATGATACTTTGCATCACTGGGTTATGTGCAATGTGTATTCTTGAACAATTTTATTTTACCAATAAGGCATGACCAGGGGTTGATTAATATAGCTCGTTAATTGCAACCCTAGGGTGTAATGTGTTATGAGGTAAAGCAGATAGCAGTTTTGCCACCAGAATGTAATTAGCTGACTGTTAATCTAACTCCTGGGAATGCCTTATTGCTATTCAAAAGAAAAGTGTAAAAGTATACTTTTTAATGTTTTGCTCATTTAGAGGAGATTTAGTAAATTAGTTCTTCCACCAAGTTTAAGAATGCTGGTTCAGATCAGAATGCAGCAGTGTCTTTCCCACATATGCAGCAGTGATAGCTAGCTAGAAAATGGACTGATTATGCTGATGACAGGAAGTATTCATGCCATGGAGATCACTGTACATACCATGTTCCATGGCTTAATGAAAGACTGTCTGAATACAAACAGCCACATTAGCCAATCAGATTGCATTATTTCTTATTAATGTTAGATATGTACAATATCATGATTATGAATAACAGACTATACTTACTAGTGCTGCTGTCCTTTGACACACTCTTCCTCTTCGTGATGATTGGAGTGTGTCATCACCTCCAGCACATCCAGGGCTTCAGGCTCCCACCATTGTCAGTTGTCCCACTTATGCTTAAGTTGTTTCACTGTCTGTCTGACAGCACCACCTCCATCAGATTCCATGGTGGCCTTAACAATGGTCATAACTCTGCCCTCTGCTTCAAGGGCAGTTTTCTGGCCCAAAAGGAGGTGGCATGCTCGCCACCACTTTGAGCAGCACTGCCACTTCCTTGCTCAAAATGGTGCACAAGCTTCCTCTTGGAGGTGCTGCTAGTGGTTGTGTCCTGTTGATGCACCCCTTGTTGGACATAATGCTGCTAAGACTGTGCCTCTTCCCCACCATTCTGCTGTCCAGCCTGTCCCTCTGTCTGGGGCTCAGATGATGATGCTGCAGCTGTCGGTGCTAGCATTAAAATATACAGTGGTAGAGGTGGTGCAAAACAACAAAATATTCAAAATATAGTAACAGAATGATTCCTGAAACAAAACAAAAAATGGTCTCAAATAGAAAATGCCACAAACTTTGAGAAGGCAGTCTTGCTGTAGTGCTGCCTGTTCTCCCTCTCTAACTTATCTCTTTAAACTTTCTACTTGTCCTCTGTATGTTCCTTTCTCTCTAGTTGCTCTCTGTTTCTCTCTCTTGCTGCATTTTTCTGCATTTAACGTGCTGGTTTCTGGTTTCCATTGCACTACTGGCAACAGAATATTTCTTCCACATCACTAGCATAAAACAACAGAAACAGCAGAATTATTTTATGGCGGATTTGTTTAAAGGAAATACTGTGATGAATGGAAAATAATAATGCCACGTTGGACCACATGGAGTCAGCATTATATAGTAGTGAGTGGGGCAGAAGGGCAGCAGAATAAGCAGACAGTAATCCTTAAATTATTACACAGATCAAGATTAGTGGTCGATAAGGAATGCTGAATTTTTGTTTCACCATTTACTATAAATTATCTACAATACCTGGCTAAAATACAACAGTTCTAAGTCAGAAATTCTTTGGATGTTGGAAAAATGTTTTCTGAACTTTTATGTAAGTGAAATTCTGACTTTTGTGGAAATTCTGAAAGCTAAATTTGTTTCCACACATTTTTCTCTACTGAGGTCAGAAAACATCCTGGGGTGGTTGGAGCTTTCAAAACTTATATTTCTTGGGGAGGAGTGGTTGTCCCAGATATGGCAAAATGTGTCATGCAAAAGGGAGAGGGTTGTGTTAATATCCAGGGAAGAATAGACTGTGGACCATTTGAAGGAAGTTAATTCATTTCAAAGGGTGTTTGTGTAAAGCTACCTGAGTGAGCTGGACCAAATGCATTTAGAGTTGGATTTAGTAGGCCTCACTTTCCTGATACAGCAAGTCCTACAGAAGACACTGAAGATGTCCAGCAGGATGTCAGCTGCATTGCAGTGAGGGTAAAAGAACACCCAGTCCAGGAGAGCGGAGTTAGGGAGTAAGGACTGAGCTAGGTGAGTGTTGTGATCAATTGGGAAAGTTAAGGAACTGTATCCCTTGGAGGGTGGACCTGGGGAGGTGACAGCCAATTTAACTTGACAATATGAGTTTAAGGCAAGAGATGTGAATGAGTCTTCACTAGCACCAACTTTTAGGGGTAAAACCTTCCATACAGAAACTGTTATTTGCTAGCAGCAAGTGATTGTGCTGTCATATACTAATCTGTTAGATTCATGTTTATGTCATGCCTATGTGTGATCTCTCAGTTGGGTCATGTGCATATCTGAGGTACTTTCTTTACATGTATGTATGTTATGGGATGTCTCCTCCTTCTGACTATATGCAAGCCTACCCACTGTGTTTTCACTCGGGAGAGTGAATGTTCAAGGTGTTCACTTTGTTACATGAGAAAAAAAGCAGCAGCAGCAGTATTAAATACTGCTTGAATGGATAGACGTCACTGTATGCTGATCTCCACCCGATGCTATCCTTTGGTACTCACTCCCCACCATCAGTGACTTGAACAGTTACGGTATTTAAAGTTTCCTGCAACCATCCAATTTGGGAACAACACTCATTAAATAAACTACGGAACATGCCTGACCTGCTGGAGTGCACATGAATGAAAATGAGGAAATGCAAAAGGAGAAAGGAACATACATATAGTATTCTGTGATCGTTCGCATGTTAGACAGCCACCCACTCATTATTCTCCCCCTCCTTCCTGTCATGCCTGTTTTAAGAAACAGTGATCAGGGCACTAGGGAGCTCCCATAACTTAAGATCTTTCCTCTTGACTGTCCCAGATTCTGAGAGATTTCCCTCATTTTGACCCTCAGGACTGCTTAGTCCATCATCCATCCCTCATAAAATGGGTGCTACCCACACTAAGTATTGTAAATTCGGACCTTAAAGCAGAAAATCATAATATTTTAACATGTTAAATCAAAATAAACTTTGTACAAGTGGAGGCAATGGTTTTCACAATGTTCTGAGGTTGTATTTTCATGTTTGAGGATGTGTCCTTCATTATGAGGGTCTGTGTCCACATTGTCCCATGTCCCTTATTACTGTGACAAAAGATTGAAAGATATGCTAAGATGCATTACCATCTGTCCCTCCCCTCAGTGAGCAGATAAATTCATACAGTGATTTTCAAAGTGCAACCTGTTAGGGCTACCTTAAACTATATTTAGGTTCATTTATTGTGGTGAGGTTCGGGGTCAAATGACCCCTCTCAACAGGACACTTTGATGTGATGGATTTCACATCTGCTTAGCAAGGAGTATCAACCGTCATGAAGGTTCATACTAAGGTAAATGCAAGAGCGAGAAGGCAGATGCTCTTATGCTAATCCAATATGTAATAGGAAATATCATATCCACTGCCTATCAGGCCATCTAATCTATTTTAAAAATACTTTTAGTTTCACTAATTACAGCTTTGAGCAGTAATCTATTCCATGGACCAACAACTCTAAGAGTGAAAAAATATTTGGAAATAGATCTTAAGAATGGTTTTCTGACTAGTTGCAATGGATGTCCCCTAGTGTTGTGGTTATAATTTTTAAATTCTAAACCAAGTTCACATAAAAGATAGGGGTCATGAATGATGTCATATAATAACATAAGATCGCCTCGAAGATGACATGTGGATAAGGCCATAAGTTTTAAGATGTCTAACCTTCCCTCATAAGAGACATTATATAGCCCAGAAACTTTTTTAGTAAATTTCCTCTGAACCATTTCTAATAAAAGGCCTTCAGATTTTTATATGAACACCATATGAACTCGGTCCATTAAGTGGCAGAATCGAAACCCTCACACCTCATGTATGCAACATCTATGGACTCTGAAAGTATTCTTTCTAGTTGTTTTCCTAATGATGTATTACCATTGATGTTATTGTTAATTTTGTATTTAATGTTATTAGCTTTTGTACATTAAAGACATAGAGCTGATTCTAGTACAGTTAAGCCTGGAGTAGCACTTGCACCATGTAGAATGGTGCATGCAGCAACTATAACACCAGTTCGCGTCATGCTGTGATTCTACAAAGTGGCCTGTGACTTGTCACAGACCACTTCGTAAACATCAGTTATGCTCCCTGTTGCACCATAAACCCCCTGCAACATGGCACTAGGGGGGTTACATCAGCAGTTGTGCCCATTCCAGAAGGGCAGCAACAAAGTCCCCGCCATCGGGATTCTACAAGAACCCCCAGTGGAGAACCGGCAATATAAGTTACACCAGCATTTAGCTGGTGTAACATATGGCCACCCCCCAAGGGATCCTGTAGACCCACCTGCAGACATTCCAACATGTCCACCCCCATGCCAGCATACCCCAGTGGGGCCCCACAGGGCTACCCATGCCCCCAGGCCCCGAACCACCCATTGGCACAGGCCACACAGGGCGGTGCTGCCATCCTCCCACTCATGCCCCGAACCGCAAGTCGCTAACTGCATATGCGGCAATTACCCTTCCCTGGTAGTCTAGCAGCCCCCCCGACCAGTATGAAATACTTATAGATCCCCAAATCTCTGGTAGTCTAGCGGCCCCACCGATCAGTATGAAATAAGTATAGATCCCTAAAACTCTGGTAGTCTAGTGGCCCCCCCCGATCAACATTACATTAATACAGTCCTCTAATGTCCTGGTAGTCTAGCGGCCCCGATCAACATTAAAATAATAAAGTCCTTTAATACCCTGGTAGTCTAGTGGCCCCCACCCAGTCATGCCAGCCCACCCACCCCCCACCTGTCCCAGCCAGTGACTGGCACAGCCCACCCTCTCACCTCCACAGCCAGGCGCTGACTGAGTTCTGTATGAGCACTTCTGGAAAGATGCACTAGAAATAAATTAATTTCTGAGCATGTCTTTCCAATGGCGTCTATACAGAACTCAGTTAGTGACTGGCCGTGGAGGTGAGAGGTGGGCTAGTGCTGTCGCCGACAGGGATGGATAGGGGGTGTGAGCAATGAGCTGGCATGAAGGTGAAATGCTGAACGACAGGATATTTAATGTCGAGAAAGACGGGGAGGAACAACGTATATGTGTCAGGGGCTGCTAAGCTACAGGATATGGGGATCTACAAGTATTTCATACTCATGAAACATAGACAGGGCAACAGGATCTATAAGCATGTCATACTGATCAAGTGGGGCCGCTAAACTACCAGGGATTTGGGGATCTTTAATTATTATATATTGATCGGTGGGCCACTAGACTATCAGGGACGAGGTACTATATTGTATAGTACAATGCTCGAAGGGGGCACTAGTCTACCAGGGAAATGGGGGGATGTTTAATAATTTAACAGTGGTTGGGGGGCACTAGACTACCAGGGCTACCTGGGTATATGCCGAATTTGTGGCAGGCGACTCGGGGCAGGGGTGGGAGGGTTGACCGCGCCACCCTACTGTTGCAGCTTGCAACATGCTCACCTGGTGCACCCACAGTTTGGCGTACCGGCCACATGTCGCAAGTCACAGGACCTAACTTCGATGAACCTGCCCCTTCTAGAATAGGATGCAGGGTCAATGTCACAGTTGCTGGTGGTGCAGGTTGCATTTGGCGTCGACTTGCACCACCCTTCTAGAATCGGGGCCATAGTCTCTTCAGAAAATGTCTGAATTATCTAAACTTTCTAGGTAGGAAAGGAGAAAGTTAGGCCAACCAGATATGCTAGTGCTCAGATTCTTGCATGTGACATGAACACATCAGGCTACTCTATGCTCTGACCAGGCATTCCTGCTGTTCAGGTCTTCTGCACTTTGTGTAAAGAGTCAGTAATAGCATATGTGTACCTCTTAATTCCCCACCATACTGTTCATACCACTTCACTTTTTGTTACTGCACTTGAGTTAACTTTAGCCCTTGCATATAACATCCTCAGCTGTTGGTATGCCTGATTCCCCAAAATGGCTAATCAACAAATTAAATGTATATCTTGGAATGTTAAGGGTATTTAAACTCCCATAAAATGGTGAAAGATATTAGATCACTTAAAGAGAGAGGGGGATGGAGTCACCTTCCTACAAGAAACCCACTTTACTAAAACAGAATCAGAAAAACTTAAAATTGGAAGGGTTTCTCAGATTTTCAGTGCACCCTATAAAACCAAGAGCAGGGGTGTTGCAATTCTGGTACATCAAAGCACACTCTTTCAAGTTGAAAATGTACTTGCAGACCCAGAAAGGTGACATGTTTTAATACAGGGTGACCTGGCAGGCCAATCAGTTACCATGTGCAGAATCTATGAAGGCATCATTTTATCAAACAATCACACAGACACTAGTAGAATGACAAAATGGCTAACTGGTAATTGGGGTGACATGAACACCATCCTACATCAGTTCTTGGCCAGAAGCAAAGCCCTGGAAGGGCATTGCACCCCCTTCTTTGAAGCTCTGTGGAACTTATTTCAGGAAGTAGGACTGACAGACAAATGGAGAACAATCCACTCTGCTAGGTAGGACTACTTCTTTTTCTTCATCCCTTACAAGTTCTTTTCTCAGATAGACCTTTGACTCCCTCCAATGGCTTGGACCGCTAACATAGTTGATGCTCAAATAGGTGCCAAGGTCATTTCTGACCATGCCCCTGTCTCCTTTATATGACTCCCTCCCACTGCTGATAGAAAAGAAAGGGGCAGATAGCACATTAACTCATTCTATCTGATGCTGCCATTTTGGGTCAGGCTAAGCAATGGATGGTTCTGATGCCATATGGCGCTATTAGGTATAATGGGTTAATATATCAACCCCTAAAGACACCAAATTCTGTGCTAAACTCAGGCAGGATATCAAGGACTTTCTTATTACAAACAAGCCATAGAACAGATCAGCAGGTACATGATGGGACTCTTTAAAAGGTTAAGGTATTCACAGGTGGAAGGTTGTGTCAGATGAATCTAATAAATTTGTTTTGACCTGATGACAAGGGGAGCAACAGATATCACCTACCTTGATTTCAGAAAAGCCTTCAGCACCATCTCACATAAAAGGCTAGTCAACAAAATGAGTAGTCTGGGCATGGGATACAAGGTGGTAAACTGGGTTAGGAACTGATTAATGGAAAGGAAACAGAGGGTGGTGATAAATGGGATCCAATAAGGGGAGAGGGGGGTGACCAGCAGGGTACCTCAGGGTTCAGCCATTGGGCCAGTCCTGTTTAATGTCTTCATTAATGACATTGTGGTAGGACTGGAGGCAATGGTCTGCCTGTTTGCAGATCACATCAAGATCTGCAACAGGGTGGATACTCTGGACAGGGTGGAGAGAATGAGGAGGAACATTTAGAAGCTTAAAAAATGGTCTGAACTATGGCAACTAAAGTTCAATGAAAAGAAGTGCAAAATAATGCTCCTGGGAAGAGAGAAGTATGAGGAGAGCTACAGGATATGGGTGGGAGTTGCCGACTATAACCAAGGAAGAGTGGGATCTGGGAGATATCATTTCAGACAACCTAAAGATGTCTAAGCAGAGTAGAAAGGCTGCTGGGAGGCCAATGACATGCTGGGTTGCATAGGCTGAGTTATCTCTAGCAGAAGACAGGAGGTGGTGATGCCATTGTACAAAATGTTAGTGAGGCATCACCTAGAACATGTGCAGTTCTGGATGCCACACCTCTTTAATGACAGGGTGGAGGAGATCCAGAGAAGGGTGACTAAGATGGTACATGGCTTGAATCAGAAAACATATGAGGAGAGACTAAAGGACCTCAATATGTACTTATTGGAGGAGAGGAGGGATTGGGGAGATATGATTGACGCATTCAAGTACCTTAAGGGCATTAACAAGGTGTAGGGGGAGACATCTTCCAATATAACAAATGTACAAGAATGAGGGGGCATGGTATGAAATTGGAAGGTAGCAGGCTGAGGGGAAATGTGAGGAGGTTTTCCTCACAGAGATGGTGATGGACAAGTGGAATAGACTGCCACAGGTGGTGGTGGGGGCTAGCACAGTAGAAGGTTTTAAACCTGCATGGGACAGACATAAGGGTACCTTAGCTGTGGGAAGGAGGAGTGCAAAGCCATTGACCCGGTAGGGTCAGAGTCCATAAACTAGTGCAGGGCTTTTGGGTAGACTGGATGGATCTGGATGTCCTTATCTGCTGACAACTTCTATGTTTCTATGGTACTAGTTCATCAGGGATACATGCACAAGTCACACCTTCTATCTAAAAAGAGTCAAACTGCAGGACCTTGGTGTGCAACTAAAACAGCCAAGGGACCTTGGACAGAAGTTCTGGGATGATCAATCTACTACTGACCCAGTTCTTGCAGAAATTATAGGGCTTAGGTATGAACACAATACTTATCTACACCAAAAAGCAGAATATGCTTTATTTCATGTTTGGCATTTTGGGAGTCAGGTGAGAAGCAGGGGCACCTCATTGCTTACCAGCTAAAAAGTCACAAGAACTTTCTAGAATAGCTACCATCAGAAAGAGAGATGTAACACTTTTTAGGGATGAGGCTGATATTAACAAAGAATTTCATGACATTTACAGATCCCACTATGCTAGTGAAGTTTAGCCAACTGTACAAAACATAGAGGATTTCATTGGACATTTGCAGTTGCCTGAATCTGACTCAGACACACAGATTCAAATGGATAGGCTCCTCGAGCACTCAGAACATGAAACAGTGCTGTAGTTCATGCCATCAAGCAAAGCCCTAAGCGGTGATGGGTTTCCCATTTAATTTCTCAAGGCTTTTCTACATGTCCTCTTATTGCGACTTTGTCACAAGCCTGAATTCTAACCCCATAAAATCCTACTGTATTCTGACACATGCAGTATTGTCCCACCTTAGTATTGCCCCGGAGCTGAAAAGGTTAATAGAACCTATGCAAATGAGAGAATGCTACGCTTGAGCTCAGTTTTCAAACCACTGTCCCTGGTATACAATACATCAACCGTCAGATTCTTCACTCCGATTGCCTAGTCAGATGCCTCAGAGAATCCTCTGCATCTTTACTCAATTTGCATTCATTTTTCTTGGTTATTCAACAGATTTTAGTTTAAAAAATTTAAACCGCTGTCTCTGGTTCACAAAGGTAAACTCGTTTAGATAGAAAGAGTTAGGTAAGTCCTCTGTTTCTGTCTGGTTTTCCAGTCAGGAACCGATATTATTTCTTATTTCTGATTTTTGAAAGTATATAATTCTCACATTTCTCTTTGTGGAGCGTTACTGGCAAAGCCCGCTTCATTCTCTGATCCTTAAACTGACCAAAAAAAAAAAAAGAAGAAAAAAGAGATTTTACTTGGGGATAGTGGCCATATCTCAGACACCTAAGAAAAGAACTGGCCCTACTGATTTCCAACATTGCACCAAGTGTGGGGAATCATTTGCTAAAGCTGACCCCCATTTGATGTGTGTTCTCTGTCTCGGGTTTGAACACTTAGAGACAGATTGTGAAATTTGTAAAAATGTTCCTCAGTCCATGCTGGACAGGCGATTGAACTGACTGAAGGAGAAAATGTCTGAAACAACTGCTTACCCAGTTGCAGAGAAATCCTCTAAATCAAAAAATACTGTTGAACCAAACAAAACACCCTCTGACCAGGGTACTGGTTCACAGCCTAAAAAACGCACCACTGATCAGGTCGCCGAATCTGCAACCATGGGCAAGAAAAAGAAAAAGGGAAAACACACAGAACCACAACCGGTGTACCCGTCAGTTCCTACTGCGGAGGAGATAGCTAATGCTATGCAGATTATTCATTCCCTCCAGTCTCCCCGGTTCAGGTTCCACGGTTCTCGGTTAAGTTTCCTGTGGTTGTGCCCTCAGGTTCTTTTCCTGTTACCGGTCCCCTCGATCCTGGTTCTGATTACCTAGAGGAGGAGAGGGATGTGGATTATAGGAAGGAAGAAGAAGAAGAAGAGGACCATGGAGAACCGGTAGAACCAGATGTTTCTCCTGACCCTCATCATTCATATTCCCCTGATAAGGGATCTGAGGACTTTACCTCCCTGTTTGCTTTTATGCAACAGGTGGCACTGACTTTAGACCTTCCTACTCAAGAGACTACAGATGAGGAGGAAGAGGCTGATTTTGTTGAAATGATGGATGTGGCTCCAGCAAAGAAGCTGCTTTTTCCCATCCATAAAACCCTAAAAAAATCATGTGTTTAAGGTTCTGTAGACACCCACTTCCATTCCTCCAGTTGATTAGAAACTGGATAGGAAGTACTGGGTAGCCAGGTCTGGTTCTGGATTTTTGTTTGCACATCCCAGGCATGAGGGTGTTCTTCAGGTGGCAGACTGTGATAAGGCTGGCATACCTCTGGTATCCCATCACCCTGACAAGGACTCCAGAAAAATGGACTCTCTAGCCAGAAAATCTTATCTGGCTTCTTCTTTAATCATTCAACAAGCCACTTATATGGCTTATGTGGCCAGATTTCAAAAAAGTCTTTGGGGTACAATTTCAGAGATTGCAAAATCCTGCTCTGATCCTATGGCAGCTGATTTGCAAGAGGCTGTAAAAAGGGGTGTCGAGGCATTCAAGTTTCAGTTTAGAATGGCTGTGGATGCCAATGACACTGCAGCCAGACTTATGGCTAATTCTATTTCTGTCAGAAAATTTTCTTGGTTGAGAACCACTAATTTGTCCCAGGACACTCAATCAAAATCCTTTGATTTTCCTCGTGACCCCTTATCCCTTTTTGACAAGAAGACTGAAGCCTATATGAAAAAGATGGATGAATACAAAGCGGCTTTCAGGAGTGCAGTAGCCAAAGAAAAGGCAGCCACCCCTCAGAAACAACAGTCCAGGGTTGGCAGAGCATGACCTATATAGACCTTTCTTCCAGACCCAGGACCTTCTTCTATCAACCTTGGAGGGGCTATTTCAGGTTCAGGGGTAGAAGGGTACTGGCAGAGCAGGTCCAAGCTCTCAGCCTACCCCACAGGTGAAGAAGAACCCCTGAAGTTCCAGTCAGGGTCGCCTCCCTTCTTCCTGTAGGGGGCAGGCTCACCCTCTACCTCCAGGCCTGGCAGTCTATAACTACAGACAAGTGGGTCCTGGAGGTAGTGGGCCGAGGCCTCTCCCTCAGCTTCAAGGCCTTGCCCAAGCTCAGGACAAGGGTTTTCAGTCCTCTCTCCTCGACAGACTCACAGTTACTGGAGGAGGAGGTAAAGAGGTTGTTACTGGACAGGGCAGTAGAACCAGTTCCAACCCTAGACTGGGGGAAAAGGTTCTATTCCAGGTTATTTCCTAACAGAAAAAAAGACAGGGGAGGGGCAACCCATTATGGATCTCAGACAACTAAACAGATATTTTACAAAACCAAAATTCAAGATGGTCACTCTGGCCACCATTCTGCCTTCACGCAGACAAAGGGTTGGCTAGCCTCACTAGATTTAAAGGGTGCCTACATTCATATCCCCATCAGGCTATCACACAGAAAATTTCTCAGGTTCAGGCTCAGATCAGGCCACTATCAGTTCAGAGCAATGCCCTTTGTCCTTTCTTCAGCCCCAAGGGTATTTGCCAAGTGCATGGCTGTGGTAGTGGCACATCTAAGGAAACAGGCTGTCACAGTCTTTCTCTAGCTGGATGACTGGCTGCTGGTGTGTCCACAGAACCTGTACCACTAGCAGTATGGAGTAGAAGAGGATTCTTTACAGAACAGTTGGAGCTGACATATAAGAGCATATATTAACAGGTTTAAATGGGACAAACCCACAGATAGTGGATACAGCACACAGTAATAGAAGGTCCCAATAGGAAATGCTTCCTGAAAGATTTTTTACCATGTTAATGTAAAAGCAAGCTTCTACAACATTAGTGTTGATAACGAAAGCATTTTTGGGGGTTATTTAAACTCCTTCACATTAATGTTACTGCAGAAACAGGGTTAAGCATGTGTAAACAATCTGGAATAAACCAAAAGCAAGCTTTATTATAGCAGCCACAACAGTTTCTTGCATGAGTGAGCTCCAGGGTATCTCCGCTCCACACACAGTGCTTTCATATGAGGAGAGTTAAATGACCTCAATATGTACTCACTGGGGAGAGGCAGGAATGGGGGACATGATAGAAATATTCAATTACCTAAAAGACATAAACAAGGTGCAAAGAGAGACATCTTCCAATACAGGGACTTTAAGAACAAGGAGGCATGATATGAAATTGGCAGGAGCAGGGTAAAGGGTAATGTGAGGAAGTTTCTTCTTCACAGAGGGTAGTGGACACATGGAATAGTTTGCCACAGGAGATGGTGGGAGTTAGCACAGTGGAGGATTTAAACATGCCTGGGATAGGAATAAGGGAACCTTGGAGGTGGGACAGAGAGGTGAAAAGTCACTGACCAGATAAGGTAGGTAGGTAGGTAAAACTTTATTTTTATACAGGGATTACATGTCATTTGGATCAATGATCCAGTTTACAAGAGAGCCCTATGCAGAATTTGTGCAAACATTGCAGACAAATTACAAGTAGTTACAATAAATAACATAATAATAACACAAAACAATGCACATCAGGATTAAGACAATAACCATTTAGGCTAACAAAAGGGACAATAAATCCAAACTTTCAAAATAATATTAGCAATCACAAACATAATACATGTTTATTGAGTGTCTAAATAACAGGATCTGAAATTTCATAAATATGAAGAGGAAGTTTATTCCAAATACCTGCTGCATTCTGAAGCAAAGTTCTATCACTAAATTTATTAGTGCTAAACACAGGAGTAATCTTATATAAATGGACTGAACAAGTCAAAGTCCTCTTATGGTTAGTACCAGAAGGGAACAAAAGTTGTGAAACAGGGTGAGATGTAAGAACATATTTCATTTTATGGATTAATGTTAACCACTCTGTCATGTAGACCTATGAATGGTTGCCACTCCAGAGTGGTCAACAAAAGACAGTGGTGAGTTCTGAAATCAGCTTTCAAGACATATCTTGCAATACATTAAGTTTTATCTAGTTAATCTAATAGTTGTTTAGTGGCTGATCTATAGACTGGCTCCCCATACCTTAGAGATGGTAAAATCAGTTGCTCGGCTAATTTCTTTCTATCTTTTTTACTTATAAAGTCAGTTTTTCTCAAAAGAGTTCCTAATTTTTTATTTACCTTGTTCACAGTAGAAAGTATATGTTGAGAAAAAGAAAGATATGAATCAAAAAATATGCCTAAGTAACAATAGTGATCAACAATCTCTAACTAAGATAAATGTGAGGCACTAGTATCAAATGTTGATGAGTTAACTTATTTCCTTGACTTAAAGTGTTTTAACTTTGTTTTTGTAGTGTTCATGGTAAGCTTTGACCTGGTGATCCACCCCTCAACTAGTAAAAAATCAGCCTGCAATTTGGACTGAACTCAGCGGTAGAGCAACCAGAGGCAATTATTGCTGTATCATCTGTGTACAACCTGAAAGCTGTCTGGAGAGTCACAGAGGGTAATTCGTTGTTGAAAATAAGAAACAACAAAGGCCCCAAAATTGACCCCTGAGGTACCCCTTTAGTGACTGCTCATGTTCTGGATACTCAACTACCGACCTCCACTCTTTGGATGTGCCCAGTCAAGTAGGATTGTAGCCAACTTAAAGAGCCACCATTAATACCCAGACAATGCAGTCTGGTCGCCAGTAAGTGGTGGTCCACCAGGTCAAAGGCCTTAGAAAGGTCCACAAAGCTAACCCCAGTCTCCAGGCCTGCACTAAGTGACCTATTAATAAGATCGATAAATTCTAGCAACACCATAGTTGTGGAATATCCCTTTCTAAATCTTGATTAATATGGAGTTAATTTATTGTATTTTGTGAGCTAATCAGTGATCTGACTGAAAACCAAGTTTTTCATATATTTAGACAAAACGGATAATAAAGCTATTGGCCTGTAATTGTTTATTTCAGTTGTGTCGCCACTTTTGTGTATTGATTTAATTTTACTCTTTTTCAAAGTGAAGGAAAATAATCAGTTTGTAGGCTCCAGTTAAATATGTAGGTGATCGTAGGTGCCACATAAGAAAAGGGCAGTTTTAGAAATGCACCTTCCATATCATCACAACCTCATGATTTGTGAGGATTAATTTTAGTTAGTACTTTGTAAACATTGTGTGTTGTTAATTTTTTGAATCTGAAAAAAGGTAAATTGTCAGTGGCTGTTGTCTAAGAATTAAATTCTTATTTAACAATTTGTGCTAGGCGAAATGTATATTGAGATAAATCAATAACGAAATCATTAAATTGATTTGACAGGTCCTTGGGATTCTCAATGATATTATTATCTACCTTTAACCTTGTATTTGCCTTAGAGATAACCCCTCCACCCCGGATTAGTCAATTGTTTAATTATTGTCCAAAAATTTTTATTATCTACTGAGTTGTCAATTTTATTCTTGTAATGCTGTGATTTGACCTTTTTTATGAGTGTTTTACACTTATTACGTAAATACTTAAATATTTCCCAGTCAACACTCAATTTAGTTTTTAATGCTTTTCCATATTCTGTGTTTAATTCTAATTTGTTTTAGGATTTTTCAATTATCCAGGGCAATCTGGGGGTTTTAGTTTTGATTTAACTTTTGGGGCACGTTGATTACAAATAGTGTTAAAGGTATCAGTAAAATAATCTACTGTTGTATCTAAATCAGGAATTAGCCTGCACTGGTCCCATTTCCCTTTCTTACACAATCCAGAAACTTATGTTCTGAAAAATTACAATAGTCTTTAACCAATTTTGAGCCAGACAGACTGTGTTGGGAGAAAACTGCAAGCCCATCAAGGAGATCCAAACCAGATTGTGATCCCCAAATGGGTGGCAGAACTCCGCATCTTTAATCTGTAAATGTTCAGATACAAAAATAAAGTCTAAAATTGATCCATTACTGGAATTGGAAGTATAACAAGTGAGAACTTTTATTTGCTGTTTAAGGCCCAGGGGAGTAGTTATCTCTTTTAGGAGCCTTCCCGGGGATTAAACCAGTCACAATTTAAGTTCCCAGTTTGGATCCAAGGTTTCTCTTTCACCACATCGGCCATTTTAAGCAACACTTGTTCAATATCGTTTATGACTGAATTAGGGGGAAAAAACTATAGTTATGACCAATTTAAGTTTATCCAGGTTAACTACTAGATATTCCATATTCAGGTCAGATCCTTGCAATAATATAGATGTAGGTCTAAAATTATCTTTTAAATAGAGCATTACCCCTCCCCCTCTAGTTTTCCTTTCAACTCTCAGTGTTATACCCCAAAACCCTAATTCATTATTGTTATGTTTTCCAGTTAGCCAAGTCTCACTCAGGCCCATTATACTGGGGGCATGCTCATGTAGCATTGCGCCAATAACTCCATCATGGCAGTCATGCTATTAGCATTGTCACATAAAATTTTAATTGAATTTTCCAAAACCAGGCCTGGAATAATTTCAATATTACTCCCAAGAATTAATATGAGACAACAGACCCAAGAAATATCCATTGTGGGCCTATAAAGCTAAGGGCTGAATTGGTTGTGGGGTACTACCAAAGTATAATCCCTCCTGTTTGTTTGGAATGGTTTCTTCTACTTTGATTTGCAACAAAATTTGCAACAAAATCCCTTGAGGGTAGAAGTCAATTAGAGGACATTTTAAATTTACTATACTTGTCTGAGACAGTAACACTCATGAGAGAGCACAGGACCAGGCAACCTATCATATTATACAACCTCATATTGAAAACAATAAATACTACTGAGAATAAAAAAAAAACTCTTAAAATCAGTATCTTCTACTAATAGAACTCCAAATCTTAACATTAGACTATAACCACAGAATTCATTGGCAAGCCTTTAAACTAGTCAAGGGGATGCACTGATAAGCAGGAAAATCCCAGCCTCCCCTACAAAACAGGGTACTAAATGAGAAAAGACCAAGGTAGAAAGGTCAGTGGGGTTGCATCAGAAGGTAAAGCCATCAAAAATGGAGAGCAATGAGTACCAATGCCCATAGTCTCGGTAACAAGCTTCCTGAATTAGTGGCCTTGATGGAGGAGGAAGATCTGGATATCGTGGCAGTCTCAGAAACATGGTACACACAGAACCATGACTGGGACGTAAACATACCAGGATACACTATCTACAGGAGGGACAGGGAGGGTAAAAGAGGAGGAGGAGTAGCTCTCTACATAAGAGAAGAAATCAAAGCAACAGAACAAAAGGGTAAACAGGGAGGAGAAGAAGCACTGTGGGTCAATTTGGAGGCAGGCAATGGCACCACAATCCGCACAGGGGTTGTATACAGACCCCCCTCTCAGGGGGAGGAAATGGACAAGGAAATGATAGAAAGTATACTTAGAATGGCAGATAAAGGGGAGATATTGCTGATGGGTGATCTGAATATGCCAGATGTTAACTGGAGTGCAGTTGCAGCAGCCACTTCGAAGAGTGGGGTTATTCTAGATGCCCTACAGGGGCATGCCTTAGACAACTAGTATTGGAGCCCACTCGAGAGGAGCAATCTTAGACCTGGTTCTCTCAAATAGAGATGAAGAGAGGATCACAGATGTAGAAGTGGGTAGCCATCTGGAAATAGCGACCATCGAACAGTATGGTTCACAATAAACACAGCAATAGAGTCAAGCCATACAAAGATAAAGGTACTGGATTTTAGGAGGGCTGACTTGCTAAAATGGGTGAGTGCCTAAGGAATGCACAGCAAATGGGCAGGAAGGAAGGGTGGAAGAACAATGGGAATAATAAAACTGCCATCACAGAGGTAACAAGCCTTGTGTAAAGCAAATAAACAAATGAACGAGGTAAGAAACCACTATGGTTCTCAAAGGAAGTGGCAGTGAAGGTTCAAGAGAAAAAGAAAGCATTCAGGAAGTACAAGGAATCACAGAAGGAACAGGACAGAGAACTGTATCAGTTAAAGCAAAAGGAAGCTGGAAAGGCAGTCAGAACAGCAAAGGCCCAAACCGAGGAAAAGATAGCCAACTCAGTAAAGAAGGGGGATAAAACCTTTTATAGGTACATCAGGGAGCGAAGGAAGACCAAGGGAGGGATAGTGAGGCTTAATAAAGGGAGGAGGGTGGGCAGAGGGTGACTGTGAAAAGACAGAGCTACTAAACAAATATTTTTGCTCAGTATTTACAAAGGAAGGGGAGGTACCAAAACAAACAGTAGAAACACTCTGGATACAGAAGTTGATACCAGCCCATTTACAGAAGAAAGGGTTCTGAAAGAGCTCTTAAAACTGAAGGTGGACAAAGCAATGGGGCCTGATGGGATTCATCCCAGAATTCTAAAAGAACTAAGGAGAACTAGTGACACCACTGACTACCCTCTTTAACAAATTATGGGAGGATGGGGTGGTACCTGAGGACTGGAGGAGGGCAGTTCCCTTCACAAAAGTGGGAGCAAGGCAGAAGCAGGAAACTACAGACCTGTTAGTTTAACCTCAGTGGTAGGAAAATGATGGAATCACTTGAAGGAAAGAATTGTTGCATATCTAGAGGCCAGAGGGGCACAGGACCCAAGACAGCATGGATTCACAGCGGGAAGGTCATGCCAGACAAATCTGATAGATTTCTTGACTGGGTGACCAAAGTAGTTGATCAGGGAGGGCTGTGGACATGGCCTACCTAGACTTTAGCAAGGCATTTGACACAGTCCCACACAAGATTAATATACAAGTTAGCCAGCCTGGGAGTGGGTCCCAAGATGACAGTCTGGGTAAAGAATTGGCTGGAGAATAGGACACAGAGAGTAATAGTAAATGGAGTCCACTCTGAAAAGGGGGTTAGCAGTGGGGTACCGCAGGTTCAGTATGAGACCGGTCTCTTCAATGTCTTTATAAGCGACATTGCAGAGGGACTGGAAGGAAAAGTATGTCTCTTTGCAGATGACACAAAGATCTGCAACAGAGTTGATGCACAAGGTGGGGTGGAAAGGATGAGAAGGGACTTGGCAAGGTTAGAGGAATGGTCAAATGTATGGCAGCTTAGATTCAATGCTAAGAAGCGCAAGGTAATGCACCTGGGAAACAAAAACCCAGGGGAAGAGTACACAATGGGGGGTGAGATACTAACAACAACAAAAATGGAAAGGGACCTGGGGGTAGTCATATCAGATGACCTAAAGGTGGGCAAGCAATGTGAGAGGGCAGCAAGGAGGGCTGGGGGGATACTGGGATGCATAGGGAGAGGCATCACCAGTAGAAAACAAGAAGTTATTATCCCTCTGTACAGACAGCTGGTGAGACCACATCTGGAGTACTGCGTGCAGTTCTGGAGACCCAATCTCCGCAAAGACATAGACAGGATGGAAGCTGTCCAGAGGAGGGCATCAAAATGGTGCAGGATCTGCAACGAAGACATATGAAGAGAGACTTAAGGAGCTGAATATGTATAGCCTCGAGGAAAAGAGAGAGAGGGGGACATGATAGAAACTTTCAAGTACCTCAAGGGAATCAACAAAGTCCAAGAGGGTAGCATCTTTCAAAAAAAGAGGTGTGCAAGAACAAGGGGGCACAATTTGAAGATAGAAGGGGGGCGGCTCAGAGGTAATTTAAAGAAGTATTTTTTCACAGAGAGGGTTGTGGATGTATGGAACAGCCTTCCAGAGGAGGTTGTGGAGTCAAAACAGTGGTGGAATTCAAGCATGCATTGGACAGTCATAAGGCAATTTAGGGGTGGGGTAGGAAGAAGTAGACTGCTGGTTAACTAGGATCTGCAGCTTATCCATCAGGTAGGAAATGGGCAGACTGGGTGGACCAAGCAGTCCTTATCTCTCTTCAAATTCTATGTTATGTTAAAATGGTCAGTAGATGCAGAGTAGTGTAGGGCTACCAGCAGACTAGATGGGCCATGGGTTTCTAGCTGTACAGGTGCAATATTACCTCCTTTATACTGGAACCCTCCCTATGCACCTGAGCAACCTGCTAGCCTTCACCACTGCCTTATCACTGCTTGGCTACCTTCAGGCCACCAGAACTGAGTACCCCAGATCCCTTTCCTGTTTGGTGGTTGCCAGTACTTCCCTCATAATTGGTATTTAGTCCCTGAGTTTCTGTGACCAAAAGCATGATTTTGCACTTGTTATGTTGGCTCAGGCTGTGTGCCCACCAACATATTGCATTAGTGGCAGATTTGGAGGCGCTGTCACTGTTGGGCCTAATGCAGGACATGCATCAGTAGGTACATCCTCATTCCCCAATAAGCCAGCATGCAGGCATCACATCAGAAATACATAATGTGAGAGCACATTCATGAAAGGTCCACTGCAATAAGAGCCAAGCTTGTCATGCAGTGGCACCCAAAACACATCCTCCCTAAGTGCCTTTCTGGTGAAGCCCTTCAATAAACATGGTGGTGCTGACTGCCACTGCCACATGGAGATCCGACTTCAGGGTGCTCAATCCCCTGTCAGCATGCCCCAACCAACTTCATTTGCTGATGGGAGCCCACCTCCGGCATAATGCACCCCATTTAAAGTGTGTACTGAGGGTGCCCAACTCTTAGCATCATGTCCCCCCATCCCAGTTTAATTTGCCAATGGGGTCTGCATAATGTCCTCCCCCATTTGTCGTATGCCTACGGGGGTGCCCAATCTCCCATCAGCTACAGAACCCCCCCAAAAAAAACACTCAGGTGGCACACTGGGAGCCCATTGCAGTGTGCCAATTGCCCCTGAAAAATGAAATGGTCCTGCAATGTTTTTTTTTTTTTTTTTGTACAACCTGCAAACCAGAAAATGGTCTCTCACTGAGTCTGGTCACCCTCCCCCAACCATCGCCCACCCTCTGTGCACACTGCCTCCCCACACCCCATACTTACCTCTGAAGCATGGCACGATGATCTTGGGTGGACCGAACATGTCTACACTCTTCAAAAGCCGACCACTCTAACTGAATAAATGCTGGTAAGCTGTATAATGGCATAAATAGGGTTTTTCAACTTTGGTGCATATCTCAGGCATTTTTGGGAATTTTAGCAACAAATTTTCAACATGGGGTGATTGGGATCCCTCCTCATGAATTCAGTCACTGTCATGATGTTATTCGGTCCGGAAAGGTGATTTCACGATCACTTTGCAACCGATTAATTAAACGACAGTGCCGCTGTTGATGAGTGGGGCTCTCAAAAAGCCTACGTTGCAAATTTGGTGAAAAAGATCCAAAAAAAATGTGTTTTTCAACCGTGCGTTGCGCGGTTTCCACACACACTCACAACTTCGTGAATTTGTAATATTTTCACTCAAGATTTTCAAAATTGTTATTTTTCTACACCTCCTTATGAACAGTACAGCTGTCATTTTATATATCCTGGCCAAAATGTGTTTTCGCACGTCCGGTGCAGAATAGCGCAGCCACTGTGAGAAATCAGTTTTCGTGACAGTTTGAGAAAATGATGGTGACACTGGTGATGAGCAGAGGTCCTAAAATGCCAATGTTGAAAATTTGGTGATGAAAGTCCATAAAATGACTGTGTTACAAGCGTGCATTGCACAGTTTCCACGCAGCCTTGTAACTTCACAAATTTGTAATATTTTCATAGCAGATTTTCAATACTGGCATTTTTCATACCTCCTTATGAACAGTACAGAAGTCATTTTCACAGCTTTCCCAAACTGTGCTTCTGCACCTGTGGTGCACAATGGCATAGTCGCTCTGGGAAAGCAACTTTGAGGCACAGTAACAAAATCACAGCATCACAGTTCATGAGGGAGGTCCCAAAATGCCTATGTTGAAAATGTAGCTAAAAATCCCAAAAATAATTGGGTTACAGACTTGTGTTGAGCAGTTTCTATGCATGCTCATGACTTCACCAAATTTTCATATTTTCACTCCAGATTTTCAATGTTGACATTTTTACACCTCCTCATGAAAATACAGTTGCCATTTTCACATCTGCCCAAAATGTGTTTTCACCCCTGTGTCACCAAATGGCATGGCAGTGTGTAAAATCATTTTTCAGCTAACAAACTGATTGTGCTGCTCTTCATGAGGTGGGGTCACAAAAGCCTATGTTGAAAATTTGAGAGAAATACCAACAAATGCCTACAATGTTAGGGTTTCAACTGTAACACCCCACCCTGTAGAGACTGACAGGCATCAGGGTGTGATTTGAGATCATTGGCTGTAATGCTTATGCCATTCCGCCCTCTCATCCTGTAATGAGTGACAGGCATCAAGGTATGCTTAGGAGTGTTCAGCCTAAAGTTCACCACATTCTCTTATACTGCACCCATTTCAGCATATTTCCTTATGGAATAGAGGTAAGTATAAAATTGAACCCCAAAGCACACCATGACGCTAGTCAGTGTCTACAGGGTAGGGTGAGGTAAAATAGCATGAGTGTTACAGCTGATGACTCAAAGGCGCACCCCAACACCTGTCAGTCTCTGCAGGGTGGGTGGGGTTGTCAGTTCAATACTACTACCATTCCTATTATGCATCTCTAACTCCTGCACTACAATGCCAATGCCAGCGACAACATTCGCATTGACAAATGCTTGTTTGCATTGAAACCCAGCTGTCAAACCTTTGACTCTTCTTCCAAATTTTTCAAATCATCCCTCATTTTTCCATCCCCCTGGTGAGTCTACTCTGTTGCAGACTTTTGTGTTATCCACAAAAAGGCATACTTTCTCCTCTAGCCTTTCCACAATGTTGTCAATAAAGACATTGAAGAGGACCGGTCCTAGTACTGAGACCTGAGGCACCCCACTGGTCACTTTGCCTTGTCTAGCATGGGCACCATTTGCCACCACCTTCTGACTCATAGAGATGCTCTGCATCATGTGGGTCATGGATGTGAGTACCAAGGTGTGTCCTATGCTGTCAACATTCCCCAGGCACCTGGTCCATGGATTGCTGTGCAGCAAGTGGCACAGTCCATCCCCACAGAAATATGTCAGTGGGTCATGGTTGTTATCTCTCTATATACTGTATCTTGTCCTATTGCTGCAGTTGTTGTTCCCACAACACAGAAAGAGAGTCTCAAACAGAGAGACTAGGACCTGTCTCATAACCCTCATTGACTCGTTCTTCACATTATCACTCCGTGGTCCCCACCTCCACCTCATGTAGTAGCAGAGACACTGTCCTCAATGGTGGACACACAAGCAGGCAGAGACTGTGTGATTTCAGTAAAATAGAAACAGAAAAGAGTTTGAAGAGAGAGAGAGAGACAGAGAGTGAAAGAGAGCAGAGAGAGAGAGATGCAGAGCGGCAGACTCCACTCAGGAGATGTCACAATTGCACATGGACTCTATTGAGGATAAAGTGTTATCCTAGATGATTGTGCCTTTCCTCAGTCCCACTTTCCCCAGTAGGGAGTCTACTGCATCACGTGCAGTCACAGTTAGGAAGAGAGACAGACAGATGGCAAGCACAACATGGAGAAAACTTGGCTAAAAGAGCAGTTGTATTTTCTGTGGTGGTCAATCTCAAAGGAGAGTGTGACATGCTACATCTATGTGTGTCACTGGCAGGGTAGTGAGGGTTATTGAGTCAGTGTGATGGTGACAAGAGTGTTCCACAAGTGGTTGTGTGGTCCTAGGTATGAGAGGGGACATCGGTAACAGGACAGGTGACACCGTAGTGTGGTCTGTGCCAGTAAGTTCAAGACGTCCAATTGCAACATTATGTGACAGGTAGATACCAGCAGTAATCACTCTCTATGCCTGTAAGTTCAGCCACTGCAATTTCAAGCGACATTTTGGTGAAGCAACCAAGGTGTCCTGGTTTTGAAGGAGGGTGTTGGGGAAGGCTTGCCTCCTGCTTCATAAGCACACGAATAACTATGACGGTGAGCTGCAGTTGCTGCATCTCAGAAACTTGTATCATGTGGACTGCTGTGATGTCCCTAACTCAGGTATCTCTGTATGTCAAAGCTGCCTTCCCAACACACACACACACACATTAATCTGTGCATCTCTGTATTTCTCACAGAACAGCTACTTATCTGCAGCAAGATGCATCTGCTATGTTGGGGAGGGATAAATCCCATAACCACAGTTCCCGAGCATATTATGCAGAAGAAATATCACACTGTAAAGGTGGGCACAAAATTATCATTTTTAAATTATCTATTACAAATACTTAGAAAGGAGACGAACTGAGATGAGGCTGATGGCGGAAGAATTTAATGATTATAACAATAATCACAGCGAGATATTACAAGTGGTACATCCTTCATTCTTCATTCTTAATTCTTAATTCTTCAAACTAACAGTGTATAGTGGCTTGCTTATATAGTGGAAGACAGTATTCTCAATTTCTATGGTTGTCTATGATTGGTCCAAGACAAGTACTAACATCAACTTAAAAGGCAATTCTCCTTTTAGTACGTGTATGAGCTAATCTTTTAGTCAGCACAAATGTATAGATAGTGTAAATTATATTACTATATAAGGCTAGTAATAATTGTCATTACCAGTTACCAAGGTCTTAGGAGGAAGAAATAGGTTTGCACTTAGGAATGTGCATACAAGCTTTTTAGCCTGTAGTCAGAAGGGTAACTTGAACTTTATCCCTGTGTTTCTATTTTTGCAGACACTTAAGACACCTGTTTTCTATTACTCATATGGTCAGTACAAATATCAAAAGACACTTTAATATTGCAGCTTGTGGCTCAGTTAAACTTGTAGCTTTACAAGTTTTAATATGATTCAATTATATAGGCCATTATTTGTTACACAGATACATTATGTGTTAGACCAAAATGAGGTTAGTCTGGAATATTGGGACACATTTCTTTATCCCTTGTTACAAGCCTCCCTTGGCCCAATATTACCTAATTATTATTTGTGCAACAATGCAGCTCCTCGAAGCATGTACATCTCACTATGTACTTTACGAATAGTAAGTCTTAAGCGACACAGGCCTATAATTACCAAGAACACTAAGACCACTGGCAACACAAGTAAAACTTTAAAAGACAGGACTCTAAGGGTCCCCTGCATAGCTATAAATTAAGTGCTCATTATCACTCTCAATTTGTATCAAATGAGTATCTTTTTGATTGAAAAGTGACTCTACATTAAGAAACAGGAGAGGTATTACAGCTCCAAATGATGGCACTTAACATGTCACTTAACGTAGTGGCATAAAACTTTGACACACCAGTATCTGCACAACTATTGTTAACATTTATATTTCAACCAGAGAAAATCTAGATGTATATGTACTGTACTGTACTTCACATTATTCACAAGCATTTGATCAATAAGTGTTGATTGAATCCACTCTCTGGCCCTTTTGTCACATTTGGACATTTAGTTGGTGTTACAGTTAAGTATATGACATTTGAGACTACAAAACAAAATGAGTTGCTTAAACTAGCATCGTTACAAACACTATTATTACCCCAAAGACAGTAGAACAGAGTTAACAAATAAACATTATTGTCCTTTGGTGTGGCTCTGTTTATAACAAGAGACACATTTTGTCTATTTTTAGTCCATGTAGCTTTGCTGTGATCCAGTCTTGAGCTTTGAGGCACAGCTGCTAGACCAGCTGTCAAGTATGTCCACAAACCAATTTAGAAAAGTCAGTGTTTATATTGCTGGCTGCTGGATTGCTGATTAGCAGACTCACTGCACTGGTCAGGGGTGCATTAGATTGTGCATTGAGTAGCCACACACACACTGGCATGGAATTTGTGTTGTGATAGTTGATTACACCCTGCACACAGATTAACAGTCCATAAAAAGCAATAGTTCTGCATAGAGTATCAGCCATGTTTGGAACAAACAGCAGTGAAGAAGATGGACATCTTGCTTGAAGATCAATTGAAGAAGAATCTTCTTGCTGAAGTTAGGGGATTTCCCCTACCCCAGACTTAACTCCACAGTAAGTAGAAACAATAAGCTTGATTTTAGAGTTTAAACTGACTAGACCTTTTCAGTTGATTTAAAGTTTCACAAATAAATGTAATTTTGCTAAAACATTACACTTGCAGAGGTAATAATGACTTGATTTATGCAATAGTTCTTATGTGGAACCAATTAGACACAAAGATAGTGATGACATCAAAACTGTGGCAGTTGTTTTAAATAAGAAACAATTATTAGCAAATACACATTTTTGGTATTTACCCCTATGAGGAGATAGCAATTTACCTTGCAACCTTTGTGGACATTACACTGGAAGGAAGGAAGGGTAGCTTACCCCTTCCCTTGAGCTTCAACTGGCAGAAGAGAAGCTCAACTACTGTAATACAAGATTATTTCCATAGGATAAAAGAAGCCAAGTGTCCCTGGGTTTTCTTATCCTAAGCATGACAAAAATGTCAGCTGAGTTTAAACAAAGAAGTTTTGCTTATAGTTAAATGTTGATTGACCGTGTTTGCTGCAACACAAGAAGGTCAAATAAAATGCAAAAGGTCACATAGTGTGCATACAAGGGTTGCTCAAACCCAGTTATTTTTGTAGTGGCCTTGAACACTACTGATATTAAAAATATCTTTAAATCATAATAGAGCACGAAATGAAACTGTTGTCCAAGACAGTACCCACACATATACATACACCACAAGAAATACTTAACATAAAAATAAGACTGACATTATTTGACACCAATTTGCTGAGGTAATGCCCATAGTTTTAGTAGAAAACTGTATGTGTTTTAGATATATGATGCTGAAAATATTACAGCCACGGGCATTTAGAATCAGAGTTGTCCCCTCAGAAACACTAGTGTTACTGATAACATTATTAATCATGCCAAACAACTCTGGATGGTTTGTTTGGTTATGGTAGCAATCACAGAAGAACACGTGGCTAGCTTTTGCTCTAGTCCACCCCACAGCATACTAATGAGTATTTAGAATCAAACTCTTTAACATTAGAAGAGGCAAGGTCTTTGGGCATTAAGTTAGTATGACTTGCCAATACCTGACTTTTTACTCCTACATTTTAACTGCTCCTATACAGGAGTTAACACACTGTAAATTGCCTGTTTTTAGATTTTAAGACATTTACATCTTACAAATGTGCTACAGAAGCTGTGTTATAGTTTATTTTGCAATTAATAAAAGAGAATTATCCCTATCTAAAAAAACAAAGGTCTCCCTGTACCTTTACAAACTAACTTTAGTTATTAGTTTTTCTCTTGCAGGGATTTTGGCTCTTGACTTATTTGCATTTCTAAACTAACTATTTTGACTGTAGCTGGATTATTACATCTTGGTGCTCATACAGCTTTTTTTTTTAAAGTCTCATGTGTTAACAAATTACAACCTGGCTACATTTTCACAGACTTTGTACAGTGTTTGCTAGTTTCTCTCTTTTTTATTTTTAATTAAAATACTGCTGTGCCCGTTGATCATGGTTTGTATGCTCCCCCCTTTAGGTGTTTCCCCTAGAAACAACCTATTACTATTTCCATATTCATAAAATATAATTGTGCCTGTTGATCATCAGGCACTGGTTTGTATGCTTTCCCCTTTAGGTGTTTTCCTAGAAAATGACCTATTATTGTTTCCATACACATTTTTCATCTCTTTCTTGCCTGCTTAGCCTTTACTGCCGGGTCCACCTGTGCATTGGTGCTGATCCGTCTGTGGCTTTCCTATCCCCGGCTCCTTGTGAGGTCCGGCTTGCAAGTCAGCACCTTCACTTACCTACTCTGCCCCATGAGTTCCTACAGAGTTAAGCATTACTTTTATTTAAAGAAATTGGAAGCATACCTCACCTGATTAGCAAGTGGCTAAACTGTCTGTGTGCACCATTTTCTCTCGCTTTAAGCCATCAGCACCTTCTCTGAGCGTTGTCACCTTCTTATTAGGGCTTGCAGACTAACCAACTAGTAGTTAGGCAGCCTCCTCCATGCAGCACCAGGATCCGAGTCACGACACCAATGTAAGGTGGGCAAAAATTATCATTTTAAATTATCTATTACAAATACTTAGAAAGGAGATGAACTGAGATGAGGCTGATGACAGAAGAATTTAATGATTATAACAATAATCACAGCGAGATATTACAAGTGGTACATCCTTCATTCTTCATTCTTAATTCTTCAAGCTAACAGTGTATAGTGGCTTGCTTATATAGTGGAAGACAGTATTCTCAATTTCTATGGTTGTCTATGATTGGTCCAAGACAAGTACTAACATCAACTAAAGGCAATTCTCCTTTTAGTACATGTATGAGCTAATCTTTTAGTCAGCACAAATGTATAGATAGTGTAAATTATATTACTATATAAGGCTAGTAATAATTGTCATTACCAGTTACTCAGGTCTTAGGAGGAAGAAATAGGTTTGCACTTAGGAATGTGCACACAAGCTTTTTAGCCTGTAGTCAGAAGGGTAACTTGAACTCTATCCCTGTATTTCTATTTTTGCAGACACTTAAGACACCTGTTTTCTATTACTCATATGGTCAGTACAAATATCAAAAGACACTTTAATATTGCAGCTTGTGGCTCAGTTAAACTTGTAGCTTTACAAGTTTTAATATGATTCAATTATATAGGCCATTATTTGTTACACAGATACATTATGTGTTAGACCAAAATGAGGTTAGCCTGGAATATTGGGACACATTTCTTTATCCCTTGTTACACACACATCATGTAATGACTGTGTGAAATTTCTATCTCCATAACAGCAGTAACATGTTTATTCTTGTGGGACTACTTTACAGGGTGGAAGGATACAGTACCTTTTTCTGCTGAAACAGAAGAAAATGCCATTATTTTTATTTTTTCCTGTTCTTTGCATATCCCATGTTATAAGTAATAATTCACTCCAGGGTATGGTGTTATAGGCATTTATTCCTCACCTGGGTTGCTGTTAGGGCCCACAGCCTGTGCCTTGTGCCTCACAATGCACAGCAGGTTTGAATTAAATGCCTATAACCCCAAACCCTGTCATGGGTGATTGCTAACTTGATCTACTCCCTGGCAGGTCAGCTTGTCCAAAGTCTCTGTGTGGAACACTGTTGAAAGTCTTACTGAAATCTAGGTATGCCACATCTGCCACTTCTCCCCGATCCACTACCCTGGTCACTCAGCTGAAGAACTCAATCTAGTTTGTCTGGCAAGACCTTCCCCCTGTGAAAGCATGTTGTCTTGGATCCTGTAATCCACAGGTTACAAGGTATTCTACAGTCCTTTCTTTCAGTAGTGTTTCCATTACTTTGCCCATTACTGAAGTCACGCTGATAGGACTGTAATTTTCTGCCTCCTCCCTGTTCCCACTTTTGTGAAGTGGGGTTATATCTTCCCTCCCACAGTTCCTCCCTTCTATCTAATTATAAGTTGAAAAGAGTTGTCAGAGATGCAGCCAGCACCTTTTTGAGCTCCCCCAGTATCCTGGGGTGCATCCTATCAGGTCCAGTTGCCTTGTCTACTTTTAATCATGCTACTCCCTTGAGGAAGTTCTCCTCTGTAAAATGACTAGTGTCAACCTCCCTACCATTTATGCCCTTGTCCCTTATCTTTGGTCCATCAGCTACCCCTTCTTCTATAAAAACTGAACAAAAGTACTTGTTCAATATATCTGCCTTCTTTTGGTCCTCCTCTTCCTCCTCACAAACCCCATTTTGTCCTTACTATTCCTCCTTTTGTCTTCCTCTTCTTTCTTATATATCTGAAGAAAGTTTTATCCCTTTCTTTTACTGATTGGGCAGTATTCTTCTCTGTTTGTGCATTTGTGCATCTAACTGCCTTCCCTGCCTCCCTTTGTTTCTCCTGGTAGTTTTCCCTATCCTCCTCCTTCTGTGTCTTTTTGTATTTTCTAAATGCTAATTGTTTTGCTCTTATTTTTCTCATACGTCTTTAGACAAACATAGCAGTCTCTCTTTTCCCTTGCCCTTGTTAATCTGCCTGACACAGAGATACATTGGCTTTTCGATATTCCTCTTTAGTTATGCCTTTAGTTCCTTGTTTCCCCCCAGATCCCCTATCCCTGCCAGGGTGTCCCTGAGTCATTCTCCCATTTTCCTGAAATCGACCCTCCTAAAGTCCTGGACCCTTATATTAGTGCAGCTCAGTTCTGCCCCAGTCCTTATACTGAATCACACTGCACAGTGATTGGCAGGCCCCAGGTTGTCACACACCATGATGTCAGCAACACTGTCCTCATTTGTCAGTATCAGGTCAAGTATTGCCCCCCCATGTGGGCTTCTTAATTAGTTGCCTGAGGAACACCCATTGCAAGGAGTCCAGGATGCATCTACAGTTGCTGTGGCTGGTAGGCCCCAATCCACATCTAGTAGATTGAAGTCCCCCACCAGCAACACCTCCTCTTTCATGCCAGACTTTGGATGGCATTCATCATATCTTAATCTACCTCTTGCCCTGTGATGGAGGTCTGTAGATCACTCCTATGTGAATAGTGGTCTGCATACGGGTTTCAGGGTGACCCATAGAAACATAGAAACATAAAATTTGATGGCAGATAAGGACCGCTTAGCCCACCCAGTCTGCCAATTTCTCCTACTGGATAAGCTGCAGATCCTAGTTAATCAGCAGCCTACTTCTTCCTACCCCACCTTGAATGGCCTTATGACTGTCTCATGCATGCTTGAATTCCACCACAGTACTTCAGCTCCTCGCTGCTCTCCCTATATTACTGTTGTTTTTACTTTGTCCCTAAAATAAAGTGCCACTCCCCCTTTATTACCTACCCTGTCTTTTCAGAACAGAGTATACCCTGGTATGGCCACATCCCAATCCTGGTTTTAGTTTTATCATGGCTCGATAACTGCAACCATATCCAGGTCTGCTTCTGCCATGGTGGCTTCTAGCTCTTCAATCTTGTTGCCTAGACTTTGAGCATTTGAACACATGGCTCTCCAGATTATAATGCTACCCCCTTGTTTCCCTTGTATGCCCCCCTTTGTCTTTCTGCCTTTCCCTTGGCTAGGTTAAATGCTAGCCAATGTATCATTTAAACCATTTACTGAGAACCATGGCTCCCTTCCTGATGGATGCGGGTTGTAACCCCAGTAAAGAACCTTATCCCTCCTGGTGGGGCCCTAGTCTCCAAAGAAGCAAAGCCTTCTCTGCACCATTCCTTTAACCATGCATTGGGGTTCCTGGTGCAGAGAATCCTGCTCTCCTCCCTGTTGTAAACAGGTAGCACTTCCAACAAGGTCACAGATTATACCATCTGCCTAAGACCCCTCCCTAATTCCCTGAATTCCTCCTGAACTATTGCTGGCTTATCCCAAGTCACGTCATTAGTCCCCAGTTGGACAACGATGTCTAGCTCTTCTTCCCGTCATGCTTCCCAAGGAATGCTGTGGATATTCTTTCCATCCCTGCAAACCGAGGTGCCAGGAAAGCACCAAACCTCCTCTCCTCATCCTTACCTATGGACATATGAATAACATCTGAATATGCCAGTCCCCAACTCTATCCACCCACTATTGAGTCCCCACCAAGATTTGCTTTCTCCTTCTCCTCTGGGGTTCTCTGCAACATCCCTTGGAGTCTCCACTATGAGGACCCCTCATCAACCCTGGTCATTTCTTTAAGTGCCTCTGTGGGAAATTCCCACTCTGCCAGTCTTGACATAGGAGTTTTGCAGTGGAACTGGGTGTGGAATGTGCCTATGCTCACCACCTAACCCTCCCAAGTCCACTGTTGTCCAGCCTCTCCTTCTTCTGGGCAATCTCTGAGGTAGCAGTGGTGGACTAAGTGGTCCTTGTGTGGGGAGAAGGTCCATCAAACCAAGCCAAATTGGTCTTTCAACCAGCAACCTCTTTCCTCAGCCCAGAGAGGTGCACAAAGATAGGGCAGCATTGCAGCCTACAGTAAGTCTCCCAGAGATTGCTGCTCTACAGCCACTGCACTGCACCACTCCCATCACACTATTCTACCAGCTTTTTTCTGTGTTGTTACTCCCTTAAATTCTCTTAATTACCTAATCCTATATAAAGAGTTCCAATGACCCCTAGGTTTTTATAACAACCTCTAGTGTACTATTGCTTAGCCCTGCATATGGTGCTATACCTTTTTATACCTGATGCCTTGTGTCTGTAGACAACTGCTTACCCCTATTACCTACTTGTGGTTTGTGATGCAGAGGGTATATATGGCCACTGGTCACTGCCCGGACTGACTCCCTCCTGGCAGACTCCCCAGTGTTGTTCTTTGCACTGCAGTTCTTTGTGCGGAGGTCCACAATGTGGAGATCCACTTGATGGATACTTCCTTATATATCAGGCAATGGCTGATTGGTTCACTGAGGACAGCCCAGATTGGCTGTTGTGGTGAGTCTTTATATAGCAGTCAAAAATAACCTGCAATGACAAATATGACTCACTGAGCCCTCTTCAAATATCACCTAGCAGAGGGCCCAGGCCAAACAATTCTCACCCAGACCCCAATCTACAAGCCAAGACACAGCTCTTTATTATGGCCATTAAATGTGGACTATTGTAACTGGTCTCAACTTACCCTACAGACAATAATAAAGCACTATTTCAACAAGTTTCCTACAACTTACCCCACTTATGTTGTCTCAAAAGCCTCTTCAAGGCAGCAACCTGCAGGAGTGAATCTTTATAAAGCAATCCAATACCAACCTGCAGTCAGAACTGTCACCACTCAGCCCCTCCTCCAGTTATCACCTAGCTGAGGCCTCAAGGCAAACAATTCTCACCCAGACACCAAAGTACAGGTCAAGCGACAACTATTTATTATAGCCCATAAATGTGGCCTGCTGTGGCTGGTCTCAATCTACCCAACAGACAATAATAAAGGCACTATTTCAACAAGTTTGCCCAACATTTTCCCCACTTACATTGTCTCAAAAAATCTCTTCAGTTTCTATCTGTGAGCAAAACACACAGACTCTGCTTTAAGCCTACTGGTGCAGGTATTTAGCCTTTTTTAGGCCCTGTCCACATCACACTGAAATCACCCCTCTGTAATGTTACAGAGGGTCCAAACCATTACCACAATGGTTTGCATTTACACCTGTAATGTTACAGAGGGTATTTTCGTAACCATTGTAGCAACCACTTGTGAGGTGGTTTCAACAATGGTTAAGAAAACAGTTCTGCTTCTGTAACATTACCAGTTGTAGTGTGAACATGTGAGAGTGTAGCTCAGCATTCGACCAGTGCAGCATGAACTGCATTGTGGGATAGGTGACAGCCATAATGGTCACACGTTACCTACAATGTGGACAGGCTGTAATGGTTCCAAACCACTACCGAGACTGTTCACTGACAGTGTGGACACACTGTAAAGGTTACTGTCTGTAATGGTTTAAATCATAACAAAGTTTTAGTGGTGTAGTGTGGACAGTGCCTTATGTTTGCTTGTGCATTCATGTGCAGTAAATCATTTTGTTACAGTGAACCACATTTCAGAGGTCTGTCACTGGCATTTCCAATGCAGGTCAAGTTGTGTTGGGCTCATCAGTGACAGACCAATGAACAGGCAAGCTGTGTATGACACTGGTTACTGGCTGATAGGCAGAAAGTAGTTAAAGGACCAAACTGCTCCTATAAGAGAACACTTCAGTCCATTAATTTGCATGAATTTATCTGATTTTAGGTAATACTATATATATATATATATATATATTATATTATAGGAGTGCAGTCGTGCCCCTATAGTTAAGGTTGAGTAGGCACTTTAATGTTAAACCTGAAATTTTGCACATTAATAATCTTGCAACTGTTCAACAGATTTTAATGAAATTTGGCCTGTGCAGTGGGGCATGGTAGATCTCTTGATTTTACAAGTTGTGTTTCAGTTGGACATACAGATTTTGCGCAGCAAAATACCCCAAAATGCTCTTTTTAGCACTTTTGTGGGGAATTTTTGGATTTTTTCCATGTGGTCTGCCATTCTAAAACTTGATTGTAGAAAGAGCTTGGGTCAAGGAACATGCCACTTTTTGTTTGGTGAAAAAATATTAATCCATTCAAAACTTATTAAACATTTTAGCTCCCATTATAAGTCTAGGGGAAAATTTATATGTATGATTTGTGAAGGAAAAATTGAGTTCTGGCCATATGGTCTTTTCTCTTGGTTAAAGAATTTGCAAGCTAGCAGCTGAAAAATTGGCAGCCGCCAGAAATTTATTGGCCATGATAGCAGCCATCTTGTTTTCAGTTTGCAGTCGGAACAAAACAAATATCTCAGCCACGGGTAACTTCTGAAGTAAAGGAAGGCTGGATTTTGATCAGAGAATTCCCTATTGACCCATGCATCTGGTTTTGTTCAGTTAAGTCAAAAATAGAGAGTTAAACTTTTAAAATCTTGAGTCGCAGGCTAGCTAATGATAATTTTGGCTGCGAACTTAGTCCGCTACTTCACAACCAGATAGCCAGATTTTCATGACCAGATGTCTCTGGAGAAGACCAGATGGCCTGAATTTTGATGACCAGATGTCGCCTCGTGACCAAAGAATCATCTTATGTCACGGTCGCAGACGATTAGTTTGCATTCTCAGGGTCAAAGAACTTTTAGGTGTAAAAGCTTTAAAATTAAATATCTCTGAAACAGTTTAGTCTTTTTACTTGAAATCTGGAGAGTGTTAAGGGAATGTTGTATAGATGTGAATCATGCTGTTTAGGTGCTGGATAATTAATTTGCTGCAGAGATATTGAGGGATGTAGGCAATGTTTTCCTCATAGGATTATGCATGGTGTTTTAGGCTGGCAATTTATAAGGTAGGTAGCCCTAGTGCCATGGAGGTACCTTTCTCTGTTTTGGTGTGTGAAACTTCAACAGGTGCAGTGTTATGCCACTGCAAAAATGAAAATTTGTTTTTCCGTGTTAATAACTTCTGAACCGTTTGCCGATTTGCCTGAAATTTGGAATGTGGAAAGATTAGTCATAACTCTTTGACTGTGACAATTTTCATGTCAGTGGGACATATAGTTGCAGAATCATGGCACATGCTCATTATAGTTACTAGGAAAGTATATTATGTGCATTGTGAAAACAACAGCGAGCACATTTTTGGGCATGCAGGAAGATCCCATTATAATGCATAGGACAACTCCAAAGGTATGGCAGATGTATATTGTTATGCAGTACTGGGAAATGTGATGGGAGCACACCACCATCAGTGAAGGGCCCCGTGCTCCTACCAGTACATGTGGATCACTACTTATATTATGATGTTATGCAGAAATGTGCAAGTTGGTGGGCCCATGCTCCCACCAGCAGTGAGGAATGCATTTCAGTGGCTTCAGATTGGGCTGCATGCATGGATGCTGGGCTGTGCTGGTGCCCTTTGAAGAGTTCATGAACACATTTTGCTCGGTTGCAAAGTGATGCCATTTTTTAGTCTATCATTATGGTCAAAGGGGAAAATATACATGTTCATTGTGAAAACAATGGTGATCACATTTTGGTGTGCAACAACAATTTTGTTGACTGACTCAGATTGCTTTATATACATAGGTGCTGGCCTGCTGTGCTCCTGTTTGAAGATTTCGTTAAAAATCTTGCTTTCCAAAAAGTTAGACAGGAACTAGCAGAACAGATCAGGAGGACCTGCGAGAAGGGCAGTGTGGTGATTGTGGGGACTTCAACATGTCAGGGTGGACTGGGCACCCCAACAACCAGGAACAGAAGGAGCAGGTACTGCTGGTTGCCTTCAGGACAGCTTCCTGCTGCAAATGGTCAGTGAACCAACCAGGTTAGGGAATACCCTTGACCTTGTGCTGGCAAATGGGGACTTTGTGAGAGAACTTACAGTGGAGGAACCGCTGTCAGGGAGTGACCACCACTCAGTATGGCTCACATTGGATATGGGCAAGGAAGGAGTGGAATCTGGCACAAGAGTGCTGGACTTCAGGAGGGCTGACTTTGGGAGGATGGAGGAAGTGGTAATAGGGTACCTGGCCAGAATTCAATCTAGTATGGACACTAACCAGAGGTGGGAGCTCATAAAACTGGGGATAGTGGAGGCAAACAAAACCTGCTGCAAAGCCCAGAACAAGAAGGCTAGGGCTAAGAAACCAAGCTGGTTGAGCAAGAAGGTCATGGAAAAGGTAAGGAAGAAAAGAGCATCCTTTAGGAAGTACAAGAAAACAGGGAGGGGAGGACAGGGAGGAGTACTTGGCAGAATCGAAGGAGATGACAAGGGCAGTAAGGAGCCAAAGCATCTATGGAACTCAGGCTGGCACAAGGCATTAGAAGGGGAGAAGGACTTTTAAGTGCATCAGGGAGAAAAGGAACTGTAAGGACCACATAGTAAGGATTAGGAAGGAGGGAGGTTGGTTGGAAGCAGGATGCGATAAGGCAGAAGCACTAAATGAGTACTTCTGTTCAGTATTTACTAAAGAGAAGAGGGGGGTGACACCCAAGGTGGGAGAAATGGCAGAAGTGGGGGGAGAAGTGGTGACAGATGGGGAAATCATGGAGGGCAGAGTTCTAGAGGGTTTGAAGGCACTGAGGGTGGACAAGGCGCCAGGCCCAGATGGCGTCCACCCCAGGGTACTGAAGGAGCTGGCAGAGGTCCTTGCAGGACCTTTGACAGACCTATTTAATGACTCACTACATTCGGTGTGTACCTCAGGACTGGAGAATGGCTCATGTGGTGCCACTCCACAAGAGTGGCCTAAGGATGAACCAAAAACCACAGACCAGTGAGCCTCACATCCATCGTGGGTAAGCTAATGGAGACTATCCTGAAGGAGAGGCTGGTGGCCCTCCTAGAGGCCAAAGGAATACAGGACAGCAGACAGCATGTCTTCATACATGGCAGATCCTGCCAAACCAACCTGGTCGAGTTCTATGACTGGGTAACTAGGCAACTGGACAGGGGCCATGCAGTGGATGTCCTGTATCTGGACTTCAGTAAGGCATTCGACTTGGTGCCACATGGAAGGCTGGGAAGGAAGTTAGTAGGCAAAGGGCGGGTGCAAAGCTGGTGAGCTGGGTGGGAACTGGCTTCAGGGAAGGGAACAGAGGGTGGTGGTGGGTGGGGAGCTCTCACACCCAAGGGCAGTGGCCAGGCGGTGTTCCACAGGGCTCGGTGTTGGGACCAATGTTGTTTGGGATATTCATTGCAGACATATGGGACATCAAGAGCAAGTTCAGTCTGTTTGCTGATGATACCAAGGTAGGCATGGTGGTGGATGACCTAGGGGGATGGCAGGGGTTGCAGGATGATCTGACAAAGCTTGAAACCTGGTCAGACACCTGGCAACTGGGGTTTAATGCCAAAAAGTGCAAGGTGCTGCATTTTGGGCTGAAGAACCCAAGGAGGAGTTACCAGCTGGTGGGAGTGCAGCTAGCCCAGGCAGAGGAGGAGAAGGATCTGGGTGTGCTCATTACAGGGTCAATGAACAAGTCAGCACAATGTAGGAAGGCAGCTGCAAAGGCCAACAAAATGCTGGGTTGTATTGCAAGGGGTATATCCTCGAGGAGGGAGGAGGTGATTCTGCCACTGTATAGGTCATTAGTTAGACCACACCTGGAGTACTGCGTGCAGTACTGGCGCCCGTATCTGAAGAGGGACATTAAGTTACTGGAGGGGGTGCAGCACAGGGTGACAAAGATGATCAAGGGGCTGGGAGACTTATCATACAAGCGGAGGTTGAAGGAGTTGAACATGTACTCACTGGAGGAGAGGAGGGACAGGGGTGACATGATTGAAACCGTTAAATACATGAAAGGAATAAACAAGATGGGTACAGAGGGGCTGTTCAAAGTAAGGGAGGGGAGGGCCACCAGGGGCCATGATGTGAGACTGGAGGAGAAAGGTTCAGGAGGAGATGAGGAGACACTTTTTACAGAGAGGGTGGTGGCTGGGTGGAATGCGTTACCTACAGAACTAGTATGCAGTAGAACAGTGGACTGCTTCAAAAGGGGATGGGACAGGACAAGGGGGAGGGTTAATGAAGGGGAAGGGTGGAAGGGAGGGGCAGCTGCAGAATAAGGGGTTCTAGCTGCACATTCGAGCAGACTTGATAGACCTCTAGGCCTTTATCTGCTGGCAAATTTCATATGTTCATAAAAGTTATGCCATTTTCTGGTCTCCCATTATAGTGAATTGGAAAATATATATGTGCATTGTGAAAACAATGCTATCACATTTTTTTCTGCACAACAAGAATGCATTTCAGTGTCTTCAGATTGGTTTGTATGCATGGGTGCTGGGCTGTGCTGCTTCTCTTAGAGGATTTTGTGAAAACGTTTTGCTCCATTGAAAAATTATTTCATTTTTTGTCTTACATTATAGTCAATGGGAAAATACATTTGTGCACTGTGAAAAAAAATGTGCTCATGTGGCATGATTTCTGCAAAGCATTGTCCAGGGTGTTTCTTTCTCTGACACTCTGTTGTGGCATTGTATTGTGCTGCTGTGCCCATATTTTCTGGGTTCCAAGTCATGGTGCTACAGATTTGTGTTTTGGCGTGATAGCTCCCCTATATTTAGTGTTGAGTAGGCACTTTAATATTAAACATCACGTTTTTGTCCATTAATAAGTTTGCAACTGCTGAATGGATTTACTCAGCATTTGGCATACTTGGTCTGATATGGTAGGTCTCTTTCCTTACCAATTTGCATTTCAGTTGGACATACGTTTTTTGTGCAGTGAAGTGCCAAAAATTCACTTTTTGCCAGTTCTGTGCAGTTGTTTTGCTTGTGGCACTGTGCAACTGTTAAACAGATTTTCACAAAATTTGGAATACACCATCTGCTATGGTACTGTACATCCCTTCCTTTAACAATTTGTGTTTCAGTTGGACATACAGTTCTTGTGCAGCTAAACACCAAAAATTTACTTTTGCCACTCCTGCACCGTTTTCACTCATGGTGCTGTGCAACCATTTTAACAAATTTGCACAAAATTTGGTATACATGGTGTAGCTTGATATATCTCTTCATTTACCAATTTGCGTTTCAGTCAGACATATGGTTTCTGCACAGCGAAGCACCAAATATGCACCTTTTTTCAGTTATGTGCACTATTTTGCCCGTAACACTGTGCAGCAATTGTGTGGTCAATTGGTCTGAAAGGTGGGAAGTAGAAAGTCCTTCATTGAAGGAACACGTCAGTTTTTGTTTGGTGAAAAAATATTATTCCGTTCCAAAGTTATAAAGGTTTGAAATTGCCACCCTGCCCCCATGGTCAGAGACTTTTTGGCCACTGGGTCTGCTATTTGAAAGCATTTTTCCATGAGGTCTGCCATTTTTGAGCCTTGAGGTCAAAGAATTTTAAAGGTATAAGAACTTTAAAATTAAATATCTCTTAAATGGTTTGGTCTTTTACCTGAAATTTGGAGGGTGTTGAGGGATGTCCTAGAGTTATAAATTATGCTGGAAAATTAATTTGTCACAGAGAAATTGAGTGAGATAGTTAACCTTTCTCCAATAGGATTATCATGGTGCTATTGCCTTGCAATTTATATAGTAGGTAGCCATAGTTCCTCGGAGGTGCCTTTCAGTGGTTTGGTGAGTAAAATTTAAACAGGTGCAGAATTATGCCACTGCAAAAATGAAAATTGTGTTAGTTCTGTATTAATAACTTTTGAACTGTTTGTCTGATTTGCCTGAAATTTGGAAAGTAGAAAGAGTAATCATAAATCTTTGGCTGTTACAGTTTTGTGTTGGTTGACATACGGTTGCAGAATCATAGCATGTGCTCTTTATACTCAATGGGAAAGTATATATGTGCATTGTGAAAACAATGGTGAGCACATTTTTGGGTGCACAGCAAGATCCCATTATAAGGTACAGGACAGCTCAAAAGGTATGGCATGTGCATATTGTTATGCAGTACTGTGTAATGAGGTGGGAGCATGAGACCAGAACGGCACCACGCTCCCACCAGCAGTGAAGAACATGGTCCCTGCGCTCCCACCAATACATGTGATTCACTACTTATATTATGATGTTATGCAGAAATGTGCAAGGTGATGGAAGCGTGGAGCCCCACTAACTTGCACGATAATGTACTTAACTATACTTTTTGAAAAAGTAGGAACTTCTTTGCAAAAAAACTGCATTAATGCAACAGTTAGGGTTTTTCACAGCAACAAAAGTGAGGAAATTCTGTGTTAGGGTTTTCAACCCTAACTCCGACTTCCTGCCCCCACTGCCACACATACACACACACAGACACACACTGACCCACACAGACACACACACACACACACACATACACAGAACACACACAACAGAGGTACAAGGCAAGACAACCAATCACAGACACACACCATAACGCAAAAGAAATAACATACAACTTCTTAAACATACCACAACAGGTATCCATCATCATGTTTTACCAACTACATCAATTCTGCTGCCATCCCAGTCTCTTGGGTGCATACACCAATATCGTGTACAAACATGTGAGATACTACTACCAACACATGTGTTTTACTACTTATATTATGCTGTTATGCAGAAATGAGTAATTTTGAGCAAGTTGGTGTGGGTCCCAAGCTCCCATAAATACACATGCTTTGCTACTTATTTTATAGTGTTATGCATAAACGGACAAGTTGGTGGGGGCTGGGCCTCACCCTCCCACCATTGAATATGTGTGTTTTACTACTTATATGAATGTGTTATGTAGAAGGGTGTATGCACCCAAGAGACTGGGATGGCAGTAGAAGTCGTATGTTAGTTCTGTTACATTATGATGTGTGTCTGTGACTGGTTGTCTTGCCTTGTACCACCCCCCTTCCCAGTTGTGTATTCTGTGTGAGTGTGTGTATGTGTGTGTGTGGCAGTGGGGGGATAATCTGGAGTTAGGGTTGAAAGCCCTAACGTTGAATTCCTCGCTTTTGTCATAAAAACTTAGCTGCTGCATTACAGCTGTTATTTTGCAAATAATATATATATATATATATATATATATATATATATATATATATATATATATATATATATATGATAAAATATAGTCTCAGTGTGTAATGAGAATTTACACACACCCAGGGGTTTGATGCTACATAACCCGAGAGCGAGCTTCGAGGGGTTTATGACAGCATCAAACTCCGGAGGGTGTGTAATCAAGTTTACACACTGAGACGTGTGTTTTGTTTTATATAATTGTTAGGCTTCTCTTTTTTACCTCAGCAATTATATAAAATAAAAAAAGACTGTTGTGTCGGCGCAGTCAGATTACCTCTCACTTTAACTTAAATATTATTATGGAGGTCTATCCAGTAGCCGTGTGGAACATCTGAAGTAATTTAAAAAAAATACTTACTGCTGAGTGTCCGTGGCAGTCTCTCTCCATGGTGTGTTTGGGGTAAGGTTTCCTGTTTGGGAAGGACACAGTGAGCAAGAAGTTCGAGCATGCGAAGTGTGGAGAAAACTGTATGTGTGTTTGCCATTATAAACGCTCCTTTATAATGGCAAATTATGCCACGGTTTCCCAATGAGAAAAAGAGAAGGCCATTAAATATATATATATGTATATCTATCTATATATATATATATATATATACATACATATTATAGTAGCACGGTAGTGCTACCATAGTTAGGGTTAAGGAGCCATTTCTATGTTAAACCCCAAAACTTTGCACCTTAATAACTTTGCAACCGTTTGATGGATTTGCCTGAAATTTGGAATACAATCAAGAACCAGAGGCCTTGTGATCTGCTAAGTTTTGTACCAGTCGGGTATACAGCTACAGAGTTATTAGGCATGATCTGCTGCTGCGGTTTACACTTTTCTGAATACCACGCACGGCTCTACAGGGTCAGACGGTTTGCTGACCAGCCCAAAATCTTCAGGGAATGTCGCCGGAGTCCCCAATGTGCCTTTTGAAGATTTCATGAAAAATATTAAACAGTTCAAAAGTTATTCAAAAACAATTTCCCATTATAAGTCAATGGGAAAAGTTAACAAAAAGTTTGACAGTGTCGCAAATGCACTTTTACTATGCATAAATGGCCTGTTACTGTCATAAAGCTGCCATCTTGTTTTCAGTTAGTGATCAGAAAATGCTTGGCATTTAAAATTGAGACCCTCTAGCAACCGAATTCTTTTTGTATTCACCTAGTCGGGCCCTGAGGATGCTAGCTACATCTTTATTTTGGGTAAACACCCCAGAAATATGTTTTCAAATTTCTGGAAAAAGTATTTTGCAAAGTGGTATCGCACTCATGAAAATGTGGCAAATTTTTTTGCGACACTTTTGCAAATTGCGACACTACTTTGCAACACTATGCCCAAAATAACAGTAATTCTTTGGCACTCCACTGCAAAAGAACAGTTGGGAGTTTTGGGCTGAAATTTGGAGGGAATGCAGATGACATCTCACAGATGTGCCTTTCAGTGTTGTATTGAAAAAATATTACACAGCGGCAAAGTTACGGCACTCCAAAGTTGACAGTTTTTCCCATAGGATAACATTATGGCGCCCGACGCATTACAGGAATCCTTTGGCACCCTACTGCAAAATAACAGTTTAGTCTTTTTTCCTGAAATTGGAGGAACACAGCCAACAGCCACAGATGTGCCTTTCAGTGGTTTGGTGAAAAATATTACAGGAGGCAAAGTTATGGCACTCGAACTTCTCTTTTTTCCCATAGGATATTATTATTATGTCATTTCGCTAAATTATCTCGGAAATGAAAGTATAATGACTTTCGGTTAGAGTTGCTTAGCCCCTAATGGGGCTAAGCATAAAATTAGTCAGGACAGTTGTAAATCATATGACTTTTACATTTTTTTTCTACATCATACGGTTCCTGAGATATAACGTATTTAGTATTCCAAGTTCTCATTTTCTGCTCCGATACTCATTATTATGCATACGTTATTTGTACTCACTGTCTTTCTCTATGCAGGTTTTGGGGAAAACCAGCCTGTGTGCTTACATTACTGTTACTGTTGCTCTTTCCGCTTGCGGTTCTGTACCTGTTTCACTTACAGTTGACGTCTGCACTACCATGTGCGTTATCCTTTGCGTTTTCATTTGAGCTTGCGTTTCTGTTATTTTTTGCCATTTGTGTCTACAGTACTGTTTATCTTACTGTTTCACTTTACATCACCATGCCCATTGACATTTCTGTTTGCAGGCACCATGTTACTATGTGAAAACATATCACATGGCAGACCGTTCCCGTCTACGCCACCATGTGCGTTACCCTTTCTGTTCTCATTCACACTTGTGTTACCATGTGCGCCACTGTTAGTGCTTCTGTTTGCATTGCTGTTCCCTCGGGCCCCGCGCTCCCGGCGCCGCATTACATTCACTATTTCTCATTATCATTCTCAAAAAGAAGGGAAATTAGAGGCAAAAAACTCCGTTTAATGCATTAGTTAGGGTTGTTCCTAGCGACAAAGTGAGAATTCGGTGTTAGGGTTGAAAACCCTGGACCCACCACTCCCCAATCGGCATTGGGGTGCGCATGGGATCATTGGTCCCAACTCTCACCCCATTCTCCTGTACTCTGCTGCTTTACACATGTCATGGGGTGAGAGTTAGGGCTGACGATTCCAATGTGCACCCAATTGGGGATGGGCGGGTCCAAGGGGTTTCAAACCCTAACACCAAATTTCTCACTTTTGTCACTGTGGAACAACCCTAACTAATGCATTAAACGGAGTTTTTGCCTCTAATTTCTTTTGAGAATGATAATGAGAAATAGTGAATGTAATGCTATGGGAGCGTAGAGTTTTTTGCTCTATATATATATATATATATATATATATATATATATATATATATATATATATATATATATACACACACAGAACAAGTCACATTAAACTGTTCCATCAACTCACTGGTGTAGCATTTTTTTTTAGGATTCTACTGCAGTGGCAGCTTGAATTGTTGAAGCTTTTAATTCTTTTCCAACCATTCTTCACTGCCTATTCAACTCACTTGTACCTGTTTAGTGATATTGTAGTAGCTTTTTTGCAGTGTGTATGCAATGCATTTTCATGGCTTTGTTTATAAATATCACATCATTCCTTGAGAGCATTGCTTATAAATATCACAGCATTCCTTAAGAGTTGTTTAGTCTGCCTTCTGAAATGAAACTCATAAACACTCAGCTGAAAATAAAGCTTACAGTCCTTATAGCTAGTTGCAAACCAATACTAAACTTTTAATAATTCATTGAATTAAACACTACACAGATTAGGAAACTCATTGAACAATGCTATACCAGTGAGTTGATGGAATAGTTTAATGTGACTTGTACTGTATATATACTGTATATATACTGTATATATATATATATATATATATATGTACATATATATATATATATATATATATATTGGGTTCACCACAACATAATCCAGATAGACCATCTTAGGGTAGCTGGTTCATTCCACTGGGGTGTCAAACAGATGAGGCATACTGATGAGTCCTGGTAGGACGAAACACGTGTCTATGTCTTCTGTTGGGACCCTTTGCAAACTGTGTGAGAAGCCTTTCAGCACCATGCATTTCTGCTTAAAGTTGAACCAGTATAATATTCGGTGGTGATTTGCATATGCAGTCCATGATGCCTTGTATTGTGGGGGCATGTGTGATTTTGTATTTCATATATATATATAATACATATATACATATATTATAGTGGCATGGTAGTGCCACTATCGTTAGAGTTGAAGAGCCACTTCCACTTCAATACAAAACCTCAAATTCTGCACTTTAATAACTTTGCCACTGTACAACAGATATGCCTGATATTTGGCATGTGTAGTCTGGAACCACACATCTCTGGATCTGCCAAGTTGCGTTACAGTCAGATGTACGGTGGCAAAGCTGCAGAATGCCATAAAATGCATTTTGTGCACTTCTTTTCTCACACCTACAGGCTGCACAGTTTGAGTATCCAGTCCAAACACTTCAGGGAACATGCAGCCTGGGTCACCGATGTGCCTTTTGAAGATTTTGTGAAAAAATATTAAACCGTTCAAAAGTTATTCAAAAAACAAGTTTCCCATTATCGTCAATGGGAAAGTTAACAAAAATCATGAAAATGTCTCAAACAGCTATTTTTGGTGTCACAAATGGTCCTTTTACTGTCATGAGTCAGCCATTTTGTTGACAGTTGCAGCTCATAAAAATGCCTTGTGTTTAAAATTGGGACCCTCTAGGAACACAATTCTTGTTGTGTTCACCTAGTCCAGTCCTGAGGATGCTAACCATGTCTTTTGTAAAGGGTTAGACCATACAGAAATGAAGTTTTAAATTTTTTACAAAAGTACATTCGCTCCTTGTTTTCTAAATGCAAAACTTTGCAAATTTTCCCATGAAAGTGTTGTGATTTGTGAAAATAGTTTGAGACACTACGACCAAAATAACAGGAAATCTTTGCCACCCTCCTGTAACAAAAATGTTTGGTCTTTGGTTGAAATCTGGAGGCAGAAAGCCATGAGGCCCACAGATGTGCCTTTTGTGGGTTGGTGACAAGGCATTCAAGGGCTAAAGTTACAGATTCCAAAGTTGCGCAGTTTCCCCATAGGATAACATAGTGGCTCTGTGTCACTTTTGCAGCCTGTATCTAAACGCTTTGAGTTAAGGACTTTCATTGCAAAAACTCTTAGTCCCCCATTGGGGGGGCTAAATACAGAATTAGCCTAGAAAGCCATAAATACCATGAATTTTTTTTTCTATCTCTTACAGTTCATGAAATATTAGCAATTTAGTCTTCCAATTACTCATTTTCATGTCCGAGGCCCACTATTATGGGCACATTCTTTTTTATTCACTGTCCTTTTTAATGCACCTGCCTCTCACACAGTGAGTGTTATGGATCTGTGTTTGCGATACCATTTGTGTTACTGTCAGTGTTTGTGTTTCCATTTGCATTAGCATTGTTGCCTTTATGTTATCATTTTCATTACAGTTTGCTTTTGCATTTGTATTACAGTTTGAATACCGTTTCCGGTTGCATTTGCATTACCGTTACCATTTCCATTACTGTTAAAGTTAATGTTAATTTTAGTATTACCGCTACTGCTAGCATTACCATTAGCATTTGCGTTTGCATTACTGTTACCATTTGCATTTCCATTTGCTTTTATGTTACCATTACCAATAACGTTACCGTTATTGTTAGTGTTACTGTTAGCATTACCATTACTGTTTGCATTTGTGGTAACATTATCGTTACCAGTACTGCTACCATTTGCGTTACTGGCACTGTTTACATTTGCATTTGCGTTAACGTTTCTGTTACTGTTCACGTTTGTGTTTGCATCTACATTGCCATTACTGTTCATGTTACTGTTACTGGCTGTGTTTCTATTTCCACCTGCATTTGCGTTACCATTTGTGTTTCTGTTTGTTTTACCATTTGAATTACCATTTGTAATGGCGTTTCCATTTGCATTAGCATTACCATTACCTTTACCATTACCGTTACCATTAGCATTTGTGTTTGCGTTACGATTACCATTAGTGTTAGCATTACCATTACCACTAGCATTAGTGTTATGATTAGCATTGCCATTACTGTCACCCTTAGCATGGCAATTCAGTCTTACAAGGTTTCCTTACACTACAGGGCTGTACTATCATGTCCTGCTTCTGTGTACATGGAAGCACAGAGCCCAGAGAGTTCACACTCCCACAAACACATGTGATAATGACAAAATGAGCAGCTTGGTGGGAGCACAGGGCCCTTTGTGCCCCGCGCTCCCACCGAGACATACCATTCACTATTTGTAGTTCACATTCTCAAAAAGAAGGGAAATTCAGGGAATAAAACTCTGTTAATGCATCAGTTAGGGTTGTTACACAGTGACAAAATCAGGGAAGTTTGGTGTTAGGATTCAAAACCTAACTCTGCATTCCCCCACCCCACCACCACCACACACACACACACACACACACACACACACACACACACACACACATACATGCAAGTAGGGAATGACCAAGCCAGCACAACCAATCACACACAACCAGCAGCAGGTAACAGAAATAACAAACAACTATATAAACCAACACCACACCCCATGCTCCCATCTTCTACACTCCAACAGATGTTGGGGTGTTGCATAGAGTTGTCAGTCACAACTGTCATCGAAAGTTCCACGCTCACCAAAAACATATCATTACAGACAACTGGGCAGCTTGGCTCACACTTCCACCAACACACAACCAGACTACACATATTTTTAGGGGTTTACAAGCTCCAAAACAGTATTTTGAACATTTTCAGAAAAGGTTACCAAGGATAAGAGGGAGGGACACTGTGTCAAAGGCTTTAGCCAAGTTGATAAAGATGACAAGTGTGATAAGGCTCTGGTCCATGCCTACAAGGATGGAGTCAGTGATCCAAAGAAGGGAAGAGGTGGTAGAGTCGAGTTCATGGAAGTGAGACTGAAAAGATGTGAAGAAGAAGGTGGAGCCAAGGAGGGGGACAAGCTGTGCCAATACAACATGTTCTTGAAGTTAGGATAATATGGAGAGCAGGGAAATAGCATGGCAGTTGCCAGGATGGGTGTGGTCACGATCCTTGGGAAGGGGAGAGACAATGGTCTGTTTCCAAGCATCAGGGACTGAGGCAGGGTAGAAAGAGAGATTAAGTGAGGTAACAGGAATGGCAAATGCACAGACCAAGAGATGAATTGGTTTGGGGTCAAGACCATCAGAGGACTTGCGCTCAGGAGTTTAAAGGCTGGAAGAACCTTGACGGTTTCAACATAGCTGATTGTTGAGAAGGAGAATGAGGAAGATACTGAGGTAGGACAGGATGTGATGGGTGATGGAGGGAAAAGTGGTAGGCAGGGAGATAATGTGGGAAGCCCAGGAGGTGAAGAAGGAGTTGATCTTGGAGGCTACAGAGAGGGGTTGGAGACTGGGTGTTACCTATCTTGAGAACAAAAGAGGATGAGGACTGGGAAGATGGGAGATGGGAGAGAAGAGATTGTGGATCACCATTCAGAATTTGGAGGGGTGGTTTAGGTTGGACTAGAATTTGGAGGAAAAGTACTTAGCCTTGGCAAGCTAAGTGAGGTAAGGTACCTATGTAGGTCTGCAGGGTAGCCAGAGGACTGAAGAGCCTTGAGGCAAGCTTCCATGTGTGACCACAGGACTTTGCTCCCAGAAATTCCAGGCAGGTGGGAACCTTGGACCCTGGCTGTCTGAAGAGGGGCATGCTGATCCCAGATTGTGAGAAATTTAGTAGTGAAGTAAATAAGGACAGAGTTAATGGAGCTGGCAGTACAGACGGGTGATCAAGCCATAAATAGCAAGTCTGTGAATGGCAAAAGACCAGTGATCAGAAGAACTGGATATGGAGGTGTTTTGAGGACTTTGGGGCAGAGAATTGTGTGCACACAGTAGACCATTTGGTGCTCACTAACGGCATGATATAGGGATTTATGGTTGCAACAGGTTGGGCTGGGTCAGAGATTAATTGGGGGAGGTTAAGGGACTTGATATTTTGGAAGAATGTTGAATGAGAGGGGGAGAGCCAACTAATATTAAAGTCTCCAAGAATTAATAACTCCGCGGATGAGGCATGAGTGATTATTGATGTAAGTAGTTCAGTGACAGATGAGGTCAATAGTCTGAGACAGTAATAGGTACCTACTAGCAAGAAAGGAGCAGAGAAATAGAGGGAGAATTTGAGAAGAAGTTCATAGGCAGAGTAAATATATCATATCCAGGGGGTTACTGGACCCGAGGCAGCATATATTCACAATGGGAAGTTATATCAGATGAATCTGAAAGATTTCTTTTACTGGGCAGTCAGGAATTAGTTCAGGGAGGAGTGGTGGATGTGCATACCTGGATTTCAGTAAGGCTTTTGACACTGATCACATAGGAGACTAGTGAGCAAGCTGGTAGCATAAAGGTGGAATAAAGGTGGTAAACTGGGTAGAAATTGGTCAGGAGATAAGTGACAGAGGGTGGTGGTAAACAGAGTTCACACTGAGGAAGGAGAGTGACCAGCGGGGTACATCACTTGATCAGTGCTCGAGACCGGTCCTCTTACAATGTCTTTTGAGTGTCATTGCAGTGGAACTGAAGGAGGTTCTGCCTCTTTGTGGATGACATCAAGATCTACAATAGAATGGCCATGCCAGGGAGGTGAAAAGAATTAGCAGAAACATAAGGAAACTTGAGGACTGTTCAAGGTATGGCAGCTAGGTTTCAATGTGAAAAGTTCAAAATAATGCACTTGGGGCACAAAAATCCAGGGGCAGAGCACAAAATGGGTGGAATGGTACTGATGACAACCAAGTAGGAAAGACACCTTAAGGTAATCACATTGAATGACCTAAAGGTGATAAGGCAGTGTGACAAGGCAGTCAGAAGGACTAGTGGGATGCTGGAGTGAATTGTAAGGGGTGTCACAATCAAAATGAGGGAGGTGTTGTTGCCTCTGTATAGATCACTGATAAGACCTGACCTGGAGCACTGTGTCCAGTTCTGTGTACCCATCTACAGAAGGGCATAGACAGAGTAGAGGTGTTCTGGGGAGGCAAGAAAATTGTGCTATGGCTGCATCAAAAGCCCTATGAGGAGAGACTATGGGACCTTGACATGTACACCCTGTAAGAGAGGAGGGGGAGAGAGGGGATATGATAGAGATCTTTAAATACCTCACAGGGGTAAAAGGTACAGGAGGGATATATTTTCCAGGAAATAAAGGTGCTTAAGATGAAGAAAGCATGACATGAAGCTGGAAGAGGTAGATTCAGGAGACATGTGATGAAGTACCTTATGAAAAGGTGGCTGATACCAGGAATAGCTTTCCAGCAGAGATGGTGGGCCTGAAAACAGTGGTGGAGTTCAAAATGCATGGGATAGGCACAAGGGAATGATAGTGGAGGTGGGGAGGAGAAATAAATGTAGACCAAATAGGGTTTGTGATGAGAATGTAGGTATAAAAGAAATGAATAGTCTGGGTTGATCAAGTGGACCTTGAAGAGCGGGAGGTACCTAAACCAAACAATAGAAGCACTCTTGCCAGGGTGTCAATCCCAGTCCTTTCACATGAGAAAGGGTCCTGAAAGAACTCCTAAAACTGAAGGTGGACAAAGCAATGGGGCCTGATGGGATTCACCACAGAATTCTAAAGAACTAAGGGAGAACTAGTGGCACCGCTGACTACCATTTTAACAAAATCATGGGAGGATGGTATGGTACCTGAGGACGGAGGAGGGTGGATGTGACTTCCCTTCACAAAAATGGGAGCAAGGCAGAGGCAGGAAACTACAGAACTGTTAGTTTCACCTCAGAGGTAGTGAAAATCATGGAATCACTTCTGAAAGGAAGATTTGTAGAGTACCAAGAGGCTAGTGGGGCTGGGACCCATGCAGCATGGATTCTCAGTGGGACGGTCATGTCAGAGAATCTATCGATTTCTTTGACTGCGTGTTAAATTAGTAGACCAGAGAGGGCTGTGGATATTGCCTACACAGGCTTTAGTAAAGCATTTGACACAGTCCCACACAAAAGATTAATAAACAAGTTAGCCAGCCTGGGAGTGGGTCCTAGGCTGGTAGCTGGGGTAACAAATTGGCTGGACAACAGGACAGAGAGGGTAATTGCAAACAGAGTATATTCTGAAGAAAGGGTGGTTACTAGTGGGTACCACAGAGTTCAATACTGGGAAGAGGCCTCTTTAATGTCTTTATACAGACATTGCAGAGGGCTGGGAGAAAAAGTATGCCTCTTTGCAGATGACACAAAGATCTGCAACAGGGTTGATGCACAAGGCGGATGGAAAGGATGATAAGGGACTTGGCAAGGTTGGAGGAATGGTCAAACGTGTGGCAGCTTAGATTCAATGCAAACAAGTGCAAAATAATGCACCTGGGAAACAAACACCCAAGTGAAGAGTACATAATGGGGAATAGGGGTACTAACAACAACAAAATGGTTGGGGACCTGATGGAGGTCATATCAGACAACCTTCAATAAGAAAGCAATGTGAAAAAGCAGTAAGGAGAGGCATCACCAGTAGAAAACCTGAAACTGTTATCCCTGTGTACAGACAGTTGGAGATCCCATCTGGAGTACTGTGTTTAGTTCTGGAGACCCTATATCCAGAAGAACATAGACAGAATGGATTTGGTCCAGAGTAGGGCAACTAAAATGGGTCAGGGTCTGCAGCAGAAACCATATGAAGAAAGACTAAAAGAGCTTAATATGTATACCCTTTAAGAAAGGAGGAGAGTGTAGACATGATAGAAGCTTTCAAGTATAGTACCTCAAGGGAATCAACAAAGTCCAGGAGGGCGTCTTTCAGAAAAAGAGATGTGCAAGAACAAGGAGACACAATTTGAAGATAAAGGTGAGATGGCTCAGAGGCAATGTGAGAAATATTTTTCATGGAGAGTGGTGGGCGCATGGAATCGCCTTCCTGAGGAGGTTGTGAGGTCAAAACAGTGAGGAATTCAAGAATGCGTGGGACAGACATAAGGCAAGTATAATGGGGGTAGGAAGAAGTAGGCTGTTTGTTGACTAGAATCTGCAGCTTATCCAATAGGTAGGGAAATGAGCAGACTGAGTGGACCAAGCAGTCCTTATCTGCCGTCAGTCAATATTTCTGTTACTAATTGTTGCCAGTTTTTGTTCTTGTGGTTTATTGAAGTGAATAGTTATGCTGAACACAGTCCAGACATCCATGCACAATAGAAACTGCCTCCAAGGTACATTAGTTTCTACTGGGTACTGTGGAGGGGTTGTAGGATAACAGGGGGACCAGACATAGAACTTTAGGTTTAACACACAAGCTGTGTGATGTTTATTTAAAATACAGAAAATAACAATAAGCAATGGCATATCCTTCTTCAGTTCATCAGTTTGCAGCAACAGACTATGCATGCTTTCTCTGCACTTAGTCAGCATCTACTGATCTAATGTTTTAGTGAAAACCACTTCATCCCTATATTTATCTTGTGTTTTTGTTTGATGGGGGGGGCTCAGATGAAAAAAACAAAAAAAGCTAAAGACAAAGAACCTCAGTTCAGAAGCATCGAAGCAAGGGTTACCTCAAAGGGCATTGGCAATAAAGCCCAGTTTAAAAAAAAACACATCACATATACCCCATAATGCAAAGCATCATGGGACGTATATGCAAATCACCATGACATTTCAGACTGGCTTTGTTTACAGTAGGAATGCATGGTACTAAAGGGTCTCTCAAACAATTTGTAATTTGCATGCATTTAACAACACAGCAGGGAGTTTCTGATATCTCTACCCTGGTAACCTAATTTATATCATCTAGTCTCCTAGTACTTTTTACCTTTATCAAAAACACCTAGTCCCATGGTATAATCAACATTTACAGGTTTCATAAACACAAGGTATACACATCGAGGTATTTTATGACATAGTGCCATTGTATACTAAATCCAATAAAGAGGAACACCTCCTGTTGTTTTACATCAGCTCAGTCAAAACAATAACCTCTCTGTATGAGGACCGGAGAGGAATAGGGAAACTAAAGAGGCACTATATCATAGTCAAGAAAGGGAGGGGCCATAGATGGCCAGCCTTATTGACTAGAAACTGTAAAAGATTAGGCTAAGAAATAGAAGAACTGTTGCAACAGATTTAAGAAAAGGTCAGTCCTCAAGAGTGGCAGGATCTCCCTGTCACAGGCAAGGGTGATCAAACTGTCTGCAGCATAATTACTAACTTCAATGTACCTCCCTGGCATCAAAAACAATACTCCATCACATTTCCTGTTATTGCACTTTACAACTTCTCCAGATGATCTCCAGCACTTTGGATTCTGGTTCAGACCAGCTCCTTCCTCAGTCATTTCGTCTGTCTGAGAGCTTTACAAAATATCACTTTCACTTCTCTGTTGTTATACAGCAAGTTAAAACAAAAGCACAGGGATGAGATATAAATGCAGTTTGCTGAGTACACTGCCCCAATCCTGCTATCAGTATACCAGAGCCCAGAGATATGATCTTAGCTGCTGCTGATGTTTTCCAAAGTCTTCTTTTCAGTGACTGCGTCTCCTGCCTTATACATGATCCATTGATATCTGCGACAATGTGCACTTTTGCTCAGTTCTGTGGGAGGTGAAACTAACTACCCTTAGTAATTGCTTTTTATTTACATATTTATTTAGTGTTTAACCAAGAAGGGACTTGCAAACTCTGTTTATCTTGTAAGTAACTTCAGAAGGATTTAAATACTGCATTTGGGTAGACCCTTGAAGGTAGTTAGATTGTCTACTAGGATTTTCTGACAGTTAAACTATTTTTAAATAATTTACAGGTGGCTGAGGATTTGAAAATGGAGCTTGCAAACTCTGCTTATCTTGGAAGTAACTTCACAAGGGTTTGAATACTGCATTTTGGTTGTCCCTTGGGGGTAGCTGGATTGACTACTAGGATTTTGGGACAGAAACTATTTTTAAATAATTTACTGGTGTGTAGGATTTTGTGATAGTTAAACTATTTTTAAATAAGTTACTGGAGGTTAGTTGAATTACTATAAAAGGCAATACTCACCAGGGTGGTGGAGCAGTGGTGTATTTGATTGTTTCTAACAGTCACCTGTGGTTGTGGACTACCCACCTCCCTTCCCCACGCCCCACCCCTCCCATGCATGGCATTTCCTTTATAGTCAAAGTTCTGACATCATTTCCTCAACAGGTCTTGGGGCAGAACTGTCATATTCTTAATAGCCCATCACAGTGTATAAAGGGTAAGTACACACCACCAAAAAAAATATATATATATTTCATATTGTATATTATAAGGGAGAAGGACATGTGGGGAGTGGTGCAATGCACTGGCTATGGGGCAGCAGTTTTCCGGGAGACATTCTGGAAACTGCATTGTTGTCCTATTTGCAGGCAACTGTCAGCTCTGAGGGAGGAGACTGCCCACCTCCAGGCTGAACTGGCAAGGACTAAGGAGGACTCCCCACCCAAAGAGCATCACTGCCACAACCACTGCCTCAGAGGTCGCCAAGTATGAAGAGCAGTTAGACCACAGTGGGTTCTGGGAGGGTGCAGTGGTGGAACAGAGGTGAACCCCCTAGTTGTACCTCTACACAAATCATACGCCAGTCTGGCAGAGCAAGGTTCCTCTATGATGGCACCCTCAGTGGAGACCAAGAAGAATTCTGAGGACATCCACAACGGAGACCCACAAAAAGGTGGCAAGGGACACCACAGGGGAAGGAACCAGCTTCTGATAGGGGACTCAATTGTTAGGGGGGTAGAACTGGGGAAGAGAGAGGAGAGGGAAATAAGGAGCCTGCCTGGTACCATGGCTTGGAGGGACAAGAAGTGAATCCTCACAATTGCAGAAGCAGCATCACAGGAGAGGAACTAGATATCATTGTCCACCTTGGGACAAGTGACCTAGCTAGGCATGGAATCAGTGCAGTGCAGGATGAATTTGTGGAGTTGGGAGGGGCCTCCAGACAGATAGCAAGCACGGTTACCTTCTCAGAGGTGCTGCCAGTCCATGGCAGGGTGAGGATAGGTACTGCACACCATGCAGTTTAATGAATGGTTGCAAACTGGTGCAGAGCACAGAGCTTTGGCTTCCTTGTGGACTGGGGTACACCTGGAGAGATGAAGGTCTATACTGGCACGATGGTCTGCATCTGTCACGAGGAACCAAGCTCCTAAGTGACAGGTTTAAATGCTTCCTTGGCAAGCTTTTAAACTAGCCAAGGGAGGTGCTGATAAGAGGCAGAAATGTCAAGCCTCCCCACAAAACATGGCAGGTAGTAAGGTAAACACTGCGGTACAGAGCTCAATAGAGGGCAGGACAGGGTAGATGGAAAAATAGACAAAGGCAATAAGAGCAGGGATGGGGAAAAGGATAAAGCCAACATTAAATGGAGGGCAATGAGTACCAATGCCCATAGTCTGGGAAACAAGCTTCCTGAGCTAGTAGTCCTGATGGAAGATGAAAATTTGGATATTGTGGCAGTCATGGAAACATGGTACATGGAGAACCATGACTGGGATGTCAACATACCAGGGTACACAGTCTACAGAAGGGACAGGGAGGGTAAAAGATGAGGTGAGAAGTTCATACATAAGGGAAGGGATCAAAGCTACAGAACTAAAAGGTAAAGGGGAGGACAAGAGGTACTCTGGGTCACCTTGAGACAGAGAATTGCATCACAATCTGCACAGGGTTGTATACAGACCCCTGTCCAAGGGAGGAAAGGACAAGAAAATGATAGAGGAAATTTTCAAAATGACTGAAAAAGGAGATACTTTGATGGGGACCTGAATATGCCAGATGTTAACTGGATGACATGTACTGAAGCCACATCCAAGAGCAGGGTCATTCTTGATGCCCTGCAGGCGTGAAACCTTAGACAGATAGTGTTGGAACCCACTGGGAGGGAGCAATATGAACCTGGTACCTCAAATGGAGAGAGGATCACAAATTTAGAAGTCAGTAAACATCTGGGAACGTGACCACTGCACGTGTGCTTCATAATAAGCACAACCATGGAGACAAGCCATGCAAAAACAAGGATACTGGACTTTAGAAGGGCCGACTTTGGTAAAATGGGTCCATACCTGAGGAATGCACTAGCAAATGGCCGAAAAGGAGGGGTAGAAGAACAATGGAGAAAAATCAAAACTGCTATCATAGGGCAACAAGCCTTTGTGTGAAACAAATAAAGAAAACAAAGTGGAGTAAAAAACCACTATGGTTCTCAAAAGAGGTGGCAGGGAAGGTTAAGGAGAAAAAGGCTGCATTCAAAAAGTATAAGGAATCACAGAAGGAGCACGACAGGGAACTGTATCAATTAAAGCAGAAAGAAGTGGTGAAGGCAGTCAGAATAGCAAAGGCCCAAACCGAGGAAAAAATAGCCAACTCAGTTAAGAAATCTTTTATAGGTACATTAGGGAGCATAGAACGGTTAAGGGAGTAATAGTGAAGATGAATAAAGGAGAGGGGAGGTGGGCAGAGGGAGACAGTGAAAAGGCAGCGATACTGAATGAATACTTTTGCTCAGTATTCACAAAAGAAGATGAGGAGTAGTTACCTAAACCAGACAATAGAAACACTCTGGGTAGGGGGGTTGACACCAGTCCATTTATAGAAGAAAGACTCCTGAAAGAACTCCTAAAACTCAAGGTGGGCAAAGCAATGGGGCATGACGAGATTCACCCCAGAATCCTAAAAGAACTAAGGGAGGACCTAGTGACACCCCTGATCACACTTTTAACAAATCATGGGAGGATGGGGTGGTACCTGAGGGACTGGAGGAGGGCAGATGTGATTCCCTTCACAAAAGTGGGAGCAAGGCAGAAGCAGGAAATTACAGACCTGTAAGTTTGACCTTAGTGGTAGGAAAATTATGGAATCACTTCTGAAATAAAGAATTGTTGAGTACCTAGAGGCCAGCAGGGCACAGGACACAAAGCAGCATGATTTAGAGCAGGAAGGTCATGTCAGACAAATCTAATTGATTTCTTTGACTGGGTGACCAAAGTAATAGACCAGGGAGGGCTGTGGATATGGCCTACCTAGAGTTTATGAGGCATTTGACACAATCTCGCACAAAAGACTAATAATCAAGTTAGCCAGCCTGGGACTGGGTTCCAGGGTGGTAGCCTGGGTAGCAAACTGGCTGCACAACAGGACACAGAAGGTAATAGTAAATGGAACACATTCCGAAGAAAGCGGGATTACTAGTGGAGTACGTCAGGGCTCAGTACTGGGTCCAGTCCTCTTTAACATCGTTATAGGTGACATTGCAGAGAATCTGGAGGAAAAGGTATCTCTCTTTGCTGATGACACAAAGATCTGTAACAGAGTTGATACACAAGGGGTAGAAAGGATGAGAAGGGACTTGGCAAGGTTGGAGGAATGGTCAGACATGGCAACTTAGATTCAATGCAAAGAAGTGCAAAGTAATGCACCTGGGAAACAAAAACCCAGGAGAAGAGTACACAATAGCAGGGGAGGTGCTAACAACAACAGAAATGGAAAGGGATTTGGAGGTAGTCATATCAGATGACCTAAAGGTGGGTAAGCAATGTGAGAAGTCAGTAAGGAGAGCCAGGGGGATGCTGGGATGCATAGGAAGGGGCATCACAAGTAGAAAAAGGGAAATGGTTATCCCTCTGTACAGACAGTTGGTGAGACCCCATTTGGAATAATGTGTGCAGTTTTGGAGACCCCATCTATGCAAGAACATAGACAGGATGGAAGCAGTCCAGAGGAGGGCAACTAAAATGGTGCAGGGTCTGCATCAGAAACCATATGAAGAGAGACTGAAAGAACTTAACATGTATACCCTTGATGAAAGTAGGGAGAGGGGGGACATGATAGAAACTTTAAAGTACCCCAAGGAAATCAACAAAGTCCAGGAGGGTAACATCTTTCAGAAAAAGAGATGTGTAAGAACAAGGGGCACAATTTAAAGATAGAGGGGACAGCTCAGGGGTAATATGAGAAATGTTTTTCACGGAGACTGGTGGATGCATGGAACCGCCTTCCTGGGGAGGTTGGTGGGTCTAAAACAGTGGAGGAATTCAAACATGCATGGGACAGACATAAAGCAATTGTAGTGGGGATTGCAGGAAGTAGGCTGTTGGTTAACTAGAATCTGCAGCTTATCCAATAGGAAGGAAATGGGCAAACTGAGTAGGCCAAGTGGTCCTTATCTGCTGTCAAAGTCTATGTTTCTATGTTTCTGTGATCCTTAGTGGCTGCAGCTCTGATTTTGCTACCATTGTACTAGACCCCAGAGACATGACCTTAGGTGTTCCTGCTTCTTCCTCTGAAGTTGTCTACTCATCAGTGACTGCATCTGCCTAATACACAATTGTGAAAAGCATCTTCTTTTATGCGGTTGTCTTTGCTTCTCTTACAGTTACCTGCCTGACTTACTCTGTCCTTTCAGTGTTCATTCAGTCCGCTGCAGGACTGGACCACTGCCTATCGCTTTCTGTATACTGCCTACTGCCTGGCCTACCCAAGTCAATAGACAGCTAAATTCAAATAAGTCGGTTAGAACTCGGTACATGGAAGGCAAGGTTAGATGTCTTCATCTGGGCTTCTAACTTTTGACACGATCTGTTCTGATGGTGCCAGGTTACTGGCCTTACCATTCAGACCCTGCAAATGCAAACAAGCTAAGAGGTAGGGCCAATTGGTAGAGTGACTAGCACTGCACTCAACCCTGTACTGAGTCAGACTGCTGCCTGCACCCTCTCGCCAGTGATCATGATGGTAACTGAGGATGGGTGAATGTCTGAGTTGAGACCCAGTCCCTTACCCTGATGGTAACTGAGGGTTCGTGAGTACCTGAGTCAAGACCCAGTCCCTTACTCTAAGAAACACTTGCACACATGTCTGGGACAAACACCAAGGAGAGAACTCTGCCACCAGTGAAAAAGTTTACCTGCTAGACTAACACTACTACCCTTAGCAACTCCAGGAAGTAAAAATCCTGTCTTTTTTTGTTTTACAGTATAGTTTATTGTTGCAATATATCACTGCCTCCAAATAAATCCTAGGAGGTCAATTCAATATGAACTGGGCAGGGAGAAGAGAAGTATCTTTATAAACAAAATAAGACAGACATTTGAGTAAATGGTACAGTCCCCTACTTAAACAAGTTTCTCTCTGTCTTCCCTGCTTGTTCTCGATGACTAGGTATCCCAAGATTTATTTAAAAATGTTCAAAAGGCTGGTCCATCAGTGCAGGGGTTGGATTTCTGCTTGTGACACCAGTGACCCAGATTTGGGAATGGACTCAGGTCACTGGAGGGATGACTGGGGGGAAAAGGCTTGAGTATCGGTTGACTGCTTGCCTTCTCCCTGGGGGAGGATGGGGATGCAGCCTGGTGCTTTCTGGCTCCTGGGAGAGGACGGGGGGAATGGAAATGCATTGGGATCTGCTAAATAGGGGTGCGTGGCAGATGTCGGTGTATGCCTTGATGTCAGTGGCACACCATGCCCCCGGGAAGAATACCAGATAAAGGTCTGCCCAGCTGGCTGGATAATGGTTTCTGGCTTCTGCCACCATGGAAGTCCCTGCATAGTCTCAGACCACCTCAGCAGCACTTGGGCCAACTTTAGAGGAGTATGTTGATCGGCCCTCTCCTGGTGCCCTTTGCCCTTGGAAGAGGGGACCCACATGGGAAAGGTTACACCAGGTTACCCAGGGGGCTGCGAGGTGGAGTGGTGGTGGCTGGCAACAAGAAGGAGTATTAGTGGGGTCCCTGGCAACCGAAGGAGTGGCCAGCCTGGGAACGTCAGGAACATAAAAAAATAAATAAAAATGTTCAAAACCTGCCAGTTCCGTTCCTTTTTAAAGTGATTTTCTGAGATTTTACAGATGTCTTTTTCAGAAAGTAAGCCATTGCTGCCCATGCTTCAGATGTTGAAGTTGTAGTTTGTTTTGTAAAACAATATGTCATAGTCATTTTTTTTGTTTTATCAAGACTTTGCTTCTGCCCGCCCTCCAGTTTTCTCTCTGTGGCCACAACCCAGAATGATGTCATGCAAGGGATTTTTTTTTTTAGTTGTGTTTTACCAGGATTAGCACACTAGCTGAAAGCTTTCTACAGGTGCGACCTGGGAGCACAGGGAAGTTATGTGACTTGCTCAGGGTCACACAGTATGTAAGTGGAAGCTGTGGGATTCAAACCAGGTCTGATCTGCTGGATGTCACTAGATTTGCAGCTCAGAGCCTTAAACCACTGTACTATACTGCCTCTCTGTTTTATATACAGCAACACTGAATTCTGGTTACATATAAAATTGATTTAAATGTTCTTTACTCAGAGGTGCAGTCCCATATTTTGGTAGTGGTGACTGCAGTACAGCAGCTGATATGTAGACATATTTATTTAGTTATTTATTTTGAAGTTTCACTAGGAAAGACATACTGAGCAGATAAGCTAGTTTCCAGAAGTGTCCTGGAGGAGAGTGAAAAGGGATACGCAGTAGGTACAAATGTAGCAAGTCATTGTGGGTACAGTAAGAAGTTGCTTTCCAATTTCCTTACTGTGTGGTGCAGTCTCATATTTTTGTAGTGGCTTCAACAGTAAATCATCTCATATGTTTATTTTCAAAACAAGGTATTGTGTATATCAATTTAACTAAAGAAGCATTGTGGGTACAGTACATAGCTGATTTTTCTGTTTCCCTACTCACAGTGCAGTGTCCTATTTCGGAAGTGTAGATGCCTGCAATACCAAGACTGAGCAACAGAGGAATATGTTTTGAAACAGTGCTTAAAGAGCAGGGCCCAATTCCAAGACGCATGTCACAACTCATGCATGTGTGTTGTGACATGCTACCACCACGCTAAAGTCCCTGCGCCCATTGTCAGACAGGCGGGTCCCTAGCACTACGCCCTGTGACTTGTGGCAGCCACAGGCTGTGCCATGGGCATGGCACAATGGATCTGGATACCACAAGCTGCTGACTACAGAAAACAGCCCCTGAAATCCTCCAGCAACAAAACAGTCTGCAGGCCCTGGCAGATCATGGGGGTTGACAATGTGGCAGAGGCACAAAGGTGGTGCCAGATAATTTGTTCCCCAGTGCCGGCAGGGTGGCACCCTGGAATAGGGAGGGCCTCAAAGAGATGGGGTCCATGGGGCTCTGTGGTGTGAGTGCTGTGGCACTGCCAGGGGGCAACCACCATTTGGCCAGGACAGATGCTCCATAGACCAGTTAACATTTAGTCTAACCCACAGTGGTGCAGCGTGTCTTGGAATTGTGTAAGGGGATTACAGCAGATGCCCTTTCAGAATAGGGTGCAGTTGCTGCGATAACCTCCACCTTCCACCATGCCATAGTGGCTGCAGCTTGAGGAAGTCAGCTTGGGCACAAGCCACCCATGCCATGGTGCAGCCCATGTCTTGTAATTGCACATGGCGTAATACATGTCACAAAGTGTGACTGCACCATTGGGTTTGGCGCAAGTTGCGTTGTGACATGTGTATTCCATTCTGGAATCGGGCCCCAGGTGTTTAAAATAGAAAACTGACCATTTTATTATTTGCATGTTTTATTTCTAACACTTCTAGTAAAAAAGAATTCAGTAGAATTTTGGTATTGTGATGTCAGAAACTGCCAGCTACTTAACAGCCCAATGTATTTCAATGAGAAATGTAAGCAATAAGACACGGTTTGGTGTTGGTAGTATTGAGATACCTGCACACCCAGAGGCGTAGATAGGCACAAGACTGCGGCCATGTCTTACTGAGTATTTATAAAATGGCAGGGTAAAACCATGTAATCTGATTGGCTCTTATTTACGTGTAAAACATGGTTTACACATATTTAAAAAAAGGACTGCTCAGCAGTGAAGAGTCTGCAATGCAGATCAATGGCATTTAAAACACAGCATTTCAGTTAGCCCTCTACTGCCAGAAGTGATCTTCCACCACAAACATGGCTGCTACCTTTACACTGTAAAAAACTTCAACTGGGCCCTAAAACAAAACTACTTTAAATTAAAAACAAAACAAAGGAATTAAATGCTGTTTCCTGATTATCACACACTCCTTACATACATAAACAAATTAGAAACAACTATCATTTATAGTTTTCACTACAACTGTTTCTTTAATGACAGTAAAAATCCCTCTTCTGTCTTTACCTGCCCATCAGGGAATTACGTTCTTCTTGCCTGACAGTCAGATAACCGAGTCTCTGGCTTACTTCGCCACCGCTGCTAGTCACCGCGCATGTGTGCTCAGTTCGATGTTGTTGTGCTGCACCAGTGATGTACTTGGGCAGCACATCCTGACGCACTGAGTGCAGCACAACAACGTTGTTCCAGGCATGGATTTCCATGCAGAACAGTGTTCCACCATACACTATAAAAGCTTTTCTTGTCTGTGTGTACAGTGTGTTGGGAGAGAAACATTCTACCAGGGGAACTGAGCAGAATTTTGAATCCATGTATTCCATGGTAAACATTATATGATAAACATTTCATATCTTGAATGTGGAGAAAAACAGAGGAAAAAAAAACAGGAAGAAGCAAGTAAGCAATAACACAATGACATCATCAATGACATCACGTGCAGTGGGCGGAAGGATTATTTTATCACAAATGCACAAAGTAAATCTATTTTTCTACATATAAACATGCTTTTCCCTAATAGTCAAAAGTGAAAAAAAAATGAGTCAATTTTGTAAGCACAATAAGGCACTCAGGGGTGTGTGTAAACCATATTTTACAGCACAGCCAGCAGCTGATATCACTCGGCCATTGGTCTTGTGCCTTACTACACCCCTGGCGGTGCTGTAAAATATGGTTTACACATTCCACTTTGTGCCTTATTGATTACATAAAATGGGCCCATATGTAATTTTGAAAAAATAACATTCTGTGGGCCAGATATTCAAAACTTTGCCCCGGGGCTAAATTAGCACTGCCTGGTGGGCAAACTTAGCCCGGAGCACAAAGCAAGCTATATTGAAAAGGAAATAGCTCAGTTCTAATCCTGCAGTCTAAGGAAGCCGGGCAAAAATAGCCTGGGAATAAGACAGCACTGAATACAGCAACAGGGAAGTGCAAACTGCAACTGCAGCTCATTAGACTTTGTAGCAAGTGTTGCAGGTGGAGAACATTGTGTGTGATTGCACTGAGATGTCTCACAGCTACTGCAAACACACCTCTCAACCCCTGCCTCATAAATCAAGGACAAGGCTTAAAATAATCAGGAACTAAGGTTTAAAATCAGGGGACGCATCTTAAAATTGGTGATACCCACTCAGGAACTGGCAGAAGAGGTGGTTTAGTGTAAAATGCACTTGCTAAGGAAGAACAACGTCTGTCACATTGATGTTTGACATTATTTTATGCTTGCAATCCCCACTGTTTGGTCATGGAAACACAATTTTTAGGAGGACAGAGTAAAATTGTGAGGTAAAATCAGGGGCGTCCCAAAATCAGGGACAGTTGTCGCGTATGACTGCAAACAACAATGTAAGCCACACACTGCAGAACTGTGCTTAGTGTGCTCTGCTGAAGTAAGGTTTTGCGGGCTAACTCGATTCACAGTGCTAAAACATTAGCCAGTGCAAACTGGTTAGCCGGGGCAAACAGGAGCTATATTCAAAGCTCCCATGCAAATGAGCCAACTTAGGTAATCCATGGGCAAACAGGTATATTTGCATCTCACTAGGTGTTGCTTAGCACACATTACCATACAGTTTGCCGGTGCTACTGCATGGAGCACAAAGCTCCCCTTTTTGTTGGAATGGAAGTACAGGCTGGACGTTGCAGGCTCAAACATGCCCACAGCATCCCCTGTTGGTTGGAATAGAAGTACAGGCTGGAAGCAGCAGGAACTGTGTGTTGCCAGGCAGTCAGTGCATACAACACACCCATGCAGCTGTGCAAGCAGAACCTGTGTGTGTGTGTATATATATATATATATATATATATATATATATATATTATGGTAGCAGTAGTGCTACCGTGAATTAGGTTGAGGAGCCATTTCTATGTTAAACCCCAAAACTTTGCACTTAATAACTTTGCAACTGTTTGACAGATTTGGCTGAAATTTGGAATACTTGATCAAGAACCATAGGCCTTGGGATCTGCCAAGTTTCATCGTGGTTGGATATACAGCTGCGGGTTATTAAGCATGATCTAATGCTTTCGCATTTCGCTTTTTCTGGAATTCTACGGTGTGGCGCCTACAGGTCGTACAGTTTGCCACGACTGGTCCTGAAATCTTCAGGAGCGATGCGGCTGGGGTCCCCGATGTGTCTTTTGAAGATTTCGTGAAAAAATATTAAGCGGTTTAAAAGTTATTCAAAAACAGTTTCCCATTATAAGTCAATGGGAAAAGTTAACAAAAAGTTCAACACTTTCGCAAATGCATTTTTACTTTCGCAAATGGGCCTGTTACTTTCGCAAATCGGCCATTTTGTTTTCAGTTGGTGATCAGAAAAATGGTTGGCATTTAAATTTGGGACCCTCTAGCAACCTAATTCTTTTGTATTCACCTAGTCGGACCCTGAGGATGCTTGCCATGTCTTTATTTTGTGGTAAAACACCCCAGAAATATGTTTTTCAAATTTCTGGAAAAAGTACTTTCACAAATTACTTTCGTACTCATGAAAGTGTCGAACTTTTTTGCGAAAGCTTTCGCAAATTGCGACAGTAGTTTTCCATCTGTGGGACAGTGACAGCGATTCTTTGGCACTGCGCTGCAAAAGAACCACTGGGAGTTTTGGGCTGAAATTTGGAGGGAACGGAGCCGACGTCTCACAGATGTGCTTTTCAATGCTGTATTGAAAAAATATTACACTGCGGCAAAGTTACAGCACTCCAAAGTTGATGGTTTTTCCCATAGGATAACATTACGGCGCCTGACGCATTACAGAAATCCTTTGGCACCCTGCTGCAAAATAACGGTTTGGTCTTTTTTCCTGAAATTTGGAGGGAAGACAGCCAACAGCAAACAGATGTGACTTTCAGTGGTTTGGTGAAAAAACATTGCAGGGAGGCAAAGTTATGGCACTCCGAACTTTTCTTTTTTTCCCATAGGATAACATTATGGCGTTCGCCGCGCCTTTCAGGGCCCGTATCTCGGAAACGGTGTGAGATACGGATTTTTCATCGGAAAATTAGCCAGGACAGTTGTAAGTAATATGACTTTTAAATTTTTTTTCTACGTCATACGGTTCCTGAGATATAATGTATTTAGTTTTCCAAGATCTCATTTTCTGTGCCGATACTCATTATTATGCATACATTATTTGTACTCACTGTCTTTCTCTGTGCAGGTTTTGGGGAAAACCAGCCTGTGCACTTACATTACCGTTACTGTTGCCCTTTCCGCTTGCGGTTCCGTACCCGTTTCACTTACCGTTGACGTCTGGCGCCACCATGTGCGTTATCCTTTGCGTTTTCATTTGCTCTTGCGTTTCTGTTATTTTTTGCCATTTCTGTCTACAGTACTGTTTATCTTTCTGTTTCACTTTACGTCACCATGCCCATTGACATTTCTGTTTGCAGGCACCATGTTACTATGTGACAACACATCACGTGGCAGACCATTCCCGTCTACGCCACCATGTGCGTTACCCTTTTTGTTCTCATTCGGCGCTTGTGTTACCATGTGCACCACTGCTAGCATTTCTGTTTGCGTTGCTGTCCCTGTTAGTATGCCACAAGACATCACATGGTGGAAGTAGCGGGGCCGAACCCAGACCCGTGCTCCGCCGCTACATTCCATTCACTATTTCCGTTATCATTCTCAAAAGAAGGAAATTAGAGGCAAAAACTCCATTTAATGCATTAGTTAGGGTTGTTCCACAGTGACAAAAGTGAGGAAATTCGCTGTTAGGTTGAAAACCCCTTGCACCCCAACCCACCACCCAACCGGCATTGGGGTGTGCATTGGGATCGTGGGTCCTAACTCTCACTCAATTCTCCTATACTTCTGCTGCTTTACATGTCATGGGGTGAGAGTTAGGCTGATGATCCCAATGCACACCCCAGTGCCACCACAGCATCATCCTTTGCATGCTTTCATTTGCGCTATGCTTTCTGTTACTTTTTGCCATTTGTGTGTACGCATCAGTTTCTCTTTCTGTTTCACTTTGTGTCACCATGCCTATTGACATTTCCATTTACAGGCACCATGTTACTATGTGACAAGACATCACGTGGCACACCATTCCTATCTCATGCACGTATGCGTTACCCTTTCTGTTCTCATTAGCGCTTGTGTTACCATGTGTGCCACTGTTAGCATTTCTGTTTGCATTGCTGCCCTGTTCCATGCCACAAGACATCATGTGATGTGGAGCTGTAGCCCAAAGGCACCCGCGTTCACCACCAAGACACACATTCACTATTTCATTATCATTCTCAAAAGAAGGGAAATTAGAGGCAAAAAACTCCAGTTAATGCATTAGTTAGGGTTGTTCCACAGCGACAAAAGTGAGGAAATTCGCTGTTAGGGTTGAAAACCCTAACTCCGAATTCACCACCTCCAGCACCACACACACACACACACACACATTCAAGTATGGGGGAGGACCAAGTCAACACAACCAATGACAGACACCCAGCAGCAGGTGACAGAAATAACAAACAATTGTCTAAATGTACTACGAGACATCCCCACCCACCTGACCAGGTACTGCATGCTCAGTGGAGATCGACAGCAAAACTGAGGCCATGTACACCAAACGCACATCCCTGATTGCAGCTGCACACAACGCACCACACTTAGTAGTTGCATGGCCTTACCTACCGATGCCCCACACCAGACCACACCACTTGTGGTGGGCCACCTGAGCAACAGAGTTCAGCAAAACCAAGAGTTGTACAGGTATAATATCTCTGATTATAACAAGGGTTTGAGAAATGCAGCTTTCTAATTGACTGTAAACATTGTAACAGCCTTATGTTTAGTTTTATTAACATACATGTAAGAGCCTAACCATATGATGAACATGGTTTAATGTTGTTTAAAAACAGTTTTATTATGATAGCAATAAGCCACTCCCAGGTATTATGTTAATGGTCAGTTTATCACTGTCTAGCGACATGTGGCACTCGGCTATGCCTCATTCAACATTAAACCCCTACAGGGTGATTAACAGACCATTTAACGAACTGTTGGTCATGCCTTATTGCTTAATTGTCTTTTGAGTAGATACTCTCCTGTGCTAGGCACTGCAGCAGCTTTGCAACACAGTGTCCCACCCAGTTACACCATACACTGTCTAGTTACTGGAGAATGGCTGTGAATATGAACTCATGAAGATGAACAGTGTAACTTGATCATTACAGTCATCGAAACCCTAGTGTGATTATAACTGACAGAGTCAGTGATAGAGGATAACCCCTGCTGTCCTAGTACACTTACCCCATTGTGAGTTAAATCAATACTAAAAGACATTCTGTTTATATCTACACCATACCTACTTGATTCCTGTTGTACCACAATTAACATAGTTATCACTTTGATAGCATCAGTGACAGAAGTGTGGCAAACCCAAACAGTAGTCATACAGCCTGAGTATGAAACAACTGTTAAAAAAAATCACACTGTGTCCATAAGTGGCATAGATCACTCATTGCAACAATAGATTGTATTACTATTTGAATAAGTTAGTCATCACAGATGCAATGAGATTGTCTTTATCAGGTACAACATACTCAGTAAGTGCCTACAGGAAAATCTATCCTATATACATCTCTGATACAGGTACATCATTGTTGGCTCAGTAGTGCTATGATATTTAGAAGTTGCTTGGCCTGATCCATGCAATTACAATGTTTCTTACAAAGAATACTTACCATCTTTAGTATTGAAACACACTGAAGGTCTATGTATGCACATCAGCAGTACACCTTCATCAGTAAGAATGCATGTGATACTGGTAGTCACGAATTTCACAGCGTTGAACAGGCAATTCTTTTCCATACGTTTACATCAGCCTCTCTATGTTGAGTAAACCATTGCAGTAAATGTACTACTATGTAAATCACCTACTATGTATCACTACTTTTATCTTGAGCATGCTAGTGTCTTGTAGTTAATTTATATGCTTCTCTTAATTAATGTATACTCACTAGTGTTAAAACCTTTCTACAACTGTCATCATGCACCTTCAGCATTTATATTGAATAACGGCACAGTACCAGTTGTGGTGTGATGTGGGACATCGGTGGGTAAGGCCATGCAACTACTAAGTGTGGTACGTTGTGTGCAGCTGCAATCAGGGATGATGCGTTTGGTGTACATGGCCTCAGTTTTGCTGTTGATCTCCACTGAGCATGCAGTACCTGGTCAGGTGGGTGGGGATGTCTTGTAGTACATTTAGACAATTGTTTGTTATTTCTGTCACCTGCTGCTGGATGTCTGTCACTGGTTGTGTTGACTTGGTCCTACCCCATACTTGAATGTGTGTGTGTGTGTCTGTGTGTGTGTGGTGCTGGGGGTGACTGGAGTTAGGGTTTTCAACCCTAACAGCGAATTCCTCACTTTGTCACTGTGGAACAACCCTAACTAATGCATTAAACGGAGTTTTTCCCTAATATATATATATATATATATATATATATATATGTATGTATATATATATATATATATATATGCACATATACATATACAGATCGCTAGCTAAACACAGACACACTGCCTGTTTGCCATACATGCCCTAAGTATGCCTCCCCAACAACATAGGTACCCCACTGCAGTAGTGGTGTGAAACACAGTGGGAGCATGCAATGCATGGAACAGGCATAAGGCAAACCTGGTGGGGTAGGTGGCCATAGGCTGTAGGGTCACTAGGAACTAGGATATGCAGCATATCCAGTAGATAGGGAACAGGGCAGACTGGCTGGGCCAGGCAGTCCTTTTCTGCCCTCATGGTCCCTGTTCCATTGTGTGCCTGTTACACCCTGGTAGGCCAGTGTCTCCCCCCTCAGCATGATCCCCAACCCCCGGTAGCCCCGTAATTCACTTTAAACCCTGGTAGTCTAGTGGTCCCTCCATCCCGCTGCAAGACTCCTGACCTCTGTCTAATGTACAATAAAATAAATTTTCCTGGTAGTCTAGTGGTCCCCCCCCCAAGCATGTATCCCGACCCCCGTTGAATATAAATAAAAATCCTATTCCCTGGTAGTCTAGCGGTCCCCCCTCCCCCACAACCATGTATCCCGACCCCCGTTGAAAATAAATAAAGATCCATTTCCCTGGTAGTCTAGTGGTCCCCCACCCCCAAACACATATCATGACCCCATTGAAAATAAATAAAATCCATTTTCCTAGTAGTCTAGCGGTCCCCCACCCGGCAGTGACACTCCACTCATCCCATTAATGTCAGGTGAACAGAGCCGGTGACGGCTCAGCTTCCTCACCACCATGGCTGGCCACCCGACTGGAGGTAAGAAGGAGCGCCCTTCCTACCTCAGTTGGCGGCTGGCCATGGTGCTGGAGAGGAGGGTTGAGACGGTCACTGGCTCTGTTCACTGACATTAAAGTAGATAGAAAATATACCCCAAAACACTGTTTAAATGTGATGTCCGTGTAAAAGTGTGCTTGATATTTTGTTCTGATTAAGACCTCTGTGTAAAAAACATCTGTGTCTTGCTTTTTCTCATCTCTGTTTTGCTAGCCTAAATGCAGTAGCCTGACAGTTTCAGTGTCAGGTTGTGCGAAACCACCTCCTGGTCAATGACATGGATTGCTCCAATCTCAGTACTCAAATGCACATCTCAGGTTTAAATGGTTGAAGGGTTTATTGAGGGACAGTACATAGCGAGAATGACAGTGATCACGGTTCTGAAGGTGCGAAGGATCTCTTTTCTCTGTTCAGCCATCAGATCATCTTGTTCTTCCTTATTTGTATGAGCCACTGGCTGTAAACAGAAATAGTCAGGCACATGCTGCGGATGCTGAAGATTTTTCCTCTGACGATGATTCAACTGAAGAACAGCACACAATCCCATTAGATAAGTTTTTAGATCTTGCATGGCAAATTGTGCTGAAATTGTTTTATCTATTTTTCTGATGTTTACTCATTCTCGGTAGTGCTCATTTGGTTAATTAGGTTTTGCCATTTTGACATGACAGTTATTATGCCACTAACCTCACGGGTGTTTTTTTTAATTCTGATTTTACTTCCTTGATTCCACAATTAAAATGGTGCATGTTAAGCACTGTAACACTTAAGTTTATCAGCTCAGTTTTTTTTCAACTGTCCACACTACCCACTCACCCATCCCACATCCCTGGTTCTCATTTGTATCTGTTGTCTGCTTATTAACTAATGAACAGTTTTGTAATAAATTTCAAATTGAATAAAAATAAATTTATAAGATAGAGTTAAAGAAATCAGATCAATAAAAATATATATTTTGTGGTAAACCCAATACATCTGCCCATCTGATGACAGTCCGTATTTGGAGTGCCCACTTAGATGGCATCAGCATCCTGGCCACACAAGCAGATGCCCGTGGCCCCTAACACTAGAAGGGGTCCCACAGAAGGGGCAGAGACTCCCCCACAAAAAAAACACCCTGTAATCTGAAATTTGGAATCGTGGGTGGGCTCAATTAAAATACAAACTCAGAATCTGATCTAGACATTTAAAAGTGATGTAGGTGGTTGCCGCTCTCACTGCAAATAGCTTGTTTGCTGATGAAACAAACATTAAAATTTATGAGAAGCAGGCTGTGGCTGGAGCATGCAAGAAAGCCATGGCAGTCCTCTTCCATGTGAGTGATAAGAGTGATCGGCCAAGTGTGGTACAGCTGTTCCCCTAGTGTTTTACTTCGTGTTTGCATTGCTTGCTCATTGCTGCCTCCGATGCCATGCCAATTTGTCAAGTGCCACATTTGGAGTCTGACCCACCACCGGGACCCATTCTGACTTGTGCTTGTTCACTCTCACCAATAGTTAATCAGGGTTTCCCCTCAGACTCTCAGATGCACCCCCCCCCCAAGTCTCAACCTCTTCCCTTTTACACATACAGAAAATCATACAATTGGTATTCATTAAAGAATCCTTCATTGCATATTGTTTAATTGCACCACGGGTGGGTGCTCATCTGGAGCTCAATATACAACATAATATCACAGATAATTGTTGTGTGGCCTCTCTGCATGGACTTCCACACTGCTGCTCCACTATCCTTCCAGAGCTAGCTCAGTCAGTATTAGCTGTGAACTAGTAAGCTCCCCGACCCTACCACTGACTCAGTACAGTTTACATTTAAGTCCCGACGAGCAGGACGGTAGTAGTGGTTTGTGTATGCTTTTTTTGAGGGGTGTGATTATTTGTCAGTGATGCAATCAGTAAATGACTGTAGAAGGGAACTTTATCAGGATGAAATGAAAATACAGCTACTAGTAAATATCAGATGCTGTTTATCATTGATGATTGCTGAACGTTACAACGGACAATCTCTACTAATAGGTAACAGACCGTTGCTACTCCTCATCAGTCACACGCTGTAAATTACAGCTCTTTGTCATAGGATCAAGTCTATTACTACTAAAACACTAAACAAAAATAAAAGAAACCTAACTGTAACCACCTGATTAGCATGGTTAAGATAGTACACCAGCACTGAGAATAAAACAGGTCAGTAAAACCACAGCATGGTGTCAGGAGTCTTTGATGTAATGTGCAGTCTGTGGGCACAAAATCAAATAAAGAAAAAAAAAGGAAAACAGAGATCAGATGTTATAAACAACTGCAAAAAGCAGTACTGTCTGCCAGGTAACCAACCACTGTACAACTCGTCCACAACAAATAAACTGAATAATACAACAATGAATGCTGTGTCATTTTATTTCAAGAAAGGAACAGAAGCAAAAAAAAAAATTCCTGTCTCCTTTAATGGGACGAGCACGGTGTCAATGCTGGATGGGGGGACCGCTAGACTACAAGGAAAATTGATCTTCATTTATTTTCAAAGGGGTCAGGATACATGCTTGGGGGGTGGGGACAGCTAGACTACCAGGAAAGTGATCTTTATTTATTTTCAATGGGGGTGGGAGTTACGTGCTTGGGGAGTGGGGACCACTAGACTATCAGGGAAATGGATCTTTATTTATATTCAACGGGGTCGAGATAAGTGCTTGGGGTGGGGACTGCTAGACTACCGGGAAGGGATTTATATTTATTTTCAACAGGGTTGGGATATGTGCTTGGGGGTGGGGGAACCACTAGACTACCAGGGACATAACTATGGCGGATACCGTGGATCGGGAATTGTGCTTTGGGGGGCACTGCTGCCACATTACCGTGGCACATTTCCACCAGTCTTTTCTCAGTGGGATTCAGCACCGCGCTACAGGCTGCACTAATGCCTGTAGAGCAGCGCTGTACCTTTGAGTATGCCGGTGCACCAGCATTCAGGGCCCCTCCCCTCAGTCCCTCCTTTGCATACATTATAATTTAGCATTGGTGCTAACACCTAGCATTGGTGCTAAATGTCCTTTTAAATATAGCAGTTGGGTGCAAATTTGGCACTAGTCAAGCGCAACAGATTTGCTTCCAGCACTAATCTTTGAATATCTGTCCCTAAAAGTCTTTAAAGTCACAAAAATATACTATATAGTCACAAAAATATTTTTTTCACCCACCCCACCTCCCCAGTATTAAATAGAACCTTACTCCACCTCTTTCCTCAGCCTAGCAGCTAATTGGTCACTCCACTGCTGTACATTTTATGCTATTGGCCTCCCTGTCTTCAATACCTGACTTGACCCACCTTCTTACCGCCTTTTAAAGCAGTCTCACCCACAGGATCACACATTTGCTCTCAACCTTTTCTCCAGCCACTCCATTAAACTCCTCCCAATTACTGTTCTAACCTGCCCTATTGTTGGGACCTCACCCTAATTCGACTATATACCCTTTCAACTATAAACCAGCTAAGTTGAAGCAGGCCAGCAACACCAAACGAACTCACCTTGGGTGCAACCACCTACTACTACTCCTCACTACCTCTTTTGGCATTGCTGGTACCATATACAAATTCAGACCCCTACCTCCCCATCTGAATCCTCACTGGGTGCAAGCTGGAAGAAAAGCATACACATCGCCACTACCACTTCCAGTAACGATAGGCTCTCTATCCTCCCGCACATCCCATACACAGTTATCGCCAAGCCAACCTCCCAAACCGTAACCTTAATGGTTAGCTTTCCCCCTAATTTAACACAGGCATTTAGACACCTCCCCCTCCTGAAGCGCAGACAGAAGACTCAAGGGAAGATAAACATCACCCTATCTGCCAGAAAGGTTATCTTTCTGCTACTGCTACTCTCTGGCAATGTTCACCTAAACCCTGGACCAACAACCCTGAGGAGCAGGGGTGTCCATACAGTGAATGCCTAAAGATAGCATCGCTAAACATCTGCAGCCTAACTGCCAAATTCGACCAGCTCCAGGCTTGGATAGCCATCCATGTCCCTGACATACTCAGCCTAACTGAAACCTGGCTGTCAGGTAGGATCAAAGATGGTGAGATGGCCATCGAGGACTCTAGCATTTCAACTTGATAGGATTGGCAGAAAAGGCAGCAGCTGCCTTCTATAGTGCCAGAAACTCACTGAGTTGCTCTGTCCTCCCATCTCCAAAGTTGTGGAGGATTATGAGCTACTAGTGGTAAAAAAGTGGGTCTAATAGACAAGACCCTTACCATTGCCACAACCTACCTGCCCCCCAAAAAAGCCAAGGAAGGCCTTCATCTTGTTATGGAACAAATTAGCACACTCAGAAAGGTCTCAGAACTCATCTTGACCAGTGACTTTAATATTAACTGGTTATGTAAGGAGGCAACACCCTCTAGAGACCTAATCACCTCCCACAATCTCACGCAACTCATAATTCACTCCACCAGGCAGAGCTACAAGGCTGGTACCAGCACCCTCATTGCCTGGATCTTAGCTAGCTCACTGACTTGATTCTCCAAACTCAGGGTTCTCCTGGATGTGCTAAGTGACCACTCCCAATCTTCTTTATATGGACCACTAAACTTGCCAAACCGCCTCGCCGAGCAGGGTTCTGTGGAAAGCAAACTTGGATCCCTCAAATTGGCCCTGTCTGTCTACAACTGGTCCCCAACAACAAGGCACCTCGCTGGACCAGGCCCTTAGTTTTTTTCACTGAGGGCTTCAATTCCATCTGTGATATCTATGCACCATGCACAAAATGGAAAATTCGGGGGGAGGTTAACGACTGGATTGATGGCAAGCTCCTCTCCCTCCTAAAGGAGAGGGACTGCCTCTGGGAAAAAGCCTCAAACTCAGGCAGCAAGCATGACCTACTGTGCTACAAATGGCTAGAAATCGGTGCACCAAACTTATCAGGCTCGCAAAAGCCAGTTTCCATAAGACCCAGCTTAACAATGCATGGGGAGATGGAAAGAAGTTTTGGGACAACATAAAGAACATCCTTGGTAAAGATCAAAAGCAGCACCCTAAGATGCTCAACATTAATAACTCATCCTCCTCAGATCCGCTAGCCATTGCTGATGCCTTTAACCAGGCCTTTACAGACCTGTCCTCAGTGCTGTCTCCAGACTACCTTCTGCCTGTGGAGGACCAAGGTTGCACCAACCTGCTTATAACTAACCACCAGGTGTTCTACTTTAAGAAGGTGATGGTGAAGGAGGCCCTACCGATGGTCAGGAAAGTCCTAGACAAAACCAGATTGGGGAGTGATGAGCTAGACATAAATTTACTATCTCTCACCCTTGATGTTCTTATCATGCCCATAACAACTATTTATAAATCCTTGGCTCTAGGTCAATTTCGGAGTATGGAAGCAAGCCCTGCTAACTCCAGTGCATAAGAATGGTGACAAGGCACTGGTGTCAAACTACAGGCCAATATCTATCCTCTCCCCACTATCCAAAGCTTTGGAAAAAATCATGGCAAGTAAACTCACAGAATACCTCAATAAGTAGAATCTGCTCTGTCCAAACCAACATGGTTTAAGGCAAAAACACAGTACCACCATGGCACTGCTGGAATACACTGACTATGTGCACAAGGTGCTGGATAAAGGCAAATTGGTGGGGTCCATTTTCATTGACCTCACCAAAGCCTCGACACGGTCAACCACCTTCTACTAGTACTCCAGCTCCAAAGATTGGGTGTGGCACCTAACGCCTGAATTGGTTCAATGTCTACCTAACACACAGGTGCCAGTGAGTCAGAGTTGGGCAGATGTTATGCAACTCCAGAGATGCACTCCTAGGAGTCCCTCAAGGATCAATTCTAGGGCCCTGCTTCAGCCTCTTTGTAAATGACCTACCCACAGCCTGTAACACCAAACTTATTCTGTATGCAGATGATGCCGTACTGCTGAGCAGCAGCACGTCTCAGGTTGCCCTACAAACAGAACTACAGAACTCTTTCAATAAACTTGAGAACTGGTTCAGTAGGCAAAAGCTGCTACTAAATTACAAGAAAACCAAGGCCATGCTACAATCCAGCCCCTACAACAAACACAGGCATGCTCCCCTCGTAATCACCAATAAGGCTGGTGAGCAGATTGATCAGGTGTACTTTCTTCAAGTACCTTGAGTCACCATTGATGACCCTCTCACTTATCGCCCATGTAGACTCCCTTGTCAGAGTGGTAAACATAAAGATCAGGGTCCTCTATAGGCATGAAATCCTTCACCCCAGAGTACTCCAAATCTCAGTATCCAGCTCCATAATCTGCATGATAGACTATGGGCTGGTGGTCTTTGAGCTGTTATTGATACAGTGCTCAGAAGGGTCCAAATTGCACTCAATAAGGCATGCTGGCTCACCCTGTGTGCAGATCACTACATTCATACTTCCCCCTGTGAGTGTACAAACAAGCTTAGCCTAAAGACAGGATCAAATATCAAACTTGCCTCCTGGGAAAGAAGGCACTCCTCGGAAAAACCCCACCCTGTATAGGAAACCTGCTTGAGGCTTCTCTCTCTCAACACACATCACCAGACGGAGGAAGAATGGAGCACTGTCCTTACCATTCTGCCGAACCTCACTAGGGCAGCATGCTTTCTCCTATTGGGCCCCCCTCTGGATAAATGAGCTCCCGATGAAATTACAAACAAACAGCCTTCTCAATTCAATGCAGGCCTCACACAGCACCTAATGTCTAGCTCAAAATGTACCTGCTTCTCAGGCCCCACTTGATAGACAGGCCTACCCCAGAGGTAGCACCAGCAGGGTACCTAAAGAACCCTGCCTCCATTCCAGCCCTAGCCAAGGACTTAAGCTATGAGTCCTCTTTAAGCACTTGGTACTCCCTCCCAACCCCCCACACTCACACCATACTCAACAAAGTTCTCTGGAGCTCCCCCCATCACAGTCCCCCTGTTTCACTGTCCCCCCACCTCTCGCTCTCTGTGGTAGGTTCAAACCCAGTCCCCCTTGTTTACTGTCACCCTGCCTCTCACCATCTGGGATAGCATTAAATCCTATGCAGTTACTCTGCCATAGTCTATCAACGGATTTGGAGGTTTCCAGGGATGTGCTACCTAAGGCAACCAATTAGAAATAGCTTAGTATTCTGTTACAACTGCTCTGTTTTTACTCCTATTTGTCTAATTCTCAAGTAATCACTCTTTAATGCCTAATGATCAGACCTCTGTAACCACTGAATTTGTATATTGTCTTATTGTTCACCCTGACATGGAACCTTTGTAAAAGAGCTCACGCTCAAAGGTCTTTCCGAAATACTAATTAAAAATAAAAAAAAATATATATACTAAAATGTTGCTAACTAATGTAAAATAGTCCTTCGACAGATATTTTTCATCTGTAAATCATCTGTCTTTCTTCACACTCAATACATTGTGTGATTGTTTACCATGGAATAAAAGCTCTGCATTATTCCAGTAGTAGAATACCCCAACACACACACTCAGAATGGTAACCTGGAATATATGAATTAAACATTCTTCAGAGCTCAACTGGCATACAAACAAAGACACACACACACACAGGCCTGAAGTGGAGCTATAACCTCAGTTTTATCAGTTGCTATTTAAGGGCAGGGATTCTCAGGCAAAGTGGTAGGGATAGGTGGGGGATTTTCATGGTCATCAAAGAAACACCAGCTATGAAATTCTGAATAATACTTGATTTTTAAATTTGTGTATGTATAATGTATGGTAAGCATCTATAATGTATGGTAAGTGCCTATTAGCCACCATAATCAGCAGTCACACAGCTTTGTTTTGCACTGTTCGGAATTTTAAAAGTTGTTAACCACACTTCGGAACTTCCAAACAGTGGCATAACATAAAAGAATGCACCATAGTTCTATTATACTGACACATAGAATGCAAACAGTGTTTTTTTGACCATACACTATAAAAGATGATGGCTGGGGATCAGGTGACAACCACACTGAAATCACCTCTCGTGGTTGCTAGGGCTACAGTAAACCTCTTGAGCTGCGCTCTCGGGGTTTACTATGTTAGCAACCGATGATACAACATCATTATCACTGATCCCCAGCCATTTCTAATGTGTGGGGGGGGGGCTCATGAGTGCAAACAACATTAAATTATTTACATACTTTATTTAATTTAATGGACTTTTATTTTTAGGGCCTAGTTGAAGTTTTTTTTTATATATGAGTAAAGGCTGTAGTCATGTTTGTGATGGAAACTAGGAAATAGCTGGCTTATGGATTCTGTGAGTTGCCCTGGTTATCAGGGACTTATTTTAGCCAGTGGTGGCACTCTCTTACTGCAATGGCTAGAACAAAGTCTCAGACAATCAGTAAACAGGGATTTCTTTGCCCATTTTATATGAAATATTATACAATTGCAAGAAAAAATCTTGGACTGTGATTGGTCAGTCTGGGGCTGGACCCGTGGTGTTATCCCAGCACTAACATCACGGGTCTGGTCTCAACACTGTGAACCTCTTTACTTTGCATTTGCATTGTTTGCATCTTCTCTTAAGAGACAAAATATTTTCCACTCTATCAAAACATTCTTTAAAATTATTTTTTTTATTCTGCATATAACAAAAGCCATTGTATAACAGGAATAATGCCCAACAGGTTGTGTCTCATGCTGGGATAATGCCATGCCTGGGTCATTGGATGCACTTGACCTGTGGCCTCATGTCCAACCCCCCCAGGCTTGGCATTATCCTAGTATGACACACACACCCTGCATTATTCCTTTATTCTAGCCATTTCAAAAGAAATACAGTTGATACATATTGTATCAACAAACTTCGCTTTTTATGTGTTTGCACTATTGTGCTCCATCTGTATGATTTTATGCTTTTAATAACAATAACTGGTTTCTCTTTTTCAAGTACAATTTGATTATGCAGAAAATGTCACCTGCTAAATTATAACAAAAGATCACATTATCAAAAATCATATTTTGCTATTAAATATATAATAAATATGTGGCAGAAAATGTTATTTGTCCATACAAATATGGAAAAAAGATTTGCAGTTTCTCATTTAAATACACTGACAGGCTTGCCAGAAAAGAGTTTCTAACATCATAATACAAGGATTCACTGGATTCTTATCTTGCTAGCAGTTGACAACATACAAATAAAATTATAAAAAGCAAGTAAAGAAACAAATAAAAGCAAACTAAATGACCTCAGAGGCATCTTAAAGCCCCAAATCTTCATTCTTTAAGTCATGCACCCTTACTAAGCATTTACTTTCTTTAGGATCTTTGCTTCCCTTGCATGATGTCACAGTTAGAAGTTGTGACACTGAGGAAGAAAAGGGGTGGCTTATGCAAATGAAGCAGAGCACAGAAATAAAAGCAGTTTTTTTCATGGAAACCAACACTTTTGGAAGTTTGAATATGTGAAGTATACATTAAGTATGGGGCTTAATGGTTATTAGCTGCGTCCTTTAAAGACACTTAGAACTTGCATGCAACCATTTGTTGCACTGCCTGGCAGTGCTATGTAATGCCTTTCAGTCAGAAAATTAATCAGTCTGGGGCTAGACCTCAAGAGAAGAACATCCTGCTGTACAGAGTATAACCTTTATTCACTATGTTCTGGGTCCGTCAGTTTGTTCGCATGGTCCAGCAAGGTGTCTACATCCACAGCAACAGACGGGCTTGGTAGAACATAAGGAGGAAAGGATCTTTAGTGGCTGACTGACACGAAAATGGCAAGCTGCAATGCTGCAGTTCTACAGCTTTGAAATTCAGTACAGACCAGGTTTAGTTCACTCAAATGCCAAAGGAGTAAGCTGGAGACAATACACTTCCAAATCATCATCAACAGACAAAGAATCCCTTACAAGCTCTTCCTAAGGACACTCCTAGAGAACCTCAAGTTGCTCTGCTGCTACCAAATGCTTCTAGAAAGACACACAAATCCTCACTTACTACAAGCAGCTGAAGAGCTTCTCACCTCCTCTACTTCTGACCTCTCCCTGGCAACGATCAAAATGCAACAAAGAACTGATCCTCAATTCACAGACGTAGTCCCATACTTGGAGTCTAGAACCTTGCCGCAACAAAAGAAGCATCACCAGGATGTACTTTTCTTTGCTTCATTGTACTTCCTCAATGACAGGGTGCTTCTCCACATCTGTACCAAGGAAGGCAAGGCCCATCGCATGGATAGAACTCATGTGCAGCTGGTTGTGCCAGCCTCTCTAAATGCACAAATGGTAAGAGACTGAATCGCAACTCCTACGGGTTACTATTCCCATCTGCTATGGCAAACATCAGAAAATCACTTTAAACAACGGCACTAGGGCTCTCTACAGCCATGCAAAATAATTACTGCTGCCTGCACCCATATGGGGAGCAGAGGGACAAAGTCCTCCAACTCTTGTCAGCTTTCTACAGCACCCATCCTTCCAGTCAACCAATCCTGAACCCCAGATATATTTGCTTTATGCTGTGGTCTCCCTCATACTGCAGACATTGTATGTGCCACTGTACTGTTCCCAAGGAAAGCTTCTTTACTGTGTGAGTTCCTTTAGTCTAATCTACAGAGCCTTGACTGGGGAGGTGGTATGGGATCTGAAAATGATGGAATGAATTAGACTTTTATAAACAGTTTATTATACAGCTTTTATAATAACCATGTAGTTCTTAGTGTGCAATCTTTACCAATCTTGAGTTTTACTGTCTTGTAGAGCCTTATTTGGAATAAGTGTCTAGATATCAAAAGCAGATGCACTGCGCAAACTGAGATGTACCAGCGCAAACCAAAAGTTCCACTACAGTGCAATACTGATAGAATAGGGATGAGCAGTGCAAAGCTGGATACGCTGGAGCATGGATATAATGTATGCAGTGCATGTGTGCAGGAGGCGTTCCCATGAATATGCCATGCAGCCACATATTCAGCAAGGATGAGCTGTGCATCCATGGCACAACCAGCTGATGCGCTGCACAAAGACAGGCATATTAAGAGCACGCCTAAGTGCAGCCCACCCACAGGCAGACAGCAGCATAGCAACCATGGATGGGCAGGAGACAGTAGCATAGCAACCATGGATGGGCAGGAGACAGTAGCATAGCAACCATGGATGGGCAGGAGACAGCAGCATAGCAACCATGGATGGGCAGGAGACAGCAGTATAGCAACCATGGATGGGCAGGAGACAGCAGCATAGCAACCATTGATGGGCAGGAGACAGCAGTATAGCAACCATGGATGGGCAGGAGACAGCAGCATAGCAACCATGGATGGGCAGGAGACAGCAGCATAGCAACCATGGATGGGCAGGAGACAGCAGCATAGCAACCATGGATGGGCAGGAGACAGCATAGCAACCATGGATGGGCAGGAGACAGCAGCATAGCAGCCATGGATGGGCAGGAGACAGAAGCATAGCAACCATGGATGGGCAGGAGACAGCAGTATAGCAACCATGGATGGGCAGGAGACAGCAGCATAGCAACTATGGATGGGCAGGAGACAGCAGCATAGCAACCATGGATGGGCAGGAGACAGCAGCATAGCAACCATGGATGTGCAGGAGACAGCAGCATAGCAACCATGGATGGGCAGGAGACAGCAGCATAGCAACCATGGATGGGACAGCTTTCCTGATGCAGCAGCTGTGAGGAGAGTGAGGAGATGGGAGGAACAACAGCATGGACATGGAAAGGCCCATATGCAGTATGCCCAGCAGAGAAGGTACCATGCCTGTGTCACATTTGACCACCTGAATGACATGGAGATTGTGGGCCAGTACAGACTCGACAAGGTACTGCTGAGACAGCTGTGTGAGCTGCTCCATGATGATCTGTAGGCACCAACGCACAGGAGCCATGCCATGACGGTGGAGACAAAGGTGACAGCAGCAATGTGCCCACTAACCACAGGCACCTTACAGATGCTGGTGGGTGACACCACTGGCATCATAAAGTCCGCCAGATCCTGTCTCCTCATCTAATTCCTCATTGCTCTGCGGCCACATGCTTCGGTGTGCATCAAATTCCCTAGCACACAGGCAGAGCAGACAGAAACCATGTAGCACTTCCACAGGCTGGCACGCATGCCAAGTGTGCTACAGGCCATAGACTGCACCCATGTGGGAATATGCACACCACCTGGCTCAGAGGGAGTGGCATACATTAACAAAAAGGGCTACTACTCTGTAAACTGCCAGGTAGTGTGCAATGCCATGGAGCACGTTACCAATGTGTGTACCATGCACCCAGAAAGTGTACATGATGCCAAGATCTGACACTAGTTGGTCCTGTGCCGCCTGTTCAAGAGTGGAGGGATACACAGCAGCCACCTAATGGGTGAGTAGAGCATGACAACGGGCCTACACAGTGGCACACAATACAGTGTGTGTAATCACTGTGCGGGAAACAGACAGGGCCTGCCATGCCAAACAGGCAAGCAGCGCCACAGGCCATGTGTGACTGCACTGTGAACCACATGTGGCAAGTGTGTGCTGGGCGAGGGGGGCATATACGGGGACACACACCACAGCCACATGTGTACAGATAGGCAGTATCACAGGGCATGGGCCAGACACAGGCACCACAGTGCTTCAGAGAAGTACACCTGGACAGGACAGTGGCTGTCACCAGCAGGGGCAGGGCATGTGAACAGCAGTGCCTGGTCGTGGGAGGTCATGGCACACCAGGCATATCCCCTTCATGCAACACACATGCAGCACACACAATGAAGTCATGATGAGTGCATGCCCCGTGTGCTGTGGGGTGGGAGGGTCAGGGTGTGGGACACACAGAGCAATGGTGTGTCTGAGGTACACTCCGATGCAGGTATGACCACAGTCAAACAGTCATGTCTGGGTTTCCATGGGCACAGCGGTGTATGGCATGGATCAGTGTACAATGCCTGCACACATGCACAGCAGACACACAAGGCAGAATTCATCATGCCCATGCCAGACAACACAGCAGCAGTGTCTCATCATGTGCCCGTAACATCACACAGACAGCATGGACATGAAAGCCACAGGCCCATGCATGTGCCACTCCGTGGACCTGGGAACAGACAGGAGGGTGTGTGGGCAAACAATGGCTGGATGGTGACTGTGCCATGACAACTGCATACAGGTGAGATCACTGAATTACCACAGCCTCCACGGACACATGGGTGGCCATGTCCACGATGTATGCCCCGTGGCAACCACATCGGCAGGGACCCAACCATGCCAGCAGGGTATACCCATGAGACCATAACCGTGTGTCCTATGGGTGTCATGTTTCAAAGTCCAGATGAGACCCAGGGTGTTGGGGATACTTGAGGCAGGGAATTACATCAGAAGCAATGGGGCCATGCAATGCCATGAGGTAGGAGTGCTGTTGTCACTACTCAGTGAATGGTGGGCACCCTGCATCCGGGATGAGGTGGCAGCACAGCCCACCTTGATAGCATGTGCTATCCTCTTGAAGCCTGTGGTCTTGTCCTCTTGCTGTTGGCAAATCTGGCAAAAATATTCACCCAGAGTTGGCGTATCTCGCCAACCAACCGGGAGCGGTCAGCAGAGGCATGGTCATCCATGATGCTCACCTGCACACACAGGCCCTTACATGCATCCTTGAGCACACCTTGATGCCCCATAGAGGCCTCAGGAGCCGGATGTGCTCCTCAAGCCCATCAGCAGGGGACCTGTCTTGTGGGGGATGCCGATGGGTGGATGGTGTACTGACCTGCAGTGCAACATCCATGGCCTGCTGTTTGGGCAGGGATTATGTTTGGGCAGGTGCAGTGGGTCCCTGTACAGTCAGATCATGTGCACAGGTGGCACATTGCTGCCGCATAATGCCCTGCTGCTCCAGGGTGATGGCCCCTGTTCCCACAGCCACACCCCAGACCTGGCCACCTCCAAACACTGCAGGTGCGGTAGTCAGTGGGCCATCCTGTCAGGGGCCTTGCATGGATGCAGAGTGCCTCACCCTGTCCATCATAATCTGTGTGGCCACCTGCACTGTGGCAGTGGTATCACTTTGTGTCATCACCTCAAGCTGTGAGGCATCATCATCATCCTCCATGGACAATGCCAGCACCATGGGGTCATCAGGCAACTCAGCGTCAGGCAGGTCCTGGAATAAGCCATCCCTGCCACCAGCCTAAATCCCAGCTAATGTGGATGGCCTTGGTTCCTCCTCCACCTTCCCCCACCTGTACCTCCAGCTGCGTGCCATGCCCTGCAGCTCCCCTGATGCATGATGGCACTGTAAGGCAGACAGGTATACATGGTCAGGGCAGCATTTCCATGGATGCCCATTGACAGGTGTACTTTGGGCCATGTGGCATGAAGCACAGTTGTGCGGACACTGCCACACATGGGATGCACCGGCACTGTGACCTGCATCACACACACCACTGTGTTCTGCATGCAATGCATGATGGAGGGCCATGCATGTATGGTTCCATGATGTGGATGTCTGCTGGATATGACTGTGTACAGAGCCACCCCAGGGCAAGGTGCTGTTCCACATGTGCGGGCACACTGGCAACATTGACAGTCCACAATGGTGCATTGCACAATCATGTGACGATATTCAGGAACATGGCACATGACCACAGGTGGACAGTGACCACCACTGACTGCACCACCTCAGTAGGCAGATGTCCCTAGTGTCACATCCAGTCAGGGCAGCACACATGAGCTGCACTGGGGACACTACATGGACATGGGGGGGGCATGCAATGGTGGATGTACAGCATGGCGGCAAGGTGACAACATGTGCATCCACACATGGCATTACTAGCACACCCAGGCTCACAGCACACAGCCAGACATATATTGTGACACATGCATACTCACAGTGCTGAACAGGGCCCACACCTGTCTGGAAGCCACCTCCATGGATTCCCTTCACAGATGCCCAGGACAGTGTGGATGCAAGCACATCCTCCCGTGCAGTTAGTGGTGGCATGGTAAGTGGTCCACCCCCTGTAACATGCAGGGCTTCCTGCATGGTGTCCAGGCACCCCCGGTCCTGGTCCTCTGACTGTTCATGCACTTCATGCATTCCTGGGGGTGCAGTTGTACACACCATGTGCGTTCACCGCCTGTACCACCACATCCCATCCCTGTGCACTCTGCTTCCGCGTAAGAGACTTCCCTGACAAGAGGTCCTCCATCCAGACATATGCCTATACAAGGGACCCCAGCTCATCATCTGTGAAGTTCGGACAGCTCCTCTGTCTCAACTCCTCCTCTGCTGCCATACAAGCACCTGTGGGGTAGAAGTGTGACAGCCATTAGCACAGTACCCAGTGATCATGCACATCTCCCAGACATGGAGACCTCCTGGCCAGAGACCCATAAACAGAGGCTGTGGTAAACAGACTCCAAGGTGCGGTACCTTCTAGTCACCGGTGGTGTGTGGTGCTGGTGCAGAGCAGCCCATTGATAGCTCAGCACATGCAAATTAGGGTCTGTACAGCCTATAATGAGATGAAAATGATGACTTGTGTTAGGATTGGGCAATGAGGGAATTTGCATATCCTGACTAAACAGGGTTCATTTACTCCCAAGCCCATCTCACTTTGCTCTGCGCATGTTATTGGGCCCATTACTTCCTCATTGTACATCTTCGTGCATGCGTGGCTCTCTGGCACATACCACACAGGCACAGCTGTGCAACCAACCATAACCTGGCAATGCATTCTGCAAAACGGCACAGTGCACCATCATGTATGAGAGATAGTATGCAGAGTGCACATCATGCATGGTGATGCATGTGCTGTGATGTTGCATGGCACATGTACACATTGATGTGCGATACTGTTGGCTGATGTTCGGCATGTTGCGCCCTACCCAACATGGCTGACATTCCGGTCTTTCATGTGCATTGCACAATGACCTGAACCTGTGGTTCCACCCAGCATTGCAGCACTGCTCATGCATGCTGATGTGCAATTAACAGCATAGCATGCATTGGCATTGTGAATCCATTTGCTGCACAGGCTCCCACATGCATGCTTATCATGCATCGCCTGCTAGAAGGTCATATAGTGTGCAGAGCTGCATGTCTGAAGTGTCAATGACAGCACACTGTGAACTCAATGGCACGTGCAGGAGTAGCAGGCCCACGGCTCTTAATTGGAGTGAGTCTGATCTAGCCACACTTGTGGCATTGGTGCAGCCTGTGGAGGGCCAGCTGTTTGGAGCTGAGGCCTTGCTGGAGGCTAGGTCCCAGGTCTGAGCCACTACGGGGACCTGCAGAGGAGGGACCCTTAATGGTTGAGGGTGCTGCAGGAGTGTTCCTGCAGGAGTGATGTGTCATGACCAGGTATGTCCAATGTTAACCACTCTGCAATAGCAGGCAAGCTGATCCTGTACATTAGGTTGTGGTGCTGTATCCTGTGTGTGCTGCAGGGTTCGGTTGTGTGTATTGTTGGGGAGGTTGGTGGATGGTGACAGCATGCTGCTCATGTCTCCCTTCCATTGTGTTCCCCTTGCAGGCCAGGAAGAGCACCATCAGTCTGTGGACAGAGGTCACAAGTGCTATAGGACCAGGGGACCACAGGCAGTGGCTGCTGGGCTGTGCAGGGTGCCATCTTGACCTACGGAAGGAAGGTGTGCTTTTATCTTCTTGTACTGTGCTGTTTGTGGTGGTGTGTGTGTGTGTGATGAGGGCTTCCTATGTGCACCACGGCCACATGACCACTAGCCGTGTATGCCCTGTTTGTGCCAGTCAGCACACTGTGGCCATTGTTCTGGCACCATGTGATGGTTCTGCTGTACACCATGCCCATGTGTGTGTCTGACATGTTGTCTGTGTCCCATCAGGACTGTGGGTGCCTGGCATGGCACATGTGTGTTATCCACAGGGCCTCCAGCCATGGTGCATGTGGCTACTGGCCATATCCAGTGTGTGTGCGTGTGTGTGTGTGCGTGACATTGCATCATGTCACACAGCAACATCCATTGCATGTACCTGCTGTCATTACATTGCACTGTCCCACAGTTGGGTCACTATGTGGCACTGTTCTGTTACTGTTCGCTTGCATATCATGTGCATGGTGCGTTGTTGGGTGCTTGCATGTGTCCCATCGGTGCGATGTACACATCATTCCCTGGGGGGCAGGCCTGTGATATTGTGGCACTGAGTGCATGTTGTTTGTTTTACCACACAGGTCATCCTGCTGTGGGTGGTGCCAGTAAATGAGCAGGAGGGCTAGTGTGAGAGCAGAAGACGGGACCAGGATGAGGCTTCCGGGGGCATTGACAGCAATACATCACAGGCAGTGGGCAATATTCAGGTGGTTGGAGTTCATTCTGCATGCCATACAGGACCAGACAGTGGTGCTCAGTAGGCTGAGACAAATCAACTGCCCTCCCAGCGGGCGAGGATCACTGAGAACATGTGTGGCTATTGGGCAGATGGTGGCCGGACTTTACTTTGTCTACCCCTATAGCACACTCCTCCCCGTGACATCTCCTGAAGTTCTCCACCCAACCTTCTTTCCTGTAGCATTTTCATGGTCCTGTTTAAAGGTTTTTGTTGCTGTTGATATTGTTTCATATTTCTGTTGTCTTGTGCTGTATTTTGTATTAAATCATTTTCTATTGGGCATTCCCTCTGTCAGTAGGGCGGTCTGTGCTGTATTAGCAGTTTTCTGTTCTGTTGCTTACACTGTCCCCTGCCCTTGCCCATGGCTTGCCTGTTCATGTCCTCTAGTGTACAACCTTGCTGTCTTCCCACACAGGCCACCATCATGCTTGCCATGGTCTTCTCTGTGGTGCTCCTGTACTGACACCACCTGTTGTAGAGACAGCAGCACGCTCACTGTGTGTGCTCCCAGTATTGCTACATTTGTGTTGTTTGCTCCATAAGCCAATGATGCATAGCTTCCCACATTGTGTGCCCCTGATGTGTGCACCTTACGTGACCTACACATATCTGGCACGTCCTGACTACCTGGTGCTGTTATGCCAGTGCCTTTGTTGGCCATGCTATCCATTGGCATCCCCAGTATTCTGTCCCATTATCCATGTCCTTGTCAGTGCCATGCCACTAGCACGTGCTGGGCGTGGTGCTTGCTGCTGTATGTCTTGCCACATCCTTTGAACCTGCTGTGCTGCATGGTGCTCACCCCGCTCCTCTGCAGTGCCACTCTGTCCACCATGGTCATGATTGCTGGAGCCACCCCGTCTATGCACTTGCATTGTGCTCATGGCTCACCATGGGCACTGACATGTTGCTCCAGTCTCAGGCAGGCCTGCTCCACTTGCTACATTCTCTCCTGCCCTTCTGCACTGTGCTTGTGCAGCTGCACTATGATGCATCCATGGTATATTCAGTGGTGGTTGTGCTGGTGCAGCCTGTGGTGCATCGGCTGAATAATGTCAGTTGTTTGGGGCGGCACATCTGGGTTGTGCTGTGCAGCCACTTGCGCTGTGTGCTTGGGGATCTGAATATCTAGCCCAATATATTTAATGGAATATGTGCCCCAATCCCAACTGCCTCTTCTGATTATGTGTGAAGAGCTTCATTTCTGAATCATAATAATTTCACAATTATAGAACTCATGCGATTAATTTAATTTTAACTGTTGCACTACCTATGCCCAACGACTACCACAGCAAATGTAAGCAAGCAAACATCTGGTACTGACAGATGCTTGTTTTGCTAGTAAACTGAACATATGTGAACAGTGAACCATTAATAAATTTAAAAAGAAAAAAAAACATTTCTTCACCAAATAACGAACAGGACCTATTGCTTCATAATACCAAGCAAACTTGTACGTTTCAAAATTGTACCTGTTTTTTTGGCAAACTGATCAAGTGAAAACACATAGTATTAATAACAATAAAATGAATTAACATTTTTCTCCAAACCACAAAAAGGACCTATTCCTTCATAACATCTAATAAACTGTGAGTTTTATAACTTAACAACTTGCAGTTTCTTCTCAGTCCTTGAGCAACATTTTGGTTTACAAACAGGAAAAAATACTTAGATTCAAGACTTTTTAAATTGCATAATGGGCAAACGAATGCCTGTAAAACTTGCCATATGAATAGATATTTGTACTGAGGTGATGTGCCCACACCTTGAGGTCCTAAAGGCTAAGATGGCTGAGTAATAAGCATTAGAAAACGGTCTTTTTAAAAAGCCAAATGCAAACTTAAAGAGCAACTGACACCTTTAGGACAATTTTGAAAACAGAATATTTAAAAGAAAGAAATCCAGCTAGTATTTCATATGTATATTTAATATAGTTCTCTATGTTATTTATTATTGAAGAAATTCCCACAAAAACAAGATCTTTATCCCTTAGTTTATCTGCATTTATAGCTTATTCCTTGCTTGAAATCAGAATGCAATGCTGTGACACCAAAATCTACTGTCATGTGAATAACTGAGGTTCACAAGCAAAATATTATGATACAAGGATGTGAAAAAGCATTAGAAGCTGATGAAACCTCATGGAACAACTATCCCATTTTCATGCACATGACTCAGTAATAGATAAGGGGGATAAGAAACACAGCACTAATGGAGTAACAAGATGTTTTGCATCCAAATATTATGTTCATGAAAGTTCTTCACCAGCTGTTGGTGGCTCTTAATATACAGGTACTGCCATATGTATGTAACTGTACACCTTATTAACTGGTGATGTGCAGACTCTGTCAAGGTGCGGAATCAGAAAAGTGATGATTATATGTTTATACTTAGTTATACTCAGTAATACAAGCACTGTACATATAAGCATGATGTTCAGTCTATCCTATAATCCCACTGACTCTGTCATGGTGCTGAATCAGAACAAGTAATGATTATATTTGATACTCAGTGATACAAGCACTGTACACATTAACAAGCTTGATACACCCAGCAGACCAGGCCTGAGTTTGATTCTCACAACCTCCACTTGCATACTGTGTGACTCGAGCAAGTCAGTTAACTCCAGTGCTCCCAGGTCACCCCTGAAAACTGGCACTTGTGCCTAGTGGGCCTACCTGGTTACCAAAGACTAAAAAATATATATACTGTGTATATATATATATATATATATATATATATATATATATATATATATATATAAAATATATATATATATATATATATATATATAAATATATATATATATCCTGCACATTTACTCCATCTGGGTGCTGAATCAGAACAAGTCATGATTATATGTTTATAATCATTGATATAAGCAGTGTACACATAAGCATGCTGTACAGTATATCCTACACTCCCACTGACTCCATCAGGGTGTTGAATCAGAACAAGTAATGATTATATGTCTTTATACAATAGTGTGTGAAAATCCTGTAACCTCATTGGTCAAAACATGTCACATGACCGTTGGTAAATCCTGAATTACCAACGGCTGAGGAAATGCATTTATAAAACAACATAATTAAACACATTTTACATATGGGCCCATTGTATAATCACAATAAGGCACTCCAGGGTGTGAGTTATTGGGGGTTTACCCACTTCTTGTGTGGTTAAGTCACTCGGCTGTACCTCATGACACACCACACAAGGCGTGGGTAAACCCCCAATAATCCACACCCTGTTGTGCCTTATTGCTTAAATACTCAGTGAAACAAGCACTGTACACATAAGCAGGATGTACTGTATAGTCTACAGGGACAGAAATAAGGTTTTGCCAAAGGGGAGCCAAGAACAGCCCCTGGTCATCGACATTTTTTGGTCAACCAGGAGCTACTCAGGCAAACCAGGAGCTACTACCAAAAAACAAAGAAAAATTTAAGTTGTGTGAAAAACAGCAATTATTTATGTTTTTTGTTTTGTTCTGCTTTGGCAGGGATAAACAGCTAAGACTAGTAACTAGGCAGATCAAAAGTAGTACCAGGAGAGAGAGAAGCAGAAGACCAGATTCTGGTGCGGAAGACAGGCGAGAGCAGAATGTAGAAGAAGGCAAGCGTCCAAGCAAAGAGAGTTGCTCAGAAATGTTGCTTGGATGGAAGAGAACTTTACAAAAGGACAGACTCTCATTCATTAAATTAAGAATATTCCAACTGTGTGGTGCTTTCTTTTCTATTTTGCATATTTTACACGTTTTGTCTGCAAGTCATGGTGGTGGTGATGGGGGGGGGGGAGTCCAAATAATTTAAAACACTTAACAGCAAGTATCACAAGCAGCAACAATTCCCCACAAGTTATTTATTAGTCTTCATCTGAATTTTGTTCCAAATGATGAAGGAGGTCCTCCTCATTCTCACTTTCACTAGATGTGATGTGAACTTCCTCCAGCACTGCTACTTTGCTTTGGCCTGCTGTTGAGGACCTGTGAGGTTTTGCACCCAACCTACATTTTGTTTTTACAAACTACTCTTTTACCAATGGTCTACTACAAAAATCTTGTGGTTCTGGGCCCTCCATGGAGATTAAAAGCAAGTCAGCTATGCTGCTGGTCTTCAGGTTACCCCTCCAGTCTGAAAAAATTATTTTCATAGCTGAAAATGCCCTTTCTAGTGTGGTATTACATATTGGATACACAAGTACTATAGCTATGACATGAAGAATGTTGCTGAAGTATTGAGATTTTTTCTGGAAGATAACATGCCATACCTCAAGGAATGAGAGCTGCTTGTGATACTTGGTAATATTCTGTTTCAACAGTTTCCATTATGTCATTGCAATAAGTACATCGTATCCATTCTGCAGCAAGACAGGAGAGAAGTGGTTAATAAAACTGAATCTCCTCATTTCCAAATTCAAAAGCTCGTGATAATTGTCAGGCCAGTTTGCGGGTCAATGGCAGTGCCATTTTTTAACAATGGGTCTTCTGTGAAACCCAAGAAGCGCTGGTTGAGACAGTCCATTACACAGTTTACAGTCACTTCATGTTCCTTTGCAAGGGCTGAAAGAGCATCTCTGATTTCCCCTTGGAGCTCAATTTCTTTAAACGCTGCTGTCCCTTCCTCGTTAATAACCATTTCTCTCCTGAACTTGGCCAGTGTGGTTCCATCCTCTGCCGTTAGATTTTCTTTTTCTGAGAGTACTGTACTGGCAGTGTCCATTACAATTGGAAGGGATACATGGGCATCCTGGAATGCATGGGAGACAATTGAAAGACCTGTGAGTATGTCAAAACAGAAGTGTGAGAAGATCCAGAATTTTACATTGCATATCCAAGTGACCCAGTATGCTGCTGTAATTATGAAGCACAGCATGGAGAAAGTCATTTTTATGTGAGAGCCATCTCTATAACATTTTGGGAGTTCTCATAAAATAGAATATTGATATTAATATGCTGTCAATGGTCTGTGAAAAATAGGTGTTCTTAAAAACATCTTTAGCTGCTAATTCAAACTTGTGAGAAACACAATGAATGGCAAGAAGCCATGGGCACTTTTCTTTCAATAATGCCATCAAACCCTTATTAAGGCCAAAGTTGACCGATGCACCATCAGCTCCTGCACCAATGCAGGATAACTGCTTTAGGTTAACCTTGTCCTGTCCCAACAATTGGGAGTACACGGAAGTCATTGCACACCTCAGACCACCTGCATCACCAGACTTAACATCAATTAATCCTATAAGCTTCATAGTAGGTTGCCTATTTTCAAGAATTTTGGCATACACAATCTCCTTCTCCGTGGTGGTCCTGTCAGTAGTCCCATTCATAAAGACAGAATGATATCTGTAGGTTGCCTCTCCTGTGAAATAACTCACAATTGGTTTTCTTAAGTGATCAGCAATAGCTGCAATGAATGTGGCACACGCTTTTGTCATTGGCATAAGCTTCACCAAGTTCAACACTATGTCTCTTTTCCAGTGATATTAGTCCTTTGAATTTCAGGAAGGGGCCTTCCTCTTTAGTAATGTAGTAGGCAATATCAAAAAGTTTCTCTAATTTGTGTAGAGATTTTTATTCATTTTAAGATACATTTTCTATTTCACACGCCTTAGGGCATGCTATCAGCCAACACAGCAGCCACTGCTTGCTTATGTCCTTCTGATACAGCATGCTTCTCACAGTTTGTTTGTTCAACATTTAGTTCCACTGATGTACGAATCCACATTGCTCATTTTACCAGCTCTAGTTGCCCACTTTCTGAATACATCTGGTTTCTCTTGACAAAACTTACACCAAATTTTAGTAGAAATGCCATCTTTTGCATCAAACTGTAACCATGACAAATCTGGATTTTCTTTTTGGCCCTGCCATGAGCACACTGTGGATACATGACATGAAAGGGCCTGTTTTTTCTTTTCCTTATTTATGGTAGCAGCTGTAGTAGTACTATCTGGTGCTGTTATGGTCAAAGAGGAGGAGGATGGTTCTGTTGTATCATCAGGTTGCTTATGTTTTCATGAAGCACTGAACCCAAAACTTAGAAGTGACATGACGACTGCCATGGGAAGGAGATGGGCCCACTAGATGTTTTGTAATTAAGAAATTATTTTATTTAATATTAACAACTGAAAGGGATCAACTGAGATGTTTGTTTCAGGTCACGGTTATAATAAAATGAAGAAAATTACTGAACTGTCTGTGTCTCTTTTTTTTTTAAAAAAAACAGCAAAGGGCAGCAGGGATATCACCAGGCTAAGGAACCTCAGTGCTCACAGGGTCCAAGTAGTGTCAAGGGACGTCCAGAGCAGACAAAACATCAAATCATTTTTTAGCAAATGCGAGGAATTACAAGAACAGTCAGGATGTAGTTGTTCACAATGCTAAGGCACCCTAAAACAGGCAGCAGAAAATCTGAAGACTAAGTCTTTGTAATAAGTCATGCGGATGCTCGCAGGTCCTGAGACCAGTTAGCCCGGCTAGATATTTTTTTTTTACCAAGGTACAATAGTTAACAAGTAGACCTCAAGGCTAAAAAGAACCTAGTAATTAGTCGTGCCGATTCTCACAGGTCCTGGGACCAGTTAGCCCGGCTATATATATTTTTTTTACCGAGGTACAACAGTGAACAAGCAGACCTCAAGGCTAAAAAGAACCTTGTAATAAGTCGTGCCGATCCTCACAGGTCAGGGACCAGTTAACCAAGCTAGATATTTTTTACCAAGGTACAACAGTGAACAAGAAGACCTCAAGGCTAAAAAGAACCTTGTAATTAGTCGTGCGATTCTCACAGGTCCAGGGACCAGTTAGCCAAGCTAAATATTTTTTTTACCAAAGTACAACAGTTAACAAGCAGACCTCAAGGCTAAAAAGAACCTAATAATTAGTTGTGTCAATGCTTACTGGCCCTGGGACCAGTTAGCCAAGCTAGATATTTTTTTTACCAAGGTACAACAGTGAACAAGCAGACCTCAAGGCTAAAAAGAACCTTGTAATTAGTCGTGCCGATTCTCACAGGTCCAGGGACCAGTTAGCCAAGCTAGATATTTTTTTTTACCAAGGTACAACAGTGAACAAGCAGATCTCAAGGCTAAGAAGAACCTTGTAATTAGTTGTGCTGATGCTCATTGGCCCTGGGACCAGTTAGCCACGCTAGATATTTTTTTTACCAAGGTACAACAGTGAACAAGCAGACCTCAAGGCTAAAAAGAACCTTGTAATTAGTCGTGCCGATTCTCACAGGTCCAGGGACCAGTTAGCCAAGCTTGGTTATTTTTTTATTTTTATTTATTTTAATCAAGGTACTGTCCAACAGGTGGGAAATTAGAAGATCACAAGGTTGAGGCACCTCCTTGTAATGTATATTTGATATTTATTATTTTTTTAAATATAGGGTATCAAGGCTAGGTCTCTTGGTTCACAGGAGGATCCTTGGAGGTCAAGGCAAATTAACTTTTTATTAAATAAAAACAGAGGTTAATCAGAAGTAAAAGAATTCTTGTCTTCTCAATGCAAAAGCCTGATCAGGTTAGCACTTAATGTGTGTCTTTCTTATAACTACAGGGGATGTATTTCAGGTTTGCTCTATCCCCCTACACCACAGCAATGCAGTTTAGATTTGCTTCAAACTCTCACTGGAAATGGCTTGTCAGAATAATTAGCACAAAATATGTGCCTAAAGAATAAGAAAATATAGCACACATGAAGGCTATTGTAGGTCTTCTTTCAAGTTCACAGTAACAAGGGATTCTTATCTCCCAATGTGCACTGCAAAACCCTGTTCAGGGCTCCTACAGTTAACATGTGCTGTGTGTCTTTCTAAACTACAGCAATAAATCAAACTGCAACGTTGTTCTCAGGCTAACAGAAGTCTGCTCTGTTCCCCTTCCACAGAGTAATTCACTTAAGATTTGCTTAACCAAATTCGCTCTCACTCTGGTAAAGGCTGGTCAGAATTAGCCCTGTTCTGTATGACTTTACCTTTTTATATCAAATTTCAGTTTTTACACAAAGATTTCTCTTAGACACTGCAAGCTAAACTATTCTGTCTGATCTCGCTGTCTCAACTACCACTAGGCAAGTGGTCTCTCAGTATTAGCCACACATGTTCAACCCTCAAATCACACTGATTAGCTAAAAGACAGTGAGTGACTTACAGATACACCTATTGTCTGTCACACATGATCTTTAGCCACTTGAATTGCCACCTGATTGGCCTGATCAGTAGGCAGTCATGTGATTCCAGTTAGTTCCCTCAGCTCTTGAGCACCCACATGCCACTCAAGGTTACATGGGAAGGTCTTAAATGGCAAGTTCTCCATGCCCACTCTAAGAAAATACCAGAGAACATGACAAAATTCCCGATCAGAATGGTGAGTCAGGTGACAACACACCATTCTCCATATATTTTGATAGGTAAATCTGTTTGATAAGCACTGCAAAGCTGACTTGTCACTGATGAGAATCTAACAATTCTATCAGTAGGGGAACGGGATTTGTATTCTTCAGAACTACTGACAGCTTGTTGATCCTTTCATGTTTTTTTTTCAATTACCATTGTTAGCGATGAGAAGTGAAGCCGACACTGGAGCACAAGATATTTCACTGAATGAATACAAATCTCATCCCCCTACTGGATCCCAGTCAGGTCCCATTGCATGCAGTCAGTCTTTAACTGTGTAAGTGATTCTGTCACTCCAGTTTTGCTAAATAATTTTTGCATAGCTTGAGTGACAAATGTGAAGCGGTTACCAGACCTTTTGCAATGCACATCACTGCACCTCTGCCCCCCCCCACCGCACACACCAGGAGTTTTAGCACATCTTGGCAGTCCTAAATCATATAAATTCACCCTCACTCCTTGACTGGATTAATTAACTACTTCTCCAGCTTCATCATGCACGGACTCTGGGGACAGGAAAGTCCCAGCACTCTCGATCGCAGCATTCAGTGTGACTGTTTCCCTGAGGTGATGTAGGGCCAATACCAATCGATCACTGGACTTCAGCGATCTGAAAACAGCTCTACATGCCTCGAGCAATAATCCTGATCAAGTCCCGAACTTTCTTCAATCCTACATCAGAAACTCAAATGATTAATTGCTCAATGAAGGGTAAGTAATCATTGAGGCCATTCAGACATCATCACCACCCATGCAGCCTTCTTCTTACAAGACACATCTGGATTTAGCCAGGCAAATACACTGAACTACTCCATCTGGTCCTGGATTAATCTGATCAGTCTTTCTTGAAGTAATTCGCCTCGCTCTTCACCCCACCCTCCTGGTTCAATTTACCACTCCCAAGCTCATGCTCCAGCACTAGTCTGCTTCATGATGTTCCCGGACTTGATCCTCCTCCATTACAGCTACACCCTGCTCCTCCTGACTGACTGTGTCTAACAATTCCCCACAGTTCATTTCACTATGCCCACCACTCCAGCCAGAATATTATGTGATCGACAGCCACATTTCTACTCCCACGCATTCTATCTCTGGAGCAACGCCTCACACAGCACCTGTGCATCACTGTAGAAGAGAGAAGCTGGCACTGAGTTAAACAGTAGGAGCGCTATTTAGCACTCAGTGCCCCTTATTTCAACCCTGGTCTACCCTCCCACTGACTCCATCAGGGTGTTGAATCAGAACAAGTACTGATTATATGTTTATACTCAGTGATACAAGCACCGCACACATAAGCATGCTGTACAATATATCCTACACTCCACTGACTGCATCAGGTTACTGAATCAGAACATTTAATGATTATATGTTTATACTCAGTGATACACACTGTACACATAAGCCTGATGTACAGTATTTACTACATTTCCACTAATTAGGGACATCAAATAAAATGTCTAACCAAAAGGTAGAATACAAAATGCTTAACTGACCAATAGTGGGCATCTTTGCTTCATTTTCAATAGACTGATAGGTTATAGACTAAATTAAGTCTGTGGATATAACATACAGGGATACATAGATTGATAAATGTTAAGGTCAGATCAGAGTTTATATCCCTTTGTCACTGATTCAGCCTTTCCACTACTGTATGTCTGCATTCTTAGTACTTTTAATGAAAGCAAAACATGTTTACTGCTGTGTAATTACTCACCGTATACTGCTGTTTCAGAGTGGAGACCTAGATATAAAAAGAATATTATTATTGTTATTGTTACTTTGTACAGTACATTAAAGGAGCAACTTCTTTTATCCAGATTCCTTTATCTAAATGAAATTAATTGATTTACAACTCAATGAAAGCCGTTAAAATGATGAAACTCCTTATGAAAGAGAGGTATTGTTATCTAGTAAATATCACTAGACAAAACAAACTCTGGTCAGAGTCAATATGGCTGTTGAGAACTTTTAGGTAGTGCAGCAATTACAGTACTGTGCATGCATGATACTTGCATTGTGAAGTTTGACCCTCATCAGTCTTGCGCAACATTGTGTTGCTGACATAACTACATGTAACAACCCAGTACCCTTGAGTTACTAGAATCCCAGTAGTACTAGTTTTAGGCAGCTAGTGGGGAGCTCATTAGGGGCTTTCTACATAATTACATCATTGTTTACTCATCTAGCCTGAGAGAAGGATGATTATGTCATTTAGAACACTCAAAGCAGCATAACCATTTTAGAGCCCACTGCTCTCAGTGAGCTTAGAATATTTATCAGTAAGTTCAAGTGTGGCAGTCAGAGTGGCAGGATGTCTGCCTTTGGGGCTCTGTAAAAGTATCCCTGGTATTTCTCACCATAGTTTGGTAAAATCTTCAGTTTGCCTGCTGGACTCTTTCATCTCACTCCAGGGGTAGTGAGAGGGAATGCAATTCTTGTGGATCCTGGGGGCAACCACCTGAAGTTCCTGAAGTTCACAGCTGCCTTAAGGAAGAACAATGAGTAGATTCTGACAGCTACCAGAGAAAGGAAGGTGCATTTTGTTCTTTCCATGATTGGGAGGAAGGGAGGAACAACTAATCTGTAAGTAAAGAAAAAAGAGACTGTTCTCTGAGGGAGTTGTCTGAGGTGTGTGTGCCCTTGATAAGGCTAGATCACACTGTCAGAACCCCTTTCAACACAACTGTGCTAAATTTAAAGTGAAAGTTGGGACACTTTAGCAATTCATTGGGGACTGGAGACTCATTTGGTGTAACTCTGAAGGAATGGCAGAGGCTGTTTGGGGCAAAGGGCGGCAGGAATGCCATCTGGAGTTTCAGGCAAGGTTAAGTGGTTCACGAATGGGCACCACTGTTACCTGGGCAAAGACCATGCACCAGGAGAATAATAAATTGTGTGGTACATCCCACAGTAACACATTTTAGAAATGGAAATGTGTTTTTAAATGTTTAAAGTGTATAGCGAATCCAACAGATATACTTTGAAGAGAGATAGGGATGTTTTTTGTGGAAAACAGTACTGCCTAGCAAAGTGTCCTGCAAAACAGAGTGTGCCTGCACTGCAATGACAAACCTTTGGGGGGACCACCCTTGCTTTAGGTAACATCTAGAAATAAAGCCATACTGCAAAATCCCAGTTACTGCTTTGGACATTCTACTTCTTGCTTCTTGTGTGAATGTCACTGGGGCCCCTCAGCAGTTAGGTCTAGCATATGCCTAGCATTCTTGCCCCTGGACCTGGTTGTAAATAAAAAGGTTCATTTTAATACATACTCCCACTCCCCATCCTCAAGATAATGAGCCTGGTATACACTCCAATGCTTGGGGTGGTATCATGAGTGTTATTCTGCCAAAAGAAAAATGTATGCCATGTAGTTGGCAATAGTTCTTGGTAATTCTTTTAAGGGGGCTGCCAGCTAGCCCAAGGTGGTGTGTGTGGGTTACATAATGATGCATGATACTGTGCATGCACACCTTAGTCAGTTCCACCATGTTGCACATGGCAGCTGTCACTTCCACAGTTGCTGAAAGGAAAAGTAGTGCACCAGGTGGTGTGTGTGTTTATGGTGCCCACAGAGAGAAGGGGTGCATAAACAGAAACACTGTAAACTATGCTGAAGCACTGTGGCAGAACATGAGACAGTGGTCCAGTTACATGCTTCCACAGTGCTCTTATACAAATGTGATGATAGCATAACTGTGGAGCTTGACCCACACAGCCATAAAAATCAGACTCAGGAGGAGACTATTAACAAATTAGAGATCTGGGTCAGGATTCACAAAGAAAGCCGAAATTCCCACAGCTGTGGGAAAAAGGCTTACTGCAGTGTGAAACATAGAAACATAGAAACATAGAAGTTGACGGCAGATAAGGACCGCAAGGCCCATCCAGTCTGCCCATTTCTTTTTCTACCTTATAAATGTGCCATCGGCCTTTGCTCTGTCAGTGACCTATCTATTCATAGTCATTTGTATTGCTCCCTTATGCCTATCCCATGCCTGTTTGAAGCCCTGCACTGTATTCATAGCCACCACTTCTTGTGGTAAGCCATTCCATGCATCTACCACACTTTCTGTGAAAAGAATTTCCTCACATTCCCCTTAATCGGCCTCCCTCTAATCTCATGCTGTGTCCTCTTGTCCTGCTATTTTTCTTATATTTAAACATGTTAGACTCTTTCACCTTGTTTATGCCCTTAAGGTGTTTAAATGTCTCGATCATATCACCTCTCTCCCTCCTTTGCTCAAGGTATACATATTGAGCTCTGTTAATCTGTCCTTATATGTCTTCTGATGCAGTCCCTGCACCATTTTGGTTGCCCTTCTCTGGACTGCCTCAATTTGGTTAATGTCCTTGTGAAGGTGTGGCTCCAGTACTGCACGCAGTACTCCAGATGGGGCCTAACCAATGTCTTGTACAGAGGATTATTACCTCCCTCTTACGACTTGTGATACCCCTACTAATACACCCTAACACCCCCTAGCCTTACCTACTGCTTTAGAGGTCTGCTTGGATGATTTTAGGTCATCAGTGATGATGATGCCCAAGTCTCTTTCTTCCTTTGTGACTGCTAGCAACTCCCCTCCCAGCCTATAAGTGGCTTCAGGGTTTCTCTTCCCTATGTGCATGATTTTGCACTTCTTTGCATTAAATCTCAGTTGCCACTCTTCTGACCATTCTGCTAGTTTATCCAGATCTCTTCTCATTCTGCCCACCCCATCTGGATCATCTACTCTGTTGCAGATCTTGGGGTTCTGTGTGGACATGCAGTTGTGCTGTATTCTCAAAAAAAAACCAGCACAGCTGCAGATTTCCATAAAAAGTGCTCCAGGTGTGGCAATTTAGCTGCTGCAGGGCTTGTGCAAGTGCTGTGAATACACAGCTATAGAGGCTGTGAAGGCACAGCTATAGGGAACCACAGTAGCTGAAGCAGCAGACTGTAACAGTGCTGCTATAATATGAAGCTGACAGCACACACAGAGACCAACAACCAGTCCCCAACTGGGACCACAGCAGCACCACAGGTACCAGTGATACCTTGGCACCACAGTGGCTGACTGTTCCTGCTGGTTGTCTCTCCCTGGGGTGTTCCTGTGGACTGCGGGGGTTGCACTCACTGCTGGCTGGTCAGGCTCTACTGTTTGTGGGGTTCTGTCATGGGCTGCAATGGGTCTAGTGGTTGTTGTCTGTTGCCATATCATGGCAATGTGTGCTTTCAGTGCTGTAACATCAGCCACTGCTATACTGTCTGAGATGCTATTACCTGTGGTGCACCTCCACCTTAATTGATTCCAATTGCTGAGGCACTACTGCAGTGTGCTGAGGGAGAGTTACACCTCATTCCACTGTGTGTAACATTCTTTCCTCAGCTGTGAAAAAACACTGGCTGTGAATAGCCTTTCAGAGGCTGTGCCTTACTTATCTCACTCCTTTTTGTCCTGAGGGACTTCCATGGCTGCACTTTTTTCCACTGTCCATAGTGTTTTTTCTCGCAGCTGTGGAGGGTTTTGTGAATAGCACTTGGAACAAACTCCCCTTTTTTTCCATAGCTGAGGAAGTTTTGGGGACTTAGGGAAGGTTCTACATCTTCTGAAACCTTTGAGAATCCTGCCCCTGGTCTGGTATTTGCTCCTCATCACAGTCACAATCTTATTCTATTCCAAGCAGCAATTTCTGGTAAATGTGTCTTAACCATATTGATCTCAGTGCTGCTAGACTACTTCTGGTTTTCTCTTTTTGCTATTTTCAGTCCTGCCCAGTTGCTCCAGTGCATTTCCAGGTGCACTGATCCATTTCAGAATGCACTTTAGCCCAGCTTTGGTATAGTCAGCCTGACATGCACTGGCGTATCTCTACCGTGCATCTTCTGAATATAGCAATAATTTGCAAAAGCACGTCTCAGATGGCCTGTGCAACTACTTGTACCCTTTCCAGGTGCAATTATAAATATGGAGGCCCCCATTTTAAATATTTATGCCCAAAATCTCAGAACAATTTTTAAGCCTTTGCAATATTATCAGGAGTAACAGACTTCCAGTGTGGCTAAGTTTATTAGTGGTTGATATTGGGAACAAAATCCAAATATTGATTCTTTGTTCACACATGTCAGTGTCAGAAAGAATGTTTGCACTTTTCTATGTCACGAACAAGATTTTTTGTGCCATACTTTGTATTCACTGTCTCATAAACAAAGAATGACAAAACAAAGAATTTTTTTTTTACAGGATTTTTCATCACATTTTCTCACAAGCAAAGAATTTCTTGCTTGAGACACAAAAGTCACAACCCTCAATAAAAATGGGATCTAAAATTTTCATGGTGGACAGAAAATGTATTTCTGGGTCAAATAGCAAACAACCCCCCATAATCAACCTAAGTGAGTCCTATTTACCTATATATAGATGTTTCTTTTTTTTTTGAAGTTATAATTCTTATGTGTTTCTAGAAAAAAAATTTTTGCCCAAAACAAAAAGCAAGATGGCAACAAGCCTGATCAAAAAGCATGTCTCTTGCAAACATAAAAACATTTTCCAGTGAAGCAGAATGGGCTTGTGAACATAAATTCTTTGTACTAGAACTCTATCCTGAAACTCTACTAATATTTTCTCATCAAACCAATACTGGCATGTTCCTTGGCCCAAGCTCTTTATACATCCTATGTTTTGGACCAATAGCCCTACGATGTCCACGCAGCACCACGGGCAAAAACCCCACAACAGTGGTGAAAAGTGCATTGTTTGACGCCGCTCATTAAAAACTGTATGACCGACTGAGATGCAACTTCATAAAACAAGAGATCTATGATACCAGACCATGCATTCCAAATGTCATGTAAATCCGTTGAACAGTTGCAAAGTTATTAACATGCACAATTTGAGGTTTAACATTAAAGTGCCTACTCAACCCTAAATATAATGGCGCAACCTCACCCCTATAAAAACTACTAAAAACTTGTATTGGCAGGAGAAGACCCCACACTACCATCATTGTACCCATTTCTGCATAACAATATGCATCTGTGGTATCACAGGCCCTCCTTGCACTCTACCACATATAAGCTACAGAGCTGTACAATAGACCTATAGGTCACCGAACACTTGTAACAGTAATTTGTCCAAATGTTGGGAACTGTAACAGCTAGGGAAAAAATTCAAGTGTCATTGTAACTGTGGTAGTGAGCAGATTACAAGACAGCAAATGACCATACCCCTATCTCGCATTGTTTCTGAGATATGGGCACCAAAAAGCACAAGACAGACACTCTTTGAATCATTGTGACAGTAATTTCACAATATCTCATGAACTGTGCAATGTATAAAACAAATTGCACTGCAGGCTTTCTCTAGGATTTCAAATCTTTTTCCAGCAGCTTAGATCACTTAAAGGTGATCTTAGCCACTAGTAGCCAAAAAGTCTGTATCTCATTTCATTTCTGAGATAACAGCGCTGAAAGTTGTGACACAGACCACAAAGTAATCCTGTGGGAAAAATGTCAGCTATGTCATTGCATATCTCTGCAAACAATTAATTCTCCCACACCTAAACATCATAGGTCACATCTCTGGGACATCCCCTTAACACCCAGCAAATTTCAAGTAAAAAGACCAAACCATTTTGGAGATATGGTTGTCCCAATTTGGTCCATCTGGTCTTCTCTAGGGACATCTGCTCTTTCCCATGGACATTGCAAAATATGCATATACATTTTCCCATAGGCTATAATGGGAAATTCAAATTATAATAACTTTCAAACAAATTAATATTTTTTCACTAAACAAATGCTGGCATATGCCTTGACTGAAGCCTTTTCTGCATTCCAAGTTTCGGACCAATAGACCACACAGTATCTACACAGCGTCACAGGCAAAAAACACACAAACATGGTGAAAAGAGCATTTTTTGGCATGCCACTGTGTAAAAACCAGGTATCCAACTAAAATGCAACTTGGTAAATCAAGAGAGCCATCATACCAGACAGAGCATTCCAAGTTCCATGCAAATTGGTTGAACAATTGCAAAGTTATTAACACGCAAAATCTGTGGTTTAACATTAAAGTGCTTAAAAGAGCATTTTTTGGCACTTCACTGCACAAAAACTGTATGTCTGCCTGAAATGTAACTTAGCAAATCAAGAGACCTACCAGACCAGACAGTTCATTCCAAATTTCATGTAAATTCATTAAACAGTTGCAAAGTTATTAATGCACAAAATCTGAGGATTAACATCAAACTGCCTACTCAACCCTAAATATAGGGGGAGATCGCACCCCTATAATAATTCTCCAACATCTAAACAGCATAATTCACATCTCTAGGGCATCCCCTCACACCCTGTACATTCTGAGTAAAAAGACCAAACTGTTGATGAGATATGCAATTCTAAAGTTTTTACACCTTAAAACTTTTTCAGCTGTGAGCATGCAAAATCTTCAGCTGTGAGAAAAGACCAGATGTCCAGACTGCCATTCTTCTTTCACAAAATATACATATAAATGTTACCATAGGATATAAAGGGACATTAAAAGTTTAATCATTTTTGAACGGATTAATATTTTTCACCAAACCATTGCTGGCATGTTCCTTTCTACATCCTATGCTTTGGACCAGTAGCTCACACAGTGTCCACCCAGCGCCACAGGCAAAACCACACAAATATGTTTTTAAATTTTGGTAAAAGCAGTGTCAAAAGTAGTGTCACACTCATGAAATTTCGTGATTTCATTTGCGAAACTGTCATGATTTACACACTGTTTTGCAACACTATGCCCAAAATAACAAGAATTCTTTTGTACCCCTGCTGCAAAACAACAGTTTGGTTTTTTGGGCTGCAATATGGAGGGAAGAAAGCCAACATCCCACTGATGTGCCTTTTGGACATTGGAGAAAAAATAACAGAGGATTGCAAAGTTACAGCACTCTGAAGTTGACTATTTTTCCCGAAGGCTAACATTATGGCGTCCTTCGCACCTTTCGGAGCCTGTATCTCAAAAACACATCGAGATATGGACTTTTTGTCACAAAAATGCTTAGCCCCCAATAAGGGGTTATGTACAAAACTAGCCAGTAAAGTCATCAATAATATGAAATTTAAATTCTTTCTGCATCGTATGGTTCCTGAAATACAAGCAATTTAGTCTTCCAAGTGTTCATTTTCTGCTCTGAGGGCCATTATTATGCATACATTCTTTCTATTCACTGTGCTTCTGACTGCAGCTTTCTGGGGAAAAATGTGTGCTTTTTCGTTACTGTTACACTTAGCATTTCTGCTTGAGTTTCTGTTACCATTTGCATTAGCGATCTGTGGACATCACTATGTGTTTTACCCTTTGAGTTTGCGCTTGTGTTTGCATTACTGTTACCATTTGTGATTCCATTACTGTTTTTTTGTCTTCATTTTGCATCACCGTGTCCATTACATTTTGTGTTTGCATATGCACTTCTGTTTGCATTCTCTTTCCTTTAGCATCATCGTTGGTGTTACCATTACCATCTGCGTTTCCAATATAATTTTCTGTGACTGTCGTGTTACCATTTGCATTTCCATATGTGCTTGTGTTTGCATTTTCATTTGTGTTACTGTTTGATTTGGCATCATCGTTGCTGTTACTGTAACTGTTTGCATTTCCAATTGCATCACCATTAATGTTTGCGTGTTCATCACATTTGCATTTCTGTTGGCCTTAGCGATTGTGTTTTCGGTTGTGTTTCCATTGTCGATTACATTACTGTTTCCTTCTGTTGTGTCATTGCCTTTACCTTTTGCATTTCTGTTTCCATTTGTGTTACCATTTGCATTTTTCTTACCATTTGCTTTTCCATTGCCGTTAGTGTTTATGTTACTGTTTTTGTTAATATTCACGTTTCTGTTGCCATTACTGTTTGCATTAACGTATGTGTTACCATTTCTGCTTTCATTAATGTTTGTGCTTGCACTTCTCTTACCGTTTGTGTTATCATTTATGGTTGATTCACCATGTGCATTACCATTTGCATTACCATTAGCATTACAATATGACACAAATTCACATGGTGTGCGCAGGGGTCCCAAAGGGCCCCGCGCTCCCACAACCACATTCCATTCACTATTTATACTTCACATTCTCAAAAAGAAGACCCAACGTACACACGAAGCCTGTTGGTGGGGTGGGGTGGCAACCCTAACATCGAATTTCCTTGCTTTTGTCACTGTGGAACAACCCTAACTGATGCATTAAATGGAGTTTTTGCATATATATATATATATATATATACACACAATGTGGTGAATGATAAATGAGTGTGATAAATGTATCTATTTCCACCAGAGTGCAATAAATGCTGATGACATCACTAGAGTGTGATAAATGACATTTATACATACTGTGCTGATGTCATCACTCACTCACTAACCACAGCCTGCATTCTAAACTGAACTCTTTCACAAACCTGTTTCTCACTGCTACTTGCAAGTAACTATTAACATTGCAAGGACACCAGCCTGTTTGCCACAGTGTTTCAGCAACTCACAGCTCATTATTATGCTACTCACAAATTCAAGAAAGACTATTTTAGATCACGTGATGAGCTGATCAAGGAAAGACATCCTGAGAGCGGCTCCCAGGCCCTACCTAATCTACCTAATAATAAATTTATTTCTGACTCCAGTGTGGTGGTGGAAATAACGTGGCCAAGCTTCTAAAGACAGCTGTACCTTTGGAGAAACCTTGCTGTGCAGATTGCGGGACTCTATATTAAATCTTGCAGCAACTTGTAGGGCCGATGGTGAAGCCAGTGATGAAGTATGAAAGCCCCGAGATCCTGGATGCATGAGCACTGGTGACAAAGCATCTGAAACCCCCCTTGCCAGTGCTGGAAGAGCAAGAGACTCAATCGACAATGAATGGAGGAGATCAGGCATCCCCCAATGACATTTCTGAAATTAAAGCCTTACTTCGGGGGCTGGTGGTTGATTTCTCGACAGTCAAACTGACACTAAATGCTTTGGTACAGAGAATAGGCAATGTGAAGGTGCGAATGGCTTCTCAGGAATGGAAAACTTTAACACATGAGCAGGAGCTAGTGGCTTTACGAAAGCAAGTCAGAAAACTTGAGGATCGAGTCGAAGATCAGGAATCTCATAGTCGGAGGAAAAAATTGATACTGACTGGCCTTCCGGAGTGATCAGAAGGATCTGATTGCATAGCCTTCACCCAAGACCTATTACTGAAGCTGCTGGGCCCAACGCCATATGGGGAGTCATATAATATCGAGAGAGCCCAACGCTCACTTAGAGAAATACTCTCACCGGGGCTCAGCCACAGCTCATTATTATGCATTTCCTAAATTATAAGAAGAAGGCTCATATTTTAAGTAAAGCCAGAACACTTAAAACCTGCAATGGAATGGAGCATCTCTGTCGGTATTCCAAGATCAAACACCTACAATTCGTAAGAAACGAAGAAAGTAAGTGGATATAAAGAAAAAGCTCTATTTGGCTGGAATGAAGTTTAGAATCCAGATCCCTGCTACTCTGGTGGTGAAACTGCAATCCAGAGATCAGATATACTTAACGGTGAAGGATGTGGCTGAGGACTTGAGCTGAGCTTCCAGATCTGTTTAGGCCAGTGACCTGACTGTGAGTGGTGGTGAAGACCTCAGGCAGTTCTGAGACTTGTCAATCATGCAGACAGTATTTGAAGCAAAATAGTAAGGCAGAAATGCCCAAAAGTTTACTAAAGGAACATTTTCTGTGTGAGATTTAATGGGACTGTTTCTCTATTTTTGTTTTCATTTAGAAATATGCAGAGGGCCTGATTAATTTTATCAACGATATTAAATACATTAAAGGAGATCAAATATGAACTGCTATTTGTGCTAGCCTTAAGCGTGGGCTTAAGAATCTGAGCATTGATTTAACCCTGGACTTAAAGGGACTGGATCCTAATATGGGGCCTCAGAAGTAAAGGAAATTGAAGTTTCAAAAGTGTAATTATAACTATACTTGTTTTTGATTATGTAAACAATTTTATTCATTATTATTATTGCTATTGTTTCTGCATAGCTCGATATATTATATTTGGGGTTAGCAGAAACATTAATGGGGAGCAAAGGGGGCAAGTGGTAACACAGAGGAGTCAGCAAGCCTCAGGTGCTTCTATAAAGGTCTGAGGGAACTGGGGCTACTTTCAGGGAAGGCCTCATTTTGTACCTGCTTGTGGTAGGAGGACGATCAAGGATTGGGTCATTAGGTTGGGGAGGGATCAATGGGATTGGGGAAGAGAGAGAGAGTCCATAGTATATATAAGTATATGGACAGAGTTATTGGAGTAAGAGGAAGGGTATGGAAAGATAATATGATTAGTATCAAAAATATTTCTTGGAATGTTAAAGGCCTCAGAGGAGAAAGAATGGTGATTTTAAAACACATCTATCACTTGGGGCTCAAATAGCAGTATTACAGGAAACATACCTATTAAAAGATGAGCTAGATCTTTTAAAGAGGCTGTGGGTAGGTCAAGTTTTAGAAGAGGAAAGCGAAAGCCTAAGGGGGTAGCAATTTTGATTGGGAGAGCCTGCCTGTTCACAGTATTGCAAATAAAGGCTAGAGAAGACGCTTAGAGGATATATATTGCGGGTACTATCATGGGTAAATTATTATCGATTGCCTCTATATATGGTCCTACTCCATCTAACAATGTCTTTTGCCTTGTTGAGGTGGACATAGCTTCTTTTCATCTCATCCTTTAATTATAGCAGGAGACTGGAATCTGTGTCTAAATACTTTGCTGAAGAGTAAACCTTCATCTAAAAAGCCACCTTCTACAGCCCAGGTAGCTATGGCTAGACTCCTTGAGGTAACAGTGCTGGATGACCCACTTCAGGTTTACCATAAAGGGGACCACAGTATGACCTTTTACTCAGGGGCGCATAAAACTCATTCGCGAATTGATTTTTTTTTGGTCAACAAGGAGGCACTACTGGGAACTAAGGAGCTGATCACCCATTCCAGAATTTTATCTGACCATTCCCCAGTTCAGTTGATTTGGGCGATGGAATCGACTCCAATGAAGCCCTATAGATGGAGGTTAGATGAATCCTTATTAGTAGATGATAGTATGTTATCTCGGTTAGAGGAAGCATTGTTGGAAATTATCCAGACTAAAATCCCAACACTTCAGGATAGGAGTTAGTGTGGCCCACTTGTAAAGTTTTATACGCTGGTGTCGTTCAGAGGTATACAGCCAGAAGAAATAGTATGAGAAAAGCAAGGGAAGAGTTTATATTCGGTGCTATCAACTCACTGGTTCCCCTGGAGGGCTCTTCAGACGGGGTGGATACTGAGCTTAAGGAGTTAAGAGATGAAATGGCAAGTATTCTTTATGGTAAGATAGATTTTTGGCTGGAAAAGATTCAAGCTAGATATCTAATACAGGGGGTACCTCGTCGGCTCCTGGCAAATAGTATTAAAGAATGGGAGGCTGCTCGTACGATTCCACCAATAAATTTCCAAGGGGAAATAATAATTGAGCCTCAGAGAATGGCTGATGCCTTTGCGGCCTATTTCATAGAGATTTATCAAGGGGGTGTGCCCGCTAATGAGATGGATGTTTTTTTTTTTTTTGGAAAGTATACCGTTACCCAGATTGGATCAAGAGCAGGCCCAAGGATTGGCGACCCTATACTATATATACCCTATACTAGAATCTGAAATAACAGAGATGATTAATTCATTGCCAAATGGTAAAATGCTGGGACCAGATGGTCTATCAGCAACATTTTATAAATCTCACTCTCTAACTGTATTGCCTCTATTAAAGGATATATTTTCAAATATTATGCAGGAAGGGGTCCCTCACCCACCATTATATCAGGCCTATATTACATTCATCCCAAAACCAGATAAGCCAAAAGAACTCCCTGGAAGCTATAGACCAATCGCTTTGATGAACCAGGATCTTAAATTGCTGATGAAGATTTTGGCCAATAGAATTCTTAAAATTGCCTCTTTGCTAATCAGTCAGGAGCAAGTTGGGTTCATGCCAGGTAGAGGGGCACATGATGCCCTTTGAAAGCTCCATCACATACTTAACAAAGCCTCTAACTCTAGGTTACCCATGGCGCTAATATCGTTAGACGCCAGTAAAGGCCTTTGACAGGGTCTCCCATACTTTTCTATTTGCGACCATGAGGAGGATGGGTTTCCCGGAGGGCCTTCTTAGAGGCATTAAAAATCTTTATTCTGCTTCCATGGCTAGGGTTCTCTGTAATGGCTATTTATCAAGGGAGTTTCATCTTGATACCGGGACTAGACAAGGATACCCCCATCACCAATTTTGTTCAATATATATCTAGAGTCCCTATTAAGAGTGATCCAAAAGGACTCAGCGGTACAGGGGATTGTTGTTCGGGGGAAGGAAATGAAACTTTCTGTTTTTGCAGATGACATACTGTTGCACCTGCAGGAACCAGCAAAGAGCTTTAATAGGGCACTTGAAATAGTAAAGAGATTTTCTAGGGTCTTGAACTATAAGTTAAATCTGAGTAAGACACAGGTTCTCCCTTTCACCCTGTATATCTATAAAGTGGACTTTGAACCCTTACAATTGAATTGGTCCCAAAAAGGATTAAATATCTTGGCATTTGGATCACTGCTAATGTGAAGGAAGGAGTGGAAGCAAACATAAGTAAGGTACTATCAGCAGCTAGAACAGATATAACTAGATGGAATAAACTTCCCCTGAACTTGACTGCTGGACTTGGTTTGATCAAAATGAACCTATTGCCTAGACTCCGGTATCCAATATATTTGTCCCCATAAAATGTTCCAAAGTGCTGATTCATCAAAGTGCAAAAATTGATTTCTGACTTTCTATGGAGTTCTAAGCCCCCTAGGAGAAAATATAATATTCTACAGCTTCCTCACAGTATGGGGGGGGGGGGTCTCAAAATTCCAGACCTCCATTTATACTATGTGGCTGGACAACTAGGTATAATGGGCCGGTGGCATAGAATGTCATAGGAAGGGGGTTATATACCAACTTGGCTACACGTTGAGAGGCAACTTCTTAAAGACATGGGTATTTCCCCAGAAGCAGTGCTCTTTTCCAATCCAGAAGGACTACCGAATGGGGGAAGCTAACTCCAATATATAAGTCAATGTCGGCTTGGTGGGCTCTCTTATCTCTGAGTCGGAAAAAAGTTCAAAAGGGCTTCAGGGAGCAACCTATATTGGGTAATCCCAATATGATTATTGTGGGTCAAATAATTAGAAAGCATTGGGCTCCTCAATTATCAAATTTAAATTGGGTAGATCTTATAGTAGAAGATAGGGTGGTCTTTCCAGCTCAGTGCAAGAATATGAACTTCTTTAAGAAGATGCAGGTTACTAAAATGGTGCAAAAAATGGTGAGAGAGAATAGTGGCAGTCAGGGTACCCCCTTTACTTGGGATAACCTCAAGAAAATCAGCCATTCGACAAATCCCTCTCTAGCATATATAAGGTTCTACTACATTTTTAGGCGGGATGTTTCTGAAGGTTTCATACTGGGAAAAAGAATATTCCCTGGGGCATGACTGGAAGGAAATTTGGAGGAGCAGTGGATATATTCTTATACCTAAACACAGGATCATGCAGTTTTATATTTTCTAATAGATACTATACCCCTGCCAAACTATGTGCTCGGGGCCTTAGACAAACAGACCTATGTTTTAGATGTGGCATGAACCCAGGGATATACTGCATGTAATGTGGGATTGTCCTAAAGTTCACCCTCTGGGATCAAATCAAACAAAATATAGACCACATGATGAATTATGCGGATTTTATTTTGCTGGAGATTTGTGTTCTGGGAGAATGTGGCCCAAATTCGGAGCACTGATCATATATCTTTGATGTCTGCCTTAGTTAAAGCTTTTGTCCTGAGGCACTGGAAAAGCGACCTTATCTATACATATGACCAGTGGGTGGGAGATTTGTTGAAGACGCTTGATAGGCTCAGGAGGCAAATGCTTCAGGATGGATGAAAGCGAACATATGATAAGAGATGGAGAATCCTGGAGGCGGTTTACTCAACACAATCTAAAGGTGTCCAAACATGGGTCTGTCTGTCTGATTGTGCTTAGTTTAAAGATTTATGGATAGGGAGCAGATGATGTACCAGTTGGATACATTTATTTATTTTCCACTGCAGGGCATTATGTATGCTCCTATTGACTATTATTAAGTCTATATAATATGAGTCTTAGAATCTGCAAAATGATTGGGGGTGGGAGGGGACTCTTTCTTTTCCCTAAGGACACAGCTACAGGGTTGCACCCCAATGTGTTGATACTTTGATGGAAATTATTTTGAATATATGAGGAGATACCTCTTGAAATTGATGCTTTAGTATAAAAGTTAGATATCTAGACATAAGATACCCTTTAGGGTATAAACTAGTACAATTGCTGATGTTCCTTGTGGGGGTACTTATTGCAGCTGTGTATGTATATAGTTATTATTGTATATAGTGACTACACTCAGTTTTTGGCGTGTAGGCTCAGGAGCTACCGAGTATTAATGTGTGTCTGTCTAATGATTATTAAAACCACAATAAAGAAGTTTAAAAAAAAAGGCCATTGTAAATTACAGTGCTGCCACACACAGTTCTGTTTCTCACTGCAAACTGACTCTAAATCATAGTGCTGCACCACACAGTTTCTGTTTCTCACCGCAAGTTGAAACTAACTCAATTAGAATTGCTAAACATATTCACCTGTTTCTCATAGTGTGTCTCACCCTCCCAGCCCATTCAGAAACACTCACACACACGGAGAAGAACCACAAACAGTACTCTCAGAATAGTCTAGTGGTTAGAGTAATGAATGTTAACCAATCTTATTACATCCAATACACTAGACCTAGGTTTGACTCTCACAACTTCCACTTCCACGCTGTTTGATTCTGAACAAATCAGTTAACTGCCCAGTGCCTCCAAATCACCACTAAAACTTAGCCAGTTGCCAAATGCTAAAATAAAAAAACCAAAAAATAACTATATTTCTGAAGCTCTTACCCCATTGTATAAATAGTGCACATGATGAGCAGATTGTGTGCTATAGAAAACATTCTCACTCCTGCAACATGCGCTCTCAATGATCAAATTCTGCAGTAGTGAGAATATTATCCATATCACATTGCTGCCCATCATGTATCCCCATTTCATACATATATATATAGATATATATATATATATGTATATATATAAACTGGTGGCATGGTAGTGCCACTTTAGTTAGGACTGAGTACCCCTTTTATGATTAAATCTGAAATTTGCCAGCTTAATAACTTTGCCACTGTATGATGGAATACGAGGTCTGGTACCATCTATTTCTGGACCTTCCAAGTTTCGTTATGGTCAGATGAACAGCTGCAGAGCACAAAGAAATACATAAATTATGTTTTTTTGTGCATTTCTTTGCTCGCGCCTACAGCACACACATTTTGCATGGTCAGTCCGGAAACTTCAAGGAACATGCAGCCGGAGTCCCTGATGTACCTTTCAAAGATTTTGTGAAAAAATAGTAAATGGTTCAAAAGTTATTAAAAAAACATAGAATCCAATTATAGTCTACGGGAAAAGTTAAAATATGCGACACTGTCACAAATGCAATTTTTAGTTTTGCAAATGACCCTTTTACTTTCATGATTCAGCCTTTTTTTTTCAGTTGGTGGTCATTTAAAAGCTTGGCATTTAAATTTGGGACCCTCTAGGGGCACAATTCTTATTGTGTTCACCTAGTCAAGCCCTGAGGATGCTCCCTAAGTCTTTTCTGGGGTAAAACAGTCTAGAAATATGTTTTTTAAATTTTTGTAAAAAGTAGTGTTGCAAAGTACTTTTGCATATGTGACATGTTTGTGATTTGTTTTTGAGAAAGTGGCATGATTTGCGACAACACTTTGTGACACTATGCCCAAAACAATAGGAAATCTTTGCCACCCTGCTGCAAAGCAATAGTTTTGGCTTTTGGGCTGAAATTTCCAAGGAAGACAGCCAACATCTCACAGATGTGCCTTTTGATGTTTTGGTGCCAAAACATTATTGTGCTTCAATGTTATGGCACTCCAAAGCTGACAATTTTTCCCTCAGGATAACATTATGGAGTCCGCTGACCTTTCAGGTCCCATATCTCGAAAATAGTTAGAGATACAAACTTTTCATTGCAAAAATTTTTAGTCTCCCACTGAGGGGCTAAGATCAAACCTAGCCTGGAAAGTCGTAAATACTAAGAAATTTGATTTTTTCTATGTTGTACGATTCCTGAGATTTATGCAATTTAGTATTCCAAGTACTCATTTTCTGGTCCAAGAGCCATTATTGAGCCCACATTCTTTGTATTCACTGTGCTTCTCAATGCACCTTTTGGGACACAAAGTGTAGTGTTTGCATTACTTTTGCCGTTAGCATTTGCGTTCACATTCCTGCTAGCATTCCCATTACAGTTTGCATTAGCATTTCCTTTTGCATCACCGTGTGTGTTATCAATTGTGGTTGCATTTTATTTGCATTTGCATTTCCATTGCGTTACTGTTACCTTTGGCATCACGATTGCCATTACCATTAGCGTTTGCATTTACATTTGCATTACTGTTACCGTTGGTGTTTTCATTACCATTTGCATTACCATTTGTGTTTGTGTTTTCGTTACCATTAGCATTTGCATTTGTGCTTGCATTTACATTGTCACTTGCGTTACTGTTTCCCTATGCCTTGCCACTGTGGTTACCATTTGCATTTGCTTTTGGTTTCTGTTTGTATTACTGTTACCATTTGCATTTCCATTACCATTTGCATTACCATTACTGTCTGCATTTACGTTTGTACTTACGTTTCCATTACCGGTTGCATAATTGTTTTCATTTGTGTCATCATATACATTACTGTTTGCGCTTACGTTTGCGCTACCGTTACTGGTGCTGTTTCTTTTTGAGTCACCGTTGGTGTTCCCATTTGTGTTTGCATTACCAATACCATTTGCATTTCTGGTACCATTTTCATTAGCGTTTCTGTTTATGTCACCGTGTGCATTTACCGTTTACATTTCTATTTGAGCTTGCATTTGCATTTCCATTTGCGTTACCGTTATGGTTTTAGTTTTCATTGTCATTTTCATTATCATCTGTGTTTGAGCTCATGTTTGCTGTTGCATTTACATTACCATTAGCGTTTGCTTTGTGATTGCATTTGCATTACCATTTGCATTAGTATTTCCTTTCATGTCTACCAACGCTACCATTTCTACTTGCGTTTGTGTTACCGTTACAGCTTCCATTTTCATTACTGTTTGTGTTACCATTTATGTGTGCATTTTCATTACTGTTACTCTTCTCATTACTGTTAACATTACCATTAGTGTTGTCGTTACTGTTAGCGTTAACATTACCAATAAGATTACTGTTACCATTGCCGTTACTGTTACTGTAACTGTTAGCATTACCATTACTGTAAGGGTTATTACACAAAATGGAAAACATGGTGGGAGCATGGGACCCCAAGGGCCCTGCACTCCCACTACATACCATTCACTATTTATAGTGCACATTCTCAAAAAGAAGGGAAATTCATGGCAAAAAACTCAGTTTATTGCATCAGTTAGAGTAGTTTCACAGCGATAAAAGTGATGAGATTCGATATTAAGATTGAAAGCCCTAACTGCACATCTCCCCACCCCCACCACCACCACACACACATACATGTAAGTAGGGTAAGGACCAAGGCAACACAATCAATCACACACAACCAGCAGGAGGTATATACCTGTGTAACAGCACCAAGTGGGTAAGAAATCCAACTTCAGGTATCATACAGTATTTCCAAACTTGTTCCATGAGATTAGTTCACCAAAAGGCAAAACAAGGTGGCAGTAGCGAAAACTGTGTACCTCGCTACGTTTTCAACATATGGGTGACAAAAGGCGTCATGGGTGCTGCAATGTTAGTCTATGGGAAATTGTTCAATTTTGCAACAGTGTAACTTTGTCATCCTTAAGTATTTTAGCACCAAAGCAGGGAAAGGCACATATGTGGGGCCAGGGCTTGCCATCCTGCAAATTGCAGCCCAAAGAACTCAACCTTTTGCTTCTAGGATGATGGCAAAGATGTGCAGTGTTCAGGAAAATACTTTGGAAATACAGTTTCACAAACATGAAAGTGTCATAAACAGAACACACAGCAGTGTCACATTTTCAAAAGCATGCAAAATAGTGTTGCAAAATACTGTTGCAAACACAAAAGTGTCACAAATGCATACCACGACACGGTAGCATTTGCGAAAGTGATTTTTAAAAGTATTTCAGTAAATGTGCAAAATCCTGCTTTGGGTCTTGTACACACCAAAATACCATATGTGTAGTCTGTGTTATGTATTGGTGGTAGCATGTGGCCCAAGATGCCTAGTTATCTGTAGTGATATGTGGTTTGCGGTGAATGGTACATCCAGATTCAGAGCTAGCAATAACTATCCTATGCCACAGCCTGATGGCAGCATGGGTGTGTGGTTTCATGGTTTAGATAGTTGTACATTATTTCTGTTACCTGCTGCTGGTTGTGTGTGATTGGTTGTGTTGCCTTGGTTGTTCCCCTACTTGTATGTATCTGCATGTGTGGTGGTGGTAGGGACGGGGGGAAATGTGCAGCTAGGGTTTTCAACCCTAACACAGAATTTCCTTACTTTTATCACTGTGGAACAACCCTAACTGATGCAGTAATGAAGTTTTCTGCTATGATATCTATATATATATATCTTTCTATATCTATCTGTCTATCTATATATATATAGATATATATATATGTATATATATATATATATATATATATATCTATATATAGATATAGATATATATATATATATATATATATATGCAAAAAACTCTGTTTAATGCATCAGTTAGGGTTGTTCCACATGATGAAAGTGAGGAAATTCTATGTTAAGGTAGAAACCTGTCCACCAACCAGCATCAGGGTGTGCGTTAGGGTCGTCGGCCTAACTCTCACCCCATCACATGTAGAAAGAAGCTGAGGAATAGGAGAATGGGGTGAGTTAGAACTGATGACCCCAATGCGCTTGATGCTGGTTGGAGGGTGGGCTTGAGGCTGAGGGGTTTCAATCCCCAACATCAATTTCCTCACTTTGTAGCTGTGGAACAACCCTAACAGAAGCATTAAACAGTTTTTTGCCTCTAATTTTCCTTCTTTTGAGAATGATAATGAGAAATAGTGAATGTAATGAGGCAGTAAAGGGCCCTGTGCTTCTGCCACGTGATGTCTTGTCACATAGTAACACGGTGCCCACAAATGCAAATGGTAATGCGCATGGTGACGCAAAGCGAAACAGAAAGAGAAACAGTACTGTAGACTCAAATGGTAAAAATAATGCAAGCATAAAAGCGTAAATGAAAATGCAAGGGTAATGCACATGGTGGCGTGAAGCGGGGAATAGTAAGTTAGCAGATACATGGAACCGCAAGCGGAAGCGGTAAGGGTAACAGTAATGTAAAAGCACAGCATGGTTTTTCCCAAAAGCTGCATAGAGAAAGACAGTGAGTACAAAGAATATATGCATAATAATGGGTCTCAGAGCCGAAAATGAGGAGTTGGAATACTAAATTGCTTATATCTCAGGAACCGTACGACATAGAAAAAAATGTAAAAGTCATATGATTTATGACTTTCCTGGCTAGTTTTGCACTTAGACCCCACCAGAGGGCTAAGTATTTTTCTGATGAAAAGTCCGTATCTCGCACCATTTCCAAGATATGGGCCCTGAAATGTGTGGTGAACGCCGTAATGTTATCCTATGGGAAAAAAAGAGAAGTTCAGAGTGCCATAACTTTTCCGCCCTGTAATATTTGTTTACCAAACTATGAAAAGGCACATATGTGGGGTGTTGGCTTTCTTCCCTCCAAATTTCAGTGTAAAAGACCAAGCCGTTATTTTACAGCAGGGTGGCAAAGAATTCCAGTCATGCAGTGGATGCCACAATGTTAGTCTATGGGAAAAAGTGTCAAATTCAGAGTACTGTAACTTTGCATCCATACAATATTTTGTCACCAAACCACCAAAAGGCACATCTGTGAGATGTTGGCAGCCTTCTCTCCAAATTTCAGCACAAAAGACCAAACCGTTCATTTTCAGCAGAGTGGCAAAGAATTCCTGTTATTTTGGGCATAGTGTCGCAAAGTAGTGTCATGATGTGCGAATGCTTTCACACAGATTTGCGAAAGTGTCATGAATGCGACACTACTTTGCGACACTACATTTTCCAGAAATTGGAAAAACATATTTCTAGGGTGTTTAACCTCAAAATAAAGACATGCCTAGCATCCTCAGGGTCCAACTAGGTAAACACAAAACGAATTGTGTTGCTATCATTTTTCTGATCACCAACTAAAACAAAATGGCAGATTTGCGACACTACTAGGGCCGTTTGTGACACTAAAAAGTGCATTTGCGACACTGTCCAACTTTTTAACTTTTCCCATTTACTTATAATGAGAAATTGTTTTTTGAATAACTTTTGAACCGTTTAACATTTTTTCACAAAATCTTCAAAAGGCACATTAGGGACACTGGCTGCACATTCCCTAACATTTTTGGACTGGTTGCGCAAACCGTGCAACCTGTAGGAACTAGCAAAGAATTCAAAAAAGCGTAAACACATGTGCAGATCATGATTAATAACTCCACAGCCGTATATCTGAACAGTACAAAGTTGGCAGATCCCAAGATGTTTGGTTCTTGATTGTGTATTCCAAATTTCAGGCAAATCTGTTGAATGGTTTCAAAGTTATTAAGATGCAAAATTTTAGGTTTAACATGTAAATGGCTCCTCAACCTAACTATGGTAGCACTACCATGCTACCAATATAAATATATATATATATGTATTATGGTAACATGGTAGTGCTACCATTGTTAGAGTTGAGAGCCATTTCTATGTTAAACCCCAAAACATTGCACCTTAATAACTTTGCAACATTAAGATTGACAGAAATTTGAATACACAATCAAGAACTATAGGCCTTGGCATCTGCCAAGTTTTGTACCAGTCAGATACACAGCTGCGGAGTTATTAAGCATGATTTGCGCACACACTTTACGCTTTTTCTGGAATTCTATGGTCGCACGTACAGGTCGCACGGTTTGTGCGACTGGCCCAAAATCTTCAGGGAACGTGCGGCCGGGGTCCCCGATGTGCCTTTCAAAGATTTGGTGAAAAAATATTAAACGGTTCAAAAGTTATTCAAAAAACAATTTCCCATTATAAGTCAATGGGAAAAGTTAACAAAAAGTTCGACAGTGTCGCAAATGCATTTTTACTTTCGCAATGGGCCTGTTACTTTTGCAAATCCACCATTTTGTTTTCAGTTGGTGATCAGAAAATGGTTGGCATTTAAATTTGGGACCCTCTAGCAACCTAATTATTTTTGTATTCACCTTGTCGGGCCTTGAGGATGCTTGCCATGTCTTTATTTTGTGGTAAAACACCCCAGAAATATGTTTTTCAAATTTCTGGAAAAAGGACTTTCACAAATTACTTTCGTGCTCACGAAAGTGTCGAACTTTTTTGCAAAAGCTTTCTCAAATTGCGACAGTAATTTTCTAGTCTGTGGGAAAATGATAGCAATTCTTTGGCACTGCACTGCAAAAGAACGGTTGGGAGTTTGGGGCTGAAATTTGGAGGGAAAGCAGCCGACATCTAACAGCTGTGCCATTCAGTGTTGTATTGAAAAAATATTACATGGAAGCAAAGTTACTGCTCTCCAAAGTTGACGGTTTTTCCCATAGGATAACATTACGGCGCCCGACGCATTACAGGAATCCTTTGGCACCCTGCTGCAAAATAACGGTTTGGTCTTTTTTCCTGAAATTTGGAGGAAAGACAGCCAGCAGCCCACAGATGTGCCTTTCAGTGGTTTGGTGAAAAAATATTACAGGGAGGCATAGTTATGGCACTCCGAACTTCTCTTTTTTTCCCATAGGATAACATTACGGAGTTCGCCGCGTCTTTCAGGGCCTTATCTCGGAAACGGTGCGAGATACGGACTTTTTGTCAGAGAAATTCTTAGCCCCCTCATGGGGCTAAGTACAAAATTAGCCAGGACAGTTGTAAATCATACGACTTTTAAATTTTTTTTCCACGTCGTACGGTTCCTGAGATATAACGTATTTAGTATTCCAAGTTCTCATTTTCTGCTCCGATACTCATTATTATGCATACATTATTTGTACTCACTGTCTTTCTCTATACAGGTTTTGGGGAAAACCAGCCTGTGCACTTACATTACTGTTACTGTTGCCCTATCCGCTTGTGGTTCCATACCCGTTTCACTTACCGTTGACGTCTGTGCCACCATGTGCGTTATCCTTTGCGTTTTCATTTGCGCTTGCGTTTCTGTTATTTTTTGCCATTTCTGTCTACAGTACTGTTTATCTTTCTGTTTCACTTTGCATCACCATGTCCATTGACATTTCTGTTTGCAGGCACCATGCTACTATGTGACAACACATCACATGGCACACCATTCCCGTCTACGCCACCATGTGCGTTAACCTTTCTGTTCTCATTCGTGCTTGTGTTACCATGTGCGCCACTGTTAGCACTTCTGTTTGCATTGCTGTTCCTGTTAGTATGCCACAAGACATCATGTGGCCGGATTTACATTCACTATTTCTTGTTATAATTCTCAAAAAGAAGGGAAATTAGATGCAAAAACTCTATTTAATGCATTAGTTAGGGTTGTTCCACAGCGACAAAAGTGAAGAAATTAAATTGTTAGGGTTGAAAACCCCCTTAGACCCCTCCCCACCCCCAACCGGCATTGGGAGTGCGCATTGGGATCGTGGGTCCTAACTCTCACCCCATTCTCCTATACTTCTGCTGCTTTACACATGTCATGGGGTGAGAGTTAGGGTTGACAATCCCAATGTGCACCCCAATGCTGGTTGGGGGTGGGCAGGGGGTCCAAGGGGTTTTCAACCCCAACACCGAATTTCCTCACTTTGTCACTGTGGAACAACCTCAACTAATGCATTAAACGGAGTTTTGCCATATATATATATATATATATATATATATATATATATATCAATAGAGTTCCTTGTAACTGTGCACATAAATTTATGTACACAGTTACTACATCATCCTATATTAATGTATACATTTTCTACAACCCCATCCCCTCTCAAACCCTGAACTCCTCCTGCATCCTTTTATCCCTGCCTCATCCCTAGTCAGGTAATTTGTCCCCAGATGAACAATGATATCAAGCTCCTCCTCACTATTGCCATAGCGATTCTCTGGATCTGCTCAGCATCCCTTTGAGCTTTTCTTCCCAGTAGACATTTTACCTCCTTTTCCTCCACTGTACCTGCTCCTAAATCCACTCCCCAGACAATGGAGTCTCACACTAGGAGAAGCATCTTTCCTTTGTGGCTCCTCTACTACCCGCCTGTGGGACACTCTCTTGTGGGCTCACTGAGCTTACTCCTGAGCTTAGCACATTGGCATGGGATAATAGAGCACTACCTACTGGGGTAAAGGTCAAACTCAGCAAGAAGATGAAGCTGCTGTTATAACTATACTCCTCTACTAGGACTATATTGCCCTCCTTCCCTCCCCTGCACCCCCACACCCTAAGCCAGTTCTACTTTTATAGGCACAGGATTTGACTGACATCATTAACATCATGTTTAGGATCAGGAAGTGAGTGATCACAGAGCCACAAAAGACAGTATCCAAGAAGGAAAAGAGTAGCTCACCATCCCCCTCAGCTGCTGGAGGTCTGACTCTGAGCAAGAAAGGAGACTACTGAGAAATATAGGAACTTCTTGTCTTAGAATAAGAAGGTCAGGAGCTTAAAGGGCACAGAGGCAGTAAGTAATTAGGAGAAAAATAAATAAATAAACAGAGGAATGAGAAGTATTCAAAACCACAGTTTAGGGTCCAGAAATAAGACATGATGGGAGTGGTGAAGTGTAGCGGCTGTGGAGCAGCAGTCTTCTGTGAGACATTCTGGAGGATCTTGGTGTTGTCCCATTTGCAGGCGCTTCTCTCTGGGTTGAGGAAGGAGGTTACTCATCTCCAGTCTGAGATTGCTAGGATTCTGTTTACTCTCCTCACCCAGGGACCACCAGAGTCACTGCCGTTGCCTCAGTGGTTGCCAAGAAGAGGAGCGGTTGGACCACAGTGGGCTTAGGGAGGGTGAGGGGTAGCAGAGGTGCATCCTCCAGTTTTACCTCTTTGCAATCTCATATACCATTCTGGCAAAGTGTGGTTCCTCTATAGAAGCACCCACAGTGAAGACCAAGGAGGATGCTGGGAACTTCCACAAAGGAGCCCCACAGGAAGGTGGCATGAGACCCCACAGGGCAAGAAAACAACTTCTGGTGGGTACTTCATTGTTAGAAGGGTAGAATGGGGGAAGGAAGGGAGAGAGTAGTAAGGTGCCTGCCAGGTGCACTGGCTTGGAAGGACAGGGAGCAAATCCTCCGAATCACTGGAGCAGCTACACAGGGGAGGGAGATGGATATCATTGTCCACCTAGGAACAAATGACTTGGCTGAGAAAGGGATACAAGCAGTGCAGGAAGAGTTTGTGGAGTTCAGGAGGTGCTTCAGACAAGTAGAATACACAGTAACCTTCTTGGTAGTGCAGCCTGTCTATGGCATGGGTGAGGTTAGGGTGCTCCACCCCATGATATTCAATCAGTGGTTGAAAAACTGGTGCAGAGCTCAGGGGTTTGGCTTCATTGGGAACTGGGGGTCCACCTGGAGTGATGCAGGCCTATACTGGCATGATGGTCTGCATCTGTTTAGGAGGGAAACCAGGATCCTAGGTGATAGGTTTAAATGCTTCATTGGCAAACATTTAAACTAGCCAAGGGGGAGGGGAAGGCACTGAAAAGGAACAGGGAAATCCAAGCCCACCAAAAAAAAACAGGGTAGTAAGTGAGCTAAACCACAAGATAGAGATACTGATAGGGAGAACGGCAGGGGTAAATGAAGAAAATGACAAAGGCAATAAGGACAGGGATGGGGCAAAAAGGGATAAGACTATCAAGAAATGGAGAGTAATGAGTACCACTGCCCTTAGTCTGGGCAACAAGCTCCCTGAACTGGTGGCCGTCATGGAAGAGGGATGCCTGGATATCATGGCAGTCACAGAAACATGGTATACCTAGAACCATGACTGGGATGTTAACATACCAGGGTACACAACCTACAGGAAAGACAGAGGGTAGAAGAGGAGGAGGAGTAGCTCTCTATGTAAGGGAAGGGATAAAAGCAACAGAACAAAAAAATAAACATGGGGGAGAAGAGACACTGTATATCACCTTAGAGACTGGAAATGGCATCACATCCATTCAGGGGTTATAACTAACCCCATCTCGGGGAGGAAATGGATAAGGATATGATAGAAGGCATCCTAAGGATGGCTGAGAAAGGGAAATACTGTTCATGGGGGACCTGAATATGCCAGATGTTAACTGGAGCACCTTTGCTCCAGTCACATCCAAACAGGCCATTCTTGATGCCCTACAGGGAATGCCTCAGAACAGCTACATTTGGAACCCACGCTGAGGGAGCAATCTTAGACCTCGTACTCTCAAATGGGGACAGTGAGAGGATCTCAGATCTAGAAGTGGGTAACCATCTGGGAATAATTGACTACCAAACAGTGTGGTTCATGATGATTTCAGCTACAGAGTCAAGCCATACAAAAGTGAGGGCACTGGACTTCAGGAGGGCTGACTTGGCAAGATGGGTGAGTGCCTTAGAAAAGCACTAGCAAACAGCCAAGAAGGAGTGGTGGAGCAACAATGGGGAAACATCAGAACTAGGGAAGGGAATATTGAAGGACCAACTGAGGTATACAAATGCCTAGGAGTTCTCATATTTCAGCATTTAAGATTTGATCACCGCATAAATTAAATGGGGAAAAATGTTAATATGAGATATGGAGCAGCAAAATGGTTACTGTACAACAAGGAAAGACTATGGTAAATCAATAAATATTGCCCATCCTGGACTACGGAAGCCATATTTCCTGTCACACAAACAAACAGCAAATAGTAAAATTAGATTTGGTCCAAAACAGGCTTGCCAGATTTTTATTGAAGTATGATTATAATACCCACCGCTGTGCCATGTTTCAGTAGCCTGTGATGATAGCGACCTCATAAGGGTGACTGCCGTGAACGAGACGACCCATATAATAGCAAGTTTACCGTGGGTGACTGTACCGGACATGTAATGCTTCAATCACAAAGGAAGGATGGGTGATCAAGGGAGGGTGGGTGACAGGATGTGGTGGGATGGGGAACAGGGATGTGACCTACAGGGAACCTGCCTCCACTGAGCCAACCATGTGGTGTGGTGGGTAGGGTGCATGGCTTCGACAGAGCAGGTCCTGGGTTTGGGATGGGGGCTGGTGTTCCTTTTTGTGATTCCAGCAGCTGAGGGACTTCATTTCTTTTCTTGAGCAGGGATGTGCCCCCCCTCCCTGACATGCACCCCCCTGGAGTTGAGAATCTATATTTAGGGGGGTGCGGGTGCACAATTCTCGGTAGCCTTTTTCTGCAAATCGCCAAAACTTTTCAGTGATAATGCAGGTTGTGATAATAGTGATCGCCTTTGTGTGGTCGCTATGATCACACAGAACCCCATGTTTACGCTTTGGCAGGGGCCCACTAGGGACCAGAAGAAATGGTCATAGGCTGTACAAGTCCAAGGAATTTTAAAAATTAATTTGCTATGTGGGTTAGTAGAAAAGTTAGAAAACGAAAACATGGTTGTAATTTGAGGAAAAAAAACAGCTAGAGTTAGTAGTTCCTAAATATAAAAACAAATTTACATCCATGACTTTTCAGTATGAAGTAGCTGTTTGTTGGAATCAACTTCCCCTGCATCTTAAAGATCCACACATGAAATGAGACGTTTTTAAAATTGCTGTTTATAGGGAATTTGAGTATTGTTATACATCTAATAGATAGCCTAAATTGTATTGGAGCATATGAGGTGATTGGTAGGACAGAATACATGATAATGCAATAGTGTGTATTTTTTCTCTGTATTTGTCTACACCTCTCTGGAATGTAATTTGTCTGATTTGAGATATGTTTGTTTTTGTATTTTGTATTCTTGTATTTATGTATATGTATTTTATGCTACAGTAACGTGACACTTTAAACAGGTGCACCTTGTGAAAAGGGCATATATATCCCTAATGGTGGTATCACTGTATGAAAATGCCATCTACTGCATCAAACTGCCATCACAGAGGCAACAAGCCTTTGTTTGAAGCAAATGAACAAATCAAAACAAAAGAAAAAGCCACTATGTTTCTCAAAAGAGGTTGCGGGGAAGGTTAGGAAGATAAAGATAACATTTAGGATGTATAAGAAAACCCAGCCGGATCAGGACAGAGAACTGTACCAGTTAAGGCAGAAAGAAGCAGGGAAGGAAGTCAGAATAGCAAAGGCCTAGACTGAGGAAAAGTTAGCCAACTCGGTTAAGAAGTGGGATAAAACCTTTTATAGGTACATCAGGAAGCGTGAAAGACAATGGGAGGGATAGTAAGGCTGAATAGAATGGACAGTGGGTGGGCAGAGAGGACAGTGAAAAGCAGGGATATTGAATGAATACTTCTGCTCAGTATTCACAAGAGAAGAGGAGGAGGGGAGGTATCAATCCAGTTAGCAGAAGTACTCTGGATAGGGGAGTTGATTCCCAGTCCACTCACAGAAGAAAGGGTTCTGAAAGAACTCACAAAAATAAAGGTGGACAAAGCAATGGGACCTGATGGGATTTACCCCAGAATTCTGAAAGAATTAAGGGGGAACTAGTGACACCACTGACTACCCTTTTTAACACATCAAGGGAGGATGGTGTGGTACCTAAGAACTGGAGGAAGGCAAATGTGATTCCCCTTCACAAAACTGGGAGCAAGACACAGGTAGGAAACTATAGACCTGTCAGTTGGACCTTTGAGGTAGGGAAACTGATGGAATCACTTCTGAAGGAAAGAATTGTTGAATACTTACAGGCTAGTGGGGCACAGGACCAAAGGCAGCATGGCTTCACAGTGGGAAGGTCATGTCAGACAAATTTAATTGATTTATTTGACTGGGTGACCAAAGTAGTAGACCAGGGAGGGACTGAGGACATGGCTTACCTACACTTTAGCAAGGCATTTGACACAGTCCCACACAAAAGATTAGTAGTCAAATTAACCAGCCTGGAAGTGGGTCCAAGGGTTGTAGCCTGGGTAAAACATTGGCTGAACAACACGATGCAGAATATAATTTCAAACAGAGTCCACTCTGAAGAAAGGGGGGTTACTAGTGGGGCATTGCAGGGTTCAACACTTGGTCTAGTTCTTTTTAATGTCTTTATAAGTGGCATTGCAGAGGGACTCGAAGGAAAAGTATGCCTCTTTGCAGATGACACAAAGATCTGCAACAGGGTTGATACACAAGGAGGCATGGAAAGGATGAGAAGGGACTTGGCGAAGTTGGAGGAATGGTCAAAAGTATGGCAGCTTGGATTTAATGCAAAGAAGTGCAAAATAATGCACCTGGGAAATAAAAAACCAGGAGGAGGTAGTAACCACACAATGGGGGGGGGGGTAGTAACAACAACAAAAATGGAAAGGGACCTGGGGGTAATCATATTAGATGACCTTAAGGTTGGTAAGCAATGTGAGAAGGCAGTAGGGAGGGCTGGGGGGATACTGGGATGTATAGGGAGAGGCATCACCAGCAGAAAACAGGAAGTTGTTATCCTTCTGTAAAGACAGTTGGTGAGATCCCATCTTGAGTACTGCATCCAGTTCTGGAGACACCATCTCCTCAAGGACATAGACAGGATGGAGGCAGTTCAGAGAAGGGCAACTAAAATGTTGCATGGTCTGCAAGAGAAGCCATAACAGGAGAGACTAAAGTAGTTTAATATGAATACCCTTGAGGAAAGGGGGCATGATAGAAACTTTTATGTACCCTCAGTGGAATCAACAAAGTCCAAGAGGGTAGCATCTTTCAGAAAAGGGATGTGCAAGAACAAGGGGACACATTTGAGGATAGAGGGGATGGCTCAGGGGCAATTTGAGGAAGTATTTTTCACAGAGAGGGTGGTGGATGTATGGAACAGCCTTCCTGAGGAGGCTGTGGGGTCTAAAACTGTGGGAGAATTCAAGAATGCATGGGACAGACATAAGGCAATTCAAGTGGGGGGTGGGAGGAAGTAGGCTGTTGGTTAACTAGGATCTGCAGCTTATCCTGTAGGTAGGAAAATGGGCAGACTAGTTGGGACAAGCGGTCCTTATCTGCCATCAAAGTCTATGTTTCTATGTATCCACTGGGGTAAAGTGTGGCACTACACACAACATCACAACATTTACATATATATACATATATATATATATATGAATATATCTATATATTACAAGGGTGTGGTCACACCCCTATATTTAAGGTTGAGTAGGCACTTTAATATTTAAACCTCAGATTTTGCAATTAATAACTTTGCAACTGTTCAGCGGTTTGATAGATCTCTTGATTTACCAAGTTGCATTTCGTCGGATATATGTTTTGTGCAGTGAAGTGCCAAAAAATTTACTTTGCCAGTTTTGTGCATTTTCTGTCCATGGCGCTGTAAAGGAGTTTCCAAGTTATTTTTTTTTTCTTGTGTTGATGTGTGAAGCCATCAAAACTTTCAGGTGCAATCAAGGGAAGTGACATTTTTTTTTTTTAACATTAGAGCTTGTGCACTAAACAGTCATCTGTGGATCAACACTTAGAGACGCAGCTTAAAACATCAAAAACACAGTGAGATTTAGGCCTCACAACCCCAACAACACACCCCATCATCTGTCAGTCTGTGGAGGATGGCAGGTTGGTGGGGGGGTTAGGAGGCAACCCTAATATCCTCATTTCCTGACTTTTTTTGCTTTAACCCTAAATGCCTAAATGATGCACTTAATGTAGTTTTTGCAAAATATATATATATATATATATATATATATATATATTTTAAATATGATGTGGCATTTATAGAATACAGTCTGGAATGTCATTCTGTCATAAGTGCAAAACAAAATCTTGTCTGTGACGTAAAAAATGACATGTGATGTTTATGAGGCTTTGTGAAAAAATGGCTATGTTGAAAATTTGGTGTCAACATTTATTTATTTATTTTTTATTTATTTCAGTTTCGGATTAATACCTTTGAGCTTTCTGCATAGAAACATAGAATCTGACGGCAGATAAGGATAACTTGGCCCACCCAGTCTGCCCATTTCCCTACCTAATGGATAAGCTGCAGATCCTAGTTAACCAACAGCCTACTTCTTCCTACTCCCACCCTGTAGACTTGCCTTATGACTGTCCCATGCATTCTTGAATTCTGCCACTGTTTTTGACTCCACAACCTCCTCCAGAAGGCCGTTCCATGCATCCACAACCCTCTCTGTGAAAAAATACTTCCTTACATTACCTCTGAGCTGCCCCCATCTTCAAATTGTGCCCCCTTGTTCTTGCACACCTCTTTTTCCTAAAGATGCTACCCTCTTGGACTTTGTTGATACCCTTGAGGTACTTGAAAGTTTCTTTCATGCCCCCCCTTTCCTTGAGGCTATACATATTAATCTCCTTAAGTCTGTCTTCATACGTCTTCCGTTGCAGACCCTGCACCATTTTAGTTGCCCTCCTATGGACTGCCTCCATCCTGTTTATGTCTTTTCAGAGATTGGGTCTCCAGAAGCTTGTTTACAAAGGATACAGGTCATAATAAAACAAAGGACAAGACATAGGATATAATTAAGAAATCACAAAGGGTAGAATACATAATGCAATAGGTTACAGTTGCTAATTATGGAAGTTCTGAATCAATAAACAATAAACACAGATTGGGTAGGGGATTAAGATGTGGAGGTTGCTAGCACTCAGAAGAAGTACTGTAGGAGTGAGGGTGATGAGAAATAGTGATAAGGGGTATAGGGAAAGGAGAAGGGGACACATTAGGTTTGCAGAAGTGTGTATCAATAGAAAGGTTGCAGCCTTGATGTGGCTTTGTGAGTTGGTGAGGGAAATGGGATGAGGAGTAGCCTGGAGTGACTTTGTCAGGGAGGTGAGGGGTGGAACAGAATTTAGGGAGTAGGATAAGGTGGTCTGACTGTGAGACACTTGGTGGAAGGTTGCAAGCCTGACAGTGTCTAGGAGGGGCAGACACTGTGATTGCCCTGCACCAGAAGGAGGTGGAGTTCCCATTTGAAGGGTCCAATTTTCTCACAGTCAGTGAGAGAGGCAGGCAGGCAGGTCATTGATGTACTGAAATCCTTAATAGGACAGAGCACACTGGGCAAACGTGGTTCACCAAAATGGGATGAGGACGGCACTTCTCATTGTTTTTGTAGATTGGATGCATAACAAAGATACAGGGCCTTTTTACCAAGCAGACAGGCCAAGTATTTTAATGTAAGATGTAGCAGGAGCCACCATGACCAGAGTATAGCCTACAGGAGTGTGTCAAGTGATATGCCCCCAGGACCAGCCTACATGCCTTATTTAGGAGTGATTTTATCCTTCTCAGGGCTGTGTCAGTTCTGGTGCCATAGATTAGCAGACCATAGTCAATAATAGATAGTACCAAATTTCTGGTTACTAGATTCAAGGCCTCAGGCATCAGTGCCTGCCTATGGTGGAAGAGGATTCCAAGAATGACATTAGACATTTTCACAACAGGGTCAGTGAGGGTGGAGAAGAACAGTGTGTCATCAAGATAGACTCCTAGGTATTTGAAGGAATTGACTTCCTATAGCTTGACCCCTTTTAGGCTGCAGATGTTCAGTGAGCCTGGTTTCTTCTTGCCATGCAGCATGAAGAACTGCATAATTACAGATTTTTTTTATACTTGAGGAGTTGTCTGTTTTGTGGGAAAAAATCCTCAAGTTTATGGAAGCTGTCCTGTAGTGCATCTGTAATTTCAGTGGTTTGTTTTCCCAATATGAAGATAACAACAAAGAAACATAGTCTTTGTTGGCAGATAAGGACCCTTTGGTTTACCTAGTCTGCCCATTTCCCTACCTATTGGATAAGCTGCAGATCCTAGTTAACCAACAGCCTACTTCTTCCTACCCCCCCATAATTACCTTATGTATGTGCCATGTATTCTTGAATTCCCCCACTATTTTTGACCACATGACCACCTCAGGAAGGACATTCTATGCATCCACCACCTAATCAGTGAAAAAATATTTTCTCACATTGCACCTGAGCCGTCCCCCTCTATCTTCAAATTGTGTCCCCTTGTTCTTGCATATCTCTGTTTCTGAAAGATGCTACCCTCTTGGACTTTGTTAATCCCCTTGAGATACTTGAAAGTTGCTATCATGTCCCCCCTCTCCCTCCTTTCCTCAAAGGTATACATATTAAGTCCCTTTAGTCTCTCTTCATATATCTTCTGTTGCAGACCCTGCACCATTTTAGTTGCCCTCCCCTGGACTGACTCCATCCTGTCTATATCCTTGTGGAGATGGGGTCTCCAGAAGTGCACACAGTACTCCAGATTGGGTTTCATCAACTGTCTGTACAAAGGGATAACAACGTCCTGTTTTCCACTGCTGATACCTCTCCCTACACATCCCAGTATCCCCAGCCTCCTTACTGCCTTCTCACATTGCTTACTTACCTTTAGGTCATCTGATATGACAACCCCCAGGTACCTTTCCATTTTTGTTGTTGTTAATATCCCTCCCCCCATTGTGTACTCTTACCCTGGGTTTTTGTTTCCCAGGTGCATTACTTTGCACTTATTTGCATTGAATCTCATCTGCCATACTTTTGACCATTCCTCGAACCTTACCAAGTCCCTTCTCATTCTTTCCACACACCCTTGTGTATCAACCCTGTTGCAGATCTTTGTGTTGTCTACAAAGAGGCATACTTGTCCTTCTAGTGTCTCTGCAATGTCACTTATAAAGTCATTAAAAAGGACTGGACCCATTAGTGAGCCCTGCGATACCATGCTAGTAACCCCCTTTTCTGCAACGTGGACTCCATTTACTATTACATGTTGTGTTCTGTTGTCCAATAATTTTACCAGGCTACTTCCCTGGTACCCATTCAAAAACTGGCTAATTTGTTTATTATTCTTTTGTGTGGGACTCTGTCAAATGCCTTGCTAAAGTCTAGGTAGGCTATGTCCACAGTCCTCCCTGGTCTACCACTTTGGTCACACAGTCAAAGAAATCTATTAGATTCCTCTGACATGACCTTCCCACTGAGAAACCATATCACCTTGGGTCCTGTGCCCTGCTGGCCTCTAGGTACTCAACAACTCTATCTTTCAGAAGTGATTCCATAATTTTCAGTACCACTGAGGTCAAGCTAACAGAACTGCAGTTTCCTGCCTCTGCTTTGCTCACACTTTTGTGAAGTGGAATCCCATCCTCCCTCCTCCAGTCCTTAGGCACCACACCATTCTCTCATGCTTTATTATAAAGGGTTGTCAGTGATGTCACTAGTTCTCCCCTTAATTATTTTAGGATTCTGGAGTGAATCCCATTAGACCCCATTGCTTTGTCCACCTTCAGTTTTAGGAGTTCTTTTGAGAACCCTTTCTTCTGTGAAAGGACTGATATCAACCCCTATCCGAGTGCTTCTATTGATTGGATTAGATAATTTCCCCCTCCTCTTCTTTTGTGAAAACAAAGCAGAAGTATTCGTTTAGTATCCTTGCTTTTTCTCTGTCACTCTCTGCCTACCACCCTTCCCTTTATTAAGCCTCACTATCCCTCCCTTGGTCTTTCTTAGCTCCGTAATGTAACTACAAAGGTTTAATTCCCTTCTTAACTGAGTTGGTTATCTTTTCCTTGGTTTGGGCCTTTGCTATTCTGACTGCCTTCCTGCTTCATTCTTCTTTAACTAATACAGATCTCTGTCCTGCTCCTTCTGTGTTTACTTATGCTTCCTGAATGCTATTCTTTCCTCCCTAACCTTCCCCACCACACATTTTGAGAACCAAAGTGATTTTGTCTTTCATTTTGATTTCCTTATTTCCTTCACACAAAGGCTTCTTGCATCTGTGATTGCAGTTTTGATGTTTCCCCATTGTTCCTTCACCCCTCCTTCTTGCTTGTTTGCTAATGCTTTTCTAAGGCACGCTCCCACTTTGAGAAAGTCAGTCTTCCTAAAGTCCAGTCCCCTCACTTTTGTATGGCGTCATCGGCGTACAGTAACATTTTGTAGGATATGTGGCTGGGAGAGAGTTCATGAATAAGCTGAAGAGTGTAGGACCAACTATTGACCCTTGTGGGACCCCGAAGTCACCTTCCTAGGTTGGAGACAGTGCCACATATGCATAAGCTATGGGTTCTATGTATCAAGCAGCTGTTGAAACAGGATACAGTTTCATAAGACAGGTCAAGGGTCAGCAGGTTGCTGAGAAGGATCTGGTGATTCTCTGTGTCAAATGCTTTTGTGAGGTCTATAAAGGTGAACCCCACTGCCAATCCATTATCCAGTGCATTACACAGGTGCATGATGAAGTCAATAAACACAGTCATGGTGCTGTGTTGTTTACAGAAATCCATGTTGCTGTGCACAAAGAAGGATGTAATTATTTCAATATTCTGTAAGCTGATTGGATAAGATCTACTCGATGGCTTTTGATAGAGGGGGTAGTGTTGAGATGAGTCTTTAGTTGCCTATGGAAGTTCTATTGCTACTTTTAAAAGTGGGCATGACAAGAGCTGTTTTCCACTTATCTGGGAAGACTCCCATTCCTAGGGATAGATTAAATATTTTGGTGAGCTGCTCAGCAAGGGCATCTAGAGCAAGGGCAACTAGCATCATATCAATGATGTTGGATCCAGTTCTTGTTTTGTCTAGGACCCTCTGGATGTATTTCATGGTTTGAGCTTTAGTGATTTGTCTCAAGTAAAACAGAGGTAATCTGGGATTTTGTGATGTAGAGGAGCACCTGAAGGGGGCATAAAGGAGCACTGTGCTGTAAGGTATTCTGATGGCAGAACAGAACATAGGTCTGTGAAGGCATTAGCCATTTCCTCAGGTTCCTGAAGAGTGCCAGTTGAGGTGACAGTCAGGTCAGGGGGATCTTTGGGACCCCTGCAGGTGAGAGAATTTATAATGTTTCAAAGTCTCTTCCCCTTCCCCAGTTGCTGGCTAACAATTCTTTGTAGTAATTGGCTTTGGCATATCTAATCAAGCTAGTGCATTTATTTCTGGCTGCCTTATATGCAGCAAAATCAGACTGCTTTCCTGTTGTTCTTGCATTATGCCACAGGTTGTCATGGATTTTCATTTGCTCCAAAAGGGATCCTGAGAGCTAGGATTGCTTGCCCCTTCAATTGTTGAGGATTTGAAGGAGGCAAATGTATTGCATGCATGGTGAAGGTTGTATCAAAATAGCTGAAGACCTGGTTAATATCTAATAGGCTGTTGAGCACCTCCACTCTGCCCTGTAAAGGTATTGTTTGAAATGTCTGAGCTGCCCTTTTCTTACTGACCACTTATACATGAATTGGGGTGGGTTTGAGACGCTGGCCTTTCCGCCTGGTAGGCCTGGTTGTTGAATATTCCCTAGAAGAAGGAGTAAGATGATAATTTGTATTTTATGGGGTTGCTTCCAGTAGATCAAATGTTTAGTATTAGTTTTATTTGTGCTGAGTCTTTGTTTAATGATATTAACATAAATGAAACATGAGCAGGGCAATGCAGTAACAAATATGGGTGAGTTGGACAATAATATGGTGGGTTGTGGGAGGAGTACATTTGCCACTTTGCAGGTGGTGTAATCGACAACATATCTAAAATTAACAAAGTTATGAGTAAACATTGAAAGATTTCAACATTCAGTTGTAACGTGGACATTTTATTATATTTTTTAACTAAAATCTAGAACATAGTGTTCTTAAGACCCCACCCGATGAACCTAGTAGGTGAAATTTCTCAAAATCCACCTGAAACATGATTTTGAAGAGCAACTGCAAAACAACCATTTGGGGTGGATTTGGAAATTTTCACCTGCATTGTTCATGAGCAGGGATCCAAAAAGGCCCTGTTGACAATTTAGTGTAAGAATACTGAAAAATGACAAATTTATGAGTTAACCTTCAAAACTCACTGAAATACAGTACCTGGATTTACCTTATTTTCTCATATTACAATCGTTGGTTCCAGGAGCAAGACATTTTTTGATAGGAAAGTGGATCTACAACATGGTACAGTTTAGGTGAGTGAGGTTATAGGGTGTGGAGTGGTTGGTGTTGAATTAGGGGTTCAATTAGGGTGAACGGTAGTGGTTTATGAGGGTCAGATCAGTGAGGGACCATTTCTTCATTACAGGTTTCTTTAAAAGAAAAAAGATCTCTGAGGGGCAATTTTCTTTATTTTTATTTTCTGGTGGACCCCAAGATGATGCTGGGACTGGCACCCCAGTGTCAGTATAATATTCAGTGTAACCTATTTTTGGGGATATGGATGACCTGGAAGTGGAGAGGGACAGAAAGAAGTTCCAGGGTTGTGTTCACTGGTCCACTATTATAGTATTCATTTATATATTGGGAAGGAGGTTGGTGACCAGGAAGGAAGGAAAGGGGGTAGACAGAATCTTTACCAGCGTGGGCACTGTAGTCCACTTTTATATTATTTTACTATATCTATCTATCTATCTATCTATCTATCTATCTATCTATCTATCTATCTATCTACCTATCTATCTATCTATAAATATATTATGGTAGCACAGTAGTGCTACCATAGTTAGGGTTGAGGAGCCATTTCTATGTTAAACCCCAAAACTTTGCACCTTAATAACTTTGCAACCAATTAATGGATTTGCCTGAAATTTGGAATTTATGATCAAGAACCATAGGCCTTGGGATCTGCCAAGTTTTGTACTTTTTGGATATACAGCTGCGGAGTTATTAAGTGTGATCTGTGCGCATGTTTACGCTTTTCTGGAATTCTGTGGTCACATACAGGTCGTGCGGTTTTGCGTGACGACCCGAAATCTTCAGGGAACGTACGTCAGGGGTCCCCGATGTGCCTTTTGAAGATTTCATGAAAAAATATTAAACGGTTCAGAAGTTATTCAAAAAACAGTTTCCCATTATAAGTCAATGGGAAAAGTTAACAAAAAGTTCAACACTTTCGCAAATGCATTTTTACTTTCGCAAATGGGCCTGTTACTTTCGCAAATCGGCCATTTTGTTTTCAGTTGGCGATCAGAAAAATGGTTGGCATTTAAATTTGGGACCCTCTAGCAACCAAATTTTTTTGTATTCACCTAGTTGGGCCCTGAGGATGCTTGCCATGTCTTTATTTTGTGGTAAAACACCCCAGAAATATGTTTTTCAAATTTCTGGAAGAAAATACTTCATAAAATTACTTTACGTGCTCACGAAAGTTAAAATTACTAGAAGCTTTCAGAAATTATGAGTCAGTAATTTTCTAGTCTGTGGGAAAATGACAGCAATTCTTTGGCACTGCACTGCAAAATAACCGTTGGGAGTTTGGGCTGAAATTTGGGGAACCCAGTCGACATCTCACAGATGTGCCTTTCAGTGTTGTATTGAAAAATATTACAAAGCGTAAAAGTTATGGCACTCCAAAGTTGACAGTTTTCCCATAGGATAATATTATGGCGCTCAAGCATTACAGGAATCCTTTGGCACCCTGCTGCAAAATAACGGTTTGGCCTTTTTTCCTGAAATTTGGAAGGAAGACAGCCAACAGTACACAGATGTGCCTTTCAGTAGTTTGGTGAAAAATATCACATAGCGGCAAAGTTACGGCCTCCAAAATTGATGTTTTTCCGTAGGATAACATTACGGGCCCGACACTTAACAGAAATCATTTGGAGCCCTGCTGCAAAATAACGGTTTGGTCTTTTTCCTGAAATTTGAGGAGGACAGCCAACAGCCCACAGATGTGCCTTTCAGTAGTTTGGTGAAAAACCATTACAGGGAGAGCAAGGATTATAGGCGCTCAAACTTTTCTTTTTCCCATACAGGATAACATTCTGGTACGTTAACCGCGCCTGTCAGGGCCGTATCTCGAAGCGGTCACGAGATACGGACTTTTCGTCGGAAAATTTCTTAGCCCCACAATGGGGCTAAGATTCAAATTAGCCAGGACAGTTGTAAATAATATGACTTTTAAATTTTTTTTCTACGTCGTACGGTTCCTGAAATATAATGTATTTAGTATTCCAAGATCTCATTTTCTGCGCCGATACTCATTATTTTGCATACATTATTTGTACTCACTGTCTTTCTCAATGCAGGTTTTGGGGAAAACCAGCCTGTGCGCTTACATTACTGTTACTGTTGCCCTTTCCGCTTGCGGATCCGTAACCGTTTCACTTACCATTGACGTCTGCGCTACCATGTGCGTTTTCATTTGCGCTTGCATTTCTGTTATTTTTTGCCATTTCTGTCTACAGTACTGTTTATCTTACTGTTTCACTTTACATCACCATGCCCATTGACATTTCTGTTTGCAGGCACCATGTTACTATGTGACAACACATCACGTGGCAGACCATTCCGTCTACGCCACCATATCGTTACCCTTTCTGTTCTCATTAGTACTTGTGTTACCATGTGTGCCACTGTTAGCATTTCTGTTTGCGTTGCTGTCCCTGTTAGTATGCCACAACACATCATGTGGCAGGGAGCGAGACCAAACGCATTATGCAGCAGGAGCGCGGGGCCCAAATTCACTATTTCTTGTTATCATTCTCAAAAAGAAGGGAAATTAGAGGCAAGAAACTCTGTTTAATGCATTAGTTAGGGTTGTTCCACAGCGACAAAAGTGAGGAAATTCGAAGTTAGGGTTGAAAACCCCTTGGACCCCGCTCACCCCCAACCCGGCATTGGGGTGCGCATTGGGATCGATGGGTCCTAGCTCTCACCCATTCTCCCTATACTGCTGCTTTACATGTCATGGGGTGAGAGTTGGAGCTGGCGATCTGCCAATGCACTGTCTGGGGTCAAAATGAGGGGTCAGGAGGTTTTCAACTGTAATTCCTGCTTTATTAATAAGCTACTAATAGGTGGCAATTTGCCTCTAATATATATATATATATTATAGTGGCAGTAGTGCCACTATAACTAGGTTGCATAGCCATTTCTTTGTTTAAACCTCAAATGTTGCACTTTAATAACTCTAAAACTGTTTGTCCAATTTGCCTAGTATTTGAAATGGAGAACACGTTTGGTAGGTCTCTGGAACCGGACATTTTGTGTTGCTCGGATGTACAATTGCAGAATCACAGAGTGCTGAAAACATAAAAATCCCCAATATTCCACTCTCTTTAGACTTCTACTTTTTACTGAAGAGTGCATCTAAGTGGGTTCAGCTTGGGTGGACTACATGGGGCCTGGGTCAGATGTTCTTTTGAAGATTTTGTGTAAAACTCTTGTTCCATTCAGAAGTTATTGCATTTTGCGCCCATTAGATCCTTTGGGAAAATTTATATGCAGCTCGAAACTGTCAAATAGTTTTTAGTAGTCGAGCTTGCACAAAATAGTATCATCTTGTTTTCAGTCACTGAAAGAAAAAAACAACATAACTCACAAAATACTGCACTTTTCGACACATCAACCACTGGGTTTACCATTTCGGGCCTAAGGAACAGGAATCTGGGATTAGTTTTTCACCAGCTGGTCTGGAAATGTGATTTTCAGATTTTTTCCACAATTTTGCTGTTTTTTGATCACGACACTATCTTAAAGTGCCACGGCAATATGCACGACCATAAAAAAATACAATCGTAACACTATTTTTACATTCACAGTTGTATCCCATTATAAAGATAGGAGTGTCGAGATCATATTTTAAATGACTACGATGATACTGCACAGCCACATTTTCTGAAATGCTGTTTTCTTTGTCTCTTGATTGTGGCAAGCTGGATTGTGACATTGGCCTGAAATTTTTGGAGTGGCAAGCCCTAGTGACGCAGATGTGCCCTTCAGTGGTTTTCTTCCAAAACATTCACCACATCCCTAGTTATAGAATTCTGAGTTATGAATTTTCCTATAGGATAAATTGTGGAGTCATTTTTTTGTCACTTCATTGTGGCTACGAGCATTGTGGTATTGACCTGAAATGTTCAGGGTGCAAAGCCCTACCCTTACAGATGTGTCTTTTGGTGGCTTGGTACTGAACCATTGAACATGGCCTACTTACAGCATTGTGAAGTTTGGAAATTTCCACATAGGATAACAATGCAGTGCTGGTTTCCTTTTGTTGCCTCATTGCCTCAACGTGCATTGTGGTATTACCCTGAATGTTTCAAGGTAAAAAGCCCTAGTCTCACAGGTGTGCCTTGTAGTGGTCTGCTGTGAAAACATTCAGCAGGGCCAGAGCTACAGCATTCCAAAGTTCCACATTTTCCCCATAGGATAACATTGCAGCACCCATGACGTGTTTCGGGGCCCGTATCTCGAATACGGTTTGAGATATGGACTTTTCATTGGAAAATTTCTTAGCCCCTTCCATGCACAACTGGTTAGAAAGCCCTGAAACCCCTGAAATTTCAATTCATTTCTATCGTATACAGTTCCTGAGATATTTGCGAATTACTGCTCTAACTGGTAATTTTCATGTGCGTGGATCACTATTATACCCTCAGATTTAACACTCACATTGTGTTTCAGTTCACGTATCTCAGAAACAATGCAAGATATGGGTTTGGTCATTAGGTGGTCACGAGAACTGCACACTGTCATGATTGCAACAACTTTTTTTTTCTACCTCCTATGGTTTCTGAGATATGGACAAATTACTGTTGTTAAGCCTCCTTGCCTTATAGGGCTGCTGTATGGCTCCATGTTTATATATAAGTAGGAGCTCAGGGCCCAGAGGGTCCATGCTTCCACCCACACATACATTATGCACAAATAGGTGGCTTGGTGGGAATGTGCTGCCCATTTCTATTGCTGCTTACATTACACTTTTAAAAGAAGAAAGGAAACTCTTTGCAAAAACTTCATATTTGTATCAGTTAGGGTTGTTTCCACACTAACAAAAGTGTGGAAATTCAACATTAAGGTTACCACCCCTGCAACCCCATCACCCAACAGACATCGGGGTGTGTGTTGGGGTTGTCATGCCTATGTCTCACCCCATTCTCTAATACTGCACCACCTCAGCTTCTTAACATAGAAACATTGAAACATAGACTTCGACGGCAGATACGGACCACTTGGCCCACCAAGTCTGCCCATTTCCCTACCTAGAGGATAAGCTGCAGATCCTATTTAACCAACAGCCTATTTCTTCTTACCCCCGACAAAAATTGCCTTATGTCTGTCCCATGCATTCTTGAATTCTCCCATAGCTTTAGACCTCACAACCTCCTCAGGAAGGCTGTTCCATGCATCCACCACCCTCTCTGTGAAAAAATACTTCCTCACATTGTCCCTGAGCCGTCCCCCCTCTATCTTCAAATTGTGTCCCCTTGTTCTTGCACATCTCTTTTTCTGAAAGATGCTACCCTCTTGGACTTTGTTGAGTCCACTGAGGTATTTAAACATTTCTATCACGTCCTCCTCTCCCTCCTTTCCTCAAGGGTACACATATTAAGCTCCTTTAGCCTCTCCTCGTATGGCTTATCTTGCAGACTCTGCACTATTTTAGTTGCCCTCCTCTGAACTGTCTCCACCCTGTCTATGTCCTTGAGAAGACGGGGTCTCCAGAACTGGACGCAGTACTCCAGATGGGGTCTCACCAACTGTCTGTACAGGGGGATAACAACTTTGTTTTCTGCTGGTGATCCCTCTCCCTATACATCCAAGTATCCTCCCAGCTGTTTCTAAAGCCTTCTCACATTGCTTGCCAACCTTAAGGTCATCTGATATGATTACCCCCAGGTCCCTTTCCATTTTTGCTGTTGTTACTACCTCCCCCCATTGTGTAATCTTCCCCATGGTTTTTGTTTCCCAGCTGCATTACTTTGCACTTCCTTGCATCGAATCCAAGCTACCATACTTCTGACCATTCCTCCACCTTGCCAAGTCCCTTCTCTTCCTTTCCACACCTCCTTGTGTATTAGCCCTGTTGCAGATGTTTGTGTCATCTGAAAAGAGGCATACTTTTCCTTACAGTCCCACTGCAAAGTCACTTATAAAGACATTAAAAAGGACTGGACCCAGAACTGAACCCTGCGGTACCCCACTAGTAACTCCTCTTTCTTCAGAGTGTAGTCTATTTACAATTACCTTCTGTATCCTGTTGTTCAGCCAATGTTTTACCCAGGCTAGCACCCTGAGACCCACTCCAAGGCTGGTTAATTGGACCACTAATCTTTTGTGTGGGACTGTGTCAAATGCCTTGCTAAAGTCTAGGTAGGCCATGTCCACAGCCCCAACCTGGTCTACTACTTTGGTCACCCAGTCAAAGAAATCAATTAGATTCATCTGACATGATCTTCCCACTGTGAACCCATGCTGCCTTGGGTCCTGTGCCCCACTGGCCTCTAGGTACTCAACAATTTTTTCCTTCAGAAGTGATTCCATCACTTTCCATACCACAGAGCTCAAACTGACAGGCCTATAGTTTCCTACCTCTGTCTTGCTCCCACTTTTGTGATGGGGAATCACATCAGCCTTCTTCAGTCCTCAGGTACCACACCATCTTCCCATGATTTGTTATAAAGGGTAGTCAGTGGTGTCACTAGTTCTCTGCTTAATTTTTTTAGAATTCTGGGGTGAATTCCATCAGGCCCCATTGCTTTGTCCACCTTCAGTTTTAAGAGTTCCTTCAAAACCCTTTCTTCTGTGAAAGGACTGGGATCAACCCCCCTCTCCAGAGTGCTTCTTTTAATTGGATTACGCACCTCTCCCACTTCCTGTTTTGTGAATACTGAACAGAAGTATTCATTCAGCATCCCTGCTTTTTCACTGTCACTTTCTGCCCACCACCATCCATTCTATTCAGCCTCACTATCCCTCCCTTTGTCTTTCTACACTCCCTGATATACCTATAAATTGTTTTATCCCACTTCTTAACTGAGTTGGCAATCCTTACTCAGTTTGTGCTTTTGCTATTCTGACTACCTCCTGCTTCCTTCTGCCTTAACTGGTACAGTTCTCTGTCCTACTCCTTCTGTGTTTTGTTATACTTACTAAATGCTGTCTTTCTCCCTAACCTTCACCGCACTTCTTTGATAGCCATAGTGGCTTTTTCTATTGTTTTGATTTGTTTATTTGATTCACACAAAAGCTTGTTGCCTCTGTGATGGCAGTTTTGATATTTTGCCATTGTTGCTCCACCCCTCCTTCTAGTCTGTTTGCTAGTGCTTTTCTAAGGCACTCTCCTATCTTGCCAAAGTCAGCCCTCCTGAAGTCCAGAACCCTCACTTTTGTATGGCTTGACTTTGTAGCAGAGTTTATCGTGAACCACTCTGGTGGTCACTTGTTCCCAAATGGCTACCCACTTCTAGATCTGAGATCCTCTCACTGTCCCCAGTTGAGAGTATGCAATATAAGATTGCTCCATCATGAGTAGGTTCCCAAACTAGCTGTCTGAGGCATGCCACCTGAAGGGCATCAAAAATGGCCTTGCTTTTGGATGTGGCTTCAGCAAAGATGCTCCAGTTAACATCTGGCATATTAAGGTCCCCCATTAACAGTATCTCCCCTTTATCTGCCATCCTAAGTATGCCTTCCATCATATCCTTGTCCATTCCCTTCCCCTGACATGGGGGTCTGTATACAACCTCTGTGCGGATTGTGGTGCCATTTCCAGTCTCTAAGGTGACCCACAGTGCTCCCTCTCCTCCCTGTTTACTCTTTTGTTCAGTTGCTTTTATCCCTTCCCTTACATAGAGTGCTACTCCCCACCTTCTGCCCTCTCTATCTCTCCTGTAGGTTGTGTACTCTGGTATAATAACATCCCAGTCATGGTTCTCTGTGTACCATGTTTCTGTGACTGCTACGATATCCAGGCATCCCTCTTCCATCAAATCCACCACTTTAGGGAGCCTGTTGCCCAGACTATGGGCATTGGTACTCATTACCCTCCATTACTTGATGGCCTTACCCCTTTTTGCCCCATCCCTCTCCTTATTGCGTTTGTCACTTTCTCCATTTACCCCTGTGCTTCTCCCTATTGACATCTCTATGTTGGTGTCTACCTCACTTAGTACCCTGATTTTTGGGGGGGCTAGTACTTCCCTGCTACTTTCCAGTGCCCCCCCTTTGGCTGGTTTAAATGCTTGCTAACAAAGTATTTAAACCTATCACCTAGGATCCTGGTTCCCCTCCTAGACAGATGCAGACCATCATGCCAGTACAGGCCTGCATCCGTCCAGGTGGACCCCCAGTCCCCAGTGAAGCCAAATCCTTTAGCTCTGTACCAGTTTTCAACCACTGATTGAATCCCATGGTATGAAGCACCCTAGCCCCATCCAAGCCATAGACAGGCAGCACCTCCGAGAAGGTTACCGTGTGTGCTATTTGTCTAAGGCCCCTTCCCATCTCCACAAATGCTTCTTTACACATTTAATGGGGTGAGAGTTAGGCCAAAAACCCCAATGCACATCCTAATACCTGTTGGTGGGGGTAGGGTGGAATGGATGGTAACCCTAATGTTGAATTTCCAAATTTTTGTCAGTGTGGAAACAACTCTAACCAATGCATTAATTAAGTTTTGCAAAGAATATATGTATGTATATGTATCTATATATATATATATATATATATATATATTATAGTGGCATGGTAGTGCCACTATAGTTAGGGTTGAGGTGCCATTTACATGTTAAACTCAAAATTTTGCACCTTAATAACTTTGTAACCGTTGAACGGATTTGCCTGAAATTTGGAATACACAATCAAAACCCATAAGCCTTGGGATCTACCAAGTTTTGTACCAGTCACAAATACAGCTGTGGGTTATTAAGTGAGATCTGTGCATGTTTACGCTTTTCTGGAATTTCACGGTCACGTGTACAAGTCGCACAGTTTTGCGTGACGGTCCGAGATCTTCAGGGAACGTGGTGGCTAGGGTCCTCGATGTGCCTTTTGAAGATTTTGTGAAAAAATATTAAATGGTTCAAAAGTTATTCAAAAAACAAGTTCCCATTATAAATCAATGGGAAAAGTTAAAAAGTTTGACAGTGTTGCAAATGCAATTTTTACTGTCACAAACGGCCCTTTTACTGTCACAAATCCACCATTTTGTTTTCAGTTAGTGATCAGAAAAATGCTTGACATTTAAATTTGGGACCATCTAGTAACCTAATTCTTTTTTATTCACCTAGTCAGACCCTGAGGATGCTAGCCATGTCTTTATTTTGGGGTTAAACACCCCAGAAATATGATTTTCACATTTCCAGAAAAAGTACTTTCACAAAGTACTTTCGCACTTGCGACACTTTCAAATGAGTTTGCGAAAGCTTTCGCAAATTGCGACAGTACTTTTCTAGGCTGTGGGAAAATGACAGCAATTCTTTGGCACCCCGCTGCAAAAGAACGGTTTGGAGTTTTGGGCTGAAATTTGGAGTTCATGCAACCAACATCCGACAGATGTGCATTTCAGTGATTTGTTGAAAAAATATTACACAGCAGCAAAGTTATGGTACTCCAAATTTGACACTTTTTCCCATAGGCTAACATTACGGCATACGACACATTGCAACAATCGTTTGGTGACCTGCTACAAAATAACAGTTCCGTCTTTTGGGCTGAAATTTGCAAGGAAGACAGCCAACATCCCACAGATGTGCCTTTCAGAGGTTTGGTGAAAAAATAGTACAGAGAGGCAAAGTTATGGCACTCCAAACTTCTGTTTTTTCCCCATGGAATAACATTACCGCATTCGTCGTGCCTTTCAGGGCCCGTATCTCGGAAACAGTGCGAGATATAGACTTTTCGTCAGAAAAATGCTTAGCTCCCTAATAGGGGCTAAATGCAAAACTAGTCAGGAAAGTGATAATTCATATGACTTTTAATTTTTTTTTATGTCATACGGTTCCTGAGATGTAAGCAATTTAATATTCCAAGTCCTCATTTTCTGTTCCGAGAGTCATTATTTTGCATACATTCTTTGTACTCACTATCTTTCTCTATGCAGCTTTTGGGGAAAACCAGCCTGTGCGCTGACATTACTGTTACCATTACTGTTTCCGCTTGCTGTTCCGTACCCGTTTTACTTACCATTCACTTCTACGCCATCATGTGCATTACCCTTTGCATTTTCATTTGCGCTTGCGTTGTTTTTAACTTTTCTGTCTACAGTACTGTTTCTCTTTCTGTTTTGCTTTGCATCACCATGCACATTACGATTTGCATTTGTGGGCACAATGTTACTGTGTGACAAGACATCACATGGCAAGAAGCTCCCACTGCCACATTACATTCATTATTTCTTCTTATCATTCTCAAAAAGAAGGGAAATTAGAGGCAAAAAACTCTGTTTAATGCATCAGTTAGGGTTATTCCACAGTGAAAAAAGTGAGAAAATTCGATGTTAGGGTTGAAACTCCCTTTACACCCCTCCATCCCACCCCCCCAACCAGAATTGGGGTGCACGTTGGGGTCATCAGTCCTAACTCTCACCCCATTCTCCTATTCCTTAGCTTCTTTCCACATGTGATGGGGTGAGAGTTACGGCCAATGACCCCAATGCGCACCCTGATTCCAGTTGGGGTGGGCTGAGGGTGCAAAGGGTTTCAACCCAACATTGAATTTCCTCACTTTTGTCACTGTGGAACAACCCTAACTGATGCATTAAACAGAGTTTTTTGCCTCTAATATACATACATATATATATATATATATATATATATATATATATATAGATATATACACACACACACACGCACATATGAAATGCCAGCAGAAACAGACCTCATGGTCTAGTAGAGTCCGCTCAATTATGCAGCTAGAACCTAAACTTGCAGCTGTCTCACTCTCCTCTCTCCTCCTCATAACCAACCCTCACTCTGCCCCACCATCTCTAAATCCACCCACTGTTCTACACAATACCACCCTCTCAGGCAGAGTGTTCCATTTATTTCGATCCTTTCCATGAAAAAGAGTCTCCTAATTTCCTTCTGAATCTCCCCACTCCAATCTCCACAGATGCCATCTTGTGTCCCTCCCCATCTAATCTGAAGAATCCATTCTGTATTAATTCTGTTAATACCCTTTAGGTACTTAAAGGCTTGATCATATCCACACTATCCTCCTCTCTTCTAGGGAATACATTTGCAGCTCTCCCAGCCTCTCCTCATAGGACTTTTCCTCAAGTCCCTGTATCATCTTCATTGCCCTACACTGTACCTCCTCCAGCAATCTGATGTTCCTCTTCAGGAATGGACACCATTATTGCATGCAGTATTTCAGATGTGGCCTGACCAGTGACCTGTACAGGGGTAGGATCACTTCTCTGTGCCTGGATGAGATTCCCGTCACTATGCACCCCATCATCTTGTTTGCTTTTGAGCCACCTTCCTGCACTGAGCTGAGTAGTTCATGATCCCTGTTATTAGCACCCCTAAATCCTTTTCCTCCACTGTGTTTTCCAACTGTACCCCTGCCAACTGATATTTCCTCCTCTGCTTCCTTGCTCCAAAGTCCAGTACCTTGCACTTCTTGGGGCTGAACCCCAACTGCCATGTCTCTGGCCATCCCTGTAGTTTGGTCAGGTCTTCTTGTTGCCCCCTGCACCTCTCTATGTCATTTAGCACTGCATCAGTCTTAATAGCTTCTTTGAACAGACTGATCCTACTCCAGTTAACATTTGCTATATTGATGATGAATATCCTGAACAGCACTGGTACCAGTACTGAACCCTGTGGTGACCCACTCATAATGTTCCTTGTTGATGAGAGTCCCCTTCCCCACCACCATTTGCTATCTACTCCTCAGCCAGTTGGTGATCCTCCAGTTAACCATTTTTGTCCCCACCCCAATGACTATATATATATATCTACATATTCTATATAAAAAATTTTGTTAATGCTTCAGTTAGGGTTCTTCTACAGTGAAAAAAGTGAGAAAATTTGACTTTAGGGTTCCCACCCCTTGCACCCCACCCCCAGCCTGCCCCCCACCAACAGGCATTGGGGTGTGCGTTAGGGTCAGTGGCTAACTCTCACTCCATCCCATGTAAACAAGCTGAGGTGGTGCTGTGTAGGAGAATGGGTGAGAGTTTGGGTCACGACTCAAGCACCCCAATGCCTGTTGGTGGGGTGGGCAGGTGGAGGTGCAAGGTGTGGAAACCCCAAAATCAAATTTCATCACTTTTTTTGCTGTAGAAGAACCCTAACTGATGCATTAGGTAAGTATTTTTGCATAGAATGTCCTTACTTTTTAAGAAACAATAAAAAGTAGAAAGTTGTGCAAGTTAGTGGGAGCTGGGGGCCCTTCAGGCCCCACATTCCCACCAACTTGTAAGTGTTGAGCCACACTATACAGCTCATGAGTAAAAAGTACAGTGGCCACAGCACAACCAGCCACTAAATGAATATGAATGTAGTAGAATGACAAAAAACGCTGTCCACAAACATTAAGTGCGCCACACAATCTGTCTGAAAAAATACATTGTCCGAGATGTAAACACTGCAGTTCACATCTACAGGACATCCCATCAACACCCTCCAAATTTCAAGTAGAAAGACCAAACCATGTCCAAGATATGACATGTGAAAATTTGAAATTTCATTCGTCAGAATGGCACATTTCCGCACCTGTTGACATTTAGCACACACAATGACAGAAAACTACATCCATGACACTATGGCTAGGTATCCTATCAATTTCAAGCCTCCACCACAAGCAAAACACTGTCTGCAGGATGTAAACTGCACCACCCCATATCTCTGCCAAAAAAATATTTTCCAGCACAGAAACACTGTGATTTACTTCCACAGGACATGCCATCAACACCCTCCACATTTCAAATGAAAAGACCAAATAGTGTCCGAGATTTAACATTTTGATGTATGAGATTTTCATTCATCAGACTGGTACAGTTCTGCCCCTGTTGACATTTAACACACACAATGACTGAAAGCTACATCCATGACACTAATGCTAGGTATCCTATCAATTTCAAGCCACCACCACAAGAAAAACACTGTCCATAACACGTAAAGTATGGTACACAATATCTCAGCAAAAAAAAAATTTCTCTGACATGTAAGCATGATAATTCACATCTACAAGACATGCCATAACCACCATCCAAATTTCAAGTAAAAAGACCAAACTGTTTACAAGATATTCAATCTGAAAGTTTGGTAAAATGTCCCTATCTATTCCATTATAAAAAAAACTGGCCATCTTATCCTATCTTCACGATCAAAGATGGCGATCAAAAATCTCACAATCAAAGAATTTGCAGCTCATGATCAAAGAATTTGCAGGCTCACAAACAAAGAATAAAACTTTTGAAATTTACAAAATTGGAAAAATTTCCGTAAACCACCACCACGGTTCAACAGAACGAAGCCCCTTGAGCAAAACCCACCATCATTTGACTTCCTAAGGCACCCCATGGCTGAGAAAATTGGCTTTTTAATCCTGACATCTTGTCTTACCCTCACGATGCATGATCGCGATCAAGCTCCCTGAACTGGTGGCCTTGATGGAAGAAGGATGCCTGGATATTGTAGCAGTCACAGAAACATGGTACAAAGAGAACCATGACTAGGATGTTAACGTACCAGGGTACACAACCTACAGGAGAGACAGGGAGGGCAGAAGGGGTGGGGAGTCGCTCTCCATGTAAGGGAAGGGATAAAAGCAACTGAACAAAAGATTAAACAGGGAGGAGAGGAGGCACTGTGGGTCACTATAGAGACTGGAAATGGCACCACAATCCGCACAGGGGTTGTATAGAAACCCCCATGTCAGGGAGAGGGAATGGACAAGGATATGACAGAAGGCATACTTAGGATTGCAGAGAAAGGAGCGATACTGTTGATGGGGACCTTAATATGCCAGATGTTAACTGGAGCACTTTTGCTGTAGCCACATCCAAAAGCAGGGCCATTCTTGATGCCCTTCAGGCGGCATGCCTCAGACAACTAGTTTTGGAACCAACTTATGAGGGAGCAATCTTAGACCTCATACTCTCAAATGGGGACAGTGAGAGGATCTCAGATCTAGAAGTGGGTAGCCATTTGGGAACAAGTGACCACCAAACAGTGTGGTTCATGATAAACACAGCTACAGAGTCAAGCCATACACAAGTGAGAGTTCTGGACTTCAGGAGGGCTGACTTTGGCTAGATGGGAGAGTGCCTTAGAAAAGCACTAGCAAATAGGCTAGAAGGAGGGGTGGAGGAACACTGGGGAACTATCAAAACTGTCATCACAGAGGCAACAGGCCTTTGTGTGAAGCAAATAAACAAATCAAAATGAAAGAAAAAGCCACTATAGTTCTCAAAAGAAGTGGTGGTGAAGGTTAGGGAGAAAAAGATAGCATTTAGGAAGTATAAGGAAACACATAAGGAGCAGGACAGAAAACTGTACCAGTTAAGGCAGAAGGAAGCAAGGAGGGTAGTCAGAATAGCAAAGGCACAAACTGAGGAAAAGACAGCCAACTCGGTTAAGAAGGGGGATAAAAATTTTTATAGGTATATCAGCGAGCGTAGAAAGACAAAAGGAGGATAGTGAGGTTGATCAGAATGGATGGTGGGTGGGCAGAGAGTGACAGTGAAAAAGCAGGGATACTGAATGAATACTTCTGTTCAGTATTCACAAAAGAGGAAGTGGGGGAGGTGCCTAATCCAATAAACAGAAGCACTGTGGAGAGGGGGGTTGGTCCTAGTCCTTTCACAGAAGAAAGGATTCTGAAAGAACTCCTAAAACTGAAGGTGGACAAAGCAATGGGGCCAGATGGAATTCACCCCAGAATTCTAAAAGAATTAAGCAGAGAACTAGTGACACCACTTACTACCCTTTATAACAAATCATGGGAAGACGGTGTGGTACCTGAGGACTGGAAGAAGGCTAATGTGATTCCCCTTCACAAAAGTGTGAGCAAGACAGAGGCAGAAAACTACAGATCTGTCAGTTTGACCTCTTTGGTAGGGAAACTGATGGAATCACTTCTGAAGGAAAGAATTGTTGAGTACCTAGAGGCCAGTGGGGCACAGGACCCAAGGCAGCATGGGTTCACAATGGGAAGGTCATGTCAGATGAATCTAATTGATTTATTTGACTGGGTGACCAAAGTAGTAGACCAAGAAAGGGCTGTGGACATGGCCTACCTAAACTTTAGCAAGGCATTTGACACAGTCCCACACAAAGATTAGCAGTCAAATTAACCAGCCTTGAGTGGGTCCCAGGGGTAGCCTGGTAAAACATTGGCTGAACAACAGGACCAGAAGGTAATTGTAAATGGAGTCCACTCTGAAGAAAGAGGGGTTACTAGTGGGGTACCACAGGGTTCAGTACTGGGTCCAGTCCTTTTTAATGTCTTTATAAGTGACATTGCAGAGGGACTGGAAGGAAAACTATGCCTCTTTGCAGATGACACAAAGATCTGCAACAGGGGTGATACACAAGGAGGCATGGAAAGGATGAGAAGGGACTTGGTAATGTTGGAGGAACGGTCAGAAGTATGGCAGCTTGGATTCAGTGCAAAGAAGTGCAAAGTAATGCACCTGGGAAATAAAAAACCCAGGGGAAAATTACACAATGGGGGGGAGGTAGTAACAACAACAAAAATGGAAAATGACCTGGGGGTAATCATATCAGATGACCTTAAGGTTGGCAAGCATTGCGAGAAGGTGGTAGGGAGGACTGAGGTGATACTAGGATGTATAGGGAGAGGCATCAGCAGCAGAAAACAGGAATTTGTTATCCCCCCTGTACAGACAGTTGGTGAGACCCCATCTGGAGAACTGCATCCAGTTCTGGAGACCCCATCTTCTCAAGGACATAGACAGGATGGAGGCAGTTCAGAGGAGGGTAACTAAAATGGTGCAGGGTCTGCAAGAGAAGCCATACAAGGAGAGGCTAAAGGAGCTTAATGTGTATACCCTTGAGGAAAGGAGGAGAGGAGGGACATAATAGAAATGTTTAAGTACCTTAGTGGAATCAACAAAGTTCTAGGGTAGCATCTTTCAGAAAAGAGATGTGCAAGAACAAGTGGACACAATTTTTTTGTAATTCAAATTTTATTGATTTTATACACCACTCCAGTCAGGATCAGATAGGCAAGCAATGGAAACTTATAACAGTTGATACAAAAAAAAAGATTCCAGCAGACATATGACTTAATGCATAGGTGGTGTAATATATATAATAAAATCACCCCCCAACAAATACGAACAAAGAAATACACTATCTATTCCAGTAAACCCCCATCCTCCAAGCTCCCCCTCAAGGTTACAATAGGATATTTAGTACAAAAGCAATCCAAGAAAGAAAGGATGAGAAAAAAACAAAACAAAAAAAAAAAGACATTGGCCTACAAAACATACATTAGGTTTTCGATTTCCAAGTTTTCAACAATGAGTCTAATCGACCCCACAGAGATACGAAGGCTTTAGTTTTGCCTCGAATATAGGCTATATGCTTTTCTAGTTGTAATGCTAACATACACTCTCGGTGCCACTCCAAAAGAGATGGGAAACTCTCAGATGACCAGTGCCTTAAAATTATTAACTTCAGAATAAAGTGTAATGAGGACATGGCTCTCCAAGATTTTGAAGGGTTCTCAGGAAAAATTTGCAATAGACAAATTTCAGGAGTGTTTATGCTAAAAGATCCAAGGACAGGACGTACAAGCCTACTAATGGCATCCCAGAGAGTTCGAATTTTCAGACACCTCCAAAGCATGTGGAATAGAGAGCCCTCATCCAGTTCACAGCGCCAACATAGTGGGGAATTGCGTGCCCTTCCAACGATAGAGATATGTGGGTGTTAAGTATAAGTGGTGCATGATATTAAATTGAAGCAATCTGAGTCTATCTTGTTTAACATATAAATAAATGGAATTCCATAGCTTTCTCCAGAACTCTGGAGAATCTCTAACACTCAGTTCCCCGACCCAGTAATAACAAACCCCTGATGGGAGTTTACCATCCCATTCTTGAAGCAATCTATACACTTTGGAGACAGCATGAGGTTGTATCGCAGCCTTTAATAGACAATCAATATTTTCGGACTGACGAGCTGTAGTAGAAGGGGAAGCAAAACCCTGAGATACGGTCTTTTTGAGTTGTAACCATTTGAAAAAACAGCTATCAGCAAGACCAAAGTGCCTTTTCATATGGTCAAAAGGCCGTGGATTATTCTGATCTAAAAAAATCCGCTACTGTTATATGGCTAATCTGAGGCCAAAAGGCTGGGGATATCGTCGGCCTCCAATCTTAAAACGTGCATTTTCAAAAATGGGTTGGGCATCCGAGGTCCACCACATGAGTCCAAGGTGTTGCTGCAACTGGAGGAGAGCTCTCAGGGACCACCCCATGGGATTATTCTTTAATAACCTCGGGATATTTGATGGAGAGAGAAATAATAGGGCCTGTAAATAGCACTTTATCCTTTTCGCTAAGTCATTCTCTATGTCGTACCACAGTGGTCCATATTCTAAGTGCTGGTAATCCCTACTCCACCAACCTAGTTTACAAACATGCTGAGCCAGATAATATAAAAATATGGAGGGCGTGCAAACCTCCTCTGACTTCTGAGCTGTCAGATTATTATAAGACCTGCGGATTCACTTTCCTTGCCATATAAAGGTATTAAAAATTTTTTGTAGTCTGGTAAACCACTTTTTCGGGAGATAAACCCCAAGAATTCCCAAGGGATATAAAAGTCTGGGTAGCACATTCATTTTTAGGAGGTTTATCTTGCCCCACAATGTCAAAGAGGCTGACCGCCACCTGTTCAGATCATCCGATATAGACTGGACCAGAGTACTCAAGTTCTCTTTAACCATCAATGAGAGATTTATGCTAATATTAATGCCCAAATATGGCAGCGACTTAGTTTCCCAACCCAATCCTAACGATTGTAAGTCCGCCCTTATCACCTTATTATTTAAAGGGAAGACTTTGGTCTTTGAACGATTTAGTTTATAACCCGATATCCTGGAGAAATAGTCAATTTCCTCAAGTATCGCTAACAATGAAACTTCTGGATGTTCAACGTGTAGTAATACATCATCTGCATAAGCTGAGCAGATATAGGCATCATTCCCTACTTTGATCCCTTCAATACACGGATTCCCCATTAACCTATGCAGGAATGGCTCAATATATAAATTGAATAATAATGGGGATAATGGACATCCTTGCCTGGTATCCCTCTCTAATCTAATAATCTGTGACAGTACCCCATTACATTTCACTCTGGCAGAGGGCGAGGAGTATAAAATTTTAACCCATTTTATAAAAGCATCCGGCAAACCAAAAGCTGACATGGTAGAAAACAAGTCATTCCAGGAAACTCTATCAAAAGCCTTTTCGGCATCAAGTGAAAGAAGCACCACCGGAATATCAGACTCCCTAGCCTCTGCCATGAGATGTAATAATTTTCTAAGGTGGTCTTGAGGAACCCTCCCTTTCATAAAGCCAGCTTGCTCTCTGCAGATCAGCTTGTCCATTACTTTAGACAATCTGCCTGCTAGAATCTTCGCTAAGATTTTAACATCTGTATTTAACAAAGAAATAGGACGATAGCTATCTGGATTTGATGGGTCCTTGCCTGGTTTCAAGATTAAAGAGATTGTTGCCTCAAGAAAGCTTGGGTCTGAGATACCATAATTATACCAGTAATAATAAACCTCTAACAAGATTGGGGCTATTTCTGATGAAAAGGCTCTAAAAAAATTATTGGGATACCCGTCAGGCCCAGGGGATTTGTCAAGGGGCATCTGCTGGATAGCTTGGCAGATCTCCGAGAGTGATATGGGAGTACCTAAATTAGCGGCTTCATCCGCTGAGATTTTTGGGAGACAAACTGATTTCAGAAAAGTATTGATTTCTGATTTTGAGGAATCACATTGTGAATCTTGTGAGTATATCTTTTGAAAAAAGACTGTAAAGGCTTCTGCCATATCGACTGAGTCCGTACAAATTTGGCCTCCCTGAGAGATACGAATTCCTGCGATATGATGCGCCAGGTAAGTGGACACAATTTGAAGATAGAGGGGGGACGGCTCAGGGGCCATGTGAGGAAGTATTTTTTCACAGAACGGGTGGTGGATGTATGGAACAGCCTTCCTGATGAGGTTGTGGGGTCTAAAACTGTGGGAGAATTCAAGAATGCATGGGACAGACATAAGGCAATTTTTGTGGGGGGTAGGAAGAAATAGGCTGTTGGTTAAAAAGGATCTGCAGCTTATCCTCTAGGTAGGGAAATGGGCAGACTAGGTGGGCCAAGCTGTCCTTATCTGTTGTCAAAGTCTATGTTTCTATGTTAAAGAATCTCATGATCAAAGAATTTCCTGGCACATGATAAAAGAATTTGCAGGGTTATGACCAAAGAATAAAAAGTTGTGAAATTTAGAAAATTCAAATAATTTGAGTAAACCACCACATGGTTCATCAGAATGAAGCCCCTCAGTAAAACCGACCCTCATTTGTCTTTCTAGGGCACCCTGAACTGAGAAAATTTATTTATCTGGCCATCTTGTCCCTTGCTCGTAATGCGATTGCGATCAAAGACTCTGCGATCAAAGAATTAGCACACTCGCTGTCAAAGAAATTGCAAGCTTGCAAACAAAGAGTGAGGACGAGATGGCCAGATTTAAAATAGTTTTTGTAGCCCAGGGGTGCCCTATGAAGTTATAGAAAGGTGAGTTTTGCTCAGGGTCTTCCCTCTGCCCCATTCAATAAAAAAACAGTACTTTTCATTATCTCTGGTAGTCTGGCGCCCCTCCCCATCATAATGATGTACATAGCGATGCCTGTTATCCCTGGTAGTCTAGTGGCCCCCCCCAATGAGTATCTTATTAATATGTTTATTTTTATCCATGGAAATAATTTCAAAGTGCCTGTTTGAATTACGCTGCTAATACACACAGTTGGTGGCTGACCATGTAGGTGAAAGTTGGGCTGCCAGTCAATGGCCAGAGAAGGGTGGGGGTGCTGGGTGGCTGACACGGCTGGGTGGGGGGCCACTTGACTACCAGGACATGGAAAATGCACAGTTATTTTATTATGGTGGGGGGGACCGCTAGACTACCAAGGATATCAATAATAATGATAATGAACTACAGATGGGGGGGCACTAGACTACGAGGGATATAACAAACATATATATGAATTAACACACATGTGGGGGCCACTAGACTACCATGTATAAAAAAACAAACATATTAATAAGATACTCATTGGAGGAGCCACTAGACTACCAGGGATAACAGGCATGTACATCATTATGATGGGGAAGGGGCTGCTAGACTACCAGGGATAAAGAAAAGCACTGTCTTTTTATTTGGATGGGGCAGAGTGAAACCCCCTGAGCAAAACCCACCCTTCTATAACATAATAGGGCACCCCTGAGCTACAAAAATGAGATTTAAAATCTGCCCATCTAGTCCCTCGTCGCGATGCTCGATTAGATCAAGATTCTCACAATCACAGAATTTGCAGGCTGCGATCAAAGATCATTAATGAGCCATGAACAAAGATTTTAAAGCTAATAATTCTATTTTAGACCGATTTGGATGGAGCCAAAGGCATGGCTCGATTGATTGGGGGCCCCGAGTAAAACCTATTTAAGTTTTACTTAGAAGTGACCCCTGAGCCAAAATATTTTTCAATTCAATTCAATTCAACTTTATTTTAAAAGCGCTTTTCTTAAATCAAGCGCCTGTACAAATAAATATAACAATAAATATAATAAATCAGATTAACAAGAATCCTTAAAGCTATATTAAAAGGTGGTTTTCAAGCTCCTTTAAAACTAAGACGCAGTCGGGCAATCGCACCTAGCGAGGTAGAGAGTTCCACAGGGTAGGTGCCATAAAACTAAACGATCTAGCACCAGATGTTTTCAAACATACCCTGGGAATCTCTAGCAATCCTAAATCAGTGGATCGGAGGGCGAGAGGGACTATAGGCACAGGAGCTCTTTCAGGTAGGCAGGTCCCAAATCATGTAGGGCTTTATAGGTCAGCAAACCAGACCTTGAGGTAATTAAGCCAAAACACTGGCAACCAGTGCAGTCTGCGGAGCACAGGCATTATGTGACTGGATCTGAGACTCCAGTCAACAGCCTGGCTGCATTGTGCACCAGCTGCAGGCAAGAGTTCAACCCCGATAGCCCTAGGTATAGGGAGTTACAGTAGTCAAGCCGGGAGGTAACAAAGGCGTGGATCAATGTTGGAAGGTCCTCTGGAGGAACCAAGTGCTTCACCCTGGCAATATTCCTCAGATGAAAAAAGGAAGTCTTTATAACCGCTGACACCTGGGATTTAAGTGTCAAATGGTCATCAAGTACTACGCCAAGATTTCACACCTGGTCTGAGGTTGTCAGCTGGACACCTCCAAGCCATAGGCCTGAGGGTGATCCCTCTGGCAGACCGGCCTCACAGTGACCTATATCCACAACCAACACCTCAGTTTTCTCCGGGTTCAACCTCAGCCAACTCCCATTCATCCATTCTTGGATTTCTTCAAGGCAGTTATTAAATACCGACAAGGCAGCGTCCTGACCGGGCACAAAAGACATATACAGCTGGGTATCATCTGCATAGCAGTGAAAACCCAAACTGTACCGTCTAATAATCACCCCCAATGGTAGCATATACACCGAAAACAACATGGGTGCTAAAATGGAGCCCTGCGGTACCCCACAGGGCAGGGAGAATGATGCTGAGGAAAAACTTCCCGACACCACTCTCTGAGTCCTACCCTCAAGGTAAGATTGAAACCATCTGAGGACCGTACCAGACAGTCCACAGACTAACCACAGGCGCTCCAATAGCACACCATGGTCAACGGTGTCAAACGCTGCAGAGAGATCAAGTAGTACCAAGATGGATCGGGTCCTCGATCTCTTGCCATTAGGAGGTCATTTAGTACTGTCTGCAGCGCTGTCTCGGTACTATGCCTTTTCCTAAATCCAGACTGGAACAAATCGTAGATATTGTTGTTGGTCAGATGATCCTCCAACTGCACTCGACCACTTTCTCAATAACTTTACCCACAAAGGGTAAGTTAGAGACTGGCCTGTAATTTGCTAGACAGTATGGGTCTAAGGAGGGTTTCTTTAAAGGGGCTTAATTATAGCCTCATTGGGGGATCTGAAAAATCCCCTCTCAAAGACTTCCATACGATCGAAGCTAGGACTAGGCCAATCTTATCCACGCAACCCACTAAGGCGTGGGACCAGGGACCAAATCACAGCAGGTCGGTGCGGTGCTCGAATGATCATCACAACATCCTCGGTTGTAGGAAGGCTGAAGTCAGACCATTCCAACTGGGTGTTTGACATCTCTGGCGACCACCGCTGCTCCCATTAGGAGGAAGAGGAATGTCCGATCTGATTTTGGCAACCTTATCTGCAAAGAAGAGGCAAGCTCCTCACACCATTCTTGAGATAAGGCTCTTCTGGGCTGAAGACAAACTGGATTGCACAGTCTGTCAACAGTCCGAAAGAGCTGAGCAGTCTATTCTGTGCAGCCGCTATCTCTCTGGACAGGAATTCTGCCTTCTTACGAGAGATTGCGGATTGATAGACTAAATAATCGTCCATCAAACTAAGCTTGTCATCATCACAACCGGACTTTGCATCGCGCCTCTCAGCCTTAGCCCAACTCTCCTCAATTCCCTCATGGTCTCATCAAACCAAGGAGACCTGGGGTGAGGAGTAAGAGGACGAACACGAACTGGTGCAATAGAATCCAGGGCCCCTGTTGCCGCCTCGTTATAGGCATGTAGCAGATCACCTGGATCCATGCAATCTATCGGTAGGCTTGATAGGTCCAACACGCCATCAGGTCCTCTGGGGATACGCCCCTCAAAGGCGGTATCGAACCATCTCGTGGGGCAGACCCTAACAGGGGTGGCCTCAAAACTGAATCTAATGGGTGATGGTCTGACCATCCACAGTTCCACCACCAAGTCGGATATCCCACCCCAGAAGGAACACCAGGTCCAATGAGTGTCCACCCACATGGGTCGAGGAGGAAACCACCTGTGTGAAGCCCAGTGATATCATCAACTGGAGAAATCTTGACCAAACCGAGAGAATTCATCATCGACCCAGGCATTGAAGTCCCCAGAACCAACCATCTGGGGACCCCAATCGATAGGTCGACAATGAAGTCTCGACTTCCTGCAGAAAAACATTCTAAATCACCTGGTTGGCCAGTATCACGAAGTATCCTGCACCCACCCCTCGCCCTCAATGACTCAAAGGATCTGGTGACTCCCTGGCACCTCCACCAGACCCAGTTCTGACTTATAACACAGCAACACCCCGCCCCTCTGATCCTGCCTCGAGGCGGTGTATCACCAGTACCAGCCGGAATTGCTGGGGCTAATACAGGCCCAGAATTTTCATCCAGCCAGGTCTCGGTGATGCATGCCAGGTCAGATGACTCAACAAGATCAGCTATAATAGCCGTCTTGTTTTTAATAGACCTGGCATTGCATAACACCGCTCGAGTAGGACAAACCTCCGATAGTGACCGGCCTACCTGCTGGTCCAATCCAGAACCCTTGGATATGGGCACAAGACAGGCAGGACCTCTCTCCCATGCCCATTTCGCCCCAGGGCGTCTCCTTGACCCTACAATCCCAATCCGCCCACTCCTTTCCATTCCCCCTCCAGCATGGGCCCTCCGTCTCCTTCTCACAATCCCCAAAGCCCTACACTTCCTATAAACTTCAGCTGACAATGGGGGACAGGAGAAAGGACGGAGGTCCCTAAGCATAGAGGGGGAATAATACCCGGCCGCCTTACAATTACTCCAGCAAATTTGTATTTTTCTGATCAGAAAACTGAAAACAAGATGGCAGACCTTGCGATCAAAGAATTTGAAAAAATCCTCAGGGACAAAGATTCTTGAATGGCGAGGCTGCAAATTCTTTGATCACCAGGTGGGACAAGATGGCCAGAACCCCATTCTTTGTTCACAAAGCATACATATAAATTTTCCCATTGACTTATAATTGGAACTTAAAAGTGGCATAACTTTTGAATGCCTTAATATTTTTTCACCAAACAAAAAGTGGCATGTTTGGCCTCCAACGCTCTTTCAAATGAGCCATCTCACTAAGTGGCACACTACATGACAGAAGAGCAGGACCATATTCAGAATCCCAAAAGGTGCCTCCAAAGATGGATAATTTTGCAGTTTTTAGCACTTTTGTGCACAAGAAGCCGTCTCCAAATGAAATGCAATTTGACAAATCAAAGATCTACCATGCCCCACCACATGTACCCAATTTCAGGCAAATCCATTGAATGGGTCCAAAGTCATTAACGTCCAGACTTTTGACTTTAGTATGTAATTGACCGTTGAACCCTAACTATAGTGGAACTACACGCCACTATAATATATATATCTATCTATCTATATAGATATATATATATATCTACAGGATACACAACAGGGACCTGTGTAATAAACTATTTATTTTCACAAGTGCTGTTTGATCTTGGGTAACAGTGAGTGGCGTAAGCTATGATTGATGTGCCCAAGGTCAAACAGAATGAGTGAAAATAAATAGTTATAATAGTATAGGTAAGGGTTATTGTGTATGAAAATCGATGGAAATACACAGCTGTTGTACCATCGATGTGACATCAACATGCTGTTGTACCATCTCGAGTACATCACATCAATGGTACAACAACATGAACGTCCTTGCACATGCATATTAGACAATGCTCAGCTCCTGCAGAAACAACCATGTAGGAGATATATTTTTTATCATGGGAAATGGCGGCAGCAGTAAGACCTATTTGAAAAAGGCAACAGTGCTGATGAAGGAGCACAGTCCTGACGTTCTGCATGGGTGGATAGTGCTATGGTATATTTAGTTTAAAAACACTAGTCTATGACAGCAGGGAAACATGGACCAAGTAGGGCTTCTTCTTGTAGTTGTGAGGGGCATAAGCAACAGTACAATGCTCACTAAAATTGTGAGGTAATTACAGCTGCAAACAAGAAATGTTCAGCTGATGCCCATACACTATATAAGAGAATGGGTAGGCATCAGATAAACAACAACACTGCATTCACTTCTCAGAGTTCCATGACAACCGTAAACCTTTTGAACTTCACTCCCAAGGTTAACTAGGTTGTCATGGCAACCTCTCAAAGTGAATACAGCATTGTTGTTAAATGATGCCCATTCATTATCCTTTATATTCCACGAGGTAACTGTTGGGTATTTGATTTATGCAATAGTCAGGTGCCTTGCTGGTTGTGAGAATTAACTGTATCTGTTTTACTATTTTCAAAAGAGTAGTAAACTTTAATGGTTTATTTTTCAAAAAAGTGGTGTCGTGTTTTTAGGGTTTTCTGTTGGCAGGGTGGTTGCTAGGGTGAGGGTAGTGATGACATTGCATCATTGCTTTGATGTCTTGCATGACTGATGCATTTCTGTTATGTGGACAGGCATTCCTGAAACAAAAAACATGGCAACTGGTTCTCCATTATGGACAATGTACTGCTTTTTGCTGCGTCTGCAGCAGATTGTGGCTAGAGAGAGAGAGGACCAATCAGATTGTGCTGAGGTGAGGGCGTGGCAAGTGGGAACCTGCATGAACTGTGGAGGAAAATGAGCAGATGAAATATGGAGCAAGATTTTAAAAAAAAGATAGTGTTGTCAGCTGTAACTGTGGAAATCTCTGTGAAGGTACTGGGAGGGGTGGATGGGTGGGTGAAAATTAAGATTTGTGAATGACTGTGTGTATTTGGAATGCTAGGAAAATGGATGATAATGAATGGTGCTTGGCGGGGGCAACCGGTGATCAAGTTCCATAAGGAGGGGGCGATGACAGACAGCAGGGTGTTAATAAATGTCGTTTGATTGATGTAAGGTATTAAAAAAATGGTGGGTCTATGATTTATTTAACACCTGTGAAAATAAGCACATTTATTTAACAGTTTATTGACCACACTTATTGCATATATGTATATATGTATTGAAAGGGGTCAGATGACCTGCAGGGGATGGGGCAGAAAGAAGCAGTATGAGTGTGGGAACCTCAGTCCACTTATGATATTCAATAGACAGGACAGATAGCTAGCTATGTAGACAGACAGATCGACAAGCAGAACGAGGGAGAAAGAAAGAAAGAAAGAAAGAAAGAAAGAAAGAAAGAAAGAAAGAAAGAAAGAAAGAAAGAAAGAAAGAAAGAAAGAAAGAAAGAAAGAACTCAGCTAGGGATTTCTGCTGCCTCACTGCTGCCACTGATCCTGGCTGCATCACTCCATCTGCAGTTGCAAAATCAAGAATGTCCTTCTATTCTCATACAGAGCATGTAGGTGAATGGATCCTTACTTACCTGGGCACAAACGATTTTAAGGAGCCCAGAAAACTTATTTTCAAGATCACACTCAAAAACCTGCACCAGAATATTGATTAATGTGCCATTTACCAAGATTCAGAAGCTTTTTTTTTAAAATACATGTTATGTATTTTAATATTTTAGTTGTAGAAAATGTGGCAGACATCATGAGTGATCTTTTTTCTCACAAACAAAAAACACTAATTTTGCAAAAGCTGAATGCTTGAGAAAAGTGAATTTTATTATTCCTATTAAAGGGTTATCAAAAAAATCTACTGAGCATGCTCAGAAGAATTTTTAAAATCTTATGCCTCTTGAACTGATTCATATTTTTTCACAAAACCTTCAAAAGGCACTACATTGGAACAAGCTGCTTTTACCATGAAAGATATGGACACACATCTGAACCATCTAGGCTATGCACGAATACAAAAAAAATGTGTCCTAAGTATTGGAAAAAACAATGCGCTTCTTTCAAAATTGATGTTCGTTCCTTATCACAGAAACTATACAAAATGCCATCACAAAACTTTCCAGAACTTGGGAGCCTGCTAGCCAGAACATTCATACCAAATCTTGAGCTATTTTGTCAAGCACGGACAATGCTGTTCAAGTGAAAATTTGTGGTTTAACATTAAACATTTTGCACAACCTTAACTATAATGGTACTTCTGTACCAATGTAACGTAATGTGATATGATATGATATGAAGTAATGTGACATGATGTGAAGTAACTTAACATAATGTAATGCAATTCAATATAACATTATACAGTAGTAGCCACAGACATTGCCATCTAGTTCCCAAAATTTCATGGATATTTAGAATACAGACATTGTCAGCTATTTCCCGAAATTTCTGTGATATTTCTAGAAATCTCCTGCTAGCTGCATTACTACAGTAGGGGCAGCAGAGAACCTCTTCAGAAATGTTGTGAAATGTCTGGAAATAGCTGGCAATGTCTGTACTACTATGAGCATGTAGGTAGATATGTACTGTAGGTGGGTAGATAGATGAATGAATAGATAGACAGACAGACAGACAGAGACTGTGCAGTACTGGCATTGTTGCACCACTATATTAGGATTTAGTAAGCTCTTTAATGATAAACTCCAGTTTTTACATCTTTGTAAGTCAGCCTATATGACTGATTTGTGTAGTATTTAGCAGGAATTAAGTTGGTCTCAAGAGCCTGTAAATTTCATTCCAGCTGTGTCAGGATGGCAAAACGTTATAGAAGTACAAAACTGTTAGAAAATGCCAGTGTTTTTAAAACTTTTGCTCACCTGTAACTCAAAATCACTTTGTTTTAAGACTTTTAACATTCCATTTTGATAAAATACTTTGGCCAAATTTGCAATTCTCTGCTTTTTAAGTTTCTTAGTTTGAGTACTTTTTTTAATTTGAATAAAAAAACTTTCATTTTTTTTTCTTGTTTTACTCGATTTTTGTGAAAGCATGTTGTAATACTTTCTTACAGTAAAATGCTTTCAAACTGGAAATGTAGCTTTCATATGTCATAGTGCTGTGAAAGATAAATAACCGTAACCTATCTGCATGTGAAAACTAGACAATTAGGATGAGTGGTGGTCTGTAATTTGAGTGTTCAACATAAAAGTGTGAAAGGACAGTTTCCCAAAACTTTTCATGTTTTTGTTTTCTATTTTTAAAATTGAAAATATGTTTGAGGAAGACTCACAAGTGACAAAGCATAATGACAACATGTGTTTGTGCTCTTATGATTTTGCATCAAAATTAGTTTTCATACAAGTTTGTAATACAAAAGCAAAACACACACACACACATTGTTGCTCACTGAAAACAGAAAATGTACTGTAGGTAACAGGTTGGATTGTAGTTTGTGTGGTCCACATAGAAGCTCTTTAAGTTAGAATCCATGGTATTTTTTGAAATATAGGAACGCACAATATGTTGGCAGATAAGGATCATTAGAGCCACCCAGTTGGCCCATATTGTCCCTGCCTGTACTGACACTGCAGACCCTACTTGATCTCTGGCTACTCTCCCCCCTACTTTTCTATCAGGATTCCTTTATTCCTATTCCATACATGCTTGAAGCCCACCAATGATTTTGTTCCAGGCATCTATCACTCTTTCTGTGAAAACGTTATGTCCTAACACCCCTCCTAAATTTTCAACCATCCAGATTCACTGAATGATTCCTTGTTCTTCTGCACCTTCTCTTCTGAAAAAATACTCCCCTCCTTTACCGTATTCACTTCTGTAAGGTACGTATAGGTCTCTGTCAAGTCCCCCCTCTTCCAGGGTGTATATACGGAGATCCCTCAGTGGACCATAGAGGCTGAGGGTTGCTGTCTGTTTTAGACAGGAACTGGGTCTCAAGGAGATGCAGGTTGGAGTCATTAATTCCTTTGAGTGTATAGTGGGTGCAGGTGCAGTCTACAGGACCCTTTTCATTTACCATCCAACAGATGATGAGAGGGAGTTCCTGCAGAAGGTTGCTGACTTAATCAACAAGATGGTACTGGAGTCCCCCAAATGGTTGATTCTGGGGGACTTCAATGCCTGGGTCAATGATGAACTCTTGCCATTTGAACAAAACCTCCTCCAATTAATGAATATTTTGGACCTGACACAGGTTATTACCACTGCATCCCACAAGAAGGGGCATGAATTGGACTTGATATTCCACCTGGGGATGGAGATCTCTGATATGGAGGTGGAGTCATTTGTTTGGCTGACCATCACACCCTGAGACAGTTTCACAGCCCCCTGAAATAGGCCTGCCCCAAAGGAGTTGGTACAGTACTGTCCTTTAAGAGGAGTTACCTCAGAAGGCCTAATGATGATGCTGGACCTCTCAGGATTTCCAAGGGTAGCATTGACCCAGAGCCCTCATCGGTAACACTATAATAGGGCTGTTTGTCATTGCTCCAACTCGTGTTCACCCTCTGGTTTAATGGGAAATCCGTGAGCTGAAAAGGCAAGGGCAAAGGTTGGAGAGGCACTGGTGGAAAACTCACCTGGATGTGGATAAACTTAGATTGTTGGATCACTATAAGATCTACCAATCAGAAATTTCCCATAAGGAGGCAAAGTTCCTGTCCAGGGAAATTGCTACAGTGAAGAATAGGCCAGCCCAGCTCTTCCAGACTGTGGACAGACTGTGCAATCCAGCCTGTCTTCAGTCCAGTAGTGCATTGTCACAAGTTCAGTGTGAGGATTTTGCAGTTTTTTGCTAATAAGGTGTCCACCATCAGGGATGAAATCAGCCAGTATCTTCCCATTGGACCTTGCATTAATCAATTGGATGGTACTAATGCCCAATTGACCTGGTTCACCTTTAGCCAACCGGCAGTCCTGGATATAGTGAGGATTAACCAGACTTTGTGGCCAACCTACTGTAGTTTAGATCCAGGCCTTACATGCCTACTAGTGGGATGTGCAGAGGTTATTGGCCCAGTCCTTGTTGGGATAGTGGCAGTTTCCTTGGAGAAAGAGATCTTCCCAGATCCCTTAAAGGAGGCAGTATTATGCCCCCTTTAGAAAAAAACCTTCCTTGACCCCGACTGCCCAGACAACTAAAGACCAGTTTGTAACCTACCATTTATAGGAAAGGTTATTTAGAAGATGGCCGCATTGCAGCTGGAGGATCATTTATTCAACTACGATATCTATGACCCTCTCCAGTCTGGCTTCAGGAAAAGGCATAGTACTGAGACAGCCTTAGTGTGGGTACTAAATGATCTCCTGTTGGTAAAAGATCAGACAGCCTGCTCCATCTTGGTTCTCCTTGATCTCTCAGTGACATTTGACACCATGGATCATGGGGTGCTGCGTGAGTGCCTGCGGTTCTTCTGGGGACTGAGGGGGTGGTCCTCAGTTGGTTTCAATCTTTCCTTGAGGTCAGATCCCAGAGAGTGGTGTCAGGTATTTATTCTTCAGCCCCTCACTGGCTGCCCTGTGGGGTTCTGCAGGGCTCGGTGCTCTTCCCCATGTTATTTGCGGTGTACATGATTCCATTAGGGGACATTATAAGATGGTATGGGTTGGGTTTTCATTGCTGTGCCGATAACTACCAACTCTACATGTCTTTTGTGCCTGAACAAGAGTTAGATTCTGACATGGTAGTTAATAACTGCCTGCTGGAGATACAGAACTGGATGACTGCTAGCTGGCTTTGGTTGAACTCAGGTAAAACAGAGGTATTGGTGGTGGACCCTGGTTATAGGACAATAGGGGCATTGGTGGGGAAACCCTCAGGTTTACATTTTGGGGTGTACATCACCTGGGTGTGATATTTGATGATGGCCTGACCCTGACCCTGAGGGTGCAGGTTTCGACTGTAGTCAAATCTTCCTTTTACCATCTAATGAATATAGCCCAGGTGGAACACCTGGTCCCTCCTGAAGATCTTCCTACCTTGGTCCACGCCTTTGTCACAAGTCATTCTGGTTACTGGAATACCCTTTACCTAGGGCTACCGGGGTGGTTATTCACCACTTGAAGCTAGTGCAGAAGTCGATGGCCAGGTTGTTGACTGGAACCCTAGATACAGTCATATAACACCTGTGCTGTGTGTACTGCACTGGCTGCCATCAGATGGTGAATTACCTTCAAGGTCACATTGCTGACCTATGAGGCCCTGCATGAGCAGGGATCCCACTACCTGAATGAACTCCTGTGTGCTTACTGTCCCTCTTGTCCACTCCAATCCCCTGGCAAGGGATTGCTGGAGATTCCTAGGGTATCCCTGAAAACATTAGGTGGAAGGTCTTTTGCCTTTATGGAACCTACCCTGTGGAATTCTCAGCCTCTCTGGATATGAGAAAGCCTGACTGTGGAAGGATTTAAAAGATCCTTAAAAACTAACCTATTCAATTAAGCATTTGCTGGGACACACTGAATGAGTGTAAGGTTTTTATCTGTTTTTATGAACTGCTGTGAAGCTTTTGTAATGAATAATGTTAAGGCACTCTGAGCTTTGGAAGGGTGCCTTATATAAATAACATTTTACTTACTCTTCACAGAGCTTATGATGCAGACATTGCGCCACTTTAGTGCCCTTCTTTCAGCAGCCTCTACCCAGACTGTGTCCTTCCTGAGTTGTGGTCTGCAGAACTGGACACAGAACTCCAGTGGGGTCTCACCAACAATCGATACACCAGCAACACCACTGTCTCATTCTGCTGGTGATTCCCCACTTCCATATGCACCCTTTCATGCTATTAACTTAAAGGGTCACTATCTCTGGTGTTGGCTGTTGCAAGTCCATTCAATCAATAGCAACCACAGTGGACTCAGCACTCTCTGCACACAGAAACTGTCATGACACTGGAGCTCAGTGCTCACAGATAAAAGTTATTCTTTATTCTTCCAACATACATTATAAAGAGGATTACAGCTATGCTGGTGTAGCCCAAGTAGGTATCCCACAAAGCCAATGTTCTGCACACACTTCACAGATGCTCTGTCAAGGTGAAGAGCCCCCACTAGCATGCAGTCTTATATACATACCCAAACAGAGTTAAAAAGTGCTTAAAAATGTGGAAATGTAAATTGATTAGTCTGCAGAGTTGTAATATATATAAAGGACCCTGATTACTTATTTGTTTATTTTATTTAGTTTTGGTAACCAGGTAGGTGCACTAGACACAGAAGTTACTATTTTCGGGCACTACCCGGGAGGTCACAACATAGGGAGCTACAGTTACACAGGTACAAAGCAAGATACAGTGTCAAACATATACAACATAGGAATTACAGGAGGAGTGGATAACAGCTTTCACAGTATCAGTCTCACGGAGCAGTAAGAATATTATACAAGCATATGGTAAGTGCACTTGTTTACAGTGAGGGTAGTATACAGATTAAAGTGCAGAAGTGCCAAGGAGAAAAGTTTGGATTGAGTATGTCATTCAACCAGCTAACTTCATACAATATAAAAAGGAAGGAGGAGCAGGAGGCAGGTAAATGGAAATATGAAACTGTGGGAGAGAGAGATGGATGAAGAGAGATGAGGAGTGAGATAAGGGATGAGGAAAGGGCATGGTAGAAAAAGCTGGGGAGGCGGATAGTTGCAGGGTGGTGGAAATACAAAAGGAAATTTGTAGCAGCATAGTGAGGGTAGCCAAGACCTAGGGTGGGTTGAAACAGTTGCACTGGGTATGTACATTGAGGAGTGAGCAATGCCTTTTCTTAAAAATAGCATGACTTGGGGCCATGCGTACATCTAGGGGAAGTGAGTTCCAATAACTGGGGGCCACATGTGAGAATCCTGATTTACCTTTGGTGGTTTTGCATCTAGGAATGTGGAGCAAGGAGAGGTCAGCAGATCGGAGGCCACAGGAGGTAGACTGAGTGGTTAGCATGGAGGCGAAGGAGCTTGGCATGTTGGACCTAAGGATACAGTCCAGAAGATTCCCAACAGATAGGAGCAGGTAGGCTATAAGAGAAGGCCATTTTAGGTCTGCATGTAGCCGGCAGTAATGTTTTAGCCTAGAGGATGCATAGGCACGTCGACATATTATTTTAAGTTGTATCCCATCTGTGAATGGAAGATTTTGATGTACTGCAGTCGACTATAGCTCCATAAGTGAGTGACAGGAGTAGGATACCTCTGGTAATGGCTAACCATGCAGAGGAAGTCAGAATATGGCTTGTTTTGTAGGCTAACCCCAGTTTAGCTTAAACACCCTTACACGCAGTGGTGATATGGGGCTCATAGCTAATGGATTCATCAAGTAGAATACCCAGATATTCAAAGGAGTTTACCACCTCCACAGGGGTACCATCATCACAGGAAATTCTGAATATATCCAGAGTATTTTTTAGCTTGGTAGGTATTCCAAAAAGCATAGCCTGAATTTTCCCAATATTGAGAACAAGTCTGTTGCTGGTGATCCAGAATTGGATATTTAGAAAATCCACAGGAAGCTTATGGTTGAGAGTCTGGAAGTCAGTTGAGCTGGTATACAGAATGAGGTCATCAGCATACAGTAACGATGAACAGGAGATGTTTTGCATTATGTTATTGATGTAGATCAAGAAGAGAAGAAGTCCAAGGACAGATCACTGTGGTATACCAACATCAATGATTCTTTTGTCTGAGATAGCGGAATTGAATTTAACAACTTGTGTCTTATTGGCTAAATAGCCACGAACTCAGCTTACAGATTTAGGCAAGAAATCCAGGGAAAGGAAGTTAGTTAGCAGAAATGTATGACCAACTAGATCAAAAGCCTTCATTAGGTCAATGAATACTGCACTGGTTAGGACGCCTTGATCCATGGCATGAAGTGTCATTGGTTAGTTGTAGTAAAGCAGTCTGGGTACTGTGGCCACTTCAGTAGCCATGTTGATTTGTAGAGAGGAGATCATATCTGCAAAGATATTCCGTCACCTGCACTGCAACGAGCTACTTGAGTACTTTATTTTAAGACTGACAGTATTCCTATCAGCCTATAATTTTCAATATGTTTCTTGTCACCCTTTTTAAAAACTGGAGCATTTCTGGCCATTTTCCATATATTAGGCATGGTGCCCTCGCCAAGCGACATATTGAATATTCTGGTTAGAAGTTCCGCAATGAAGGGGGCAGCCAGTTATAAGAGTTTTGGTTCCAGGCAGTCAGATCCAACAGCAGTACTATGTCATAGTGTGTTGAGAAGATTTATGACATCATTTTTGGCGATAGCTTTAAGGTAGAATGATGGCCTCTCTGGTATACTCTGCGGGTTGGGGATTCAGGCGTTAAGTCCACAGGTGGGAAAGCAGAGGTATAATTAGGTCAGAGAAGTAAGTATTGAATGCATTAGCAATTGTGTATGAGTCTGTACAGTGCAATCCTTTTACTATCATGTCAGTGTCACTGTGTGTTTGCTTAGAGCTGAGGAATGCTTTAATATGTGATCAAAATTTTCTGGGGTCACTGGCTGTATCTACTAATAGGCTCTTACAGTACTGGCTTTTTGCATGCCTAATCAGCTCTTAGCACTTTGTGCGATGTTCTCTATAGGAATGACAGTCAGCTTGGAGTCTAGTTATTTTGTGCTTTTTCCAACATCTATCCCTGTCCTTGAGGGATGCGAGGAGGTCCTTATGCAGCCATCTGGTTTGTTTACCTCATAAACAGCGAGTGAAGGGGAGTGTGTTTTCTTGAAGAGATACGAATTCACTCAGGAAATAGTGGAGGGCATCTTCCATACTTAGGGAGCTGAAAACAGGGGACCAGTCACTCTGGGAGACATCATAGAGAAAATGAGCCTGATTCAAGCTGGCGTAGTTCATGAAAGATATGTAGTGTGGAGGAGACAAGGAGAATGCAGAGGGACTCCATATACAGAATACAGGGGAATGATCACTCATAGCATCAGGCAAAGTTCCTGCTGCCATAACTCTGTCCAAATGATTTGATAGGACCCAATCAATGAGGGTGCTGTAACAAGCATTTGCTGACACTCTTGTAGGGTCGGTAACGATTTGCTATAGGTTGTAACTCTGCACCAGGGACTGCAGAGCATCATTGGATTTGCTCAACCAATTTACATTCATATCCCTGAGGATTAGGAGTTCATTTTTCCCAACAGTAGTGGTCGTGTGGTCCAGCAATTCCACTAGGCCAGAGTGCCCACATTTGAGGGGATTATAGGCACCGATGATATGAAGCTTCATTGCTCCTAGACTGAGTATAGCATGGAGAGACTCACACAAAAAGTTACATTTTTCAGTTACTAAGGATAGGTTAAGGTAATTTTTAAAGTAAATTGCCACACCATCAGCATGCTTTGGGGGTGGCCTCTTGTATCTGAATATGTGTAGTTTGGTATCAGGCAACAGGAGTCAGGGATTGAGTGCTTCATCCAGATCTCTGATACACAGATAACATCAGGGCAGTAGTTCATCACCCATGCTTCAAGTTCTGCATGGTTGTGGAGTACACTCCTGATATTGAGGTGGACAATGTGCAGACCCTTCATGACATAACCAGCACAGATTATTGCTACTTGATTAGTCAGAGGACACGGGTTTAGCTCAATATCACCAGAAAGTATGAGCACTAAGAGAATTAGGTACCACAACTTATGGGATGTGAAGGTGTATTGTAGATAAATAGATGATGGCACTTGGCAACAGATGCTGTGGAGGTACATAAGGAGTCCAGGGATCAGTGTAGGGTAACATCAATGTGTGTCTCTGGTAGGACTAACATATTAGAGTAGGTGAAATCATTAGGGTCTGCATTCCCATTGGTGGCAGCTATATCTAGCAGTGGTTTCATGACTGCTCAGGAACACTAGAAGTAGAGTGAGAGGTAGCACTATTAGGATTTGCCTAGCCATCATCAGCTAGTTGGTGAGGGTATGAGCAGTGGATATTTTATCTTTTGTCCAAGGGTATCTTGATGAGGACAGCTGAAAGAGGAGTGTAAGAGGGGTCAGGGGAGTATCTGGAGGTGAGAACCCTGGGATGAGTAACTACTGAGCCAGTAGAGACAGGGAGAGAGATGGAACAGAGATCTTGTGGAAAGGATTATGTAAGGGTAGAGAAATTCAACAGGTGGAAGAAACAGTGAGGGGGCTGGAAATCGGAGCTCTAGTTGCTGCAACTATCATTTGAGGGCAACTAGAGAGCAGTGAAGGCTGCAAGTGTGGGATGAACTGAGAAAGGATTGTTACTTTAATTAATATAGTGCAGCTGTGTGATACCTAGAGTGACCAGGGATAAATAATTGAGAATCCAGACTGGGCTCTGATTAGGTAAGCAGATTTGTTTGAAGTTATAGTACTAAGTGAAGCTCTAGGGAAAACAGAGCCTAACAATTTGGAATCAGGAAGCAAGAGGGAACGAGAAAAATACCAGCCCTTAAAGTATATAGTCCTATTTTATGAGCTTGGAGTAAAACACAGAAGTATTGACTGGAGGGAGAGGTGGAGGGGAAGGACCACCTTTAATAATCAGTATGCAGGCTGGGAGGAGAAAAGAGTGGAGCAGAAGAATATTTAATAGTGAGAGGGAGCAGGGTAGGCGGAGGGTGGGAAAAAAAATCAAGCAGCCTTTCTTAAATGGGAGCTCTCTCCAGCTGCTGCTCTGTGACTGTAAGCAGTAGTTTCACAGGTTTCATAGGTAATCCAGAGCTTTACATAGATCGAAGTCCATTATAGCTCGCTATTATTATTGAGATCCCAAGATACTGGTTTCAATCAGATGTGCATCCAACTGTGTCTTAAAACTTCATACTAGCCACTACTTCTTGGGGAAGCCTGTTCCAGATATTTATTGCCCTAGTAGTAAGCCAGTGTTTTATTTTGGTGGTAATAAATCTTTAAACTTCAATCTGTAGGGGATGTGATCTTGTACTATAACTCTTATCCTTTAACTCCAGACCCATGAGCTCCCACAACTGGATATCAGTAAGGGCTCTGTTCAACAGACACAAATCCCCCGTCTTACGTCTGAATTCCAGTGAGTACAGGCCTAGGATATCTAGTCTGGATTTCTAATCCGATCCCTGAACCTTTCTGATTCTACGTGTTGCCCTTCTCTGGACCATCTCCAGGGCTTGGATCTCTCTTTTGCCACCAGGGTCTTGGTCTAAAATAAACTTTAGTGCCAGGAGCGAGGAAAAAAAGGCACCAAGTTTTAAATTCTGTCACTTTCCAATACCTTCTAATCGCCAGCATGGGCCTGTCAGTTGGGAGCAGCGAGGGAGCTGGGGAGGGCTGCTTACAAAGCTATCCCTCTCGACCCCGGGGAAAAGGGAGAAAAATCAGACTTCAAATAATTTGATTAAGAAACAGGGCAGGGCCAGTAAGTTAAGCAAACAAAAGAAATTGTAGGAGGGGATGGAGGGAGATAGAATTTCACTAAGGGCAGGAGGCAGAGGATTTAGTAGCAGGATCTAGTCACAGCACAGAGAAAGACCATGGAGGGGGCACAAGCCTCTAGATACTTTCAGTCCCTCAGTAATAGCAAACTCTTTATTTAAACTTTAAATTCTGCTATTACATAAAATCAGGCAGACTTTCTTACATGGGAGCTCTCTCCAGCTGCTGCTCAGTGACTGTAAGTGGTAGCACGAGCTGGCAGTCTTGGCCTAAAATGAACTTCAGTGCCTGGGGCCAGAGAAAGACTAAGGTTAATGGCAGCAAAATTGAAAAGCATTAAGTTTTACCTAAGGAACTACTCTTTTGTGTTCCTAAGGAGTAAGGTAGGTTGTCTGATGACTGACCTTGCACAGTCCTAATATCAAATAGTTATATACTAATTATTGCTGCTGTGTGCTTGCAATTTTAGCAATGTATTTCTGTACCAGTCTAAAGTATTTACTTCTTTATAGGCTGGTTATTTAAACCAACTACCAAAACCTGTGTACATTTAACTAGCCCATATCATTGCTGTCTGAGTCCTAAAACTGATGATCTAGTTCAAAAAGACACAGACTTCTCATTCAATACTTCTTAAACACTTTTAAATACTTATTAAGTCCCTTAAAGGCATAAAATGGGATTGTGGGGGAATTGGTTCAAGGGATAAAAGAAGGACTCTGACCTCTCCATACCCATGTATATGATGTATATAATGTACACTACAAACATTTTGTGAGTTCTTTTTGATCACTGATACCAGGCTATTGTAGCACCTGCAACTGATATATCCAGAATGCTCCTTTTTCACCAGTAGTCTTTCATTATCACTCCTCTGGGACTCAGACTGACTTTTTCAATGCCAATGAAGGCTGAACTTAGTGCATCACCATCTCCTGATTCACTTATGTGTGATGCTAATGCATATTTATTAATCTTGTTAACAACAGCTCTCATATGTTCCCTTATAGCCTTGCATTCTGCTGGCACTGCTAACTGCCCTGCCACCTTGAGGTCATCAGATATAGAAACCCCAAGGTCCTTTCCTGTTTAGTGACCATCAACATCTCTCCATCTATTTTATACTCTGCCACTGAGTGTCTTGGTCCTAGGTGCATGATTTTGCATGATTTAGCACTTTTTGCATTAAAACCCAGCTGCCATACCCTTGATCACTTCTCAAGTTTTCTCAGGTCTCTACTCATTCTCTCCACCTCCTCCAAAATATCTACTCTATTGAATATGCCTGATGTTGTCTGCAAAGAGGCATACCTTCACTTATTCCTTTTTTGCACATGTGCAGTAGTGCAAATAAACATTCTAAGAATAATGACATTTTATACAAACAATTGTTATGCTTTGGTGTAAAACAAATTATTTTGTGTGGTAAACATATATTACATTTTTTACCTCACAAAATAATTTGTTTTACACAAAAGCCTAAAAATTGTTTTTGCAAGACAATTATTCTTAGAATGTTTATTTGCACTACTGCACATGAGCAAAAAGGAACACATTTACTTATATCCTATAAAATGGTAATATTTATGGAATATTATGTTAGTAGGATTCACCCTTGGAACAAGATCAATAACAGCTGAAAGTTTCAGATTTCAAATCCCAATCGTTGTTGAGCTATTGAGCAAAAATATTTGAATTTTGCTGAATTTATGTACAGTATATTCAACTTTCTAGAATGGTATCCTGCTTAGCTGGTTGCTAGAAAATAATAGCACAAGTGTAAATTACAACATTATCATTTAAGGTCCTCACTGACTATTACATTTATGCAATAGGTAAGGTACCTTTGTGTAAATCCTTTTTAATATTGTCATTTATAAATAAATGTGGTACATTTGTGGGTATTTTGTTAATGTTGTTCAGTGGAATTTTAAATCCTGTTGGTATGCTGTTGCTAGGGTCACAACATTCAATATCATTATTCATTGAGCAATGGCCTGCCGTGCAGAGGCTGTTAGAAGCACAGTCATTGTGGTCGTCAATAAAGAGAACAGGTTTCTGCATTTTGCACTGAGAGGTCTGTGGCTGTTGATAATGGCATGTTGCCAGGCAGTGTAGTGAGAGAGAAGAGGCTGCAGCTTAAAGTGTGTGTGAGCCAGGAGCAACAGTGAGAAGTGAACTTCATTCTGCAGTTGAGATAAGTTGTTCAGTAGTCTAGGAGATAGTGTGTATCTGGGCACAGGATCTGGCCATTCAGCTAAAGAAATTGTCATTAAAATGCCTGCCCAGGGAGGCTGCAGAGTGCAAAGAATAAAAAATGTTTGTTTTTAAAGTAGTGAAGACTATGGGAATGGTGTGGGAGTAAGGCAGCTTTTGGATAAGTATTAGGTGAGTATTGCCTGGCCTACGTCGAGCAAAAGTATTGGAGGCTTAATGACATCCCTGTTACAGTAATAAATGGCTGATGACTTCTCAACTATATGCATAAATGTAAGGGACTAGATCTATACATGCATTAATTCAGCTAAACGGATTTTCCACATAACTCCAGTGTCCATGCCAATTGCATCAGTATATACTTATTTCATAAAAATACTTGATAAAATAACATGTTTTCTTTATTTCTTCTTTTTCCTTATGGGTCTCATCAGGTAGCACACACACATCCCAACCCCATTACTGACCTTCTCATAGACTTACCAGTTTTCCACCACCTACCCTGGTGTCATCCAGCACCACCACCTACCCTGGTGTCATTCAGCACCACCACCTACCCTGGTCTCATCCAGCACCACCAACTACCCTGGTCTCATCCAGCACCACCACCTACCCTGGTCTCATCCAGCACCACCACCTATCCTGGTCTCATCCAGCACCACCACCTATCCTGGTCTCATCCAGCGCCACCACCTACCCTGGTCTCATCCAGCACCACCACCTACCCTGGTCTCATCCAGCACCACCACCTACCCTGGTCTCATCCAGCACCACAACCTACCCTGGTCTCATCCAGCACCACCACCTACCCTGCTCTCATCCAGCACCACCACCTACCCTGCTCTCATCCAGCACCACCACCTACCCTGGTCTCATCCAGAACCATCACCTATCCTGGTCTCATCCAGCACCACCACCTACCCTGGTCTCATCCAGCACCACCACCTACCCTGGTCTCATACAGAACCACCACCTATCCTGGTCTCATCCAGCACCACCACCTACCCTGGGCTCATCCAGCACCACCACCTACCCTGGTCTCATCCAGCACCACCACCTACCCTGGTCTCATCCAGCACCACCACTATCCTGGTCTCATCCAGCACCACCACCTACCCTGGTCTCATCCAGCACCACCACCTACCCTAGTCTCATCCAGCGCCACCAACTACCCTGGTCTCATCCAGCGCCACCACCTACCCTAGTCTCATCCAGCACCACCACCTACCCTGGTCTCATACAGCACCACTACCTACCCTGGTCTCATCCAGCACCACCACCTACCCTGGTCTCATCCAGCACCACCACCTATCCTGGTCTCATCCAGCAGCATCCCCCCCCCCACAAACCCCTTCATTGATCTTCTTATGGAGTTTTAGGTTTTCCACCACTTGCCATGGTCTTATCCAGCAGCACCCTCATCAGTCCCTTCACTGACCTTCCCACAGACATACCAGTTTTCCACCACCTACCCTGGTGTCATCCAGCCATACCCCCAGCCTCATCAACCTTTTCACAGACTTACAAGTTTTTCACCACCTACCCTTGTCTCATCCAGCAGCACTGCCATCCCCAACCCCTTCATTGACCTTCTCACAGACTTGCCAGTTTTCCACCACTTACCTGGGACCACTATGTGGTGGATGGCCAGTCACATTGATCAAACAAGAGCCTACAGGGGGCATTGACTTAGAGGATGGCCATTTTCCTTCTACTAGATTCCTAGTTTTCTCACCAGGCCATCAGCAGGTAATGATGTGACCATGGATGGTTGCACTGGCATGTATTCATTACAGGCATTTGGCTCCAACCCTTCCCTTTTTGTGCTCTGGCCTTTGCTACAAATGTCCTCCACCAGTCAGCAGCCATGCTACAGGAGCAGCATCCCTCCTCCTGAGGAAGGACAGTTGTCCTTGGATGCTCAATTTTTCCTCCCTGGCCTCAATGATCTGTATTTAATCTTGAGTGCAGGGTCATTATCGCAAGTGGTAACACCACTATGGCACTGGCAGGCTGTCCATATACAGTTCCTCATTCCACCATAGCACGCAGTCAGTTTTGGGGTAAAGTGACTGGTGTAGTGGCTCCATAGTTGGTGTTATTTTAATGACTTCTCTTGAGCCTTTGATACAATAAACCATAAGCGGTCACTATACAAACTGAGATTCTGAGCTACCACTCAAATTTCCATAGTTGGCTGGAGAGTTATTTATTTGATTTGGTGTCCAAGGTCTCGTTCAATGCTGTACAGTATACTGTTGTTTCTGTAAATAATGATGGCCTGCAAGGTTCAGTTTTGGGTCTGCTGCTTTTTAATATGTTTGCCAAATATTTAAATTTGACTCAGAATAATATGGCTTTACATCTTTATGCCAATGACACAATCATTTATAGTTGGAATTCAGACTTTCTGGACTTGCAAACTAGTCTGCATTCATTGTTTTATGAGGTCCAGACTTTTTTTCATTACAATTTTCTTTTGTTAAATGAGAAAAAAAATACAGTTTTGTATTCCACATTAATTACAAATCTCTCCTAAGTTAAAAATGACTACTTATACTGTAATAATATTGTTCTTGAGAGTATCAAATTACAAATTCTTTGTTATCTATCTTGATGAATGCTTTAAATAGGACTATCACATCATGACTACAGTTAGAAAAGTAAATTCGAGAATTGGGTTTTTGTACCAACACAAAGTTTTTCTTTTGATACAAGACTAAGATTGGTATAGTCAATGCTTCTTCTTCTTTTGATAGATTATGGTTCAGTGGTTGTTTCAGGTACACACCTTTCTTGTGTCTCACAGCTTAATACTGCTTATTACAAACTCGCAAGGTTTGTCCTTCAGCTTCCTTGGCATAGTCACCATTGTGATATTCTAAGGTCTCTTTGGATTGTGCACCATGGAACAGAAGCATGCAGTATTTTGCACACCCTTGTTGTGGTCTGAAAGTATGTCGAAGGGAAACCCATCTTTATTTTCAGAAAGTGCTTATGTTTTGTTTATTTAACAATATTATTAGGTCAGCAGTTGGAACTGAACTTGTTATCTCTATTGTCAAATGTTCACTGGGGTGTGTGACTTTTTCATACGGTATATTGGATCAAAACTTTTGAACATTTCTCTTGTGCATTTGTGTCCATATGAGGGACCACTACTTTACTCACAAAGCATACAAAATAAAATATGTCAGTTGTAATTGTTGCATACTGTATATCAAGTAAGTTGCCATTTTCTGTTTATTCACAAGATGCTTTCTTGTTCGTTTTTGCATATATTTATGCTTACCTTTGCTGTGTATTAACGTGCAACAGATGTCTATATTTTTTATATGTGAAAATTTTTAATGAAGAAGTCATTGAAGATGAAAGCAAGCTAATTGGGTTGTTGCACCTTTCCTGTTTTAAATGAAAATCTTGACATCCTGAAATGTTCAACTCAGCACACACCTGTATGAATCCCTAATGCCTTGCTTACACTGACTGTGAGCATTTATTTAAACTTGTTTTAAACTACAAACTCATTAATTAATCTGTTTTCTTGTGACACAAACTACTTGTCACAACTTTTCAGAAGATATAAAAATAAAGTTTTATTAAGCTAATCAGTTTTTCAGGTGGGGCAGTAAGTGCATGGCCTTAGTAAAATGAGGAGGCATTTGGGAGGAGAGAAAGGGGAAGATGAATATAGAGGAGCAGAAGTGCTATGGGAAGCTATAAAGGAAGGGATACTGAAGGCCACAGAAATTTGTATAAGAAAAGTAAGTAAAAACAAAAAAGAAGGAGACCACTTTGATTTACAAGGGAGCTGGCAGAGGCAATCAGGGAAAATAAAATGGCCTTCAGGAAGTACAAGATGACACAGAGAAAAGAGGATAGAGAGCCTTACAGGGGGAGCTGAAAGTAGTGGGATAGAAGATAAGTAAGGCCAAAGCTGATCCGGCCAGCCTCATCTCAATAGCAGAGAAAGTGATGGAGGTACTAATAAAAGAAAGGGTGGTAGACTACTTGGAAAGCAGAGGCTTGCTAGATCATAGGCAACATGTCTTCCCAAAGGGAAGTCATGTCAGACATCCTGACTGAGTTTTCAGTTGATAACACAGGTTTTGACCAATGAGATGCAGTGGGCATGGCCTATCTGGACTTCAAAAGGCCTTTAACACCGTCCTTCATAAAGACAGATAAACAAACTCAAAAGCTTTGGGGTGGGGCAGACAATAACTAGGTGGGTGGAATATTGCCTGACAGGCGAAGCCAGAGAGTGGTATTAAGTCCAGTGTACTCTGGGGTGGGGAAGGTGACAAGTGGGTTGCTGTAGGGGTCAATCCTAGGACCTTTCCTTTTAATGCGTACATTAGTGACATAGCAGAAGAGCTGAGGGTAGGTAGGTGTCTATTTGTGGATGATATAAATATCTGCAATGGATGGATACCCCAAGGGGTGGGTGCCATAAGTCAGGACCTGAAGACACTGGAAAGGTGGTCAGACACACGGCAGATAAACTTCAATGCCAAGAAGTGTGTGGTGATGTACATAGGACGTAAAAACACACATGCCACTTACACACTGATGGTGGGTGGGGGGGGGTTAAGATGACATAACATGAGTAGGATCTGGAAATATTAATAAAAATCCTGAAGGTAAGAAGCCAGTGCAGCAAGACAGTGGAGAAGGCAAATAGAATGTTGGCATGCAGATGGAGGGACATAACCAGCTGAAGAAAGGAGGTTATCATGCCCCTTTATAAGGCCATGGTGAGGCCATACCTGGAGTATGGGGTCCAATTCTGGAGACCACATCTGCAAAAGGACATTGATGGGATTAAGAATGTACAGCACAGGACAACCAAGATGGTGCATGGCATGTAAGGTATTTCATATTGGCAGAGGGGGAAGGAATTGGCTCTATACTCACTGGAAACAAGAAGGGAGAAGGGAGAAGGGAGACATGATCAAAACAGTTAAGTACATCAAAGGGATTAAGAAGGTGAGGTGATGCTTATTCAAAAGAATGGAGTAAGCTAGAACAAGAGGGCATGGTCTAAGTTAGAAGGGGAAGATACAAGGGAATGTGAAGGGCGATTTTTCACAGAGGGGTGGTGGAGACAAGCAGGCTGCCAGAGGAGGTTGTGTTTGGGAGGAAATGGTGAAGAGATTCAAGAGGGCATGGGACCTCACATGGGACTGGTAAAGGAGGAAGGGAGGGCTTGTGAGAAAGGGATGGGTAAATAGGGGAATAGGGCAGGCTAGATGGGCACCTTCAGTCCTTTTCTGCCATCAGATTTCTATGATTCTGTGATTCTATTTTTCTCCAACACATGTATACTTTTGTGTATTGGTTTCTTGTGACGATCAATATCCTGCCCACAGGTCAAACAGAATCACCTACAGCCCAAGGTGTGGGTGTCAATATTCAAAACCAATATACTGTATAGACTGGCAGGAATAAGAGGGGGCTTCAGCTCAGGGAAGCAAAATGGAAGAAACAAGTGAAGAAGGATGGGGCAGACAGCCATGCTGAGGGCTAGCACATGGCCAGGGAAAAAGGGAGGGAAACATAAGTGGTGTACTGTCCTTCAATGCTAGAAGCCTCAGCAGCATAATCAGTGACTTGCAAGCAATGGTAGCAGAAGGCAGGTGGATCTGGCACTGGTCCATGAGAGTTTGATTACCCTGAACCATGACTGAGACCCATCTATTCCAGGATATACTCTCTATAGACAGGACATGGAAAAAAGGAAAGTGGAAGGCACTTTAGGTCAGGAAGGGCATTACTGCTTTATGGGATTAAATGGAGAGGGGAAAGAAGTGGCACTGTGTGTACAGGTCCAAATGCTAGTAATAAGGAAATTGTGACTGATGGAGCTGGGTACATTATCAGGATGGCAGCAGAAATGGGATGACGGTGGATTGGAGTTCCTGTCAGCCACCTGCACAGGATTTAATTGGTCCTAGGTGCAGTCCCAGCTGGGTTTCTGGTGCAGGGGCGATGTCTGCAACACATGAAGGAGCCATCATGGACCTGGCATTTACTGATGAGGACCACAATAGTGGCATCAAGGTGCAAGAGACCTTGGGAGAAATGTCCCTTGAATGGTGGGGTTCTGGGTAGATATGGGTGGGAAACATCAAGCAGAAAGATGAAACTGATGGACATAAGAGAGTCTGACTAGAATAAAATGGGCTGGATTTTGAGCAGGCCCTAAGTAGCATAATGGAAAATATGGGTGTGGACATATAGTAAGTGGACAGTGAACAGAGAAGGGATTGTGGCAGCTACCATCACCTGGCCTAAACAGAAGGGGAAAAGCTCCAATGTCTGGAGGCCAAACTGGTTCAGGAGAGAGGTAAACATGATAATGAGGGACAAGGAGGAGAATGAGAGGGTAAATTTGGAAATAGCTAGGGAGGCTGGTGGAGCAGTCTGGTAGGCCAAGGCTAGGAACCAGCTCTAAACTGCAGAGGGCGTCAAGGAGGGAAAGAAAGCCTTCTTCAGGTTCAGAAGCAAAAAAGGCACAGAAAGGTAGAGATAGTGAGGTTAAAAAGGGAGAGAGGTGGGTGGAAGGAAGTAAAGAGAAGCCAGAGGTGTTGAATGAATAATTGTGCTCTATGTCTTTACTAAGGAAAAGGATAAACCAATGCAGAAAGGGAGGATGGGGAAGGGATGGAGGGGGTACATGGCTGACAACAAGATAAAAGAAGACAGGGTTAGGAAGGGGCTCATGTCTCTAAAGATAAATAAGTCCCTGGATCTGGTGGCATGCAGCCAAGGGTGTTAAGTGAACTGGCAGTGGAACTGGTGGATCCTCTGCTGTATCTGTTGAACAGTTTGTTGGTTATGAGGGTAGTACCCAGAAGTGGAGAACCACACATGTTGTACTGTTGCGTAAGAGTGGGCCTAAGGATAACAGTGGGAACTACTAGCTGGACAGTCTGAATTCCACTGTGGGTGCACTGAATATGACCATTGTGAAGAAAAGGCTTGTTGGGTTCCTTGATGCAAAAACACTCCAGGACAACAGGCAGCATGGGTTCATGTCATGGAGATCCTGTCAAAATAGCCCGATCAGTTTCTTTGAATGGATAATGAAGACTGACAAGGGCAGAATCGATAAGATAAGAATCGAAAATGTCACTGTGGAGACCTGCCTGTGAAATTTTGCCTTTTCACCAACTTTTGCCTCCCACACACACACAAGCATTCGCCAACTGGAGTTAAGGTGGTTGGGGTGCAGCCCTCAATTGAAAAATGGACCGATGTCTGACAGGCGAAATTTCACTTATTGACATCGAGGATGCCGCTATGTTGAATGTCAACAACACTGTTGTTGCATTAGGATAGGTAAACCTTCACAAGCAGAAGGAAGCAGGTTATCCTGCTGCTGTAGAGGTACTTGGTGCAGCCATACCTATAGTACAGCATGCATTACTGGAATGCCTACCTGAAGAAGGATATCAACCAACTCAAGACCTTTCACTGGAAGGTGACAAAGATGGTACATGGACAGCACAGCAGGGCATATGAAGACAGGCAGAGAAAACTCAACATGTATTTACTCAAGGAGAGGAGGGGGAGAGAGAACATGACTGAAATGTTCAAGTTCCTGAAAGGTATAAAAAAGGTGGATCATGGATTTTTTTTTCTCAGTGAAGGCAAGAGAATACTGTTAAAATTTGTGAGGTAAGGTTCAAGAAGGAGGTCAGAAGATTTCATCATAATGGGTGGGCAGTAACAGTATGGAATGTGTTCCCATTCGAGGTTGTCAATCAAAACATATGGAATGTTCAAGAGAGGTAGGGCAGGATGAAGGGGGTCAGGGCTGGAGGGAAGTGGAGTGGAGCCCACTTTAATCTCTAGATAAGGTGTTCTACAGTTGAGCAGACTCAACTGACCAAAAGACCTTCTTCTGCTAGGTAACTGATATGTTCATATGGTTGCACCACCCAGTGTCTGTTGCAGTCCTGTTTCCACACATTATGTTATTATGATGCAAAGTACTGTACAGTACAAAAGAGGATGCAGAGCACTCTATACACTAAAAACATGATTGGGGAAGTGAAAGCATGCACATACTATTATTACTATATTGGCACCTGTATATTTCCCCCAATCACAGGTTTACAACATTGAAACACATAATGTGTTGGCAGATAGGGACATCTTGGCCCACCGAGTCTGCCAGTTTTGTCCTTGCCTATACTGTCCTCACAGATTCTACCTGATCTCCAGATGGGGATCCTATCATATGTCATCACAAAACAGTTATAGTGTTTTTAGAACCTGTTTATCCAAGCTTGGATAGTTGAGATATAACCCCATTTCCTGTGGGGTCCTGTAGCTATACATTTCTGCAGCATTACTGACTGCAACACTGATATGTTATGTGACCTAGTCAAGGTTACAGAGTGGCCATTTAGCACTGCTGTGACCTGATTATGTGATTGCCCAGTTTTCATGTTGGAGATCTAACCACTAGACCACAATGCATCACATTATACAACATGATGCCAATGCACAAATTCTACAACACTGCATCACTGCAAACAAATATGACAAATGGTACTGGCTCAATAATCATTTAGTTTAGTACTAGTATGAAATTTTGCGACATTCACGGGGACAAAGCCATTTACTGAAAAGAGATGTAATATATGGATGAGCAATTTTAATACTGCACTAACCCATACAAAAAAAGTTCCTGTTATACCAGTGACCCAAACTTGATAATTTCATCCTTGATGACTGACAATACTATAATTCCAAGCCTGTAATACTATTGTTCATAGCTCTGAATGATATTATCAAAGAAACTGAACAGTGCAAGCACACCACTGTCCCTGCTTCCTAAGCTACCAACTTCACTTACTAGGCACTTGACGTAATGTATTTCAAAGTGTGCATCCTGATTGGCCATTTTCTGTCTGTGGGTGGGCAGAACAATTCAGAAAACAGCAACTGCCTCTCAGTGAGAGGAATTTCCCCAGTATCATACAATGATTTTTTTTGTTGTTTTGAAGCTAATAATATGATTAGCAGCTTTCCAGGGGCAGGAGAGTCAGATCTATATGACATGGCAGACAATATATTTGGAGGAACAGGTCCAAACTCATTAGCGGTTTTGCATGTGGGTATAAATGATCTAACAGAGAAAACATTACCCGAGATCCAGAATGATTTTATTAAATTAACTGGGAGATTGTAGGATAAAGGTTGTGAGATTATAATATCAGAAATGTTACCAGTGCCCAGAGCCACAGTTTACAAGATGAATAGAATAGCATTAGCAAATGAATGGTTAAATAAATGGACATAGGGGAATGGCTTTCTGTTTGTACGACATTGGGGGACCTTCCACAATAGAGGGGAATTATATTGTGGAGATGGGCTACACCTAAATTATAGGGGTAGCAGATTGTTGGGAAAAAGACTGCACCAAGAAATAGATAAATATTTCAACCAATAGAGCAGGGGATGAAGCTAATAAAGACAAAACAAATCACATACTAGGACTAAAGGTATTAAGGAAAAAGCATCAACAAAGGTTTTGTTTTTAATGCAAGAAGCTAACTAAAGATAAAATGGCTGAATTAGAAGAATGAAGTGTTAGAGGAGATATAGGAATTATTGGGGTAGTTGAAACCTGGTGGAATCCAGATGATAAATGGAATCCGCACATCCTGGATTTAGCTTTATAAACAAAAATAGGGTGAACAAAAGGGAGGAAGAGTAGCTCTTTTATTAGTAAGGGGATAGAATTCAAAGTTAATAATGATAGTGATGATTATGGTAGTAATGAGTTTATTAGTGAAGATTTGTTTGGATTTAAAGGAAAAAATTCAAGATGTTGACTTTTTATAGACCACCTGATACAAGCATGGATGAAACAATATATTTCATGTACAGGGTGACTAGTCTAGCTGAAGAATGCAATATGGTGTTAACAGGAGATCTTAATATGCCACAGCTAAATTGGAATAGTACAATTATAAATAATACAATGGTTGCTAGGTTGCTAGGATCTTAGGAGAGCTGACATCAACTGATATTGTTCAGCACATCCAGGAAGCAATAAGGGGCAAAATACATTAGATGTAGTATTTTCAAATATCCCAGATTAAATAAAACATGTAATTAATGAACCACCAATAGGAACAAGCAATCACGACTCTATTACCTTTTATATTGCTAACACTAAAAAGGTAGTTAAGGGTATTACAACCCATGTTCTTTATAATAAAGGGAATTATGGGGCAATTGAGGAGGGATTGGCACGATATGATTGGGTTAATATGATAAAAAGTTTAACAACCCAAGAAGCTTGGGATTTGTTCGTTAGCATCTTGAATAATATGGTTGATGGTTAATTCAGTGATTCTAATGTCTATCTATGTCCTGTAACAATGTGTACTATATGTGTGGCAGTATCTCTGCCCTTATACAAGTGTTATTATAGCTGTTTTACTGTATCATGCTGTTTCTCCAATGTCCATGTATGTATACTATATGTTTTGTGCTCTCCCGGTCGTTCCTGGAAAATAGGCATACTACTTGTCTAGTGTACTTACCCTGATAAACACAAGCTGAATAAATAATATCCCAAAGTGGAAAGTATACGATAATAGAGGGAAGAAACCACTCTGGATAAACAGTAAGATCATTAGAATATGTAAAAAAAAGAAAGCACTATTTAAGAAAATGAAGCAATCTGGTACAGTGATTAGTATAAATAAATATAAGTAGACACTGAGACAGATGAATAGGGAAATAAGTAAAGCAAAAAAAAAAAAACAGGCTGAATTTAGATTGGCCATGTCAAAAAACAATGTTAAAAGCTTTTTGCTTATGTAAATAATAAAAAGGGACAGACTAGATCAGTAGGACCCTTATCAATTAAGGGTGAGTCATGTTATGATCCCATGATGTTAGCTGAAGAATTTAGTAGCTGCTTTAGTGCTGCCTTCACTAAGGGTGCTCAAAATATGAGAGGTATTAGTTTTGATGAAAATGGTTTTAAAGTTGAGGGAATAATAACTGTTGGAAAAGTAGTTAAGAAAATAAAATCCTTGAAGGTGGATAAGGTGGTGGGACCAGAGGGAATTCATTCCAGACTTATTAAGGAATTAGAAGAAGAATTGGCACTAGTTATTGCCTTACTAGGTCAGAAATCTTTAACTGAGGGTTATGTACCAGTTGACTAGAGATCGGCCCATGTGGTATTGATTTTCAAAAAGGGGGATAGGAGTGTACCATCAAACTATCAACTAGTGAGCTTGACCTCTGTGGCTACTAAATTAATTGAGGGGATTTTAAGTGATGAAATAAAAAAAAACATCTAGAACAGAAAGGATTATTGGATAAAAGCCAACATGGCTTTGTCAAAAATAGGTCATGTGAAACCAACATGATCTGTTTCTATGATTGGGAGACCAGGCAGCTGGATGTAGGTAGGAAGGTGGATATGGTAATGCTGGACATTAGTGGGGCCCTTGATAAGGTCCCTCATGGCCTATTATTATCAAAACTTGTAGATATAGGTCTAGATAAAAGGTTGGTAAAATGGATCAAGCACTGGATGATGGAGATGATGCAAAGAGTGAGGGTTCAGGGTCACCTGTCAAGTGCAGTAAGGGTTGAGAGTGGGGTGCCTCAGAGATCAGTGCTGGGACCATTGTTGTTTGGTATTTTCATAAGCAACCTGAAGACAGATAGTGATAACAAGCTATGCAAGTTTGCGGATGAAGTTAAATTGGGGGGTGTGGTTGACAATTTTGATGAGAGACTAAAGTTGGGACAGGATTTGTTAGATATTGAGGACTGGGCAAAAAAGAATAATATGAGTTTTAATACCAATAAATGTGTGATATTGCAGATAGAGAAAGGTAATATACAACAGAATTATTATATTCAGGGTATTAAAATAAGGACTTCAGGTTTTGAGAAGAACTTATATACAACAGGACATGCAAAATGGAACCCATCGTAAAGTTATAGCAAATAAATCTATGCACTTGGTGAACTGTATTAGAAATGTAGGGGTACTTATCCCATTGTTTAAGTCTTATGTGAGGCCAACTTTAGACTATTGTTCTACTGTTTGGAGCCCTTTTTTAAATAAGGATAAAGCCCTGCTGGAACATCCACAAAGAACTTTAACAAAAATGATGATATGTCATGGGAAACAACCTTATGAAGCCAGACTAAAACTTATGGGATTATGGTCTTTAGCATGTAGAAGAAAGAGGGGAGATTTGCTGTTCTTTTATAAAGTTTTGTAACAAGAGACATTTAGAGAGGTAATTGGAGTAAAATTTAGAGACGAGGCTTACAACTTGAGGAAGCATGACCAACAGTTAGTGGGAGAAAGGTGCAAAACAAATCTAAGAAAATATGGCTTTATATGTAGGGCAACTGAATCTTGGAATAGATTGCCAATGCATGTTGTAGAGGCAGAGTCCTTTTCTATTTTCAAGATTAGGATGGACAAATATTTGGCAGCTGGTGACACCTGTTACCTCCACTGAATTGTGGGGACAGCCTTCATGGGCTACCATCCTTCTTGACTGTCCTAAATAACTCTAGTATGAACTTTAGTATATTTAAAATCATTATCTGGTTGATCCTGCATTTACTTACGTCTCCAGTCAACAGATAAATGGTGTGAGTGAGTGTTCACTGTAGTTGGGTGCCAATTGTTAAGTGAGTGTTTACTGAACTGGTCAATCATCTGTTGCCAAGATGAAGATATTTTTTAAAAGTGCTTCTGGTGCGAGTGAGTGTTCACTGTAGTCAGGTGCCCATTGTTGAGCGATTGTTCACTGAAGTGGTCGGGTACCCTTTCTCAAGCCAAGGATTTTTTTTATACTCTGATCTATATATTGCAAAAAATATTAAACAAGAGCTGGTGTGTGACAAAGGAGTAATACCATCTTGAGGATCTGGGGACATGGGAAACTCTCAAGCTTCGGTCTTGAGGTTCCCATGTCCCTGGATCCTCACGATGATATTACTCCCTTGTAATAAACCATCTTCTATCTATTATTCTATTTATTATAACACTTTATGCAAAGCAATAAAGTCACAAATGTTTTAGAAACTGATGTCACTGGCATTATGAAACATTTCTACAAATAATGGATTTATTTTTTTTTTATTTTATTTGATTATTTATTTCCATGATACAGTGCTTTATAAATCAACAAGTTTGCAGGAATGCTGGTGCCTGAAAATGTAATTAGCATAAGTTATTAACAATGACTTTGTACCACTCACACTCTGCTATCACACCCCTTGCCCTCTACACTGAGGTGAGCCTCCTAGTGGACCCACAGGTTGATGAAAGTCATGGGGTGATCTTTTGAAGTTGCCAGCCCAGCCCTGTGGAACTAACTCCCTAAACCCTTGAGGAACACCCCCTTGGTGGAGGTCTTTAAGAGGGTTCTAAGGATGTTCAGGAAAGTCTTTTGGATCAGTTAGGTGCCTCCCCCCAAATGGTTGCTGTTTTTTTTTTGTTTTGTTTTGTTGTTTTTCTTTTTTTTTTGTTATCAATTTCATTAGGGTTTTGTAATATTTAACTGTGGTATTATGCAATCTCTGTATTCATGTGTATGATTTTAGTTATGTGCCATGCTCTAAGCCCAAGAGAATGAGTGCAAAATAATAAATACATTTACTATTACTACACTGAGAGTTGTAGGGATCAGGAAAGCTTCTTTCGGAATTACTGGCAGCAATGGATGTTACCTCTTTATTTCCCTCCTCTGATGTAATAGCCAGAGTTAGTGATGCAGGAAATGAATGCCTGCAGCTATACAGGGAGGGGGAACTAAACGTATTATATTTCTGGTACTGTTCATCTGTTTTCTGTTCATCCTCCTCATCCTTCCCAAAAGCAGGCCCTGTAACCTGTACTCCACCTCTGCAATCACCCCTGATTCTGTTCTGTTCTTTCCGACAGACTTAGCCACTGGGCTTATTCCTGTCATCTTTCCTCCACTTTAAGTTCCTTTCTTACTCTTTTGTCCTATATCCTTTGTAATAATGCCTAAGCTATCATATCTGACTCTGGCTATTCGTACATAGCCTTTGTATAATTGCCAAAGCATGCATAACTGACTCTAGCTATTTGTTCATAGCCTATGACCATGACTTTACTACTTATAACCATTCCTGTACAATTGTGTCGTAATTTGCTCATCTGAATGATGTTCTTATTCTTTGTGTTGCCCTGCTGTGGAACCTATTTAATAAGCTTGTCCTCAAAGGTGTTAATCCAAGATTTCAAATAAAGATAAAGATAAAGAAAGAGTTGCAGGTCTGGCCAATAGCTTATTTGGAATAGAGTTCAATTGACAGCAATGTTGTCACCTTTCTTGGTGCTTGAGCATTCCCCTTTAAAGTAAATATTTAAAATACAGTTTTGGGTAAGTTGCTTTTTCTATTACTTTCTATTGCTTTTCGAAACTCATTCCAGAAAGTGCTGTGCAATCATTAGCAAGGATGGAGAAGTACTGGAAAAAGTAATACACCTTACAGTTACAATTACTTATGTCTTTTTATACAAAAGTAATATTTAACTATAACTGACTACATTTATTTGAAAGTAACTAGTAACTAACCTATTACTTTCAAATAAATGTAATCTGTTACAGTTATTTATTATTTCTGTATTGTTTTTGTATAAAAAGAGATAAGTAACTGTAACCGTCGGGTGTATTACTTTTTCTAGTACTTTTTCAACCTTGTTAATGACTGCACAGAGCTTCCTGGATCAAGTTTCTAAAAGAAATAGAAAGTAATAGAAGAAGTAACTTACCCAACACTGTTAAAATATCATTGTAGTGTTGATCCTCATTTTGTGAGAATAGGGAGTGGCTGGGGTGGGGGACAAAATCAGGATACCCTTATGGGAAAGTCAGTAGATTACTCATTGTGCATTAACATTGGTCAGTAAGTGAAGATGAAGTGAGCCCCCAACACACACACACACACACACACACACTCACACACACACTTTCTTCTTTCTGTTCTCTTTCTTTTTTTCAAGTACAGATGATTTATTTTTTCACACAAGCTGATCAAACATTTCCTTGACTCATTTGAGCTCTCAGCCAGTCCCCACGCTGGTTAAGGATGCAGATGATATCAGAGGAGTCCAACAGGCACCGCAGCCTCCTCCTTCAGGAGGACTCAATCTTGAAGTGAACGCTCCTACTCCTCACACATTGTGAAGAGAGTAACAGAGTAGTAGGCAGCTGACAGCATGAGGACTGGCACTGCCACCACTACTGCTAGCACTACCACTGCCGCACCACTACCTGCTGTGAGTTAATTCCTAGTTCTGAGCACACATTGACAGCTCAGGACTCATTTCTATCCATCCAGCTGGCCACCCCAGCACACAGTGACCCTGTGACCCCCAGCCAGGGGCACCCACCCAGAACAGCAGCATCATGGCACAGGAACCACCCAGGGATAAGTGAGGGAAACAAGGAATCCCCCAGAGAACTCATAGTATGACAAGGAAACTGACACTTTAATATTGATAGCAATGAATATACACACACACACACATATGCTGAGGGTTGAGGGGCTGGACACCACACCTCGCACCACGCTGGTGACCCGGGTTCGGGAACAAGCCTAGGTCATCAGGGGTCAGTAGAGGAAGAGAAGGATTGAGCATCCATGGAACTGCTCTCCTTCTCTGGAGAGGGGGATTGAATGCCTCGGTGGCCTAGGGACATCTAGTGGTGGCTAGGGGCATTGGGAGACCATGGGCAGACTTGGGGGCACGTGCTGTGGCAGACACTGGGAAGAGGCACATGTGGTAGTATGCGCGCTCCTGTCCTTTGGCATCATTGCATGCCACAGGCATCCATGGGGGAGAAAAAGGAAAATATGGGCACCAGTCAAGGCGGCTTGATGGCCATCTCTGAGGGGGACTTGCTCAGCGCCAAGGGTTTGGAACCAGTCCTGGTGTGAGAGTGTAAGAGGAGCTCTCCACCTCTCCGCTGCAGGGGGCAAGCCATGGGGGTATGCTGCGGGCCCGAATATGGAGCCAGGGGTCCTTGGGACGGCAGCCAGAAACCTCAGGAGGATGCCTAGAAGTGTGAGGTAAGCAGACTGGTGACCAGGGGAAAAAATACCCCCAAAAAACCAAAACACACAATGCCTTGTAAGTTGTATGCTGTACATACTGTTTATATCTGTATCATGTTCACTTGTGGTCAGAAGTTTTGCATTAACAGGACACCATTGTAAACAAGCACTGCTCAATGGTTTTAATCCTGAATAAAAGTGAATGGAATTGTATTGAATGTGAGGTTGTACCCTCTCGATGTGGGGCTGTGGAGTTTCTGAGTGGCAAAATGAGGGCCTGTTCCTTGTAATGTGGAACAGCAAACAGGAATGCCCCCCCCCCAACCCAATCCCACATGTTTTGGCAATTCATATATGTTGCTTGTGGTGGTGTTCTCCTTAAGAAAAAACATGACATTGATTCAATGGGGCATTGCAGTCAGATGACACAGCTAGCTGTACCCTGTGGTTGAACTGCTTGTTTTTTTACCCTGTATTGTTACAGACTGTTACCTGGACTGAGGTCAGGACTGGCAAAACACTGCTCACAGCCCCCATCCCTATTACTGCATCTCCCCCACCCATCTCTTTGACTCTATAAAATGTGAAGACAAAAAAAGCAAGGTGCTGCTTTATTGTGTTTTCTTCAAAGAAAACAAAAAGATAATATTAAATGCACACTGAAAATAGAGTTCGAATCCATGTTTTGACCACAGGTCTTCTTTAGGAATTTTTCATTTAAAAAAGCAAAGTCTGTGCCACTAACTTTGCTTTTACCTCTTCATGAATGATTCCTGAAGAAGGCCTATGATAAAAAAGTTGATTCTAACCCTATTTTCTATTTTCAGCATGCATTTAATATTACCTTTTTGTTTTGTAGCTATAAAATGACTGGTTAAGCAATTTTCTCCCAGTTTGTTGCATCTTTTTCAGCCATGACTTACATCAAAATGTGGGCCATAGTTGTAGACTGGTGCCCTGATGACACTGTAAATACAGAGCCTGTTAGAAATTCTGACATAAGTTACAATTCTTGCTGCCGTTCTTAAATGACTGTGAAGTGACTTAAGTTGGCACTGTGTGTACTGTATTACTAATATATAACAATGACATGCTGGAGGGGGCTCTCACTGGCTTTTTAGAGGTGGCGGGTAAATGTGCCCCCCATTTAAATGAGTAGGAATGTAGGGACAGAGTGCTAGTCTTTTGTTCAGCCCTTGGTAGCACATCATGGCTAAATGCATCATCTTTATTCCCATGTGGAAACCCACTTATAATTCACTGTTATAACCAGATGGTTATAATGGCAAACACACACCAGGTCTGCCTCGCTCCACATGTGCCTGTTTTGTTCTTCATTAGCTCCTTCAAACCAGCCATGGATTTTGGCAAAGAGATTGGTATCTGTTTATATAATTGCTGTGGCAAAAAACAACACATGGGGAATTATGTAAAAACTCAAATTAGACAAACACCCTAGGTGTTGGATGCTTGTATAAAACCATTAAGCTTCATTCTTGGGGATTTATATAGCACCCAACCCCTGGGAAGTGTGTGTAGATTTCTTATTATATACTCTAACCCATATAGTATTATATTTATATTTTATAGCTATGGCCAGTAATTCACAGTAAGAAAACACTTTTCAAAGCAAGTAATCAAGTAAAAACACTCAGTTAGCTGTAATAGATGAAGGAATAACTGGCTGTAGCAGTTGAGTAAATGCTGAGGCATTTAATCAACCACTGAAGCTGGTTATTCTGAGTATACTCTGGCTCACAGAATGTTATTGCTATTATAGGAATACAAATTTTGAAACCATGTCTTTAAAAGTGCCATGGTAGTTTTTTAGTGATTTACTCACAGTAGCACAGTGTGCAAGTTGTGTCTGTGGGATTCAAACCCAGTTCTCCAGGTTAGCAACTCAGAGCTAACATACCGACATACTAACATACTAAAATGCTAGCAGAGTAGGCCTCATGGTCTATCAAGTCTGCTTGGGAGTCAGTACTCTGAATGGGTACCGTAACCATCCTTATGGCTCCCCCCATGCTCACCCTTCCCTCCCACCAGAGTTCCCACCCTGACAAGCATTCATTATCTTTACTCCCCACCTGTACCTGTCCCAACCTCTCTTGAACCCATCCACCATAGATACCTCAACCAGTTCCTCAGGCAGTGCATTCCATGGTTCCACAACTCTTTCAGTGAAGTACCGCCTTCTCCTTTCGTACTGAGTCTTTCACCCTCCAGCCTCCAACTGTTCCACCTGTTGGCTCCTCCCACCTTCTTCTGAAAGACCCCATTTAGGCTTACCTTATTTACCCCTTTCAGGTATTTGGAGATCTCCATCATATCCTCGCATCTCTCCTCTCCTCTCCTCTCCTTTCCTCTCCTCTCCTCTAGCGACAGCAGATTACGCTCCTCAAGTCTTTCCTCATACATCCTATCCCCCAGACCCCAAATCATCCTGGTTGCCCTCTTCTGAACCCACTCCAGGAGCTAGATGTCCTTCCTTAGGTGCAGGTGCCTAAACTACATGCAGTACTCAAGGTGTGGTCTAACCAGGCTATTGTACAATGGCAGAATCACCTCCCTGCTTCTTGAGGTAATCCCCCTGGTGATGCAACCCAGCATTCTATTGGCACTAACCGCGGCCCTCCTACATTGCTCAGAAATTTTCATTTTGACATCCACCAACACCCCCAGGCCTCTTTCACCTGTCAAAGCCTACAGCATGTCCCCTCCTAGGGAGTACACCTTTCCAGGGTTCCTATGTCCCAGGTGAAGCAACTTGCAGTTCCTGGTGTTAAAATTCAGTTTCCAAGTGCATGACCATCTCTCCAGAGTATCCAGGTCCCACTGCAGGCTCAGCCTATCCTCTTTCCAATACACCACCACCACCTCCAGCTAAGAGCTGTCCAAAAATAATCTAATTTTTCTCCTGATACCCTCCCAGATATCGGAGATGTAAGTGTTAAACAGGAGCAGTCCCAGAACTCGTCCCTGTGAGACCCCACTTATGACCCCCCAGGAAGACTAGATTCCCCCCCACTAACACCCACTGGGTACATCTAGATAGCCAATTCCAAATCCACCTGACCATCAGTGTCCCCACCCCAATCCTAGCCAGCTTCTCCAGCACACCTGAGTGAGGGACCAAATCAAATGCCTTGCTGAAGTCCAGAAAGAGGGCATCCACTGGTCTACCCTGATCAAGAACCATCGTCATCCACTCATAGAACTCCACAAGATTAGTCTGATATGATCTGCCTGGGGCAAAGCTGTCCTGGTGATCATCAAGGTATCCCTGTTTAGCCAAGAAGACCCCCAGCCTCTCCTTTAGGATGGCCTCCATCAACTTGCCCACCACTGATGTCAGGCTGACAGGCCTAAAGTTCCCCAGTTCTTCCCTTGAGCCTCCTTTATGGATGGGCACAATGTGTGACTGCCTCCAATCTCTGGGCACCCTCCCCATCTGCAGAGTAGCATTAAAAAGGGCTACCAGGGGTGCAACCAGAACATCAGCCGACCCCCACAGTACCCTTGGAAAGATACCATCAGGACCCAGACTGTTGTCCTTTTTTAGGGACTTGAGGGCTTCCGCATCTTGCCAACAGAAACATAGAAACATAGAATTTGACGGCAGATAAGGACCGCTTGGCCCCACCTAGTCTGCCCATTTCCCTAACTGATGGATAAGCTGCAGATTCTAGTTAATCAACAGCTTACTTCCTCCTTCCACTCACTAAAATGGCCATATGCCTGTCCCATGCATTATTGAATTCTCCCACTGTTCCTGACTCCACAATCTCCTCAGAAATGCTGTTCCATGCATCCACAACCCTCTCTTTGAAACAATACTTTCTAACATTACCTCTGAGCCATCCCCCCTCCATCTTCAAATTATGCCCCCTAGTTCTTGCACATCTCTTTTTCTAAAAGATGCTACCCTCTTGTACTTTGTTAATTCCCTTGGGATACTTGAAAGTTTCTATCATGCCCCCCCTTCTCCCTCCTTTCCTTAAGGGTACACATATTAAGCTGCTTTAGTCTCTCCTCGTATGTCTTCTGGTACAGACCCTGCACCATTTTGGTTGCCCTCCTCTGAATAGCCTCCACTCTGTCTATGTCTTTGCGTACATGGGGTCTCCAGATGGGGTGTCACTAACTGTCTGTACACAGGGATAACAACTTCCTGTTTTCTACTGTTGATGCCTCTCCCTATGCATTCCAGTATCCTCCCAGCCCTCCATACTGACTTCTCACTTTGCTTGCCCACCTTTAGGACAGTGATTTCAGTGTCCATGCCTCCCACTCCCACAGCAGATCAAGCGTGCCCCCTCCTGTATGGAGCAGCTCTCTCAGTGCCCTGAGTAAAAGTAGGTACCCCAACAAGCAAGGCCTCCACCCCTTCTGCCCCCTTCGTCCCCCTGCTCTGAAGCTCCCCAGCATCCTCCCTAGTGAAGACAGATATAAAGTACTCATTGAGTACTTCTGCCTATTCACCTGCCTCCTCACTACCCTCCCCTTCTTCAGCCCTACTGAACTTCTCTTCACTATCCTTCTCTCCCCAATATACCTGAAGAACCCTTCTCCACGATTCCCTGCACTAGCCTCTCCTCTGTCCTAGCCTTGGCCCCTCCTACCACCCTGGTTATCCTCCTGATCATTAAAAGATACTCTTCCCTATCCAAGACCCAGAACAAACTCTTGTACTTACTGTACGCAGCCCTCTTCTCCCTTACTGCCTCCTGGACATCCCTGGTCCACCAGCATGGCTTCTGAGACATACCACACCTGTGTCTCTATCTCACACAGGACCTGGTAGCATCCAGTAACCCTCTCTTGATGATTTCCCACCTGATCTCCACATCCATGCCCCATTTTATCCCCTCCAAGTAACCTTTAAGAATTTCCCCCAGGCTCCTAAAGTCTGCTCCTCTAAAGTCAACTTTCACTGTTCTTATGCAATTCCTCCCCCCACCCAGGTCCAATAGAAACCAGACCGTGTCATGGTCATTTCCAGCCAGGGGGTCCCCCACTTCAATGTCCCTTACTAGGTCACAGTCAGCAAGAACCCCATCCAGGATATAGCCCTCTCTCACTGGGCCCATAACCTGCTGATTTAGGAATGTGTACTAAAAAACATCCAGCAGCCTCTGCTCCCTAGCCAGTGGGGATGTCATAGTTTCCCAGTCAGTTGCCGGCTTATTAGGGTCACCCACTATCACCACCCCGCCCCCCGTCCTGTCCATAGTGGTCCTTAATATTAGCCTGCAGGCAATCCTCTAGATTGCCAGCAAGCATGGAGGCCTGTAGACCACACCCATTTTTACCTTCTTGCCCCCGAAGATTGCATGGTGACCTATAAGGCCTCTCACATTACTCTCTGCTTCCACCACTCTGATTATCCCTATGCTGTCCCTAATGAACAGTGCTACTCCTCCCTCTCTGTCCTTTCAGAGCACAGTATACGCACTCAGGCTTAGGTCCCACTCATGTTCAGGCGTGTCCCAAGTTTCAGTGACATCAGCCACATCCACATGCCCCTCCACCAGCATGGCCTGGAACTCAGGCACCTTATTCCACAAGCTCCTGGTATTTATTTATTTATTTATTTTTTTACAATTTAAATTTTATTAATACACTTCCATTATAAAGGGCAGTTACAGCAAGTCAGGGTGTAATGTAGCACTTGAACAGTGAGAACTGCCCAGCCCACCTCTCCCACCCCACCCCTTACAGCAGCAGCAAAACATAATCTCCCTAACGTGCAGTGCATGATTCTGTTGAACATATGGGTAGAACCAGAATGTGATAGAACCTCAGTGAGGTAACAAGAGTAAGGAATGAAAGGGATCCCATATCTTACCATATGCTGCTAGTCTATTATGAAGACTTGCAATTGCCTTCTCCATTCGAAGATTAGCAATGATTTCATGTAACCATTCCTGGAATGAAGGAGCTGATTGTTCCTTCCAATGGCATAGTATGAGTTTCTTAACTGAGAGAGCGCAATCATAGAAATATGGTATTTCCTAATTCTAACACTGACCAGGGACGTATCCCCTAGAAGACATAGCTCCAGAATAAAATACTCCTGTAGGCCCAGTAGGAGATCAAGAGACATCTTAATTGAATTCCATAAGAAGGAAACTTTGGGACAGGACCAGAACATATGCAAGAGAGTACCTGCTTCTTGCAAGCACTTAGTACATGTACTAGGGTTGGAGAAGCCCCATTTTTTTAATTTAATAGGGGTACAATACACGTTATGTAAAATGTGGTATTGCATGAGATGTAGTCTATCTTGGGAAACATACTTATGACAAGATCTCCATAGGGATTGCCAGTCCAACTGGTATTGAGGGAGAAGTGAGTTCCAGAAACTAGTAGGTCCAAAGGTGTCCCCATATTTTTTTATAGCACAACACCCTGTATTGCTTAGATACTATGCTTGAAGATCCAGACAATAGGGAGATTTCAGGAATCAGAGCTGATATGTTCTGGGAGGGGGGAGAATTTCCCAGAGCTACAGTGAGAAGGTGTCTTAACTGCCGGAATAAGGAACTTGTCAATGATTCCATGTGAGGACAACCAGTGCCCTTCCCCATCCACCAGGGAAAGCAGTTTTCCATCGCCTAATTGAGGCAACCAGTTACAAGGAATCCACTTTCCATTAAGAATAAAAGATGGAGAATTCCAAATAGGCTGAGCTAAATCAGTCTGAGGGGAATAGCGAAGACATAAACTTAACTGTGTATAAACTCTTAAAGAGATGCTTATTGTGGTGCAGTTGGCCATCTTTACATGAGACAGCTTGAGGTAAAATAAGTTTAAGGGATCCAGGCGTTTAGTTTTAGTTGCGTCCAACTCAATCTTAAGCCATACTGGTTGTGCTATTTCAGGGCCTGGGGATATCCATCTCAGACATTTTGCTAGATGACTTGCCCAGTAGTATAATGCCATATGGGGAATCCTCAGTCCCCCCCCCCAAGGATTTGGGGCAGCTAGTTTATGATAGGCCAATTGGGGATATTTATCTGCTTAGTTAAGTCTGGTAAATATACTGTACAGTTTCTTCAACCAGGGTATGGGAATAAAAGAGTTGAGAAGGGATAAGGGGTAATAAATTCTAGGAAATACATTCATCTTAATAATGTTAATCCTGCCCCATAATGATACTGGAAGTTTAGACCATCTGTCAAGGTCATGAATAATAACCTGTGAGACAGAATCCAGATTATCTTTGACCCACACTATGGGGTTACGGGATAGCTTTATGCTCAGATATTTGATTGCTCTAAGAGTCCAACCTAAACCTAAAGGGCAAATATCATCCTTAAATACCTTGTGGTTTAATGAGAAAAATAAGGATTTACTAGCATTCAACTTGTAGTTGGATAGCACACTGAACCTGGCTATTTCACTCAGTAAGGGTGGTATTGAAGAAACCAGATGGGAGAGATGTATCAGCAAATCATCTGCGTACACTGTGAGTTTAATCTCATGAAGCCCAACTCTGATACCTTGTATAGAAATATTTTGGAGAATGTTTTGGATGAGGGGCTCCAGATATAAGTTAAACAAGAGAGGCGATAGGGGGCAACCCTGCCTAGTACCTGAATGAAGTGGGAAGTAGTTTGAGAAGGCCCCATTAGCTGAGATTCTTGCTGAAGGGGATTTATATAATGCAGCAACCCAGAAAATGAATACCGGAGGAAATTTAAAGGCACTGAATACCTTGAAGAGAAAACTCCAATTCACCTGGTCAAATGCCTTCTCGGCATCCAAAGAGACCAAGCCTGCAGGGAAGTCAGCATCTCTGGAGGCCGAGAAGACATGGGTTAACATACGCAAATGATCTGCTGAAGAGCGTCCCTTCATGAAGCCTACCTGATTCATACCTATTAACTCAGGGAGCACCACTGATAACCTGTTAGCTAAAATCTTTGAGAGGGTCTTGATATCCTGATTTAGGAGGATATAGACCTATAGTTTTGAACGAGCTCAGGGTCCTTGTCTGGCTTGGGGAGAAGCAGTATCAAGGCTTCAAAGAGATGGCAATCAACCTCTGTCCCAGATAGGATGTGCTGAAATAAACTATTAAGTATTGGCAATAGAAGTTCTCGATGTTTTATAGAAAAGGGAAGAAAATCCATCAGGTCCAGGAGTTTTATCCGAGGGTAAACCACTGATAACCTTGTCGATTTCCTCCTGAGTTATAGGAGAGACCAGAGAATCTATGTAATGTACTGGGAGGGAGGGTAGATGTGAATCCATCAGATACTTCTCCGTGCTTACTGGACTGGGGGGGTGCTCCATGTCCCCGTAAAGTGATTTGTAGTATGCTGTGAATTCTTGAACTATCTCAGTGGGAGATGTTTTCAGAGACCCATCTACAGAAGCCTTGATAGAAGGGATAAATCTCACTGATTCTTGTTTAATGCAAAGTGCCAAAAGGCACCTTCCTTCTCACCTTGGTCGGGTTAACTAGCTTTAGTGTGTGATAGCTAACTCCGCCTTTTCCCGGAGTAGTTCTAAATATTTTTCTCTGAACCCTAGGAGCCTCACCTTGTCCTCCTCCGAAGAGTTAACCAAGACATTGGATTCGAGAACCTGAATTTGGGATAACAAGGACAGTAATTCTCTCTCCCTAATTCTTTTCCTAGCCACCGAGAGGTTAATAAGAATGCCTCTCATGTAAGCCTTGTAAGGCCCCCATATAATATCTGGTTTTGCACTGTTTAAAGGGTTGGGCAGAAAAAAGGCCTCAATGTGCTCCCTTATGGTATTGCAATAATTAGAATCTTTAAGCAGTTGATCATTAAGCTTCCATCGTGGTTCTCTTTTTGACACATCCTGAATTGTCAGATCACACAGCACCAAAAAGTGGTCAGAGACAGGGCCAGGCTGTAATGACGAGGACCTAACCCCAGGCAGGAGAGTCTGAGAAATGAATATGTAGTCAATATGGGACTGTGAGCCATGTGCCAAAGACCTGAATGTGAACTCCTTGGAATCAGGATTTAGGACACGCCAGACATCACAGAGCCCACATGGATCCAATAGTTCTTTAAAAGCCCTCTGACCTGGGGAGACCCCTCTGATGCACCACCTGACCTGTCAAGGTTTGAGTCTGCAACTTGATTGAAGTCACCCCCCAGGATAATCCTTATGGGAAGGAAAGGCAGGATTAAATTTATAATTCTCATGAAATAAGCGCGGTCATCAGCATTGGGACCATATATGCTGCCCAATAGCAGAGGTATTGACCAGAAAGTACCAATAACTAAAACGAACCTACCCTCGGGATCCCTGATAGTCTGAGTTGAGATGAAGGGGATGCCCCTGTTAATAATGATCATAACCCCACAGCTGTTTGAGGAGCCTTGCGCCTCAGACACCATCCTCACTTGTTGCCTCCTCACTTGTGAGGCTTCTGTTTTTAGTAGGTGCAATTCCTGTAGAAAAGTAACCTGAGTGCATAGAAGACTTAAGTGTTTGAGAACCTGGTATTGTTTAGATTTTTTCCTGATTCTCTTGACATTCCACGTTGCAAAAGTCACCTCCTTGGCCTTCTACTAAAGACTTCTAAGGATACTAGATTCGGCCTTGCACCCCGGGTGTATAACACAAATAATCTGACCCCCCCGGTGCTGCTGTAAGGCCCTCCCACCACCACAGCCCCCCCGTGAGAAGCCCAAGTTTAAACCCTCCAATACACCCTCATCCTCCAACAAGAACACATAACCTCCCCCCTCCCAGCCCCCACACTGTCGCAAGCAACTTAGCACAGCACTGAGTCCTATCCTTCTCCTTCCGCCCCCCCAAACAAATCCCTTGCTAATGATCTCCCTCATAGCTCAAAATACAAAGCAGTCAATAAGCTGCATTAATGAGGCCTTAATGTCTAAAGAGCAGTCTTGGGCTTCCAGGGTCTGCGAACATCAATTAATGAATCCACTAGTGAACGAGGGAGGGAAATAAAACTGGATGTCATAAATGTGAATATGACAAGTCATCACAAGAGTCTTGAGAGGGAGATGAAAAATGTTTGTTCCCCCTAGGGAACTACCTCGTGAACCAGAGCCAGAAAGAAAATTAACATGGAGGGGTAAGCCCATCATCAAGATGAGAACATGAGAGAACAAAACCGGATGAGAGGTGAAACAAGATCCAGAGATGGGAAACCGTGGGAGTAACTACCTAGGGGTTGCAGACCCCTAATTCCGAGAAGCCCCTCCTGCAAAACTGGGACGACATAATAAATAAAACCAGTCCCTCTCTAGGCAGAATGACCGAACCTGAGTTAAATGGGCTAGCCGCACCCTCTTGTGGTCATAACCTGATCCAGCCCGCTAGTCAGAGGCACTCTGAAAGCCCGGAATCGCTCGGAAATCTGAAATCCCATCATATAAAGTCTAAACAGGAGGCATAACCCAAAACCTTGCCCTGTGTGCTCCCCCTGGAAACTAAACAAGTGATATTATCTCGGATGCAGTCCAAAACAAACCCTCCGGGAGCCCCCCAGGACTTTCCCTGAAACACTACTCCCACCAACAGGCCAGGGCCTGTTAAAAGTAAAGTCAAGCCTCTACTAGTATCCCATTTCTGTTAGAGAGCATAAACTCAATTGAAATCCACCTTTAGAAAGAGCACTATCCACACAAAAACCAAGCAACAGTTCGTTCTGAAGTTCCCGGTGAATCCCGAAGACAGGGAGGCCCTCTCAGGTTGTCCAGAACAAGTCTGGCAATGCCGACTTAAGGCTTAGTAGCGCAGCTTTAGGATCCTTGAAACTGAGCCATGAGCCATTTACTGAGACCTGTAACTTCACTGGGTACCCCATCCTGAACTTTAATCCCGCCGCAATAATCTTAGATACAATCGGGTGGAAGGCTTTCTGTTTCAATCAGACTGAACCAGGGATATCCTGAGCTATTCTCAGCTTCACCTTCTCCCATCTGACTTCTTGCAGGGCCTTAACTTTCTGTAGGAAATGCTGCCTTTCTAGGTAGTTCAGAAAGCGGCAAATGATGGGGCGAGGAGGTGCATCAGGTGGAAGTTTTGGTCGCAGAGATCGGTGGGCCCGTTCTATTACATGTGTTGGGCGAAAGGGAGAGGGACCAGTGACCCTTTCTACCAACTTCTGGATAAAGACTACGGTATTCTGGCCTTCTTCCCCTTCAGGAAGCCAGAGAATTACCACATTATTTCTCTGACTATGGCCTTCCAGTTCTTCGAGTTTTGCTTCTAGACAAGACAGCTTTTGTTTCGTTAATAGGAGCTCAGGATCCAGACTTTCCAATTTTCTCTCGATCAAAATTATTCGAGCAGTATTGTCTGATACTATCGTGGAAACTTCCTCTAACTTTCTGGAGAGGGATTTCAGGTCAATTGCCATATCTTTCATCTCTTCCCGGAATGGTTTAAATTCCTCCAAGAATCTGTTAAGTGTTAGGGGTTCTTGGTCCCCAGCTTGACATGAAGGTTCCGGTTTGTCTGGGCCACTCGAGGCTTGGGATTTCTTCGAGGCCTTCTCAGGCGTGACAGGGGGTATGTTTCTGCGGGGCATTCTTCATGTAAGCCTCCATTTACCACACAGGAACCCAAAACAGGAGCACACGCTGTTTAGAGACAAGGAAAACTCGTAGGCAGAGGAGTTAGTTAAAATTTAACAATATTAAATGACGAGTTTATATTCGGGAGGCAGGAGCTTAGCGGAGGAACATCTACTCAGCACTCTGCATCACGTGATCTCCCAAGCTCCTGGCATTTATCAGTAACACCCTCCAACCCTTACCCCTACCTCTTAACAACTGCATTATACTGGCTCTCAGGAAACAGTTGAAGAAGAACATTCCTTTGTTCTGCCTTTTTTGTCTGTGAACTAAATGGATGACTTACTGTGGGTGTCTGAAATTTGTATTTATTTATTTAAAAATTGGTAACTGGGTAGGGCACACTAAGATGAGGCTCATTTCCAGGTGCAACCCAGGGATGAGTAAGATTACCAGATAAAAAACAGAGGGCATAAACATAGCTCCTACTAGTATAACAAAAGGCAGTAAGAGAACAACACAATATAATAAGCAAAGAGTTACAACAAATTCAATATCAAAATATAGCAGGAGGCAGAGTGCTCAGAGACCAGGAAAATGTCTCATGGGAACAAAAGTAGTTACCTAGTCCTAACAAAATGTATGAGTCAGGGGCAAGAGTGGAGGACCACAGAGGGTTAGGTAGGCTGATGCAGAGGAACCAGGGAGGCATAAGGGCAAGCAAGCGTTGGAAGGCAGAGAGAGAGACTGTGATAAGAGAGTATCAGAGGAGAGCTGATTCCAGTGGTAGGGAATATGGATAACTTTCTGTAGGTGTCATCAGAATGTGGATAACCTACTGTAGGTCTCACCAGAATGTGATAATCTACTGTGGGTGTGTCTAAAATGTGACTGTAGTAGTTTGTGGGATTATACAGTACATGACAGTATTCCTTGATTGGCTTAGATCAGATACCTGTCATATAATAGAATTTAATTGGCAGGTTGCAATAATCACAAACTAGCCATGAATTATCACCACCTGTCAATAATATCATGTGAATTATCACAGGATGTCAATCAAATCAGCAAGTTTTTTAGTGGCACCCTGCCTGTTTTCCTCATGCATTCTATTTCTTTTTTTTTTCCTTTTTTTCCTCTATGAGGTTCAGAACAAACAAAATGGGGAATAAATTTTATCTGATATTCATGTGTATTAGATTTTTTAACCATTAATGTTGTAATCAACATTACCTCCTACTCTACTCTATTCTAGGGTCCTGATCCAGGCTTTCATAATAAATCCTTTCTTTAAAAATATTTTTTCCTTATTATCGAAAGACAATTTCAATTTTATTTTATATACCTTCAGATATAAAATCTAAAAAGGGCTGCCAGGTCTTTCCAAATGTATGCTCTTGTCTCTCTTTAACAAACTTGATCCTTTCTAAATTCATAGCATCCACCATATGGTTTAACCATGTTTTAAATGTTGGCGGTTTAGAATCTTTCCATTTTGTTAGTATACAATTCTTTGCAGTTGTCATTGCTATTGAAATAAAGACTTGTTGGGTTTGATCGCTCCTAGTTCCTTGCCCCTCTATACCAAACATAGTGAACAATATCTTAAATGTTATTTGTTTATTTACCACTTTCTCAGTCATATTATCTATTTTAGACCAAAAATGTGTTAGAAAAGGGCAACTATGAATTAAATGAATCAGTGTGCCTGTTATTGTAGTACATCTTGAGCATTTATCATTTAATTCTGCATTCATTTTGTGCAGTTTATATGGAGTAAGATATGTTCTATGTAAAATATTAAACTTAATGGGCTGGATATTCAAAAGGGTTGCGCCATGCGCAATAGGGTTGCGCTTGCGCAAGCCTGAAATTGCACCATTCTGTCATATTCAGCAGGAGGCAGTTGCACCCCCCAAGTCAAGCTGAGCAACAGCACAATGCTAATGAAGGCATGCTCAATCGGAGGGGGAGGAACCATGCATAAACTGCATAGCCCGATATTCAGCGGGCTGTGCAGAGATGTGCAGGTGCAACCCCCAACCTGCTCCTGCACAACTTTGAGCAAAAAAAAAAGGAGTAAGTTGAGGGCCACCCTCAGGTGAGCTGCCACATTGCAGGGCGCAACACACCAGCTGCCACCAGTGGGTGGCCCTCGATTTACTCCCTGTGCCCCCCTGCAGCCCATTCGTGGGCATAATAGTAACCCCCTCCCCCCGACTGGCCCAATTATGGGCGAATAGTAACCCTCCTGACTGGCTCAATCGTGTATAAGTGTTGAAAACCCCACCCCCACTGGCTCAATCGCGGCAGAACAGAGTTCAACCCCTCAAGAACATATCCCTGGTGGTCCAGTGGATCTGAAGCCCAATCATGGGCATTAGAGTCCACCACCACCCCCAAGGTCCACGTACCCTGGTGATCTAGTAGCCCCCCCACCCACCCATGGAGCCCCACCACCCCGCCTCCCTACCATCAGCCGGGCGGCGGCAGCATCCCACCTGCCTGCTGCCCATGGACAGATTGCTCGGCAGGGCTGCATGCCCATTGGTTCAGAGCAGAGCCAATGGGCATGCAGTCCATATCTATAATCCAGATATGTGAATGAATTCATTACATATCTGGACTACCTTAATAGTAGTAGCTGCACGCCCATTGCCTCTGCTCTGGAACCAATGGGCGAGCAGCCCTACTGGAGCAGTCAATGGCGGGTGGTGGGGTGGCAGGAGGGTGGATGCTGCCACCCACCGCTGACGGGGAAGCAGGTGGTGGGGCTCCGGGTGGGGGCCGCCATATCACCAGAGTACGTGGACCTTGGGGGTTAGTGGACCCTAATGCCCACACTCGGGCTTCATGGTCCACTGGACCACCAGGGATATGTTCTGGGGGTTGAACTCTGTTCTGCCCGTGATTGGGCCAGTAGGTATTGTCCCCGATGGCTGCTCTGGCAGGGTGCCAGGCACAAGTCTCGATCGCACACCTGCATGCTAATGGCATGCAAATGTGCTATAAATAGATGCAAATGCCCCCTGCACCTTGCATGAATTATGGCCCCATTTGCATGTCACCTTTGAATAATGGAATTTGTGCATGGCGCAATGGAACTTGCACCACCGCATCTTGAATGCTCCACTCTGACCACCTGTGGTGGCATAAATTCCACTGTGCACGCATGTGAGGTTGTGGTGTTGAGGTGATATTCAAAGGAGTTGCTCAACAGCAACCCGCTGAATATCGCCCAGCCACACCCCAGTGCAACTATTTTGTGCAGCGCAAGGGCTTGCACCACAGAATGGTGCAGTTTGAATTTCCAGCCCCATGTGTCTTAACTTGGTGGATTTAATATTCATAAATACTGATCCTAGGATCTCATGCCATAAGTCCTCAGAAATTTCATCTGAAATTTTCTTTCCCAATTCCTCTCGCCATTTATGTTTTAATTTTCCGTCTCTTTTATAGTATCATAAACAGAGATCTGTACAAAATTGATATCAGTTTTTTGTTTTCTTTTTGTTCCTCTAATTTTTTTAAATTGTGTAGACCTTAGTTTCAGTTCCCCATTTATCTTTATTATGTAATATTTAACTTGTATATATTTAAAGTAATGTGTGAAAGGAAGGAAACATTTTTGTCTCAAAACATCAAAAGTCAGGAAGACTTCCTGATCAACTAATTGACCCATTTCTTTCAAAGCCATACAAAATCCATGACTAAGTGATCTGGTCATTAATGGATGAAAGACATTTTCAATTATTATACAACGGAGTGTATTTTGTAATACCTATATCATATCTCAGAACCCTGTGAAGTTGAGTCACACATTTAAGAGTTGTACTCAATGAAATTGGGAGGGACTTTAATTTAACTTTATCCGTCTCTTGTACAGTGAAAAGAAAATTCATTAGAGTTGGGTACTTCACTATTAATTTTTCCATTAAAACAGATTCTGAGTTTTCTATCTGGTCATTTAGCCAGCTCCATATTTTAGTCACCTGTGAGACTAGATAATATTTTATATAAGTCAGGTACAGCCAACCCACCCTGTTCTACAGGAAGTAGCAATTAATTGTAAGCTATCCTCAAGTTTTTATTTAATCATATAAAGTTAGTAATATTCTTTTTTAAAGATTTGTGATTGAAAGATTTAAATAGTGAATCTGGGCAACAAGCTTCCTGAGCTGGTGGCCTTGATGGAAGAGGGATGCCTGGATATCATAGCAGTCACAAAAACATGGTACACAGAGAACCATGACTGGGATGTTAACATACCAGGGTACATAACCTACAGGAGAGACAGGAAGGGGAGAAGAGGGGGGAGGAGTAGCTCTCTATGTAAAGGAAGGGATAAAAGCAACTGAACAAAAGAGTAAACAAGGAGGAGAGGAGGCACTGTGGGTCACCTTGGAGACTGGAAAGGGCACCACAATCTGCACAGGGGTTGTGTACAGACCCCCATGTCAGGAGGAGGAAATGGACAAGGATATGATAGAAGGCATTCTTAGAATGGCAGAAAAAGGGAGATACTGTTGATGGGAGACCTGAATATGCCAGATGTTAACTGGAGCACATTTGCTGCAGCCACATCCAAGAGCAGGGCCATTCTTGATGCCCTAAAGATGGTAGGCTTCAGACAGTTAGTTTCATAACCCACTCGTGAGGGAGCAATCTTAGACCTCATATTCTCAAACGGGGGCAGTGAGAGGATCTCAGATCTAGAAGTGGGTTGCCATCTGGGAACAAGTGACTGTCAAGCAGTGTGATTCACGTTAAACTCAGCACCAGAGTCAAGCCATACAAAAGTGAGGGTACTGGACTTTAGGAGGGCTGACTTTGCCAAGATGGGAGAGTGCCTCAGAAAAGCACTAGCAAACAGGCTAGAAGGAGGTATGGAGCAACAATGGGGAATCATCAAAACTGCCATTACAGAGCCAACAAGCCTTTGTGTGAAGCAAATAAACAAATCAAAATGAAAGAAAAAGCCACAATGGTTGTCAAAAGAGGTGGTTGTAAAAGGCATGAAGAAAAAGGTAGCATTCTAGAAGTCTAAGAAAACACAGAAGGAGCAGGACAGAGAGCTGTACCAGTTAAGGCAGAAGGAAGCAGGGAGGGAAATCAAAATAGCAAAGGCCCAAACTAAGGAAAAGATAGCCAATTCAGCTAAGAAGGGGTATAAAACCTTTAATAGGTACATCAGCAAGCGTAGAAAGACAAAGAAAGGGATAGTGAGGCTGAGTAGAATGAACGGCGGGTGGGCAGAGGCAGACAGTGAAAAAGCAGGGATTCTGAATGAATATTTCTGCTCAGTATTCAAAATAGAGGAGGGGGAAGTGCCTAATCCAATTAACAGAAGCACTCTTGATAGGGGGGGTCAATCCCAGTCCTTTCTCAGAAGAAACAGTTCTGCGAGAACTCCTAAAACTGAAGGTGGACAAAGCAATGGGTCCTAATGGAATTCACCCCTGAATTCTAAAAGAATTAAGGGAGGAACTAGTGAAACCACTGGCTACTCTTTTTAATAAATCATGAGAGGATAGTGTGGTACCTGAGGACTGGAGGAAGGCAGATGTGATTCCCATTCACAAAAGTGGGACCAAGACAGAGGCAGGAAACTACAGACCTATCAGTCTGACCTCTGTAGTAGGGAAAGTGATGGAGTCACTTCTGAAGGAAAGAATAGTTGAGTACCTAGAGGCCAGTGGGGCACAGGACCCAAGGCAGCATGGGTTCACAGTAGGAAGGTCATGTCAGATGAATCTAATAGATTTCTTTGACTGGGTGACCAAAGTAGTAGACCAGGGAGGGGCAGTGGACATGGCCTAGTTAGATTTTAGCAAGGCATTTGACACAGTCTCACACAAAAGATTAATAGTAAAATTAACCAGCCTGGGAGTGGGTCCCAGGGTGGAAGCCTGGGTAAAACATTGGCTGCACAACAGGACATAGAAGGTAATTGTAAACGTAGTCCACTCTAAAGAAAGAGGGGTAACTAGTGGGGTACCGCAGGGTTCAGTATTGGGTCCAGTCCTTTTTAATGTCTTCATCAGTTACATTTCAGATGGACTGGAAGGAAAAGTATGCCTTTTTGCAGATGACACAAAGATCTGCAACAGGGTTGATACACAAGGAGGCATGGAAAGGATGAGAAGTGACTTGGCAAGGTTGGATGAATGGTCAGAAGTATGGCAGCTAGGATTCAATGCAAAGAAGTGCAAAATAATGCACCTGGGAAACAAGAACCCAGGGGAAGAAAACACAATGGGGGGTAGTAACAACAACAAAAAAGGAAAGGACCCTGAGGGTAATCATATCAGATGACCTTAAGGTTAGCAAGCAATGTGAGAAGGCAGTAGGGAGGGCTGGGGGTATTCTGGGATGCATAGGGAGAGGCATCAGCAGCAGAAAACAGGAAGTTGTTATCTCTCTGTACAGACAGTTGGTGAGACCCCATCTGGAGTACTGCATCAAGTTCTGGAGACCCCATCTCTGCAAGGACATAGACAGGATAGAGGCAGTCCAGAGGAGGAAACTAAAATGGTGCAGGGTCTGCAAGAGAAGCTGTATGAGAGAGACTAGAAGCTTAATATGTGTACCCTTGAGGAAAGAAGGGAGGGGACATGATAGAAACTTTAAGTACCTCAGTGGAATCAACAAAGTCCAAGAGGGTAGCATCTTTCAAAAAGAGATGTGCAAGAACAAGGGGACACAATTTAAAGATAGAAGGGGAGGTTCAAGGGCAATGTGAGGAAGTATTATTTCACAGAGAGGGTAGTGGATGCATGGAACAGCCTTCCTGAGGAGGTTATGGGGTCTAAAACTGTGGAAGAATTCAAGAATGCATGGGACAGACATAAGGCAATTCTTGCGGGGGGTAGGAAGAAATAGGTTGTTGGTTAACTAGGATATGTGGCCTATCCTGTAGGTAGGGAAATGGGCAGACTAGATGGGCCCAGCGGTCCTTATCTGCCGTCAAAGTCTATGTTTCTATTTGAAAAATGACACTGGAACTTTTATTGGGAGGTCTTGAAATACATACAGTAATTTAGGTAAGACCTGTATTTTTACCAAATTTACCCTATCAATTAAGGTATATGGCAAGTTCTTCCATTTCTCAAAATCTGTTGTTATTGTTTGTACATGTGTATCATGATTTATTGCTATTATTTTGTTTATTTTTTTAGTAATTTTAATACCTAAATATTTGAACTCCTCAACTTCCAAGCTGTATTTAGAATTTTTAAATATTTCTCCCCGCCTCTAAAGTTTTTAAGATTGAAGTTTATTCATAGTTAATTTTGAAACCTGATTCTTTACCAGACTGTTCTGTAATCCTTATAAATTCCATTATTGATTCTTGATCATTGTCCATATACAGAAGAGCATCATCTGCATATAAACTTATTTTGTGATATGTATTGTTATATTTTAATTCCTCTAATGTTCTCATTCTGTCTGATACACTCTGCCCATGATTCTATACAGAGTGCAAAAATCAAAGGAGATATAGGACATCCCTGAAGGGTTCCTCGAGATAATTTAAATGCTGGGGACAATAAGTTATTAATTTTTATTTGAGCTATTGGATGATAATATATTACTTTTATCCATGCCACACAATTTCTGCTGAAGTTAATTTTGTTCAAAGTTTGTATAATATATTCCCATTCAATGCGATCAAATGCTTTTTCTGCGACGACCGTTACTAATATAGAATCTCTATTATATCTATTTTGCAATAAGTTTATGGTTCGTCTGATATTTTCCATTATTTTTCTTCCTTTTATAAACCCATTTTGATCTTGATTAATAATTTCTGGCAGAAAGTTTTCTAGTCTCCTAGCCAGAACTTTCGCGAAAATTTTATAGTCAGAATTTAGTAATGATAATGGTCTATATGAGCTACACAGATCCATATTTTTGTCTTGTTTTAAAATAAGGAATATTGTTGCCTCATAAAATGATTTGGGGATTTTTTTCATTACCTTCATTTTATTAAACATCTCCATGAAAATATGGATTAATAACTCTTTAAAGTTTCTATAGAATTCATGTTGTAAACCATCTGGTCCAGGTGAGTTCCTTAACTTTATTTCTTCTATTACCAAGTCTACTTCTGAATATGTGAATGGTTGATCTAACACATTTTGGGCCAGATATTCAAAACTTTGCGCTGGGCAAAAATCATTTGTGCAGGTTTAGCGCGGGATTAGCGCGGGTCTGCCATATTCAAAAGGCCAAATAGCGCGGGCAAACAGCATTAGCGCCAGGCAAAAGTATAATGTATGCAAGGGGCAAACTGACATGAATACAAGCGCAATGCTATATTCAGTGGCTAGCGCCGCGCTAAGTGGTTTAAGCGCGACCTAGCTGGCGACGATTAGCGGTGTAGATTACCGTAGAAAAAGCTGGTCTTAATCACGGGCAATCAGCTTTCTTGAACATAAAATGGCTGTGCTGGATTTGTTTGGTTTAGCGCGGTCTGCACGACCCTAACACATAAATATAACACATAGATAAAGCCAAACATAGTGGAAGCTTTGCAAACCAATGGCATCACAATGATGCCATCATCTGCCACCAGTCCCAGCCATGCCAGGCAGTAAGTGGTGACCCTGCCGCCAGTGGACAGCATGGCAGTGGTACCGCTCACACACACCTGCTGACCACACATATCTGTGGACAAAACAGATGCCAGCACACACATGCAGCACTGTGGGCATGGAGGATGTTGAGGGAGTGTGTATGGGTGGCCAGGCTGTGCCACAGACCAGGTGTGGCCACAAGGCTGGGACTCAGCATGCAGTGCACATGGGCCAGTATTAGGAATACCCCAACACTAGTGTGCCTTCCGGATACTATATGCCCCCCCCCAGCCACATACCACACAGCTGTACAACTGCCACAACACACAAAGCCAGATATGTACATGTCACTGTGGGCATCACATGCCACAGGTACAGCATCTGTGGGTCACACAACAGTGTAACAGTAATGTCGACTGTCAATAAACACCTGCAGGTTGGGCCTGTCACTGTGTACAGTGCAATCAGCATCACTTGCCCTACACACACCATAGGCAGTGCTACGTCCCTCACACTACTGTCTCCCTTGCTACTGTAGTGTCTGCTGTGCACTGTAGCATGCCCTACAGTGTGACAGTTGCATGCAGCACCACCACCACCTGTGCCTATGCTGTCCTGTCCCCTGGGGTACAATATGCTATGCTATGCTATGCTGTACTGTTTACCTGTAGCCTGTAGCTATCATCGTGCACTGCCAAACTGACCTACAGATGGAGCTGTGGTTGGACCTTGTCTGCCCTGTACTTCCAGGCTGACCTACAGGTGGCTCTATGGGACCCTGCAGTAACGCTAGGCAAACTGTGTGCAAATCAGGGTATAAGTGAGATGCTAATCCGGTTGTTTGCCCAGAGACTACCTAAGTAGGCTCATTTGCATGGCACTTTGAATATGGCACATTTTAGCTCCAGGCAAGCGTGTTTGTTTCCAGGCTAACTGCTTAGCTCCGCTGGCTAACGTGTTAGCGCGTGGGCGCTTAATGGTACGGGAATATTGTAAAGTTTTGATCACTGTTCTCTCATCTGCTGCTTCCTGCAACTGTACTGAGTCCATGCATTTGCTGGCACACATTGGCCACGTAGTTCATCTGTACCTGCCCTCACGTTGCTGTGTACTGTGTTGTTGTTGTGGGTTGCACTTCCTGGTTGTTTTATTCAGTGCTGTCTTATTCCAGGGCAATGTTTGCCCTGCACTCCCAGCCCAGTTTGCATGGCCTCATTACCATGCTATATTCAGAAGCTGTTTGCCCTGGGCTATTCCGTTTGAATATGGCTTGCTTTGTGCTCCGGGCTCAGTTTGCCCGCTGGGCAGTGCTAATTTTGCCCCTGGGCAAAGTTTTGAATATCTGGCCCTTTGTGTTTTGTTTGTTAATTCCTTTACCTTTGTTTTTTCTAGAATACTAATCGGATTTTGCTTTCTTTCCTGTGCTGTGTATAATTCTTTATAATATTCTACAAATATGTTCATGATATCCATTGGGTGTTTCCACAGTTTTCTCTTATTGTCTTTTATTTGGATTATATTATTTCAGTTTTGATCTTTCTTTACCTGCCAGGCCATTCATTTTAAGGGTTTGCCTGCATTTATACAAGTTTGCTCTTGTTCTTAATATTTGATTCTACACTTTTTCTGTAATCATTTCATTGTCTAAATCTCTTTTTAATTTTACTTGACTAAAACTAGAAGTATCCTGGGTTGAAGAATGAATTTGTTCCAGTATATTAATATCATTTTCCAGGGACTTATTTTGTTGTATACATTTTTTTTCTTTCCTCTAATTCCTGAAATAATCTTCTTATCCAAGCTTTAAAGAAATCCCAAATCACCATTATATCTATATTTTGTTTTATATTCCTTTTAAAGAAATATTTTATTTCTTTTGCTACTGTTTCATTATTTCCCGTATCCTTAAAAAGCTGAGAATTCATTTTCCACTGTGGAGTAAATATCATTTGGTAGGTTAATCATAATTCCATCCAGCAGGGAGAGTGATCCGAAATAAAGATTCCTGGGTACACCACTTTTTTAACCATAAATAGTATAGTTTCTGATACTAAATAATAATCTATTTTTGAATATCAATTATGTCTTTTAGAATAATAAGAATATTGATTATTTGGGTACTTCAAGTGAATCCATGGATCTACCAGTTTCAAATCCTCCATAAAATTTTTTATAACTTTTAGTGATGCATTAAAGTTATCCTCTGCACCTGTAGTTCTATTGGTTTTATTTAATACTAAATTAAAGTCTCCTCCTATAATATAAGGTGAGTTAAAGCTTGACAGCTGCAAAGAAAAATAAATCTGTAAAAAAAGATGGGTTGTTATAATTTTGACTATAAATAGTTGCTAAGGTTAATATCTGATGGTCCATTTTTAACTCAGAGATGACATATCTTCCATTCCGATATCTAAATTATTTTCCTATATGAGGTTGAAAGTTTCTTCTATGAAAAAACATGGCAGTCCCTCTAGCTTGTGAAGTACATGGTGAATGTATACCCTTTCCCCATTTTGTTCTGAAACCAACCAAAATCTGTTTCAAAAAATGTGTACCTTCTATTAATAAGCAATTAATATATTTACTATTTATGTAATTTATTATCTTGACCATTTTTGTTCTATTTCTTAAACCTTTAACATTCCATGTTACCAAATTTGTTGTAGATGTTTTAATTTTCTATTTTTAGCCTGTATCATTCCCTTCCAATTATTATCATATTGTTTTTTTAATCTCTTAAAATTCACCATTTTCATTTCTTTTCCCCCTCTGTTTTTATCTCTCCCCTTATTCTGTTTGAGTTCTTACCCTTCTTATTTTCCCCATAAATTCCTAAGACCCCCTTTTGTACCCCAGCCCTCCCCTTTGATGCAAAGATGCTCTATATGACATCCCATGGGCTTTGTTGATGCAGTGGCATTAATTTCTAATTCATCCCATCCATCGTGGACTTAACTACCTTACAGCGCATCCTATTGCAACACACTCTTTCCCTCTGTTTCCCACTGTCTCATCTTCTAAAACTTCTTATTGCCTTACATTTTGTTTTTCTGATACGTGAGTACTCAAGATAAAGTAATTCTTAAGAAATGTATATATGAGTTACACAACTAAAGAGCATAACCATTTCATGTAACACTATTTTGGGTTCACAACACAGGCCTGCTCTACAGTATAAACCCCCTGTGTAAACTCCTCCTTTTTAATTTTTCCTTCCCCTCCTCTTCATTTTTTTTTTAATTCCTAAAGGATTCTCCATGGGTGGGAGTAGGGAGCAACAAGGTCTTTGTCCACTTCATGTGAGTTTATCCCCTCACCCCCCCTTTTGACCCTCATGCCAATTCTTTATGTAGATATTATGATTTGCAGCATAGTCATCACCCCTTCCCCATTAGAAATCCACAGCAATTCATTTCTGTCGATCTGTCGATGTGTGTCGCAACATGTCAAGCTCCTCAAACTTCTCTCCATACCTCTCATTCTACCTTCTATTTTTTTTTTAATTATTCCAACATTAATTGTTCTTTTAACTCATTTGTCATATGGGTATGATCTTCCGGAGTAAGATGATTGGCTTGTTGTCCCCCCGTAACATTTTTCATAAACCTCTTCTGCTTCTTCAAAGTCATCAAAAACCAGGATTTTTCCATTTACTATAAATCACAGCTTAGCCAGGTACTGCATTGAGAACCGTATTCCCTTTTCATATAATTTTTTCTTCAATTGGTTAAACAGTTTCCATTTATTGAGTGTGTCCATTGATAAATCAGGATAGGCATTGAAATTAAATTCTGCATATTTTAGACCCTTTTCAGTTCTTGCCTTCTGTAATATAAATTCTCTAACTTGAAATCTATGTGGTTTTATTAAGATGGAGCATGTGTAATTATCAGTACCATTGTTAAATCTGGAGCATATATGAAGAGCTCTAGCCAAGGTTACTTTCTGTTCATTAAACTTGTGCTTTTATTTGCAGTATGGGCCCCTACCTTTCGCTGCACCCAGCTTGATCATGGGGCTTCTATAAATACAAAATTATATTTAATTAACTAATTACATGAGAACAAAATTCCTTAAATTTCTCTTTTAAACATAAATAAAATGCTACTGCCTTAATAACTTATATTAATTACCTGCAAAAAAGAAGTCCTCTCACTTTCAAAAATCTTATATGTTAAAATTAAGTGCTCTTCACCCTAATTCAAATAAACAAAATGGCTATATTTAGGAATTATTCCAACTTAGTTTAATTTCATTTCATACCTTCATTTACAAATTCAAAATTAATAATCCACATACCTATGTGTTGAATTAACCCTCTCTCTTCTATGCTGCTATTTAGTCCTCTGAGATCTGCATTCCAAAGATATAATTTATATATTAAATTGTGTTTTGCACAGTCCCCTATCTTGAAAAATAAATCCCAATTGCTTTCATATTATTAATTAGTCATTATAATATATATTTCTCACCTTAAGCGTGGCACATTTTCTGCTTCACAACAGTCCTGATTTCTCCAAATTTATATGGAAAAATGAATAATTATTCTTTAAGAGTTTGTATTTACAAGCGCTTCACTAGGCGCTATAATAGCCACAATGTTGCTTCATTTAATGTGTACTAAATACTCGAATCGTATTCAACTTTCAAGTAATCCAAAATATAATTTTCTCAAAAATATACTGTGGCCATTAGATTCCATGTCCCTAGGCTGTAAAAAACGCCCGACTCCTTATGTTTTAGAACGCCGAAAGAACGCCGTGCTGCAAAGGCTATGTCTTAAATGGATAAATTATCCATTCATAGCAGCTCTTTTTCTCGCGCTTACTCTTGAAATTATGTGGCTATATACTATTGGGACACAAAATAAAAACGCAATGTCTAGCGTCATAAGGTTCATCAATATGTATAAGTTAGGGGAAACCTAGCCATTCACAAGATTATGCGTGCCACTAACGTCATGGACTCATAAATATTCATAAGCTTAGTGAATTCTGACCATTCATGCGATTGCTCGTGCCGCTAGGAAACACCCTTCTTATGCATATTCATTTATGTTATATTAGACTAGCTTCTTACGCTTAGCCTTCGGACTTTGATTTATGCTATCTTTATCCAGCTAACCACATCCATTCCTCTAGTTTCTTTAACAGTCCATGAATTTAAATACAAACTCCTACTAGATTGGAACATTATCAAAATTTTTATATAGATGAAAAACGGCAAATTATTTTACTAAGCATTGAAAAATATGAATTAAACAAAAAAACCTTAGATAGACTTTAAGCAGCAGTTATATCGATATATCAATTAAGTGACAAAAACTTTTTTTTTTTTATATTATGGATTCCTCAATCAGCCATGTTTATTTGAAAGGGTGAATGAATTTAAAATGAAATCTTTTGTTATTTTGTTTGCATAAATAGCTAATGTCTAATAAGGAGGCTAATGAAATAACATTCATTTTTTTTCTTCAATGAAAAAGGGAAGAATATCAGTGCTCTCATCCCTCAATACATTATTCAGCCACTAAAGTAAATATAAACACATAATGGTATTCTTCAAAATCATATTTCCAAACGAATACTAAAATAATCAAATTGCTGCGCTGAATTGTACTTTGAATTAAGCATTTAACACAAATACTGAGTTTAAATTTCAGACAACCCAAACAATTCATGCAATAGTTGAGTACATCATATGACTAAAATTACAATAAGTAACTCTTTAACTTTCTTTAAACTATAATATATTAAATTTCAAATCAACCATTCAACTTTCCTAAATAAATCTATACTCAATATGAAATCAATATATTCTTACATGGTAAATCCTAAATATCCATTATTAAGCTGACTTTAATGCACACCACCTATTTTCTCATATTTTTGAAACACACCACCATATACAAAAATTATATTTTAGAAAGTCTTTAAACCATAAAAAATTCATTCAGTAAACATAAAAAGAGTAAACATAAGTAAATATAATTTCATGAAAAAAGGTAAGGAACCCTTTAATTAGATAATTTATTGCTTTTTCATGTACAAGCTAACCAATTCCTATCAATATTCATTCCAATCCATTCATCTAATGTATGTAAATTAAAAATCCACTTCATTTCCATTCTGTCTAATGATTTCTTATAATCACCACCCCTTAATGGGAGCTTAACAATTTCCAATCCCCAAAACCTTAAAGAGGCCCCTGTGTGCTGTGCTGCATTAAAATGCACCGCTACTGGTGATTTTTCGTTACTATTCCTAATATCGCTTTTATGCTCTCCTATTCTTATTTTTAATGCCCTTTTAGTTTGTCCTACATATAATTTATCACAGGGGCATTGAATTACATAAATTACCCCTTCAGTATTGCAATCAATATGATCCTTGATTTTAAATTCCAAATTATAATAAGGATGTTTAAAGATTAACTTTTTACTAGTATTGTTACAGACAGCACACTTCCCACATCTTACCATTCCAGGTTGTAAAGGTCCCAAGAGAAACTGTGTTTCATCTTCTACCTTACGTAGAAATTGTGAATGTACCAAATTGTCCTTAAGGTTCCTCACCTTTTTTGACACAATTATAGTTTTTTTTTGTAACAATTGGATATGTTGGTTGTCTGTTGCAACAAGGTACCAATATTTATTAAAAATCTGTCTAATTTCTTTCATTTTATGGTTGTACTTAGTTGCAAAGACCAATCTTTGCTCCTTCTGTTTACGCAGTTTATTTAATAATTCCATCCTAGTTACTAGTGCAATCTTTTGATCAGCTTTTAATAAAGTTTTCTGTGAATAACCTCTTTCAGTAAACCTTCTCAACATTTCTTTTTTATGAAAATCGTCCCTCAAATTCAAAATAATTATTCTTTAAAATAAATCTAGCTAACTCTTGAAGAAGTACAGTTAAGAGAATTACTGGCTGAGTTTGTAGATTTGAATTGGCTTAGAGATTGGGAAATGAGGTTGCTCATTGTAGAATTTCCTAAGATACCAACTTTTTATGCTTTACCTAAAATTCATAAAGATTTGTTTGATCCTCCAGGTAGACCAATAATATCTGGATTAAGTTCAGTTTTGGAACCAATTTCAAAATTTGTGAATCATTATTTGCAACCTCTAATTGAAGTTAATGCCACCTATATACAGGATTCAACAGATTTATAAGAAAATTAGAGAATATTACAAGATAAAGGTAATACTGAGTATTTTCTGGTTACATGGGATGAAGGACCTATACACATCTATTCCGCATGATGAAGGTGTTAGTAACATGGGAAAAATACTTAATAGAAGACCAGTAGGTAGTTCTCCCAAAACTGTACTTCTTCAAGGGTTAGCTAGATTTATTTTAAAGAATAATTATTTTGAATTTGAGGGACAATTTTATCAGCAAGAAAAAGGGACAGCAATGGGGAGCACAATGGCACCCAGCTTTGCGAATGCATATATGATTATCTTTGAAGAAGAGTTTGTGTTTAATCCAATTAAGAATCTGTTTTTTGAAAAGATTGCCTTTTGGAAACGTTTTATTGATGACATTTTTTGTCTATGGGTAGGTACGGAGGAGGAATTATATTTATTTCAGGAATTATTAAATAATTTCGATAGCAACTTAACATTTATATTGAATTTTCATAAAACTACAATACCATTTTTTAGATTTAGAAATAACTTGTATTTGAATTCAGTACTACACTATATAGGAAACCAACAGACAGGAACATGTTACTACACAATAGGAGTTATCATGAACCCAGATTAAAACAAAGTATTCCTTTTTCCCAACTAGTAAGAGTGAAACGTAATTGTAAAAAACATGATGATTATGAATTTCATAAAAAAGAAATGTTGAGAAGGTTTACTGAAAGAGGTTATTCACAGAAAATTTTATTAAAAGCTGATCAAAAGATTGCACTAGTAACTAGGATGGAATTATTAAATAAACAGTGTAAACAGAAGGAGCAAAGATTGGTCTTTGCAACTAAGTACAACCATAAAATGAAAGAAATTAGACAGATTTTTAATAAATATTGGTACCTTGTTGCAACAGACAACCAACATATCCAATTGTTACAAAAAAAAACTATAATTGTGTCAAAAAAGGTGAGGAACCTTAAGGACAATTTGGTACATTCACAATTTCTACGTAAGGTAGAAGATGAAACACAGTTCCTCTTGGGACCTTTACAACCCGGAATGGTAAGATGTGGGAAGTGTGCTGTCTGTAACAATACTAGTAAAAAGTTAATCTTTAAACATCCTTATTATAATTTGGAATTTAAAATCAAGGATCATATTGATTGCAATACTGAAGGGGTAATTTATGTAATTCAATGCCCCTGTGATAAATTATATGTAGGACAAACTAAAACGGCATTAAAAATAAGAATAGGAGAGCATAAAAGCGATATTGGGAATAGTAGTGAAAATCACCAGTAGCGGTGCATTTTAATGCAGCACAGCACACAGGGCCTCTTTAAGGTTTTGGGGATTGAAATTGTTAAGCCCCATTAGGGCTGTGATTATAAGAAATCATTAGACAGAATGGAAATGAAGTGATTTTTAATTTACATACATTAGATGAATGGATTGAATGAATATTGATAGAATTGGTTAGCTTGTACATGAAAAGCAATAAATTATCTAATTAAAGGGTTCCTTACCTTTTTTCATGAAATTATATTTACTTATGTTTACTCTTTTAATGTTTACTGAATGAATTTTTATGGTTTAAAGACTTCTTCAAAATATAATTTTTGTATATGGTGGTGTGTTTCAAAATATGAGAAAATAGGTGGTGTGCATTAAAGTCGCTTAATAATGGATATTTAGGATTTATCATGTAAGAATATATTGATTTCATATTGAGTATAGATTTATTTAGGAAAGTTGAATGGTTGATTTGAAATTTAATATATTATAGTTTAAAGAAAGTTAAAGAGTTACTTATTGTAATTTTAGTCGTGATGATGTACTCAACTATTGCATGAATTGTTTGGGTTGTCTGAAATTTAAACTCAGTATTTGTGTTAAATGCTTAATTCAAAGTACAATTCAGTGCAGCAATTTGATTATTTTAGTATTCGTTTGGAAATATGATTTTGAAGAATACCATTATGTGTTTATATTTACTTTAGTGGCTGAATAATGTATTGAGGAATGAGAGCTCTGATATTCTTCCCTTTTTCATTGAAGAAAAAAAATGAATGTTATTTCATTAGCCTCCTTATTAGACATTAGCTATTTATGCAAACAAAATAACAAAAGATTTCATTTTAAATTCATTCACCCTTTCAAATAAACATGGCTGATTGAGGAATCCATAATATAAAAAAAAAAAAGTTTTTGTCACTTAATTGATATATCGATATAACTGCTGCTTAAAGTCTATCTAAGGTTTTTTTGTTTAATTCATATTTTTCTATGCTTAGTAAAATAATTTGTTGTTTTTCATCTATATAAAAAATTTTGATAATGTTCCAATCTAGTAGGAGTTTGTATTTAAATTCATGGACTGTTAAAGAAAATAAAGGAATGGATGTGGTTAGCTGGATAAAAAGATAGCATAAATCAAAGTCCAAAAGGCGCGAAGCACAAGGCAGCGAATCTAACATAACATAATGAATATGCATAAGAAGGTGTTAGCTGCACGCATATAATCGCGTGAATGGTCAGAACACTAAGCCTATGAATATTTATGGAGTCCATGATGTTAGTGACACATAATCTGTGAATGGCTAGGTTTCCTAACTTATACATATTGATGAACCTTATGACGCTAGACATTGCGTTTTTATTTTGTGCCCCAATAGTATATAGCCATGTAATTTCAAGAGTAAGCGGTGAAAAAGAGCTGCTATGAATGGATAATTTATCCACTTAAGACATAGCCTTTGCAGCACGGCGTTCTTCGGTGCTGTAAAACATAAGTTATGTTTTACAGCCTAGGGACGGGAATCTAATGGCCACAGCATATTTTTGAGAAAATTATATTTTGGATTACTTGAAAGTTGAATACGATTCAAGTATTTAGTACACATTAAATGAAGCAACATTGTGGATATTATAGCGCCTAGTGAAGCGCTTGTAAATACAAACTCTTAATGAATAATTATTCGTTTTTCCATATAAACTTGGAGAAATCAGGACTGTTGTGAAGCAGAAAATGTGCCACGCTTAAGGTGAGAAATATATATTATAATGACTAATTAATAATATGAAAGCAATTGGGATTTATTTTTCAAGATAGGGGACTGTGCAAAACACAATTTAATATATAAATTATATCTTTGGAATGCAGATCTCAGAGGACTAAATAGCAGCATAGAAGAGAGAGGGTTAATTCAACACATAGTAGTGTGGATTATTAATTTTGAATTTGTAAATGAAGGTATGAAATGAAATTAAACTAAGTTGGAATAATTCCTAAATATAGCCATTTTGTTTATTTGAATTAGAGTGAAGAGCACTTAATTTTAACATATAAGATTTTTGAAAGTGAGAGGACTTCTTTTTGCAGGTAATTAATATAAGTTATTAAGGCAGTAGCATTTTATTTATGTTTAAAAGAGAAATTTAAGGAATTTTGTTCTCATGTAATTAGTTAATTAAATATAATTTTGTATTTATAGAAGCCCCGTGATCAAGCTGGGTGCAGCGAAACGTAGGGGCCCATACTGCAAATAAAAGCACAAGTTTAATGAATGGATTGGCGGTGACTCCATTTTTCTTTATTGAAAACATTGCTACACACCTGTTGGAGTCGGAAACAGTATTTGGAAGATTTTTTCATTTCCCAGATATTATTATTAAAAAGGTTACTTTCTGGTCAGGAAATTTCTTCCCGGTGGCTTCAGTTATCATTTTTTTAAAAAACAATAGAGGGTCTCCATAGCCTTCTATCCCCTCTGGGACATTCTTCGATCTAATATTTCCTCTCCTGGATCTATCTTCCAGTTCAGCTAATTTTGTTGTTAAAATTTTAATTTGAATATCATGCTGCAATTGTATTTTCAATATAGGGCTTTTAATGTCTTCCACCTGAGAAACATGTTGCTCTAATTCTTGTGTCTTTATAGTCAGAGTTGCCATTTTTTTCTGTTAAGTTACTCATAATGTCTGAAATGCCTTTAATCAAATGTCCCAATTCTCCAAAAGCATTTAACATGTCTTGTCTTAGAGTTGCAACTACCTGCATTACTCCTGTATCATCTGCATTACCTCCCACCATGCCTCGATTTTGTAACCTGTTCTCTTGATCAGTATTTATTAACCTCTCCTTATTAGTAAATTGATGTTTTTCTTGTTGTGGAAACAGCATTATTTTCTCTTGAGTCACAGATAGCCCCTGCAGTGGCACTTTTCCTGGCAAGATATTTAATTCTAAAGAGACTGCTTCTTGTTCTATATCCACCACCTCTTTCTCTGTTTGCAAAGCATTTTGTTTTTTTTTTTTCCTTTGGTTCCATGTTCTCAAACTGTTTTATTTTGCAAAATTGTGTTATTTTACCAGTTAGCTTGGAGTTTTTATCTTTATTGTGCTTTATAGGAGTTTTTGGTAGTGGAGACAATAACGGCTCACTTACTCAGTCATTGCAATTCCTTTCTGAGTTTAAATCAAGGTGCTTACCAGGTTGCTCTGTACCTTCTGTGACTTATGTAGCTCTCTTACTTTTGTCAGGTTTTTAACCTCAATGGTTTCTGATGATTTCCTTTATGCTTCTCATTGATTTTGATATTCCGAGCTTCCAGCTTCTTCAGTTGCTCACTTGCCGTCCCCCCATTTTTTTGGGGGGGGTTCAAGAACAGGGGTTGTGAGGACTTCTCGGCCTATTACTTTAACGTTATCTACAAATAACTAGGACCGACATGAAAGTACTCACTACAATACCAGTGATAACACCAGCAAATTACACCGTACATAAATGCACACTTAGTGTTTTTATTCACATGCTCTGCAGGTCAAAAAAAACTTTTCAGTGAGCAATATGACTAAAGAATATACTGCTGGTTAAATAATATTGTTACATGGAAAGCACATTTAGCCACAGAAGGGAATATCTCACAGAGTTAAATTAACAACAACATGCTGCTCTTTGCCTTTCTGTGACTGCGTCCTCCTCAGCGTCTTGCTTCAGCTCCTCTTGGTGGGAACTGACGTCATCACCCCCCTCTACCGTACAATTCTCCATGCATTATGTTTCTATCCCTGTCCTCATGCCTCTAATGATGACTTCTGACTGAGCTGCAAAAATTACATTTCAATTCCTGTTGATTACTGCATGGTTGGATAAGTGTTATAATTATAGGGGCATGGTCATGCCCATATAGTCAGGGTTGAGTAGCCTGTTAAATGTTAAACGTCAAGTTTTGCATGTTAATGACTTTGCAACTGTTCAACAGATTTACACAGATTTGATATGTTCTGTCCTGTGAGGTAAATTTCTTCATGTGGCAAGTTTAGTACTGGTTGGATCTACAGATTCTGAGATCTGGATAGTGTAAAAAGGTGAAAAGTCATAACTTCTTGCAGTTTTTTCCTCATCACCTTGTGCCCAAATGGTAAGAAATGTTTGAGTGATTTTTTTATGCTAGAAAGAACTTGGGTAACAGAACTACCATGCTTTATTTGGTGCAGAAATATTAACCTGTTGCAAACTTACTCAGTTTTTAGGTTACCGTTATTTTCTATGGGAAGTTCATTTTTCTGGATAGAGGTAAAAAAGACTGACAAAGGATTTGATCTTGTGAAAAAGGATTCATTCTCTCAAGATCTGTTCCTTTCTTGTTAGGAAAAAATCCTTTTTCATGTGGAAAAAATCCTGTTTTGTGAACCTCCACCTTGTTTTTATTTCACCAACTGAAAAACGTGGAAAATACATAAAAATGTTGTCATTTTACAAAAAAGAGATACCAGAACCTAAATAGACAGGCCCTGCTTACCTAGGTTCTGGTGTTTGTTTTTCATAAATAGCCCAAGAAATACTTTTTCTGGACACCCGAAATCCCAGGTGCCCAGCTTAGTCAGAGTAGCCTTCTGCTGCATTCTCTGTATGAGAACAGTAGATTTCATTTAGTTCTGCAGCCACAGATGAACTCCTGCTTACTATTGCAGTGTCAATTGTAAGTCTCCCATTTTCCCTGGTGTCTTGTGGCACCCCTCACTCCCCAATCACTGTCCCCGTATACTCCCTGTTGTCTAGTGGCACCCCATCCACTGATCACTGTCCCATACTCCCTTGCTCATTCATTTCAAAATATCTGACACCAGGATGCCAACCCCCATGTCACATGCCCCCCAAACAGCCCATTGTTTTATATTAATAAACTGACATTGGGAGGCCCAATCCCCATGTAAGCATTTAGTGCCCCCCCAGCAATGCGGGATACTGGGGATCCCAAGTCCAGTGTCCTGATATATTTATTTACTTTATTCAACCCTGTAAAAAAGAAAACAGTCCCCAACACCTTTTTTTAATCCTGACAAAAAAGAAAATGATCCCTCATTGTGCCCACTGTCCCCCTTCCCCATTTCTACTCTCCCACTGAGCAGCCCATGCCCAACACCCCCACCCCACACTTACCACCAGAGGTCATAGGCTATCATTGTCTATGGACAAGGACACGTCTGCACTCTTCAAAGCTGAGCAGCAAACTAAGAAATAAAGGTAAGTGCCATATAATGAATATCAATGATGTTTTGAACTAATGTTCATAATTTAGCCATTTTTTGAAATTTGTTTTTCCACATTTTCAACCTGGCCTTTTGGGGATGCCACCTCATGTACACTGCCACTGTAATTTCATTAATCAGGCCTGGAAGGGAAATTCATTGGCGCTGCGTGAAATCACATTTTGGGACTAAATAACGAAATGTCACCACCAGTGTTCATGAGGTGGGGTCCCAAAAAGGACATGCTGAAAATTTGGTGAAAATTTCCTAAAAGTGACCAAAGCAAGGCAAAGCACTTTTATTTGTAGGGCGTCCAATCCTGGAGGCTCTGGGTGCCGAACTCAGATGAATATACACAGTCATAAATAATAACATAACTAAACCTCATTAACACCATAACAAAATACAATTCAACAAAACAGAGGGTTCCAGAAGTCATCTTCATGGGACTGGCCAAAGCTAAAGATGATATCAGAAGTCAAAGGCCAGGCTGAAGGGGTGGGACTTTAGCCTCCCCATAAACACCTCAGTCGAGATGGCCTCCCTGACTGCAAGTGAAAGCGAGTTCTGCAGGATTGGTCCAAAGACAGCAAAATCACTATCTCCTGAAGTCTTGAGCTGAACCCTGGGAATATCAAGGAGGCCCCTTGAAGAGGAGCAGAAGGAATGAGCAGAGAACACCAGTGTCAGGAGCTCAGACAGGTAACCAGGGTCCAGACCATATATGGCCTTAAAGGTAATAAGACCAACCTTTGAAAGGATCCTCCACCTGAATGGCAGTCAGTCCAGAGCACAGAAAACCTGGGTCACATGACAGGACCTTGAAAGGCCTGTCAGTAACTGGGCCATTGCATTCTGCACTAGCTGCAGCCAGTAGAGAGTTCCTTCCATGACCCCAAAGTATAGAACATTACAGTAGTCGAGCCTAGAAGTCACAAAGGCATGTACTAGTGTCGGCAGGTCCTTGGGCAGAATGAGGAACTTAATCCGGGCAATGTTCTGTGAGTGGTAAAAGCCACTGCTGACTGCAGCTGACACCTGATCTTCAAAGGTCAATCTGCATTCAAGGATCATGCCCAGATTTCTTACCCTCAGAGAAACCACCAATGAAGTAGACCCCAGAACAAATCCAGAGTCAGCTCCTGGTGGCAACCCATCATGTCTACTGCCAGACTCAATCACTAGCACCTCAGTCTTAGCCTGGTTGAGTCTCAGCCAGCTTGAAGCCATCCAGTCATTAATTCTGGCCAGACAGCTGTAAAGAAACTACCTTGAGAAAAAAAACCTGATAGACCCAGCCCAATCAGGATTTTGTCCTTCCCATAGCACCATTTCAGCTCTAGCCTTAGTTACTAATGACTGGCTCCTTGCAATGGACAGGAAACAAGTCACAGGGGCAGTCTTCCTGGACTTCAACAAAGCATTTGATGCAGTCACTCATGCTCTACTCCTAAATTCATTGAACTGGCATGTAATCTATGGCACTGCACTGTCATGGTTCAACAGTTACTTGTCAGCTAGATATTAACAGGTGAAGGCTGATGGCTCTCTATCCCCTCTTCTTCTGCTCAGGAAAGGGGTAACCGAGGTTCGATCCTTGGACCACTTCAATTTATGATATACATCAACCTTATTGAAAATGGCATCAGCAAAGCAAAACTACACCTTTTCACGGACGATACAGTGATACACATATCCAGTCCCTCAGTAGATGAAGCCCACACAGAATTACAGGCAGAATTTGATCTCTTCCAGTGCAATCTTGTACATTCAAAACTGCTGTTAAATGCTAAAAAGACAAAAATGATGTTCTTCTATTCCAACCATTTGCCCTCTGTCCCTATCTCACTTGCTTCCCTGCCCCCCATCAAGACTCTCCATGGTGATGATCTTGAGTTAGTCCACAATTTTAAATACCTAGGCTGTGAACTAGATCGACACCTAACTTTTTCAGCTCACATCAACTCCCTTGCAAATAAATTATGTCAAAGAATTTACTTCTTTTGTAGGAATAAATCTCTCTCCAGACTGCACCTGGTCCAAACAACCTTTCTACCACTTATCGATTATGTTGATATTCTGTATGGCAGATGCTCTGATGCCCTGCTATGTCAACTGGATACTCTCTATCACACAGCTATATGCTTCATTTCCAACGCTCACCATCGGACTCATCATTGTGACCTGTATGCCTCCCTCGGGTGGACCTACTTAGCAACCAGGCATCTCTTTTACTCTGTCACCTGGCTCTACAAAGCCCTGCTGGCAAAACTACCCCCTTAAATTTCCAACCTCTTTCAACAAATTACCTATCCCTACCCCCTACACAGTAACTCCTTCATTATGCTAGACATTCCAACCTCCAGTTCCCGGTTTGGAAACATGGCTATAAGCTGTGCCCTCCTGGCTGCCTGGAATAAAGCCTAATCCAGACAGAAACTGCAAAGCCTGATCCCCCTAAATAGCTTCAAAAGACTTGTTTATGACAACCTATGGGACTTTGGTGGCTGCAGCTGATAAACTGCCTTTTTCCTGCCTGGTCTATCGCAGTGACCACTCTATCCTCTTGTCCACCCCCCTTTCTCACCCCTAAGTGACTTCCCATTATACTTCCAATCCCTCTTTTTCCTCTTCCTCTTCCCCAAGTTACACTACTACATGATCTACCCCTAGTCTGTATCCACCACTATCATCACTCAACAGCCCCTACCCTTATCTACAGCTATCCTTTCTTTACCTTCTATCTCTGCCTCCTCTCCCCACCACCTCCGTAGTGCCCTTGCTCCAGCAAACATAACCACCCTGTTATATTGACTTTTTCTTGCATCCCTGTCTTGCTTGCATCCTTGCCCCATCAAGATTTTGAAATGTCACCAGATTGCAACTGTGGAATGCAGCATACTGTTATATTCACTTTTCCCACCCCCTTCACCTTGTTGTCTGGCCCCTCCTGCCTCCACCCTACCATCCTCTTCCCCCTTCCCTCTGACCTTATCCCACCCTACCTATGCCACTATCTTTACTTTCCTTGCTAGCCTTGTAATTCTACTTTCCTCATGTGGCACTATTTTGTTACCTATAGCTAACTATTTATTTAATTCATAGCTTTAGTGCACCTGGGTATATATGATGTAAATATTATTGTCCTATTTTCTTCTCATGGATTATTCATGTGTTTATTGCATATTATTTTGTATATGCTTCTGTAATGTCCCTGTTGTTAATCAGAACCTCCTTGTAAATGAGCCTGCTCAATGGAGTTTATTCCTGCCAATAAACTTGAACTGGAACTTGAAAAACGTCAACCACTCCCAATGTTCCAGGTGCAAAAGACAAATACAATTGGGTATCATCTGCATAGCAGTGAAACTCTATACTGTTTCGTCAGATGATCTTACCCAGGGGCAGCATGTACAGTGCGAATAACATCGGCGAAAAGATCGGACCCTGAGGTACAAGACAGAGGCATTGGGGATGAGGAGAAATTCCCTATCACCACCCGCTGCACTCTATCAGAGAGATAGGACTCAAATCATTTGATGAAAGTACCGGTGAGTCCATAAAACTCACAGAGTTGATCAAGAAGCACAATGTGATCCACAGTGTCAAAGGCTGAGGAGAGATCAAGGCGAACAAGAACTGACCTGTCGCCTCTGTCTGTAGCCCATAGCAAATCATTATGCACTCTCACTAGAGCAGTTTCAGTGCTGTGTCTGGCTCAAAGACCTGACTGGAATGGCTCATAGATATCCGAGGACACCAGATGATCCTCGAGCTGATGAGACACCAATTCCTCAACAACCCTGCTCAAAAATGGCAGGTTGGAGATCGGATGGTAGTTCGTCAGGACGTCTGGGTCAAGGGATTATTTCTTTAGGATGGGCTTCACTAGAGCTTCTTTCAAACTGGGAAGACCCCTCCACCATTGAAACCTGGCAATCCTGGCTAACACCAGCCAACGGCATCAGCACATCCCATTAAGAAATGTGTCGGTGCCGGGTCCAGTTCTCAAAAGGTGTGCTTCAGCTCTGAGATCACCTAAGTCACTTCACACACCTCCACTGGCCTAAACTCCTCCAAGGTAGACTGAGTGCCTCTGAACCTAACAGCTTGACCACTGCGAGCCACAAGCCTTGCTGGCAGAATCCCTGACTGGATGGCCAACACTCTGTAGGAGAAAAACAGAGCAAACTCATCACATAAAGTGGTTGAAAAAGTTTGTTTCAGCTGGAGAAGGGCAGGATGTAAAAGCCTGTCCACAGTCTGAAACAGCTGAGATGGTCTGTTTTTTTCCCACAATAATTTCCCTGGACAGAAATGTTGCCATGATATGGGAAATTGCCCCCCTTCCCCTGGTATTCAGCATAGTGAGAATGCAGGGACAGCCTATAGGCCTCCAGCTGGGTCTTTTGCCAGCAATGCTCCAGCTTCCAACCCCTAATCTTCATTACCTTGAGATCCCTATCAAACCAAGGGGTTCTCAAGTGAGAAGGTCTGGGTCATACATGGATTGATGCGATAGAATCTAGAGCCTCGGTAATCACCCTATTATAGGTGGCCACCACCTCTCAAGTGCCAATCACACATGCTACATCAACCCTAGATATGTCAGTTAATGCCAATAGTCCCTCTGGGTCAACACACGTTACGGGGCAATAGCTGAACATCTCCACAGGGGAAGGACTTTTGGAGGGGCCCCAAAACTGAACTCCATGGTGCAGTCATCAGACCAAATAACTTCATCAGTCTTGAGGGTGTCAGTCGCAAGACCCAGCTGAAACACCAGATTGAATGTGTGGCCTTGTTTATGGGTAGCAGCAGCAACTGCCAGTGACAGGCCCAGTGATTGCATCAACTGGAGGAGGTTGTAACCGAAATGTGAGGATTCCTCATTGTCCCAGGCATTGCAGTCCCCTAGGATTAAACACCTGGGGAACTCCAACACCTGGTAAATGAGGAGGTCTGCTACTTTCTGCAGGAATTCCCTTCCTGCCCAGGGGGGCCGTAAATAAGGAGAATCCAGCACCCTCACCTCCATACACGGCAAAGCACTCAAAAGATCAGGTGCTACCAACTGGGTGCACCGAGAAGCCCAGACTGGATTGAAAAATAATGGCCACTCCTCCAGTCCTGTGACCCTTCCTCGGGCAGTGCACCATGATACACCCAGCAGGGACAGTGGCCTCAAAAACAGGGCCCACATCATCACCATCCAGGTCTCCATGATGCAAACCAGGTTGACAGAAGAAATCAAGACCACAAAAATAGCAGTCTTGTTCCTCATCAACCGGGCATTGCAAAGAACTGGCTGAAGAGGGTTAGAGGGTGCAGCTGGTCCTCTAGCTACCAGCCCACCCTGTCTGGTGGGAACCCTGAGTACGGAAACCAAACATGTTGAGCCTTTCCCTAGGCTCCTTTTACACCAAGGGTGTCTCCTGCACTGGACTACCTGACTGCTGCTCACCACTCCCTGCTCAGCTGCCCTTGGCACTTGATGAACCAAGTGTCTCCTAGTAATACCAACCTCCCTGCAGCACCTCACTGCGATACCAGACACTGGGAGGTTGGTACAGGGGTGAAGATCATGGATCCGAGAGGCAGTAGGTGATATGGAGGGGGAGAATGGCACCAACACATCTCCTACCTGGCAGGACCAGTCCCATGAAAGGACTAAAACATACTACTAAAGAGTAATGACAAAAGAAACAGTCAAATTAACAATTACACACACACACACACACACACACACACACACACACACACACACACACACAGCAACCTCACAAATAATCAAATAAGGGATACAATACCATGAATAATGATCCCCAACTCCCCCACCCTCCCAATCCTGCCACAAACTTAATACTATTGTAACCCTTAGGTGGCACTATCCCAAGGGCTACTACCCCTGCCTGTCTGGCTAGTGACAGGTTAAGGGGCCTAGGTCCATTGACGGGTGCCTCAACTGAGAGGTCAGAGTTGGTAGTGGTTAAACTATCTCAGGTACAACCCTCTGGGACACTGTGACCCCCCCCCTTTGTTCCCACTAGTGGCCAACACAGTACATGAGAATTACCTTTCCAATACCCCACATATGCACACTTTTTACACATATAGATACCACTTACCCTCGAGACTGATCCTGCAGCACATCTCTGAGGAGCCCCTGTAAAACAAGGTTAAGCACATACACAACACAATGCAATGCAGGTTCGATATGTACGGACACCACAGACATCATATAGTTCAATAACAACAAATATGATTTATTTAGGGGACATTAACACGGGAAGGGGCAATCAGGTTGATTTGGTTTGGCAATATTCATATCACAGTACTGTGCATACATATAGGGTCCAAAATGTCACCTCTCTGGGTACCCAAGATGGGGGGGGGGCTAGCCAGGTCTATTGCCCGGGGTTGGCCGGCTGGTGCAGCTGGATGGAGCCCTGTAGGATGAAAATACATGCACACCACACAATTGTAATCCAGAGCCGAGGCTCAGTTCAAGAAAAGAAAACACAAATAAATCAGATGGCACACTTTTGATTCCTGTGGTATTGCAAGGGTTTGCCCTGAATGGTACTTACGATAGCCAAGACAGTTACAGGATGGATGGTGTTGTTTCTGGGTTTCCAGCATCCAGCACACACTGCAGAGTGAGGGGAAATAAGGTTGCAATTCCCCACTAGCACCAAGAACATTCATATGTAAAGTTAATTACTATACCAGGCAGGCTGCTCCTCTATCCCAATTGCAAAACACTGCTAAAACCCAAGAGCACTTGCAGCAGCTTCAGTCCCTGACAGGCCTATCGCACTTAAGCAAAATCTTCATTCTTCTACAGGTTAAGCTTGGTTTTCACACTTCTGCTTCTTCTTTCTTCTACAAGAGCTCGGATTCAGTCCGATTTACTGTACTAACAGCTGTAGATTGACTTGGGGGCCTACACACATGCTTCCCGTGCTAAATACTCGCCGCATTAGCACAGAGCTCCTTCTCCTTTCTCAGTCACCTCACATCTGCCTTGCCAGCAACAGATTAGGGCATGTTCTTTGGGCCCACATGAGTTCAGTTAGCTGGTTCGGCTGTCAATCACAGCATAGCTCCTTCTGTTGGTGCAAAAAGGCATCAAGGTCCAAACTACAACTCCCAGAAGCACCTGCCATACTGTCCTATTATAACAGGCTCCAGATAAGAGTCCAAGTTCTGGTTGGCCCAAGCAGTCTCCATTTTAGATCTCCCCTAACCCAATTGGCCCAGTTCAGCAGTTCAGGTCCAAAATGGAGGGGCAAAACACACAGAGTCCCAGCTACAAGAAAGGCAGGTTAGACAAACTGCAATTTTACTAACACTTCAAATGATTTTGGGCAAACAGTTACATCTTTCAATTAGGCTCCCTCTGCGCTCTTAGTGACTGCAGAAATGGACTGATTAGACAGCAGCTCAGGTGGGATTTGTGCATTAAACACACAGTCCCCCCATTCAAACTAATTAAGCCTGCAAGCAGGCAGTTCTTAAAGAGACAGTGCCAGAGGCTCTAAAAGCACTCGCTGCAGTGCCATTCAAACGGCTTAAACATCGAACACCAGACTTGGAGCATTTAGCAAACTCCTGGAAGACTTTTGGGAACCCCCATTTACAGGGGGAGGTTACACCAGCAATCCTAAAATAAATGCAGAACAGTCCTTAGAGTATACAGTGCCAAGTGTTGATAATTATTCTTTCTTTAGTTAGTTGTGATGGAGATCTCACTTCCCACAGCACAGAAAATTGAGATTATGTCCAGGAACTCCAACTTCCTGACAACCAGAGTTACCACAGTCAAAATGTCCTTTAGAATTTTGGCTCTTTCACTGCCAGTTCAAAGAATCAATCAATTTTGTTTTAGCCCTACGACTATCTTGCTGTCAAGGGCACTAAACCAAGAGATTTAATGTGGCTGTGGTGGAATAATTAAACCAGTACTTATGGAACTCAGTCACCCCAGGCCAGGTTTCTACAGCTTTAACCAAAACTGTCTGTGATCTCTGTGATCTCTCGGAACCTCAGATTGAATCCTGCTGCCCTTAGTCCTCATGTCAGTACAAGGCCAGTGGGAGACGAGCACTGCATCACCCGACTGACCCTCCGAGACTAACAATGTCCCAGTACAGAAGACCTAGTCAAACATCCACAGATTTGTCTCCCTGAAGCAGAGTTCTGCAATGGCATCAGAAGCTGTTAAGTCAGCTGAGCTCTCCCATCGCCAAACATGAACTTCTGCACCAGCACAAACTCCTCACCCAGGGAAAACTCTTCCAGCAACAATGGCTTCAAACTGGGCAGCAGTAAACACTCAGCTGCCATCATCTTCAACACTCTGCACAAGGTCCTCAAGCAAAACCAGATTAGGTTCAATTCTACCACTCCCACAAGTAAAACAGATGAAAACAGATGAAACTTTTATAGCCTAGAGGTTAGAGGAATGAGGTGAGAATGAGCTTGGTACAGCCAGTAGACCAGACCTGAGTTTGATTCTCACAACCTCCACTTGCAAACTGTGTGACTCTGAGCAAGTCACTTAACTGCCCAGTGCTCCCAGGTCACCCCTGAAAACAGGCACTTGTGCCTAGTGGGCCTTACCCGGTTACCAAACACTAAAATAATAAAAAAAAATATATGCACCGTGACACTCTCCCTATCTAAAAATAAAAAAATATACCTCCTATTCTACACTTTCATGCCCCCTAAGCTTTACTACAATCCCTAAACCGACACTCTAACTAAATACATTTATCCAAGGACTGCAAACCAAGATAAGAATAGAAGTTTAAAATAGGATGAAACTAAAATTGCATGCAGAGCTCACAGATGGCAACTAAGCGTGGCCACCATCTTGCCTCCCAGAAGCCAAGGTACATAAGTTCATTGACATTTTTCTATGTATGTTTATAACTTTGGTAATTTTCAATATTTTGAGTCCAGATTTTCAACATTCTGTAGCCATTTTTTCACACCACCTCATGAACAGTACAGCTGTCATTTTTCACATCCTGTCTGAAACATGTTTTTGCATCTGTGGCATGGAATGGCATTTTGGTACAGATGTTAACATTTTCACCTATGGGGTTAATGAGGTGGTACCATAAGAAGACTATGTTGAAAATTTGGAGTAAAATTATGGAAAAAGGCCAAAATTATAACCATTTGTTGTAATTTCACTATAACTGGTCATAACTTCGAAAATGTTCACCATTTTTACCACAAGTTTTGAACATAGTCTTCTTATTACCCCACCTCATGTATGCCACAGCTGTCATTTTTAAAATCCTGTCCAAAATGTGTTTTTATCCCTGTGGCATGGAATGGTGTTGCAGTTGAGCAGAGTTATGTTTAGCTGTGATTTGAACATTTTCTTTTCCAGGTACTGTATATTAGGTGGAGTAATAAGCTGGGTATGCTGACAATTAGGTCACTGTTGTCCTCTAATTGGAAGCACAGGGCCCTCTGGACCCTGCACTTCCACAGATATACAGTATATGGTCTCTGTGGAACCCCTGTGTTGAAAGAGAGGGGTGCGGATATGGAATCCTCTAGTTTAACTGACTGAGTCTGACCTACAAGGTAGGCACAGAAGCAGTTTCTGGCAGCAGCAGAGAAGCCTGCAGCAGAGTGAGAGTGTAACAGGATAGAGTGGGAGACAGTGTCAAAAGCCTTGGCTAGGTTGACAAAGATGGCAGACGTGATTTGACCACTGTCCATCACAGTGAGGATGGAGTCAGTGAGCCTAATCAGGGGGGTGGTGGTGGAGTGGTTTTTATAAAAAACAGATTGGAAGGGGGTTAAAAAGTTAAAGTGAGAGAGATAGGCAAAGAGTTGCGTAACAACTAGGTGTTCTTAGCTTATTGAGGGTGGGAAGTAGGGATATGGGGTGACAGGTTCCAAGTAAGGATGGGTCTCCAACCTTAGGGAGGGGAAGAACAATGGCATGTTTTCAGACAGAGCGGATAGCTTCCAGTGTGAATGAGAGGTTGAGTAGCTCCTTCAGTGGAACAGAGACTGCAGAAAGGAAAAGCAGCTTGGGGTCCAGCCCATCAGGTTAACTGCCTTTAGAAGGGTTTAGGGTGAGCAGGGCATCCAGGGAGTAAAACAGGGTTATATTAGTGAATGAGAAAGGAAGGGGCTGAGAATAGGTGTGTGGTGAGTTGGGGTGGAATGGACTGAGGAGATGGTAAGGAGGATAGAAGGGCAGAGGCACAGTAGGTGAAAAAAGAATTAGTTTCAGAGGTGACACTCAAGTGTTTAGAGATAATAGTATTGTTTATAGTGAGAAGGGGTAGGAGGAGGAGAAGAAGGGGGAGAGAGAGAGAGTGAATGACTTTCCAAAATTGTGAGGGCTGTTTATGTTCGATTGAAAGGTTGAGGTAAAGTAGTCAGCTTTAGCCAAATGAGTGGCTTTGGTGCATTTGTTGCAAAGCTGACTCTAGTTGTCATAGTCTTTGGGGAGCTTGGAGATTTTGTGTTGCTTCCAGACTTGGTCCTTTGCTCTCTGGCATACTATGAGTTCTGGTGTGACCCAAGAAATGTGGTTCCCCCTTACTCTAACTTTGCAAAGAGGGGCTTATCGGTTCCAAACTTTGAGAAATTTACCTTAGAAATATTCTGTGGCTTCATCAACCAGGTTTGCTGAGGTTACAGGGGACCAGTTTGTAACCAATAGGTCACATAGGAGTAGCCCAAGGTGCATGGATATGTATGAGTGAGTCTCTAAGGTTTTGTGGGGACCTTGGTACAGTGGATTCTGTGTACTAGGAAGGCCATGCAGTGGTCACTCAGAATATCTGATAGCACTCCAGATTTAATGACTCTGTGTGGGTGGGAGGTGACAGCCCAGTCAATTAATGAGTGGTTGTTTGTTTTCAGGTTTATCCTAGTAGGTACAAGGAAGAGTTGGGTTAAATCAGGAGCAGCAATGTTGTTTTTTTTAACTAATATCGCACCCCCAACCTGCACACACCAACAGGCATTGGGGGGGGTGTCTTGGGGTCATCAACTATAATGCTCACCCCATTTCATAAGAAAATAAGCTGAGCTGAGTACAGTACAGGAAAATTGGGTAAACAATAGGGCTGATGACCCCAAGGCACAGCCCTGACACCTGTTGATGTGTGCAGAGTGGGAGTGGGGTGTTAGGGCTGTAAACCCTAAAGCCACATTTCCCCTAATTTTGTCACTTCAACCCTAACTACAGAAGTGCATTAACACAGTTTTTTGCAAAGAATGTCCTTACTTTTTGACTCACTGTAGTATAATGGTATACTTATATTCCTGTTTGAATGCAGAGCCTAGAGGGCCCTGTGCTCCACTACATACGTACTATTTGAGATATTATAATCATATCCTTATTTCTGTGATGGAGAGTAGGCCCTCTGGGCCCTGCACTATCATCTCTTCATATATATATATATATATATATATATGTGTGTGTGTGTGTGTGTGTGTGTGTGTGTGTGTGTATATATATATATATATATATATATATATATATATATATATATATCTTGATGGGAAGCACATGGCCTTCTGGGCCCTGTGCTTCCATTTTGAGAAACAGCAAGTAAATTGTCAATATTTCCTTTCTATTACCCCACCTTATCAACCTGATAGTAAAAATTTTGAAATCCCACCAAAACATCATTCTGCACCACCACAGTATCATTCCGCTCCAGGGATACGAAAATACGTCTTAGACAAGATTTGAAAAATGATAGCTATCACATTCATAAGGTGGTATAAAGAAATGGCTATGTTGATAATCTGGGGTTAAAATATTAAAAATTACCAAAGTTATGAGCAAGCGTAGCAAAATATTAATAAATGCACAGAACGTTGCCATTTAAGCATATTTTGACCACATATTTTCAACATACCCTTATTATGACCACACCTCTAGAACAAGTATGGTGAAAATTTTGAAATCCTGCCCAAAAGGTGATTTCTCCAACTGACCACAAAATCATCTTTTGGGAAGGATTTACAAACTAACACCAGCATTGTTCATAAGGAGGGGTTTCAGAAAAGGTACGCTGAACATTTGATGTAAAAATATGCAAAAAATGGCAAACGTATTGCACCAAAGTTGAAAACCCCTCAAAATACATTGAACTGCATTTACCTTAGTGTCTCATATTGCAGTTACCAGTTCCACCAGCAAGACATCTATCCAATCAGGGAGCTGATCTTCACCATGGAACCTACTCAGGTGAGTAAGGGTCTGTAGGGATGTGGGGTGTTTGGTGTGCTGGATGCTGAGTTGGAAGTGGGGGTTGGGGGTCAGATCAGGAAGGGACCATTTTTTTTACATGTAAAAAAAAGACATCAATGGACCTTTTTCTTTATTACTGGGAAAAACAAGAAAGATTGTGGGGATGCATCTAGACACCAGCGAAATAATGGTGACATTGGGGGCTGCAATTGGAGGATGATGGGTGCCACTAGAAAACAGGGAAAAAAACTAATGTTCTAAGGGAGACAGATCGAGAGGGTGGTGCTACCATACATAAGGGAAATGAGTGAAACAAGGGGGATGGGTATCAGAGGGTGGGGGTGGTACTAGACATCAGAGAAAAAATCATGTATCAATGGAGGAGGAGATAGAGAGTGGGGATGCCACTAAGCACCAGCAAAGCCACTGAAACAAGTGAGATGGGGAGAGAGTGCAATGCTTGCCACTAGTCACCATGGAAACTACTAAAACAAGGATGACGGAGATCAGAGGGTGGGGGTGTGCCTACTGACACCAGGGAAACTACTGAATCAAAGACTAAGTGCTCTAGAGCTGGGGGGGTGGCAGTTCCTCTCTACCCATGTGAAATATCAGCTGCACTAAGTCCATCGTGCTGGACCATGGAACTGGAAGCGTCTGTTGGATTATGTCCTTTGATTTACAAAGCTGAATTGCTTGCTCCAAGTGCAAGAGTGGCTAAGAACTGTTGCCAGCTTTGTGGCATATTTAAATGTGCTAGACTAAATGAGTTGATTGACTGTCCATGTGAACTGTTATATGCCTGTAATGTTTTAACCTATGTGCAGCAAGCTTTTGGGATATTGTAATTCTGTTTTGCAGATGCTAGCTGCTGCTGAAGTGTATTGTCTGCCAGCTGTTTCTTTGAATTGCCTAGACTGAGGTGTTTAAGCTGTGTTGCTTTCATTGCTCATTGTTTGTGGTTGCAGTTTGGTAGCCACGGAGTGTTTATGTGGCAACCAGTGACACTTGCTAGCTGCGCTGCCCCCTTCCCCCTCAAAGGTAGTGCAAGCCTTTTTGGTGGGGTTGAGGTGTTTAAATTTCTGCCCCATTAAATGTGGTGGCATTAGAAGAGGCAGCCCAAGCGACCTCAGCATGACAAAGTGCGACTAAGTGCTCTGGAGTTTGAGGAGGCAGAGGTGGCAGAGGGGTATATTTCATTCTATCTATATGATCAGACTGGGAATAAAGTATAAAATGGGGATGTTGGTGGCCTCCAGTTGGATTACTGGGTTGTACTGCTGTTTAGTGGTTTGCGATTTGGGTATGTCAGTTCTGAGTAATAATCAGGCAAATGTGAGTGTACTTTATGATGATTTTGCCATGTCAAACCTTTTGAGATGGGGTATATGTGAGGTCAATGTAGTTAGTTTGTTACACTCTGAAAAAGTAACATTAAGGATGGTTGGATGTATTCAGGTTTGGTTAGTGCCCCTATTGGTGAAATGCTTGTTAACCCATATGTGGTCTCTTAGAAAATGTTTATTCTTGTTCCTGCTCCTACTGTTATCTGGGGGTATAGAACTTAATCCAGGGCCTTGATCTGCATTGTCCACACCAGAGGTTACTTCACTTCCCAATTGCAATCATTCCCATGGATTTTAAATGTTACATTTAAATGCCAGAAGCTGTTCCCCAAAGTGGCTCCTGTTGAATCTCTTATGTCCTTGTACAGGCCAGATATGGTAGTTGTTACTGAATCCTGGCTAAAACCCTCCATTTCAGATGGGATGCATATGTTTCTAGGTTATAAGCTGCTTAGGTCTGATTGTAACTGTGCTAAATCTGAGGGTGGGGTGGTTGCTTATTATCTTGAACTTTTGGAGGTTACCATTCTTGCTTCCAGCTCCTCTTTTAAAGTAACGAATGATTGGTTATTACTTGAATTGATTTTAGGTGGAGCCAAACTTATTTTAGTGGGTGCTTTGTATAATACCTCAAATTGTGGCAAACCAGGTCTGCAAGAATTTTTAGATAGAATTGCCCCTCTTATTACTAAACATTATTTTGTCATGATGGGTGATATTAATTTGAACTGGGAGAAGGAAAATAGTGCCCTTGAATTTTTGTTTTTAGATTCATGTAAGCTGTCACAACTCATTGAAAAACCTACAAGGTTAAATATGGATACTATGAACCATACCCTTTTAGACTGGTTTGTTTCCAACAAAGTTAGTATTGTATCTTGTGTTGGTATTTTTAGTGACTCAGTGAGTGACCATCAGGTCACCTCTGGTGGTTTTAATTTTAAGAGATGCAAGATTCCATCTAGGTTAGTCCAATCCCACAATTTCAAAAGGTATCAACTTAATGTGCTGGTTGGTGAACTGCAGAACTGGACCAATCATTTTTGAAATCAGTACCTGATCCTGACTGTGCTGTTGACTTTTTTTTCATCACTGGCTGGGTATCCAAAATAAACTATTCCTGTTCCGAGTTATACTGGCTAGAGTGGTGTTACATCAATATTTCACAAATGATTTAAAGGTTTTTATAAAACAAAAGAAGGCTGCTTGGTTGGCCTTTAAAATGTCCCTTTCCTTGACACATTTACAGGAATATAGGGCAGCTAGGAATTTGTTGACTATTAAGGTAAAACAGGTTAAGATTCACTTTGTTAGATCTAAACTGGAGGGTACGTCCTTGAATTCAAAGATTTTTTGGGATACTGTCAATTTTCTAATTTCCCCTAAAGCTAAATCATCTTTGTTCTCTTCAGTTTTCTGGTAACTCGATCACTGATCCATTCGAGATGGCAAATTTGCTAAATCAGTGCCTTACTGATGTTTCTAATTTTTGCTCTGGGTTTTCTGATGATGTCATCTCCTCTAAGCATTCTGATGAATTACCCAATGTTTCTGATGGACACATGGTTACTGGCACTTCACCTAAATTTTTGTTTTGGTGGATTTCCACTACTGAGATCTTAAAATTGCTGTGTGCACTGCCTGATTCTTTTGATGACTGTGGAGGTGGTCTGGATGCTAGGTTTGTTAAATTGGTAGCTCCTTACATAGCTGAACCAGTGTGTAAAATTTATAATTTGTGTATGTCAATTGATGTTTTTCCTTTAGCATGGAAAAAGGCTCAAATGGTGCCTGTTCCCAAAAAGGCCAGTGTTGTGGGTGCAGAGGATTTTCATCCCATTTTAATCTTAAACCTGCTAAGTAAGATTCTAGAAAAGCTGATCGTAAGTCAGCTTAATGATTTTATGGTGTTGGGCAATGTCCTTTGTGTAGAACAGCACGGTTTTCAGAGTGGTTGGGGGTCCGGCATGGCCTTGGTCAGGTTCACGAATATCGTCCTTCAAGGCTGTAATGAGGGTTTGCTAACAGGGGCAGAGTTTGTTGACCTGTCCAGGGCTTTTGACTTGATTAACCATGCTGTTTCTTGCCAGAAGCTTTCTATTCCAGGGCTGTCTGACTCTAAAATGGCTATCATTCAAGATTTTCTGCAGGGTAATTTGCAATATGTTTCTATTGATTCTATTTCTTCAGTTGCTTGTCCTATTATGTGTGGTGTACCCCAGGGGTTCATTCTCAGTCTCCTATTATTTTCTTTGTTTGTAAACCAGGTTTCCTCAATATTTGATAGATGCAAGTGCTTATTATATGCCAACGACTTTATCTTGTATTGTCCGGATCAATCTGTTGAACATATAAATTCTACTTTGCAAGTGGAATTTCACAGATTGTGTGTTTGAATATCTTCAAATGTGATGGTCTTGAACACCAGTAAGACTGATGTTTGGTAGCTTTGCCCAACTTAGAGATGATATCTGTTTGACTATTCATGATGCCCAAGGTAATCTAATTGATCAGGTTTCCAAGTTTAAGTACCTTGATGTCATACTTGATCCCTCCCTGACTTTTCTTTCTCAAGTAAAATCAGTAAAAAGGAAAATTCATTGCAAACTGGGACAGCTCTATAATGTCAAGTCTTATTTGTCTTCTGAGTCTTGTAGAATGGTAACCACTGGGGTCCTCATGCCTCACTTGGACTATGTTTCTCCCTTGTATAATAAATTGGTGGTTAGAGAGAGGAAGATTCTGAATGTTGCTTATAATAACATTTGCCACTTCATTTTGGATGTTCCAGTTATGACCCACGATTGTCTATTGCATTCTTCATTGGGCTGGCTTTCTCCTCAGTATAAATACATGTTTGCCTTAGCTGAGATGGTTCACCAGGCTATTTATGCTGAGGGTTTGTTTCCTTTATCTGATTTGGTTTTGGTTAGCAGTGTTCAAGCCAAGTTAAGATCAACTCAAGGAATTGTGTTAATAACCCAACCTATTAAAAATAATTATGGACTTTGCTCATTTGAGTGTCAAACACCTAGCATGTGGAATGACTTATCCCTTTCTTTAAGACTAATTAACTTCTGTTCAGCATTTAAGTATAGACTTAAACAATATTTATTAACATTGTCAGTCTGTACTTGCTATGATTGTTGTTGTTGAGTGATGTGTTATTTATTGTACTTTGTATTTTTTGTCCTCCGTTATATGTATATCTGTCCAGGTCAGACCGGAAAAAGGGCTTTGGTTCAGTGTCCCTATCCAGTTAAAAAATACAATGAAATTAGATGAAATGAAAGGGGATGGGGAACAGAGGATGGGGGTGGGGGACACTACACACCGGGGCAAATTGTTTTCTCAAAGATGATAAGATTGGGGGGAAGGGTGCCTCTAGATCCCATGAAAGCTTATTTAATAAGAAGGGGACCAGGATTGGAGGGTGGAAGGGTGCCACTAGATAACAGGAAAAATCATGAGAGCAATGGGAAAGGGATTATAAGGTGGGGGATGCCACTAGAGATGCAGTGAATTTAAATTACGCTGGTGACGTGAATGCGAAGTGGGCACTTCGTGTTGTCACTCCACTTTGCGGAGTGGCCAGCATGAAATGCCCACTTTGACTTGTTATTATTACTTCGCATTGTCATTCTACATTAACGTGAAGTAAGGCGTAGTATCAACAATATTGGCAGCCCCCCCCACACACAGTCACTAGAATTAATGTGCATCCCCAAAATGCTACTGTTGTCTTGTCTCCAGAAAATTCCCCAGTGCTGATGAAGTGAAATGAGGGCGTAACAAGAAATGCAAAGTCTCCCAGAATTAATGGCACACTCAGTCATCTGAGCAGTCATCAGACATAGTCACCAGAATTAATGTTCATCCCCAAAATGCTACTGTCTTGTGTCCAGAAAATTCCCCAGTGTTGACCAAGTGAAATGAGAGTGTAAAAAGACTTCCAAAGTCTCCCATCTTAGAGATGCAGCAAATTTAAATTCCATCAGTGAAGTACCCACAAAGTGGGTACTTCGTGTTGTCACTTCGCTACACAGACTGGCCAGCATGAAATGCCCACTTCCCTCGTTATTGTGATTGTGACTTCTCATTGTCATTCTGCCTTAACCTGAAGTAAGGTAGAGTGACAACAATATTGCCAGCCCCCGGGCCCCCACACATCACATGGCTTACAATACTGTAACTCACATGCTGTATAAGAATGCAAATGCCTACAGCTGTAGTTCCCCGATGGCAATAACCTGTATCACAAATAGAGATGCAGCGAATTTAAATTCCACCCGCAAAGTGCCCGCAAAGTGAGCACTTCATATTGTCACTCTGTGGCCAATGCAAAAGGTTCACTTTGCCTAGTAATTATTACTTCGTGATATCATTCTGCCTTAACTCGAAGTAAGGCAAAGTGACACCAATATTTGGCAGCTCTTCACACACACAGTCACCAAAATTAATGTGCATCCCCAAAATGCTCATGTCTTGTGTCCAGAAAACTCCCCAGTACTGACGAAGTGTAATGAGAGCACAAGAAATGCAAAGTCTCCCAGTCACACACAGTCACCAAATTTAATGTGCATCCCCAAAATGCTCATGTCTTGTGTCCAGAAAACTCCCCAGTACTGACGAATCATAATGAGAGCACAAGAAATGCAAGGTCTCCCAAAATTAATAGCGCACACAGATGTCATGCATTCAGTAGTCATACATAGTCACCAAAATTAATGTCCATCCCCAAAATGTTACTGAGAGCATAACAAGAAATGTGAAGTCTCTCAGAATTAATGGTGCATTCTGCCATGTGTGCAGTGGTCACACACAGTCACCAAAATTAATGAGCATCCCAAAAATGCTACTGTCTTATGTCCAAAAAATTCCCCAGTGCTGACAAAGTGAAATGAGAGCGTAAGAAGAAATGCAAATTCTCCCAGAATTAATGGCGTACTACAAACGCACAGACAGATTAAGATTGCGCTGTGCACTCAAGACGCAGATGCAAAGGCACAACAACACCTAACCAGTGCTCATAAGTCACAAATCCAAATCTGAAAAGAATACCTTTTGCCAGTTGGGGGGGAGGTAGTGCACAGCAGTAACAGTCCACTGCCAGTAAAGATACCACAAAGCAGTATAAAAAATGAATGCAGGTGCGGTGGATAGCAGGTTCACACTGCTGCAGTTACTCTGTGGCACATTAACAGGTGTCTTATTTAATGACACGCATCACACACACACTCACATACATTACAAGTAATGCATAGCAAATTGAAAACCTTTAGTAATATAACCAAATGTTTTAAACAAACTGAAATTATACACTGCTGCATCACAATAATCAGAAAAAAAGTCAAGAATTACTGAAAATATTACTGTGCGTACATTAACACAGTTATACAAGAAAAATATAACCAAAACAGAAAAGACTGCCTTTTCCTCACAGTTAATCTACCTACACCACCGATACTCCCCTCCCCCAAAGCACACTTCACAGTACACAGACTGACTGTTCTAAATTAACATTCAAAATCCACACACAAACAATAAACACTCGGTAATATGAGCACAGGAGGGTTTCCTATACTCGATGTAGTAAATTGTGAGCAAAAAAAATTGCTAAAAAAGACTTTTTTAACAGCTTTTAGAGGATTTGAATTGCAGAGCTCTGAAAGCAAACTGTCTCTGTCTTCCACTACACACACACTACACAGAACTGAGGCTGTGCAGAACAATCTAGAGTCCATGTGACCTGCAATCCCATAAAGCACTGCAAAATTCTCCTTTGGAGTGCAAGAACAAGGTGGAGTAAGGTGAAGTAAGGTGTAATACATTGATTTCAATGTACTTCGCCTTAAAATTGGTGGAGAAGTGGCTTGGGGAAGGCAGAATAATGCAAAGTGTTTTCAATGGACTTCGCCTTCCCCATTATAACGCAAAGTACTCCACTTCACATTGCAGAGCACTTCGCAGACTCTGCGTTACTCCACGAATCACTTTGCGGAGCAAATTTCAGACACTTCGCCCACCACTAGATGCTACTACATAGCCAGGAAAGCAGCTTTCCATCATGAAAAAGAATACTTTTTTATTACTCATAATTTGAAAAAATTATCTTTTTTCATATCACACTATAAGAAAAGGATTTATGAACATCAAAAATACAATATGTATGAGGCATTTCATAAACTGTTAAGTGCAGAAAGCAACAAAGATGGTTCTAATAAGCAAGCTACATGTCTTGCTAGCTCCCCAGAACCTTACTTATATGTTTTTTTAATGTTAATTTTCTTGGGGAAACACAAAACAAGATGGTGGCCAAATGGAAAATGATTTCGTTGGCATGAAAAAGAATGACCTCAATATGAGCAAGTAATTCATTTTTGGTTCATAGTTATTTTGAGATGTTACAGTAAGTGTGCATGCTCTGAACCAATTTACAAAAAAATTAACATTAAAGAACTTTGGAACGAATAAATCTTTCTTCACCAAACCAGCAAAAAATACATCTGTGAATTAGCCACTTTCTTTTATGAACATTTCATACCAAAATTCCAAACCTGTTGGGCTGTAGCCAAATTCAAAAAAATCCCATTCAAACCAGTGGGACAAAACTATGAAAAATCACTTTTTTCAGTATACTAGATCTCGGAAATCACACATTCCACCAGAAAGAAATTTGGAACAACCAGAGATCACAGGAGACTGTGCATGCAAAATTTCATGTTAATACATTGAACAGTTGCAAAGATAGTGATGTGTACAATTTTAGATTTAACATAGAAACCCCAGTTCAACCCTTACTATAGTTGTGTGACTGCTAATATATATATATATATATATATATATATATATATATATATATAGTGGGCTCTATTGCCTTAAGATCAGTGTACAAGGAAGAGAATGACCTTTGGGTTAGATTCCCACAGCTTCCACTTGCATACTTTGGTTAGTTATTTACAGTATTTATGCATTTATTTAACTATTTACAATATTTGACCAGGAAAGGCATACTACGCTGTGATAGCATTTTACCAGGAGGATCTGGGGTGAGTTACATGAACCAGATTTACTGATGGGGGAACAATGGCCATGTCACTGGGTAAATTCCCCTACATTTTCAGTAGGGTGACCCCTGGACATTTTGACACCTTGCCAAGATGGATGATGTGAGAAACATGGTCAAGCAGTTTCAGGTATCAGGGAAGCAACCTCCACCACAACTGCCTACTCACCAGAGGTTATTGTTGTTTGCACAAATAAAGAAGTACTGTAGCAGTAGAAACGTATGTATATCAGTGTGTTCATTGTAAGGACATAGCGAGTATGAGTGGACCCAACAAATCAGTATAGAGGAGGAAGAACTGAAGTTAAAAATAGCAGAGGATGAACTGAAAAGGCACTTACTGACCCCCACAGCAGATAAGGAGGCAATTTCTACTCTGAAAAGAAAAGCTGAGATGTTCTGGCTCATGATACAAAGGGTGATGTAAAACCAGCTCCCTGTCATCCACATCAGCTGGATTCTGAAGTCTCAGCTAATGTCAGCACATCAAAGAAGCCACCTGTCAGCTCAGTTGTTAGCAGAACACAATTGGTGGCAGCTACAAACAAGGAGGTAAAGAGAATAATCGCAATACAGCAGCAGACAAAACGGAAATTGAAACTGAAGTACATACTCCTGGCACTGATAATCAATCTATTCAGTATAAAAAAAGCAAACAGAATGGGGGAATGCCTCATTGCACAGCACATAAAATGCAGTGTGGTCATCTGGTTTTTCACCTGACTGGAGAAAGACCATTCATGTCTGGTAAAGGACGTCTGTTAATGGAAAGCCTAATAAATGGCTTGAATTAAGGAAAGGATGGCCTGCTCAGCATTTTAGAGTTGTTCAACAGCAAGAGGGAGATACAGCAAGGTCACCAGAAATTACATCACAGGTGACTGATTGGAGCCACAATATCTATGATTCTCTCCAGTCCGATTTCAGGAAGAGACATAGTACTGAGACGGCTCTTGTTCAGGTACTAAATGACCTCCTGATAGTGAGAGATTGTAGGGCCTGTCCCATCTTGGTTCTTCTTGATCTATCTGCAGCATTTGATACTGTGGACCACGGTGTGCTGTTGGATCGCCTGTGGTTTATCTGCGGACTCTCAGGAGTTGTCCTCAGATGGTTTCAATCCTATCTCATGGGTAGGACTCAGAGAGTGGTGTCTGGGGTTTGTACCTCAGCTCCATTCTCCCTGCCCTGTGGGGTTCCACAGGGATCCATCTTAGTGCCCATGTTGTCTGCAGTGTATATGCTGCTGTTGGGAGTGATTATTAGATGGTATGGCTTGAGTTTTCACTGCTAGGCAGATGACACTCAGCTATACATGTCTTTTGTCCCAGAACAAGATGATGCTGTCTCGGTGCTCAACAGCTGTCTGATTGAAATTCAGGCCTGGATGAATGTGAGCTGGCTAAGGTTGAACCCTGAAAAAAATGAGGTGTTGGTCGTGAACCCAGATCAAGTGTGGCGGGTATGTTGGCAGGTTCACCTTCAGGTCTATAGCTCAGAGGTGTTCAGCTGGCTACCTCAGACCGGGTGCGGAACCTGGGCGTTATGTTTGATGACTGCTTGACCCTGAAATCACAGGTGTCAGCAGTTGTTAAAACTTCCTTTTACCATCTAAGAAATATCATCCGGGTGAAACTTTTGGTTCCTCCCGATGATCTTCCGACATTGGTTCACGCCTTCTTTACCTCCTGTCTTGACTACTGCAATGCCCTTTACCTAGGACTGCTGGGGGTTGATATCCACCGCTTGCAGCTGGTGCCGAACGTGGCAGCCAGGCTGTTGACTGGTGCATCAAGAACCAGTCATGTGATGCCTGTGCTCCACGGTCTGCACTGGCTGCCTATACAGTGGTGGATCACCTTTAAGGTTGCTTTGCTTACCTATAAGGCCCTGCACGAACAGGGACTGGGTTACTTGAAAGATCTCCTTTGCCCCTACTGTCCCCTCTGTCCTCTCCGTTCCTCTGATGAGGGATTGCTAGAGGTTCCCAGGGTACGTCTGCAAACATCTGGAGAAAGGGCGTTTAGTTTTGCTGTCCCATCCCCATGGACCTCTCTACCTCATTGGGTTCGAGACTGTCTAACCGTCCAGAGTTTTAAAATAGCTTTGAAAACCTATCTCTTCAGCCTGGCATTTATTGATTGAGGTTTAGTTTGCTTTCCTATGCTGTTATTATATTGTTGTCTGTTGAATTATATGTTTGTTAGAATAATTTATTCTGTTTTATGTATTTATTGTACAGGCGCCTTGGTTTTAGAAAGGTGCCTTTTTATAAATAAAATTGATTTGATTTGATTATAGGCACTCAAAGAATTTCTGGTTAGCTATGGACACTTGTCATTTTCAATTTAATAAAGAAGAATTCCCTGGAATTTAGGGACACAGCAGGAAAATGTGAGTACTGTGAGGACAGAAACTGATTTAGAAGGCAAAAATGGGATATACAGTATGTCTGTGGATAACCTCCAGGCTTTCAACATGGCTTCTGTGTTTTGGGAAGGTTCCTGGGCCCCTCCAGCTACTGGGGGAAATAAGGAGGTTGTATTGGAGGGTGGCCAGGCAAGCAGGGGCTGCCTACAGATGGTATAGGGAATGGTGCCCCCCCCCATATGCAGGTGCACCACTCTGCTGAAGATGCAAAGACAGATTCCGCAGAAGAGTCACAAGGAGATTACTCTAAACTTTCTGACAAGGAGCAAGAGTTCCAGAATGAACAACAACAACCTATCCATCAGAGAAAATTCCACACATCAGATCTGTTTGCTGCACAGGGAACCGGCACAGCAAAAAAACACTGTGTGGTTAAAGTACAGAGGGGAACAAGAATTTCCCTCAGATAAAGTATATCGTTAGAAATCTCTTAAAAAACTCACTGTGCTTCTTTGTGGCTGATTTGTGTGCTGTGGTCTATGTGGCAGGTGGAAAAATTGATATTAGTTTCAGAACATTAAAATCTTTAGAGATTTTGGTTAAAGTATGATGGTTTGAAACACTGAGCACTGTGTACAACACTGGCAGATGTCCCCCTGTCTAAACTTACCATTACAACACTTATGATTCTGTTCTGTAATGAAGGAGTTCTTGTTTCTGATATTGTTTACTGTTTGAAACAAAGGTGTGAAATATCTGATCAACTTATGCCTATAATTGACACAGAGACGGTTCTGGACAGGAGACTGGAAGTGTAAAGTAAAGCTGCATCAGATTAACGCTGGGACTTGCCATCTCCTGTGCAGCTTTTACTTAGGAAAAGACATAGGGATGTGCTTTTACCGAGGTGAACCATGCAACTGTCACAAATGTGGAGCCAGAAGCCATTTAAGTACCACTTGTGATGCCACTAGATGTAATCTTTGTTTGAATATGGGCACATAACTGCACTTTACCTTAACCAATTTAAATGCAATTTGCATAAAGAACAGGAAGACTCATATAGACAGTGTTAATGGGTCTCACAAACAGGATGGGAAGGCCCAGATCAACAATCCTTGATTACACAAGGACAGACGGAGGGGTCTTCTAAGGCATCCAACGAGAAATGTGCGATGAGTGAGCAACTGACCACTTTGATTACTCCTCAAGTCAAGGAAGTTGTGGCTACTAATTTGGAGGCACGGGATAAGAGTGTTGAAGCACTAGACCCCCCACACATGATCCTGTGGCCCCAAAAGTTCAGCCCACTGTGCCAGATCAGGTTACTGGAAATGAACCTGACAGCACAAGAACAGATCAGGTAGACAGTAAAAGGGACATTGTGGGGAACTTGTCTGGTGGAGATTTACAGTTGCTAGAATCACAACCAGATAAGCCAACTCAACCCCTCCACAAGAAAAAGATACAGAAATAGTTACAATATGGAAAAGGGGATGTAAGAGAGGTATTCCAGTGGAAAATAACCTTAAAGTGTTTTTTTCAATAAAGCAGTCAGGTGATATTGAAGAGGAGGAAGAGTCTGAGGCTTCTTCCATCTCCTCCTTGGTTATGGATGAGTTTTCAGATTTTTATGATTCTGTGTCAGTGTCCTCTGTGGGGGGGGGGGAAGCTGACATATTACCTAGTCCCAGACAAGTGCAGCTCTTGTTAAACCCCCTTTACATAAATAACAATGTGTAGTGCTGCGCAACACACATGGCAGTGAGGGTCAAAAGATGAGCCTACAAGAGATACAGGAGAACTGCGAGTGAGGTGGACAAGGAGAACTACCTGAAGTTGACTAAATTGGCAAGCAAGGTAGTGCAGCAGGCTAGAGCCCAAAAGGAACTACAAATAGCTGAAGGAATTAAGAAGGGCAGAAGGCCTTCTTTCATTACTTAAGTGAGAAACGGGATGGGAAGGAAGGGATAGGTAAGCTTATGGAAGGGAAAGAACAGATGGAGGAGGAGGATGGGAAGAAGGTAGAAGTATTGGTTAATTACTTCTGCTCTGTCTTCATAAGGGTAAAAGACAGACTGATGCCACAAGGGAGAGAAGGGGTAGAGGGCACAGACATGGTGATAGAAGAGGACAGAGTGAGGGAAGGGCTGCTAGTATTAAAAGTTGAGAAGTCCCGTGGTCTGGATGGCATACATCCACGTGTGTTAAGGGAGCTGGCAGAAGAGCTTGCAGGGCCACTAGCAGGTCTCTTCAATAGCTCTCTGGAGTGTGGTGTGCTTATATAGGACTGGAAAATGTCACATGTGGTTCCTCTCCAAAAATGCAGTCCCAAGGATGATCTGGGGAACTACAGGCCAGTCATTCTGACTTCAATCATTTTTAAGCTCATGAAGACCATACTTAAGAAGAGGTTGGTAAGGTACATGGAGGTGAATGGTCTCCAGGATGAAGAGCAGCATGGTTTATTTATTCATTTGAATTTTGATGACTTGGTAAACCCATTGGGACAAACATATTCCTTTTTCAAGGTCAACCTGGGGAAGTAAATTTCCAACAAGAGCAATTCAGGATGATGGTTACAGAAAGGTTGGTAGTGTAACAATTTATATAAACAGCCATAAAATAATAAGTGGAATTAAACAGATCCAGCTACAGGTATGGAAGGGTAGGGATCAAAAAACTAGAGATTATTACAAGTCAAAAATGCAAAGACAGCCTCAGTTGTGAAGTAGACCAAGGAGACACAATAAACATTCTGCTAGTCAACTTTTAGAGAGACATTATATTTATAGATATAAATATCTATATTAAGAGGTATACAAATATACAATGGACTATGAAATAGGACGAGGGAGAGAGAGAGACAGAGAAAAAAGAGAATGTGAGAGAGAGAGAGAAAGAGAGAGAGTGAGTAGTAATGAGATTAGGCTGGGGAGAAGGCATTTGATTGTGGTATCAGGTGGTTTTATTTATAGGTGCAGATTGGGGAAGGGAAGAACATTTCTTTGAAGTATGTCTTGAACCAGGGTAAAGACAAACAGAATAGTAATCATTTAGGGAGGTTATTCCATTTGTCCGGTGCTAAAAAGGGGAAGGATTTCTTGCCTACAGCTAATCGAGGTTTGGAAGGGGCTAGCAAATTGGAGGTGGGAGGAGCGTAGCACCCTTGAGAATGGTTTCAATACCAGCAGGTCAGAAAGAATGGGTGGGGAAGGGAGATGGATGAATGTGAATATTATGCAGGGTAAGGGAAAGTCAAGCTTTCCCTTAAAGAACAGCCAGCATAGGGCTTGGAGTACATCGCAGTGATGCATGTGAGTTGGATCACCAGCTGCAAAATGGATGACTGTATGATAGGTCTGCGTTAATTTGGACAGGATAGACTGCTTAGCTTAGAGAAGTAGGGGGTGCTCCATAGCATAGACCCGGGAATAGAGTGGCAGATGCAACTGGATTTGTGGGAGGAAGATCATGCCAAACAAACCTGACTGAATTCTTTGACTTGATGACCAGGGCATTTGATACAGGCCAAGCAGTAGAAGTCCTGTACCTGGACTTTAGCAAGCCCTTTGACTCGGTGACCCACAAGAGGTTGATCAGAAAACTAGCAGATCTTAGGGATGGGGAGAAAATGACCAGGTGGGTCGAATGCTTGCTGAAAAGCAGGACACAGTTGGTGATGGTGGGAGGGTCATTTATCCAGCACAAAGGAACTCACCAGTTGTGGGTTCCATATCATAATGGTGATTGCGGAATGGCAATCACTGATAGGTGGAGTGTACATTGCAGAAAATCAATTTCGGTGATGTACACTCACGACACAAGAGCAAAAAGGGTGCCGAAGACATTGATTATTTTATTTATGCAGGGTGCATGTCGGGGCAAAACAAAAAATAAGAGAATCCCAGACCAGCACAAAAAAAACAAAAAAACAATGCACCTAGAATCGAACCGGCATCCTCCCAACCCCAGCCTGCCACCATCCCACCAAGTTACATGGCCAGCTTGGTAGCCCACTGCCATGCTACACCTTACAAACTCCCCTCCCCCTCTGCCCATCACACAGCATGCTCATCCCCCCCCCAGGTGTGTACATATGGTGACATTCTGTTGCTATATTAGCCAACCCCCCATCCGGTCACCCTCCCTATCCAGTAACCCTGTGAACAGGTACCGTTATTGAGTCGCCCTTTTTGAAAGTGCTCAGTAGCAGTCTCCCTCATCACAGGATACCTTAGTGGTGTCCCATGAGGCTCGATGTTGGGGCCAGTGTTGTTCAATATCTTCATCACTGACATTGGGGAGGGTATTAAGGGTAAAATCTGCCTGTTTTCTGATGACACCAAAATCTATGGGAGGGTGCACAGTGGATGGAATACTAGACCTGGGGGAAGATCTCAGAAAACATGAAAGACGGTCAGTGAACCGGCAACTTGGTTTCAATGCAAAGTGATGCACACAGGAGCCATGAACCCAAGGACCAAGTATGACCTAGGTGGGTCTGGGCAGCAGAATCAGAGGAGGAGAGGAATTTGGGAGTGATGATAACTAGTGACCTGAAGTATTCTTCACAGTGCAAAAAGGCAACAGCAAATGCCAACAGGATGTTGGGGTGTATAACTGGGGGATCAGCAGTAGGCAGAAGATGTTATACTGCCCCTTTATAGGTCACTGGAAATACCCTATCTGGAGTACAGAGTAAGCTAATGGTGTCCATACCTTAAGAAGGACACAGCCTGCTGGAGGAAGTCCAGAAGAGGGCTACCAAGATGACTGTGGGTCAACAATGTATGTCTTAGAAGGCAAGGCTGGGAGCCCTTAAAATGTATGCCCTGGAGGAGAGGAGGGAGAGAGGGGACATGATAAAGACCTTCAAATACTTGAAGTGGATAAATAGGGTGAATAGGTCACATCTTTTCAGACCAAGGGACAGCCATAATACAAGGAGGCACAGTTTGAGACTAGATGGGGGTGTGGATTAGGAGGTATCTTAAGAATCACTTCTTCACAGAGAGGGTGGTGGCTAATTGGAATATGCTGCCAGAGGAAGTGGTCTCAGTGAAAACAGTGGCCAGCTTAAAGAAGGCCAGGGATAGCCATAAGGGGATACCATGGAACATGGGGTGGTTATAGTGTGGAAGAGAAGTCCTGGGGGGGGGGGCCAAGGTTAGTGGCATAAGCTAGGAATCCTTCAATAATGATCAGACTTGGCAGGCCGAATGGCCTTCTTCTGGTGTCTCTTTCATGTATTCGTATTTGTCCAATAATCTCCTCAGTAACCCTCAATGTAAATAATAAAAAAATGTATAGAAAAAGGGTCACAGAAGTTTCTGTTTTGGAGTCCATTCCAAGGAATATTAACTTTTCACAGGATATGAATTTGAAAACTTTGTATGAAATATCTGCAGTTCTGAAATTGTGGATCCAGGGACCGTCCATCTGGTCAAAGGGTCTAGACAGATGTGAAGGAGTGAGTATCCTCTTTAAGAATCTCCTGTATAAGTAACCAGAGTAGTGGAAATAGAATCAGGATTGGCCCTCTTATTGGATGTGGCGCAGGGAGGCAGGAGTATCTGTCTCACTAATGTCTATGCTCTGTAAACCAAGTCAGCCAGACAAGACTTATAGAGTGACATCTGGTCATACTTGCAGACTAGGACATTGGTGATACTTGGGAGAAGATTTAACTGTGGACTAGCTTTAAATCATAGGGGTTAGGACTCAAAATGTATATTGTGATTCTGTCACATTAAGAGAGATGATATCTACAGAAGATTTGTTAGACTGGTGTGTTGGTCATTTAAGTTCAAGGAATTTAAAAAAAATGTGGAAGGACAGTTGGTGGGTCTCAGTGTAGTACATTGTTAATACATATGGCATATAATGCTGTATTCAGTAGGAAATGTATGTTTCTGTTCTTGTAAGATTAGTGTGTATTTTTTTTTAATTTGATGTATTTGTTATTCTAATTTGAATTGAATTTTCAATATATGCATGATCCTTCTCTATAATATTCCCCTGCTCTTCATCGTTAAGTGTCATGAGATCTATTACTTCCACTTTAACAGAGACCAGAGATGGGCAGAATGTACCTCGATTTAACATCTCATCTGAGGGATGGCACATCAACAGTGCAAAATCCCCCTTGTACTACACTACTATGTCCGTTATGTGTATTACCCCAAGGACTTGGTGTGGGACTAGAGCCCACAACTTTCTGATCTTCCAGCCCTAGAGACAAGCATGCTATCTACTACACCACTGACACTGTGTGATTCCCCCAAGCAATTCACTTTACCTTCCCTTTGCTCCTGGCTCTCAGACATAATTGGGCCCCATGCTTAGTGGTCATTACCCAATTTCCAAAAATAAATAAATTGAATTATGCTACAAGTCTCGATGGCTGAGAAGGACCTGGGGGTGGTGGTGGATGTCAAGATGAGCAACTCGGAGACTTGTAGGAGGGCAGCAGCCAAGGCCAACGGGATGCTGGGATGCATCGATAGGGGGATCACCTCCAGAAGGAGGGAATTGATACTCCCTCTGTATAACTGCTTGGTGAGGCTGCACCTCGAGTACTGCGTGCAGTTTTGGAGGCCACACTTAAAGAGGGACATTAGACTCCTGGAGAGGGTCCAGAGGAGGGCAACCAAAATGATTTGGGGCTTGGGGGACAGGACCTATGAGGAGAGACTCGAAGAGCTAAATATGTACACATTGGAAGAGAGAGAGGGAACCGGGGGACATGATAGAGGTCTTCAGGTACATGAAGGGGGTAAATAGGGGAGGAACAGTCAGGGTGCTTCGAAGGAAGGAGGAGGGGGCCACTAGATGGCATGGGTGGAAGCTGGAGGGAGGAAGATTCAGGGGAGAAAGGAGGAGGTGCTACTTCACTGAGAGGGTGGTGGAGCCATGGAATGCACTGCCTAGGGGGCTGGTGGAGGCAGAGACGGTGGAGGGGCTCAAGAGGGGGTGGGACAGGTACAGGTGAAGGGTTCTGGAAGCAAAATCCAATGCAGCGAGTATATCCAGAACTGGGAAGGGAGAAGCCAGAGAATGCGAGGGGGGCAGCAAGGTCAGCTCCCAGGGTGGGGGCTGACCAAACGGGCAGTCGCGAAAGACCGTTAGGCCTATTCTGCTGGCATTTTAGTATGTTAGTAATTATTAATCTCTGCACACCTTGCACTACTGTTCAGACTGCACACCTTGCACTACTGTTCAGACTGCACACCCTGCACTACTATTCATACTTAAATATTTATTTTTTATAATCAAAGTTTTTATTGAGATTTCCAAATTGTAACATTAACTTGTAAAAATGTAATGCAAATGTATTCAGATAAAAATGTACAGAATATATCAACTACAGTATCAGCACGGTGAGTAATCCTAGTCAAGGCATTCCACTTGGAAATGCAACACTAAAGGAGTACCTGTCTGAGTATAAGTAGTATACAGGTTATTACAATGGGTTTTGTTCCCAAGTGTTAGAACCAAATTAACAGATTTTACTGTCTTGGCACCAAATGCCTTCACTAGTAATGATGAGTAGGGAAAAAGGGGTACCCCTTTTTACTGATGAGGGTAGAATTTTGTCATGGAAGTTATTGGTCCGAAAGTAAATGGGCTATGGGCTTTGGCCCTGGGTCCTAAAAGAGGATGCAGAGACTGTCTTAGTTGGAGAGACCTCCAATGATGGTGTTACGGTATACCAAATTGTTCTTTCAGTTGCTGGACAGATTTCAGAGAGCTGCTGGTACATCAATCAGTTTGGCAAAAGTGATTATGCCTTTTTGTTTTCAGTCTTTGCAGTTGACAGGTTTTCCATCTATGCACTTCAAATATTTATGTAAGAAAATTGGCACACCTACTTACAGTTCACAAATAAGGAAGCACTATAGCATAGAAGTTAACTGTATAAGCAATGAGATGCAAATCCAGAGAACTAATTTTAAATCCTCCGGCCACCACATGCATAATGTATGTCCACTGGCACGTCACGTAACTTCACTGTCCTCCCAGGATGTATGTAGAAGAAAACCTTCTCTTAATATGTCTTTGTTGGCCAAAAATTATAAGTAAATCTGTCTTTATTAAAGTCTATATACCACCCACTGTTCTTCACACTTTGTAATCATTTACTCTAGTCTGTCTGATTCCACACTGTCAAGCAAATTGCATCATCCTCTCTCCCCTCAATTTGCACGCTAAACTTATATGAATTTAGAAATGGTTATTTTCGTGGGTCTTACAACATTTAAGGTTTTTGTAGGTGAGAAAAGAAACATACTGCAGAAACAGAGAAAACTGACAGACAGTAACATACCTTAATAGTTCTCCCTCCCAGTCTCTACTTCTCCCTTTGTCCTTTTTTAATATTTTTTTACAAGTTGTATGAACTTCAGTAGCCATTGCCTTTTACAGTAACAAGACTATCATTTGATTCATTGTAAATGTTTCTTTATTAAATGTTTGTACACCATCCTGCTGTTCTCATTTTTTTCTTAGAAGGCTGTATACAGAGTGCAAAAGTTTATTATGTAAAACATGTCATGCTGCCTATACTGTATATAGTACATACAGATTTCAAAGTCTAATGCATATGTTATTTGCAATATTTGACTAGGAAAGACACAGTAAGCTGTAAACTCTCATTTCCAAGGCTACCACGGGGGTGGATTACATGGGCCTGTACAGGGGGATGTTGGCCTGAACAGTGGCAAATCTCTTCACTTTCAGTATGTGCACAATAATCTTTACCTTCCATCAAACAGCCATCAGAGATAGGCAGAAGAAACTTTGACGAAACAAACCTTGTTTACAAAGGATGATATCTTATATGAATTTAGAAATGGTTATTTTCATGGGTCTTACAACATTTAAGGTTTTTGTAGGTGAGAAAAGAAACATACTGCAGAAACAGAGAAAACTGACAGACAGTAACATACCTTAATAGTTTATATTCATATATCCATAGCAAACTCTTTTAATCACCATTTCGCAGATCTCTCAAACTACCTCACATCCTTTCCTCCTGTCCACAACACCGCACCCCCTAGCGGTACAAATGCAATAATCACGCACCCACCCTTTAGGTTTCAGAGTATAAAAAGAGGATAAGTGTTAAAACTGCTACTCACTATTCCTGACAGCACCAGCACAGGGTCTGATGGACTTGAACCTCGGCTCCTAAAAGCCGCCGCACCACTCATTGCCTCTCCCCTAACTAAAATTTTCAACCTGTCTCTATGCCATGGCATAATACCTAATATATGGAAAACAGCTAAAGTCACACCAATCCCAAAAAAGGGTGACCCCAAAGAAATACTGCACTACCGTCCCATTGCAATCCTCTCTGTACTTAGCAAATTTTTGGAAAAACTAGTGTCCACCCAAACCATTGAATATCTCCAAAGATATAACCTTCTATCTAGCTCATAGCATGGCTTCTGCAAAGGACATAGGACCTCCACTGCCCTCCTCAAACTCACCAATGACATATATGCCTCCATGGACTCGGGTCTCCTAACAGGTGCAGTCTTCATTGACCTTACTAAGGCATTTGACCTGGTCAACCATACCATTCTTCTTACAAAACTACGCTCCCTAGGCTTCGTCAATGATGCAGTGGCCTGGTTTGAAAACTACCTGTCCGACAGAAAACAAACTGTAGTGTTTAACTCAGCTATATCAGACCTTTCCACTACTCACGCTGGAGTGCCCCTGGGCTCAATCCTTGGGCCCTTACTTTTCTCTATCTTTATTAATGACATCCCACTCCTTGCACCCAACTGTTCAACTCTGCTCTACACTGACGATCTAGTTATTTACCACAGTGCTAGAACTGTTATCGTCTTAAACCACCCTCGTGCTGTTGATGTTGCTAATATTCAATCATGGCTCACTGAAAACAAACTTATTCTCAACTCTAGTAAAACCTTCTCCATGCTCTTTGGCTCATCTGCCAGACTTAAAGCAAATCAAACTGCCCTAATTATCCCATGTGTGGACGGCTCCTCACTGAATAGCATCAATTCCTTTAAATACCTGGTATTACTCTCGATCAATCTCTTGACTTTGATCTACACATTACAACCTCCTGTAAATCAGTAAACGCCAAAATAGGTAGTGCCTACCGAACTAGATATGCCCTGACCTCATCTGCTAGACTTGCTGTGGCTCAAGGCTTTCTTCTCCCAGCCCTTGCATATGGCTCAGTCACCTACCTCTTTGCCTCCAAATCATCCCTCTATAAGTGGATACCACCTACAACAGCATCTGCCGCTATGCTCGCATCTCCTCATTTCAAACATCATTGCCAGCTCTATAGTGACCTAAAATGGCTGTGCCCCTCCGCTCACAGACTACAGGCTTTTGGCTCATTAATTGACTCCATTATCAGATCAGGCCTCCCACCATCCCTCTCATCCCTACTGGTCACACAGCCTCTCTACTACGGACTGTGATCGACTGACCAAGCCCTTTTTCACCTTCCCAGACACAGAACTAATATGGGTTTACGCGCCTTTTCTCACGTGGCTCCAAAATACTGGAATTCCATACCCCAAGCTATTTGACAAGCAACCACCCATGCCACTTTTAAGAAACTTCACAAAAAGCACCTTCACTCTATCAACTCCTGCACTTGCTTTAATCCACTTTAGCTCCACTCCTCTTCCCCTGCACTGTTTCAATCTTCTTCTGTAGTGTTTCTCTTCCGCACCTCTCTTACACCCTCCTTCAGGTCCTCTCCCTCCTTCTCTCTATCCTCTCTCCCTCGCTCTTGTATTGTCTCTCTTTATCTCTCCCGCTCCCTCTCCCTCTTCCTCTTCTCTCTCTCTCTCTCCCCCTCCTAGCACACTCCCTTCCTCTCCTCCCTTTTCAACCACCTTATTGTGACTTTATATATTGTTCTCTATGTATGGCCTTATTGTAATACTTATGTTCTTATTTATTGTGTTACCTGTCATACTGTTCTGCAATTTCATTTTACTGTTTTAAGCTTACTCGTGCTTGTTGCTGAATTTGTCTCCCCACACCTGAAGTTTTTACTTCACTATGTACTGTACTGCTTCATGTGCTGCGTCACATATATGATTTTGTATTTCTAAAATGTATTCTCCCGGGTCATGCCTGAAAATAGGCATCCCTATGCCTAGTGCACTTACCCGGTTACCAAAAGCAAATATATAAATATCTTTGCAGTGCAGTACCACTTAGAACTGTAGTACACATTCATTAGTGGGCATTAGCTTGTGTTTGTAATGTGGGACTAGAACCCATGGGCATTGTCCCACATTCTTAATGTAAGACTAGAACCCACAGCCAACATAACTAAGCCACGAACACTTCTACAGTATTACTAAACAGAAGTCTCTGAAAGTGTTTTAGTTATAAGCAGGAATTATTTGTTCATACTCAGCCATTTTACATCCTCCCCAGAAGAATGATTCTTTAGCAGAAACTAAACATGAATTCACTAAAAAGTAAACATTTCTTACATATAAATAATTATAACATGCAAAATACTCACACAGTGCAAAGAAAATAACAATAAGAGATGCCGGCATGTTTCTAGATGTTGAGTCCTCACAAGAAATTCTTTAGTAAAGAGAGAGACTAGTTCTTTAACCCCTGAACAGGATTAAACAGAAAAGAGGAAGTACTAGGGTTTTCTTGAAAATAGAGCCACAATGACACAATAATTTAACTCCTTCAGTCCAAAGTTTCAGTATGAGTAAATCTAGAGATTACATCTGTTAGCAGAACAGAATTGCCAATCTTCAAATAGTTACATCTGAGAGAGTTTGGGATGGCAGAAACTACAAATTGCAGGGTCCCCTCTCCCACCTTGGACACTGGATTCTCCTTGGCTCCATAAATAGGGCAATGGTTTTTGTCGGCTAGTGCTGGTTGGTGGAGAGGGGGCTATTCAAAGTGTGGGGTTGAGATGGGCTAGTCTAGGATGATAGGTGTTAAAAGAAATGGCACTGCCTGGATTTCTCTCTTTCCTCCAGCATCAGCTTCAGATTAGTGTGAATACACATTGCCCTTTTGTCTCAGTGGGTAAGTGGTATAAATTTCTGTGACTGCTGCATAAGATGTATGATTTGTGTGCAGTAGGGACAGAGTTTGGGTCTTCAGCAGGCTTTAGTAGAGGGCTAGTTGGAACGATGTGTTGTCAGAGCCAGTGCAAGACTGTGTGTCCCTGAGTATCCAACCCTTCACCCACACTTGTTGTCTGACTCAGCATTTGGACTGTCAACAGAGCAAGCATTAAGGTCCAAAGTCAGTTTTGATGTGTTGACTGCATGGTTTTGCAAGGGGCTCACTACTGAGCAGTTTCAGGAGGAGCAAAATGTTCACCTAAATTATAGTCAGCATTAAAAAAAATATCTCTTTTGATTCTGGTGGTGGTGCTTGGTCGTGCCAGGGACCAGTGGCTGCCACTTGTTTGAGGTGGGGGAGTTGCAATATGGGGGCTGTGGTCCATGCAGTAGCACACTATAGATTGGTATTTTATTGATTTATTTGAATTGGAAGATTAGTGATGGGAAATGCACTCTGAGCCAAAGTTCATTTCCAGGAGTGACCCAGGGGATAGCAAAGGAGAGAAGAACAATACAGCAAACACAGCTGCAATGAAACAGCTCAAAATAAAAAGCAAAATGTAGACAATATGGTAAAAGTATAGTAAGACAAGGAACCAAGCAATGGAATATTGAGCAACACTGACAAGCAAATTAAGTGATTGGTACAGGTAGAACAATACTAATGCACTAGTTGCCGGGAAGAAACTGATTCATACAGCGGTACAAAGGCAATTCAGAGATGGGCATACAGAACTGGTCTTCCTTGTCCCTGATCACTGAAACACCATTGTTGTTTGATTTAAAAAAAAAATCAAAGGAAATGGACCTGGTTGCATGCTTGCTTGTGGTCTTGCATGAGCCGGTCAAGGCTGCAGCTGGTTCCACATACCACAGTTCCCTGATTCACCAATTCTAGGAGCCCTGGTTCCTGATCTGTCACTGCCACTCTTTAATTCCCAGAAGGCAGCAGCAGCACAGAAGACACTGGCAAGGTTACCCTTGGTGAAAGCTGCATTTGGTTCAGTTTCTCACCATACAGTGAACTTTGTCAATCACATTTTTTGTCCGGGCAGTTCCCTGATTTCCCAATTCACTGCAGAGAGAAGCATCACCAACGCAACATGGCTGACAGCCAGCATTGCTAGGAGGGTGCTGCAGTAAAAAAACGGTAGAAGGCAGCAGACTAAGACTGATTTTGTATTACTGATAGGAATGTGGTGCATTCTTGTCTAATGTAGGTAACAAAGCACCTTCAAAATGAGCATCATAATTTATTAAAGTTGTTCACTACTGTAGATAACAGAGCACCGTCAAAAAGCATTTGCTACAATTATGTCTTCATGTACTATAAATACTGTCTGCTGTGCTTTAATTCATGTAATTGCTTTGGTTCAACATAATCATGGCTAGGAACTACAGTAGATCATAGCTTGGTCCACTGTTTCAGCCTCTGCTTACCTTGCCTCAGATGCTTTAACTGCTTTTCTAATATACTAGTGGTGGTTGCTAGAACAAACCTTGGACTGGTTCATAAATGTAGCCTTGGCTTTACCTGGGGGTATCAGACACCCCCATATAAAGAAATATTAAAACTTGGTGATTATAGGATTATATAGCAATCATTCCATGAAGTGGTGTTACCAATGTACTAAATACTTAGTGCATACATTAAAAAAAGAATAATCACTTCAGTTTCAATCAGTGAATTTAAAAGATGGACACAAATACACATACGTTATCTTATTTGAGAAACCCAGATGTAGGCACTTGTTTTAAATGTCCAGGTCCAAAATGCAAATTTCTTTCAGCAAAACATGACATGCAAGACCACAATATGTTCCACTGCTTCTATGGTGATATTTGTCTGTCTATCTATCTATCTATCTATCTATCTATCTATCTATCTATCTACCTATTTATCTATCTATCTGAATTAGTGGCCTTGATGGAGGAGGAACATCTGGATATCATGGCAGTCACAGAAACATGGTACACACAAAACCATGACAGGGACGTAAACATACCAGGATACACTATCTACAGGAGGGACAGGGGAGGGTAAAAAAGAAGGAGGAGTAGCTCTTTACATAAGCGAAGGAATCAAAGCAACAGAACAAAAGGGAAAACAGGGAGGAGAAGAAGCACTGTGGGTAAATTTGGAGACCGGCAATGGAACCACAATCCGCACAGGGGTTGTATACAGACCCCCTTCTCAGGGGGAGGAAATGGACAAGGAAATGATAGAAAGTATACTTAGAATGGCAGAAAAAGGGGAGATATTGCTGATGGGTGATCTGAATATGCCAGATGTTAACTGGAGTGCAGTTGCAGCAGCCACTTCGAAGAGTGGGGTTATTCTAGATGCCCTACAGGGGGGCATGCCTTAGACAACTATTATTGGAACCCACTCGAGAGGGAGCAATCTTAGACCTGGTTGTCTCAAATGGAGATGAAGAGAGGATCACAGATGTAGAAGTGGGTAGCCATCTGGGAACTAGCGACCATCGAACAGTATGGTTCACAATAAACACAGCAATAGAGTCAAGTCACACAAAGGCAAAAGTACTGCACTTTAGGAGGGCTGACTTTGCCAAAATGGGTAAGTGCCTAAGGAATGCACTAGCAAATGGGCAGGAAGGAGGGGTGGAAGAACAATGGGGAATAATAAAAACTGCCATCACAGAGGAAACGAGCCTTTGTGTGAAGCAAATAAACAAAACGAAATGACGTTAGAAGCCACTATGGTTCTCAAAGGAAGTGGCAGTGAAAGTTCAAGAGAAAAAGAGAGCATTCAGGAAGTACAAGGAATCACAGAAGGAGCAGGACAGAGAACTGTATCAGTTAAAGCAAAAGGAAGCTGGGAAGGCAGTCAGAACAGCAAAGGCCCAAACCAGGGAAAAGATAGCCAACTCTGTTAAGAAGGGGGATAAAACCTTTTATAGGTACATCAGGGAGCAAAGGAAGACCAAGGGAGGGATAGTGAGGCTTAATAAAGGGAGGAAGGGTGGGCAGAGGGTGACTGTGAAAAGGCAGAGATACTAAACAAATATTTTTGCTCATTATTTACAAAGGAAGAGGGGGAGGTACCTAAAACAAACAGTAGAAACACTCTGGATACAGAAGTTGATACCAGCCCATTTACAGAAGAAAGGGTTCTGAAAGAACTCTTAAAACTGAAGGTGGACAAAGCAATGGGGCCTGATGGGATTCATCCCAGAATTCTAAAAGAACTAAGGGTAGAACTAGTGACACCACTGACTACCCTCTTTAACAAATCATCGGAGGATGGGGTGGTACCCGAGGACTGGAGGAGGGCAGATGTGATTCCCCTTCACAAAAGTGGGAGCAAGGCAGAAGCAGGAAATTACAGACCTGTTAGTTTAACCTCAGTGGTAGGGAAAATGATGGAATCACTTCTGAAGGAAAACATTTTTGATTATCTAGAGACCAGAGGAGCACAGGACCCAAGGCAGCATGGATTCACAGCAGGAATGTCATGCCAGATGAATCTGATAGATTTCTTTGACTGGGTGACCAAAGTAGTAGATCAGGGAAGGGCTGTGGACATGGCCTACCTAGACTTTAGCAAGGCATTTGACACAGTCCCACACAAAAGATCAATATACAAGTTAGCTGTAGCCTGGGGTGGGTCCCAAGATGACAGCCTTGGTAAAGAATTGGCTGGAGAATAGGACACAGAGTATAATAGTAAATGGTGTCCACTCTGAAGAAAGAGGGGTTACTAGTGGGGTACATGAGGTTCAGTATTAGGACAGTCCTCTTCACAATGTCTTTATAAGTGACATTGCAGAGGACTGGAAGGAAAATATGTCTTTTTGCAGATGACACAAAGATCTGCAACAGAGTTGATGCACAAGGTGGGGTGGAAAGGATGAGAAGGGACTTGGCAAGGTTAGAGGAATGTAAATGATGGCAGCTTAGATTCAATGCTAAGAAGTGCAAGGTAATGCACCTGGGAAACAAAACCCAGGGAAGAGTACACAATGGGAGTGAGATACTAACAACAACAAAATGGAAAGGGACCTGGGGTAGTCATATCAGATGACCTAAAGGTGGGCAAGCAATGTGAGAGGGCAGCAAGGAGGCTGGGGATACTGGGATGCATAGGGAGAGGCATCACCAGTAGAAAACAGGAAGTTATTATCCCTCTGTACAGACAGCTGGTCAGACCCCATCTGGAGTATTGCGTGCAGTTCTGGAGACCCAATCTCCACAAAGACATAGACAGGATGGAAGCTGTCCAGAGGAGGGCAACTAAAATGGTGCAGGGTCTGCACCGGAAGTCATATGAAGAGAGACTTAAGGAGCTTAATATGTATAGGCCTCTTTTCAACTCTTCTACCCTACCACCTAACCGCTTATCTTAATTTTGCTGTTAACAGTGTTATGTCCCTCATTACTTGTAACTTGACTGTGCCTTATTGTTGAACTGTCTCATGTATGTATGTCATTCATCTCCTTGTGACGAGGTGCCTTTGTAAATGAGCCTCCAGCTCAAAGGTTGTTAAACTGACGTTAAAATAAATAAATAAATATAGCCTCGAGGAAAGGAGGGAGAGGGGGGACATCTAGCGGGTGGGGGTAGGAAGAAGTAGGCTGCTGGTTAACTAGGATCTGCAGCTTATCCAATAGGTAGGGAAATGGGCAGACTGGGTGGGCCAAGCGGTCCTTATCTGCAGTCAAAATCTATGTTTCTATGTTTCTATGATAGAAACTTTCAAGTACCTCAAGGGAATCAACAAAGTCCAAGAGGGTAGCATCTTTCAAAACAAGAGGTGTGCAAGAACAAGGGGGCACAATTTGAAGACAGAGGGGGGTCGGCTCAGAGGTAATTTAAGGAAGTATTTTTTCACAGAGAGGGTTGTGGATGCATGGAACGGCCTTCCGGAGGAGGTTGTGGAGTCAAAAAACAGTGGTGGACTTCAAGCATGCATGGGACAGTCATAAGGCAATTCTAGGGGGTGGGGGCAGAAAGAAGTAGGCTGCTGGTTAACTAAGATCTGCAGCTTATCTAGTAGGTAGGGAAACGGGCAGACTGGGTGGGCCAAGCGGTCCTTATCTGTCGTCAAATTCTATGTTTCTATGTTATAACTATACACAGGGCTCCTGATAAGAACAGTACCAAACTATTTTACTCAACTCATTTCAGAATTTTTTTTTAATGAGTATTAATACTTACCCAGCATTTGTAAATATGCCACACTCCATAGAACAGTGCTTCATAACATAACTGGTTATTCAAATGGAGCAGTTTTTTTTCTAGATTTGCAGCACTCATACACCTCCTAATTAATTTTACTTACTATATTTTAAAACTGGAGAGTTAATTACTGCTATGTGCCAACATTATGTGGAGCACTGTTGGTACCTCATCACTTCTTACCTAGACAAACAAATGACACTGTTTTGAAAAATGTACACCTCACTCCATTCCATCCAGACATTTACACACATCTGAATTTGGTTTTACTCATCTCACTTCCATAATGAGGAGCACAGTACTCATCCCAAAAACTCTTACCTGGAGCCCTGGAGATATATATATATATATATATATATATATATATATGTATATACATGTATATACATGTGCGTATATATACTACTATGTGTGTATTAGAGGCAAAAAACTCCATTTAATGCATTAGTTGGGGTTGTTCCACAGTGACAAAAGTGAGAAATTCGCTGTTAGGGTTGAAAACCTCCTTGGACCCCCTGCCCACCCCAACCGGCATTGGGGTGCGCATTGGGATAATCAGCCCTAACTCTCACCCCATGACATGTGTAAAGCAGCAGAAGTATGGGAGAATGGGGTGAGAGTTAGGACCACGATCCCAATGAGCACCCAATGCCGGTTGGGGGGTGGGCGGTCAGGGGTTCAACCCCAACAGCTAATTTCCTACTTTTGTCGCTGTGGAACAACCTAACTAATGCATTAAATGGATTTTTTCTCTAATTTCCTTCTTTTGAGAATGATAACGAAATAGTGAATAGCACGCAGCGGTGGGAGTCGCGGGGCCCAATGCGTTGGCGGGGGGCCCCGCGCTCCCGCCCCATGATGTGTTGTGGCATACTAACAGGGACAGCAACACAAACAGAAATGCTAACAGTGGTGCACATGGTAGCACAAGCACGAATGAGAACAGAAAGGGTAACGTACATGGTGGCGTAGACGGGAATGGTCTGCCACGTGATGTGTTGTCACATAGTAACATGGTGCCTGCAAACAGAAATGTCAATGGGCATGGTGATGAAAGTGAAACAGTAAGATAAACAGTACTGTAGACAGAAATGGCAAAAATAACAGAAACACAGCGCAAATAAAAATGCAAAGGATACACGACATGGCTGAGACGTCAATGGTAAGTGAAGCGGTACGATCCGCAAGCAGAAAGGGCAACAGTAACAGTAATGTAAGCACACAGGCTGGTTTTCCCAAAACCTGCATTGAGAAGACAGTGAGTACAAATAATGTATGCAAAATAATGAGTATCGGGCAGAAAATGAGATCTTGGAATACTAAATACATTATATCTCAGGAACCATCTGACTGAGAAAAAAATTTAAAAGTCATATTATTTACAACTGTCCTGGCTAATTTGACTCTTAGCTCCATTGTGGGCTAAGAAATTTCTGATTAAAGTCCGATCTCGCACCGCTTCCGAGATACGGCCCTGAAAGGCGCGGTAACGCCGTAATGTTATCCTATGGGAAAAAAAGAAAAGTTTGGAGTGCCATAACTTTGCCTCCCTGTAATGTTTTTTCACCAAGCTACTGAAAGGCACATCTGTGGGCTGTTGGCTGTCTTCCCTCCAAATTTCAGGAAAAAAGACCAAACCGTTATTTTGCAGCAGAACTCCAAATGATTTCTGTTAAGTGTCGGGCGCCGTAATGTTATCCTATAGGAAAACCCGTCAATTTTGGAGTGCCGTAACTTTTCCGCCATGTGATATTTTTTCACCAAACTACTGAAAGGCACATCTGTGTACTGTTGGCTGTCTTCCCTCCAAATTTAGGAAAAAAGACCAAACCGTTCTTTTGCAGCAGGGTGCCAAAGGATTCCTGTAATGCTTCGGGCGCCATAATGTTATCCTATGGGAAACACTGTCAACTTTGGAGTGCCATAACTTTGCCACCGTGTAATATTTTTTCAATACAACACTGAAAGGCACATCTGTGAGATGTCAGCTGCGTTCCTCCAAATTTCAAGCCCAAAACTCCCAACTGTTCTTTGCAGTGCAGTGCCAAAGAATTGCTGTCATTTTCCCACAGACTAGAAAATTACTGTCGCAATTTTAAAGCTTTTCAGAATATTTTACTACATTTCGTGAGCACTCAAAGTAATTTATGAAAGTACTTTTCCAGAAATTTGAAAACATATTTCTGGGGTGTTTACCACAAAATAAAGACATATGCAAGCATCCTCAGGGCCCGACTAGGTGAATACAAAAAGAATTAGGTTGCTAGAGGGTCCCAAATTTAAATGCCAACCATTTTTCTGATCACCAACTGAAAACAAAATGGCCGATTTGTGAAAGTAACAGGCCCATTTGTGAAAGTAAAAATGCATTTGCGAAAGTGTTGAACTTTTTGTTAACTTTTCCCATTGACTTATAATGGGAAACTGTTTTTTGAATAACTTTTGAACCGTTTAATATTTTTTCACGAAATCTTCGAAAGGCACATCGGGGACCCTGGATGCACATTCCCTGAAGATTTTGGGCCAGTCACGCAAACCGTACGACCTGTAGGTGCGACCACAGAATTCCAGAAAAGCATAAACGCGTGCACAGATCACACTTAATAACTCCGCAGCTGTATAGCTGACCAGTACAAAACTTGGCGGATCCCAAGGCCTATGATTCTTGATCATAAATTCCAAATTTCAGGCAAATCCATGAAACAGTTGCAAAGTTATTAAGGTGCAAAGTTTTGGGGTTTAACATAGAAATGGCTCCTCAACCCTAACTATGGTAGCACTACCGTGCTACCATAATATGTCTATATACATGTATATACATGTGTGTATATATACTACTATGTATATATATATATATATATATATATATATATATATATATTAATTATAGTGGTGCGGTCGCGCCACTATAGTTAGGGTTCAGTTGTCACTTCTATGTTAAACTCAACATTTTGCATGTTAATAACTTTGGATCCTGTTCAACGGATTTGCCTGAAATTTGGTATGCGTGGTGGGACATGGTACATCTCTTGATCTGCCAAATTGCGTTTTGGTTGGACTTGCGGTCTTTGCATCCGAAAATGCTGAAAATGCAAAATTATCCATTTTTGGAGGCAGCTTTTGTGATTTTGGATGTGGCCCTGCACAGCCATTGTGTGGTGTGCTGCTCTGCAAGATGACTTATTTGAAAGAGCGTTGGTGGCTGAACACGTTGCTTTTTGTTTGGTGAAAAAATATTAAGGCACTCAAAAGTTATGCCACTTTTAAGTTCCCGTTATAAGTCAATGGGAAAATTTATATGTATGTTTTGCGAACAAAGAATGGGGTTCTGGCCATCTCGTCCCACCTGGCGATCAAAGAATTTGCAGCCTCGCAGCTCAAGAATCTTTGTCCCCAAGAATTTTAAAAATTCATTGATCGTGAGGTCTCCCATCTTGTTTTTAAATTTCTGATTGAGAAAACACAAATATCTTGGCTCAGGGGTCACTTCTAAAGTAAAACTTGGATGGGTTTTACTCAGGGGATACCAATCTATCGAGCCATGCCTTTGGTTTCATCCAAATTGGTCAAAAAATAGAGTTATAAGCTTTTAAAATCTTAATTCTTGTCTCACTAACGATCTTTGATAGGAAGCCTACAAATTCTTTGATCCCGAGATTCTTTGATCGCAATCGTGCATCGCGAGTGAGGGACGAGATGGCCAGATTTAAAAATCAATTTTCTCTGCCCTAGGGTGCCCTAGGAAGTTAAATGAGGGTGAGTTTTGCTCAGGGGGGCTTTGTTCTGACCAATCTGAATAAAATAAATAATGTTTTCAATATCCCTGGTAGTATAGTAGCCCCCCAAACTGTATAAAAAAATAATGTTCTGCATATCCCTGGTAGTCTAGTGGCCTCCCTAATGTGTATTTAATAAATAATGTTTTGTATATCCCTGGTAGTCTAGCAGTCCCCCTGATCTGTAAAAAAACAAAAATATTCTCCTTATCCCTGGTAGTCTAGCGCCCCCCCCCGTTAATTTCTGAGTGTCTCTTTGCAATAGTGCTGCTAATACACACAGTCGGTGGCTGGCCGTGGAGGTGAGAGGTGGGCTGTGCTAGTCGCTGACTAGGGGACAGGCAGGGGGGTGCTAGGTTGACTGGCACAGCTGGGTGGGGGGGTCACTAGACTACCAGGGAATTGGTAATCGTAATGTATTTTATGATGATCTGGGGGGCGCTAGACTACCAGGGATATGGAAAACAATATAAATTTTATACAGATCAGGGGGGCCGCTAGACTACCATGGATATGAAGAGCATTATTAATTTAATGCACATTGGGGGGGTGCTAGACTACCAGGGATATACAGAACACTATAAATTTTATACAGATCGGGGAGGTCCGCTAGACTACCAGGGATAAGGAGAACATTATTTTCTTTACAGATCTGGGGACAGCTAGACTGCCAGGATATACAAGCATTATTTATTAAATACACATTGGGGGGGCGCTAGACTACCAGGGATACGTATAATTGTATCCCTGGTAGTCTAGCACCCCCCAATGTGTGTACGGACTACATTATTTGTTAAATGAACATTGGAGGGGCCACTAGACTGCCAGGGATATGCAGAACATTAATTTTTTTTATACAGATCGGGGGGCCGCTAGACTACCAGGGATAGTGAAAACATTATTTATTTTATTCAGATCAGGCAGAACAAAGCTCCCTGAGCAAAACCCACCCTCATTTGACTTTCTAGGGCACCCCTGCACTGAGAAAATAGTTTTTTTAATCTAGTCATCTTGTCCCTCACTCTTTGTTTGCAAGCTTGCAATTTCTTTGATCTCAAGCCTGCAAATTCTTTGATCGTGAGATTGTTTGATCAATGTCATGCATCGCGAGCGAGGGGCCAGATGGGCAGGTTAAAAAATAAATTTTTTCAGCCCAGGGGTGTCCTAGGAAGACAATGAGGATGGGTTTACTCAGGGCTTCTGTTCTGATGAACCATGGTAATGGTTTACTGCAATTCTTTGAATTTTTTAAATTACAACAGTTTTTATTCTTTGGTCATGACCCCGCAAATTCTTTGATTGCGAGCCTGCAAATACTTTGATCGCAAGATTCTTTGATCACGATCGGGCATCGCAAATGAGGGACAAGATGGGCAGTTTAAAAAATCAATTTTCTCAGACCAGCAGTGCCCTAGGAAGTCAAATGAGTGTGGGATTTGCTCAGGGGTCTTCGTCCTGTTGAACCATGGTGGTGGTTTAACGCAATTACTTCAATGTTTAGATTTATAGCATTTTTTATTCTTTGTTCATGAGTCTGCAAATTCTTTGATTGCGAGACTGCAAATTCTTTGATTGTAAGATTCTTTGATTGCCATCTTTAATCGCGAGGGGGGGGACAAGATGGCCAGATTTTTTTATAATGGAATAGATAAGGAAATTTTACCTATCTTTAACATTGAATATCTCAGAAACGGTTTGGTCTTTTTACTTGAAATTTGGAGAGTGTTTATGGCATGTCCTGTAGATATGAATTATGTTATTTATGTGTTGGAGAAATATTATTTTGTGGAGATATTGTGTGACACACTTTACGTGTTGCGGACAGTGTTTTGGATTGTGCTGGTGGCTTGAAATTGATAGGGTGCCTAGCCTTAGTGTCATGGATGTAGTTTTCAGTTGTTGTGTGTCGTAAATGTCAACAGGTGTGGAACTGTGCCACTCTGATGAATAAAAATTTAACATTTTGACATGATATGTCTCGGACACGGTTTGGTCTTTTTACTTGAAATTTGGAGGGTGTTGACGGAATATCCTGTAAATGTTAATAGCAGTGATTATGTGTCAGACAATATATTTTTTGTGGAGATATTGTGTGGCACAGTTTACATTTTGTGGACAGCATTTTCTATTGTTCTAGTAGATTAACATTTGTTTGGTGGCTGGCCTTGCTGTTGTCAATGTACTTTTTAGTCATTGGGTGTGTAATGTGGCTCAGTACTTACAAGTTAGTGGGAGCGCTATTAAAAAGTAAGGAAATTCTATGCAAAAAACGTTATTAATGCATCAGTTAGGGTTCTTCTACGGTGACAAAAGTGAGGAAATTCAATTTTAGGGTTCCCACCCCTTGCACCGCAATGCACCCACCACCCCACCCCCACCAACAGGCATTGGGCTATGTGTTGGGGTCGTCGGCCCTAACTCTCACCCCATTATCTTACACTGCACCACCTCAGTTTGTTTACACATTGGATTGGGTGAGAGTTAGGGCCAATGACCCCAACGCACACCCTGATGCATGTTGCTGGGAGCAGGGTGGGGTGCAAGGGGTGAGAACCCTAAAATCAAATTTCTTGTCTTTTGTCACTGTAGAAGAACCCTAACTGATGCATTAACAAAGTTTTTTGCATAGAATATATATATATATATATATATATATATATATATATATATATATATCTCTACACATACATCACCCCATTCTATGTGTAACAAAGCTTATATGACATAGTATAGGAGAATGGGGTGAGACGTAGGCCCAATGACCCCAAGGCACACCTCGTCACCTGTTGATCTGTGGTGGGTGTGGGTGGTAAGGTGTGGGGGGTGATAGGGTGCCAAACCTAATGCCTCATGTCCCTACATTTTTTGCTTTAACCATAACTGATGCATTAACATTTTTTGCAATGAATTTCCTTACTTTTTGGAAAAGTATAATGTTACCCTTACGCCTTCTTCCACTCCTTCTGCTGCTTTGCCCTTGACTGTCCCCCAAACACTCACCACTGTATCCTATACCACAGCCTAGACCTCCCCTCATTGCAGGACCTGTAGTCACTCCCACTGTGCCAGCCTCACAGCCAAATTCTGGATGCAGTCCCTCCACTCATACCTCACCTCTGTCCTCTCAGCTCCCACCATCCAGGGCTATTCACTATGGAACAATGACTCATGGACACTGTCTACTCCTCATATGTCAACCTCAGCAGGCCAGTCTGCCTTTGTGTACTGCATGCCTAAACTTTGGAACTCACTCCCCTTTGTGATCCAGAATGCCCCACTGGCCAGCACCTCAAATCCCTCCTAAATAAACATGTCTCCCCTATCTTAGTTAATCATTTGTTTGTTTGACTTTCAAGTCATTACAAAATTAACAATATAAAATCCACAAATTTACTTTCATTTTGACTATATAAATGATATATATTCAGTTACATATACACAGACTATTACACATAATTGCATCAAAATTACATAAAAATAACATAAAAATGAGAATAAAATGTAAGACAGAAAAACAGGACAGATGGGGAATATACAATTATTGCACTTCTCACTTAATAATCCATATGAAATCCCTCCCCCTCACTTTAATTGACATTTGTTAATTTTTTTATAAATCCTTAATGTAAGATGCCATATATGTGGCAATGAACTCCAACAGTGGATTCATTAAAATTCTCAAAACCTTATTTTCCAGTAATTGATCTGTCTGACAGTATGGGGACACTATTTTGTGTCATAACTCTGCATACTTTGGACAATGCAATATAAGGTGATCTATTTTTTCCAAACAGTTTGAACCAAAATTTCAGTTTAAATCAGAAAAGTCTTATTTATCCTTTGCACATAAATATTGTCTATATTTGGAGGGATATAGTTCTAATCTAAATTTTGTAAATAAGAATCTTAGGAGGTAGAAGACTTGGTTTGCTGGCCAAGGCACCTAGCTTCACCTGAGCTCTTTCCTTCTAAGACTGCTTGAAAGGTAGAGTAGAGAAACTTACCAGAGCAAGGGAGAAGGATTAAGACTTAGTTTGGCTAAGCAGATTTACTGTGTGGTGGTGTTTTTATTGTTTACTCACAGGGATTGCTACTGTTTGTTGCTAACATTTCATTGCTTTATTTTTTCTCTGATTCAAATTGTTGTTGCTGGTATACCTTCTTCTGCATTATTACAAGGTGTGCCTACAGGTGTGTGCTAACAGATTACTGCTGTAATCTTCTGATTCAAATTGTCTTTTGCAAGGTATATCTTCTGTTACTGCTTTATTTTTCTCTGGAGCAAAGTGTTTCTTACAGCGTATATCTTCTCTGAAATTATTACAGGTGGTGCTTTACAGGTTTTACAGTTTTATCTAACATTAGGATAAGCTTTCAGGGTTACTGCATTTGTTGTTGACTGATTGTTTCTGCACTTACCTCCTTGTTCTTTCGTCCGTGGTTCTTCTTTTTAGGCAGGGGAAGGGCTCAGCCACCCACCCCCATCCCCAACCACCCCAGGCTACACTCCTTTTATAGGGTACCACAGTTGTGACATTTCCTGTGTCAGAGCAGGAAGGGGCAGATCAGTGGGGCCTCCACAAGGTGATCTCATTTACAGGGGCACTAGTAATTTAACTTGTTATAACAAGTTAAACAAAGCAGAATTAAACCATTACTTGCATTTCTTTTCCTTTTTTTTTCCTTCTAATTACTCTGACTAGGTTACAAACCCAGCAACTTATTTGGAATGGATTTCATTAACTGCAGGTACCATGGAACAATTTTCAGAAGGACAGTCTTACAGGATTTAGGACACTGTCCTACATGCTGGGCCTTTGGAGATCTTAGGGCTCAGCTCCGGGCAGCATGGGCAGAGATTGCACGCCTCAAATTTCATATTGAAAAGGAAATACATTATAAGAACCACCCGCCATTTCCCCAGCATCCAACAGAAAAACCTCGACCGCAGAGGGTAGTTGGTCCAGGAGGTTGGCAGGTGGTTGGAGGAGCATATCAGGTGCCCCATCACTCTTTGCTCTCAACACATTACCTCCAAAACCATATAAACACTACAAACAGGTATCTGCCTCTATCTCTGAAATCAAATAAAGAGGCAGAAGACACTGCAGAGAAGGACACTGCGGCACAGGAGCTAGACACAACAAAACTCACCCAAATCAGGAACCAAAACTAAACAAGTACAAAGGAAATCCAAAAAACTTCTGATCATAGGAGACTCCATGATTCGGGGAGTTGATACCCATCTCCAGCCAGGGGTGATGGTCAGATGTCTTCCAGGTACATCAGCATGGAGAGACACTGACCGCATTGCTAAAATTGTTCACAAAGCAGGAGAAAACATTGATGTCCTAGTACACATAGGGACTAATGATCTCGCCAGCCGGTCAGTTGTGGAGACGAAGGAACACCTGACTAGGCTGGGTGACAAACTATCATCTATTTCGTCCGGCATCTCCTTCTCTGAGATCCTGCCAGTCTGGAAGAGGGGAGCAGATGGACGGAAGGTCAGAGAAGGGGAGATAGGGGAGCTAAACACGTGGCTCAAGGATTGGTGCCAGGAAAAAGGACACAGATTTGTAGGGAACTGGCAACAGTTCTGGGAGCGAAAGTTCTTTAAATTTGATGGACTGCATCTGACTAAAGAGAGTCAGTGCATTGGGGCAGAAGTTTGACGTCTTTGCAGAATATTTAAACTAGCAAATGGGGAGAGGGGTGCAGCACCCCATACGTCGAATGGGAAGAACACCCCTCCCCCCTCAGCTAGTGGTCAAACAGGAATTCAGCATGTTTGCCGTTCATTTGCATCACCAGGTAAGAAAAAAGGTTTGTCTCCCCATACGACGCACAGGGGTAATGCCAAACTTCACCCAACAACTAACACACCAAAATCTGGCCAATGGAAAATCATGTACACAAATGCTCACAGCCTGGGAAATAAGATCCCAGACCTGCAGGCAATAATGTCAGAGGCTAAACTGGACATAGTAGCAATTAGTGAGACGTGGTTTACCAGTAACCACACTGGGAGACTTCAGTACCTGGCTATGTATTGTTCAGAAGAGACCGAAGAGTGCAAAAGGGGGAGGAGTGGCCCTGTCGTTAATGAAAAATTTCAAAAGCTACAGAAATTCAGAATACATACAAGGAGCCAGAAGAACTGTGGGTCACCCTGGAAACAGGAAATGGGACAGCCATAAGAACTGGGGTTGTCTACAGGCCCCAGACCAGAGGAGGACATAGACACATTACTGTTGAAGATATACAAACATGACAGCTAAAGGGAGGTTCTGATAATGGGAGACTTCAACATGCCAGATACAGATTGGTCAATACCAGCAGGAACATCTGCCAGAAGTAGACTCATAGTGGATTCCCTGCAGGGGGAGGGCCTCAAACAACTGGTACAGCAATCCACAAGAGACAGGGCTATCCTAGATCTAGTACTGACTAACAAAGAAGGGATCACAGATCTCCAGGTAGAAGGTCACCTGGGGCCAGTGACCATCACATGGTATGGTTCAATTTGGCTATTACATCTAAATCATCCCATTCCAAGGCAAAATATGGGACTTCAGAGGAGCTGACTTTGATAAGATGGCCAACAGAGTTAAGCTAGCCTGGCAAAAAGAAACACAGGTGAGGGGGTACAGGCAAAGTGGGCATTAAGGATGCAATACTTGAAGCAACATCCCATTGTGTTAGACAGAAAAGGAAGTGCAAAAGAAGAAGGAAACCACTTTGGTTCTCATATACAGTAGCAGAAAAGGTCAGAGCCAAAAGGCTGGCCTTCAGGAAATATAAGGGAACACAGCGGGATGAAGATAGGGAGGCATACCAAACTGCCCTAAGGGAAGCAGGGAAGGCAGTAAGGTAGGCAAAGTCCCAAACTGAGAAACACTAGCATGAACAGAAAAGAAAGGTGACAAGACTTTCTATAGATACATTAGTGAAAGGAGAAAGTCCAGAGGGGGTATGCTAAGCTTAATGGAGAAAGGAGCATGGAGGAGGAGGACCCTGTAAAGGCATCTATCCTAAATAGATACTTTTGCTCAGTATTTACTGAAGAGAAGGTAGGGCAGGGCCCACAGCTCACCATCATGGACACAGGGGGAGGGAGGTGAGCACTACTCCCCACAAAAAGAAAGTGTCCTACAAGAGCTAAGCTCAGGTAGATAAGGCAATGGGACCTGATGGCATACATCCCAGGGTACTTAAGGAGCTAAAGGAGGAACTAGCAGAGCCATTAGCAGAATTGTTTAGTGAGTCTCTGAGCACAGGAGAGGTCCCAGAAGACTGGAGAAGGGCTCATGTGATCCCGCTCCACAAGAGTGGTAGCAGGGAGGAGGCGGGGAACTACAGACGGTCAGTCTTACCTCAGTAGTAGGCAAGATTATGGAGGCACTCCTTAAGGAAAGGATAGTGCAACACCTGGAATCCATAGGGCACAGGATCCAAGACAGCATGGGTTTACAAAGGAAGGTCCTGTCAAAACTAATCTCATAGATTTCTTTGACTGGGTAACCAGAGTGGTGGACCAAGGGGGAGCAGTTGATGTCGCCTACCTTGACTTCAGCAAAGCTTTTGACACTGTTCCACATAGAAGATTGATAAATAAGCTGGGTAGGCTCGGAGTGGGTCAGAAGTTGGTCAACTGGGTGGCAAACTGGTTGACAGGCAGAAAACAGAGAGTGGTAGTAAATGGTATAAAGTCAGAAGAGATGCAAGTCATAAGTGGGGTACCTCAGGGATCAGTCCTGGGGCCAGTCCTCTTCAACATCTTCATTAGTGACCTTGCAGATGGACTAGAGGATAAGGCTTGTCTGTTTGCAGATGACACCAAGATCTGCAACAGAGTAGATGATCCAGATGGGGTGGGCAGAGTGAGAAGAGATCTGGATAAACTAGCAGAATGGTCAGAAGAGTGGCAACTGGGATTTAATGCAAAGAAGTGCAAAATCATGCACATAGGAAAGAGAAACCCTGAAGCCACCTATAGGCTGGGAGGAGTTGCTAGCAGTCACAAAGGAAGAAAGAGACTTGGGCATCATCATCACTGATGACCTAAAATCATCAAGCAGACCTCTAAAGCAGTAGGTAAGGCTAGGGGTGTTATGGTGTATTAGTAGGGGTATCACAAGTCGTAAGAGGGAGGTAGTAATCCCTCTGTACAAGACACTGGTTAGGCCCCATCTGGAGTACTCGTGCAGTATTGGAGCCACACCTTCACAAGGACATTAATCAAATTGAGGCAGTCCAGAGAAGGGCAACCAAAATGGTGCAGGGATTGCATCAGAAGACATATGAGGACAGATTAACGAGCTCAATATGTATACCCTTGAGCAAAGGAGGGAGAGAGGTGATATGATCGAGGCATTCAAACACCTTAAGGGCATAAACAAGGTGAAAGAGTCTAACATGTTTAAATATAAGAAAAATAGCAGAACAAGAGGACACAGCATGAGATTAGAGGGAGGCCGATTAAGGGGGAATGTGAGGAAATTCTTTTTCACAGAAAGGGTGGTGGATGCATGGAATGGCTTACTACAGGAAGTGGTGGCTATGACTACAGTGCAGGGCTTCAAACAGGCATGGGATAGGCATAAGGGCGCAATACAAATGACTATGAATAGATAGGCCACTGACAGAGCAATGGGCTATAGCACATTTATAAGGTAGAAAAAGAAATGGGCAGACTGGATGGGCCTTGCGGTCCTTATCTGCCATCAACTTCTATGTTTCTTAGGTTTCTATCCACTAAGAAAGTTAAATATAGTTTCTTAATATGATTTATTTTATTTTGTGCGTACCAGTGATGAACTTTTAATGATCTGATTTTTTTCCATGTTCTCACTAACTGAAACACTAAACAATCTATTTTTAATCAACTGATTGTATTTATATGAAATTATTATTCCCTTTTGTTGATCAATCCATAAGTGGTTAAGACCCAGTTGGTTCAGAATACATATTATTTGATTTAGCCATGGTGAAGATGATCCCGGAAATACCCAATTAGCTTTCTCCCTTAGACATTTAGAGGCCAATCTATTTGGTTTGAGGTTGGTGCATCCAATCCAATAAGTTCTTTGTTAAATACGCTAAATACTTAATTAGAACTCTTCCTAGTTCAGCCCTAACTACTGCCACTGGAGTAGAGCCTGGGACACCCAGTATGTTTTTGTATAGATTATTAAATGGTCTCTCCAGTTTTGCCACTTTATTATCAAGCCACACTTCAATGGCATACAGAGCAATTGGATTCAATTTCATTTCTGCTGCTTTAACAATTGCATCAACACTATTCCCTCCAACTTTTAAATTAAATTTCAGAAACCCATGTTTAGCCTGTATTAATTTGTTTAATGTATATGTCCTTTGTTTTGCAAATTTACAATTGCTTGTTACCTGTAATTTGAGATATCTGTATTCTGATGTTAATTGAAGCAGAGTATTATTAATAAACCATTTACATGTTGTCAATTTCTTTCCAGTTATCATTATTTGAGTTTTATCCATATTTATTTTTAACTCATTATCCTTACAATATATTTGTAAATGTTTTATTTGCCTTCCCATTCCTTTGGGGGAAAGTTATATAAGGGCCAAATCATCAGCGTAAATAAGAATTGGTATCAAAGCACCAGCTACTGCTGGTGAGTGGCTGGAAATGGATAGATGTTTTTCTGGAAAATCATTTATAAATAGATTAAATAATGTTGGAGCTTGGATGCAGCCTTGTTTAATTACCTGGTTTGTAGAAAAAGCCTCTGTTTACTTCTCCCTTATCTGCTCTTGTGTGTTTGTGAATCCCTGACTAGGGATCCAGGTACACCTGGCATGGGGGGTACCCTTACGATGCACTGTTCAGTCTAATCTTGCCCTGTTATTTTCTACCTTACACTGTATGTTACCATGCACCTTTACTCTACTGTCATATGAACTGTACATCCTACCACTGTTTTATGTACTCTTGAATGTAATAATGTAACATGTGTATGTAGTTGTGCTTTTGTAAACATGCAACTATGTAACCTTTGCATATTATTCACTCTCCCCCTTCCCAGGGTGCATCTGTAATCAAGCAGTACTCAGCTCAGTATGCCTTCCTGGTAAAACATTTAAATAAATAAAAAATAAATAAAATATAATTTTGCGAGTGCAGGGCCCATAAGTGCATAGACATTGTAATCAGCTGTCATCTCCATGTGGGAGTGTAGGGCCTGGATAATGGATGGCCCAGCAATCCCATTACTGCATAAAGTTAACCATATGTGGGAGCACAGGGCCTGGCACCTACTTATAATTATACAGACATAGCACAGGCCTAGACACATTCTAAGTAACTCCTGTGCTGCAAATCATGTAATATCTCAGTAACCATACCAACCTTTGAACAAATTCCATTGCAGTTATAATCATGGACTGGTAAACTGTACATGTGCTAAGCTGTGTTTAACCAAAAAATTCATATCTTGAAGCGTTTCCAAGACATAGGCACCGAAAGGCACCGTGTTCGACACAATGTTATCCTATGGGACATTTCTCAAATTTGTAATGACATAGCTATGGAACCAATAAAAGGTTTTGTGCCTAAACAGCATAATTCACATCTGTGGGGCACCCCATTTGTACTCTTAAAATTTCAAGTCAAAAGACCAAACCGTTTATTAGCAGTACACTGAGAAAGATTTTGAATTCCTTGTTCATAAGGAGTCAAAATCCCCATTCGCCAGGTGAATCCCCATTCGTGAAAATTCCTTGTTCATGAAATTTTAGCCATCTGGTCCTGATCTCATGAATAAGGATTTTGATGGCTCATGAAAAGGGATTGGCTTGCAAAAAAGGGATTTTTACAGCTTGCGAAAAGAGATTTAAAAAAACAATCCTTTTTTGTGAGCTGTCAAAATCCCCTTTCATGAGCCGATCCATTTTCGTGAGGTGACAAAATCCATGTTCACAAGCCAATCCTTGTTCACGAGATAGGGTCATCTGGTCCGGAAATTGAGAACAAGGATTTTGACTGCTTGTGAAGAGGATTGGCTGGTGAAAAAAGATATTTTAACAACTCTTGAAAGGGGATTTTGACAGCTCGCAAAAAAGGATTAAAAAAAAAAGTCCCTTCTCATGAGCTGACAAAATCCCCTTTCATGAGTTGATCCCTTTTCGTGAGCTGACAAAAGTCCTGTTCATAAGCCAATCTTTGTTCACGAGTAGTTTTGTGCGAAACTGGAAAATTTTGCAGGGTGAAATATTTCACAGAATTTGCACATTTTGTGAAATATTTCACCAGGCGAAATGCAAAATTTTGCCCATTGGGTGGGCAAAATTTCACTTACGAACCAGCGAAATTTGCAGCTTGAAGGCAAAATTTCACCACCCACGGGCAAAATTTCTTAATCTTGCCACTGGTCCCCAATCTATTGAAAAAAAACAATCCCCTCCCATGTCCTTGGTGTCTAGGGGTTCCCCCCCCCCAGCCGATCACTGGCTGAATTCCAATCAAGAACCCTCCCTCTTCCCCAGTCACCCTGAGCCCTGGTGCTGTACCTTTGTAAAAAAAAAAAAACACCCCGTCCCTGGTGTCTTGTGGACCCCCCCCTTCACCCAGTCTTAAAGGAGACAGGAAATGATTTTTCATTGTTTTTAACTGTTAAATAGATTATATATTAAAAGTGGTTCCAATCAATCAATCAAAATCTTTATTTACCCAGGCGGGCACCATTGAGCAAGGCTCATTTGCAAGGTGGGCCTGGTCATGAATACATCAAAGTACAGTATAGAAGCAGGTATACAAAAAGCAATAATATACAAGGAAGAGAAAGTATATACAGTTCAGACAGTACAGTACAAGGTTGAAATAAATAAAAAAAAAGCATTATTTTACAATTGAAGAAGTGAGCTGATGTACAATCAACCATAGGCATACAGGGGTTATAAGCAGAGATCTTTTGAGTGAGGCAGCCAGCAACTACGCATACTGTATAGAGGAAAGAGGCCATGTATGGGGTGATTGGCTAGAGTTGTAAAGAAGAGGAAGGATATATTACCGATGACTTGGGGAAAAATTGAGCTAAAACCACAGAAAGTGACGATGGCTGTCGTGTACATGTTTGTTATGATAATGACGGAAGAGGGGTAGATAATTGGGACACTACTATGGATGGGGTGGGACTTTAGCCAGGCTGGAGTGGACATGGAAGGGTGGGTGCAGCAGGAAGAGTTAATAGGGAAAGAGTGAGAGCCAGAGGTAGAAACATGGCGAGCATCAGGATGGAAAGGGGGAGTTGTCGAATTAGTGAGCTAGCAGTGAGGAAAACATTTGCAAGGTGCTTTCATGTAGTGATCATGGAGCGACTTGAAGATATTCAGGCTAACAGGGCAGCTCAGCTTCAAGTTCCTTTGTAAACCGTTCCACAATGTGGGTAAAGAGAAGCTTAGAGCAGCTTTGCCAAAATGAGTTTTGACCCTTGGAACTTGGAGGGCAATTAGAGAATAGCTCCTTAGAGCGTAGGTGCCTAACACACTTCGGGGAATACAATCTGAGACATATGAGGAGAGCTTGTTGGTCTGTGCTCTGAAGGCCCATAGGGCGGCATTTCTATTCCTTCTATAGTGAAGGGAAGTCCAGCCTAACGATGAGTACAGGGAGCAGTGGTGTGTGGAAAGTGGTTCCGGTCTGGAACATTGCAGTTAAAAACATTGTGGACATAACATCGCAGGTATCACATCACCACCTGCAATATTGTGGAGCAAAAACATTGGCGGACACAACTGCATAGGCAGGCAGTACAATGTAATCAGCCCTGGTGTCCAGCGGGTCACCCACCCCACCCACCGATGGCTCCATTAATAGGAACTATACCAACCGCCCCAACCGCCAACCCACTGCCACCATCGCTGGCACTGTTGTCACGGATTTTATATTATGGCACAATTGCTGTGGTGTCTAGTGGACCCCCCTCAGGCCTGTAGCTCCCCATCACCCTGCTCCCACCCCCACCCTGTGCTGGTCACCTGAAAAGGGTGGGGGTGGGAGAAGGGTAGTGGGGAGCTACTGTCCAGAGCAGGGGGTCCACTAGATACCACAGTTATTGTGCCATAATATGCAGTCCATGACAATGGTGCTGGCGATGGTGGCAGTGGGGTGGTGGTTGGGGGGGTTGGTACAGTTCCTATTACTGGAGCCATCGGCTGGTGGGGTGGGTGACCCACTGGACACCAGGGTTGATTTACATTGTACTGCCTGCCACCCGCCTACGTAATTGTGTCCGCTGATGTGTTTGCTCCATGATATTGCAGATGACAATGTGATGCCTGCGATGTTATGTCCACTATGTTTTCAACCGCGATGTTCCAGACTGGAACCATTAAAAGCAACAGGCTCTGTATGACTTTGTTACTACTGTATAATTTTAACTGCTCATTTATGTGTATGCCTCTTATGCTGAAATGACCCTTGGCTTGACAGTCTGTTTTTTCATTGTATCGGGAGTCAGGGCATGCTAAGTTTTGTAATGTCACATCACTGACTCCTTACTCATACAGCATGCCACTTGGTTGTCAACTGTTTGAGTGCTCTCTGCAGCTACAGTAAAGGCTGCTACCACATAGGACATCTGAAAAATCACACCCCATGATAATGGGAATGAGGAGATGGGCAAACCACCAACATGGTGTCAGACGGCATGGTACGCAGCCTGCACTGATGGTATCATACCAGATTAACATTTGAGCACCTGACAGATGTAGAAACTGCCATCCAATACCACCTGAACAGGGAAATTCTGATGCAGCACTGTGAGATGTGCCATGATGAAATGCAGGCACCCACTGGAAGGGGTCGTGCCATATCTGTGGAGACCAAGGTGACAACAGCAATGTGCCTGCTCACTATGGGAACCTTCCAGAGGCCAGCTGGAGATACCACTGACATATCCCAGCTGTCCACATCCCACCTTCTCAAGCTATTCCTCACAGCACAACTCCCACATGCTTTGGAGTTCATTCAATTCCCAAGCACACAGGCAGGGTGGACAGAAGCTATACAGCAGTTCCACAGGGTGGCATGAATGGCAGATATCATAGGAGCCATTGACAGCACCCATGTGGCAATCTGTACACCACCTGGAGATATGGCCATGCCTTATATGAACAGCAAGGGGTTCTACTCCTGAATTAGTGGCCTTGATGGAGGAGGAACATCTGGATACCGTGGCAGTCACAGAAACATGGTTCGCACAAAACCATGACTGGGACGTAAACATACCAGGATACACTATCTACAGGAGAGACAGAGAGGGTAAAAGAGGAGGAGGAGGAGGAGTAGCTCTTTACATAAGGGAAGGAATCAAAGTAACAGAACAAAAGAGAAAACAGGGAGGAGAAGAAGCACTGCTGGTAAATTTGGAGACCGGCAATGGCACCACAATCACACAGGGTTAATACAGACCCCTCTAAGGGGAGGAAATGGACAAGGAAATGATAGAAAGTATACTTAGTATGGCAAAAGGGAGATATTGCTGATGGGTGATCTGAATATGCCAGATGTTAACTAGAGTGCAGTTGCCACAGCCACTTCGAAGAGTGGGGTTATTCTAGATGCCCTACAAGGGCATGCCTTAGACAACTAGTATTGGAGCCCATTCGAGAGGGAGCAATCTTAGACCTGGTTCTCTCAAATGGAGATGAAGAGAGGATCACAGATGTAGAAGTGGGTAGCCATCTGGGAACTAGCGACCATCGAACAGTATGGTTCACAATAAACACAGCAATAGAGTCAAGCCATACAAAGGCAAAGGTACTGGACTTTAGGAGGGCTGACTTTGCCAAAATGGGTAAGTGCCTAAGGAATGCACTAGCACATGGGCAGGAAGGAGGGTGGAAGAACAATGGGAATAATAAAACTGCCATCATAGAGGCAACAAGCCTTTGTGAAGCAAATAAACAAAACTAAATGATGTAAGAAACCACTATGGTTCTCAAAGGAAGTGGCAGTAAAGGTTCAAGAGAAAAGAAAGCTTTCAGGAAGTACAAGGAATCGTAGAAGGAGCAGGACAGAGAACTGTATCAGTTAAAGCAAAAGGAAGCTGGGAAGGCAGTCAGAACAGCAAAGGCCCAAACCGAGGAAAAGATAGCCAACTCAGTTAAGAAGGGGATAAAACCTTTTATAGGTACATCAGGAGTGAAGGAAGACCAAGGGAGGGATAGTGAGGCTTACTAAAGGGGAGGTGGGCAGAGGAGACTGTGAAAAGGCAGAGATACTAAACAAATATTTTTGCTCAGTATTTACAAAGGAAGAGGGGTACCTAGAACAAACAGTAGAAACACACTGGATACAGAAGTTGATACCAGCCCATTTACAGAAGAAAGGGTTCTGAAAGACTCTTAAAACTGAAGGTGGACAAAGCAATGGGGCCTGATGGGATTCATCCCAGAATTCTAAGAGAACTAAGGGTAGAATTAGTGACACCACTGACTACCCTGTTTAACAAATCATGGGAGGATGGGTGGTACCGAGGACTGAGGAGGGCAGATGTGATTCCCTTCACAAAAGTGGGAGCAAGGCAGATGCAGGAAACTACAGACCTGTTTGTTTAACCTCAGTGGTAGGGAAAATGATGGAATCACTTCTGAAGGAAAGAATTGTCAGTATCTAGAGGCCAGAGGGGCACAGGACCCAAAGCAGCATGGATTCACAGAAGGAAGGTCATGCCAGACAAATCTGATAGATTTCTTTGACTGGGTGACCAAAGTAGTAGATCAGGAGGGCTGTGGACATGGCCTACCTAGACTTTAGCAAGGCATTTGACACAGTCCCACATCAAAGATTAATATACAAGTTAGCTAGCCTGGGAGTGGGTCCCAAGATGACAGCCTGGGTGAAAATTGGCTGGAAAATAGGACACAGAGAGTAATAGTAAATGGAGTCCACTCTGATGAAAGGGGGGTTACTAGTGGGGTACCGCAGGGTTCAGTATTAGGACCAGTCCTCTTCAATGTCTTTATAAGCGACATTGCAGAGGGACTGAAGAAAAAGTATGTCTCTTGCAGATGACACAAAGATCTGCAACAGAGTTGATGCACAAGGTGGGGTGGAAAGGATGAAAAGGGACTGGCAAGGTTAGAAGAATGGTCAAATGTATGGCTGCTTAGATTCAATGCTAAGAAGTGCAAGGTAATGCACCTGGGAAACAAAACCCAGGGAAGAGTACACAATGGGGGTGAGATACTAACAACAACAAAAATGGAAAGGACCTGGGGGTAGTCATATCAGATGACCTAAAGGTGGAGCAATGTGAGAGGGCAGCAATGAGGGCTGGGGGATATTGGGATGCATAGGGAGAGGCATCACCAGTAGAAAACAGGAAGTTATTATCCCTCTGTACAGACAGCTGGTCAGACCCCATCTGGAGACCAGTCTTAGCAAAGACATAGACAGGATGGAAGCTGTCCAGAGGAGGGCACTAAATGGTGCAGGGTCTGCACCGAAGACATATGAAGAAAGACTAAAGAAGCTTAATATGTATAGCCTCGAGGAAAGGAGGGAGAGGGGACATGATAGAAACTTTCAAGTACCTCAAGGGAATCAACAAAGTCCAAGAGGGTAGCATCTTCAAAAAAAGGGTGTGCAAGAACAAGGGGCACAATTTGAAGATAGAGGGTTGGCTCAGAGGTAATTTAGGAAGTATTTTTCACAGAGAGGGTTGTGGATGCATGGAACGGCCTTCCGGAGGAGGTCGTGGAGTCAAAAACAGTGGTGGAATTCAAGCATGCATGGGACTGTCATAAGGCAATTCTAGGGGATGGGGGTAGGAAAAAGTAGGCTGCTGGTTAACTAGGATCTGCAGCTTATCCAGTAGGCAGGGAAATGGGCAGACTGGGTGGGCCAAGCAGTCCTTATCTGCCGTCAAATTCTATGTTGCTATGTTTCTATGTTTCTGTGGTGAGCAATGCCACAGGGTGCATCAGCAATGTCTGTGCCACACACCCTGGGAGTAAACACAATGCCTTCATATGGTACCAATCTGCCCTCTGAGGCCGGTTTAAGACCATGGATATTCCCAACGGCCACCTAGTGGATGAGTGGGGCATGCATACATGCCCACATACAGCACACCATGGCATAACATAAGTTGGGAGGTTGTGATTGTGTGTGGGGCCACGGCAGGGATTGCGCAAGGAGACATGCCCAGGTGGAACAGTGGAGGTGGGCACACCGACAGAACAGTGCGTATAACAAGGGCGATAGTGCAGCAGCAAAGTGCAGCATGGGAGGTGAAGTGATGTGGAACAGCAGGCATGTGTGGCAGGGTGGAATGCGCCACATGGACCCAGGCATGGGTGACCACTGGGCAATGGAAGGTTAGCAATGCCATACTGGACAGGAGCAGTCAGCTGTAAATGCTGGAATGGTCAGGTGCTGTCCCACCATGAGGGAAGGGGTCACATTGGGAGGTCGGCCACAAGGATGGAGGAGGACAAGCAGTAGCTGCACCAGTGTGCCATGATGGATGGGAGGTGGATGTGGTACACAATGCACATGCATGCAGGGTACAAAATGACTGCTTTGTCCCCCCACACTTGATGCAGCGTATCCCCCCCCCACGCATCTGGCTCCTCACCCCCTTCTGCTGTCCTGGCACAGAGGTGGAGGAGCGGTACAATGAAGCTCACATCGCCACACCACCATCATCGAGCGAGACTTTGGCATGCTGAAGATGCACTTCAGATGCCTGGATAGGTCATCTGGTGCCCTACAATATAGCCCTGAGAAGGTCTCTGGTGTATTTCTGGCTTTTTGTATGCTGCACAACATGGCCATTGACCACAGAATAGCAGTCCAGGCTGAGAAGGGCAACATATCCAGGGAGGAGGAGGGGGAAGAGGAGCATGCTGCAGAACAGGGGCACCATGGCAGAGGTGGTTACCTGACCCTGGCTTGCAGGGACCCACGCTTGGTCGCCATGTCCTGGCGGCACAGGGACACCATAGTGGAACAGCATTTCAGGGACTGATGGTGAGTAACACAGGAGGGCAATACTCGTCAGTCCCCCCACACTGACCCACATACACCGAACTACACACACACACACCCACACACACCCCAGGTCATACGACAACTCCACAGCCAGCACAGAGTGCACCCATGAGGGGTAACAGCAATGCACAGACAAACACACTGCAGGCCACACATGGACGGGGAAACACGGTGTCTGTACTGGGGATTACAGGGATCAGTGTACATCCACCGGTACACATGCACAGCAGACACAGGGCCACACTCACCATGCCAATGCCACACAGCACAACACTGGTTGCCCCAGCCATGCACAGTGCAACACATAGGTGTCCCACACAAGTATTGTACCGAGGCAGGTGTATGCCACATAATGCTGCCCAAGGCACTGTCAGCCTGTTGTGTGGACTGCAATGGATGCTGGCAACAGGATCATTGGGGCTGTCAACCCAGGCAACAGTGGGAACCACCACAGCCACCAAGGACACGTGGGTTGTCATGCCCTCGCCTGGTGATCACTGTGTCAGTGTCACAGACCACGGGGGGGGGGGTGTACACCACCCCTGGTGGAGTACTGAAGTGAGACCATGAACAGGTGCTCACCGGTGTGTCACTCCCGATACCCAGGTTGGATACAAGGGTGTCCAGGATGGCCATGCATGGGGACAGCATCAGCAGCTATGGGTTCACCTGATGCTGTGACCTTTGAGTGCGTGAGGCACTCCTGGGGTGCAGCTGGTAGCCCGACAGCCATGTGGTGCAGTGTTTGCACTCACTGCCTCGGCAGTGAGTGCAAACTGCTCCAGTGCAGTGGTCATGCCCACCCACAGTAGGCGAGCCTCTGCCAGCATCTAGGTGTGCCACACAGCCGATGACTCATGCTCCATGACCATCTGTGTCTGAATGCCCCTCAGCTGTGCCCTGAGAGATGTCTGCCCCTCCACAGTGTCCCACAGGAGGTGTACATAGCCTTTGACCTTATCAGCAGGGGATGCAACAGGAGGGCAGTGCCAACAGGCAGATGGAGTCCCAGTCTGCAGTGCTGCATCCACCATAGGTGGATGCCTCACATCAGGAAGCTGTATGGGTGGGGACTGGGTATGGGCAACCTCTGCATGTCCAGGAACACCTGCATCATGGTCCCCTGCCACCTGATGTTGCTCCTCAGCACCCTGCTAAACAGTGTCAGCAGTCCCTGACCCCACAGTGGCACCAGAAACAGGGCCCCCAACAATCACCACCATGGATGGTTGTGCAGGCCCTGTGGGTGTGCATGGGGCCACAGGACCACCAACACCACAAGGTGTCACCTGTGCATGCACACTAACCTCGGACGGGCCACTGTTGGCCATGTCCCCCCAAATCTGTGTGGTGTCAAAATCACTATCCTCATATGCCCCCTCTGTTCTGGATGCCAGCACCAGCAGGTCATCTGCAGTGTCGATCCTGTCCACTGGATCATTGTCAGTGAAACCCAGTAGGTTGATCAGCCATGAGCTGCCATGGCCACCAGATGTGACACTGGCCATGGGTAGGTTTGATGGTCCTGCACCATCCACCACCTCATCTGGGGCTGCGGTGGCATTGGACAGGCCTGGTATGGCATCTTCCACTGCCCTGGTTGTGACATGTTGCGATGGTCTGGCCTTTTCCCCCAGCAAGTAGTTGGGGAGTCCACCGGACCCTGCAGCACCCGTGAGGTGTGATGGAGCTTAAAGAGAGAGAAGAGAAACATGGTTACTGACATTTGAACTTGGTGTGTTCAGACAGGCCTGAACAGGGAGCCATGCACGTGTTTCATAATGTAGGTGTGGCTGACATGCCATACAGGGGAGTGCTACCCAAGGGTACGCTGCTGTGGCCATGCACAGACATAAGCAGACAAGCACTGAGGCCAGTACAGGCACTCAGGGACATTTATGGAACAGTCCCACCCCCTGACCACCACCTGTGGGTAGAACATCCCAGGAGACCACCTCCACCCACCCCCATGGTGCCCCCCCCCCCCCACGGTGCTGCACAGGGGCTGTTAGTGCACATGATAAAGTAGTGCCTGGTCCCACACATGAACATGTACTACTGTACAATGTTTAGGCTAGATGCTGAAGCATGACATGCTGTGGGTTCTTGCACTCTTACCCCCCACCTAGACAACTCTAACACAACTGTAATTCCATGGTTTAAACAATTTGTCATACTTAGGTGAATTACTGTGTCATTGTACTTTATTTTCTGGTTACACCTACCTGCTGTTTTTTTTGTATACATCTGCAAGACAATGTAACTATTTCATCTCTGAAACACCCGATAGTGTCCTTCCCCCATGCTTTGCTATGTGAGAGGAGTATGTTTAACTGTAACTCTTTCCTCTATTTAACACCTTCACTCCTGTGATGGGCAGCATCTGTTATCAACTGTGAAAATGCTGTGTTGTGGTGAATGCAGGACACTCTACTATTGCAAATTATACTGTGTAATAGTTCTAAAAAGTAATCTCAGCTAACGCAGTTTCACATGCTGAACTGTGTGTGTTCTGTAGGTACACTGTGCAACATAATGTGGGAATGCTGATTTATAAGGATTCAATCCTGTCAATAAAAAAGATGTTGTAATGCCTGGAGTACATTGTATTATTGTGCTGGGTGTGGTAATGCGAGACTGCTGAGTGGTTTAGTAGTCATGTGCTGCCAGTCCTAAAGTTGTCTCGTGTTAAGTTGTTTGGGTACTGTAGCACCATCTGAAAATACTATAGCAGTACATGATGAATTGGATGCTGTATAGTTGCTGTACTATAGGGTGTTCTGGTCACCATGGTGCTGAGTGACGTATTGTGTGGTTGTATGTTTAGGAGGACTGTGTGTCTAATTATGAAATATATTGTGGCACAGTACAGTACACCCCCCCACCCAACAACCCTACCATGCACCTCTTGTGGCTCCAATGTACTGATTGCTTGGTAAGGTGATGTCACAGTTACTGGGAGTCTAGAATAATACATACCTACACTTGACATGCCCCTCCCTCTCCCAAAAGGTATACCACTAAAGATACAGTGGGCAAAGGGCATATCTCTTTCTGTTTAACTTGCAAATGAACAAGACAGGTGGAGTGTGCCACAGAAGGCAGTCAGGAAGTGTTGCATAAGCAGGGAGGATATCTTCTTGTGACTGCTTATTAAAAAAAAAAACCTTGGTGGGCTCTAGTATATAGTCCCTTGGAAAAAGGATACATTACTAAGGGGAAGTGAGGTTCCCTAATAGCTAAAAAAAAGCATACACAATTTCAACAGGGAGGGAGAGAAACATGGGGAGTGGTGCAATGTACTGACTGTGGGGTGGCAGTCTTTTGGGAGACATTCTGGAGACTTCAATGTTACCCTATTTGCAGACACCTCTGTACTCTGAGGGAGGAGGTTGCCTATCTCCAGGTTGATCTGGAAAGGAGTAGGGAAACCTTCTCCCCCACCCAGGACCTGGCAGGGGATTTGGAAATATCCTCCCCCACCCAGGGACCACCAGAACCACAGCTGCTGCCTCAGAGTTTGCCAGGAATAAGGAGTGGTTGGACTACGGTGGGCTCAGGGAAGGTGAGGGTGGTGGAACAGAGGCACATCCTTCCAGTTGTACCTCTCCACAATTCATATGCCTTTCTGACTGAGTGTTTTTCATCTATGGAGGCACCTGCAGTGGAGACAAAGGATAATGCTGGGAAACTCCAAAAAGAAGACCCACAGGAGTGTGTTGTGGGATCCCACAGGGGAAGGAAACAACTCCTGGTGGAAGACTCATTCTTTAGGGGGTAGAACTGGGGGAGGGAGAGGAGAGGGAGGTAGGGTGCCTACCTGGCACCATGGCATGGAGGGAAAGGAAGTGAATCCTCAGGATCAAGGGAGCAGCTGCATGGCAGAAGAAGCTGGATGTTGTTGTCCACCTAGGGACAAATTGTCTAGCTAGGAATGGGATCAGAGCTGTGCAGGAGGAGTTTTTAAAGTTGGGGAGAGGCCTTAGACAAGTGGCATGCATGGTAACCTTCTTGGAGGTGTTGTCTGTCTACGTCATGGATGAGGCAAGGGTACTCTGAACCCTAAGATTCAATGAATGGTTGAAAAACTTGTGCAGAGCACAGGATTTTGGCTTCATTGGGGACTGGGGGTCCACCTATACATGTACGATGGTCGTCAGCTGCCTGGAAGAGGAACCAGGGTGATTAGTTTAAATGCTTTATTGGTAAGCTTTTAAACTAGCCAAGGAGGGGAGGCACTGAAAAGGAGCAGGGAATTTCCATCCTTCCCCCACAAAATAGGGTAGATAGTGTGGTTAACACTGAGGTAGAGAGGTCAATAGGAGGCAGGGCAGGGGTAAATGGAGAAAAATGCAAAGGCAGTAAATACACGGATGGGGCAAAAAGTGGTAAGGCCATCAAAAAATAAAGGGCGATGAGTACCAATTTCCACAGTCTGGGTAACAAGGTTCCTGAACTAATGGTCTTAATGGAAGAGGGGCACCTGGATATCGTGGCAGTCACAGAAACCTGGTACACATAGAACCATGACTGGGATGTCAACATACCAGGGTACACAATCTACAGGAGGGACAGGGAGGGTAAAAGAGGAGGAGAAGTAGATCTCTACATAAGGGAAGGGATCAAAGCAACAGAACTAAAGGGTAAACAGGGAGGAGAGGAGGCACTGTGGGTCACTTTGGAGACAGGAAATGGCACCACAATCTGCAGAGGGGATAGATACAGACCCCCATCTTGGGGGGAGGACATGGCAAGGAAATGATAGGAGGCATCCTTAGAATCGCAGATAAAGGGGAGATATTTTTGATAGGGGACCTGAATAAGCAAGATGTTCACCGAAGCACATTTGCTGCAGTCACATCCAAGAGCAGAATCATTCTCAATGCCCCGCAGGGGCATGCCTCAGGCAGCTAGTGTTGGAACCCACTCGGGAGACAGCAGTCTTAGACCTGGTACTCTCAAATGGGGATGGTGAGAGGATCTCAGAATTAAAAGTGGGTAGCCATCTCAGAACAAGTGACCACCAAACAGTGTGTTTCACAATAAACACAGCCATGGAGTCAAGCCATACAAAAGTAAGGGTACTGGACTTTCAGAGTGCTGACTTTGGCAGAATGGGAGAGTGCCTAAGGAATGCACTAGCAAAAGGGCAGGAAGGAGGGGTGGAGGAACAATGGGGCAAAATCAAAACTGCCATCACAGAGGCAACAAGCCTTTGTTTGAAGCAAATAAACAAAACAAAATGAAGAAAAAAACCCCCACTTTGGTTCTCAAAAGAGGTGATGGGGAAAGTTAGGGAGAAACAGATAGCATTCAGAAAGCATAAGGAATCATAGAAGGAGCAGGAAAGAGAATGGTATCATTTAAAACAGAAGGAAGCGGGAAGGCAGTTCGAATAGCAAAGGCCCAAACCAAGGAAAAGATAGCCAACTCCGTTAAGAAGGAGGATACATCCATTTATAGGTACACTAGTGAGCGAAGAAAGATGAAGGGAGGGATAGTGAGGCGTAATAATGGGGAAGAGGTGGGCAGAGGGTGACAGTGAAAAGCAGAGATACTGAATGAATACTTTTGTTCAGTATTCACAAAAGAAGAGGAGGGGGATGCACTCTGGATAGGGGGGCTGATACCAGCCCATTCACAGAAGAAAGGGTCCTGAAAAAACTCCTAAAACTCAAGGTGGACAAGGCAATGGGGCCCGACAGGATTCACCCCAGAATTCTGAAAGAACTAAGGGGAGAACTAGTGACACCACTGACTACCCTTTTTAATAAATCATGAGAGGATGGTGTGGTACCCGAGGACTGAAGGAAGGCGGATGTGAGACCCCTTCACAAATGTGGGAGCAAGGCAGAGGCGGGAAACTACAGATCTGTTAGTTTGACCTCAGTAGTAGGGAAAATTATGGCCTAGAAGCCAGTGGGGCACAGGACCCAAGGCAATGTGGATTCACAGTGGGATGGTCATATCAGACAAATCTAATAAATTTATTTGACTGGATGACCAAAGTAGGAGACCTAGACTTTAGCAAGGCATTTGACACATTCCCACACAAAAGATTAATAAACAAGCAGCCAGCCTGAGAGTGGGTCCCAGGGTGGTAGCCTGGGTTAAAAATTGGTTGGACAACAGGACGCAGAGGGTAATAGTAAACGGAGTCCACTCTGAATCAAAATAAAATCTTCTTTTTTTATAAAAGGTGCCTTTCTAAAACCAAGGCACCTGTACAATAAAATGTATAACATAAAAATAAATTATCCGAAAGACAAAACATATAAATTACAGTAAAATACAATATAGTAGCAGCAGCACTAATCCCCGAATGCCAAACCAAAAAGATAAGTTTTCAAGGCATTCTTAAAACTCTGGATGGTTAGGCAATCTCATACCCGATGAGATAGAGAATTCCACAGGGACAAAGCAGCAAAACTAAATGCCCTTGCTCCAGATGTTTGTAATCAAACCCTGGGAATCTCTAGCAGTCCCTCATTAGTGGATCAGAGAGGACGGAGGGGACAGTAGGGACAAAGGAGATCTTTCAAGTAACCCGGTCCCTGGTCGTGTAGGGCCTTATAAGTTAATAAAAGGCTTGACGTGATCCGCCATTGTGTTTCGGTGCCAGTGCAGACCGTGGGACAGGCATTATATGACTGGTTCTAGGCACCAGTCAATAGCCTGGCTGCTATGTTCTGCACCAGCTGCAAGTGGCAGATTTCAACCCCAGTAGCCCAGGTAAAGGGCATTGCAGTAGTCAAGGCAGGAGGTAACGAAGGCATGAACCAACGTTGGAAGATCATCGGGAGGAACCAGGTGTTTCACCTGGGCGATATTTCTCAGATGGTAAAAAGAGGTTTTAACAACTGCTGACACCTGTAACTTTAGGGTCAAACAGTCATCAAACATGATGCCCAGGTTCTGCACCCGGTCTGAAGTAGCTAACTGGACACTTCCAAGCCATAGACCCGAAGGGGAAACTGGCAACATAACCGCCTCACGACGACCCGGGTCCACCATCAACATCTCAGTTGTTTTAGGGTTCAACCTTAGCCAGCTCACATTCATCCAGGCCTTAATTTCATCCAGAGACCTGTTTAGCACCGAGACAGCATCATCTTGATCAGGCACAAAAGACATGTATAGTTGAGTATCATCTGCATAGCAGTGAAAACTGAAGCCATACCATCTAATAATCGCTCCCAATGGCAGCATATACACTGCAAACAACATGTGCACTAAAATGGATCCCTGCAGCACCCCACAGGATAGGGTGAATGGAGCTGAGGTACAAACCCCAGACACCACTCTCTGAGTCCTACCCATGAGGAAAGATCGAAACCATCTAAGGAAAACTCCCAAAAGTCCACAGATAAACCGCAGGTGATCCAACAGCACACCATGGTCCACAGTATCAAATGCTGTAGAGGGATCAAGAAGGACCAAGATGGAATGAGTCCTTCGATCTCTTATTATCAGGACATCATTTAGTACCCGAACAAGAGCTGTCTCGGTACTATGTCTTAGGAAGAAGGGGGGGTTACTAGCGGGGTACTGCAGGGTTCAGTATTGGTGTAGGTCCTCTTTAATGTCTTTATAAGTGACATTGCAGCGGGACTGAAAGGAAAAGTACTCCTATTTGCAAATGACACAAAGATCTACAACAGGGTTGATACACAAGGGGGGTGGAAAGGATGAGAAGGGACTTGGCAATGTTGGAGGAATGGTCAAAGGTATGGCAGCTTAGATTCAATGGAAAGAAGTGAAAAGTAATGCACCTGGGAAACAAAATCCAAATGGAAGAGTACACATTGGGGGGTGGGGTACTAACAACAACAAAAAAATGGAAATGGACCTGAAGGTAGTCATTTCAGATGACCTAAAGGTAGGCAGGCAATGTGAGAAGGCAGTAAGGGTGGCCGGGGGATACAGGGATGCATAGGGAGAGGCATCACCTGTATAAAACAGGAAGTAGTCATCCCTCTGTACAGAGAGTTGGTGAGACCCCATCTGGAGTACTGCATGCAGTTCTGGAGACCCCATCTCAGCAAGGAGATAGGATGGAGGCAGTCCAGCGGAGGTTGAACAGGTGACAACCCCAACCACTGACGACCTGGTTCCACCACCAACACCTCAGTCTTGTCCAAGTTCAATCTCAGCCAGTTAGCACTCATCCAGCCCTGGATCTTGGTGTGGCAGCTGATAAATACCGAGACCAAACCACTCTGTTCAGGTACAAAGGACATGTAGAGCTGAGTATCATCTGCATAGTAGTGGGGGACAGCATGGAGCCCTCCAGAACCCCACAAGACATGGAGAGAGGGTCCAAAGATTAAATCCCTGACACCGCCATCTGAGTCCTGCCAGTGGGGAAAGGTCAAAACCATCTGAGAATTGTGCCAGACAGTCCACAGAATGTCCACAGGAGATCCAGCAGCACCCCATAGTCCAGAGTGTCAAATGCTGCAGAGAGATCAAAAGGAACCAAGATGGACCGGTTCCTCTGATCTCTCGCTATCAGGAAATCATTAAGTACCCGAACAAGAGCAGTCTCTGTACTGTGCCTCTTCTGAAACCCAGACTGGAGAGGATTTTAGACATCATGATCTCTTAAATGGTCATCCAGCTGGGCAGCAACTACCTTCTCAATAACCTTGCCCACAAAAGGCAGGTTGGAGACCGGTCTGTAGTTTACTAAGCTCTCCAGGTCGAGGGAGGGTTTCTTCAGGAGGGGTACCACTACCACTTCCTTCAGGGAGTCTGGGAACATCACTGTCTCCAGAGAACACCAGACTATCCCAGTGAGAACCGGGAAGATGACTTCAATGCTCCCCACAATGAGGCGTGTTGGGCCTAGATCCAAACTACAAGAGGTTGGGTACGTACTTTGGACAACCCGCACAATGTCCTTTATCGTCAACAGGATGAAGTCAGACCAGACAGACTGGATTCTTACCACTTCATGTCGATCATTGCAATACCCATTAGAGGACTCTGAATGGATCTCAGACCTGATGGTGGCAATCTTGTCTGTGAAGAAGTGAGCAAACTCATGACACTTAACTTGTGAAAACACTCCCCTTCGACTGAAGACAGGTTGCATTGCACAATCTGTCGACAGTCCAGAAGAGCTGAGAAGGTTGTATCTTCAGCATTTATTCCACTTGGAATTATCCTTCAGGAGGAGATGTGATCCTAGCACAGAGTCCTGTAAGGCCTTTCTTAACTGATGGTATCTGACAAAATGAAATTGTGGTAAACTATATTCAACTCCGAGAAGCTCAAAGGAAAGCAGTTCTCCCTGGGCTCCCAACAGCTCAGACAGGTTTGTAATACCTAGTCTGACCCAGCTAAAGTCGGTGATAGGATGATGGTTATATACTAGATTACAGTAATTCCAAATTGTCATCACACCTGGGGGAAAACCTTCTAACAGTAATACTTTCCACACCTTTTTTATTACCAAAATAGGAGTTGAAATGCAAATATTGTCATGGTAAGATGATGGGAATTTAATAAAACAACAGACCGACAATTTAAAAGGGAGCAATTACTACTGCTTGACTTTAATCAATAATGGTTGGTGGTCTACAGAGTTGGGTTCCAGATGCCAATTACTTTGTTTGAAATGGAAGGTGAAATAATACCTCTCCCAGTTTGCTAGATCGAGACCTCCATTTGATCTATGCACCATAAGTTTGACAGCAAGAGTCTAGGGGATGAGGAGTTCCATAGAAAAGCCTGATTATTTTATTTAGTTGGTCAAAGACAGCTTTGTCAATTTTAATGGGCAAGGTCTGAAAAAAAAAAAAAAAGATTTTGGGAGCAACAATCATTTTGATTGAATTGACTTTACTCCAAATAGACAAGATAAGCCCTTGCCATTTTTGTAAGTCAGCTTCCGTTTCTTTTATTACCAGGCATAAGTTTAGTTTCCCAAAAGTTTGAGTGTCCTTTGGAATTTTTAAAGCAAGATATGTTAAATATTCTGAGCATTTCAACCCGACTGCATAACCCCTAAGTGGTTGGTCTCTTGTGCTCAAGTGTGAACCTAGAGACAGAACTTGAGTTTTTTCCCAGTTCAGTTTGAAGCCTGACAAGGAAGCAAAAACATCAAAGATTTTACTTACAGTAGATGGACAAATGAGTCCTTGGGATCTGAAATAGTTACAAGCAAATCAACTGCATATACAAAAATCTTATTGTTGATTTTTCCTGTACAAATTCCCCTAACCTCTTTACAATTCGAGATTTTTCTAATTAGAGGTTCAATTGCCAAAATAGATAGATAAGTCAAAAGAGGGCAGCCTTGCCCAGATCCTTTACTAAGGGGAGAAGAGCTTGAAATGTAACCACTGGAAATTACTCTGGCAGAGGGTTTTGTAGAGAACTTATAACCATTTTGAAAGCATATCTCTTAATTTGAATATATAAAGAGCTTGGAAGAGATAATCCCATTCCAGAGAGTCAAAGGCTTTACAAAAATCAAAAGCCAGAATGGCAGTTGGGATCTTCATTTTATTTGCCTTCCAAATAATATTTAATAGTCTTCAAATATTTTTAGCTCCACTTCTACTATGCAAAAATCCAACATGCTCCTTCCCCAATAACTTAGTTAAATAAATCTTAATGCTAGATGCTGTTCATTTAAGCAAGAATCTGGTAGTATGCATTATGCAGAAAAATGGGCCTGTAGCTTTTGCAATGCAACGGATCTCTGCCCTCTTTCGGTATTAGCATGATATATGCTTGGTACATAGAATCAGGTAAATGCTAAGTACACTACTGAGTACCTGAGACTAGATGGATCTAGGCTGACATAATGTCAGTAGTTGTGGAAGCCAAGATGGCGGTCGTGCGGGACCAGCCCCTATTACCTGTTTTGCTGCCCTGTTTGATTTTGTTTTATTTCGCTTTATTTTTTTCATTTTATTTTTATTTCTTAGTTTAAAGGTGTTCCCTGGTAAAGTGTTTACCTGCTTTTCTTTTAGCGGTTGCTATTTTTACTGCCGGTCAGTGTTTTGGCATTTTTCTGTGTTTTTGTATCACCTTGGAAGTAGAATTCAAGTTGGATCGTTCAACAGAACCGTAGTTGGTCATGGCATTGGTCAGTATATCCGGTGCTTGCGCTCATGAAGCTAGTGCTTTGAGCGTTTGAGCTAGCAGCCAACTCACAATCGGGTGTTGGAGAGTCGGAGAGTGGATTATCTTTCTGGGAGCTGCCTTTTCAAATCGGAACTTGAAATTGGTGAATTTATTCCAGGTTTGTCCCTGGTGTTTCAGCCTTTGGATGTCTCTGCCCTAAACTTGCTGATTTGCGATGTACTTTGTAGAGCTGGACAATGAAGAACTGGGACTAGGATTTTCTGCAGTGCAATAGTTTTGGACATTGGCCGGAGGGACTGTTGTGGGCTTTCTTGGAGTACTGTGAGTGAGGGAGTCTGATTTATTGATCAGAGACCCTTTTTTTCTTGCAACTTTATTTTTTAACTGTCTCCTGAGCCCTGTTGCCAGAAGCGGGGCCATAGTAGCTGTCTGGTGGTAGGAGGCTTTGCCCCCTTTGTGCCTGGGAACCTTAATCTTAGTCGTCTGCGGTGGATTTTATTATGGCAGATTTTGCAAAGACAATGGCTTGATTTGTAGCTGGGTAGTGTTGTCCCGATCTGTCGGGTGGGCTGTGCTTTGGTCAGTGGTAGCACAGGGGTCAGGGCTCTTATTCACCGAGGAGCTGATGTTTGGAGCTTTTTGATCCCTAGGGATTCCCGTGGACCCACTGGTGGGTGGGTCTGGTTGGGGGCCCGTGGCAGTTGTTGCAGTCCTGGCTCGGCTGCCTGTTTAGATTTTTTGGGACTCACTTCCGATTTCAGAGTGACTGCTTTTTGGAAGAGGACTTTCGGGATACCTTCATTCATCTTGGTCTGTGGTCAGATTTTAACTTTATTACTCTGCTGGCAGTGAGAGTGCCGTACTCTACTTTCTAAATGCTTAGACAGTGAGAGTGCCTGAGAATTGAGAAATGTTTGATTCTATCTTTGGCAGAAAGTTCTAAGTTATTTCTCATCTGACTGCTCTGGGGGTGTGAGCTCCTGAAGGGGATTTATCTGCCCTGTTGGTGGTGAGAGAACCACTGGGGCTTGGAAAATCATACTCTCTCTCCCTTGATACTTCTGTGCAATATCATCAGCTAATATTGTTTGTTTCTACTAACCTGATTTGATGATTTTGATGCTTTATTTTATTTGTTTTACAGTGCAATATTGTTTTGTTCACATCCTGAGACTGTGAGAGGGCCCTGGGGATGTGAAGATTTTGGTGTTTTTGATTTATTTCAGTTACAGTGTGTGCTAGAATTTTTGCTAAGTTGCTATTGTTCTTTTAACATTATTATTATTGGCAGTGAGAGTGCCTAAAAATTGCAATTTCAGTTTTTATTGGATCCTGTTTTCCATCATATGAAGGACAGTGTGTGCAATGAGAGGGCCTCACTGTCCCTATATATTTGGATTCTTTAATTTTAATAACTGTATACAGATTATTTATATTTGCGTAGTCTTTAATCTTGTTTTTCCCCCTCCCTAGAGTTGTGAGAAGGTTTATTGGGTCGGGTAGTTTTTATTGGTTTTGTTTTGTTTATTTGTTTTTTGGATTATGTTATTGGGTGGGTTTTAGTTTAATTGTAATTGTGGGCATTTTATTTAAGAGGTTATTAGGATTTTTTACTTAGCTGTCTAGCAGCCAGTTTGTTTCCCACTTTCGGTATGTGTTGTTTAGTCACCCCGGTGGTGCATTATTCGTCCTCTGATCTCCACGTCCTTTACCCTTTTTCCTCCTCCCATTGTCCACCCACCAGTGCTGTTGGGCGCGCGGTATTGTTCGTAGGAGGGGATGTGGGTGTAGCGGGGGACGTGGACACAGTAGGGTGAATGAACGGACCTTTCATTTAGGGTTGGTTAAGTCCAGAAGACGCCCTGGGGTGAAATGGAGCCTGGAACATGGTGATCCATGTCTAGTCCCCATACCCAAGGGCACCACCTATTTGGATGGGCAAGTAGTCGGGACGGCTCCGGAGCCTTGTCCAACTCGGGTGGTGTTGTGCAAATGCCAGATCTATTAAAAAACAAGTCTGCTGTTAGTTCTGACTTTGTTGGGACAGCAGATCTGGCTTACATCACCGAGACCTGGCTGGATGGAAATGCTGGCCCCATTTTGGAGGCGACCATTCCAGCTGGGTGTACTGTGATTCACCCACCGAGATTGGATCGGGGGAGTAGCGGTCTGTTTTAAGACCAGGTTAGCCCATGGGTGTACCAGTGCGGAAGCTGAACTTTGAGTGTACCATAGTGGCTGGTGTGGGTTGCAGGATTGCCCTGCCTACCGTGCCCACCAGGAGATGAGAGGTGATTCCTGCAGGAAGTGGCAGACTTTGCCGCGATATGGCATTGAGTCGCTCAGATTGATGGTTCTGGGTGACTTCAATGCCTGGGTCGACGACGAACTCTCAGCCTTTGGTCAACACTTCCTCCAGTTGATGACATCACTGGGCCTTACACAGATGGTTTCTTCAGCCACTCATAATCGAGGTCACTCTTTGGATTTAGTTTTTCTCCTGGGGATTGAGGCCTCTGATTTGGTGGTGGAACCTGTCAATTGGTCTGATCACTACACCGTGGGCTTCAATTTTTGTGGTCCCCTTCATAGGTCTGCCCCTGTGGAGATGGTTCGATACCACCCTTTATGGGATCTGAGCCCTGAAGACCTGATGGCAGTTTTGAACCTCTCAGAGTTTCCGGTTGCCAGCTTGGGTCCGGAATCTATGGTCTTCAATTATAATCAGGCCATTTCCTTGGCCCTGGACTCAATTGCTCCTGTCCGTGTTCGTCCCCTCTCTCTCCGCACTCGGGCCCCATGGTTCGATGGGTCCTTGTGGGAGTTGTGATGTGTGGGACGATGGTTAGAGCGTCGTTGGCAGAAATCTGCTCTAGAAGTCGACCACCTTAGTTTGGAGGAGCATTATCGGCTGTACCAAACAGAGATCTCCCGTAAGAAGGCAGAATTCCTGTCCAGAGAGATCTCTGTCACTCAGAATCAACTGGCTCAGCTCTTCAGAACTGTGGACAGGCTGTGCAACCCAGCCTGTCTCCAGCTCCGTCGAGCTTTTTCACAAAAGGAGTGTGATGAGATAGCTCAATTCTTTGCGAATAAGGTTGCTGACATCAGATCAGAGATCTGCCTGACACACTCTAAGAGGGAAGCTGTTGGTCAGTGACTGGCCACGGAATCCTTGGCCTCCAGGTGTTCCTTTGACCTGCCGATGTTCGAGGATATTATGCAGATCATCCAGGGGGTGTGCCCTATGAGCTGTAGTTTAGATCCGGGTCCTACCTCCCTGATTTTGGGTTGTGTTGAGATCATGGTCCCATTTCTGGCTCAAATAATCTGGTGATCCTTAGAATTAGGTGAGTTTCCCAGCTCCCTAAAGGAAGCTGTGGTGACTCCCGTTTTGAAAAAGACTTCTCTGGACCCAGATATTTTTGCCAACTACAGACCTATCTCTAACCTTCCTTTTACTGGGAAAGTTATTGAGAAGGTAGTGGCAAACCAGCTGAGGGACCATTTGACTATCCATAATATCTATGAACCTCTCCAGTCTGATTTTCATAAGAGGCATAGTACCGAGACTGCTCTGGTTCAGGTGCTCAATGATCTCTTGATGGCGCGAGATCAGAGAAACCATTCTATCTTAGTTCTCCTTGATCTCTCTTCAGGCTTTGACACTGTAGACCATGGGATTTTGCTCAAGCATCTGGAGTCCATCTGTGGACTGTCTAGTACAGTGCTCAGATGGTTTTCATCTTTTCTATCTGGGAGAACACAGAGAGTTGTGTCAGGGATTTTTTCCTCTGACCCTTTCCCTCTGCAGTGTGGTGTCCCTCAGGGCTCAGTGCTTTCCCCCATGTTGTTTGCAGTGTACATGCTGCCCCTCGGAGACAATGTAAGATGGTATGGGCTGAGGTTTCACTGTTATGCTGATGATACCCAGCTCTACCTGTCTTTTGCCCCCGACCAGGTTAGTGCTCTCCTGGTATTTAATAGCTGCCTCGCTGAAATCCATGACTGGATGAATGCGAGGTGGTTAAAGCTGAATGCAGGTAAGATCAAGGTTATGGTTGTGGACCTGGGTCATGGGACAGAGGGGTTGGGGTCTGGCCAACCCTGTGTCTTATTGCTGGGGAGGATCAGATCCCTACCTCTGAACAGGTGCGTAACCTGGGAGTGGTACTTGACAATGGGCTGACTCTTCATCATCAGGTGTCAGCAGTCATTAAGTCTGCATTTTACCATCTTATTAACATTGCCAGGGTGAAGTACCTTATTCCGTCCAGCGATTTGCCTGTGTTGGTTCATGCCTTTGTGACCCCACGCCTTGATTACTGCAAATCCCTGTACTTGGGGCTTCCTGGGGTTGATATCTGCCACTTGCAGATAGTGCAGAATGCTGCTGCAAGGTTGTTGACAGGGGCATCTAGAAGGACACATATTACCCCTGTGCTGCACGATCTACACTGGCTGCCTATACAGTGGTGGATCACCTTTAAAGTAGGTCTTTTGACCTTCAAAGCCCTGCACAGACTGGGCCCTGACTACTTGAAAAGAGCTTCTGATTCCCACCCTGTCTGACAGCTCCTTCCAGCCAACGAGGGGTTGCTAGAGGTTCCGAGGGTTACATTGAAGTCTTCTGGGGCCAGGGCTTTTGTGTTTGTGGCCCCAACCCTCTGGAATTTGCTGCCTCGGCGGCTTAGGGAATGCATGACCGTGGAATCCTTTAAGTGGGATTTTAAGACACTTTTGTAGAGTAAGGCTTTTATGAATTGATGTTGCTGAGAATATTGATTTTATGTGTGTATTTTTGTTTTGAGCATTCATTTGTACAGCGCCTTGATGCCTGAAAGGTGCTTAATAAATACAGTTTTATTATTATTATTTATTAAAATATTCTGAGAAAAACACACTAGAGGGAACCTTAAAAAGATAATCTTTGGTTTTGACACTTAGGACTTCATAAAGTTCCCCTGGGAGACCATCTGGACCAGGTGTCTTATTTGGGAGCAAGACTTGAATAGTGCAATCAAACTTTATTCTAGAGAGGAGAGAGAGAGGAGAGTTTAAATCCATCCTATCTGTTTCATTAAGTTCTGGAAGGGGTACTGAGTGTAGAAAGGCCTATGAATCTACAGAAAGTTATGTATTTGTAGCCATATATCAATTCTTAAAACAATTCTCGAAAGTTATACTTATTTTTTTATTTGAAACTGCAGTGGCACTCAAAGCATTCATAATACCAGGTATTAGATTTTGTCCTGATTTCTCTTTATGTCTTAAAGCCAAATGTTTCCCAGACTTCAACCCAGATTCCCAGAAAGTTTGTTTTGTGATATATAAAGAATTATCTGTGCTGTCTGAGTATATTTTATTATTTTCATATTTTAGTTTAATAATACTGTTTAGTAACTCACCTTTCTTATCACGGTTCTTCCTAAGAGTATTCTCCAGATAAAAGTTCTGATTCTTTTTGAAGTAGCATTTTTCCCCTTTCTTTTTCATTTAAAGTTGAGAAGATAATGATCCTGCCTCTCAAGAAAGCTTTGAAAGCATCCCATAAGCAGTTCAGAGAGACTCCCATTGTCATTACGTTTAAAGAAATCTTCAGCCTCTTGGTTGATCCAGGTTATAAAGTTAGGATCTTGCAACAGAGGTACATTCAGCCTCCAGTGGTTACAATTACTCTTTAGGCCCTCAAACTGTAAAGACATCTGCAATAAAGCATGATCAGATATAACATATTTCCTTGATGTTACCAGATAAGATATTTGTTTCTAGATGTTTAGAAATAAGGAGCAAATCAGTTGTACTAAAGGTGGAATGTCTGGTTGAATGAAAGGAGTAGTCTCTGGCTGATAGGTTCAGGAGATGCCAGGTATCCACCAAATTTAGATCTGAAATAAGTTTATGCAAACTACGCAGAGCCGGGGAGATCCTGAATGGAGAGGTGGAATATCTCCTGTCCATTAGGTTGTCTAGGACTTCATTAAAAGCTCCTCCTGGAATCAATGTTTGGGAATTACATGTACTCAGTCTTAGATTAAGATCTTTAAAAAAACTCACTTGGTCTGATTTGGGAGCATAAACATTACAAATTGAGACTTCCCTACAATTGAAAGCACCTTCCAAAATCTGGAATCTACCTTCTGGGTCAGCATAGTGATAGCTCTTTACAAAATTAACAACTTTTCTAATCAAAGTAGCTGTGCCCCTTTTTATAGAATTAAAGGAGCTAAATTCCACCTGGGCAACCCATGTCCTAGCTAGTTTTTTAGCTTCATTCTCCTCCAAGTGTGTTTGTTGGAGTAAAGCAATATCTATTTTATTTCTGTTTAGATAAGTAAGGATCTTTTTCCTCTTAATTCTTGATCCCAGACCCTTCACATTCCAGATACCTATTGTAAGACTTGACATATATAAAGACCCTAACAAACCATATGAATAAGTGTGAAGGTAATACAGATAGCCAACACGTCCTATAAATTATTAAGCAAGTGATACATGAAACAATTACCATTTTATATATATATATATATATATATATATATATATATACTGTATATATATATATATATATATATATACACACACACACACAGTACAAGTCACATTAAACTGTTCCTCCAATGAGTTGCTGTAGCATTTCTGACTGAGTTGCATAAGTGTTGCTGGATCCAGCACAAAACCTTGCACAAACTGCTTCTTAAGAGTTAAAATGCAGCTCTGCATTACACTGTGACTGGACTGCAGATGCATTCCAACTGAGCTGCAAAAATATTCTACGCACATTGCTTTGCAGCAGGTTAAGCATTGAATAATTATGCAATATGAGTTGGCAATGCATTGCCAACTCAAAAAAACAATGATAAACCAAATCATTGATGGAACAGTTTAATGTGACTTGTAATATATTTATATGTATATATATATATATATATATATATATATATATATATATATATATATATATACACATATATATATTTAAATGCTGTACTTAAATGTTTGACAATTAAATAGAAACAGTATTGAAACTGAAAAGTTTTAACTACAATAAATGATTGTGAAGGGAAAAAAGGAGGTTTAATAATAAATAGCCCAAAGGGTACAATACAGATGCACTAGGGCAAATTGAAAAAAAACACTAAGCCCCAAGCTGCCTGTGGTGGGCTGTAATCCAGTTACACTAACAGCCAATTAACCCACCAACAAGTGACTCAATGCACAACACTCAAACAGTATAGAATGAAAACAAATTCCGCATAGCTAAAGCAAACTACTATGGAGTCTGTAATCAGAGTTAACTATAACATTTTGGAATTGCAATCCATAGTATGAGTATTCTTATAACAATGTTCTCCTTAGGTGAACATAGGAAACCCAGTTTTACTGCCCTCAATGTCCAATCACAGCCACACTCCAGTTTGAGGATAAGTGCTTCCAGTTCTCCCCAGATCCCAGGTCAAGATACTGTAACAAAATTCCTATCTTACCTTTTAACAATTGAGTTTTTATTAGGGAGCAAATGTTTACCTCTTTAAGCCCTTAAGCCCTCCTCAGAATTAACAAATGTTTCAGAAGTTTACAAGTGGCATTTCTTTAAAAGTCCTTAGACCATATGCAGTAAAACATATTTTGTTGCCAATCGGGTCCCAAAGAAATAAAGCATGAGTGACCAGTCTGCCTCCACTTTCTCTGATGTACCCAGCAGGTTAGTTCTTATTAACCAGTATTTGTCAGATCAGATAAAGACTACTCCACACCAGTGGATCACTCCAGTAAAGGTTATTCCTAACCTTCCCAAAGCAATGTATCAGGTTCACAGTCCTGGATCATCTTTTACTAGTGGTCTACAGATCACAGTTTTAGTATCATCAGAGTCTTCAGTCATACTCCTTTAACTGCCATTGAGAAGTTGGGACTAAGTATAAGTTAGGTAAAGAAAAACTTGCTACTAAATTTCCTAGCAATATAGTCTAAGAACTGTAAAAGAGACCACAACAAAAGTAATCTGTCCCCCCGAAAGATTGACCCCCCTGAAAAGTTGATCAGAAAGAGAGAGGAGAGCACTTGAAACAGAGCCACAAGCGGGAGTGAAGTCCATGAAGTAGCAGTAAAAGCCAGTAAATCAGACTCACCCTAAGCAACATCAGGATCCATTAAGATTCACTGAGGTTCTGAGAATGATTCACCAGATGAGGGAGGTGCATATATCAGAGGGGGTTCAAAGCAGCCACAGGACTTCATTTGGAGGGTCAGATGTGCTTCATGATTTGACAAGAAAGAAATGTAAAATAATACAACAAAAACACAGTAACAAAAACAAACCAAAAAACCCTTTCATCATGTCAGCTAAAACATTTAACCACTAGAGGACATTAAGTAATTGTAAGTAAACTCTTAAAATAAACACATGCAGAGAATCATTCCCCTAGGAGAATTTCCTGGGTCAGATAGAAATATTCTCAGGCAGTTCCTCAGCAATTGACAAAGGAGTACTTATTATAAAATTCTTTGAGAGCTGAACAGATTCAAAGGAAAGTCCTTTTGTCTTTTAAATTCCTAAAGAGGAAAAAAACAAACAGGAGATAAAAATCAATTCAAAATCTCAAAGTATTTGTTGAGGGTGTAAGGATAAGGTCCATGAGAACGGATGTATGACCCCACGTGGCCCCAACATGCCTAGATAGAGTAGGGAGTCATTGCACATGAACTTTGAGAGAGAGAGCTAATATATGATGCCACTTGATGGAATAAGAAAGAGCGATGCCTGTTCAGGCACTGCAAAGTTTTTATTCCTGCAGGAAGGAGTCTTCAATAAAATCAACAAATTCCTCTGTAGTCTGTTGAGCATGGGAGAGAGCAGACAGAACTGAGTGCTGCCTGTGTCTTCCAACGGAAATGCCACTGCCTCAGAAAGCTGCACAGAGTTATTGGGGTTTTTGCTTGCCACCTCCAAGGCACTGTACCTTTTCTTAGATATTGGGATGGTATTCCTGCATGATTTAGAGGTCCAAGCCAATGTTTTAGGTAATGGTTTTGGTTTGTTTGGCAAAGCGGGAGGTGGTGTTGTCAATGTGTCACTTGTAAAATTGCTGTTCTGTTGACGAGTCTGGTCATGTGCAGTGCAGGTGGATTCAGAAGCAAGTTGCAAACACTTCAAGCTAGAAGACAGAGTTGGAGGCAATTGTTCAGCTCAAGCTCTGGTCATAGCAGTTCTATTAGTTACTGCAGGCCAGTGTTTATGTATGAACTGCCAAGATTCATCTACTGACTGGAAACTGTGCATAGCCCCCCATTCTGTAACATTAGAATAGCAGGATATTTAATAAAATACTTGATGTTCAAAGCCTGAAGTGTAGCCTTGATTGGAGCAAACAGTTTCCATTTCTCAACAATGATAGATGAAAAGTCTTGAAATATGTATTCATGCTTTCCTTGTTCCAAAAAAGTGACTTTCTTTCCCTTGCACTTTTGAGGATTTCTTCTTTGATGGAGAAATGAAGGAAATTAGCAATTATGGTTCTGGGTCTCTAACCCACTTTTGGTTTTGGTAAGAGAGCTCTATGTGCTCTTTCGGTTTCTAGTGGCCCTTCCCATTGATAACCTAGAATATGAGGAATGAACTAATGGAGAAAACAGACATCTGGCCCTCAGGGATACCAACACATCTTAAATTAGTATGTCTCCCATTCTCTAAATCATCCATTTTTTCTGTTACATGAGTAAACTGTCTTGCCTTTCCCCTCCATAAAATCTTCTATCCTTGTCAAAGATTCTTCCAGAAAAGTTAAAAGCTCTTCATCTTCAAAAACATCCATTCTCTTATTTACCTCAATGATTTTTACATTTGCTTGCGCACATGCACAAGGAACGTCTTGGGAGAATAGGACACTTTGGAGGTGTGACTGTCCTGTGCAATCCACTGCTCCATTGAGCAGGCGTGGTGGTCCTGCAGCAATGGATGCAGGTGCTGTGTATGACAACAGTGGTGTTCACTTCAAAGAAAACCACCACTGCGATCAGTGCTGGCAGCGCTCTGATGAGCTGCGAAACTGTTATAGCCGACGGCCCTAATCCTGGCCGGGCTTCAAGTCTGCACGCCTCTAAAGTGGTGCCATGCTGGAGCCCACCCCAGCATGGCAAATCTTGTTTTGGCCAATGGGGGCGCCCAACTCTGCTGGCTCCATGTCCCCCCAAACAGCTTTTCCTGCTGCCACGCTGGGAGCCCACCCCAGCGTGGCAAACGCCCGCATCGCCTGAATAAAAAAAACCTGTAAATAAGAAAATGTTCCATTGCTAGTCTCCCCACCCCTCCCACAACCAGCACTCCACCCACTGTGCACCCTGCCTCCCCACCCCCCCTCACCCTATACTTACCTCCGGAGCTCGGTGCGATGATCATCGGTGGACCGGGAACACGTCTGCACTCTTCAAAGCTGACCGCGAACTGAGGAAATGCCGGAAAGCTGTATAATGGGATAGAGAGGGGTTTTTCAACTTTATTGCATACCTCAGGCATTTTTTGGAATTTTTGCACCAAATTTTCAACATGGGGTTTTTGGGACCCCTTCACATGAACGCTGTCACTGTCATGGCGTTATTCAGGCCCGAAGGGTGATTTTGCAGTCACTGTGCAAAATCACCTTTCTGGAATGATTAATGAAATGACAGTGCCAGTGTTCATAAGGTGGGCTCTCAAAAAGCCTATTTTGAAAATTTGGTGGAAAAATTCCTAAAAATGACCGTTTTACGAGCGTGCATTGCGCAGTTCCTACGTACGCTCGTAAGTTCACGAATGTTCAATATTTTCACTCCAGATTTTCAACATTGCCATTTTACTATACCTCCTTATAAGCAGTACAGCTGTCATTTTTCACATCCTGCCCAAAACGTGTTTCCACCCATGTAGCGCACAATGGTGCAGTCAGTGTGCAAACTCAATGTATGGGACACATTAAGACAATCACAGTGACACTGTTCATGAGCAGAGGTCTTAAAATGGCTATGTTGAAAATTTGGTGAAAAAATTCCTAAAAATGACTGTATTACGGGTGTGCGTTGCGCAGTTCCTACACACGCTCATAAGTTTGCAAATTTTCAATATTTTCACTCCAGATTTTCAACTTTGCCATTTTACCACACCTCCTCATGAGCAGTATAGCTATAATTTTTCACATCCTGCCCAAAACGTGTTTCTCGCCTATGAAGCATAATGGCGTATGGGTCGGGTGTATGAACTTTAATGTATGGGACACATTAAGACAATCATAGTGACACTGTTCATGAGCAGAGGTCTTAAAATGGCTATGTTGAAAATTTGGTGAAAAATCCTAAAATGACTGTTTATCGAGCGCAAGGCTATGAAACCCTACCGCGACGCTAACTTCGCTGAATTTTTCAATATTTTGCACCCAATGACTCTCCAAATACCTAAACAGCACATAGAAGCAAGCAACATTCGGCATTGACAAATGCTTGTTTTACTTATATTTTTAATACCCTCTCTGGTGCAGCCAATATCCTCCACGTCTTGCCCACTCCCCCAAACGCGAATGCTCTTACCCTCTGCCTTTCAACTCTGAGCTTTCCTGTGGCAGAGTACGGCCAAGCCTGAAAAGCACCTGTAGAAGAGGGGGTTTGCGGGTTGGAGGGAGAGAGGAGGGAGAGGGGGAGAGGGGGAGATACTGTATATATATGTATATTCAGGGATGTCCAAAACTTTGTCTTAGCATGTTTCTGTCCCTCCTACAATTTGTTTCTGTGACTGAACAGTGGGTAACAGAGTTACAGACTTGATCTTCTGCAGACAAAGTATTTTACACCAATACTGTTATGCTGCCTGCTTCAGGCAATAGAACCACTTGTGAAACTGTCTCCCTCATTTTACTTCTTTGTCACTGATTTTTTTAAGCCATGTCCAAGTGCCAAATACCACTGCAAATACCTGCAAGCGAACGTTCGGCATTGACAGATGCTTGTTTTGCTAGTAGTGGAATCATTAAATTTAAGCCCCGAAATGTCATCTTTTATTGACATCAGCATATCGTTAATAAATGTCATATCTGTTTTGTCCTCTTTATCAGCCTTATCATTTTTTCCTGAAACCACCCATTTGTCTGGTGATCACACTGGGGGTAGGGCCAGAGAAGTCCCATTCTGGCAGTTACTGTGTCCTGAATTGATTCGACCATTCCCGGGTGCCATCTCGAGTTGGAGCTGCAGTAAATGCAAGTGCAGTTTTTGAGAGGAAAATTAACATAAATCAGCCAGGTTTTCAGATTTCCGGAATGCTGGAAGGTCAGTTAATAAACTATTGTGGCTGAACTTGTAAATAACTAATTAAATGAATTTTATTTTTTCCAGATGGCAGAGTGGCATAAGAGCTCCTATCTTAAGCTGGCATCATCATCACCTGCGCATGCATAGTCCGCTAGATACCTTTCTGAAGGACTTACAGATTCCAGGAATACCAAAAGGGGAAGGGGAAATTCTTGGTAACACCATTTACTAAAGTAGAGTTACAGTCAACTATTTCTGTTGTAAAAACTGGGGCAGCTCCTGGCATGGATGGGCTACCTGGAGAATTTTATAAAAAAACAATGGATCTTCTAGTAGATTATCTGCTTGTTTTTTTTTTAATGACATCCTGGCAGGAGAGGTTCCTTTCCCAGCCTCTCTGGCTTATAGTCTCTTAATATTTCTGCATAAAAAAGGGACAGGCCATATTAAATAATTGGAGGCCCATAAGCCTAATGAACGTGAACTGGAAATTATTATGTAAAATTGTATGTGCCAGATTGGCCAAAGTGGCACAATATGTTATTTCACAAGCCAAGGCATGTGCCATTCTGCAGGGCACTATGATGGATAACCTTAAAGTAATTTGAGAGGAATTTGATCATGTTGACACTTCAGGCTTCCTTCTCACAACTGACCAGTCTAAAGCCTTTGACGCCGTACCTCATGAATACCTTTTTGCTGTATTAAAACAATATGTAATATCAGACACATTTCTTACTTGTCTTCAAATGTTATATAAATATGCCTCCAGAAGTCCAGTGGTGAATTGCAGGATAGGAAGACATATTAGAATCTTGAGAGGTGTAAGGTAGGGATGCCCTTTGAGCCCCCTGCTTTACGTCTTTGCTATTGACCCCTTACTCAAAAAATTGGATATGGAGGGTGGGATTGCAGGTTTGAACCATCAGGACTTTCCAGTAGCTGCAGCTTATGCAAATGATGTCACCATTATGGTAGCAAATAAGGAATCAGAGGAAAGGGCCTTAGAGGGAGTCCCTGGTTTTTCAGAACTTTCAGGATCAAAAATTAATAAACAGAAATGTGGAGGGATAGCAATACATGGTTCAGTGGTAGAAATGGACAAATCCATCTCAGGAATACAAATATCCACTTGATCCATCAGGATATTGGGTATCACCTTCGGGACACCCAACCCGGCAACTACAAACTGGGAGGAGTGCATTCTTAAAGCTGAGGATAAGATAAACAGATGGAAAACTTTCCCCATGACTTAAAAGAAAAGAATCTACATATTTAAAACTTTCCTGTAAATCAGTTAATGCCAAAATAGGAGTAGCCTACAAAACCAGCTATGTCTTCACACAGTCAGCTAGATTAGCTGTAGCCCATGGGATTCTGCTCCCATCACTATCCTATGGGGTAGCTACCTATCTCAATGCATCCGAAACTCTCCTTAGGGAGTGGGACACTACCTATAACAGCATATGCAGGTATGCATCAGCCTCTCCCTGGTCAAAACACCATTGCAAACTTTATGCTGATCTGAACTGGCTATCCCCAGCTTCAGCTCGAACTCTTGCCCTTGGCTCCCTGGCTGATCATATCATTAGAGCAGGCATCCCAATCTCCCTGGCCTCCCTACTAACTCCACTGACCTCCTCTCATGGCCTACAATCAGCTGATAAGTCGCTGCTGCAAATACCTAGAAGTAAATCTAACAAAGGAACCCTTGCTTTCTCTCATTAAGTGCCTAAACTCTGGAACTCTCTGCCTCTTGATGTACGCTCAGCCCCCAGCTATGTCCAGTTCAAAACAGGTATCGTTCTTTTCTCCTCAGCCAAATCTCCTGTGCCTGTTTCAAACCCCCCTGAATTTGCCCTCTACTTAAACCTACTACCCCAGCTGCTGTAAACTGATCTCCTCTTATCCTGACCATCAAGTTTATTATTTTAGGCACTTATTGTCTCTTTTTTGTTTGTGCTTTAGCTAACCTCAACCTTTTAAGCTGTCAGCCGTATGTTATTTTTCTCACTGAGTCTCTCACTTGAATATAAACTATTTAACGTTTATTATTACCTGCTGTAATTATGTCATTGTTAAACCTTGCTTTAGCTTTGTATGTACTACGCCTGTAGCCTAAATCGAACTGTATCCCCTGTACATCCTACTTATTGAAAATCTCCTGGGTCGCGCCTGAAAATAGCCATGTTTTGGCTAATGGCACTTACCCGGTAAACAAAAACTAACTAAATAAAAATAAATACAGTAAATAAATTATTCCCTTGTTCCTATTAGTAAGTAATATATTCCCATTACCTGTTAAGCTTGAAACAAAAGTATACAATATTGCGTATAGGTTTCTTTGGGGCAGTAGGTTAAACCCGATAAAAAGACTAATCACATATAGACCAATCAAAGACGGGGGGCTGGATATGTTACATCCCATGGCCTTCTTCTTCTTCTTCTTCTTCTTCTTCTCTATTTTGATATATTCTAATTTACTACCTTTAATACTGGATAAACAGTTGGTATGGGTAGCTTTCTTTATGGCAAGGTGTACTTTCTTTTTGCAAAAATGGGAGACACAAAACTCAGTCTCCTTTAGGGCACACCCTCCTGGCTCTGCCCCATATCTATTAGAGTATTTAGAAAACTGAAAGCATGGAAGGTCACCCCACAAGATATGAAGCATATTGTATTGAAGGAGGCCTTCAAAAAGATCTTATCTGTAGAGCTTGTATATACCCCATGTATTACACTTCCAAGTAATATTAGAATTACAGATGTTACAGCTCAGCTAGTAGAAACTCGTGTTCTGCCAAAGGTGTGGGACACTTTGTGGTTATGCTGCCACGATTGTTTGAACTTTAGGGGTAATCACCATCATAAGGGGACAATAGAAATAACTTGTTTAAGAGAAGAATGCTTGGATACGGTTGAGACAATGGCCCATCTTTATTTTGAATGTACATACATGGATAATTTCTGGAATTTGTTGGTCATTGAATGGGAAATACCGCAGTTTAGGAAAATAACATATGAAATATTAATGCATTTTCAATTTGTGAAAGAACGGAGTAGATTTAATTTGGGAAAAAATGGAGTAGATTTAATAAGGGTACCCTTAAGGTTGTGATGTAAGTAATTAAGTGGGCTGTCTGGCAAATAAGATGCCAATTTGTGTTACGCAAATTGAAGTTGCTCCATTCCTGAAGGCTTCGCTGCCCTCCAACTCTATTGACCACCAGGGGTTTGAGTTGCCCAGAGGCAGTGCTCCTCCTCAATTTGACCCACTAATGCAGATTGAAGTTGCTGCATTCCTGAAGGCATCACTGCCCACTGACCCTATCGACCACCAGGAGTTTGAGTTGCCTACGGGCAGTGCTCCTCCCCAATTCGATCAGGTAATGCAGATTGAAGTTGCTGCAATCCTGAAGGTTTTACTGTCCAATGACCCTTTTCACTGCCAGGGGTTTGAGTTTCCCACAGGCAGTTCTCATCATCAGTTTGACCTGCCAATGTGGATAGAAGCTGTTGCATTCTTGGAGGCATCACCACCAATCCTACTGACCACCACTACCTGCAATCAGTGACACCACAATTTTGAATTTGGAGCCTTTTGTACCTTGGGTGCCTACCTGAGCCTACCAGAGTTCTGCTGTTTTGAACTAATGGGTTCCCCACACTCAGCAGTTGAGCCCTGTGCCCAGCCAGACTGCTAATTTCAGCCACCATTCAGCAGGACTTAATTATTGGCTGCATTTAAAGTTATAAGAACCATACTCTGCTTGCCAGCCACGCAAATTAACCTCAGCTGACTCCCTAAGCTGTGAGCACTATCTTTAGTTAATTTTCCACTGACTCACAGTTTCCCTGTCCAGGCTTGAGCATGAGCTAATTCTACCTGATTCTGTGACCATTATTTGTAGCCCAGCGAATTTTTTGGCTGCTTCAAAACCTCAAGCCTGTTGTTTGCTTGTGCCCCCTAGCAAATTTCAGCCTGAGCAGAGATCTAAGCTCTAGTTGTGATTTTTGTCATTTAAAGAATTCAGCTTGTTTGTTTTTTTTTTTCACTTAAGGCCAGACAGACTTTGATTTAATTGATCTAAAGCTGATAGGACTAAACCTGGTGTATGTGAAAGGAACCTGTATCGTCTCTCAATTTAATCTTCGCAGCTAAAAGTGGGCCTGCTTGTTGGGAGCCCTGAGTGTAGTTTTACCCTTGTATGCTTAGGCCTTTCACACTGCTTTTCAATAACAGAGAGCCCAGTCTCTAATTGCAATTGTTTTAGCTCCATTTAAAAGTCTAATTGAGATTGTTTAAGCTCCATTTAAAAGTGTGTCTGCTAGTAGGGAGCTCTGAGAAATATTTTATTCCTGTTTACTTAGCCCTTTCAATCTGCGTTTCAGTAATCAGAGAGCTCTGTGTCTAATTTGAAATTGTTAAACTCCATTCAAAAATTGTCTGTTAGCAGTGAGCTCTGAATCCCAGGGCCTCCGTTAGTAGATCTAAGTGCATTGTGCCCATGCCATTTCTGAATCCTATCCCTGCCGCCCCTGCAATGGTCACAGCGTGAGCTTGGAGCCCCTATTAATAAGGACATAAGAAAAGCGCCGGCAAATGGGGACCTTGCAATCCATGTAGTCTGCCCTAGAAACTACCCCCCTTCCTATGCAGCCTTTGTACTAACTTGTCCTTTATCTCTGTCCCATGTGAGTTTGAACTCCCTGATTGTCTTTGATGCTACCACCTCCTGGGGAAGGCTGTTCCATGGGTCTATCACTCTGGCTGTGAAGAAGTATTTCCTGAGGTTGCTTTTAAACCGTCCTCCTACCAGTCTCATATCATGCACTCTTGTATGAGTTGCCCTGTTCTGTTGAAATAGATTGCCTGTCTGAGCCGCATTATCCCCTCACATATTTAAATGTTTCAATCATGTCCCTTTGTTTCTTCTCTGCTCAAGGGAGTATAGGTTCAGCTACCTGAGCCATGCTTCATATGACCTATGATGTAGTCCATGCATCATCTTAGTAGCCCTTCTCTGCACCGTTTCCAAACGGTCAATGTCCTTCTTGAGGTGAGGTCTCCAGAACTGAATGCAGCACTCCAAGTGTGGCTTCACCAAGGACCTATAGTGGGGCATGATAACCTCCCTCTTTCTACTAGGAATACTTCACCTATACATCCAAGGATGCCACCTGCTTTCTGCGCTGCTTTCTCACATTGTTTTTCTACCTTTAATTTGTCAGTGATGATTATGCTGGGATCTCGCGCCATTTGTGTCTCATGTTGATATCCTCCCAGTGTGTACTTTTTTCCAGGGTTCCTCTTTCCCAGGTGCATTACCTTACACTTTTTGGCATTAAATTGTAACTGCCAGTCACAGATTGTAAATGACATTTTCTGTCTCCTGTTTCATCTCCCTCCTTTTGCACTTCACCCCCTCTGCTCAGCTACCCACCCCCATTCTCTTTGTGTAACTTAGAAGCCCTCCCCTTAGCCCGCAGTTAAATCTCTGTTTTCTCTCTCTTTCCCTAGGAGTTTGGGTTTCCCATGGGCAGTGCTCATCCTTAATTTGACCTGCCAACATGGATCGAAGTTTCTGCATTCCTGAAGGCATCAACGCCTGCCAACCCTATCGACCGCTAGGTATCTGCAATCAGTGTCACCTTGATTTTGAACTTGGTGCCTTTTGTATCTCAGGTGACTGCCTCAGCCTACCAGAGTCCTGCTGTTTTGAACCAGTGGGTTCCCCACATTCAGCAGTTTATCCCTGCGCCCAGCCAGACTGCTAATTTCAGCCACCATTCTGCAGGACTTAATTTTCGGCTGCATTTAAAGTTGTAAGAAGCATACTCTGCTTGCCAGCCATGCAAATTAACCTCAGCTGACTCCCTAACTGGTGTCATCTTCGTGGATCTCTCAAAAGCCTTTGATCGGGTTGACCACTCACTCCTCTGCACCACTCTATGCTCTCTTGACTTCTCCTCCCGCGCCCATGCCTGGTTCGCAAACTACCTCTCGGGCAGGCAGCAATATACTAGCTTCAACAGAGCACTCTCTGACACCTCCCCAGTGTACTGTGGTGTCCCCCAGGGATCCATCCTTGGACCCCTCCTATTTTTCCTATTTATAAATGAGCTGCCCACTGTCGCTGCCTCTACAGGCATTCCACCCTATACGCAGAAAACCTCGTCATCCTGGCCAGCACTCAGAACATCACTACCATTAACGTCAGGCTAAACTCAGATTTCAACCTGATTCAAAACTGGCTTATGGGCCACAAGCTGACCATCAACCTAAATAAGACCCAGGTCATGCTTTTTGGCTCTAGAGCCAAGACCTTATCCTGCCTAGCTCCCCTAAATATCCTTGGAGCTGATGGCTCCTTCCTGTGGGCTGTTAGCTCTGTCAAGTACCTGGGCGTTACACTTGACCCGCAACTCGACCTCTCCCAGCATAGTCAAAACATTTATAATTCATCAAACTGGGACTGGCTTACAGAGCCAAAAGCTGTCTCACCCAGGATGCACGACTTGCTCTAACTAGGGGGGTCCTTCTTCCCACTCTCTGTTATGGCCTTGTTACCTTTGCCCCCATCCTGAAATTTAATCTCACAAAATGGGACACTGCATATAACAATGTGTGCCAATTTGCGCTCTCTGGCCCCTGCCTCACACATTGCTGTGAGCTTCAGTCATGGCTGGAATTGCTCCCTCCGGATAAGCACTGAACATTTGTCATTGGCAACTTTATCGACAACACTGCCCGAACCTCCACCCCTTCTGCTCTCGCAAATTGCCTTCTTCATGGAACCTCCTCCTACCACTTAAGATCCAGTGACTCACAGGCTCTACTGGTTCCAAAAACTCACACCCTTGCTGGTGATCAGGCTTTCGCTACTTATGCGCCCAAAGTGTGGAACTCCCTTCCTGCCATCACCCGCTCAGCTACCTCACATCCTTGCTTTAAAGCCTCATTGTGGAGCTTCCTTAAGTTGGCCTCTGACCATCTCTGTGTGAACTAGACCCAGGGCTGAGGCTTTTTATTCTCAGCCCAACCTGCTGGGGGGGGGGGGCGTGATATCCTGTTTTATCAAATTGCACTTCCCCTGCTGCTGATCTTGAATCAACTAGCTGTGGTAATATATCCCTAAGAGCTGGGCCCATTCTCTGCCCTGATTCCTCTTTGAGGGTTTACTTAATAAATTCCCTTCCAACTTTTTTCCCCCTATCTCTCTCCCTCCACTCCCCTCTCCTCCTAAAACCTTCCTATCCCCTTCTCACCCCTAGGACTTATGGCTGAATACCTGATAGTAAGTTACTGACCATGCCTGCATATATGTTGTTATTTTATCTATCAATGTATCTGTCATGTCAATTGCTTGATGTTATTGTATGTACTTCTGGATCTGTAAAATGCTGATGCTATTGTTCCCTGTACTGTGTTATATCTGTTACCTTTGTAACCTCTTGGGTCGCTCCTAAAAATAGGCACTTGGCTGTCTAGTGCACTTACCTGGTAAATAAAAGCAAATAAATAAATAAGCTGTGAGCACTATTTTTAGTTCATTTTCATCTGACTCACAACTTCTCTGGCCAGGCTTGAACATGAGCTAATTCTACCTGATTCTGTGACCATTATTAGTAGACCAGCTAATTTTTAGGCTGCTTCACAAGCTCAAGCCTTTTGTCTGCTTGTGCCCCCTAGCAAATTTCATGCCTGTGCACCCACCCCTCCCCCAACCCTTATTAAATACACCTGCTCCCCCAAAGTAATTTCCACCCTCCCTTCTCAGCAATTCATCATTGTAGACCTTACCACAGGCAGAACCTCCCCTTAAAGGGTATCTTCCCTTTACATCTTCATTCAACCTCAGCCACTGGACTGTGATTCTCTCCTCTCCTTACAGATATTCCTAATCTTTTTACAAAGGCAGCACCCTTCCCGCTTTATCCTACCAAACTAACTGGGCTAGGACCTGCCAATCTGACCATCCCATCATCTGTCCCCCATAGAATACCATACACAAATTTCTACTTGGCCTATCTATCTTTGAAACATGCCTCACGACTTTTACCTTTTCACTATACTGTTGGTAGTTTCTGGCTTACCAACCCTGCCATTTAAAAAATATGGTGTTGCTCCTACGCCACCCCACCTGTCCAGTGATAGGAGCATGCTGTGTGCCTATGGCACCATAACAACATCTGCTCTTGCATGCCATGCTGCACCTGCTAAGCCAGGTGACCACCAATTGATCAACTGATTGGAGTCATGGAAGATTTACTCCTGCTGGGGTACTCACATCACATTCCCCTGGGTTTCTCTTAGCCATTGGGGTTGAAAGGGGTGACCTTCCCATACAGGTTGTCACAAGTGCAATAACAAATTCCTGATGGAGTATCTCAGTAGAATAGCCCTACTTCTACTCCTGTCACCTGTCAAAATAATACTGACTCACTAACCTTTGCTTCAGTCAACATCGGACACCTCCTGGATAAGCTTGACCTTCTTCAGGCCTGGGTTACACAGCTCAACCCAGATGTGCTATCAGTAGTAGAAACCTGGCTTTTGTCCAACATCCCTGATGCATCCATCATTTTACCAGGGTACACTGTGGTTCACCAGGTTAGATGTACCAGACGAGGAGGTGAGTCTGCAATTTATATGAGGGACAACCTACAAGGTTTTGCCCTGCAGCTACCAATCCCAGGGGATAACATGCAAGCAATTGCTGTCAAAATTCTCCTTGGGGCTCACAATAAGACTGTTACTGTCATATCAGCATACCTCCCCCCATGACACACTGTTCTGCTTGGTGACTTTAATATAAACTGGCTCACTGATAAAACAAATCCTTACAAGGATGCTGTCATGGCACTCCACTTCTCCCAACTTGTTGAAGGTCCCATGCATATAATCTATAGGACAGGCACAAGCACCTTATTAGACTGGGTACTCTTGAACCCCTGAAGGAACCATGCAACTGTTACAGGTGACTTCCCTCTACTTGCCTGTTGCTACTGGACCCAGCATTCTCAAACTGCCAATGACATTGTAGCACTTAACACTCTAATTTAAGCCAATGAGTTGTAGCACTTTTCACCAGTTATTACCCTCTTGAACCCTTTTTTTCTTTTCTCCTCTTCCTTCCCCTTTCCTTTCGCAAACTCTCTCTTTTATCCCTCCCATTTTAGGATTACTCAATGATACATTTTTTTCCCACTTTTTTGAGTACCTTCTAAGGGGACTGTCAGATCTATGAAATGGGGCTGTTGTCTAGCTCCTTACATATGGTGCTCTCCAGAAGACATGTAGGTTGTATTTCATTAGCAGGCATTATACTCTATCTGTTTATGTTATATAGTTGTTTATATGCACTATTAGTCTTGTAAGAAATTACTTGTATGTTCTTTTTGAGATGTATGACTCCTTTATTGTATGTACTGTTCTTACCAGGACCACTTTGAAAATGAGCTTGTTCAATGGTGATGTGCCTGGCTAAATAAAATTTTTTGATTGATTGATTGATTGAACCGCTCTGCACATATAACTAACAGGGTTCTTTTTCAAGGCCACCTTGATTTATTGAAAAACTACCTTCAGCACACTGATTGGTCTGCAATATACTCATCTAAAGATGTTGACTTTGCCCTTGAGCACCTCATCTCCCATTTCAACAAAGTGTGTGACAAGCATGCCCCTCTTAGAAAGCGTAACGTCAAGGGTCATAACAATCCATGGATCTGCCCTGACATTATTGATCTCCTAAAAGCTAGGAACCACCTCTGGCATAAAGTGTATTACTTGTGTAATCAGTCTGATATGCATTCTTATAAAAAGGCTAGAAATGATTGTACCAGGACAATCCAGGCTGTGAAAAACTTACTATAAAGCAGCCTTGTTTCGTGCCTGGAATGATAGCAGGAAATTGTGGATGAATCTCAATGAAATCACTGAGAAGGATCCTAAATCTGCTCCTACTATGCTTAAAATAGCTGGGGTCCCTATGTTAGAACCCAAAACCATCTTGAACTCCTTAAACACAGCATTCTCTGACTACAGTGGAGTTCTCCTCCAGACCCTACCTCTCCCACTGCTGGCCTTAACAATACTGTCCAGCCCCCTACCCATTCACCTTTCTATTTTAGAACTGTGACTCTTAAAGAAGCCAGGAAGTATCTCCTAAAGGTGTTAGGTAAAGCTCGTTACAGCAGAGACACCTTGGACCGCAGGTTTGTCAGTCTTACCCTGGAGGAGCGACTGGCTTCCATTACACAAATAATTAACCTTTCCCTAAGGTTTTCCCACTTTCCTCAAAAGTGGAAATCTGCAGTAGTGACACCAGTCAATAAGGGTGGAGACTGTGCCGCTCATGATAACTACCAACCTATTTCCATCTTACCTCCACTATCCAAAGCCCTTGAGAAAATTGTCTCGGACCAGTTGGTCGAATACCTGCATCAGTATGAACTTCTATGCCCCCAACAACATGGGTTTATGGCTGGACACAGCACCACCAATGCCCTGCTTGAGTTCATGGGCTACATTCATAATTCCCTGGACCAGGGTCAAATGGTTGGTGCTGCATACATTGACTTAACCAAGGCATTCAACACAGTTAGCCATGTCCTCCTGGTGGAGCAACTTTCTAACCTTGGTCTCTCCCCTGATGCCATGGCTTTGTTCAGAAGCTACCTTCTGAAATGATCGCAACAAGTAAAGATTGCCAACATCCTCTCGGACAGCAAACCCGTCAAGCCAGGAGTTGAACAAGGATCAATCCTGCGCCCCCTCTTGTTCAGTGTCTTTCTGAATTCACTTCCCCTCTCCTGCAGGGGATGCATCCTTCTGTATGCAGCCGATGTGGTCCTCTTTACTAGTGCTACTGATCCCAAGGCAGTTGAACATAACCTCCAACAAAACTTTGCAGTAGTAGAGCGTTGGTTTAACAACTACAAATTAGTCTTGATCTATAAAAAGACAAAAACCATGCTGTTTGCAACTGCCAAAATCAAGCACAGATACTACCCACTCACTATCCTAAATGATGCTGTAGCACCACTGGAGCTAGTACCTCATTTAAAATATCTAGGGATCACGGTTGATGGCATCCTCTCTTATGCCAGGCATATAGATAACTTATCCAAAGCCATCAACATGTGAATTGGGATCCTGTACAGACATAGGTGTAGTCTGACTCCTGCAGCCCTCAGCACAGCTATACACAGCTCGGTGATCTCACTTTTGGACTATGGTCTTCACATATAGGGGTCAGCCACTACCACATCCCTCAAACATATTACAACAGCACTAAATATGGCCTTCTGGCTTCTCAAAGGTGCAGGGCATATAACCCACACCTGTGACCTATATGCACAGGGAAACTGGCTTCAGTTTAATGGTAGACTTCGATATCAAACCTGTCTCCTAGCTGAGAAGATTACCTCTGGGCTGATGCCTCCTGGGGCTCAAGAGGTTCTTACCCCTAATACCAACTCATATCAAACCAGAGGCTCAGTCTGCCAATATTTCAAGATCCGTCAATGCTGTACCTCTCAGGGTCAAAGGCATTTTTCCCTACTGAGCCCTGCTCTGGTTCAACTCAATTGCTAGTGATGTCTCATCTGCTGATACCTTAGGAGACTTCAAATGGAAGCTGAAATTCTGACTTGTCTCTGACTCTGCATGTCACTGCACCCACTAACTGCTCACACCAACTTGCCCCAGGTCACTTTGGCACAGCCCCTGTGACTTATGTCTACTCTCTCATACAGTTAAGCAACCTGATGAGGCCCCTGGGCTGATTTACATTCTCCCCTGCACCAGATCATCTATCGCTGCAACCACTGCACTCTCTGTCATTACTCAATATTCTCACTCTCTTTAATTGCACTTAGTTAATGGACATACTTTTTACAAGACCCTTAAGCTACCATACATTTTCACTGTATGTAATGACTCTTGCTCTTATGTAAATTTGTAGCAGTGTAATAGTTTTTATTTTATTTTTATTTTAGTCTTTGGTTACCGGGTAAGGCCCACTAGGCACAAGTGCCTGTTTTCAGGTGTGACCTGGGAGCGCTCGGCAGTTAAGTGACTTGCTCAGAGTCACACAGTATGCAAGTGGAGGTTGTGAGAATCAAACTCAAGTCTGGACTGCTGGATGTATCAAGCTCATCCGCACCTTATTCCTCTAGCCTCTAGGCTATACTGCCAGCCCAATAGTGTCATTCTAATCACTATATTGCAAATCCATTGTTTTCATTTCTTTGTTCATGTTCTTGTTATTGTCTTGATTGTTGATGTGGGACCTATTTAAAGAGCTTTTGTTCAAAGGTATTATCTGAATAAAGAGTAAATATATAAAAAAATATGAACTTGACGGGTCTTATTGGAAGAATTACTGAAGAGATACAGAGTATTTATTCAACAGAGAAATCCTCACTTCCACAGCATGTAATTGCTGGCTGGTGGAAACACTGGCCTAAGGCAATTATAGGTTAACCTCTCTAGCACAAAGTTTTAGCACATATGTACTGTAAACAAAGTGGTCTAGAATTTGTATAGCCTTGGTAAATAAGTGGGATAGAACTATAGGCACTGTATACTATACTGAGAAAAGAAAATACAGTAATCTTAGTAGGGTTTCAAAACTCTGTTCTAGAGTATAAAATCCTTGTAAGTCCTCTTTACGAGTTTAGTTGTAAGAATGATTTAATATTTAATGTATACAGATTTTTTCAGTGTAATAATTGTGGTATGACATTCTTTAATATATCCATGAGATGGTGATGATTGGTGTTCAATTGCTGAATGCTTTATTAATGAAATTCTTCTAATACTGGAAATAAAAAAAGTACCCTACTCTTTTTGAGAAGTGCCAAGGGACCCTTAACATCCACCTGAACATGCAGATGGGGCCTTGGTTTAACATCTCATCTGAAACACGGCACCTCAAGAGTGCAGCACCTCCCTCATTCTGCACCACAGTGTCAGTATTGGGATTTAACCCACTGCTTTCTAAACTACTGCCCTCAGAGGTGAGTGTGCTACCTGCTGAGCCACTGACAGTTTCACTTTCTATACATGTTTCATTTGCCATAAGGTATGTCACACTTTACTGAAATAGTACTGCTACTGTCTGCAGACTAGGGAAACATTATAGCATATTTTGCTGTATCACAGCCATTTTTGTGAAACTTGGGAGAGTCATATGTAACTATATTAAATAGATTTGCAACATGCTGACAGCTAAATGTAGTATTCCTTTTGCTGTTATGCTCTACTTGCTCTGTTTGAGTACATAAATGACATGTGCATTGTCCAAGAAGACTTGAAAGTGCTGGACTGCATCGATATGTCAGCACGTAAGACATATCTTGGCCCATGTAGATATACAGTACTGATTCTGAACCATTGTGTGACAGTTGATGGAGCCGTCATGTGGTTCATTGCTATGTGCAATCATATAGATTGATAATCTTATGACAAGCTGTTGAAAAAGTCATTGCTTTACTGGACATGAATTGAACAACCACCAAACTGTTGCACTGAATTGTACATATGCACAGTGTATAAGTCTGAGAACACTTTCAGTCTTGTAGCCTACTCATAGATACATAGATACATAGACAGTGTCGGCAGATAAGGGCCTATGGCCCACCCAGTCTGCCCATTTGAACTTGTAAGTTCAGTTTATGTTTTCCTAGAAGTCTGTTGCCCCTTACCCCTGACCTCCAGAATTCCTTTATGTCTATCCCATGCATTCTTAAATCCTGTGATTGTTTCAGCCTCCACCACTTCCTCTGGCAGGGTGTTCCACTTGTCCACCACCCATTCTGTGAAGAAATTCTTCCTCATGTTTCCTCTGAACCGTCCTCCCTCCAACTTCATCCCATGCCCTCTAGTCCTGGAACATCTTTTTTGCTTAAAAATAGTGTATTCCTGCACCCTGTTCCTCCCTGTAAGATACTTGTATGTCTCTATCATATCCCTCTCTCCTCCTCTCCTCCAGGGAGTACATGTTCAGTTCCTTCAACCTGTCTTCATAGCACTTGTGATGCAATCCATGCACCATCTTTGTTGCCCTCCTCTGAACCTTCTCTACCCTGTCTATGTCCTTACGAGGTATGGTCTCCAGAACTGTACACTGTACTCCAGGTGGGGCCTCACTAGTGTCTTGTATAGTGGAATTATGACCTCCCTTTTCCTGCTGGTGATGCCCCTGCCTATACATCCCAGCATCCTATTTGCTTTACCTGCTGCCTTGTCACACTGTTTCCCTACCTTGAGGTCATCAGAGATGATAAACCCAAGTTCCCTTTCCTGCTTGGTGCATGCTATATCCTCACCCCCCAACTGATATATTGTGCCAGGGTTTTTGTGCCCCATATGCATTATCTTGCACTTCCTTGCATTGAATTTCAACTGCCAAACCCCTAACCTTTCTTCAGTTTTCTGCAGGTCCCTTCTCATTCTGTCTACACCCTCTGGTGTGTCTACTCTGTTACAGAGCTTTGAGTCATCAGCGAACAGTGAAATTCTGCCTTCTAGGTCCTGCGCAATGTCACTGATGAAGATATTGAATAGGACCAGTCCCAGCACTGATCCCTGTGGTACCCCACTGGTCACTCTTCCCTCTGTGGAGTGACAGCCATTTACCACCACCCTCTTTGTCCTGCCACCCAGCCAGTTACCTACCCGACACACTACTGTCCTGCCCACAACCATATTCCCCAGTTTGTGTAATAGTCTTCTCTTGCTACATTGTTTATATTGCCTGTTTACAAAATGCAAAAAAATGTTTGTTTTATGGTATTCTATATTGTTTCTTAAAGATGTTATTTTATGTAAAGAACTTTGACATGTAATGCTTTGCATGACACTAAATGTTATTCTGCAAGTTCATGCTGCTTGTATATGCATATGCAGATTTGCACAATTGCTAGCATTATAGTAATATGAGGGTAGTTGTGCATGCCTAATCTACAATGCAGGTCATTGGTGTGTTCCTGCTCTTTTATAGGATCACCGTTATTAAGAGATCGGGTGTGGAATTTTCCAGGAGCAATGCTATAAATATAAAAGCTGCAGGGCAGGATTTTCAAACCTCTGTTAAATTTTTCACCAATGGCAGCTAGTGACAAGTCTCAATATGCCCAGGGCCCTAGTAATGATTCCCTATTGTACAGTTTATTGACATGTACATGACACAGTTTCTGGTCACAGTGACACTGTGCCAAGCAGAGAGCATACCAGCAAAGAGGGCTGCAACAGTAGTGGGGTGGTAGGGTGGTTGCTGCACATTTTAACTGGATCATACCTATGGTGCCACATGAACACCAATCTACTGGTAATTAAAAAATTCTAAGTAACCCTTGAAATGTAGTAATTGTGCCCCCCCTTGGACTGATGTATTAAGTCCATTTGCAAGACATTGAGTATTGTGTCCCCCCCTTATGTATTTCCTCCTTCCTACTCATGAAACCATTCATATTGGAGTTTATTTGAGGTGACTAGAGGTTAAGTCATGAATGTTGGGTCCTTTTCTTTTCATTTGTTTTTTACTCTTACCTTAACAGGATGGAAACAGTTATCTATAAAGAGGACATTCCTCCTGCTTCAATTAAAGTACTGAGGGCATTGTTATCAGGCTCTCTTAACAGTTCTTGCCTTCAGTTAATTTAATGCATTATTGTTGTTCGGGGCCTACCACCGTCAGTTTGATCCCAAAGAGATAGTAGTCCTCTGTATCAGATCGCACAGAAAGCAGTGGGACTCGTTTTCAAAGGTTTATGCATATATTTCATGATCATATTAGTCACAATCTGTAATGTTTGTTGTGTGGTGGGGGGAAGAATAGGGTAGGCATAGCTGATCGACCTCCTTAGTGCTGCATTAAACATCACTGGACAGTGGTAAAATAGTAGTGTGGTTGTTTAGAACTGGGGGTAGTTTATAGATTTAGATTAGTATGTTTATGGGATCAGTTTACAGAGATGGGGAATGGGGGGACAAGAATACAAGTGTACATTTTTTATTAAAGGTATATGCTTTCATTTGGGAGAGAAAGCCAAGTGGATTTACATCTTTATGGCTATGTTACTTAAGGGGCTATTCTGGAATAAGGCTGCGTCATTCACATTTGTCATAATCATGTTTCTTATGTAAGTTGCTCATGGGGGGACCATATATCTTTGTGAGCTGGAACATTAGAGGGGCCAAAGACAGGTGCAAAAGACAAATTATCATGCGGCATTTATCTCATCCCAAAACGGGGATTGCTTGCCTGCAAGAAACTCAGCTCAGGAGGGAGGATACACTACTTCTACATAGACATTGGGTAGGGCAAGCCTTCGCCTCCAGGGTTTCCACTAACTCTGGTGGTGTGGCAATCCTAGTGACAAAGGTGGTTCCATTTAGGTTAATTAAAGAGGTTTGGGACCCTAATGGCTGATATATTCTTGTACATGGTATGTTAGAATCTCACCCAGTACTTTTGGGTGCAATTTATGGTCCAAACATAGATTTCCCCCAATTATTTTTCAAAGTTGCTGTGTTTAATATCCACTGAACACTCCAAGTCAACAATATTGGGAGGCGATTGGAACATCACTCCTCAAATGGATTTTGACAGGTCAGATGGGAGAAGGCGTGGCCTTTCCCCTGCACAACGTGCATTGAAGGATCTTATGGATGGGGTAGCCCTCCTAGATGTCTGGAGAATATTGAATCCGAACGAAAAGCAGTACTCTTTTTTTCTGTCATCCCCACCACTCATATTCAAGAATTGATTATTTCCTGGTTAGTACCTTTGCCATTCCTGGAATTTTGGACTCGGTTATTCATGCCAGAGTTATATCTGACCACAACCCCATTGGTCTTACATACTTATTAGGCCCGGGTCTCAAACAAGATTGTATGTGGCATCTGAATAATCAGCTTTTACAAAAGCCAGCAATGTTGAAACATATCAATGATTTCATTACTAATTTCATTGCGACCAACAAGGGGAATGGTGGACAGAGTTGTCTTGGTATGGGAAGCACTGAAATGTACTCTGAGGGGGAAATACATCCAGTTGGCATTGACTAAATCACACCAACACAGAGCACAGGTAGAATCACTCCTTAACTCTAATCAAGTTATGGAAGGGTCTTTAAGTAAGACTTCCACTATAGCAGAGTGGGCCAGGTTATATAACGTTAAGGCTTAGTACACAGAAATTATGGCAAGGCAAGCTGAGCTATCGCTGCATCGCACTAAGCTTAGATACCTTGAATCAGGAGAGAGTGTGGGCAAACTCCTTGCAATTAGAATTAAGCAGGCAGAAGCCTCACTGTTTATCCCAAGTATCTGTCCTACACAGGATGGCCCTATAGTCACTGACCCAAGGGAGATAACCAAGGCTTTTTGGAGTATTCTATCAGAACCTTTACTCTATTGACCTCCAAGCACAGCCATCATATGCAGAGATGACCCAATATCTTGATTCAGTAATACTTCCTCAGGTCTCCCCTATGCAAGTGACCCTTTTAGGAACACACATTACCACCAGTGAAATACGACAGGCCATAGAATTATTGTCCTGAGATAAGTTACCGGGTCCTGATGACATATCTAATAATTTATACAAATCCAGCTGTTCCACTCTGGCTCCAATATTAGAAGAAGTACATAATTTTTGGTTTGAGAAAGGCCTTTCCGAGTATAGTTTTCTAGATACACTCATAACTCTTATCCCCAAACTGGGAAAAGACCCCCTATAACCCAAGAACTACCATCCCATATCCCTCCTTAATTCTGATATTAAAATACTAGCAAAGATTCTAGCTAATAGGCTCACCTGTGTTATGAGTTGCCTTATTAACAATGAACAGATAGGTTTCATGAAGGGGAGATCATCAGGGGATCATATGCAGAAATTGCTACATATGATTTCGGCATCCAGGGACTCAGATGTTTCAGTGGCACTCATGTCCCTGGATGCCGAAAAAGCATTTGACTGTGTCTCCTGGGATATTCTTTTTCTTACCCTTGTTCGTTTTGGTCTGCCTGGTGATTTTCTCAGGTGGATACATTTATTATACTCTACTCCATCGGCCCATGTCTGGTGTAACGGTATGCTCTCTTCCCCCTTTGTACTCGGTCATGGCACCAGGCAGGGATGCCCGCTCTCTCCACTCTTATTTAACTTCTACCTCAAACCCTTGATTCACAAACTAAAGACTTCCCAGGAAATTGTAGGTATTAAACTGGGTGACACTCAATACACCCTTTCAGCATATGTGGATGATTTACTCTTACATGTTGAACATCCCCAAAACACCATCCCTGCTCTTTTAGCAGAAATTGAGGCCTTCACTAAAGTTTCATATTATAAGTTAAATAGCTCTAAGACCCAGGTTTTCCCCTTAAATCATAAAAATACTAGAGCGGTACTGGCCACGTGTGATCTATCCAGGGAAACAAAGTCTATCACCTACTCGGGTATAAAAGTACCAAGGGACTTGACAGCTATTCTCAAAGAGAATCTAACAGATCTACTAAAAAACTCTAAAGACAGATATGGATAGATGGGGATCCCTACCTTTGTCTCTTTGGGGGAGGGTCAGCACAATTAAAATGAATGTGCTGCCTCGAATCTTGTACCCTATAGAAATGCTGGGCTGTTTCCTCCCCAAGGTCTGGTTCACCAAATTTCAGAAAATCCTTAATACATTTATCTGAAGAGGGAAAGGTGTTAGGCGGGCTTACTCTAAACTAACAGCTTCGAAAAACCAAGGTGACCAAGCATTGCTTCTTTCTTCACATATTATTGTGCCCATCACCTGAGTAAACTTGCCTACTGAGTCAAGGATTTAAATACTGCTAGCACCTCAGATTATACCCCTCTATGGCGGGAGCATGAGGAGCATTTAGCCTCCAAATACTCCTGCACTTTAGCAGACCTTCTCCATGTAGCCCCTGGATGCAGATCTAAACCACTGAGGAGGACACCGATTGGCTAATCCCTTAAAGCCCTTCAACAGATCCAAAAATATTTCTCAATGAATTGTTACCAATCCTTAGAACAACCAGTCATAGGTAACCCTAATTTCAATTTGACAATAAACCCATCCATCCCTCTTTTTGGACTATACTGAGACCCTGTAAGCTTTCAGACTTTCTCTATAATGGAGAAATAATCCACTTTCCACAATTCCAAGCACATTACAAGGTCCCAGAATCCCATAAATTTAAGTTCTTGTAGACAAGGGAGGCTATTTTTGCCTTCCTGAAGGACATACAGTACCTATATTAACCCCTCCCTATACAGAGATAGATACCACATTGCAGATGGCCGCCCAACCTCATTCTGTCTCAATTTTCTACAAACACCTGCAATCCTTGGACCCCCTATTGCCCTTGGGTGTTTGTTACTACTGGACTCAAGAATTGGTGGTCTCCGATAAAGTAGGAACCTGGAGGAAAGTTTGGCAGAATAATTACCAGTTCATCAAGCAGGATAGACTTCGATTAGTTCAATACAACATTTTACATACTCTATATTATACCCCAGTCAAACTTCATAAATTTGGTAAGATTCCTTCTCCAAATTGTTCCAGATGTGGGGAAGCACCAGGCACCCTGTATCATATGATATGGACCTGTTCAGTGGTACAAGCCTTTTGGCACTCCATTAAAAACACACTAGACCCTCTACTAGGGATTGACACTTTGTTTTCTCCGAGAGCCTGCCTATTAAACTTATTCCCTCAAGGTATTCCCAAAAGCAGGAAGGCACACCTAGCCCTAGTAGCCTTAGTTGCCAAGCTTATTATCATGCATCATTGGACAGAGGCAACTTCACCCCCATGATATAATGGTATAGAGAAGTGCTACTAGCACTATAACTAGAGAAACATATTGCATCTATGTGTGATAGGACTAAATCCTACCAGAATCTATGGGGCCCCCTTGAAGCTTTGCTATCTATATGGAACCCTTGACTATATCATAACTTGTTTTTCTTTTTTTTATGACTGACACGTTTGTGCCCCTTTTTACGGTAACACTTGGCATTAGGTGGGTGGTGATGGGGTGGTGAGGGTGGGATAAGTAATAAGTTAAGTTTACTTTTCCTCAAATCTTCCTTTTTATTTTTGTTGTTAGTTAGTCATGTTTTAAAAAATGCAAACTGGAATACTTGAATGCTAATCCTGTTCTTTACCTTGTTTGCTGAAGATAATAAAGTATATTGAATTACAAAAAAGTAAATGTGCCCCAACACACTCATTAATACCACAGTATTGTATACCATTACAAACTAAATAGTCATACTCCAATGACTCCTCCCACCAATGCGCCTGGTACACAAGTAATATAAACTATTAGTTAAATATTATTATACTCTGTTGAAGGGCCCCTACCTCTAAACTGATAAGCCTGAGAATGCTGCAGTCATTAACATCACATGGTGTTAGTCTAGAGGCCCACCACCTCCCACCCCAGCAGATACTGTAGTGTTAACCACATCACTTCCTCCACCTGCTTTCCAGATCTTAATCAGGAACCCAGCACAACCCTCCTTGCTCTAACATGACTGAACAGCAACTGAAGTGTCACACCATGTACTGTAAATAGCACATGCTTTGACAGTTCATTTATGATACACCTTTAGTGCTGTGTGATGGGTGTCGCTGGTGCCCAATCAGAGCTTGGGATGTGGTGGAGTGCATATGTGGTAGTTAGTATCTGCAATGGTGGGTTAGATATAGCACTTCTAGACAACAGCATTACTCATTAATGGCAGTGTCACAGTTGATCATATCACACTGAGGTGAGGGACACATTCACAGGAAAGAATTGTTTATGATTAATACTTTGCATTACTGGCATGCCATGTCTTGTGTAGAAGATGTTAGACTGTTGTTTTCTGTGGAATTACTGTTAATTTGTGCTGTTGTATAGTATTGCCATATTGGGGATTGCTGGGAGGGATACCATCACACAACTTAGTTGTCTGTGGCCAGCTATGTAACTACTATATCATGCATTCTGGTCAGTGTTATGTAGCTGTTAGCAGTCCTACATTATGTCTGGCTATTGTTTCAGTACAACTTTGCTTGCATAATGGTAGTCACAGTTTTGTACATGGCCTACAGTTTACAAATTCAATACTGGCGGATATCACAGGTTTCATGAGCTGGGCCCCACTTAGCTGCATGGTACTGTTACTTTTGTGCCAAAAGGGTATCACAAGCCTCCTTTCATGTATGAGGATTGCATTTTATATAGGCTGTTTTTGGAGACTGTTTGCAATGCATCCCTTTTTGAAATGTGCCTGTTGCATTCCCTTATGTTTCATACTAACACTGTGCATTGTTATTAGTGGGTTTGAAAATCCCGCCCTTGATTTTTTCTATAGAAACTCTTTCTTAACTTTTAAAAATTAAAAATGAGTACGAGAATAAGTAGAGTATGGACTTCCGGTGATGTCAGCACACAATGAGGTCCCAGTTCGACAAGCTCCGCTTCCCAATGGCTTGCAAAATCTCTATTTCCCACATACTGGCACAGATTGAAAACTGGAAAATGATAAAACTATTTCAATAAGTAGTGACTAAAGGACTTTGCTGCAGAGAGCCCACAGTCAAAGAGATCAGCCTGTATAAATAAAGAGAGTGGACCAGGCCAGACGAGCCCCGAGGTCAAGGTAGTGAATCAGCCTGAGAAAGAGACAGCAGACAAAATAGACTGCATGATAATCTCAAAGCAGTTAATCAGTGAACTGTAAAAAATTGGCACCATGCTACACAAACTGCAGGAGGACATTGCAGGCACTAAACAAGAAGTGAGAGAACTAGGTAAATGCACAATAGATTTGGAAAGTGGGTTGACAGATGTTACTGCACAAGGGGACCATCACAATGCTGTGCTTCTCCATCTCTATGAAAGGGACAAGGAATTTGAGCTGAAACTAATTGACCTAGAACAGCGATCGAGGAGGAAAAATCTTCAAATAAATGGACTGCCTGAGGGCCCTGCAATTCTTGCAGTCCACCAGAGAGCCCTATGAATTCTTGACATGCATTGCTGCATGGAAGTGTAGGGTCCTCAGGGCCCTGCACTGATAAGTGTGAACAGAGTCTTCCCTTGGTGCAAAGCCCAGATAACCTTGCACTTCTGCATCTGCAGGCATGAGGATACAGTTCCACTATCTCAAAAAGAAAGGACATTCTTTGCAAACAGCTACATTACTGAACCAGTTAGTAATCAATTAACCCCACAAAGAAGGGAAATGTGTTTATTGGTTTCCAGTCCTAACACCACACCTCACCCCCATCCCACGAGCAGTAAAAGAAAAAAACATTAGGGTTTTGGGCCTCAGTAGTCTTGGCGAATCAGTAGTGGGATCTTCCTTGGGGTTGTCAACTCTAATTCCCACCACCTTCCCCATGGCAAATAAGGTGAGATGTGATCTCTTTTCTCCTTGGGTCTATGTGAAGAAAACTACAACAGATTCTGTTAGCAACATGTCAAGACACATACTTCTGTACCTTTGAAGGGCTTATCGCTATGAGGCACTGGCTTGGACCTGCACCTTTTGCTTTGAACAGAAGGCTACGGGCTGGGATCAGGGGTGAGAATTAGGGTTGACAACCCCAAGGAAAAACCTACCCCTGATTTGCCAAGACTCCAAAAACAGAAACCGTAATGCTTTTCCTTTTCCTACCTGGGGGTGATGAGAAGTTAGAGTTGGAAACCCTACCACCACATTTCCTTACTTTTGTGATGTTAACTTAAACAGTAACTGGTACAGTAATGCAATTTTTTGCAACAAAAAAATAATGATAGATATAGAGCTAGAGATATACAGGCATACTGTAGATAGATAGATAGACAGACAGACAGACAGACAGACAGACAGACAGATAGATAGATAGATAGATAGATAGATAGAAAGATAGATAGATAGACAGCTAGACAGATAGCTAGATAGACAGAATGACAGACAGACAGATAGACAAATGGATAGATACAGATAGATAGATAGATAGATAGATAGATAGATAGATAGATAGATAGATAGATAGTTAGACAGACAGACAGACAGGGCACAAATAACAAAATTACTGAGGAACAACATCACAAAGTTACAGCAACAAAAATGCTGGGACCAAAGATGGGAAAGCAGTGGCTGATCCAGTCATGGAGGCCTTGGTGGGAAAGCAGAGGGATATGATCACCAGGAGGGGCAATGCAAGTATGTGGAACTATCTGGAGGTTGAGGGAGGGATGCCCTCACAGCCACCCAAATGGCCAAGAAGACAAAGGTTATGGCATCAAAGAAAGGATGCCTGTGGTTGGAGGTAAGCAATCTTTTTATGTGAACATACAGATTTATAAGAATATGTTGAGGGAACTCACACAGTTTTTTTTTTTTGCAGCCCCTTTCCCATCTGGTCCTCTTTCTGCCTATCTTCTCAGCACTGTCATCCTGGCTTTTCTCAGGACTTACATTTCCCATAGTCCCCATTACTTGCCATACATGGCTAGGGTGGCAGAAAGTTCCTTGACCTGGCAACACTGGATCCAGATTTCAGGGTGGAGCCTGAGTGGCCAGGTGTGGGGCCTGTTGAGGTTTGTAATCATCCTTACAGGGGCCTGGGTGTTTTTCTGTCTTTTTGGGCCCTGAATGAGATACATCATGCAATGCTGTCATGGTGCACATGCTGATGTCTGCCACACCTCCTCAACCTTCTAGCTCAGGATGCCTCTCCACTGGATTCTGTCAGGGGTCACTCAAATGATGGGCCCTTCCCCAACCTCCCCCCAGAGGAGGACAGAAGTTCTATGGATGCTCAATCCTTCTTCCCTCGGCTGGCCCTCTGACACTTTGGGCTCACTTCTTAACCTGTCTCTTTGGCAATGCAAGAGGTAGCACTACTGCTGCACTGTCAACATTACAAGTGGGGGACAACCTGGAAGCATCTAACCCCAAAACACAGGCTGAAGAGGTAAAAGTAATTGGAGATGGGGGCCTGATGATTGGGGTGTTCTGGTTCCTCAAACACCAGGACCAACAGATCAAGCCAGTCTGTTGGCACCACCACATGGTGAGAAGCCTACCATGCCATCTCCATTGTCCATACGCATGACTCATCCCTTTGTCCCCCCCATTGACCCAGTGTCTGCCCTTGCTGCCAACTTGATTCAACCTTTGGCATCACCCCAGATCCCACTATCTGAGATGACAATTGGCAAGCTGCAGTGAACATTTCAGAGCCTCACAGCTGCAGAACTGGGGCAGCACACAGTGAAAGAGGAGCTAGAGGGCATAGGGAATCTGTTGGCTTGGGTCTATGGTGGTGGGCTACCCTCAAGACCACTCCACAACTATGATATGTGAGTGTGGCAAAGCCGTTGGTATGAATTTGTCAGATAAGAGAAGGCATCAGGTATGGATCTGGGAGTACATGAATGTATTCTCACAGGTCCACGGAATCAATTCAGAGGGAGAAACAGGAGATAAAAATGAGGATAGGGAAAAAACACAAGGAGGCCTTTAAGAACTGGTCAACAGGCTTCAGCTTGGTCATTACAATCAATCAGTTGGCCCCAGAGAAGTGGATATCCCTCTTTAATTACTGGCAAGGAATTATACCTATCCATAAATGGAAAGGGGATATGACATGGCTAAAGTATGACAAGGAATTTCATCCATGAATGAAATATTACAACAATAAGAATTAGGAAATCCTTGAAATGCCATTGTGGGTAGATACCATTGCCAGCATTGGTGTACACTACACAGAAAGTCAGAGTGCCACAGTTGGGGGGGGGGCTGTATCATGCCAAAAGCCAGTTCTAGTGATTTGGATATAACAAAAGAGACTGCTTGGAGAGGAACTGCAAGTACAAGCATGAGTACATGTCCTGTGGCAGACCCCACCCTGCAACACAATATGCTGAGAGGCAACCCATGCAGTGCAAAGGTAACTTCTACTGGAAGACATGGAGAGACAAGGGCAGTAACACTGATATGGGAAGATCAGATTAAGCCATGGCAATTGAGATACTCCTCTCAATTGATGATTTGGTCCCTAGAGGGAGGTTTTATGACAGGTTTCCTCAACAGCAGTTTGAGACTGATAACCTCAACATGGCAATGGACAGGCCTTGTATAGTTCAAACAAAATTACAAAAAGGGTTTGTGAGGTAGGATTGCCACTCCCTGTCCTTTTGACCTTCCTCCCCTAATCAGGTCAAGAATCTCACCAATTGGGTAGTTCCCAAAAAGTCCCAGGACAGTTCAGGTGAAAAGAGGTAGTCCATTATTTGGACAATTTCTTGTTCATGATTCTGGTTGTTATGGTTGTCACACACTCCTCTGGTCATTTTAGGTGTCCTGTGACACATTGGCTTCCCCCTGACAAAAGAAAAACCTTACGGCCCTCAAACTGTATCTCCCTTTTCAGAAGATCACATCGACACTGTACAAGAACAATGTCTATTGGCATAAGTGAAAGTTCTTACATTGAGAGACTTGCTGAGGATGGTAGTGAGTGCAAAGGAAGTTACATTAGCTATGCTGCAGCAGCTAGTGGGGCACCTAAACTTTGCATGTCATTCCATCTCTGTGGGTCACAGTTTATTACAGCACCTGGTGAAAGCTGAGTCAGGGGTGTTGAAAGCAGTACATCGCATCTAAGTCAAGGAGGTCATGAGAGAGAACCTGATCCTTTGGCTCACATTCCTTGAACATTTTCAAGCATGCCAATGTGGATTGAACTGACCTTTCATACAAGCACAGAGCTCTACACAGCTACCCCCAGTGAGTAAGGCTTTGGGTGTAGTTTGAAGGGGTATGGTGTGGTATGTGGGACCCTAGACCCATGAATCGGTCACCGCTAGAGGTGGGTGAAGTGGCCAAAATTCGCTCCATGAAACAATATACGAAGTAATGCAGAGTCCATGAAGTGATCCGCAAGGTGAAGGGAAGCACTTCACATCATAATGAGGAACTTGAAGTCCATTGATAACAATGACTTTGCATTACTCCACCTTCCCCCCAACCACTTCTGTACCAATTTTAATGGGAAGTACATAGAAATCAATGTACTTCACATCACTTCACCTTGTTATTGAGCACCAAGGTGAATTTTGCAGTGATTCATGGCACTGAAGATCACATGGGCTCTAGATTGTTCTACACAGCCTTAGTTATGTGTAGTGTGTGTGTGTAGTGGTAGCTGAAGACAGTTTGCTCTCATATTCTCTATGATGCAAACCCTATAACAGCTGTTAAAATAGCCTTTTTGAGTGATTTGTTTGCTCAAAATTTAGTACATTAATTGCAGGAAACCTTCCAATGCTCATATCATTGAGTGTTTATTGTTTGAGTGAGGATTTTGAATGTTAATTTAGAACAGTCAGTCTGTGTACTGACAGACTCTTGAAGTGTGCTTTGGGGAGAGGGGCGTATCTGTGGTGGAGGAAGATTAACTGGGAGAAAAAGAAAGTCTTTCTGTCTTGGTTATTTATTTATTTGTTTATGTATGTATGTATTTATTTATTTATTTAAGAACATAAGAATTACAACCTTTTGATTCATAGACTTGTTTCCAAAGGCTCCATGTCAAGTACAGAGTAAGAAAAACAAAAGCAACAACCTAAAATAACAAAGCAGCAGTTGTAACAGTTGATTATAGGAGGCGTCATACAAATGTGTTTACAGAAGACCGGTTGAGGTACTTGTCTCATGCATTTGGTAGCTAAGTGTAGAAGTTGAAGAACATGGTTACATTCACATAACAGGGTGCTGCCTCAGGGACACATTGTCAATCTTTCCTATCAGCAGTATATGCTATGATGCAAATATGTTAGACATAAGGGCAGTAGGCTTCAGAAGAGGAAGACAGGGTGCTGCCTCAGTAGAGACATTGTCAGTGGAAGGCCTGGTTCTTGTATAACTGTGTTAATGTACACTCAGTATTATTTTCAGTAATTCTTGACATTTTTTGCTGATTATTGTGGTGCAGCAGGGCATAATTTCAGTTTATTTAAAATATTTGGTTATATTACTGAAGTTTTCAATTTGCTATGCATTACTTGGTGTGTGTGATGCATGCCGTCAAATCAGACACCTTTTATTGTGCCACAGAGTAATTGCAGCAGTCTGAACCTGCTATCCACCACACCTGCATGATTTTGTATTGCTTTGTGGTATCTTGGCTTTGGACTATTACTGCAGTGCACTGCCCCAACCCCCACCCCCAACCTGCAAAAGGTATTCTTTTCCAGACTGGATTGTGACTTGTGATCACCTGTTAAGGTGCTGTTCTGACTTTGTGTCTGCATCTCTTCTTGATTGCCTAGTGCAATCTTAATCTGTCCATGCTTTTGAATCTGTTTAGTGCCCAATCTTCTTCTGCAAGCCACAGTTGTTTTTTTTTTTTTTGGCTTCACATCCACCAGCCCAGACTGAAAGTTCAAAAATTTCAATTTGTTTACAATTTTCTTTGTGATCCCCCAAAATTCCTGCAAAGAGACATGCAAGCAAAGCTGTTTCTGGTCATGGCACTGCTGCCAGTGACAAGATTGTCCATGGGTGTGGTAGTACACAGAAGTGCACAGCTGATGTCAGTAAAGAGATTTCTCCATCAATGTTTTTTACAGCTCAATCTGTAGCTTCTCTCATAGTTGTACGAGATGATGTTGTCCCCGCTGGTGGTGTTAGTGCAGTTACTGCTGCCTCAAGTTCCAATTCTGACCAGTTAACCATTTAAAAAAATATAGTTGAGTCTAAAGCTGTGACTGACAGTGTAGATGATGTCACACTCCCCATTAACATCCCCATGGTAGTTGAACATGATTCTGATCCTGGTGATGATAACTCACAATGTCACATTTCTTGCAACACTGTTGAGGTCATGCCTTTGCCATCCAATGATTCAAAGTGTGGCACAAAAATATCTGGGGATGATGATGATGATGCTGTGGTTGGAACATTTTCTCCACATGACAGCATCCGAGCTGAAAATGTGGAAGTAGATGATGTTGATGAATATGATGATGATGTCAGTGACCCCCGTTGGGAACCAGAGAAAAAGAAAGTCAAGGTGGCTGTGCCTGGGTCTGTTGGCGTTAAATGCCCCCCCTCAAAAAAAGTTGTGATTGAGTGGTTCCTTCTGATGATAATGATGATGACCCAGTAATAATTATAGGTAGTCATGGTGGTCAGTTGGATTACAAGTATGTCTAGCCTGGGAAGCTGAGACTACAAGCTTTACCTGTCATTCTGAATGGTATCTCACCAAAATGGAGTGAACAATAAACATGGCTGTGGTCATTTAACTCTAGAAGAGACTATAGGTACAATTTCTGAAGCCCCCTTGTGATTAGCACACCATGTGCCAAAGTCATGACTGTGAAAAACTCAGGTGTGCCATGGACCTGTGCCAAATTTTGCATAAAATGAGGTTTTAGTGTCAACCCCACTAAGTTTGCCACAAGCCATCCTGTGCCACCCATAATCAGCATGCAGATGGGGGATGCCACAAGCAGTCACAGTTTCAGGCAGCAGTGTTGGCCATAGCAGGGACCCACTAGGCATGCATCTGATGGCTAGTATGGCCCATGGAGAGCAAGCTGGGTTGGGGTGGGGGTGGTGGTCACAGACTCCTGATGAGGAAATAGCATGGCTGCCTCAGTAGCAGGCACTGGGTGTAGAGAGGTGGAATTGTGATTGTGGCAGGAAAGGATGTTCCTGGAAGTAAAACACAAGGGCCCCAGCACTGCTGGGACACTTGGACAGGTGTGGAAGATCAGCAAACATCCACTGGCAGCAGCCGCAATGGGGGACATCAACCACCTCCCACCATGCAAAGCACTCGGAATGACACATTGGCCATTAAACCAGCTCCCCGCTGGTCTAATTCTAGTAACCTGTGAGCCTGTTGGAGGGGTTTGCAGAATCCCAATTAAGGGGATATGGCAGCACTCTCCTAGTGCAAGCACCCCTCTACCTTGTTGCACCTGTGCATCTGTCACAAGGACAGCAAATGTCTGGCCGGGGCAGGTAGCCAACAGTTGCAACAAGGGGCATCTGAAAATTGGGAATGCTGCATGGTGCAGTCCAAGACTACCCTTGTACCAGTCCTTGTTGGAACACCTTCCCAAGGGTTTGCCCTCTGTGTGGTTAATTAGTGAGAGGGGAGGAAAGTGGGGCGTGTCGATTCAAGAATGTCTGATAATCTCAAGGGGAATTAGCAGGGTGCTTGCAAAATTAAGAAATGTTACTGGTGACTCAAAGTAGTCTTTTTCTGCTAAAGAAAAAGGTTTGACAATGCTTAGGGACAAACATCTGGTGCATAGAAATGTGTTCAATATCAAATGAACAGTATTCAAATACTGTATATACTTTCTCTATGTACAATTTCATCTTTATTGAATTGTTTAATCTGTCATATTCTGAAGCCATCTGAAAGTTCTGTCTGAAGGTGCAGTCAATGTATATTTAGTTATACCTGCAGTATGTACTGGAAAGCCATCTGAAAGTTCTATCTGAAGTTAACGTCAATGGCCCAGATATTCAAAAGGGTTGTGCCATGAGCAACAGGGTTGCTTGTCATGCGCAAGTCCAAAACTGCGCCATTTTGCGATATTCAGAAGGAGGCAGTTGCGCCCCCGAAAACATGCTGAGCAACAGCGCAATGAAAATGAAGGCATGCGCAACCGAAGGGGGCGGATCCATGCATAAAGACTGCAATGCGATATTCAAAGACTTGCACAATGCGCAATAGCGGCACAGTCGGAAATTGCGCACTAGCGGAAATGAGCCAAAATAAAAAGGCTCAAGGAAGCGGCGCAAGAACGCTACCAGGCTGCCAAGGGGGAGAGAGACAGAGACAGAGACAGACAGACAGACAGCAAAGGGCAGGCTAGGAAAGTGTGTCCCATAGTCTGTAGAGGCCAGCAGGGGGTGCCCGGTGCAGTGGAAGTAGCAGTCAGGACAGTGAGGGTAACACAGCAACACCAGCCGTGGGGGCATAAGCCAGAGAGATGGACAGTGCCAGTTTCCACATGGAAGCCATAATGAGAGGGGTGAGAATCCATGCTGCGGGGGCGTGGCGTGGAAGGGCCGTCCAGCGCTTACGCCCGACCAGAGCAGTACCGTGCCGCATCAGCTTGAGCTGTACACAGATGTAGAGCTCGTGGGCTGGTACCACCTGAAAAGGGCAATACTGAGACGGCTCTGTGAGCTGTGCAGTGATGTGATGCAGGCACCCTCACGACGGAGTCACGCTCTGTCGGTGGAGACCAAGGTGACAGCCTGCATGTGCCTGTTCGCCACTGGCACCTTCCAGAGGCCAACAGGGGACACCACAGGCATCACACAGTCGGCCGCGTCACGCATCCTCACCCAATTCCTCAGCGCACTGCTGCCACATGCTGCGGAGTACATCCATTTCCCCAGCACCACAGCAGAGCGTACAGCAAACATGCAGGAGTTCCACAGGGTAGCACGTATGCCTGGCGTGCTAGGGGCCATAGACTGCACCCATGTGGCCATCCGCATGCCACCTGGCCCGATGGCCACGCATATCGGAACAGAAAGGGATTCCCAGTGTCAACTGCCAGGTGGTGTGGATGCCACTCACGATAATCAATGTCTGTGCCACACACCCTGGCAGAGCACATGATGCCTTCATATGGTATCAGTCTGCACTGTGCCATCGATTCGAGAGTGGGGACATCCCCACAGGACATCTAGTGGGTGAGTACACATGTATGGAATGCAAACTCTGGGCAAGGGTGGGAATGCCACAGGTGCCATGGTAGTGGCACACAGGGAGATGGCCAATATGGACCTGAACATGACACTGATCTCCACTATCTCCACACAGGTGACTGCGGATACCCACTCCGTCCCTGGCTGCTCACACCGTACTGGCCCCATGACCCCAGTGCAGCTATGCTATAATGAGGCACATGCCGCAACACGCAACATCATAGAGCAGGTGTTTGGGATGCTCAAGGCACGCTTCCGATGCCTAGACACCTCTGGCGGTGCCCTACAGTACAGCCCCCAAAAGGCCTGTGGGATATTCCTGGCCTGTTGCATCCTGCACAACATGGCCAAAGACCATGGGATAGCCATACAGGTCGAACAGGGGGACAGCGAATGGGACACCAGTGGCGCAGGTGATGATGGTGATGAGCAGACCCCCCTAGGACGGAGGGACCCCCGACTGATCCGGCAGGCCCAGCTGCACCGGGACACCATCACAAAGGAGCACTACACACAACACAGGTAAGTCAAGGGGACATGTGCAACCAACACTGTCCATGCGCAAACCACGGGCACACAGGGGAACACACCAGTGGTGCATGACGGTCAGGGGAGTGGAATGGTCCAGGCATACAAACACACCATCAGGGAGGGGTGAGCACTCATATGGACACACACACACACCAGGCACAGAGCGTACATGGGCAGATGCACAGCACTGCAGAACCGACATTGCTAACACACAGCACCACTGACCACCCCCACCACCCGTACTGTCCAAGTACGTGTGTCAGAACCTGGGCACCCTTGCACCTTGGTGTACAGTGCAATGCAGGCATCATCATGCACATGCACCTGTGGACAGCAGTTGGGAGGGTGTGCAGGTGGTCCATGTGTCAGCGTGGTGAGCAGAGCACCCAGCAGTGCACTGCCCACCATGACACACATTGCACACATGGCAGCACCAGACAGGGCCCGCACTGGAAGACAGCTCAGTCATGTAGCACTGTCCCACGGCCACCGTGGATGTGTGGGCGGCCCCGCCGTGACCCAACAGCATGGGCAGGCTGAGCAGGGGCCACATGGGGTGGCACTGTTGCACCACCAGGGGTCCCACTGCGCGAACGCGACCTTGCCCGCACAGGGGTCTGCAGCATGCCGAACAAACCTGCACCAGGGGTGCTCAGGATGCCCACAGCAGAACCTGGCGTCGACAGGCCTGGTGTCGCACGACGCCGGGAATGGGGAGTGGAGAGTGCACTGTGTGGGGTGTGCGGTACAGGGGCACCTGACTGTGTGCCCAATGCATCCACGACAGAGACCACTGCCTGGGTCAGCCTGTCAATGGCGGCGGTCACATCCATCCGCATACGGACCAGCTCGGCTCGGTCCCAAGCACACTCCCTGCTGTGCCACTTCACGGACACAGACAGTGCCTCCACGGAACTTGCAACCCACCTCTGCAGCTGTACTGATTCCTGCAGCAGGCGGGTGTGCTCGTCCAATGGGTACTGTGTCCCAACGGCATCCTGACCCCCAGGGTGTGGACGGTCCTGATGCACAACACCCCTTAAGGGTGGGCGCTGTTCGCCAGGACCAGGAATGGGCGGATCAAAGGGTGGCAGACATGTGCCACTGCTTGACACTGTACCCCCAGACCTGGTGGGTGACTGCTGCTGCTGCCCCTCCAACCGCTGTGCCCCTAGGTCCACTCGTTCCACCGCTGTGCTGGCAACAGTGCCAGACACCTGCACAGCCACCAGTGCTCCCCCACGGGTGCTGACAGGCACAGCCTGGGACCGTGCCAGCATGCTGGTACACAAATTGGAACCAGACAGGCCCAGGGGCACATGTTGGCCTGCCGTGTGTCCGTCATGGGACACACAACCATCACTGCCCATTGCAGGCCTTCTATCATCAATGGTGCAGGTACGTCCTACTGCCATGGTCATAGAGTGCTGGCATGCTTGCATGCCAGACTGCTGAGACACAGGCTGTGCAACCCCGCACCCGTGATCACTGACACCAGAGTTTGCGGCCCAGCGTGTGCTGCTGCAGTGCCTGCTGGCTGGTGGTGGAGGTGGATGGACCTCCTCCATGTCCAGCAGGTCAGCATCACTGTCTGGACCCACCACCACCATCTCCTGAAGATGAACAGGATCTGTAACAGAAAGAGAGTACATGTGAGTGCATGTGAACAACTGCCCCCCCCAAACACCACCACCATGTCATACCATGCAGTGATGGGCTTCCACCTGTCTGGAATCCTCTGCCTGGTACGCCCTCAATGGCGCTCGGCTGCATGGCTGCGACCACTGTCTCCTCAGTTCGGGTCAGCTGCAACACCACTGGCGGGCCCCCGCCAGTGCCAGCACGTGCCGCCCTGAAGGCTGCCACCTTCTTCTTCAATCTCCTGCGGTCTGTCCCCATCTTTTTCTTGCATTTCTGCACGGAGCGCTGGTGGCTTCCATGCAGGTTAACGGCCCAAGCTACCCCTTCCCATGCAGCCGCACGGGACTGAGGGGTGCCCCTCCATCCACTCAGCACTGGCTCCTCATCCACGTAGGCCTGGAAGAGAGCCTCCTTCTCTGCTGCTGTAAAGTTGGGCCTCCTCCTACGCCCACCGTCCTCACCCTCACAATGACTCTGCTCGGTCATGGCGATCTGTATGGGTGTAAGTGGACACCTGTCACTGTGCAGTCTACAGCATTTTCCCATGACCATTGTCCAGAACATCACACAGCATGCAACTCACCTCTCACCTGCAGTAACCGAATCTGGCCAGCGCAGCCCAATGTCGCACATTTATAGCGCAATACATGCAAATTAGGAGTGGAGCAACTATAATGACACGCAAATCGTGCCACTGTGCCTTTGAATGGCTGACCAGATGATTTGCATGTGTCGGCTGAATATCGCGAATCTGCGCTTTGAGCAATACAGATGAGTTGGCTGAGCCAATGGCGCAGATCTGTGACTGTGTGGTACACTGCATTGCGCATGCCCAGATAGCTTACGCAGGTGTATGTCGTGCTGCTGACGTGCTGAGCGCGATCGGCAATTCAGGCCATGTCCACCATTGTGCCAGTGGCACTACAGCAATGGGCACTATATGGCGCTGTGGCACTACTGCGCAATAGTCCACTGTGGCACTGGTACGCAGCTGATCGGTTGCGCAGGATGCCTACACGACAGATGGCGCTGTGCGTAGCCTTGCGTCATTGCCCATGACCTTGTGTATGACCTTTGCCCCCTGGCACTGTTCACCTGCCATGTATACGTCCCTATTGTGCTGTCTGGTGACAGCACTATGTGAAGTGACGGCGCTGTTCGAACAGCGCGATTGGAGCCTGTGGTGGTCTATTGCGCAACATCTCCATGTGGGGTTACGGCCCAACGGGGTGCCATATTGCCTGCTGTAAAGTTGGTACCATGGCTAGGAGGAGGGCGGTGTCCTGGAGCCAACTTGAAGTGGCCGACCTGGTGGCTCTAGTAGAGCCCCACTATGGGGCACTTTATGGTGAGGCGCCCCTCACCATTGCAAGAACTCAAGTGTGGCAGCAAGTGGCCACTGACCTGGTGGAGGTCACTGGATGGTGCCGATCTGCTGAGCAGTGCGAGCACCGGTACAGTGACCTCCGCCGGAGGGAGCCGGACGTCTTGGCAAGGCTGCAGTCACATGCCAGGTGGGGCATGGTGCCTAGGCCAGGTGGGTGTACCATCTATGCACCTGTATTATCTGTAGGGGTGTGTGTGTGTTTTGGTGGCTGTGCATAGGTGATGGCTCGGCCATGGTTGGCTGTGTCAGTGTGTGCAGCTGTGAGATGAATGGGTATGGCTGTGTAGGCAGGCACTCTCACTGGGGCAGGGGGCAGTCTGCTTTTGAGTCACACTGATGTTTGTCTCAACATATGTCTCCCACAAGCCGGGATGTGAGGTTGCGGGCCCAGGTTGATGAGGGCCATGTCAGGGACCCGGTGCCAGCAGGGGTTGCACCCCAACAGCAGCAGCAGCGGCAGCAACAGCAGCAGCAGCAGCAACAGCAACAGCGGCAGACAGAGCTGCTTGAGCAGTGTGAGTATCATGACTTCATCGATGCTATTGCATGCTGGGGGGGGAGACCAGTAGCCCTGCACAATACAACCATGCAGGAAAGGGGAGGTCATAATTCCACTATACAAGACACTAGTGAGGCCCCACCTGGGAGTGTGTACATTTCTGGAGACCATACCTACGTAAGGACGTAGAGTGGGCAGAGAAGGTTCAGAGGAGGGCAACAAAGATGGTGCATGGCTTGCATCACAAGTCCTATGGAGACAGGTTGAAGGAACTGAACATGTACTCCCTGGAGGAGAGGAGGGAGAGAGGGGATATGATAGAGACATACAAGTATCTTACAGGGTGGAACAGGGTGCAGGGAAACACTATTTTGAAGTGAAAAAGATGTTCCAGGACTACAGGGCATGGGATGCAGTTGGAGGGAGGATGATTCAGAGGAAACATGAGAAGGAATTTCTTCACAGAATGGGTGTTGGACAAGTGGAACACCCTGCCAGAGGAAGTGGTGGGGGCTGAAACAATCATGGGATTTCAGAATGCACGGGATAGACATAACGGAATTCTGGAGGTTAGGGGTAAGGGGCAACAGACTCCTAGGTAAACAAAGTGAACTTACAAGCTCAAATGGACAGACTGGGTTGGCCATAGGCCCTTATCTGCTGACACTGTCTATGTATCTATGTCTGTATGCACGACACAGGTGACATGCATCACTGTCCAGTATCACAGCACATCTGTGTATGCATCACTGGTGGTCCAGGCATGCACTGGGCACATAGCTGTGTAACTGGCATCGCACCACGTTGCCACGTCACTTGCCAGCCTTGTTTGTGCTGTGATGGACATGGGCAGTGTGTGTGTGCAGTGGTGCACATAGCTGGTGGCGCCTGTTTGTGATGGCCTTGTGCATGTTCACTGTGGGTGGGTACATGCCATCACAGGTGCGGGACATTGGGCTATATGGCTTGCAGGTTGGGTGGTGTTCAGGGTTGTGGTCAGTCACAGCCATTGACTGTGATCCCATTTTCCTAGGCCTCGAGGTTCTCCTGCGCATTGGGAGGGATGTCCGGGGCCTGAGACAGCTGCTGGCAGACAACCAGGCCATCCTGCATTCCATACACAGACATGGCCTTCAGAGTAGGCAGCATGGAACGGGCCGACACCAGCCAGAAGACGGGCGGCCGGCGGGCCCATAACTTATCTTATCCTTCCCACTTCTCCCATCTCTACCACCCTGCCTTCCCTCTCCAAGTTTGTCATCCCTACCCCTTGAACACCCCTACCTTGTACCCACCCCCCCTTGTAAATAGTTTTTATTGTTCTGTTGTTTATCTCAATATACATTTCTATTTTGATATGAATAATGTGTTGGTCTCTGATTTGCAGCTGGCTATGGGTGCTCAGTTGCAGGGGTGTACATGCCATCTGGGGTGGTATGGTCCTGGGTATGTGTGTGTGTGTGTGTGTGTGTGTGCGTGTGTGTGCATGGGGAGATATCTCCAGCATGGCAGTGACTTTCTGTTGGTCTTGCCATCTGCTGCCACCCACTGCTGGGTGCACAGGGTGTGTCTGGCTTGTAGGCTTCTGTGCTGCACGGGGTTGACGTGTGCTGGGGGGGATGCACGGTTTCCTGCAGTGCCAGTCACTGCACATAGGTGGTGTCTTGGAGTCACAGTGCAGAGTGTGCTGTGCGTACGGGGGGGGGCTGATGTGCACTGTGGTTGTCAACCCCCTGTGTGGCACTCTCAGCTTTCCAGTGGTTGTGCTGGGGTGTCATGGCTCCGCTATGCTTTGTTGGCTTGTCCCCATGGGCCAGTAGATCATCCGTCACACCCCCAGTGATGCTGTGCTTGGGGTGTGGTGTGGGTTCTGCAGTGTGTTCTTGTGCCCATGTGTGGCATGGCTGGTGGTGGGCCCCAGCCTGCCTCCCTGGATGTGCAGTTCCATTGCTCTGGGGGGGGGCTCTGCTTGCGCTATGGCACCTCTGGAATGCTCAGCTGGGCTTCCCTGGTTGCGCCATAGCGCAACATTTCGGCTCAGCTTCTCCTTCCTGGTTGTGCTATGGCTGTGTGTGCGATATTCAGGCGTTGGTTGCTTGCGCTTTGTTCTGCTCCATGTTTGAATATCGCACCTGTTGCACATTAGCAACTGGTTTGTGCTTGCTCCTGCTGTTGCGCTCATTTTGAGCGCAGTTTGGATATCTGGGCCCATGTATATTTAGTTACAGATGAGTAAGCCCTTGTGAGTGGGTGGGTCATGAGAAAAAATTAAGATGACACACTGTGACTGTGGTGCAATGTGCAGGATGTGTGACTTTATTATTTATAGCAAAGAAGTGCATGCAAAGTTCAAAAATGGTGACAGGTTGCATAAAATTCAGTTCGTATGGTTTAGTTATTCAAAAATAGGGATAGGCAAAGTCAGGGTAGATTTGGTTTTGGATTTGACAAATCCAGCCAAGTTTGGACTTGGTTTTGCAAAGGATTTGGATTTGTTTGGTTCAAACCTATATTGACAAGTTGTGGAAAAAATACATTTTGCCAGAAGAATGCTACAAAATATAAAGGAACTGTGGCATTACAGTGTAGAGTGTACTGTGTGAGATACATTGTATCCTTCTGTTTAAAAATTATTTATTTTAGATGTTACTGTGGCCTATTTGCAAAACAAACACCCAAAAAGTAGGGTTCAACATGAAACATGCCTTACAGGACCCCCACACCCAACCCTAATGTGGTCAGATAAAAATTAGGGCCAATAGAAAATGTAGAATAGTCATCAGATTTAGTAATTTTGTAGAATCTAGTGGAAACACAGCAGTGTGGGGAAGCAGTGGGCACTGGGCACTTCTCTGCTTTGCTTTCTTTTCTATTAGGCCAGATGTTTAGCTGACATTGAGTTAAAGCTGGCTATGTTGTTTCTTTTTTTTTCAGCATTGGAGTCTTCCATGATGTTTCATTCAGCACTCTACAATTCAGTTTGAGGCAGATTACCCCCCCCCCATGCTTTTTTTATTTTTTTGTTTTTTTACACATATGGAAGTAATAGTCTTTTTGTTCTTCTTAGTAACTGTTTAAAAGATGCCATAGTTTCTTTTTCAGTTTGCATTTTTCTTATTATAAATTTTTTGCCTCCTCTGGTATTACATCCATCAGCAATATAATACTTCACACAGACACAGTCATTAATTAATCAGCATATACTGGCTCATCATCATTTGTTCTTAGTCACCATTTAAAATAAATCATAGTTTCTTTTTTCATTTTTCTTATTTATAATTTTTCCACCCTCTGGCCTTATATCCATCAAGAGGATTACCCCCTCAAACAATCACCAACTAGTCAGTACATACTGGCTTGACATCATCATTATCATCATCAACATCAATATCAAAATAACTTTGTAGAAAGCCAGTGGACCCAGCATAAAAAAGACCAAGGTTTGCTTTAATAAATGTCAAACATTCTACATTTACAGGCAATAGTTGTGTAGATCTGAAGCAACACCACCAGAGGAGCTGAAGATTACCTCAGAGTAGACACTGGTTGGAAGGCAACTTAAATATCAAATGGATCCTCTGCACAATGCAAGGCAGATGTTTTTCTTACTTTACCAATTATTTAAAATGGCTATCCCATATGCAGAGTTTCCTAGGGACTTACAGATGATCTTCAACCACAGTGGTATCAGTGCGACCTTACCATAGTGATAGAAGTATGAGATTGGCCAACAAAAGAAGGACTAGTTTTTAATATTATGCAGTACTGACCAAATGTTCCCATGTTCATCTTTTCCATTGGGTCTCTTCCTTGGTCAGAGAGGTATGGAAGGGTGCATGCTGAAGTGGTTATGAAATCGAAATAGTATCCAGCATGTCACCTGACACTTTTTTAATGAGTTGTTTTTTATACTGCACCTGCTGTAGTCTGTGTGGCCACAAAGGAAAAAAGATGCCAATGCTAGCCATAAGCCTAGAGTCTAACATTGTGGCTGAATACCATGTTCTAATTATAAATATCATGGATATCTTGGGGTTCACTTTCAGGGATATACATAACTTTTCAACAAGAAAAGCAGCACTGTCTTACGCAAGAAATGGTGCTCTCTGCTTTCTGAGTTTGTTCCTAAGATGGAATATCAGGGTATTACTTGACTCACACTTGCATTGCCTGCACTCATTTCTCAAGTGGCTTCCTCAAATGGTCCAAGAATGAGGCACAATTGTGTCATCAGGATCCACTGGTTTGAATGGAGTGACACATCCCCTTTTCCTATTGAATGATCCATGGTATGTTGCTGCACTGCTTTACACTGCTCAAGGAGCTGTCATACCGTGTAAAAGGTGGAATTCTACCTGGTGACCACTTCCTGCTTTAACTGATGTTGTGGAAGATTATTCTCCTTTTGTAGCTGATGCAATAGTGTGCATGCTTTAGCAGAATGACTAAAATATCCACACAATTTGTGTGCAACACAATGCATTCTGAACACCTCTGTCATCTTTAAGAAAATCATTTGCCACAAAATTAAAGGTATGAGCAAAGCAAGCTATGTAGACATACCCTCCATCCTTCACAGCATGTAGGATGTTAGCCAGCAATAAGACATGACAAGGTGTGGATTACGGCCTGATAAAAGCATGTCCCAGGTACATTATCAGGCACAAGGCACTTGCACCGAGTGCCTTTAGCACCTGGGAAGTGCTCTTATCAGTCCATAACCCTCATCTCAGAGTGTCTTATTGCACTTATAAAATGGGCCCCAGAAGTAGAAATTAGAAGTTTAAAAAAGAAAAAAAAGGAAAACATTGAGGAAAAGAGGTTTTCCATATAGAAGAGAGAAAAAATAGTTTCCCTATGTACTGTCCGGTACAGTACAGCACCCTGTATTTTTTTGCTTGACCACAAGATGGACCCTCCCAGACACACTCTTACTGTTTGGGTTGAACCTCCTCCACTCCCTCTGCTACACACATACACACACTGTATGTGCATTCCTTTTGTGTACGGTTTGATATTGTGCATTTTCTTTTTTAGTTTGTCAATGGTCAGCAGTAGATGCCACCCCCCCCCCACACACACACACAGTGTTTAGGTTAATTCCCCCTTCCATCTGCTACACACATACAGATGCTGCATGTGCTTTCCATCTGAGTACAGTTTGATATTGTGCATTTTAAATGGATAACATCAGTTTTATGTGGATTGAGCATGTTTCTTTTCGGCTCCAGTACAATGGAGCGTCTGCACATTAAAATGGGTCTGGTGAAATGAGCAAGTCTTTGAAAGGAAAACAGATGATGCAGTACTTCTATTATTTCAAGTAATGTGTTCTCGAGTGATTGATCTGGCCTCCATTCTAGTGCTGGTTGGGGGGGGGGATGTAGTGGTCAGAGAAGAAATCGTCAAAACGGGCATCGAGTGAAGTGTAGATATCAAGGAAGCTGTTGCAGTTTAAAGAACTTACAGGACTGCTGTGGAACAGTGGCATGGCAAAAGGTTTGTCAAGTAGAGCAAAAAGTATTTGTAACATGTCACTGGGTGTCATTTTTATGTTGATTATGCACATGCGCAAGAAACATATTGCGGCAGGTTTCTCCAGAAGCAGGTTGTGGAGGCATGGCACTGTTGTGCCCAATGCTGCCACAGAGTGCAAAGGCTTGTCCCCCATCCCCCAATGCCGTGGCAAGCTGCTGCTGACACTAGTTCAGCCAGAGTGTCACAACTTTATAAAAAAATCAGCTGCTGCAATCAGGGGCCGCCTCATCATTGCCATGTCAGCCATATTCACAAACAATATCTACCCCCATGTTTATTTGCAGACGGGGGAGCCCACTCCCCATCAGTACAGTAACCCCCATTTTGTTGTCTGCCGATGGGGTGTCCAATCCCCATTAGCAGAAAGAATCCCCCCTTTCTGTTGTTTGCCAATGGGGTGCCCAATCCCCATCAGCATAAACGAATCCCCCTTTGCTGTTTGCCAGCGGGTGCACAATCCTCGTCAGCCAAAAGAATTTCCCTTCTGTTGTTTGCCGATGGGTGCCCAATCCCCATTGGCTACAGCTGCCCCCAAGCAAGACTCTGGTGGCACAACATGCCCTCCCTGTAAAGGTAAAATGGTCCCACAACATTTGTTTTTTACCTGAAAAAAGGAATGGTCCTCGTAGTCCGGGAGCCCTCCCACAACCTGCACCCACCCACTGTGCACCCTGCCTCCCACACCCCCCCTCACCCCATACTTACTCGGTTTCAACGCAATGATCTTCTGTGGACCGGGAACACGTCTGTACTCTTCAAAGCTGACCATGAACTGAGGAAATGCCGGTAAGCTGTATAATGTAATGAATAGGGTTTTCTCAACTTTAGTGCATATCTTGGGCATTTTTTGGAATTTTTTCACCAAATTTTCAACATGGGGTTTTTGAGACCCCTCCTCATGAATTCTTGAACTGTCATGGCATTAATCAGTGCTGAAAGGTGGTTTTGTGGTCACTGTGTAGAATCACCCTTTGGGGCTGATTAATGAAACAACAGTGCCAGCGTTCATGAGGTGGGCTCTCACAAAGCCTATGTTGCAAATTTGGTGGAAAAAATCCCAAAAATGACTGTTTTACGAGCTTACATTGCACAGTTGCTGCGCACGCTCATAACATCACAAATTTACAATATTTTCGCACCAGATTTTCAACATTGGCATTTTGTCACACCTCCTTGTGAGCAGTACAGCTGTCATTGTTGACATCCTGGCCAAAATGTGTTTTCACACTGCTGGCGCAGAATAGCGCAGTCACTGTGGAAATTCAGTGTTCAGGACAGATTAAGAAAATGACAGTGACACTGTTCATGAGTAGAAGTGCTAAAATGCCTATGTTGAAAATTTGGTAACGATACTCCATAAAATGACTGTGTTATGAGTGTGCATTGTGCAGTTGGCATGCACGCTTGTAGCTTCATGAATTTATAATATTTTCACTCCAGATTTTAAACATTGCCATTTTCCAAGACCTACTTATGAACAGTGCAGCTGTCATTTTTCCCACCCTGGCCAAAATGTGTTTTCACACTTCTGGCGCAGAATAGAGCGGTCGTTGTGGGAAATCACTGTTCAGGACAGATTAAGAAAATGACAATGATACTGTTCATGAGCAGAGGTCCTAAAATACCTATGTTGAAAATTTGGTGATGATAACCCATCAATTGACTGTGTTACAAGTGTGCGTTGCGCAATTTCCACACACCCTTGTAACTTCGCAGATTTGTGATATTGTCACACCAGATTTTCAACAGTGCCATTTTTCCACACCTCTTTATAAGCAGTATAGCTGTCATTTTTCACATCCTGACTGAAATGTGTTTTAACTGTACCGGCGCAGAATAACCTGGTCACTGTGGGAAGTCAGTGTTCAGGGCAGATTAAGAAAATGACAGTGGCACTGTTCATTAGCAGAGGTCCTAAAATCCCTATGTTGAAAATTTGGTGACGAAACTCCATAACATGACTGTGTTACAAGCGTCAAGTTCAACTGTTTTCCACGCACCCTTAACTCGCAGATTTGTAATACTGTCACGCCACATTTTCAACAGTGGCATTTTTTCACAACTCCCTATGAACACTACAGCTGTCATTTTTCACATCCTGGCTAAAATATGTTTTTGCACTCCTGCCGGACAATAGCACAGTCACTCTGGGAAATCAGTGTTTGGGACAGATTAAGATCGACCGAGTGACAGGGGGAGTGACCGAGCTCAACTGAGCTCTGTCAGGACTGCTGCAGATTTGTTTGTGGACAGGCAAAGGTCCCAGCACAAAAGCCCACTACAAAAAGGCAGCCTGCAGCACTGGGAGAAACAGAACGAGTGAGGGAGGGGGAGTGAGCGAACTCACCGAAGCACTGTCAGGATTGCTGCGGATCTCTTTGTGGGTAGAAAAAGGCGTCAATACAGGCAGGGGCCCAGTACAAAAGGCCAGCCTACAGTGGTGGGAGTAACAGTATGAGTGAATGAGACAAGGGGACGCAGTGAGCTCAATGGAGCTCTATCAGGATTGCTGGGATTTCTTTGTGGGCAGAAAAAGGCTCCAATACAGGCAGGAGCCCCATGCAAAAGGGCAGCTTGCAGCGCCAGGACAAAACAGAATGAGCGATGAGAGAGGGAGACTGAGTAACCTCAATGGAGCTCAGTCGGGACAGCTGCGTATTTCTTTGTGGACAGACAAAGGTGCCACCACAGCCAGGAGCCCCATACAAAAGCACAGTCTGTGGCACCAAGAGAAACAGAACGAGCGAGTGACAGACCGGTAGTGAGCAACCTCAACGAAGCTCTAGTGTGACTGCTGCAGATTTCTTTGTGGGCAGAAAACGCGGCAATGTAGGCAGGAGCCCAGTACAAAAGGGCAGCCTGCAGTGCCAGCAGACACAGAATTAGCGAGTGAGGAAGGGGGAGTCAGTGAGCTCAAAGGGGCTCTGTTGGGACTGCTGCAGATTTGTTTGTGGGCAGAAGAAGGCAGCAATGCATCCAGGGGCCCAGTACAAAAGGGCAGCCTACAGTGGCAGGAAAATCAGAATGAGCGAGTGAGTGAGTGAGCTCAACAGGGCTGTATTGTAACTGCTGCAAAGTTCTTTGTGGAAATAAGAAGGCAGCTACGCAGGCAGGAGCCCAGTAGAAAAGGGCAGCCTACAGTGCCAGCAGAACAGAATGAGCAAGTGAGAGAAGGGCAGTGAGCGAGCTCAATGTAGCTTTGTCGGGACTGCTGCAGATCTCTTTGTGGGCAGAAAAAGGTGCGAACAGAGGCAGGAGCCCAGTACAAAAGGGCAGCGTGCAGCACCAGGAGAACCAGACTGAGTGAGTGAGTGAGACGGGGGAGTGAGCAACCTCAATGGAGCTCTGTCAGGACAGCTGTGGATTTCTTCCTCAGCAGAACAAGATGCCAATGCAGGCAGCAGCCCAGTACAAAAGAGCAGCCTGCAGCACTGGGATAAACACACTGAGCCAGTGACACAGGGCCACCGAGCGAGCTCAACAGACCAAAGCAATCAGCATTCGGCATTAACAAATGCTTGTTAATAGATGCACTGCTTGTTACTGTTTTTGTGTTACTGTTTGTGGCTACTCTTACACCACTCTCCTGTGGTTTTGCCAGATGCCAAGCAGAGATGTGTGAAATTAGAAAATTTTGTTCCACAAAATATTTAGCAACATTTGTGCATTTCATGAAATATTTAGTGGGTGCAAAATGTGAAATTCTACTAGAAAAATGTGAAATTTCAACATGAAATGTAAAATTTCATCCATAAAATGGCAAAATGCAGGTGAAATGTGGGTGAAATTCAGTGAAATTGCACATTTTGTGACAGAAGTTTGCATTTCACAGGTGAAATTTCACAGTTTTGTACCCAATGAAAAATTTCACTGAATGGCAGAATTTCTCAAAATGGTTCACATGGTGAAACTGCTGATTTTGCAGCAATTTCACAGGCAAAATTTAATTTTTGCAACATCTCTAATGCCAAGTGAGGCACTGCAGTGGAAGAGCAGTGGCACACATTGATTTGTATCATGTGCTGCAGTCTGGTTGGCAGCAATACTGCCCGTTGCATAGTTATGTCCTGATAAAAGCCTTTCAGCCAATCAGGATTGAGGAAAGTTTTTGCCCGTTTTATAAACCTCATTATCACGTATCAAAAACCCAGGAGAAATGTTGTGAGGAGTAAGCTATTCAGCAAACTGTCTTCTTAATTTTTGCATGAGGTTCACTGCTGCGTAATCTTTTGACTCTTAACTAGTACTACACAATGCAGCCTGCTTCTTACATGTTGTGGCAGATGAGATCAAAACAATGGATGAGGCAGAAGCATCATGACAGGATGCCCAGATACCAGTGAGTGCAATGAAGTCTACAGTCGGGCTGTTGGTCCACATGCCATATATAATATGTATTTGTGGCTCTCCTATGACCTTCAAGGCCTGTGTCACTTTTTCAGAAAGTTCACATTAGACATTTGCTACTGCCATAGTGGGAAAATATTATGCCAATGGTACATGATACTGTGGATATGCAATCTGCATTACATGTTCAAATGGGCTGTATGATTCCTACAGTAGGCCCTGACAGATAATAGAAAATTAAATTATTGGCTGAAAGTTACAAGAATGCCCAAGGAGAGATTACCAGCTAAATGTTTGCCGGGGTGGGGGCAATGGTTAGACAATAAATGGAATATCAACAGCTGGCTCAATAAAATTGGGATATCCTCAACATATACAGTATGAACTTTGTAAGCTAAAGGATTATGTAAACAAAAACATTGCTCTGAGTTGGAAGTACAAACAATATATTATGAAAAAATGCAAAACATATGGGTAATTAAAGACACAGAAAACAAACAATTCAAGATTTTTTTTTATTTATTTATTTAGTTTTTGTTGACCTGGTAAGTGCACTAGACAAATCCTGTCTATTTTCAGGCACGACCCAGGGGGAGGGGGATACAGATGAATGCCAACTGACCTTGAACCAGATTAAGCTGTGGTGGTATTTTTTAGTGAATGAGGGAAATTTGGCCAGGACATGGGGGAAATTCCCCTACTCTTTTCTATAATGCCATGGGATTTTTAACATCCACCTGAACTACCACCAGTCCAAGCAGACGGGGCTCGGTTTAACGTCTCATCCGAAAGACAGCACCTCAGAAGTGCAGCACCCCTCTCATGCTGCACTACAGTGTCAGTACTGGGATATTAACCCAAGTGCCAGATGTGGGAACTGAACCCACAGCCCTCTGAACTCCCAGCCTCAGAGGTGAGTGGGCTACCTAATGAGCCACTGAGACTGTATGCCCCATGGTTTGTAAAGAACCCAGGATGGCATGGATTTAAATATGGTTTGGAGAGCCTCATAGATCTTGAACTGAGGAAAGCATTTGTAAAATATAAGTTTGAATACTTTTATAGTAATGTGTTAACTGCCAGATTTAAGAAACTACCTCTATTTGCGTAGAAGTGTTATTATATGATTGCTGAAAAGGAAGATCTTCTCCCTCTTTATAGGATTGAGAATGGTATAAAACTGCCCATTGTACTGCCTTATCCCAACAGTAAATAACTGGAATACTTTAGATCAAAATTTTAAGACTACGATCCTACTTAGTACTGAAGACAATTACGTGATAGGAAGAATGGCTAAATATTTCCAGCAAATTAGTAAGATAAGAAAACAGAAAATAAAAGGATTGACACCACTATCATATAAAACTGAATTAGTGCTGTCCATCAGGCCTTAATGAAATTGGTGGAACTTCTTGCCAAGGAAACGTGTGAGCACTAGGTTATTTATGTATTTAGAAGCAACATCTTAAACGTTGTCTATTAATCTAAAACATTCTCACAATAATAATTATGTAATTCATTTCTGAAATTTGCACTGTCTGTAAATGCTTTTTAATTATTGACAGGAGTAAAATTTGTGGTAAAAATGATTTTATTATATTGTAACATGCATGTTTTTATGTATAAATTGTAATGGCTTTTTAGCTGATCAATAAACTTGTATTACTACTACTACTACTACTACTACTACTACATGTTCAAAGTCAACAGATTGGACAAAGAGAAGGGATGCAGGTCAAAAGCTAACATTTATACTGTTGCCTTATTTAAATTCTAGTCAACTGGATGGATGTGATCATATTTACATGGTCTTCAAGAAGGTTGTTGCATTTTTTTTTTAATGATATCTTGGAGAACACCTGTGAGCGGATGCTCATTTGTAGGTTCAATGTCAGTTACAAGAAAAAAGTGAACAGGTACATAACATTACATACAAGGCATCACATTACAAGCAAGTACAAAATTGCATTGGTACAAAACAATACATTACAAGCTAATTAGACAATAAACTGATGTGGATTACAAGATTGGGAAAGCATTTAACTTAAGGTATAACATTTAGACATTGCCTCAGCATTGGTGAGAAGGTGCCTGCATCAGAGAGTTAAGCCTACTTATGGGGGTGGGGCAGAGTAGAGAACAGGCACAGCTGCAGCATAGTGAAGTGTATGCCTGTGTAAGGGATTAAGAACAGATTTAAGGAAGGTTGGAGACAGTGGGGCTAGGAGATCAGCAGACAAGGGGCATGAAGGTTGGGACAGAGAGGGGAATGGGTGCCCAGTGGGGAGGGGAAGGGGTTGAAGGTGGGGTGGGACAATGAAGTGATGTAAAGATAGGTGTCCCTAGGATTAGGTGGAACACTAAGTGCTACTGCTTTATGGTGGTCCAAATGTAGGAAAGTTGCTTTGGTCATCATGAATAGCCAGCGCAGTCACAGTTATCCTCTGTGGCAAGGTGCTGCCTGAGCTTTCACTTGAAAGCACCAATGGTTGTGGTATCAGATATGCCTGAAGGAAGGGTGTTGGTCCAGTGTGGTGCACGGTAGTAGAATGCATGTTGACCTGTGCAGTGCGGCATCTAGGGTCACTGAAAATTTTGCTGTGGGTGCTTCTGGTCAGCCTGGCACTAACATGGGACATGAGCAGATTCTGGACTCCTGGTGGTATCAGAGTTAATGTGATGGTTTTGGCCAGTAGACAGGTATGGTACTTAACTCTACTCTTTAGCTGGATCCACCCTGCCTGTGAATAGAGCTCACAGGTGTGAGTAAGCCTTGCAGCACCTGTGAGGAGATGGCAGGCCTTATTAAGGGCCAGAGAGATGTGATGGAGGGCTGAGTCTGGTGCAGAACTGTAAACTGCTAGTCCATATTCAACAAGGGTAACAAATGAGCTGGTGATGGCCATGTTAAGTGCTTCATATGTAAGACTATGCTTGTGGCAGTGGAGTATCCCAATTCTGGAACTGATGGCCTTGGTTGTGTTCTCTATATGCTGTGCATAGGACAGGGTGGAGTCAATGGTGATACCCAGGTACTTAAAGTACTGCATGAGGCCGAGCACATCACCACTGTTGTTCAGGATGGATAGTGGGAAGGTCTTGTGTTTACTGTGGGTGCTGGAGTATATCATAGTCTTAGTTTTCTTGTAGTTAAGGATTAGTCTGCTCCTTAAACCATGTTTAGGCAGCAGTAAATCCTAGTTGGAGGTAATTTTAAAGGAGTTGGGGGTTGGGGTTGCAGGTGAAAATGACAGCATCATCAGCATACAGTAGCATGTGACTGCTGCAAGAGCCGGGAAGTTTATTTAAGAAGATACTAAGAGAAGGGGCCCCAGTAATGATCCTTGGGGGACGCCTGAGCGAAAAGGTTTGCTGTCCAAGACAATGTCCCTGATCTTGACCCACTGTGAGCGATTGCTGAGATAGCTGTTAAACCATGGAACTGTATCAGAAGAGAAACCAGTGTCGGCTAGCTGTTCAAGGAGAAGTGTGTGGTGAACCATATCAAAAACTTTTGATAGGTCAATGAAGGTAGCCCCTACTAGCTGCCCTTGATCCAGGGCTTGGTGAATATAACCAGTGAATTCCAACAGGGCTATGATAGTGCTGTGTCCCGTTCAGAACCCATGTTGTTCTTGGCATAGGAGTTGGTGCATGTTTAGATATTCCACAAGCTGATCTGTCACTATCCATTCAAGTGCTTTGGAGAGTGGTGGGAGTATGGAGCTTGGTCTGTAGTTGTTCTGCAGTGCCCAGTCTATACTTTTGTGAACTGGTGTTACAGAAGCCAACTTCCAGAGATGGGGGAGTTGAGAGTGCCAGAGGGATAGACTGAGATGGTGGTCTGGGGGCTTAGTACTTCCACAAGTGTCATAGCAATTAACTTAAGGTCCAGGGTGTCTCCACTGTGCATCTACTTGCCCAGAACCTTCTCAAGGTATTTTCTAGCCTCAGTAGTGCTGACTTCTTTAAAGTAAAAAAGCAGACAGTTCCCCATAGGGGATTTATCACCCACTGGTTGCTTCTGGACTGGAGGGTCAAAGTAGTCTGCTGGGAGCACTCCATTTAGATCTGTGAAGGCAGTATTTAGGGCATTTGCTATTTGAAGCGGATCCACCGTTGGTACATCATTGACCAGGAGCATGGAGGGGGCTGTTTTGGAATCTATGCCAGTAATATCACTGAGGTTTGCCCAGAAGGATTTGTAGCAGTTCCAGGAGTTGCAGAGAGCTTCCTTATAGTAGGAGCATTTTGATAGATGGATAGCTTTTATGCACTTGTTTCTAGCTTTTTTATATAGTTGGATATTAGCAGCTATACCGTGTGCACGTGACTTTATCCAGAGTTGGTCCAGAGCATTGAGTTGTAGCAGAAGTTCTTGTATTATTCAGGGGTTGCAGGGAGCTTTAGATTTTCTTGTTTTCTGGGCGGCATGTTTATCACAAGTGGCATTCAAATATTGTGATAAAGCATTCGAGTGCCATGTCTACATCATTTGTTTCATGTAGGTCACACCTGTCTAGGCCTTGAAGGTCTGCCTTGAGTTGTGGTAGGTGTCATTTGAGGAGTACATGACTGGTTATGGTTCTGGGCGGGAGCTTGCTGAAGTTGTTTTGCCAAGTGCAGGTAACGGATGAATGATCACTCAGTTAGTCATGGGGGACAGTGGTGTTACTGATGTGGGATGGTCAGTTTAAGAGGATCCAGTCCAGCAGTGTACTAGTACCAGTTTTGTAGTTGACGCTAGCTGGGGTTGCCACCATCTGGTAAAAGTGGATAGTGGCTAGAGCGTCTCTCACCATGGCAGCTGCCGGAGAGGGCCAACTGATGTTAAAATCCCCGAGATGAATGTTCTCAGAGTTAAGATGGAGGCTGGTAATAAAGTCCATGAGATCGCTAGCACATGGAATTGTTGTTTTAGGTGGGATATAGACTGTGAGGATCGTAAGCACCTAGTTGTGAGTGCCCAGTAGGATTTTGTTAGGGAGGATTTGCAGATAGGTGCTTCTCTTGGGGAAGGGAAGGACAAGACCCTGAAGTCTGTCCTTTATGTAAACTATGCAACCCCCTCCTTTCTTCGAGGTACAGTCCTGCCTAAAAAGGGTGCATCCAGGCAGCGCGATGGTAGAGTCCGCTACCTTGAGTGATAGCCATGTTTCCATGATTGACAGGATATCGGGGTTATGTTTGGTAATCCATACCTTTAGGTTTCCAGTTTGGGCAGCAGACTGCAGATGTTTGAGGTGGTAAGGGTGAGTCCTGTAGATTTTTGTTGTGGGCTATTGTGAGAGCAAGGAGGGCCAGGGTTGGGGTGTATGTTAACCGACAGCATTAGTAGTAGCAGTAGTAGCAGGTAATGTGGTTCAGAAAGAGTCTGCAGCTTCTTGAGCATTGCCATGTCCCTGATATCAGCATTTTAGAGAAGATGTGGTGGGCAAGGAATCCATGGATGTGCCAGACTAAGGAGGGATATTTAGGACTCTAGTCCTGGGAACAATGCATGAAGTGCCCTTTCATAGAGTATGAGCTTGTCCAGAAGTCAGGAGAAGGATTCCAGGACTTAATCATTTGTTTTCTAGGGTGGTTGAATGTGGATGCATATCCAGCAGGGCCAGGATTAGAGTGAACATTGCCTGACATAAGCAATAAAAGTAGGATGATTCTGAGCAAGCTTCCTTTAAGCTGTTTGAGAAAAAGCTTATTGGATCTTCTGGGGCTGAGGTGCCTTCTGTGTTCTGAGCACAGTACCATGCGTTTAAGTGGATTAATCTGGGTGGGATATGAGGCAGGGACCCCAGTGGTAAGCCACCCCTGTGGCAGCAGCAGGAGCCAGTGGCAGGACCAGTGATTCTTGGTTAACAGTTTAACATTTCCTGTGATAAAGCCAGGGTCATAATGGATATGCCTGATAGTGGTATGGGATAGGGGATCTGGCATATCACTTTGCGAAGTGCCATTGCTTAGTGTCAACAGCAGTATGAAAGAGAGAGATTGGATGAGGGGGACATAGCCCATGTTCATAGGAGGAAAAGCTTGTATATAGCCCTGGTTTCGTAGGAGGCAGAGGAAGTAGGCAAATGTATACAGAGTTGTGATGATAACAGCTGGGGAACAGAGTGCGTGATGTACCAGAAAGGATAGGAGCCCTACTGGCAGCTGCATATAACCTGCTAATTGTGGAGTAGACACAGAAAATGTCACTGTTATCAGAAATATAGCCCTCTAGTAGCTAGAAAATATAATCTGCTAATGGAAGTCAGCAAAAATTAAAAATAAAGTGTGTTTGGCAGGAGGTACTGTAGTGTGGGCCACTTGGAGATCATCTTCCACTGGCACTAAATCCAAAAGTCAGGGCTAGTACCTTGCAATATCAGCTGAGCTGTAGATCACAGTTAACTGCTTTGGTTTGGGGGCATGGCCTGTTTTGAGAGGAATGGAGACAGTGTAGGTAATCAAGGGGAACTGTCAGATACGACGGTGCCAGATGGTGATGAAGATGGTGGAGATGAAAGACGTTGTTTGCTTTTTTTTAAGTGGAGCTGAAAAATAGTTGGTTATGCCCCTATTTTGACAGGGAAAAAACAACTGCAGGGTCACTGCCAGCTGCCTAATTCTCTGGCTCAGTAGACTCTCATGTCCAGTCTTTTCCATTGGATGCAACTGGGTGCACTCTCTTTGTGTGTCTTATTAAAGTGGATGTTCCCAGGTGATTTTCCTGTCTCCCCCTGCTGCAACTGGCTTCACAGAGTGTGCATACTGCACAACAAGCATTTTGGGAGCCAGTATTCTACACCCAAGTACTTCTACACCCAAGAAGTGGCCTTCTTTTTTTGCAGTTAGTCTTTTTATTGGAAGATTTCAGACTTATTACAGAACTTTAACCATTAGGCCAAATTGCTGACAAAGTGGTTTACAACATTACCACATAGTACACACAGTCGAAACTCCAGGTCTAAAGTAGAGGACGGGCACATTTACCAGAAATATCACTGATTATTCAAACATCTTGTAAAGGATAACTATAAAACCTGGGTGACCTTGTTACGAAATTATTAAGAGACAACATATAAAGATTTACATACTCACTGTACAAATAGGTGAAAATCGGAGTGGTTGAGCTTCCTCACATAAGGTGAGAAACCAGCAGTGGGGGGGGACCAAAAATTAATCATCCGGAAATGGAGCGCTCCTGATAGCTATACAGAGAGGATCAATAACAGTGTTTAATAACCATGCAACCAATTCTACTAGGGTGGTTTCAATTTATCCTTCAAGTGTCTGGGGGACAACAGTCGAGTATTGGAGTCAATATACACCATGAAGGAGGCCCATATCTCAGCAAACTTACGTAAACACTGGTACCTATAGCATGATATCCTAGTCAAAGTGGCCATCCTTTCCAAAGCCACAAGCCACTCTGAAAGGGAAGGGACCTCTGAAGTTCTCCAGGGTCGTATAATAAGATGTTTGCATTCTACCAGGGCCTGTATGAGCCATAGAATAGAAGCTTTGGGCAGGGTAAGAGTTTCAGTAGTTAGGCCCAATAGCCATAGACCCAGATCTGCTGGAAGAGTTGACCTTAGGATGGCAGAGCAGTGCTGTATTACTGCCTCCCAGTAGGGCTTCAGAGGTGTACATGACCACAGGATGTGCAGCAGATCGGCCACTGGGGCATCACATCTCCAGCAGTAGTCAGTGGGAAGAAGACCCATCTGTTTTAGTTGGGATGGTGTATGATACCAAAGATGTAATATTTTGTTCTGTAGAAGAAGGCTCTGGGGGATGCAGCAGGCCTGGTGAGTTCTCAACCAGCACTGTTGCCATTGTGAGTCCATAATGGAGGTCTCTAGTGCAGTGGCCCACTTGTCCTTGGCCCGGTAGAGAGGGATTAGGAGCACTATCTCTGAGGAACCTCTGTATAAGACCAGCCCTACCTTTGGTATGCATTAACCACTCCTTAAGAGGAAAAGGAGGGGATTTAGCAGTTTTGCATTTTTTGCAGAATGCACAGGTACATTTTCTCCTAACCCAAGATTGATAGAGGCTTCTCATTTGAAGGTATTTCCAAAAATCACTATGTGGCAGGTCGTACCTGACTTGTAAACCTTGGAATGAGTCCATATCTGAGTGTCCCAGGTGTTCCAGATCCCCAATATTCATTATCCCTTTAGAAGCCCATCCCATCCAATTCATGGGGGAGTTATTTATGCAGAGGAAGGGGTTCTGTCACAGTGGAGTGTAAATCCCCAACCCAAGACAGTGGGAGGATATAAGCCCCAGTTTTTGCCATGCCAAATGAGCCTGTTGAATGGAAAGCCAGCCTTTAAGATGTTTGGGAAAGGGATATGGCACAAGAGCGGACACCAAAGGGCCCTCCATCAAGTCTCTTTCTATTTAAATCCAGGCTGGAGGGTAGTAGGGGTGTTGAAAACCTTTACCTTTTAGTGTCTTTGCTATAATAAATGCAATGGAGTACTGATAAAAATCCGGCAAGTTCCACCCCCCCTCTTAGGTTTTGAGCTCTCAGTTTGGCCCTACTGTATCTGGGCCTGTTAGAGCTCCAGAGAAAGGAACTAATCATCCTATTCAGCTTTTGGTTCCAGATGTTGGATAAGAGGAAGGGAATGTGGGAAAGTAAGTGATAAACTCTAGGAGCCAGCAGCATTTTATTCGCAGTGATCTTGCCTGCCATGGAAAGATGCAGGTGTGCCCATCTGTTCTTGGCAGTTTGAAGTTTGGCCAATAGGGGTTTTAAATTAATTTCCATTAGGGTTGAAAATTTGCCCGTAAGCCGGATACCCAAGTACTTTATTTCCGATTCACCCAAGGCTAATCCCTGAGTACTCACACCAACCGACGAGGTGAGGACGTTAAGAGGAAGGATTTCTGACTTTGCCACATTAAAGTGTAAGCCAGAGAATTCTCTGAATGTTTGTAACGTAGATAGGATGTATAGAAGGCTGTATGGAAGGTCTCGGGTTAGAATCAGGCAATCATCGGCATACAGCTTGGTGGTGTAGCTTTTGTCTTTGACCTGAATACCATGGATGTGTGGATGGTTCCTTAGGACAGCCGCAAGAGGTTCGATAGCTAAAACAAAAAGTAAAGGGGACAGTGGACAGCCCTGTCTGGTGCCCCTTTGGAGGAGAAATGGATCAGATATGGCATTGTTAGTAAGAACTCTGGGGGAAGGACAGGCATAGAGTTTTTTTATCCACGTAGAAAAATAAGAGCCAATGTTAAAAGTGTTCAGAACTGCATGTAAATAATCCCAGCTGCCCGAATCAAACGCCTTCTCAAAATGAATTGTAACTGCTGCCGTCGGGTTGGGAAGTGAAGCCGCCATCTGCATTAGGGATACTAGGGCCCGAATGTGATCTGAACTGATTCTGCCCTTAACAAACCCCACCTGTGATGGATGAATGATCTGTGGAAGAAATTCCTCCAATCTGGTAGTGAGGACTTTGGCCAATATTTTGGCATCTGCATTGATTAACAAAATGGGCCTGTAGCTAGCAGGAAGAGGGGGATCTTTACCCTCTTTCAGAAGTACAGTAATTTAGGCCTCAGGTAGAGTAGGAGGAAGTTGCCCACACGAGTATGCTTCATTCAGCATATTCGCCAGTGGGGTTATAATTAAGGGCTGAATCAGTTTGTAAAAGTCCACCGAAAAACCATCCCCTCCAGGGGCTTTATGAGGAGCCAGCCTAGTAATGGCTCTGCGGATTTCTTCCTCTGTAATGGGTTGGTCTAATGTATCTTTCTGCAATTCAGAAAGTTTAGCGATGGGTTAAGGTCTCAATAATTTGAGCATAGGAATTTTTTCATTCCTGCACCCGTGAGAGGAGTAAAGTGTTTTATAAAACTGGGTCATAATATTATTAATTGAGGAGGGGTTTAGGCAGAGTTTCCCTGACCCATCTCTTAAGCTGATGATAGTTCTTTCTGCTTGTCTTTGTTTTAGCCGATAAGCCAGCAACTTGCTAGCCTTCTCACCCTCAGCCTGGTATCGGTGTTGGGCTCTATGAATATGGAGCTCAGCCTTCCTGCTTACCAGCATGTTAATTTTTATTTGTATGGCAGACAGGGCAGATATAACTGATGGTGTCTGAAGCAATGAGGGCTTCGCTTTTTATTCAGCCTCCACACATTTTAAAGTGTTCTCTAACTGACATAGTTCCTGGTCCCTTATCTTCCATCTGTGTGAAGCGAAGCTAATGATTCCTCCACTAATATTGGCCTTATAGGCCTCCCATGTGCTTGCTGCAGAGGTAGAGGAAGGAGGATTGTGTTGAAAGAATCGAAGCCTTGTGCGAAGCCACTGAGCAAAGTCCTTATCAGACAGTAGGAGGGGGTAGAGCCTCCACAATGATGATTTGGAGGTACGAGTAGCAGGTAAGAGGGTAAGGGAGACAGGAGCACGATCTGAAATGTAAACTTGAGAGATCTCAACCCCAGAGGTAGCTGTGGACAAGTTCGGAGAGGTGAGACAGAAATCTAACCTACTTGCCATTTGTTGTGGAGCAGAAAAAAAGGTAAAGCCCTTTGCCACGGGATTCAGAACCCGCCACATGTCAGACAGCTGATGTAAAGACATAAGGTCATTCAATGCCTGCAGAGCTCTGCAGTGGGGCGCCAATCTGGCATTGGATCTCCAGGAGGTTATCCAAATCCAGATTAAAGTCCCCTCCTAATAGCACATCCGGATTGTCATAGGAAATATCCATGCGTTTTTGAGAGATGGCATGGAAAAATTCTGGAGAGTCCTCATTGGAGCCATATATATTTGCCAGAATCAGGGGACCTGAGGGGAAGAAACCTTCATAATGATCCACCTACCATTACCTCCTCAATAAACCTCTTTAGGTTGCAATTGCAGTGATTAATGCAACAAAAAGGAGACACCCCATTTAGCTGATTTGGCTGTACAGTGAACTTCGGTGCCCACCCACTCCGTCACCAATTTCAAAGCTTCTTTGGAGCTTAATTTAGTCTCCTGCAAAAAGGCGACTTGGGTTCTCAGCTTCTTTAGCCGAGCCAGAACCGATTTCCTCTTTTTGGGAGAGTTCAAACCCCTGACATTCCAAGTAGTGATTGTGATATTCGAAAAATTAGACATTATCAAGATGATTCCATTTTGCGTGACAACAGTTATGGGCAAACACTGACACTGTCCTAAGTGACAGTTGTATTTTAGCATAGATACTCCAGTATATAGCCAAGGGTCCCCACCCTGGATTAAGTAATGCAGCAATTCTAAGGACGACCACAAGGTGCCCATCATAAATCCTATCAACTCCTGAAACCATTTTTTGCAGCTGTTATTATCTCTGATAGGGTAACGTAAGAACAAGAGAGCTGATATACCGCCCTGAGATGGGCCAAACATACCCAGAGCACAGTCACATCTCAGGGGGACAAAATAAGTAAGGTGGAGAGAGAAACCTCAACTGAAAGGTAGGTCATTGGAAGAAGTACTTGGATTACTCCAAGAGAGTGGTGAGAGGTCTCACTGAAAATCTTGTGGGGGGTTGTAGTCTGTTGTCGACCAGGGAGGAGGGAAATAGTCCATCACCTCCCAACGACCCAAGACTCTCCCCAGGGGTGGGGGGGGCCGCGAATAAAGTGTGGGTTCCAGGCCCCACATCCTGGTCAGCATATAACATGCAATATTGACCATTGAGAACAATGTATGGAGGTTACCAGCTATCCATATCCTGGAAGAAAGGCACCCTTAATCACCCTGGACTGGCCTATGCCATAGTTATACTGGAAACAGTGAGGCCAGACTGTAATTGGAAGTAAGTGGGTCATGGCAAAATTCCTTCCCTATACCATATTGGTTTGCACCTGTACCTGGAAAGTAACTAGGGGTCGCCTATGTTTGCACATTGTTCCTGTAACAGACTCAGAATGTTAACCCCCTTAAGCCAGTGCCCCCAGGTGAGTCTGGAAGCATGCACAAACCTCACTGGACATCAGATGCTAGGAGTACTGCGAGTGGGACCAAACTACAATAAATGTATCTATACATTGTGTATCTACAGTTGCCTTTGTAACAAAGAGTGTAGCATATTAAGACCTTATAAACACCCAGTTAAACCTTAGCATAATAATAAATAAGCTTGTACCCTGAGTTAGCAATCTGCCTGCAAATCGTCCTCCTCAGGTCCTGTTTCAATGCCAACCATAAAAGCTATCCCTGAGCTCCCCGGGCACCTTGTATGTACAAGGCAGCAGCCCCAGAATATAGACATGGCATCCAAGACTAGCAAGACAGCAGGGTCAGAATATTGTAATAGGGGCTGATAAATCTAAAAGCCGGCACAAAGCCCCTCACCCTCACATGTAAAAAACACAGTGTTTAGGTGCAAAATCCTAATGGCAGGAAACAAGCATGTAAAGTCTACAATATTATAACTGCTCGTCTGGCACTAACATCTACATCAGCCCCTCAATGGAGGGGAATTAAAACGCATTGAGACATTTGAAAAACAAAACAAAAGCCAAGACAAAAACTGATCAGCACGGAGAAACAAACCAGCACAGACTCTCCAGGTTCTGAGCCATACAGTTAAACACCAAAGAGCAAGCGGTGAGACTGAGGCGAGCTGAGGGGGATGAGGAAAAACTCAGCCCCAAGATTAAGGCAGGAAAGCACAGTGTTCGTACATCTCGGCATCCGCTGGGCCTCACAGATGGGAAAGGGGGCAACTCGCACACTAACAGCAATAGTTAAACGGTCCAAGAGCTGCTTAAGCAAAGAGGGTCCAGAGATTACAATCACGCCACTTACTGCAGCAGTCCATAATCATGATTATCCCTGGGTCCTTCACCCTTCTGGAGAGGTCGACAGCAGGTTCCTGGCACTTGTTCTTTCATGAGGGCTCTGCAGTTCAGCTGATCAGTCCTTATCGAGAGGAGCCCAGTCAGTCACCACTTCCGCTTGATCTGGGCGTATGGCATCTTCGGAGTTCACATTGCTCTCGGGCAAAGCTAGGGCTACTGGTAACAAATCCCCAAGTGGCTCATACTGATTAGATAACTTTATGGGGGTAGAGAAAGCAGAGGAGCCATCGCTTCCTGATAGTTGTTGAGCTCGTTGCCGGCTCCTTGAGCAGTTTCTCTGCCGCCGGTGGGAGATACCTACCTGATTTACCAGATGCTTTCTTCCGCTGTCTACATTTATGGTGTACTTGCCAGTCGGACCTATCAGCTAGCACCTGGGGTGGAGTGCAAACACCTCCAGGAGATCTGCTCGGTGGAATAGAAGTGTCCATGGGCAGAGTAGTTCACCATGTGGTTGAGAAGCATGTCTTGGTGCGGCCTAGAATTGCCTCCAATATCCTCTAGGAAAGTTCCACCTCAGCAGGAGAGTTAAAGATAAGATATTCTTCTTTATACAGTACTCAGAGCTGCGAGGGATATCTTAAAGAAGTAGGCAGGTTTAGTTTATAAACGGTCTGCTTTACCGGTCCGTAGGCTTTCCGTCTCCGGGACAGATTGTATGAGTAATTCTGGAAAATCTGAACAGGAGCCCCATCCCATTGTAGCATTCTAAGGTCCCATGCAGCTTTCAGGCATTGTTCTTTAACCGGGTACCTTAAGAATTTGCACAGTATTGGCCAGGGTCGATCTCCATGCTGGGGTTTAGAGGCTAGTGATCTATGGGCCCTTTCTTGCTCCAGGGGAGACAGATGATCCAACCTGAGCAAAAATGGGAGAGATGTTTGTAAAAAGGAGATCATATCAGGGCCCTCAGCCCCCTCTGATAATCCCACAATCCAGATTTTTTTCCTTTACCCTCAATTTTCAAGGTCATCGACCTTGGACAGTAGGAATTGTGTAAGGCTATGGTGGTCCAGAACTTGTAAGAATTGGTCATGTAGAATCTGATCTTGCCAATTAACTTGCAGTTCAGTGTCCCCCACTCTGGAAGTTAGTTTTTCTATGTCCTTTTTGGTAGTAGATGTAGTAGAAATAAGTGCAGCCGTATCAATTAATACTTTATTTAGCATGGAAGTAATGTTGCCCAGTTGTTGCTCCACTGTTTGAGTAAGGGAGATCTGCGGATCGATGGAGTGAGCCGTCCTCAGTCAGCAGGAATGCTTTTCAGCTACAGCCCAGAGGTCTGTGAGTGACTTACAGGCCTGAGTTGGCAATGAGGTGGAAACTTCAAAGTCTGATAATTTTGCAATCCCTTGTCCAATTTGCTCACTTAAGAGATTTATGACTTCATCTCGAAGTAGAGAATACAAATCCAAAGAAATATCCTGAGGAGATAGGTGCTGAAATTCCGAATGTATTAGGATGGATAGAGGTGGAACTGCAGCAGACTAACTATACACCTTCCATCTTGGCTGGCTAGCTCCGCCCCCGAGAAGTGGCCTTCTTAGTTTGTTTTTTTCTGGCATAAGTACTGGTTGGCTAGCACCAACAGTGCTTTCATTCATCACGTCAATATTATCATCAGGGACATCCCCCTCCTCATGTAAAATAATTTTGTGAGCAGGGGAGACAGTGACATTGTCATTGTTGTCACCTCCATTTGTGTTGGCATCCTCTGATGGCCCATCTCCAGGGTTTCTGTTAGGACTTTTGTCCTGCCTTCACATCAGTTTCAGAAGAAGACTCAGATGACTCAGACTCCAGCACATTGAGCACAAAGTTGCTACCACTGCTGTTATCGTCTGTGCTGGAGTCTGAGTCATGGGATGATGAGTGAGATAATGGAACATTGAAAGCATGCAGTATGCAGCTATCATTTTCATGCCTCTGCAGGTGGTACCCCAAAAACAGTGCCTCTACTACCTTGTCTTTTAATCCTCTTACAAGGCACTGCACCTGAGACACTTTCTCTATTTTATTCTTTGTTTTTTGCTTGATGTGTGAGGAAGTGGATCACTTTTTATTACAGGGGAAGCTTTTTTGGGGTCACTCACAGGCTGAGAATTGCTTTTTTCTGTCAAACACAGTTCAGCAGTACCACTACGAGGAGTCTGACTGATAGTGCAGTTTACAGCAGTACCATCAACTTGCTTCTTTTTCTGCATTTTTCATGCAAACTGTCTTGTAATCCACAATTCTTCTTCTTCTTAGTTCGACTTCTATCCATGTTTTCTAAGAAGAAAATATATTTTTAAACAGCAGGATTATTTGTAAAACACACAACAATATGTTTTTCAAATGCAATCTTTGTGCAGTTTTGGGCAGCTAGCCCTCTAGGCACATGACACACTAGCCAAAGGACTTCTGTTTTGCAGGATGGTCAATATAAGGTTAAAACATTTTTTTTTAAATAGCAGGATGATTTGGAAAACACAACAATATTTTTTCGAATGCAATTTTTGGATGAAATTGGGCAACTAACCCAGTAGATTTATGGCACACTAGCTAAGGGGCTTCTGTTTTGCTGGATGATTAGGGGCAGGTAAAGAATATTGTTTTAAGCAACAGGATGATTTGGAAAACACATAACAGTATTTTTTCAAATGCAATTTTTGGATGGAATTGGGTAGGTAGCCCAATAGATTTATGGCATACTAGCTAAGGGGTTTCTGTTTTGCAGGATACAAAATACAATGCTTCCTCTTTTGTCCACCAACCTCCATGCATCCAACATTTTGTCAGATAAAAAAGGGCGACAGATAACTGAGAGTGACAGCTACAGGGGGAGGTAACATTGCTGGAAAAAGGAACAGGAACTCAAGCTGGCATTAAGCGAGGGTAGCTAATAAAGGGAGGCAGATTAATAAGGGAGCTCAGTGTGTACAGTATGAACATACAAATGTGCAATCAGAAAAATGGTCTTAATGTCTATCTATCCTGCTTAAATGTGCAACTCCTATTGTACATACAGAAGGGCCTGCCCCCTGTATCTCTATTAACCCCCATAAAATACCCTTCCCCGTTCTCTCCTCCCTCTACCTGCAACTTTCCTCCTCTCCCAGTCCCATTCTCTCTTGAAGCTGTTTGACATTTATAGGATGCCACCTCCTTCCTGCAGCAACCCATTCCACTTATACATCACCCTTTCAGTGAAAATGTACCTCCTCATCTTCCTCCTGAATTCTTCCCACACCAGCTTTAGGCCGTTAGCTCTATTGGCCTGGTTTCCAGTAAGGCTTCCACTAAGGTACTTTGTGCTCACCCTGTTAATACCCTTAAGGTACTTGAAGGTGTCAGTCATGTTGCCCCTCTCCCTCCTGTTCTTAAGAGAGTCCATGTTAAGGCCCCTGAACCTCTCTTCGTATGCGTTGCCTTGCTGACCGTTTCATCTTCATTGCCCTTCTCTGGGCTATTTCTAGCAAGTTGATATCCTTTTTATGGCTTCGGGTGGAGCCTACAGCCATCTTGCTGTCTGTAGCTGGAAAGATGGAGGAATGTGGAACACTTTTTTGTGGACATTTCAATATATCCTTCCACAACTACAAATCACTATGCCAAATGAAATAAAATACTCCCTTCTTTCTGATTAGAATGTTGGAGACAGCACTAAAGCTACTTATCAGATGGCCATTAGGAAACTTAAAAGCTAGTTAAATATTGGTTGCCTATTAAACTGGAGATTTGTTTACCCCCTTCAAAATGCAACAATGTGCACATTTAAATACTTAGCATTTAAACATTATATTGCTACTAGCTTCAGTCGGGCAATTATTGTCTTTCAAGAAAGATTCATACCTCATAAATGTCATCATTTCACAGGAACAAATGTACAAAGATTTACACAGTTTTTTAACCTCTTAAGACAGTATCTGATGATCACTGTCTCAGACATATGCCAGGTCTTGTGTGAACTATCTAAGCTACAGTAATTATTTGGCAATTAGCAGGCATTTTTTACTATGCTTTCTGGGGGAAAAAATATATTGTGCTACAGCAAACACATACACACACACGCACACACTGTACACACCATCCTCATAGCCACAACATTCAAAATAAATACTGCAATCTAATATATTATAAAACAATAAAGAAACTGTTTGTTTATGTCAGTGAACACAGTAAAGTTCCTTTAAAGAGCTAGTGCCAAAAACTAATATTAGATTTTTAAAAGAAGCCAACCATTACCTGTTATATTTGAGGTAGTTTTTCTTTTCCCTTTGTTTAATTAGAAGATCGTTTACCTTATGCTAGTAGGTGTGATGTGTGGAACAACTTTTAGCCTGACAGCTGACATATCTTACTCTACTGCCTCACACTGTACTTTCAGCATTGTGACCTCAATGACTGTGATATTACTGCTACTTAGGAACAGCGAGTGAGTGACTGCCAGGTCGTTCACCTGTGATGTCACAGTCAGTGAGATCACAATGCTGATGATGTAGGGTGGGGCAGTAGAAAAAGCTATGTCAGCTGCCAGGTTAAGATCTGTTCCACATATCCAGCAACATATTATCACATAGAACACTTTCAGATGAGAAAAAGGAAAAAGAAAAATATTTCAGAAATAAAAAATTATAACTGACTACTACTTAAAATCTGTATTATTTTCCTGTCTGGCCGTTTTGGTTCCATCAGATTCATAGATTTATGAGCATTGGAGGCCAAGACCTATGTATAGCTCACCACTTTTTAGTGGATCCCTTGATATTTCTTCAATCCCGTGTACCTATTGAAAGTTGTTTTAAACATATGCATCGTTTCACTTCTAACTATAGTTTCTGAGAAGGCATTCCAACAATTATTACCTCTCTGACTGAACCATTTTTGTCTCTTATTTGTTTTACTAACTGCCCCTACTAATGTTAATGAATGTGATCTGTCATTCTTGATATTTTTGTGCTTTACCAATGCTAGGATTTCATACAGTTTCTCATTCCTTATTGTACTGAAGACCAGGCATAGGTCCCCTCGAAGTCTTCTATACTGCAAGCATCACAGGTCCAGCTATTTTAATCTATCACCATAGTTCCTATTCTTCATCTTTTTAATTCTCTTTGTTGTCTTTCTTTGCAACCTTTCTACAAGTTGCATACTACCCATACTTTGTGTCGCACAGAAGGGCGAACAATATTTCTGTTGTGTTCTCACCAACGATGAATAAAGTGAGAGCATTACTGATACATTCCTGCTCTTAATGCACCTAATAATGCATGCCATAAGTTTATTGCATTTTTAACTGCTATCCTAATCTGTGTGTCAAAGGTAAGCGTATTTGTCACTATTACTCCCAGATGTCTCTCATTTTCAGTTACCTGCAATGTAGTACCACCTAATTTGTATGCGAATAATGTATTTCAGTGTCCCAAATGCATTACCTAGCATTTCTCAATATTAAAGGTTAGTTTATTTTGGTTTGCCCAAATCTCTATTTTAATCAGTTCTTCCTGTAACATTTCTGCTGCAGCCTTGTTATTAATCACAGCCCCAATTTTGCTGTGGCCAGCATATTTACCTATACAAACTTTCTCTGATGTTTATATATTTGAGATGAGTATTTTAAACAATGCTGGCCCCAAAATGGATCCCTGAGGAACCCCACTAGTAACATCACCCCAATCAGAATAGTAGCCTCTAATTCCCAATCTCTGCTTTCCATCTTGTAGCCAGTTACATATCCAACTTACTATACTTTGAAGTAAATGTATGTTTTTTAGCTGCTCTATCAAGATTTTATGTGAGACTGAATGGAATGCCTTTGTGTAGTCCAAAAATATAATATCTACAGGGAGTCCCTGATCGAGGGCAGCACTGACCGGCTCAAAAAATATAGTGGATTTGTAAGACATGGCCTACCCTTTACAAACCCATGCTGTGTTGTATCAAATAACCCGTCTGTTCTAGTGCATTCCATAATTAAGTTGTGTATCATCCCCTCCGTTATTTTACCTAATACCTAGGTCAGACTTATTGGTCTGTAATTGCTGACTTGCTTCTTATCTCCCTTCTTATAAACTGGAGTCACATTGGCTACTTTCCAATCACCAAGGGTGTTACCCTCTTTAATTGACGCATTAAACAAGTCAGTAATAGGGCCACTAAGTTCATCTGCTAGTTTTCTCAGCGGTCTTGGACTCAACCCATCAGGTCCAATAGATTTGTCAGGTTTGATTTTCTTTAGTTTCTCCAAGATCTCCTGATAGGACAATACTGTATCTTTATTTGGTCTATTCCCATCTAAATGACTATCTTTAGGTATTTCTTTTGGTTGGAAGGTTTTTAAGAAATACATATTTAGTTCATTTACCATGTCTTTTTCTTCTTTGAGTATTTTACCATTTACTTCTAAAGGTCCAATTTTTTTCTGGTTTCCTCTCATGGACTCCATTAGCTCTTTAAATATTTCTTATCCTATATTTTGTATCCTGGATAGCATTGGGGAGATGCTACATCTCATTGTGATCTTCATTTTACACATTTTTGCATTGTATTTACTCAGAATATCCCAGATTAGATGCAATATTTTGTTTTCAGTTGGGTCATGATTTTACCATTTTTATAATGTATGTATTCAGGGTAGCCTATTCCAGATGTAAAATATTGTTTTCAGTGTGTTCCAGTGTTATGCAATGGAGAATAATATTGTGTAGATGCAGAGCCTCACAGAAAATAAGATGTCATATCTTCTGTGAAGTGTCCAGGCTAAACATATAGCAATCAGCAGGCATGTTCTAGGAAAGCACATTGTAACAAGCATTTGTCAATGCCGAATGTTGATTGTGTTAGTCTGTTGAGCTTGCTCACTGCCCCTCTGTCACTTGCTCAGTCTGTTTCTCCCAGTGCTGCAGGCTGCTCTTTTGTACTGGGCTCCTGCCTGCCTTGGCACCTTGTTCTGCCCAGTAAGAAATCAGCAGCTGTCCTGACAGAGCTCCGTTAAGGTGGCTCACTCCCCCTCTCTCACACACTCATTTTGTTTCTCCTGATGCTGCAGGCTGCCCTTTTATACTGGACTGCTGCCTCTGTTGGTGGCTTTTTCTGCCCACAAAGAAATCTGCAGCAGTCCCGACACAGATCTGTTGAGCCTGCTGACTCCCCCTTTCTCATTCACTCATTCCATTTCTGCCGGCTCTGCAGGCTGCCCTTTTGTACTGGGCTCCTGCCTGCATTGACACCTTTTTCTGCCCACAAAGAAATCTGCATCTGTCCCGACAGAGCTTCATTGAGGTTGCTCACTCCCCCTGTGTCACTCACTCATTCTGTTTCTCCTATCCCTGCAGTGCCCTTTGTACTGGGCTCTTGCCTCTGTTGGTGCCTTTTTCTGCCCACAATAAATCTGCAGCAGTCCCGACAAAGCTCCATTGAGCTCCCTCCTCCCTTCTCTCACTCGCTCATTTCGTTTCTGTCGGCGCTGCAGGCTGCCCTTTTCTACTGGGCTCCTGCCTGCATTGCCGCCTTCTTCTGCTCGCAAAGAAATTTGCAGCAGTTACAATAGAGCTCTGTTGAGCTTGCTCACTCCCTCTCTCTCACTCGCTCATTCTGGTTTTCCCGCCACTGCAGGCTGTCCTTTTGTACTGGGCCCCTCAGTGCATTACTGCCTTCTTCTGCCCACAAACAAATCTGCAGCAGTCCCAACAGAGCTCCGTTGAGCTCACTCACTCCCCCTTCCTCACTCATTCATTCTGTGTCTCCTGCCACTGTAGGCTGCCCTTTTGTACTGGGCTCCTACCTGCATTAGTGGCTTTTTCTGGCCAGAAAGAAATCTGAAGCAGTCCTGACACAGCTCCATTGAGCTCGATCACTCCCCCTCTCCCACTCACTCATTCCGTTTCTGCAGGCGCTGCAATCTGGCCTTTTGTACTGGGCTCCTGCCTGCGTTGCCGCATTTTCTGCGCAAAAAGAAATCTGCAGCAGTCAGAATAGAGCTCCGTTGAGCTCACTCACTACCGCTCTGTCACTCGCTCATTCTGTTTCTCTTGGCGCTGCAGGCTGCACTTTTGGATGGGGCTTCTGACTGCGTTGGCACCTTTGTCTGTCCACAAAGAAATCCGTAGCTGTCATAACAGAGCTCCATTGAGGTCGCTCAGTCTCCATCTCTCACGCACTCATTCTGTTTTTCCTGGTGCTGCAAGCTGCCCTTTTGTACAGGGCTCCTGCCTGCATTGGCGCCTTTTTACGTATGAACATACGAATGTGCCAGTAGAAACAGACCACCCAGTCTATCTAAGTCTGCTCGAGTGTGCAGCTAGCACCCCTAGTTTGCAGCTGCCCCACCCCCTCCCATTTGTCATCCCACTGCCACCCCCACCTCCCCCACCCTCACTCTCCCTGTTCCCTGTCCCATGCCCTTTTGAAACTGTCCACAGATTTATATGATACCACCCATTCTGGTAAGGCATTCCACTTTGCTACCACCAGCTCTGTGAAACAGTGTCTCCTCATTTCCTTCCTAAATCTTCCCCTCTATTCTTAGCGCATCCCCGGTGACTCCCTCCTTAACTTAAAGACTCCATCTGCCCCATCCTTATTGATTCCCCTCAGATACCTGAATGTCTTTATCATGTCACCCCTGTCTCTCCTATCCTTCAGGGTGTACATATTCAGGTCTCTCAGCCTGCTGTCATAGTCTGTCCCTTCCATTCCACATATCATCTTTGTTGCCCTCCTCTGCACCCCCTCCAGTAGCCTGATATCATGCTTTAGGTATGGCCTCCAAAACTGCCACAATACTCTAAGTGCAGCCTTACCAGTGACCTGTAATAATAATAATAATAATAATTTTATTTGTATAGCACCTTTCAGTATATCAAGGTGCTGAACAATTTTAAAAACAGTTCAAAACACTACATAAAAACGGAACATGTCCATAAAAATCAACATACCAACAAAATAGGATATTTATAATAAAATCAAACATTAATAAATAACTCAATTATCTAAGAAAGCCATATTCCACAGATACGTTTTCAGGTCTCTCTTAAAAAGCTCCATGGAGGTGCACTGCCGTAACCGACATGGTAGAGAGTTCCAAAGAGTGGGTGCAGCATGTGAAAATGCTCTGCTGCCAGAAGATTTTAAACTCACTCTTGGGATCTCTAACAACCCCATGTCGGCCGAGCGGAGTAATCGGTCAGAGCAGTAAGGAACCAGGAGGTCTTTCAGATAGGCTGGACCCTGGTCGTGGACGGCTTTGAAAGTCAATAAAATGACTTTAAAGGTGATCCGCCACTGCACAGGAAGCCAGTGCAGTTCACGCAGCACGGGAGTGATATGACAGGACCTACTTGTCCCAGTCAATACCCCGGGCTGCAGCGTTCTGCACTAGCTGTAGGCGACGGATTTCAACCCCAGAAAGCCCAAAGTACAGGGCGTTGCAATAGTCCAAGCGTGAGGATACAAAAGCGTGAACCAGAGTAGGCAGGGAGTCGGACAGAACAAGGTGCCTAACCCTGGCAATATTCTTAAGATGATAAAAGGAAGTCTTGACAACGGCTGACACCTGAGCTTTAAGAGTCAGCCTGTCATCAAGAATAAACCCAAGGCTATGCACCTGTTCTGAGGATGGGAGAGAGATACTCCACCAAGGAAAATTCCAGATGGTGCACCAATACCCGGCCTCACCATCCGACCTCCTGGGTCCACTACCAGCACCTCTGTTTTCTCCGAGTTCAACTTTAGCCAACTAGAATCCATCCAGTCTTGGATCTCCCCCAGACAGTTGTTAAACACCGAGAGAGCTCCATCCTGGTCGGGTGCAAAAGACAGATAGAGCTGGGTATCATCAGCATAGCAGTGAAACCTCAGCCCATATCGTCTAATAATACCTCCGAGGGGCAGCATATACACTGCAAACAACATGAGTGACAGTCCGGATCCCTGGGGCGCTCCACACAACAAAGAAATTGGGTCAGAGGAAAAAATTCCCGACACAACTCTCTGCGATCTCCCGGTGAGGAATGACGTGAACCATTGCAAAATGGTTCCAGACATTCCACAGATTTGCCCCAGGCGAGCTAACAACACTATGTGGTCCACAGTGTCAAAGGCTGCAGAGAGTTCAAGAAGAATGAGAATGGAACGTCTCTTCTGATCCCTCGCCATCAGAAGATCATTTAACAACCGAACCAGTGCAGTCTCGGTGCTGTGTCTTTTGCGGAAGCCCGACTGGAAGGATTCGTAGACATTATGGATGGTTAAATGGTCATCCAGTTGAACCGCTACGACCTTCTCAATAACCTTCCCAATAAAGGGGAGGTTAGAGATAGGCCGATAGTTAGAAAAACAGTCTGGGTCCAAGGAAGCTTTCTTCAAAAGAGGAGTCACCACTGCCTCTTTCAAGGAGCAGGGAAACTCGCCTAATTCCAAGGAGCACCAGACTATTTGTGCCAGGACCGGACCGATGATATCAAAACAACCCAAAATAAGGGGAGTCGGACCGGGATCCAAACCACAACTTGTGGGACGCATAGAATGGATGATCCTCATAATGTCCACGAACTCGGGTCGTTGAAAGGAACTCCAGGAGAAATGAGGCACTGTCATCTCATGCTGTCCAAGAGCATCACCCATAGAGGTTACCGGACCCAGGTTCACCCTGATGTCGGCCACTTTAGTTGCAAAGTATAGAGCGAGCTCATCAGCACTCTACTGAAAAAGCTTTCAAACATGCAGGCAGGCTGGGTTGCACAGTCTGTCTACAGTTCCCGGAACAGCTGAGCTGGTCGATTCTGAGCAACTGCAATCTCCCTGGACAGGAATTCTGCCTTCTTATGGGTGATTGCAGATTGATAGCTAACATAATGTTCCATCAATCTAGAGTGGTCAGCATCGAGGGCGGACCTGCGCCAGCGATGCTCTAACCTTCGCCCCTGTCTCCGCATCTCCCTCAAGGTCCCATCAAACCATGGGGCTCCGGGGCGAAGGGATAGGGGGCGCTCACGAACAGGAGCAATAGAATCCAGAGCCATCGTGATGGCCTTGTTATAGGCCAACACCAATGCTTCTGGACTATTGCTCACCGAACTGAAGGATGAAAGGTCAAGGACCGCCGCTAGACCTTGTGGAGTAACATTCCGTAATGGGCGGTACCTGACCATCTCCACAGGGGCTGGTCTTCTCAGGGGCGTGCAAAAATTGAACCTCACGATGTGGTGATCAGACCAGGTGAATGGTTCCACCCCCATGTCGGATGCGTCGATCCCTAGAAGGAAGACTAAGTCTAAAGAGTGTCCAGTCCTGTAGAGGGGCAAGATCACCTCTCTTCGCCTGGATGACAAACCCCTCGCTATGCATCCCAGCATTTTGTTCCCTTTTGCAGCCACTCTCCTGCACTGGGCAGTGTTGTCCATGGTCCCTGTTATTATTACCCCAAGGCCCTTCTCCTCCTCCTCAGTGATCCCTAGCTTAACCCCTCCCAGCCAGTATTCTCTCATTAGATTCTTCACCCCAAAGTGCATAACCTTACACTTCTTTGCATTGAACCCCAGCTGCCACCTCTCTGACCACTCCTGTAGCTTGCTTAGGTCCCTCTGCAGTTGCTTCCATGCCTCCTTTCCATTCACCCCTGCTCCGATTTTGGTGTCGTCAGCGAACAGACTTATCTTCCTCACCACCCCATGTGTAATGTCTGATATGAAGAGCCCGAACAATACTGGCCACATCACAGAGCCCTGTGGCACCCCACTCATCACCAGCCTTGGAGTTGAGAGCTCCCCTCTCACCACCACCCGTTGCAGCCTCCCACTCAGCCAGCTTGTAATGCAGTTCATCATTTTTGCCCCATCCCTACACCAGTTAGCTTCCCCCCAAGCCACCTATGAGGCACAGAATTGAAGGCCTTACTGAAGTCCAAGTAAAGAACCCACAAAGAAATCCACAGCAGTCCTGACAGCACTCCAGTGAGTTTGCTCACTCCCCTTCCCTCACTCACTTTCTAGTTCTGTTTCTCCCAGTGCTGCAGGCTGCCCTTTTGTACTGGGCTCTTGCGCTGGGGCCTGTTTATGCCTACAAACAAATCCGCAGCAGTCTCGACAGAGCTCAGTTGAGCTCGGTCACTCCCCCCCTCTCACTCGTTCGACCTTAATCTGTCCCAAACACTGATTTCCCACAGCAACCATGCTATTCTCCGGCAGGAGTGCAAAAACATATTTTAGCCAGGATCTGAAAAATGACAGCTATACTGTTCATAAGGAGGTGTGAAAAAATGGCACTGTTGAAAATGTGGCTTGAAAATATTACAAATTTGCGAAGTTACAAAGATGCGTGGAAAGAGTTCAATGCACGCTTGTAACACAGTCATTTGATGGGCTATCATCACCAAATTTTCAACATAGGCATTTTAGGACCTCTGCTCATGAACAATATCACTGTCATTTTCTTAATCTGTTCCGGACAGTGATTTCCCACAGTGACCGCTCTATTCTGCGCCGGAAGTGCATAAATACATTTTGGCCAGGATGGGAAAAATGGCAGCTGTACTGTTCATAAGTAGGTGTGGGAAAATGGTAATGTTGAAAATCTGGAGTGAAAATATTATAAATTCACAAAGGTACGAGTGCGCGTGCAAACTGTGCAATGCATGCTTGTAACACAGTCATTTTATGGAGTATCATTACCAAATTTTCAACATAGGCATTTTAGGACCTCTACCCATGAACAATGTCACTGTCATTTTCTTAATCTATCCCAAATACTGATTTCCCATGGCAACCGGGCTATTCTGCGCTGGAAGTGCAAAAACACATTTCTGCCAGGATGTGAACAATGACAGCTGTACTGTTCACAAGGAGGTGTGAAAAAATGCCAATGTTGAAAATCTGGCATGCAAATATTGCAAATTTGCGAAATTACGAGCATGCATAGCAACTGCGCAATGCACGCTTGTAAAACAGTCATTTTTTTGGATTTTTTCCACCAAATTTGCAACATAGGCTTTCTGAAAGCCCACCTCAAGAACACTGGCACTGTCATTTCATTAATCAGTCCGGAAAGGTGATTCCACGCAGTGACCGCAAAATCACCTTTCAGGGCTGAGTAACGCCATGACAGTTCCAGAATTCATGAGGAGGGGTCCCAAAAACCCCATGTTGAAAATTTGGTGCCAAAATTGCAAAAAATGACTGAGATATGCATTAAGGATGGAAAAACCCCATTCATTTCATTATACAGCTTACCGGCATTTTCTCAGTTCATGGTCAGCTTTGAAGAGTGCAGACATGTTCCTGGTCCACCGAAGATTGTCGCACCAGACTCCTGAGATAAGTATGGGGTGAGGGGGGTGTGGGGAGGCAGGGTGTGTAGAGGGTGGGCGCGGGTTGCAGGTGGGAGGCAGGGAGACCACCGAGGGACAAGCAAAAGATGTTGCAGGACCATTTTTTATGTTACAGGGGCATGTGGCATGCTGGGGAGGGCTCCCAGCATGCCACAAGACTCTTTCTTTGGGGGGCAGCAGTAGCCAACAGGGGATTGGGCACCCCGGTCGGCACACAACAAAAAGGGGTGTATCACATTATGCTGATGGGGATTGAGTACCCCGTTGGCAGACAATAAAAGTGGGTGGTGGATTTGACATAATGCCATCAGGAAGTGGGTTCCCCCATCAGTAAAATCAACATTGGGGCACTGATGCCAATGGGGATTGGGGCCCCCGTCAGCAAATAAACATGGTGGGGAGGGATTACATTGTTTGTGAACATGGCGGCAAGCTGCCACTATGTTCACAAACAATATCAGTGTTTCTACATCCATCCCTGCAATGACGGATCACGGCCTCATTGCAGTGAATGGCTTATGCTGCAATGACGAGGCGGCCCCTGATTGCAGCGGCTAAACTTTTACAAGTTGATGGCATGCTGGCTGAACTAGCATCAGCAGCAGCATGCTACGGTACTGGGGGAAGCGGGACAAGCCTTAGCAGGCTGTGGGGCCATTGGCCACAACAGTGCCATGCCTCCACAACCTGCTTGTGGAGAAAGCTGCCGTAACATGTTTATTGCGCATGCGTGCAATCAAGATAAAAATGTATAAAGGGAAGATCACATTGAAACTGCCTCTCAGTAGATCTGCATTGTGCAAATTCATGAGAAATAATTGGCAAAAGCATCCCAAAAGCTCCCCACAGCCATATCAGCTCTGATCAGAATTTGTTGAGGTAAGGCCACCAACGATGGTCAGGGGCAGGATGAAAACAAATTATTGTTTTCCTTTTTTTTCAACAGGATGATTTAGATGACAAACAAAGTATATATTTTCAAATGAGATTTTAGGACAAAAATTGGGCAGCTAGCCCAACTGACTTATGGCACACTAGGCAAGGGGATCTTGTTTTGCAGGATGGTCAGGGTCAGGTTAAAAGCAATTTATTTTTCAACAGTGGAACGATATTGAACATTGTTTTAAAAGAGATTTTTTAATGAATTGGGCACAGGTCAGCTAATTCTTAGACTTATGGAACACTGGCCAAGGAGACTGAGCTTTGAAGGACAGTGTGCAGATTTGGAGAACAACCTTTGCCCTCTGTTTTTTTGCTTAGCCACAGTGGCATTGGAACAGGCTGTGAGACTCCAATCTCTCTCTCTCTCTCTCTCTCTCTCTCTTCCACCACAAGTGTTCTTTAATCTGTGTTAGTTTCACATTTTCTGTTGTGAAAATTAAATTGTACTTTTAGGCACCAACAAAAGCAATTTGTAAGCACCTACTACAGTCAAGCACACTCTTTTCTGCATTTCAGTCATGTTTAAGAATACCCTGTGCATTAGCAGTTTGACTGTTTTGTGATGCAATGTGAGATAGCTCCCCTTTGCTCATGATTGTAATGTTGTCGACACAGTGTCATAACACAATAAAACTGCATTCTGTAATACGATTGGAGATAGAGAAAGGGGGTTGTATCCACTCTAAGTGGCACATGATCCCCCTCCCACCAGAGAACACTGCTAGTGCTGATTTACAGCTGCTCACACAGCCCACTCACCTGAGAATACCAGCAGTGATGATTCACAGCACCTTTCCTTTAAAAGCATCTGTGCTGCTTGACAGTTGTTTCTGTTTTATAAATATAATTTATATTTGCTCAGCTCAGTCCAGTGGGTACTGGTACTGCTGCTTAGGTCACTGTTAGATGACTAGTACTGGGGGTGGCAGACTGGGTAGCAGCCTGTGAGAAATTTAATTCCAGCAGGCATCATGGACCAGATTGGCAGCAGGATAGGGAGGGGGGAGTGAAGCAGAGAAGTGTTACTTTGAAGCAGTGCCCAGATTAGAACAGTAACAAAAAAGATGTACCAGAAGAATAACAGCTGGACGAGGAACAGAGTAGATCAGAGTAGCACCCAAAGGCCCAGAAGAACTGGAGGACAAGTGTTAAGATAATAGAAGCATACACTTTGACAGCAGATAAGGACTGCTTGGCCCACCTTGTCTGCCCATTTCCCTACCTACAGAATAAGCTGCAGATCCTAGTTAACCAACAACCCACTTCTTCCTTCCCCCAGAACCGGGAGACAGTCAAAAGAGTAGGAGCAGCTCCATAAAAGGAAGGCAGCAAAATACAGAAGTTCATTCCAGGAGTTATTTTCTGAAGGGATGTCCACTTTGCTTTCCTAGTCCTGGTTCCTTCACCCTCATCTCCTCCATTCCCTTTTCATGCTGCACAGTTCCTGCGACCATACTCAAAACCTGCTGCTGGTGCTTGTCACTCCTGCTCATCTTCAGCAGCAATGGTGGAAGAAACATTTTCTAATTATGAGAGCCAGGTTCAGTTTTTTTTTTCCATTGCTTCTCCGCTTCTGTCTGTTTTCCACCTTTTGTAGCCATTGTGTGGTCCACTCTAGCAGCTGGACACTCTGGGTTTGTGCTGTACCTATCACTGCAATTTCACCATCCTGGTGCACTTTCCTTTCCCTGCTGCCTTTTCCTCATTGGCATGTGCCTGACACCAGGACTGGCTTTCATCAGGCATGTCTTCTAATTTCTCTGAGCTGCCATTACAACCATCTGCACACTGTCATTTAAGGTAGATCTGGTAGATGAATAAAGTGCTCTCTATCTTTCTGGAAAAAAATGCTTTACCTCAACTTATAATTATTATTTTTTTAATTATAGACAACAGCTTTAAATTTTGTGCAGGTTTTCTAATAATAGTACTATCCACCCCAGCTATGCATTTTACCCTTGATTAATGAACTCACTAATGAACCGACTATCAAAACCAGCACCATTCCATGAGTACTGGTCTATTTCCACTTACCTGGAGTCATAAAGTGCTGCTTATGAAGTTATACGGTATTCTTTCAGTACTAGTGTTACCCCTTCTCTGGACTATCCCCAATATCTAAACAAAGATTTCAAATCTACAGTATCTTCAAATTGTTTCTACTGTCTCAATGAATAAATAAACTTGTATCTGCCATTTACCTGCTTTTTAGGCAATGTCGGTTGATGTAATCTCTTTTCACATTGTACTAAAAGGTCGTGAGCATGTGAGCAAACAACTGACCTGTTTGCTGAAAGTAAAGTAAGAGACAAGAAGGAACAAGTCAATCTTGACTACTTCCAGAAGCAAGGTTCATTGCGTTACTACTGTCAACAAAATAAGGCAAAGCAGAGTACCTGGGTACTTGTGGAAGTTATCATTGCCTTGGGTAGTGTGCCCTGACTTCTCCTGGGCTCCATGGATGTGGGAGAAACAAAGCCAATCTCAGCTGCCAAAACTGACAATAGTGCTGGTCTGTAGTTCCAGCAGGAAGCAAGCTCCTTTTTCTTTGTTCATTTTGGGGTCTGTTCAATGAAACAATGTCACCCTGTCTGAGGATGGAGATGGCAGGGAAGTCTGAGTTTAGCAAGAAAGACCTGCTGTGGTATGATACTTTGCTGCGTTTTTATGGCTGCAGGGTCAGAGCTTTCTTTTCTCATTTCTTAATATCTATTTACTGGAGAGAAGAGGAGGGAACGTAGATATGATAGAGACTTTCAAGTAAGTTAAGCGAATAAACACGGTACATGTGCAAAGCATATTTCAGAGAAAACTCTACCCAAGAACGAGGGGGCATGGTATGAGGGTGAAGGGTGAATGCTCAGGGGTAATGTTAGGAAGTACTTTTTTACTGAAAGTGTGGTGGAGCAATGGAACAGCCTTCCAGCAAATGTGGTGGGGGTGAAAACAATATGGAGGTTCAAGAGTGCATGGGATAGGCATAAGGGTACGCTGAAGATGTGCAGAGCAGGAGAGTCACAGATCAAATAGGATCTGGGGCTGTAGCAGTGAGTACGGAAATGGGCAGTCTATGTGGGCTGAATGATACTTCTCTGCAGACAGATTCTATGTTTCTATGAAGGATGGAGGGAACTTCTGGGGCAAAATCATGGACATCCCTGGGATTCAGGGAAAGTTGAGAGGTATGTTGGATTCAGTCTTTAATATGATTGGGGGGGGGGGGCAAATCGTGATGTATTTTCAGAAGTGCTGTCGATGTGAATCCCAGCTCAACCAATAGTTGCCAACACCTCTGCCCACATCATTGTTTGCATTTGTTCCTCTCTGTTACCTAGAGGAGTAAAAGGGGAAGGGTGGTATCAGAAACTCAAGATACTCAGGTTTTTCAGATCCTCTCCAGGGGTTCTTTGTTTTTATCACTCCTTCAATTCCAGCTCTCCATCCCTCCCTGCCTCCCTCAACCATCACACTCAGTGCATCTCTCGGATGTCCCTGATTTGCAGAGTTATGTGTGGTTTGGCCTCAGAAATTTCTACCATCTCTCCCAAATTTGGGATATCTGATAAAAGACCAATAGGGATTCAAAGTATGAAGTAATGCTATACTTCAGTGGTGCAGTCTGGTTCTCCTTCAGAAAATTACATTTACACTAACTCAACTATCACTTCAGTATACTGAAGCTAATATTACAATTTCTTATGTTGTGTCTCTAATTTTAGCCTATTGACCCTTATTTTTAAATCCTTGTCCCTAGTTTGTAATGCAGGAGTTGGAGAGGAACATCAGTCAGATTAATACAAAAAATAAAGGTAACACATCACTTGAAAAAATAGATTTGATAGATTGTTCTAAATGTATTTTTCTAAATGTATCTGTGTTTGGTTTCAGCATGCTCTGGCTCTGTGACTCGGTTTTGTTTGGGCTGAATTTCTGTTAGACTGAAGCAGTTTGTAAGTGGGTGTGGCTGGATTTTCAGTTGCTGTCGGCATTTAAGGGCAGGTTTCAGTTAATTTTCTCTGGCTTTGTGTTTGGTTTCAGCAAGCTCTGGCTTCTGTGACTCAGTTTTGTTTGGGCTGAATTTCTGTTAACTTGGAGCAGTTTGTAAGTGGGTGCGGCTGGATTTTCTATTACTGTGGGTATTTAAGGGCAGGTTTCAGTTAATTTCACTGGCTTTGTGTTTGGTTTTAGCAGGCTCTGGCTTCAGTGGCTCAGTTTTGTTCGGGCTGAATTTCTGTAAGCTTGTAGCAGTTTGTAAGTGGGTCTGGTTGGACTAGTCACTGCCGGTGAACTCCTTAGCTAATTGGTTTTGGACACAGCCTGTGTGGTAACTCTCACCCACCCAACCCGCAACCTACCCACCCCCAGCACTTGTTCTTCAGTTGTAGAACTGGTCCCATAGTGCCTTGCAACATCCTGCAATCATCTACTTTCTACTGAGGAATACAGGAACTTCCTGTCACACAACAGGAAGGGCAGGAGCTGTTGGCCACAGCTGTGTAGGTATAGTTGGTAATATAACTTAAAGGTATTTTTAGGTATCTCTGTGAATATTGTCTTGCACCTTCTGCAGGTATAGTGGGTACAGGGCTAGAGTTATACAATTAGTATAGATAGTACTGTATCATCTTTTTGTTTCATTAATAGGTAGTGCTAGCCATGGGTAGGATTGTGGGATTCAATGGTTGTGGGATAGCAGTATGGATGAACACATTGTGGAGGCTGGGAGGGTGTCCAATCTGTCACAGGCTGAGGAGATTCAAAATGAGGTGCGGTGGCTTGGTAGAGAGTTGGAGAGGATGGGGGGGATTCTAGGACAGGTGGGCATTCACCAGGAAGTAACATGAGGACACCACATGGGAAGAACAATGGACCAAGGGAAGGGTTGAGGGATGGGGAAGGAGAAAACTGGACAGGAGACCTAACGATGGAGGATGGACTCGAGTCAGACCTAGCAACGGGGGGGGGAACTCAGGTCAGGAGGGGAGTAGACAATGCATAGCAGGACAGAGGAGGTAGGAAATAGGTTTGCTGTACTACTGACGCAGGTGGGGGAGGAAGAGAAGGATGATGGGCTCCAAGAGGGGGCAGGAGTGGGAACAGGAGGAGACTGCACAAGGGACAGTACTCGGGAACAGGATGGGAAGATGGGCAGTGCTGTTGGAGGGAGTGAGAAGGTCATTGCAGAGGTGGGGATGGAGCCCAGGGCAGATGGGTGGAGGTGGAGAATAGCAAGCAAGCAGTGAAAGTGAGGGGATAGGTCAGGGGTGGAAAGGGGGACCACTGGAGTGAAGTGTAGAGTTTCAAATTTGGAGGACTCTAGAAATGGGAACCTAGGTAGAAGGATGGAGATGAGAGTGAGGAATGAAGAAGGGGGTGTATTGGTATTGGGGGACTCCATACTTAACGTGGTGAGATGGAGCAGCAAGGGGAAAATGGCATAGTCGCATATGGGTGGTGTCCATACCGGGGTTAATGACAGACAGGGCAGGCCAGTCAATTCTAAAGTACGCAAGGAGTGGTAGAAGGAAACCGCATATTGTGGTGGATATGGAGATGAACAGCCTGGTGGGGGGAAGATGGTGGAGGTAGTGAGGGAGAGGTTTGAAGGTGTGGGAAGACTGTGCAAGTTGATAGGGGAGCTCATGGCCTTCACAGAGGTGCTCCCAGTACCCTGTGTGAGTACAGTAAAGAAAGGGAGGATTGGGGAGTTCGACACATGGTTGGGGGAGTGGTGTCAATTCAAGGGGTATGGGGCAGTGGGTGGATGGGGCAAAACCTGGGACAAAAATGATCTTCTGTATATGCAGGGGATAGGCTGCACTTGCATGGGTATTGGAAGGGGGTATTGAAGCAGAAGTTAGAGGGGTATATAGCGACAAAGGTGGATTTAAACTAGGTGGCAGGGGTGAGTGGATAGCTGGCAAGTGGGGATTTTGCAGAGAGGAGCCAAATGAGCTTACCCCCCGGGCTAGAAGGGTAGGATTCTGGGAAGTTGCATGGGGGGAGTAGGAGGGACGAGAAGCATTGAAAACAAAGGGAAAGGGACAGGATGGAGGATGGTCTCACTGAATGCAAGAAGCTAAGGTAACAAATCAGCTAAGTTACAGGCGCTTTTGGCAGTAAGGAGGGTGGATATTGTAACCATCATGGAAATATGGTCCACCAAGTACCAGGACTGGGATCTGGCAATCCCAGGGTATAAATTGTACAGGAAGAACTGTGGTGTGGAGGAGGGGGGTGTCAAATCTATGAGGGACGGGATCAAATGTACAAGGTAAGAGGGGGAGGAAAGGAGAATGTAGTTAATTTGGTTGCAGCTTCTGGACTCCAAGGGTAGGGAGCAGAGATTCAGGTGGTGTACAGGCTGCCATCCCTGGCAGAAAAGCTGGACAGGGAGTTACCAGAACAAATCAGGAGGGTATGTAGGAAGGGGAATGTGGTCTTCATGGAGGACTTCAATCTGCTGGGGGTTGACTTGAACACTCTGGTTGCCTCCACCGCTAGGGTGCTGCCGGACGTGATCCAGGAGGGACTTTTGACACAACTGGTCACTGGACCTACTAGGCTAAGTAACATGCTAGATATATGGTACTACCAAATGGCGAGGAAGTGAGGGAAATAAGGGTGGAGGATCCACTACCTGATAGCGATCACCAAATGGTGTGGTTTATTATCATGTTGAGCAGGGAGTCAGAGGGCTCACTAACAAAGGTGGTGGACATCAGGAGGATGGATATCCAGAGAATGCAAGAGATATTGAAAGGAAAACCTGAGGGCGTAAGGCCAGGGATGGAAGTGGAGCAGAAATGGGACATTATTAAATGTGGGATTGCAGAGGCGATGGAAACTTGCAATAAGTTACAGAGTCAGAGGACCAGAACAAAGAAACCATGCTGGCTGAACAGGAAGGTGATGTGGAAGGGGTGAGGGCAAAGACAGCTGTGTACCAGAGGTTCAGAAGGATGGGGAAGGAGGAGGACAGGTAGAAGTAAGCAAGATGGTCCAAGGAAGTGACCAAGACAGCAAGGGAAGCTAAGGCCTCAAGAGAACTAAGATTAGCACAGAAAATTAAGTGGGGAAGAAAGACTTTTTCAGATACGTCAGAGAGAAAAGAAAGAGCAAGGATAACATAGTGAGGATAAAGAGACATGGGGAGTGGGAGGAAAAGGGAGAGGAACAAGCAGAAGCACTTAATGAATACTGTTGTTCAGTGTTAATGCAGGAGAAGGGGGTCAACTACCACCTTGGACTGGGGGAAGAGGTGACAGATAAAATGATTGAGGAAAGTAGAGTATTAAAGGGACTGAGGGCCCTAAAAGTGGACAAAGCAGCAGGGCTGGATGGTATCTACCCCAGGGTGCCGAGGGAGATGGCAGAGGTAGTGGAGGAACTACTGTTGGATGTGTTCAGCACCTCCCTGGATATGGGATGTGCACCTCAGGAATGGAGGATGGCCCATGTGGTGCTGATACACAAAAGCAGACAAAAGGATGAACCGGGCAATTATCGGCTGGTCAGTCTCCCTGCCATAGTGGACAAGCTTATGAAGATGATACTGAAGGGGAGGATGGTGTCATTCCTAGAGGGTAATTACCTCCAGGATATGAGGCAGCATGGGTTCATATTGGGGAAGTCCTGTCAAACGAACCTAATACAATATTACAAGTAGGTAACAAGAGAGCAGGATGGGGCCATTCAGTGGATGTCCTCTACTTGTATTTCAGCAAGGCCTTCAATTCTGTACCTCATGGGTGGCTTGGGGGGAAGCTAACTGGTGTAGGAGTGGGAGTGAAGATGGAAAACTGGATTATAAACTCTCTGCGTGGGAGGCTACCATGGGTGGTTGTGGTGGGGGAATTCTCAACACCTAGAACAGTGATGAGTGGGGTGCAGCAGGGCTTGGTTCTGGGCCCGATGCTATTTGGGGTCTTCATCTCAGACATCTCACATGGAGTGGAGAGCAGGGTAAGTCTGTTCACAGACAATACTAAAATGAGTGCAGTAGTGGATGAGAAGGAGGGATGGAAGCAACTGCTGGGGGACATAACCAAACTGGAGGAGCGGTCAGAGAGTTGGCAGCTGGGGTACAATGCGAAGAAGTGTAAAGTTGTGTACTTCGGGGCAAACAACACAAGGAGAGAATACTGGCTGGGGGAAGTGAAGCTGGGGATCACTGAGGAGGAGGAGGAGAAGGGCCTAGGTGTGATGGTAACAGGGAGCATGAACAATTCTGCCCAATGCAGAAAAGCAGCAGCGAAGGCGAACACGATGCTGGGGTGTATAGCGCAGATGTTCTCATCCAGATGGAGGGGGGTGATCTTGCCCCGCTACAGGTTACTAGTCAGGCTGCACTTAGAGTACTGTGTGCAGTTCTGGAGGCCATACCTGAGGCAGGATATCAAGCTACTGGAGGAACTGCAGCGGAGAGAAACAAGTATGATCCAGGTAAGGAAGGGGAGAGACTACAAGAACAGGCTGGGGGAACTGAATATGCATACCCTGGAGGAAAGGAGGGATGGGGGAACATGATAAATACTTTCAAGCATTTGAGGGGAATCAACAAGATGGATCCAACCACATTTTTAAGCTGATGAAGGCAAGGGACACTAGAGGGAATGGGCTAAGAATAGGGGGACGAGATTTAAAAGGGAGAGGAGGAGACATTACTTCACAGAGAGAGAGTGGTATTGCATTGGAACACCCTACAAGAGAGGATGATATCATGCAAAACTGTGGCTAGCTTAAAAAGTGCATGGGACAGAGAACAGGGGAGAGTACAGATGGGTGAAACTAAGACTGGCCAAGGACGGACAAAAGGGAAGGGGGAGGGGCAGCTGTAACTTAGGGGCACTAGCTGCACACTTGAGCAGACGTTTATAAAGCAGGAGGTCTGTTTCTGCTGGCACATTCATATGTTCCTATGTAACAGTGGAGATTCTAAGCACAAAATAATGTCAAACATTAAAGTTACAGGCTTGCTCTTATATAAGCAACATTGCTGAAGGACTAGAAGGAAAGGTATGTCCTTTTGCAGATAACACTAAGATCTGCAATAGGGTTGACATTCGGGGAGAAAATGAGAAGGAACTTAGGCAAGTTGGAGAGGTAGTCAGCAGTGAGGCTGCTCAGACTGAATGCAAAGAAGTACAAAAATCACCAGTAGGAAACAGGTGGTGGTGATGCCTCTGTACTGACAGCTGGTGATTCCTCATCTGGAGTACTGTGTACAGTTCTGGAGACCTCATCTATGAAAGGATATAGACAGGGTAGAAGCAGTCCAGAGGAGGGCAACAAAAATGGTCCAGGGACTACACCAGAAACCATATGAGGAGAGACTGAGAGAACTCAATATGTATACCCTGGAGGAAAGAAGGGAGAGGGGGATATGATAGAGACGTTCAAGTACCTCAAGGGGATAAACAAAGCTCGGGAGTACAGCATCTTTCAGAAAAGGAGATGTGCATGAACAAGGGGAAACAATATGAGGCTGGGGGGAGTATTTGGGGCAATGTGAGGAAGTATTTTTTCACAGAAAGGGTGCTGGATGCATGGAACAGCCTCCCTGAGGAGGTCACAGCGGCAAAAATGATAAGTGAATTCAAGAATGCATGGGAAAGACAGAAGAAAACCCTAGTGGGACGAAGGAGTAGGTATGCTACAGATCAAATAAGATCTGGAGTTTATACAATAGGTAGGAAAATCAGCAGACTAGGTGGGCCAAGCTGTCCTTATCTACCATCAGATTCTATGCTTCTATGTAGCTCTGCAACCACTTTGCTATCCAAGGCAGCTCACCTCTCTGGATTTGACTTAACAACAATATTGGAGTTACAGCACTGTCACTCCACCAGTTAAATGAAGCATTCCGCTTTCTCCATTCAGTAGACCAGTTCCAGTATTATTTTTTCAGCTTGTTTGTCTCTCCTCGTGACTGAAACTATCTGTGGCAGTGCAGTTAGAAACTTTTCCTAGATTTAAACTCTAGCTAGAACTAATAGGGGTGTGAAAAGCTGACAAGTGAACAAAATTACATACTTGAGTAGAAATTATTCAATGTTTGGGCGTAATGTGGCCATTTTTTGGAGGTGTTGCACCAAATTTTCAACATGCCCTTTTTGGGACCCCTCCTAGAAAAGTGCCCATATGATTTTGTTCACTAGTCCCGAAAGATGATTTCGCAGAGTTAATGTGCTAATCTGTGTCAGAGGTGCGAACACACATTTTGTGCAGGATGTGGAAAATGACAGCTGTACTGTTTTGAAGGAGGTGTGGAAAACTGTCAATGTTGAAAATGTGGACAGGACTAAGAATGAGGTACCATTTTCTTTTATACAGAAAAAAAACAGGATAGGAGACAGTTTTCTTTATTCACAGGAAAAAAAAGAAAGATGACACTTTTGGGTACACTGGGGTGGGCTCCCAGTGTGCCACCTAAGTGTGAGAGGGTGGGTACATCATGGCGACATGGGGATTGGGCTCCCTGATGTCAGTGGGGGGCTTGGGGGAGGGGCAAAGAAAAGGACACACTGGGGTAGGCTCCAAGTGTGCCGCATGAGTTGGGGGGGTGCACATAATGCTGACACAGGGATTGGGCACCCTGATGTCAGCGAGGGGGATAATGATACATATTTTGGCACACTGGGGTGGGATACCAGTGTGCCACATGAGTTGGGAAGGGTACCACATATGCCAACATGGGAATTGGGGACCCCTATTTTGGTGTGGAGGCAGGAACAGGGAGATCGGGGAGAACAGCAACAGTCGAAGGTTGTGGTATTGTTTTTTATTTTTATTTTGTTTTCTGGAACTGGTGGTGGTGCCACAATTGCATATGCATGGCATTTGTGCATGTGCAGTTGCAGCAAATGACATTTTTTCATTCATAACATGATGGCACAAGCAGAACTGCATGAGTCATGCATACGCAATCCATGCCAGGGAATGCGGAAGTAACAGCCAAAATAGTGCAGCTCTTATTACGCAGCGATCAATCACGGCAGAGGGTTCCATGCTCCATTTGACTTTTGGAAGGATACTTCCAAAAGTCCAATGGAAATTTCCATGACTGGCCATTTTTAGAGCTATTGAGCGATCAGAAAATGGCAGCAGGCCCCACCCACAACCCTAAAAAGAACAATAGTCTCCCTCCCCAGACCAAAGCAAAAGCTAGCGCACAACTGATTCCTTCACCTGATTCAACAGACCACACTGAAGCGGGAAACACTTCAGTTAGTTTAATGCCTTTTTTGCATACTTGTGTTAAAACAGTCTTGCTTGAATGCTGCCAGTTTTCTTGTTAACCCTTGCTGTACCCCAGACTAATATTTAGTATCAGCCCAGATTTCCACCTGGTTGTAATGCTGCCTGCAGCCCAAGGGTCAACCCCCCCCTCCTCCCAATTTGTTCTTCAGCCAGTTTGTAGCCACATGTATCAGGCATTTGTAAAAAGAAAATATCATGGCCCAGATATTCAAACTGCACCCAAAGAGTGTGCAATAGCAGGAGCAAGTGCAAGTCCACTGCGCCCATGTGCAAGAAGCACGATATTCAAAAACTGTGCAGGCTAAGATGCACCTACGGCCAACAACTGAATATACCACCACCTTTGCCATAGTACAACTAGGGATGTGAAGCTGAGCATATCTGATGCTCCATAGTGCAACAAGGGATTCTCAGCAGAGCAGTCCAGATGTGCCATAGTGCAACCAGGGATGCCTCCTGCAGTAGGGCAGCAATGCAACAACACAACTAGGGATGCAGGGACCCACCAACCATGACACAGATGGTCAGAGGAGCACACAGCAGAGCAGACATCGTCCCCCACACCCCATTCACTGCACAGCCAGGGGATAGCTGGAATAACCACCGGCCCATGGATACCAGCAACCAACTCCCAGCCGGGCCATGGTTCCCCAGCACACCCCCTGGCAGGCTGTGACTGGCACACAAGGAGGGCTGACCATCCCATGCCACACCATCCCACCAATGCGGAGCACACCCTGCATGATCCCCATACACCCTGCCCAGGAGTAGAACCCAGCAGTGCAGGACACCTCATGCATGCCACCACCACCACTGTGACAATGCAACCCTGTGCACCATGGAGCCATGCAAGACAGCCCCACCATCAGCACCCTGCAGCAGGTGAGAGCAGACAGTGATACAACAAATGCATACACAGTGCCGCCCTGCACGTACCCCCCGAGGTACAGCTGAGAGACCGACCATGCATCAGCTCACAAGGTACCCCACTTGAGAAAGGGCATGCCCCGGACCCCACCTCCAGTGTACAGCACCCTGCATATCCTCCCAAGGACACATCCCATCCCAGCACTGGCCACAACAGCCAGCATAGACATGCACAGTGTAGCATGGAGGCATGCACCACACAGGATGCAACACAGTGCATGGACAAACACCCACCCATACCCAAGGGCACACCAACACAGGGACACGTAAGCGGGTCAACCAAGCCACTGGTGTGTGGCCACGACTGACGTGTACACACGGCCAGCACCCCTACATTGCACAGGTGTGCCAGCCACCGTGCACAGTCACCATGAAGCTGTATGCCACCAGCATGCCAACAGAACACAGGTGACAGACACTGGCACACATTCCCTGCAACAGACACAAGTGACAGCATGGAGGGGGGACAACAACAGCGGAGGCCACAGTGCCAGTGGAGGCAGAAGTGCACCATACTGGTGATGGAAGGCAACCTGGCATTGTGCCGGATACAGCATGGACAGCCACCACTGACATGCCAGCAGACCGTGCATAGCACAGACATGCAAGGGTGTCAGCTGCACAGGCCATGGATGGTCTGACGGGGTGTCATGCATACAGTGCAGGCCCCATGGACCACTGCTCACAGGCATCCAATGCACAGAGTACAACACACAAACCACAGACAGTGATTGATCTCCCTGCTCATACCATAGGCAGTTCACCTCTGCACACACACACACACATATGCCCATGCGTGCACCACCCCGATGCCATGCACACCACTGCAACTGAGCACCTGTAGCCCACTGCAAATCAGAGACCACCACAGTTGTCATAACAAAATGTATATGTTTAAAAGATGTAACAAAAAACTATTTACAAATATTTACAAGAGGGGAGAAGGGCCACATAACAGGTGGGGGCGGGTAAGGGGCAGGGGTGAACATATGGGAGAAGGAAGAAGGGGTGTGAGGGTGGGTCAAAGGGGAGAAGGTGGTACTAGGGGCATGGGGACATCAACATGTGCCCCGGTCCTCCTCATCATGACACCAATGTCTGCTGCTCCTCCTCATCCTCACACCGTGGCGGTGGATTCTATGAACCAGCTCCAAAGTCTCCCTCTCCACTTGAAGCAGCTCACGTATACCCCTCTGCATTTCCTGGAGTCACCTTCCACTTAAGATGAGGGAGCAGAGTCAATAAGTGTGACTGTCCAACCCTCTGCAGACCACCCATTGTGCATGGCATACAGCCACGTGCCATGCCCCTGTGATGGTGTGCGACCACCCAGAGTGACCATGTCCACAAGACCTGCCCACCCAGGCAGCCACAGCCATGTGGACCACTGCACACACCCACCACCTATGTCCTGCACAGCTCCACCATGGATGTATAGTGACTTGGCTATGCGGTATGAAGGCAGTGTCACAGCCATGTGCCCAGTGCATGCATGGACCACCATTGACGCACTCCCAGGCATTCAGTGCCAAGTTGCGTGCATGGCAGTGGTGTTACTGGATGGTGGCCATGCACAACTGCCCGCCCAGTTATAGAGCATGCAAAAGTAATCATGGATGTAAGGCACTCACCATCATCAGGCTGGTCCATGCGCCACTGTCCACCATCATCCCTCCTGGCCAGCTGCTCCTCCAGGCGGCACCTCCAATCCCGGTTCTGCTGGCTTTCTTTTGGCCCTAAGGTGCAAACACAGAGAGAGGAACATCAGTACAATCTGGTAGCAAAGTTCCCCCGCCCTCATGTGTGTGCAATCCCACACAGCCATACCCATCCACCCCATACCCCGATACCACCACCACCGCCAACACGGGACGGCCCCCCATGTGCCAGACACATGCAACCGTGATACCCGTATGGATGATAATAGTGTATGGATGTTGCACCTACCTGGCCGTGGCACTGTGCCCCTCCTGGCATGTGCCTGCAGGCAGGCAAGCAGGTCCAGGTCCCTGCGCCTCAGGTCCCCATAACAATGGTGGCACTGCTCCGTCATGCACCTCATACCGGTGGCATCCTCCAGGGCGTCGGCCACCTCCTGCCAACTGGCACTCCTGGCCATGTCCAGGGGTGCCTCTCCATACAAAGCCCCAGCATGAGGCTCAACTATTGACACCAGGTTGGCTAGCTCAACCTGGCTCCAAATGAATGCACACCTCCATGTCATCTCTGCTGTGTGGTTGAATCAAAATGGCACTCGGCAGTGTGGTCCTGCCACGTGCAGATGCTGTGCAGTACAGCACTAACACCCCCTATTGCACTGTCACTGAACAGTGCGATAGTGGTGTACCCACACCTGACACATGGTGCCTAGGGGGAAAAGGTCAGGCACAGGGTCAAGGGTCTCTGGCGCATGGACAGCCACACATGATTGGAACTCAATGCATGTAGAGCGATTGGGTGCCTGTGTGCCACCTCCTGTAGTGGCCTACAGCGCTGTTGGCCCAGCGTACCTATGACACCCCAGTGCCACAGTGCCATATATGTGAACAGCACTGTAGCGCCACTGGCACAATGGAGGCTGTGGTGTGCATTGCCTCCTGAACACAGCACGTCAGCAGTGCAGCAGGCACCTGCGTCATCAACCCGGGCATGCACAGTTAGGTGTGTACTGCACATGTCACAGAACTGCACCCTTGGCTCAGCACGTTCAACACAATTGTGCAAAGTGCAACAGTACGATATTCAGCTGGCATACGCAAATCATCTAATCAGCCATTCAATGGTGCAGTCACTGCATTTGCATCCACTTAAAGATGCACCTCGCCTCATTTGCATGGGTTACACTATAAAAATGTGACATTGGGCTGCACTGGCCATAGTCAGTTACTGCACTGTATTGCGGTGAGTTGCATGTTGTTTGGGAGTGTGGACTGTGGTGTTTGGGACATGCATGGGACTGCACAGTCACAGGTAACACCTATCATTCTCACAGGATGAATCATGACTGTGCGTGTGGTGGAGGAAGAGAAACAGAGTCATGAGAGGAAGAGGAGGCCAAACTTCACAAAAGCAGAGACAGATGCCCTTTTTGAGGCCTACCTTGACCAAGAGCCACTTCTCAATGGATGCCAGGGAACACCACAGGCCCATGCTACTGCATGGGAAGAGGTGGCACATGCTGTCAAACTGCCCTGCATGGCAGCCACCAGCACTCCGTGCAGGAGTGCAAAAAGAAGATGGGCATGGACAGGATGAGAATTAAAGAGAAGGTGGCTGCCATCAGGGCAGCATGGTCTGCGACCAGTGGGGGACAGCTGCAGGTGCAACACCTGACCCCACAGGAAGAGTGGGTTGCTGGCAGCATGCAGTGTTGTGCCATTGAGGGTGTTCCAGGTGGTGGATTCCAGATGGGTGGTAGCCTGACACTGCATGGTAGGTCATGGTCTGTCTACTGGGGGACAGGGTAGGTCACATGCAGTAATGCAACTTTTTTTCCCTTACAGCTCCTGAGCATCTACATGGGTCAGCAGTGGTGGGCTTCTCCACTGAGGCCAGTATTATGGAGATGGAGGAGGGCCCATCCACCTCCACAGGAATATGGGGGTCAGGGCAACAGTGGGCCCGTCTGGATGTCTGGACTGATGTTGGTGGAGCAGGTGCAGAGGAGGCCCTGCCCATGTCCCCGTGTGCCAGCGTCCATGGATGCCAGCATGCAGAGACTTGGGCTGCTGCTGGATCCATCACCGATGATGATGGAGCTAACGTCATGGGCAGTGACACATGTGGGCCACAAGATGGCCACACAGCAGGTGACATCAGGGCCATGGCTGTGGGTGGTGTCACCACTGAGGCCTGCGCATCATCACAGTCCCAGCCTGTGCCTGTCTGCACCAGTGGAGCAGCACCGGTGTCTGTCCAGGACAGTGGGACTGTTGCGGCCACTGTGGTGGCACCATTGAGCCCTGGAGAACGGCAGCTGGAGGGGCAGCATCAGCTGTCGGCCAATGGCCATGGGGGTACAGTGTTGGGGTGGTGTCAGTGCACTGCCTGTGGACATGCCCAGGCCTGGCTCTGGTATGCAGTGCCCACCCTCAAGGGTTGATGAGCATCAGGGCTGCAAACACCCTGAGGGTCAGCATGCCGATCAGGCAGATGACCTCTTTGATGAGCACACCCGCATACTGCAAGCATCAGTTAATCAGCAGGTACGGCTTGCGACAGCGGTGGATGCACTGAATGTGGATCTGCACCAGGCAGAGGAATGACGCAGCAGAGACACCGCTCTGCTCCTGGAAGGGATGGACTGGTTGCAGGATGATGTGACTGCTGTCATTGACAGGCAAACACAGACATTTACAGCTGTCATGGCCACAATGGGCACAGTTATTTGCCCATGCATCGCAGACACCACACAGTGCAATGTCCATCCCCCGTTCCCAGCGTCATGCAACACCATCTTTCTCGACACCAGGTTCAGCTGTGGGCATCCCGAGCATGCCTGGCACAGGCATGTTTGGTGTGCTGCAGACCCCTGCACGAGCATGGTCGTGTTCACCCACTGGAACCCCTGGTGGACCATCAGTGCCACCCCATGAGGCCAGTGATCAACCTATCACTGCTGATGGGTCTCAGCGGGGCTGCCCATGCATCTGTGGTGGCTGTGGCACTGTGGCATGTGACTGAACTGTTTCCCAGCACCTGCTGCTGTCTGATGCTGCCCTGTGTGCATTGTGTTGTTCAGTGGGCAACACACAGGTGGTGTACCCGGCCCTGCATGCACACAGATGTTCCATCTGCACACCCTCCTGGCTGCTGTCCACTGTAGCGTGTGCATGATGATGCCTGCATTGTGCTGTACGCCACTGTGCAATGGTGCCCAGCGACTGACACACACACAATGACAGGCAGTGGGAGTGGTGGTCTGTGGAAGTGTGTGTGCCTAGGGGTGGCAGTCTAGGTCAGCGTGCATCCTACTCTTTGAGCATGTCTTGTGAGGTGTGTATGTGTGTGTGATGACATGCCATGTTAGACCTTGCCCATCTCTGGTGGTGTGTGCGGTTTCATGCTCGGCCACTTCCCTTGACAGCATGCATCCCTGGTGTGCATCCATGCGTGTTTGTGGATTGTGCCTTTGTGACTTGTGGTTGTACATGGCCCCATTAAATACCTGGGTTGGCTGAAGTGTGTCTCTGTGATGGTGTCCCAGTGCAGCTGTGCCAGCCGGAGCAGTCGGGGGTCCCGTCACCCAAGGGGAGCCAGCCCATCACCATCTTCACCAGCATCCTCATTGTCCCCATCACTGTCCCCCTCTTTGACCTGTACAGCTATCCCACAGTCATTGGCCATGTTGTGCAGGATGCAATAGGCCAGGAATACCCCACAGGCCTTTGAGAGGCTGTACTGTCAGGCACCGCTGGAGGTGTCCAAGCAACCAAAATGTGCCTTCAGCATCCCGAACACCCGCTTGATGACATTGTGTGTGGTGGCATGTGGCTCATTGTAGCATTGCTGCGATGGGGTCACAGGCCGCTGGTATGGTGTGAGCAGCCAGGGACAGAGTGGGTATCCACAGTCACCTGTGTGTAGAGGCTGGAGGTTAGTTTGGTGATCAGCGTCGCCCTGCCTAGGGCCATGTAGGCCAATACCCATGTCACCTCTGACCATGCCCCACCCAAGCTCTATGTTTTTCCACATGGTTTGCATACTCACCCATGAAGTGGCCAGTGGGGATGTCCCCACTCTCGAATCTGTGGCACAGTGCCGACTGGTGCCAGATGAAGTCATCATGTGCTCCCCCAGGGTGCATGGCACAGACATTGATTATGCGCCCCCTGGCTTCGCACACCACCTGGCAATTGATGCTTGCATAGCCCTTCTGATTGATATATGCAGCCCCCTTGGGGCCAGATGGTGTGCGGATGGCCACATGGGTGCAGTCTATTTCCCCTAGCACACCAGGCATACGTGCTACCCTGTGGAACTCCTGTATGTTTACTGTGTGCTCCGCTGGTGTGCTGGGGAAATGGATATACTCCACTGCATGTGGCAGCAGTGTGCTGAGGAATTGGGTGAGGTGGTGTGACGCGGCTGACTGGGTTATGCCTGTGGTGTCCCCTGTTGGTCTCTGGAAGGTACCCGTCATGACCAGGCACATGCAAGCTGTCACTTTAGTCTCCACTGACAGAGCATGGCTCTGTCGTGTGGGTGCCTGCATCACATCACTGCACAGCTCACAGAGCCACCTCAGAATTGCCAGATTCAGGTGGTACCGTCCCACAATCTCGGTATCGCTGTACAGTTTGAAGCTGGTGCAGGCTCGGTATTGCCTGTTGGGGGCATACCACCGATGGGCCCTTCCATGGCCACGCTCCCTACTGCCTGCCTTCTCACCCCCCTCATTACTGCCTCAATCTGGATGGTGGCACTGGCCATGACCCTGGCTTGTGTTCCCCCCGGCAGTGGTTTCTGTGTTCCCCCTGCTGTCCTTGCTGCTACTTCCCCTGCACCGGGAACACCTTCCTGTGGTGGCCTCAGTGCAGTGTGGCACTTCCCCCTTCTGCACTGTCTTTGGCTGTGGCTCCCCACACCCTCCCTGTGCCTGTGGGTTCAGGGTGCCCTTTCCCTGTCCTGCCCTGTGTGTCTGTCCTGCTCTGTGTGTCTGCCTAGCGGTCAGCCACATGTGCCTTCCCTGTAGCGTTCTTGTGCCTCTCCCTTGTTCCTTTTTATTTTGGCTCATTTCCGCTATCGCACAACTTCCTCTTGCTCCCCTATTGCACATGGCACATGTTGTTGAATATCACACTGCACCATTTATGCATGGTTCCTCTCCCTTCAGTTGAGCATGCATTCATTATCATTGCGCTGTTGCTCAGCGTGATTTGGGGGGCGCATCTGCCTCCCACTGAATATCACAGAATGGTGCATTTTCAGACTTCCGCTGGAGCAACCCTATTGCACATGGCTCAATCCTTTTGAATATCTGGGCCCATAAATCTATATGACCTGTTTTTACACAGGATTTAGTATGTTCACTTGCTGGATTGTTAATTTTGTGTATTGAAATGTGATTTGTTAGTCTTTGGAGGTTAAATAATGTACTAATATAACTTTCAACATCCACCAACAAGCTTTAGAATACATAGCACTATGCTACAACATTTAGAAGACATAACTCCATAGGAGGTTCAAATTAAATGCCCCCTCCCCACCAAGTGTGCGTGTGTGTGTGTGTGTGTGTGTGTGTGAATGATTTACTCCTGTCTGGAGAGTTGGTTTATGTTAACCCTTTCAGGACCTTCTTTGTGGCATTGGAACTCTCATGACTTTTTTTCTCCAGAATCGTATGGGCTTCAAAGCTTCTCCACTTATCACATTTTGTATAAAGAAATGCTAGGCAATCAATGTTTTAGGAGTTTCCATTGGGTTGTAGAAATTGTAATGATCTATACATGATTGAACAATAAATATTTTATTACTACTACAGTACAATGGTTTAGGGGTTTTCGGGATTTACAAGGGGCATCATAGGGAATTGCAAAGAAATCATAGTTATGTCTCCTGCAACACCTGGTTACCCCAAAATGTATACTTCTCACCCTGCCAGGGCCAAAATGAGGGTCATTGCCCATTAAAATCAGAGACAAATGCTCAAAATCAGGGACACCATTTTTAAATGACATCTAGTTGGCGGGGAGTGACCATGCCACGGTCTGGTTCTGCCTGGACCTAGGAGGGGTAGAAGCTGCACAAAGACCGAAGTAACCGACTTCAGGGGGGCGGATTTTAAGAAAATGGGAAAGATCCTTAAGGAGCATTTGGATGGGATTGGGTCAGACGTGGATGCTAATAGTAGGTGGGAAATCATCAGGAGAGGGATGCAGGATGCTACCAGCACCTGTGCAAGAGTAAGACGAAAATGCGATAGGACCCAAAAACCCTGTTGGTGGACCAGGGAGGTCCAGGAGGTGGTGCAGGGAAAGAAAGCAGCCTATAAGCAATTCAAGTGCTCAAGGAATGAAAGGGATCGAGAGGAGTACGAGCTGATGGCTAGAAGGGCCACTAGAGTGGTGAGGGCGGCTAAGGCAAGGAAGGAGCAAAACCTGGCCAGGGAAATTAGGAGAGGGAACAAGGGGTTCTTTAGATACATTGGGGAAAGATGAAGGGTGAAGGGGCAGATTAGCAGGATTAAATCAGGGGAGAGATGGGCACAAGACCTGGGGGAGCAGGCCGAGGTACAGGGAGGCAGAATAGCGCAGTGGTCAAGGCTCTGAGCTGCACATCTGGTGACATCCAGCAGGCCAGACCTGGGTTTGAATCCCACAGCTTCCACTTGCATACTGTGTGACCCTGAGCAAGTCACTTAACCTCCTTGTGCTCCCAGGTCGCTCCTGTAAAAAAGCTTTCAGCTTAGTGTGCTATACCTGGTTAAACAACTAAATAAAAAAATATGAGTACTTCACCTCAGTTTTCACCAGGGAAAATTGGGGTGCTGCATCATACATGGGAGGAGACAGAGATACTGAGGAGGGGGGGACCCTTACCGATCGGCAGGTCTGGGGAGAGGGGGAGGCATCACTGGCAGACGGGGGGAGGGCTAGGCAGGAAGAAGAGATACCGGAAGTGGAAATCACAGCAGAGAGAGTGAAGGAAGCCCTCAGCTCCCTTAAGACAGAGAAAGCACTGGGGCCAGATAAATTACATCCCAGAGTGCTGAAGGAACTTGCAGATGTCCTGGTAAAACCCCTGGCAGAGCTTTTCACCATCTCTCTGAGGACAGGGTGGGTGCCCCAAGACTGGAAGGTGGTGCATATAGTGCCTATCCACAAGGGGGGATCAAGGGAGGTGGCAGGGAACTACAGGCCTGTCAGCCTGGCATCGGTGGTGGGCAAGGTGATGGAGGACATTGTCAAGGAGAGGCTGGGGGACCTGGATAAGTCAGGGTGCCTGGACGATAGACAGCATGGATTCATCCCAGGGAAATCGTGTCAGACAAACCTGGTGGAGTTCTATGACTGGGTGACAAGTGCCTTGGACCTGGGTAGACCAGTGGATATCCTTTTTCTAGACTTCAGCAAGGCATTTGACTCTGTTCCTCATGTGGGCCTGTTGGATACGCTGGGAGAAATGGGGGTGGGGAACCTGATGATCAGATGGATAGGCAATTGGCTCCAGGACAGGACGCAGAGGGTCGTAGTTGGCGGGATAGTCTCATTCACAAGGAGGGTCATTAGTGGGGTCCCACAGGGATCAGTCCTTGGGCCCTTTCTGTTCAACGCTTACATATCTGACATAAGGACAGGAATCAGGAGTGAGATGAGTCTCTTTGCAGATGACTTGAAACTGGGGGTGGTGGTGGATGGGGAGGAGGGAGGGTGGCCCACAGGGGACCTGGAGGCTCTGGAAAGATGGTCTAGAAAGTGGAAGCTGAGGTTCAATGCAGGAAATGCAAGGTACTCGACCTGGGGCCAGAACCCAGGCCAGTACACCTTGGGGAAATGCTACAAGTCTCGATGGCTGAGAGGGACCTGGGGTGGTGGTGGATGTCAAGATGAACAACTCTGAGACTTGTAGGAGGCAGCAGCCAAGGCCAACAGGATGCTGGGATGCATCGCTAGAGGGATCACCTCCAGAAGGAGGGAAGTGATACCACTCTGTATAACTGCTTGGTGAGGCCACACCTTGAGTACTGCAGTTTTGAGGCCACACTTAAAGAGGGACATTAACCTCCTGGAGAGGGTCCAGAGGAGGGCATCCAAAATGATTTGGGGCTTGGGGACAGGACCTATGAGGAGAGGCTCGAAGAGCTAAATATGTACACATTGGAAGAGAGAAGGACCGGGGACATGATAGAGGTCTTCAGGTACATGAAGAGGGTAAATAGGGGAGGAACAGTCAGGGTGCTCTGAAGGAAGGAGGAAGGGCCACTAGAGGCATGGGTGGAAGCTGGAGGGAGGAAGATTCAGGGAGAAAGGAGGAGGTGCTACTTCACTGAGAGGTGGTGGAGCCATGCAATGCACTGCCTAGGGGCTGGTGGAGCAGAGACAGTGGAGGGGTTCAAGAGGGGGTGGGACAGGTACAGGGGAAGGGTTCTGGAAGCAAAATCCAATGCAGCAAAAATATCCAGAACTGGGAAGGGAGAAGCCAGAGAAGGTGAGGGGGACAAAAGGTCAGCACCCAGGGTGGGGGCTGACCAAATGAGCAGACATGAAAGACCATTAGGCCTCTTCTGCTGGCATTTTAGTATGTTAGTATGTTAGCATAGTGCAGCATCACAATTTTATATCTATTCAATTGCACTCCATAACGTGTCCTAAGGGAAACACTGTGAGCTGGCATTAATACATACAGTACTTTCGTGTATAAGGCATGCACAGGTGAACCAAAAGTAGACTGGCTGAACAGAATTGCAGCCACATTGCAATAAACAGACAACAAAAAAAACCAAGGCCGTAAATTGTGAGGAAAATTACTTGCTATGTGTCATTGCTGTGTTGATAATGTCTGGACTAATAAAAAGCCAAAGAAAATAAATAAATAAAATCCCACATTGTAGCTAACTCAGTGTTGGTATACAGCTGAGTGTCATCATATAGTAATACAGTAACTTCATACAGTATATACTTATGGTGTCACCACTCTTTCAGTAGCATATTGCTTCACACATGTTTCCCTTGATTTATTTCTGCCTTGCTCAGTGCATATATTATTACCCATTTGATTATCGTGTCTGTATGGCATAATATGACATGAATTATGCATGTCTCACATTTTACAGTATTTTTGATGCGCACATAACCTGTCATACACAGAAACATAGAAACTAATGGCAGATGAAACCTGCTGGACCCATATAGTCTGCCCATTTTTAATTATGACCACTTTTGCCACAGACCCAACTTGATATACAGCACTGTATTTTCCACCCTTGTTCTTCCTCCTAGGATTCCTTTCTGCCTATCAGAGGCATTTTTGAATCCCACTACTGCTTTCTCCCCATCACCTCCCATGCAAGACTGTTCAAGGAATCCATCACCCTTTCTGCGAAGAAATACTTCCTTACATCTGTCCTGAGTTTACTTCCCACATCCCCTACTTAACCTCAACACTTATGTCTTCTCAGCTTCGAGCAATTTGAAATCGGAAGCATTGTGGCCAGTTGTCTCTCTGCCTTTCCTGAACATTGCCTGCTTTACACACATTTTATTCTCACCTTTTCTGTGGCTCCTGTGCCTTGCACCAGCATTGCCAGTTTTCCTACAGACTCTGCTGCTCTACACTTCTTCTCCCTCCATCCCTCCCTTACTGCATTTCTCTGCACATTCTCATCTTTCCCCTTCCTCCCCTTGCCCCTGTTGTTCATTTTCCCCTGCCCCACCTTCCCATTTTCCTAATTTATCATGCTTCCCCTTTGTACATTTTCCTCCTGCTTCAGCTATCCCCAATACCTCCTTTCTCTACCGTCAGTGCTTCCTCCATTTCCTTTTATTGATGGTGCCGCTTGGTTACTGCCATCTTGTTTCTCTGCCAGTGCTTTTGGGATGTAACATTACCCTCAGTGCTCAGCTTCCTGCTGCACGTTCTCTCTGAGCTCTTTTGCTGGTTTGGTCTTTGCCACCTTCCCTATTGTGAATGCTGCTTGTTCTGCCACACCACCATACATTGAATAAATATTGACAGCAACTGAGTAAGTTTTGGCACTTGACTAAATCTCTTCATTTAATATTTCTGTAATTGAGGCCTTTTGTACTGCTGGCTGAGAATAATGCTTGAGCTCTAACATCATGGAAATCCTCCTGGAGTCTTTTTCCACAGCTGAGGCAGCTTTTGTGCAAACGTGCCACTAGAACATGGTCCCTCATTCTTCAAATGTTGCCCTAAATTGTTCTACTTTCTATGTATGCCCTCAAAATAGAACTTAGCTTATTCTTACCCTGTTATCTTCTGCAGCATGTAAATGGTGGCATTCACCTGATGGCAAATTCCTACTCTGAGTCTGGTAAAATGCATTTTAATTGACATGATAAAAGAAAAACAATGTCTGGACTAATTTGCCCTCTCTGGTCTTTCCTTTCTTTTATTTCATTACTGTGTTCCACATACCTCCTGCCTTTCTATAACTTACCCTGCCTTCATCGCATTTAATGTAGTTATGGTACTCATCTCATTCCCATTCCTGCTGTGACCATAGCCCACGCATACCATGTGATTTAACCATCCATTTCAGTTCTCTACTTGTGCTACTACCAGAGCAATCAGTGCTAAACCTCATAGATTTAGTTTACTAAAAAAAAAAAAAATCCTTCTTCTCACCCCTTAATGGCTTCACAGCCTCCCATTAATCACTCACCTGACTTCTATGGCACTGCTAATTTGGCTCATAGTGGAATTGGTTGGCTTACTTTCACTGGCGTTGCTCATGTCACATGACCATTTTAAACTGCCCTCTTTTCACCACACTGTGCACCTAACTGAGTGACCCCTGAGCAGACTGTCTTTCCTCCTGCATGGCTCTAATTCTGTGGGACCAGCACCAGCACTGCTTATCTGGCTGCTCAGTATCTCGGCTGTGCACCTGCCATTGTTGCACTCTATCTCCGCTGTTGCTCAAGCCTTCTTCATTCCCTACCCTTACCCTCTACCTGGTGCCAAATATTTTCTTGCTTCTTTGACCTACCTGTTGGTGCCCTGCTATCTTTCCACTGAGTCCACCTGGCTCACTCGACTGCTTTGTTTTTTAGTTTCTTTTTTCCTTTTGCCTGTCTGTTTCTTTCCATGTGAACTTTCCACTTTGTCCCCTTTGCTCCACCCCTCAGTACCTCCTGATGCCTTCTCTATATGGTGCCAGGATTTACTCTGACTTTGGTGTGTTCTGAGACTATTTTGCCCCTCCTTCTGCTGCTCCACTGCTGCCTTTGGGTGTTTCCAGCCCTCATGTATCTCCATGTCCCTTTCCTTCCATCACATCATTGATCCACTTCCTGACATTTCCAGAAACTCCCCAGCCTCTCTGACTTCTCTTGGCCTCCACCTGCCACCTTGCTACTCCTCCACCTTGGACCTCTCCATCACCTTCAAGGTTTGACCCTCCTTCATCACCAAAGACCCAGAAGACCTGTCCACATCTGGTCAATTCTGTTTTTCCATTTTCATAACTGTTGCTTCCAACTTTATTGCTTGAAAGATTCTGTGCTTCCTCATGGTGCACTGTAGTGGCAATCTGGACAATAATCCCTCCTCAATGACTCGGCCATCAGGTCCTCACCCTTTCCTCCATTCCATCCCATCCATTCTTTAGCAGCTACTTCCAATATTATCACTTGGACTGCTGCCAGTTTCCTCCTGTTGATATGTCTCACCATTATTTATCTTGACCCTTCCTCTTCCTCACCTTCATCTGGCTCTAGATTGCTTGCTGACCCACCATATCTGTCAATCATGTCAGTTACTCATATTGACTGGCATTCTTCTACCTGACCGGCTGCTAGTTCTGCTTGGCTGCCTCCTCTCCAATACCTCATACTTGCTATCTACTTATCCCCTATAGAATTATCAAGCTTTTCTTATTTTCATGCCTGTGAATACCTTCTCCAAGGACAGTCTTCATTCAGTTCAAGCCCGTTATCATGCTCAACTACCTGTTTATATCCTTATCACTGTTCCACAAGATGGTCATTCCTCATGAAGACTATCTAGGATCTGCTATCAACTCACTCCATGTGTTCTGCTCCTCATTACAGACTCCTTCTCCTCACTTCATTAGTCAATTGGACCCCATCATGCCTCCACAAAGACTCCTTCACACTACTTCACATACCCGTATACATTGAACTCTCCTTTCCAGCAAGTTCACACTGTGTGGGATTCTCTAGCTCTTACCACCAAGCTACTGACATTAGCCAAAACTTATCCTTTATCTCATTCATAATGGTCCTTCCAGACTATTTCTTCCCTTATACCATGTTCTGGCATTTCTACTTTGCAATCCAGGCTCAACTTGTCCTGCTGACCACTTCTGATATTCATATCCTGTAACTGTCTTCCAGCCTACTCCATCTTCACATTCACTGCTGATTTGGTTCTCCAGTTCCGTCTTCACCTAGATATTCAAGAACCTCATTCATATGGAAGCCACGTTGTATCTCTGGTACATGCCTCCATGGTGACATATCACAAATTTATTGTGCTTGAATAAAATTCAACTATTTAAGTTATCTTGGTTTCTTCCACTATTCATCTACTCTTCATTGGCCTCCAGAGTTCCATAGATTCACTCTCTCTCTGCACCCTGAATCAGTTCCAGGACCCTCACCAGCATTTCTACAATCACCAACCTACCAGAGACCAATTGTCATATCCTGCCTTGTCCTCTATGGTCCAACAGATTACAGTACTTTAGATACATCATCACCATTTAAAACTAATTCATGTATCTTCTTCACTCTTTCCTTCACCAGCCATACTTTATCCATATTCATCCTCTGAGCATCCATGTGGACTCGTTCTTCTTCCTCAGCCTGCAAGACCATGCCATGTTTTCCATGGCTACTGTGGCTATGCACCCGCCATCAAACTATCTTCCATGCACCATCTGGAATGCTGCTCAGGGTCTTGATTCTCTCCCTCAATTGTGTTAGTTAGTTTTTGCCATGTGTTCAGGCTGCCTGACTCATATGTTGCTGCAATCCTGTTTCCATACCTCTCCTATTTCAAAGCTCAGTCCCACCTATCATTTCCTGCTGTGTGCTCTATCAGCAGTCCAATCTGAAGCCTCAACAGTCTTCCTAACTTCACATGCTACTCAGTGACTTGCATGTTTCCCTTCAGGGACTTGACTCTGGTTGTTGTCTCTATCGCTTACTTCATCCACTTTCTAGTGCACTGTATCTGGCTGAGATTAATTCATGTTCACAATCTGTTGCTGCTTCCACAACAATACTCCACTCCGAGCACCTGCATTTCTATCTATGAGACTCATGCTCCTCCACAGTTTGAATTCATCTCGTTGCATGTCTGCCTTTATAACCTTTGTACCAACAACTTCAATGTTTATGGTCTACTGATATCTGCCATAGTGGTCTCACTCCATCACATTCTCCCTTCCAGAAATTTTCTCTTTCCTACCTAAAGCTGACTACCACATGGTATGGCAAGACATTTGACATACCTGGCCTCAGCTGGGGTCCTCATATTCTAATTTAATTTTCATCCTTCCTATTCATTCCAATGCACCACCAGTCTCCATTCCTAGCTCTGCCTCTGGGGCATTGAGCGAAGACAAGCTTCTCCAGCTGCCAGGGATAGGGGTCCTTGTCTTCCACCTTCCTTCTCTACTCATTCTGGTCCTTAGTCAGTCTACATCTCTAGCTCTGTCTGGGAGGCATCAACCAAAGGACAGCCTTCCTGCCCATCAGAGATGGGAGTCTGTCCCTCGTATGCTGTTTTCTGTTCCTATCTTCCATCCATCATCCACCATGCTTTGAATCCACTCAGTGCTGGCCTCTCCCTTGCCATGGGTTGGCTTCCTCACTTTTGGCCTCAATTTTGACTGCCTTCTGGATTTCCTCCTTCTGTTTCCCTTTTTTTGGGCCTCCACTTCATCACCATTGAGTACTCTCTTGTTCCTTCGATTACTTAACAATGTCCATCCTTGCCTCAAGCTTCCAGCAACCATACCTTATACTACATACTTCAACAAAAAACATGTAAGTCATTCAACTACAACCTATCTTCCATCAACTGAATAGTCCTCTAACTTGGCATTCTCCATCAAATTAAAGGATCAACCCTTCTTCGTCATCAAAGACTCTGAAAACAAATTCATGCCATCTAGTCCATTATGTCATATTATTTGTCAAAAGCTATTCCCCGTTCCATCAATCAGACTATTATAGGACTTCTCATAGTGATATGTAGTTAATGTTTTCACTTAAACCCATTGACTATACTATCCGGTTCCAATCTCTAGATTTTCAGCCATAAGTTCCTATATTACGTCCCAGGGCCTTGCCGCAGCTCTCAACCTCTCGTCCCCTGCGTTGGCGAGCGGTAGTCCGGAGACTGTGGTGACAGCCTATAATAAGGCTGTTACACTGGCTCTGGATACTATTGCTCCTGTTTGTGTACGCCCCCTCTCCCTTCGTCCCAAGGCACCCTGGTTTGATGGGACGCTGAGGCAGATACGGAGACAGGGGCAAAGATTAGAATGCTGCTGGTGCAGATCAGCCCTTGATGCTGACCGCCTTAGATTGATGGACCATTATTCTGTCTATCAATCTGCAATCTCCCATAAGAAGGCAGAATTCCTGTCCAGGGAGATTGCAGTACCCAGGAATCAACTGACTCAGCTTTTTCGAACTGTGGACAGGCTGTGCAACCCAGCCTGTCTTCAAGTTCAGAAAGTGTTTTCACAATTAGAGTGCGAGGAGCTTGCTCAATTCTTTGCTAATAAGGTGGCTGACATCAGGGTTGATTTGCACCCGGTGGCTTCTAAGGGGGATGCTATTGAACAGCTTGAGTTCACAGTACCTCTCTCTTCCTGGTGTTCCTTCAGCAGACCAGGTTTTGTGGATGTCATGAGGATTATCCATGGTGTGTGCCCTACTAACTGTAGCTTGGATCCTGGACCGACTTCCCTAATATTGGGTTGTTGTGATATCATCAGCCCAATCCTTGTGCAAATAGTCTGGTGTTCCTTGGAATCAGATGAGTTTCCTAGCTCCCTGAAAGAGGTGGTGGAGACACCCCTCTTAAAAAAAGCTACCTTGGATCCAGACTGTTTCACGAACTACAGACCTATCTCAAACCTTCCCTTTATTGGGAAGGTTATTGAGAAAGTAGTGGCGTCCCAATTGGAGAACCATTTAACCATCCATGGCATCTACGAACCCTTCCAATCGGGTTTTCATAAAAGACACAGCACTGAGACTGCACTGGTTCGGGTGCTTAATGATCTCTTGAGGGCGATGGACCTGAAGAGATGCTCTATCTTAGTTCTTCTTGATCTCTTGTCAGCTTTTGACACTGTGGATCATGTGGTGTTGTTAGCATGCCTGAGGCAGATTTGTGGAATATCAGGAACCGTCCTTTGATGGTTCACCTCATTCCTCACTGGGAGATCACAAAGGGTTGTGTCAGGGCTTTTTTCCTCTGGCTCTGTTCCTTTGTTATGTGGGGTGCCTCAGGGCTCTGTGCTGCCTCCGATGTTATTTTACAGTGTATATGCTGCCCCTCGGAGACATTATAAGATGGTATGAGCTAAGGTTTCATTGCTATGCAGATGATACCCAGCTATACCTGTCTTTTGCTCCTGACCAGGATAGAGCTACTTCAGTGTTAACAGCTGTCTGAGAGAAATCCAGGGTTGGATGGATTCTAGTTGGCTGAAGTTGAACCCTGAAAAGATGGAGGTTTTGGTGGTAGACCCAGGATGTCGGATATAGGGCTCACCTGTTACTGCACCGTCAGGAATTTTTCTTGGGGGTGTGTCACTTCCGACTTCTGAACAAGTGTGTAACCTAGGGGTTATTGTGGATGACAGGCTGACACTGCATTCGCAGGTGTCAGCGGTCATCAAGACTTCTTTTTACCATCATAGGAATATCGCTAGAGTGAAACACCTTGTTCCATCTGACATGTTACCTATGTTGGCCCACGCCTTTGTGTCCTCTCATCTGGACTACTGCAACTCCCTGTATTTTGGGCTTTCTGGGGTTGAAATCCACTGCCTTCAGCTAGTGCAGAACGCGGCAGCCCGGGTTTTGATGGGAACCAATAGGTTTTGTCATATTACCCCGGTGCTGCGTGAACTGCACTGGCTTACTGTTCGGTTGGCGGATCACCTTTAAAGCCTGTTTACTGACTTTCAAAGCCCTACATGATCAGGGTCCAGCTTACCTGAAAGATCTTCTTGTATCTTACTGCCCTGGCCAATTGCTTCGCTCAACCGACCAGGGGTTGCTAGAGATTCCAAGAGTGTGTTTAAATTCATCTAGCTGTAGAGCCTTTTCTTATGCAGCTCCCACTCTCTGGAATTCTCTACCCCATCGGTTACGGCAGTGCACCTCCCTGCGGGAATTTAAGAGCGGCCTTAAAACCTATTTGTATCCCATGGGTTTTTTATAGTATTATGTGATCTGTTTATAAAATTGTGGTTTTATGAGTGTTTTATATTGTATTATAATGATGATTCTATTGGATTTTCTTTTTTGTTATGATTGTACAGCACTTTGAAATTTGAAAGGCGGTTTAGAAATAAAATTATTATTATTATTATTATCGGGGCCTCCTATGCTTCACTGTGTAGTGCTCAACTATCCATCACTCACACTCATTGGATCCAGTATGTTTTCACCATAAGTTACTCACATCATCAGTGGAATTCTGGTTCCTGCCATCCACCTCTCAATCCTCCACTATTCCGTCAATAGACTCCAGCACTCCAGATCACCTTAATTACATTTCTGGCATCCAATCAAGACCTTCTAATCTACCAACATTTCTCGACCTGCCGGGCATCATAAAAAACTTCAGCTGCTCCAAAAGCACTATTACTGTCCCGTAATCACTAATCAATACCCATAGCCTATAAACCCCTCATCTCAGCATAGTCAAATACTAACCAGCAGCAACCTGATATAAAGTTCATGCACAGCCATGCATTCAAATCTATCTAATCATATGTATACCTCCATGACCTAAATATTGGATACATTAAAAACATGCTGGTCATTAATTAACCACAGTTCCCTTCATCCGGCCATTCTTCTGACTTGGAGTCTCCATCAACTTTCAGAATGAACCTTCCTACTCTCATCATAAGATTCAGGATATAAGTCATCTACCTAACACAATCCTCACTTCAGGCTTCCAGTACTCGAATACCATCATAGAAATCCTAGACTTCATCTAATCATCCATCTTCCTCCATTAGGACATTCATTGACTCAGATTCGCCTTCATCCTCAAGAATCAACCTTCCTACAGAGATTAAGAGGATATGATTCATTGACCTAACCAGAAATGAACTCACTCCACATCAATTAGGATTACCTCCTCAATGTTTTACCTGAGGATGGGCAGGTTAATAGCTATGTGTCCTCAGAGGTTTCCTCCACAAAGTTTTTCCCTCTCCTTTGTGGTACTGGTCATACTCTCTGAAGTTGGAGGAGGTAATCAAACCATTAACAAAGTTTTGGGGCCTCTGTTCCTACACCTACCAAGCATTACAATCAAGGATGGGAATAGATAAAAGCCAAATTAAAAGCTTGTAACTTCAAAGTTCATAAGTATACTCAAGCACTACGCTATACACCACAATTTGAATAGAAGTGCTAAAAGGATGAGGTTCAATTATGGGTCAATGGATCCCCCCACATCCCCTACTTCACCTCAACACTTCTGCCTGCTCTGCTTTGAGCAATTTGAAATATCCCACCAACCTCCTCTACCTCTTCTGGCACTCTTCACTTACCCTTGAGGCTGGGCCTCTATTCCTGCACCTAACCAGCATTTCTATCAAGGGTGGAAACAGAGAAAAGCGAAATTAAAAGCTTGTAACTTCAAAGTTCATAAGTAGTGTATACATAGTCACTACGATATGTGCAACACATTTAGCTATAACAAATCAAATGCAGCCTGCCTAGCAGCAAAAGGTAAGGTCCAGCAAATACCACAATAAGAGAACTCTCCCTCCAAAAAGATATACAACAAACTTTAAAGTGTACTTCACTAAAACAAAGTTTATACTTTTTATGGCAATAGTTCATGCAACATGCTCAAATCCCACCTTGGCATTAACTGCAGTGAAAAAAAGCATTAGTTATAATGTTGTCATTCTATGCCATTTGTATTGAAGTCATAATTTCTGTCGACTATTACACTATATTACCAGGAAACTAATGCACTAAGGGGGCCATATTCAGAGGTGGCCATCTGCATGAACAAAAATGAGTGCTGTGGGAAAAAATATTGCCAGACAAGTCTGGCACTATATTCAAACAGATAGCACAATCTGAACTGACTGTGCAATCTGTTTGAATATCGGACTCTGCTAGTGCAGCACACAGCAAGCAGTTGCCATGTTTTGTGCCATGCTACCAGAGTGCTGAGTCGAAGACCACTCATAGGAGTAAAGTGCAATGTACACAGGTTGGCACCATGCCCCCCAAGGGTAATATTCATCCCGAACATGCAGATGAGTCCATTGGGCATGTATGGTCTGAAGGGGACATTTGCATGCCCATTATGGGCTAATCTGCATAAAAGCATGTGGACCAAGTGCACCGGACCAGGTCCCCCAAAGACCCAATCCCTTTCCCAGTACCACAACTGAAATCCCTGGAAGTCTAGCAGTCCCAACCCTGTCCTAATCAAAGCCCCTTTCATAATTCAAATGAATCTGTGGTCCAGCATCCCCCCCAGTGCCAATCCCTGCCCTTTTCATAAAATACAAAATTAATTTGTGATCCAGTGGTCCCTTACCAGCCCCTATCCCTGCCCATATCATAAAATAACAATGAATTGGTGATTCACTGCTCCCTCACCTGCCCCAATCTCTGCCCCTGTCATAAATCAAATTAAGTGGTAGTTCACAGTCCCTCCCCAGTTACAATACCTGCCCTTTTCATAACACAAAAATTAATTGGTGGTCCAGCATCCATCTCTCCAGCCCCAATCTCTGCCCTGTTCATAAAATGAAAAGTAATTAGTGGTCCAGCATCCCTACTCAGCCCTGGTTACTGTCTTCAACATAATATAAAATAATCAATGGACCAATGGTCACCCTCCCATTCCCCAATCACCATTCCTAATTCACCAAAACCCATTCTCTAGTGGTCCAATGTTCCCTCGCTCCTGTCCTCTGATTGCTGTCTTCCAAAACTTAAAAGACCCTAGTAGTCCAGTGTCCCCTCTCCCCTGTAGGCAGTGATCCACAACCCCTCTCCTCCCAAACTGACATGAGCTGGCAATTGGAACAGCCCACCTCACACCGCTGGGGTCATCTCCCAACTGAACTGTACTAGAATGCATACATTATACAGTAAGTACACATTGGTCAACTGATCAACCACTGAGCATGTACTGTATACTGTATGTACTCTAGTTCAGTCAGCAATTGATCATGGCAGTGTGAAGAGGGCTGTGCCAACTGCTGACTCATGTCAGGTTGGGTGGGAGTGGGGTGGTAGGTCACTGCCTATGGAGGTGGGGAGCCATTAGACTACCAGGGTTTTTTAGGTTTTGGCAGGCAACAATTGGAGAACAGGGAGGGGGAGGGACCACTGGACTAACAGGAAATGGGTTTTAATGAATTAAAGATGGTGATTAGAGAATTGGAAGGGCATCAATGGTCCACCGATTCTTTTATAATCTGATGAGGGCAGGGATCAGGGCTGGGCAGGGATGCTGGAACACCAATTACTTTTTATTTTATGAGCAGGGCAGAGGTTGAGGCTGGGGAGGTACTGCCTAAACAACAATTCATTTGTATTATGGGAAAAGGATCAGGGCTAGGGAGGGACTGCTTAACCACCAGGGAATCCAGGGCTGGGTTTCAGAAGTATTAAACGATGCCACTGCTGGTGACCATTTAGCACTTCTGAACACTTTCCATATTGTGGATGAAACATATGCATGAGGGAACCCTTATTTGCATAAGTACAGTACAATGTTGAGTTCAATGGCCCTGTTAGGGGTGTACCACACATATGAATATGGGCATGCTCCTGACAGTTGGCACTATTCAAGGATAGTACACCACAAACCTGGTTAGTGCCACACTAACCTTTTGAAAATATGGTCCTATGTTAATATAGTGTTTTGCTTTCAAAACCACAGATTCACAAATTGGGATAACATGAGTAAACTACTACTAGTATTTAGACTGCTGCCTACCAGGCTGTGCGTGTGTGTGTGTGTGGTTGGGGGGTTGTCGGGGTTTGGAAAATATGGAGCAGGACAGTAACTTAATACCTCTCTACTTTCTTTAGAGCCAGTTGTGTCATGATTGTTGTTTGTTTCTGTTTAAGATCAGAAAAAATTGTTCTGCCTCATCTGCTTACAAAATCAGTTACAGCTCTGATTAGACACTGATTAAGAATGGCACTGAGTGCAAAGAAAGGTACATTAGCCATGCTGCAATAGCTGGTGTGGAAACCTAAACTTTGCATGACATTCCATTTCTATGATGCACATTTTCTTACAAAACCTTGCGAAAGCTGATTCAGGGGTACTGAAACAGCACCTTTGCATCTGAGTCAGGGAGGCCATGAGCGAGAACCTGGTCCTTTGGCTCGCATTTCTTGAACATATTCAAGCATGCCAGTGTGGATTGAGCTGACCTTCCATACAAGCACAGCTGCCTCCAGTGTATAAGGCTTTAGGTATAGTTTGCAGGGGTGTGGTGTGGCGTGTGGAACCCTGGCCCCAAGCATCGGTCACCAGCAGGATCACAAAACACGGCACTGCTCTAGAATTCTTCTCAGTTAGGGAATGCACTGATGATCTGGAGAAACTGGCTTAGGAACAGACAGGTGATATTTAGGATAGACTATGCAGGAGTGGTTACATTACATTAATAGGCAGCTAGTGGCATCCGTTAGGGGATTTGAACAGGGTATTCACACTTAAATGCATGTTGCTTAATATCAGTTTTAAATCACTACATATTTGGACAGTGGAATTATTGCTGTCTCATTTTCTGTGATAGGCATTCAGGGCTTTGGTTTTAAAACAGGAAAGCTAGGGGTTAAAATATTAGGCACAGCTTGGATTTTATTCTTTCCTCCTGGGCCATCTTCACTTTCAACCTACACTCATAAAAGCAGGAGTAGGGCATGGCCTTGTCAGTGTGGAGAACCCTTCTTTCTATTATGAAGATTGTCATTGGGATCAGGGAGGAAGTTTCTTAAGCTGTGCTCAAGGGAGTGTCTTTTTCCCAGTTTTCTCCTTCTCCAAGGATATGGGTTAAACAGGTGAAAAGTGTCAGTCATTGTAAATATGGTTGTGGGTTGTTGGGAGTCTTGAAATTGATCTGGTAACAGGAGTGGAGGGGTTCCTGCACCCAGCCCAGACAGGGTAATGCTGTCATAATGGTGGGTGTGGCAAACTTATGCTCAGCCTGGATGAGTCTCAGCACTCCTAGTCAGGTTTAACTATGAGAAGATGAGCTTTGCTAGATAGAAGGAGAAGGCTCTCCTATTGACCAACTGGTTCCCCTCACTGCTGGAGGAAAGGTGTTCCTGGATTTGGCCTAAAAATCCTAGAAAACAGGGTCTGGAAAGAGCAGAATCCAGACCTCCAGTGAGGTAGAAAACTGTGACCCTAACAGGGGTGGTAGGGAAGGTAATAGAAACTGGGGCTGAGACTCCCAGCTTCACCTGTCACTCTGATTGGAATGGAACTAGATGGAGTGAATAATAAACATGGCTGTGACCATTTACCTCCAGAACAGACTCTGGGCATGATTTTTGAAGCCCCCTGAGAACAGCATACCATGCACCACAGTCTCAACTGTGGCAAAGTCAAGTGTGCCAGGGAGTCTGTGTGAAATTTGGCAAAAATCAGGATCCCAGTGCCAACCCTCCTGAGTTTGCAGCAAGCCACCTTTAGAGATGCAGCAAATTTTTAATCCACCTGCAAAGTGGACACAAAGTGGCCACTTCATGTTAGAGGAGCACAACGCGAAGTGGGTATTGCAAAGTGCTCACTTCATGTTATTATTACCACTTCGCATTGTCATTATGTCTTAACGTGAAGTAAGGTAAAGTGAGAAGAGAATAGACACGTCGCATGGCTTGCAGTACTGTAAGTCACATGCTTTAGCCAGAAAGGAAGGAAGTGAGTCACAGAAGCAGTTTTGCTTTCTCCTTTGCATTTGTAGAGGGAGAAAGCATTTGTGAGAGGAGAGGAGTTACAGTGCTTGACTGCCTTGTTGCCATTTCATTGCATTTCAGTTCCAGAAGAAAACCAACAGCTTTTTTAAAAGCTATATCTTTATTTAGTTTTTGTATTGTTTTTGTGGGTTTTTCGTTAGAGAATTTTTTTGTATACGTTTTGTTTTGTTTTGTGTGTGTGTGTGTGTGTGTGTGTGTGTGTGGGCCTGTGGACTTCAGGAGGATGGACCTAGGAGAAGACGAGTTCCTGGCCCATGGGTGTGGGAGGAGGATGTGATAGTTAAGGATAAAAAAACATTTTTGAACCATCACTGGAGTAATCTGTACAGCTCTCTGTTTTCTGCAGCCCCCACCCCCAGTCTGTTGCACAATGGCATTTCTATCTGTCTGTCTCCCTTTCTGGTAGCATTGCAGAGAATTGGCCACCTGCTGCCACATTACCATACCTTTGTTTGATTCTTTAAACTCTATAAGAGTATTAATTCCAGTTATGTGTTTAAAAACCTCCCCCTATGCAACAAGTGCTTTGTTTTGTCTGCCTACTTAACAGGTAAAAAGCCGTTTGTCTCCCATTTTCGGTGTACAGGTATTGGTAATACTACATATGGCACATGTGAAAAATGAAACAAAAACAGAGGGAAAACTAAAGATAGGGTCCCAAAAGTATAGTGTGTGCCTTTAGCGTCAGTAGTAGCCATGCTCTGTTATGCTGAGAGAAAATGTTTTCTCTCCCTGTGTCTGCATTTAGATGCTGTTTTGTGTTTTACCCTTTCTCTCTTTGCCTAAAAAGGGTTAGCTAATGAAACAAACACACAAGCATGCATTCTGGCTAAAACTAGAAAGCTATCAGACAAAAGCTAACAGTTTAATTTTTAATTTATTTATTTATCAAGTCTAAGATTACAAATACCTTTGAGCCATGGCTCTTTTACAAAGGTTCCATATCAGAGAAATACAAATTATGGGGAACATCAAGACAGGCATTACAACAATGTGGACATTGCAAACAGACTACATATTAATACAGTTCAAGGGTAGCATTGTAACAAGGCAGCCAGCAGCATTTGTCAGAGAAAATAGACAACAGATAAGAAGTGCCAGAGTCATAGGGAGAGGGAAGAGGGTAGGTGGGGAGAAGGAATGTAGGAAGGGAGGCAAGAGGGTGAAAATGCAGCATTGGGTATACCAAGATGTGAGGGTAGAATCCAGTGAGGAGAGGGGGAAGGGACAACTAGAGCAGAAAGGGAAGTGGAGAAACAAGGTTAAGTTGGGCAGTCACAGGAGCTGTTGGTAGTGAGTAAGTCCTGGAACCTAGTTTTAAACATACTAATAGTTGGGGCAGAGGAGATGGTTGGGCTGAGGCCATTGAACCAGAGTGATGCTCGATAAGCAAAAGAGCGTTGTCCCTGTGAAGTGTAACAGTGGGGGACTTTCAGTAGCTGTAGTGGATCCACCATTTATTAATCTGGTGTTGTAACTGAGTTGAGACCCAAGAAGGTGCAAGGCCAAGGTAGATTTTTTTAACCATGCAGCAGGTGAGAAACTTTATATGGTTTGATAGTTGGAGCCAGCCAGTCTGAGTGTACAGGTCACATGTGTGGGTGAGACAGTGAGCACCAGTGATGAGCAGACATGCTTTATTTAAGGCAGTTGAGAGGTGTCTAAGGGTTGTGGCTGTGGCCAAGCCATAAATGATGAGACCATAGTCTATTACAGAGATCACAGAGCTCAGGACTGCAACCTTCAAAGCTTCTGGCATGAGGTGTGGTCTGTGTTTGTAGAGGAGACCAAGCCGTGTATTAGCAGCTCTAGCTAAACAAATAGCAGATAACACATTATATCTTGCAGGACATGTGTAAAAACTGTACAAAATCAAAGCATAATTGTAGTTTTACCTGTAGTATAATGGTGAAGGGGTTGCTAGACTAACCCAATCAGAGGAGACCTTCTAGAAAGGTGCAGTCTCCTATAGGGAGTCAGCAGCATCCTTTCTTTGCTATTTATGAGATGGGGGATGTCAGTCACCCAAAAATGGAGCAGAGTCTAGACTCATTAACACCTTCTTTTGAATAAAAACAAAATTTGTATGTAGTATAAAGAATTTATTGTTGTTTGCTATTATCCAGAATTGATTATTCAGTAGAACTAAACTGGATAGTCAGTCAGTATATGTCTAGGTAGAATGCTATATGGAATATGTGAAATAAAAGAATTAGAGGTTGACCTTACCCTGTATGGGAGGAGGCTGGTGCTTTAAAAACCCAAGATCCAGCACCTCTAGTTCACATGTAGCCTATAGTTGGTGCTGCTAACATCTCCAGTTTAGGGTTCTCTGAAGGGAGTCCTGACACAGTCTTTATTAGGGCTCTAGCTACCTGTAGACCCTGAGCTGTGTTTTTTGCTTTATTTCCTTTTGAGTTGTGTATTCAGAAGCAGTCATTATTTTGTATCCTGCATTATTTATTTCTTATTTTCTTGATTTTTAATAAAAATAACCACCTCTTGTTAGATGTGGTGTACCTGATAATGCTGTGTCTTGCCTGATCATTATTACCCTGTGACATTTGGTACCAGAAGTGGGGTACTGTGATGGTCTGTGGCATATAGGGAGACTTGACATTGGATACTGTAGCTAGTATCCTGATCAGCGTTGGTGCAGTGGTACATGGCTCAGTTGGCAGACACCATATTAGCAGTAGAGGATGTCTCCACCAGATTGCAAGAGGTTTGGACTGGGGAACCATAGCTACCTGGTCTGGATCCAGTCACTAGATCCAAAGTTTCAAAATGGACTCTGCCATTGGGTACAGCTATGGAGGACAACACAGCTGCAAAACTAGAAGAGAACAGTCTGGAGGAGGATGAGGAACCAGAGGAATCACTAGAGACACCACCGGAAGACATTGCTGGACTGTTAAAATGGCTTGCTATTAGACAACTGGAATTGGAACGACAGCAGATGGAGGACCTACAAGAATGGGAGAAAGAGAGGAAGGAATGAGATTAGGAGAGACGTCACCAAGACCAAAGGTGGGCTGATATCATGGAAGTTTTATAGATTATTGGGGCAGAAGCTGCTAAGGTCAGACCTAAGGACATAAAATTGACTAAAATGTTGCCAACTGATGATACTGAATCATATCTCATGACTTTTGAAAGGGTAGCTCAAGCCTTTGAGTGGCCCCAACAACAGTGAGTAGTCCGACTAGTGCCTTACTTGTCTGGAAATGCACAGCTAACCCACACCAGTATGAGTGCCCCAACCTCAAATGACTAAGCAGCTGTGAAAAAAAAATCTTAAGATATGACATAAATCCAGAGACATACTGTCAGCGATTTTGGACACTTAAATATTTGCCACACATACCCCCAAGAGAAACATTTACTAGATTGCATGACCTTTGAAATAAATGGTTACAACCTGAAGAGAAGACTGTTAAAGATATTATTGAGTTGTTGGTGTTTGAGCAATTCATTACCATCATGTCCCCGTTGTACAACTATGGATCAGGGAACACAATCCAGAAAACCCTGAAATTGCCTTGACATTGGCAGAAGATTTCTTGTCAGCCAGACAGCCCCTGCAGAAGGGATACCGTAGAACAGATAGTGCAGGCCCCTGTTCTTCATCAACATCAGCTACCACCATGACCAATACATCAGTGGTAAGAACCCCCTATATTTCATATATTCAGGGACAGGGATTGTTAAGCCAAGGGGGGACAATATAAGTTATGTGGCAAAAATACCTGCTTTAAATATAGAATGCCACTACTGCCATGGCTTGGGGCACATAGCTATATATTGCCCAGACAAGAAAAAAACCCTGCATATTTAGCATCAGTGAATTTGGGTGTCTTTATCATTAAAGCTTAAATTGCAGGAAGAGACATTGAGGGGTTAATAGACTCAGGAAGTCGTCAAAGTCTCATAAGAGCTGATTTAATAATGATGGTACCACAAGAGACTCTAACTACAGGGATAATTTGCATACATGGAGATGTACACCAATATCCCACTACAGAACTTAACATCACAATAAATGGTATGCATACATTGTTAAGGGTGGGAGTGGTACCTACATTGCCTGTTCCCCTAATCATAGGCCAAGACCACCCTGACTTTAATTCTTTGGTCCTGGTCTGTGATTCCTTCTTAGTAGCAATGACAACTAGAGCACAGAAACAACAGAAGGGAGAAACGGAACTGTTTCCTTTTGCAGATGAGATATTTGATACTGCAAACAAACCCAGAAAAACATGGGCTGAAAAGAAGAAGCTGCAGAGAGCTTGGGAAAAAAAATCTGAATGTGGACATTAAAAATTCTATGCCTACTGTGTCATTACCCGATAATGTCAAAGAACAGCATGATGATATAACCTTGAAAAGTTTTTTTTTCAGCTTGGGAAGAAAGATGATTCTGGGTCCCCTATGATGGAAGAACAAAATGGTAGCCTATATAGAGTGTGTATCAACCCTGCTACTAATGAAAAGGTAAAACAATTGTTAGTCCTCATAAAGTATAGAAATGATTTGTTATTTCTCGGAAATGATCTCCCTGATGCAGGACATGCAGACAGGGACAGCACCACTGCAATGTTATTGCAGCAATTTTACTAGCCTGGAGTACAAGAGGATGTAGCTTCCTATTGTAAAACCTGTTTTGAATGTCAGCAAACAGGACAGGTTAAGAACAAAGAAAAAGTGCCTCTAATGCCCCTTCATTTGGTTATCCAACCTTTTGAGCATATTGCCGTGGATATCGTGGAATCCTTGGAAAAAAGCAGAAAGGGCAACCACTTCATCCTGGTAATATGTGACCATGCCACCAAATATCCTGAGGCCTTCCCACTCAGGACCACCACTGCAACCAAAATTGCAGAAAAGCTAGTGGACTACTTTAGTCGCTTAGGTATTCCCAAGGAGATTCTTACAGGTAGAGGGGCTAATTTCAGTGCTGAATTGTTGAAAGAACTATATAAGGTCCTAGGTATTACAGCTTTACGTACCACCCAGTACCTTCCACAAACAGATGGGTTAGTGAAACATTTAATTTAGACTCTGAAATGTATGATAAGAAAGTTTATAGATGATGAGGGTAGGGATTGGGACCATTATTTACCTCTCTTCCTTGTTGCATATCATGAGGTGCCACAGGCATCAACTGGGTTCTCCCCCGTTTCCTCATTATATGGACGGAACCCACGTGGCCCTCTGAATGTAGTAAAGGGAGCCTGGGAAGGTAACACCATGGTAAAACATGTTACTGGAATATATGATACAACTGCGTAAGAGATTAGTGTCATATATAGCTCAGGCATATCATAACTGTGTGGTAGCTTAACAAAAACAGAAGATCCTTTATGATGCTAAAACACAAGAAAAGTCTTTCTTAGTAGGAGAAAAAGTATTACTTCTACCCCCCTCTTCTGAGAACAAACTAAGGATGAAGTGGCAGGGGCCTTTTATTATCAAAGGACATATGGGGCCACTTACCTATAAGATCGAAGCCCCTGACAGTAAGGCAGGTCCAAAAATCTATCATGTCAACCTACTAAAGAAATGGCATGATAGATCAACTGACCAGCCTTGTCTCTGTGATTTCAGAAACTACTTATTCTGACATGGAGATGGCTTATAAGAGGTTAGAACAACCAGAAGGTATCAGTGCCCTACAGATCAGTTCAGACTTGTCCAAAAGAGAGCAGAAAGAATTACAAAGTTTATTACATCACTTTGCTGCCTCCTTTACCACCATACCAGGAAAAGCTAATGGTGTACAGCATGTAATTCAGACAGATTCTGCTCCCATTCAACAGAAGTCTTATCAATTGCCAGAACATGTGATGGATGAAATAGACTTGGAAATCAAAAAGTTGAAACAGCTAGGTGTAATTGAGCCCTCTGTCAACCCTTGGTCTTCACCTATAGTAGTGGTGCCAAAAAAGGAAGGTGGCATACACCTATGCCTCGTTGTCAGATGGTTAAATCAAGTGTTCCAATTTGACAGTTATCCCGTCCCAAGAATCAATGACATTATTGATCAGATTAGGCAGGCTCAGTACATTTCAACACTTGATTTAATTAAAGACTACTGGCAGATCACACTAGAAAAAGTATTGAGAGAGAAAACAGCTTTCAGTACACCGCATGGTCTGTATCAATTTGTGTACATGCCTTTTGGGTTGCACGGTGTACCTGCAACCTTCCAAAGGTTTATGGACTGATTGCTACTACCCCATGGGGAATATTGCTCAGCCTACTTAAATGATGTGATACTTAGCCCTGCTTGGACCACACATCTACGTCACCTTGCCAATGTCATTAAGATGCTACAGGATGCAGGATTAACTATTAATCCTTCTAAATGTATTTTAGCAGCTCAAGAATCCCGGTACTTAGGTTTTATTCTGGGACATGGGATGGTTAAACCTGAAATTGAGAAGGTGGAGGCAGTTGCCTAATGTCTAGTGCCAGAGACCAAAAAGCATGTTCATTCTTTTCTGGGCCTAGCAGGATATTATAGGTGCTTCATTTCAAACTTCCCCACTATAGCTGCCCCCCGACCAATTTAACCCATAAGCAAGTCACCAACAAAGTACCTTGGTCTCCAGCTCTTGAAGAGGTGTTTCACACGTTTAAAGCTGCATTGAGTGCCTCTCCTGCCTTGAGATCTCCTAATTTCACACAACCATTCAAGGTTCACACTGATGCCTCGGAAACTGGTATGGGAGCTGTGCTTAGCCAAACTATCAAAGGGGAAGATCATATAATTATTTATATAAATCGGAAATTGTTTCCCAGAGAGATGAAATATGCTACTATTGTGAAGGAGTGTCTGGGTATCAAGTGGGCTATTGAAGCCCTTAAATTCCATTTATGGGGTAGACACAACCTTAATCGCAGATCATAACCTTCTTTGTTGGTTACAACAGATGAAGGATACAAATGCACAAATCCCTCACTGGTTCCTGGCATTGCAACCCTACAACTTTGAAATAACACATAGGCCTAGAAGCCAAGACAAAAACGTTGACTGTCGTGTTATAGTGCTTGTCAGATGTCTAAATCATAACTCATGTAGTTGTGATATCAAACCCCAAGGCAAGTTGTTGTATGTTTAATATGAGGTAATGTACTGTTTAACTACCAGGACTGTTTTTTTTTTTTTTTTTTTTTTTTAGGGTGCTGTGGGGTGGAGCATCTGTGAGGGTGGGTGGAAGCTCCTACCCCCATCCCCTTTGGGAAGTGGTTCACAAACCTTAGGTAAACCTATCGGTTTGTTCTTGAGTGGGGGGGAGTGATGGTTAAGGATAAAAAACACATTTTCGAACCATCACTGGAGTAATCTCTACAGCTCTCTGTTATCTGTAACCCCTCCCCCCCAGTCTGTTGTGCAAATACATTTCTATCTGTCTATCTCTCTTTCTGGTAGTATTGCAGTGAATTGGCCACCTGCTGCCACATTACCATGCTTTTGTTTCTTTCTTTCTTTAAACTCTATAAGAGTATTAATTCCAGTGGTGTGTTTAAAAATTTCCCCCTATGCAACAAGTGCTTTGTTTTGCCTGCCTATTTAACAGGTAAAAAATGTTTGTCTCCCATTTTCCGTGTACAGGTATTGGTAATACTACATATGGCACATGTGAAAAAGGAAACAAAAACAGAGGGAAAACTAAAGAAAGGGTCCCAAAAGTATAGCATGTGCCTTTAGAGCCAGTAGTAGCCATGCTCTGTTCTGCTGAGAGAAAATGTTGTCTCTCCCTGTGCCTGCTTTTAGACACTGTTTTGTGTTTTACCCTTTCTTTCTTTGTCTAAAAAGGGTTAGCTACTGAAACAAACACGCAAGCATGCATTCTGGCTAAAACTAGAAAGCTATCAGACAAAAGCTAACAGTTTAAACAAATAGCAGATAACACATTAGGTCTTGCAGGACATGTGTAAAAACTGTACAGAATCAAAGCAGAATTGTAGTGTTACCTGTAGTTTAATGGTGAATGGGGGTTGCTAGACTACCCCAATCAGAGGAGACCTTCTAGAAAGGTACAGTCTCCTATGGGGAGACAGTAGCATCCTTTCTCTGCTATTTATGAGATGGGGGATGTCAGTCACCCAGAAATGGGGTGGACTCTAGACTCATTAACACCTTCTTTTGAATAAAAACAAAATGTGTATGTAGTATAATGAATTTATTGTTGTTTGCTGTTATCCAGAATTGAATATTCAGTAAAACTAAACTGGATAGTCACTAAGTATATGTCTAGGTAGAATGTTATATAGAATATGTGAAATAAAAGGAATTAGAGATGGACCTTGGCCTTTAGGGGAGAAGCATGGGTGCTTCAAAACCCCAAGATCCAGCACCTCTAGTTCAGATGCAGCCTGGAGTTGGTGCTGCAAACATCTCCAGTTTAGGGTTATCTGAAGGGAGACCCGACAGTCTTTATTAGGGCTTTAGCTACCTGTAGACCCTGAGCTGTGTTTTTTGCTTTGTTTATTTCCTTTTCAGTTGTGTATTCAGAAACAGTCATTATTTTTTAGCCTGAATTATTTATTTCTTATTTTCATTATTTTTAATAAAAATAATCACTTATTGTTTGATGTGGTGTAACTGATATGCTGTGTCTTGCCTGATCATTTTTATCCCATGACAGAGGGGAGTGCGGACCCACGGGGGGGCAGGGTGGTTGTGTCATGTTGGACCACTCACGACTCCTGGTCAGTGTGGCTTCCCCCTGTTAAAGCAACAGGAGCAGCAGCAGCACCAGTGCCACCGGTGGCTGCTGCGTGTCCACCTTCTCCGCCACTACCACCACCAACACCGGTAGCAGCAGCTGTTGGAGCTCCAGCAATCCCCCCTCCACCACCCCCACTTCCACAGGAGGTGGTCCTGGAAAATGTAGGTTGTGGTGGGACTCGTGTGAGGACTGTGTCTAATCCCCCCTGCAGCTCCCCAGTGTTGGAGTTTTTTAGCTGTGTGGGGGAGACAGCACAGTGGTGGTGTGCCATGTGTGTGGTGTGCCAGTGCGCCATAGTGCCCATGGGACACATTTGGGGACCGGTGGCTAGTGCATCCACATGCTGAACCACCACAGGGCAGAGTGGCAGGTTGCCATGGAATGGGACAGGTGTTCACCTGCTGGCCCTTCCATGGCAGTGGCCAAGGATGCTGCTGGGGTGGGAGTTGTGCCTCACAGTCACTGCCACAGCAGGAAGAGGGCTACTACAGCAGCTGCTCCACCACCACCACCACCACCACAGCCACTAGCACCACCCTGTCCACCACCACCCCACTACCTAGATTCTCAGATGCAGTGGACCCCACCACAGTCCTTGCAACACAGTCTGACATCAGCCTGGTGTGGGCAAAGCTCCAGGAAATTAATGAGTGGTTCAGTGTTTTGGAGCAGCAGGTGAACAGAGTGGAAGCACAACAGCAGCAACAAATACTTTCAATGCTGCACCTGCTGCTGGACCACCACAGCATCCCACGGCCATAGTAAGTGAGGGGATTGTTTTCTGCTCCCCACCCCCAACCCTACCCTACCCCACTACTGCGTTGTACAGTTTTGTGTGTGTTTTCTTTGTTGGCCGCCACACAATTTCCTTCAAAATCTTTCTTGCACCACATAGTGCAATACATTTTTGTGAAAAACGCCCATAATTTCATTACAGTGTGTCATGTGATGGAGGAATTCCCATTCTGAAAATCTGCCCACATTTTGCCTCCCTTCTCAGTAACGGTAGGATGTGATGGCAGTGAGAGCATATGTGCATGCTCCTTACAGTGAATATCCGATTGTCCATCAGGTTTCTGAATTTTTCTTTATGTTATAATTGTCACTTTGTGGTGAAACGTGTGGGCACATTTCCAGTAAGAGAGCCTTGTTAGTGGAAACATTCCCACATTTCATCACAAAGTGAACCTCATAACATAAGGAAACATTGGGATAGCTGCCGGACATTCACTATAGTGGAGCATGCACCTGCGCTCCCCCTGGCATTACATCCTAATGTTGCTGAGAAAGGGGGGTGTAATGTGGGCAGCTTTTCTGATCAGTAATTCCTCTGTCACGTGACTCACTGTAATGAAATTATGGGCGGTTTTCACAGAAATATATTACACTCTGTTGAGCAACAAATATTCCAGTGGGAGTAATGCCCCCACATATTAGTTTATGTGCATCACCATAACTATGTAATGTGGTTACTGTCTGTAAAGCAACAGTGCAACAATCTGTTGAGAACTCTGACCTACATTTTTTTAATGCTATGCTACAACTTCCTTTACTTACATACTGACTGACTGGAATGATACACGAATTTGCAGTAGCTGAGTCTGCTGTACTACCTTTTTTCATGTGTTAAATAATGAAAGGAGCATACCTTTTAAATTGGTGCTGACCAAGTCTTTGTCATTGTTTTCCTCTGCTTTTCTTCATCACATCAGTTAGTTGTTATATATCACTTCTGTTGCTAATTAACAGTTATTCATCAGGCAGTGTTTTATGACACCATGGAATAATAGTTATTGAAAAGCAGCTGCAAATAAATACAAACCTGGTCCGAACAATATTGAAAGGCGTGCTCATTTTTTTTCATATATGAAAAAAAGTAGTCAAGTAAGTACAGCAGACATAAATTCTGAAAAATATCATATCCTTCAAGTCACAACTCAGAGGTAACTAGTAGTGGCTGTGGCAATGTAAAGTAGCATAAAAAAGTACAGTTCAAAACTGTAAGGACATTCTTGCAATGCTGCTTTAATTGTAAAAATGTCAGTATGATGTCATGCGCTCACAGCAACAATCACAGAACACTCAAAAGTGGCACATAGTCCCAGATTTTTTCTGCATGCCCAAAATGCATCCTGCTTGTGTGTAGAAAATTGACAAGTGGTTACATAGCAAAATAAGACTGTTTCAGCACATGCAAAGTCCCCCAGAATTAATGGTGCACTCAGTCATGCGCACAAAAGTGGCACAGAGTCCCCAGATTTTTTCTGCCAGCCCAAAATGCATCCTGCCTATGTGCAGAAAATAGACAAGTGTTAACACAGCAAAATGAGACTGTTTCAGCACATAAAAAGTCCCCATGAATTAATGGCTCACTCAGTCATGTGTGCAGTAGTGGCACAGAGTCCCAGATTTTTTTCTGCCAGACCAAAATGCATCCTGCTTGTGTGCAGAAAATTGACAAGTTTAAACACAGTGGAATGAGAGTGCTTCAGCACATACAAAGTCCTCCAGAATTAATGTCACACTCAGTCATGTGCAGTGGTGGTACAGAGTCCCCAGATTTTTTCTGCCAGCCCAAAATGCATCCTGCTTGTGTGCAGAAAATTGACAAATGTTAACACAGTGGAATGAAACTATTTCAGCACATACCCCAGTATAAAATGATGGCTGTGAGTGTCATGTTGCTGGTCCAATGTGTTATGACAGACAATTCCAGCAAATTCAATGTGATCATCTCAACTGGATTGAAGGGTGCCTTTGGATGTACCCTAATAGTAGCCTTGGTGAGTATGTATATATATATATATATATATATATATATATATATGGTTGTGTTGCGTATTTTCATGTGAGGAGGGGGGTTGACAAGGGCATGTACTTATGGTATTGTTCTGAATCACAGGGCACACAGAAACTGTTGGTGTGCTCAATGAGAATTTTTTGCAATGAAAATCAAAACAGAAAACTCTCAAGCACATGAAGGTAAGTATGTTTTTTGCGGGGGGTGGGGAGAATCATATTTATTGGTTTGTCTCTAAAGGTTTCTTACTTTTTTACTTTTTCACAGATTTCGTCTGCATCCTTCTGGAGTCCAGTTGTTGTTAATGATGATCATGGTCATTGATGCAAATGACTTCTGCGTGTTGCATGTGTGCCCAAGCATGGAGGAGGGGTGTGCCTGATGTTGAAGAACTTTTTTGGATAAGGCCACTTTGACAGAACAACAAATCATCTGGAAGTTTCCTAAAAAAAGAAATGAATGACTTTTTACAACTTAATTGTTATGTATCCCTCCCTGGTTCTCAAATCTCAATCTAAAGTCAAGTTACATTTCAAACCCACATCTTTTCAACTAACACAACCTGAGTGCAATAGTTGCTACAGTCTTTACAAAACAATGAAATATATGAAATAAAGTCTTCACACTTACCAGAATGGATTTCACATGATATTACATCACTTCCTTTCTGTACAGTACAGTTACAGTACCATTCCCAATGAGTTCTAGCGATGGATGCTTTTTTTGTTACCCTGTAAAAGAAACAAAAGAAGTGTACCATATGTGTTTTACCACTGAAGCTCTGAAAAGCTACAGAAAACAAAACACACAACTAAAGGAAGTGAAGCAGCATAACAAGCATGATTGCATACTCACTTTATGGTTTAAATATTCAGATGCTTTGTGTCTCTGGCTGATGGATGTGGTGGTCTGGACAGACTCAGGCTCAGTGGTGGCAGTGGCTAACATCAGTCCCAGTGGTGGTGGTCTGGGGGTCAGATAGACTCATGGTGACAATGGTGGCAGTGGCTAACATCAGTCCAGGTGGTGGTGGTGGTTCAGGGGGCAGACAGACTCATGGTGGCAGTGGATAACATCAGTCCTGGTGGTGGGGGGGGTTCAGGAGTCAGACAGACTCATGGTGGCAGTGGCTAACATCAGTCCCAGTGGTGGTGATGGTTCAGGGGGCAGGCAGACTCTTGGTGGCAGTGGCTAACATCAGTCCTGGTGGTGGTGGTGGGGGTCCGGGAGTCAGACAGACTCATGGTGGCAGTGGCTAACATCAGTCCTAGTGGTGGTGATGGTTCAGGGGGCAGACAGACTCATGGTGGCAGTGGCTAACATCTTTCCCAGTGGTGGTAGTCCGGGGGACAGACAGACTCATGGTGGCAGAGGCTAACATCAGTCCTGGTGATGGTGGTCCAGGGGGGCACACCACCTTTTAAAAACTTCAGTTAAAACCTGTCAACATTAACCACATCATCATCCTCATAAAGAAAGCTCCCCTTACAGTCATTGATGTCTGAACTCTGACCATTGGGAAATTCTTTCTCCATTGTGTCATCATCTGTGTCAGTGGTGGGCCATTTCAGGAATCCACTGCCAGTGCTACCAGAATGCTTCATTTCCGCATCAGCAAGACCACCATGACTGGGCCTGAGTACGAATGCCAAGGTTGCAGTCTCTGCTAGTATGTGCCTCTCATTCATTTTAATGAATGTTAGCAAACTAACATTTGCAGGAGATAGGTTTGTCCAATGATCACTGACTATTGCAGCTCCTGAGCTGAATACCCTCTCAACACTTACACTGGAGGGTGGGCATGTGAGGTACTTCAGTGCCACTGCAATCTGCTCTGGCCATTCACTGACCTTTCCACTCCAGTACAAAAGAGGAACTTCAATTATTGTCAGATGCCTGTTTTCAGATAAATATGACTCAGCCATTCTCTGTGCCTCCCAAAGTCCAATTGTTGATGCATCATCCTGTTCTCCCGAATCACTTATTTCACAAATACCCACTTGGGACAAAGCCTCCAAAAGTGGATTGATGCCAGCCACTTTAGATGACAGACTACCTGTAACTGCAGTCCTCTTCCCCTTGCAGGATATGCTTGATGGTCCTCCAGGTACACCTTCAGCCAGATTATGCTGCTGAGGTTTGCTGACCTTGGCATGTGACTTCTGTGCCCCATGAACCAAGTGCACCAGTTGACCACTGATACTTTTTACCTGTTAAGGCCCTCCCTCCAGTACTGATGCAATTCCATATTTGTATCATGGTTCCAGCTTTGTTGTTATGGCAAAGTTGTCACTACGCTGAATGCTCTCAATGTGACGATTCTGGTTGAATACTGTCAGCATGTGTTGCAGCAACATACTGTTACCACTGCCTCCAGCAACATCAAGGCTATGCTGTACATTCACCAATGTCTGCCTCAGCACCCACAGCACTGGAACTGATTAGCTAATGGAGGCAGACTCGCCACTCACTGCCTGTGTGGCAAGTTCAAAAGGCCATAAAATTGTTATTACAGAGTCCATGAGGCACCACTGTTCAGTCGTCATAGACACGGAGGCCCCGGAACTGTCACAGCTAGTGTGCATAACAAGATATTCTGTGATGGCTTTGTATTGTTCATACAGCCTCTCTGCCATGTATAACGTGGAGTTTCATTGGATCACAACTTCCAGCTTCAAGCGGTGTTGAGGCAGGGTGTTTTGTACCTGCAACTGCCACAGTTGGTCATGGCCCTTTCCAGATCTTGAAAAGTGAGAGCCAATACATTGTGTAATGGTCAGTATTTCCTTTATATCAGGGTGCTGCAGAATCTCCTGAACCACAAGATTTAAACAGTGGGCCATGCATGGAACATGAAAAAAAAAAAACACCATTTATGATGCATTTCACCACATTTGACCCACTGTCACTTGATATGAACCCAGCTCTCAGGGACAGAGGGTTTCGACATCTATAAATTTCAGTCAGTACCACATCCAACATGTTCTCACCAGTGTGTGAAAAGGTCACATTGTGCATAGCAATCATTGCATCCTGTAGAATTCGTGAAAGGTTGCTACTGCGACAGTCCACTTTACTGCACTGATTATTCACACTACCAACATCACAAACAACCCCCCGACACCTGCGCCCAGTGTGCAGTTATACACAAATATGAACTCCCTGCTGTTTTGCCACTTGTCCACATATCCATACTTAAATGGATGAATGGAGAGGAGGAATGTTGAAGGGCATGTCTTACTGAGTCAGACACAGTGCGGAACAACTCGGCGACAGCATGGGTAGAAAAGTATTTCCTGGTGGGACTTTCAATTTTGGACAGGCATGTGCAGCAAACTGCCAGAACCCAGAATTCTCTACTAAGAAGAAGGGCACATGATCAATTGCCAGCATTTCCACTACAGCAGCATTGAGTTCACGTGACACTGAATGATTCAAGGGGTGCTTCACCTTATGCGCAAAAATACTCTGTAATGTGGGCTGACTTAAACATTTTACATGGGGTGTGTTGATCACAAATGGCTGTGCTCTGTGATGAATGGCACTGGCAGGGGGTGGAGTGTGGACATTTGATGAAGACGGTTGCACAGGTGATGATGACAAACCCAGAAATTATGTTATTTTGCCAGATTTGCTAACTGGGGTTGATGTACCACTTGTACTAGACATACTGCATTCATCACCACCCCCATCACAAAAACTGTAACTCTCACCAGCATTGGACAACATTTCAAAGTCATTATGGTCCTCCACCTCATCATGCCTGTAGTAGTCCTCTGCCATTATTACCGCACTACTGCACACGTTTAATTTTCTACTGGGCTTAACAGTCATGGAAGGGGATAACATGCTGGCTATGGTTGCCGGTGACATGAATGAACACCCCGCTGTGGTATTAGATGCCAGCTTGTGCTGGATCCACAGTGCCAAGTGCCTATTCTTAAGATGTGTATGCTGTCCTCCTATATCCAGATGGCTCCCCTTTTTACCTTGACTCATGTACACATGGAAAACCTGGCAGATTGCAACTGAATCTTCATTTGCATCTTGAGCAAACAAATCCCAAACAAGGGATTGTGATGCTCTGCTTTTAACATGTCCATGATGTGGCTTATTTAAGTCAGTTATTTTAAGCACTGAAGTGAGGGGCATGTGATGTTTCAGCCACTGCACAACTGGACTGCAGCTGACCACCACGACTACCTATCATATGGATTACTGGGTCATCATCATCAACTAAAACCGGTAGATCACAAGTGTTTATGGGGGGTCATTCCTGCAGACAGACTCAGACACAGCCACTTTGAATTTCTTTTTCTCTGGTTCCCAACTGGGGTCACTTACATCATCATCATATTCATCAGCGTCACACACATCGACATCTTCTGCTTGGATGCTGGAATGTGGACTGCATGTTGCAACAACAGCAACATCATAATCATCATCATCACATTCATCATCAGCATCTACACCACCATCACCTGATATTTTTTCACCTACCTGTAAATCACTGCATGGAAAATGCATGACGTTAAGTGGCACGGTGGACTGAATATCAAATTGTATGCTACCGTTGACATGATTACTAGAATCCTCAGATTTATTTACTGGCATGTTACTGGAAAGTATGACATCATCTACGCTGCCACTCAATTGCATTGCTTCACACTTAATATTTTTGGATAAGTCACACTGTTCGGAATTAGAACTTGATGCAACAATACTAATACTACCTCCACCACCATTAACACCAGTAACACTAACACCACCAGCTTGGAAAACATAATCTCCTCCAACTATGAGTGAAGCTACTGATTGGGCTATAAAAAACATTGCAGGAGAAATACCTTTCCTTACATCAGCAATGCACTTCTGCATCTGCATACTACTAACACACCCACAGACCATTTTACTGCCAACATTGCCATGGTGAGAAACAGCTTTGCTTGCATGTCTCTTTGCAGGCATTTTGGGGAATCAACCACAAATATTATAACCAAATTCAGATTTTGATATGTTCACTCTCTGTTTGGAGTGACGCTGGATGTGAAGCCAAATAACCAACTGTGGCTTCAGCAACAGATAAGAGACTACTCTGAGACTGTCATGGAATTAAAACAACTTCAGTAACCAGTGGTGCTGATGAGGTCACAAAAATAATTCAATCTGGTAAAAAATACCTTTTGAACATGGGGTGGGGGGGCACTAAATGTAGATAGTGCTGATTTTTACGGCACTATAAGCAGGAAAACTAAGAACCGATTCCACAATTGCAGTACAAAATCAGGCAGCTGCAGTGGATAGCAGGCTCTCACTGCTGCTCCTGCAATTACACTAGTCTGTGGCACAATAAAAGGTGTACTATTTGATGCACACAACACTGCACACACACTCACACACAGAACAGTTTGTGTACAATGCTGAACGAGGAATGCGTAGTAAATGCAAAAGTTCAGTACTATGCCACGTTACATGTTGTAATGTAAACAACCTGAACTTATGAACTGCTGCACCACAGCCACACAACAAACAGCAAGAACATTTCTACTATTACTGACAATATTACAGTGTGTACATTAATACAGTCAGTTATATAAAAATAAATATAATCAACAAACAAAGAAATCACTTTTTCTCCAACTTAAATCTACCTATACTACAGATATGCCCCTCCCCATAGCACACTTTCATTGTCTTTCACCACACACACTCAATGCTGTAAAATAACATTCAAAAATGCTCAATGATATGAGCACAGGAGGGTTTCCTACAATCGATGAACTAAAGTTGGATCCCCCCCAACAAATGCAAAAATTCTTTTTGAACAGCTTTTGCAAGATTCCTATCACAGACAGCTATCAGAGCACACTGTCTCCTACTCCTTCCTACTCATACTACCCCAAACTGAGACTGTACAGATCAATATAGAGCCCATGTGACCTGAAATCCCTTGAATCATTGCAAAATTTGCCTTTGGAGCTCAACAACAAGGCAAAGTGAGGCGAAGTGCACTGTCTGCAATGCACTTCGCCTTAAATTTGGTAGAGTAGTGGTCTGGGGAGGTGGAGTAATGTGAAGTCATTGCTTCAATGGACTTTGCGTTCCTCATTATAACACAAAGTACTCTGCTTCATGTTGTGGAGCACTCCATCAATCCTCCTTTGCTCTGTGAATTGCTTGATGGAGCAGATTGAGCCCAATTCACCCAACACTAGCCATCATTCACCTTGCACAACTGGCACATGGATGGGGAATGCTGCAAACAGTGGCAATTTCATGCAGCAGGAGTGGCCATGGCAGGAACCCATTGGCCATGCATCCGATAGCTGGAAGAGCCTATGGAGATCAGGGTAGAGTGGGTTGAGGTGGGGGAAGCAAAAGACTCCAGATGAGGCAATGGCAAGACTGCCTTGGTGGCAGGCACTGAGTGTGGTGAGATGGTATTGTGATTGTGGCTGGAGGTTACGGCCCTGGAAGTCACCACCCATGGCCTCACCACTGCCAGGACAATTGGACAGGTATAGAAGGGCAGCAGACATCTACTGGCAGTGGCTGCAATAGGGGACATGGACCTCTTCCCACCATAGCAAAGCACTCAGAATGGCACACTGGCCATTAAACCAGCTTCAGGCTGGAGTAATTCTGGTGACCCATGAACCTGATGGAAGGGTTTACAAAATCCCAATTAAAGGGATACTGCAGCACTGTCCTAGTGCACGTCCCCCTCTACCTTGCTGCACCGGTGTACCTGTTGCAAGGATGGCACATGTCTGGCTGGGACAGGTAGCCCAACAGTTGTCATAGGTGGCATCTGAATATTAGGAATGTTGCACAGTGAAGTGCAAGATTCCCCTTGTGCCAGTCCGTGTTGGTATAAGCACTGAATGCCTTTCCAAGTGTTTGAAACTCAGGCCCAATATGTGTTTAATTAGTGAGTGGGAAGAAAAGTGGGTCCCCGTTCATTCAAGAATGTCTAATAAATTTAAAGGGAATTGGAAAGTTGCTTGCAAAACTAAGAAAATTCACCAGACACTCTGGGTAGTCTTTTGTCTGCTGAAGAAAAAAGGTTTGACAATATTTAGGGACAAGCATTTGGTACATATAAATGTGTCTAATATCAGAGGAATAATATTCAAATGTATATTTTGTCTATGTACTGTTTCTTCTTTATTGAATTGTTTAATGTCTCATATTCTGAAGCCATCTGAAAAGTTATGGATGAAGGTGCAGTCAATGTATATTTAGTTATACCTGCAGTATGTACTGTGAAACCATCTGAAAGTTCTGTCTGAAGGTGCAGTCAATGTATATTAATTATAAATGTAGTATGTACTGTGAAGCCATCTAAAAGTTCTGTCTGAAGGTGCAGTCAATGTATATTTATTTCTACCTGCAGTACGTACTGTGAAGCCATCTGAAATTTGTATCTGAATGTGCAGTCAATGTATATTTAGTTATACCTGCAGTATGTATTGTGAAGCCATCTGAAAGTTGTATCTGAAGGTGCAGTCAATGAATATTTAGTTATACCTGCAGTACATACTGTGAAGCCATCTGAAAGTTCTATCTGAAGGTGCAGTCAATGTATATTAAGTTGCAGCTGAGTAAGCCTTTTTGTAAGTGGATGGGTCACTAGGAGAAGCTAAGATGACACGCTATGGCTGTGGTGTAAGGTACAGGATGTTTAGGTTTATCATTTATAGCAATGAAGTGCACACAACATTCAAACAGTGGTGTCAAGATGCACAGAATTCAGTTTATATGGTTTAGCTATTCACAGGTTCAACCAGGGTTTATTGGTTTTGGATATGCCAAATCCAGGAGAGTTTTGACTTGGTTTAGCAAAGAATTTGGATTTGCTTGGTTTGAACCTATATTGACAAGCTGTGGAAAAAGACATTTATTTAGAATAATACCACAAAATATAAAGGGACTGTGGCATTGCAGTCTATAGTGTGTAACAGAAAGTCCAAAGCACTCATAGCACCAAACAAAACACACTGACCAGGTAGATATCAATGAGGTCACGAATTTAATAGAGTGCAATAACCGGTCAAATGGTGGCTCAGTAGCCAATACAAAACTGACATTTCTCCCGGCATGCTGCCAGGCCTCTGACTAATCTGAAGAAGCCTGGCAGTATGCAAGGAGAAACATCAGTTTTGTATTGGCTACTGAGCCACCGTTTGTCCGGTTATTGCACTGACATTGCGCAGTGTTCAGTGAACCATCCTATCTAGGTACTTAACATAGATTATAAACTTTTTGTGGCTATAATAGCCAAATGGCTGGAGTCTGCCCTACCATCATTGTTTAACCTTGACCAAACAGGGTTCATCCCGAGGAGGCAGACCTAAGATAATATTAAGAGGATGTTACACCTGCTACAATCTGCTGCCTGGTTGGGGACCCCTTTCCTGCTTTTAAGTCTGGATGCAAAGAAGGCCTTTGACTGGGTGGCACGGCCTTTCCTTGGAGCTCTACTGCTGAGGGTTCGACTTCTCGGAATCCCTTATCAAAATAATAGATGATATATATTCCCATCCAATGGCCTATATTAAAATGAATGGGAGGGTGTCCATTCCACTACTGCTACTGTGGGGCACGAGGCAGTGTTGCCTCTGTTGCCTCCTCTGTTTGCCCTCTACCTAGAACCACTGGCGCAAATCTTAACTCAGGAGGAAGACGTGAAGGGATTGGAAGCGGGAGGTGAGTGACAAAAATTGTCCCTGCATGCAGACCACTATAAAGGAAACTAACTTGAATTTGGGAATCTAGTGAGATTTAAAATAAATTCTTCCAAAACTGAAGTCCTACAACTACATTATAACCCCTCAGAGAGAATCAGAAGAGAGTTTCCCTTTAAATGGAACCTTCAACAGTTAAAATATTTGGAAGTTTACCTGGGCTTAAATAATAACCATATTTGCACTTAATTACCTCCCTCTCCTAGAGAAATTAATAAGAGATTTTGAAAACTGAGCAATTATCTCACTCCCCCTTATACAGAAGGTGGAGGCAGTCAGAATGGTACTACTACAAAGATTTTTATATTTAACTCAAACTTTACCTATTTCTATCCCAGCAGATTTTTTCAGTGGGCTAAATCAGAAGATTTCTAGATTTTTATGGGGGACACAGAGGCCTAGAATCAGGTTTACCCAACATCAGTTACCTAACAAAAGAGGAGGCTTAGTACTTCCTAATTTAAAGTTATACCATTTGGCAGCTCAGCTCAGACTGATTTTCTACTGCGTACACAATAGCTATGTGGCAAAGTGGAAAACCTTGGAAATACAAGAGGAGGATCTTTTACAGAGTAACACAATCCTGCTGACACAAAGCACTACATACCGGAAATGGGGGGGGGACCCATACACGGACATTACTTTGAAATGCTTGTACAGCATCTTAAATAACAAACAATTGGCCCCTTGGCACCCACTTCTCTACTGAATCCCATATTTGGACTCTTTCTTGACAGCCAACGTGAACTTAGGTTTTCAGAGACAGGAAAGAGAGGGGTCTACATCAGATCTGTCATTTTATCACGGGGGGTGACTTCTTCACATTCCCAGAATTAATGAACCAATATGAAGTCCTTCCGCAGGACAGGTTCAGATATTATCAAATTCATGACTATGTTGGATCTCTCACTTGAGATTTTTGGAGAGATAGACCCCCCAAATTATAAATTTACTTCGGGAGGCACTGAATGGCAGAGCACCCCTAGAACATATAATCTCTTATTTATACGTGGCATAATTGTCATATGGGAGAGACACCACTCAGACTGTTAAGATAGCCTGGGACTAAGACATAAGGATACAGATCCTGGATGAGCTCTGCTAGAGACATCTGCACCGAATACACTAGGACACATCAGCAGTAAAGTGGAAGGAGTTCTCTTGGAAGGTTTCTACCCGATAATTCAGAACCCTAGCAAAACAATCAAAATATCAGCATGGGAGGACACCTGACTGCTGGAGAGGCTATGGATATATCCCAACAGCCTTGATGCATATCATGTGGGAATGTCCAAAATTAGTTGCCCCTACAGGGGGCCCTGCAAGTTATTTTTAAACCTAATCTTCACCTCACCCCCTCCATTTACTTTTTCTCAGACTTTAGCAGGAAGTGTAAAGACCCCAACACAAGTAAACTACGTAGGAGCTCCATTTAGGCTGCCCAGAAAACTATTACCAAAAAATGCCTATCTCAGGTGCCCGTAACTATAACACAGTGGTACCATATAGTAACAGAAGTTTATCAGATGGAACACCTGGCAGTGATTATAAACAAAAGGCAGCAGAATTTTGAATTATTTGGAGAAGATGGGTTGTTCATATGTCTCCTTTGAGACCAGATTTTGTCTCTTAAAGCACTTCAATCTAATAAACTAATCTGTGTAATTAATGTAATAGCTTAATGTTTTGTAATATAATAACCCCAGACTATGATTGTTTTATTTATTTATTTTTTTACTTCAGTTTCAGAATTACAACCTTTGAGCCAAACTGGCTCTTTTACAAAGACCCCAAGTCAGTAGAAGAACAGACAAAACAGTACAATTTGCAGCATAAATCGAGAACATACAATAGCCAAGTGACCAGGCTATTTTATAAGCAAGATAAATGTGCAGTATAACCTCAAATACAAATACTTTTATAACAGAAATATCTCTAGTCTATATGTCTAGTTACTAAGTGCAGGTTGCTTGTAGCTTGCAGCCAAAATTGGCTTTGTCAAGGAAAAGGGAATGAAGGAGGAGGTATGGAGAGTATTGTCATGGGCACAGAGGAGGCATATTGTATATGGTTATTAGGGGATAGGGGAAGGGGATATGGTAATGAGGGAGAACAAGCTGATAAGTGCTGTATGCTTGGGGCAGCCTAGGGGAAGAGTAAGCCAAGTGGAGGGGAGGGGGCGAGGACTCTTAGGCAAGAGGGGTAGGAGGGTGGTGGGTAAGGGTTGAAAGTGTAAGGCAGGGGATGAAACTCTTATCATTGTGCACAGCAGTTGAACTCCTGGGATTCTACCAGGAGGCAATGGAGTTCTTTTTTGAATTGGCTGAGTTTCTTAAGATGAAAAAGGGAGGAGGTAGGTCATTCATCCAGAGAGGGCCTCGATAGAGGGACCTTTGGGCAAAAGAGGTGCATTTGTAAGGAACATGCAGTACCCCTTTAGCAGTGCTTCGGGTTGTTTTAATGTTAAAATTACACTGGCAAAGCTTCAAAGCTGATTCTGGGACCAGTCCTAGGAAGGCTTTTTTTCCTATGATACATGCCTGGTACTGGGACCTTAGAGACAATGGAAGCCAGCCCATTGTGGAGTAGAGACTGCAAGAGTGGGAATACCGATTAGCTCTTAGAGCAAATCGGCAGGCTTTTTTGAGCAGGAGTTTAACCCTTTTGAGAGCAGTTTCAGTGGCCACACTATAGATAGTCAGTCCATAGTCAACTATGGACAGTATTGAGCTTTTGGTGACAAGGCTGAAGGCCTCAGTGGTCATAGCATTTTTGTGCCAGTAAAGGAGTCTGAGTTTGATGTTGGCTGTTTTCATGACATGGTTAATATGGGTGTTGAAAGAAAGGGTGTTGTGTAGGAATAATCCAAGGAATTTAAAGGTAGTAACCTGTTCAATTATGTCACTTTTGTTACTTATTATGGTAAGTGTGCCACTCTGTTTTTTGAGCTTTGTAGAGTAAAGTGCATTGCTTTTGTTTTTCTGTAGTTCAAGAGGAGTTTGTTGTGAGCAAACTGTGACTCCAGTTTAGAAAAGCTACTTTGAAGGGTAGCTGTTATTTCATGGAAGTGTGATCCTGGTACAGAGATCACTGCATTGCCTGAATAAAGCAGTTTCTTAGCAGGGCATGCACTTAGCAGGGAATTGATAAAGAGGCTGAATAGTAAGGGACCTAAAATTGATCCTTGTGGGACTCCCAAAGTAACATTCTGGGGTTCAGTGGATACACCTTTTATCCTAACACACTGGGACCTTTGTGAGAGGTAGCTTGAGAACCAGGACAGTGTATTGGTGGAGAGGCCAAGGGCTGCGAGGCTGTTGAGCAGGATGTGATGACTGACAGTGACAAATGCTTTGGTTAGGTCAATAAAGATTGACCCAACCATTTTTCCACTATCCAGGGATTCATGTAGGTGTGAAGCAAAGTCGGGGAGTGCAGTAATAGTGCTGTGGGATTTATGGAACCCATGCTGCTGAGAGCAGAGGAGGTTATATTTGTTGAGGTAATCTGTGAGCTGATCTGACATAATTCTCTCTAGGGCTTTTGAGAGGGGTGGTAAAATAGATATTGTGCAGTAGTTGCTTATGCTGGTCCTGTCTCAACTTTTGAAGACTGGGGAGATGAATGCAGTTTTCCTCTTGTCAGGGAATATGTTTGACTTAAGGGATATGTTAAATAGCTGCATTAATGGGTGGGCAAGCTCTTCTAGGGTGATGGCAAGAAGCTTCATGTTGAGCATATCACTACCCATTCTAGTTTTGCCAAGGATCTTCTTTACATATTTAATAGTGTCTGCTTTTGTGATCATTTTGAAGTAGAATGGGGGTTGAGTTGTGTACGTGGTGGTAGCAAGGATTGGTGGCCAGCTGTTAAGGTCAGTAACAAGAAGCTCTGGAGGGAGGACAGAGCTGAGGTCTGTAAAGGCCACATTAAAGACATCAGCTAACTCTTTAGGTTGCTGGAGAGGGCTCACAGGGGTGACAACTATATCTGGTGGAGCTTTGGATTCTTTCCCTGACAGTGTTTTAACATTCTTCCAGAATGCTCTCCCATTCCCCCAGCACTTCTGAAGTTCTTTTCTGTAATAGGAGGCCTTAGAATTCCTTATTAAGCAAGTGCATTTATTCCTTGCAGCCTTGTAGGCTGTAAAATCTGTATATCTCCCGGTAGCTCTCACTACATGCCAGAGGTTGTTCCTATTTTTCATTAGTTCTAAAAGGGGGCCATTAAGCCAAGGATTGGATGCCCCTTTTGTTTTGAATGTTCTGAATGGTGTTAATAAGTCGCAGGCTTTATTGAAGATGGTAATAAAGAGTTCCAGAGCCTGGTTAGGGTCAGGGCAAGTGAGAAGGGGAGATCAGTCTATGTCTCTCAGGTTGCTCTTGAAGAGGCCAAGTTGCCCTTTCACAAGGAGTGTTTTTTTCTGGTTTGTGGCATGGCCTTAGGGTACTTGTTAGACCAGGAGCAGATAATGGCAGAGTGGTTGCTCAAGGTGTCTGGCAGGATGGTGATATTTTTTGTGTGCACAGGGCAAGTAGCTTTGAGCCAATCAAAGAGTGTGCTAGTACCTGATTCTTGAAAACAGTTTGAGATACAGATTTTTCATCAGAAAGATTCTTAGTTCCCTTAAGTACAAATGTAGGTTCTTAGTTCCCCTAAATACTACTATACGTTAGAAATCCAAGAACACCCTGAATTTTTTTAATGTTTTTTCTCTACCTTGTACAGTTACTGAGATATTTGGAAATTAGTATTCAAATGGTTCATTGTTCCCCTCTACTATGCATGTTGACTAATGGACTTTACCGTATGCCAAGCTTTATTAGTAATTACCCTGTACGTATTGAATGTGTTACATTTTGTGTTGTCTTGTTCTGTTCTTGAGCTGAAAAAAAATATCAAATGAAGAAAGCTTCAAAAAAAAAAAGAACTCAAAAAATACCACCCCTTTTTAAATACCACCACTTGTGTTTATCTATTCAAGCCATGAGGAACACATCCCTCACATCAGTTTTTGTCAATATGGTCTGATAATGTGTTTTTGATTTTTTGATTGAGCTGCTGAAATTTTGATTGCATAAACATAATTTTCGTGTGCCACAACATTCTCAGGAAACATGAAAACAATTGCGCAAACATTTATTGATGTGTGAAAACATTCTTTTAAAATGAATAGGGGTGCAATTAAAAGTTTGACATTTCCTTGCAAAAAGGTCAGTTGTGCTTTTTGGCTGAAATTTACAGGGTAAGACACTGTTGACTCATACTGTAGTTGTGCCTTTTGCTTATTTGGTGAAAAAATATTGAGTGGTTCCATAGTTACAGCATTTTGAAAATTGAGGAATGTCCCATACGATTACATTGTGGTGCCCATGGCATCTTCAACGGCATCTTCAAACGCCTATATTTCAAAAATGGTTTGAGATACAGATTTTTCATCACAAAAATTCTTAGTTCCCCTAAGTACAGATGTAAGTTGGAAAGCCATGAATTCCCTGAATTTTTAATTTTTTCTCTACCTTGTACAGTTACAGAGATATTTGGAAATTAGTATTCCAATGGCTCATTTTCATGTCTGTAGGCCAGTATAATGCCCTCAACGTTAGCACTCACAGCACTTCTTAGTGCCCGTATCTCAGAAATAATGAGAGAGATGGATTTTGTTGATTTATCTGACATGGAGGTCTCACTGTCATGATTACAACAGCACTGGAATTTTTTTCATAGGTGCTACGGTTGCTGAGATATTGGCAAATTAGTGTTAAAAGTGCTCCTTGCCCTATAGGGCTGCTGTATGGCTCTGTAGTTATGTGTAAGTGGGAATGCAGAGCCCGGAGAGGCCCACACTCCCACAGATGCATATCATTATGTACAAATGGGCAGCTTGGTGGCCCCCCTGCTCCCACCAACACATACCATTTTCTATTTATATTACACTTTTTCAAAAAGAAAGGAGATTCTTTGCAAAAAGCTTCATTAATGCATCAGTTAGGGTTGCTTCCACAGCAACAAAAGTGTGGAAATTCAATGTTAGGGTTACCAACCCTAACATCCCCTGCCCGACGCACAGCCTTCGTGTTGGGATGTTCATTGGGGTCATCACACCTAACTCTCACCCCATTCTCTTATACTACAACACCTCAGCTTACTTACAAATGGAATGGGGTGAGAATTAGCCTGACAACCCCAATGAACACCCCAATGCCTGTTGTTGTGTGCAGGGTGAGGGGTAGGGAAGGGATTTTTAGGGTTGGTAATCCTAATGTTGAAATTCCATGCATTAGTCACTGTGGAAACAACCCTAAGTGATACATTAACAAAGTTTTTTGCAAAGAATATATATATATATATATATATATATATATATATATATATATATATACACACACACACACACACATATATGTATATATATGTATGTATATATCAGCTATAGTTTGGGCTGCCCAGCCGCTTCTGTGTTAAACCCCAAGTTTTCACTTCAATAACTTTGCAACTGTATGACAGATGTGCCTGACGTTTTGGATGTGCAGTATGGTATTGTAGATCTCTGGCTCTAGCAAGTTGCATTAAGGTTGGATGTGCAGTTGTGGAGCTGCGGAGTACCACAAAACAGATTAAAACAGTGTTTTTGCCCATTTATTTGCTTGGAGCTACAACCCAAATGGTTTGTCTAGCCAGTTTGCCATCTTGGTGGTATACACAGACTGGGTAACTTATGTGCCTTTTGAAGATTTGATGAAAAAATATTAATCCGTTCCAAAGTTATTTAAATTCCAATGTTTCTATTATAGTGAAAGTAAAAAAATACATGTGCCGCCCAAAAGCTGACACTACTACATTTTACTGTCACAAATGGCCTCTGTAGTATCATGTGGCCACCATCTTGTTTTCAGTTTGTTATAGAGAAAAAGGACTGAAGTCTGAATTTTACTGTCCGTAGGTAAACACTGATAGTTGTGTTTACCAAATCAGGGCATGAGGAACACAATGCAGCCATTCTTTTCTTGCAAAACTCTCCAGAAATGCCTTTCTATGATGGGGCTGACTGTAGTGTCACAAATTGAGACAGAGCACATGAGACATTTTTGCAAATTACTACACTGTCGTGCCCATTCTTTCACACATTTTTATGAAAGTGTCACAATTTGTGACACTTCTGTACCAAAAAACTATTTATTTGCCACTTCACTGCTCTTAAATGGTTGGGACTTTTGGGCTGCAATTTGCAGGGTGGCAAGCACAGGCACCACAGATGTGCCTTTTGGTGGTTTGGTCAAAATATATACAACGGTTACATGGTTATGGCATTCTGAAATTGAGAAATCTCCTATAGGATAGCATTCTGCCACCTGCAGTGCCTTTCAGTACCCGTATCTCGAAAACTATTCGAGATATGGATTTTTCACACTGGATGGTTTAGTCTACCTATAGGTGAACTAAGCTTGTGTGGAGGTTTCAAAGTCATGATTACAACCAAAGTGGATTTTTTTTCATAATTGCTAGGGTTACTGAGATATTGCCAAATTTGTGTTAGAGGGGTTCCGTTTCAGTACTATATGGCTGATGTATGTCTCCGTACTTTTGTACAAGTGGGAACCAGATCCCAGAGTACCCGTGCTCCCACATACATATACCATTATGCATAAATGGGCAGCATTAAGGAAGCGCAGGGCCCAGAGGGCCCACACTCTCACAAACACATACCAGTTACATTACACTTTCTCAAAAAGAAGGGAAATTCATTGCAAAATCTCTGTTAATGCAACAGTTAGGGTTGATAGCACGGTGACAAAAGTTTGGAAATTTGATGTTAGGATCACCACCCCTACCACCTCTTGCACCCCCCAACCCCATCCTCCACTCACCAACAGACATCGGTGTGTGTCATGGGGTCATCAGGCCTAACTCTCACCCCACTCATCTATACTGTAGCATGTCAACTTGCTTATACATAGAATGAGGTAAGAGTTAGACGTGAAGACCCCATGGCACACCCCAACATCTGTTGGTATATGGAGGGTGGGGGTGGGGTGGGAGTGGTAGGAGTATCAACCCTAACACTAAATATTCAATCTTTTGTTGCATTAACAGAGATTTTTTGCAAGGAATTTCATAATTCCATTTAATAGAAACATATATAGAAACATAGACTTTGATGGCAGATAAGGACCACTAGGCCCATCTAGTCTGCCCATTTCCCTACCTACAGGGTAGGCCGCAGATCCTAGTTAACCAACAGCCTATATCTTCCTGCCCCCCACAAGAATTGTCTTATGTCTGTCCCATGCATTCTTGAATTCTCCCACAGTTTTAGACCCCACAACTTCCTCATGAAGGCTGTTCCATGCATCCACTACCCTCTCTGTGAAATAATACTTCCTCACATTGCCCTGAACTGCCCTCCTTCTATCTTTAAATTGTGTCCCCTTGTTCTTGCAAGTCTCTTTTTCTGAAAGATGCTACCCTCTTGGACTTTGTTGATTCCCTTGAGGTACTTGAAAGTTTTATCATGTCCCCCCTCTCCCTTCTTTCCTCAAGAGTATACATGTTAAGCTCCTTTAGTCTCTCCTGATTCGGCTTCTCTTGCAGACCCTGCACCATTTTAGTTGCCCTCCTCTGGACTGCCTCTATCCTGTCTATGTCCTTGTGGAGATGGGGTCTCCAGAACTGGACACAGTATTCCAGATGGGGTCTCACCAACTGTCTGTACAGAGGGATAACAACTTCCTGTTTTCTGCTGATGATGCCTCTCCTTATACATCCCAGTACACCCCCGGCCCTCCCTACTGCCTTCTCACATTGCTTGCTAACCTTAAGGTCATCTGATATGATTACCCCCAGGTCCCTTTCCTGTTTTGTTGTTGTTACTACCTCCCCACCCATTGTGTATTCTTCCCCTGGGTTCTTGTTTCCCAGGTGCATTATTTTGCACTTTTTTGCATTGAATCCTAGCTGCCATACGTCTGATCATTCTTCCAACCTTGCCAAGTCCCTTTTCATCCTTTCCATGCCTCCTTGTGTATCAATCCTGTTGCAGATCTTTGTGTCATCTGGAAAAAGGAATACTTTTCCTTCTAGTCCCTCTGCAAAGTCACTGATGAAGACATTAAAAAGGACTGGACCAAATAATGAACCCTGCAATACCCCACTGGTAACCACCCTTTCTTCAGAGTGGACTCCATTTACAATTACCTTCTGTGTCCTGTTGTCCAGCCAATGTTTTTCCCAGGCTACCACCCTGGGACCCACTCCCAGGCTGGTTAATTTGACTAATAATCTTTTGTGTGGGACTGTGTCAAATGCCTTGCTAAAGTCTAGGTAGGCCATGTCCACAGCCCCTCCCTGGTCTACTACTTTGGTCACCCAGTCAAAGAAATCTATTAGGTTTGTCTGACATGACCTTCCCACTGTGAACCCATGCTGCCTTGGATTCTGTGCTCCACTGACCTCTAGGTACTCAACTATTCTTTCCTTCAGAAGTGACTCCATCACTTTCCTACCACAGAGGTCAGACTGACAGGTCTGTAGTTTCCTGCCTCTGTCTTGGTCCCACTTTTGTCAAAGGGAATCACATCCGCCTTCCTCCAGTCCTCAGGTACCACACCATCCTCCCATGATTTATTAAAAAGAGTAGCCAGTGGTTTCACTAGTTCCTTCCTTAATTCTTTTAGAATTCTGGGGTGAATTCCATCAGGACCCATTGCTTTGTCCACCTTTAGTTTTAGGAGTTCTTGCAGAACCCTTTCTTCTGTGAAAGGACTGGGATCGACCCCCCTATCAAGAGTGTTTCTGTTAATTGGATTAGGCACTTCCCCCTCCTCTTTTGTGAATACTGAGCAGAAATATTCATTCAGTATTCCTGCTTTTCACTGTCCCCTCTGCCCACCACCGTTCATTCTATTCAGCCTCACTATCCCTCCCTTTGTCTTTCTATGCTGCTGATGTACCTATAAAAGGTTTTATCCCCTTCTTAACTGAGTTGGCTATCTTTTCCTCAGTTTGGGCCTTTGCTATTCTGACTTCCCTTCCTGCTTCTTTCTGCCTTAACTGGTACAGCTCTCTGTCCTGCTCCTTCTGTGTTTCTTTATACTTCCGGAATGCTATCTTTTTCTTCCTGACTTTCACAGCCACCTCTCTTGAGAACCATAGTGGCTTTTTTGAATCAGTTAGGGTTATTCCACAGTGACAAAAGTGAGGAAATTTGGTGTTAGGGATGCCACCCCTTTGCACCCCAAGCCCACCCCATCCTCACCAACAGGCATTGTGGTGTGCGTTGGGGTTGTTGGTCCTCTCACCCCATCCCATGTGTAAACAAGCTGAGGTGGTGCAGTATAGGAGAATGGGATGAGAGTTAGGACCGATGACCCCAACGCACACCCCGATACCTGTTGGTGGGGATGGGGTGGGCTTGGGGTGCAAGGGGGTGGCAACCCTAACACAAAATTTCCTTGCTTCTGTCACTGCAGAACAACCCTAACTGATGCATTAAACAGTGGATTTTGCAATGAATTTCCCTTCTTTTTGAGAATGAGCACTATAAATAGTGAATGGAATGTTGTGGCGGGAGCATGGGGCCCTCCCACCATGTGATTTTTTTGTCACATAGTAACACCAATGGTAATGCAAACTTAAGCGCAAATAGTAATGCACACGGTGAAGCATACATAAATGGTAACACAAACGGTAAGAGGAACACAAGTGCAAATGTTAATGAAAAGAGAAATGGTAACACAAATGCTAACGCAAATGCTAATGGCAACAGAGACGCAAACGTTAATGAAAACAGTAATGTAAATGGTAATGCCAAAAGAAATGCAAACAGTAAGAAAATTGCAAACAGTAACACAAACACAAACAGAAATGCAAATGGTAAAGGCAATGGATCTGCAGAAGGAATCTGTAATGCAACTGACAACGGAAATGCAACCATAAATGAAAACGCTAACAGCAACAGAAACGCAAACGGTGACGAAGATGCAAACAGTAATGGTAACACAATTGGAAATGCAAACAGTTGCAGTAACAACAATGATGACACCAAAGCATTTTTTTTGATGAAAAGTCTGTATCTCGAAGTGTTTCTGAGATATGAGCCCTGAAAGGCGCGGCGGATACTGTAAACTTAGTCTATCGGAAAAATTGTCAACTTCAGAGTACTGTAATTTTGCATCCCTGTTAAATGTTGTCACTAATCCACCAAAAGGCACATCTGTGGGATGTTGGCTTTCTTCCCTCCAAATTTCAGCCCAAAAGACCAAACTGTTCTTTTGCAGCAGGGTGGAAAAGAATTCCTGTTATTTTGGCCATAGTGTCGCAAAGTAGTGTTGTGATTTGCGATACTTTTGCAAAAAAAAATCATGAAAGTGTTGAATGTGCGACACTACTTTGCAATACTACATATTTCTGGGGTGTTTACCCCCCCCCCAAAAAAAAGACATGGCTAGCATCCTCAGGGTTTGACTAGGTGAACACAAAAAGAGTTGAGTCCCTAGAGGGTCCCAAATTTAAATGCCAAGCATTTCTGTGACCACTAACTGAAAAGTAAATGGCTGACTCACAACACTACAGGGGTCATTTGTGGAACTAAAAACTTCATTTGCGACACTGTCGAACTTTTTTAACTTTTCCCATTGACTATAATAGGAAACTTGTTTTTTGAATAACTTTTGAACCGTTTAATATTTTTTCACGAAATCTTCAAAAGGCACATTGGGAACCCTGGCTGCATGTTCCCTGATGTTTTTGGAGTGGTTGTGCAAATCATGCTACCTGTAAGTGTAAGCAAAAAAAGTGCAAAAAAGCATAAATGCGACATGGAACGGTGCTTTATAACTCTGCAACCGTATATCTGACCACTACGTAGCTTGGCAGATCCAGAGATCTATGGTACCACTTGTGCCTGCTAGATTTCAGGCAAATCCATCATACAGTGACAACATTATTAACCTGACAAATTTCACACTTTAACCTTAAATGGGGCACTCAACCCTAACTATAGTGGCACTACCATGCCACTATAATATTATAGCGGCGCGGTCATGCCACTATATTTAGGGTTATGAAGGCACATCTACGTTAAAGTCAAAATTTTGATCATTAATAACTTTGGACCCATTCAATGGATTTGCCTATAATTTGGTATGCGCAGTGGAGCATAGTAGATCTCTTGATATGCCAAATTGTGTTTCGGTCGGACTGACGGTCTTTGCGCACAACACTGAAAAATGCACTTTTTGCCAGTTTTGGAGGTAGTTTGGGGGAATTTGCCAGTGGCCCAGTGTGGCTGTTGTGTGGCATGCCAGCCTGTGATATGGCTCTTCTGAAAGAGATTGGGTGGCCAAACATGTCGCTTTTCATTTGGTGAAAAAATATTAAGGCATTCAAAAGTTATGGCACTTTTAAACTCCCATTATAAGTCAATGGGAAAATTTATATAGTTGTTTTGTGAACAAAGAATGGGGTTTGGGCCATCTCATACTGCCTGGCGGTCAAAGAATCTTTGTCCCCAAAAATTCTTTGGTTGCGAGGTCCTCCATCTTTCTTTTTTAAATTCTGTTAGAAAAAATCAAATATCTCAGCTCAGGGGTCACTCCTAAAGTAAGACCTGCATGGATTTTACTCAGAGGGCTTCGATCTATTGACCCATTCCTTTGGTTTCACCTAAAATGGTCCAAGAATAATTATAACATTTTAAATTCTTTGATCACGACTCACTAACGATCTTTGATCATGAGCCTGAAAATTCTTTAATCACAATCTTGCATTGTGAGGTAAAAATACAATTTTCTCAGCTCAGAGGTGGCCTGGGAACTCAACTGAGGGTGGGTTTTGCTCATGTGGCTTCATTCTATCGAGGTATGGTAGTGGTTTCATCTAATTCTGCCTAAAAATCAAGTTTCACCATTTTTTATTCTTTGATCATGAGCCTGCAATTTCTTTGATCGTGAGCCTGCAAATTCTTTGATCATGAGATTCTTTGATCACAATCTAGCATTGTGAGAGCACGACTAGATGGCCCATTGAAAAATTCAAATTTCTGAGCCCAGGGGTGACCTAGGAACACAACTGTGGGTGAGTTCTACTCAGGGGGGCTTCATTCTATTGAGGCATGGTGGTGGTTTCATGTAATTCTGCCTAAAACTCGAGTTTCACCATTTTATATTCTTTGATCACGAGCCTGCAAATTCTTTGATCACGAGATTCTTTGATCACCATCTTTGATCGCAAGGGAGGGACAAGATGGTCAGATTTCATAATGGAATAGATAGGCTAATTTTCACAATCTTTAAGTTTAAATATCTTGGAAACAGTTTTGGCCTTTTTACTGGAAATTTGGATGGTGTTGATGGCATGTCTGGTACATGTTAATTATGGTGCTTATGTGTCAGAGAAAATATATTTTGAGGATGCAATTTACGCTTTGTAGACGGTATTTTGCATTGTGGTGGTGCCTTGAAATTGATAGGGCACCTAGCCTTAGTGTCATGGATGTATTTTTCAGTTGTTGCGTCTGTAAAATGTCAACAGGTGAGGAATTCTGCTAGTCCAATGAATGAAAATCTCAAACTTTAACATGTTATGTCTCAGACACGGTTTGGTCTTTTACATTGAAATTTGGAGGGTGTTGATGGTAGAGACACATTTGTAAGCTGATGGGAGCACAAGTCCTGAAGGGCACACACTTTCACCAACTTATAGAAGTTCTTTCTCAAAAAGTAAGGAAATTCTACTGTATGCAAAAAACACAAAATGTCAGGAAACAAAAAATCTTTTGGGTTGCCCCTCCCTCACTTGTGGACCCGCCAATCATCCCAGGATTGACAGATGACGAGGTGTATCATTGGGGTTGTGAGGGTTAAATGTTGCTCCATTCTTGTTCACTGTTGCTTCTCAAAATTTAGGCCTCACAACTCCAATGACACATCCCGTCATCTGTCAATCTTGGGATGATTGCTTGTTCCATGTGGGGCAGGGGAGCAACCCTAAAGATTTTTAATTTCCTGACTTTTTGTGTTTTAACCCTAAATAATGCATTATCACAGTTTGTTTTGCATAGAATATATATGTGTGTGTGTGTATATATATATATATATATATATATATATATATATATTTTTTTTAAAGCAACAGGATTATTTGGAAAACACATAATATGGTCTCAAATGAAATTTGTGGATGAAATTGGGCAGCTAGTCCTATAGGCTTGTGGTGCACTAGCCAAGGGGCTTCTGTTTTGTAGGATACAAACATAAAATGTTGTCTTTTTGTCCACCTACCTCCATACATCATACATTTTGACTGATAACAGAGGGTGGCAGATAATAGAGGGTGGTGGTTAAATAGGGAGATACTTTTTCTAGAAAAAGGAGCAGGAGCTCAAGCTGGCATTAAGTGAGGGTGGCTAATAAAGGGAGGCAGATAAATGACGGATCACAGTGTGTACAGTAAGAAGATACAAATGAGCAATCAGACAAAGGCCTTATGGTCTATCTATTCTGCTTAAATGTGCAACTCCTACTGTACCTACAGAAGGACCTGCCCCCGTGTCTCTCTTGACCCCTATTAAATACCCATTCTCCCTTCTCTCTGTCTGCAACTTTCCTTATCACTCTGTCCCATCCACTCTTGAAGCTGTTTGTCATTTTTAGAGTACCACCTCCACCCACAGCAACCCGTTCCAATTAGCCACCAACCTCACAGTGAAAAAGTGCCTCTTCATCTCCTTCCTGAACCCTTCCCAAACCAGCTTTATGGTAATCACTGTAGTGGTCTTGCTTCCAATAAGGTTTCCACCAATGTTGAAGAAGTCCTCTGTGCTCACATTATTTATACATCTAAGGTACTTGAAGGTCTCAGTCATGTTACCCCTCTCCCTTCTGTCCTCAACAGAGTACATTCTGAGGCCCATGTGCTTCTCATCATATGTGTTGCCATGCTGGCTCTTTATCACGTTGGCTGCTTTTCTCTGGATCATTTCTAGCAAGTTGATATCATTTATTTATTACAAATTGGGTTTACAACCTTTGAGTCAGAGACTCATTTACAAAGGCACCTCTTCACAGGGGGGGCAGACATCAAGACAGTTATTACAGTGCAGATTAAAATAAAGGATAAAAATACAGGTGCAGTAAAAGGAACATTTAACAAGGATACACTTAGGTTACATAATGTAGTAGTTTATATGTTACTTAGGTTACATAATGTTACAAAATTGTGAATTACACTTATGGATATAGTAGGTCCTCAGAGAAGACAGTGGGTTACATCTGTGTTTGGACCTAGAAGGGAAGGAGTGTGTCTGTGGCAGCGAGCGGCTGTCCAGTGGACGTTGTCGAGCCATGGGGCAAGAAAGGTGTAAGGCCACCAAAGATGGTTAGGGTCAGGTTGAAAACCATTTTTTCCTTTTTTTCAGCAGGATGTTGTGGAAGACACACAACAATATATTTTCAAATGTGATTTTAGGACAAAATTGGACAGCTAATGCAATAGGCCAATTGCGCACTAGGCAATGGGCTCTTGTTCTGCAGGATGCTCAGGGTCAGTTTGGGAGCATTTTTTTTTAACAGAGGGATGAATTTGAACATTGTTTCAAAAGAGATTTTTTTGTTTAATAAAGTGGTCACAGGCCAGGTAATTCATAGGCTTAAGTAACACTGGCCAAGGAGTTTGAGCTTTGAAGGATGGGGCACCGATTTGTAGAACAACATTTGCTTTTTTTTTCTTTTCTGCTTAGCTCCAGTGGCAATGAACCCAGCTGTGAGACTTCAAACTGTCTTTCTAACTCTCTCTATCTCTGCTACCACATGTTTTCTTTAATCTTTGTTATTTTTATATTTTCTGTTGTGAAAATGAAATTGTACTTTTAGGCACCAACAAGAGCAACTTGTAAGCACCTATTACAATCAAGCGTACTCTTTTCTGCATTTCAGCTATGTTCACGAATACCCTGTGCATCAGTAGTTTGATTGTATTATGATGCAATGTAAGACTGCTCCCCATTGCTCATGAATCTAATGTTGTCTACGTACTGTAGTTTTGGAACACACCAAAACTGCATTCTGTAATGAGATTGGAGATAGAGAAAGGGGGATGTAGCCACTTTAAGTGGCACATGATCTCCCCTCCCACCAGAGAACACTGATAGTGCTAGTTTACAGCTGCTCACAAAACCCACTCACCTGAAGACACCAGTAGTGCTGATTCACAGCCCCCTTCCCTCTATAAGTGCCAGTCCTTCTTGGCAGTTGTTTCCTCAGCTCAGTACAGTGGGTAGTGGTACTGCTGCTTAGGTCACTGTTAGATGACTAGTGTGGAGAGGGCAGACTAGGTGGCAGTGAGTGGGGCATTTAATTCCAGAAGGCATCATGAACTAGACTGGCAGAAGGACTGGGAGGGAAAAACAAAGCAGAGAAGTGTTACTTTGAAGCAGTGCCCAGACTAGAACAGCAGCAGAAGAGATGTACCAGAAGAATAGCAGCTGGACAAGGAGTAGATCAGAGATGTGCCAGAAGGACCAGAAAAACTGAATGAGCATTGTTAGAATCAGAACTTACAGACAGCACACATAAGAGCAGAAGCAGCTCCATAAAAGGTAGGCAGCAAAGTAAAAAAGCTCATTCTAGGAGTTCCTTTCCAAAGGGCTTCCTTCTTTGATTTCCCAGTCCTGGTTCCTTCACCCTCATCCTCCCCCATTCCCTTTTCATACAGCACAGTTCCTGAGACCGTACTCAACACCTACTGCTGATGCTCACCCCTCCTGCTCAGCTTTAGCAATGGTGGAAGAAACAGTTTCTAATTATGAGAGTCAAGTCCTGAGTTTTTCCCAGTGCTTCTCCTCTTCTGCCCATGCCCCACCTTCTGTAGCCATTGTGTGGTCCACTCTAGCAGCAGGACACTCTAGGTTTTTGCTGCACCCATCACTACAGCTTCACCATCCTGGTGTGCTCTGTTTTCCCCTGCTGTCTTTTCCTCCTCAGCATTTGCCTTACACCAGGACTGGCTCTCATCAGGCACACCTAACATCTACGAGCTGCCAATGCAGCAGTTTGCACACTGTCGTTTAAGATAGATCTGGTAGATGAATACAGTATTCTCTGTTTCCTAGAAAAAAATGCTCTTCTTCAACCTAATATTTTTTTTTTATTATAGACTACAGCTTTAAATTTTGTGCAGGTTTTCTAATAATAGTACTCTGCATCCCAGTTATGTATTTTACCTTTGATTAGTGAACTCACTAATGAACCAACTATCAAAACCTGCACCGTTCCATGGATGTTGATCTGTTTCCACTTCCCTGAAGACATAAAGTGCTGCTTATGAAGTTATACTCTGTCAGTACTAGCACTACCTCTTCCTCGGACTATCCCCATGATCTAAACAGAGATGTCAAATCTACAGTATCTTCAAACTGTTTCTACTGTCTCAATGAATAAATAATCTCGTATCTGCCGTTTATCTGCTTTTTTGGCAATGTTGGTTGATGTAATCTCTTTTCACATTGTAGTAAAGGTCATGAACATGTGAGCAAACAATGAGTCATTTTGCTTAAAGTAAAGTAAGAGACAGGAAGGTACAAGTCCCACCTTGACTACCTCCAGAGGCAAAGGTCATTGTGTTGCCATTGTCAACAAAATAAGGCACAGCAGAGTACCTGGGTACTTGTGGGATTTATCACTGCCTTGGGTAGTGTGTCCTGACTTCTTCTGGGATCCACATATGTGGTAGAAAAAAAGCAGTCTCAGCTGTCAAAACTGATAATAGTGCTGTTTTGTAGTTCCAGCAGGCAGCAATCTCCTTTTCTTTCTTCATTTTGGGGTGGGTTCAATAAAAGAAAGTCACCCCCCTTGAAGATGGAGATGACAGGGAAGTTTGAGTTCAGCAAGAAAGAGCTGCTCAAGCATGAAGCTTTGCTGTGTTTTTACAGCTGCAAGGGTGGATCCCTGCAGCTGTATTGCTATAAAAGCAGCTCACCTCTTCGGATCTGACCGAACAACAATGTTGGAGATGCAGCACAGCTGTCACTCGGTCAGTTAAATGAAACACTCTGCTGTCTCCATTTAGTAGGTCAGTTCCAGCACTATATGTTCAGCTTGTTTGTCTCTTTGCATGCCTGAAACTGTCTGCAGTGGTGCAATTAGGAACTTTTCCAAGACTAAAAAAAAAAAACAACAGTTTCCCTCCTCCAGCCCAAAGCAAAAGCTAGCACAAAATGATTCCTTCCTCTGATTCAACAACCCACAATGGAAGAGATAAACACTTCAGTCAGTTTAATGCCTTTTTTGCATATGTGTCAAAAAAGCCTTGCTAGAATACTGCCAGTTTTCTAGTTAACCCTTGCTGTGCCCCAGACTTATATATTATATTAGACCTAGGAGGACGTAGGCTGTGTAGTTAACTAGGATCTGCAGCTTATCCAATAAGAAAATGGGCAGACTAGGTGGGCCAAGCAGTCCTTATCTGCCATCAAATTCTATGTTTCTATGTCCTGATTTCCACTTGGGTGTAATGCTCCCTGAAGCCCGATGTTTAAATTCCTCCCCCCACCAATTTGTTCTTCAGCCGGTTTGTAGCCAGATGTTTGTTTGTTGAATTTTGTTGACCTGGTAAGCCCACTGGGCCTAGAAGTCCCTTTTTCAGAGGCGACCATGGGGTGGGGGGATATAGATGGTAAGCAACTGAAATTGAACCAGGTTAAGCTGTTGGTGGTATTTTTAGTGAATGAGGGAAATGTGGCTGGGACACCGGGGAATTCCCCTACATGAGATCTTTAACATCCACCTGAACTACCACCAATCCAAGCAGATGGGAACTCAGTTTAACGTCTCATCCGAAAGACGGCACCTCAGAAGTGCAGCAACTCTCTCATGCTGCACTACAGTGTCAGTACTGGGATATTAACCCAAGTGCCAGATATGGGAACTGAACCCACAGCCATCTAATCTCCTGGCCTCAGAAGCGAGTGTGCTACCTACTGAGCCACTAACACTGACAATGTCCAGACGTACCAGGCATTTGTAAAAATAAATCATCATAAGTCTATTTGACCTGTTTTAACAGAGGATTTTGCATGTTCACTTGTTGGATTGTTCATTTTATTTATTATTGCAATGTGATTTGTTAGTCTTTGGAGGGTAAATAATTTACTGGCATAACTGTCAACAAACACCAGCAAGCTTTAAAATGCATAGCACTATGCTATAATATTTAGAGGAAATAACTCCAAAGGAGGTTCAAATTACATTTCTCTTCCCCCAAGTCTGTGCATATCTCTGTGTGTGTGTGTGTGTGTGTGTGTGTGTGTGTGTGTATGGGTGAATGATTCACTCCTGTTTGTAGAGTTGGTTTATGTTAATCCTTTCAGAATCTAGCTCATTTTTAGTGGCACTGGAACTCTTATGACCTTTTTCTGCAGAATCATAGGGGTTTCAAAGCTCCTCCACATATCACATTTTATATAAATAAATGCTAGGCAATCAATGTTTTATGGGTTTCCAAGGGGCATCATACAGAATTGCAAAGAAATCATAGGGATGTCAACTACAACACTTGATTACCCCGGAATGCATACTTCTTGCCCTGCCAGGATCAAAATGAGGGACTTTGCCCATTGAAATCAGGGACAAATCTCAAAATCAGGGAGACCATTTTTAGTTGACATTTTAGTTGTGCTAGATAAAGACTACTACTCCTCATGTCCATCCTCACATCTGAGGCCTCTTCCTCCCTGACTAATGAACCCTCTGGTACCTCTACTACTTCCTGTCTCCCACCCGAACTCAATCCCCCCCTTTTTTCCTGTCCCCTCTCACTTACTCTCCCGCTCACCACCTTTCCCTCCTCTCTAGCCTCCTTCTGGTGCCTAATGATCACCTCTGCCTGGAAGTTTCTTAACCTCGAAATTGTCTACTCGCTTGAACCTGTTATAGCTTGTTTTTCTATGAAACTTAAAAACATTACTGCCTTAAACTGTTAATAGCAAATTTATGATGTAACTTTCCTGTCTGGTTTTACCTGTAATGTGTATCGTGCTTTGTTAAATGTTCTTTGTTACGTGGAAACTTTGTAAAAGAGCCCTGGCTCAAAGGTATTAATTCCTAGACTAATATACTAAACTAAACTAAACATATTGTGCTATGTCACAATTTTTATATCTATTCAAGTGCACTCCACATCCTGTCCTAAGTGCAACATTGTGCTATGGCATTAATACATACAGTACTCTCATTTAAAAAGCATGCATAGGTAAACCAAAAGTTAACTGATTGAACAGAATTGTAGCCACGTTGCAAGTGATTTCACAAAAATAAATGAAGTGGTAAAAAACAAAAACAAACTAAAAAATGAAACAAAAACAAACAAAAAAGAAGCAAGGCCACAAATTGCAAGGATCTTCCTTGGCTATGTGCCATTCCTGTGCAGACAATGTCTGGATTATTTAAAACAAATTAAGTAAAATCCCATATTGTTGCTAACTCAGTTTTGGTATGCAGTTAGGTACCATCATAATGCAGTAACTTCATACATAATGTACTTATCATGTTGTCACCACTCTATGAGTATTATATTGATTTACCAGTGTTCCCCTTGATTCTTTCTCTCTTGCTCAATACATATATTAGTTAAGCAATAAGGCACGAGAGGGTGTGTTAGAACACACTCCTGGGGTGGGTCAGCACGAGGTGAAGCCGAGTGCTTCCACCACCCCAGGAGTGACGTTATTAACAACAACACACACCCTGGAGTGCCTTATTGCTATTATACAATGGCTTATTTTAAAATAATATTAAAAAGTTAAAAATTAAAAAAAAATGTTGCTATATTTGTATTGCTTTTTGTATGAGAGGCATATTTTAGAAATGAAAGAAAAAGTAGTCCAGTAGGTGGTGCTGTTGGTAGTATCTGTGTTTCTTGTGAATGGTGATCCCCCCCCCACCCAGAGAGACACTCAGTTGTCTTGTATCTTTGCTCCTGCTGCTTGTCCTGGGAGCAGTTGAAGATTTTTTTTTTATTTTCTGAGCCCTGTGAGGAATATGTGGAGAGAGTAAAAGAAAACGGTGAAGCTGAGGGGTTACTTCCGGTTTCCTGCTTCGCTCCGTAACTGGACATGAGTAGGGAAATGTAAGTTAGAGGTCTTTTTAATTTTGTTACAATGCTTTTTAGGAAGTTTGCTTGCTGAGAAGGTGGCAAACATTTGAAATGTAATTCAGAGTATTTATGCATTTCTGTTTGAACGGCCGAGCGTGTGCAGTTCACAGTTACAGGTAGCTACTGTGAACTTAAAGATGGAGAGCTGATGTTCTTTTTTTGTTTTAATATTTTACGTTTTGTGTACTTGTGTGATGGATTGAGGCAGTTGGGTAGGGAACGTATGTTTGTTTGTTTGTGGGCAGGGAGGGTGGAGAGGAGGTAAGGTAGGCTACTGTGTGACCGATTTAGGGACTGTCGGCTTCCCGGTGGCATGCTTGGGGAGGGAGGGATTTGTTTGCCTGCTCTGCAGACGTTTGTGTGCCTGAACTCAATACAATGATGTTATTGTTCAATAACATCACTGTCCCAGGCACACACTGACCAATCAGACTCCACGAAATTTTCTTGCCATTGTATAATACCCATTTGATTATTGTGTCTGTGTAGCTAGTACAACATGAATTATGTGAGTCAGACAGTTTACAGTATTGATGTTGTGCATCACATTACCTGTCATACATAGAAACATAGAATCTGACAGCAGATAATGACTGCTGGGCCCATCTAGTCTGGAGGAGGAGGAGGAAAGCATGAAGACCTGCTCCACTCACTGATATGCCTCTCTCCAAAGTACTCCACAAGAATGAGAAGTAAGGGCACCATCCACCAGGAAATAATCCACTGTTTATAGTTTATTGCCACAGAATAAAGCAAAATAAGACATAAAACAAATGGAGTGCCATGTATGTGTTCCCTTCTCTTTAGAAGGCCCGACCGGTTTTGCACATGTGCACTTCCTCAGGGCATCTAGCCTGCCCATTTTTAATTATGATCACTTTTGCTGCAGACTTAACTTGATCTACAGCACTGTCTCTTCCACCCCTTCCTTTCTCCCTTGATTCCTTTATGCCTATCTGAGGCATTTTTGAATCCCACCACTGTTCTCACCCCCCACTGCCTCCCATGGAAGGCTGTTGAAGGAATCCATCACCCTTTCTGTGAAAAAGTACTTCCTCACATCTCTCCTGAATCTACCTTCTTCTAGCTTCATATCATGACTTCTAGTTCTATGCTACCTTTTTCTCTGAAACATACCTATCTTCTGTACCTTATTAACCCATGTGAGGTATTTAAAGGTCTCCATAATATCCCAACTCTCCCCCATAGTGTACATATTGAACTCTTTCAGTGTCCTCTCATAGGACTTCTGATGCAGACCATGTACCATTTTGACATCCCTCAACTCACTTCTTGTCACGTTCTTCTTTTTCCAATTGTTCCTCATTCCTCGCCTTTATGTATTTATTTATTTCTAAGAATCAGTTTACAACATTTGAGCCAGAGGCTCGTTTCCAAAGGTACTTCATCACATACAGACATACATTGTGTTTTTGGTTACATAGCATAGATTTGCAAAACAATAGGCGTTCAACAGAGGCGCCACGTCACACTGTGGTTAGACAAATACAATTGGGGTACAGGGTACATGTAATTGATAACAGGTGTTACACAAGTTGGTATCAACTGAGCAATCTAGCTGGTAAACATTGAAACAGCTGGTACTGGCCAGGTTAAACATAGGCATGGTGTACAGGGAAGTGGTGGAGGGGATGGTTAGGTGGAGAGCTGCCCGGGGGCATTGTCATGAGAAGCAGAGTTGGAGGCTATGTTCAGAGACAGGAGCAGTTACTGGTGCTGATGATGTGGTTCTGAAGGGTGGTTTTGAACTTGGAGATGGTGGTGGCATTGGTGATTGGGGAAGGGAGAGAGTTAAACCAGGTTGGGGCTCTATAGCAGAAGGACCTCTGGCAATGGCTGGTTCTTGATCTGGGGACCTTTAGAGCGGTCTTGTAGGAGGACCGTGTTGCAATAGTGGGAGGGCTCTGGTGGATGGATGCCGTTACCCCAGGAGGGGAGAGCCCGAGTAGGGTTTTTTTTGTGAGGAGACAGGTTTGGTATCGGAGCCGTTCATCCAGGGTAAGCAGGTTAGCCTCAACATACAGCTGACAGGTGTGTGTGAGCCTGGGGGCACCAGTAATCAATCTGCAGGCTTTATTCAGGGTTAAGTGAATTTTGTTGAGTGCAGTGGTGTCGGCAGCACCATATACTGGTAAACCATAGTCTACAAGGGACAGAACAGGTGATGTAACAGCTAGCCAGAGAGCATTTGGAGGAAGGCAGGTTCTATTGCAGAATAGGATGCCAAGCCGTGTGTTAGTGGCGGATGTTAGGGCGTCAATGTGGTTGTGAAATGTGAGGGCTGAGTCGAAGGTAACCCCAAGGTATTTGTAGGAGCAGACTTGTTCCAGTGGCTGATTGGTGCTTGGAAGGATATAGAGTGGGTGGTTGCTAGCCTTGTTTTGGGGGTGGGAAAAGAGCATAGCTTTGGTTTTATTAAGATTGATGACGAGTCTGCGCTCCTTGAACCAAGCCTCGGCACTGTTGAAAGACTGCTGTAGGGAGTCCAGTAGGGAGATGGGATTGCGGTGGGTGGCAAAAAGGACAGCGTCATTTGCATACAGTAGAATTTTGCCAGGGCATGCACTGGGCAGGGTGTTCAGATAGAGTGAGAAGAGAAGAGGCCCCAGGATGGAGCCTTGGGGGACCCCAGAGAGAATGGGTCGGGTATCGGAGACTGTGCTATTAATTTTTACACACTGAGATCGAGTGTCTCTGAGAGGAGATCTTTCTCCTTTGACTGCTCATTTTCCCCCTTCCTCCATTTGCTATCCCCCTGATTCCTTGAATAACTTGCATCTTGGTGGTACAGTCTTCCCTCAGGATCTCCTTATTCTGTATCTCAGCCTATGGTGTCGCACTTTCTGCCATCCCTATTTCATCCATCACCCCCCATTGGCTACTTTAAATGTCTATCAAAGTAACACTTAAACAGTCTACTGACTACTATGGTTCCCTTTTTAATGAAAGCAGGCCATCAACTTGATATAGGCTGTTATCCTTCCAGGCTGGCCCACAGTCCCAAATGTAGCCATAGTACTCTTCCCTTCACCATTCCTTCCACCATTACTTGAAAGACTCGGTGCAGTGCTCCATCTCCTTCCCCATATATTAAGACTCACTCTGTGCTTGCATTTTAAACACATAGAAAACACACGATCGACCTGATAAGTTATCTAACTTCACCAAAAATTACATTTACTCATGGAGCTGACTCCAGCAATTCATCTTTACATTTAAGCCTATAAAACACCCTTATCAGGTTAATGCATTAGCAGCTATACCTGGCTCTAGCCAGAGTTTGTTTCACTTGGAGACACATAGGTAAAAAAGTCACAAGTAAAAAAGATCCACCTTCCAGGTCCATATTATATGTCCATATCTCTAGATTGGTTTCAGGAAACAAGCCCCTTTGTTACTTCTGTTAATGTTCAGACTATGTGTACTGTGCTTAGCATTTAGTGGTTGTTATTACAAAAAGGGGCCATTGTCAAGGGAGGCAGTGTAGCAATAATTTTCTGCAACAAGGGAAGCTATATTAGAAACCTGGTTCAAAGCAGGTGTGTGGCAGTAAAACAGGTTTTGCAGGCAGGTTTGTCTATTTCACATACTGTATGTGCACCATGCATTCATCTACCAAGCCCAGAAATAATTCCGAATGAGATGAATCGAAAATTAAATATGATATTGTTCAGATGTCACACTGAAATTATTTAATAATCTATTTATTATATATAATACTGTATTGGGTAATATATCATTTCCTTTATACCCTTTCATTCAGTTGAACTGCTATTCTGGTTTCTTACTTTTATGCTAGAATGGGGGCTATGTGCAATGTGTTTCTCCTTGTCTTGGCATTTATGAGTTTTGAAGTGTTTGGGCAAGAACAAGGAAATGTTTTTTTTTCTGAAAAGTGTGGATGCATGGGCATCACTTTAAGCACAGAGTTCCACTACTGGGAGAGTCAGGCAGACAGCCAAGAACAGAGGTGTCAATTGTTTCCATCACTCATGGAGCACACAGAGGAGACAGTACTCATTTTGTGTATTCCACAGCAAGGCACTTAAAACATCTTTTGTGCTAACCATGCAGTTTTGGGATGGAGTGGGTGTGTATGTATGTTTTTTTTGGGGGGGGATATGTATTTTGAAATCATAATAATAAAAGCAAAAGGCTGTCAATGCATTTTTCATCCCATTACTGTAACAAAACAAAGTTTTAGAATCAATACAAAAGGTGAAATTAATTGACAGTTTTCAGAAAGATGTGGGTGTTAAAAACGTTATGTTGAAGCAGTGAAAGTATTATGAGGGGTGGGGTAAGTGGCTTGATGTTTACTATTGATTAGCATATATTTGGCAATGTCCATTTTGTACCTCACTCACACGCAAACAGAAACTCCAGGCTGCCTATATACATGTGTGTATATATATATATATATATATATATATATATACACATATGCATATTCAGGACTCTTGCATTGTGCAAAAGCTTTTTAACAGGGCTTTTCTATGCTCTCACTCTCTCCAAATTCTCCACAACCTCTCTCTTCTTATGCAAGGAGAAAATGAAACTGTCTTCCTAGCATGTCACTTACTGCCTGCCTGACTAAAGCATGTGAATTACACTAGTATAAGCCATATGATATGTCAGGGCTGTCACTAGACTTCTCACTCCACCTTGAAGTGAATTAAGGTGGAGTGACAATGTGAAGTGATAATTACAGTGAGAAGTGAGGCTTTAATGTGGGTGCTCCACATAGCAGATTAGCAATGACAAGTGCGACTTTGCACCCACTTCGCAGGTGGCATCTTACTTCACTGCATCTCTAGTGTCAGTACAGTAGTAAAGAGAGTTGAGGATGGAAAGGGACAGAAAAGTTAGCATAGGTTAGTGAACAGTGTTACTTGGACAGAAAACAGCATTCAGAAAGTGTAAGGATAGAACTTAGATTGAGGTAACTTGATAGTTTCTACAGTCAGCTGGGTAGGAATGAACAAATACCAACTGAGTGTTTGTGTTTGGAGGCCAGATAATCAAGTATTGGTTATTCAATATTTTGGAAAAAAAGTAAAAGGTTTTTATTCCTTCTACCAGACTGTGGCAGTCACACGGCTGCCAACTTCCCCTTTAGCTGCCTTTCACCCTTTACTCCAGTCAGTCGCTTAGCATCAATAAATGATGAAGACAGCCCCACTGACTACACTGTATAAGGTTGCCAACGGTATACCCTGATGTGGGAATCTCACAAATGTCACCTACCGAAGAGGCGACCCACTTGCAGCATATATCCCAATGATTAGGAAGTAGGGAGGGTGACCAGAAGGGGAAGGTTTTCTAATGGTGACAGAATGTCACTACATGTACACATGCATGGGGGGGGGGAGCGAGTTCACCGAGCGAGGGGCAGGAGGGTTTGTGAGGTGTGATACTGCAGTCTGCCACTAAGCTGGCTCCATGGCATAGTGTGGTGGGTGCTGGCCTTGGGTGGCAAGGATGCGGGGTTCGGGTCCGGGTGCAGTTATGATTTGTTATGCCTGGCCTGAGATGGTGAAATTTCCTTTCACTGTTACACCCCCAACATGCACCCCCTAGAGTTGAGAATTTAAAAGTAGGCAGGTGCAGGGGTGTAGCCCCCTCATTACAGTAAAAAATATGAGTCCTTGCGCTGTTGTCTCTGTCGCCAGGTTTGTACATCACTGAAATTTTATTTTGGCAATATACACGTGCCATAAGGACAATCACCTTTCAGCTATCACCCTTATGACATTGAACCATTGGCAATTAACAGAAAAATGAGATGGCATCTACCCACATAGGGACAGGATGTGGAAACTGCTGACTAGTTGGGATTTACAATTTATGTTTCCCATGTCCTATTCATGAAGTGAGGATCAGGAGGAGAGAGGCCTCTGTTGGGGCAGTTAGGCACTGTCACAGTGCCAGCTCTCCATGCAAAAAACATAACAATTGATTCATGTTGATAAGAGGATACAGGGGGTGTCAAAATGAAGGGGGTTTGGAGCATGGTTAGGTATTGTACTTTGTACTTGTTAATGTTACAAATATAGGTTTTAGCTAGCACAGCCTGAGAAATGTGTTTTTATATCTGCCACCTGAGAGGGCCTGAGAGCATACAAATCTTGGAACATTGGGAGGGGGCGGATATCTCAGAGTGGGCTGCATTACAGCAGACGGGCTTTCTTCTGAAGCTAGGTATTAGTCCATGGAACTCTCTTTTAGTTATTTCATCTCTTACAGTAAATGCTAAAACTGCCTCAACAAGCCAGCCTCACTTCATTTACTTTTTTCCTGAGATTTTGTTTTACAGGGTGGGGAAAAGTACTGTCTGTAAATTAAGAAAAAAAAACAAAAAAAACTTCCTCCTCTCTTGGCAAAATGCCATTTACTTATAACCAAACACAAAATTTCCCCTCTACATAGGGCCAAGGTGTCAATAATGCATACTGGGCAATGGTCCACTCCCACTCCACAACCTTGTCCATGTGTACTTCATGGGGTCTACCTGTATCTTCCTCACAGCCCTTTCCTTGTACTGCCCTGGCATCTAGTGGTACCCCTCCCTCTTTCTAACTGCTATCTGTATGTTCTTTGTGCTACTGACCCATCCCTGGACAGTGACATGATGCAGGCCTAATGGCGTTATGGAGTTCATGGAGTTCATGCAGCAAGGCTGCTCCCAGGTATACTCAAGTACGCTCCTTGCATACAGTAAATCTGACAAGCATATGTTGAAATTGATGGCTGACTTACTAGGTAGCAGACAACCAGGCAGCAAACTGTGAAAGAAAATGTCCTTTAAGTATTATTTTTAAAGATGTAGGGGCAGCACTGAGCATAAACACAGTAATATGTGCATGATGAGTATTGTGTTATCTCAACCAACAAGAAGCATGACTGTCTCTTTTTCTACAAAAAAAGGAAATGCGCATACTTTGGCACCACTCCGTACCATTAATACTTTGATTTGATTTTGTTGTTTTGTGGCCATGTCTTACTTTGTCCTCCTTTTTTTAGTTTCCACTCACACTGTCACAGTCATGATCTTTTGTCACCTTTCTTCCTTTCAGCACACCTCCTGAACCCTCAACATTCATTTGTTTTCTGTCTCTTTTGCTATATTCTGTTATTTTTCTGTACTTAAAGATAACTTCTTTTTGTCTTGTAATCATTTCTTACCTTGTTCTCTATTTTTGTTTCAGCACACACCATCACATCCACAATCTCTTAACTGTCACCTCCTTCCTTTCAGCCTACATCCCCAACCCCTAACATCAGTTTGTTTCCCTTCACTTTTGCTATATTCTGTTCTTTTTCTGTATTTAAAGGTAACTTCTCTTTTTCTTGATGTCTTCTTCCATTTTTATTCTTAGTTTGTCCTCCATAAGTACACCCCACTCCAATGATCTTTTGCAACCCTTCCTTCTTTCAGTCCTGCTCTACAACCCCTAATTTTAGTTTCTTTCCTTTCACTTTTTGCTTTTTTAATTTTTATTATATATACTATTTTTTTTCTGTTAAATGTAACTTCTCTTTTTTGTTTATTTTTCTTGGTTTCTACTTTTCTCATTCTTACTTTCTTCATTCCCCTTTAAGCACACCCCCTACAAACTTTAGTCACCCTCCCTTCTTTCAGACCACCCTAGCCAAACCCCAATTTGAGTTTCTAAATGTTCTTTTCCTTCTCTCGCTTTATCTTTTTCTGTAGTCCTATCTTTTTCCCATATGTCATTTATTTTCTCTTATTTTTCCTTCCTTTTAAAGCAGCATACACACTCCACTCCCACAATCTTTTTGTCACCCTCCCTCCTTTAAGCCCTCCTCACCCTAACCACAATTTCAGTATCTTAACTTTGTTTCCCTTGGCTGGCCTGCTGGCACAGCGGTAGCACTACCACTTGTGAGGCTGACAACCAGGGGTTGGAAGCCAACTCCATTCAGTGGAGGATCTGCTGGGGGTGGGGTGGGAGGAGGTTTGAGCATCCTTGACTGTTCTCCTCCTCTGGGGGAGGTGGGCAGAGCCCAGTTCTTACCTGGTCCTGGCGAGCTGGGGAAAGACAACCTGGGCCAACACATAAGAGAGGGCCTGGTGGGCATCGATGCATGTTCCAGGGGAGCATGTAGTGTGCATCAAGGTAACATTGCATGCCATTCCTCACAGGGGACAGCAAACAGAAAAAGCCAGCAGCCAGATAGGGTTCCATGTCATAACAGCAATCGAGAAACAGCTTTCACTCATGGTGAATGTACATCACTAAAAATTAATTTCAGTGATGCACGCTCACAGTGCAGAAAAAAAGGTGCCTGTGACCTACAAGTCTCATTTTCAATGCAGTGATCTGCACCCCCGCACCACCCAACACAGGGGGCTTTGCCCCTGCACCCCCCTACTTATGAATTCTCCACTCTAGGGGGGTGCAAAACTTGATAAAAATACAAGCCACCAGGAGGCATACAAAAACCCTCACCATGCTGGACAAGAACCTATTACCCCATGCTTCCCAACTGACCACCCGCTGCACAGTGTCAGTGATCTAGCTTGACAGCTGCTTGCTGCAACCCATCCCACATGCCATCCCTCCCCTGCCTCCCCCCATGGATGTGTGCACATGCATATATCTGCTAGTTCATGTCACTGTTTTTGCCAATTGTCATATCCGGTCACACTCCTCCCTGAGTAGCCTTGATCACAGTCACCGACATTGAGTCGCTGTTTTTCTAAGAGTTCAATCTCAATTGCTATGGTCACGGACTACCGCCAGATGGCACCAAGCACCCGCAGGCCCCACACCCAATCAACTGGGCATGCAGGTAAAACTGGGTCCATTTCACAGTGAGGCTAAGAGTATGCTGCTGACCCCAGCAGTGGGGCATGTCATGGGGGAAGATGGCTGTGGTATGTCCCGTTGGATTTCAGGGTGACACCGCAGAGTGCTAAGGCTGAACGAGGCTGACCAAGAAGGAAAATAAGCAATAAAATGTTCTTTCCTTTCTCTCACTTTTGCTTTATTTATAATCATATATTTTTCTGTCTTCTTTTCCTGTATTTCTTTCTGTTTCTTAGTTTGTCTTCCTTTTGTTTAAATCAGCACACACACCCATCCCCAAATCACTTTTTCACCTTCCCTCCTTTTAGCCCACCTACCCAAACTCCAGTATCAGTTTCTTAACTTGCTTTACTTCTTTTTTCCTTCTCTCGCTTGCCTTTTTAAGTCTTATCTTTTTTGTCTACTTTTCTTGCATTACTTTCATTTTTTGTCTTATTTTCTTGTTTTCTGTAAGTTTTAAAACAGCTCACACACTCACACAAAACATACGTAACCCTCAGAGTCCCACCGCCCCAGCCCCCACTTGCACTCTATTTTTGAGTCCTATCTCTTGCACCTGCTTTGCTATTTCTAATAGATTTTTTTTCCTAGCTTAACTTTGTTTTCTCAGTTAGCCCCAATAACGATTTGTTTAGACCCCCACTCCCACATTGTCCATCATCACTGAGGATGGCTACCAGTACTTTATTTTTCTCTTACTCCTCCTCAGCATCAGCTTTAATTGGTTCAGTGTTTTTTTTAATGTAATCTTTTTTCTCTTGATAAGCAACTGTTTTTTGTGTATTTTTTGTCATCCACTTTCCCTATCCACAATGCCATACCAGTCCACAGCCACAGTGCTGCTAGAGCCTGGCATCCAGTCCGTTCCCCAAGTCCTCACTCCTGGATCCTCCGTGACCACTGTCCTCCTCTGCATGCAGAGGTATAATGCCATAATGCAGTGTATTCCCACTTCTGTACCCCGGTTTCCACATATCAAACCAGCGTACAGGACTGGCTGTAGGGTGCCCTTTCCATCTCTCCCCTCAGCCACAAAAGCCTGTCAGATGACTGCCAGTGAGTGGGAAAGCCTGAGAACAGAGTGGGAGGTTGGGGGGAAGGAGCTAAAAAAAAGCAAATCCGTGGCACACAGGCAGCATTCTGCATGGGCTTGCTAAAACTGAGCCACTTGAGTTCCAAGCAACTTGATTTCAGCCTCGGGGTTTGTGCACATCCCTGCTCACAAAGTCATTTTTCTCAAGTCCTGGAAGTCCAGAATCTTAACCTGGTAAGCAGTAGTGTTAGTCTGGCACAGCTTGCTATTTAAAGTATAGCAGGGGGCTGCAGTGTTCACCTCTCAGAACCCCAGTGAAAGCTTTAAGGCTTCTGCTTTGAGGATTTAGGACAAATTGAACTAATTTAGCACTCTAGGGTCTTTAATTCTAACCAGCAGGCAGGTAACCTGTTACTCAAAGGAAAGTTACAAATAATATACAAATCTCATTACATATAGATGACTAAGGACATGTTCCTTACACAGCTCTTGGGGAATTATTTATGCAACCTTAGTCTCCTAAATGGTTTTAAAAATATAGTCATCTTAAACACCAAAACAACCAACTGACAGGAAGCTCCTCCCCTACTAGTTCCTCTTTATGGCCTCATAGCTCCAATCAAGCAGAGCAATTTCTAGACACAGCCACAACAGCTGCTGATGCATTACTGTGATAAAAGATAATTCATGTGAGACTTAGTTGTACCTGTATTATTGTGATGAACAAATTCCACTTTTATTCCTCAATAGTAGAAAATCAAAACAGAAGTATAAACATCAAGCCAGTGCAGTAATAGGTGCTGTTGCCTCCGAAAATACAGAGACACATACACACACACACACACACACACACACACACACACACACACACACACGTGCATACATGCACACACACACACACACATACACACATGGCTTGCTGCACCAAATTAATCAGTGATGCAAATGTTACATGAAAAAATAGACATAGGCAATTTCCTTCTTACTTTTGGAACTTAAATAAGCAAATTCAATGTAAATCCTGTCAGACCAGCTTGCCTACAATTTACAATGTGAATGTTATATCCCATCTTCCTGCTGTGCCTTATGCCTCACAACCCATCTGGGGCATGCAGCAATTTAGCACTGCTGCACACCCTGCAATATGTTATTGCTTACTTACAATTTACAATATGATCTTATGGAAATCCTATGCAACACTTCCCAAATGGTTGAAGACACTCAGCTGTGCCTCATGCCTCACAACCCACCTTGGGTGTGTGGCAATTTAGTATTGCCATACACCATGTCATGTGTTATTCCTTATTTATCATTTACAGTCTGATCCTATGGGAATTTTTTTTCCACACTTCACAGGTGATGTGCAGGTGCCTATGTGTATCTACGGCTACAGACGCTCTGGAACATGATGATGGATGTCTCTTGAATCATGTGGAAAGGGTTGCATGTTGTTTGTCTTATCTGATGATGAATGTCTGTGGTTGCTTGTGGTGTCTTTCCTCTTTGCTGCTAAGGAGGAATGCAGAGTTAGTGTTGAGAGCCCTATCATCACATTTCCTTACTTTTGTTGCTTTAACAGCAACCCAAACTGGTGCATTAATGAGTTTTGCAAAAAATATATATGGGATATTCTACCCCCACTGGAAATATTGCTGATAAATTTTGTTCAAGTGCTGACTGACCCAAAGACATCACAAGTGGTGAAGTCACGAGTGATGTCATCAGGTTAATCTGCATGAGAACAAAAAATATCAACAATATTTCCAGTAGGGGGTAACATATTCCATTTATGCCATACCTCCAAAAAAGTGAAAAAAAAAATTACTGCCGTTTTTTGTTGATTATAAAAAAAAAAACTAAAAGGTGGCCTAAATATTCAAAGCAGATGAGTGGCACAAAGTGGAGATGTGCTGAGCATCTCAGAAGATGGGCAGAATGATGATATTCAAAAGAGAGAGATGCAACACACATCCATAATGTGTGCAATGCATGTTTAGGGGGCATTCCCATGATGTGCTGTGCATCCCTATATTTAGCTGAAAGGTGTGGCACATGTGTGGTGCATCTTAGAGATGAGCCACCCAGAGATTGTCATGGAAAAGCATGCCTAAATGGCCAGCCACCCTCAGGCAGGCCACTGAACTGCAGGCAGGCTGCTTCACTACAGCCCTTGGAGGTGCAGCACGATATGCTCCAGGCACCCACATGCAGCAGTCATGCCAGGATCGATGACCCCTGAGCCACTGGCACCATCCAGTGAGCAATACTCCACAACACTCCCTGGATGTAGTTACCCAACAGCCGGTCACTGTCTGCACACTGCCATCCCTTGCAGTGCCCATCAGGTGCCTCCCATACTGGGGTGCATGGGGCACTGCAGGTGATGGTATGCAGCTTATGGAGCCAGTGTTTCATATATATGTGGTAGCCCTAGTAGCCTGTGTCACCCTGTGCCAACCCCTGTTGCATGTCCAGGTAGCCCTGGTGGCCACTGTCCAGGTAGGGCCACTGTATCCCTGTCTGACCCTGTACATGGCTATGGGGAGTTAGTCGACAATTGTGAGTATCTCTCCACATGTAGCTGTGCTGCCCTGTGTTGTTGGAGTTTGGTGACATAAAACATTACAAGAGGAGTGTACTACAGTTGGTAGTCAGTGCCAGTTCTTTGTGTGTCACTGTGCATGGCTATGGGTAATAACATTGTATCCAAGCCAATGCAGTACACCCACCCACACACATACCTTTAATCACACCTGCCTGCTAGGCTGCAATACCTCCTGTTCACCTTGGTGGAGTGGTGGGTCAGCCCTGCAAAGCTGGAAATGAGTATGCCCAGGGTATGCAAATGGCCTGAATACACACAAATAATGTGCTGTAATTGTGGGAGATGGGCTTGGAATGTGCACTGATGTCATTTGCATATCCTGACTGAATATTGCACTTTTATGCACTACACAAGTTTTTTGCTTTGTGCATTTCCCATGCTCCACATAAGGCTCGGGTCACCTGCTGTGCCATGAATCTCTTACTGCATAATTGCACATTTCAGGATATTCAGCCAGACATGCATGAGTGCATCTCATGGCACATCATCTGAATATCTCATTATTTTGGGCCGGCTCATCTCAGATGCAGGTGACTTTTGAATATCTAGGCCAGTGTGTATAAATGGAACATCACTCATTTTGTAGCTATTTGTGTGCTCAAGAAATTTTGTGCTTACAGTACCATGCTATAATTTTTTTTGCTTTAAAGTTATTCACATTTGTTTGTTGAAAAAGTGAAAATAAATAGATTTTCTGTTTTTTTCTCTAATTATATAAAAATAAAATGTAGATATGACTGTAACATGACTGATTTTGTAAATATTTTTGTGTTGAACAAATTTTGTTCTCACAGTGCCATGCTATAATTTTTTTGTTTCAAAGTAATTTGCATTTGCTAGTTGAAGAAGTGAAACAATGTATGTTTTGCTTATTTTTGCTAATTATAAAAAAAACTAAAAGATATCTAGAAATGAAACCCCACTCATTTTTAGATATTTTTGTGCTGAACATCTTTTGTGCTCACAGGACCATGCTATAGTTTTTCATTTTAAAGTTTTTCACATTTTAATGGGTTAGTACAGCTAGTGTGTGTGTGTGTGTGTGTGTGACAGAGAGAGGGAGAGAGAGAGAGGACAAGAGGTGTGTGTGTGTCAGTGTGTGTGTCTGTCTATGGTGTGTGTTTGTATATGTGTGTGTGTGTATGTTCTTCTGTAACTTATCAAACAAATTATTAGCACATTGTTATTTTTCCCTTTATTATTATTGAACATTTTTTTGAAAAAGGAAGACAATACCAAAGCCATCAGTGATTGACATACCTTCCCACAAAGAGCTGTTAATGAAGAACTATGAAACCTGAAACCTGAGCTGAGCTGCTGGACTGCAGATTCCCCACTGCTAGAGATGCAGTGAATTTAAAATCCGCCGGTGAAGTGAACGCGAAGTGGCCACTTCGCGTTGTCACTTTGCTATGCAGAGTGCCCCATAGGAAAGGCTCACTTCACCTAGACATTATTACTTTGCATTGTCATTATGCTTTGAATGCGAAGTAAGGTAGAGTGACAACAATATTGGCAGCATCCCACCCACACAGTCACCAGAATGAATGTGCATCCCCAAAGTGCTACTGTTTTGTGTCCAGAAAACTCCCCAGTGCTGATGAAGTGAAATGAGAGTGTAACAAGAAAGGCAAAGTCTCCCAGAATTAATGGTGCACTCAGTCATGCGCACTGTGGTCCGGTCACAGAGTCACCAGAATTAATGTGCATCCCCAAAATGCTACTGTCTTGTGTCCAGAAAACTCCCCAGTGCTGACAAAGTGAAATGAGAGTGAAACAAGAAATGCAGTCTCCCAGAAATAATGGTGCCATGCAAATGCACAGACAGATTAAGATTGTGCTGTACACTCAAGGGATGCATACGAAAAGGTACAACAACACCTAACCAGTGCTCACAAGTCACAAATCCAAATCTGGAAAGAAATAGATTTTGCCAGTTGGGGATTAGTGCACAGCAGTAACAATCCACTACCAGTAAAGATACCACAAAGCAGTATAGAAAATTCATGTAGGTGCGGTGGATAACAAGTTCACACTGCTGCAATTACTCTGTAACACAATAAAAGGTGTCTGATTTAATGGCACACATCACACACACACACACACTCAAGTAATACGTAGCAAATTGAAAACCTTTAGTAATATAACCAAATGTTTTAAACAGACACATTGTAGACTGCTGCACCACAACAATTAGCAAAGAAATGTCAAGAATTACTGAAAATATTACTCTGTGTACATTAACAGCCTTATACAAGAAAAATATAACCAAAACAGAAAAACTGCCTTTTTCTCCCAGTTAATCTACCTACACCACAAATACACCCCTCCCGCAAAGCACTCTTCACAGTGCACAGACTGACTGTTCTAAATTAACATTCAAAATCCACACACAACAATAAACACTCGATGATATGAGCACAGAAGGGTGTCCTACAATCGATGTAATAAATTATGAGCAAAAAATATTACTCAAAAGGCATTTTAAACAGCTTTTAGAAGTTCTGAATTGCAGAGCTCTGAGAGCAAACTGTCTCCAGCTACCACTGCACACACACTACCCAGGCCAGAACTGAGGCTGTGCAGAACAATCTAGAGCCTATGTAACCTGCAATCCCATGAATTACTGCAGAATTTCATTTGGAGCTCAATTACAGGGCATGTGAGATGAATTACATTGATTTCAATGTACTTCACCTCAAAATTGGTGGAGAAGTGGTTTGGGCAGGGCGGAATAACGCAAATTCATCCACTTCACATTGTGGAGTTCTCCACAGATTCTACATTACTCAGTGAATCACTTCACAGAGCAAATTGAGGCAACTTCGCCCACCACTACTTACAGTACTATAACTCACATGCTGTACAGGAAGGAAAGCAAATACCTATGGCTTTACTTCTCCGATGGGCTGTAGCACGAAAGTCCCAGTCTTCAAAATGCTTATTAATGAGTACAATGGTGGAGTGGTGAAGTCTGGAGAGATACTACAAAACATGCTTACAATACATCCAAGTAACTAGTCAAAAAATTAGTGTTGTGATTTGCAATGTGATCGTGAATCATGATTTGTGACTGCATTTGTGACCATGATGATGAAGAACGTGATTCAGTGTCGACGGTGTGAGATAAACAATATGGAACTGTATTGGGAACTCAAATGCCTCTGGCTTTACTTCCCCGATGAGCTGTAGCACAAACTCTCTGACTTAAACACTCATTGATGAGTATAATGGTGGGGTGGTGAAGCCTGGAGAGATCCTACAAAACAGGCTTATAATACATCCAAGTAACTAGTAAAAAAATTAATGTTGTGATTTGTGACGTGATTGTGAATGGTGATTTGTGACTGCATTTGTGACCGTGATGATGAAGAACGTGATTTGTACCACGAGTGACCCGTGATGATGGTCCTGACTTAAAAACGCTTATTAATGAGTACAATGTTCATGCTGAATTATGCACCAGACCAGTCCAGTACTCTGAAGGGAAGCCAAAGAAACAACTGTGACTTTTTATAGATGGAGATTGGGCCCTAAAGAGATACAAATGCACAGACAAATTAAGATTGCCCTGTGCACTGAAAAGATGCAGATGCAAAGGCACAACACCTAACCAGTGCTCACTATCAGAAATTCTAATCTGGAAAAGAATACCTTTGCCGGTTGGGGCGGGCTGCTGGGGGAGGCAGTGTACTGCACTGCTGCAGTAACAGTCACTAATACTAGTACCAGTAAATATACCACAAAGAAGTACAAAAATCACAGTTATAGTCGATAGCAGGTTCACATTGCTGAAATTATTATGTGGCACAATAAAAGGAGTCTGATTTGATGACACGCATCACACACATACTCACATGCACACTACGTAATGCGTAGCAAATTGAAAACTTTAGAAATATAACCACATATTTTAAACAAACTAAAATTATACACTGCTGCACCACAGCATTCAGCAAAAAATGGCAAGAATTATTTGAAATATTACTGTGTGTACATTAACACAGTTATATAAGAAAAATATCACCAAAACAGAAAGCACTGTCTTTTTTTCTCCAAGTTAATCTATCTACACCACAGATACGCCCCTCCCCCAAAGCACACTCCCACTGTCTCTCAGTACACAGACTGAATGTTGTACATTAACATTCAAAATCCACACACAAACAATAAATGCTCAATGATTTGAGCACAGGAGGGTTTCCTATACTCGATGAACTAAAGTTTTAGCAAAAATAATGACTCAAAAACGCTTTTTTAACAGCTTTTAGAAGGCTGGAATCGCAGAGAACTCTCAGAGCAGATTGTCTCCTACAGCTTCCTACACACACTACCCCGAACTGAAGCTGTGCAGAACAATCTAGAGCTCATGTGACCTGAAATCCCATGAATCACTGCAAAATTCACCTTTGGAGCTTAAAAACAAGGTGCAGTGATGCAAAGTACATTGTTTTCAATGTACTTCGCCATAAGAATTGGGGGAGTAGTGGTTTGGGAAGGTGGAGTAATGCGAAGTCATTGTTTTCAGTGGACTTCACTTTACCCATTATAACATGAAGTACTCTGCTTTGCATTGCAGAGCACTCAGCAAATTTGCCTTCTCTCCATAAATCACTTCGCGAAGCGAATTGGGGCAAATTTGCATATCTCTACCCACTGCACTGAGCAGAGGGATTCTACTCTTTCTTATCAACACACCTGGGGGGAAGAAATAGTTCAGTGAATGCAGCTTTGATTTCATTCATAGAAACATAGAAACATAGAAGTTGGTGTCAGATAAGGACCGCAAGGCCCATCCAGTCTGCCCATTTCTTTTTCTACCTATAAATGTGCCATCGGCCTTTGCTCTGTTAATGGCCTATCTATTCATACTCATCTGTATTGCTCCCTTATGCCTATCCCATGTTTGTTTGAAGTCCTGCACTGTTTCTATATCCACCACTTCCTAAGGTAAGCCGTTCCATGCATCCACCACCCTTTCTGTGAAAAGAACCTCCTCACATTACCCCTTAATTGGCCTCCCTCTAATCTCATGCTGTGTCCTCTTATCCTGCTATTTTTCTTATATTGAAACATGTTAGACTCTTTCACTGTGTTAACGCCCTTAAGGTGTTTGAATGTTTCGATCATATCACCTCTCTCCTTCCTTCATTCTAGGGTATACATATTGAGCTATGTTAATCTGTCCTTATATGTTTTCTGATGCAGTCCCTGCACCATTTTGGTTGCCCTTCTCTGGACTGCCTCAATTTGGTTAATGTCCTTGTGAAGGTGTGGCCTCCAGTACTGCATGCAGTACTCCAGATGGGGTCTAACCAGTGTCTTGTAAAGAGGGATTATTACCTCCTTCTTCCGACTTGTGATACTCCTACTAATATACCCTAACATCCCACTAGCCTTATCTACTGCTTTAGTGGTCTGCTTGGATGATTTCAGGTCATCAGTGATGATGATGCTCAAGTCTCTATCTTCCCTTGTGAGTGACTGCCAGCAACTTCTCTCCCAGCCTATAGGTGGCTTCACGGTTCCTCTTCCTTGTGTGCATTATAGAAACATAGAAACATAGAATTTGACAGCAGATAAGGACTGCTTGGCCCACCCAGTCTGCCCATTTCCCTGCCTACTGGATAAGCTGCAGATCCTAGTTAACCAGCAGCCTACTTTTTCCTACCTCCATCCCCTAGAATTGCCTTATGACTGCCCCATGCATGCTTGAATTCCACCACTGTTTTTGACTCCACGACTCCTCCGGAAGGCCATTCCATGCATCCACAACCCTCTATGTGAAATAATACTTCCTCACATTGCCCCTGAACCGCCCTCCTTCTATCTTTAAATTGTGTCCCCTTGTTCTTGTAAGCCTCTTTTTTTGAAAGATGCTACCCTCTTGGACGTTGTTGATTCCTTGAGGTACTTGAAAGTTTCTATCATGTCCCCCCTCTCCCTCCTTTCCTCTTATCTTGCACTTCTTCACATTAAACCCCAGTTGCCACTCTTCTGATCATTTTGCTAGTTTATCCAGATCTCTTCTCATTCTGCCCACCCCATCTGGATCATCTACTCTGTTGCAGATCTTGGTGTCATCTGCAAATAGACAAACCTTACCCTCCAATCCATCTGCAATGTCACTGATGAAGATATTGAAGAGGACTGGCCCCAGGACTGATCCCTGAGGTACCCCACTTGTGATTTGCTTCTCTTCTGACTGTATACCATTTACCAACACTCTCTATTTTCTGCCCGACAACCAGTGTGCCACCCAGTTGACCAACTTCTGACCCACCCTGAGCCAACCCAGCTTATTAATCAATCTTCTATGTGGAACAGTATCAAAAGCTTTGCTGAAGTCAAGGTAGGTGACATCAGCTGCTCCCCCTTGGTCCACCACTCTGTTTACCCAGCCAAAGAAATCTATGAGATTAGTTTGACAGGACCTTTGTTTTGTAAACCCATGCTGTCTTGGATTCTGTGCTCCTATGGATTCCAGGTGTTGCACTATCCTTTCCTTAAGGAGTGCTTCCATAATCTTGCCCACTACTGAGGTAAGACTGACTGGTCTGTAGTTCCCTGCCTCCTCCCTGCTACCAGTCTTGTGGAGCGGGATCACATGAGCCCCTCTCCAGTCTTCTGGGACCTCTGCTGTGTTCAGAGACTCACTAAACTGTGCTGATAATGGCTCTGTTAGTTTCACCCTTAGCTCCTTTAGTACCCTGGGATGTATGCCATCAGGTCCCATTGTCTTGTCCACCCTTAGCTTATTGAGCTCTTGTAGGACCCTTTCTTTTGTGAAGAAACTAGTGCTCACCCCCACCATGTCCATGGTGCTGAGCTGTGGGTCCTGCCTGTCTTCTCTTCAGTAAATACTGAGCAGAAGTATCTATTTAGGATAGATGCTTTTACATGGTACTCCTCCTTACACACACACCCTTATCTCCTTTGATCTTAGCAATAACCCCTCTGGACTTTCTCCTTTCACTAATGTATCTATAGAAAGTCTTGTCACCTTCTTTTACTGTCTGTGCTAGTGTTTTCTCAGTTTGGGCCTTTGCCTGCCTTACTGCCTTCCCTTCTTCCCTTAGGCAGTTTGGCATGCCTCCCTATCTTCATCCTGTTGCATTCCCTTATATTTCCTGAAGGCCAGACTTTTGGCCATGACCTTTTCTGCTACTGTTTTTGAGAACTAAAGTGGTTTCCTTCTTCTTTTGCACTTCCTTTTCTCTCTAACACAATGGGATGTTGCTTCAAGTATTGCATCCTTAATGCTTGCCCACGTTGTCTGTACCCCCTCACCTGCATTTACCCCCTAGTGTGAAATAAAAGCTGTGCTGTGTTAGGAAAGGAACTCTGACTCATTTTTCTGATGATAGCAGTACGTCTGCATGGCTCTGCCCATGCAGCCATAATAAGAAAGCTGAGACCTTTCCCTTATAAAGGAGATGCAGGGAAGCAGCCACAGCCACCACCAGCACAAGGACAAAGTTCTCATGAGATATTAAATTATCAGCCCTGCTATGACACAGTAAACTTCTATTACACTGGTGCACATAGGAAATGCTCCTTCAGGCCTTATCTCAAGTTTTTATGCATGTGAGGGCCCAGAAAAAAAGACAGTAACTTGAGCATATTTGCTATTTGCAACTTAGTATGTAGGGGACTTGTGTGACTATACTTCAGTCATATTAAAATGCATTTTATTCACATTCTTTTGCAGAAGGTAGTGTGGGAGTCCAGATTCAGTAGTAGTAACAGTAGGAGTAGTAGTAACATATTTTTTCATAAAAATATAAGAATCAGAATTTGTTCAATTGCGCTTAAAGTTCATTTACAATGTGGTCCCATTGTACAGAGACAAAATCCTATTTCAATTTCATTATATCAAGTACATTACAGGGTCATTAAGCTAATACAATGCGATATGAACATTTATGTAAATATAACAAGTAGAACTAGTCAAAAGAGAGAAAAAAATTACATAGTACTTGATTAGACAACATATTAAATAAGTTATGCACAGCCATTTTGGTTAAATTGTGCAACACAATCTACATTTGAGTGTTTTGTTTACCAATCAATTTTTTAACCCTTTCCAAGTGTTTTTCCATATAGATTTTCTTAATTTGTGTGGAATACTATTCAATGCTAATGTTCCTACATAATAAATGGAGTCTCTCCCAATTTCTAAATTACATCTTGGGATTTCCAAATTCATAGCAATTGCATGTCTTAAGGAATCTTTTTTACTCCATAGACCAGGTTAATAGATACTGGGCCAGATGTTCAAAAGGGTTGTGCCATGCGCAATAGGATTGCGCCTGCGCAAGTCCGAACTTGCTCCATTCTGCAATATTCAGCAGGAGGCAGTTGCGCCACTGAAAACAGGCTGAGCAACAGTGCAATGCAAATGAATGCATGCTGAACTGGAGGTGGAGGAACCATGCATAAACTGCACTGCCTGATATTCAGCCAGGCTGTGCAGAGTTGTGCAGGCGCAACCCCCAACCTGCGCCTACATAACTTTGAGCCAAAAAAAGGCTTAAGTAGAGGGCCACCCACAGGTGAGCTGCTGCATTGCAGGGCACAACACAGCAGCTGCCACTTGTGGCTGGCCCACCACTCCTGTGCCCCCTTGCAGCCCAATCACGGGTAAAACAGTGTAGAATCCCCACCACCCCACTGACCCGATCGCGGGCATAGTTTAATCCCCCCACCAGCCCGATCACGGGCAGCAATGTAACCCCAGACATGTCCCTGGTGGTCCAGTGGACTGCATAAATCCCGATCGCGGGATGGTGTTGGAAACACCCCCAGACACATCCCTGGTGCCTAGTGTCCCCACCCACCCATGAGCCCACCACCCGCTCCCCAGCAGCCAGTGGGCGGGCATCACCACCCGCCGCCGCCTGCCTCCCACCGACTGACTGCCTGGGTGGGGCTGCACATCGATATTGTCAGAGCAAGAGCCAATGGGCATGCAGCCCATACCGTACAAGACAGTCCAGTTTTGTGAATGAATACATTCATTCACAAAACTAGACTATCTATGCGTATGAGACTATGCGCCATTAGCTCTGCTCTGCACTATGCAGGCCACCGGCAGTCAGTCGGTGGGCATGGGGCGGCAGGCGGGTGGATGCTGCTGCCCGCTGGCTGCCGGGGGAGCGGGGTGGTGGGGCTTCATGGGTGGGTGGGGTGAGGACACTAGGCACCAGGGATGTGTTCGGGGGGGTTTATGTACTACCATCCCGAGATCAGGATTTACGGTCCACTGGACCACCAGTGATGTGTTTGGGGGGGAGGTGTTTCCTAATACCACCCCGCAATCGGGATTTAAAGTCCTCTGGACCACCAGGGATACGTTCAGGGGGGAGCCACATTGCTGCCCGCGATTGGGCTGGTGGGGGGGAATTAAACTATGCCCGCGATTGGGCCAGTGGGGGATGGTGGGCGGATTCTACACTGTTTTACCCGCTATTGGGCTGCAAGGGGTGTCAGTCCCCAACGGCTGCTGCCTGGCAGGGTGCCAGGCACAAGTCCTTTGGGATTGGTGCACCTGCATGCTAATGGCATGCAAATTGGGCCATAATCAGATGCAAATGGCTCCCCCTGCACCTTGCATGAATTATGGCCCCATTTGCATGTCATCTTTTGAATATCGGGATTTTGCACATGGCGCAATGGTACTTGCACCACCGCAAGTTGAATGCTGCAATCTGACAACTTGCAGTGGTGCAAGTTCCACTACACCATGCACAGTGGCTGTGGCTGGGGGGTGATATTCAAAGGAGTTGCTAAAGGGCACAACTCCTTTGAATATCACTCTGGAGACACCCCTGTGAAACTATTTTGTGCAGCGCAAGGGCTCGCTCCACAAAACAGCGCAGTTTGAGTATCTGGCCCACACTATACAATGTATGGGGAGCCCTTACTACTGTCTGAATTCAAACAGTTTACCACATTGTTATGGTATGGATGTGACTTCAAGAGTTTGTTAACCCCTCTTGACTATGTCACATTGATACTGTAACAAAGAGATCCTCAGTGTGCATGCTCAGATCAACAGCTGCAGGATGAGCACTGCTATAGAGGGAGCTTGGAGCAATGGAAAAAAAGTAAGCTTGTTTTAACCCTTATCATGGGGCTTTTGATCAATGGCAGCAGCAGCTGCAGTTCTTCCATTAACTTTTATAGTGTATTTAGTCTCTTACACTATAAAAGCTAATGGATGGGTAACAGACAGTAAATGCACTGAAATTACATCCTGCAGTTTCCATGGCAACTATAAATTTCTCAAGTTGCACTCTTGAGGTTTACCTAGTTGTCATGGAGACTGCTTGATGTGATTACAGCATGGTTATTGTCTGTTGCCCATCCATTATCCTACACTATATAGACTTTGCCGGTTGTCCATCAAACCTCTTATGTATAAATGCAATTATATGGTCTTGTCTTCATTCAAACAATTTTTGCCAGCCCAAGTTATCATAAAGATGACAACTATGCTTCCATCAAGGGACAACAAGAATGAACCTGGCAATCATGCCATAACAAATATCCTGTCTTGCCAGCCCCCCCCCCCTTAGTCCCTGCTACATACAGGATATCTCAGTAGTCAAAAATTGGAGTTATCATAGAATTGACTATGCATTTCTTTGTCTAGTGTGATAAACATATGTTTGTCCTGTATAAGGCCCCCAATCTCCTTCCCACATTTTTTTTTTTTTTACAAATTATTAATGTGTACATCCCAACTAAGGAAACTATCTAACCATAGGCTCAAGTATTTGTAAGATTGGACCTGTTGTATGGGGGTTCTCCTCAGGGTAAAAACATCCAATGATTTTTTCTCACTCCCTCCATTATTACATGAAAACAGCATTGCTTGTGTCTTTTTCGGATTGAGTACCAATTTACTATGGTCATTAAGTGCCTGCTGTAACTTGTCTTGTATTTTTATGTTAAGGAATCAAATGTGTAAATAATGCTATCATATGTGCATAAATGATACATAATAGATGGATCTGAAAAATTTAGATTATTAATGTAAATGTTAAACAGTAAAGGGCCTAATATAGAACCCTGAGGGACCCCAAAAACAACAGTTGCCAGTTTTCATGAAAAAATTCTTTTGAAACTGACTGTAACCTTCCTTTTTGGAAGGAACTTAATAACCATCTTATGCTGTCTCCTGCCACTCCCAGTGAGGCCATCCTGGACTGGAGGACACTGTGATCCAAAGAATCAAACACCTAGGACAGATCTACACATGTAGCTCCACCAATGTCCTCCTGTTCAGGGTCACATGCACATTACTTACTGCCTTAACAATCACAGAGATGGTGCTGTGGTGCAGTCTGAACCCTGATTGCATTGTGTTTGATTTTTCCCCTGTGAGTCCAAATAATACTTTAACTGAATCAATATTAATTTCTCAAACATTTTGGAAACTTGAGATAGGGGAGAGATAGGGCGATACTTTTCCATCTTGGTTTTTTATCCTCCTTTAAAAATAGGCACTAATTTAGATTGTTTCCTAGATCCTTCATATTCCCCAGTTTTATTTGTCAGATTCAATATATATGTCAACAGATGAGCAATAATAGGAGAAGCGTATTTTAAAAGTTTGGATGGAATACCATCCAAACCTATTTCCTTGGTAGTATTTAATTTTAACAGCCTGTTCCTTACTGCATCTACACTAACACGGGAAAGGGAAGACTGTTCTGTAGTATTTGAATCTACTGTTTGTTTATCCATTTTCTGAGAAACATTACTATTTAAACCCATATTCCCCATCTTAGTAAAGTAATCATTAAATCTGTCAGACACATCTTGGGATAAAGGTACCACTTGACCATCTGCATTGAATATGTTTGAGGTTTCACTACTATCACCTTTTAACAAAGCAGACATTGTTTTCCAAAATTCTTCAGGATTCCGGGAGCGATTATTATCTAAATTTTGTATGGAATGATTATGTTTTACTTTTCTTTATCTCCTTGACATATTGATTGTGTAACTGTCTATATGTATCCCAGTCTTGTATATTACCACTTTTTTGGGAATTGTGCAATGCTTTCTCCTATTTTGTTTCTTAAACTTTGTGTATACCACAGTGCATTATTATGTTTTAAGGTTTTGTTTTTTATTTGGGCATGTTTGTTGCATACATTCATAAACTCATTAGCAAAATATGTCCTTGCAACCTCTATTGTTGGAACCAGTTCCAACCTGTCCCAATTAATGTCACTCAATTCTAGCATGAAATTTACATAATTAAAGTTTTTATAACAACGTCAATCAATGTTCGTGTTTTCTTCCCAGGTTTTTATTGTATTCCTAATAGAATAAATTAACTGGTAGTCAGAAATAGAATCTGTGAGAACCCCTCTCCTCTGAATAGTTAGTGGGAAATTAATGAAACTCAAACTAGTGTTGTTGATGCAGCAGAATCTTTTATATTAATTATAGTTAATTCTTTAATTAGCTGGGTAAATCCCAGGTTCACTTGAAGATTTTAATTAGTGGGAGTACCTCACTTATAGTTTGCCAATTTCTATTAAAATTACCTAAAATAACTATTTTGTGAGTATGTTTATACTTCTGTAAGAGATCCTGCAAGTGATCAAAGACATTGGGTTTAATATTTGGTGGTCAATAAATTCCTGAATTTAACTTTTTTTTGTGTGTGTGAGGCAATCTTAACTCCAGGAGTAAAGCCTCTAATCCTAATAAATCTTGATTTACTTCCATCTCTAACATAACTAATTCTTGCTTCCCATACATCAAAATCCCACTATCCTCCTTTTATTCCTGTCCTTTCACCACAGGCAATAGCTAGTAATGTTCAAAAATGTATCTTCTACTCTTTGACTCTTTGACTAAACCACATTTCTGTAATTACCACTAGATCTGGTTAGTGGCCATACATCCGTGTACTAATTAAATCTAACTTTTAAAGCATACCCCTCGCATTGAGATGTACCATACTGAGTCAATGGCCCCATAATACCCCTAAGATATCCACATTTATTGCAATACCAGAGTTACTCTTTGTTACATTCTCCTCCTCTTATTTTATTTTAGCAAGGAACCCCTGATTGTTATCTGATGGTCATGGCTTAGGGTAATCATAAAGATGAGGGGGTGGTATAGCAACACTCTGAAATACCTTTGGGGGCTTTCTCTTAAATCCTTATGATCAATTTAGAGGCCAAATGTACAATATTTCTTTTTTTCTAAGTTATTCTTTATTCTCCTGATTTTGCTTCCATAGATCGCTCTCTCAGAACTCCCCACTGCTCCTAACATCCCTAGTAGGACTGAGGATTCTGTTCCCATAGAGTGCAGCATACTCCAATTAACTTCAGGGCTTCCAGATTACCCTCCAAGCAGGGTGGAGGAGGATCTCCAGACCTCCCCCTGGACATCAAGGGAGCATGCGCATAGCAGAGTATGCCCCCAGTTCCTCTCTTGGATGTGGTGCTTGGGATTCATTCCCTAGTTCCAAGGCAGCATAATTCCTTGTTTTGTGCCCACCACCCTGGTGATGTAGGCACTTGAGAAGGGCCAGTGAGACAGAGGTGAACCGAGACACATCTCTGCTCAGGGCTCTGGGATGACTTCAGCTCCTCCCTTTTGATTACTTCCCTGGCCACAATGTCAGTACCTAGATTCACCCAGGAGGTGGCAGTAACATGGTGGGTCTAGTTACAACCTTCCCCAGAGAAGGAAAGCAGCTATCGGGCACTGTGTCCCTCTCCCCCAGCCCACCCCCAGTGACCTGAGTCCATCACTGAACCCGGGTCACTGGCATGGTGTGAGGTGTGGCATTCAGCACCTTAAACCTCAATTCCAATTGCCTTTGAACCTGTGCATTGGCCAAAAGCTGAGAGACAGGGGAGGCAGCCCTGGTTGATGCTGGATGTGAACTGAAGCTTGTTGTGTGCTGGTTTATGCTACCAAACACACAGAAACTGCAACAGGAAGTAGTCTATTTCCTGTAGTTCTTAAAGGAGGGACAGGGATGAACTACAGAATCATCCGGACACCTGTTATTTCAACTGGGGCACTTATGTGGGCTTAGCAGCAGTATATCTGCTGAAGGGAGTAGCCTGGGTGCAGTTATTTTTAAATGTTAAGCAGGCTTTACTGGTGTGTGTGTGTCCCCTTGACCCCCCGTCTATACTTCTGTGTCACAGCACATATATTGCAGCACTAGAGTGAGCATTGTGAGCTCAAGCGCACAGCCTCATGTGTCGAGACCCTCATGTCTTGGTGCGCATTTACGCATGTTCACACAGGGGGCAGCAGGCTAAGGGGGCATGAACAGATTGAGTGACTGAAGATTAAGAAAAACTTTTAGTGGAACTGCATATCGTAAAGACAGTGAAAGAGAGAGTTTTGGTAGGTGCATTTCCTACAATACTAGGATCATCTAAAGCCGAATTGTGACTTTTAGGTCTGGCGAACTGGGAGTAAGGTGTCAGGAGTGTCACAAATTTAGTGTGGGGCAGAGTACAGGCCTTTCAGAGTATATATGCAAGCAGTGCAGTGAAATCAAGGAATTCAAAACTAAAATAGTTGGCCTGGAGCTTCAGGTTAAATGTTATCAAAAACAGGAAGCTAGACAGGAAGGCTCATATGAATGGGAGCTAAACAGTAGGGGCAAGTTAAAAAGAAATAGAAACAGTTTGGAGTCAGATTCTGAGTGGGAGATGCAAGCTAATACAAGAACAAAGAAAAAGGGATGGAGAGCAATGACCTTTCAACTATCTTTAAGCAACAACTTTGCTTCATTAATAGAGCTGGTAGATTCTCAAGAATTCCAGATTCCAGGTGGGGAATGCACAAAGAGTGCTTCAGGGCAATATTACTCCAGTGCGGATGACAGGTTGTTTGGAGGAGTGCACCCTGACTGATTTAGCACAAACTGATCAGTAAACTGTAGAGAATAATCATATTGCTCTAGGGGAAGAGGGAATAAGTAGTTGCAACCCATCACATAGCATTCAGGGTGAAGGGATGGAAGTCGAGGATCATATAGTGGATGGGAGGTTACATGTTATTGGTGGCTCTATCATCAGATACATGGATGTTAATAGAACAAAAGGTCTGAAAGATATAGTAACAAGCTCACATTTGCCAGGTGCAACTCTAGCAGTCACAAATATAATGATTCCCAACATGATTAAAAAAGGCATGAACACATCATTAATCATAGTCCATTGTGGAAATAATGGTTTGTATAGAACTAGGCAAGACCAAATGTATCTGGTGCTTATGAATATTGAGAAAACAGTGCAAAAAATAAATGCTAGAGTGTTTTTTTTTTTCAGAGATGTTGCCATTTACCAAGGCAGGAGTTGGGATTAATCAAAAAATAAAAAGGGGTAATAACTGGATGAGAAGGTGGTGTACTATGAATGGTACTGAATGTATTAATACATGGGAGGAATTTGACGTAAACATGCACTACTTTGGTCAAGATGGCAGACATCTAAGTAGGAGAGGGTCAAAGGTCTTGGGGTTGTTTTTAAAAATAAAATGTGGATCTGCATTTAAACTAAGTATAGGGGAGGCAAGTAGGCAGGAGCAAAGAGGTAACGTTAGGGAACCTGGCCAGTTAATAGGCAGGGTAATTAGGAAGAGCCACTATGGTTCTCAACAGTGGTGGCTGGGAAAGTCAGGGAGAAAAAGAATGCATTCAGGAAGTATACGGAAACACAGAAGGAGCAGGACAGAGACCTGTACCAGTCAAGGCAGAAGGAAGTAGGGAGGGAAGTCAGAATAGCAAAGGCCCAAACTGAGGAAAAGATAGCCAACTTGGTTAAGAAGGGGGATAAACCTTTTATAGGTACATCAGCGAGTGTAGAAAGACAAAGGGAGGGATAGTGAGGCTGAATAGAATGAACGGTGGGTGAGCAGAGGGGACAGTGAAAAGCAGGGATACTGAATGAATATTTCTGTCAGTATTCACAAAAGAGGAGGGGAAGTGCCTAATCCAATTAACAGAAGCACTCTTGATGAGGGTCGATCCCAGTCCTTTCACAGAAGAAAGGGTTCTGCAAGAACTCCTAAAACTAAAGGTGGACAAAACAATGGGGCCTGGTGTAATTCACCCCAGAATTCTAAAAGAATTAAGGGGAGAACTAGTGACACCACTGACTACCCTTTTTAACAAATCATGGGAGGATGGTGTGGTACCCGAGGACTGGAGGAAGGTGGATATAATTCCACCTTCACAAAAGTGGGACCAGGACAGAGACAGGAAACTACAGACCTGTCAGTTTGACCTCTGTGGTAGGGAAAGTGATGAAATCACTTCTGAAGGTAAGAAATGTTGAGTACCTATAGGCCAGTGGGGCACAGGACCCAAGGCAGCATGGGTTCATGGTGGAAAAGTCATGTCAGACAAATCTAATAGATTTCTTTGACTGGGTGACCAAAGTAGTAGACCAGTGAAGGGCTGCTGGCATAGCCTACCTAGACTTTAGCAAGGCATTTGACACAGTCCCACACAAAAGGTTAATAGTCAAATTAACCAGCCTGGGAGTGGGTCCCAGGGTGGTAGTCTGGGTAAAACATTGGCTGGACAACAGGACACAGAGGGTAATTGTAAATGGTGTCCACTCTGAAGAAAGAGGGCATACTATTGGGGTACTGCAGGGTTCAGTACTGGGTCCAGTCCTTTTTAATGTCTTTATAAGTGACATTGCAGAGAGACTGGAAGGAAAAGGGTGCCTCTTTGCAGATGACACGGAGATCTGCAACAGGGTTAATACACAGGGAGCCATGGAAGGGATGAGAAAGGACTTGGCAAGGTTGGAGGAATGGTCAGAAGTATGGCAGCTAGGATTCAATGCAAAGAAGTGCAAAATAATGCACCTGGGAAACAAGAACCCAGGGGAAGATTACACAATTGCGGGGAAGGTAGTAACAACAACAAAAAAGGAAATGGACCTGGGGGTAATCATATCAGATGGCCTTAAGGTTAGCAAGCAACGTGAGAAGGCAGTAGGGAGGGCTGGGGGTATACTAGGATGCATAGGGTGAGGCATCACTAGCAGAAAACAGGAAGTTGTTATCCCTCTGTACAGACAGTTGGTGAGACCCCTTCTGGAGTACTGCATCCAGTTCTGGAGACCCCATTTTTGCAAGGACATAGACAGGATAGAGGCAGTGCAGAGGAGGGCAACTAAAATGGTGCAGGGTCTGTAAGAGAAGCCGTATGAGGAGAGACTAAAGGAGCTTAATATGTATACCCTTGAGGAAAGAAGGGAGAGAGGGGACATAATAGAAACTTTTAAGTACCTCAGTGTAATCAACAAAGTCCAAGAGGGTAACATCTTTCTGAAAAATAGACATGCAAGAACATGGGGACACAATTTAAAGATAAGGGGGCAGTTCAGGGGCAATGTGAGGAAGTATTTTTTTACAGAGAGTGTAGTGGATCCATGGGACATCCTTCCTGAGGAGGTTGTGGGGTCTAAAACTGTGGGAGAATTCAAGAATGCATGGGACAGACATAAGGCAATTCTTGTGGGGGGTAGGAAGAAATAGACTGTTGGTTAACTATGATCTGCGGCCTATCCTGTAGGTAGGGAAATGGGCAGACTAGGTGTGCCAAGTGGTTCTTATCTGCCATCAAAGTCTATGTTTCTATGTTAAACCAACTGCTTGTTAATGCAAGGAGTGTGAAACCAAAAATAGATGAACTTAGGTATACTCTCCAGAGGGATGATATAGATATTTGTGGGCTAACCGAAACATGGCTGAGCAAGGATGACTGGATAGATGAGATTGATGGTTATAACTTCATTCATAAACCTAGAGTAGGGAAAAAGGGCAGTGGAGTTGGGGTATACATTGCCTTGTACCTAAAAGTAAAACTTGTTTCTGACAATCCTGCGTGGAACCAGGTTGAAAAACTGGTTTTCTTTCAAGACAGGCAGGAAACACACCAGGTTGGGAATCTGTTACAGATCGCCTGACTGAACAAGAAAACCATGCCTTTCTTGACTTGCTGGATAGTGGAATAATAATACACAATACTGTTGTAATAGGAACTTTAATTTCCCCCAGATACTTTGGGAGCCCCTGTACGTGGAAGAGCCTATAAAGGAAAGGTTTATGGAAATATGTGAGACAAACTGTTTAATACAGACAGTGGAGGAAAACACTAGAAACCAGAGCCTTTTGGACCTGGTATTATGTAACATGGAGGGGGCTATAAGGAATGTGGAAGTGATTGAACCAAAGGGTAGCAGTGACCATGATATGATCAAGGCTGTACTAGCAGAGGACTCCCACAGTATCCAAGTGAAAACATCCATCAGGAATTATAACAAGGCAGATTACATGAAGATTAGGCATATTATTGTACATATAACTGGTGTGAGTTAGAAGGTAAATCTCTGGTCCAGTCATGGGAAGTAATAGATGAAGTGTTGCAGTCTTGCATAGAAAACCTGTTCCCCTAACAAAGAAATATAATAGGAAGGGTAGGGTACCTAAATGGATGACTCAAACAAGGCATGGACTAATAAATAGGAAAAATAACGCCCATAAAAGGCTTAGGAAAAATTCATCCCCTAGTAGACTGTCCACATACAGCTCTTTAGTTAAAACATGTAAAACCAGTATTAAAAGAGGAAAGGCCAAGGCTGAATTATATCTGTCCTCCAAAAAAGGAGACAATCAAAAAGAGTTTTATACTCATGTGGTTAGTTTAGGGAGACATCATAATCAGATCACTGTCTTAAGGGACCATGAAAATCAAGTGAAAGAAGAACAGGGAACAACTTACATGAAAGGAGTGTTTTTTCAGAGTGTCTGTCTTCAGGAAAGTAGCTGCCCCATTGGGGAATTTGATTCAGGGGAGGGAGCAGAAACTGATATACCCATCATAACTGCTGAACATGTCAAAGGGAAGTTAAAGCAGCAGTGCAACGAAAATGGGTTAACATTTGACCCCATCTTTTTTGCTTCCTAATTGATGCCACATATCTTCCAGTTTATTTTGGAGGTGACATTTTCAGTTTTAATTATCATTTAAGAAGTTTGTGAATGTCTGAAAGTAATTATTTCTCAAGAAAAAAAGATGGCCTCCTCACTTTTGCATAAAAATAGTACTGAGGACCAGAGGAGGATACGAGTTGAGACAAAAATGCAGATGTACCATACACAGCATAGGAAACATCCAGAAAACCCAAATCAACAGTTCTGCCAATAATTTGTATAACCATAGCAGGACATTAGCTTTTTGACATAACTTTCTTCATTGCACTGCTGCTTTAAAGAAACTAAAAAAATGTAAATCAGGGGGACCAGATGGTTACCACCCAGCCTTTCTGCATGAACTGGCAGAGGAGATTGATTTCCCACTAGCTGCCCTTTTTAATAAATCATTAAGGGAGGGTAAGGTCCTGGAAGACTGAAAGGTGGCTAACATCACACCCATCTTTCAATCTGGGGATAGGACAAAACCTGAGAATTACTGCCTGATAAGCAAAACCTCTATTATTGGCAAGGTAATGGAGAGTTTTATAGACAAACTACTTGAAAATAACTTCAGAGCTTTGAACCACTAGGATATTTCCCAGCATGGATTTTGAGGAGGAAGATCATATATCACTAACTTATTACACTTCTTCGAGATGGTGAGCCAGGTGTTGGATGCTGGGCTATCTGCAGATGTGGTGTATTTGGACTACAGGAAGGCTTTTGATTCTGTCTCACATGGTGTCCTGTTTAGGACCCTCCAGAAGTTGGGATTAAAATATTACCTCAGAATATGGGTGGCAGCTTGGTTATATAATAGATACCAACAGGTTCAGGTTAGGGGTTTCCTGTCAACTGAGGTGAGGGTCACTAGTGGGGTCCTCCAGGGGTGTGTGCTGGGGCCAAGGCTTTTTAATGTCCTAATTTCTAGTATGCAGGTATCTGAGCAGTCTGGATCTGCAAATATGCAGACGGTGCAAAGATTGGGGCAATAGTTAATAACAATGAGGCTATAATGAAGTTCCAAGAACAAATATGTCATCTTGAGACTCGGGCAGAGAATAATAGGTTAGAGTTTAGAGTTCAACATTGCAAAATGTAAGGTCATGCATTTTGGACAGAAATAATATTAGAGCACAATATAAACTGAAGTTGCAGTAAATTGGATCACAGATAGTGAGAATGATCTGGGGGTAATTATTATAGACAAAATGGACTTTGACACGCACAATAGTGTGTGTATTAACCAAGCACATAAGATTATGGGTAATCTGTTATGTAATATCAGAAGTAGGAAAAGAGAAGTCCTTGTGTCCCTGTACAGATCCCTGGTGAGACCCGTTTTGGAGTATGGTGCCCCCTTTTGTTCACTACAGAGTGTGAGTGGAAGTAGGAAAATAGAGCAAGTCCAAAGAAGATTTACTAAGAAAGTTGGAGCAGTGGCCAAACAGGAATATGGTACCAAACTGGAGCAATTGGGTTTGTATTCAATGGCGTATAGAAGAATAAGAGGGGATTTCTGTTATGTTTACAAATCACTGAGTGATGGAATGCAATGCGAGGCAGCAGGATTAAATTGGAAAGAGAGTGGAAGGATGGGATCTAGGGTTCATGATAAACAGTTAAGGGGTGTGAGATATAGAATGAATAGAAGAGGAAGATGGTTTAATCAGAGGGTTGTGAATGTCTGGAACGGCCTTCCACAGGAGGTGGTGGGTGCCAGTAGTTTAGGGGTGTTTAAATATCTACTAGACAGACATATGGGAGAAAAAAAATGGATTTATGTTCACTAGTTTAGTGGCAGGTCCTTTTCATGGCTCTTGTAGCTTATGGACCTGATTTCACTCTATGAACCTATGAACCCACCACAGGGCAGTCTATGTGAGAGACGGAATCAAATGCACAAGGGAAAAGGGGGAAGAAAGGATAACAGATGCAATCTAGCTGCAGATCCTAGACTCAAGGGGTAGGAAACTGAGATTTGGGGTGGTATACAGGCTGCCGTCCCAGTCTGAGGAGCTTGACAGGAAATTAGTGGGACAAATCAAAAAGGTATGTAGAAAAAGAAAGGTGGTCATCGTGGGGGATTTCAACTTGCTGGTGGCTGACTGGAGCATTCTGGTCACCTCCAGTGCTAGGGAACAAGTGCTCTTGGACATGATCCAGGAGGGTTTCTGACACAGTTGGTTACTGTACCTACTAGGCTAAACAATACTTTAGATCTGGTATTGTTGAATGGGGATGCAGTGATGGAAATAAAGGTAGAGGACTTACTAGCCAACAGCAATCACCAAATGGTGTGGTTTAATATCACAATGTGCGGGGAGCCACAGAAATCGGTTACTCAGGTGGTAAACTTCAAGGGGCCAGACTTTGGGAGAATGCAGGAAGCACTGAAAGGGAAACCGGAGGGCATAAGGCAGGAGATGGAAGTGGAGCAGAAGTGGGATATTATTAAACAGGGGATTTCAGAGGCAACAAAAGCCTATGCCAAGAGACAGAGTAAGAGGAGCAGAGCAAGAAAACCATGCTGGTTGAACAGCGAGGTTGTGGAGGTGGTGAGGGCAAAACAATTGGTGCACCAGAGGTATAGGAGGACAGGGAAGGAAGTGGACAGGGAGGAATATGCAAGATGGTCCAGGGAGGTGACCAGAAAAGTGAGAGAAGCCAAGGCCTAGAGGGAGCTGAGATTAGTGCAGGGAATTAATGGGGGGGAGACTTTTTCAGATACCTCAAGGAGAAAAGGAAGTGCAAGGAGACAACAGTGAGGATAAAAAGGGGTGGGGAGTGGATGGAAAAGGGGGAGGAGCAGGCAGAAGCACTGAATGAATACTTTTGCTCAGTGTTCATGGAAAAAAAATTGCGGACCTCTAACAGCATGGGCTGGGAGGGTGGGTACAGGGGAAGAGGAGGTGACAGATGGAAGAATTGAGACAAGTAGAGTCCTAGAGGAACTGAGGGCACAGAAGGTAGACAAGGCACCAGGGCCAGATGGAATCCATGCCAGGGTGCTGAGGGAGATGGCAGAAGTGTTGGCAGAGCTGCTGATGGATCTGTACGGCACAGCACCTCACCAGCACAGCACCTCACTGGAGTCGGGATGTGTACCACTGGACTGGAGGATGGCACATTTAGTACCACTGCACAAGAGCAGGCTAAGGGATGAACTGGCTAATTATTGTCCGGTAAGTCTCACCTCTATAGTGTGCAAACTCATGGAAATGATAATAAAGGAGACTAGTGTCATACCTGGAGGATTCCAGGATGTGAGGCAGCATGGGTTCATTTCAGGGAAGTCTTGTCAGACCAATTCGATACAATATTATGACTGGGTGACAGGTGAGCTGGATAAGGGTCATGCGGTGGATGTTCTTTACTAGGACTTCAGCAAGGCCTTTCATTCAGGGCCTCATGGGTGGCTTGGGGGGAAGCTAATTGGTGTAGGGTCAAAAATAATGAACTGGATTACAAACTGGCTGAGTGGGAGTCTGCAACAAGTGGTGGTGAGAGGGGAGCTCTCAACTCCAAGGCCAGTGACAAGTTGGGTGCCACAGGGATCGGTGCTAAGGAGAGTATTATTTGGGCTCTTCATATCAGAAATTGCACACAGGGTGCTGAGCAAGTTAAGTCTGTTTGCTGATGACACCAAAATAGGAGCAGTGGTGGATGGAGGGGGAGGGATGGAAGCAGCTGCAGGGGGACCTGAGTAAGCTAGAGGAGTGGTCAGAGGAGGTGGCAGCTGGGGTTCAGTGCAAAGAAGTGTAAGGTTATGCACTTTGGGGTGAAGAACCAAGGAAAGAATACAGGCTGGGGGGGGTTAAGCTGGGGATCACTCAGGAGGAGAAGGACCTAGGTGTAATGATAACAGGGACCATGAACAACACTGCCCAGTGCAGGAGAGTGACTGCCAGAGTGAACAAAATTCTGGAGTGCATAGCGAGGTGGTTTTTGTCCAGGTGAAAAGAGGTGATCTTGCCCCTCTACAGGTTGCTGGTAAGGCCACACTTAAAGTATTGTGTGCAGTTTTGGAGGCCATACTTAAAGCATGATATCAGGCTACTAGAGGGGGTGCAGAGGAGGGAAACAAAGATGAAATGTGGAATGGAGGGGAGAGAGACTATGAGAGCAGGCTGGGAGATCTGAATATGTACACTTTGGAGGATAAGAAGGGACAGGGGGGACATGATAGAGACATTCAAGTATCTGAGAGGAATCAATAAGGATGGGGCAGATGGGGTCTTTAAGCTAAGGAGAGGGAGGACACCAGGGGAATGGGCTAAGAATAGAGGGGAAGATTTGGGAGGAAATGAGGAGACACTATTTCACAGAGAGGTAGTAGCAAAAGGAATGCAGTACCAGAATGGGTTGTATCATGTAAATCTGTGAACAGCTTCAAAAGGGCATGGGATAAGGAACAGGGGAAAGTGAGGGTGGGGAAGGTGGGGGGTGGCAGTGGGATGACAAATGGGAGGGGGTGGAGCAGTTGCAAACTAGGGGTGCAAGCTGCACACTCAAACAGACTTAAATAGACTGGATGGTCTGTTTCTGCTAGCACATTTGTATGTTTGCATGTTCAGGATTGAATGCAGGCGGTTGAGGTGGTTGCATTTCACTGAGCTCCGTGACGCTTCTTTGGCCTACCCGTCACCCGCATACATTAACAGAAATTATTTTTTAAATATTTTATTTTTATTTGTTCTCCATTCCCACTGTAGCTGTAAGCAGTGCCGATCTAGCCCCTAGATAAACTGATTTACCTATCGGTTGCTTGTTTGTGAGGGAAAGAACCGCAGATGTTTTAAATTTGTTTTATTTTCCTCGCGCTGACCAGATCACGACGTTGTTGAATCATCCTAACGCCTCAACATCAACATCCAGGTCTGACAGTAATTTAATATTACTTGGGAGAAGAGAAAGCATTTTTTACCTGAAACAGACTGTAGACTGGCTTAAGATACTTCCTACATGTTTTTGGGTCTTTCTCTCGCTACCTATCTGAGAGCCCTTACTTACTTCATCACAGCAACGTTTTCAGGAAGTTTTACAGCCTTAAAGAGACAGAGAGTTTAGTTAATTTTACTACACAGTCAGTAGCTTAACTGTATAGTAGAAATAAGCAAGGATATATACGCTCTTTTGTATCATTATGGATTGTGAAAAGATGGAATACCAACAGGTGCTTGCCTACAATACTAGCATTTCTGTTTCAGAGAAAAAAATAGGGGGGAAAATCCTTCTAAGAGGCAAATTTCTGAAGTTAGCACTGATAGTGATGATAGCTTAGAGACACAGGAAATCTCCACACAAGTTTCCTCACAACCACTTACAGTTACCCACTTTAATCAAATTATGGCTAAGATGGAGACTATATGTGTTACTATTAGTGATATGTCCAGCAGTTTAAAGCAGTTAAGAAAGGAAACAGATGAACACAAACATAGAAACATAGAATTTGATGGCAGATAAGGACCGCTTGGCCCACCCAGTCTGCCCATTTCCCTACCTGATGTATAAGCTGCAGATCCTAGTTAACCAGCAGCCTACTTCTTCCTGCCCCCACCCCCTAGAATTGCCTTATGACTGTCCCATGCATGCTTGAACTCCACCACTGTTTTTGACTCCACAACCTCCTCTGGAAGGCTGTTCCATACATCCACAACCCTCTCTGTGAAAATATGGATTTCTGATGCTGAGACCAGGATTAGTAGTGTGGAGGATAAAATGGAAAAAGATGTCAGAGAGGGTATAACCAGTAACAAAAGAATCTCCAAATTGGAAGCAAAAATAGAAGATTTAGAAAGCAGAAGCAGATGAAATACCTTGAGCATCTTTGGGGTTAAAGAAGGACTTGACGGAAATGATGCTTTGGCCTTTATTAACAAACTACTAATTTCAGTTGCTGGTCCTCCTCCTGTTTGTGCTCGCTATGTGTTGGAGAGGGCACATAGATCATTGAAACCAAACCCAGGTCCTAATGCACGGCCCAGATCCTTTGTATTTAAATTTCTGCACTTTCAGCACAAAATACATGTCCAGCGAAAGTTAAGGGACAAAATCTCTATTGACTACGAAGGCTGTAAAATTAAAGTCTTTAATGATTTACCCCCAGAGGTCATTAAGAAAAGACATGCCTTCTTCCCCATTAAGAGAAAGCTCAGAGATGCTAACATTAAATATAACTTGCTATATCCAACAATCTAAAGAGTATGGTCATCAGAAGGTCCAAAAGACTGTAATGGATATGAAGCATCTAAGATTGGCCTTAAGAGAGATTTTTCTGCCCTTTTTGCAGATTTCTCATTCTAGATTAACACTGAATTTATCCGATTAGTCCGCATATTGATATGGGGAGGTGGGTCTTCCATCGGGTGACCCAGATATGCACAGAGAATAAAGTATTCATTTGCTTATAGACACGTGCTTTTTAAGGAAACACTAATGTTGCTATGATTTTCCCATATTTTTTTCTCATTTACTGTGCCTCCATTGCTTAGTAATAAGGTCGGAGACTGAATGCATTGCCTAATATTATGATTTTCCTCAACTGAGATTCATTATGACTCACTCTAAGAATCATCCTAGCATCTTTATGGCTTTATCTCTGCTCCTCAAAACAAAGAGCTTGTTGTTAATCTGGCCACAAGAGAGTCGCCATTGTTCTGACATGGAAAACGGAGGATTTCTGCTGCCTGAAGGTGCAACTTCTCTTACTATACACACACGTTTAAAAACAATTGAAGTGAAACTGGAATAAAGTGCACACACTACTGGCTTCAGTTGAAAAAAAAAAAAGTCATTCGATTCTACAGGCAGGCATTTTTGGTTGTGCTACCATTAAGCAGATGAGTGTACTGATGTTACGATTCGCTGGGGTAAAGTTAGCATGGGCTTTGCATCTTTTTCTACTTGTGGCTGCTTGGGGGTCGGGAATGAGGATGGAATGGGGTTTCGCATGTTGATGTTGTATTTTATTTTAATTTTGCTACACTGTGCTGTCTGGTGTTTTTCTCCTTTTGGTTTTCCCCATCCTCTGCTGTAATTTAAGTAATTTAATATGTCCTTATGTATGATCTATCACTTTATACTAGACTGTTTACTGTTCTTGAAGGTTCACTATCGGTGACCTGTGATGATTAAAAAGTGCTGTGAATAGAATTTTTTTAAATTACACCATCTTGCTTCAAAGGACTCTTTTCAGTTGACTTTTAAAAAGCGCACCTAAGAAGGATTCTCGTGCAGACTATGAATGTTACATCATTACTCAAAACTACTCTGGGCATGCGCTCTATCTCAAAGACCTATGGGAAATGTAGTTTTGCTACTTATTGAACCCTTTTTTCGATGCAAACAAAATAATTGAGCACTTATAATGTTCTCTTATCCTTTTTCACTATTACTTTTGCTGGACTGTTGCTGATATGTCTGTTAATGTTATGTTGAGTTAACTGTCCTAACATTCAATTTAACTCACGCAGGTTTACCAGTTGACTATCCCATTATATCACTACCACTTCACTTTTGGAGGTTTGAGGTAAATCTGGTTGAACTGTTGTTCTCGCAGGAAGGATGAGATTTTCTTTCTCTCTCTTATACCGAATGCTGTGTTTTAACTAGGTAAAATACACCAGTTAAGGCTATTATCATCTTCATACATATCATTTTAAAATGTTACATTTAACTTTCAGGATGGCATAGAACTTTTTTTTTCATTAATAGGAACAAACATTCATATATATTCATATGAGATTTTATTAGTCTGATGTTTTAAGGTTTAAACTTAATGTTCAAGTACAGATTTTATTACTTAGACCAGATAGTGAATAGGATACACTCCCCCTTTTTTTTGCAGCCACATGCATATGATGCTTACCTTGCAATTTACACTGATTGCCAATATTGGCAGGATATATTGCTTACCTTCAATGTAGGTGACGGGTGTCCGGGATCCGTTACTCTTAGTGACAGGTACCCTTGATGTCCTCATTCAGGAATAGACTGGGGAGTGGGAGGGGGGATTGGTTTTACTATGTTATACTCTATATGAATGGACTTTCTGACCACTTTTTTCTGGCTTTCTTCCTTCACTACCATCTGTTCTATACACATAGTTGTCTGATTCCAATATTTTTAGTACAGATCTCATTAGAATGATCTTATAATATGTGTCATACAGTTATAAATATAGGATTTTGTCTAATTACATATATGCATAGAGTAACATGGATACCTAACCTAGCTAGATATGGCTAATAGTAAGACTTTCAATCTGATTACATGGAATATGAGGGGTCTCAATCATAAACTTAAGAGATACTCGGTACTAAGACATTTAAAGAAAATGAATCCATCCATTGTGTTTTTACAAGAATCCCATTTACATGATGAACACATCTATTTAATGAGAAGGGAATGGGTAGGTCACGTATTTGGTGCGGGTCTCAACTCCAAGAAAGTAGGTGTTCTAATTCTTATTAGGAAAGGAATTAACTTCCAAATGGATGAGGTTACTACAGATCCTCTTGGTCACTTTATTATCGTTCATGGTAGGTTAGACGATGAGAATGTTACATTAGTAAATGTTTATGGTCCAACTGGTCTCTCACATGACATTTTTAATGTCCTTTGTTCAAAACTTATGTCTTATTTGCAGAATACTATTCTGTTTGCAGGTGATACCAATAATACAATTGATCCACTACTAGATAGGAGTAACATGAGATACAGAAATAATAAAAATGACAAAGATCTTAGAAATATGATAAATACATTGGGCCTTATTGACGCATGGCAATTATTTCATCCTAAAGAGAAGTCTTTTACATTCTGGTCAGAACATTGTCATTCTGGTTCAAGATTGGATCAAATTTATGTACCCGAAACCTTCACAGACAGGATAGTGTTCAGTGGTATTTTAGAGCAAGTTATTTCAGATCATTCTCCTGTATTGCTGACATTTAAAGAAGATATTCTGTCACTTTCATTCAGGTGGTGGAGGATTAATAATTTGTTATTAGAAGATCTAGATTTTGTTAAGAGACTTGAACAAGAAATTAAGCTGTTTTGGGAATGTAACAATCCAGAGGACACCTCCTGGTTGAATACATGGGAATGTTTCAAGTGTTATATTAGAGGATATATTATTAGTACCTCCTCAAGGCTTAAAAAAGAAAGCAAAATTAAACAACAGGAAATCCTTAAAAAAATAGCGGATGCTGAAAGAGATTTAATATCGGATACATCAAATGAGCAGTGGTCACTTTGGTCCAAACTTAAAACTGAATACTTTGAACTAATAAGAGGACAGATGGAATTTGCAATAAGGAAATCTAGACTGAATTATATTGACTCTGGCCCCAAAGCTACTATGTTGTTGGCTGTCAGATTAAAACAAAATGCAGGTAGTACAAAAATTTGTAACATTAAAAAGTTAGATGATAATTCATTAATAACTGGTCAAAATAAAATTAATATGGAATTTATGAAATATTATAAAGACCTACATGACTCAGATGTGATTCCTATGGCCGACGCCTTGGAACAATTTTGTAAAGAAATACAAATACCCAAAGTCCCTGTGAAATATATAGAGGGCTTAAATAAATCAATAACAAGTGAGGAAACAGGTGCAGCAATTAAAGCTCTTAAAAGTAATAAAGCTCCGGGGCCTGATGGTTACTCTTCTAATTTTTTTCATAAAGTCAGAAATTAGATTGTTCCAATTCTCAACAATGTGTATACAGAAGCTTGACAGAATGGATCCTTTCCTGACAACATGATGAAGGGTTTAATTACTCTTATTCTTAAGCCAGGGAAGGAATCAGATAACTGTAAAAATTACAGGCCTATATCACTTATTGACACTGACATTAAAATTCTGGCTAAGGTTCTCGCTGATAGATTAGAAAAGGTTATATCCTTTCTAATTGACACCAGGCAAGTAGGCTTCATGAAAGGGAGAATGGCAGCAGACAACACTAGAAAGCTATTTCATATTCTAGAAGCTGCAAACAAATCTAACCTTACAACTGGTTTACTTGCTCTAGATGCAGAAAAGGCTTTTGATAGGGTATTATGGCCACATATATTTAACATTCTTGAATTGTATGGTTTTCCACACAATTTCTCAAAATGGGTCAGATTATTATATAAGAATCTATCAGGTTCCGTTATAACAAATGGTCTGGTGTCTTCTGGTTTTGCTCTCCTAAGGGGAACTAGACAAGGTTATCCTCTTTCACCAATGTTATTTAATCTAACGATAGATCCATTGGTCAGAAAGCTAGGGACTGATAAGGGTATAAAAGGGGTTCTTATACAGGGAAGACAACATCTTACCTCTCTTTATGCAGATTATATTATTATCTCAGTACAAGATCCAACAAACTCAATTCTAAGATTCTCCAAATAGTAAATGACTTTGGAAATATTTCTGGATATAAACTAAATAAAGAAAATCAGTCTTTCTACCACTTAATAGGACTTGTGAAAAAGGATATTGATAATATAGGTATTAGTTGGGAAAAGAAAATAGATTATTTGGGTATTACTCTTTATAAAACAGCAAAGAAAACATGCAGAAAATTTAAAAAAGCTTAAGATAGATGTTATAAATTTTCTAGCCAAGTGGAATTGCCTGCCATTGAACTTTTGGAGTAGAATGGAAGAAGTTAAGATGCATGTTCTATCTAAAGTGTTGTTCATTTTTCAAATGCTTCCTTTCTTTATACCCAAAAGATGGTTCTCAGACTTACAAGGTTGTGTGAATAGATTCTTATGGGATAATAAGAGATGCAGGATGGCTCATACTAAATTGTCTAGACTTAAAAGAAATGGAGGGTTGAAGTTCCCCAATTTCTACTTTTACTATTTAGCCTGTAGGATGTCTCAGACTGCAAAATGGCTTTATAATTCAAACAGTGGACAAGAGATTCCAGAATGGCTAGCTATGGAAAGAGATATGCTAAATAGTCAGAATTTTAATATTTCAACTCTGATGTTTGCTAAACCATTTAAAAGTATTAAAAATAAAATCATCTTGGATAACTTACAACTAATATCGGTATGCAGGAATATTTTAAAAATGGACATTAAATACTCTACTTTGCAATCTCTGTGGGGTAATTCAAATATTTTGATTGATGGGGCTTTAGCACACTTTAAAGATTGGCATGGGAGGGGTGTATCCAGTATTAGAGACATTATTGTAAGTAATACAATGATCCCTTTTAAATCCTTGGTACAAAAATATGAATTACTCCCTCAAGATTATTCTAAATACGTCTCTTTCACAACTAGTTTGCTGAATCATTATCATAATGATTTGAACAGATCTAAGACAAATGAAAACACTATAGCTTTTCTTGCTTGTATGCAATCACATTCATCTATTTCAGAATTCTACAAACTAATTATAGATTGTGTAAGAGGTATGGATCTAGAAAATATTAGATGGTGATCAAATGTTCTAGGGAAAAACGTAGACAAATGGGATTGAGAAATTATCTGGAACAATTTATTAAAATGTTTTAAGACCGTCAATATGAAACTAGTGCAATTTAAATCCTTACATAATTTATACTATACACCATACCATCTATTTAAGATCGGCATAAGCAACTCCTCCACTTGTAACAAATGTGGTGCAGTAAATGCTAACTTAATTCATATGTTCTGGCAATGTGATAAAATTCAAAACTTGTGGCTTAGTATTATTAGACTTCTTGAAGATATGCCAGGATTTCAAAACATACTGAATCTTGAAACATGTCTTATTGGACATTTAGAAAAAGATCATTTATTGACTAAAGAACACAAATTCACTGTTCAGGTCATATCAGCTTCAGTCAAGAATGTCATTCTTAGGAACTGGATAGATGATAAAACACCTTCCATGTCCGAGTGGAGGAATGAATGCCTAGAAACTTTACATCTAGAGAAAATTGCACATTCCATAATAGGACAGAAGCATGTTTTTGAACATAAATGGGGTATGATCTATACTTTCTTACTAATAAATAGGTTTATTTAAGTAATACTCTTATGAAAATTGGTTATTGTTAATCAGAAGGAATTGATTCCTAGTATTCCATGTATGTTACTATTTCAAAGGAATATTGGATTTCAAAGTAATTCTCTGTATTCTCTTTCTCCTTTACTTACTTCCATACTTGTCTTCCTTCCTTATATCTTTCTTCTTTTTACTTCTAAGGAATTGATGCTACTTTCAAAAAGAACAATAGGGCAATGTAAACCACTTTATATTGAATTAGAAACAGAAATTTGTTGTACTATTTATAAGCAGTATGTGCAAGACTATGTTTACTGATTATTTATAATGCAGTCTTTCATACCCTCTGTTATCTTTTTTCTAGATACAATATCAATAGAATAGTTATTGTTTAGATCTATGAAAAGTGGTAATCTTTCAATGTAGCTTATTTTATATTTTTAGCACCTTTAATAGGATGCAAATGATCTTCTTTTTGAAGTTGAATTTTTCTAATGTTTTCCCCTACCTTTTATTTCTTATTTTACTATATGTGTTGTATTATGATAGCTGTTACTATCCTTGTTACTGAAAATATTCTGTGTAACAGTTTTTGTTTTGAAAGAAAAAATCAAATAAAAAGATACTGACAAAAAAATGTTTGCATGTTCATATGTAACCCTCAGCAACACCGGGAAGTCAAATGTGCAATGTAATTTGTGTTTTGTTAATGCAAATATAGAACTTTTTTGACACTCGTTTTCAAATCTGTATGCAGACATACTTGATTTAGTAACATGACCCCATCCATGTTCTAACTTGTGAAGTATACCTGTAACATGTTTTATGACCTTCAGGTCCTTCAGTGTTTGTCCATACTCTCCACTCCTCTCCTCCCAGTCTGCTCTCTTCAGATTCCAAATCAAAAACAAAATAATAACTTTGTGCAAAACATGGTTTAAGTATTCCCAAAACCTTTAATAGCCTGGTAAGGATGTTATTACAGCACTGCCAAAGAAAAGGATTTGAGGCAAACAATAAGTGGTACTATGTCCTAATATCTATATTGTATCTTCTTTGTATATTCTGTACTATTAATGTAATGTACAGTACAATTAATGTAGGCAGCAAGTCCAATATTTAAAATCCATACAACTGTATTAAAAACCTGCTCTCGAATTGCTAAGTAGCTTACTCTTGTTACAATATTTGAAACCTAATCTTCATTCTACTTGTTGCAGTTCTCCTTACTCACTGAGTTAAAACTTATAACATTTAATAATTATTCAAATCTACTATAGCTTTACAGTGCTTTAAAGTACTCAACTTGCTTGATCTGACTGCTACAGTATATAAACCAAGTACTACAATGTTAAACTGTTTCTTGTTTCCCATTATGTTCCTAGGTGTCTGAGTTATATCGGTCAGTGGGGGGGGGTCACTTTGTTTATTAGGGAGGGACTTGAGTGTACTGAGGAGGAGGGCACTGAGGGAAACATGGAGACACTTTGGGCCTCCATACAGGATAGCAAAGGAAGAAGCTGTTTGGGAGTTGTTCACAGACCACCAGCTCCGTCCAAGGAATTGAACAATGAATTGGTGGCCCGTATTTGTAAACCTTGCTGTAGGGGTGGAGGGAGGACAGTGATTCTGTGGGACTTCAAATGTGGAGGGGCATATTGGAGGACCATGGTGTCAGGTTTTGCAAAAGAACAAAAGTTACTGGCCACCTTTCAGGATGTGTTTTTAAAACAATGGTGGGGGAGCTGACTAGGAAAGGTAAGATCCTTGACCTGGTGCTGATGGATGGGGTTCAGGTTAAGAGCCTGGCAGTGGCGGAGCATCTGGCAGGAAGAGACCACTCAGTAGTGTGGTTCACCTTGAACATAGGGAGGGTATGGAATCAGTCAAATACCACAGTGGTGGACGTCAGAGGAGTGGACATTGGGGAAATGGTTGATATACTAGGCAGCACTTAAAGGATGTAAGACCAGGGAAGGTCCTTGACTTCAGGAGGCAGACTTCACAAACGTGAAGGTCTGCCTAAGAGATAACCTTAGTAACTTGACAGAAGGGAGCATTGAGTAATATTGGGCAAGGCTGAAGGATGTAATAACCATGATCACATCACAGTGTACCCATCAGGTTAGTAAGAACAAAAGGAAGAAAAACCAACTATGGTTTTCCAAGGAGCTGGCAACCATGGTGAGATAAAATGCATAGCCTTCAGAAAGTACAAGGAATCAGGGAATGAGGCAGACAAAACAATATAAACAGAAACTAAAAGAGATAGGGAATATGATAAGAAATGCAAAGGTTCAAACAGAGAATAGGATAGCCTGGGAATTAAAAAAGGTAACAAAACCTTCCACAGGTACATACTGTACGTGAAAAAAGGAAAACAAAAGGGCGGACGTTGTCAGAATCACAAAAAAGATGGAGAAACCATAGCTCAAGATGGGGAGAAGGCAGAGGCACTGAGTGAGTACTTCTCCTTAGTCTTCATGCAGGAATCAGATGATTACTGACCAACATTCGGCATAAAGAAGTGTCTGTTTGAAGCAATAGACATGGGTCCCTTCACAGAGGAAAGGGTTCTGGAGGAAATAGACAAGTTAAAGGTAGATAAAGCTATGGGGTGAGATGGAATACATCCAAGAATACTGAAATAACTATTTATTTATTTATTTAAAATATTAGATTTACAACCTTTGAGCCAGAGGCTCATTTGCTAATGTACCTCGTCACATGGAAGACAGAAACTAATACAGACAAGGTATAATAACAATTACATCAAGCATGGGTTAGAGACATTTATCACAGATATTATTTAGTTTTTGGATGTAGATATTTACATAAGCACAGCAGAAAGACCTTGTTAACTTGAGTGAGCATCTAAACAGTGTAGTCAGTCATATTTGTGGGTTTGATATTGTTGACGGAGGTTGCAATCCATAATGGACTTTGTCAGAGATTTGGGTCTGAGTGGGCAAGCGAGTGCAGGTTAGTTGCAGTTACAGGAGCAGATATTCAAGAGGTGGTTGCGGAGAGCAGTTTTTGTAGTGGGCAATCTTGGGTGCACTAGTGATGGTGGTTGGTAGTGCATTAAACCATATAGGGGCCCTGTAGTGGAAAGATCTCTGGGAAAGGGAGGGTTTTTACCCTGGGTACTACCAGTAGAGCTTTCTCTTAGTTGTGGGTGGAGATAGAGGGGGTGGCAGGTTGGAGAGAGACAGTGACCCCGGAGGGGGAGCGTCCAAGCAGTATTTTCTTGGACAGTAGGCAGGTCTGGTAGAGGAGCCTTTCATCAAGGTTGAGAAGATTGGCAGAGGAATAGAGGGAGCAGGTGTGGGTGAGCCTAGGGGCACCAGTTAGGAGCCTGAAAGCCTTGTTTAGGGAGACCTGGATTTCTGGACTACTGAGTTATCTGCTGCCCCGTATACAGGGAGCCCATAGTCCACTAGGGACAATATTGATGAAGTGATAGCAAACCTAAATGCATTGGGGGGAGGCAGTCCCTGTGTTGGCAAAGGAGTCCAATCTGGGTGTTTGTTGTGGCTGCAAGGGTGTTAATGTGGTCATGAAAGGTAAGGACTGAGTCGAGGGTAAGTCCAACATATTTGTAGTTAGATACCTGTTCAAGGGGGTGCTGGGGAGGATGAGGAGAGGTGCACTTTTTGCTTTGTTTTGGTGGTGGGAGAAAATAAATCGATTTAGTCTTTTTTATGTTTATAACCAGTCCACGGTCCTTAAACCATGTTTCAGCCTGGGAGAAGGCATGTTGGAGGGAGTCCTGAAGAGGCGAGGGTTCATGATGCGAAGCATAGAGCACTGCATCATCTGCATATAGTAAGATTTTATTGGAGCAGACCTTTGGTAAGGAGTTTAGATAGAGGGAGAAAAGAAGTGGACCCAGGATGGAGCCCTGGGGCACCCCAGAAAAGACAGGTAGTGTGTCAGAGACGGTCCCCTTAATTTTGACGCATTGGGACTGGACAGAGAGGTAACCGGTGCACCAGCTATGGGGCCTGTGGAGAAACCAATTTGGTGGAGGGAGTCAAGAAGGAAAGAATGGCAGACTGTGTCAAAGACCTTGGATAGGTCTATGAAAACAGTTCCTGCAATGTTACCAGCGTCTAAGGAGGAGTGTCGGAAGTTGGTGAATTCTAGGAGGGCTGTGGTGGTGCTATGGCCAGAATGGAAGCCATGCTGCTCTGGGCATAGAATGTCATACTTGGCTAGGTATTCAGTAAGTTGGGTGGCAACCACATTTTCTAAAGCTTTAGTGGGGGGGAAGAATGGAGATGGGTCAATAGTTATTGGGGAAGGTTTTGTCACCAATTTTATGGATATGGGTAATGACAGCTGTTTTCCAGGCACTAGAGAATTGCCCCAGGCAGAGGGATTTGTTGAGCAGGTCCGTTACAGGGACTAGGACCTCATTGAGGACTAGTCGAAAGAGCCTGGCATCTAGAGGGTCATTTATAGGGTTACTGCTGTTTAGTGCTTTTTGTAGGTATGGACGAGCTTCATGGGTGGATATTTTGTGCAGGAGGAAATAAGGGTGCTGCAGGGTAGGGGGTTGGGATTGGGGCACACAGTTTGCTATGGTGAGTGGGTCAGTGTAGGCAGTGCCATTTATGGAGAGCTGGGAAGGAGGTGGGGAGAGTGATTTCCCATTGAGTTCTTTTATATTACTCCAGAAGGTCCTCGTAGACCCCCACATGGTTGTGAGAGTGGATTGATAGTGGCCTGCTTTGGCCTTACAGATGGCTCGAGTGCAGCTATTGTGAGCAGCATTATAGGACTGTCTGTCAGCTAACCTGCCAGACTCTGTAGCTTTGTGCCAGAGATTGTCCCTGCCTCTCAACATTTGAAGTAGGGAAGGGGTTATCCAAGGAGCATGTTGCCTTTTGGGTGCGGAGTTTGGTGAGTGGAACATAGAGGTCACAGGCCTTGGTGAAGGCCTGTGTGAACAGGTTTAGTGCAATGTTGATGCTGAGGGCTATATTAATGGGGACTAATCCATTTGGGTGAGTAGCTGTTTAAGTTTTTTTTAACCCCCTGGGTGGAGATGCCTTTGGAATGTTGTTTGGGCTATGGGTTTGGGTGCAGAGGAGGTCCATAGGAATAGGATGGGTGAGTGATCGCTTAGGAAGTTGGGAAGTACTTTTATATCCTGGATTTTGTGGGTGGTTAAAGATAATGATATCCAGGAGGGTGTGGGTACCAGTGGATGGGTGAAGTCTAGTGGGTTGGGTAACTAATTGGACCATGTCAAGGGCCAAGAACGAGTCCTTTGTTGGTGCAGCTGAGGGGCTAAGCCAGTTGATATTGCAGTCCCCTACTAGTGTCTGCCCAGCATTGTGTGGTATGGTAGAGAGGTATTCAGTGAGGGATGTGATGGCTTGCTTTGGGTTCTTAGGGAGTATGTAGGAGACTGTGAGGTATAGTGGACCCCTGGAAGGGTCACCGGTGATTTTTAGGGTGAGGGTTTGTACTCCGTTTGTGAGTTTGGGGGATGGGAGCATGTGACCAATAATGTTAGTATTGATGTAGAATGCACAGCCACCCCCATGCTTTCCCACCCCATCTTCCCGATATAAGGTGTATTCGGGGAGGGAGACAAAGGCGTCAGGAGCAGATTTGGAGATCTAGGTCTCAACTAGAGCAATGATGTCTGGTTGGTGTAGGGTAGCCCAACATTGGAGTGCTGCAGATTTCTTTGGCAGGCTGTGTATATTCAGAGAGGCAATGCGGAGTCCAGAGGACCTGGTAGGTGGAGTGGTTGTGGGCAGGGCCTGGATTGGGGTGGATATTACCAGAGAGGAGTACTAGGATGACCAAGGGTCTAACTATAGGGTGGCAGGTAGTTATATTTTTGGAACTACGTTGAGAGGGGGAGAGGATGTAGTGGAGCAGGGGATGGGCAGGGTTTGGAGGGTTGGTTGGACGCAGAAGGGGTGGAGTCGAGGGGGGGGCCAGGGTGGTTGGTGGGGTTGGGGGTGCAGGTAGGAGGTGGATGCAGGGGTCCAGCATGTAATGACAAGGTTGGGGTGGGACGGTTAATTCTGGAGACATGCAATGATGCAGCCCATAAAGGGCATGCGGTGAAGTCTGGCTGATGGGAGGTGAACCCCATGGTGGTTATGAGGATGAGGCACACAAGGTGGAAGTGAACAAACATGGTGCCTAGGTAGCCTTGGGAACAGAACAAAGAGGTTATGGAGGGAGCCAGAAAAGCTGTAAGATCTTTGAAACACACCACGATAAAGCAGCTTGAATTGTAGGCTCAGTGACAGAGTTGCTGACTATGGTGGCAAAAGCATATGGTTTGAGACCTGCAGTGGGATGGAGGAAAGATTTATTTTAGGCAGATTATAAAGACATAGACTTTGAGAGCTTTAGAAACTGAGCATGAATTTGTCTACTTTGTTGTCTTAGTGGTAGAGCTGTGGACAGTGGTGGGAGGGTACAGGGTTCGAAGCCTGCAGTAATACCAAGAAAGTAGAGTTGCTGATTCTGGTAGCAAGGGTACAGGGATTGAAGCCTGCAGTGGTACCAAGAATAATATTTTATCAGACTATGGGGGTCAGAAGCTATGACAGCCTTAAAAACTGGTGATAAAATAGCCACATGTGATGTCTGAGTGGTAGCGCTGATGACTCTGGTAGCAAGGGTGCAGGGTTTGTTGACTTAGTGGATGGGTTACAGATTTTGGAGTCAGGGGGTACAGGGTACAAGACCTGCAGTGGAACAATAGGAGAAGAAATGGAAAAATTGGGAGTAGAGATTAGAGGAGAAGAGGAAGGCAGCACAAGGGATTAGGAGAGAACTGTAATGACTTCTAGTGGACAGGGGTTGATATTAGCTGTTAAAGAGGAGTGGAGATGGGGCGTGGTTGGAGTGATGACAGTGCAGCAACCCCTAGGGTTCAGAGTGTATAAGCTGCAAATGGAAAAGAGGACACTAGGAAACAAATAGGGCAGGTCACATGATATGTCATATGACCTGTAAGCAGCAATAAATGGAGTGCTGGAGCGGGGCAGTCCACACGCATCATGGACGGGGTAACACCTCTTCACAAACAGGCTGGAAGGAAGAAGGCTTTACCTCTTATGGCTCTCTGCAATCCCCTGTTACAGGTTCCTTAGCTGGGCAGTGCTTCTGAGGCCTATAGCTGGGCAGTGCTTCTGAGGCCTATAACGGGAAGGGAACAAAGGAATCACATTAGTATGCAGCAGGCTAGATCAGGACCCTACTGCGCATGCACCAACTGTATGGACAGAGTCAGGATACAGATGGCTACTGCGCATGTGCAAGATGTAGGACATACACGCCAGAAATTCTAAACAATTCTAACCAGGTAGGAAGGTAACTGGCAGCCCCCTTAACAGTGCTCTTCAACAAATCATTAAGGAGAGGGGAGGTGCTGGAGGATTGGAAGAGTGCAACAATAGTACCACTCCACAAGAGTGGAAGCAAGGAACAGCCAGATATCTACTGTCCGGTTAATCTAACATCAGTCATGAGAAAACTGATAAGTCCCTACTGAAGGAAAGAATCATAGCTTTTTTGGAGCAAACAGGTCAGCTCAACAAAAATCAACACAGTTTCACAGCATGGAGATCTTGCCAGACAAACCTGGTTGTTTTTTTCAGTTGTGTCACCAAAAACAGTGGATAAAGGTGGGGCTGTGGATGTGGTTTACCTGGACTTCTGCAAAGCTTTTGACTCCATTCCGCAGAGGAGGCTAGTCAAAAAACTGGAGAACATTGGAATTGGGCCTGAGATTACAAACTGGCTCAAAAACTGGTTACATGGGAGAACTCAGAGAGTATTAGTAAATGGCACTCTGTCTGTGGAGGGGAGGGTGACTAGCAGGGTCCCACAGGGCTCAGTACTGGGGCCAGTCTTCTTCAACATATTCATCAGTGACATTGAGGATGAACTGGAGCGAAAGGTGTGCCTCTTTGCAGGTGTCACCAAAATCAGCAACAGGTTAGACACAACAGAGGGACAGCAAAGCATGGAAGCTGATCTCTAGGAGTGGTCAAAGACCTGGCAATTGAAATTCAATGCCAAAAAATGCAAGGTCACGCACCTTGGAAAGCTTAACCCAGGGAAACTGTACTCAATGGGAAGGGAGCAGCTGGTGACTACCAGGCAGGAGCGAGACCTTGGGTGATCACATCAGATGACCTCATGGACAGTAGACAATGTGAAAAGGCAGCATTAAAGACTAGTGGTATACTGGGATGCATAGGGAGGGGCAGCATGAGCAGAAGGCATGAAGTAATCATGCCCCTGTATTGATCCCTGGTCAGGCCTCGCCTGGAGTACTATGTCCAGTTATGGAGGCCACACCTCAGGAAGACATAGCTAGACTGAAGACAGTAAAGAGAAGAGCAACAGAGATGGTGTAGGGCTTGCATCAGACACCATACAAGGCAAGACTGGATGACCTCAAATTATACTCCATAGAACAATGCAGGAATCATTGGGACATGACAGAAACATTCAGATACCTTAAAGGTAACAATAGGGTGCATGTGCAGAACCTCTTTCAGGTAAAATACTACAGCAGGACAAGAAGGCACAACGTTTGAGTTAAGGAAGGAAAAGTTCAGAAGTTCAGTAGCAATAGGAAAGAAATTCTTCTTCACATACCATGTGGTGGGACCATGGAATAGCCTGCCGGAAGGGGGATGGTAGGAGCCAAGACAGTGGGGGAATTCAAGCAGGCATGGGACAGACACTGTGGGATTCACACACAGGCAGCAGAAGTCAAGGGCCAAAAGACCTTCTTGGTGGACTAGAGAAGTGCAAAAGGGGGTAAGGGAGAAGTGGATGGCGTTCCGATAGTACAAACCCTTTCATAACAAGACAGACAGGGTTAAGTATCACAGAATTTCATGTGAGGTCAATAAAAAGGTAAGATCAGCAAAGGTGGCTAAGGAGCTGAGACTAGCAGAGGGAATTGTGGAGGGGAAGAAGGAATTTTATAGATATATCAGGGAGAGAAGGAAAGGAGGGAAGTTACTGTAAACAGATTGAAGCAGAGAGGGGGCTGGGCTGAAGGGTTGGTAAAACAAGTAGAGGTACTTAATGAGTAGTTCTGCCTGGTATTTACTAGGTAGAGGGAAGATCCATTACCACGAGGGGGTTAGAAGGGTACAGTGGAGGGAGGGGGCAATCACTTATGGTGAGATACAAATGTGGATGGTAAGGTAGGGACAGAAACCTTTGAGGATTAATAAGGCCCCAGCACCATATGGAATCTACCCCAGCATCCTAAAGGAACTGGCAGATGTAGTGGCCACTCAACTGAATTGTTCAATTCCTCCCTCCAGTCAGGCTATGTACCTCTGGACTGCTGATCAGTAAACATGGTGCCACTACACAAGAGTGGATCATGGGATGTACTTGGAAACCACAGGCTGGTCACTCTGATGATGGTAGTGGGCAAACTGATGGAGGCCAAACTGAAGGAAAGGATGGTCGAGTTCCTGGGGGAAATGGATTAATGGATGTAAACAAGTGTGGATTCATCTGGGGCAGATCATGTCAGACCAACCACATTGAATTTTTTGATAGGGTGACACAATCACTGGACAGTGGAAGGCCAGTTGATGTCCTATACTTAGACTTCAGCAAGGCCATTGACTCAGTCCCCCACACTACACTGATATGGCAATTGGGAAACCTAGGTGTGTGGGAGAAAGTGGTGGGTCGGATAGCAAATTGACTCAGTAACCATTAACGGGGTGGGGTTCACATACCAGGGACGTGATCAGCAGAGTTCCCCAGGGTTCAGTACTGGGCTCAGTCCTGTTAAGTGCTTTTATCACAAGTATTGGGAAAAGTGTTAAGAGCAGAATGAGCCTATATGTGGATGATTCCAAGTTGGGAGCAGTAGTGGACAGCGATGAGGGTAGGAGGACATTTCAGGAGGACTTGGAAAAGTTGAAGAGGTGGGCACACACTTGGCAGCTGGGTTTTGATGCTCAGAAATACAGTGTACTGCATCTGGGGCTTGGGAACTCTTGGCACAGCTATCAACGGGGGGGGTGGAATACAGCTAACAAAGTCTCTAAGGGGGGGATCTGAGGGTGGCAGTGAATCCCAAAATGAACAACTCAGGACAGAGCCAGAGGGTGGCAGCTAAAGTAAACAAACTTGAGGTTTTATCTCTAGTGGGATAACATATAGAAGAAGGGAGGTCATCATGCCCCTGTACAGCTCCTTGGTGAGATCTCACTCAGAGTACTGTGTACAGTTCTGGAGACTTTATTTGAAGAGGGATATTGCCATTTTGGAAAGGATGCATAGGAGCCACTAAGATGATCCACAGTCTGGGGACATGCCCTATGGGGAAAGACTGGCAGAGCAGAACATGTATTTCCTGGAGGACAGAAAGGACAGGGGAGATATGACTGAGGTCTTCTAATATATGATGGGGCTCAATAGGGAGGAAACAGAGGGTGCTCTTTACATTACAAGGGGTGGGTAATATGAGAGACACAAACTTAAATAGGTTGGAGGGAGGTTCAGAGGGGAGGGGAAGGGAGGAGACACTGTGGCACCCTGGAACGCACTGCTAAGAGAGTTGGTGGAAACGGACTCAGTGGAAGGGATTCAAGCTAGGCTGGGACAGGTATGGGGAAGAGTGAGGGCAGGGGGGGTCAATGGGGGCAGCTGCTGAAATGTAAATCAGGAGTTGCAATTGGGCAGACAAGATACACATCAGGCCTAATCTGCTAGTGACTATGTATGCATGTATGTATGTATGTACATACGTACGTGTGTATGTATGTATGTATATACTACCGGTTGTTAAGTTGGTGAAACTCCAAGGGCCCTTTAGCTGTGTATCTGACCCTCGTTTAATGTTAACCTTTATTCTCCTGAAGAGCGATTAGTTGTTAATGTAAGATTAGCTCTCCTCAGGAATGGTCACTGCACAGAAAAAGATGGTGAACAGTCCACGTTAACCACTCAAACCCTCCTGTTCTGTTATGGCATGCTCAGTTTACACAAAATACCCTTGTTCTTTGCCCCAATTCCAAGTAAAACTGAACAGCATGTAAACCCACAGTTACACAAATGTATCGTAATATAAACTCACATACTAAAAGGATCTTTGCTTTGGACAGAATGAATAATAGATTTGGTTTAAATGAAGAATACGTCTGACATCATTAACTGTAGAACACCGAAAAACCTATGGAAAATTGAGATATATTGTTGGGATATGTATAAAGATTTTCATTATATAAATGGACAGAATTGTTTTGTATACATATGATTAAGTGTTGTACATATGTCAAATTGACATTAAAGGAACTCATAGAAACATTAATTCCTATTTTTTTTCAGTTGTTTAACCAGGAGTAGCACACTAAGCTGAAAGCTTTTTTACAGGTGTGACCTGGGAGCATAGGGAAGTTAAGTGACTTGCTCAGGGTCACACAGTATGTAAGTTGAAGCTGTGGGATTCAAACCAGGTTCAGGTCTGCTGGATGTCACCAGATTTGCATCTCAGAGCCTTAAAACCACTGCGGTATACTGCCTTCCTAAATTCATTCACCTATTTCTTTCACCCCACCCTGTTTTGTAGTTTACATTCATAAATCCACAGAGTACTCATATGACAAAACATTTTGAAATAATTCTAGAAGGTAAAACACCTTTTGTTTTGTTTATTAATATAAGAGAGAAAAAGCAATAAAGGACCTAAAACCCTGGTGGGGAGGGAGGGGGCAACTGCTATCTTGCATACCCCATAGCACCATTCTCCACCACTACATCAATCCACAGAACTCCAGGGAAGGTTTGCTTCATGCAGTTTTCCACATAAACAGCCTACACTGCAGGTGGAGACAATGTCATGATGTCATTCGTGACATCAGGTTCTCCCCACTAATAAGCAGCATTTAAACTGCATAGGAGCGAACTATGGTGGTTCTACACACTGAGAAGCTGCAATCCAGTCATGCCAGAAAGCCAAACTCTCAAAGTAAGTGGATTTACTTGTGATTTCTATACACCAAGCACTATTGCTCACTGTAACAGAGACATCTAAATTTACTTAGAGATCTGGTTTATACTTTCAGCTAAATGCTGTCAAAGTGAACGGAGCAGAAGGGGGCATTTTCTAAAGAATCTTACTCATGAATAGGTGAGAGACCTTAACGATAAGAGAAATTAAACAAACAAGATTAGGAATACGGTGGAGGAGGAGAATGTTAGAAAATTGCACTGCAGTTTAGGTGATCAATGTGGGTGTTTCTCGGTGAGCGCACACACATGTAACCATTTAGCAGAAATGAGTAAATCATCACAAATGGGATTTATTTTGCAAAATAACAGCATGTTGGATTCAGTTGCTAAGAATTAATATCATTTAGGGAATTAGCGTTTATATTTGAATATTTCTTACACAGATAAAGAACTAAGTATTGCAACTGAGTTTTGATTTAAGGTGGAAGAAACGGATACCACCAAAGGACAGATGAGAATAATGGAAGCAAAGTTCAAATTTTTTATACAAGTCCCTGAAGATTTTTTATTTTGATAAGAATTTTGAAATGTTATAATATAAAGATTCATTAATATGGGACTTTTGGTTAAGACTAAAATGCGTTTACACAGAAAAGAATATATATATATTTTTTTTTAATTTGTTTATTTTTTTTGTTAGTGCTTTTTTCCTTGGCATCCAGTCTGCCTTACCTCTCCCACATCCAGGCATCCTCTCTCAGGTCTCCAGCCACCATCCCAAGGAATCCTCCATTCCACTTTCACCCCCGTGGCTTGCCCCCCCTCCCTGCGGTGGAGAGGTGGAGAGCCCTGCCCATGCTCTTCCACCAGAACGAGGATCCACTATTGATGCACACCCTCGGAACCGAGTGAGTCCCCCTCAGAGACGGCCGTCATGCTGTTTTTCCAGTTTTTCCAGTTCTCCCACCTTGGCCTGTGAGGTGTGCAATGACACCAATGGACAGGAGTGCATGCACTACCGCACACACTCCTTCCCGGCATCTGCCCCAACACATCTCCCATAGACTGCCTATGCACTGCATTGCTTCTAGCCATCGCTAGAGGCCACCAGCACACCGATGGCAGCACACCCCCCACCCCAGAGAAGGAGAGCAGTCCTACGGATGCTCAGTCCTTCTCTTCCCCTGCCAACCCTCGATGACCGAGGCTTATTCCCGAACCCAGGTCACCAGTGTGCAGTGAGGTGTGGCTTCCAGTGCCACAAACCTCAGCATCACTGGGCCAGCCAAATTTTGAATTTATAAGAGATATAGAGAGTTACCAAAGAGGTGAGAGTATTGATTTGTTGACCATGCAGGGAGGGTGGTAACATGCTGTAATTGACTACTCTAAGAAATACAGCAGACAGCTCATAAATGAAAGTATTATGGTCATTATTACATAACACAGGTGGATTCTACATGAATATTTACATTTTTAAGGACGTATAAAGACTGATAGAAAACAAATATTAAAAATGTGATAGGATATTAGTAAATAGAGATGTGGGGAATGGATTAATTGATCAGTTTTTGTGGGCCTACCACAAAACATTCCCCATGAAATGTGCATTTTGAAAAAAGAAAAAGCGAATATTGCAGCCAGCAACTTGTGGTCAGAGTGGAGTTCATCCTGTATTTTTTGCCATACTTGGTACTACCTGGTCTTTTTTGGATGACCCAACTATTAAATACTTTAAACCTGTAATCAGAGGAAGGGCAACCTGAACCTCCACACAAAAAAACAAATTGTCTAGGTTTGACCAACCATGGTTCAGTGGCCCACATTGGAAGCTCTAGCAGCTAGTTTCAAATTTCCTTTTGACATCACTGATTCATAGTACATCTTACCCCCGTGCCATCCACACATTTCACCTATCTTGAATCTCTAAATTTTAATTGAATATGAATATTTCTGGAAATAATACAGGGCATACTAGTAGTGCAGGTATGAGACAGACACCTTTTTCACAAATTCAATGGCAGAAACAACATTGTTCTCTTATCAATTTACTACTGAACAGCAAGCAGAGGTACTGGGTGTATTACAACTAATTAAAAGATGGACAGAGACAACTAATAATAAAACATTCTTGAACAAAATCCAACATTTGATATGATGTGTTATAAGGTTGGAAAGGCATGCTCTATCTTTTGGTGAGTATGTCAATAATAAAAGGATAATGTGGGGTTTAAGGGTCTTAATTGAACCAAATTTGGGATTTATGAATATTGAATTAAATGAAAAATGGAATGGAATTTGTAATAAGTGTTCAGCAGATTTTATGCTGGCCCTTATTGAAACCATAGTAAAAGAAAGAATAATATTAATGATAGAAATATAGGAAGTAAAGGATAATTAGAAAACAATGGTGGCTCATCAAGAATTTACTGACACTTTGGAGAAAATTAAAAAGGAACTAGAGGAATACGAGGATTATATCAAACAGTAGAAATTGAAGAAATGTAAACATGACATAGTTGACTACAGGGATAAAAAGTATATAACTGGTTTGCTAAAGCAAGGGGACAAAATATAAGTACATATCATTCTCGAGAGATGCAGTATCAAACAGATTTTTGTAGTGGAGACAGTATGGTAATGACATCCTATAGTTCAACAAGACAGAGATAAGGGGAACAAGGGCCCTTTTACATGAAGAGGCCCAGAAACAAGAACAACATATGAGAGGGGCAGCACAAAGCCACAAGAACAGAGATACAACCTCAGGAATAGAGGGTAGCAGAGAGAACCCTGATCCCAATACAGAGATACGGGGACAGTTGCGGAGCTAGAGGGGGGCTGGGGGGTGGGCACCCCTCCTGGCTGCCCCAGTGTGAGTAGTGGTACCCCACCACCATCTTTGTTCAATGTTTAGTGCCCATTGTGGAGCCCATGATTGACTGAATGCCCCCCTGGCTCCCAAATACTCCAAAACCTGGCTCTGCCACTGATGGGGGACAAATAGAAATGGGTGGTGTTGCAGGCACACCAGAGGGGAGAAGATGAAGTGGGGAAGGGGGATAAAGGAGATGACAGAGGAGGAACAGATCATTTTTAACCTCAGTGGAAGGGAAATTACAAAAATGGAGACACAAGTACTTAAGAAGGTTTAGCATTTTCACCCTCAAAAAATGTTGATGTTTTTCAGTTAGAGATAGACCAACAGAACTGTTATCAAAAAACACGTTTATCAGACAGGTCTGGCAACAGACCGGAGGAACCAAACAACAAAAAAAAAATTACTCAGGAAGGCACTTGGACTTAAATCTATATATAACCCACCAAGAAGCTTAGACACAGTAGAGAGTTATATCCAAGTAGTGGAACATGAAATCAGGAGAATGTGTAGGGAACATGATAATAGACCAAAATGGAATAATCTAACAAAGAGGGAAAAGGAAATATTAATGGAACTGGAAAAAGGAAAGATGCTTTGTCATCACCCGGTGTGGGGGTTGTGGAAATATGAAGACTAGAGAAGGGAATGCATGAGTCAACTAGGGGACCCTGGAAGGTACCAACCAATAGAATCATACCCAACAGATAAAATCAGAGTGGAAAGTAGGAAATTAGTAAACATGGATGTGGACATGAGCTGGATAACAGAAGAAAAGGCTGACATGTTAGTTAATGCAAATCCCAGAACTCCACTATTGTATGTACTGCCCAACAGCCACAAGGAACCATGACACCACCTGGATGCCAGATTGAATCCATATTGGAACCTTTATGTACATAAATGCTCGCAGTCTGGTAAACAATATCCCAGACCTGCAGGCAATAATAACAGAGGCTAAACTGGACATAGTAGCAATTAGAGAGACATGGTTTACCAGTAACCACACTTGGGAGACTTCAGTACCTGGCTATGTACTGTTCAGAAGAGACCGAGGTGCAAAATGGAGGGGGGGGGGGAGTGGCCCTGTATGTCAATGAAAATATCAAAGCTACAGAAATTCAGAATACACATAAGCAGCCAGAAGAACTTGGGGTCACCCTGTAAACAAGAAATGGGACAGCCATATGAGCTGGGGTTGTCTACAGGCCCCCAGACCAGGGGGAGGACATAGACACATTACTGTTAGAAGATATACAAAACATGACAGCTAAAGCGGAGGTTCTGATAATGGGAGACTTCAACATGCCGGATACAGATTGGTCAATACTAGCAGGAACATCTATCTGCCAGAGCTAGACACATGATGGATTCACTGCAGGGGGAAGGCCTCAATCAAATGGTACAAAAACCCATAGGAGACTGGGCTATCCTAGATCTAGTACTGACTAACAGGGAAAGGATCACAGATCTCCAGGTAGAAGGTCACCTGGGGGCCAGTGACCATCACATGGTATGGTTCAATTTGGCAACTAGAACTAAATCATCCCATTTCAAGGCAAAAATATGGAACTTCAGAGGAGCTAACTTTGATAAGATGGCCAACAGTGTTAAGCTAGCCCTGGCAAAAAGAAATACAGGTGAGTGGGTATAGGCAAAGTGGGCAAGTATTAAGGATGCAATACTAGAAGCAACATCCCATTGTGTTAGAGAGAAAAGGAAGTGAAAAGAAGAAGGAAACCACTTTGGTTCTCAAAAACAGTGGCAGAAAAAGTCAGAACCAAAAGGCTGGCCTTCAGGAAATATAAGGGAATACATTGGGATGAAGATGGGGAGGCATACCAAACTTCCCTAAGGGAAGCAGGGAAGGCAGTAAGGCAGGCAAAGGCCCAAACTGAAGAAACACTAGCACAAACAGTAAAAGAAGGTGACACGACTTTCTATAGATACATTAGTGAAAGGAGAAAGTCCAGAGGGGGTATTGCTAAGATCAAAGGTGTTAAGGGGGCATGAGAGGAGGAGGACCATCTGAAAGCATCTATCCTAAATAGATACTTCTGCTCAGTATTTACTGAAGAAGAGGTAGGGCAGGGACCACAGCTCAGCACCATGGACATGGAGAGGGGGAGGGAGGTGTGCACTAGTCCCTTCACAAAAGAAAGGGTCCTACAAGAGCTCAATAAGCTCAGGGTGGACAAGGCAATGGGACCTGAAGGCATACATCATGGGGTACTAAAAGAGCTAAGGGTGAAACTAGCAGAGCCATTATCAGAACAGTTTAGTGAGTCTCTGAGAACAGGAGAGGTCCTAGAAGACTGGAGAAGGTTCATGTGATCCCACTCCACAAGAGTGGTAGCAGGAATGAGGTAGGGAACTACAGATCAGTCAGTCTTACCCAGTAGTGGGCAAGATTATGGAGACACTCCTTAAGGAAAGGATAGTGCAACACCTGAAATTCATAGAAGCACAAGATCCAAGACAGCATGGGTTTACAAAAGGAAGGTCCTGTCAAACTAATCTCATAGATTTCTTTGACTGGGTACCCAGAGTGGTGGACCAAGGGGGAGCAGTTAATGTCACCTACCTTGACTTCAGCAAAGCTTTCAATACTGTTCCACATTGAAGATTGATTAATAAGCTGGCTAGGCTCAAAGGTGGGTCAGACATTGGTCAACTGGGTGGCAAACTTGTTGACGAACAGAAAACAGAGAGTGGTGGTAAAGGGAATACAGTCAGAAGAGATGCAAGTCACAAGTGGGGTACCTCAGGGATCAGTCCTGGGGCCAGTCCTCTTCAATATCTTCATCAGTGACATTGCAGATGGACATGGTAAGGTTTATCTGTTTGTAGATGACACTAAGATCTGCAACAGAGTAGATGATCCAGATGGGGTGGGCAGAAAGAGAAGAGATCTGAATAAAGTAGCTAAATGGTCAGAAAAAGTGGCAACTGGGGTTTAACGCAAAGAAGTGCAAGATCATGCACATAGGGAAGAGAAACCCTAAAGCCACCTATAGGCTAGGAGAAGAGTTTCTGGCAGTCACAAGGGAAGAAACAGACTTGGGCATCATCATCACCAATGGCCTGAAATCATCCAAGCAGAACACTAAAGCAGTAGGTAGGGCTAGGGGAATGATGGGGTGTATTAGTAGGGGTATCACAAGTCGGAAGAGAGAGGTAATAATCCCTCTTTACAAGACACTGGTTATGCCTCATCTGGAGTACTGCATGCAGTACTGGAGGCCACAACTTCACAAGGACATTGGCCAAATTGAGGCAGTCCAGAGAAAGGCAACCAAAATGATGCCGGGACTGCATTAGAAAACATATGAGGACAGATTACCAGAGCTCAATATGTATATCCAAGAGCAAAGGAGGGAGAGAGGTGATATGATCAAAACATTCAAACACCTTGAGGGCATTAACAAGGTGAAAGAATCTAGCATGTTTCAATATAAGAAAAATAGCAGGACAAGAGGACACAGCATGAGATTAGAGGGAGGCCAATTAAGGGGTAATGTGAGGAATTTCTTTTTTACAGAAAGGGTGGCGGATGCATGGAATGACCTACCTCAGGAAGTGGTGGATATGAATACAGTGCAGGGCTTCAAACAGGCATGGGATAGGCATAAGGGAGCAATACAGATGAGTTGAATAGCTAGGCCATTGACAGAGCAAAGGCCGATGGCACAGTTATAAGGTAGAAAAAGAAATGGTCAGACTGGATGGGCCTTGTGGTCCTTATCTGCTGTCAAGTTCTATGTTTCTATGTTTATCAAAGTACATGAATTATTATCACACACAACCAGAGATTGAAAAAATGGAAACATACACAAAAGATACAGGAAGTGTGATCCAGATAATTGGAGAAAACCAAAACAACCACTGGTATTGGGATAATATTATTCTAGTCATTTTCAATATAATAATAATAATAATACTTTATTTGCCTAGCGTAATTCTAAAAAGCAATGTACTATACATAATTAAAATACATAGAAACAAAAGACAGTCCATGAAAATGTTTGTAATACAAAATTCAAGTAAATAAGATAAAATAATCATTGAATGCTTGCTGAAATAGATATTTTTTAAGGCCACCTTGAAGCTCTCCATAGTCCTGCACTCTCAAGTCTGATAAGGTAGACAGTTCCACAGGGTGGGGGCACCATACGTAAAAGCCCGGACCCCACACATTTTTCAGATAATAATAATAATAACAATAATAAATTTATTTGTATGGCTCCTTTCCAATGCCAAGGTGCCTAACAATATAAAAACAAGACATTCAACATCAAATGATCAGTTAACCTTGGTTAACCCAGATGAACCCTGGGAACCTCTAACAACCCCTTGTCAGTTGAGCAGAGAGAATGGCCAGGTCTGTAGGGAATCAGGAGTTCTTGCAGATAGCTTGGAATCAGTCCTTCCAGGGCCTTACAGATCAGAAGTCTGACCTTAGTGGTGCTCCTCTGCTGTACAGGCAGCCAGTGCAGTTCATGCAGCACCAGAGTAATGTGACTCTCATGAGAAGTCCCCATGAGCAACTGTATTGCATCATTCTGTACCAGCTGCAAGCAACAGATATCAACCCCTGGCAGCCCCAGACAGAAGGAGTTGCAGTAATCCAAGTGCAAATTTACAAGAACATGGATCAATGGAGGCAGGTCATTAGCTGGAACAAGGTGTAATCCTGGTGATGTTACTAAGATGGTAAAAGGAAGACTTGATGACTGCTGACACTGCATATTCAGTGTCAGCCCATCATCAAGAACCACCCCCAGGTCACGCACCTGTTCAGAGGAAGACATCTGGGCACCTCCGAGCCAGAGACCTGACGGTAACCCTGCTACCGACCTTTCTATCCAGTGACCCAGATTCACCACCAACACCTCAGTCTTCTCAGAGTTCAATTTTTAGCCAACTGGATTTGATCCAGTCGTGGATTTCTGCTAAACAGCTGTTAAAGACCGAGACTGCACTATCCTGGTCAGGTGCAAAAGACAGATAAAGCTGGGTATCATCTTTATAGCAGTGAAACCTCAGCCCATATCATCTTACAATGTCTCAGAGGGGCAGCATATACACTACGAACAACATAGGGGACAGCACTGAGCCCTGAGGGATCCTGCATGGCAAAGATAATGGTTTAGAGAAAAAAAAAAGAAACAACACCACCATCTGAGATCTGCCAGAGAGGAAGGATTGGAACCATCTGAGAACTGGACCAACCAGGCCACAGATAACCCTCAAGCACTTCAGCAGCACCCCATGGTCCTCAGTGTCAAATGCTGAAGAGAGATCAAGAATCACCAAGTTGGAGCTGCAATTCTAACTGCTTCGAATAGGAACTTGTCATTAATACCATTCTCTTGGATGTACAGTATGCAAATATATATTTACGATTGATATTAAAGTGTCTTTAAATGTTTTATACAAGTTAGACGTAAAGCCATCTGGGCCTAGTGATTTGTTAAGTGTTAAATTATGTATGGCATCAATTATTTCCTGGCCTCTTATGGGTTTAGCTAATTCTTGTGCCTGAGAGTCATTTAACTTAGTATAATTAAATTTATTCAAATAGCTATATAACTCTGAGAGTGAGGAAGGACATTGTATAGGACCCTGCAGCTGTTTATAAAATTTTAGAAATTCTGATATGATCCCTTTTTGGTCAGTGATGAATAGATTATTTTCCTCAGAGATAATTGCTTCTATTTATTTAGATTGCTGAAAATGTTTTAATTTATTGGTTAATATTTTACTGGGTTTCTCTCCCATATCAGTACATTTTGCCTTTGTCTTAACAATTATAAATTCTGCATTTTCTTTAGTTGATAGGAAAAGCACATTCTTGAGTTTCTGTAGTTCTTGACTTTCATTATCTGAAAGCTTCCCATTGTTAAGCTTGTCTATGCTTTCTATTCGCAGAGATACTTTTTTTTCATTTTTTCAAGATTTTGACACTTCTCTTTAGATGCAAACCTGATAAAGTCCTCTCTAAAGTAGCACTTGAATACCACCCAGATTATGTCTAATCTATCTGAGGATTTTAGATCAATTACTAAAAAGATTTTAATGGACTTTTGTATGAAATCTGTAATGCACTTCTGTCTCATGAAGCTATCACTGAGTCTCCAGACAGAGTGTTTAATGCAGGGAGAAGTTATGTTCAGCTGAAGATCTATCAAAGAGTGGTCAGAGAGAGTTCTGGGCATGATTTGAGAATCAGTTACTATAGGTAACATGAACTTTATAATTAAAAAATAATCAGTCCTGGAGAAAGATTTATGTAATGGGGAATTGAAAGAATATTTATGGATATTGGGGTGCAGTACTCTCCAAGGATCTACCAAATTGCATAATCAAAGTAGATCATTCAAGGTTTTGTTGTCAGTTTGTATTGAATAACTATAATTCTTAGATCGCTCTAATGTGGGATCAAATTGTCAGTTTCAATCCCACCTCCCACCTAAAATTATATTGTGTTATGTAAATGAGGTAACAACTGAAATTAACTTCTTTAGAAAGGATGCAGCATTAGTGTTCAAGATATATATCAAGTCTAGTAAAACATTTACTTGATTTATTTTGCCCACTGCCAGAACATATCTCCCTTCAGGGTCTGAGAAAATTTTTATGGGTTGAAAATCTATGATATTGTCTATCAATATAATCTCCCCTCATTTGGAAGTATGTAAACCAGCACCATAAACTATTTTAAACTTGAATTTCTTAAACATATCAGAGTCACTGATATGTTCATATCAGATGTTAACATATGTGTTTACCATAAAAAAATTATACTGTTCCTGAGGCTATCAATATAATGTTACACATGCATCCTTTTCACTTTGGAGAGCACAGCCGGCCTGGTGGCACTGAGGGTTGAGGCACTGGATGCCATTCCTCACTCAACACCAGCAACCCAGGTTTGGTAATGGACTCGAGTTATCAGGGACCAGCAGGGGAGGACAGGATGGAGCATCTGGAGGACTGTTCTCCTCTCCTGTGGAGGGTTGGGGTATATGCCCACTATACTAGCAACCCCAGTGGAGACTGGGAGAGCAGTATTCAGGGCCCATCTGATAATGGGGTTGGGCAGTGGTGGATGTCTTGTGGGCGAGCATGGGAGCATGCTCAACCCACACAGGATGTCATTGCACATCCACACCCTCGTGGATCAAGGAAGAAAAACCCTCAAGGACATGCAGCATGGCACCACTGATAGATGACCATCCTCAAAATGCCAAACAATACCTGGAGAAGGTAAGGAAGAGGGATCAAGGGTGATGCAGTCTCTCCTTCCAGTCTGCCCCTTCTGGGTGGACCCTTCCATGGTGGGTAAGCCATGGTCCTCCCCCTCCTGCGTCCATGACAGAGGCTGGCTGAGAGAAGTGTTGAGCATCTGCGTATCTGACTGAGCTGGGGTAAGAACTCCCCATACCGTCCTTGGGTGTAAAAATAGAATATTCAGAAAAAAACAACCCTGGCGCACACTCCCTTAACATTCCAAGAGGCAAATTTAATATTTAAAATACTCATCTGTATCCATGGAGTTTAAAATATACCCTTCAATGTTATAATGTGCTTCATGACATATGTAAGTTTGGTCTATTTCAAAATTTTCTCTCTGATCAAATACCTAAATCCCCCCTCCCCCCCTTAGGCCCAGATAAAGAAACTACCCCCAATCTCAAAGACTGAACTCCTATTAACATCTTAACCATGACAATCTTGATCTCTGACGCCATGTTGCTCCCATTCCAACCATCATATATTACTTTTATAACAATATTCTTTTGTATGCTTATTTCAATCCCAAGTAAAAAAATTCACTCAATAACTAAGTTTTAAATGTTGCAGTCTCTATAAGCTTCCAGAGGTATAGAGAAGATTCCCTTATATACCAAGTATAACAGAAACACTAAATAATTTCTATAATATGAAAAGGTTTAAAGTGAAGTATAATTTTTAGAGGGGATATTTTAAATTAATCGCTGTTTGTGTAGTCTAAAATGAAAGCATTTAGTTTATTGTTCACTGCTAGAAAATCTCATACAAGGTTTCTCCTCAACTTCCAAGCAAATATATACAGTAATTATATAATGAAATGAGAATAAATCTAGATAATTGATAACTTAACCATCCCCCTAACTTGATAATAATATAATACAGAGACAACGCTTCTATATGAATCCTAGCATCAAAATGCATTAATATCTATAGGATCTCGTTCCGAGGAAACCCTGTTAAGGTTTAAAGTTGCTGACAGTAAATACAGAACACTCCTACAACTACCTACTATTAATTTTGTAAAGATTCCCTCAGAATTAATAGAAACAAAAATCCAGTATTGTTTTATAAAGCTTGAGCTGAATAAAAACATTTGCAATCATTGAGGTGCTAAGTTTTAATTTTAAGCCCTCTGCCTTCTACTTTAAGGGCTAATAAATAGTCAAGACTTACACAACAATGGTAAAATAGCACATCTAAGTGTTTAGTGCTAGTACCTGCACGCTACAGCAGCTCTTTCTATCTCTTTAATCCCCGCGAGTCACAGTATCGGCCAAAAGCCACAGACTATTCAAAGTCAGAAAGCTAGAAACATATTTACAGGCTTCTGGTGATGTCACAGGGCTGATGGTGACCCGATCCTGCAGCTCCTGTAGACAAGGGCATTATGTATTAAAAACTACCCTGATCTTCTCATGAATTTCATCAGTTCTACTCTCATCTACAACTGGTGATGGTCAAAGATAAACCAGACACAGGCATCTAAACTAAAAGCAAAGATGGACAATAATCTACTTCCAGGCCTATCCTCAGAAGAATGTCTGAGATCCCTCACCTTGAGTACAGACAGTGGGGAGGACTAGCCAATGCCAATGGATCAAGGCCTTATTCTATATAAGGTGGACAGCATCAACAAAGCAGCCCTGAGAATTGAAGCATCAATGGCAGCTCTCTGCTCCAATCTCAGAAAGACTGAGAAATGGATAGTGACTACAGAGCATACTGTGGGGGGATGTTACAGATAGGGTAGGCTAGCATTACAGGGTCCTGTTGTACCTTCTGGCCCAAGAACGTAATCTCCATAATAAACTGGATGATCAGGAGACTAGAGCAAGGTGGAACAATTTCTGCATTTTTGGGGTACCTGAGGACTTGGAAAAATCACATGCAACAATGGAAGACTATCACCTACATTCTTTGCACCATATTGAGCATCCCAGAGAAGGTAGCTATACCAAATGAGCAAGCCCACAGATCCCTTATTCAGAAACCAAAAGACCAAAAGGCAGACTCAAGATCAATTATCGTCCGTATGTTGGAATCCTCAAAGAGGCAAATGATCCTACAAACAGCCTGGCAGCTTAAGGACAAGGCCCGAGTTTCCATGATTCTGTGGATGCTGCCACCTGCGGAATTAACCGCAGAATTTTTGGGCACCAGCAGAATTCATGTCCGCCTGCAAAATTTTAGGCTGCAGACCGTGGAACTTACAGTTGGCTACAGCCTACCTCCAAGCACCTATCTGCCTTGTTTCATTTATCCCCCTCAAACCTCCACAGCTCTACCAGCCATAATCAAGTGCCCCACCCCCTGTGCCTTCCCAGATAATCAAACTCCCAACAGTACTGCATTATTTTAGTATTGATGTTGAGGGTACATCTTGATGCCAGAGACTACATAATAAGTGTGCCTGTCAGTCCTGGTCACCTGTGCACATTTACATGGAAACAGAAACACTTTCACCTAGCAGACTAGACAATTATAGGCTGATAGTAATAATATCAGCAAGTGAGTTCACAAATAGCACATGGCAGGAGGCTCAGTACATGGCAGCTGAACAGACTTTATTGTGGCTGTAAATCCTTTTGTGCACCTGACCAAGTGACATTTAAACACACAACATCAGAGTTGCCAGGTTCCCTCCCTTGCTCACACAATATCACAAAAATTTAAAAAATAGACTGTTTCTCAAGGGCATACAATGCAGGCTTTAAATGAAATACTCACCTGCAACAGCTCCTAATTGTATCCTGCCGTGGGCACAGTCAAGGGTGCTTCTGGTTAAATTCATTTATTTTTCCCGCCCAAGAATCTGGGTTCCTGGCCACACTGGGGCTTGCAAAAGCTGGGCTAATTAATATTTGGATCTCCTCCCTTCTGGACCGTAGGAAAAATGCAGTTTACATCTACCTTGAACACAGTGCAGTACTTAATATTGTATTTATAAATTAATAATCTTTGTGCTGTGGTGAGAAGGGAATGTCACATTAATCTCTGAGCCAGAATAAGCCATGCCCACTGGAGAGCCACTGAGGGGCTGCTCAGTGGCTCGCTGGTGGGCATGGTTTATTCAATACCATGCCATTCCATTTGTTTAAAAACACACACTGGAGTTTCCACACAATCTTAATGGAGGTAGAAAATTAATAAATACTGAGCTGTGTTCCGCGGTATAGAAATAAATAATAACAATGGATCTGCACATCAAAGGGTGCATTTCAGATAGAATACAAATGTAACTAACTGCACCACAAATTACCCATTGCAGTCTGTTTGCAGCCAGGTTAGCCAAGGAAATGGATGCTGCAGTCTAAATTTTAATATTTATTTCCATTGTCCTGCCAATGCCTGTACCGAGCCCTGGATACCCACTGATGAGCATTTTCTACATTGCTCTCCGGTGCCTGTTTCAGTGTGTGAGCCAAGGTAAAAAAAAAAAAAAAGCTCCCCCATTACACAGTCCAGGTCCTCTGTTTAGCTTTACAGACCCACGGAGCTGTGCTGCATCCAGACATCCAGGTATAAAATTAAATGACACATTTAAGACTTATTTTACTGAATTATCACTGTTTTTTGGCAAAATTATAAAGATATTGCCAGATACCACCCAATATGAGGCAGTACCATTGGAAAGCCTAAGCTGGGTCCAGGCACTGAATTATTGTTAGTCCACCTGTACATATCTGTAGCCTAGCTCACCGAGTGGCCCGGTACTGTGCTTTATTTTTTATTCACTTATTTTTTTTCTGCCCAGTGCAGTTGACATAATAAGAAATATATGGTTTGTAACCATTAATAAATTTATCTCCACTAACCACCCTGGTAGCAGGTATGAGACAGGAAACTGCCAGGGGCACTTTACTGAGTTTTAATTGAAACATTTTTTCCCGCTCATCCAGCACCAGAGGTTCACAAGCACACAGTCCCTAACACAAAGCATTTTTCAGATAAATAAATAATTTGATAAATTAATACAGAAATAAATAAATAATAAACATGGATTTGTACATCGATGGGTGCATTTCAGATAGAATACAAATGTAACTATTCGCACGACAAATAGCCCCTTGCAGTCAGTTTGCAGCCCAGCCACCCAGAGAAAAAATACAATTCCCTCCACTATGGTGAGCATTTATATATTTTAATATTATTCTGTATGTATTTTATTCGTATTCTTTCAGCTGTGCTTGTGAGGAGAGAACTTGCAATTAATGGCTGAGCCTGTCAGCCCCTCAGTGGCTCTCCGGTAGGTATATTTTCTTAACATTTATTTAACAAGAACAAAAAAAAAGCATTTTACATACCGGAGTTGCCAGGTTCCCTTCCTAACTGAAGGAATATATATCTATATATCTATTTATATATAGATATATAGATATAGATATATATATATATATTATAGTGGCACGGTAGTGCCACTATAGTTAGGGTTGAGGAGCCATTTCTATGTTAAACCCCAAAACTTTGCACCTTAATAACTTTGCAACTGTTTCACAGATTTGGCTGAAATTTGGAATTCATGATCAAGAGCCATAGGCCTTGGGATATGCCAAGTTTTGTACTGGTCGGATATACAGCTGCGGAGTTATTAAGCGTGATCTGTGCGCGTGTTTACGCTTTTTCTGGAATTCTACGGTCACGCCTACAGGTTGTACGGTTTGCACGACTGGTGCGAAATCTTCAGGGAACGTGCGGCCAGGGTCCCCGATATGCCTTTCTAGGATTTCGTGAAAAAATATTAAACGGTTCAAAAGTTATTCAAAAAACAGTTTCCCATTATAAGTCAAAGGGAAAAGTTAACAAAAGTTCAACACTTTCGCAAATGCATTTTTACTTTCGCAAATGGGCCTGTTACTTTCGCAAATCAGGCATTTTGTTTTCAATTAGTGATCAGAAAAATTGTTGGCATTTAAATTTGGGACCCTCTAGCAACCTAATTCTTTTTGTATTCACCTAGTCGGACCCTGAGGATGCTTGCCATGTCTTTATTTTGTGGTAAAAGACCCCAGAAATATGTTTTTCAAATTTCTGGAAAAAGTACTTTCGCAAATTACTTTCGTGCTCACGAAAGTGTCGAACTTTTTTGTGAAAGCTTTCGCAAATTGCGACAGGAGTTTTCCATCTGTGGGAAAGTAACAGCGATTCTTTGGCACTGCACTGCAAAAGAACCGTTGGGAGTTTTGGGCTGAAATTTGGAGGGAACAGAGCCGACATGTCACAGATGTGCCTTTCAGTGTTGTATTGAAAAAATATTATATGGCAGCAAAGTTACAGCACTCCAAAGTTGACAGTTTCTCCCATAGGATAACATTACGGCGCCCGACGCATAATAGAAATCCTTTGGATCCCTGCTGCAAAATAACGGTTTAGTCTTTTTTCCTGAAATTTGGAGGAACGACAGCCAACAGCCCACAGATGTGCCTTTCAGTGGATTGGTGAAAAACATTACAGGGAGGGAAAGTTATGGTGCTCTAACTTTTCTTTTTCCCATAGGATAACATTACGGCTGCTCATCAGGCTTTTTCAGGGCCCGTATCCTTGAAACGTGTGAGATACGGACTTTTGTTGGAAAAATTCTGGTACCAAATTAGCCAGGACAGTTGTAAATAATATGACTTTTAAATTTTTTTCGTCATCGGTTCCTGAGATATAACGATTTTAGTATTCCAAGTTCTCATTTTCTACCGATACTCATTATTATGCATACATTATTTCTACTCACTGTCTTTCTTTATGCAGGTTTTGGGGAAACCAGCCAGTGCGCTTTACATTACTGTTACTGTTGTCCTTTCCACTTGCGGTTCATTGCCGCTTTCACTTACCGTGACATCTGTGCACTATGTGCGTTATCCTTTATGCTTTTCATTTGCGCTATGCTTTGTTATTTTTTGCCATTTCTGTCTACAGTACTGTTTATCTTTCTGTTTCACTTTACATCACCATGCCCATTGACATTTCTGTTTGCAGGCACCATGCTACTATGTGACAACACATCACATGGCAGACCGATCCGTCTACACCACCATGTGCATTACCCTTTCTGTTCTCATTCGCGCTTGTGTTACCATGTGCGCCACTGTTAGCATTTCTGTTTGCGTTGCTGTCCCTGTTAGTATGCCACAAGACATCATGTGGCGGGAGCGCTGCTGCATTACATACACTATTTCTCGTTATCATTCCCAAAAGAGGAATTAGAGGCAAAAACTCCATTTAATGCATTAATTAGGGTTGTTCCACAGTGACAAAGGAGATCGCTGTTAGGTTGAAAACCCCTTGGACCCCCGCCCACTCCCCTACCGCATGGGGTGTGCATTGGGACTCGTGGGTCCTAACTCTCACCCCATTCTCCTATACTTCTGCTGCTTACATGTCATGGGTGAGAGTTAGGGCCTATGATCCCAATGCACACCCCAATGCCGTAGGGGGTCAAGGGGGTTTCTAACCCTAACAGCTTAATTTCTCACTTTTGTTGCTGTGGAACAACCCTAACTAATGTATTAAACTGAGTTTTTGCTCTCTAATATATATATATATATATATATATATATATATATTATGGTAGCACAGTAGTGCTACATAGTTAGGGTTGAGGAGCCATTTCTATGTTAAACTGCAAAATTTTACACCTTAATAACTTTGCAACTGTTTGACGGATTTGCCTGAAATTTGGAATACACAATCAAGAACAACAGGCCTTGGCATCTGCCAAGTTTTGTAACAGTCGGATACACAGCTGCGGAGTTATTAAGCATGATTTGCGCGCATGTTTATGCTTTTTCTGATATTCTACGGTCGCACGTACAGGTCGCACAGTTTGCGTGACTGGTCCAAAATCTTCAGGAAACATATGGCCAGGGTTCCTATGTGCCTTTCAAAGATTTGGTGAAAAATATTAAACGGTTCAAAAGTTATTCAAAAACAATTTCCATTATAAGTCAAAGGGAAAAGTTAACAAAAGTTCAACACTTTCGCAATGCATTTTTACTTTCGTAAATGGGCCTGTTACTTTGAATCACGCCATTTTGTTTTCAGTTGGTGATCAGAAAAATGTTTGCCATTTAAATTTGGGACCCTTTAGCAACCTAATTATTTTTGTATTCACCTAGTTGGACCCTGAGGATGCTAGCCATGTCTTTATTTTGGGGTAAAACACCCCAGAAATATGTTTTTCAAATTTCTGGAAAAAGTTCTTTCGCAAATTACTTTCCTGCTCACGAATGTGTCACAAATTTTTGAGAAAGCTTTCGCAAATTGCGACAGTACTTTTCTAGTCTGTGGGAAAATTACAGCAATTCTTTGGCACTGCACTGCAAAAGAACGGTTGGGAGTTTGGGGCTGAAATTTGGAAGGAACGCAGCCGACATCTCACAGATGTGCCTCTCAATGTTGTATTGAAAAAATATTACATGGCGGCAAAGTTACGGTACTCCAAAGTTGACAGTTTTTCCCATAGGATAACATTGCGGCGCCCGACGCATTACAGGAATCCTTTGGCACCCTGCTGCAAAATAACGGTTTGGTCTTTTTTCCTGAAACTTGGAAGGAAGACCGCAAACAGCCCACAAATGTGCCTTTCAGTGGCTTGGTGAAAAAATATTAAAGGGAGGAAAAGTTGTGGCGCTCCGAACTTCTCTTTTTTTCCCGTAGGATAACATTACGACGTTCGCCGCGCCTTTCAGGGCCTGTATCTCGGAAACGGTGCGAGATACGGACTTTTTGTCAAAAAATACTTAGCCCCATAATGGGGCTAAGTTTAAAACTAGCCAGGACAGTCATAAATCATATGACTTTTAAATTTTTTTCTACGTCGTACGGTTCCTGAGATATAACCTATTTAGTATTCCAAGTCCTCATTTTCTGCTCCGATACCCATTATTATGCATACATTCTTTGTACTCACTGTCTTTCTCTATGCAGCTTTTGGGGAAAACCAGCCTGTGCGCTTACAGTACTGTTTCCATTGCCCTTTCGCTTGCGGTTCCGTGCCCATTTCACTTACCGTTGACGTCTATGCCACCATGTGCGTTATCCTTTGTATTTTCATTTGCTCTTGTGTTTCTGTTATTTTTTGCCATTTGTGTCTACAGTACTGTTTCTCTTTCTGTTTCACTTTGCGTCACCATGCCCATTGACATTTCTGTTTGCAGGCACCATGTTACTATGTGACAACACATCACGTGCACACTGCTCCTGCTCACGCCACCGCAAGTAGCGTGCACCTCTTTCTGTTCTCATTCGACTTGCATTACTATGTGCGCCACTGTTAGCGCCTTCTGTTTGCATTGTTGTTCCTGTTACTATGCTACAAGACATCATGTGGCCCCACCTCCCCCGCCACATTACATCTACTATTTCTCTTTATCTTTCAAAAGAAGGAAATTAGAGGCAAAACTCAGTTTAATGCATTAGTTAGGGTTGTTCCACAGTGACAAAAGTGAGGAAATTCGCTGTTAGGGTTGAAAACCCTAACTCCGAATTCACCCCCCCCAGCACCACGCACACACAGACACACACACACGCATGCAAGTATGGGGGAGGACCAAGTCAACACAACCAATGACAGACATCCAGCAGCAGGTGACAGAAATAACAAACAATTGTCTAAATGTACTACAAGACATCCCCACCCACCTGACCAGGTACTGCATACTCAGTGAAGATCAACAGCAAAACTGAGGCCATGTACACCAAACATACACATCCCTGATTGCAGCTGCACACAATGTACCACACTTAGTAGTTGCATGGTCTTACCTACCGATGCCCCACACCAGATCACACCACATGTGGTGGGCCACCTGAGCAATAGAGTTGAGCAAAACCAAGGAGTT